>CM028138.1:658790000-661490000 GCA_016271365.2 Neoceratodus forsteri
CCCAGAGGTCAGGGTTTGCAGTAGTTAAACTAACTTGGTCACACCCTCTGGGACACTGTAACCCCCCTTTCTTCCCACTAGTGGCCCACACAATGCATTAGGAATATCTTCACAGTGTACACTTATCCCCAGGACTGGCTCTGTCGACTGGACTCGGGGGGCCCCCTGTAAAACAAGATGATACAGTGCAAAAACCACAGTACAATACTTTAACATAAACGAATACCTCAGCCAGTGTAACTTTGCTGAAACCAACAGATCTGATTTATTTAAGGAGCTGTAACAAAGAAGGGGGAAATCAGGTTAATTAGGTTAAACACACACAATAATCACAGTACTGTAAAGTATATTCAGAGTCCAAAATTGTCACTTTCACTGAGTACCCAGGATGGGGGGGGGGGGCTAGCCAGGGTCGGTGCAGCTGGTTGGGGCCCTGTGATGGAAAAACACTTGCATAATACCCAATTGTAATCCGGAGCCGGAGGGCTCAGTTCATGAAGAAATGAAAAAAACAACAATTAGATGACACACTTGTAATTCAATAAACAGATGGCAGGGAGCTACCTTGTGTTCTACTCACAACTCAGTGCTGGGAACTGGATGGAAGGCAGATTGCCCTGGATTGCCAGGAGGAGCAGACCATGTTGACAAGGTCCTTGTGACTGAACCCCACTGCAGTTTAGAGCAAATGGATGTAGTCTGGATTAAGCTGGGGTTTACTTCCAGCTTCATTCACTCAATTCACTGTACAGGAGATTTGAAACGTGATTCCCCACAAGCACTATACACATTTATATGTAAAAGGAAAGTACTATACTAGGCAGGCTGCTTCTCTATCCCGATCGCAATTACTGCACAATACCCGAGAGAACACACAGCAGATTCAATTCCTGACAGACCGAGCGTGATTCAGCAATTTCTCCAGTCTTCTAGAGGGTGAGTCAGGTTTCTACTCTTCAGATCTCCTTGATTCTCTTCACAGGTCGGATTCAGTCCGAACAGGCACTTGCACAAGCTGCAGACCGAACCTTAGGGTCTTACACACATTTCCCACGTTAAAACTACACACCAAGAAGCACACAGCTCCCTGTCTCTTCACTGCCCAAACTGATCTGACTTTCCAGTAGACAGAGCCGGGCATTTCCTTTGAGTTCCTCCCAGTTCAGTTGGCTGGTTTGGCTGTCACTCACAATCAGACTCCCTCTGTTGGTGCAAAAAAGGCGCCGAAGTCCAAACTACATTTCCCAGAGTCACTGCTCATACAATCCCCATACAGCAGGCTCCAAAGGAGAGTCCAAGTTCTGATTCGCCCAGAGCAGGCTCCATTTTAAAGGATCCCCACAATGATTGGTCCAATTTGGCAGTTCAGAACCAACATGAGGGAGTTACTCTGCACAGTCCTTGCTATAAGAAAGCAGGTTAAAACAAACTGCATTTTCATTATTACTCTAACAGGTTACCAGCAAACATTTACATCTTCTGAAAGAGCTCCCTCTACGCATATAGCGACTGCAGAAACAGAGCAATTTGGCAGCAGCTCGAGCGGGACTCAAGCAGGGAAACACACAGACCCCCATCCAAATTAATTATGTCTGCAGGCAGACAGCTCTTAAAGAGACAGTACCAGAGGCTCTAAAAGCATTCACAGATAAACGGCTTAGACGCTGAATACCATCCAGGCTTGGAGCATTCAAGCAAGCTCCTGGAAGACTTTTGGGAACCCCCATTTGCAGGGGGGTTACACCCTTCCCAGCCTGGAAAAAGCTTGGCCTCCATGTCAAACAAGTACCCCCATAAGTTTCAATGCAACCATATACATTTGCATCAGTATCACATTAGGCTCACACGTGTAATCATCAGTCAGTAAATCACTTTACCAGAAACACATTTCTGAAACTTTGCAGTATGTCTCTCTTTGCACAGTATTACACACACACTGTACCATAACTCAGGTTATTACCTCTTGTACATGAGACCTGAAGAGAGGGGGCTCTTCCCTATCAGCTACCTTGGGGCTGGACGGAGCAGGGGCACTGTATTTAGAGGGCAACACAAGTAACTTGGAGTTAGCACTGATGTTCAGTTTAGGCAATGAGCTCGGGGGCACATATGGACAACATTGAGAGGCAAGTCCACAGGCCTCCCAGGGGAATCATAACTGAGGTGCACCACAGGCTTTACAGCTCGACCAGTCTTTCTAAGGGGAACTGTTACAGTCTCTGCACCCTGAGCCTCATTTTCAGCATTGTCCTCACTTGTCAGGGGAGTCTCCATTGTAGTAGAGAGACTAGAACTTGGGGAACTTTAAGCTCCAGGAGTTACAATCTCTGAGTCCACAACACTTGGCTCACATGGAGAGCTTTCTGATACTGACAGTGAATTATCAGGGCACTCAACACACTCTCCTTGTTCTGGTATGTCACCAGTCTGTTCCAGTCCATCATTTTCCTCCTCTGAAAGCTCAAACAGTTCAACCATACACAATGATTCCATTTCATCTGACTTAATGCTTTGCACTTCACTTTCTGGGAGCATTGGCTCCAGAGACAAAACTGGGGGCTTAAACTGTCCAGGGTTAACTAGGGAATTGCCCCAAAACAATTGACTCAGTTCGTAAAAAGGGTAGTATTCAAAACCACACTCACTTTCCTCTGACATGGACTGACAGTCACGTTCAACTGGGACTTGTGGAGGGGGACACTTTAGCTCAGCTTCTGTAGGTGCAGACTTTCTTGATTTTTTCTTAGCAGCAGCTCTAGTCACTGGCCCAGAGGGAGCATTTTCTGGGGGCTCAGACTCAATCAAGATTTGTCCAGTGGGCAGTAAATGATTTCTATGCATTGTTTTCACATCTTCTGAATTATTCTCAGGCCTTACTTGTACACAGGCAGATCATCTAGTTTGCCCACTACAATGTAAGGGAGATGGTGCCATCTGTCAGCAATCTTATGTTTGCCATGCAGTCCCAGATTTCTTAGCAATACCTGATCTCCCTCCTGGAGTTCCTGTGCTTTCACCTTTTTATCATACCTTTCTTTGTTGGCCAGATTTCTTTTGGCAGCCATGGTTTGAGCCAGTTGGTACGCTTGATTTAGCTGGGCCTTTAACTTTTGCACGTACTGTAAATAGTTGTCAGCTTGAACCCCATCAGAAGAGACCCCAAAGCACACATCTACAGGCAGTCAAGCTTCTCTTCCAAACATCAAGCAGTAGGGGGAGAACCCAGTGGCATCACTTTTGGTGCAGTTGTAGACATGTACCAGGGTGCTAATTTGTTGGCTCCATCTAGACTTGTCCTTTGGGTGGAGGGTGCCTAGCATATCTAGCAAGGTGCGGTTGAAACGTTCAGGCTGTGGGTCCTCCTGGGGGTGGTAAGGGGTGGTTCTGGACTTTCGCATTCCCCACAGAGAAAGCATCTCTTTGATCAGATGACTATCAAAGTCTATACCTTGATCAGAATGGATTCTTTGTGGAGCCCCATAGTGAACAAAGAAGTTTTCTACAAGTACTTTTGCCACAGTGGATGCCTTCTGGTCCTTGGTGGGGAAAGCTTGGGCATATCTCGTAAAATGGTCAGTGACCACCAGCACATTACTAATATTTCTTTGATCTGACTCCAAACTCAGAAAATCAATACAGACCAGCTCCATGGGTGCACTGGTGGTGATGTTGACAAGGGGGGCAGTCCTCTGGGGCAAAGCTTTCTTCTGTAAGCAGCGACTACAAGTTTGAATGTGTTGTTCCACATCAGCCCCCATCTTAGGCCAATAGAATCTGGATCTCAACAAGTCAAGTGTTCTGTCTATACCAAGGTGCCCCATGTGGTTGTGTAAGGACCTCAGCACTGAGTCTCGAAAAGCAGTGGGCAGCACTAGTTGTTGTTTGTCTACTTGTCCCCCTCTGTCTACTGTTTCTCTGTATAACAGTCTATTGATCAGTTTCAACTTAGGACCTTCTTTGTACAACAATGCAGTTCTCAAATCAGTAGAACATAATTTGGACACATCTTTCCCCGCATAGAAGGCTTCTAAAGCTGATTTGCTCATGGGATCTCGGGATTGAGCCCGCCGAATACCGTCATTGTCCAGCTGAGGCAGTGCACCAATGTCTGTTGTAGAAAAGTGGCAATAAGCAGCAGGTATGCAATTCTCAGAAGGTCCCAAACAATCCACCATACAGTCTACTGCATCCGTGAACATTCGTTCCTCCCTGTCAAACTTCTGGCAGAGTGCTCGAATATCAGCTTCTGACAATCTGACCCAGTCATTCTGGGGAACAGGCCTCTGGGAGAGAGCATCAGCATCTATGTGGTTCAGGCCTGCTCTGTACTCAACAGCATAGTCGTATGTAGATAATGCAGAAAGCCACCTATGGCCAGTGGCATCCAACTTAGCTGAAGTCTGCACATAGGTCAAAGGATTATTGTCAGTTTTTACTAGTATCTTAGCCCCATACAAGTACTCGTGGAATTGATCAACAATGGCCCACTTCAAAGCTAGAAACTCTAACTTGTGTACAGGATAGTTCTTTTCGGAAGGGGTCAGGCTTCTGCTGGCAAAGGCCACTGGTCTCAGGCCATTCTCGTGCTTCTGATACAACACAGTCCCCAACCCTTGCAAGCTAGCACCAGTGTGCAGGACATAAGGTTTTGTTGGATCGGCATTGGCCAACACTGGAGCATGGGTAAGTTGATATATGATCTCATGAAAAGCAGTCTCACAATCAGGAGTCCAGTGGGCCCCAAATACTTCACTTGGACGAAAATACACTCTTTCAGTCTCGAGGGACGCTGACTTTTTGTATTTTTCGTGGGTTGAGAGATACCCTTGAGTAAGGTTAAGTAAAGGGTGGATCACTCTTGAATAGTCCTTGATGAAACACCGATAATAACCACAGAATCCCAGGAATCTTTGCAGTTCTTTTAGATTTTTCGGCTGTGGCCAGGTGGTCAAGGCCTCAACTTTACTTGGGTCGGTCTCTATTCCCTCGGTGGATACTATGTGTCCCACATACTTTACTGATGTTTGAAAGAATTGACACTTATCAATGAACAGTTTAAGGCCAAAGTCTTCCAGTCGGTCCAGTACCTTGCATAATCTGCTCTCATGTTCCTCCAGTGAACTGCCAAACACAATAACATCATCTAGGTATACCAGGCACTCTAATAAGTTCATGTCCCCCATTGCATGCTCCATCAATCATTAAAAAGTGGCTGGGGTGCCTGAAATCCCTTGAGGCATCCTCATGAATTCATAGAAGCCAAGCGGACAGATAAAGGCTGTCTTCTCATGGTCCTCTGGGGCCGCCGGGATCTGGTAGTACCCACTGTGGAGATCCAGCACAGAGAACCACTTGCTCCCGTTCAGGCAGTCCAAAGCATCCTGAATGCGGGGCATTGTGTACTGATCAGGGATAGTCTGCCGGTTTAAGGTGCGATAATCCACGCACATCCTTACTGTCCCATTCTTTTTTCTCACTACCACAATGGGGGAAGCATAGGGGCTTCTGGATTCTTGTATTACACCAGCAGCTAGCATCTTTTGCAGATGCCGTCTCACATCATCTATGTCAGCAGGGGCCAGGCGTCGAGACCTCTCATGAAATGGTCTTTCATCATGCAGCCAGATGTGGTGCTCAGCTCCTTGCACACATCCTATGTCCCATTCTTTTAAAGAAAACACCTGGTCTCTCTGGGCAAGCTTCTCACTGATCCTCACTTTCCATTCAGCTGTCAACAGGGAGTCACCGAAATCAAACAAGTCAGGCGTTACTCTGTCATTCTTCCCCGAACTCTTGCTACTGGGTAGCACTGCAGTGTCTGTACAATGCACATTAGCCAGGGTGCAACCTCTATTTACTCAAATCTCTCTGTCAGACACATTATGAACTTGAACCATTACCCTTCTGGCATAAGCATGGGCTCTAGCAGGCAAAATACTAGGCTTGACCAACAGTCCCTCCGGCAATTTTCCATCGCCTATTGCATCCAACATTAATATTTTATTCTTGACATCCTTTCTGATACGGACCTCTCCCTGTAAGGTACACTGGGCATTTGGCACCAGAATAAGAAACTCAGGATCCTTCTTCCAGACAATTCCAATCGGTTCCTCTGGTTCCACTTTGTCAGCATCACTCTGTGCCTCATAGGCTTTCTTGATCAAGGCCAGAATTCTTAAAGATCTACTAGTCCTTGACCCCTGTTTTTCATAACACAACTGCACCAACTGTCCAAACATATGTGCATTAGTCCCAATTAGTAAAGGAACCCCATCATACAGTCCAGTAGGGGGACACACTAAGGCCAAGGTCTCTACTTGCTCGTCACTCCAGCCACGAAGGTAGGAAAAGACAGCCAAATTCGGATATATCCAGAGTAGGGGTAGGCCTTCTCACTTAACCCCCAGACATGCAGCCCCTCCAACGGTTGTAAGGGTACGTCAGACAAATGCTTCTGATACCAGTCTTGGAACATAATTGTCACTTGGGAGCCACTGTCTAGTACAGCTCTTGTAGACACTTCATTCACCTTTACAGTGGTCTCCATGGAGGGACCCACTATTCGGGACCAATCTGGAGAGGCAGCAGCAGGGGCTTGGGCAACTGACCTTGCCACAAAGGGATGTGAGTTAGCATTTTTTGGATCCTCACTGCGATCATTTTGTGCACCTCTCAACCACTGATTTGTCCTCTGAAGCTCTCCTTGTAGCCTGTATGCAACTTTGTCTGTGTCTTTTGGGGACCTGCATTCTCTCTTCATGTGCCCATCCTTCCCACAATTATAGCGAAACATACTTTCTGGAGTTTGAGCTGGCCGAAGCATCACACTGGGAGCCAGGTTGGGGGTACCACTAACTGGATACCTTGGTGCCATCTCTGTCTGCGGCGTGATAAGCATTTGGAGGCATCTCATCAATTTCCCCACTTCCATGGTCAAGACATCAAGTTTTGAGCTGTTGTCAGCAGGAGATGCCTGGGTGGGTACCCCCACCCCCACAGCAGATGCGGTCGGATATAGGTCGGGGCCTGTACTTGCAGGTGCGGCCTTCATAAAGAGACTGTTTTTGAATTCCCTGATCTCTCTCAGCAGTTCACCCCATGGTGGCACACCCTCATTGGTCCCCACTTCACAAGGACCTTCAGATGCTGTGATCACTTGGGCTGCACTCACCCCAACATTAGAATCCCCCTCCTCATCTTCAACCTCCCAAAGTTCTTTTATTAAGTTACAATAGTCCGTTGGGTTACCCCTTCTGTCTGGGAGCCTTAATTGAAGAAGCTGCAATTTAGAATGCTTTGCATGCTGTAGTAGGTGCTCCAACCTTACACGGTTTAAGTCACTGGCGGCTACCCCACCTTTTCTGTAAGCCTTCTGCACAGCTCCCGCCAGTCGAGTAACATATGCAGAGAAACTTTCCCCTGGCCACTGTTTTGTACCTTGAAATTTCCACATCAAGCTGTCTCCTGACTCAATGCTTCCAAAATTGCCTTCAAGCACAGATAGGTACTTCTGGGCAGATGCATCAGGATTTGTGGACCTCAAAAATGTAATGGCCTCTAGGGCAGGACCCCTCAGACTTTCTATTATTCTTTTTCATTTCTCAGCCTCCACACACTGCCATTCAGATATCAGGGGGGCAACACAATCTATCCAGGTGTCCCAATCATCCTCCCCCTGGGGGATGGGGAGGGTGCCAGAGAAAATCCTCAACCTTTGGTAAGAGTCGCGACTAATGGCAGGTGCAGAAATAGGAGCCTGCATTGTTTCAGCCACCATAACGGGTACTGGAGCGGGAGAGGGTGTTGGGGAAGAAACACCCCCAGGTGGGAAGAATAGTTTCTTCAAGTCCTCCACAGTTTTCCCTTCCCCCAGCAACCACTTAGCAAATTTCTCCTCAAAAGTTTCAGATAGTGGGGGGGGGCTCATTCCCCCCCCCACCCCGGGTCTTTACTGTCCTTAGTTATCACTCTCCAGGCAGTGAGGGCTCCCTCTGGGGTAATAGTCTGTGGCACTTTGGAGCTATCTATGGGATCCTTAAACTCTACTAGGGCCAGGAAAGTGTGGGTGAGCAGATTAGCATGTCGACCCACCACCACAGGGTTTTGTAAACCCTCCACCTTGGAAAATACTCCCTGTACAGTGTCTGTATTGATACCCAAGGGGATGTCCAGGATAAGCATAGTATTCTGGGGGTCGATTTCCTCCCCAGTGCACCACTCCACCAACCGGTGCACAGCCACTTCTGTCAGGGTACCCATTTATTTTTGCCATTCAGTCGTAAATGTGGCCACTAGGGGACACTAATCCCAGCGGTGCCTCCAAGATGTAACCCCTAGGTGGTGCTATCCCAGGGCTACTACCCCTGCCTGCTTAACTACTAACAGGTTAAGGGGCCTAGGTCCAATGGTGGGTGCCTCCACCCAGAGGTCAGGGTTTGCAGTAGTTAAACTAACTTGGTCACAGCCCTCTGGGACACTGTAACCCCCCTCTCTTCCCACTAGTGGCCAACACAATGCATTAGGAATATCTTCAAAATGAACACTTACCCCCAGGACTGGCTCTGTTGACTGGACTCTGGGGACCCCCCTGTAAAACAAGATGATACAGAGCAAAAACCACAGTACAATACTTTAACGTAAAGGAATACCTCAGCCAGTGTAACTTTGCTGAAACCAACAGATCTGATTTATTTAAGGAGCTGTAACAAGGGTGAAATCAGGTTAATTAGGTTAAACACATTAATAATCACAGTACTATGCGCATATTCAGAGTCCCAAATTGTCACTTTCACTGGGTACCCAGGATGGGGAAGGGGGCTAGCTAGGATTGGTGCAGCTGGTTGGAGCCCTGTGATGGAAAAACACTTGCACAATACCCAATTGTAATCCGGAGCCGGAGGGCTCAGTTCATGAAGAAATGAAAAAAGCAACAATTAGATGACACACTTGTAATTCAATAAACAGATGGCAGGAAGCTACACTGCTTTGTACTCACAACTCAGTGCTGGGGACTGGATGGAAGGCAGATTGTCCTGGATTACCAGGAGGAGCAGACCATGTGGACAAGGTCCTTGTGACTGGACCCCACTGCAGTTTAGAGCAAATGGATGTAGTCTGGATTAAGCTGGGGTTTACTTCCAGCTTCATGCACTCAATTCATTGTACAGGGAATTTGAAATGCGATTCCCCACAAGCACTACACACATTTATATGTAAAATGAAAGTACTATACCAGGCAGGCTGCTTCTCTATCCCGATCGCAATTATTGCACAATACCAGGGAGAACACACAACAGATTCAATTCCTGACAGACCGAGCGCAATTCAGCAATTTCTCCAGTCTTCTAGAGGGTGAGTCTGGTTTCTACTCTTCAGATCTCCTTGATTCTCTTCACAGGTCGGATTCAGTCTGAACAGGCACTTGCACAAGCTGCAGACCGAAATTTAGGGCCTTACACACATTTCCTGCGTTAAAACTACACACCGAAGAAGCACACAGCTCCTGTCTCTTCACTGCCCAAACTGATCTGACTTTCCAGTAGACAGAGCCAGGCATTTCCTATGAGTTCCTCCCAGTTCAGTTGGCTGTCACTCACAATCAGACTCCCCCTGTTGGTGCAAAAAAGGCACCAAAGTCCAAACTACATTTCCCAGAGTCACTGCCCATACAATCCCCATACAGCAGGCTCCAAATTAGAGTCCAAGTTCTGAATCGCCCAGAGCAGGCTCCATTTTAAAGGATCCCTACAATGATTGGTCCAATTCGGCAGTTCAGAACCAACATGAGGGAGTTACTCTGCACAGTGCTTGCTATAAGAAAGCAGGTTAAAACAAACTGCATTTTCATTATTACTCTAACAGGTTACCTGCAAACATTTACATCTTCTGAAAGAGCTCCCTCTACGCATATAGCGACTGCAGAAACAGTGCAATTTGGCAGCTGCTCGAGCGGGACTCAAGCAGGGAAACACACAGACCCCCATCCAAATTAATTATGTCTGCAGGCAGACAGCTCTTAAAGAGACAGTACCAGAGGCTTTAAAAGCACTCACAGATAAACGACTTAGATGCCAAACACCATCCAGGCTTGGAGCATTCAAGCAAGCTCCTGGAAGACTTTTGGGAATCACCATTTGCAGGGGGGTTACATAGGGTTTACACTATCTGGCAGGTTCTAGTGTGTCTTAATGTTTTGCACACCATATTCTGCACTTCTTCAGGGAAACAGTGGTTCGGAATGAAATTTCTTTTGGGGAATGGGAACACTGCAAAGCAGAAGGCAGTTAGTTACTGAGACAGCACACAGCAGAGATTCCTGAGGTTATACTGACATCTTGGGACACTTTTTTTGTTCTTGTTTTTTTTTTAGAATGTAATCGGGTCGCCATGTAACTTATGGTTATTACCCCTGCCTTGTGGGCTCAACAACATTGAGAAGCTTGGGCTCTGTTTCTGGTGGTAAAGTGGGGGTTCTTTCCCAGGTATAAAATAAACAGCATGGTGCCTCCAGCCAGAGTAAATTGTAGTGGGCCAGTTGGTTGTGTGGTACAACCCGCTGGGATGCTGTACCTGCCCACCTCCCCTTCCTGTCACCCCACACATGGAATACCACTTTAAACTGTAATACATTAAAACACGTGCAATTAAAGACTGTAGCTAATAATATGCTCACAGACAGTTTTAACCAACAACAATAAACGGTTTATTAAATAGGGAGGGGAAGAAACGGGGATGCAGAAATAAATAGTTTCAGTAACACTTGATGTAACCATTAAACAAACCTGAGCCCACCTCAACAGCAACACACTGTTTGCAGGCCCCCTTCCCCACTGGTACCAGTGCCCCCTTCAGTCAATCTGGGTGCCCAGGTAAGGAGAACATCACAGGCCTGAACGGTGCAGCTGGTTGACCACCGTTGGTGCACTTCTAAGTGGAACAGGAAACTTTGAGAATAATTACTTAATCCCCAGAACAGGGCAGGCCCTGTGGTTACTCACGTTTTTGCAGACAATCACACAGGGTCTGAATAGCAACAGCAGATTGGGTCAGTTGAGCTGGGGGCCTCGAGCTGTACAAACAGGTCTGCAGTTTACTTGACAGGGACAGTCGGGCAGCTTGCCACCTTCTGTGATGTTTCAGATTCCGTCAGCTTGTGACCTTCCTGCCTTCTTCATCACAGATGCTGGAACAGGCCAACACTGGGGACCAGGGCCACACGCCTACTCCACATGTCCAGGCATCTAACTCCCCGGGACAGACGATGGGTAATGCCTGACAGAAGCACTACCTGTCTGATTCCACAGACTGTCATTGCTGGCAGTAACTTCTGTCCTGAAGCACAAGAATCACACAGTCTCTCCTTCTCTGCAGCTAGCCCGAGTGAGTATTTCAGGGCACAAGTCTGGCTCACCTCCCAGGACTAGGGGTAACTGCAGTCTCTCAGGGTTTTTTTTCCACAGCTCCAAACCACAAAGCAGCTTTCTCACTTCAGCTGGCTTTACCCAGACAATGGGAATTTTTTGCAGGCACCTCCCGACTCTGGCTGTTTGGACCCAGGAAACAGGCTCCTAACAAGAATACAGTCCAAGCTTCCTCACAGACTGAAGGTTTTTCTCAGAATGCTTCAGGGCTTTCAGCAACACTCTGCACACTTCAGCTCTGACTTTCCAGGTTGTGGAATGCTTTGGTTAAGTCTCTGAGCAGACGACTGTTGTTATCCATGGACCAGCACCCCTGATGGTACCCCCACCTCGCAGACAGCAATACATATGTAGGTACATGTACTAACCTTGCTTCACTATGTCCTCACAATATATTGTACCACTGAGAGATGTTATCCATCATACATCATTGTATAATCATTAGTTAGGCAACAGTGCCATCTTTAGTGCTTCTGCAGAACTGTAACTGCAAGTGACCTTGGGGAAACATCACAGGCCTTATTGTTCATATTTAATCTTCTGTTAGCTAAGCAACTTTCCCATGCTAGTTAGGATGGTTACTCTCTGGCCACCTGTTTTAGCTAATTATTTACTTTTTATGTATCTTCTTTCATAGTTGCCATAGCAATTATCAGGGTATAAGACCCTTTGTATCACATATTTTCTCTCAGACAGACTTGACTGCACCAATAGGTAAGGAAATTGGATACTCTTCCGGTGATTATTACACTGTTGGTTGTAAGCCTGTATTATTCTCATTTACCAGTAATATATTATATTTATTACTTGGATACCACTTGTCTGTCGTCTCTTCCTTTTGTGCGGTTCCAAGAACCTGAGAAAGGTAATTTTATTACTCAGTTACGCTGCAGAAGAAGCCTTACACCGACGTTGTCCTGTCTCACAGAGAGCTTCAGCCAGAATGCCCCAAGCTGAACCTGTCCCTGAGGTCTGAAGACAGAATGGCAGCCTCTGATTGGTTGAACACAGCTGTCCATCTGCAAAATTAATATATACATAGTCCATTTGACACTTGATTAGTTGTCTGTTCTGGCCCCAAGAACACAGTCCAGTCCCATTACCCAGGAGCCATAGCATCAGTCCTCAGGGCTCCTTGAACTCTGATTGGTGGATTAAGGGGTCAGAGGTGACCAATATGGCTGCATTACAAACAGTTTACACAGTACCCCAACTTTAAAGCCTTTTTGCAAGCAAACAGTGTTGTTTTAACATTTATTGCCCCCAGCATTTTGTAGCAGCACCCTCTGCCCTGGCATCCAGTGGCAGAGCGGGCAGAAACAGCATCTCCCCCTGCCTGTCATGAGTGCTGTAGCGCTGCCCCCCCCCCGCAGCAGGCAGGGTTCCATTCATAAAGCAGCCTTGACTGCTCTTAAAGAAACAGTGCTCTCCTTAAGCTATTAGCACTAAAAGTGCTTTTATAACATTTTAGTTTTTCCCCTCCGGTGTGTCTCAGAGACCCCTTAAATGATTCTGAGTCCTTAGGTCTGGAGCACACACAGAGAAAGCCTACAGGAGATGCCAGAGTGGCTTTTTCAGTAAGCGCTGTAGCACTCCTTCAGAATTTGAGCTGGCAGCCACCAGCTTACACAATTCTGCAGGCATCCTGCGTGAACGCTCGCACAGGCACAGAGGCATTTGCAGCCACTAAGCGGGCGGTTTAACTCTTCTACACAGCTCCTCCTGACCCTCTTACCAGAATAACATCACTGGGGTCCGGCAGGAGTGCACAGAGGACCGGGACTAGTGGAAGCAGCCGGGCATAGCCGGTTTTAGGCACCAGCGAACCCTGCGGTTGTAGGGGGACCCCTGCTCATGGGGGCCCCCAACCAAAGAAGTTTGCCTTATTCATTTTTAAACATTTTTTATCTCAATATATTTTTAAAACATCAGTAAAGGACTGTGCAGATCCTTCTGGTTATGTAATGAAATACCTCAACAAGCTATGGTCCAGTCAATATGAGGTGGATAGGCAGCAATGGATGGGATGGGAAGAACAGCCCCAAGAACTGACACTGCTGTGTCCTCCTAAAAATTTTTTAAATTACTGCTGGTTATACTAAAGCTATACATAGAAACAAAGAAATTTAAAATTTGCAGGCAGATAACTACTGCTTGGCACACTTAGCCTGCCCATTTTTCCCTGCCTATCGTATCACCACAAATAAAATCTTGCACTTATGGGCTACAGTAAAACATATGGGCTAAAGGTGGGCCAAGTAGAGGGGCCCCATGACTTCACTAATTCTGCTGGGGGCCCCCAAAACCCTAAAGCCGGCCCTGCAGCTGGGGGACAAATTAAGTAAGCTCCACCCATGGGGGGGTTACAAGAATAATATGCTTTTCTGATTTTCATATATCACTCAGAACAAAACAGACATGATATCCAAACAGACATGAATGAACAATACAGAACAAGACATCCCGCCCCCATCAACTATACATATCCAGGGAATTCATTCAAAGAGATGAGCAAAATTCATGAACAATAGTTTATTAGCAGATGGGAACAGGGTCATTCCAAACTAGTAAAAATGCAATACGTTAGCATCCTCATACGTCTCTATTCCGTGTTACATGTGGAAAATTACTATATTCATTCTTCCACTTGTGTGACAAATGAGCAATTTTCCCAATCTCTTTTCAAAGGATTTGTGCCTATTGTTAAAGCTGGCAGTCATTTGTTCAACTCTCAAGTAAAACAATAAATCTTGACACCATTTAATGTATGTAGGCAGTCCTTCATCTAACCAATGCTTTAATATTATTTTCTCGGCTGATGCAGAAATAATGGCAATGTGGCATTTGCGTTCCCTTACAGTTATGCTGCTGAGATCACCCAGAAAACAGTTTAGGGGAGTAAAGAACTCATCTAAGCTTAGCAAAGGATTTGCTGTTGCCCTGATGGCATCCCACAGACCTCCAACTTTATCATAGTACTACAAAATGTAAAGCAGGGGTCTTATTAGTTCATTATGCCGGGTACATAGCTCAGTCTGTAGTTTGCCCATTTTGTGCAATTTTATCAGTGTATAATAAAGATTATTAATAATATTAAACTGCACCAGTCTCGACTTGCCATTTTTCGTGCAAGAATAGACACCATTCCGTAAGCATTCCTAGTTAATCTGCCTGTCAGAGCATTCCCTCTGCCAGTAGGGAAAGCCACCGTCTGACTTCAGTGGGGAGTGGGAGAAAGTCATTTAATTTAGCAGACAGACAGAATGTTGTTGTGAGGCTGCCTGTGATAAAAAGAGCACAAGATCATTGTACTGATACTACCAAGCCAGGGGACCCCTATGGCTAGCAATTCCATAGGGAAAGGAAAGGGGAAATTGTTTAACCAGGAAAGGCACACTAAGCCAAATCTTGTTTTCCGGTGTGACCTGGGAGCACAAGGAAGTTAAGTGACTTGCTCAGCATCACACAGTATGCAAGTGGGAGCTGTGGGATTCAAACCCAGGTCTCCAGGTTTGCAGCTCAGTGCTCTAAACCACAGCACTACACTGCCTCCATGAATAGTTTGTAGGAATTAGAAAATATTTCTATCATTTGTACGGGTCTGTACTTTAAAGGTGTTGATGGGAATGGGTCTCCCTTCTAAGGCTGAATATGCGATACTACGGATGTGTAGTCCAGGCCAAAAAGCAAGCTCGATTAGGGACCCCATCAATTTTAAAATTGGGATTGCAAAACAGAGCCTGATTGAGCTCCCTAGTGTAAGGGATATTTAGGAATTTAAAACGTTGATGTTGAACTAGGAAGGAGGTGTGTATAACCCTACTTTTAAGAGACTTGGAGAGGTTTCTAGGGGATGCATAATGAGCATTCAAATCTACACCCACTTGATTGGCCGTGTGTTGTTCAGTCATGAGCTGCTGTGGTGGATATCCTGTCTCATTAGCATCTGGATCACGCAACATCCATTTCAGGTATTTACCGGCCTGGGCTGCAAAATTATATGTGGCAGAGTGGGGTAAATGGAGACCCCGCTGTTTAGGTCGTGCCAGTTTGGCATGAGGCCTGCGATGCCCTTTGTTAGCACAAACAGAAAAAGGACGGCCCCATTCACCCACTGTAATTCTGGATCGGGCACATTTCTTCGGAGCGGCTCTGTTTGTTTGCCGTGCCCTTTGTTAGCCAAAATGAAACTGGCAGTAGTTACACGAAGCAAGTCAAACCATTTTAGGGGACGGTAAACGTTGATCTGGTTAAGTAGGTATAAAATCCTTGGCACACTAGTCCCGTTGATGTTGGTTCTCCCCCCCCGAGAGTGAGAGGGAGGGTCTGCCAGCAATCTAGATCTTGTTTTATTTTGATAACAAGCTCATCCAGATTTTTTTCTACGAGGGTCTTATTCCTGTACAGCTCTATGCCCAGATACGTTAGCCCTTTGAGAGCCCAAGAAAGACCCAGGTCAGCAATCTCCTGCCCAGACACCGCTGCATTTAAAGTCATCACTTGAGTTTTACTCACATTCAACTTACATCCAGACAAGAGACCAAATTCCCCAGTAATTTCTAGGGCTGCCTGAACAGAGTTAACTCTGAGAGGGCGAGGCGGAGCAGGATGTCATCTGCGTACGCCCAGGTGACGTAGGAGATATGGCCAAAGGTAGTGCCCAGCACAGTGGGGTGGGTGTTTAGTTTGCATATCACGGGGTCTATACATAAATTAAGGAGGAGGAGGGGCGAGAATCTCAGGACACTTACACCCCTTCACTGCTAAGATTCACTGTCAGTCAGTGTCCTTTTAAACATCAGTGAGTGTAGGTTTAACAGGTCTCAGCGTGGACTGTTTTACCCTGTGAGGAGTCCATTCCTATCCCTGAGGTTATTCTGACATCTGGAGGGCATTTTAACCCCTCCACTGCCAAGATACACTGTTAGGCACTCTGTCTTTAAACATCAGTGAGTGTAGGTTTAACGGGTCTTAGCGTGGGCTGTTTTACCCTGTGAGAGTCCTTTTCTATCCCTGAGGTTATTCTGACATCTTGGGGCATTGCAACCCCCTTACTGCTGCGATACGTTGTCAGACAATCCTTTAAACATCAGTGAGTATAGGTTTAACAGGTCTCAGCGTGGGCTGGTTTACCCTGTGGGAGTCCTTTCCCTTCCCTGCAGTTATACTGACAACTGGGGGGCATTTTATTTTTTTTTTAACTTATAATTTTTATTAGGCAAGCAAGACAGGTACAATTCACACAGTTCTTTTCATACATGTTAAGCTGATTAATTTACCACACTCCAGAATCTTTTAGACCACTCTTAGTTTCATTATTTACTTGTCTAAGACTTGTTTTTGTTTCTGTTATTCAAGTTGTCGTCACCAAGGAACAGTCCTCTGATCTGAAATTGGGGATCCATCTCCCTGCCTTCCAGATTCCATCGTGGAGTGGTGTCCCTTGAGCACTAACATCCGAGGACCTGCAAAACCCCATCCTGCTTGTCCAAGTTTAACACTGTTCTGGTTATTGTTTAATGAGTTATTATTGAATTCTTACTGTTAATTTAACGGTAAGAATTCAATAATAACTAATAACCAAATTAGAACAATAAGGAACAACACGGACGTTATGTGTTATCGTGTAATAACATCACCCTGGGGTGGGTTGAAGCATGAGGCAAAGCCAGTGCTTCCACCACCCCAGGAGTGACGTTATTACACGATAACACACACCCTGTCGTGCCTTATTGCTCAATTAATTTTATGTTCTAGTTATTTGCAAATTATAAATTTAATAATAATATTTATAAATTGCAATTATACAATGGCTTGTTGTTATAGAAAATTAAAAAAAAAAACAATTAAAAAATGTTTTTAGTAGATTTTTAGTGAGGCAGTATATTTTTGTTTCTGAAGAGAAAAGCAACAAATGCTAAAGTTAATCAATGACAGTAATGTTATTGTGTAATAACATCACTGTGTCAGGCACACTCTGACCAATCAGAGTCCAGGATTCTTTCTTGCCATTGTATAATAAAAGTTAATCAACTCATTTTGAATTCTATCTTGTGTCTATCAGTTTTGTGTGTCCATACATTGTTTCCTATTGCTCTTACTAAAAGTACATCCCGGGGTTCATTTAGGCAGAATTGTGTCCTGACCATGAAGGCTAGTTTTTTAATTTATATTTTATTCTAGAGGCCTTCATGCTTATATTAGCTGCTCCAGTGTGAGAGTGCTACCCTCGGCTTCCACAAAATCGAAATAGGGGAACCATCTCGAGTGAAATCGAGTGGTTTTTTGCCACAATCTGGCTGTGGTAGCCTCCAAGCTCCTGATGCCCTCATTATTATTTTTCCATGTTTGTAGGGATGGTGGCTCAGATGTTAACTAGTGTTGTGTTATTCCCTTAAGTGCAGCCGCCACCAGAATATAGAAAAGATATTTCCCATTTGGAGAGTTTGGTGATTCTGGTGGAAGGCCCAGTACCAAATTCCAGTACTACTTCCCAGACCAAACATTTCCATTACCCCTTGTGCGACCCCAGACCAGAACAGCTGGATAACTAGGCATTCCCAAAAGATATGGCTGTGGATACCTCTTCATCCACACCATCTCCAGCATGCATCTGTGTGAGAGGAGGAGTGACGGCATGAGATTCAAGGGATGATGAAATATCTGATCTTTACGCCCCAGCGAAAACACCTCCACGAGGGAGACCTTGTAGTTCTATGAGTACCTGCCCATATTTTACCCCATTCATCCTCCGTGAGCTTTTCTCCTGTCTTTTCATACCACCTCTCCTGTATTCCCTGGACTTGGAGGGTGCCCACTCCTTCCTGCAGTGACCTATAGATGGTAGAAATATATTGCCTTGTGATACACAGTTTACTATTCTGGTAAGTGGCCACAATTGGGGGAGCAAGGTCTGCTGTCAGTGCTGTTACACCAACGGAGGTTGTGAGACAATACCTACACTGGAGAAATTTAAAAAAATCTTCATGGCTCAAACCAAATTCTGACTATAGCATGTCAAAGGGTTTGCTTGCTGTTCCTTGTAAGAATTGAGTGATAAATTTAAGACCTTTCCGCTCCCAATCCAAAAATATTGGGTCCATATCTGCCGCTGGTCTGGGGGGCATTTTAACCCCTTCACTGCCAAGATACATCAGACATTCTAACATACGAAGAAGCCAGTAGAGTAAGCCCTGTGGTCTATCGAGTCTGCTCGGGCATCAGTACCCATACAGGGCACCACTACGGCCTCCCCCACCCTTCCCACAAGGTCCCCACCCCCATCCGCCGGTGGGGTTCTGAGATGCACCCTCCCCTATACCTAGCCCAGCCTCTCTTGAACCTCTCCACAGTTGCAACAGCCACCAGCTCCTTGGGCAGCACATTCCAGGGTTCCACCACCCTCTCAGTGAAGTAACGTCTCCTTGTCTCTCCCCTTAGTCTCCCACCGACGAGCCTCATTGAGTGCCTCCTGGTGGTCTCCACCTCCCTCAGCTGAAGCACCCTATCTAGATTTACCCTGTTTATTCCCTTGAGATATTTGAAGACCTAGATCATGTCCCCTCTGTCCCTCCTCTCCTCCAGAGAGTACAGGTTGAGCTCCTTGAGCCTCTCCCCATAGGGCTTTTCCCCCAGACCCTGTATCATCCTGGTCACCTGCCTCTGGACCCTCTCCAGAAGAGCAATATCCCTTTTCAAGTAAGGACCCCAAAACTGCACGCAGTATTCAAGGTGTGGCCTAACCAGGCAATTATACAGTAGAAGGAGCACCTCTTGGCTCCTTGAGGTTATCCCCCTGGCTATGCACCCCAGCATTTTATTTGTTTGAGCCACAGCCTTTCTACACTGCTCAGAGTTGTTCAGTTTGGTATTCACCACCACCCCAAGGTCCTTCTCCCCCTTTGAAACCTGCAGTGTCTCCCCTCCCAAGGTGTACACATGAGCTAGGTTTCTGGCCCTCAGGTGTCAAACCCTGCATTTCCCAGTATTAAACTTTAGTGTCCAGGCACATGACCACGTCTCCAGAATCTCTAGGTCCTTCTGGAGGGCCAACCTCCCTTCCTCCCCATCTACCACCACTCCCAGCTGTGAGTCGATGGCAAAGAAGCTCATCTTGCTCCTGATACCGCTGCAGATTCTGAGATATAAGTGTTAAACAGGAATGGGCCCCAGCACCAATCCCTGCGGGACCCCGCTAATGACCCTCCTGGGAGATGAGACCCCCCCATCCATCACCTTCTGAACACGACTTGCTAGCTAGTTTCCTAGCCACCTGACCATCTGTACTCCACCCCCATTTCCCCAGCTTTTCCAGCAGCCCGGGATGTGGCACTGAGTCAAACACCCTGCTGAAGTCTAGAAAGAGGACATCCACTGGCCTACCCTGATCCAGTACTCTCATCACCCATTCGTAGAACTCCACCAGGCTGGTCTGACACGATTTGCCCTTGAAAAAATCATGCTAGTGATCATCTAGGTGGCCCCATGCCTTCAGAAACCCCTCCAGCCTCGCTTTTAAGATGATCTCCATCACTTTGCCCACCACCACCAACATCAGGCTTAGCGGCCTGTAATTTCCTGGCTCCTTTCGAGAGCTGCCCTTGTGTATCGGCACGATATGGGCCATCCTCCAGTCCTGAAGCACCCAACCCCACTGAAGGGAGGAGTTACAGAGGTCCTCCAGAGGTGTGGCCAGGGTATCTGTCAATTTCTTAAGCACCCTGGGATGGATCCCATCAGTGCCTTCTTCACCCTTAGGGCCTTGAGGGCTTCCCATGCCATCCCAATGGGGATTTCATAATCCATTGCACCCCCATCCTCCCTAGTGAAGACCGAGGCAAAATACTGATTTAGTACCTCCGCCTGCTCCCCTACCTCCTCCACCCACCCACTCCCGACCTCGGCCTACTAATCTGTCCCTTCCCTTTCCTTCTTTCTCTGATATACCTGAAGAACCCTTTTTCACACCTTCTAATCCCCTTAGCCAACCTCCGCTCCACCACCGCCTTAGCCAACCTCACCACCCTGGTGAAATTCCTGGCTATCATATCATACTCCCCCTTGTCTATAACCCCCCGAGAACATCTGTATCGGCTAAAAAGCAGCCTTTGTTTCCCCTCACCACATCCTGGACCTCCCTTGTCCACCAGCTCGGCCTCCTGACTCTACCCCACTTGCGTCGCTTCTTCGCGCAGGCCTTGGTAGTTTCCTGGAGCCCCTTTTTAATAACTTTCCAACGGCTCTCAGTGTCCATTGTCCTTAAACATCAGTGAGTGTAGGGTTAACAGGCCTCAGAGTGGGCTGTTTTACCCTGTGAGAGTCCTTTTACATCCCTAAGGTTATTCTGACATCTGGGGACAATTTAACCCCTTCACTGCTGCAATACATTGTCAGACTCTGCAGTTCAGCATGTGCTTTCGTAAATATCATGCTTCAGCTGTCACAGTTTACTATAGAATATATTTTTTTTTCAATGTTCCTTTTTACGTTTTACAGCACATCTTAGTAGTCTAGTCAAAAAGCCTGTATAGAAAACATTTGCCTCTCCCCTGTTGACCTCACAGTGCCTTTGTTTATCACATCATGGGCCCAATATTCAAAACTCTGCCTGGGGCAAAATTTGCACTGCACGGCGTGTTAAATTAGCTTGCATCAAATTACGAGCTATATTCAAAGGAAAAGCCCAGGTGCAAAACTTTCTGAATACAGTGAGCAAACGAAGCCATGCAAACAAGGCAGAGAGTGCAGTGCAAAAATTGCCTGGCAAAGAAGACAGCTCTGAATATAGCAATTGGGCAGTGCAAAGTTCAACAACAGCCCAGTGCACACTGAGGTGGAAAAAGGCAAGTTTGAACTACGTGGTCAATGTGGGTGCTAGCAAAGAAGTGGTGCACACCTGCACACAACATTGCAGGCCAAATACTGCAGAACCATGCTATGGTTCTGACAGGTTTGACCAGCGCTAATACATTTGCCCGGCGCAAACAAGTTGCCAGGGGCAAAATTTTGCTATATTCAAAGCTCCTATGCAAATGAGCCTGCTTAGGCAATCTGAGGGCAAACAGTCACATTAGCATCTCATAACAGCCTGCTTTGCATGCATTAGCATGTAGATTGCCCGACACTATTTCATGTTGCACACATCTCCACCTGTATGTCAGACTGGAACTACAGGTTGGTGGCTGCAGGCTGGGTTTGCACACAGCTCCACCTGTATGTCAGACTGTAACTACAGGTCGGTGGCTGCAGGCTGGGATTGCACACAACACCACCTGTATATCAGACTGGAACTACAGGTCAGTGCCTTCAGGTTGGGTTTGCACAGAACACCACCTGTATATCAGACTGGAACTACAGGTCGGTGGCTCCAGGTTGGGTTTGCACACAACACCACCTGTATATCAGACTGGAACTACAGGTCGGTGGCTTCAGGTTGGGTTTGCACACAACACCACCTATATGTCAGCCTGGAACAGGATGGTAGCTGCAGGCTGGGTTTGGACACAGCAGCACAGACTATTGTGGCCCAGGGGAACAGCACCACGGGAATGGGTGGTTGTGCTGCATGCCATAAACATATTTCTATTCCTGCTACAGTGTGTATCAGATGCTACAGTTCCATAATGGCCAGTATTGTGAGGGACACAGCAACACCTACGGTGTATCAGGCAACAATGATTGCTGCTATCCACACAGTGACAGGCACAGCTGGCAGGGGAGTTCTGACAGGGCACCACAGTCATACTGTCCTGTGACCCACATGTGCTGCACCAGTGTCATGAGATTCCCACACTAACATACACATGGCTGGTCGTGTGTGATGGGGAGCCTGGAGAGGTGTGCAGTACGTGCCCGGGGGGGCAGACACATACTATCGTACAGGTACCCTGATGTGAGGAGCATTCCCGTCACTGGCACATGTGCACTGCGTGGATGGCCCTAGCCGTGTGGCAGCACCTACTATGTGGTGCAGCCTGACCACATGAACACCCTTCCCACATCCCCCTCCAGTCCCCAAGTGCTGCGCATGCATTCTGGATTGTGTTGGCATCCCCTAATGAGGGGTCTGGAGGTGTGTGCTGCATGGACATGCTGCCATGGTTTCCACTGGGTGCTGAGGCACCCACAACAGCTTGACATGGATGGGTCCAGTGCCAGATGACGGCGACATGGGCATTGCCTTCTGTATGCAACATGTCCCTTCCATGGCATATGGGGTGGTCCTGGATGGCCGTCTGCCCTCCCTCCCTCCCTCCTCATTGGCTGCAGTCATCAGGCTCGTGTCTCAAAGCCCCGAGAAAGACACAAGGTGCCAGCGCCAAACATAAGTGGTGCAAGTAGCACCTTGCATCTCAAACTGCACCCTGAGCTATTCGCAAAAGCAGCCTACGTCAGCCACAGGCTGCCTGCCCCAAACAGGGCTTACGCCGCCCATGCACCCAGAAACTGCACCCTGAGCAATGCACAATGGCAGCCTACGTCAATCACAGGCTGCCTGCCCCAAACAGGGCTTACGCCACCCGTGCACCCAGAAACTGCACCCTGAACAATGCACAATGGCAGCCTACGTCAACCACAGATCTATGTGATAACGGTGATCTCCGATGGGCAATTGCAGTTAGGGCGACAGCACATCACCAAAACAATATTTCGGCAATGTACTCTCCGGTGCACAGCAAAATGGTGCCGGGGGTTGGGATTTTCAGCTTTATGCGGGGCAGCCCCCGCACCCCTACTTAAGGATTCTCAACCCAGGGGTGCATGTCGGGGTGCAACGCTGGAAAAATTGGGCCGGCGCACAAAACGTACCTGCATCCAGACCCTAACCCAGCACCCATTTCTACCCCAGCCCTGAACCACCCACCACACCACAGAGCAGCTTTCCTTGGCACCACCCTTACAACCCCTCTCACCCAACGCTCGGTGTGCTTACCTCCCCCCCACCGTGTGCATAAGCATGTTGCGACAGGATGTTGCTATTTCGCGCACCCCCCATCCAGTCACCCACCTTCCCCAGTCGCCCCAATGACAGGTGCCATGATTGAGTCGCCCTTTCGGTAGGCACCCAGTCGCGGTCACCAAAGTCACGGGATACGTCAACCACAGGCTGCCTGCCCCAAACAGGGCTTACACTGCCTGAGCACCCAAAAACAGCACCCTAAGCAATACACAATGGCAGCCTACATCAACCACAGGCTGCCAGCCCCAAACACGGCTTATGCCACCCGTGCACCCAGAAACTGCACCCTAAGCAATGCACAATGGCAGCTTATGTCAACCACAGGCTGCCTGCCCCAGATAGGGCTTACATCGCCTGTGCACCCAGAAACTGCACCCTAAGCAATGCACAATGGCAGCCTACATCAACCACGGATCTATGTGATAACGGTGATCACCGATGGGTGATTGCCGTTAGGGCGACAGCACATCAACGAAACAATATTTTGGTGATGAACTCCCTGGTACACAGCAAAATGGCGCTAGGGAGTTGGGATTTTCCACTTTATGCACGGGCTGCGCCTCCCCCCCCCCACACCTCCCTACTTAAGGATTCTCAACTCCAGGGGGGTGCATGTTGGGGGGGGTGCAAATGCGGAAAAAGAATCGGGCCGGCACAACAAAACGTACCTGTGCCCAGACCCAAACCCAGCACCATTCCCACCCCAGCCCTGAACCCACCCACCACACCACAGAAGCAGCTCCCCTTGGCGCCACCCTTACAACCCTCCGGCCTCCTCACATGCGGCTTGCTCGCTACCCCCCACACACGTAGGCATGTAGTGACAGGACGTCGCTATTTCATGCACTCTCCATCTGGTCCCCCACCTTCCTCAGTCACCCCAATGACAGGTGCCATGATTGAGTCACCCTTTCGGTAGGTGACCTGTCGCTGTGACCAAAGTCATGGGATACCATCAACCACAGGCTGCCTGCCCCAAACAGGGCTTACACTGCCTGAGCACCCAAAAACTGCACCCTAAGCACTACATAATGGTAGCCTACATCAACCACAGGCTGCCAGCCCCAAACAGGGCTTACGCCACCTGTGCATCCAGAAACTGCACCCTGAGCAATGCACAATGGCAGCCTACGTCAACCACAGGCTGCCTGCCCCAAACAGGGCTTATGCCACCCGTGTACCCAGAAACTGCACCCTGAGCAATGCACAATGGCAACTTATGTCAACCACAGACTGCCTGCCCCAAACAGGGCTTACATCGCCTGTGCACCCAGAAACTGCAAACTGAACAATGCACAATGGCAGCCTACATCAACCACAGGCTGCCTGCCCCAAAAAGGGCTTACGCCGCCCGTGCACCCAGAAACTGCACCCTGAACAATGCACAATGGCAGCCTATGTCAACCACAGGCTGCCTGCCCCAAAAAGGGTTTACGTTGCCCGTGCACCCAGAAACTGCACCCTGAGCAATGCATAATGGCAGCTTATGTCAACCATAGGCTGTCTACCCCAAACAGGGCTTATGCCACCCGTGCACCCAGAAACTGCACCCTGAGCAATGCACAATGGCAGCTTATGTCAACCACAGGCTGCCTGCCCCAAACAGGGCTTACGCCACCCATGCACCCAGAAACTGCACCCTGAGCAATGCACAATGGCAGCCTACATCAACCACAGGCTGTCCACCCCAAACAGGTCTTACACCACCCCTGCACACAGAAACTGCACCCTGAACAATGCACAATGGCAGCCTATGTCAACCACGGCTGCCTGCCCCAAACAGGGCTTACGCTGCCTGTGCACCCAGAAACTGACCCTTGAGCAATGCATAATGACAGCCTATGTTAAACACAGGCTGCCTGCCCCAAACAGGGCTTACACTGCCCGTGCACCCAGAAACTGACCCCTGAGCACTACACATTGGCAGCCTACATCAACCACAGGCTGCCTGCCCCAAACAGGGTTTACACCGCCCGTGCACCCAGAAACTGCACCCTGAGCAATGCACAATGGCAGCTTTTGTCAACCACAGGCTGCCTGCCCCAAACAGGGCTTATGCCACCCGTGCATCCAGAAACTGCACCCTGAGCAATGCACAATGGCAGCTTATGTCAACCACAGGCTGCCTGCCCCAAATAGGGCTTACGCCACCCATGCACCCAGAAACTGCACCCTGAGCAATGCACAATGGCAGCCTACATCAACCACAGGCTGTCCACCCCAAACAGGTCTTACACCACCCCTGCACACAGAAACTGCACCCTGAACAATGCACAATGGCAGCCTATGTCAACCACGAGCTGTCTGCCCCAAACAGGGCTTACGCTGCCTGTGCACCCAGAAACTGACCCTTGAGCAATGCATAATGACAGCCTATGTTAAACACAGGCTGCCTGCCCCAAACAGGGCTTACACTGCCCGTGCACCCAGAAACTGACCCCTGAGCAATATACATTGGCAGCCTACATCAACCACAGGCTGCCTGCCCCAAACAGGGCTTACGCTGCCCGTGCACCCAGAAACTGCCCCCTGAGCAATGCACAATGGCAGCCTACGTCAACCACAGGCTGCCTGCCCCAAACAGGGCTTACGCTGCCCGTGCACCCAGAAACTGCACCCTGAGCAATGCACAATGGCAGCCTACATCAACCACAGGCTGCCTGCCCCAAACAGGGCTTACGCTGCTCGTGCACCCAGAAACTGCCCCCTGAGCAATGCACAATGGCAGCCTAGGTCACACAGGCTGCCTGCCCCAAACAGGGCTTACGCTGCCCATGCACCCAGGAACTGCCCCCTGAGCACTGCACAATGGCAGCCTATGTCAACCACAGGCTGCCTGCCCCAAACAGGGCTTACGCTGCCTGTGCACCCAGAAACTGCCCCCTGAGCAATGCACAATGGCAGCCTACGTCAACCACAGGCTGCCTGCCCCAAACAGGGCTTACGCTGCCAGTGCACCCAGAAACTGTCCCCTGAGCAATGCACAATGGCAGCCTACGTCAGCCACAGGCTGCCTGCCCCAAACAGGGCTTACACCGCCCATGCACCCAGAAACTGCCCCTGAGCAATGCACAATGGCAGCCTACGTCAACCACAGGCTGCCTGCCCCAAACAGGGCTTACGCTGTCTGTGCACCCAGAAATGGGCTGCGGCATGGTGCAAGGGGGCATATGGCAGACACAGGCTGCCACATCCCCGAATGTTGGATTCCAAACCCCACCGAGAGGGAGCATGTCTAAATACCCTTAGGCCAGCAGGGCTGGTCTAATGATACAGAGAAAGATCCCTTAGGGAGAGGTTGGCACAGTGCATTAATGTGTGGCAGTAGAAGTACCCCCCCACCTCCGATGTCACTATAATGTCATGTCATAATATCTACTGGTGGTCTAGTGGCCTTCCCTCCCCAATCCACGATTCCACCTTATTAAGCAATATATGCATATCCCATGCATGGGTGCTACAGTGGTCTCCTTCCCCAAGCCCCAATGTCCCCTTTTTCATGACATTAACAGCAATCCCCAATCATTGGTGCTACAGTGGTTCCTCTCTCCCCGAACTCCGACGTCCCCATTTTCATATCAAGAAAAGCAAGCCTGTGTCATTGGCGGTCGAGTGGCCCCCCACCCCAGCAGGTAGTGGCCACTCCCCCCCCCACCATGCTGTGACAGAGCCAGCAGCACAGCCCTCCTCACACTTCTGCAGCCGGCGCTGACTGAACTGTCACTGAGTGCTGCACTGTATAGTGTACGCGCATGTGTGCACTATACAGTACAGTGTAGGTGCCACTTGCTGCAGCACAATCCCAAACCTTTGAATATCTGGCCCCATATTGTTACTTTGACAACTGTGATGTCACAAACAGTAACTGTGTGGTGAGCAGGAAGAGTCAGATGCACTTTGAAAAACTCAATGAAATAATTGCAGCAGTATCTACAATATGTAAGCAATAAGACATGATGGGGCGTGCATTAGACAGTTCTAATGCATGGCTAGGGGGACATACTGAGGCACGAGGCCACAGGCCGAGTGCTTCCAGTCCCCTAGCCATGCATTAGAACTGTCAATCCCCATCCGCGAAGGGGCTTTTTGCGCTTATAAAATAGGCCTGTGTATTCTAAATGGGGGTTCTAGTTTTAGCTGTGCATTAGACACATCTAATGCATGGCTAACAACCAATCAGATTGACTGAAATCCTTTGCCCATTTTATAATTAGTAGACCAACAACAGGGAAGTAAAAAAACACAAGAACTAGAAAACAACAAAGTTAAATTATACCATGCACTGCACAAATGGTCCAATCAGAAGGGCAGACTGGCACCTCATCCCCGTTGTAAATCGTACAGTAATCACTGCAAAAGGTGCCAGCCTGCCACGCGAGTCACGTTAACTTCAAATTACTCCGACAGCCTGTAAAATTTGAAATAGCCACCATATTAATGTCCCGCTAACTACCGTCGTCTCACACACATACAGTGGAAAAAAAAAAAAAAAAATGGACACCTCTTTTGATCTCATCGACACCGCTGAGCTTGATGAAATCTTCCGTTCTGTAGAGAGCGTAGAATCACATAGTAATCTGACAGAAAACGTACCTTTTGAAAGTCTGCCTCCAGTGCCAGCCCCACCGTTTCTTGCTCCAAAAACCACGAACATCCAGTCAGATCTGCAGCCGACATCCGCAGCAGTTCCAAACTCAAACTCAGCGGGTATTATGCAGTCATCTGAAGCGGTGGGGCTGGCGACAGGCAGACTTTCAAAAATGCGTTCTGTCAGATTACTATGTGATTCTACGCTCTCAAACGGAAGAATTCATCGAGCTCAGCGATGTCGATGAGATCAAAAAAGGTGTCCATTTTTTGTTTCAAACTGTTTTCATATGTTTGCTCAGTTAATGAAACTTTATAAACTTAAATAAAAGTTTTGAATGCTAAACATAAGAATGTTGAATAACACTACATTAAATGTCACTGTCTCTCACTATACAAACAAGAGGGACTATTTTATTGTGTGGAAGAATAATTTAATAAAATCGTTATATTTTAAGTGAAACAAAAATGTGGCATTTTAAGTACAAACATATACTGGTTGCAAGGTATAATGCGCAATAAGCCACTTCGGTGGTGTGGATATCGGGATTTACCACTGCTGGCACGGGATTTACCCACTCAGCTACTGTGGGCAAACCACTCCAGCCATGGTAAATCCCCCGATAACCCACACCCCCTCATGTCTTATTGCTTAAACACAATTGGTGTAAATCTAGTGTTTTAAGCTTTTGTTATAATAGAGAGTTGCTCTTTAACCCATTCACAGCCAGATACATTATCAGACGATCTCCCTTTAAACATCATTATAAGTCTAATTAATTATTCATGAGCTAAAGAAGCTCACTGATTGGCTGCTGTGCCGGTTTGAAATCTCTTAGAAATGCCCGGCACGGCAGCCACAGGGATGATCGCAGAGCTCAGCTTCTACGCTGACTGCAGCAGCAGTGAAATAAAAGAAGTGTTTTCAACACCGCTGTCAGCGTACAGTAAGAAATGAAAATTTAAAAAAATGAACAGTCGTGTATTCCAGTCAACAGCGGCCGCACATCAGGATCGTTCCTACCCACCAGCATGTCACCATAGCAACACAGGTTACCACAGGAACCAGTACTGGCACGTGCTGCCCCAGA
This sequence comes from Neoceratodus forsteri, assembly GCA_016271365.2. Classification (NCBI taxonomy): domain Eukaryota; kingdom Metazoa; phylum Chordata; order Ceratodontiformes; family Ceratodontidae; genus Neoceratodus; species Neoceratodus forsteri. The sequence goes on from CM028138.1 coordinate 658,819,058, forward strand.
AAAATAAATAAATAAACTAAAGAGAAAAACGTTTTTACAGAGTCATTATATAAAGCATTGGAAAGGCCTCACCTGGAGTATTGCATGCAGTTCTGGAGGCCACACCTGTCCAAGGACATAGATAAGGTGGAGACTATCCAGAGAAAGGCAACAAAAATGGTGCAGGGCTTGCCCTACAAAACATATGAGGAGAGACTACCGGACCTCAGTATGTACTCACTGGAGAAGAGGAGCGGAGACAGCGGGGGGACATGATTGAAGCTTTCAAGTACCTCAAGGACATAAACAAGGTGCAGGTGGGGAACCTTTTCCAGTGTATAAAAAGTACTAGAACAAGTGGGCACAGTATGAAATTGGAAGGGGGTAGATTAAGAGGTAATGTGAGGAAGCTTTTCTACACACAAAGGGTAGTAGACACTTGGAATAGTCTGCCACAGGAGGTAGTGGGGGCAAGCACAGTGGAGGGGTTTAGAAAATGGGGAAAGAGTGTCCTCGATGCTGATTGGCTGCAAATGCCAATCTGCCGGGCCGGTATGAGACAATAGAGACCAGGAAATAACAAGTCCCAGTCTCTGTCACCTCATAACGTTCTAAGTAGTACATGGCTAGTAGAACGTTAGAAAGCAAAATCCATCATGTTGTCTTTCTTACTTAGCGAGGAACCAACCCCCCCCCCAAACTGTCAACATCCCAGTCAACATTCAGCAGGACTTAGTCACTGAATACCCCCCTAAAGCTCCAGAACTTGTACAGTTGATCAAATAAAAATAAATCAATACGTGATACCACTACAATCGCTTTATCGCTACTATTCACTGGCATCGCATCACCGCTCCGGCTCTGTTCTGCTGCTGATGTATTGAAGGTATTTCCTTTCCCCGGCTTTGCTTCAGATCTCCCTCTCACTGCCAAGTTCACTTTTTTTTTCAGTAGTAATGGCATTATGAGGCTCTGCAGTGAAGGGACTGATCTCCCAAGTTTGCTCTTAATGCAGGCTTCAGGCAACAGAAGAAAAAGTAGTTTTTTAAATTAGTAGCGCTAGCCCAAGCCCATCGCGTGCTCTGCGCTACCGGAAAAAGCTGCTCTCAGCTCACCATGTTTTTGCCCTGCTCGGTAAGTGAGGCAGCCCTATCACACAAACCAGCAAACATCAGCCTCAAAAATTCCCCGATAGTCCCGTACAGCACCAGCAGTTACCGCTTGTCCTCGCTGCTGAATATCCCAAATGCCAGCATTCTAGTCTTAAAAAAAAAAGATCTTAGTGAGAGTTAAAGCTGTCAGATACTCTTTTCCATAATAGTCGCTGTGCCTCCATCTCCTACACACTCCTTGCTCACAAGTGAAAATGAAAGCCGTCAGTAATATCGGCTTCAAGGCAGTGTCTTCTCATGTCCTCGGACTCAAGGCTAACACCAGCTTCACTGATTATCCTATTCTCTGCTCACTACAACCACCGCTATTTTGTGTGTGTGTGGGGGGAGATGTCACATGGCACCTCACACTTCACAGGGCAGCAGCTGGAAGAGGGTTACAATAAAAACATTAACAAAATTCAATCCTTAACAGTAAAAAAAAAAAAATGCTTTAAAACTTGAGCCCAGTGACAGTGTGTGTGTGTGTGTGTGTGTGTGTGTGTGTGTGTGTGTGGTGTGTATGTGTAAAATCATGGTAACTACCTCCAAAGTCACAACTAAATATAATTATAATGCAGGCGGAGGAACTATTTTATTAGAGAACTAACTTTATCCTAATTTTTCATTAACATTTTTTTATTAAACTTATTTTTTTTACAGTACCCATTTTCTAAGCGCCAATAATAATACCCTCCAGGGTGGCGGTATGCTATACTGGACATACCAGAGCTATAAGGCCCTCCGCCTGCAGCGTCGGGCCTCATTACGCCCCTAGGCGGTCCGGTATAGCACAATACCGCCCACCCTGTGGGTATTATTGCTTACTTAAGCATGCCTGGGACAGGCACAAGGGAAATTTGAGAGGGAAGGGAGTGATGAAAAAACATTGATCACATAGGGTCAGTGGCCACATGCAATGTATAGGGCCTACGGGCAAACTGGATGGGCCTAGCGGTCCTTATCTGCTGGCAATTTCTATGTTTATATGTTTCTATGACTGCGATTAGACATAATTACAATAATCACCTCGGAACCATTCATTTCCTGTTAATTAGTGACCGGCTGGCTGGGGCTGGGGCTGGCCCGAGGCGTCACCCCAGCTGCTTGTTAATCTCCAAGAAACGACTGGCTCTTTGGTCTTTATTGCTTGAGTAAGTGCAGGTTTAACTGGTCTTAGTGCAGGCTGTTTTACCCTCTGGAGAGTACTTTTTATGTTGGCTTCGCGTACACACAAACAACATATTGGGGTAGTGCCACTGTCAGATGTGTGTCAGTGTTGTGGTGAATGCAGGGCATGCTTTAGTAGGTGTGTCCCCCATTCCCCAATTAGCCAGCATGCTAGTGCTGACATAAGTATTAAGCAAAGTGCCACCAACTTGAGAGAAATGTGCCGCTGCAATCAGAGACAAGTTCGTCATGCAGCGGCACAGATGACACGCCTCACGTACGTGCCTTTCTTGGTGAAACATTTCAATAAACATGGCGGCGGAGCCACCGCCACACAATCCTGAAAGAAGGCCAACGTCGGGGGTGCAATCCCCGTGTTGGCATGTCAGCCACCCCCCCACACACACATTGTGTGGCACACAGGGAGCCCACCCCAGTGTGCTGCCGCTCACAGAAAGCCGACCATGTCAGCATGTTCCTGCCCCCGCCCACCCCCATTGTGTGGTCAACATCACCCGCGAAAGTCATGGCTCACACTGGGAGCCCACCCCCCTCACCTGTAAAGAAAGAAAACTGTCCTGCGGCACAGTGTCCGTATTTTTTTTTTGTACCTGAAAAAAAGAAAATGTTCTGTTGTCCACAGCACCCCCCCCAACCCATGCACCCACCCTCTGAGCACACTTCCCCGCACACACCCTCACCCCATACTTACCTCCAGAGGGTCCAGCACTGCGATCTTCAGTGGAGCGGGAACATGTCTGCACTCTTCAAAGCCAAACTGCAAAATGAAGAAATGCCCGGTAAGCTGTATAATGGCATAAATGGGGGGGGGGGGGTCAACTTAGGTGGATATCTGTGCCATTGTTTTGCATTTTGGCTCCAAATTTTCAACATGGGTTCTTGGCACCCCACCTCTTGAACACATGTACTGTCATCTCGTTATTCGGTCCTGAAAGGTCATTTCGCGGTCACTGCACGGAATCACCTTTCAGGACTGATTAATGAAACAATATTCATAATGTTCATAAGGTAGAGTCCCAAAAAGCCTATGCTGCAAATGTGGTGAAAACATTCCAAAAAAATAACTGTTACGAGTGTGCGTTGCGCAGTTTCCATGCACGCTTGTAACTTCGACAATTTTTAATATTTTCACCCCTGATGTTCAACATTGCCATTTTTTCACATCTCCTTATGAAAAGTACAGCTGTCATTTTTCACATCCTTCCTGAAATGTGTTTTCGCACATGTGGCACACAATGGCGCGGTCGCTGTGGGAAATCAATGTTTGGGACAGATTAACAAAATCACAGTGACACTGTTCATGAGCAGAGGTCCCAAAATGCCTATGTTGAAAATTTGGTTAAAAAAATCCCCAAAATAATTGCATTACGGGAGTGCGTTACACAGTTTCTACACACACTTGTGTCTTAATCAATTTTTCATACTTTCACTACAGATTTTCAACATTGCCATTTTTTAACACCTCCTCATGAATAGTACAGCTGTCATATTTCACATCCTACCCAAAATGTGTTTTCGCACCTGTGGCTCCAAATTGCGCAGTCGCTGTGCAAAATCACAGTTCGGCTAATGAACTGATAGCGCCACTGTTCATGAGGTGGGGTCACAAAAAGCCCATGTTGAAAATTTGGAGTGAAAATACCAACAAACACCCAGGATGTTAGGGTTTCCAACCGTAACGCCCCACCCTGTAGAGACTGACAGGTGTCAGGGGTGTGACTTGGGATTGTCGGCTGTAATGCTCATGTCATTCAACCCCCACCCTGCAGCCAATGACAGGCATTGAGGTGTGCCTTGGACTCTTTGGCCCCAGAGTTCACCCCATTCTTCTATACTGCAACCATCTCAGCGTATTTCCATAAGGAATGGGTTGAGCGTAAGGCCTGAAGACCCTAAGGCACAACGCAACAGTTATCGGTGTCTTCAGGGTAGGGTGAGGTGAAATGGCATGAGCGTTTTGGGCAATGACCCAAAGGCACACCCCAATGCCTGTCAGTCTCTGCTGGGTGGGAGTGGAGTTGGCGTCAGTTCCATACTTCACTGCCATTCCTATTATGCATCTCTCTAACTCCTGCACTACCAATGCCAGTGCCAGCAAGACAACATTCAGCACTGACAAATGCTTGTCTATTTCTGAGGTTATACTGACATCTGGCCATACACTATCCCCTTTGTTGCTTAGATACATTCCCAGACAATCTCATTGTGTAGGTTTACACTGCTCCATCCCTGAGGTTATACTGACATCTGGAGGCACTTTAATGCCATCACTGCTGCAATACATTGTCAGACAATCTTACTTTAAACATCAGTGAGTGTAGGGTTGACTGTTCTCAGCGTGGGATTTTTTAACCCTGTGGCTGTCCTTTCCTATCCCGAGGTTATACACTTTAACCCCTTCCCTGCTAAGATACATTGTCAGATACTCTGCCTTTAAACGTCAGAGTGTAGTTTTAACAGGTCTCAGCGTGGGCTGTTTTACCCTGTTGGAGTCCTTCCCCCTCGCTGAGGTTATACATCTGGGGGCACTTTAACCCTCCATTACTGAGATACACTGCCAGATGATCTCTCTGTAAATATCATTAAGTGTAGGTTTAACAAGTCTCAGTTTGAGCTGTTTTACCATGTGGGAGTCTGTCTCCATCCTGAGGTTACAGTGCCATCTAGTGGCAATATAGCACTGTCACTGCTGTGACACATTGTCAGGCAATCTCACTTAAACATCAGTGTGTGTAGGTTTAACTGTTCTCAGCATGGGATCTTTTACCCTATGGGAGTACTTTCCTATCCTGAGGTTATACTGACATCTGGAGACACTTTAACCCCTTCCCTGCTGAGATATATTGTCAGACACTCTGCCTTTAAACATCACCGAGTGCAGGTTTAACTGGTGTCAGAGTGGGCTATAGTGTATGGTGGAATGCGATTGTGTATGGAAATCCATACATCGCAAAAAGTTGTTCTGCTGCAGTAGTGACGTCCTCACTAACGTATAATGACTTTTCATTCTGCATTAGTGAGGGACATCATAATACAAGGGGCTACAGCAGACATGATTCGTCCCTTGCTGTGTGGGAGGGGCGCACATGTGTGCTGGGCAGCGGCAGTTGTGAATCGAGGGCCTCAGCAGAACCAAGTAAAAAGATGGAAAAGTGAGTGTCTTTTTTTCAGGCACCATACACTGTATAGATCAGTGCATGGTTACCCAAACACTACTCGGCTATTCTTTCACCTCGTAGATACAATGCCGACTTGGAGACCTCTCGAACTTCGCTCTCAAGGTCATCAGTCGGCACTGTATCGTCTCGGTGGAAGAATAGCCTTGCAGTGTATGGGTAACCATACACTATCCTATATGTTTTACCCTGTGAGAGCCCTTCTCCGTCCCTGAGGTTATACTGACATCTGGGCAACCTTTAACCCAATCACTGCTGAGATGCACTGTCGGACAATCTCTCTTTGAAACATTAGTGAGTATATGTTTAACAGGTCCCAGGGTAAGCAATTTTAGCCTGTGGGAGTATTTTCCTATCTCTATGGTTATACTGACATCTGGGCACACTTTGACCCATCGCTGCTAAGGTGCATTGTCAGACAATCTCCATTTAAACATCAGTGAGTGTAGGTTTAACAGGTCTCAGTGTAGGCTGTTTTACCCTGTGGGAGTCCTTTCCTATCCCTGAGGTTATACTGATATCTGGGAGCACTATAACCCCTTCACTGCTGCTGAGATACATTGTCAGATGATCTCCCTTTAAACATCAGCGAGCGCAGGTTTTACAGGTCTTAGCTTTGGCTACTTTACCCTGTGGGAGTTGCTGTCTATCCTTGAGGTTACGGTAACATCTGGAAGTACCTCAGTCACTTCACCCCTGAGCCAGACACACTGTCAGGCAGTCTCACTATAAACATCACTGGTTGTAGGTTAAACAGGTCTCAGTTTGAGATGTTTTGCCATGTGGGAGTATGTCTCCATTCTGTGGTTACAGTGCCATCTAGTGGCAATTTATCTCTGTCACTGCTAACATACACTGTCAGACAATCTCACTTTATACATCAGTGAATGTAAGTTTAACAGGTCTCAGTTTGAGATGTTTTGCCGTGTGGGAGTCTGTCTCCATCCTGAGGTTACAGTGCCATCTAGTGGCAATTTAGCACTGTGACAGCTAACATACACTGTCAGACAATCTCATTTTATACATCAGTGTGTGTAGATTTAATTGTTTTCAGCATGAGCTGTTTTATTCTGTGGAAGTGTTTTTCTTAGCCTTCAGGTTATAGTGACATCTAGAGGCACTTTAAAACCTTCCCAGCTGAGATTTATTTAGTTGTTGTTTACCGAGTAGGTGCGCTAGCCAAACAGGTGACTATTTTCAGGCACGACCCGGGAGGTACAGTAACAATACAGAGTTCATTTACATAATACAGGGAAGCAGTAACAATACAGAGAACAGTTTTCAGTAAAAGGCAATAAAGGAGTACAGCTTCAGAGACAATCAACAGGTCAAGAGAAAAACAGCAGATTTACAGTGTACAGGTAGCATTTAGTGAGCGGGTAAAGGAATACAGGGCAGAGCCAAAGGACAGGTGGGTCAGGGGAGGGGGAGAGAACGGGGAAGGGGGAAACTGGGTGAGCAGGTAAAAAGGGGGAGATACATTGTCAGACTCTCAACCTTCCCAACTGAGATACATTGTCAGACTCTCTGCTTATAGACATAAGTAAGTGTAGGTTTAACAGGTCTCAGTGTGGGCTGTTTTACCCTGTGGGAGTCCTTTCCCCTTCCCTGTGGTTATACTGACACCTGGAGACACTTTAACCACTTCATTGTTGAGATGCAATGTCAGAAAATCTCACTTTATACATCAGTGAATGTAAGTTTAACAGGTCTCAGTTTGAGCTGTTTTACCATGTGGGAGTCTGTCTCCATCCTGAGGTTACAGTGCCATCTAGTGGCAATTTAGCACTGTGACTGCTAACATACACTGTCAGACAATCTCACTTTATACGTCAGTGTGTGTAGATTTAACTGTTTTCAACATGGGCTGTTTTATTCTGTGGAAGTTTTTTTCTTAGCCTTCAGGTTATAATGACATCTAGAGGCACTTTAAAACCTTCCCAGCTGAGATACATTGTCAGACTCTCTGCTTATAGACATCAGTAAGTGTAGGCTTAGCAGGTCTCAGGGTGGGCTGTTTTACCCTGTGGGAGTCCTTTCCCTTCCCTGTGGTTATACTGACATCTGGGGACACTTTAACCCCTTCATTGTTGAGATGCAATGTCAGAAAATCTCACTTTATACATCAGTGAATGTATGTTTAACAGGTCTCAGTTTGAGGTGTTTTACCATGTGGGAGTCTGTCTCCAGCCTGAGGTTACAGTGCCATCTAGCGGCAATTTAGCACTGTCACTGATGTGATACATTGTCAGGCAATCTTACTTAAACATCGGTGTGTGTAGGTTTAACTGTTCTCAGCATGGGATCTTTCCCCCTGTGGGAGTACTTTCCTATCCTGAGGCTATACTGACATCTGGGGACACTTTAACCCCTTCCCTGCTGAGATATATTGTCAGACACTCTGTCTTTAAACATCACTGAGTGCAGGTTTAACTGGTGTCAGAGTGGGCTGTTTTACCCTGTGGGAGCCCTTCTCCGTCCCTGGGATTATATTGACTGTGACACTTGGCCAGCTGGTTATGATTGCTCTATGATATTTGTATATAGAATGTGTTGGCCTGTGGGATGCCCCCTCCCCCCAGGTTTCAGTTAAAATGACAGGATATATGTTAAACAGCAGAGCTCCCTAATGTAATTAACTTCCAAGACATTGCATTCTATGGCCTGTTGCTTCTTTGAAGCTGGGAAACTAAAATATACATTTTCTGATGTCTTCAGAGGAAGAACAGTTAATTTCAACTGGTGTTAAAAATCTATATGGCAACTAGGTGAGAAAACTGCAGAGTTGTAAAAGGTCTTTTGATATGGGCTGGGAACAGGAACTGCTCAAAGATCACAGAGAAGGAACTGGAGAAAGGTAAGAAATACCTAAGGTCTTTTATAGAGTTCTAAGGGTTCATTTTGGATACCTAGTTAGGTGCCCTTAGGCAAAAGATATCTGGCATTCCCCGAACAGCAGAATTATCTGAGCCTGTACATTGGGTATGCTAGCATAAGGTTCACAGTTTGAATCCCCCCAGAACTTGAGACTAAAGGTGATTCGGACCCACAAGCAGACAGGAAGGTTACCCTGTCTGTTACCTGTTCACAACACTGTGCTCGGAGGTTGGCACTGTGGGAGCAGATGGCCTGACCTGCTGAGAGGGTTTGTGACAGATTGATTGGTAGTGGCGCCCATACATTTGGTAACACAAGCTTGAAATTGTTTAGTGTGTCAGCTTGATACTGTACAGCCCACTTGCAAAAAAAAGGCAGTGATTTATTTTTAAAAAGGAAACAGAACTATATCATTTTGCTTACGGTTAAGTTCCTACCTGTTTTATTTTTTTTTTCTAAAGTGCAAGTTAGAATAGCTGTAGTTAAGGAGGAAGATGGCTTCCAACTACAGCGGGCACACTGTAGACTACTTGAGGCAGTTGTGCAAGGACAGAGGAGTCCTGTATGAGGTGAGAGCCACCAAGCAGAATCTCGTGGATGCCTTGATGACAGCAGATACCCAGAGCATTGAGTCACGATTGTGACTTTGAAGGACCAAACCTTGAGCGTGGAAGGGCTAGCGGCCAGTGCAGTGTCCAGATTCGATGAGGATGACAGCAGGGCCAGTGCCAGTGAAGGGCCACAGCAGCAGGGGAAGGTCACCAGCATTCTGGAGCCAGAAGTACTCAGGCTGCAGATTGAGTTGCACAGAATGGAGCTGGAGTTCCAAGAGAAGACAGAGCAGGAACAGCGGGAGGCTGACCGTGAAGAGTATGAGCGCCAGCGAGCTGCAGAGGAGAAGAGGGAGCGAGAACAGTATGAGGCTGAGCAAGAACAGAGAGAGGCTGAACGAGAACAGCAAGAGGCAGAGCGGGAACAGCAGGAGGCTGACTGTGAAGAGTGAGAGCGCCACAGGCAACATGAACTAGAGAAGCTACGACACCAACCACCAGCACCAGAGCAGGTAAGTGGCTTGGGTTTAACTGGAACTACAGGACTGGGTTACAAACTGAACTCCAAATTGATAGCTGAATTTAAAGAGGGGGAGGATATGGATGCCTTTTTAAATTCCTTTGAAAAAGTTTGTATTCAGGCTAAAATTCCTAGAGAGTCCTGGAGCTTCCAGCTATCTCCGCTACTTACCAGGAAGCTCGGGATGCATTGGGTCAAATGGACAATGAGGACAGTAATGATTACAGCAAACTTAAATCTGCACTTTTAAAAGAAATTGAATTAACTGCTGAAGCCTACAGAGCTAAATTCCGTAAGCTTAGGAGAAGCCCAGATATGAGCAATGAGGAGCTAGTCACGAAACAACATCAGTTTTTAAAACGTTGGTGGGAAGGAATTGAAGCAAACTCTGTAGATAAAATTGAAAATGCAATATTGTTAGAGCAGTTTTGGGGGCATGCCCAGCAGAGCTAAAAACCTGGCTAGAGGACCAAGATCCCAAAACAGTGCAAGAGGCTGCTGAACTCTCGGACCACTATGCCAAGAGCAGACCTGCTATGAGAGCGAACGGGGTGGGCGTGGCAGCACAGAAAGGGAAAAGCATGCCTTCAGGGCAGCTAAAACCCTCACTGCCTCCACCAAAACCAGTTAGCCCCAGGTTTCAGAGAAAAGATTTCTCTGAGAAAAGAAATGAATGTTGGGTCTCTAGAGAAACTGGGCATATTGCCAGACAGTGTCCCACAAGGGCAAGCAATACGCAACATGGGGCTAGGAAAGACGTCAGTTGTTTGTGTGTCCCTGGAAGCATGCCTGTGAACATGAGGGAACACATGCACCCAGTCACGGTGAATGGTGTACAGAACACAGGGGTTAGGGGACACAGGGGCATCCCTGACATTGGTAAAAGGGGATCTAGTAGAGCCTGATCAGCTTATACCCAATAAATACGTCACTGTACAGGACTTTACTGGTGAGGAGAAAACATTGCCCCTCGCTAGTGTTCTCCTAGACTGGGGTGAAACAGGGGGAACTGTGTAAAAGGTGGCTGTAGCCAAAACGTTAGCAGTTGACATCATCCTTGGCAACAATCTCAAACAAGGGATGGTGTGTGCAGTTACCTGTAGCCAAGCGACAAGGGAAAATTGTAGTTCCCTGAACCCGACAGAAGCCATTGTGAAAACCACTGGGAGGCTGGTTCCCCAGCCTGTGTCTCCTGATATGGAAACTAAAGAAAAGGGGGTAGAAATTTCCCCAGCAGCAGTTAACCACACTGCTACAGAGGGTTACTCCAAAGAGGGAGGGGGTGACCCATTGTCAGTGGGTTAGGGAAGACAGTGATCCTGAGTGCCCTGACGCTAATGCTAGGAATCCTACTTTAGAAACTGAAGGGGACCTGTCCCATGCCTTGGGAATGTGTAAGGAGTTTGCAGCTGCTCAGAAAAGTGACCCTAGTCTAGAGAAGCTGAGGGCTTGGGCAGACTCTGACGGAGCACAAGGAGGTGACGGTAAACATAAGGTTTATTGGGAAAATGGACTGATATATACTCAGGCTGTGCAGACAGAGAGAGGGGTGATAGGTAGGCAGCTTGTCGTTCTCCAGGGGTATCGTGAGCAGTTGCTCAAAATTGCACATGATATTCCCTTGTCTGGTCATCTGGGAATCGCGCGCACTATGCAGCGGTTGGCCCAGAATTTCTATTGGCCCAACTTCCCCCAGCAGGTGAAGGAGTACTGCAGGTCTGGTCACCGGTGCCAAGAAATAGGGAAGACAGGTAAGAAAACACAAGCTGCCCTAATTCCATTGCCCATAGTGGAGGAGCCATTCCAGAGGGTGGGGATGGATATTGTGGGGCCTTTAAATACCCCCAGCTCCTCTGGGAAGAGGTTCATCCTGACTGTGGTGGATTATGCCACCCAATACCCAAAGGCAGTCGCCCTATCCTCACTGAAGACAGAAAAGTGGCAGATGCCTTACTTGATATTTTCTCCCGTGTTGGGTTTCCGCAGGAGGTTACATAGAAACATAGAATTTGACAGCAGATAAGGACCGCTTGGCCCACCCAGTCTGCCCATTTCCCTGCCTACTGGATAAGCTGCAGATCCTAGTTAACCAGCAGCCTACTTCTTCCTACCCCCACCCCCTAGAATTGCCTTATGACTATCCCATGCATGCTTGAATTCCACCACTGTTTTTGACTCCACGACCTCCTCCGGAAGGCCGTTCCATGCATCCACAACCCTCTCTGTGAAAAAATACTTCCTTAAATTACCTCTGAGCCCCCCCTCTATCTTCAAATTGTGCCCCCTTGTTCTTGCACACCTCTTCTTTTGAAAGATGCTACCCTCTTGGACTTTGTTGATTCCCTTGAGGTACTTGAAAGTTTCTATCATGTCCCCCCTCTCCCTCCTTTCCTCGAGGCTATACATATTGAGCTCCTTAAGTCTCTCTTCATATGTCTTCCGGTGCAGACCCTGCACCATTATAGTTGCCCTCCTCTGGACAGCTTCCATCCTGTCTATGTCTTTGCGAAGACTGGGTCTCCAGAACTGCACGCAGTACTCCAGATGGGGTCTGACCAGCTGTCTGTACAGAGGGATAATAACTTCCTGTTTTCTACTGGTGATGCCTCCTATGCATCCCAGTATCCCCCAGCCCTCCTTGCTGCCCTCTCGCATTGCTTGCCACCTTTAGGTCATCTGATATGACTACCCCCAGGTCCCTTTCCATTTTTGTTGTTGTTAGTATCTCACCCCCCATTGTGTACTCTTCCTCTGGGTTTCGTTTCCCAGGTGCATTACCTTGCACTTCTTAGCATTGAATCTAAGCTGCCATACATTTGACCATTCCTCTAATCTTGCCAAGTCCCTTTTCATCCTTTTCACCCCACCTTGTGCATCAACTCTGTTGCAGATCTTTGTGTCATCTGCAAAGAGACATACTTTTCCTTCCAGTCCCTCTGCAATGTCGCTTATAAAGGCATTGAAGAGGACCGGTCCTAATACTGAACCCTGCGGTACCCCACTAGTAACCCCCCTTTCTTCAGAGTGGACTCCATTTACTATTACTCTCTGTGTCCTATTCTCCAGCCAATTTTTAACCCAGGCTGTCATCTTGGGACCCACTCCCAGGCTAGCTATCTTGTATATTAATCTTTTGTGGGACTGTGTCAAATGCCTTGCTAAGGTCTAGGTAGGCATGTCCACAGCCCCTCCCTGATCTACTACTTTGGTCACCCAGTCAAAGAAATCTATCAGATTTGTCTGGCATGACCTTCCGCTGTGAATCCATGCTGCCTTGGGTCCTGTCCCTCTGACCTCTAGAAACTCGACAATTCTTTCCTTCAGAAGTGATTCCATCATGTTCCCTACCACTGAGGTTAAACTAACAGGTCTGTAGTTTCCTGCTTCTGCCTTGCTCCCACTTTTGTAAAGGGGAATCACATCTGCCCTCCTCCAGTCCTCGGGTACCACCCCATCCTCCCATGATTTGTTAAAGAGGGTAGTCAGTGGTGTCACTAGTTCTACCCTTAGTTCTTTTAGAATTCTGGGATGAATCCCATCAGGCCCCATTTCTTTGTCCACCTTCAGTTTTAAGAGTTCTTTCAGAACCCTTTCTTCTGTAAATGGGCTGGTATCAACTTCTGTATCCAGAGTGTTTCTACTGTTTGTTTTGTAAATACTGAGCAAAAATATTTGTTTAGTATCTCTGCCTTTTCACAGTCACCCTCTGCCCACCCTCCCTTCCCTTGATTAAGCCTCACTATCCCTCCCTTGGTCTTCCTTCGCTCCCTGATGTACCTATAAAAGGTTTTATCCCCCTTCTTAACTGAGTTGGCTATCTTTTCCTCGGTTTGGGCCTTTGCTGTTCTGACAATAATGACATTATTTACAATACACATTTGGGGGGATGGAGTGCCCTAAATGTCCCAACTAGTGACTACAAGGCCCGAAGGCTAGTCCATTTAAAGAGTCTCTCCTGGGCCGGAGCCCCGTGAAACATAGTTCTTTTAGGCCATAATCCCGAAGGGGAGAGTCTTTGCGGACAGTTCACACATTTTTGAAGTCTGTAGTGTAGGGTGTGTACTGCAATGTCATAAAGATAGAAAAAAGTTTTTCGGACTTACCAGCCTCTTGAAGTATTCGAACATCACAAACCTGGTCCCTGCCGAAGACTCTCCCTGGCAGCATTTCTTCTGATACAGCTGGGCGGACATCTTCCGGGAACACAGGAGGGCACATCTGGAAACAGCTGGGCTGATGTCATCTCTGGAGAAGGAACCTTAGAACAGGAACAAAAAGAAAAACAGCTGGTCCGGTCATCCGATTACCAGGCGATAAACAGGAAAACAGCTGGGCTGGTGTCCTCTCTGGATCTGAAGTCATCTGGTGGGCCAGTAGGTGGTTGCTGAACAAGACAGTACACTGTGGACTGATGAATGTGGAGCACCTGAGTCCTTGGTTATTCATATTGGCGGATCAATAAGGGCACTTCACAGTCTATTGTGGCAGTATTGACTACCACTGCTCAGCTCTCCATTTTGTAGGCACGGGCTTAATTACTGGGAGGTCCTTGCACTGAGGCCAATAGTAGAGGGGGCCAGGGGCTTGAATTATTACTCCGTCTGGATGCACATAATTCACACAGTGGGAGACTTAGCGTCCCTCTCCGTCCACTATTCTCACTCTGTCCATAAACAGTGTCCTGCCTCTCTTCCACTGTGTATACTTTTTGGAACAGTCTATTCTTTACATGCTGGTTAGCCCCAGGATGCACATGTTTCATTGCTTCATCCCAGATCCAGGATTTCCTGCAGTTCTCAATCTCCTCCCAGACTCTCCAAGGAAAGGTAGGAAAGGTCATACCAAAGATTTCATTGGCCTTTGTAGCTAACCAGTCTCTCCTCTTTACTTGCTTTGGTCAATCTGAGACCGCTGGCATGGCTTGGGGTGGCCAGTCCTGGTTCTGCCAGCCATCCTCAATGAAATTAAAATGGATCCCTGACTTCTTCTTCTTCTGGTGAAGCCAGGCAGTGGCATCACCACTTTCTTGAACACATTCCTCCGAGGCAAGATCTTGAGGCTGTGTACCCGTTCCTTTCTCACAAGGCCACATAGGTTCCCCCTCATCTTCCTCTTCACTGAGGATCTGAGCCCAGGAGTGAGCAGTCGTTCTCACCCCAGAGACTGTCCATACATCACTAGGAGCGGAGGTCGACACCTCCCATTCAAAGGCCTCCCGCATCTCATCTTCACCTTCGAGACTTGGGCTAGGCCCCCCCACCCAGGGGTCTATTGATGCTTTATCCGAACTTCCTTTCTGAGATCCAGCATCCAAAACTTCAATTTCAGATTCAGTCTCTAATTCTGCACCCTCTAGCTTTGTGCCACACTCCCCCGAGGGACCTTCCTCCACAGGCTCCACCTGGTGCTGTGTGCTGCCAACTGCAGATTCTGAATTTTTGTCCATGTGGGAGCCAAACGAATTGGAGGCGCTTTATACAAGCCATATTTTTGTAGACATCCAGCACAGTGAGGAATCATGAAGACATCCCTTCCAGCACTCAAGCACATCTGGCATACACGCACTGGATAATTAGGAATTGCCACATCAGGAGGGAGTTGCCCTCTATAACACCACTTTTCAATATCTCTCAGTCTATTTACTGCTATTGTTACTGCAACCCGGGCATGATCCGGGTAACGAGCTGGTCCTGAGGCCATAACTGCAGAAAAATAAACAAAATTCACTGTAACTGAAAGTCCCACTTTAATGAACACACTCTGTAGCTTTAAAATGGCTCCTCTGCTGCTGTGTTTACTTTACTACCCCACCCTGTAATGGCGGTGGCAGCACTCCTGTGCATCAACATTCAGACTCTGGGTCAAGCCACTGCGCACCCGATTTACATCAGCTACTGATAACTTTTACTCAAACTGCACAATTTGCTCTGATCTGGCTGTTCACACATTTACAGGATTTTCCTTGGACTTTTCACTTGCTGGCAACATTCATTTAATTACAGTCCCTTTAAAACTTCAGGTTTCAGCACAGGATTGCCTGCTTCTACTAGTGTTGCACTTTTTTACAACCCACAGTCTCTCTCTGGCTGCAAACTTTAAACTGAGGCTACTTTCATTGCTATGCACACAATCAATGGCTTTACAGACTTGCACTTGCCAGCAGGACATCACACAATTGCTACTTGCAAAGCGACTATACAGCTGCACACACATTTTATATGGCATTACTGAAAATCACTGTTTGAGCAGTTTTAAATTATTTACTCACTGTTATTGTAGCAGATTGCTGCGATGGGGTAAAACAGCCTGCAGCCAGATTTTTGAAGGCCTCAGAATGCAAACGGGCGGGCAGTCTCCTCGATCGTCGGTTTCACCACACAATTCACTGATCCCACGATCGATATGCGGGTTGAGCCCGATTTTAAACTAAAAAGTCACTTTTTAACTGTTTACAGCGCTTTGAAATCCTTCGCGACGCTCCTCCAATGCCAGTACACGTACTACTCTCTGTCTCCCTCTCGATACTGAAGCAGACTCTGAAGAGCTGGCTGAGGGGCGGGACTACTGGCAAACTGACCAACCACACGACGCCATGCAAATGAGCCTCTTCTTCCTCGCGAGGGCTCCTCTCCTCACAGCGATCGTCGAGCAGGCAAATTTAAACTGAAAGATGCACTTTTTTTTTCTCAACTGACTCCACGGTGGGAGCCCATTTCAACCATGTAACATTGCCATTAACTCTGCAGTCTCCATCATTGCACAGAAATCATTTCCAATGCCCAGGGCACATTTTCTCTGTTGCTACCCCTAGCTTTCTACACTTTGCTTCACAGAAATTCATTTTAAAAGCATTTCAAACGTCCAGGGCATATTTTCTCTGTTGCTACCCCTAGTTTTCCACACTTTTCTTCACAGAAATTCATTTTTAAAACTGATAAAATGCTGTAAACAATTTTGATGCAGGACAAGGACACACACATTGGCTTTACAGCTCCTTGGTAAACAGCTGGCATTTTTTAAACAGCAGCACAAGATTCACAGCACACAGCAACACACTAGGGAAATTGCTTCAACCTTTTGGGCTACCGACGGCCAGATAGCCAAAACGCTAGTCTACTTGCCCAAGCACCTTCCTTCCCGAACAAATCCAAAGCGGTGTCTCCATTTTTGTAAGGCTCCCACACCTGCCTTTTTACTAAAACGACAGGTGGCATGCTGTTGGCGTTGGCAGCAATACCTGGTGGAGGACCTGAATTCGGGGAGGATGAGGTTACTTGGCACAAGGGACCTAGGTTTGGCTACTCTGCACAGGGGCACCCAAGTAAATCCAACTACAGGAAGCAATAACAGTAATGTCCAGAACCAGAATTGGGATTTTTCAGTGTGGCTTTATTCAGACTAGATGACACATTACAAAGCATTGTATGGTCCCCCAAAAGGGCTGTGTTTACTGTATATGCAGATAGAGACTAAAGGCGGTCCATTTGTAGAATGAACACATTTTTACATTGTCTGGCTCTGGACCCACCAGGCACTCAGCCCGGACTTTGCATGCACTTTGGATACACAGCCCGACTGGCCCGGCTCCCCTGCCGGCCACTTGACTGACGGTCCACTTGAAGAATGAACCCAAACTTTACTTGGAAAGACATCCCATCAAACAAGGAGACTCCCAAACTGTGGCTCCCCACACCACTTAGAGTCTATGACTCCTAGAGAGATTTGTTCTCTTACTTCCAATCGAACTCCCATCAAACAAGGAGACTCCCATCCAACAAGGAGTAATTTTCCCATTCTGTGGCTCCCCACACCACTTAGAGTCTGCGACTCCTAGAGAGATTTTCAAGTTGCGACCCACGTCTGGGTACCCACCCCATTTCTGGCCAAGTGCATGAGGCAAGTAGCAAAACACAGAAGAAACCCATAGAGGTGGACCTGGTTACTAAAGATGGGGGGTTTTCCCACCTCCAGCTCCCACAGCCCATACCCGGCCATTTCTCTGGATACACACAGAAAACTTTAGAACTTTAAAATGTAGATTGAACGGTGTATGACCTGAAGCACCCCCTCTACAGCATCACTTGAAATCCAATAAAACTTTAGACTGTTTGACTGCTCCATTTGTTTGTCCTAGTAACATAGTCCTCCCAAATAGCAGTCCACTTCCATTTCCCAACTGAAGAAAACAATTTGTTTGCCCCTTCAAATGGAGCCAAACACTCACCCATTCATTGCAGGTGCCCCACAGGTGAAGTAACACTTTCTTTGCTGTTATACAAGAACAGACTGAACAAAAACCAGGCAGCTTCCATCCATAGTGGGTAAAGGGGATTGCCCCTGGAACCCACAGAGAACTTTTCCTCCCTCCCCCCGGAGGGAGGGGGCACTGAGACCGGGGGAAGCGGTCTCCATCACTTTTAAAAAAGGTAAACACAGGAACACTTCCTTCTTCTTTGAAACAAACTGCAGACTGACTGACTTCCTTATTGTTTGCTTTAGGACAAACTGAAGAATGACTTTGAAATTTCCCAAAGTTCTAAACTCACTCCCTGAGCTGTAGATTCCAATGTGGCTCATGCAGCTGCAACAGTTCTATGGTGATGTCATCTCTCAAGTCTCAGCTGTGACTGAGGACAGAGTGAGACAGTATGAAACCCATTTAACTGGAGTTTCACAAGCTGCCTTCCCTGCCTACCACTAGGTCTTACTGGGATTCTAGTAACCCCGGGTAACAAAGGGGTTACACTAATTATAACCCCCAGCACCCACGGTTAGGCAAGCAGAGTGAGGGGCAGGAGGGAAGCACAAAGTAAATGGGGTGGAGTACTAGAAGGAGGGGAGAGGTGGGAACGATATAGGTGGGATTAGAGGGTCTAAAGTGCATGGAGGGACAACATGATGTGACAGTCAGGAGGACTGTAATGTATTGTATTGGGTAAGTGTGCTTATAACTGGGCCCTCTAGTGGCTAAAAGATATAATCTGCTAATGGAAAAGTCAGCAAAAAAAACTTTAAACTGAAGAAATTCAGCACTGAGTATTAAAACAGACCAGATATCAAGGCAATACTGGGGGAAAAAAGGTTAAATAAGCTGGCCGATAGTAGTGACATAGTCCAGTCAGGAGGAATTTGGAAATGCCTGGCAGGATGAGGAACCAAACACGGAGCTCGTGTTACATGGACAGCCAGTGAGAACTGTCCCAAGATAAAGGCAATTGTCCTTAGAAAATTTACAGAGACAGCCATGCAGTCTTGAGATCCGGAACATTGTCCAGGCCATAGCTGTTAACAAGGGCTCAGGGAGTGTGGCAGCAGGCTCTTCTAGCCATGGAGGTGTGTAGTTCCCGTTTGAGGCACTGTTAGCCCAAAGGGCTATGATGATGCCCAAGACTCAGGGCAGTAGGTTGGACCTCTCCAGAGTGACAGCCTCCTCCAGTGTGAGTGTGTGTGTGTGTGTGTGTGTGGGGACGTGCGTGTGTGTGCGCGTGTGTGTGCGCATGTGTGTATCCGTGTGTGTGTGTGCATGTGCATGTGTGTGTGTATGTGTGTGCATTTGTGTGTATATATGTGTGTGTGCGTGCATGCATTTGTGCGCACGTGTGTGTGTGTGTGTGTGTGTGTGTGTGTGTGTGTGTGTGTGTGTATGTGTTATCTAAACACTCTTGGTGTGTAGGGTAAATAATAATAATGCAGATTCTTGTGTCTCAGAGTCTGCCAAGAAACATTTGTAAACAAGCAAAGAGTACTAATAAAGTTTATTATACTACTTACCCCAAGCATGTGACAGAGAAAATCACAAGGGAGCTGGGTTTTTCACCACTAGCCCCAAAAATGTACACAATTTCCAGGATTGTAGATCTTAGGTTCTCTAAGATCTTGTTTGCTCTCCCCACACTCCAGGTCTCTGCCAGACAGTACTAATCTTCTAGAGCTGAACTAGTAGTGTCCAGAGCCGCTACAGTGGGTTGTGGACAACTGTATACTACAGATAACGTGGAACCTTTGTAAAAGAGCCTTGGCTCAAAGGTATTTGTAATCCTAGACTTGATAAATAAATAAAAAAAATAAATAAATAACAGCATAGCAACAGAGATTACATAGAAGCATAGACTTTGACGGCAGATAAGGACCGCTTGGCCTATCTAGTCTGCCCATTTCCCTACCTACAGGATAGGCCGCAGATCCTAGTTCACCAACAGTCTATTTCTTCCTAACCCCCACAAGAATTGCCTTATGTCTGTCCCATGCATTCTTGAATTCTCCCACAGTTTTAGACCCCACAACCTCCTCAGGAAAGCTGTTCCAAGCATCCACTACCCTCTCTGTGAAATAATACTTCCTCACATTGCCCCTGAACCACCACCCCCCATCTTTAAATTGTGTCCCCTTGTTCTTGCACATCTCTTTTTCTGAAAGATGCTACCCTCTTGGACTTTGTTGATTCCACTGAGGTGCTTAAAAGTTTCTATCATGTCCCCCCTCTCCCGTCTTTCCTCAAGGGTATACATATTAAGCTCCTTTAGTCTCTCCTCATACAGCTTCTCTTGCAGACCCTGCACCATTTTAGTTGCCCTCCTCTGGACTGCCTCTATCCTGTCTATGTCCTTGCAGAGATGGGGTCTCCAGAACTGGACACAGTACTCCTGATGGGGTCTCACCAACTGTCTGTACAGAGGGATAACAACTTCCTGTTTTCTGCTGCTGATGCCTCTCCCTATGCATCCCAGTATACCCCCAGCCCTCCCTACTGCCTTCTCACATTGCTTGCTAACCTTAAGGTCATCTGATATGATTACCCCCAGGTCCCTTTCCTTTTTGTTGTTGTTACTACCTCCCCCATGGTGTATTCTTCCCTGGGTTCTTGTTTCCCAGGTGCATTATTTTACTTCTTTGCATTGAATGCTAGCTGCCATACTTCTGACCATTCCTCCAATCTTGCCAAGTCCCTTCTCATCCTTTCCATGCCTCCTTGTGTATCAACCCTGTTGCAGATCTTTGTGTCATCTGCAAAGAGGCATACTTTTCCTTCAGTCCCTCTGCAATGTCACTTATGAAGACATTAAAAAGGACTGGACCAATACTGAACCCTGCGGTACCCCACTAGTAACCCCTGTTTCTTCAGAGTGGACTCCATTTACAATTACATTCTGTGTCCTGTTGTCCAGCTAATGTTTTACCCAGGCTACCACCCTGGGACCCACTCCCAGGCTGGTTAATTTGACTATTAATCTTTTGTGTGGGACTGTGTCAAATGCCTTGCTAAAGTCTAGGTAGGCCATGTCCACAGCCCCTCCCTGGTCTACTACTTTGGTCACCCAGTCAAAGAAATCTATTAGATTTGTCTGACATGACCTTCCCGCTGTGAACCCATGTTGCCTTGGGTCCTGTGCCCCACTGACCTCTAGGTACTCAACTATTCTTTCCTTCAGAAGTGACTCCATCACCTTCCCTACCACAGAGGTCAGACTGACAGGTCTGTAGTTTCCTGCCTCTGTCTTGGTCCCACTTTTGTGAAGGGGAATCACATCCGCCTTCCTCCAGTCCTCGGGTACCACACCATCCTCCCATGATTTATTAAAAAGAGTTGCCAGTGGTTTCACTAGTTCCCCTTAATTCTTTTAGAATTCTGGGGTGAATTCCATCAGGCCCCATTGCTTTGTCCACCTTCAGTTTTAGGAGTTCTTGTAGAACTCTTTCTTCTGTGAAAGGACTGGGATCGACCCCCCTATCAAGAGTGCTTCTGTTAATTGGATTAGGCACTTCCCTCTCCTCTTTTGTGAATACTGAGCAGAAATATTCGTTCAGTATCCCTGCTTTTTCACTGTCCCCCTCTGCCCACCCACCATTCATTCGATTCAGCCTCACTATCCCTCCCTTTGTCTTTCTACGCTCGCTGATGTACCTATAAAAGGTTTTATCCCCCTTCTTAACTGAGTTGGCTATCTTTTCCTCAGTTTGGGCCTTTGCTATTCTGACTTCCCTCCCTGTTTCCTTCTGCCTTAACTGGTACAGCTCTCAGTCCTGCTTTGTCAGTGTTTCCTTATACTTCCAGAATGCTATCTTTTTCTTCCTGACTTTCACAGCCACCTCTTTTGAGAACCATAGTGGCTTTTTCTTTCATTTTGATTTGTTTATTTGCTTCACACGAAGGCTTGTTGCCTCTGTGATGGCAGTTTTGATGATTCCCGATTGTTGCTCCACACCTCCTTCTAGCCTGTTTGCTAGTGCTTTTCTGAGGCACTCTCCCATCTTGCCAAAGTCAGCCCTCCTGAAGTCCAGTACCCTCACTTTTGTATGGCTTGACTCTGTAGCTGAGTTTAACGTGAACCACACTGTTTGATGGTCACTTGTTCCCAGATGGCAACCCACTTCTATTACAACATAGTTACAAATATGAGAAACAATATGTATTGGTCCTAAGTCATTCTCCATTGGAGAATGACTTAGGAGACAGAATTACTAATGCGTATCATATGAGACAGAATATTCTTCCATTAGCATTATAGCTTAGACAAAAGAAATGCTGACAGTTAAAACTATATGCAGCATTTCTTGCTTACGTACAGAATAAAACATAGAGACATAACAAATGCTTTCTTTCTCCGTCAGCTTGCTTAAAGACAAAGAGAACTGCTGACAGGGCTCTATTACACATGGCATATCTGCCTGAGTGTAAAACACACACTACATATAATTACATGAGAATATAAGGATACAGTAATCACTGATGATCCCTCAGAGTCATCTTACCAGTGATTAGGAAGATTATATATGGAATATCTGTAAAAGACAAACATAATCTAGATAAATGTATTATAGTGAGGTATAATGAATCATGCATGCCAATATTAGCATGTTTTAGCAGCAAAGCACATTCCTAGCACTCATGCTTATATGATGTATGCCCATATCTATATGTTAGTGCAAAATAGCAGTATTACAGTACAGCAGACCAGGAATACAGAGTGAGGTGTATGTTGGACGATAGGGGGCATAACCCAGGCGTTACATATGCATATATGTGTGTGTGTGTGTGTGTGTGTGTGAGATTATAGATGGCAGGCCGAATTGCCCTTTCCCACCTAGCAACATCCTCACTGCATGATTGTACCTCTGAAACCTATCCCTAAGGGTTTATGACATCGTCCTGTGTTATTGTCTGTGTGTGGGAATGCCATCCATTCATTCATGCTCCCTCACATCCATTTATTACGTTATTTGCTGCCTACTTGCTCAGAGGCCTCTGTGGAAAAAGTAACGTCATTGCACCTGGCAAGTTGTTTTCACATGTAGGTTTCCCAGAATAGCTGCTGGGGCATGTGCCCTGAGCTCCACTTAGTTCACCCCTTCTATTCCAATCACAGAAAGAACTTATGAAAATATGTAGAAAAGAAAATAATTGCAGTAATGTAGCCCCCCTCCCCAGTGTCTAGAGGTATGGAGGTGTATTGTCCAAGGGAAGGGGGCAAGCACAGCAGAAAACTCATTACCAGAAAAATGGCTGTGTTTACCTGGTCCAAAGCCTCAGACGTGCAGGGGGTGCCTTCCAATTGAGATTGCAGGTTACTGGAAAGGAATGGTAGTTAGTTGGCAAAGCAGCAGTTCACAAATGAGTCCAATGTCCACACAAAATTTAAAAAACTAAAAAACATCCCTTTACTGCAGTAGGGGCACAAGCAACAACAATTACCCCATGAAGCAGAGGGGTTTGTTGGGGCCAACAGCAAATCCACAGGCACAATTAGTACCCAGCAAATAGTGTTTATACGTGACCGGTATGGTCTCCCACTAAATTTATCATCCTGAAGCCGAAACAGGCTTCATGGTGGCAGCAGCACAACTGGTGGGCCGAATAAGGCCATGGTACACCCTGATGCAGCTTCTGCCGAAGTCTCCCACTCTCTCAGTTCTCACATCCATAAACAAAAGCACTTTATGGGACACATTTCTGAGTCCCATCCAGCGCTACCATGTCTTGTACTAACTGGCATTTGCTCAGGAAACATTATGCTGGAACTGTCATACATACCCTATGTATCTTGAATTTTCTTGTGTTTTGTATTTTGCCTATGTGTTGCCTCCTGTGCAACTGTCATGGCCAGGGTCATGCCCGAAAACAGTCCCTGGGATCAGCGTATTTACCCAGTTATCAAAGTCATAAATAAATAAACAAACAAACAAATAAGTAAATAAATACCTCACTGCTCCAAATCTTCCAGACCTGGGACGGTCAGCTTTTGTAACTCTCAGCTATAGCTCGCCAGAATCACTGGACAGCATTGTACTTCTGGGAGGCTGGGAGGGGAGGTGCTGGAGGCCTCAATAGGGGAAAAAGACCTAGGGTCATGGTGGATGCATGTATGAATAACTCTGAGCAGTGCAGGACAGCGGCTAGCAAGGCAAACAGGATGTTGGGATACATCGTAAGGGGGATCACCTCTAGGAACAAGGAAGTGATTCTGCCGCTGTACAATGGACTGGTCAGACCACACCTTGAGTACTGTGTACAGTACTGGAGACCACACTTGAAGAAGGACATACAGCTCCTGGAGGGGTACAGAGGAGGGCAACTAAGATGATACGAGGGCTAGGGATTTGGCGTATGAGGACAGACTTGAGGAGCTCTGCCTGTTTTCATTGGAGGAGAGGAGATGGGGACATGATTGAGGTCTTCAAGTACCTCAAAGGAATAAATAGGAGTAAACATGGAGGGATCTTTAGACTAAAGCAGGAGGTATCACCAGAGGCATGGTTTGAAGTTGGAAGGTGGAAGGGTGAGGGTGGAAAGAGGGGAGGTTTTTCACTGAGAGGGTGGTGGACCCTTGGAATGCACTGCCTGGCGAGCTAGTTCAGAGATCCACAGTGGAGGGCTTCAAGAGAGGGTGGGACAGACACAGAAAGTGGATGTATCTGATGATGGCCTGTCCCAGGGGGGTGGGGATGGATGATAGAAATTTCTGGAACACAAGGGGGGGGCCTCGGCACCCTACTAGGGATCTGAGGTTCGAGCAGACTCAATAGACCGTAAGGCCTAATCTGCTGGAAAACAGTATGTTAGTATGTTCTTTCTATAACAATACCGTCTGCATGGGGAACCCTCAGACTCTAAGGATCCCTCTAAACAGGTTACTGCTGTTTGATCTTGCAGGTCACTGCGGGCACTTTCAGCAGGTCACTGTGGCTCTCTATACACTGTTCGTCGGTCTCTGCTATCACCAAAGAGCAAGTTTCGTCTCCCTCACTTTATGTTTAACGGCACTAGACCAAGGGGTAACAGCAGCCTTGTTCACACCTGGCCCCAGAGCTCCTAACTGCAACCATATTCCCGCCACAGATTGGCACTTGCCAACCACATTGCCAATCTGGGCCATGCGGGCCAGGGGAGGGTAATCACCCCCAACCTGGCTACACTCACTTTTTCCTCCGGCCTCCTCGTAATCCCACTGGATCTCTCTGAATACCCGCAAAACATCTCCATTTACACCGCCTGTACCTACCATGACCTCCTGACCCACAGTCAGTCCCCTGTGGCAACGGGGGTTAACTATTTAAATTCTAGTAAGCTCCAAGAGGGGGCTCACACTCTTCCCCCCCCCCATATAAATGCTCATCGACCACGGTGAGCACTCTGCTCAGTTACCAGAGTGACACCCGTGGGGAGGTATGCAAACTCCCTCCACACAAGCCCCACCCCGCACTGCTGGAAACACCGCCAAGATGGTGGATCCCCCACAACTCAAATAAACCATTTCCCATGACCACTCTACTCCCGTCACGTTACACTGCACTGCCCTGGTGACCCAATCCACCATGCCCACGGACGATTTGCCTAAACTACAACTGCAGTGGCCCAGCCTCAACTACTTGCTGAAATATTACAAACTGCTAAGTTTAGTGCTGTTGCTGCCACGGTCTGCCAGTCCAAACCATCCTACAAAACCACCCACCATGACAACAATTAAGCAGTTCAACAAGATAGTCCATACTACTACGCACAGTATATGGGCTACGGTTTATTGAATAACAGTGAAATATAAACTGAGTACCCTGCTAAAACAGGTGCTCTACCCCTCCCCCTAGTTACCGTGGTGCCAAGTCCATACTAACTCAGTGTCTCTGAACCATGAGCTAGCACTGCCCATTACTTTAATGGGTTGTGTGCTGAGGCGTAACGGCACGCTGAGACACAATTGTTCAAACATTTTAGTTTCTCTGTAAACAGTTTACAAGTAGTTAACCCACAACAAACCGCAACAACAGAATAAGACAAGCATTTGTCAATGCTGAATGTTTGCTTGCTGGCATTGGCAGTGGTAATGTAGAAGTTACAGAGTTGCGTAATAGGAATGGCAGTGAAGTACTGAACTGAAGCCAACCCCACCACCACCCTGCAGAGAGTGACAGGCATTGGGGTGTGCATTTGGGTCATTAAGCATAATGGCATTGCCATTTCACCACACCCCACCCTGCAGACACTGACAAGTGTCATGGTGTTCCTTGGGGTGTTTGGCCCTTATGCGCACCCCATTTCATTAGGAAATGCGGTGAGATGGGTGCGATATAGGAGAATGGGGTGAACTTTGGGGCTGAAGAGTCCAAGGCATACCTCGATACCTCTCACTGGCTGCAGGGTGTGGAATGGTATGAGCATTACAGGCAAGAATCCCAAGTCACACCCTGATGCCTGTCATTCTCTACAGGGTTGGGCGTTATGGTTGGAAACCCTAATACCTCAGGCATTCGTTGGTATTTTCACTCCAAATTTTCAACATGTTTTTTGTGACCCCACCTCATGAACAGGGGGAATATCAGTTTGTTAGCCGAAAGCTGCTTATGCACAGCGAGTACGGCATTTAGCACCACAGGTGCAAAAACATTCCGAACAGGATGTAAAAAATGACAGCTGTACTGTTCATGGGGAGGTGTAAAAAATGGCAATGTTGCAAATCTGCAGTACAAATATTTAAAAAAATGGTGAAGTCATGAGCGTACATAGAAACTGTGCAGCGCACCCATAACTAATTAGGTTGGGGATATTTTACAGCAGATTGTCGACTCAGGCATTTTGGTGCCTCCGATCATGAACAATGTCACTGTGATTTTCTTTATCTGAACAATGATTCCCCACAGCGACCATGCATCTCAGCGCTGAAAGTGTGAAACACACTTCAGCCATGTTGTGAAAATGACAGCTGTACTGTTCATAAGGAAGTGTGAAAAATGCCACTGGTGAAAATCTGGACTGAAAATATTACAAAGTCATGAACTTACAAGGGTGCGTGGAAACTGCGCATTGCTCACTCGTAACACAGTCATTTTATGGACTTTTGTCACCAAATTTTCAACATAGCCATTTTAAGACCTCTGCTCATGAACAGTATAACTGTGATTTTCTTAATCTGTCCTAAACATTGCTTTCGCACACCAACAGCACCATTGTGCGCTACATGTGCGATAACATATTTTGGGCGACATATGAAAAATGGCAGCTGTACTGTTCATAAGGAAGTGTAATAAAATGGCAATGTTGAAAATCTGGAGTGAAAATATTAAATTTGCAAACTTACGAGCATGCATAGGAACTGTGCAACGCACGCTCGTAAAACAGTCAGTTTTAGAAATTTTTTCACCAAATTTTCAACATAGCCATTTTAAGACCTCTGCTCATGAACAGTGTCACTGTGATTTTCTTAATGTGTCCCATACATTGATTTTGCACATACTGCGCCATTGTGCACTACATGGGTGGGAACACATTTTGGGCAAGATGTGAAAAATGACAGCTATACTGCTCATAAGGAGGTGTGGTAAAATGGCAATGTTGAAAATCTGGGTAGAAAATATTGAAAATTCAGCGAACTTCACGAGTGTGCGTAGGAACCGCAATGCACCTCGTGAAACAGTCATTTTAGGAATTTTTTCACAAATTTTCAACATAGCCATTTAAGACC
This sequence comes from Neoceratodus forsteri, assembly GCA_016271365.2. Lineage (NCBI taxonomy): Eukaryota > Metazoa > Chordata > Ceratodontiformes > Ceratodontidae > Neoceratodus > Neoceratodus forsteri. The sequence continues at coordinate 658,846,454 of CM028138.1, forward strand.
TTTGTTCATGAACAGTGTCACTGTGACTTTCTTAATTTGTCTGACATTGATTTCGACACCGACTGTGCCATTGTGCGCTACATGGGCGAAACACATTTTGGGTGAGATGTGAAAATGACAGCTATACTACTCATAAGAAGGTGTGGTAAAATGGCAATGTTGGAAATCTGGAGTGAAAATATTGAAAATTCGTGAAACTTACAAGCGTGCATAGGGCTGTGCACACGCTCATAAAACAGTCATTTTTAGAATTTTTTCACAAATTTTCAACATAGCCATTTTAACACCTGAGCTCATGAACAGTGTCACTGTGATTTTCTTAATTTGTCCCGACATTGATCTCGCACAATCGATCATGCGCCATTGTGTGCTACACGGCAGAAACACGTTTTGGGTGACGGAAAAATGACAGCTGTACTGCCCATAAGAAGGTGTGATAAATGGCAATGTTGGAAATCTGGAGTGAAAATATTAAAAATTCACGATCTTACATGAAATGCGTAGGAACTGCGCAATGCACCCTCGTAAAACAGTCATTTTTAGGAATTTTTTCACCAAATTTTCAACATAGCCATTTTAAGATCTCTGCTCATGAACAGTGTCACTGTGATTTTCTTAATTTGTCCCGTACATTGATTTTGCACACCGACTGCGCCATTCTGCGCTACATGGGCGGAAACACATTTTGGGTGAGATGTGAAAAATGACAGCTATACTAGTCATAAGAAGGTGTGGTAAAATGGCAATGTTGAAAATCTGGAGTGAAAATATTGAAATTTCGCAAACTTACGAGCCTGCGTAGGAACTGCACAACGCACCCTCGTAAAACAGTCATTTTTGGGAATTTTGGCACCAAATTTTCAACATGGTGGTTTTGGGACCCCTTCTCATGAATGATGTCACTGTCATGGCGGTATTCAGGCCGGAAGGGTGATTTCACAATCACTGCACAGTCACTGCGGAAATCACCCTTCGGGCACAAATACCGCTATGACAGTGACATAATTCATGAGAAGGGGTCCCAAAAACCCCATGTTGAAAATTTGGTGCAAAAATTCCCAAAAATGCCCGAGATATGCAATAAAGTTGAAACCCCCCTATGTAACCCATTATACAGCTTACCGGCATTTCCTCAGTTCGCGGTCGGCTTTGAAGAGTGCAGGCGTGTTCCGGTCCACCGAAGATCGTCGCGCCGGAGTCCACAGGTAAGTATGGGGTGGGGGGTGCGGGAGGCTGGGTGCGCAGTGGGTGGGTGCGGGTTGTGGGAGGGCGTTGGGAGACGCGTCAGGACAGTTTTATTTTACAGGTCTTAAAATAAAAAAAGATGTCGGATGTTTGCCACGCTGGGATGGGCCTCAGCATGGCACAAAGACTTAGAGGTACAGCCGACGGGGGATTAGGCACCTCCGTCGGCAAAATAAAAACAAAAACCAGATGGGTTTGCCACGCTGGGGTGGGCTCCAGCGGCACAAGGACTGGGGGAGGCGTTCAGCCGACGGGATTGGGCACCCGTCAGCTATTCAGTCGAGGGGCGCCGCACGTCTGTCAGGCAGGGGGGGGGAGCTGCGATGAGCAGCCGATATCTTATCGGTGTTCACCGCGTAGCTCCCCTTTCAACTGTAGTGCCACTGCATTTTGGGCGTGTCATAGAACAGCTCCAAAATGCATTAGCCAGAGCGCGCCTGCCAGGCCAGTGCCTGAATTGAAGGAGGAGGTGACACACCTCCGAAATCTCCGTTCATGGCACTATGTTTCTTGCACATGCGTGCAAGCAAACATAAAAAAGGGTTTGTCTCGCCTGATATCTGGAGACAGTTGTCCTTTCTTGGTTAACATTGCAGTCCAAAACGCAAACGACACAGTATCAATGTTCATATTGGGGGGGGGGACCTTGATCTTGAGTCTCTTTGACAGTCCCGTGGAACAAGTGGGCCTTTACTGTCTTACATAATAATAAGGAGGAGGGTCTCGCTTAGTCACTTCCTCTCTGAAAGAATACACACTGATGTCATAGTATTTGATCCTCTACCCTTCAACATCTTAGACTAGTGCAAAAGTTTTGAAAAGCGTAAGTCCATCATGCGCATGTTTGGTGCACATTGCTCTTGCAAGACTCTGGGTTTTCTGGAGCTCCATGGTGGTACTAATGGCACTTAAACGATGCTTCTTATACATTTTATCCAACATCCCTCTGAAAAGGCAATTTTAACGGCTCTCCTCTATTACATCCCAGAATCATTCAGGGAGGTACGGGTATATATGATTGGGGTATTCTTGCCTTACTTTTCTCCGAATGATTCACTTGGCCTGGAACCATTCAGGGATGCATCGGGTACTGGTGCAAGGGGCCTGCCTGACCGTCAGGGAGCCATATGCCAATACGATAAATCTTTACCTTGAGGTCAGTGGGCCTGACATGGTCTAGTATCTCTTGCCGCTGATGGCAGCAGGCAGATAACCTGGGCTTCTCATCCTTGAATGACAGGACCACGGCCTTATATGTCTTTAGGATGTCCCTCTCAATATCATCACAGAAACATAGAAATTGTCAGCAGATAAGGACTGCTAGGCCCATCCAGTCTGCCCGTAGGCCCTATACATTGAATGTGGCCACTGACCCTATGTGATCAATGGCTTGTCATCACTCCCTCCCTTCGCAGGCTTCCCTTGTGCCTGTCCCAAGCATGCTTAAACTCCTCTACTGTTCTTGCCCCCACGATCTCCTGTGGCAGACTATTCCATGTGTCGACTACCATTTCTGTGTAGAAATACTTCCTCACATTACCTTTTAATCTACCCCCCCTCCAATTTCATATTGTGCCTCCTTGTTCTAGTACTTTTTCTACATTGGAAAAGCTCCCCCGCCTGCACCTTGTTTATGCCCTTAAGGTACTTGAAAGTTTCAATCTCCTCATCAAAAGCCGCTCTGATGCCAATATCCTCATCAGCAGCACTGGCGCCGTGTCCATCCTCCAAATCGTCAGAGTCTGAAGTGCTGCCCTGCTCCACCACCTCTTCTACCTCCACGCCAGTTTGCTCATTACTTGCTGCTGCAGGCATACTCAGCTCCTCTTTCAGCTGTGCAAGCTCCTTGGCACTTCCAGTTGGTGACGGCAGCAGCTTTTCTGCCATGTGGACCCTGCAGTCGCAGCCTCTCCCTCAACCAACGGGCAGTACAGGTTCTGGCTCAGCTGGTAGGTGTAGCAGGCTAATGGTAACCCTCTCCTCCGGGGCCTGATCCATAAGATATAATGAATCCAGGCCAGCCCAATATGGCAGAGGGCCGGGGCACTCGCACCTCAGCTGAAGCATTTTGGGCAAACAGGCAGCTCCATAGAAACATAGATTTTGATAGCAGATAAGGACCGCCTGGCCCACCTAGTCTGCCCCTTTCCCTACCTACTTAAACTCCAGATCCTAAATGATCAGCAGCTTACCCTCTCTTTCCTATCACTAGGATCACCTTCTGTCTATCCCATGCATTCTTGAACTCATCAATCATTTTAGCCTCTACAACCCCCCTCTGGGAGGCTGTTCCATGTATCCACCACCCTTTCTGTGAAAAAATACTTCCTTACATTACCTCTGAGTCTCCCCCCTCCTCTCTGCCTCATATTGTGCCCCCTTGTTCTTGCACATCTCTTTTTTTGAAAGATGCTGCCCTCCTTGACCGTGTTGATTTCCCTGAGGTACCTGAATGTCTCTGTCATATGCCCCCTCTCTCTCCTTTCCTCCAGGGTATACATATTGAGGTCTTTCAGTCTTTCCTCATATGTTTTCTGCTGCATCCTTTCACCATTTTTGTTGCCTTTCTCTGGACCGCCTCCATTCTGTTACTGTCCTTCCGGAGATACAGTCTCCAGAACTGAACACAGTATTCCAGATGTGGCCTAACCAATTGTCTCTACAGTGTTATCAACACCTCCTGTTTTCTACTGGTGATGCCCCTCCCTATGCACCCCGGCATCCCTCCGGCCCTTAATACTCTTTTTCACATTGCTTTGCCGCCTTCAAGTCGCCCATTATGTTTATGTATGTAAGAATTGAGATAGTGAGAGACTTGACACCAGGGCCCTTGTACTGGCAGACTACACACACATCGGTAGTCATTATCTTTTTAGCATAGAGGCTGGGACCATTACTTCAGATGGCGACACCGGGTCCCGGGCCATTTTCTCTTTCCAAAGTTCTGTAGGAGTTCAGAATTTAAAGGGCACCTCTCAGAACACACCTAGGAAATGTTAGAAAACGACTGTGACACTTAATTGTGTATAGTTTAAATTGCTGCCGTCTGAACTCCAGCCCTAAGGATTAACTTATTTAATGGTCATATACTGCTATAGATTTTATTTTGTAACAGATTTGAATTATAGAATAATAGTATGGCATTTATATTGTAATGATTATCTTTTATATATATGATTTGATAATTTTAATTAGATATCTCTTCAAAATGTATGTAAATGGATGTTGAAACTACAAAATAAAAACAAGCATTTGTCAATGCCGAATGTTTGCTTGCTGGCATTGGCATTGGTAGTGTAGACGTTACAGAGCTGCATAATAGGAATGGCAGCAAAGTATTGAACTGAAGCCAACCCCACCACCACCCTGCAAAGAGTGACAGGCATTGGGGTGCGCCTTTGGGTCATCAGGCATAATGACCACGCCATTTTGCCACACCCTACGCTGCAGACACTGACAAGTGTCATGGTGTGCCTTGGGGTCTTTGGCCCTTATGCGCACCCCATTCCATCATGAAATAAGTTGAGATGGGTGCGGTATAGGAGAATGGGGTGAAAGGCAAGAATCCCAAGTCACACCCCTGATGCCTGTCATTCTCTACAGGGTGGAGCGTTATGGTCGGAAACCCTAACGCCTCAGGCATTCATTGGTATTTTCACTCCAAATTTTCAACATGGTTTTTTTGTGACCCCCACCTCATGAACAGTGGCAATATCAGTTTGTTAGCCGAAAACCGCTTTTGCACAGCTACTATGGCATTTGTGTCAGTGGCTCAGTAGGTAGCACATTCGCCTCTGAGGCCGGGAGATCAGAGGGCTGTGGGTTCAGTTCCCACATCTGGCACTTGGGTTAATATCCCAGTACTGACACTGTAATGCAGCATGAGAGGGTGCTGCATGTCTGAGGTGCCGTCTTTCAGATGAGATGTTAAACTGAGGTCCCATCTGCCTGGATTGGTGGTAGTTCAGGTGGATGTTAAAGATCCCATGGCACTTATCGAAAAGAGTAGGGGAATTTCCCCGGTGTCCTGGCCAAATTTCCCTCATTCACTGAAAAATACCACCAACAGCTTAATCTGGTTCAAGGACAGTTGGCATTCATCTGTATCCCCTTCCCCCGGGTCGTGCCTGAAAATAGGCAGGATTTGTCTAGTGCACTTACACGGTCAACAAGAGCTAAATAAATAAAAAATTTGGCACCACAGGTGCAAAAACACATTCCGAACAGGATGTGAAAAATGACAGCGGTACTGTTCATGGGGAGGTGTAAAAAATGGCGATGTTGAAAATCTGCTGTGAAAATCTTAAAAAAACTGGTGAAGTCACGAGCGTGCATAGAAACTGTGCAACGCACACCCGTAATGTAACTAGTTTGGTTTTTTTTTTTTACAGCAGATTGTTAACACAGGCATTTTGGGACCTCCGATCATGAACAGTGTCAATGTGATTTTCTTTATCCGTCCCGAACAATGATGTCCCACAGCGACCACGCATTTCTGTGCTGAAAGTGTGAAAACACATTTCGGCCATGTTGTAGAAAATGACAGCTGTACTGTTCATAAGGAGGTGTGGAAAATGCCACTGGTGAAAATCTGGACTGAAAATATTACAAATTCATGAACTTACGAGGGTGTGTGGAAACTGTGCAATGCTCACTCGTAACACAGTCATTTTATGGAGTTTTGTCACCAAATTATCAACCTAGCCATTTTAAGACCTCTGCTCATGACCAGTGTCACTGTGATTTTCTTAATCTGTCCCAAACATTGTTTTCGCACACCGACTGTACCATTATGCGCTACATGTGCGGAAACACATTTTGGGCGAGATGTGAAAAATGGTAGCTGTACTGCTCATAAGGAAGTGCGGTAAAATGGCACTGTTGAAAAATCTGGTGTGCAATATTACAAATTGCAACTTGCAAGGCATGAGGGAACTGCTAACGCGTGTGCTCCTAAATCAGTCATTTTGGGAATTTTTTCACCAAATTTTCAACATAGCCATTTTAACACCTCTGCTCATGATCAGTGACACTGTGATTTTCTTAATGTGTCCCATACATTGATTTCGCACACCGTCTGCACCATTGTGCACTACATGGGCAGAAACCGTTGTAGGCGAGATGTGAAAATGACAACTGTACTGCTCATAAGGAGGTGTAGGTAAAATGGTAATGTTGAAAATCTGGGTGAAAATATTGAAAATGTGCAAACTTCACGAGCCTCATATGAATCCTGCAACGCATCGTAGAAACAGTCACTTTTAGGAATTTTTTCACCAAATTTTCAACATAGCCATTTTAAGACCTCTACTCATGAACAGTGTCACTGTGATTTTCTTAATGTGTCCCGCACATTGATTTCGCAAGACAATCGACCAAGCCCATTGGCGCCATATGGGCGGAAACACATTTTGGGTGAGATGTGAAAATGACAGCTGTACTGCACATAAGAAGGTATTGGTAAAATGGTAATGTTGAAAATCTGGGTAAAAATAATGAAAATTCACGAACTTCTACGAGCGTGCGTAGAACTCTTATAGCATAAGCTAAATAAAACAGTCATTACAAGGAATTTTTCCACCAAATTTTCAAAATAGGCTTTTGAGAGCCCACCTTATGAACACTGGCAGTGTCATTTCATTAATCATTCCAGAAAGGCGATTTCGCACAGTGGCTGCGAAATCACCCTTTGGGCCCAAGTAACGCCATGACAGTCACAGCATTCATGAGAAGGGGTCCCAAAAACCCCATGTTGAAAATTTGTGCCCAAAATTCCCAAAAATGCCTGAGATATGTAACAAAGTTGAAAAAACCCTATCTATCCCATTATACAGCTTACAGGCATTTCCTCAGTTCGCGGTCGGCTTTGAAGAGTGCAGATGTGTTCCCGGCCGAGCTCCGGAGGTAAGTATGGAGTGGGGGTGGGGAGGCAGGGTGCGCAGTGGGTGGGTGTGGGTTGTGGTAGGGGGCAGGGAGAAGCACCGAGGGACAGTTTTTGTATTTACAGGTTTTTTGTGTGTTTTGTTAAGACTATGAAAGACGAAGACGACGCGGGACATTTGCCACGCTGGGGTGGGCTCCAGCGTGGCAGCTGGAAGGCTGTTGGTGGGGTGGAGCCGACGGGGGATTGGGCACCCCCGTCGACCATAAAACATTTTGCCACGCTGGGGTGGGCTCCCAGCTTGGCACCTGGATGCTTTGGGGGGGCGTGCAGCCGACGGGGGATTGGGCACCCCCGTCGGCTATACAGTATGTGATGGCAGAGGGGCGCATCAGCACGCAATATGCATGCATGTTGAGGGGGGGAGCTCTGCTCACTGAAGCGGTGCTCTCCCTTTCAACTGTATGCCACTGCATTTTCAGTGACTGGCACACTGCGACCATGCCTGCAAACAAACTGACTGTATTGGAAGAGGCTGACACACCTCTGGAAAACTCGGATGATGGCACTATGTTTCTTGCACACGCGTGCAAGCAAACATAATGATATGATGGTAAAAACAAAGTTCTGTAGGAGCTACTCAAACTTTCTAATGGTGCTGCTGCTTGCTCAGTTTCTCCACGCCCTCTCCTCATGCTATGGCCTCCAGCCTTCCACTCTAGCTCCCTCTTCCCCCAGCAACCACTACTGTTTTCAAAAGAAGTGGCAGGAAAGGTTAGGAAAAAACAGGTGTTCAAAATGTGCAAGGAAACACAGAGGGAGGGAGGGAGGGAGACAGAGAAATACCAGGCAAAGCAGTAGGAGGTGGGGAAGGCAGTCAGGTGCGCAAAGCATCAAACTGAAGAAAATATAACAAAATCGGTAAAAGAAGGTGACAAAATCTTCCTCAGGTATATCAGGGAAAGGAAAAAGACCAATTGAGGGATGGTGAGATTGAATGGGGGGGTGCAGAGGGGGACCCAGAAAAAGCAGAAATTCTAAATGAATACTTCTGTTCAGTATTTACAAAGAAAGGAGAGGGACCAAAATTAGGGGTAGAAGCACACACGGGGTGGACACCAGTCCATTCACGGAGGAGAGAGTCCTAAAGGAACCCTCAAAACTAAAAGTGGACAAGGCAATGGGACTGGATGGAATGCATTCCTGAATACCGAAAGAACTCAGGGAGGTACTAGGGACACCACTGATAGCCCTGTTTAACAAATCACTAGAGGAGGGAGTGGTATCAAAGGACTGGAGGAGGGTGAATGTGGTACCACTACACAAAAGTGGAGCAAGGTGGAGGCTGGAAATTACAGGCCAATTGGCTTGACCTCAGTGCTGGGGAAAATCATGGAATCCATGTTAAAGCAAAGGGTTGTGGCATACCTGGAGGTTAGTGGGGCACAAGACTTGAGGCAATATGGATTCACAGCAGGGAGATCTTGTCAAACAAATCTGATAGATTTGACTGGGTAACCAGGGTGGTGGGTCAGGGAGGCTTCTGACTCCGTTCCACACAGTAGGCTAGTAAACAAGTTGCGCAGTCTAGGAGTAGGTCCCAAGGTGGTACACTGGGTCCAAAATTGTCTGAGCAACAGGACACGGAGGGCGGTGGTAAATGGAGTTGAATCCCAGGAGACGGGGTGACAAGCGAGGTGCTACAGGGCTCGGTTCTGGGGGTGGTCATCTACAATGTCTTCATTACTGACATTGTGGAGAGGCTAGAAGGGAAGGTGTGCCTCTTTGCAGATGACATCAAGATCTGCAATAAGGTAGACACTCCAGATGGGGTGGAAAAAATTAGAAGAGACCCAGGCAAATTGGAGGAGTGGTCAAGAGTGAGGCAGCTTAAGAAATCCAATACAAAAAAGTGCAAAGTCATGCTCTTAGGCTACAGGAATCCTGGAGAGGAACACAAAACAGAGGTGGGGGGGACCCACAACAACAAAACTGGAAAGGGACCTGAGGGTAAACATAACGGATGACCTGAAGATGGCCAAGCAATGTGAAAAGAAAGTGGACTGGGCCAGAGGGATGCTGGGGTGCGTAGGGATAGGCATCACCAGTAGAAAACAGGAGGTGGTGATGCCACTGTATAGACAATTGGTCAGGCCACATCTGGAATAATGTGTTCAGTTCTGGAGACCGTATCTCCAGAAGGACATTGACTGAACTGAATCAGTCCAGAGAAGGGCAACAAAAATGGTGAAAGAATTGCACCAGAAAACATATGAGGAAAGACTGAAAGACCTCAAAGTGTATACCCTGGAGGAAAGGAGGGAGAGGGAGATATGATAGAGACATTCAAGTACCTCAGGGGAATCTATAAGGTCCGGAAGGGCAGCATCTTTCAAAAAAAGAGATATGCAAGAACAAGGGGTCACAATATGAGACTAGTGGGGTGGGGGGACTCCAGAATAATGTGAGAAAGTATTTTCTTTAACAGAAAGGGTGGTGGGTGGATGGAACAGCCTCCCAGTCCAGATCGTAAGGGCTAAAACTATTGGTGAGCTCAAGAATGCTTGGGATAGACAGAATGGAACCCCAGTGATAGGAAAGAGAGGGTAAGCTTCTGATCATTTAGGATCTGGAGTTTAAGTAGGTAGGAAAATGGCAGACTAGGTGGGCCACACCGTCCTTATCTGCCGTCAAAATCTATGTTTCTATGTAACAGTCCAGCGACCAATCACAGAGTCCCACTGCAGGGCATTAGTATACCCTCTACGGCCCCGCAGGTCACTCCCACAGCCAGACCAAGAGGCGCCCACAGCTTCAAAAGGTGCAAAGTCTCCCAGGAAACGACTTCTCAGGCTCCTTGCTCACTTGATGCAGACAGTCCAGATCAATGTTGCTAGCCAGCATACACAGTGTGAGCAGATGTGGACAGGCACCCCAAAATTTGAATTCCAGACGACCCCCACATTGTAACCTCCCCTCCCCAGTGTCTGGGGGTATGGTGGTGTATTGTCCAAGGGTAGGGGCGACCATACAGCAGAAAACTCATTACCAGAGATTGCAGGCTACTGGAAAAGAATGGTAATTAATTGGCAGGCAACAGTTCATAAATGAATCCAATGTCCACACAAAATGTAAAAAAAAAATTAAAAAATTCATTTAATGCAGTGGGGGCACAAGCAGCAACAATGACTCCATGAAGCAGAGGGGTTCGTTGGGGCCAACAACAAATCCACAGGCACAAGTAGTACCCAGCAAACAGTATTAATACGTGACCAGTTGGTCTCCCACTAAATTTATTATCCTGAAGCCGAAACAGGCTTCACGTTGGCAGCAGCACAACTGGTGGGCCGAATAAGGCCATGGTACACCCTGAGGCAGCTTCTGTCGAAGTCTCTCACTCTCTCAATTCTGACATCCATAAACAAAAGCGCTTCACAGGACACATTTCCCAGTCCCATCCAGCACTACCTCACTGCTCCAAATCTTTCAGACAGGGGACACTCAGCTTTTGTAACTCTCAGCTGTAGCTCGCCAGAATCACGACAGTTCTGTACTTCTTTCTGCACCGGTTCCGTCTGCACGGCGAATCCTCAAACTCTAAGGATCCCTCTAAACAGCTCACTCTTATTCAGTCCAGCAGGTCACTGTGGGCACTTTCAGCAGGTCACTGTGGGCACTTTCAGCAGGTCACTGTGAGCACTTTCAGCAGGTCACTGCAGCTCTGTATATGCCATTTGCTGGTCTCTGCTATCACCAAGGGGCAAGTTTCAGCTCTTTCACTTTACATTTAACTGGCACTAGACCAAGGGGTAACAGTGGCCTTGTTCAGACCCAGCTCTGGGGCTCCTAACTGCAACCATGTTTCCGCCGCAGACTGGCACTCGCAACCACACTGCCTAGCAGGGCTGCGTGGGCCATGGTGGGCAATCAGACCCCCTCCGGTCACACTCACTTTTCCTTTGGCTCTCGCAATCCCACTGGATCAGTCCAAATTGCACCAACACATCCCCATTTACATACATACATACATTGTTGCGGCAGATTAGACCCATTAGTCTCTCCCATCTACCCGATACAGTTCACTGTTTGTGCACGTCCCCCTTATTGAACCCCTGCAGGTTTTTGAAAATCTCTGTCATGTCCCCCCTGTCTCTTCTGTCCTCCAATGTGTACATGTTCAGTTTTCTAAGCCTGTCCTCATATGTCACCCCCTCCATTCCCCAAACCATTTTGGTTGCCCTTCTCTGGACTCTCTCCAGCAGTGTCACGTCCTTCTTAAGCCAGGGTCTCCAGAACTGGACACAATACTCCAAGTGTGGCCTCACCAGTGCATTGTACAGTGGCAGAATAACCTCTCCTCTTCTGGACGTAATACTCCTAGCTATGCAACCCAGCACCTTATTAGCTTTTCCCGCCGCTTTTCTACACTGCTCTGAGTTGTTCCCCTTATCATCCACCAGCACCCCCAGGTTCTTTGCCACCTGCGTGACAGACAGCTCAACCCCCCAAGTGGTATGTGAACCTGAGGTTCCTCCCTCCCAGGTGCAGCACACAGTATTTGCATGCATTGAATCCCAGCTGCTACTTCTGGGCCCAACTGTCCAGTATCTTTAAGTCTTCCTGGAGTGCCCTTCTCCCCTTCTCATTTTCAACCACCGCCCCAACTTTGGTGTCATCAGCGAACAAACTCGTCTTGCTAGCCACCCCCACCCCGATGTCCATGATGAACACATTAAAGAGGACTGGGCCCCGGACCAAGCCCTGTGGGACTCCACTGATGACTCCTCTGGGTGTTGATATCTCTCCCCCCACCATGACCTTTTGTTTCCTATCCTTGAGCCAACTTGCCACCCACCTCACCAATTTCTCCCCCAACCCCAGTTCACTCAGCTTCCAGCTCACTCTCCCATGTGGGATGGAATCAAATCCCTTGCTGATATCCAGGTATATGATATCAACCAACTTACCCACATCTAGGTACCGTGTCACCCAGTCGAAGAATTCCACCAGGTTGGTTTGACACGATTTACCCCAGACAAACCCGTACTGATTTTCATCCTGAAAACCATTTATCTCCAGGAACTCTGCTATCCTTTCCTTTAAGAGGGCCTCCAGAATTTTACCTATGATGGAAGTCAGACTGACTGGTCTGTAGTTCGATGGATCATCCCGGAGTCCATTCTTATGTAAGGAAACCACGTGCGCCTCTCTCCAATCTAGAGGGACACAGGCTGTTTGGAGGGAGGAGTTATAGAGTTCCGTTAGTGGAGGTGACAGGACATCCACCAGTTCTTTCAGAACTCCAGGGTGGACTCCATCTGGCCCTGAAGCCTTGTCCATTCTAACAGCTCTGAGAGCCCTCCTGACCTGAATCTCTCCATCGGAGAGATGGCTCTTCCCCAGGTCCCCGGTTTCGCCCCCTCACTGTGGCTCTGGCTGATCCTTTTCCCTAGTGAAGACTGAGCTGAAGCAGACATTTAACAGCTCCGCCTTTTCCAGCCCACCCTCTCTCCATTCCACCCCCTTCCTCAACTTTTTTATCTGCCCATCACCCTTCCTTCTCTCCCAAATATATTTAAAGATTTCCTTTTCCCCCTCCATAATCCCTCTTGCCAGCCTGAGTTCCTTATCCGCCTTTGCCCTTCAAATTCTTCTACTAGCTTCCCTAGCTAGCTCCTGATATTCCTCGTGTTCCTCCACACTACGAGTGCATTTATACTGTACATTCTAATGGCCAACCTCCTTTTCCTTCAGAGGTAATGTAAGGAAGTATTTTTTCACAGAGAGGGTTGTGGATGCATGGAACGGCCTTCCAGAGGAGGTTGTGGAGTCAAAAACAGTGGTGGAATTCAAGCATGCATGGGACAGTCATAAGGCAATTCTAGGGGGTGGGGGTAGGAAGAAGTAGGCTGCTGATTAACTAGGATCTGCAGCTTATCCATCAGGTAGGGAAATGGGCAGACTGGCTGGGCCATACAGTCCTTATCTGCCGTCAAATTTTATGTTTCTATGTTTCTCACTATTTCCTGCACTTCCTTTGTCCACCAGCATGGCTTCCTAGTTCTGGTCCTTTTGTTACAAGTCCTGGCGTAAGTTTTTGTCGCTTCCAGGATACCCTGCTTCAAGATGCCCCACTGCCCTTCCACATCCATCCTTTCCCTGACTTTTCCTAGATGCTCCCTGTGGATGGTAGCCATTTTCCCAAAGTTTTCCCCCCTGAAGTCCACAACCCTAGTTTTCGTTTGTCTTATATCCCTCTCTAAGTCCAAGGTAAAATATACCATGGAGTGGTCACTACTGGCAAGCGGGGTTTCCACTACCAGGTCCCTGACCAGCCCCTCATTCGCCAGAACCAGATCCAGGATGTTCCCTTCCCTAGTCGGTTCATCAACAAGCTGTGTCAGGTATATGTCTTGGAATGTGTCAAGGATTTTCTGCTCCATCGCAGATGATGACACTGTATAACCCCAGTTTGTCTTTGGTAAGTTAAAGTCCCTCACTATTACATTTCGCCCCCACTCCTTCTCAATTTCTCCTCAAGTTTGCGATTACCTATTTAAACCTGCACCTATTGCACCCTCCCTCACACTGAAATCAAAGCACAGAACCCAAAAGAATGTCACAGAAGCACTTTACACGAATCACAGAAGCACCCTCCCTTACACAGGAATCAGACCAAAGAGCGCCACAGCATGTCACAAATCACTTTATCCCAATCAAAGAAGCACTTAAGTGTGACTGGCATGGGCTGGCCCAGTGGCGCTGAGGGTTGAGGCGCTGGACGTCATGCCTCACGCCACGACGGCAACCCAGGTTCAGGAACGGCCTCAGGCACCAGGGGTCGGCAGGGGGAGAAGAGGATTGTGCATCCGGAGGACTGCTGTCCTCTCCTGGTGTGGGTGATTGGTGCTCCTCGCTGCTCTGATTGTGCATCCGGAGGACTGCTGTCCTCTCCTGGTGTGGGTGATTGGTGCTCCTCGCTGCTCTAGTGGCTCTCAGCGGAGGCTGGAAGACTGCTGCAAGATGAGGAGAATGCACTGGGGTAAGGGAGCAACAGCGGACATCCTGCAAGTGGATGCGGGAGCGTGCCCGTGTTGCGCTGAACATCATTACACCAGGAACCATGCACCAGGGCAGGGCCATCAGGAATAACCCTGTGAGTAGAAACCAATGAACCACACACTGGGGCTGGACCATCAGGAATCACACTGGGAGCAGAACCTAGTGAACCATTCATCAGGGCAGGACCATCAGAGAATCACCCTTGTGAGTAGAAACCAATAAACCACGCACTGGGGCTGGACCATCAGGAATCACACTGTGAGAAGAATTCAGTGAACCACACACTGGGGCAGGGCCACTGGAAGTAGACTCCAATGAACCATGACATCAGGCAGGGCTGTCAGAAATCAACCTGGGAGTAGAACCCATTAAACCACACACCAGAGCAGGGCGTGAGGAATTACATTGGGAGTAGACCCAGTGAACCACACACTGGGCCAGGGACATCAGGAACCACACTGGGAGTAGAACCCAATGAACCACGCACCAGAGCAGGGCCATCAGGAGCCACACTGCAAGTAGAACCCAATGAACCACGCACTGCAGTAGGGCCATCAGGAATCACACTGTGAGTAGAACCTCATGAACCATACACCGGGAGCAGGACCATTGGGAATAATACTGCAAGTAGAACCCAATGAACCACGCACCGCAGCAGGGCCATCAGGAATCACACTTGGAGTAAAACCTCATGAGCCATGTACTGGGGTAGGGCCATCAGGAATCACACTGGGAGTAGAATCTAATGAACCACGCACCAGAGCAGGGCCATCAGGAATCACACTGGGTGTAGAACCTCATGAACCACGCACCGGAGCAGGAACTTTGGGAATAATACTGGGAGTAGAATCTCATGAACCACGCACCAGAGCAGGGCCATCAGGAATCACACTGGGTGTAGAACCTCATGAACCACGCACCGGAGCAGAACCTCTGGGAATAATGCTGGGAGTAGAATCTCATGAACCATGCACCAGAGCAGGGCCATCAGAAATCGCACTGGGAGTAGAACCCAATGAACCACGCACCACAGCAGGGCCATCAGGAATCACACTGGGAGCAGAACCCAATGAACCACACACCGGAGCAGGCCCATAAGGAATCACACTGGGAGTAGAACCTCATGAACCATGCACCAGAGCAGGGCCATCAGGAATCACACTGCGAGTAGAACCCAATGAACCACGCACTGGAGTAGGGCCATCAGGAATCACTCTGGGAGTAGAACACAATGACCCACACACCAGAGCAGAGCAATCAGGAATCACACTGCGAGTAGAACACAATGAACCACACTCCAGGGCAGGGCTATCAGGAATCACATGGGTGTAGAACCCATCGAACCGTGCACTGGAGCAGGCCATTAGCAATTACACTGGGAGCAGAACCCAACAAGCCATGCACCAGGGTAGAGTCATCAGGAATCACACTGGGATTAGAACCCAATAAACCACACACTGGAGCAGAAACATCAGGAATCACACAGGGAGCACAACACAATGAACCACACACTGGGGCAGGGCCATTAGGAATCACACTGGGAGTAGAACCCAAAGAACCATTCACCACAACAAGGCAATCAGGAATTACACTGGGGGTAGAACCCAATGAACCATGCACGGGGCAGGCTCATCAGGAATCACACTGGGAGTAGAAACTAATGAACAAAGCACTGGGTCAGGGCCATCAGGAATCACACGGGGAGTAGAATCCAATGAACCATTCACCACAACAGGGCAATCAGGAATTACACTGGGAGTAGAACCCAATGAACCATGCACGGGGCAGGCTCATCAGGAATCACACTGGGAGTAGAACCCAATGAACCACACACCAGGGCAGGGCCATCAGGAATCACATAGGTATAGAACTCAATGAACCACACATCAGGGCAGGGCCATCAGGAATCACAGAGGGAGCAGAACTCAATGAACCACACACTGGAGCAGGGCCATCAGGAATCACACTGGGAGTAGAACCCAATGGACCACACACCACGGTAGCGCTATCAGGAATAACACTAGGAGTAGAACCCAATGATCCATGCACCAGGTAGGGTCACCATAAATCATACTGGGAGTAGAACGCAATGAACCACACACCAGGGAGGGGCCATCAGGAATCACACTGGGAGTAGAACCTCAGGAACCATGCACCACAGCAGGGCCATCAGGAGTAATGCTGGGAGAAGAACCTCATGAACCATGCACCGGAGCAGGGCCATCAGGAATCACACTGGGAGTAGAACCCAATAAACCATACACCGGGGCAGGGTCATCAGAAATCACACTGGGAGTAGAACACAACAAGCCATGCACCAGGACAGGGTCATCAGAAATCACACTGGGATAAGAACCCAATAAACCACACACCAGAGCAGTACCATCAGGAATTACACAGGGAGCACAACGCAATGAACCACACACTGGGGCAGGGCCATCAGGAATCACACAGGGAGTAGAACCCAATTAACCACGCACCGGGGCAGAGCCATCAGGTATCACACTGGGAGTAGAACCCAATGAACCATTCACCAGAACAGGGCCATCAGGAATCTCACTGGGAGTAGAACTCAACTAACCATGAACCAGGGCAGGGTCATCAGATATCACACTGGGAGTAGAACCCAATGAACCATGCACTGGAGCAGAGTCATCAGAAATCACACTGGGAGTAGAACCTCATGAAACAAGCACTGGGGCAGGGCCATCAGGAACCACACTTGAAGTAGAACCTCATGAACAACACATGGGGGCAGGGCCATCAGGAATCCCACTGGGAGTAGAACCTAATGAGCCACATACCAGGGCAAGGCCATCAGGAATCTCACTGGGAGTAGAACCCAATGAACCATGCACCAGGGCAGGGCCACCAGGAATCATATGGGAGTAGAACCCAGTGAACCATACACCAGGGCAGGGCCATCAAGAATCACACAGGGAGCAGAACGCAATGAACCACACACTGGGGCATGGCCATCAGGAATCACACTGGGATTAGAACCCAATAAACCATGCATCGTAGCGTGGCCATCAGTAATCACATTGGGAGTAGAATCTCATGAACCACACAATGGGGCAGGGCCATCAGGAATCACATTGGGAGTAGAACCCAATGAACCATGCACCGGAGCAGGGCCATCAGGAATTTCACTGGGAGTAGAATCTCATGAACGATGCACTGGGGAAGGGCCATCAGGAATCTGCACCGGAAGACATATGAAGAGAGACTTAAGGAGCTTAATATGTATAGCCTCGAGGAAAGGAGGGAGAGGGGGGAACATGATAGAAACTTTCAAGTACCTCAAGGGAATCAACAAAGTCCAAGAGGGTAGCATCTTTCAAAAAAAGAGGTGTGCAAGAGCAAGGGGGCACAATTTGAAGATGATGGGGGGGCGGCTCAGAGGTAATTTAAGGAAGTATTTTTCACAGAGGGGGTTGCGATGCATGGAACGGCCTTCCGGAGGAGGTTGTGGAGTCAAAAACAGTGGTGGAATTCAAGCATGCATGGGACAGTCATAAGGCAATTCTAGGGGGTGGGGGTAGGAAGAAGTAGGCTGCTGGTTAACTAGGATCTGCAGCTTATCCATTAGGTAGGGAAATGGGCAGACTGGGTGGGCCAAGCGGTCCTTATCTGCCGTCAATTTCTATGTTTCTATGTTAATCACACTGGGAGTAGAACCCAATGAACCACACACCGGGGCAGGGCCATCAGGAATCACACTGGGCGTAGAACCTCATGAACCACACACCGGAGCAGTGCCGTCAGGAATCATACTGGGAGTAGAACCTCATGAACCGTGCACTGGAGCAGGGCAGGGATCAGGAATCACACTGTGAGTAGAAACCAATGAACCATGCACCAGGACAGGGCCATCAGGAATCACACTGAGAGTAGAACCCAATGAACCATGCACCGGGGCAGGGCCATCAGGAATCACACTGGGCGTAGAACCTCATGAACCACACACCGGAGCAGCGCCGTCAGGAATCACACTGGGAGTAGAACCCAATGAACTGTGCCCTGTAGCGGGACACTTGCAACTCAGCGTTCCACTGGTCCTTTGCTTACATCCTTATAGCCCACCCAGGTGTAACCTGAGGTCGGAGGATTATTAACAATCAGCCACCAGAGGTGTCAGGCAAACACCCATTTTAAGAAACAAGTAAAGATGCCCAAGTAAGGGACATTTAATTTGAGGGAAGGGGAAGGGGGAGGATTACACTTGAACAGATACAGCTCCCAGAACCTGTGGAGAATTACACACACACATGCACACGACACCTTTTTACATGTGACTGGTTAAATGGCGCGTGCTTAGTGGGCAGACTGTCATACTGCTGTCAGGTTGGTTCTTACCCACAGCTAGCTGGTGACGTAAGACATAGAGGCAGAGATACAGAGCCAGACTCTTTATCTCCCAAAGTTCAGTTCAGTTTTATTTGAAGGGATAACAACCATTGAGCAGGCTCATTCACAAGGTGGTCCCTTGTACATATACACAGTAGCAATACGATACAGTGTGCAGCAGGTTGACAAGAGTAAAGTAACATAAAAACCATTATAATACATGTAATAGTTAAAATAAAGGACTGAGAAACATTCAATTATAATAGCAAAAGATCCCACTACAAAACCGGCTTAGTTATATTGTAGTTGTGGTCACGGACACTTTGTTTAAATTGTTCTCAGGTTCAGGTAGAAATTCTGCTACGGTTGAACAGTTCCTTTTGTTACTTGCAGAACTCTGAATTGTATACGTTCCGCAGTGTGCATGCTGAGGTAGTTATGGATAATGCCCCTCTGCTCTTTGTGCACTCATCCTCAAAAACATCTTAGGTTGCACCTTTGTTTCACAGAACGTCACTGGTATCCACTCCCCAATTAAGAAAAGGAAACTCTTAGATCATCTTAAATTGAGAGAGGCAGATTTTGAATTCCTTCTGGAAGCTCATCTAATCCCCAGGGAGGCAGAGAAACTTAAATCAGGGTGGGTATCATAGTTTTCTTAGCTTCTAAAACTCAAAGGGGAGAGGGCTTGCCATCCTATTTTATAAAAGTACACACATTCTGCATACCGGTACAATATGTGACAAAAAAGGGTGATAGAGCAAAGGGCAGCCCCAATGGTCAGAATGGGGTATCATGCAACTTATTTGCCCCTAATGAGAAAACAAGCATTTGTCAATGCCAAACGTTCACTTGCCGCACCATAGCTACTGTGGAAGCCGGGGGGGGGGGGGATTTCAGAGGAACGAG
The DNA here is from genome assembly GCA_016271365.2 of Neoceratodus forsteri. Taxonomy (NCBI): domain Eukaryota; kingdom Metazoa; phylum Chordata; order Ceratodontiformes; family Ceratodontidae; genus Neoceratodus; species Neoceratodus forsteri. Next base: position 658,865,901 of record CM028138.1, read on the forward strand.
GACTGGGTGGAGAGAGTGTGGCGGGTAGCAGGACCCACAAATAAGTAAAGCTGCACCACGGCTAATATTGAAACCAGGGAGGGGGATTTCAGAGGAGCAAAGACCAGATAGAGAGAGTGCAGCGGGCAGCAGGAGCTACCAATAAGTAAAGTCGCACCGCCTTGGGGGGGGTCAGAGGAGCAAGGACCAGGGAGAGACAGAGAGAGAGAGAGTGTGGCAGGCAGCGGGAGCCGTCTATAAGTAAAGCCGCACCACTGCCACTGTAGAAGCCTGGAGGGGGGGTCTGGAGCAAGGGCCGGGGGACAGAGTGCAGTGGGTGGCAGGAACCGCCAATAAGTAAAGCTGCACCATGGCTAATGTTGAAGCTGGGGGGGGGGGCAGAGGAGTGAGGACCGCGGAGATAGAGTGCGGCAAGGTGGCAGGAGCCACATATGTGAAAGCGGTAGCCATAACTCCAGGCATGCGCATTATTAGTGTCAACGCCAATGCGTATGGCCAGAGTTACAGCTACAGAAATGAATGAAGTGCTTTCTCATTGGAGCAGTTCGTTTCTTTCAACTACAGAACATGCCACGTCAGCAAGCAGAACTACTGTCATGACCAGAGTGCCTGGTCATTGGTGTACACTACCAAGCCCATTGCAGTTTCAGCTGTAATTGGCTCGGCAGTGACACACCTCTAAAATGCCATTAGTAGCAAGACGTTCCTTGCGCAAGTGTAAGTGAACGTAATAACTCCTCCTTCACTGATCTCAGCTAGCTGCCCATTATCCTTCATTCTAGGAGGAATGTGACTGGCATGAGGGATGACTTCTTGGATCTTAGTGACCCGCCCAAGGGCCCAAAGTCCCCGATGTCCCAGGTTCTGAACTGCCATGAAACTGTGTGTCCACTGAGCTGGGAGTAGTACACATATGGTGCCTGACCAGCCCGCAGGGCAGAGACTAAACATTCCCTTCCTCCACCATGAGTCTACGCAAGGATAGATACTATAATAGTCCCCAATCACTGGGTAGACATCATCACCCACACCTCCACTGGCGCCATCTTACTATCAGATCACGCCTCAGTCTTTTTCACCCTCTTCGTAGCTGACACATACCCAAGTCCCACAGATGGCTGGTGCCTTAACACATCCATTTTTAAAAGATAAGACCTTTTGCACCAAACTAGAAAGCCATATAATAGAGTTCTTTGAGCATAAAAAAAATTGGTGACAAATCGACAGCCATGCGCTGCGATGCCCTACAGACCTCTGTGAGAGGCAGATGTGTGCGCCTCTCCTCTAACAAAGAAAAGCAGACAATAGGAGTTTGAGGAAAGACAAGAATGACTTAAGGACTTAGAATGCAAATATAGGGGGCTATGCATGAAGGCAAGTCGTACGTACCCCAGCCACATAGCTACACACCCGCGGACAGGTGCAGGATGTGCAGTATGCACAGCCGTGCACTTCCAGAGGGCACCTGTCTGCAGCCCCATCCCCTGGCATGCAGCTGTACTGAGGCAGTTCAAGGGGCACAGGGCAGCATCCAATCGGATCCCTGTCCTGAGTCCTAAAGCGGATCCTCTGCTCTGCATGAGGAGTCGATTCTGGGAAACACTACATGGCTACCACAATGTCCCAATGGCTACTATAAATGTAACCAGTGTAACATCTGCAAATCTGGTGTGCCTACTAAACATTTCATACATGTCAGATGCAAAGACACAAAGATTGATGTTAGGGAACTTATCACTTGCGATATACTGTATCATATGTGGTGTATGCATTGTGATGCACATGTAAGTTGGTGTGTGTAGCAAAACAGTCAGACCTCTTAAACAGAGGATACAAGAGCACGTCCACTCTATTGTAAATGGCAAACAGGACACCCTTGTTGGGGTTCATTTCTCACAAGTACATGGGTCTAAACCTGATGACCTCAGATTTCTGGGACTCAAACATGTGCCAGCTCAAAAAAATGGAGGTGACAGATGCAACCTACTTTTACAATGGGAAAGCATGTGGATATATATTCTACAAAGTGTTAAGCCCAATTGTCTCAATGAGAAATGGAACCTTAAATACTTTTTGCAAAAGAAGTAAAATGATCTTTTTGTGTTAAAAATATCTAACTTCATTAATTGTGTGAATTAAGTGTGCTGTTACTTGATCTACTGATATTTGATGTTTGTTTCTAATGTGTCATCTAATGCGCCTTCTCAATCTCTCTTTTGTTCTTTCCTCTAGGTCTGTCTCCATTTCATCTGGCTGTCCTCCAGCTCTTTGGCCCTCATTTACATGGAGGTCTTGTAACTATGTTGACTTGTAGTTACCACACTGAATGTTGCCCTGACTTGCTAGAGGTTTGGTTTTTTTGTTTTCATTGTTCTCTCCATTTATATTTAGAGATGTTTTTTGACGCTGGTACTTACTGAAGGGTATTAGTGCTCATTATAGCAGCTCCACCTAGTGTCAAAAGTGAGAACTACTTTTCCTTTTTTTGAAATGGTCTTTTTATGTTTGCTTGCATGCATGCATGCACAAGAAACATGTTGTGACAGCTTGCTGGAGTAGCAGGTTGTGGCGGTGCGGCCGTGTTGTGGCCAATGCCGCCACTGCTTTGTTAGGGCTTGTCTGCGTGGCACCAATGAATGTGCACGCTGTCTATGACAGCAACTCAAAAGCGTGCCACCAGCTTGAAACAATTTCGCCGCTGCAATGAGGGAGTGACCCGTCATTTCAGGGCGTGCCTTGCCTGGTGTAACATTTCAATAAACATGGCGGCGGCTGTTGCCATCCGCCTATCACAGTCCCGCCTGAAAGCCGACGTCGGGGGTGCCCAATCCCCCAGTCAGCATGCCCCCTCCCCAGTTTATTTGCCAACGGGGAGCCCAATCCTTGTCAGCATGATGTCCCTGTAGTTTAATTTGTATGCCAAGGGGGTGCCCAATCCCCCTCGGCATCATGCCCCCCCAAACACAGGCCTGTTTTCTTTGCCAACGGGGTGCCCAATCCCCGTCAGCTCCAGTAGTCCCAAAACACCCAGGTGGCACACTGGGAGCCCACCCGAGCATGTCAATGTACCTGTAAAAGAAAACCTTCCCACAAAGTTTTTCTTTTTTTTAACCTGAAAACAAGAAACGGTCCCTCATTGTTCTGTGTTCCCCTCCCACAACCATACCCACCCTCTGTGCACCCTTACCTCCCGCACCCCCTTCACCCCATACTTACTCTCCAGAGCCCGACATGGCAATCTTCAGTGAGCAGGAACATGTCTGCACTCTTCAAAGCCGATTCCGAACTGAAGACATATCGGTAAGCTGTATAATGGCATAAATGGGGGGGTTTCAACTTAGGTGGAGATCTCGGCCATTTTTGCGACTTTTGGCACCAAATTTTCAACATGGGGTTCTTAGGACCCCACCGCGTGAACTCAGTCACTGTCATGTCATTATTCGGTCCCGAAAGGTGATTTCGTGGTCATTGCGCAGAATCACCTTCCAGGACCAATTAACGAAACAACAGTGTCACTGTTCATGAGGTGGGCTCCCAAAATGCCTATGTTGCAAATTTGGTGAAAAAATTCAAACAAATGACTGTGTTATGAGCGTGCATTGCGCAGTACCCATGCAAGCTCGTAACTTCGAGAATTTTTAATATTTTCATTCCAGGTTTTCAACATTGCCATTTTTCCACACCTCCTTATGAACAGTACAGCTGTCATTTTTCACATCCTGCCTGAAATGTGTTTTCACACATCTGGCGCACAATGGCGTGGTCGTTGTGTGAAATCAACATTTGGAACAGATTAAGAAAATCACAGTGACAGTGTTCATAAGGAGAGGTCTTAAAAAGCCCATGTTGCAAATTTGGTAAACAAATTCCAAAAAATGACTGCGATACCAGCATACGCATACGCGTAACTTTGCTAATTATTTGTATTTGTACTCCAGATTTTCAACATTGTCATTTTTGCACACCCCCTTATGAACAGTACAGCTGTCATTTTTCACATCCTGCCTGAAACATGTTTTTGCACCTGTGGCACACAATGGGCGAAGTCGCTGTGCAAAATCAATGTTTGGGACAGATTAAGAAAATCACAGTGCCAGTGTTCATGAGCGGAGGTCCCATAATAATATATATTGAAAATCTGGTGTAAAAAATCCTACAAATAATTGCATTATGGGTGTGCGTTGCGCAATTTCTACGTACACTCATGACTTCACCAATTTTGTTATATTTTCATTCCAGATTTTCAACATTACCGTTTCTTTACACCTCCTCATGAACAGTACAGCTGTCATTTTTCACATCCTGTTCGAAATGTGTTTTCGCACCTGTGGCGTCAAATGGCGCAGTCACTGTGCAAAATCACCTTTCCGCTAACGAACTGATAGTGTCACTGTTCATGCGATAGGGTCTCAAAAAGCCCATGTTGAAAACTTGGAGTGAAAATACCAAGAAACGCCCAGGGCATTAGGGTTACTGACCATAACGCCCCACCCTGTAGGGACTGACAGGCGTCAGAGGCGTGACTTGGGATTGCTGACAGTAATGCTCATGTCATTCCACCCCAACCCCCACCCTGCAGCCAGTGACAGGCATTGAGGTGTGCCTTGGACTCTTCGTCCCCAAAGTTCACCCCATTCTCCTATACTGCACCCATTTCAGTGTATTTCCTTATGGAATGGGGTAAGTGTAAAGCCCAAACACCCCACGGCACACCTCAACACTTGTCGGTGTCTGTAGGGTAGGGTGAGGTGAAATGGCGTGAGCGTTATGGGCGACGACCCAAAGGCACACCCCAAAGCCCGTCTATCTCTGCAGGATGGGGGTGGGGTCAGTATCAGTCCAATACTTCATCGCCATTCCTATTCTGCATCTGTCTAACTCATGCACTTCGAATGCTAATGCCAGCAAGCAAACATTCGGCATTGACAAATGCTTGTTTCTAAATTATTATGCTACGCGTGTTTGTAATTAACGTAATTGGACCCAGTGTATGGGGTCATCAGTCACCAGGTATTTCTCACTGCCTAATGAAGACTCGGTCAGAGTCGAAGCGCAGGGCCAAGTAAGCTCCTGTTTTCTGTGTGCCTTTGGTCAGGTGTGCACTAATTAAATTCACTGTGAATCATTACTTTTTGCCTGGACCTGGATTTTTCCCACTTCAGAGGTATTTGAGTGCTGGTGTCTCCATTGTGGCTGATTCTGGGAATGCACAGGACTGCCATTGTTTTATAGTACAGGCGAGTGCCCAAATCAGTGCCCCCAGCCCTCCCTGTCAGCCCAGTGGGCTGGGACATCATGGTGGGGTGATTCCCTTTCCAGCCACAGCCTGCAGGTGTCATGGGGGGGTGTAACAGATACAGCAGGGTCCCTGCTGCCATATTCTGCATCCCCCTCTTGCAGCTTACTGAATGATGCGGCATGTGGGCAAATCCCCAGACACACCCCTGGACCAGCTAAGCACGTAGCTGTGCAAGCGTCCAGAGAATCCAATGTGGAAGGGATGCATTCTCTTTTGTGTGTCCACGCAGGGGTCCGTGGGACCCCTGGTGCGTGGCATTGACACTTGTAGGCAATCCGCACTTTCACACATAACCCCATTGGGAGGGTCCTCTGGATGACAGAGTATGTCTTGCTAACATAATAGGTACAAGACACAAGACGTGCAATTATTACGTACACCAGTAAGTCAAATTGCATGTTTCAGTAGCCACCAAACTTTCTGGGAAGCAGGAGAGAAGCTAGCCTTCCACCTGAAAAAAAAAATGGGCTGCCATTTACAAAATTGTGGACATCAAGGACGGCAGAGGGATCACTCACACATCACCAGCACACATAAACTGCACACAAACACAATTCTACAAACAGCTATACTTCACACCACAGAAATTTAGACAGAGGCTAAAAGGAGCCCTGATAAGGAAGGTGCCTGGTTCAGATGGTCTCCTCACTGCACTCATAATCACTTTCCACTCTTTTACCTTTTCTCTAAAAAAAATGGTTACAATAGAATAAATAAAGCATCATAACATAGAAAGACGGATATGGGGAAGAGTGCTTAACGAGAATTTAATGGTTGCCCGAGATGTGGGATGATGCATAAACACCGAGGGCAAAGCCCGAGGGGTTTATTAAAGCATCCCACACTGAGGGCAACAATTAAATTCGAGTTACAAGCACACTTCCCTATCTTTAATTTTTCATAATTGCTGGTTAGCAATTTTTTCCCCCCCGAGTGGATTTTGCTGCTGCTTGCCGTTCCTAACACACACACACACACACTCTCTCTCTCTCTCTCTTTTTCTCAGAAAAGAGAGTTTCTTTGTGAGGAATCTTTTTTTTTTTCAAGCCGTTTCTTTTTTGATTACATTTGCTTTTGAGTTTGTTGGGACGGCGCTTACATCTGTGAATCGCTGCAGCGCAGTTCCTGGGTTGTGCAGCACTTTGGAGCCATTTCTATGTAGAGAAGTGGTTTGGAGCCATTCCTGGGGAACTTTGGTGTGGTGCAGGTTCCTGACAAGAAGATCAACCAAATAAGTTGCTTCTTTTAATAAAAGAAAAGACGACTCCCGCTGTGGTGGGTCCTCCGTAAGTGGGATGAGGAGCCGCCATGTTTGTCTCGGTGTTTAGCCCACCCATTAGAAGTGCAGAGCCAATCAGGAATGGCTTGCATTTGACTGATGTGGCGTGTGTTTGCCAGTATAATCCGTGGGTCATAACGGCAAATTATAACTCTGTCAGACAATGGAAAAAATTGCTGACCAGTTATTATAGTAATATAATATACATTATATAGCTTTATAATATGCTAGGCATACTTAGTAGAATATATTTCAACCTGGAAGAGAAAATATGGCAAGATTGCTCCAAACAGTGAAACATTAGCCATGCCCAAAGCATGGATCAGGATACTATATGTAACCCGGGTGCCACGTACCAGCGGGCTACTACCCCGCCTGATGACCACAAAACAGGTTGAGGGGCCTGGGCTCTGTTCTGATCATATCTGGGGGTTCTTTCCTAAATAGAAATGAATAAATTGCACAGTGCCTCCACCCAAAGTAATTTATAGCGAGTCAGATGTTCATAGGGTACAACCCCCTGGGATGCTGTACCTGATCACCTCCCCTTCCAGTCACCCCACACATGCATTTCCAACTTTAACTGCAACACTTAGCTATTCATGCAGTTATTGACTGTAGCTAATGATATGCTCAGAGACAGTTTTAACAGTAACAATACTAACAGTATTATTGTAGTGAAAGGGGAATGGGGAATGCAAGAACTGGCAATTTAACAAGCAATGGGAACGGCAACAATTGTAACAGCACCCAGTCCTATCAGCAGCAGCAACCATGAATCCACCTCCCCACTGGTATCAGCATCCCTAAACAGTCTGACTGGGTACACAGAGCTAGAACAGTGCAGGCCTGTAACGTTGCCATGGATTGGCCAGTGTTGGGGCCCTGTGAAACAAATTTAACTTTAAACTGCAGAAGCTGGTTAACCCCAGACAGGGCAGACCCGTATGTTACTCACGGTTCTGAAGACGGATGACAGGGACTGGGTAGCAACAGCAGACAGGCCAGAGAGCTGGGGCCTTGAGCATGAAACAATCCCAGAGACCAATACCCGTAAGAGAGAGACAACTGCTTTACAATCAGAGATGCTAAATTACGGAATTTACTCCCACATCATGTATGTAAGCCCTAGGTGGTGCTGTCCCAAGGGCTACTAGCCCTGCCTGTGTGACTTGGCACAGGTTGAGGCACCTGAGTTCTAGAAAAGGGTGCCTCCACCCAGAGGGTTGGTTTAAGAGTAGCGTTGCTGCTCTGCGTACAGCCCTCTGGGACACTGATACCCCCTTGTAACCTCTCTAGTGGCCTGTACGGATCAGTACTAAGATAATAGCAATTACTACAGGAATGCAATGTTAACCCCGCTCTGAACACACTTACCACCAGGGCTGGATCAGCTGCAATGGCCTTGGAGACCCCCTGTAAAAAAGGGCCTGCAACAGATAACGGCAATAACACAGTATTCCCCACACAGAGATACACCACACCCAGTTTAGATGCAAAAAGATTTAGATCTGATTTATTAGGTGGACGTGAACAAGGAAGGGGCTGTAATTTGATGTTGGATCTGAACTGTTCAGGTTATAAGGCATGCACTCAAAGGTCCCTGTAACAGTCACACACACTCTGGGTACCCAGTTGTTAGTACAGGCTAGCCTGAAGTGTTGCCCGGGGTAGGCCGGCATTGCAGCTGTTGTTGGGGCCCTTTGGAAGCAAGAAAACACAAGATGCACTTTAACCCTCAGTTTGTAATCCAGAGCCAGATGGCTCAGTCCCAAATAATTAGCAACCACACTTAAATCAGATGACACACAACTGAGATGAAACTTTGTTGCAAGGAGCTACCCTGATGACTAGTCACTCTACCCACAGACCAGCCGATCTTTTGACAAAATGAGACTGCCCAACACTGATGGATACAACTGGAAGTGAAGTTCCTCGTGGTCCTCATCAACAAAGCTGGTCTTCAACTGGCAGAACACATAACTCGGGCTAAGGAAAACATGCAACAGAAACGGTTTCGGAACTACCCAGCCAAGCAACCTTTGAATGTCTCAAGCACATTTATATGTAAAGCAAACACATCCCTCTCTGGTCCTTCCAGGCAGGATTCAGGCTGATCTTCTCGTCACAGGCTTACGGAATCAGATTACCTGCAGCTACAGGCAGCAGCTACACAGGCTGGAACAATCTGGACCCACGGACTTACGACGAAAAAGTCTAGGCCAGGCAGTCCTAACCCCTGAGAGCTGGCATGCTCCCCAGAGGCACACACACCAGCACTTGGGATGTCTCTCCAAATCTAACCGTTTTCAGCAAGAGCCCCCTTTTATATGAGGCAGAGTTCCAAAGATCTTACTGGCGGTCAAATCTGTCTTAAACAGTCCCCAGATGTTGACTGACTGCTGTTTTGGCACCTAGAAATTGTCCCAGTTAATCCCCCATAAGTCTCTGGCATCTCACTAGCAGCCCCTTGTAAAATCCTGGCTTCTGATTGGTAGCAAAGCACTGAAATGGAGTCTGTACTCACAGCTTTCATGCAGTCTAATGCACTGTCACCACACATAATGTTCTGGTACAGCCAGGAGCATCTTCCATTTTCTCTTATTCCCCATTGTATTATAGCCCCAGCAGTTCTCTTACAAACCAATTCACTTTTAATAAATCAGCTGTTCCCCTAGGGAGTTGCTGCTCCCGTTACACACTGCCCCTAGGAACACACAGCAGCTCATGAATATTTATGAGAGCACTATTGCCCTGACATTTGTCCCTTGACCTTATCCAGTGCCCTGGAGGCAGCGCTTACGGCGGCTGCCAATTCATTTACTTTAAAACATTTTCCCCACTTGGATTGTGTCCTCAGTGTCCGTTTAACCCAGTCTGGGCTCTGGGAACTAGAAAAACACTCCCATACTACTTGACTGCAACGGCGGTCCAATGTGCGCATGGGTTCCTGCACGAACGTGCGAACGGCGGCTGTGCGAGCTTACCGCCCACTCGCATTTGGCTTTACGAGCCCCACAGGGCTCAATTGAACAGAGGAGCACTGGGCAGCAGCAAGGATGACAGGAGGAGCCAAGGAGGTAGCGGGACGACAGGGACAGTGGGAGCACCAGAAAGCATACAGGTAAGCCCCCCAAATGGGGGGGGGGCGGGGGCATTACATGTAGTTGATGCCAAGAATTGTAATGTCTTCAGAGACCGACTAGGCAAACATCGGAACCGGGACATGGGTTACAACTAATCTACCCACAAAGCTGTGAAGGAGACATTCTCGATGGGCTTCGGCCTTCGTATGCCTAAATTAACTAGTAGCCCAGTGAGTTGGCAGCAGGTTTGCTCACTGAGGCAGGATGGTCTGGCTGCCTCTCACCTTCTGACTTTCCTGAAGAGTCTGACAGCAGGTCACCTTCTGGCTGTTGCCCAAGCATACAGACTCTGGTCAGTTTTCAAACCCCAAAGCAGCTGTCTCGCTTTAGACTGGCTTTCCCCAGGAGATGGGAATTTCTGTGGGGGCTCTAGTGCCTGGCTGCTGGACCCAGGAGACACTGCGGACGTTTGACAGGTAACAGTCTAAATTCTATCCTCAGGTGGAGGACTTCTCTCAGATGCTGCACCATTTTAGCTGCGAGCAGTTCAACTGGCACAGACTCTCCAGATGATAGAGTGCTTTGGGCAAGTCTCCTGCATTTGGCTGTGGAAGTCTTAGACAGATTCCCAAACTTTTTTTCCAATACTGGCTAGATGCCCTCCTCACTTGTGGAGAACCTCAGGCAAACTGCCCCGAGCTGTAACTGTCCCGGGGGGGGGAGGGGGCTGGCAAAGAGATGGCAGCTTCTCATTGGTTGAACACAGCTGTCCATCTTTCAAAATTAATAAACATTAAGTCCCCTTCGCGCTTGATTGGATGGCTGTTTGGACGCCAAGACAATGTTCTTACCCTTCTTCCCAGGAGCCATAGCTGCAGGTCCTTGGACTCCTTAAATCCTGATTGGCTGGGCTAGAGGTCAAAGGCAACAAATATGGTTGCACATAAACAGGTTATGCAGCAGTCCAAACTCTGGCAGTCTCTTGCAGGCAAACTGTATTATTTCAGGTTTTAATGTCCCCATGGCTTGGTAGCTGCCCCTCTGCCCTTGTGTCAAGTGACAGAGTGGGGCCTGCAGTGGACCTCTCCTGCCTGTCATACCCTCTGTTTCACTGTCCCCCTAGGTGCCAGACATTGCTATTCATTTGTATAGCAGCCTCAACTGCTTTAAAAGGGCAGGCACTCTTTATTTTAATAGCATTTAAGAGCGCTTCCAATACATTTTTATGTCCCCTCCACCCCATCAGATGTGCCTCCAAACCCGCACATACGCTGCTAGTGTCCATTGGGGTCAGAGCACACAAAAAGAATGCTGGCCAGAGCTGCTGGAACAGCTTGTACACTTAAGCACCATAGCATTGGCATTTAGCGAGCCGACTGCAGCACTTCACACATTCCAGTTGAGCGGAGCTGTGCAGCACTCAGAAACACTGCCAACTAGCAGTTCAAACTCTCAACTCCTCCGGTCCCAACCCTCAAACAGGATTACATTACTAGGGGTCGGCAGGAGAGCACCAGAGGACCCGGACTGGCAGGACCCGGTGGTCGGGGGCAGAGTAGTACAGGAGACAACTAAGGTTAGCTCCTCCCGTGGGGGGGGGCATTTATTATGGTGTCTTAGCATTGGTGATCACCAATGGTACCTAATCCCCCCTTCCCACAAGAACGCCCTCTCTACCCACTACTCTTTACCCTGGCCCTAGCGGCAATTAGAAATCACCCAGAGGCCAGCCTGCCAGCACAATGGTAGGGCTTCCACTTGGGATGCTGACGCTCCAGGTTCCTGAACAGACCAGAGGAGTTGGAGGGCTGGCTGAGGAAGAGGAGGATTGAGCATCCCAAGCACTGCTCAACTCCTTTGGGGAAGGGGGGAGCATTCGGCGCATGACCGACTTCTGGCGCAGGGAGAGCAGTTGTCGGAGCTAAGATGTAGGGGATGTGTGCTGGACATCAGTGCTTTGGCGCACTACATGACTTCATGCCATGCCTCCCGGGGAAAAATGCTAGCAAAGATGCTGGCCCCACTGATGGCACCCTCCTCTCCAATCCTGCTGTACCTGCTCGCGACACTTGGTTGGTGACCGAGTACAGTCCTCCATCAGGAACAGCCAGACCCCGCAGCCCCACCCTGAGAGGTAAGCCAGGGAGGAACACCAGTAGTTTAGGGGTCAGGCGGGAACCGATTTCAGTTTCCATCAGGGGCGCACCGGCTCAATGGCCCTCCCAGAGAGGCAAGCCTGGGAGGACCATCACCAAAGTGAGTCCCAGAGGGTGAGATGGGGCTGAGCTACTGGGGATCAGGCACCAAAAAAAAAAAATCACCCAGAGGTCTATGGTGTTCACCTTGATCACAGCCTGCTGATCCTGACGCGCCCAGAGGAATCCATCCCACCTCTGATGGTGCTGCTTACAGACATTGCCACATTGTCTGGATCAAAATGAATTTCACAAAGTCTACTCTCCTTCCCCTGAGTGATAAAATTAGCACCCTCCCTGACTTCTCCTGGGGGCCTCACATGCACCCACTCCACAGTGAACCACCTGTGTCTCAACACAGTAAGGAACCCCAAAAAGCTAACCTTTAACAATCTGACCTCTCTCATTCCAGATATAGACAGGGACCTGGAATGCTGGGCTACAATCAACTTATCACACCCGGGTAGGCCTCAAGCCTGCAAAAAAATCCAATGCATATTGGGCAACCTCCCTGCCTGAATCAGCACTAGGATCTCGAAAACCATCCACAGCAAAATGCAGAGGTTTTTCTTGGGCAAGGACAATCCCTGGCTGAGTAAAAACAAAACACTCCACCAGAACCAGACAAAAGGACTTAACCTCACAGACTATTCCCTTTGCCAGCTCCCCATGGTTATCGAGCAGGCCACCCAAGAGGGCCCCGGGCTGAAATGTTATAGAAGAACCCAAATGGTTTAATTTTAAAAACCATGTGTTACACTGCACATTTCACACTCATTGCCTGCTTAAGGGTGTAATGCTCTCCTGTTCCCACTAGGTGGAGTAAGACATTACTTATCCTCTGCAGAAAATGTACACAGAAACATACACATATATTGCCGACAGAAAAAGTCAATGGTCCATCCTGCCTATTTATGTATTTACTTATTTATTTATTGAAATGTTTCACCAGGAATGCACACTGAGCAACAAGTCGCTCGTCTCCCGGTGCGACCTGGGGGAAGGGGTACAACTGGAATGAGACATTAAACATTCTAGTTACAAGATTAACATTATTGTAAGGCAGGTGTTACAAGCAGTGTTACAACAGTGTTGAGCATAACAAGTAGAAAGAGTGAACAACAATAATTGCCGGGTTAATAAGTGTAACCCCTAGGTGGCACGATCCAAGGGGCTACTACCCCTGCCTGCTTGGCTAGTAGCAGGTTAAGGGGCCTGAATTCTGAAACGGGTGCCTCCACCCGGAGGTCAGGGTTGGCAGAGGTCAAGCTAACCTGGGCATAGCCCTCCAGGACACTGTAACCCCGCCTCTTTCCTTACTAGTGGCCGGAACAATACACAATAATCACTTTCGCAATACCCCTGATACACCACACAAGTACCCACACTGTTTACACTTACCACCAGGGCTTTCCTCTGGCTCGGCCCTGGGGACCCCCTGTAAAACAAGGTTATACACAGCAAATAACAGCAGTACAGCACTCTTGCACAAACTGGAACCACAGTCAGGGTAAATGCGAAAAAAGAGTTTGATCTGATTTATTTAAGGGGCTTGAACAAGAGAGGGGTGTAATCAGGTTAATTTGCTTCACGGCTCTATCAATCAAACAGTTATGCAAGCACTTTAAGGTCCATAAACAGTCACACACTCTGGGTACCCAGATGGAGAATGGTGGGCTAGCCAGGAACGTTGCAGCTGGTTGGGGCCCTGTGATGGAAGAAAACAACATGCACAACACACACTATTTGTAATCCAGAGCCGGAAGGCTCAATTCGTGAAAAGAAAACAACAAGGCAATCAGATGACACACTTTTAGATTAGGCTGTTGTTGCAGGGAGCTACCCTGATGATTACTCACGATACCCAAGACTGGACACAGGCTGGATAATCGAGACAGCAGGTGGTTAATCTGGGTGCCAGGAGATGCAGGGCCCACACGATTCTCCGAGGCGTCGTTCCTGTTCAAGCGTGGAGCAGAGATCTGATTCCCAGGCAGGTCTCTCGTCGGTGGCTTTCCCTGTGTAGTGGGGTAGTCTGGCAGGGCCAGCGTGGCATGGCCCAGGCCGAATGGAGATGAACGTGGATTTAGTCCGATTAGGCTGGATAAAGCTTCCAGCAAGCAGAACACAGTTCACACAGTGGGGAACCAAATCATGACCCACTTTCAATACACAGCACATTTACATGTAAAGGATTCTACGGTACCAGCAAGCAGAATACAGTTCATGCAGTAGGGAGCCAAATCACAACCCACTTTCAATACACAGCACATTTACATGTAAGGAAATTCTACTGTACCAGGCAAACCGCTCTCCGGTCACGATCGCAAAGTCTCTGCATAAACCGGGGATTCAAAAGCAGCTGGAAATCCTGACAGGCCGATCACATTCAGCAAATCTTTGGTCTTCTTCAGGTTAAAGTCTGGTCACAGTCCAGTGGTTTAAACAGTCCTCACAACTCGGATTCAGTCCGAATAAACTCCATTTTCTCTCGCAGCGACAGCAGGCAGACAAGCAGGCCAAAACTCAGCCCTTTCACAGTTCTCCCATGCAAAACTACACAGAACTGCTGCTCAAAATCATTTGAGCTGTTACTTCTTCACTACTCAGCTCAAAACTGAAACAAGCTGCAGCAGCCTGGGAAATTCCCCAAGATCCAAAAGGTTCGGTTGGCTGACCCTCCTGTCAGTCACAACAAAGGCTCCCCCTTCAGGTGCAAAAAGGCGCAAAAAGCCCAAAACTACAATTCCTGCAGATTTTGACTCCAGACAGCTCCTGTAGTCCAGCTCCATTTTAGGTCCCACCAGTACTGATTGGTCCAATTTGCAGTCCAGGACCAAGATAGTAGAGATAAACAAAACAGTTCTTGCTGCAATGAAGGCAGCTTAGACAAACTACATTATCATTATCACTCTAAATGATTTTCAGCAAATAGTTACATCTTTCAACAGAGCCCCCTCTCAGATTACTTATGACTGCAATCCAGGCAGCTCTTAAAGAGACAGTACATAGAGGCTATAAAGGTACCCTCTGGAAATCACATTTAAACTGCTAAAATGCAGGACACCAGCCTGGCAGTGAGCATTTAGGCAAGCTCAAGGAAGACTTTTCGGGAACCCCCATATGTAGTGGGGGTTACATAAGTAAACAAGTGCTTACATGAAAGAAAATGGGGAAAGGGGACGGAGGGGTGAGGTGGGGAAGGGGGAAGAGTCATGCCCCTGGAGAACCCTTCAGGATGTGAGGAACCCTGCAAGGGGATTGGGGGGACCAGAGAGAAAGGGGTATGGCAGTGTCCCAGAGAGACCCTATAAGATGGTGGGGGAAGGGAGTAGATGAGAGATACACGCCCCTTGGGGGGTAAGGAGAGGGACCCATGGAGAGCATTCAGGGTCCTTTACATCCTGTGAGAGATCAAGGGAGGTCAATAAGGGGGGACAATTAGGGGAAAGGGGAGAAGGGCTAGAGATTTGGGGGGTGGGTGTGCACAGGGTAAAATGAAGGTGAGGGTAGGGTAGTAGGGTTTATCCAGGGCTTAGAGGAGGGAATTTGGGAGGGACATGGCAGGAGTAGCTAGGTGCAAGGTAATTACTGAGGGCAGAGCTGATGGAGTAGGTGGAGGATGAGGGTCAAATTTGGGGGGAGGATTCCAAATTTTTGGGAGGCGATGAGAGTAACTAGATTGGCCGAATTGGGTGGATCTGCGGGGGACAACCAGGGTGCAGGAGTCAGTTGATCTATGGGAATGGGAGGGTGGGGGGAGTGTTATAAAGGAGGAGGAGGTGAGGTAGGAAGAGAGCTCACCCAACCAGTGCTTGGAGGTGAATTTAGCACAGTGGGAGAGTCACCTATTTGTAAGAGAGGGGAAGGATAGGGCACGATAAAGATTGCAGTGGTGAGTGCGAGGGGGGGCATCCAGGGCAAAGGGCAGAAGGAATTGAAGAGGGAGTCCAGCCTAGCCAGGCAGAACTTAGTGGCAGCACCATAGAACACGTCACAGGAGTCGAAAATGGGAAGTATCATCTTCTGAACAAGTTCATGCCTAGCCATAGGAGGGATGCAACTACAGTTCCTGAACAGGGCACCAAGCTTGGGGCGCAGTTTTTTTCTGGCTGGCGTCAATATGTCAAGAGAAGTTTAGGTATTGATCCAACCAAACACCTAAGTACCTGAAGGAGGATGTGTCCTCATGTAAACTCCCCTCAACAGTGTGAAAAGTGGGTAGGGAGGGAAGCCTAGAGAGTCTCTGCCTTCTGCCAAAGGTCATGCAGACTGTCCTTTTGGTGTTGAGGAAAAGTTTACGGTTAGCAAACCAGACTTGAACCTTGTCGAAGTCTTGTTGTAAGCTGGTTGTAACCTCAGCAGGACAGGAGCCAGATGCATACAGGACTGTATCATAGAAACATAGAAACATAGAATTTGACGGCAGATAAGGACCACTTGGCCCACCCAGTCTTCCCATTTCCCTACCTAATGGATAACTGAAGATCCTAGTTAACCAGCAGCCTACTTCTTCCTACCCCCAACCCCCTAGAATTGCCTTATGACTGTCCCATCAGCATACATACGTATAGCGGAGGATGAAGAGCCAACAGAGGGAAGATTATTTAAGAAGATGGAGACTAGGTGGGGCCCTAATACCGAGCCTTGGGGGACTCCAGTGTTAATCGGGAGAAGAGGAGAAGTGCCATCCGAGATCTTAACTGATTGGGTTCTATCAATAAAGTAGGCCTTGAGCCAGTTTGTTACAGAGGGAGATAGCCAGGTGCTGGGAGTAAGCTGAGGAGAAGGGAGTGAGACAGTGTCGAAGGCCCTGGCCAGGTCGACAAAATTGGCAGGAATCATTTGCCCATTGTCCATCCCAGTTAGGATGGAGTCTGTGAGTCATAGGAGAGATGTGGTGGTTGAGTGTTTTTTCCTGAAACCAGACTGGAAAGGGGTGAAAAAGGAGGTGTCAGATACCCAAATTGCCTACCCAAATAGATGCTCCTACCTCACCCCTGACCTGACCTAACCCCTTGACTTGCTGTCCTTTTGAGGATTCCACCCCCACCTTCCTCTTACCCCCCACAAATTTTCCACCATATTAGCTCCCCTTGGTATAACTATTAGACTCCTTACTCTGTCCCAGCCATGCTTGAACCCATAAATAGTCCTTGCCCCTACCACCTCTGTTGGCAGACTGTCCAATGGCCCAACCACCTTTTCTGTGAAGTAATACTTCCTCACATCCCTCCTGAACCTTCCTCTTGCCAGCTTCCATTCATGCACCCTCATTACTGATTCTATTGAACAGATCTTCCCAATTCACTTTGTTTATTCCTCTTAGGAACTTGTAGGTTGCAGTCATGTCATCCCTCTCCCTTCTGGCCTGTGCAATACATGGTTCGGACCTCCAGCCGCTCCTCCTAGTACCTGCCATTGGCCCTGAATCATTTTGGTGACCCTTTGCTGCACAACTGCAGAAATGGGCACAGTACTCCACACGGGGCTGCACCAGTGGCCTATACAGGGGTAATATCACTTCCTTCCTCCTACTGTCGAAACCCCTCCCAGTGCACCCAAGCATTCTCGTTGCCCTACTACAGACCTCATTGCATTGGCTAGTTTGTTTGAGGGAGTCACTTATAATAATATACAGGTCACACTCTTCGGTAGTAGTGGCTAACCTGACCCTCCCATCTGGTATTCCATCCTAGGTTTCCTCTTCCCTGCGTGCATTACCTTGCACTTCTTGGTGCTGAATTTCAACCGCCATATTTTAGGCCATTGCTCTAGCCTTCCCAGATCCCCTTTAATCCCCCCCCCCCATGTCACTGTCCATCCTCCTGCAAAGCTTTGTATCATGTGCAGAGACACACCTTTGCAAAGAGACATATCTTGCCCTGTATACGTTACTGTATTTATTTATTGACAACTTTGGAGATTACTTTTGAGCACAAGTGCTGGTTTACAAAGGTTTCACATCAAATACATAGTCACAAAATAACATGACAAGTACAGTAAGTAGTTCCAGAAGAAATGCAGTTGTCAGACTCAAAGCACTTAGAACAATTACATACAGTTTTAAAAAAAAACACACAGATTGTTCTGTAAAATGTCATTGGTTATACACAGAGAGAAACCAGATAAAACAATTTAATGGTTACAACTGCACTGGACTGCAAAGGCAGACAGAAAGATCTCATAAACTGATAAAACGTGGGGAGAGTCCGCAGAGTATCAGGCAGTTTGTTTAACCAGTTAGTGCCCCTGAGAGCAAATGACCGTCCTCTATGTCACTAATGAATACACAGAAAAAGGACTGGTCCCAGGACTGACCACTGTGGCACCCTACTCGTGACCTCTCTATCCTCTTTTCTGACCCTGTTAACAGCCACCCTCTTTAGTCCTCCCTCCCCAGCCTCCCACCTTGCTAGCTCCTTGCCAGCTCCCAATTCCTTTAACTTTTTCAGCAGCCTGCGATGCAGTACCGAGTTGAATGCTTCACTGAAGTCAAAGCAGAGTAAATCTATCGTCTGTCCCTTATCTATCTCCCTTGTAACCCAGTCAAGGAACATTATCAGGTCGGTATGACATGACCTCCCTGCCATGAACCCATGTTGTTTACTACACGGGAGCCCACTGCTTTCTAGGTACGTCAATGGGTTTTTCTTGAATAGGGTCTCCATCACTTTACCTACAATGAACATAAGACTGACGTATCTGTAATTTGCTGGGTCAGCCTGTAGCCCAGGCACTGTCTGCCAGTAGGCTACTACCCCTGCCTATTGGCCATTTAACAAGTTAAGGGGCCTGGGTCTGCTATGGTGGTGTTCAGTGGTCCTATCCCAAAGATAGTAGAAATAGCATGCTGCCTTCACCCAGAAAGAATGTGAAGTGGGCCGGGGGACTGACCGGCACATCCCCCTGGATGCTGCACCTACCCACCTCCCCTACCACCCCACACACTGGATACCCAACAATTCAGTACCACCATAAACCAGAAACAGTAATGCTTGGACAGACTCAGAGAATTCCTGTACACACAATTTCAAACAGTGAACCACAGTTTTATTTCGAGGAAAGGACTAGGGAAGGGGTACCGGGACAAAGGATGGCTATGGAATAAAAAAACTGGTTAGTGAAAATAGGCAATAATGGAAACTTGTGGCCCTGCAGGCCAAGTCTTCCCCCTCTGGTACCAGTGTCCCCACAATGGTCTCTGGGGTACCCACTAGGTGTAGGCCTGGTCGGTGTCACGGGTTGGCCTGCTGTTGGGGCCCTGAAAATATTTTAGAAGAACCTGATGAATGAAAACAAGACAATTTCCCCTTTCCCTCCCAGGAACCAGATCCTGGGTACTCACGATTTATTGTTCTCAGCACCGGGGAAATGGAGCTCCTGTTTTAGTGCTGCACAACAGACACAGGCCGGCCAGGATCCCTCTGACTGGATGGAACTTGATTGAGGATCTTGCATCTGGGCACCTTGATTGTAGTTCTGGACACTTGTCACCTTCAGCCACTTCCGGCTCATTGCAGAGCACTGTGGCAGGACAACACCAGCCACAGAAAGCCCAGACCCGGGAGTGGCTCCGGAGCCCGGCTACCCCAACAGATTGCAGGTGCCCTAGCACCCCAGTAAGCGCCGGTGACCTCCTGAGACAGTGAGTCCCACTTGAGAGGAGTGAGTAAGTTCCCTCCCTGGCTCTGGTGAGGACTCCCTAGTAGTGGGGGTCCTCCTGCAGTCTCTGCACTGAGTTCTCAGCAAAGAAATGTTTTCAGGCAGTCACTACAATAAAGTCTAGTGCCAATCAGTGCAAATGCAAATCAGCAGGGGGAACTCAGCAACAACAACCTCCTGCACACCAGTGCACACTTTCCAGCTAACAGTGTCCCCAATCTTCTCTTTGGCTGCAGCTAGGCCTCAGCTCACAGCCACTTTACCCAGTTCACACAGGACACACACAGCTTCAGTTAGCACCCTGACGACCAGAGACGCGCTGCCTCTTCAAAATTTCTTTCGCAGTCCCACACAAGCAGTCTTATCAGCAATTCTGACTTTCCAGTGCAGGGTTTCTGCAGCATTCAGTCTCTCCCATGAATAGTGAGCAACTTTTCCATGCCTGGGGAATCAGCATCACAGTTCGGTCTCTTTCTCTCCTTCCCCTTCTCACTCTGTTTCTGCAACACAGCAGTCTCCACATAGGACCTGGGTAAGCCCCTGATATCCAAAGTCCACTCTCACAGGGTACCCCTAACTCGTACAGTGCCTGGAAACAGACTAAAGAAATCCCAGAATTCCACACTGTTTCAGACGAAAACCCTGTGTTCTGATTGGCTCATGAAGCTTATCAATAACCATAGTGATCAATATTTCCTGCTCGTTTATTGGGGCATGAATCTAGGCACCAGAATTAGTCCCCTCCTCTTCCCAGGAGTCCCTCTGTCCAAGTTTTGGGCGCCTAGATCTCTGAGTTGGCTGCAATAATGAGGGCAAGTGTCACAAACACGTCAGCTCCCATTCAGTTCATTGGAGTCCATACAGTTTCCCCAGCTTTATAGGGCGAGTGCAGCCCAACACATTACTTTATTTAGCCAAACACCTCACCATACTGTAGCCCCTTGTGTGCCCTCTCAAATGAGCCAACTCTTGTCTCAGTACCCCCAGTAGTTTTGCTGTCGCTGCCGCCGCCGCCGAAACACTGTCCCCCCCAGGCGGCAGGCAGCATCTAATTAATATGCATGAGGGCTCATGACTTATTGATGAGCCCTCGTGCCCAAGTTCCAACTTTTTTCTATTCCCCCTTGGCGGCTTCTCACCGCCTCCTGTGTGGTCACCGGTCCCCATTTATTACACCATGGGCACTGGGACCGAGACACACTCCTCCATTAGACCACAAGGCAGCAGTCAGAAACATCAAAGGCATTCACTATGCACGAGTGCCAGCACCACTGGGGAAATGCTGGTGGCTCGCTTTAGTTTTTAAGCCCAAATGGGGCTAAAATTAAATGCAGGTTGTTCTGGGGACTAGAGGAGTGACGGGGAAGCCAGCCAGCTAGCAGGTAGAAGACGGAGGGGAACCAGCTGGCACAGGAAAACCAAGACAAACGAGCGAAATGTGGGACAATGAAGGTAAGCCCCAAAGGGTTGTTACACTCACCCTTCCCTTAAATGCTTGGCTTCCATGCCAAGCCTAAGAGTAAAGTGCTATAACATGGCACTCAAGTAAGCTGTAGCAGTAACACACATTAACATTTCTAACTATACACCGGATTCCTAACTATTATAACATCAACCATTTAAGAACAGGAAAACATTCTATACAGTTCAGTACTTTCCCCTTTAATTAACCCACTGACCACGTAAGAGGTGGCGCCCATATTTTTAACCTTTGAGCCATAGGCACTTTAGTACCTCATGCTATACTTGTACCACTCTTTCCCTTTGTACTCTTTTGCCTTCCTCTTTTCCTTTTGGCCACCTTCTCTTCGGGCCTGGAAGGGTCTAGCACTAACAGGGCACATGAACACACTTTCTAGGGACCTGAGTGTGTACTACTCCCTTGTGTACTACAAATAAAGGCAGGTCAGTGGGCACCCCCAATGCATTGTAAGTCAACTTCAGTAGGGTCGTACAGTCCTCCCTGACCTTCTGGGGGCTTCTTGCACTTCAGATCTGGTGGCTACCTCCTGTTCGGAGGCGGAGTCTATGTCACTTTCCCCTTGGCCTGCACCTTCTTCTTTAGAGGGGGCAGGGTATGGCAGCTCTTCCTCTTCTACACCATTCTGTCCAGGACTGTTGTTTTGGGGCCATTCAGAGGACCCAGTCGAACTAGTATTCAGATTCGATGTGGGCTCTCCGAAAGGTATTTCTTCAGGGGAACTGCTCGGGAACCACTCAAACAGCTCAGCTGGACTAGTATTCAAGTCCAAAATGGTCCCTTTGAGGGGTTAGAAGTGGCAGCCCCCCCTTCAGCACCCTGCTCCCCAAGCACAGCCATGTCCACCTCTCCATGTCTGTCAACCCCGGGGACCTCCATGTCACTTGCACTGAGCCCTTCTTTCACAGGACCAGTCTCTAACATCAGGGGCAGTCCCCCAAAACAGTCTCTGTAGTTCAGGAGTAGAGTAAAAACACACAGGCATATCTCAAGGGGCTAGGTGGGTGCACATAGGTGGTGGTGCTATTTAAAAAGTTCTTAATGCAGACAAGTTAGTTAAATGCACTCATCCCTGTATATAAAGGAAACTCAAAACCAATTTCTTCAGGAAAGGTTTCCTATTTTTATTGCAGACACCAACATAAGGAGCGTAACAATCCAAACTGCAGGGCAAATGCCCTGATCTTACGTTTCACCTCCCCCAGAGGCTTCCTCAGAGAATCCTGAAGAAATTGCTTTTGAGTTTCCTTTATATACAGGGGTGAGTGCATTTAACTAACTTGTCTATACACGCATATCCTCATTCTCTCTGTCTGACTCATCTGCCGAATCTTCTTCCTCGAATACCTCCTGTGACTGTTACTAGGCAGGTCCAACCACTGTAGCATCTCCATCTTTCTGCTGCTGTTGTCTGCATGCAGCAGCTCAAGTGGTTGGAAGTACAGGTGGCTCTATCAAATCAGTCTCTGATCCAACAGGCTTTACTCCCCGAAAACATTCTCAACTTACTATAAAATTCCACAGGGGTGGGCACCTGCCAGGCCTAAGCCTCCCATCTGGTGCAGGAGCCCATAAAGGGTCATGCTCTCCCCCCCCCCCAGAGAAACGACACTGAACATTGTCACTATAGCCCAGGTCTCTGCCTTGTCCTCTACCTCTATGGCTTCCAGCACCCAGGCAGCCTCTATAGCATTTATACATTCCATCAACACAGTTAACTTCCCAGTAACTGAATCAAGCATCTGTCCCCGCACTTTCACGTTACCCGATTTCATTATGGTGGACAAGTGCTTTTCTATTTCACTCTTGTCCATCTCAGGGGGTACTCCTAACAACAGCAAAGACTTCTTGGGGTCCATCCTCATACCCCTGCTCCATTCCACCAACCTCACGTTATCCTTTTCTTGAGGCCTACATTTCGGCTGGGGGCGAGTAGACTTGGGTGCTGGGGACCCCCACAGGGGTCTTTGCAGTTCGTCCTCCATGGTGGGTGTGGCTGGTGAACAGGAGATTCCAGTGGTGCCTTCATAGATGTAGCCCAGGTATCGTGTGTCAGTGGGCTACTACCCCTGCTTGTTGGTCCTCTAACAGGTTAAGGGGCCTGGCCCTGCTACGGTGGTGTTCGGGGATCCTATCCAAAAGATAACAAAAATATCACAGTGCCTCCACCCAGAGACAGTTTGTAGTGGGTCAGGTGATTGGCCGGCACAGCTCCCTGGGATGCTGCACCTACCCACCTCCCCTACCACCCCACACACTGGATACCCAACAATTCAGTACCACCATAAACCATGAACAGTAATGTTGGGACAGGCTCAGAGAATTCCTGTACACACAATTTCAAACAGTAAACCACAGCTTTATTTGGGGGAAAGGACTAGGGAAGGGGTACCAGGACAAAGGATGGCTGTGGAGTAAAAAAACTGGTTAGTAAAAATAGGCAACAATGGAAACTTGTGGGCCCGCAGGCCAAGCCCTCCCCCTCTGGTACCAGTGTCCCCAAAATGGTCTTTAGGGGTACCCACTAGGTGCAGGCCTGGTCGGTGCTACGGGTTGGTCTGCTGTTGGGGCCCTGAAAATATTTTAAAACAACCTGATGAACGAAAACAAGACAATTTCCCTTTTCCCTCCCAGGAACTAGATCCTGGGTACTCACGATTTGTTGTTCTCAGCACTGGGGAAATAAAGCTCCTGTTTTAGTGCAGCACAACAGACACAGGCCAGCCAGGATCCCTCTGACTGGATGGAACTTGATTGAGGATCTTGCATCTGGGCACCTTGATTGTAGTTCTGGTCACTTGTCACCTTCAGCCACTTCCGGCTCATTGCAGAGCACTGTGGCAGGACACCAGCCACAGAAGGCCCAGACCCCAGAGTGGCTCAGCAGCCCGGCTCCCCCAATGGGTCGTAAGTGCCCTAGCACCCCAGCAAGCGCCGGTGACCTCCTGAGACAGTGAGTCCCACTTGGGAGGGGTTAGTAAGTTCCCTCCCTAACTCTGGGTGAGGACTCCCTAGTAGTGGGGGTCCTCCTGCAGTCCCTGCATTGAGTTCTCAGCAAAGAAATGTTTTCAGGCAGTCGCTCCAATAAAGTCCAGTGCCAACCAATGTGGGTGCTAGCCTCTATTTCGATAAGCGCAAATGCAATTCAGCAGGGGGAACTCAGCAACAACAACCTCCTGCACACCAGTGCACACTTTCCAGCTAACAGTGTCCCCAACCTTCTCTTTGGCTGCAGCTAGGCCTCAGTTCACAGCCACTTTACCCAGTTCACACAGGACACACACAGCTTCAGCTAGCACCCCGATGACCAGAAACGCGCTGCCTATTCAGAAATTCTTTTACAGTCCCACACAAACAGATGGCTCCTCAGCCCAGACTGTAGCACTCTGACAATCTGCACAGTCTTCTCAGCAATTGTGACTTTCCAGTGCAAGGTTTCTGCAGCATTTAGTCTCTCCCATGAATAGTGAGCAACTTTTCCATGCCTGGGGAATCAGCATCCCAGTTCAGTCTCTTTCTCTCCTTCCCCTTCTCACTCTGTTTCTGCAACACAGCAGTCGCCAATTCTGCAACACAGCAATCTCTACATAGGGCCTGGGTAAGCTCCTGACATCCAAAGTCCACTCTCACAGGGTACCCCTAACTCATACAGAGCCTGGGAACAGACTAAGGAAATCCCAGAAAGTCCACACTGTTTCAGACGAAAACCCTGCGATCTGATTGGCTGATGGAGCTTATCAATAATCAATAATCATAGTGATCAATATTTCCTGCTCGTTTATTCAGGCAATGATCTAGGCACCAGAATTAGTCCCCTCCTTTTCCCAGGAGTCCCTCTGTCTAAGTTTTGGGTGCCTAGATCTCTGATTGGCTGCAGTAATGAGGGCAAGTGTCACAAACATGTCAGCTCCCATTCAGTTCATTGGAGTCCATACAGTTTCCCCAGTCTTATAGGGCGAGTGCAGCCCAACACATTACTTTATTTAGCCAAACACCCCACCATACTGTAGCCCCTTGTGTGCCCTCTCAAATGTGCCCACTTCGTCGCAGTACCCCAGTAGTTTTCTGTCACATCAAACGCTTAGCCCTCCCAGGTGGCAGGCTAATTATGCATGAGGGCTCATGACTTACAGATGAGCCCTCATTGTGCCCAAGTTCCAACTTTTTTCTATTCTCCCTCCACAGCTTCTCGCCGTTTCCCTTGTGGTCACCGGTCCCCGTTTATTACACCAGAGGCATGGGGACCGAGACACACTCCGTTAAATCACAAGGCAACGGACAGAAACATCGAAGGCGCTCACTATGTGCATGAGTGATTGCCAGCAGCATCAGGGAAATGCCGGCGACTTGCTATTGTTTTTAAGCCCAAACAGAGCTAAAATTAAATGCAGGGCTGTTCTGGGGGAGAGTGATGGGGAAACCAGCCAGCAAGCAGGAATTAGACGCCGGGGAGCCAGCTGGCACAGGAAAACCTGGACAAACAGGAGGAACGTGGGGCAATGAAGGTAAGCCCCCAAAGGGGGGGTTACATGCCCTATCCCCTCCCTTGTGGAGCAGGACCTTATCTGCTGTTCTCCAATCCCTCGGAGCCACCGCAGACCACATCGAGCTATTGAATAACCCTGGCAAGGGCTCAGTCAGTTCTAGCGCCAGTTCCCTTAGAACTCTCACTGTACCCCACCTGGTCCCAGTGCTTTACTGATGCTCAGGGCAGCAAGCCATTTTCTTAATCTTCTATACTTTCTACTTACCCCATTTCCTGAGCCCCCCCTTGCTGCTGCCTTAATTCCACTTTCTGGTAGAGGTTCAATGTCCTCCACTGTGAATAATGACTAGAAGTAGTTGTTTACAATGGTTGCTTTCGACTTGTCTTCCTCTACTACACCCCTCTCCCACCTAACAATTCCCCCCTCATCTTCCCTTTTTCCCGGATGTACTGGAAGAACTCTTTCTCCTTTCCCTTGACACCTTCAGCAGTTTGCTGTTCTGTGCCTGCCTGTGTGCCCCAGACCACCTTCTTGGCCTGTTTTGTACTCACTCCACTCCTCCTCCTCCCCATGGTACTTCTTTTTGTTTACCCTCACTGCCTCCAGAAAGAACCAGACTGGTCTCTTGTGTTCATTCCCTAGGTGGCCCCCTTTGATTGCTCCCCTACATTTACCCCACCCTCCCTGACCTGAGCCACACCTACCCTTTTCCCCAGGATTATTTCTCTCATCTGGCCAATGTCTGCCGATTTGAAAGCCAGACCCACAGCTTCTGACAAGGGTTCGCCTTTACCTGGGGCCAGTTCAAACCATATGGAATTATGGTCACTGGACCTCAGTGGTTCCCGAGCCTTCATGCTGCGCACCATCTCAGAGACGGTAAGCACGACATCAGTTTGCCTCATGACATGAGTTCCCTAACCAGTTGTACCAGTAAACAGTCCTGCAGTCTGTCAAGCAGGGCCTGACTTCTGGTGTTCTTTGCTACTTGTGTATCCCATCAATGTCCAATAGTCTGAGATCCCCCACAACCACTACCTCCCTTTTTGCGACGCCCTCTTAATTTCTTCTCCTAGATCATTATCTTCAGTAACCCCCTGTTCCAGTAGTCTATAAACCACCCCAATTCTTATCGTTTTTTAAAAGACTGTTTTCAGCTGCACCCAGAGTGGTTCCACCTCTCCTCCCACTCACCTGATGGCCCCATCCTCTGTGGACTGGCCTCTATGTCGTTCCTCACATGGAGGGCTACTTCACAGCCTTTACACTTCCCCTTATTCATCCCATACAGGGTGTTCTCAGTTCCCATTTCCCAGGCATTATTGCCAGTAGCCCATGTCTCAGAAATGGCCACCTGGTTCACCTCTGCATCCGCCACCATCGCCTGAAGCTCACTGATGTTATTGCCCGGGCTGCTGGCATTAAGGCAGACCCACTTGCAGTTCCTGCTCTTACCCACCCAGGATATATTGAGGCACTGGGGGAGGCAACTGCCACAAGGGTGGAGGCATGGCTGGTGGAACCGGCAAAAGGTCACATACGCCACTAGTGAGAAGCTCAAGGAGTGTGCTAGCTTATGGCAAACATGATGTTTTGCAGCATTGGAGTACATGTAATTTTGCAGTGTTGGAGTACATGTAATTTTGCAGCATTGGAGTACGTGTAATTTTGCAGTGTTGGAGTACATGTAATTTCGCAGCATTGGATTACGTGTAATTTTGCAGTGTTAGTCGTGTAATTTTGCAGCGTTAGAGTCGTGTAATTTTGCAGCATTGGAGTACGTGTAATTCTGCAGCGTTGGATTACGTGTAATTTTGCAGCGTTGGAGTACATGTAATTTTGCAGCATTGGAGTACGTGTAATTTTGCAGCGTTGGAGTACGTGTAATTTTGCAGTGTTGGAGTACATGTAATTTTGCAGCGTTGGAGTACGTGTAATTTTGCAGTGTTGGAGTACGTGTAATTCTGCAGCGTTGGAGTACGTGTAATTTTGCAGCGTTGGAGTACGTGTAATTTTGCAGTTCTTTGAAACCTGGTTTTATTGCCAGTGCTCTTCCTATGTAACCCTTGCTCCAGTGCGTTTGCAATGATATTCTTTGTCATTTTATTTATTTATTTACTGAGATGTCAGGTAACACCTTTGAGCCAGGGGCTCTTTTACAAAGGTTCCTCATCATGAAACAAGGACAAGTAGAAAAAAACACAAACACAATACAAAGCATACAGTAAGATCTTCATAAAGGAGCAGCCATTGGCATTGTCAAGGTTTGTAAAGCGAATTAATTTATGCAGCAGGAAGGTGCACCAGGCATTGTATAGTGTATGCCTAAGGAAATTGCATAAAAAGTTAGAGCAGGAGCAAGAGTTACAGGTACAGAGAGCAGTGTTGGTTACTAAAGTAAAGGAGGGAGGTGGAAAGCAGCTCAGAGAACATTGACAAGGAGAGGAAGATGAGAATAAGAGGGTAGATGGGGAAAGGAAGGGGAGGAGCAGGGTGTAGATGTGGGGTAAACAGGGATAGAGTGAGAGGGAGAAACGGTATGAGGGAATGGGGAGGTTATGGGGGATGGGGCAATTGAGGAGGGAGTGGTAGAGAGAGGATATGCGTGGTAGGGGTGCAGGGAGTTAGAAGTAGAGGAAGGGAAAGGCAATTAGTGTAGAAGTTTGGATGGAGAGGGAAAGATGTAAAGGGAGGCTGACATAACTGGGGGCAAGCAACAATGAAGGGGTGGACATTTTGTGAGGGGGTAGAGGAGGTGACAGAGTGGCGAGTGAGGGTGGGAGGAGAAGCAGGGAGGGGTGCAGGCCTTGAACAGTAATGCCATCCTGCTTTAAGGACCCGTATTTGAACTAGAGGTGGGCAAACCAGGATCTCTTCACTTGGAGCCAAGCCAGAGCCGAGCCAAGGATCTGACTTGACTCTGCGGGCCAAAACACAAGCTGAGCCCTGGCTACTGAATAGCCTTCCTCCTGAAATCACTGCTGAGAACAAGCTTGGCCCATTCAAATGTTAACTTTGTTAGCACCCCACTGATCTCAGCAAATGTGACTGCTCTACTTAGGGCTGCCTTACACCATCTTCTCTCCTACCCTTCCCTCTCCGTTGTTTTATTCTTCTCACCCCACTCCCTCTCCTTCCGCTCTCTCGGTCCCTTCTCCTCTATCTTGCCCCCCCTCCTTCTTGCCCTCCCCTTTGTTGCCTCCCACATCCTCCCCTCCTTCCTCTTCTCCCTTTAACCTCATCCTCCTCTTCCCACCACCTCCGTATCCTTCGGCCCTTCCTCTTCTTCCTCCTCCCAGCCCACCTAGCACTTTTCTGACCTCATGCACTTGCGACAAAGTCAACACCTTGACTGCCATCTCTCTTCACCCCCTCCCACGTTCCTCTCTCCACACACCCCTAGGTTAGTACTTTTGTACTTGCTTCTTGTATACCTGTTTCTTACTGCCAGCACTGCCTAAATTGTCTCTGTTACTGTACTATTTTGAAACCTCGCTTTTATATTGTACTCGCCACTGTTTGTTTTTACTCTCCTGCTGACGTGGAACCTTTGTAAACGAACCTCTGCTTCAAAGGTATTTGTAATCCTAGTATTCAGTAAATAAATAAAAAAATACTGCAAGCTGTTTTTCTGCATAGGAGTTGAACATTTCAGACACCACACTGACGGCTCAGGCTGTCTGATGCTTACTTTGACCATAACTGGCTTGGCTTTACTTTGGCCCTCAATTTCCGACAGAGGTCAAGCTGAGCCGAGACAGGCAATAATATCAAGCCAGGCTGAACCTGCTCTGGCTTGCCCAGCTATAATTTGAACTTAAGAGAACTATGCCTACCAATGATTTTAGTTGTATTTTTGTGTTACTCTGCCTTGAAAATATTTCAATAAAAAGAATAACTAAAACAAAAGCAGACACATGGTTCCGAGATCCCTATTTTGTGCTGGTAGACTCTGGGCACCCCCCAAATGCTCAATGAACTAGGAGTACAATGTACGCCTTAAGACAGGTGGGAATCCAGTGTTCATACCACAGCCCAGGCAGGCCCAGAGGGACATAAACAAGGGGCCCACTGTCACAATACTGGCCACGATACAACGGCACAACGTGGCCCACTAACCCACAGCTATTTATAGTTTGGGTCATGACCAATGTACGTTTATACTGCACCATGTTATTATCTGTGTGCTAACAGCAACGCCTGCATGCTGTCCCGTGCTTCCACTTGTTGTTCTGGGCTCAATACGTGATCTGTCAGCACTAATGTCTGTGTTACATACAGATACTTGTAGCTATAGACACGTATGTAATCTCAACAAAACTGTTAATTAGAAACTACAGACACTGTTTATTGTTTTTTATTATTTATTTATTTCATTTTTGGAATTAATACTTTGAGTCAAAGGCTCTTTTACATAGGCCCCACATCATATCAAAGAACAGAACAAACAGTATAGTGAGAAAATACAAAGTGATCCTAGGAGTAACAGTAACAATAAAATAAGCACATATGGATTTAAGTTACAAAAACAGGTATTTTGCAGACATACAGTGGTTAGGAGTAAGTTTAACTAGCAGAAAGGGCATTAGGGTTGGGATCCAGCTACAGGAGGAAGACGATGCAGCCACGTGGCATTGTCAGAGATAAAATGAGGGAAAGACAACAACTAGGGACACGGTCTTACAGGTTAGACAGAAGCTATGAGCTAGGGCCTAACATCATTCCAGAGTAGGGATGCAGCCAAAGGCATTGTCTGAGCTGGGGAAGGGGGGGCGTTGCCAGGAGGGGAATATCAGCAGACAAACGTGGGCTGTGTCATTCAGTTTAAGAGTGCACTCCAGTGGGGCAATCAGTGCAGGAACTGATGATGCCCTCTATTGAGCAGCAAGCAGAGTTTGATGCTGGGAATGGTTAATGGGGACCTCAGGAAGGCAGGTAAGGTATAGGGTAGTAGGATGGTAGGGTGGAGGAAGGGAGGGGTAGGGTGTGGGTGAAGGAGAGGAAACAGACCCAAGTTGTTTTATGCGCGGCAGTCACAGGAGGCATTGGCGACTTGTGCTTGGCGCAGTTTCTTTTTGAAGGAGCCCAGTGTTTGGTCTTTGGTAACGTCGCAGTGGAGTGAATTATATCACAGTGGTGCTCTGTATGCAAATGAGCATTGCCCTTGGGTGGTACGGCAGCGAGGCACTGTGAACACGTGGTTCAAGGTGCATCTAGTATGCCGGGTATGGTTTGGCGACCTAAACGTTGACTGTACACCAGGAGGCAAGAGACCGAGGGAGGCCTTTTTCGCTATTACGCATGATTGATAGAATAGTCTGCCTTTGAGCTGAAGCCAGTTTGCTTGCTCATATAAGTCACATGTGTGTGTCAGGTGGGTGGCCCCAGTCAGAAGACAGCAGGCCTTTTTAAGGGCAGTGGTGACACGGCACAGGGAGGTGTCAGAGGCAGATCGATAGATCACAAGCCCATAATCGATTACTGAGACTATTTAACTATATATAGCAAGCATGAGTGCTTCCGGGGAAAGGCAGTATCTGTGTTTGTATAATAGCCCAATACGGGTATTCACTGTTTGGTAACATTGTCAGTATGGCTGGAGAATGACAGAGTGCTTTCAACTGTCACTCCTAAATACTTAAAAAGATGAGTCTGTTCAAGGATAATGCCTGACTTATTTCTGATTTCCAGCTGGTGGGAGCGGAACCTGTTTTGTGCACTGTGAAACAACATCATTTTGGTTTTTGTGTAGTTAAGGACTAGCTTCTGTGAGGACTAGCCAGGAGTGTGGGATCAGTATTACTTGAGTAAAGAACCGAGTCATCTGCGTAGAGTAGGATCTGACCATGACAGGAGGCTGGGAGCTGATTCAGAAATATGATGAAAACTAGTGGGCCCAGGATAGACCCATGTGGGACACCTGAACGAACCAGTTGTTTTGTGGAGAGTGTATCACCAATCCTAACTTGCTGAGTGCGTCCACTGAGGTAGCTGTTGAACCAATTGGCGGTGTCCATGGATAAACCTAGATCAGATAATTGTTCGATAAGTAGAGAGTGATTTACAGTATCAAACGCCTGGAAAGGTCAATGAACATTGCTCCAACTAATTGACCTTGATCCAAGGCACGATGTTTATAGTTTGAAAATTCAAGCATGGCAGTAGTAGTGCTGTGCCCTTTGCGAAACCCATTGTTGCTGATTACAGTGAAGATTATACTTCTCAATGTATTCTACCAATTGATCTGACGCGATTCGCTCTAATACTTTGGAAAGTGACGGGAGGATTGATATGGGCCTGTAGTTCCCATTCAATGCCCTGTCCCCAGACTTGTGTACCGGCATAACTAAGGCAGCTTTCCATTTTTGTGGGAATTGGGACTTTGTCAAGGAGGACAGTACCTCATCAATGATGATGGCGATGAGCTTTGGGTCAAGTGAATCTCCACTTAGCTTAGTTTTCCCAAGTACTTTGAGAATGTATTTCTTTGCTCACCACTTTAAAGTGGAATGATGGGTGTGACCTCGTATTTTCTGCTGACTGCGAATTGCAGAAAGAGGTGGGGGGGTTGAAGAAGTTAGGGGGCAGGACATGACTGAGATCTGTAAAAGCCTCATTGAAAGTGTCAGCTATGGTTTGAGGAGATTCTCTGACAATGTTAAGACCCACAGGTCTTAATTTGGGCTTTTTTTTACCCTGTGGTAGTCTTTTCCAAACCCTGAGGTTATACTGACATCTGGAGGCACTTTAACCCCTTCACTGCTGTAATACATTATGACAATAATCGGTGAGTGTAGATTTAACAGGTCTCATAGTTACATAATAGTTGTATGCAGAAAAGGACCCCAGGTCATAGAAATCTGCCAGCAGACAAGGGCCCCTAGGCCCATCCAGTGTGCCCGTAAACCTCCGCCCCCAGAAGATTTCCTTCGTCCCTTTCCAGCCTACCCTCTGCCTGCCAGACCCATATGCGTGTCCCAGGCCCTCTTAAAAATTTCCAATGTATCTACCCCCACCACTCACTCCGGCAGCCTGTTCCACGGCTGTACCACCCTCTTGGTAAAGAACCTCCCCTTGATGTCCCCTCTGAATCTGCCCCCCTCCAATCTGAGGGTATGTTACCTAGTGGAATTGTTCTACTCAATTTGAATATGCTGTTGACTCTCACCCTGTTTATGCCCTTCGAGTACTGTCTCCACCATATTCCCCCTCTCCCTCCTCTCCTCCAGTGAGTACGGGCCCAGTTCCCCCAGCCTCTCCTCATATGTCCTCCCCTGCATCCCCCACACCATTCTGGTCGCTCTTCTCTGGACCCTTTCCAGCTGGTCCTTGTGCCCTTGCAGGTATGGCCTCCAGAACTGAACCCCATACTCCATGTGTGGCCTGACCATGGTTTTGTACAGTGGCAGGATCACCTCCCTCCTCCTGCTTGTGAAACCCCTCCCTATGCATGCCAACATTCTTAGTACCTTTCCTGCTGCCCTGTTGCATTGACTCCTGACTTTCAGACTGTCTGAGTTGGTTATCCCCAGGTCACTTTCCTGCTGTCTCCTCTAGCTCCCACCCCCCACCCCCAGTCGGCATTTCAACGCCCTATGTGTATAATTCTGCACTTTTATGTTGAATGATAATTGCCATCTTTCTGATCACTCCTCCAGCCTGGCAAAATTCTCCACCCCCCCCCACCCCCCGTTGTATCAACCCTGCTACTACAGATTTTCACAAACAGACACATCTTCCCGCACAGACCCTCTGTGATGTCCCCTATGCATATGTTGAAAAGTATGGGTCCAACACAAACCCCTGTGGAATCCCACTCATCACTCTTTCCTCCTTTGAGTGCTCCCCATTAACTATGACCCTCTGAGTCCTCCCCTCCAACCAATGTTCCACCCATCTAGTGAGCTTGTTTCCCACCCCTAAGCTTTCCACCTTGCCTACCAGTCTCCCATGGGGGACAGTGTCAAATGCCTTCCTGAAGTCCAAGTAGGCCACGTCCACCACCCCTCCCTGGTCCCATATCTCCGTCACCCTGTCGAAGAATTCAATCAGATTGGTCTGACAAGACCTGCCACCCGTGAATCTATGCTGATTGTCATTCAGTAGGCCCTCTCGCTCTAGATGTTTAACCAGTCTTTCCTTAATCAGTGCCTCCATCAGCTTGCCGACCATGGAGGTCAGGCTTACCAGGCGGTAGTTTCCTAGTTCTTCCCTCTCACCTCCCTTATATAGTGGTACTACCTCAGTCTTTTTCCAGTCCTCAGGAACCTGTCCCTCATGCAGTGACAGACTGAATAGCCTCGTGAGTGGTGCCGCCAATTCCTGTTTCAATTCTTTAAGCACCCTTGGGTGAATCCCGTCTGGCCCCATCGCCTTATCGGTCTGCAGCCTGCTCAATTCCTCCAGTACCCTAGCTACTGTGAAGGGACTAGAGTCCATCTCCCTACCCATCCTCCCCTATATTCCAGTATTGGCCTCCCTCCCTCCCTCCTCCACCATAAAGGTCCTTTCAGTCTGCCCTGGTTTAGCTTTAAGAAGTGTCTTGCCGGGAATGCTGTGGAGCAGCCAATCAGGGAACAGCATTTTACACGGGCTCCTGAACATTACTAATATTAAATATGTTTAATTTGATTTTCAAGGCATTTACGGGTGCTCTTTGCCTTTATCGTATTACCTACCCGCATTTTGACACTAGTGATGGGGAAAACAAAAGGGACTAGAGTGGCTTCAGCTGCTTTCTTTCATCCGAAAGGATCCTGTGCAGATCGGACTGAGCAAACTTCCAAGACCGGGGCTTCTGGTGATACAGGGACAGAGGAGGAGGTGACTTTGGCTACAGTTAACACAACCCTAGGCCAATTAGTTCGAACTGTACAAGAGCTCGACCAAAAATTTAATACCCTTACTCCCTGGGTCACGGCTCTTGAATCACGGATGGAGGCGATGGATCAAGCTGTGTCCAACATGGATACGAATCCCAATAAAACCATGGACATTGCTACTAAACTTATTAAGGAGAATATGGTTCTCCGGCAACAGCTGGAAGCAGTCAAAAATCAGACTTGGGAGAGAAATATTTGTGTACTGGGCTTACCAGAATCGGCAGAGGGTGAGGACGGTCTGGAGTTTTGCCGCTCTGTATTACCCCAGCTTCTATGGTTTACAGAAGAGGACCCTCCCCCAATCTCATTGGAGAAAGTTTATTGAATATCTCCTCAACGACCTCCTGCAGATTCCCTGGCTCCAGGACATTGTTTCTGGTCTGTTCGGGAGCGGGGGATAAAGACCGTATCCTCCAGGTGGTGAGGTGGCGGCAACAGCTTCAATGTGGAGAAGTGATTTTCTTGTTTCCAGACCTATCTTTTTCTACCTGCCAGTGCCGTAAATCTTTCGATGGAGCTAGAGGCCGCTTGCGACAACTCAAAGTGCAGCATCAATTGTACTCCCGACAAGACTCAGACTGGTCTGGAAAGGCAAAACTTACATGTTTCATGAATCTAAAGATGTAGAAAAATGATAAGTCTGATCGAGCAGAGACAGAGTGGGCGACCGAAGCCGCTGAGGCCGAGTCTGATGAAGGCGGAAGGGCTGCTTTGTCTTCAGTTATGGACTGTAACGTATGACATGCTTGTACACTGGTTTCCCTGTTACATTTATATTGTTCGTTACCTACTGGTGTGCTAATGTTGGGTTGGGGTGGCCTAGCTGTATGGCTATACTGTAAGGCAGAGGTCTGCCTTTTGGGTTGTGTAGTTTATACATGTTATATCCTAATACCCAAGCCTTTTTCTTACTACTATCTTGGGCTGCTAGAGTGCCATTTTGTGATGAAGATCGGAATGAAGTTTGCGAGGGGGCATTGGCTTTATTGCATCCTTACACTGAACACCTCAAGAAATATAACTTACTCTGCCAGCAACAACATGGCTTTAGAAAAGCCCATAGTACTACCACCACCCTGCTTGACTTCACCAGCCATACTCATAAGGCAATTGACACTGGCCACCTACTGGGTGCGGTGTTCATTGATTTGACCAAGGCATTTGACACCGTGAACCACCAGCTCCTGCTTCACTCACTCTCCTCCTTTGGTCTATCTAATGATGTAACCAAGTGGTTTGAAAGCTATCTCTCGGCAAGGAGCCAAAAAGTCAAAATTGTTGACTCTCTCAAGTGCCCTTCCTGTCCGCTTTGGTGTACCCCTAGGTTCCATCCTTGGCCCTCTACTTTTCATCCGTTTCATCAACACTCTTCCTGCAGCTTGCAATAATAACTTAGTACTCTATGCCGATGATGTAGTCCTCTTTTGCTCCCATACTGACCCTGTCTCGCTCTCCGAGGTGCTACAGATGAACTTCAGTCTAGCTGAAACCTGGCTTCTCCAACATAAGCTGTTGATGAATTACAAAAAAACGAAGTCCATGCTGTTCCATAGCTCTCACAGCAAATACAGATCCATAAACTTCACCATACATAATGAACTTGAACAGCCACTTGAGCAAGTGCAGGAGTTTAAATACCTTGGTATTACCCTTGATTGCACAATGTCTTTCAGCTCACATGTTCAACACATTTCAAAATCAGTCAATTGAAGAACTGGGGTCCTCTACCGCCAACGTCGCTATCTTACCAAAGAAGCTATGCATGCAGCCATAACTGCCCCAGTCCTACCAGTTATTGATTATGGGCTTGTCTTCTGTGGGGCTGCCATTGATACCACCCTAAAACAGGTCAAGGCAGCCCTCAACAAATGCTGTAGACTTCTCACTGGTGCAGGAAAGCATACGCATACCTGTGATCTCTACAAGCAATCCAACTGGCTCAATCTAAATATTAGACTTGCCTACCAGACCTGCCTACTGTCTAAGAAAATTTGTCTTAACCTCACACCCCCTGCAACTCATGCCTTAATGTTGCCCACAGTCACTGAACATTTTATGCGCAGTTCCCTCAAACCAACATTTATCGACCATTCTGCCATACCAACCAGGATCAACATGCTTTCTACACCAGGGCATCCCTGCTGCTAAACAACCTTCTCCCTGAAATTGCAGCTGAAAACAAGCTTGGCCCATTCAAACGTAAACTCCGCCAGCACCTCACTGACCTCAGCAGTTGTGATTGCTCTGCCTAGGCTTGCAGCTTTGATTCACCTCTCCCTCCTCTTCTCTCCTCCCTCGCTACCCTCCCCACTTCTCTCTGCCCCTCCATCCCCTGCTACTCCCTGTCTCTCTCCCACCTCCCCACCATTCTACTCCTCTCACCTCCCACCTACCATTCCACCCCCTCTCTCGCTCCTCTCCTCCTGTCTCCCCCTCCCTATCACCCTATCTCTTGTTGCTCCACCCCCAGCCTACCTAGCACTTATCTTTCTGTTCTTGTACTTACAATGTCAAATCCTTGACTGCCTACCCTCCTTTTCCCCACCCTTCCACCCTCTATCCCCCACCCCTTGCCCTCCTTATGTCATCCCTAGGATGGTTTTCATCTGTATCCGTGTCTTGCTATATATACACCCGCATTGTTAATTGTGCAATGTTATTTGCCACTGACTGTTTGCTACTGTGCTAGTCTATACAGATGTACTGTCTTTTGCTACTAAGTTAACCTCCTGACCTCGTATTGTATCTTACCACTGTTTTGCTTGCACCCATTGCTGATGCGGAACCTTTGTAAAAGAACCCTTGGTTCAAAGGTATTTGTAATCCTAGTAATAAATAAATTAAAATAATAAATGGCAATTTGTTTCTAGTTTATCCTTAGAAATGTTTATCATAAATATCTGGGCTTGGTCTGCTTAAGGGGACTGCTCACCTTGAATGTTTATACTTTTTAGTAAGCCACTAAAAAACACTTTTTTTGTTTTTTGTATTTTTTATTTAGTATGCTTTTTGCGGTCGCCAGCCACCCAGAGATCTGCCAGGTCGTGGACCCTCGCTCCCACCTCCAGATCAGACGCACCCCTACCTTGGTGCCCCCTGGCTTACCCCCCAGGGTGGGGCAGTGGCACCGTCTCCTCAATTCAGCACTGTGGATGACGGGATAGGGCAAGGAGGGGCCACCCTAGAGGCTAATCTGAGCCGAGGTCTAGCATCATGGAGTGCAGCAGGCAGCTCGAGTTTTCTGTATGTGGGGGGCGGGTACGTACAGTGATAACCAGCATCCATCCCGACCCTCCAATTACTGTCTAATGCCTGTAGCTGTGGTGCCTCTGGCCTCCACCAGGAGTCCATTGAGCGCCAGACATTTCCACAACAACCCCAGAGAAGGAGAACAGTCCTTGAGATGCTCAACCCTTGTCCCCTGGCCGGCCCTTTGATGACCCGGGTCCGTTCTCAAACCCAGGTCGCCAGCGTCGCAAGCGGAAATCAAACTGCTGCGCAGACGGGCCGGCCTAAGCCTCTTTCTCTATGCCTGCATTTGATAACTGCTCTGTTTGTGTGTTTTCTGTTTCTTTAGTGTTGATCTTGGGGACTCATCGGACCAGCTGATTTCTGGTCAATGGAACATTATTGGACTTTTTCATAAATAATGTGTCCCCTGGGTTTTTCCTGGACTGCATCCTATGGAATAAATTCATATAATTACTGGTGTTCACTTTTCCCCATAGGGAAACCCAGTTATAATTTGCTGTTATAACCAGCTGGTTACAGCGAGGACCTGCCTTGAGGTCTCGAACCATGCATGCGCCACTAGTGGTCTTCCTTCACTACTTAATGTCCCCTCGAGCAATTCCTTTGGCCGCAGACTTCACCACCACTCACAGCTGGTGGTAAGTTGCTTTTTTCACTTAAAAAGAAAGGACAGTCATTTTTCTCCACTGACAAACCCTTTTAAAAAAAAAGGAAAACCAGGAAATGAGTGGAGCACTGTAGTTTGGCAGACCGCGGACCGTTCAGACTTCCGACTGGTCAGCGGTTCCCTGAACACTAATCTGTTTATTTTATTTTCTACACTTGCTGAGGCGAAAAAGCACACGCCAGCAATTATAAAAACTGAAATATGAGGTGATGTGTGTAAAACTTGATTTTACACACACAGTCATTGTGGAATGCATTTTATAGACTCCTTGGGCTTTGCCCTCGGGGTTTATGTAATATCCCACAACTCGGGTGTGTGTAAAATCTCTTTGCACACACCACCCCATGTATTATTCTTTATTTTATGTGCCATATGTGACTGGTTATTCCCCCCATGTGGGAACGAATGGGGTGGCTCCTTTTATGTTATTTTGCTGACTGTAAATGTTCATATTCTGAAAGTTTCTCGTAGTGGGAGTCCACCTGTGGAATTGACCTTTGTAAGTTTCACCTTTCAAAAGTTAACAAAACATATAATACAAAAAAAAAAGAAATGTCTTGCTTCATTCCATCAGATCCTGCCGGACCCGTTTCTATTCTTCCCTTCTGTCCTAGTCTCACTAGTCCCCTGTGTCTATCCCATGCATGCTTGAATGCCCCACGGTTTCTGCCCCCACCACTTCCTTTGGTAGCCTGTTCCAGGATTCAGCTGACCTCTCCGTGAAGAAGTGAGGGCTATTTTACACTGTGGGATTCCGTCTCCATCCCTGGGGTTATACTGACATCTGGGGCACTTTAACTCCTTCACTTCGAGAAGTGCCATGGGATCTTTAACATCCACTCGAACTACCACCAGAGCAGGCAGATGGGACCTCGGTTTGACGTCTCATCTGAAAGACGGCACCTCAGAAGTGCAGCACCCCCCTCATGCTGCACTACAGTGTCAGTACTGGGCTTTATCCCAAGTTCCCAGTGTGGGGCTAAAACCCACATGTAAGCCCCCATGCAGAGGACACCCTCTGTGTGGGGACTTATACACAGCCTTCTGATATTCTGGCCTCACAGGTGAGTGTGCTACCTGCTGAGCCACTGACAAAGTCCCTTTAAACATCAGTGAGTGTAGGTTTAACAGGTCTCAGCATGGGCTATTTTACCTTGTAGGAGTCCTTTCCTACCCCTAAAGTAATACTGAAATCTGGGGGCACCCCTTCACTGCTGAGATACATTATCAGGCAATCTCTTGCAACAGGGTTGCCATGTAACTTATGGTTACTGCCCCTTCCTTGCGGGCTCAGCAAGGTTGAGGGGTCTGGGCTCTGCTTCTGATGGAAAAGGGGTGTTCTTTCCCAGATATAAAGTAAGTAGCGTGGCGCCTCCACCCAGAGTAAATTATAGCGGGCCAGTTGTTTGTGGGGTACAACCCCCTGGGATGTTGTACCTACCCAGCTCACCCCTCACAGTCACCCACACATGGAATACCACTTTAAACTGTAACACTTTGAAACACGTGCAATTAAAGGCAATCTCTAATAATATGCTCTTGCATGCAGTATTAAAAAACAACTGTCAACATTTTATTAGAGGGGTAAGGGAATGGGAGATGCCGAAATAGATAACAATTGAGATAGTTGATGAAATTGGTAAAACCATAAGACAGCAATAATAACAGTACCCCCCCCCCACCACCACCATCACCAGCAACACACAGCAGTTTCCCCACCTTCCCACTGGTACCAGTGCCCCCTAAAGTCAGTCTGGGTACCCAGGTGGTTTACGGTGCAAGCCTGAACGGTGCAACTAGGTGGCCGGCACTGGTTCACTTTTTTAATTGATAAGAACTTTTGAATAACTTTGGTTAACTGTCCAAGTCAGCAAGCCCTGTAATTACTTATGGTTCTGTAGCGCAGTCTTAAAGGGTATGATATCACAGCAAGTTTAGTTGGTTGAGCTGAGGGCCTCAGGCTGTACAAACTCCCCAGGTTAGGGCAAGCCTTGATAATTACTCACAGTTCAGTAGCAGTCTGACAGGGTATGATACCACAGCAGGATTATTCAGTTGAACTAGGGGCGCCGAGCTGTATAAGCAGGGTGGCAGCTTGCTTTACTGTGGCAGGATTCTGGCAGCGTGTCACCTCCTCTTCTGCAGTGCCGCAGGTGCTGGAAAGACCAGTACTAGGGACCAGGGACATGCGCCTCACTCCACATGTCCAGGCATCCAACTCTCAGGGGGAGACGATGGGTAATGTTGGGCTGTGACACTAGCTGGCCAGTTCCATAGACCGTCCTCTGCTGGCAATGATTTTTCTCTCTGGAGCTCAGGATTCACCCCCAGGACTAGGGATAGCAGTCAGTTTATCTGGTATTTTCAAACTGCAGCAGGTACAAACTACAGAACAGCATTTCTTGCTTCAAAACTGGCTTTCCCAGGCAATGGGAATTTTCAGTAAATGTCTCTGGACTCTGGTTGCCCAAACCACAAGCAGAACTCCAAACTCTGGTCCTGAACACAGTCCATCCTCTTCTTAGGCTGAGGGCTTCTTTCAGGTGGTATCAGAGCTCTACACACAATGACTGTACACTTTGGGCAGGATTCACGAAACTCCTGAATGTCCCGCAGTTGCGGGTAAACCACGTGCATAAGTGGGTTGCCACTTGCGGATCCGCAGGTTACCCGCGGCTGCGGGTATTCATAATGGTGGAGCCGGATTACGACCTGCTGCACGGATTACGGCAGCATTCGGGCACTGTTGCCACGGACAGCACCGCAGCTGCGGGAGGCTGCTACGGACAGTGGGACCCACCGTAATACCCTCCGCAACTGCTGCGACTGTGAATCGGGCGCTCCGCAGCTGCAGCGATTTCGGAGCACCACTGGGGTTGTGGTGTGGGACTTAGTCCCAAACCGTGTTGTGAATCCTGCCCTTCATCTCTGGCTTTTCTTGTTCCTGCTGGTGGAATGCTTTGGAAAAGTCTCCTGCAAGGTGGCTGTGGAAGCCTTTGGCTGACTTCCAAATCTTCTCTCTAGACACATTCTAAGCCTTCCTCACTCATGGAGAGCGCAAGGTGGACTCCCCCGAGCTGAAAACTCCCCCTAAGTCTCAGGGGCATATGGCGGCTTCTGACTGGCTGAACACAACTGTCCATCTGCAGAATTGAAACTGTATGCATGAAGCCCACTCGATTCCTGATTGATTGGCTGTAAAGGTACCAAAAGCACAGTCCTTACCCCCTTCCTAGGGGCCATTACCAAGTCCTCCAGGGCTCCTTGAACAATGATTGGTGGAGACAGGGGTCAAGGGTAACACATATGGCTGCAAATAAAACAGTGTATGTAAAGTCTCAACTTTAATTTCACTTTGCAGGCAAATAGTATAGTTTAATTGCCCCACAGTCCATTAGTTTCCCCGCTGCCCTGGTGTCTGGTGGCAGACTGGGAACAAACAGGGGCTCCCCCTGTCTGCTGCTAGCACCGTAGTGCTGACACTCCATAGGCGGCAGGCAGGACTTTCCTTTGTAATGCATCCTCAGCTGCTCTTAAAGATACATGTGCCGCTTTAAATAACAACGCTTAAGAGCACTGGTTCAAAGTTTTATTTCACCCCCACTAACAGTGTGCCTCTGCACCCCCACTAGTGCGGCTGAAGTCTCAGGGATCAGAGCACATGAGAGAGACATTGCTGAACAGCCACCAAGCGGCTTTAACCCCGAGCGCTGT
This sequence comes from Neoceratodus forsteri, assembly GCA_016271365.2. Taxonomy (NCBI): domain Eukaryota; kingdom Metazoa; phylum Chordata; order Ceratodontiformes; family Ceratodontidae; genus Neoceratodus; species Neoceratodus forsteri. The sequence goes on from CM028138.1 coordinate 658,907,907, forward strand.
AGTGCTCCTTTCAGTGCTCGAGCTGGCAGCCGCTAGCTCGTGCATTCATGCAGGCATCCTGCTCGAACACTCACACAGGCAGTGCGGCGTTCACAACCACCAGATTGGTGGTTTTAATTTTAATAACACTCCTCCAGGTCCTCACAGCAATACAGGAACATGGGGGCCAGTGGGTGCACCACAGAAGAGCAGACAGGACCAGGACCAGGCAGCCGAGGGGCGAATTAAGGTAAACTCCACCCGGGAAGGGGGGTTACACTCTCATTAAACATCAGTAAGTGTAGGCTTCACAGGTTTCAGCATGGGCTGTTTTACCCTGTGGGAGTCCTTTCCTATCCCTGAAGTTATTTTGACATCTGGGAGCTCTTTAATCCCTTCACTGCTGAAATACACTGTCAGACAATCTCACATTAAACATCAGTAAGTGTAGGTTTCACAGGTCTCAGCATGGGCTGTTTTACCCTGTGGGAGTCCTTTCCTATCCCTGAGGTTATTCTGACATCTGGGGACATTGCAACCCCCTTACTGCTGTGATACATTGTCAATCTGTGGGGAGAGGTAAGAGGGGAGTTTGAATATGAGGCGAGTTTCTCTCTGACAGTTTATTTATCTCTGAGATTTTTGTAAGTTTTGCTGGTGTTTTCTGAATTTAGACTAATCTTTCTTTAACAGTTGCTGGCCTGTCTGGGGACTGTGCTGGATGGAGTGAATTTAACTTAAATCTTTCTTTAACAGTTGCTGGCTTGCCAGGGGTCTGTGGCTGGGGCAGGGGTTTCTTTGCCCAGTAACAGTGCAGCCAGTCAAGTTTGTTTGGACTTTAGTTTGAATCTCTCTTCAGATGTTCATTGAAGCATTTTGTCTGTTCGTTGCACTTGCTGTGGAAAGAGGTAAGAGCGGAGTTTGAATATGAGCCGAGTTTGTCTCTGAGAGTTTATTTATCTCTGAGATTTTTGTAAGTTTTGCTGGTGGTTTTTGAATTTAGACTAATCTTTCTTTAACAGTTGCTGGCCTGTCTGGGGACTGTGCTGGATGGTTTGAAAAAGCCCCTCCACACACGCATCCCCCCCCACACACACACACACTCTACAAACCAACCTTTCTTAAATACTGAAAAGACACAGGGGGTTGGGCTTGAAGGCCGTGAGGGAGGAGCTTAGGGATCTGCAAACTTCCCATATGAGCTAACTCTTAAAACTAATAGTCAGGTGGTGAAAAAGTTCAAACACTCAGGCTTTTACTAGTTGGATTTTAAGGTTTAAATGTTTTAAAGTTGCAAGTTTGAAAGTCAAATTGACAAGTTTGGGTTAAGGAGGGGTAACTGCATATTTAAAGTTGAAAGTTTAAAGTTCAAACTGACAAAGTCATGTATAAATGTGTCAACTAGAATTACTGAGCTACCAAGCTAGGGAGCAACGGGGTAAAGAAGGACTCGGAAGCAGGCTAGTAGGGTCACATATGGTATCCAGCTATTGCTGTACAGACTGTGTGGTAAGAAACTGAGGTTACGTTTAAGTTAAGTGTAAATAATGGAGGGAAGGAAAATGGGGCATTATGGGGGGGGGATCACACTGGGGGGTGTAGGGTCACGAATAAGGGTGGCTGGAGACATCGGAATAGTGAATGGAATAGGGGCTTCATGGAGTGAGGGCGGCAGGCACAAGGAGGATGGTGGGGTGCAATGGTTGTGGGGTGGCTGTTTGTAAGTATATACTATGGAAATTGGGGGGTTGTCCAATTTGTTACAGGTTGATCAGACTGGAAGAGGAGGTATGGGGGCTTTGGAGGGGGCTGGAGAAGGTGAGGGGGGCTGGGATAGGAGGGACCCCGGAGGGGAGTAGATGGGAGAAGAGGAGGAGGAACAGCGGGGCTAAATCCTGTGAGGATGTAGGGAGGGGGGATGGAGGTAAGGAGAGCAGAGGGGCAGTAAGTGGAGGGAAAGCTCAGAGCAGGGGAAGGAGGAAAGGGGCACCACTGCGGGGGTAGCAAGTAATAAGTTTGCAGTGTTGGCATTGGAGGTGGTAGGGGAGGTGTCAGATCAGTTGGGAGGGAGAAGGGTAGTGAAGGCCCAGGGGTCAGGCTGGGAAAGAAAGAAGGGGAAGGGGAAGAGCAGGGTAGAGGCAGGGGGAGAGGTGGGAACAGGAGGGAAGATCTAGGAGTCGCAAATGATGCAGATAGGGGCAATAAGGTGCAAGGAAGTGTGAACTCTGGAAATGTGGACAGTGAAAACAGGAGAAGGGGGTACGGGACAAGAAGATGGGGGTACTAGTGCTGGGAGATTCTGTACTAAAAGGGGTCAGATGGGGCAGAAGGGGAGAAAGGCACAGTCGTATGTGGGTCGAGGCTATTGTGGGGTTGACCGTGGGCAAGGTGGGACAGGCACTTCTCAAGTGTGCACGGAAGGGGAGGAAGAAACCTCACATAGTGATGCATGTGGGTACAAACTTGGCAGGGGGAGATGGTAGAGGTGGTAAAGGGGAGGTTTGAGGATTTGGATAGGTAGTGTAAGGAGGTGGGGGGGGTTGGTGGCATTCTCTGAGGTTCTCCTGTTACCATGTGCAAGTACTTTGAGAAAGAAAAGGATGTAAGAGTTCAATGAGTGGCTGAGGGATTGGTGCCATGTCAGGGAGTACAGATTAGTGTCAGGCTGGGGCAGGACCTGGGGCAATAGTGACCTATATGCAGGGGACAGGTTACATTTGAGCAGAGGCGAGGGGGTACTAAAATGGGGACTAGAGGAGTATATATCAACAAAGGTGGATTTAAACTAGGAGGGGGGTGGTGAGGGGAACGCTGATAGGAAAAGGGTCCGGAAAGGGGAGCCTAGTGAACTCGCCCCCCCCCCAGTTATGGGTAAAGGCAGTGGGGAAGCGGCACAGGGAAGGATAAGGGGGGAAAGAATAGGGGTAGGGAAGGGGAGGAGACAGGCTGGAGGGTGATCTCACTGAATGCAAGAAGCCTAAGGAATAGAACAGCGGAGTTACAGGCTCTCTTGGAGGTGGGGGGGGGAACATTGTGTCCATCATGGAAACATGGGACACCCAGTACCAGGACTGGAATATGATAATCAAGGGGTTCAGGATATTCAGAAAGGATAAGGCTAAGGGGAATGGGGGGGGTGGAGATCTATATAAGGGAGGGGATAAAGTGCATAAGGGAGGAAGGGGAGGAGGGGAGGACAGAAGCACTATGGATGCAGTTCCAAGATGCAAAGAACAGGACACTGAGGATGGATGTGGTGTACAGGCCACCAGCTCAGGGGAGTGACCTGGATAGGGAATTAGCTGAACAAATTAGGAGGGTTTAAGGAAGGGGAGCACAGTGGTGGTGGGGAACTTCAACCTACTGAGGGTGGAGTGGGGCACCCCATCCACCACGAGTGCAAGGGAATGGGTCCTGTTAGAAGCATTTCAAGACAGCTTCCTGACACAGCTGGTCCAGGGGACGACTTGGTTAGAAAGGACTCTGGACCTTGTACTGGATAACGGGGAAGCTGTAAGTTATCTGGAAGTGGAGGAACCACTGGTTGGGAGTGACCATTATTCGGTGTGGTTCAGGCTCAACATGGGGAGGGAAACAGGGGGCACAGGTACAAGGGTGATTGAGTTTAGGGGGGTGGACTTTAAGAAGATGGGGGAAATTTTGGGCAGGCATGCAACCACACATGGATGCAGACCAGAAATGGGACATCATAAAGGAAGGGCTGGCGGAGGCTACAGAGTCTTGCACTAGGAAGAAAAGCAAGAAGGGAAGGGCAAAGAAACCCAGTTGGCTGACACAGAAGTTTATGGAAGGGGTGAGGGCCAAGACCACAGCATTTCGAAAGTACAGGAAATCAGGGAGGGGTGAAGATAAGGATACATACATACATGAAGAAGTCCAGGGAGGTTACCAGACTGGTTAGGGCGGCCAAGGCGTCCAGGGAGCTGACTGATGCAGGGAATCAAAAGTGGAGAAAAAGACTTATTCTGCTACATCGGAGAGAGAAGAAGGAGCAAGGATCAGCTGGTGAGGATTAAGAAGGACGGGGAGGGTGGGTGGAGAAAGGGGCAGAGCAGGCAGAGGTACTGATTGAATACTTCTGCTCTGTATTCACGCAGGAGAAGGGGGCCAGATAACCCAGGCAATGGGGGGGTGGGGGGAGACGACAGATGTAGGGATTACAGAGAGCAGGGTACTAGATGGGTTGAGGGCATTAAGGGCGGACAAAGCACCTGGACCTGATGGCATTCAACCTAGGGTACTAAGGGGGTTGGCAGAAGTCCTGGCAGAGCCACTGGCCGACCTGTTCAATACCTCCCTGGACACGGGATGCATACACAGGACTGGAGAATGGCCCATGTGGTGCCCATCCACAAAAGTGGCCCAAAAGATGAACCAGGAAGCTGTAGGCCAATGAGCCTCACATCGATCGTGGGAAAGCTAATGGAGACCATCCTAAAAGAGAGGCTAGTGAGCTTCTTGGAGGAAAACAGTCTCTGGGATGGTCAACAGCATGGGTTTGTAGCAGGTGGATCCTGCCAGACAAAACCTTGTAGAGTACTACAACTGGGTGACACAGGAACTAGATAAGGACCATGCAGTGGATGTCCTGTATTTAGACTTCAGCAAGGCCTTTGATTCAGTGCCGCATGGGAGGTTGGGGTGGAGAAACTGGAATATGTAGGGGTGGGACCAAAAATGGTGACACGGGTCACAAACTAGCTAAAAGGAGGCAGCAAAGGGTGGTGGGGGGGGACCTCTCTCCACCGAGAGTGGTGACGAGTGGGGTAACACAGGGATTGGTACTGGGACTGGTGCTGTTTGGAATTTTTGTTGCAGATATCTCACACGGGCTCTAGAGCAAAATCAGTCTGTTAGCAGACGATACCAAGATGGGAGCTGTGGTTGATGATGTGAAGGGGTGGAAGGGGTTGTAGGAGGACCTGACTAAGCTGCAGGAGTGGGCGGAAACATGGCAGTTGGGGTTCAATGCCAAGAAGTGCAAGGTTCTGCACTTCGGAGCCAGGAACCAGAGGAGGGATTATCACTTGAATGGGGTTCAGTTGGGGAGCTCCACAGAGGAGAAGGACCTAGGAGTGATCATTACGGGGAGCATGACCAACTCTGCTTAGTGCAGGAAGGTGGCGGCAAAAGCCAACAAAATGCTGGGGTGTATTGCAAGAGGGATCTACTCCAGAAGGAGGGAAGTTATCCTGCCCCTGTATAAGTCATTAATCAGGCCTCACCTGGAGTACTGCGTGTAGTACTGGCATCCATTCCTGAAGAAGGACATCAGATTGTTGGAGGGGGTGCAGCAAAGAACCACAAAGATGATCCAGGGATTAGAGAGCAAGCCTTACTAGGACAGGCTGGGAGAGCTGAATATGTATTGACTGGAGGAGAGGAGGGATAGAGGGGATATGACCAAGACCTTTAAGTATCTGAAGGAGATAAACAAGACCAACACAGAAGGGATTTTCCAGTTGAGAAGGGGGAGGAACACGAGAGAGCATGGACTGAGATTGGAGAGGGGAAGATTCAGTAAGGAGATGAGGAGACATTTTTTCACTGAAAGAGTGATGGACAAATGGAACACCTTACCAGACGAGATAGTGTCCTGTAAGACAGTGGGCAGTTTCAAGAGGTGTTGGGACAGGGGAAGGGGAAGGGATACTGGGAAGAGGGGGGCGGGAGGGACAGCTGCGAGATGAGGTGCTAGCTGCATGCTCGAGCGAACTCGATAGACCGTGAGGCCTGTTTCTGCTGGCAATTTCGTATGTTCATATGTATGTAAGCAATCTCACTTTAACCTTCAGTGAGTCTAAGTTTAAGAGGTCTCAGTGAAGGCTGTTTTACCTTGTGGGGGCCCTTTCCTATCCCTAAGATTATACTGAAGTCTGGGGGCATGGTAAGCCCATAACTACTGACTGGATGGAAGTGACCACTGCACAATGTGGTTCAGGTTGGACAAGGGCAGAGAGAAGGTATCCAGAAAGACCAAGGTCCCAGACTTCAGAGAGGCGAATTTCAGCAAGACGGGGGAGCTGCTTGAGATGGTCCAAAGGAGGGCAACATAGATTATCATGGACCAGTAGGGCAGGACATGTCAGGAGAGGTTGGAGGCCCTTAGCATGGACTTCCTGGAGGAGAGAAGAGGAAGTGTGGACATTATTGAGACCTTCCAAGTATTTGAACGGAATAAATATGGTGGACAAAGAGTGTCTCTTCAAACTTAGTGGGAACCAAAACACAAGGGGAGACTGTTTCAAGTTGGGGGGGGAGAGGTTTAGGAGAGAGGCTAGGAGGCATTTCTTCACAGAGAGGGTGGTGGTGGGTTGGAATGGGCTTCCTGAGGATGTGGCTTCTTTGAAAACAGTAGGCAGCTTCATGGGTGGCTGGAATAGAGTTAAGGGGAAAATAAGGGTCAAGGGAGGGGCAGACGGAGTGGAAGAGCGGACTGGGGTGGGGGGAACAGGGTCAGTAGCTGATGCTGAGGATCCTGCAATATGAACAGACTTGATAAACCTAATGGCTCTGTTGTATATTCATATGCTAAAGGGACACCAGGATGGTATCAGCGTGGCGATATGGGCGGATCAAACATGGTGCATCACTAAGAAGGGGGTAGTTGCAGCCACTAAGGGGTGTGTTAGGCTAAAGGGGAAGAACTCAAGGGCCAGAGCACCCAACTGGTTTAGTCATAAGGTAGCCCAGGCAGTCAGAGACAGGAGGACTGCCTATAGGAAGTTCAGAAGGACCCAGAGGGAGGAGAACAGGGAAGCGTACTCGAGGAAGGCTGGGGAGACTGGAAAAGTAGTCTGGCAGGCTAAACCTAAGGAGGAACTGCAGCTAGCAGAAGGGATTAAAAAAGGTGAAAAAATGTTTTGGAAAAACATTAGGAAGAAAAGAGATAAGAAAGATGACATAGTAAGGCTCAGGAAGTGGGGGGGGGTGGTGGCTAATGGGGACAAGGCAGTGGTTCTGAACAAGTACTTCTGTTCAGTCTTCACAAAACTGAGGGATGGCCCAGTGCCACAAAGGGGGAGGAGGGAGAGAGGGGGCATAGATGGAGGAATAATTCAATCCATTAAATCTCAACTTTGTCGCCTCCCCTTCCCCACCTGTAACTGCAACTAGTCTGCCTTTAGTCATACGAACACGGTTTAAACTTCAAAACCGCTGTACTGTATATTATTGTATTCATGCAACTAATTGTAAATAACTGTATATATGCAACTGAATGTAAATAACTCCTTCGTACAAAAGTATGTGATTATATGTAATATTCTCATGCATCTATTCTATGTATGTATACTGTTGTAACTCCCTACCCCTCACCCCCGGGTCGCACCTGGAAACGAGCCTCGGCCCAGTGCGCTTTTCCTGGTTATCAAATGTTTCAATAAATAAATAAAAACAAGGGAGGAAGACCCAGGGCCAGTCAGCATCCGTCCAAGAGTACTGAAGGAACTAGCGGAGGAACTTGCAGGCACCCTGGCTGACCTGTTCAGTAGTTCCCTGGAGTCAAGGAAGTGCCTCTGGACTGCAGAACGGCACTTCTGGTGGTCCTGCGCCATGACAGCAGACCCCGGGATGACCTGGGAAACGAGAGACTGGTCAGCCTGACCTGGATCATGGGCAGACTCATGGAGGCCATGCTTAACGAGAGACTAGTAGGATGTCTGGAAGAAAATGGCTTCCAGGATTAGTAGCAACACAAGTTTACAGCTGGGAGATCATGCCAGGCAAGCCTATTGATGACTTTGACTGGGTCTCTCAAACAGTGGACACGGGGGGAGGCAGTGGATATCCAGTGTTTGGACTTCTGCAAGGCCTTTCATTCTGTGCCCCATAAGAAACTGATGAAAAAGCTGGAGGCTCTGAGAGTGGGAGGCAGTATAGTGCAGTGGTTTGAGGCACTGAGCTGCAAATCTGGAGACATGGGTTTGAATCCCACAGTCCCCACTTGCATACTGTGTGACTCTGAGCAAGTCACTTAATTTCCCTGTGCTCCCAGGTCGCACCTGGAGGTATTTGTTGGTATCCTAATTTCTAGGAAACTATCTGAGCAACACTAGTCCTGGTAACCAAATCTGAGAAAGAAAAAGATATGTGGGTGTTGATCACTAGTGACCTGAAGCACTCCACACAATGCAGGAAAGCAGTGACAAAAGCCAATGGAATGCTGGGCTGCACTGCCAGCGGGATCAGTGGCAGGAGAAGGAGGTCATATGACCATTATACAAGTCGCTGGTGCGACCGCACCCAGAGTACAGTGTGCAGTACTGGCATCCCTACCTAAAGAGGGACATTAGCCGGCCTGGTGGTGCTGAGGGTTGAGGCGCTGGACACCTTACCTTGTGCAATGCCAGTGACCTGGGTTCGAGAACAATCTTGGGTTGTTGGACAGCCAGCATCCGGCGGGGGGGAGGAGGAGGGAGAGGGAGCAGGACTAAGCATCCGAAAGGCAGCTCTCCTCTCCCGGGGTGGTCGTCGCCTACCCCCGTAGTTCTGCTACCACCAAGTGGAGGTCCGGTAGATAGCGAGGCGGAGGGGTGGCAGTGTAGCAGGAGGGCACCATGCGGCATACATGTGCCTCCATTACGCGCACGCACGCCCAGGGCACGACGGGAGGAAATGGGAAAAAAAAAATCTATATAAAAAGAGAGGGACATTAACCTACTGGAGGCAGTCCAGAGAAGAATGATAAAAGTGGTTAAAGGTCACCAGGGCAGGACATATGAGGAGAGGCTGGAGGGCCTAAACATGTGCTCCCAGGATGAGAGGAAGGAAATGAGGGATATGATTGAATTTGAGACCTTTAAGTATGTAAAAAGCATAAACAGAGTGGACAAGGACTGCCTCTTCAGGCCTAGTGGAAACAAAAAAGCGAGTGCGCATTGCCTTAAGTTGGAGGGGGAAGGTTCAAGAGGGACAGCATGAGGCATTTCTTCCCAGAGACAGTGGTGACGGGGCATAATGGGCTTCCTGAAGGTGTAGTATCACTTGGAACAGTGGATGACTTCCAAACTGGATGGGACCGGGCAAAAGGCAAATGGCAAACCCAGGGCCAAAAAAGGACTTGCCGACTTGCCAGAAATTAGGGGGTATCAGCTTGGGGTGGGGGGGCAGAGCCCTTAGCTGCCACTGGGGACTCTGCAATCTGAGCAAACTTGTGAGGTCACAAGGCCTTAGTCCCTTGGCACCTTTTGTATGTTAATATGTTCCTACTGTTGAGATACATTGTCAGAAAATCTCTAAACATCAGTATGTGTAGTCTCGATGCGGGCTGTTTTACCCTGTGAAAGTCCTCTCCTATCTCTGGGAATATACTGACATCTGGAGACACTTTAACCCCCTCACTACAGAGATACACTGTCAAATAATCTGTTTAAACATCAGTGGCTGTAGGTTTAATAGGTCTCAGCGAGGGCTTTTTCACCCTGTGGGAGTACTTTCTGTTCCTGAGATTATACTGACATCCGGGGGCTTTCTGTTCACTGAAGTTATACTGACATCGGGGCACTTAACCCCTTCACTGCTGAAATACACTTTCAGAAAATCTCCTTCAAACATCAGCAAATGTAGGTTTAACAAGTCTCGGCGACGTCCGTTTTACCCTGTGGAAGTTATTTCTGTTCCCTGAGGTGATACTGACATCTGGGGACACTTTAACCCCTTCACTGCTGAAATACACTGTCAGAAAATCTCTGTTTAAAGATCAGTAAATGTAGGTTTAACAAATCTCAGCAAGGGCTGTTTTACCCTGTGGAAATTCTTTCCTTCCCCTGAGGTTAGGCACGAGGTCATAATGTCTCAAGACATTATGCCGCATCTAAAATAAGCGGCCACTACAGCGCAATTTCTTTCATGCAGCATAAGTCCTTTTTGTGGGGGCTCGACCCTCCAACCCCCTATAAGATCTCGAGCTCACGAGGGAGAGTTAACATTGAAAATCGCACAAAAGTTCGAAAAATAAAAAGATTCTCTTGCGTCTGGGACCAGGAATCAAACCTGGTCCCAAATGCAGTGCTTGGGTTTCCTGCTGCCAGTGGTTTACTCCATCAAGCCACAGCAGCTGCTTTGTGGAACTCTATCCCAGCAGAGGTGTTATCCTCTGCCTGGGACAGGGAGAAGGTGCAATACCGTGTACAGCAGTATTCGCAGTATTGCACCTCTCGCTCTTCCCCACAGCACTATTTCGGGTTAGCGCTAATGTTGTACGCTATTACGCATACAACATATTGACCCGGTAGGCAAGGGGGTGCATACTGACATTTGGGGATACTTTAATCCTTTTACTGCCATAAACATTCTCAGACAACCCCCCATTCAGCATCTAAGAGTGTGGTTTTAACAGGTCACAGCATGGGCTGTTTTACCCTGTGGGAGTCCTTTCCCCTTCCTGAGATTATACTGACATTTGGGGGCACTTTCACCCTTTCACTGACAGATACATTGTTAGACAAACTCACATCTGAGGGCACTTTAACCCTTTCCCTGACAGATACATTGTCAGACAAACTCCTAGCTGGGGTCACTTTAACCCTTTTACTGCCAGATACATTGTCAGACAAACTCCCAGCTGGGGGCACTTTAACCCTTTCATTGTCAGATACATTGTCAGACAAACTCATATCTGGGGCACTTTAACCCTTTCACTGTCAGATACATTGTCAGACAAACTCACATCTGGGGACACTTTAACCCTTTTACTGCCAGATACACTGTCAGACATACTCCCAGCTAGGGGCACTTTAACCCTTTTACTGCCAGATACATTGTCAGACCAACTAACATTAAACATCTCAGAATGTAAATTTAACACGTCACAGTTTGAGCTGTTTTAACCTGTGGGAGTCTTTCCCCATTCCTGAGGTTATACTGACATCTGGGGCACTTTAACCCCTTCACTACTAGATACATTATCAGCAATCTCCCTTTCAGCAACGGTGAGTGTAGGTTTAACAGGTCTCAGGGTGGGCTGTTTTACCCTGTGGGAGTCCTTCCCCCTCCCTGAGGTTATACGGACATCTGGGGGCACTTTAACCCCTTCACTGCTGGGATACATCATTAGGCAATTTCCCTTTAAACATCAGTGACTGTAGGTTTAACAGGTCTCAGCGTGGGCTGTTTTACCCTATGGGAGTCATTTCCCTTCCCTCAGGTTATTTTTCTCTGTTTTGACTTAGCTGCCTCAGGAAAGTATTGCTCACGAAAGTACCACTGACTCTTTCATTTACTTTGTGTTTTGTCCTAGTCTTTGATGCACCGTACTGCCGGGCCACCATTTCTTGTGAAAGTCTAACCTTTCGCTCAATGAGTGGCTGTTTCAAGTTGAGGGTTTCAAATTGCGAGTCCTTGGTAGTCCTCTAGAAAATATTTGTTCCACAATAGGTATCACTACTAAGAGGGGTTTTATGCTAGTCCCTATTAGTCCTCAAGAAAGCATTGTTCCTCAATATTTGCATTTGGTTTCAAGCTCACTCTCCGCTGCTCACTCTACTCCAGCCTGGGCTGGCTAGCTCTCACAGCCTTCCGGCAATACACTTCCACTTGCTTCATCTTTAACATCATTGCCTCCCAGAAACCTGAAAAGTTCAAGTTCAAGTTTATTGTAGGAAAACTCCGTTGAGCAAGGTCATTCACAAGGAGGTCCTTTGACACAGACAGGCAGTTACAGATTGCAGAATAAAAAAAAAAACAGTACAAATTCAAGTACAGAATTATGGGCAAGCATTAGCATGTTGCATAAAAATGACAATGACGTAGAAAAATACAAGTACAGAGAAACAAGGTACAAAGTGCTTGTTTCAGAGTATCAAGGCAGCTAATTTCTAGCTAAGTAAAGCTGGCCCTTCTGTCAAAATCTGCTCACTCTGCCTATTACCTGAGATCTGCTGATAAGTCCTTCCTTGCCCAACCTAAGTGTAACACAAAATGGGTAAAAACGCCTTCTCGGTCAGTGCTACGGAAGTGTGGAATTCCCTTTTGTTGGCACTCAGGAACTCTCAACCCCCTGGAGTTTTAAGCAGGAACTCCGTAAGGTACTTGCCAGCCCTGAACCATGCTCCTGTGGTGGGTGTACCCACTTACTTGCCTGACCCCCTTAGCTATTGCCCTGGCACTTGTTGCTATCCTGATCTCCCAGAGCATCACCTGAACCATTCATTTCCCTCACACTTACCTTTGTACAGTATTGATAATGTCGTATCCTGGGGCTTTGATCTGTCGAATCTTTGTCTGTACCGCTGTACTGCATTACACTGGTACTGTTCCATTCCTGTCTCTGGCTTCAGTTTGTTGTTACCTAACTATATGCTTTTGGCTAATAGTACTGCTTGTTGTCAGCGGATCTATCCTTTGTATTCACTGTTGTCTTCCTACCTATTGTAATGTAACCTTCCGGGTCGTGCCTGAAAATAGCTGACTTTGCTATCTACCGCACCTATCCGGTCAACAAAAACTAAGTAAATAAATAAGAAAATACTGACATCTGGGGGCACTTTAACCCCTTCACTGCTGGGATACATTGGCAGACGATATCCCTTTAAACAACAGTGTGTGTAGGTTTAATAGGTCTCAGTGTGGGGTGTTTTTACCCTGTGGGAGTCCTTTCTTATCCCTGAAATTATACTGACATCTGGGGGCACTTTAACCCCTTCACTGCTGGGATACAGTGTCAGACAATCTCTCTTTAATCATCCGTAACACAAACTAGGTGACTTTATACACTTCAGCCTCTCTCACCCCAGGAAAAGGGTGGTCCCTCCAGGTCAGGGTTGGAGTACATTGGTAGAGCAATGTGTGTGGAAGCCTGCAGTGTGTACTACGCACACTGTACCTGTCCCTGTGGATAAAATGGTGGAGCAGTGTGTGGGGAAGCTTGCACTGTGCACTGCCCACACTGTACCTGTCCCTGTGGATAAAATGGTGGAGCAGTGTGTGGGGGAAGCCTGCACTGTGTACTACGCACACTGTACCTGTCCCTGTGAATAAGCAGAGGGCTTCACTCCTTCTCACCTCAGTAGAAGGGTGCTCCCTCCAGGTCAGGGTATATTGGTGAAGCAGAGTGTGGGGAAGCCTGCACTGTGTTCACCTACACCTGTGGGTCATGAACAGACAAATTCATTTCAGTACACAAATTTTCAGGACTCTCAGCGCTCTTCTTCAGGTGATGGCAGTTTTTTACAAGAAGACCCTCTGAAATACATTGACTAGTGCCCACTCTGTACAGTAATTAACTTATTCATAGAGAGGAGAAGTTATGTGTCTGACAGAATGGCTACTAGTAGGTAAAAGATGTGCTGTGGTATCAAATAATGCGGCCCAGTACAAAAATGAGTATGTGGGGAAGCCTGCACTGTGCACTGCCCACACTGTACCTGTCCTTGTGAATAAACAGAGGGCTTCAGTCCCTCTGACACCAGGAAAAAAGATGGCCCCTCCTGGTCAGGGGTGGGGTACATTGGTGGAGCAGTGTTTGGGGAAGCCTGCACTGTGCACTGCCCACACTGTACCTGTCCTTGTGGATAAAATGGTGGAGCAGTGTGTGGGGATGCCTGCACTGTGCACTGCCCACACTGTACCTGTCCTTGTAGATAAACAGAGGGCTTCAGTCCTTCTCACTCCAGGAAAAAAGATGGCCCCTCCTGGTCAGGGGTGAGGTACATTGGTGGAGCAGTGTGTAGGGAAATCTGCACTGTGCACTGCCTTTACTCTCCCAGTGGATAAACAGGGTTTTAGTCCCTCTCGCCCCAGGAAAAGGCTGGTCCTTCCAGGTCAGGTTTGGGGTACATTGATGGAGCAGTGTGTGGGGAAGCCTGCACTGTGCACTGCCCACACTGTACCTGTCCCTGTGGATAAAATGGTGGAGCAGTGTGTGGGGAAGCTTGCACTGTGCACTGCTCACACTGTACCTGTCCCTGTGGATAAAATGGTGGAGCAGTGTGTGGGGAAGCTTGCACTGTGCACTGCCCACACTGTACCTGTCCCTGTGGATAAACAGAGGACTTCAGTCCCTCTAACCCCAGGAGAAGGGTAATTCTTCCAGGTCAGGGCTGGGGTACATTTGTGGGCAGATTAGATTGTGGGGAAGCCTGCACTGTGCACTGCCCACACTGTCCCTGTCCCTGTGGATAAACAGAGGGCTTCAGTCCCCCTCGCTTCAGGAAAAGGGTGGTCCCTGCAGGTCAGGGTTGGGTACACTGGTGAAGCAGTGTGTGGGGAAGCCTGCAAACAAAGGGCTTCAGTCCCTCTCACCCCAGGAGAAGGGTGGTCCCTCAAGGTTGGAGTTGGGGTACATTGGTGGAGCAGTGTGTGAGGAAGCCCGAACTAGTCGCTGCCTACACTGTACCTGTCCCATGGACAAACAGAGGGCTTCAGTCCGTCTCCCCGCAGGAGAAGAGTGATCCCTCCAGGACAGGGTTGGGGTACTGTATATTGGTGGAGTAGTGTGTGGGGAAGCCTGTACTGTGCATTGCCCACACTGTACCTGTCCCATGGACAAACAGAGAGCTTCAGTCCTTCTCACCACAGTCAGATTGTCCCTCCAGGTCAGGGTTGGGGTACATTGGTGGAGCTGGGTATGGGGAAGCCTGCACTGTGCACTGCCCACACTGTACCTGTCCCTATGAAAAAAAAACAGAGGGCTTCTGCCTCCATGGAGAGCAGGCCCAGTCTTGTCCTGTTCTGGGGATTGTGTTTCTTAGGAGGATTTGTCCTTGCCAAGACAGCTGATGCTGCAGTAAGTGCATCCCCCCACCCCCACTGCCCTCCTCCCATTGTCTTTGTGCCTTCGTCTATCTCCGATTGTTGGTCCATGGGGAATGATCACATGGCTGCTGCCCAGATGAGGTCCCTGTGTTGTGTAGGGACCTGCCACTGGGTATGGCTTACATCATGGAAATTTACCAGCCGAGTGAAGGGACTAACGTGTACGACCTCTAGGGGCAGCAGGGAGACAGAAACAGGCAGCATAATAAGTAGCTGGGAAGGGCAAGGGGGAGGGAAGAGAGAGGGAGAGAGAGGGAGAGAGGGAGAGAGACAGAGAGAGATGACACAGGAAGGTTTGGGAGAAGCAGAGATACAGATGAGGATAGAGGCTGTGGAAGACAAGTGGAGTGACTGTGAGAGATAACGAGATTCCAGTTGATCAAGATTGAAGCAGATAGTGTTGGGGGGAAGAGCGAGAGAGAGACTGGGAGAGAGATATATGAGAAAAGGGAGGGGGAAGGCAGCAGATGGAGAGAGGAATATAATTTCTGGGATGCAGCATGTGGTGGAAACTGCTACTGGCAGACAAAGGAAAGAAAGAGAACCAGACGCAGGCGAGAAGGAGAAACAGATAGACAGCTGAATAGTGAGAGCAAGTGGGAACAATTCATAGAGAGAGATGGAGGGGAAGGGGGAATCGCACAGATGGAAGGGCAGAGAAAGAACCAGAAGAGACTGACGGAAACAGTAAGAGGTACAGATAAAGAGAGAGACATGAGTCAGACGGGAGGAGGGGAGTGATTAAAGTTGAGAGAGAGATGTAAATAGAACAGGGAGGGTGAAGGAAGCATGGAGGGAGAGATAGAAACTAGCTGCGGGCAGGGCTGTTATACCCACAGACTCTGGGGGAGGCATGTCTCACTGCCCCCCCCCCAAAATTCCCATCCAAGTAGTGTTTTTTTTTTTGTTTCTTTGTTTTATAACTAACAAAGGGTGTAAAAATGTAATTAAGTATTTTCATCTGGATTTATCTACACTCTCCCTCCCCCAGAAATACTCCTGGTATGATGTCCCTGGCTGGGGGGGGGGGGGTTGAGAGACAGTTGAAGACTGACAGAGAGAAAGAGTGAGAGAGAGAGAGAGAGAGACAGACAGAAGTGCTGACAGAGCCAGAGGGAAGAAAGGAGGTAAACAGATAGAGGGAAAGTGGGGGGCACAAACAGAGAAAGGAAGGAAGGGAGGGAGGGAGGGGAGAAACACAAAAAGATACGGGAGATTAGTACTTTCTTTCTTTTTTCTGCTAGAGTTTTTGGCCAGGACAGACACACTAAGCCACAGCTTGTTTCCGGGTGCATCCTGGTACACAAGCGGTGGTTGTGGGATTCAAACCCAGTTCCATGGGTCTGCAGTTCACTGCTCTAAAGCACTGCACTATACTGCCTCCCAACAGACAGACTGACAGAGAGGGAGAGAGAGAGAGAGTGAGTGAAATAAAGGAAGGAAGGAGGTAGGGAGGAAGGAAGGAAGTATGTCTCTTTGCAGACGACATAAAGATCTGCAACAGAGTTGATACACAAGGTGGGGTGGAAAGGATGAGAAGGGACTTGGCAAGGTTAGAGGAATGGTCAAATGTATGGCCACTTAGATTCAATGCTAAGAAGTGCAAGGTAATGCACCTGGGAAACAAAAACCAAGGGGAAGAGTACACAATGGGGGGTGAGATACTAACAACAACAAAAATGGAAAGGGACCTGGGGGTAGTCATATCAGATGACCTAAAGGTGGGCAAGCTATGGGAGAGGGCAGTAAGGAGGGCTGGAGGGATACTGGGATGCATCGGGAGAGGCATCACCAGTAGAAAACAGGAAGTTGTTATCCCTCTGTACAGACAGCTGGTGAGACCCCATCTGGAGTACTGTGTGCAGTTCTGGAGACCCAATCTTCGCAAAGACAGACAGGATGGAGGCAGTCCAGAGGAGGGCAACTAAAATGGTACAGGGTCTGCACCAGAAGACATATGAAGAGAGACTTTAGGAGCTTAATATGTTTAGCCTCGAGGAAAGGAGGGAGAGGGGAGACATGATAGAAACTTTTAAGTACCTCAAGGGAATCAACAAAGTCCAAGAGGGTAGCATCTTTCAGAAAAAGGTGTGTGCAAGAACAAGGGGGCACAATTTGAAGATTGAGGGGACGGCTCAGAGGTAATGTGAGGAAGTATTTTTTCATGGAGAGGGTTGTGGATGCATGAAACAGCTTTCCTGAGGAGGCTGTGTAGTCAAAAACAGTGGTGGATTTCAAGCATGCATGGGACAGTCATAAGGCAATTCTAGGGGTTGGGGGTAGGAAGAAGTAGGCTGCTGGTTAACTAGGATCTGCAGCTTATCCATTAGGTAGGGAAATGGACAGACTGGGTGGGCCAAGTGGTCCTTATCTGCCATCAAATTCTATGTTTCTATGGATGGAAGGAAGGAGAAACACAGTCAGAGACGCTGGGAGATTAGTACTTTCCTTCCTTTTTCTTCTACAGTTTTTGGCCAGGAGAGACACACTAAGCCACGGCTTGTTTCCAGGTGCATCCTGGGAGCACAGGGAAGTTAAGTGACTTGCTTATGGTCCCACAGTACACAAATGGTGGCTGTGAGATTCAAACCCAGTTCCTCGGGTCTGCAGCTCAGATGCGCAGGATTTCGGCTCCATTTGGGAGGCAGTATTTTTTTTTTTTTTTTTTTATTTAGTTGTTTTACCAGGTATAGCACACTAAGCTGAAAGCTTTTTTACAGGAGCGACCTGGGACCACAAGGAGGTTAAGTGACTTGCTCAGGGTCACACAATATGCAAGTGGAAGCTGTGGGATTAAAACCCAGGTCTAGTCTGCTGGATGTCACCAGATTTGCAGCTCACAGCCTTAGACCACTGCGCTATACTGCCTAAAGTATAGCGCAGTAGTAGTCTAAGGCTCTGAGCTGCAAACCTGTAGACCTGGGTTTGAATCCCACAGCCCCCACTTGCATACTGTGTGACCCTGAGCAAGTCCCTTAACTTCCTTGTGCTCCCAGGTCACACCTGTAAACAAGCTTTCAGCTTAGTGTGCTACTCCTGGTAAAAAAAAAATAAATACGTTTTCACATGTGTTTATCAGCACTATCAGTGCTGGGTATATCTTAAGATACACAAACTGTAATTACACATAAGATGCTCTACTGGATTACATGCTTCTTAAAATAGGCACGTCAAAAGGTTTCACTTTGGGACTGCATTATGTGCCAGATACGAGTTCAAGGTGGGAATATAAGCTTCCAGTGGGGTGGCTGAACTAGTGTGGACCGCTGAATAATTAGAAAAGTAGCAAAACAAGTAAAAAGATCCTTTTTTTTATACTGGGCATTCTAGATACATAGTTTGCCAAGTGTGTGCCTAGAGGCTGACAAGTCAACAGTGGCCAGAAACTGACTGGCACAGCTACCGGTGTTCCTTTGCACTGTGCTGTACTCCATCCTAACAGACAAACAGGGAGGGAGAGAGAGAGAAACAAGGAAGAGGGGGAGACAGACAGGGAGAACGGTTATAGACTGGCAAAAGACACTAAAGAACCAAATGAGAAAGACTGGGGATGAGGTAATCAACCTATGGTTTTTCCAACAGCTTTCTCTGACGATGACTACTACAACCAAGACGTGTCTGACATAACCTGCCTTCCCTTTTCACTTGAGACTTTCTCATCGCTTATGCAACATTCCCAGGGTGTGAGATTCAGCATTTGGACTTACTACTAACATAGGTAGCCATCAGAAGAAGGCCTTACGGTCTAACAGCTCTACCCACCTTAGGGTTCACGACATGTTTTTATCCCCAAGCCAGTGCCTTCTGCAGGAATTTTCCTTCTAGTTTTTAAGCTTTTTGTATCCCCCCCCCCCAACAATCTTCTCCCAGCCCACACCATGGCAAGGGGGATTGTTACAGTCGCAACCTTCTTCATACCAAGGGGAAGACAATCAATTGCCTTCATAGCCAATACCATGTCGCTCACACCTTGGTCAGCGAGCAAAGGCTGTGGTAATGTAGGGGGACCCCCACACACCATCCCTTCCCCCAGGATCTGAACACCACACCTCTGTAGTACAGACAGTTGTGGGGGATGGGCACCACTCCAAGAGGAGGGGGTGCTCAGTGGTGCCCCTCAGAGATTGGTGCTGGGGTCACTGCTATTCAACATTTTTATCAATGAGCTGCAAGCTGTATGCCGGCCAGGTTTGGGTAGAGGGCTAAGGCCTTCAGCGCCTTTCCTCCAGCCACACCGGCAACCTACGTATGGGAACACACACACAGATTGCCAGGGATCAGGGAGGTGGGAGAGGACTGAGAGCCAGAGGGACCAATCTTCTCTGTCAGGGAGGGGTGGCCTGCCGTCTTGGCCAATGACTGTCACCTGGTGGAGGCCCAGTGGAGTGCAGGCTTGAGAGACTTCAAAGGGCGGGGCCACAGCAGTGCAGATTGTGTGGCCCCATGCACATGTACTGGCGCCGTGGAAGGAAAAATGGGACCCAGAAAAATGGGGAAAACCAGCTACATGAAGCCCTGCCCATCCCTCCCAGGACCATACTGCCACTTGGATCAGGGGATGTGTCTGGATTTTTAGTCCCGGAGAGGGAGAGTGTCCTTCCCCTTCTCATCCCACCACAGGGGAAAATCCATGAGGGATATGTACTTTGGAGCCAAGGAAGGTGTATGCTGGTCACAGATATCAGAGACAGGGCTGAAGGGACGTCCTCAAACCCAGCAAGTAAACAGCTTTATGGAAAACAAGATCTGGAAACTGGGGCCTCCAGCAGGCCGCTTAAAGTTCGCTGAAGGCACTACACTGGCCAGGATCATGGAAACCCTCAAGCATGGGGTCAGACTTCAGGAGGACCTAAACAAGCTGGGTGGCTGCTCTGACTCTGGGAGACTCCAATACAATGTAGCCGAATGCAAGGTGCTATGGCTGGGGAGGAAAAACAGGCATACTGTAGGACCTACACACTCTTTCTGGAGCTTCTCTTTCTGCAATTGAGGAGGAAAAGGACCTTGGGGATCGAAATAGACAAGGGACTAAAGCATGACAAGCAGCGTCCAAAGTTACATGGTTAACAAAGACTAAATAAGTAAATAAAGGGTCAGCGAATTCTATGGTCCATCAAAGGGGGGTGAGCAGTAGGTCAAAGGGGAAGTAATCCTGCCACGTTAGAAGGCCTTGTTCAGGGGAAGTAATCCTGGTACTTTACAAGGCCCTGGTCAGGGGAGGTAATCCTGGCACTTTACAAGGCCCTGGTCAGTTGAAGTCATCTAGACACTTTTCACAGCCCTGGACAGTGGAAGTAATCCTTCCACTTTACAAGGCCCTGATCAGGGGAAGTAATCGTGCCACTTTACAAGGCCCTGATCAGGGGAAGTAATCCTGTCACTTTACAAGGCCCTGGTAAGGGGAAGTAATCATGGCACTTTACAAGGCACTGATCAAGGGAAGTAATTGTGCCACTTTACAAGGCCCTCATCAGGGGAATCAATCCTGACACCTTACAAGGCCCTCATCAGGGGAAGCAATCCTGTCACTTCACAAGGCCCTGGTCAGAGGAAGCTGTCCTGCCACTTTTAAGACCCTGGGCAGGGGAAGTAATCCTGTCACTTTACAAGCCCTGATCAGGGGAAGTAATCCTGCCACTTTACAAGGCCCTGGTCAGGGAAAGTAATCCTGTCACTTTACAAGGCTGAGGGCAGGGGAAGTAATCCTGCCACTTTACAAGGCCCTGGTCAGGGGAAGTAATCCTGACACTTCACAAGGCCCAGCTCAGTGGAAATAATCCTGGCACTGTACAAGGCCCTAGTCAGGGGAAGTAATCCTAGGGTTGCCAGATGTCTTCTTTTAGGAGGACATGTCCTCTTTTCCAGCTGCCAAATATTCTTCATGTACCTTCTCCGTCCTGTTGTATTATTATTATTTTTATATTTTTTTTACTCTTTCCTACCCAGGATCTCCTTGTAAATGAGCTATAAAGGGAGTGGAGACTTTAAACCTATTCACTCGGGGTCTGGCACAAGGGCTCATTGAGGGAGGGACTAAGTGTCCTCTTTTTGGCATCCCAAAATCTGGTACCCCTAAGTAATCCTGCACTTTACTAGGCCCTAGTCAAGGGAAGTAATTGTGCCACTTTACAAGTCCCTGGTCAGTTGAAGTCATCCTGGCACTTTTCACAGCCCTGATCAGGGGAAGTAATCCTTCCACTTTACAAGGCCATTGTCAATTTAAGGGAAGTAAACCTGCACTATACTAGGCCCTGTTCAGGGGAAGTAATCCTGCACTTTACTAGGCCCTGGTCAGGGGAAGTAATCCTGGCACTTTTCACAGCCCTGATCAGGGGAAGTAATCCTTCCACTTTACAAGGCCCTTGTCAACTTAAGGGAAGTAAACCTGCACTATACTATGCCCTGTTCAGGGGATGTAATCCTGCACTATACTAGACCCTGTTCAGGGGAAGTAATCCTACACTTTACTAGGCCCTGGTCAGGGGAAGTAATCCTGCACTTTACTAGGCCCAGGTTAGGGGAAGTAATCCTACCACTTTACAAGGCCCTTGTCAACTTAAGGGAAGTAAACCTGCACTATACTAGGCCCTGTTCAGGGGAAGTAATCCTGCACTTTACTAGGCCCTGGTCAGGGGAAGTAATCCTGCATTTTACTAGGCCCTGGTCAGGGGAAGTAATCCTACCACTTTACAAGGCCCTTGTCAACTTAAGGGAAGTAAACCTGCACTATACTAGGTCCTGTTCAGGGGAAGTAATCCTGCACTTTACTAGGCCCTGGTCAGGAGAAGTAATCCTGCACTTTACTAGGCCCTGGTCAGGAGAAGTAATCCTGCACTTTACTAGGCCCTGGTCAGGAGAAGTAATCCTGCCACTTTATAAGGCCCTAGTCAGGGGAAGTAATTGTGCCATTTTACAAGTCCCTGGTCAGTTGAAGTCATCCTGGCACTTTTCACAGCCCTGGTCAGGGGAAGTAATCCTTCTACTTTACAAGGCCCTGATCAGGGGAAGTAATCTGCCACTTTACAAGGCCTGGTCAGGGGAAGAAATCCTGGCACTTTACAAGGCCCTGGCCAAGGAAGTATTCCTGGCACTTTACAAGGTCTTGATCAGGGAAGTAATCCTAGTACTTTACAAGGCCCTTGTCAGGGTAAGCTATCCTGCCACTGTACAAGGCCCTTGTCAGGGGAACTAATCCTACCACTTTACAAGGCCCTGGACAGGGGAAGTAATCCTGGCACTTTACAAGGCCATGGTCAGGGGAAGTAATCCTGGCACTTTACAAGGTCTTGGTCAGGGGAAGCTATCCAGCCACTTTTCAAGGCCCTGGTCAGGGGAAGTAATCTTGTCACTTTACAAGACCCTCATCAGGGGAAGCATTCCTGTCACTTTTCAAGGCCCTCATCAGGGGATGCAATCCTGTCACTTTACAAGGCCCTGGTTAGAGAAAGCTATCCTGACACTTTTAAGACCCTAGGCAGGGGAAGTAATCCTGCCACTTTACAAGGCCCTGGTTGGGGAAGCAGTCCTGGCACTTTACAAGGCCCTAGTCAGGGGAAGTAACAGAAGAAAAAGAAGAATCAGCATTTATATATAGCGCTTTTCATACACATTGTAACCCATAGCACTTTACAAGCAATGCTAGACTGGTAGTAAAGTGACTGAATGTGTAGTGGCAGCAATTTCACACCCCATCGCCGACACACAGCCTTGGACAATTGCATGAACCTGTTTAATGGAAGGGGAATATTGGCCAGGACACTGGGGAAAGTTCCCTACTCTTGAGAAAAGTGCCTTGGGTCCTTTTACTTCTACCTGGGCACTCACCAGAGATGGATAGAAGGGACCTCAGTTTAACGTCTTATCCAAATGACAGCACATCCCAATAGTACAGCACCCCTCCCCCCAGTACTGCAGTCGGGTGCTAGCATTTCGGTACGAGCCTAATTCCAATGCGGGACTAGAACCAATGACCTTCTGGCCATAGAAACATAGAAACTGATGGCAGATAAGGACCACTTGGCCCACCTAGTCTGCCCATTTTCCCTACTTATTCCATATGCTGCTGACCCAGCTTGATCTGCAGCTTACCCTCTCTTTCCTATTACTAGGTTCCCTTATGTCTATGCAAGCCCCCCCCATTTGGGAGGGCTTAATGCTCATCTGTATGGATCCCCGAGTGTGTAGGAAGTTTGGTGCATGGGGGGTGTATTTTCTGCTAGCTGCCACTTGGGGGCAGCAGAGAACATGTATATATATTTAGGAAGTTGGGAGAGATAAGGGGATAGAATTGGTGGGTGCTAAGCAGGGCAGTCTGAGGGGGCGTCCCCTGTCCCCCTCTTTTTAGGCAGGTCGTCAGTCTTCAGCAGCGATGCGCTGGGTTCCTGGTTGAGGCATCCGAGGGAGGTGAGCAGCAAGGCAGTTTGCGGTTGTTTGAGTTCTGGGTCCCTTGGGACATGGTGGTGAGAGCATTCAGGGATTGTTTGGAGGGCAGATAGTGAAGGACCCCGGGGGCACAGGGCCCAGTTTCTGGAGTGGTTTTCTCGAGCTGTCTGGGCTGTAGATGTTGTGGCAGGGCCTCTGCAGGAGGTCAAGGGGGCAGTGGCAGCCTTCCCTGCTTTTGTTCCCCGCGTGGCATGGCGGCTTGTGGGCTAGCAGTTTGGGAATGGGTGGTGGCTTTTACTCGTAAAAGGCCCGCTGATAGGGGCAGGTCCTGAGGCCTTGGGTTAGAGCTCCAGGGTGGGTCCTCATGCTCTGGGTTAGAGTCCCATGTTTACCCCTGAGACCTTTTAGGTCGTGGCTCAGCTCGGTCAGAGAAACAGTAAAGTAACAAAGCCACTGTGACTGCTGTGTGGGAGGCTCAGCTCTGGGAAAGCTTCAGGAGTCAGCTAGAAAGAGAGAGAACGAGCAGGGACCAGACTGGTCCAGGATAAGAGACAAGTCTGAGAAAGTGAGCTATGTTTGGTGAAGTGGCAACCGTGGAATTAGCAGGCTGTGGAACCTGTGCCCCGAGTGTGAAATAGCTTGGCGGCATCAGCGGAGTACATTGCTCCCCCTGGTAGAGGTGCTTAGGCTGAAGAAGGGAACATTTGGAAGAGAGACCAGTCTTTGAGTGAAGCTCAGTGTAAAGTGAGACAGGCAGCAACAACATTCAGGTACTTACCAGTGCCGGTTGTAAATCGGGAGCTTCACGCTTCTGGCAAAGAAGAAAAGCAATCTTTGGTCCTGAGTAAAGTGTTTGCTGCTGATTCTGTGTTTGAGGAAAGTCTTAGACCAAGAATGCAGGAAAATATCTCTCTCAGTAATCTGGTTATGTAAAAAAGTTAGCCCCATGGAGCTGTGTGAGTTCTTAAGGCTTCAAAGCAATTGAGACCCTGTACTCCTGCAATCTTGAGGAGTGCAGGTGAATAAATCTGATTTGTTTGTAGGAGAAACTGGAGTCCAGAGTGATTCATTTTAATGAAGGATTAACATGAAATAACTGGAGGGGGCACTAGAGAGCACACCTACAAAGTGGAAGTATTTCTCACAGCTCTCCACATCAGAGACATTTAAAAGTATAAAAATACACTTTTCAAGTTTAAATCTTGAGGAAATTTCTATATTGCCAGACAGAGAACTTCCTGTGGACTCTAACGCTGTATTTTGAAAGGATGGGTCACAAGTAAAGAAGGACCGGGCGGATCCAAACTTTCACCATCAACGGAGCAACAGATCTCATCAGCACCGACCACGAGTACAACATCAGATCCCACGTGGAAAGCTCTGCAATTGTCGATGCAGGACATCGACACAAAAGTTGAAGCCATACTGCAGTGTATAGGGGAACAAGACCTTAAAATAGAGGTAGCGACAAAAACAGCAAATTCCGCTGAGTCCCAAGCAATTAAGGCCCTTTCTGCAACTGCTAAATTAACACAGGAGAACTCTCAACTTCGGTATAGACTGGTAGCACTGGAAAACACCCAACGTGCCTCCAATCTCCGCATTGTTGGATTGCCAGAAGACAAGGATGACTCAGACCCTCTAACCTTTTTCAAAACTTGGCTCCCTGGGGCTTTACATCTTGATCATGAGTGGGCATTGTGCTTCCTCTGGGCATACAAGATCTCACCGCATTCGACTGCTGCACAACAGGACTTTCCCCGTACTATTCTATTGATCACTGATGGTGTGACAACTCGAGACTGTTTGCTCCATGCCGCTCACACAGCGGAACGTCTAAATTGTGATGGGCGTACTGTGCATGTTTTTCCTGACCTGTCATATGCCACAAGGGCACGGCGTAAACAATTTGACAGGGTTCGGGCCCAGTTGAGAGGCCTAGGTGTGGTCCACTCCTTGCTAATGTCAGTGTGCCTGAGAATTTTTTTTTTTCTTCTGTTTTTCCTCCTTGCTTCTCTTCTCCAGCCAGCACCTCCTTCAGGCCCCTCAAGGACCTGCCCTGGACTGCCCGCCATCCCCCCGACCTCAGATCACAGCCCCCTGGAGTAGCCCAGCGTAACCCTATGCCAGGTGGGTCCCCCCCCCGAGAGGGAAGGCGCCAGCAGGAGAGGGCATCCAGCGCACTGCAGCATCAGATCCAGGTGCTGCTGGGGCGGGAGGCCGTGGGGCCCTGACGGTAGCCAGGCGGCCCGGGAGTCGTCATCTGGCCAGCTGGAGAGCCAAATTTCCAGTTTTCTCCCCTGGAGAGTGACATCAGTGACATCATGGTGAGCGCCGACGTCCGTCACTCCCCCAGCTATTCAAGCCCTGACATTCTGCTGTGCTCCCGGCCTCCGCCAGGGGCCAGCAGGTGCCACTCATCCCAGCAACCTCCTCCCCTGGAGAAGGCGGGCTGTCTACAGGCGCTCCAGCCTTCTCCCCGGCTCAACTCTCTGACGGCCGAGTCCATTCCGAACCGGGTCACCGGGCGTCAAGCGGAAATCCAACCGCTGCGCCGATGAGCCGGCAACAAGAATTTTTTTACGGGGGCCGCACTTATCAATTTACAGATCCAACGGAGGCCAGAAAAAGGACTGAATTAATCTGACAGGAGTTCGAGGCTGCTCGTGGGTCTAGGATGGAAGATCACAGCTCGGACGAATCAGAGGAAGCCACCTGAAGAAAGCTGGAAGGGCTATGGTCTGTTAGGGACGCTGTCCAGTACATGGGAATATTATGTTTTGAGGGGCATGTGATCATTTTTACTGGGAAGTGTATAATCTTACTTATTTAATTAATATCTCTGTCCTGTGGGGGTTAGTGCTAAATGTTTGAACCTATCCGAGTTTAATAATTTTAGGGAAGGGGTCACATCAGCAATCGTGCTGAGGAAAGCACATGTTTGGACTACCTTTTTATGTTGATTGCGCGCATGCGCAAGAAACATATTGTGGCAGCTTTCTCCAGAAGTAGGTTGTGGAGGTGTGGCACTGTTGTGGCCAATGCCCCCACAGCCTGTAAAGGCTTGGCCCGCTTCCCCCAATGCCGTGGCACGCTGCTGCTGACACTAGTTCAGCCAGCGTGCCACCAACTTGCAAAAATTTAGCCGGAGCAATCAGGGGCCGCCTCGTCATTGCAGCGTCAGCCATTCGCTGCAATGAGGGAGTGACCCATCATTGCAGGGCGGAACTTAACACTGATATTGTTTGTGAACATGGCGTGGTTTGCCGCTGTGTTCACAAACAATATTAACCCCACCCGCCGAGGGGTGCCAATCCCCTCGGCAGCATGTGCCCAACATGTTTGTTTGCCAGCGGGGACCCAATCCCGTCGGCTTCAGTGCCATAAGGTTAACTCCTCCTCTTATGTTGTCTGCTGATGGGGTGCCCAATCCCCGTCGGCATAATGTAACACCCCCCCACTCCCTTTTCTTGTGTGCCAACGGGGGTGCCCAGTCCCCCTTTGGAAACAGCTGCCCCCCCCAAACAGAAGACTCCGTTGGCACCCTGTGGAGCCCACCCCAGCGTGCCACATGCCCCTGTAAAGTTAAAAAACGGTCCCACAATATCATTTTTTTTTTACCCTGTAAAGAAGGAAACGGTCCCTTGGCGGTCTCCCTGCCCCCCTCCCACAACCCACGCCCACCCACTGCGCACCCTGCCTCCCCACACCCCCTCACCCCATACTTACCTCCGAGTCCGGTGCAACGATCGACGGTGGACTGGGAACACGCCTGCACTCTTCAAAGTCGACATCGAACTGAAAAAGCTGTATAATGGAATAAATAGAGTTTTCAACTTTGCTGCATATCTCAGGCATTTTTGGAATTTTGGCACTAAATTAATATGGGGTTTTTGGGACCCCTCCTCATGAATTCTGGCTCTTGTCATGGCGTTAATCGGCCCCAAAAGGTGATTTCGCGGTCACTGCGCAGAATCATCTTTCGGGACAAATTAACAAAATGACAGTGCCAGTGTTCATGAGGTGGGCTCTCAAAAAGCCTATCCTGCAAAATTTGGTGGGAAAAATCAAAAAAATTACTGTTTTATGAGTGTGCGTTGCTCAGTTGCTACACGCGCTCGTAACTTTGCGAATTTGCAATATTTTCATGCCAGATTTTCAATATTGGCATTTTTTCAGACCTCCTTTTGAACAGTATAGCTGTCATTTTCCACATCCTGGCCAAAATGTGTTTTCGCAGTTCCGACGCAGAATACCATGGTCGCTGTGTGAAATCAGTGTTCGGGACACATTATGAAAGTGACAGTGACACTGTTCATTAGCAGAGGTCCTAAAACGCCTATGTTGAAAATTTGGTGACGAAAGTCCATAAAGTGAGTGTGTTATGAATGTGCATTGTGCAGTTTCCACGCACGCTCGTATCTTTGCAACTTTGTAATATATTCACTCCAGATTTTCAACATTGCCATTTTGCCACACCTCCTTATGAACAGTGCAGCTGTCATTTTTTACATCCTGGCTGAAATGTGTTTTCACTCTTCCGGCTCACAGCATGGTTGTTGTGGGAAATCAGTGTTAGGGACATATTAAGAAAATCACACTGACACTGTTCATGAGCAGAGGTCCTAAAATGCCTATGTTGAAAATTTTGTGATGAAACTCCATAAAATGACTGTGTTATGAGCGTGCGTTGTGCAGGTTCCACGCACCCTTGTAAGTTTGCAAATTAGTAATATTTTCAAGCCAGATTTTCAACACTGGCATTTGTTCACACCTCCTTATGAACAGTACAGCTGTCATTTTTCATATCCTGGCGAAATGTGTTTCCGCGTTCAGCGCAGAATGCCGCAGTCGCTGTCGGAAATCAATGTTTGGGACAGATTAGCATCGAGCGACTTTGGGGGGGAGTGACTGAGCTCTGTCAGGACTGCTGCGAATTTCTTTGTGGGCAGGAAAAGGCGACAACGCAGGCAGGAGCCCAATACAAAAGGGCAGCCTGGAGCGCTGAGAGACACAGAACGAGCCAGGGAGGGAGGGGGAGTGAGTGAGGTCAACGGAGCTCTGTTGGGACTGCTTCAGATTTCTTTGTGGGCAGGAAAAGGCAGCAATGCATGCCAGGACTGAGTACAAAAGGGCAGCCTGCAGCGGTGGGAGAAACAGAACGAGCGAGTGACAGAGGGGGAGTGAGCAAGCTCAGCGGAGCTCTATTGTGACTGCTGCAGATTTCTTTGTGGGCAGAAAAGGGTGGCAATGCAGGCAGGAGCCCAGTACAGAAGGGCAGCCTGCAGCGTCGGCAGAAACGGAACAAGTGAGTGAGACAGGGGAGTGAGGAGTGAGGCCAACAGCTCTGTCGGGACTGCTGCAGATTTCTTTGTGGGCAGAAAAGATGCCGACAGAGGCAGGAGCCCAGTACAAAGGGCAGTTTGCAGCCCAGGAGAAATAGAATGAGCAAGTGAGACAGGGGAGTGAGCGACCTCAACAGAGCTCTGTTGGGACAGCTGCAGATTTCTTTGTGGAGCGGAAAAGGTGCCAGCGCAGGCAGGAGCCCAGCACAAAAGGGCAGCCTGCAGTGCTGGGAGAAACAGAATGAGTGAGTGAGAGAGGGTGAGTGAGCGAGCTCAACGGAGGTCTATTGTGACTGCTGCGGATTTCTTTGTGGGCAGGAAAAGGCTGCAATGCAGGCAGGAGCCCAGTACAAAAGGCCAGCCTGCAGCGCCGGTAGAAACGGAATGAGGGAGTGAGAGAGGAGGAGTGAGCGAGCTCAACGGAGCTGTGTCGGGACTGCTGCACATGTCTTTGTGGGCAGAAAAAGCCGCCAACACAGGCAGGAACCCAGTACAAAAGGGCAGCCTGCAGCAGCGGGAGACACAGAATGAGCGAGGGAGGGGGAGTGAGTGAGCTCAACGGAGCTCTGTTGGGACAGCTGCGGATTTCTTTGTGGGCAGAAAAAGGCAGCAATGCACGCAGGGGCCCAGTACAAAAGGGCAGCCTGCAGCGGCGGGAGAAACAGAACAAACATTGAGAGAGGGGGAGTGAGTGAGCGAGCTCAACGGAGCTATATCGTAACTGCTGCAGATTTCTTTGTGGGCAGAAAAAAATGCCAACAGAGGCAGAAGCCCAGTACAAAAGGGCAGCCTGCAGAGCCAGGAGAAACAGAATGAGCGAGTGAGACAGGGGGAGTGAGCGACCTCAAAGGAGCTCTGTCGGAACAGCTGCGGACTTCTTTGTGGGCAGGAGAAGGTGCCAACACAGGCAGGAGCTCAGTACAAAAGGGCAGCCTGCAGCACTGGGAGAAACAGAACAAGTGAGTGGGGGGGGGGGAGTGAGCGAGCTCAACGGAGGTCTATCGTGACTGCTGCGGATTTCTTAGTGGGCAAGAAAAGGCAGCAACATAGGCAGGAGCCCAGTACAAAATGCCACCCTGCAGCCCCGGCAGAAACAGAACAAGCGAGTGACAGAGTGGGAGTGAGCGACCTCAACAGACCTGTCAGTACTGCCTCAGATTTCTTTGTGGGCAGAAAAAGCCGCCAACACAGGCAGGAGCCCAGTACAAAAGGGCAGCCTGCAGCACCACCAGAAACAGAATGAGCGAGTGAGAGGGGGGAGTGACCCACCTCATCGGAGCTCTGTCGGGACAGCTGCAGATTTCTTTGTGGGCAGCAAAACGTGCCAATGTAGGCAGAAGCCCAGTACAAAAGAGCAGCCTGCAGCGCCGGGAGAAACAGAATGAGCTAATGAGTCAGGCGGAGAGAGCGACTTCAATGGAGCTCTGTCAGGACAGCTGCAGATTTCTATGTGGGCAAAAAAAGGTGCCAACTCAGGCAGAAGCCCAGTACAAAAGGGGAGCCAGCAGCGCCGGAAGAAACATAATGAGCGAGTGAGAGAGGGGGAGTGAGCGAGCTCAACAGACCTCTATCGTGACTGCTGCACATTGCTTTGTGGGCAGAAAAATTGACTGAGCGAGAGAGGGGGAGTGAGTTAGCTCAACAGACCTGTGTCAGAACTGCTGCAGATTCCTTTATGCGCAGAAGAAGCCGCCAACAGAGGCGGGAGCCCAGTACAAAAGGGCAGCCTACAGCGCCATCAGAAACAGAATGAGCGAGTGAGAGAGGGGAAGTCACCCACCTCAACAGAGCTCTGTCAGGACAGCTGCAGATTTCTTTGTGGGCAGAAAAATGTGCCAATGCAGGCAGGAGTCCAGTACAAAAGAGCAGCCTGCAGCACCAGGAGAAACCGAACGAGCGAGTGACACAGGGCCAGTGAGCGAGCTCAATGGACCAACGCAATCACATTCGGCATTGACAAATGCTTGTTTGATATTTGGGATTGACCACCTAAGTTCTGTAGGGTGCAGCCATTCATTTTGTATATCCTAGTAATTCAAATCATTCTTGGATTTCCCCCAAATTCTCGATCTATACTGTCTAGACTGCTCATTACTCATCCATTGGATGGTTCCTGAATATTATAATGATGTCTGACAAGTGGCTATAACTTTATATTGTATTTCACAAATGGAATAAATACAGAGGCCGGGATATTCAAAGTGGTTGCACATGGCGCAACAGGGATGCGCGTGCACAACTGCGGTGATGCGCCATACAGCGATATTCAGCGGGAGCAACTGTGCAGCGCAAGTAGTGGTGCACCAATGCGCAACAGTAATGTACGAATGCGCAAGAGCAGGGGGCGTACCCACGAATATGCGGCACAGTGCGATATTCAACCCCCGACCAATGGCACAAGCGAGGAGCAACTGCCAGTTGCACGGAGCAGACTTGAGCCTATAAATACAGGGAGCAAGTAGGAGGAGGAGGACATTTGCTCCAGAGGGGAGCAGGACAGAGGGAGACAGACAGGCTGTCTGAGAAAGGAAGAAGGAGACAGGGAGAGAGACATAGAAAGAGAGACAGTGAGAGAGAGACCAGGAGAGAGCAAGAGAGAGAGAGAGTCAGACAGGGAGGCCGACGGAGGGAGTGAGAGAGAGAGTTGGTGCCATACAGAGCCACCAGACCCAAGGGGAGTGACACGGGCACCGACAGGGGTGGTTGACAGAGCCTGCAGGCAATAGCCAGCCATGGGGCAGGGTGCACAGGAAGGGGCCCTACTGAGCACAGGCACTGCCCCACAGAGCCGGGGGGGGCAGTGGAGCTGGACACCTCATCACTGTGCCACAGGTTCGAGAGTGGGGACATCCCCATAGGTCACCTAGGGGGTGAGTATGGCGAGACCACTGGCAGCTGGGTACAGCAGGGCATGGAAGGGGGGTGGCCAGGACAGGGGAGTCACCGAGTGCACCCAGGAAGGGCATGGGGCACAGTGACAGAGGTCACCAGGCTAACCATCTCTCCCTCTCTACACAGGTGACAGTGGCTACCCACTCAGGCCCTGGCTGCTCACCCCCTAACGTCGCCCGTTGTCCCCAGTGGAGGAGCAGTACAATGAGGCGCGCGCGGAATATCATTGAGCATGTGTTCAGGATGCTGAAGGCACGGTTCCATTGCCTGTACAGGTTCTGCAGTGCCCTACAGGACAGCCTCTCGAAGGCCTGCAGCCTATTCCTGGCCTGCTGCATGCTGCACAACAAGGCCATTGACCGTGAGATAGCTGTCGTGGCCAAAGAGGGGAACAGCAGTGGGGATGAAGCGGGCGATGGGCTGGGTGGTGGTAGGCAGCCCCCCTGGGCAGAGGGATCCCCGGCTCATGAGGATGGCATGCCAGCATCGGGACACAACAGCACAAGAGCACTATGGTGCATGCAGGTAGGTGGACAAACACCCATGCACAGAACCGACACAGTGGCAAGGCACACAGCCATGTGTGGGCATGCACAGACAGGTGTGGGGCATGGGGGGGCAGTACCACATGACCACACGCAACACCATGCTGCACTGCAAAGTGACCAACACACACACACACCCACCCACCTCCCACACACTGGCACCTGCAGGTGCAGCCCAGGCACTAGTAGTGGCATGGATCAGACACAGGGCATCGGTGCACATGCGCAACTGGTGTAGTGATGGCATCATCGCGCACATGTGCAGCATGTGGTGCAACACACGGCTGCCACGACTGTGTCATGCACACACACACACACAATGCCCATGTGCACACAGGGTGGTGGCTGCAGACAGGGTGGCATGCACATCAGGTCCGCCGCGCAGACATATGGCCACCACGGGGATGGGGATGGCCGCGCCGCAGCAGCCCAGCAGACTCAGGCTACACAATGACTACGTGGGAGGTCTGCAACTGCCCCCCAGAGGTGGGACTGTGGGACCACGACCGGGTCCTATTAGGGGTCTGCAGACTCCCAAACAGGCCTGCACCAGGTGTGTCTAGGATGCCCACAGCGGAGCCCAGCATCAACACTGATGGGGTCGCCCGACGCTGAAGCTGTGGGGCGGACATTGCACTCCATGGTGTTTGTGGCAGTCGGCCATGCCCTGTGGCAGCCAGTGGGGCAAGGACGACTGAGATCGCATTGGCAGTGCAGTCCAGTGCTGCAGTCGTGTCCTCCCGCAGGTGCTATATGTGCTCCACGACTTGCGCGGTGCCCCTTTCGCACTGCTCGGCTGCCTGGTGCACCTCTGCGCAGAGTGCCTACACTTCGGCCATGAGCATCACCTGTTGCTCCACGGAGGCCCGCAGCAATCGAGTGTGCTCAGCCATGGGTTCGGTGCCTAGGGGTGTATGGACATGGCGCCAACCAACCGGTGGCATACGACCATGCTGCATGGCCCTCCACTCAGGTGGGTGATGCACAGCGGGGTTCTCATGGGGTTGGGCAATGACAGGCGCTTCAGCGGCAGACGCTGTGCCCGGCCGCCCAATGTCTCCAGCCGTCTACTGCTGCTGCCCCTCCGGCCCCTGTGCGCTGGCCAGCACCTGTGTGGTTGCACCGCCACCCTGTGCTGCTGTGCCTGCGCACACAGCGGTACCAGAGGAAGTGGCGGGCAGCTGTTCCACTGCCAACAGGCCACTGGCCGTGCTGCCAGTCATGGTGGAAGGTATGGGTGTCTCCCCCATGACAAGACCCCTGCCGTCCAGGACTATGGCCATGTCGTCATCAGTGTCGGACCCCGCCCTTATCTGTGTCTCCGCACAGAGCACGCCATGGCTGGTGTCCCGCTGGAACACAGCCGAGGCCTTGTCTGCCTCCACGCCCCGGGACATCCAGCTAGACGGCGGTGGCATGCTGTAGCCAGTATGGCCCCTGGATGCCCATGGAGGTGGATGGCTGGTTGGGCTGGGCATGCTCCCACAGCAGCTGCAGATGTCCCTACTACCACATGCTGGTGAGCCGGTGCTGTAAGGGAACACAGATGCATTAATGCTGCCGATTCAACGGGCCCCCCGCCCCCCCCCCAGGCTGCCATACCTACCATGCAGTGATGGGCTCCCTCCAGTCTGGAAGCCACCGCCTGGCACACCCTTGATGCTCTGTGCCACATGGTGGCCGCCATCAGCTCCTCCTGCTCCATGAGCTGTGGCACGGCGGCCTGTCCCCCACCTGTGGCCGACCTTGCAGCCCGTATGGCTGCCACCTTCTCCTTGATCCGACACTTGTTGGTGCCCACCTTTTTCTTGCACTCCTGTGCAGAATGCTAGTGGCTGCCCTGCTGGTTCACGGCCTCCGCAACCTCCTCCCAGGCTGCGGCCCTGGCCTGGGGTGTGCCAGTGGCGCCACTCAGCAAAGCCTCCCTGTCGAGGTATGCCTTGAACAGGGCATCTGCCTCTGCCTTAGTAAAGTTGAGCCTGCGCTTGCGGGCAGGCCCATGCTCCTCACCCTCCTCGTGCTCGGACACGATGCTACCTGTGGACATGTATATGTGGTTAGTGGCTGCAGCAGCCCACCCCAGCCATCCAGCCCACTGTGCTGGCTGTCCCCTTGGCAGGCACAGCTTACCTCTGATGGTTGCAATACCGGTCCATGGCCTGTGCTCTTGTGTGGCACCTTTATAGCGCATTGCATGCAATTGGGCTGATGCTCAGCGGTAATGACATACAAATGTCCCCATTGCGTCGTGGATAGGCTGATGAGCTAATCTACATATGACGGCTGAATATCGCACTCTTGCGCATTGCACAATGGACTTGCTCTGGCGCATGTCGTGGTGCAATGCCATGACATGCGTAGTGCACCCTGGACAACACGCATGCGCCATGGCATGTGCTACCACCTATTGCGCATTGTGCGCTAGGACTGCTATGGGTGCCATTGTACTCTATGCACCATGGACACTATCATGCTCGGGCACTATTAGCCCTATGGCGCTCAGGTGCTATTGGGCCTATGAGGCATGGCGCCTTCCTTTCATGGCCCTATTGCGCACCATGCGTCATGGGCCCTATGGCGCCCACGCACACATTGCATGTGCTGACCACCGCCCTACCCTATGCCCTCTTGGGTCCTCTGCTCCACGTGCCGGTGTGGCCATGCCCACGTCGCACATCTCCAGAGATGCGCAATTGCCAGAGGCAACGCAAATGCCTGCGAGGTGCGCATCTCGTGCACATTGTGCACATACGCTACTGGGCGCCATTTTGACCTGCTGCTTTGCTTAGCACCATGGTGCGCCATGCTGTCCCACGCTCATGGAACTGGAGCCAGGTGGAACTTGTTAACCTGGTGGCCCAGGTGAGCCCTATGCTGCCAGCCTGTTTGGACAGCAGCCCCTACAGTGGCCAGGATAGGTGTGGCAGGACATCGCCGATGGGCGGGTCCAGGCCACTGGGGTGCAACACACCAGGGAGCAGTGCTGCCACCTGTATAGTGACCTGGTCAGGAGGGACCTGGAGCGGCTGAGCTCGCTGCAGGCGCGCATCCACAGGGAGCCGTGCCACAGCCAGGTAAGTGGGTTCATACTGCGTCTCTGCACGACCATTGTTCCACGGGGTTGGCAGGGCTGCATGCCATGCTGGGGATGGGGGGGCCTGTCGTGTGCCCTGTGGCATGGCATTGCCAGTCACTGGGTGCGCTGCACCACTGCCCTGCGGTCTTGCCCGGCTGGGGCGCACACTGTGCTTGGGGTGGGGAGGTGGGCTCATGCTGTGGCTGTGTTCTGATGTGTGCCTGTCTGTGTTCCTGTCCTAGGATCTGAAGACCGGAGGCATGCCAGGGCAGCAGGGGTGCCTGGTGGGCTGCAACAGGCCGCTTCAGGCCCTTCGGCTGGGGGTGCAGGACCGTGCAGAGGTGCAGCAGCAGGACTGCCGCATGCAGTGCCATGGCGGGCAGGTAGGCACTGTGCATTCCCACATTGTTGTGCAGGGTGGTTGTGGGGAAGGGGGTACAGCCTTGGCCTCCTGTGCCTTGTGCCATGGCAGCTGTGTGCAGCACACAGTGCAGTGTGTGTGGCGCCGTGGGGCGGCCATTGCACATGTATGGCAGCTGCTGGTGGACTGGCTGTGCATCTAGCTGTCACCAGTGCCACTGCAGTTCCGCTGCAGCACCATGCCACCTGCCGGCCACTGTGCTGTCGGGTGGCCCTTGGGGGGGGTGCCCAGTGTTGTGCACTGCCATGGCTTGCCAGGTTGGTGGCAGGCATAGGCCCACCCACTGCGGGTGGCCAGGGTGCCACTCCAGGGGCATGTGTTCCCACTGTCCGCAGCACACAGTGGGGGGCTAGGGTGCTATGGATGTGCACTGGTCACCTGTCCCGTCCTCTGCCACAGGTGTCTGGAGGGATTCCTGCCTGCCACTTTATTGTCGATTCCTGCATCAGATCATATTAATAATGTCCCATACCATGGAGATGGCGGATCAGATGAGGAGGATCTTGCTCTGGGACTGGTGCAGGGGGAGGCACCAGGCGACGGCAGGCCATGGCCGGCCTTGATGGACAGCAGCTCCCTTCCCACCTCTGTCCTCCCTTCCCCTATCCAACTGTACAGACCCTGTCACCTGTCCCCTTCCCTCCCTCACCTACCCTCCCCCTTGTGCTTGACTGTTATGTTTCATTATTGTTTTTATAATTGGATTATATTTGTTACTTGTTTACCCGTCTGTGTCCATGTCTGCTTTGCAGCTGGCGAATGGCTTACTACCCCTGGGTTGTGACATCCTACCATGCCCCGTACTTTATAGCATTCAATCCTGGGGCTCACGCATACTCCTTTTCTCCATCCACCTTCTCTACAGCCCGTTTTACCAACTCCTCTCTGTGCACCGTGCCCTCCTAGCCTTTCTCCCCCTACCTCCCTCCCTTCCCCCCTACGTTCGCCTCTACCTGGTGTATATATTTTTTTTTTCTTCCGTTACTTCCTCCTGCAACCTTAGATAACCTGTTTTATCTTCCTATAGACACTTCTATGTATGTAAATACCCTGTAATCTGTACAATATCTGTATAATTATATGCACATATGAACTTCTTTTTCTTCCTCTCTGTAAACAGTATTATCTGTATTGCCTTGTAAATACCTGTGTTGACCTGTATATACAATTGTTCATGCTCCACCCAGGTCCGTCTTGCAAATGAGCTTCTGCTCGATGATGAACGCCTGGTTAAATAAAGACTAGATTGATTGATTGATTGATGCTGCAGTGGCGTGGTGCGCATGTGTCGCTGTGTGGACCATGCATGGTGGTGATATGCCCCTCGGTCAGTGGCTGTGCCTTGGAGTGGCCATGGGCTGGCTGTACAGGCTGTGTGGCGTGTGTGTTGGGTGCCGTGTGCCAGGGTGTTGATTACTGTTGTCCGGGTGGATGCATGCCATCCGGCGGGTGGTTGCCAGTGGGAGCTTTGCCACCTGTACCATGCATCCACCGCCCTGGGGGGGGGGCCATCTGCATGCCTGCGCTCGATAGGCAGTGGTCACCTGTGTGCTGGCTGTGTGTCCCTGCCAGTGTTCCTGGCCCGGTTCCCCCACCTCCCTGTGCTGTCCACCCCCACCTTCCCCGATGCCTGGCTCCCTGCTGTGCCTGTGGCTGTTCCTGATGTGCCTTGACGCATCTTCCTCTGCCCCTTGCGCATCCCTGGTTGTGCTATCGCGCATATCTGGTTCCTCCCTGATGCACCTCTCACTGCGCCATTGTGCAGTGACTGCGATATTCAGCTGTGTTGCGCTGGCACGTGTTGCAGTGCACAGTCGTTGAATATCACAGTCACTGCACCATTGCACAGCTGAAGTGCGCTGCGCTGGGGTTGTGCCTGCCTTTGGCGCATTTCTGAATATCCAGCCCAAAGTGTAAAAAAAAAAATAAATTTAATAACCAGTCCTTTAGTTTTTAGGGGTTCTGTGGTTTCCCTGGGGTCTTGAAGCGTTCCAGTTTTTATTCTGCACCCTCTTGCCTGGGACGGGAGGGTGGAAAGCCAAGAAGCCCGAACATGAATTTCTCGGGGTCTGCTCACTGATCCAGCTGCTGGGGAAATGTCATTTTGGAGCATGGAGACGGTGAGCTAGAAGATGTCGCAAGGTAGGAAAAAACATTTCCAGTACTGTTATAGTTCAGAGAAATGCTTGGTGAGGTCCTGAGTCTGAGACCCCCTTCCCCAGAACACTCAGGCCCCTAGACATTTTGGGAAGGGGGGCTACATTTATCCCATGCATTCTTGAATTCCCCTACCATTTTCACCCACACCACCTCCACAGAGAGGCTGTTCCTACATCCACAACCCTTTCTGTGAAAAAATATTTCCTCACATTACCCTTGAGTCTACCTCCCTCTAGCCTCATATCATGACCATGGTCAGGGGAAGTAATCATGCCACTTTACAAGACCCTGGTTAGCGGAAGTAATCTAGGTACTTTACAAGGCCCTGGTTAGCGGAAGTAATCCAGCTACTTTACAAGAGCCTGGTCAGGGGAAGTAATCTTGGTGTAACCCCCAGGTGGCGTTATCCCAAGGGCTACTACCCCTGCCAGCTTGACTACTGACAGGTTGAGGGGCCTAAGTTCTATGACAGATGCCTCCACCTAGAGGTCTGGGTCTGTAGTGGTTAGACTAGCTTGGTCACAGCCCTCTGGGACACTGAGACCCCCTTTTATTCCCTGTAGTGGCCCACACAGTACACAGGAGTTACAGTCCCAATACCCCACGTATACACACTGTTCACTCATAAAGTACCACTTACCCTTGAGACTGATTCTGCAGCATGTCTCTGAGGACCCCCTGTAAAACAAGGTTAATCAACATCCACAACTCAATACAGTGCTTGTTCTATAGGTACTGACACTTCAAATCTGGTTTATTTAGGGGAAGGAACACGGAAGGGGGAAATCAGGTTAATTGGCAGTATTCAAATCACAGTACTGTGCACACATACAGGGTCTGAAAAGTCACACTCTGGGTACCCAGATTGGGGGGGGAGCTAGCCAGGTCCCTTGCCCGGGGTTGGCTGGCAGGTGCAGATGGATGGGGCCCTGTAGAAGAAAATATATGCACAACACCCAATTGTAATCCAGAGCCGGATGGCTCAGTCCATGAAGAAGTGAAACAACAAGAATTAGATGACACACTTGTAATTGATAACAAGCTGCATGGGAATACCCTGATTTGTACTCACAATACCCAAACTGGGAACCAGATGGTAGTTGTTCTTCTGGATTGCCAGAAACAACAGGGCATGGAGACAAGGTCCTTGTGACTGGACCCCAAGGCAGTTGATAGAAAATGGATTTAGTCCGAGACAAGCTGGGGTTTGCTTCCAGCTTCAACACACGGCACACAGGACAGGGGACAAGAAACAGCGATTCCCCACAAGTTCTATGCACATTCATATGTAAAAGGAAATTACTATACCAGGCAGGCTGCTCTTCGATCCCGATTGCAATTACTGCAAAATACCCGGGAGCACGCACAGCAGTTTCGGCTCCTGACAGACCGAGCGCAACTCAGCAATATCTCCCGTCTTCTACAGAGTGAGCCTGGTATCCATTCTTCTGCCTTCCTTCTCCTCAGGAAACTCGGATTCAGTCCGACTATAGCTTACAACGGCCGCAGGCCGACATCAAGGCCTCTCATGCGCTTCCCGCGCGAACTGTACACCACAGAAAAATACAGAACTCCTACTCCTTTCACGGGCAACAATGATCTGCCTCTCCAGCTTCAGTTCAGGGCATTTCCCTTAGGTTCCAACAGGTCCAGTTGGAGGGTTCGGCTGTCAATCACTCCAGAACTCCCTCTGTTGGTGCAAAAAGATGCCAAGTCCCAAACTACAATTCCCATGAGCACTAGCCATACATTCCCCTTGTAATCCGGCTCCAGTGAGAGTCCCAATTCTGGTTGGCCCAAGCAGTCTCCATTTTAAGGCTCCCTTAACCCAATTGGCCCAGTACAGCAGTTCAAGTCCAAAATGAAGGGGCAACACACACAGAGTCCCAGCTGCAATAAAGGCAGGTTAGACAAACTGCAATTTCACTAATGCTTTAAAGGATTACAGGCAAACAGTTAGATCTTTCAGATGGGCTCCCTTTTCGCATTCAGCGACTGCAAAACAGAGCGATTACACTGCAGCTCAGTGGATTCGAGCAGGGAAACACCAGTCTCCTCCATCAGCACTAATTATGTCTGCAAGCAGACAGCTCTTAAAGAGACAGCATGTGGAGGCTCTACAAGCACTCACAGTGCCATTTAAACGGCTTAACCACCAAACGCCAGCAGGCAGGGGAACGCAAACAAGCTCCTAGGAGCTTTTAGGAACTCCCATTTGTAGGGGGGGTTACACCCTTCCTGGCCTGAAAGGAACTTGTCGTTCACGTCAAGTAGGTACCTTTATAACACTTTAAAGAAGATTACCAAATACATTTACATCACTAACAGTTAGGTTTGCATTCTTTAAACCACAGTCATATGTTAAATCTTTGTCATATGCACTTATTCTGATTTCACAGCTTACTACATGTTACACAACATTATACATACAATGTCATTCTAAAATCAGGTCATTACCTCTTGCACATGAAACCTGGATAGAGGGGGCCCTTCCCTATCAGCTACCTTGGGGCTGGAAAGGGCAGGGGCACCATACCTAGAGGGCAGGACAAGTAATCTGCAGTTAGCACCTATGCTCAGTTTGGGCAATGAGCTCAGGGACACATACACTCCCTTATGGATGACATTAAGAGGCAAGTCCACAAGTCTTCCAGGAGAATCATAGCTTAAGCACACCACATGCTTCACAGTTTGACCAGTCCTTCTAGGGGGAACTGTTACAGTCTCTGTGGTTTTATCCCTGCTTTCAGCAGTGTCTTTACTTGTCAGAGAAACTTTCATTGGGGTAGAGAGGCTAGAACTGGGGGCACTTTCAGCTCCAGGAGTTGCAATCTCTGAGTCCACAACACTTGGCTCACATGGAGAGCTTTCTGACACTGACGGTGAATTATCAGGGCACTCAACGCACTCTTCTTGTTCTGGTATGTCACCAGTCTGTCCCAGTTCATCATTTTCCTCCTCTGAAAGCTCATACAGTTCAACCATACACAATGATTCCATGTCATTCGACTTAATACTATGCACCTCACTTTCGAGGAGCATTGGCTCCAGGGACAAAGCTGGGGGCTTAGACAGTCCAGAGGGCCCAGCTTCATTTCTATAATTGACTAGGGGGTTGCCCTGAAACAATTGACTCGGTTCATAAGAGGGGTAGTACCCAAAGTTGCACTCACTTTCCTCTGACATGGACTGACGGTCATTTTCAACTGGGACTTGCTGTAGAGAACACTTTAACTCAGCATCTGTAGGTGCAGACTTTCTTTGCTTCTGCCTAGCAGCAGCTCTAGTCACAGGTCCAGAGGGAGCACTTTCTGGGGGCTCAGACTCAATCAAGATTTGTCCAATGGGCAGTAAGTGATTTCTATGCATTGTCTTAACATCTTTTTTTTTTTAATATATTTTTATTGAACTTTTTCTTTTAAGTCAGGAGACATTTTACAATCAAGATTTGTTCTGTATTTCAGTTTTGTTGTTATACAGATTTACATTTTTCAAGTATGTATAGAGATCTTTTACAATTGATACAGTCTAGCATTGAGATAAACTTTCATATTCTTTGTTAAAATCTAGCAGCTCTGGGGCACCATTCTAATCTCATTTCTTCTCCTCTGTGGCCTACATGTTATAGGCAAAAATCAGGATCAACCCCTGCTTGATAAATCGACCATTTCTGCCAGAGTGTGTCGAACTTATCAGTTTGGTTATTAAGTTTAGCAGTGATATTTTCCATCTCATATATAGATAACACTATTCACCTCCAGTCTTGTATGGGAGGGGTGTCTTTGGTCATCCATTTCTTTGTTAAGGATTTGTTTGCAGCCAACAAAAAAATAGGTAGCAGGGTTTTTGTCCGTTGGGGGAGCGATTCGGGTAGACAGCCATAAGTACCACTTCAGCTGTGAGCTCGATGTTCTCTCCAAGACTATCACTGATTTCTTTTTGTATACTTATCCAGAAGGGCATCAAGCGTGGACATTGCCACATAATATGTGCGAGGTCTGCCATCTTAGCTCCACATCCCCTCCAACAGGCCCCAAATTCAATGGAAGGTATTTGATCAGACTTGCGGTGACCTGAAAAACCTAGATCTACACTTCATAGGAGTATTCTCTCCAAATATGCGTTAGGTGATTTTGACGCATGAGATGAAGAGGACCCTCTTCTTTACATACTAACATACTAAAATGCCACTGGGAAATAGGCCCTAACGGTCTTTCATGTCTGCTCGTTTGGTCAGCCTCCACCCTCATGCGGCTGAACTTGCTGCCCCTCGCCTCCTCTGGCTTCTCCTTCCCAGTTCCGGATATTCTTGCTGCATTGGATTTTGCTTCCAGAACACTTCCCTGTAC
This sequence comes from Neoceratodus forsteri, assembly GCA_016271365.2. Taxonomy (NCBI): domain Eukaryota; kingdom Metazoa; phylum Chordata; order Ceratodontiformes; family Ceratodontidae; genus Neoceratodus; species Neoceratodus forsteri. The sequence continues at coordinate 658,949,831 of CM028138.1, forward strand.
CTGTTCCACCCCTCTTGAACCCCTCCACTGTCTCTGCCTCCACCAGCCCCTAGGCAGCGCATTCCATGGCTCCACCACCCTCCCAGTGAAGTAGCACCTCCTCCTTTCTCCCTGAATCTTCCCCTCCAGCTTCCACCCATGCCCTCTAGTGGCCCCTCCTCCTTCCTTGAAGCACCCTGACTGTTCCTCCCCTATTTACCCTCTTCATGTACCTGAAGACCTCTATCCATGTCCCCCGGTCCCTTCTCTTCCAATGTGTACATTTGGCTCTTCGGCCTCTCTCATAGGTCCTGTCCCCAAGCCCCAAATCATTTTGGTTGCCCTCCTCTGGACCCTCTCCAGGAGGGTAATGTCCTCTTTAAGTGTTCCAAAACTGCACACAGTACTCAGGCAGCGGCCTCACCAAGCAGTTAAGAGAGGAGTATCTACTCTCCTTCTGAGGTGATCCCCTAGCGATGCATCCCAGCATCCTGTTGGCCTGGCTGCTGCCTCCTACAAGTCTCCAGTTGTTCATCTTGACATCCACCACCACCCCCAGGTCCTTCTCAGCCATCGAGACTTGTAGCATTTCCCCCACAGGGTGTACACTTGGCCTGGGTTTCTGGCCCCCAGGTGGAGTACCTTGCATTTCCCTGCATTGAACCTCAGCTTCCACTTTCTAGACCATCTTTAGATACAACGAGATCTAAATCTTTGTTCCAACTTGTCAATATTGAATTTGTTGATTCTTTAGTTCGATCTCGCATCATTTTATATAGGTTTCCAATTAAATGATTCCAATGTTGTCCCAAGGAATGGTCAAAAAATAGTTTTAAGAGGAGAGGGAGTGGAGGGGTCAGTTTGACCTGAATGATTCTGTTGCGTAATAAATGATTTCTGATTTGGAGGTATCTAAAATGATCAACATTTGGTAGGTTGAATTTAAGTTTTAATTCTGTCTTAACAGCTTTTGAATTATTCTCAGGCCTTACCTTGTACACAGGCAGATCATCTAGTTTGCCTACCACAATGTGAGGGAGATGGTACCACCTGTCAGCAATCTTGTGTTTGCCATGCAGTCCCAGATTTCTTAGCAACACCCTATCTCCCTCCTGAAGTTCCAGTGCTTTCACCTTATCATACCTTTCTTTGTTGGCCAGATTTCTTTTGGCAGCCATGGTTTGAGCCAGTTGGTACGCATGATTTAGTTGGGCCTTTAACTTTTGCACATACAGTAAATGGTTATCAGCTCAAACCCCATCAGGAGAAACTACAAAACAAACATCTACTGGCAGTCGAGCTTCTCTTCCAAACATCAGGCGGTAGGGGGAGAACCCAGTGGCATCACTTTTGGTGCAGTTGTAGGCATGTACCAGGGTGCTAATTTGTTGGCTCCATCTAAGCTTGTCATTTGGGTGGAGGGTGCCCAGCATATCTAGCAAAGTGCGGTTGAAACGTTCAGGCTGTGGGTCCCCTTGGGGGTGGTAAGGGGTGGTTCTGGACTTTCGCACTCCCCACAGAGAAAGCATCTCTTTGATCAGATGACTCTCAAAGTCCCTCCCTTGATCAGAATGGATTCTTTGTGGAGCCCCATAGTGGACAAAAAAGTTTTCTATAAGTACCTTTGCCACAGTGGATGCCTTCTAGTCCTTGGTGGGGAAAGCTTGGGCATATCTTGTAAAATAGTCAGTGACCACCAGCACATTACTGATATTTCTTTGATCTGGCTCCAGACTCAGAAAGTCAATACAGACCAGCTCCATGGGGGCACTGTTGGTGATGTTAACTAAGGGGCAGTCCTCTGGGGCAAAGCTTTCCTCTGTAAGCAGCGACTACAAGTTCGAATGTGTTGTTCAACATCAACCCCCATCTTAGGCCAATAGAATCTGGATCTCACCAAGACAAGTGTTCTGTCTACGCCAAGGTGCCCCATGTGGTTGTGTAGGGACCTCAGCACCAAGTCTCGAAAGGCAGTGGGCAACACTAGCTGCTGTTTGTCTATTTGTCCCCCTCTGTACACTGTTTCCCTGTATAACAGTCGATTAATCAGCTTCAACTTAGGACCTTCCTTGTATAACAATGCAGTTCTTAACTCAGTAGAACGTAACTTGGATACATCTTTCCCTGCATAGAGGGCTTCTAGAGTGGGTTTAATCATAGGATCTCGGGATTGAGCCCGCTGAAGACTGTCATTGTCTAGCTGAGGCAAAGCACCAATGTATATGGCAGAGAAGTGGCACTAAGCAGCAGGTATGCAATTCTCAGAGGGCCCCAAACAGTCCACAGGGTCTGGGACCACTTGCTCCTCTCGGTCAAACTTCTGGCAGAGTGCTTGAATATCAGGTTCTTTTTTTTTTTTTTTTATTTATTCTTTTTGCCCCCTACTGCTCCCGTCGTTATTTTCAGCTCTGGTCACGGACCCCCTTATGCCTCCACCTCCAGAAATGCCTGCATCCCCACAGTTATCCCTGGCTTTCCCCCCAGAGAGCGGGGCCGCAGCTCCGACCCTCCCATTATTGGAGCCACGGTACTAATATCTGGTCGGGGGACCCGGCTCTTAGAGACTAATTGAGGCCTTACGGGGGCAGAGCGCCATATAGACAGTGAGGTTCGGAATTTTTATCCCCCCCCTTTAAGCAGGATGGGGACGTGCAATGATGACCTGCGTCCGCCCCATCTTGACGTACTGTTGAGCATCGACGTGACACGGCAACCCAGCCTCCGCTAGGTGCCGCTTGTACGCCGAGTGCTGCCCAGCCTTCCCCCCGGAGAAGGAGAGCTGTCCAAAGACACTCGATCCTTCTCCCCCCGGCCGGCCCTCTGGTGTCCCGGGTCCGCTCTCGAACCCGGTCACTGGCGCGCAAGCGGAAATTAACCGGCCAGCCGGGCGGGCCGGCTCACAAATATCAGGTTCTGACAGTCTGACCCAGTCATTTCGAGAAACAGGCCTCTGGGAGAGAGCATCAGCATCTACGTGGTTCAGGCCTGCTCTGTATTCAACAGCATAGTCGTATGTAGATAATGCAGAAAGCCACCTATGGCCAGTGGCATCCAACTTAGCTGAGGTCTGCACATAGGTCAAAGGATTATTGTCAGTTTTTACTAGTATCTTAGCCCCATACAAGTACTCATGGAATTGGTCCACAATGGCCCACTTCAAAGCCAGGAACTCTAACTTATGTACAGGATAGTTCTTTTCGGAAGGGGTCAGTCTTCCGCTGGCAAAAGCCACTGGTCTCAGGCCATTCTCGTGCTCCTGGTACAACACAGCCCCCAAACCTTGCAAGCTAGCATCAGTGTGTAGGACATATGGTTTTGCTGGATCTGCATAGGCCAGGACAGGAGCGTGGGTAAGTTGATATATAATCTCATGAAAAGCAGCTTCACAATCAAGGGTCCATCAGGCCCTAAAAACTTCGTTAGGACGGAAATACACTCTCTTAGTCTCAGGGGAAGTTGACCTTTTGTATTTTTCGTGGGTAGGAGGGTAACCCTGAGTAGGATTAAGGACGGATCACTCTTGAATAGTCCTTGTTGAAACGGCGATAGTAGCCGCAGAATCCCAGGAATCTTTGCAGTTCTTTTAGAATGTGGGGCTGTGGCCAGGTGGTCAAGGCCTCAACTTTACTCGGGTCTGTCTCTATTCCCTTGGTGGAGACTATGTGTTCCACATACTTTACAGATGTTTGGAAGAATTGACATTTATCGATGGACAGTTTCAGGCCAAAGTCTTCCAGTCGTTCCAACACCTTGAACAATCTACTCTCATGTTCCTTCAGCGAGCTGCTAAACACAATAACATCATCCAAGTACACCAGGCACTCTATTAGGTTCATGTCCCCCACTGCATGCTCCAGTCATTGAAAATTGGCTGGGGCACCTGAAATCCCTTGCGGCATCCTCATGAACTCATAGAAACCAAGCGGGCAGATAAAGACTGTCTTCTCATGGTCTTCTGGGGCCATCGGGATCTGGTAGTACCCACTGCGAAGATCCAGCACACAGAACCACTTGCTACCATTCAGGCAGTCCAAAGCATCTTGAATACGGGGCATTATATACTGATCAGGGATAGTCCGTCAGTTTAAAGTGCGATAATCCACGCACATCCTTACTGTCCCATTCTTTTTTCTCACTACCATGATAGGGGAAGCATATGGGCTTCTGGATTCTTGTATTACACCAGCAGCAAGCATCTCTTGCAGATGCCGTCTCACATCATCTATGTCAGCAGGGGCCAGGCGTCGAGACCTCTCATGAAATGGTCTTTCATCATGCAGCTGGATATGGTGCTCAGCTCCTTGCATGCATCCTACATCTCATTCCTTTAAGGAAAACACCTGATCTCTCTAGGCAATCTTCTCACTAATCCTCGCTTTCCAGTCAGCTGCCAAAGGGGAGTCACCGAAATCGAACAAGTCGGGTGTCACTCTGTCACTCTTCCCCGAACTCTTGTTACTGGGTAGCACTGCAGTATCTGCACAATGCACATTAGCCAGGATGCAACCTCTGTTTACTCGAATCTCTCTATCAGACACATTATGAACTTGAACCATTACCCTTCTGGCATAAGCATGGGCTCTAGCAGGCAACATACTTGGCTTGACCAGCAGTCCTTCTGGCAATCTTCCATCACCTGGTGCATCCAGCTTAAGTATTTTATTCTTGACATCCTTTCTGATACGAACCTCTCCCTGTAAGGTACACTGGGCATTTGGCACCAGAATAAGGGACTCAGGATCCTTCTTCCAGGCAATTCCAACCGGTTCCTCTGGTTCCACTTTTTCAGCATCTCTCTGTGCCTCATAGGCCTTCTTGATCAAGGCCAGAATTCTTAAAGCTCTACCAGTCTGTGACCCCTGTTTCTCATAACACAACTGTGCCAACCATCCAAACATATGCACATTTGTCCCAATTAGTAGAGGTACCCCATCATACAGTCCAGTAGGGGGACACACTAAGGCCAAGGGTCTCTACTTGCTCGGCCACTCTAGCCACGGAGGTGGGAAAAGACAGCCAAATTCGGATATATCCAAAGTAGGGGTAGGCCTTCTCACTTAACCCCCAGACATGCAGCCCCTCCAACGGTTGTTAGGGTACATCAGACAAATGCTTCTGATACCAGTCTTGGAACATAATTGTCACGTGGGAGCCACTGTCTAATACAGCTCTTGTAGACAGCCCATTCACCTTTACAGTGGTCTCCATGGAGGGACCCACTATTCTGGACCATTCTGGAGAGGTGGCAGCAGGGGCCTGGGCAACTGACCTTGCCACAAAGGGATGTGAGTTAGCATTTTTGGGACCCTCACTGGGATCATTTCGTGCACCTCTTAACCACTGACTTGTTCTCCGAAGCTATCCTTGTAGCCTATATGCAACTTTGACTGTGTCTTTTGGGGACCGGCATTCTCTCCTCATGTGCTCATCTTTCCCACAATTATAGCAAAACATACTTTCTGGAGTTTGAGCTGGCCGAGGCGCCACACTGGGAGCCAGGGCGGGGGTACTGCTAACTGGAAACCTTGGTGCCATCTCTGTCTGCAGCATGACAAGCATTTGGAGACATCTCGTCAATTTCCCCACTTCCATGGTCAAGGCATCGAGTTTTGAGCTATTGTCAGCAGGAGATGCATGGTTGGGTACCCCCACCCCCATAGCAGATGCAGTCAGATGAGGGTCGGGGCCTGTACTTGCAGGAGTGGCCTTCATAAAGAGACTGTTTTTTATTTCCCTGAACTCTCTCAGCAATTCACCCCATGGTGGCACACCCTCATTGGTCCCCACTTCACAAGGACCTTCCGATGCTGTGATCACTTGGGCTGTGCTCACCCCAGAATTAAAATCCCCTTCCTCATCTTCAACCTCCTGAAGTTCTTTTTTTAAGTCATAATAGTCCGGTGGGTTACCCCTTCTGTCTGGGAGCCTTAATTGAAGGAGCTGCAATTTAGAATGCTTTGCATGTTGTAGTAGGTGCTCCAGCCTTACACGGTTTAAGTCACTGGCGGCCACCCTACCTTTTCGGTAAGCCTTCTGCAGAGCTCTTTCCAGACGAGTAATATATGCAGAAAAACTTTCCCCTGGCAAGTTTTGTACCTTGAAATTTCCACATCAAGCTCTCCCCTGACTCAATGCTCCCAAAATTGCCTTCAAGTGCAGATGGGTACTTCTGGGCAGACGCATCAGGATTTGTGGACCTCAAAAATTTAATGGCCTCTAGGGCAGGACCCCTCAGACTTTCTATGATTCTTTTTCATGTCTCAGCCTCCGCACACTGCCATTCAGGTATCGGGGGGGCAGCACAATCTATCCAGGTGTCCCAATCATCCTCCCACTGGGAGGGTGGGGAGGGTGCCAGAGAAGATCCTCAACCTTCGGTAAGAGTCATGACTAATGGCAGGTGCAGAAATAGGAGCCTGCATTGGTTCAGCCACAGAAAGAGAGGCAATAACGGGTGCTGGAGCGGGAGGGGGTGTTGGGGGAGGAACACCCCCAGGTGGCAGAAATAACTTCTTTAAGTCCTCCACAGTTTTCCCTTCCTCCAGCAACAACTTAGCAAATTTCTCCTGAAAAGTTTCAGATAGTGGGAGGGGCTCATTTCCCACCGGGTCTTTACTTTCCTTAGTTATCACTCTCCAGGCAGTGAGGGCTCCTTCTGGGGTAATAGTCTGTGGCACTTTGGAGCTATCTGTGGGGTCCTTATAATCTACTAGGGCCATGAAAGTGTGGGTGAGCAGATTAGCATGTCGACCCATCACCACAGGGTTTTGTAAACCTTCCACCTTGGAAAGTACTCCCTCTACAGTGTCTGTACTGGTACCCAGCGCGATATCCAAGATAAGTATAGCATTTTGGGGGTCGATCTCCTGCCCAGTACACCATCTCACCAAGTGGTGTACAGCCACTTCTGTAGGGGTATCCATTTATTTTTAACAGTGATTCGTAAATGTGGCCACAAGGGGACGCTAATCCCAGCGGTGCTTCCAAGATGTAACCCCCAGGTGGCGCTATGCCAAGGGCTACTACCCCTGCCTGCTTGACTACTGACAGGTTAAGGGGCCTAGGTTCTATGACAGGTGCCTCCACCCAGAGGTCAGGGTCTGTAGTGGTTAGACTAGCTTGGTCACAGCCATCTGGGACACTGAGACCCTCTTTTATTCCCTCTAGTGGTCCACACAGTACACAGGAGTTACGAGTCCCAATACCCCACATATACACACTGTTCACTCATAAGGTACCAGTTATCCTCGAGATTGATTCTGCAGCACGTCTCTGAGGACTCCCTGCAAAACAAGGTTAATCAACATCCACAACCCAATACAGTACTTGTTCTATAGGTACTGACACTTCAGACAGTATAAAGTTCAATAACATCAAATCTGGTTTATTTAGGGGAATGGAACACGGGAGGGGGAAATCAGGTTAATTGGCAGTATTCAAATCACAGTACTGTGCACATATACAGGGTCTGAAAAGTCACACTCTGGGTACCCAGGTTGGGGGGGGGGGCTAGCCAGGTCCATTGCCCGGGGTTGGCCGGCAGGTGCAGATAGATGGGGCTCTGTAGAAGAAAATATATGCACAACACCCAGTTGTAATCCAGAGCTGGATGGCTCAGTCCATGAAGAAGTGAAACAACAAGAATTAGATGACACACTTGTAATTGATAACAGGCTGCATGGGAATACCCTGATTTGTACTCACAATACCCAAGCTGAGAACCAGATGGTGGTTGTTCTTCTGGATTGCCAGAAACAACAGGGCATGGAGACAAGGTCCTTGTGACTGGACCCCAAGGCAGTTGATAGCAAACGGATTTAGTCCGAGACAAGCTGGGGTTTGCTTCCAACTTCAACACACAGCACACAGGACAGGGGACAAGAAACAGCGATTCCCCACAAGCTCTACGCACATTCATATGTAAAAGGAAAATACTATAGCAGGCAGGCTGCTTCTCGATCCTGATCGCAATTACTGCAAAATACCCGGGAGCACGCACAGCAGTTTCAGTTCCTGACAGACCAAGCGCGATTCAGCAATATCTCCAGTCTTCTACAGGGTGAGCCTGGTATCCACTCTTCAGCCTTCCTTCTCCTCAGGAAACTCGGATTCAGTCCGACTATAGCTTACAATGGCTGCAGGCTGACTTCAAGGCCTCTCATGCCCTTCCCGCACGAACTGTACACCGCAGAAAAATACAGAGCTTCTACTCCTTTCACAGGCAGCAATGATCTGCCTCTCCAGCTTCAGTTCAGGGCATTTCCCTTAGGTTCCAACAGGTCCAGGGTTCTGCTGAGTTCGGCTGGGTTCAGCTGTCAATCACTCCAGAACTCCCTCTGTTGGTGCAAAAAGGCGCCAAGGCCCAAACTACAATTCCCATGAGCACTAGCCATACATTCTCCTTGTAATCCGGCTCCAGTGAGAGTCCCAATTCTGGTTGGCCCAAGCAGTTTCCATTTTAGGGCTCTCTTAACCCAATTGGCCCAGCACAGCAGTTCAAGTCCAAAATGGAGGGGCAACACACACAGAGTCGCAGCTGCAATAAAGGCAGGTTAGACAAACTGCAATTTCACTAATGCTTTAAAGGATTACAAACAAACAGTTAGATCTTTCAGATGGGCTCCCTTTACGCATTCAGCGACTGCAAAACAGAGCGATTACACTGCAGCTCAGGCGGGATTCGAGCAGGGAAACACCAGTCCCCCTCCATCAGCACTAATTATGTCTGCAAGCAGACAGCTCTTAAAGAGACAGCATGTGGAGGCTCTTCAAGCACTCACAGTGCCATTTAAATGTCTTAAACGCCGAACGTCAGCAGGCAGAGGGAACACTTAGGCAAGCTCCTAGGAGGCTTTTAGAAACCCCCATTTGTAGGGGGGTTACACCAGTACTTTGCAAGGCCCTGGTCAGGGAAAGTAATCTTGCCACTTTACAAGGCCCTGGTTAGGGGGAAGTAATCTACGCACTTTACAAGGCCCTGGTCAGGGGAAGTAATCCTGCCACTTTACAAGGCCCTGGTCGGGGAAGTAATCTTGCCACTTTACAAGGCCCTGGTTAGGAGAAGTAAGCTAGATACTTTACAAGGCCCTGATCAGGGGAAGTAATCCTGGTACTTTACAAGGCCCTGGTCAGGGAAAGTAATCTTGCCACTTTACAAGGCCCAGGTCAGGGGAAGTAATCCAGGCACTTTACAAGGCCCAGGTCAGGGTAAGTAATCCAGGCACTTTACAAGTCCCTGGTCAGGGAAAGTAATCCTGCCACTTTAGAAGGCCCTGCTCAGGCCCCACCTGAAGTACTGTGTGCCGTTCTGATCTCTCTGTATAGAAACAAGAAATCTGCAGACTGGGTGACTATCTCTGGTCCCTTATGGAAGAAGGAGACAGTAACAGAAGTGCACTGGCTCTGTGGCTATTTCCAGTAAGAGGACGTTAAAAAGACATCTGCCAGTTGGGTGGCTATCTCTAGGCAGGGAACAGTAAACTGAAATCTGACAACTGGGCAGTTATCTTCAGGCTCCCCCCCCCCCATTGGGAGAGGGGGACAAAGGAAACAAATGGCTGCCTACATAAGCAGTTGCTGTTGACTGGCATATTGAAAGAAATAGCCCTTTGGGGCTGAGAGCTGCTGCAGCATTCACTGTCAGATTGAAAGTGCCACCCCATGCCGGGGATAAGGGCAGCAGTGGGGTGGGGGCGGAACCGCCTGCCACATGCAGTCCGGGCAGAACACACCCAGGAGATCACTGCACACAGGAGAATGACATCTCTCTCAAAGTCTGTGATAGGCTGTCAGCAACAATGAAAGAGGCAAATGTTAATTCTTGGGCTTTTCCAGTCATCCCTATGACTTGTAGGACCATCTTTCTATTCAATAAATTTATGGGTTAGAGAACAGGGCCTTTTATGAATATAAGTGTTGCCTCGTGCGTCCTTAGGACAAGAACTGAAGGTGAGCAGTTCTGTTATCCTAAGGATAAGTTGCACCCCAACTGGACTCATAAACGTATTATAGATTCAATGGGGCTACACGACTTAGTGTAGTGTAATGCTTGTGCAACTTGTTGATAAACCTTTGTGGCCATTCGCCTCTCTATTCCACGGGAATACCACCCTGTAGGGGTACCGAAGGCAAGGAACCCTCAAGGAGGATTCCACCCCTAGAGGTGCTGCGGGAAGGATTCCCTTAGGAAGGAGCCCAAAAAAGAGTGCTGAGCAGCAAGCATTGCTTACAAAGGCTGAGGAGCATGAATTGACAGCAGTCGATGGGTTAACAGCCACTGGTGATGGGCGGAAGGGACGTGGACTGAGAGCTGACATGTATAGAAACTGAGCAGGAAGGCATGACTTCCCAAGGAGAGAGGAAATGGCAAAGGAGGGCCACATCCAACTCCATCCAACAGCAGAACCCCACCGATGTAACTTAAGAATCTAGTGCAATATAAATTAACTAGGTATTATGACCTTCGACACAGAGGAGAAGAAAAAAACCCTATGAAGAGGAAAGCTCTGGGGATCTAAGGCCTAGGCCACCTTCGCTCCAGGCATGGGATATGTTTAGTGACAGCTCTGCTGCTGTGATTTAGAAACCCAATTCAGGGAAAGATTCAATTTGGAGGAAGGCTTTCACTCTGTCACTCTAACGGGAACGCCGTGAGGGGCTGCGCGCAACCTCTGCAGCAAAAGGGGGCTCCCATACAGGAGGCCCTCTCCCATGGCATGAGGAGGAGAGCTACGACCACCGAGCTGCCATACTTCTGACCATTTCTCCAACCTTGCCAAGTCCCTTCTCATCCTTTCCACACTTACTTACTTACAGCCTAAAGAGCAAGCAGCGGGTTAAAAGCCACCGGTGCAAGCAGACCAGGCGTACTTTAGGCGGTTGTGGGGAGAACAGCTTACGAAGGTGCTGCTGAACCCACTCAGTAGCTAAAGGAGCCCCCATGGGCTTAAGGGTCCCACCCCTTAGCAGCTGAAGTCTTCAGTTCTACATCAAGAGGTGGATTAACAGCCACCGGTGACGGCTAAAGCTCCACCTGGAGCGAGGACATTCCCACTGGGGAGTGCCAAGTGGGTCAACAACCACTAGTGATGCAAGAAAAGAAGGACCCTTCCCCACAACAAGTTTTGCATGCTCAAGATTCGGACTTCGTGGGTGCAGAGAGAGACTGTCTGCCGCAGGGAGACCTGAGCCATGGTAATTTAAGGTCATGGTTGGCATGTATCCGGTTTTGGTATTCCGTTTTGAAAGCAGAAAACAGGCGACAAGTCAGGTATAATGTACATAAGACCCCCACGTAGGTCGCATAGCATATCTAAGCCAACCAGTTCCAGACATTTTTTAAACAGTTCCATAAGGGAAGCCAACATTATTGTGAAAAGATTTCCCTTTACTGTGCAACTTCATAACTGGTACACAGAAACACTTGAAATGCTGGTTCAGATTCATGAGTTTTATACATAAACACTTGAAATGCCATCCCCATAAAGGAGGTTAGCATAAACGATTTAAACTGCTAAGGAAGCAGGGTATGAGGAATTAATGTGAGGACGAATTCGATTGCCTGTGCTCAAGACTCTCATGTAGATCCGAGGTAGAAATGAGCTGGAATTTAGACAAGGGTTGAGGCGAACTCCTAGAATAAATGAGTGGTAGTTACTGACTTTTCCTTCGATGTATTAAATATAGGAGACATACACAACATGAACACGGGGCTCACCAACTTTGATGGATTGTCAGGCCCTGGCGACAGTGCTACATACTCCGTGGTTACCAACGCAGGCTTTCACTGATATGTATAACATACTAGACCAGCTACGAAATCTAGCATGGGCTCTGAAGTAATAAGAGCCATTTCTGATAAGCTGCAGCTTTAAGCTGCGCAGCATGGAACAGCAGACCTGTAAATGAGGAGTTGAGAATGGAGCGGCAGCTCCGAGTGCAAGCCCAAAAAGAAAGTAAAACAAGCAAAACATAAATGAGAGGACAGGGGAAGCAAGCAAGCAGACAAGCCAGAGGCAAAACACCAGGGGAGAATGGAAAACACGGGGGGCGAAACACAGAGACAAACAAGGTGGGTGACTGGAAAAGCACAAGCAGCAGCCAAAGGCAAGCAAAAGACAGGCGCAGACGAACAAACACACACCAGCAGGAAGGCCAGCACAAACCAGCAGAAAATACACAAACATGGAACAAGGGGCCCAATAGAACGTCCAGTGGCAAAGACAAAATGCTTCTGGGTGAAGCTGGAAGGACTGCCTTATATAGCTCAGGCAGGAGGCGTGGCTGGTTGCTACAGCCCATTGAACCACAGGCGAAGCCTTTCAATTGCATTACTTCTTTTTTTTTAATTACTTTTTTTTTTCCTTCCTGATGTTGACAGCATGAGGGGCCAGTGAGAAGCCTGTTTACAGCGACTCAGTACGCGAGGCACTCTTTTGGAAATATAAGTACCTCACACCTAACTGAAGTAAATGTTATGACTGGTCAGGAGTGTCACATGACATTCCCACAACCTATAATACAGATAAGAGTTTGGAAAAGCTGAGCTGAAATATTTATTTATTTAAAAGTTGATAACTGGGAAAGGCACACTGAGCCGAAGCTCATTTCCAGGTGCAATCCAGGGCAGGGGGTAAGGGAACAAGCACATATAATTAATAAACATTTAAATAATACAAACAGAAAGAACAGCATGTGATACACAGGCATACATGAGAATAGTCAGCGGTTACAGGATATAAATGAATTAGGGCCCAGCAGCTACTACTACCTACTATTATAATATTATTTATATGGGCCGGCCTGGTGGTGCTGAGGGTTGAGGTGCTGGACACCACACCTCGTGCTACACCGGCGACCCGTGTTCGGGAATGGGCACGGGCCACCGGGGGTCAGCAGGGGAGGGGAAGTATTGAGCATCCGGAGGACTGCTCTCCTTCTCCAAGGAGGGGGGTTGTGCAGCACCGGCACCTGGTTGGCCCCTGGTGGAGGCTGGGGAGCAAGGCACCGTGCGAGAGCATGGGGGAAGCTGAGTGCAAATGCATTGAGGGGAGCGCGCACGGAAGCGTGCGGGTCCCTTCTCGGCTTGCGTCATTGCACGCACTCGGCTCCGGAGGGAGCGATCTCAGAAAAAATGCCAGCTCCTCGCATATAAGCCACTGCTGGTGCCAGTCCCCTCTGGCCATGACAGTTGGGGGGGGCCTTCCCTGAGTATGAGGGAGCAGGTCACCGGGAGACAGGCGAGCCTGTTCGCTGGGCTGCGGGAGCCTGGCCCCCCAAAAAAGAAGAAAAAAAAATATTATTTATATTATATTATAATTATATTAATATCGTAATAGTCTCACGTAGAGTATTGTGTCCAGTTGTTGTTGTTGTTTATCTAAGAATAACCGAATAACCATTAAGCTTACACTCATTCGCAATGGTAACCTTTTTCGCACAATACAACATAAAAATACATTACATAAAACACCATTGCAATAGAAACTTTTTTTTGCACAGTTAAATATTCAAATACTTTGCAAAACAGCAAACATACATTAAGCATACATGTTATAACTTTCTAGGGACCACATCTCAGGAAGGACACAGACAGAGCTGAGGTGGTCCAGAGGAGGGCAACTAACATGGTGCAGGGTCTGCATCAAAATCCCTATGAAGAGAGACTGAAGGACCTCAATATGTACATCCTGGAGGAAAGGAAGGAGAGGTGGGGATATGATAGAGACTTTCAAATAACTCGCTGGTATAAATACGGTTCAAGAAGGAAGCCTTTTTCGGAGTAAAAGATGCTCAAGGACAAGGGGTCATGCTATGAAGCTGGAGGGGTTAGACTCGGGGGAGATGTAAGGAACTAACATCTTCACAGAAAGAGTGGTGGATGCTGGGACAGCCTCCCAGCAGGGGTGGTAGGGCCAAAAACTGTAATGGAATTCATGAAGGCAAGGGATAGGCAAAAGGGAACCTTAGTGGTAGGGCAAGGGAGAGCAGTAAAGCTGGAGATCAAGTTGGGTCTGCGGTGTTACAGTATAGGGAAAATGGGTAGACTAGGTGGGCCAAGCGGCCCATATCTGCCGCGAACTCTATGTTTCTGTGTTTCTGTTTTTAAGAAAAGGGACTATGATACATGTGTTGCAAAGCAAGCTCTTTAAAAAACAAAGACCTTGAGGCAGTCAAATGCAGGACAAACAAACTGAGCAGAGACGGGAGGGGTGGGTGGGGGGATAAAAGCTGTAAAAGAGGATAGTGGCTCTTAACTTGGTCACCTTGGAGAAAAGGATGTTAAAATGGAGATCTGATCTCAGGCTTACGCAGACTGAAGGGCACTGACAAGATCAAGCAGACAGGGATGTTTGATCTGGTGTCATCCAACTGGATGCTGGGACATGACCTGAAGTAACATGAGGAGGCAGCACAGAGTAGTTCATGCTTATAGAATACAGCCAGTTCTGCCCCGAAAGGAGAAATCTCTCCAGCCACAAAATTACAAACAGGTACACCAACCAAAGTCGGAGAGAGCCATGTGTAGGTGGAAATGCATTTTAGGGTTTCCTCACACAAGGTGCGTCAGGGCCAGAAGAAAGCAATGATCAACGACCCTCACACTTCAAGTTACTGTGGACACTACTTCAGGGAGCATTAGGGAGCACTTCCTCTCCCAGATGGTGGCACAGAACAGCAATTCTGCTTGTTTTCAGCCTCTTCTGGGGACAGATGGTAACCAATTGAAACTGAACCAGATTTTGCTGTTGGTGAAACTTTTAGTCAATTGGGGAAATTTGTCTAGGGCAACTGGGAAATTCCCCTACTCTTTTCGATAAGTAGGGGAATCAGAGGGGTCTGATGCTATCTAATCTGTTTGAAATACTGTTTATGGTCAGAGATTTTAATTGCAGGAAATTATTTTTACGATTGTATGTTGTACAGACGCTTTGGTATTTGAAAAGTGCCTTTTTATAAATAAAGTATGACATGACTTGAACTGGATGACACCATGCTACTAACAAAAATATACAGGTCCTGGGTGTCGCCTTCGGGTACGAAGATACAGCCACAGGAAACTGGATGGGGAGACCGGAAATAGCCAAGAGGAAAATTAATCACTGGAAATCCTGGCCTATGACGAGGACTAAATGAGTTTTTTAAATGAAAACGTTTATTATCCTTATTTTTTGTACATCTGTTTCCCCTTGCCTGGCTATGTAGTATTTTATTTAGATTATTATGGGGAGCAGATTGAATCCTGACCGGCGATGCCATACATACATGCCCAGTAAGGAAGGAGGGCTAGGGACGGGGAATCAGCTTGTTCATTTGACACCTATCATACAAGAGAACGTCTTACCCTAGACAATGCTGTTTTCTGATTGCTGGAGCTCCTTAATCGCTCTCTGGGACAGAGGGGAAAATTAGATTTGACAAACGTTGCCCCTCCCTTCATATGTCAAAGGCTGTTTTGTTTTTTCTTGGCTGAAGCAATAGAGGCTTACAGTGGCACAGACTGAATCCCTTTCCAGGAAATAGGTGTACTCCCTGCCTATAAGCAGTTTTTTTCTGGAAGACCGAGTCTTTCAGAGTTTGACAGGGTCCCTAGTGAAACCATCCTGCGAGTCACAACTGAATCCCACATCCAGGCCAAAATCTGGGACACAATATGGCTTGACAACCTTAATGTACGAAAAATAATCACAAACACAAGTCTGTGGCAGAGAGCTTCTGTCCCCAGCCGCAGTGTTCAGGGTCTTTCGAAATGATGCATCATTCATTTTTTGAATCTTCATTCATAATGCAGTTCAGGTCTCTTTTAGCAGCATGCTGGGAAGATTCGTGTTTTTAACTATTTTTTGTGATACTTTGCTTCTGAGTAAGCTTGATGCTTCATGGCAGAAGTGGGATTCTGGGACTCTTCATGTTATCGGGGTGGGCGGTAGATGTGGCTTATTTGGATTTCAGGAAGGCGTTTGACTCCGTGCCCCATGGGAGGCTGCTGTGTACAATGGCAGGACTGGGGCTGGGGCAGAGAGTAGTTAAATGGGTGGGAAGCTGGCTGGGGGACAGGAGGCAGAAGGGTCATAATAAATGGGGTGGCATCTGCGGAGGGCAAGGTAACAAGTGGGGTCCCTCAGGGATCAGTGCTGGGGCCCCTACTATTCAGTATATTTGTAGGGGACATTGTGGAGGGCCTTGAGGGAGGTGTGAGTCTGTTTGCGGATGATATCAAAATCTACAATAGGGTGGACACGCAGGAAGGGTTAAAAAGAATGCAGAGAGATTTGGGGAGGCTTGAGGCATGGTCAAAGAGGTGGCAGCTTGCATTCAATACAGAAAAGTGTAAAATCATGCATCTTGGCTACAGAAATTGGAAGGCAGGGTACTGTATGGGGGTGGTGGAACAGGAAAGGGACTTAGGCATCATTATATCAAGGGACCTGAAGGTGGAAAGGCAGTGTGGGAGGGCAGTGGCCAGGGGGAGTGGAATGCTGGGATGCATCGGAAGGGGGATCACCAGTAGGAAAAGGGAGGTCATAGTACCCTTGTACACCCATCTGGTTAGACCACACTTGGAGTACAGAGTCCAGTTCTGGAGGCCATAGCTCAGGAAGGATGTGGGGAGGCTAGAGCGGGTTCAGAGGAGAGCGACAAAGATGGTCAAAGGGTTAAGCCACCTATCCTATGAAGAAAGGTTGAGAGATCTGAACATCTCGAGTACTGTCTGACTTGATCTGTATTCTAACCTACCTGTACTATATACCATGTACCTGTACTATATACTATGTATTGTATAATCTCATCTCATTTTATGTAAGTATTCTCCCGGGTCGTGCCTGAAAATAGTCAACGTTGGCTAGCGCACCTAAGCCGGTTAACAAAAACTAAATAAAATAATTGTGCTCCCTGGAACAGAGGAGGGAGAGGGGGGAACATGATCGAGACCTTCAAGTACCTTAAGGGTATAAACAGGGTGGCAGTGGAGAGCATCTTCCAGATGAAGGGAAATCAGAGGACGAGGGGGCATGGCCTGCAGGTGGGGGGGGGGCAGTTCAGGGGTAACATTAGGAAATACTATTTCACAGAGAGAGTGGTGGAAAAGTGGAACAGTCTCCCAGAGGCGGTAGTTGGAGAAGAAACAGTGGAGGGATTCAAAAGGGCATGAGACAACCACAGGGGAGTGTTAAGGAGGGGGGCACAGGTCCAAGCAGATAGCTGGACAAATGGGCAGACTTGGAGGGCCTTGTTTCCGTCCTTTTCTGCCGTCACACTTCTATGAATCTTGGCCTGTCTGAAATGGGCAGTCTGGCAGTTGTGGTATCAGTGGACACTGCAGCAAAAAGAACTCACTGTTCTGGAATTACTGCATCAAGTCAAACATGAGTTGTCTCCGATTTATCAAAAGGATGTAGCTTGTTTCAGCCAGTCACAGTTTATAGCTTTGTTGAAAGAGATACATCGGGGGGATTAATTTGGAGCAGCCCTATGTGGGGGGCGCCATTTTATTTTTGTTTCTGTTTTGCTTTGGAATTGTTTTTTTTTTTGTGCACTGGGTTCCACTTGTAGTTTCTTGGCTGACATTTGTGTTGGGGTCATTAGGTTATTGTATGTTTTACAGTGTATTTCACTTCTGTTTGTTATTGCTTTTTTATTGATAAACAATACACCAGCTCTTTTCAGGAAGTGCCATGGGATCTTTAACGTCCACCTGAACCACCACCAGAACAGGCAGACCGGACCTCGGTTTAACGTCTCATCCCAAAAGACGGCACATAAGGAGTGCAGCAACCTCTTCTTACTGCACTATAGCGTAAGCATTGGGATTTTATACCAAATGCCTTGTGGTGGGCTAGAACCCACCACTTTTCAATATTCCGTCCCCAGAGATGAGTGTACAACCTGTTGAGCCACCATCTCCTTACATAGATACATAGACAGTGTCGGCAGATAAGGGCCTATGGCCCACCCAGTCTGCCCATTTGAGCTTGTAAGTTCAGTTTATGTTTTCCAAGAAGTCTGTTGCCCCTTACCCCTGACTTCCAGAATTCCTTTATGTCTATCCCATGCATTCTTAAATCCCGTGATTGTTTCAGCCCCTACCACCTCCTCTGGCAGGGTGTTCCACCTGTCCACCACCCGTTCTGTGAAGAAATTCTTCCTCACGTTTCCTCTGAATCGTCCTCCCTCTAACTTCATCCCATGCCCTCTAGTCCTGGAACATCTTTTTCACTTAAAAATAGTGTATTCCTGCACCCTGTTCCTCCCTGTAAGATACTTGTGTCTGTATCATATCCCCTCTCTCCTTCTCTCCTCCAGGAGTACATGTTCAGTTCCTTCAACCTGTCCTCATAGGACTTGTGATGCAATCCATGCACCATCTTTGTTGCCCTCCTCTGAACCTTCTCTACCCTGTCTATGTCCCTTACATAGGTATGGTCTCCAACTGTACACTGTACTCAGGTGGGGCCCTCACTAGTGTCTTGTATAGTGGAATTATGACTCCCTTTTCCTGCTGGTGATGCCTCGCCTATGCATCCCAGCATCCTATTTGCTTTACCTGCTGCCTTGTCACACTGTTTCCTACCTTGAGGTCATCAGAGATGATAACCCCAAGATCCCTTTCCTGCTTGGTGCATGCTATATCCTCACCCCTAACTGATATATTGTGCCAGGGTTTTTGTGCCCATATGCATTATCTTGCACTTCTTTGCATTGAATTTCAACTGCCAAACCCTGACCATTCTTCAAGATTCTGCAGGTCCCTTCTCATTCTGTCTACACCCTCTGATGTGTCTACTCTGTTACAGAGCTTTGTGTCATCAGCGAACAGTGAAATTCTGCCTTCTAGGTCCTGTGCAATGTCACTGATGAAGATGTTGAATAGGACCGATCCAGCACTGATCCCTGTGGTACCCCACTGGTCACTCTTCCTCTGTGGAGTGACAGCCATTTACCACCACCCTCTGTGTCCTGCTGCCCAGCCAGTTACCTACCCACCACACTACTGTCCTGCCCACACCCATATTCCCCAGTTTGTGTAATAGTCTTCTATGTGGCACAGTGTCAAGGCCTTGCTGAAGTCCAGATAGGCCATGTCCACTGCCCTCCCTGATCCACCTCCCTAGTCACCCAGTCAAAAATTCAATGAGGTTGGTCTGACATGACCTCCCCTGGTGAAACCATGCTGCCTTGGGTCCTGTAGTCCATTGACAACCAGATGTTCCACCAATCTCTCCTTCAGTAGTGCTTCCATGATCTTTCCCACTACCGAGGTGAGGCTGACTGGTCTGTAGTTCCCTGCTTCCTCTTTGTCCCACTTTTGTATAAGGGGACTACATCTGCTATCCTCCAGTCTTTGGGTACCTCTCCTGTTTCAGTGATCGGCTAAACAGGATAGCCAGAGGTTCAGCCACCACCTCTCTTAGTTCTTTAAGGACCCTGGGGTGCAACCCATCTGGCCCCATTGCTTTATCAACTCTTATTACTTCCAGTTCCTTCAGGACCCTTTCTCGTGTAAAGGGACTTGTGTCCATTTCTGCACCATTCTCACCCCTTGTACTCCCTTCAGACCCATTACCCTCCTCTTCCTCAGTAAAGACTGAGCAGAAATACCTGTTCAATATGTCAGCTTTACTGTTGTCATCCTCCATGCGGCCCCCATCCTCCCCCTTCAGTCTCACTATCCCTCCCTTTGCCTTTCTTTTTTCGCTTATGTCCTTGTTGCCTGCAGCCCACTGCAGTTGCATGTTTTCTGCCCAGGCAAGCAACTACCTTCACACTCAGTGCAAATGCCATCCCATGATCTACCAGCAGGAGGTGTGTGACTAGCAAGATGTTTGGGCCTTCTCTCTCCAGAAGCCACCTACCACACCACCATGATGTACAGTACCTGACCCCAGCCTGCTGTATCAGTGTGGAAGAGGGCTTACATATGAAACCCCAATCCCCACCCCAAAAGAAACTGGGCCTTCCTCCCCGAGAGCTGGATACAACAAATCGGTGATGTGCCTTAGGCAAGAAACTGCACTTCGGGGTGATCTATAGACCTCCACGGCAGGGGAAGAGCGGGACAGAGCGCTCAGGGAAGAACTTGAAAGAAGGGTGGCAAAGGGGGAGGTAGTGGTGATGGGTGATCTGAACATGTAGACATTGACGGAAATGTTCCAGTGGGCAGAAGCACCGGACGTCGGGCCTTGCTGGATGCCTTTCAAGACTACCAACTGGAACTGCTAGTTAAGGAATCCACCAGGCGACTGCAATTCTCGATGTGGTGCTCACCAACTCGGAGGTGGTAAGAGCTGTGAGAACATGGGGCCTACTGGGGGACAGCGACCATAACTCCTTTTGGTTCAAACTGGCTCTTGGGTCCAGAAAACCCCAATCAAGGGCTGAACTCCTTGATTTTAGAAGGGCTGACTTCTACAGGCTGTGGGAGCTGGTCAGGTAAAGGCTTGTCAGGGTGGACAACATGGGGGGAGAGGATGGGGAGTAATAAAGGGAGCCATTCTCAAGGCATCTAAGTTGCGCATGAGAACCGTAACCAAAAAGAACAGGTTCAAGAAACTGTTATGGTTCTCAGCAAGAGTCAGGGAAGCAGTGAGGTTCAAGAAAAAGTCCTTCTACAAGTATAAAGAAAAGCAGCGGAAGGGAGAATGGGGAGAATATTTACTGAGAAATAGGCATCTTTGTCTGTCTTTGTCTGTTTTAACCAGGACAGATAACATTTCAAAATTTGAGAATCACAGTTTTTAACAATCAACATATAGTAATTACTTTAAATAATAATTGTTTAAAACTAGTTACATAGGACGGCTCGGTGGCGTTGAGGATTGAGGCGCTGGACGCCACACCTCGCTCCATGCTGGTGACCCGGGTTCAGGAACGGACTCGCCTCCGGGGTTGGCAGGGTGGAGGGATTGAGCACCCAAAGGCTGCCTCCTCTCCAGGGAGGGGGGATTTCAGTTGTCGGTGTGTTACGCCTAGCGGAGGCTGGGGGACATTGCACTGATGCTGTACTAAAAGGGGAGTGAGTTGGGGGAGGGAGTGTGTGCGGATGCATGCGTGCCCCCCTGGCGTCATTGCACGCCCCACTCACGCAAGCACTAGTAGAGGAGGAAAAAAATGGTGACCGATCATGGCGGCCTGATGGCCATCCTTGGTACGCTCGACTTTGGGACCCCCACTGCGATGCTGGGTCATGTGTCGGCAGGAGTAAGGGGGACTCTCTGCCGCCCTGCCATGGGGGGAAAGCCGCGGGGGTATTTGGCAGCAGGTGCTCCATAGGGGCTGAAGTGAACCAGAAGTGAACCAGACGGTAGCCGGATGACTAGGAAGCCAAGACATATTGTGCAGATCGGGAGCCACAAGGTAAAAAGTACTAAGAATAAAATAAAACCAGTTACATTTTTTGCTATGTGTAGGATTGGAGCGGCAAACGCAGACACACAGCTGTATATTGAGGATGGGGGTCAAGAGCAGAGAAAAACAGTTCTGATATATTTGGGGATAAAGGAAGAAAGGAGGGAAATCGTAAGGCTAGCTGAGGTGGGTAGGGTGATAGAGGAGGACAGGAAAAAGGCCGCCATCCTTAATCAATATTTTTGCTCAGTTTTCTTTTTTTTTGTTATTTTACCAGGAGAGAGACACTAATCTGAATGCTTCTTTCTGGGTGCGACCTGGGAGCACAAGGAAGTCAAGTGACTTGCTCAGGGTCACACAGTATGCAAGTGGTGGCTGTGGGATTCAAACACTAGGGAGAATGGTGCGCCCTTGCGAGAAAGTAGCATCAAAGCAACCACAAAGGGGTCCCGGAAATGGGGCAGGCAATATTTACAAGCAAAAGGGTCCAGAAAGGGCTGTCAGGCCTAAAAATAGATGAGGCCTCAGGAACAGATGGGTTCCGTCAGAGGTTACTGTGAGCTGGCAACACTACTGGCTGAACCCCTGGTAGGCTTATTCAACGGCTCACTAAGGACGGGGGTAGTTCTCAAGGATTGGAGGGTGATGAACATAGTTCCACTCCAATGGAGGGAGGGGACAAGGAACAAGTGGAAAATTACAGACCTGTCAGCCTTATGTGTATTGTAGGGAAGCTGATGAAGTCACTGGTCAAAAAGGACCTCATGGGCTACTTGGAGAGCAACGGTCTCCAGGATAGTAAGCAGCATGGATTCGTGGCAGAGAGGTCTTATGAGGCTAACCTGATAGTTTTCTTTGACTGGGTGATGAGGGAATCGAATAGGTGCCATGCTGTGGATTTGCTGTACCTCGACTTCGGCAAGGCTCTGGACTTGGTTCTTCACAGATGCTTGCAAGATGGGGGATCTGGGAGCAGCTACGGTCATAGTAAACTGGGTGGGTAACTGGCTAAAGGGGAAGCAGCAGAGGGTTGTGGCCAATGGGGTCGATTCGGAAGAGAGGGAGTTCATGAGTGGGGTACCACAGATCTCTGTCCTGGGTCCGGTACTCTTAGTATGTTTATCGGTGACATTGGTGAGGGAATCGAGCTCTGTGGGAGGGTGGCTAGCGACAAGGGAATTCGGGGAAATGCAGAGTGACTTACTAAAGTTAGAGGGGTGGCCTAAGGTTTGACTGTTGAAACTGAACACCAAAAAGTGCAAGGTAACACCTAGGGAACAAGAATCCCAGGACAGGGTCAACAGGGCAGGTCCAACGATGAGTGCCTTAAGGCACTGAACATGTACTCGCTGGAGACCAGAAGGGAGAGGGGAGAAATGATAGAGACCTTCAAATTCCTATGGTGAACTGTAGTGAGCTATTTAGCTTCAATGCTACTTCGCGGTCACATGGACATGAGTGGAAACTGAGAGGAGGGAGGTTCAGGAGGGACATGACGAAGTACTATTTTACAGAAAGGGTCTTGGAGCCATGGAACAGTCTACCAACCAAAGTGATGGGTGCTAAAACCATTGGTGGTTTCAAATACAGTTGGGATGGAATGAAGGGTATAGTGGTTGTTCAGGGGTGGCAGAAACTGGGAGGAGAATGGGGGAAGGCTAGGACCCTGGAGGGGACAATAGGTCCCAGGGCTAAATAGAGAACTCAGGCAGAGTGGATGGACTGCTGGTCTTTTTCTGCTGTTGTTGTCTATGTTTCTAGGTACCTGACCACAGCCTCCTGTGTCAGTGTGGGAGACGGCTTACATATGAAACCCCAATCATCTCAAAGGACACTGAGTCCTCCCTCCCTGGGAGCCTGTTCCACCCCCCAATGAGATACCTGACCACAGCCACCTGTGTCAGTATGGGAGGGGGTGTACATACAAAACCCCAATCTCCCCACAGGACACTGGGCCCTATCTTGCCATGCAGTAGACTTTGTTTCTTCACTTCACTTTATTTCTTCACCTATCCTCAGCAGACTCTCTCCGGTAGGGATTCTCGGCTGGTGCTCTGTTGTCTGCCTGAAGCCCCTGACACTCACACTCTGTGGATCGAGCCCTCACCCCTCAACCTTATCCAGTCACACGACCCCCCCAGCTCTGAGCCCCCTGGGGTGTGGCTGCCAACTCTTCAAGTGCTCTATCTATAATCCAGTGGAGCGACCGGAGAGGAGGAGGGTGACCAGAAGTGTGGTTCGGTAAGGCCCAGCACGGGGCATGGGGCCCTGCCACTGATCTCCACCATCACCTACCACCAAGGTAGGGGTTTTGTCTTGCACTTTTCTCCCCGCAGGACGCAGCGTGCAATACAGTCCTGTACGGCTATCACCACTGGAGCCTGCCAATGTTCCACCCCCTTTCTACGTCCCGACGTCTGTGCCTGCCCCATGTCTCCACCAGAGGCCACAACCCCAGGAAAGGAGAGCAGTCCTCTAGGCACTCTATCCTCTCCTTCCCCTGCTGACCCCTGATGGCCCAGGTCCATTCTTGAACCCGGGTCACCGGCGTGGCGTGAGGTGTGGCATACAGCTCCTCAACCTTTAGCGCCACTGGGCCGGCACAGTGTTGGTTCCTCTGATGGTAATTGTAAAGTGGTCAACTCACAAGCAGAGGTTGGAGACACAAATTTCATAGAATGGAATGGAGGATTTATTGTGTGACACAGAATACTGGGAGGAAAAGGCAATGCACTCACAGCGATAGCAAGCAATTTAAATAGCCAACGGACTTGCTTCAGTACTCTGTAAATGACTTCTATGTTAACTTAGATTCTATAAATCACAAACTCTATAAATAACTTGTGCTCTAAAATCTACACTTCATTGAACTCTCAGCTGACATCAACACATTCCGTAAGAGACAGAAAGATTAAGGATGGCGCCACAAGACAGTCATTGATGAAAATACGAGAAGAGAACCAGAAGAAGTGTCGGCCTGCTTGCTGCTGTGATCACAGAAAATGAAGACGGCTTCCTGATGAACCCTGGAAATGCCGGACCTCTGAGCCCCTAGGGATCTTGGGAAATAAAGAACCCTAGTTGAAGAACTGTAGAAAGCAGAACCAAAATGGATACTTTTTGAAGAACCTTGAAAGTACTAACAAGTGAGGGATCTTGGGGTAATGATATCTAATGATCTCAAGGTGGCAGAGCAGTGCCACAAGGAAGTAGGCAAGGCTAGCCGGATTCTGTGGTGCATAGGAAGGGGGATTTCTTGCAGGAGAGGGGAGGTAGTGTTGCCACTGCATCACTCACTAGTGAGACCCCCACCTGGAGTACAGTGTCCAGTTCTGGAAGCCAGAGGAGGGCTACCAAATTGGTGCAGGGGTTGCATGAGAAACCATACGAGGAGAGGCAGCAGGACCTCAACATGTTCTCCCTGGAGGAGAGGAAAGTGAGAGAGGACATGACTGTGATCTATAAGTACCTCATGGGGGTGAACAAGGTGCAGGGGATGTCCCTTTCAGAGAAGGAGGAGCACCAGCACATGTCGGGTATACTAAGAACCTTGGGGAGTTTAAAAGGGATGTGACAAATACTTCTTCACAGAAGGGTAGTGACACCTAGAACAGCCTCCCACAAGAGGTGGTGGGGGCAAAGACAGCGGGGGGCGTTAGACATGAGTGGGATAGGCACGGGGGTATAATAGGCAGAGGAAAGGGAGGAGGGAGGGAAACTGGTGAGCAAATAGAGTCCAGGGTGTAGTAACAGGCAGGGAAGATAGTGCAGTCTAGATGGGCCTGCTGGTCCTTTTCTGCTGACACATTCTGTGTTTCGATGTTTCTACCGGATCTCTGAGTCTTTGTGGATCCTAGGAAAAAGAAGACGATGGTTACCTGTGGAAGGAAGAACCCTAGCCCACTTTACATCCAAAAAGGCCTCACTAATGAAATGTGGCAGATCCTAGACTTACAAATACCGGGAAGGGGAAAAGTGTGCTGAGGTTTAAAATGCAACAGGGGGTGGACTCACTAACACACTACGATAACTAAGCAACTGGCCTCTTTTAGTCTGTCACGCATGTAGTGTGGCTGGTCTCATGCATTTATGTGGCACTCTATCCGAACATCCTGTGGTTGTGTGAACCATTTAATTCAACTTAAATCCTTTGTTGTCAAATAAGAAAAGCACTGTCTCTTTAAATCATGCAGTTTGTTACGTGGGCTATTTGATCAAGCAGTGTAAAGATTTAGGCAGTCTCCATCATACCATTAAACAAAGTGCGTTACCTCAAGATATAGGCAGTCTTTAGCATGCAGTTTAATGGTGGGCTGTAACAACTGATATGTGTACCTGTTACTGTATTTTTTTTTGGATTTAATTATTTCTGCAGGTTTATCAGAATCTTGCAGCTAAAGGGACAACGTTGACATTCCTGGGAAAAAGCCCAGATTTGTATCAGGGACAGACCAGATGGCTCTGAGGTCAATTTACTATCTGTGCTGCCTTGTATCATAGCAGGACCCCTGGACACTTTATGATAATGCTTAGAAAGTGTCTTTACATTTATTTTATTTATGTGTTTATTGAAGTCTAGAAATTACAAACCTTTGAGTCAGAGATTCCTTTACAAAGGCTCTACGTCAAGAAAGAGCACAACAAAATACAAGGTGCAAAATGGAGTACAAGTGCAGGAACAGATTACGTACAATATACAATACAGATGTAACCCCTAGATGGCTCTATACCAAGGGCTACTACCCCTGCCTGCTTCACTACTGACAGGTTGAGGGGCCTAGGTCCTATGGCGGGTGCCTCCACCCAGAGGTCAGGGTTTGTAGAGGTTAGACTAGCTTGGTCACAGCCCTCTGGGACACTGAGACCCCCTTTTATTCCCTCTAGTGGCTCACACAGTACACCAGAGTTACAGCCCCAATACCCCACGTATACACACTGTTCATTCATAAAGTACCACTTACCCTCGAGACTGATTCTGCAGCACGTCTCTGAGGACCCCCTGTAAAATAAGGTTAAACAACATACACAGCAAAACACAATGCTGTTTCCATAAGTACCAACACCACAGACAGTATATAGTATAACAACAACAAATCTGATTTATTTAGGGGGCAGTAACACGGAAGGGGGAAATCAGGTTAGTTGGTGGCATTAAATCACAGTACTGTGCACACTTACAGGGTCTGAAAAGTCACACTCTGGGTACCCAGGTTAGGGGGGCTAGCCAGGTCCGTTGCCCGGGGTTGGCCGGCAGGTGCAGATGGATAGGGCCCTGTAGAAGAAAATATATGCACAACACCCAATTGTAATCCGGAGCCGGATGGCTCAGTCCATGAAGCAGTGAAACAACAAGAATTAGATGACACACTTGTGATTGAAAACAGGCTGCAGAGGAATACCCTGATTTGTACTCACAATACCCAAGCTGAAAACCGGATGGTGGATGTTCTTCTGGACTGCCAGAACAACAAGGCATGGAGACAAAGTCCTTATGACTGGACTCCACTGCAGTTGATAGCAAACGGATTTAGTCCGAGACAAGCTGGGGTTTGCTTCCAGCTTCAACGCACAGCACACAGCACTGTGGATTGGAAATAGCAATTCCCCACAAGCACTACGCACATTCATATGTAAAAGAAAAGTACTATACCAGGCAGACTGCTCCTCGATCCCGATCGCAATTACTGCAAAATACCCGGGAGCACACACAGCAGCTTCAGTTCCTGACAGACTGAGCGCGATTCAGCAATTTCTCCAGTCTTCTACAGGGTGAGCCTGGTTTCCACACTTCCAGTGCTTCTTTCTCCTCACAACTCGGATTCAGTCCAAACTGGCACTCACAAAAGCTGCAGACTGAAACTCAGGGCCTCCCACGCGCTTCCCGCGCGAAACTATACACCACAGAAGCACAGAGCTCCTTCTCTCTTCACAGTCACAACTGATCTGATCTTTCCAGTCCAGAGCAGGGCATTTCCTTTAGCTCCACACCATTCTGTTGGCTGGTTCAGCTGTCACTCACAATAAGACTCCTTCTGTTGGTGGAAAAAGGCGCCAAGGTTAAAACTACATTTCCCAGAGTCACTGCCCATACAATCCCCTTGTGGCTGGCTCAAAATTGAGAGTCCAAGTTCCAATTCGTTCACAGGCTCCATTTTAGGGTCTCCCTATCATCCTGATTGGTCCAAGTCAGCTATTCAGAACCAAAATGAAAGAGCTACACTGAAACAGTTTGTGCTGAAATGAAGACAGGTTAGACAAACTACATTTTCTCAGTCACTCTAAATGATTTCTGGCAAACAGTTATATCTTTCAAAGGGCTCCCTCTGCCGTGTAGCTAGCAGCAGAAGCAGGTAATTAGGGGAGCTTAACCAGCGGGATCGAGCATTAAATACACAGTCCCCATACAACTAATTAAGTCTGCAAGCAGACAGCTCTTAAAGAGACAGTACGTGGGGGCTCAAATAGCACTTAGCTGGAACCACATTTAAACAGCTCAGACGCCGAACACCGCCCAGACTTGGAGCATTCAGGGAAGCTCCTGGAAGACTTTTGGGAACCCCAATTTACAGGGGGGTTACACCTACAATGTACCATTTCGTACAAGTTACAGTCAGGAGTATAGATATGGGTGGGCATAGGTCCAAGAAAGCAAGTGAACGGGGGGAGCAGGGGTGACGGAGAACAATGGGAGGAGGGAGAGGGAGACAGAGAGGGAACACAGGAAATAGGGATGGTAAGGGAGGAAGAGAAAAGTACTTGCTTCAGTCAGGGATGACATTGTCATAACGAAATGAGGATAAGAGGAAGAGGGGCAAGTTAGAGGAGGGAGAATAACAGACGAGGCCAGATCTCAGAAAGCTGCTAGCTAACAAAAAAAAATTCCTCTTGTGCAAGATGGCTTGGGACAGAAAACAGATGCATGTGTCTGAAGATCACATCAGACTGTTTTTTTTTTTTTGAATACCCAGCTCTCCGTTGAATCCATAATGTCAAAGTGACATACTGGATGATGTATCATGGGGGCACCTGGAGGGTCTTAAGGTCTGACAAAGCCTGAAAGAGACAGTCAGGTTTGGGAGTGTGAACGACTACCATCTAAGGGTTCGAGTCTGCCCTGATTCATCAAAATGTCCTGTGTGGTAAGCGATTCTACCTTGCTACAGACACAGATAGGTATTTTCTGTGTGTAACCTACTGTTCAGAATAATTTTCTTTTTTTTCTTTAGAGTTACTGTTCCCCATAGCCTTTCTGTAGCATCCTGTATTATACGTGTAAAGATCCTGAAGTATTAAAACTATGCTTCTTTCATATACTACATCCTACTGTGACTGAGTCCTTTGAGGTACAGCTAACTGATTTATAACTGGCAAAACTGTATTACTGCCTCTGAAGAGGCAGTAATGATGGCCGTGCATCTCCACTTAACTCTTTGATGGTTCTCGTACTTATGGCCTTTAGCTGTGCTGCACCCTGTTCCCCTTGACTAGTGCTCACAGCACTCTGCCGCAGCCATACAAGTGCCCATACAGTTGACCATAGACTGTTTTTTCTGCATTTGTACATATTGGCTTTACTCCCCCATTACCGTACATATCTATATATGCATATTTTGACTTTTCTACTATATGTCTATATCTGTATATGGTTTACAACTTCCTTGTGCCTATTAATTGTATGATCAATTGTGTGCTCATTTTAATTGTGTTACTGTATGCTCCACTGTACCCTTTCCCCCAGGATGCATCTGGACTCGAGCGGTACCCCGCTCAGTATGCCTTCCTGGTAAAACTCTTAAATAAATAAAGAGAAGGCTACCGCTACCATATCTTGTTTTTAAAGCAATGAGTTCTCAGCTGTGACAGAGAGGGGTGGGTCAGTTACCTTTGAGCAAGGATCACTGTACTGTGTGAGCAGTGACTCAGGAGGGATTCAAACCTAGAGAAGCCCCAAGAAATTGGCTATACTAAGTGGTGACAGCTACTGAGTACCCTTGCAGGCATCTGAAGGGTTTGAGAAAACTAGCAACACTGACTGACAGCGTCTGGGAGAGAGCAGTTTGCCACAAATGCTTCACTTTAAAACGTACCAGCAGTCTGTAGCAGTCAATTAAATTGTTTACTTTCAATCCTGTACAGAGTTTGTAGTAAACGGTTTAAATAGAACCATTACTTTATATTATCCCTTAACTCTCCGACAGCTGTACAGCACCCCTTAACTCTCTGACAGCCGTGCAGCACCCCTTAACACACTGATGCCCGTGCAGTACTCCTTAACTTTCTGATAGCTGTACAGCACCCCTTAACTCTCTGATGGCTGTGCAGCACCCCTTAACTCTCTGATGCCTGTGCAGCACCCCTTAACTCTCTGATGCCTGTGCAGCACCCCTTAACTTTCTGATCCCTGTGCAACACCCCTTAACTCTCTGACAGCTGTGCAGCACCACTGAACACACTGATGGCAGTACAGTACTCCTTAACTCTCGGATAGCTGTACAGCACCCTTTAACTTTCTCATGGTTGTGCAGCAAACCTGAATCTAATAGCTGTGCAGCACCCCTTAACTCTTTGATGCCTATGCAACACCCCTTAACTCTCTGAAGACTCTGCAGCACCCCTTAACTCTCTGATGGCTGTGCAGCACCCCTTAACTCTCTGATGCCTGTGCAGCACCCCTTAACTCTCTGATGCCTGTGCAGCAACCCTTAACTCTCTGATGTCTGTGCAGCACCCCTTAACTCTCTGAGGGTTGTGCAGCACCTCTTAACTCTCTGATACCTGTGCAGCACCCCTTAACTCTCTGATGCCTGTGCAGCACCCCTTACTCTCTGATGGCTGTGCAGCACCCTTTAACTCTCTGATACCTGTGCAGCACCCCTTAACTCTCTGATGCTGTGCAGCACTCCTTAACTCTCTGATGGCTTTTCAGCACCCCTTAACTCTCTGATGCCTATTCAACACCCCTTAACTCTCTGATGGCTGTGCAGCACCCCTTAACTCTCTGAAGACTCTGCAGCACCCCTTAACTCTGTGATGCCTGAGCAGCACCCCTTAACTCTCTGATGGCTGTGCAGCACTCCTAAACTCTCGGATGGCTGTGCAGCACTCCTTAACTCTTGGATGGCTGTAAAGCACCCTTTAACTCTCTGATTGCTGTGCAGCAATCTTTAACTCTCTGATGCCCATGCAGCACCCCTTAACTCTCTGATGCCTGTGCAGCACCCCTTAACTCTCTGATGGCTGTGCAGCACTCCTTAACTCTCGGATGGCTGTGCAGCACTCCTTAACTCTCGGATGGCTGTACATCACCCCTTAACTCTGATTGCTGTGCAGCAATCTTTAACTCTCTGATGCCCATGCAGCACCCTTAACTCTCTAATGCCCGTGCAGCACCCCTTAACTCTCTGATGGCTGTGCAGCACTCCTTAACTCTTGGATGGCTGTGCAGCACTCCTTAACTCTCAGATGGCTGTACATCACCACTTAACTCTCTGATGGCTGTGCAGCACCCCTTAACTCTCTGATGCCTGTGCAGCACTCCTTAACTCTCTGATGCCTGTGCAGCACTCCTTAACTCTCTGATGGCTGTGAAGCACCTCTTAACTCTCGGATGGCTGTGCAGCACTCCTTAACTCTCGGATGGCTGTGCAGCACTCTTTAACTCTCGGATGGCTGTGCAGCACCCCTTAACTCTCTGATTGCTGTGCAGCAATCCTTAACTCTCTGATGCCCGTGCAGCACCCCTTAACTCTCTGATGGCTGTGCAGCACCCCTTAACTCTCTGATGGCTGTGCAGCATCCCTTAACTCTCTGATGGCTGTGCAGCACCCCTTAACTCTCTGATGCCTGTGCAGCACCCCTTAACTCTCTGATGCTGTGCAGCACTCTTTAACTCTCTGAAGGCTTTTCAGCACCCCTTAACTCTCTGATGGCTGTGCAGTACCTCTTAACTCTCTGAAGACTCTGCAGCACCCCTTAACTCTCTGTAGACTCTTCAGCACCCCCATGCTGCACACCTTAATGCTCTAACGGCTGTGTAGCACCCCTTAACTCTTTCATTGCCGTGCAGATCCACTTAACTCTCTGATGGCTGTGCAGCACCCCTTAGCTCTCTGATACCTGTGCAGCACTCCTTACCTCTTTGATGGCTGGCAGCACCCCTTAACTCTCTGATGCCTATGCAGCACCCCTTAACTCTCTGATGCTGTGCAGCACCCCTTAACTCTCTATTGCCTGTGCAGTGTCACAGATTCACTGTGCAGGTCAGGCCCTCTACTCCCAAAGTGCCAACCTCTGAGCGCAGTTTTGTGAACAGTGTAACAGACAAGGTAACCCTCTTGTCTGTTTTTGTGAGTTCGGATCAACCTTTGGTCTCAGTTCTGGAGGGATTCAAACTGTTAACCTCTTGCTAGCATACCCAATGCACAGGCTCAGATATATCTGTCTTTGGGGGGCCAAATATATTTGCCTATGGGCACCTAACCTGGTATTCAGAGATGCATCATTTAAAACTTTTATAAGACCTCAGATTTAAAACTCTTCTCTTTCCAGTTTGATACTGCCATACAAGCTATATGTCTGCTGAACCATAAATTTTATTTATTTATTTTATTTATTTAGTTTTTGTTGACTGGGTAAGTGCACTAGGCAGATGTTGTCTATTATCAGGCACAACCCAGGGGAAGGGGGATACAGATGAAATGCCAACTGACCTTGAACCAGAGTAAGCTGTTGCTGGTATTTTTAGTGTATGAGGGAAATTTGGCCGGGGCACCAGGGAAATTCCCCTACTCTTTTCGATAAGTGCCATGGGATCTTTAACATCCACCTGAACTACCACCAGAACAGGCAGATGGGACCTCGGTTTAACGTCTCATCCGAAAGACGGCACCTCGGGAGTGGAGCACCACCCTCATGCTGCACTACTGTGTCAGTATTGGGATATTAACCCAAGTGCCTTTTGTGGGGATAGAAGACAGACCAGGTTTTCTCTAAAATTAGAGTTTTTAGTAAAATATATAATAATACAATACAGAACTCTTATATCATAAGACATACATATCTTTAAACAAAACAAGGTTTAAAGCAGTGCAATTCCTACAACTATATTTAGATTTGTCTAGCTTTCTAAATACCGTTTTTCAGTGCTCAGATGTTTTTTGGTCAGTGTCAGATACAAAATGCACCTATAGTGAAAGAGAATAATCTTTACAAGCAGTATTTGCCAACTCCTTTTTGATGAAGTCATCTAGCCCCTCCTCTGGTCAAATATCTAACAAAAATATATTTTTATACAACCACAGGATGTCATTTCAAAGTATTAATTCTGCACAAATGTGGTCCCTATCTATAAAAAGGGATCTAGACAGGAAGTGAGTAACTATAGACCTGTGAGTTTGACTGCTGTCCTGGGGAAAATGTTGGAAACCATTATAAAGGACCAAATAGTGGGGTTTCTAAAAACAATGGAGGGTTGTGATGATGCACAACATGGTTTTAAAAAGGGGTTATCATGTCAAACAAATCTTCTGGAATTTTATGAACACGTGAGTAGGGCTTTGGACGAAGGTAACTCTGTGGATGTGGTGTTCTTGGATTTTTCAAAGGCGTTTGACAAAGTTCCACATGGTGAATTGATTAATGCTCTGATAGAACATAGAATACCGGGGTACATTACAACCTGGGTAAAGGCATGGTTGAATGAGAGAAAGCAGAGGGTTTGTTTAAAAGGAGCTTCTCCTGATTGGTTGGGAGTGGAGAGCGGAGCCCCCCAGGGATCTGTTCTGGGGCCCTGCTTGTTTAATATTTATATACATTCATTGTCTGGAGGAGGTGATGTTTGGGAAATCAAATTTGCAGATGACACTAGAATTGGTATTAGTATCAGAAATGGAGAGGATGTAATGGAATTGCAAAATGCCTTATTTAAAATGGAAATTTGGGCTAGGGAAAAAAAAGTTATCCTTTAATACCGACAAATGTGTAGTGATGCACTTTGGGAAGAAAAATAAAAAAGCCGATTATTTTTTAAATGGACATATATTGGGTAAAGTAGTGGAAGAAAGAGATTTGAGTGTTAAAGTGACAAGCGATCTTAAGTTCCATCAGCATTGTAACCAGGTTATAAAGTCCACTAGTGGTATTATCAACATCAAGAAACATATAAAGAGTAGGAAGAGGGAAGTGATTGTGCCTCTCTTTGGAGCACTGGTGAGGCTGCAGTTGGAGTATTGCGCACAGTTCTGGTCCCCTGGTTTCAGGCTGGATGTAAAGATATTGGAGAGGGTTCAGAGGAGGGCTACCAGGTTAATAGCTGATGTTAGGGACCTGGACTATGAAGACAGATTGGAGGATTTGGGGATGTTCACATTGGAGTATAGGCGATTGAGAGGGAACATGTGTATGGTGTATAATGCACTTAAAAACTCAAGTCTAAGGGATAAATTGGGACTTACATTAAGGGAACAGTGATATGACACTAGGACACATTCATGGCAACTTAAGGGGCAAAATTTTAGGACCACGAAAAGAAGACACTGGTATAGTGTTAGAGTCATTCCAGTGTGGAATAACTTACCTGAAGAGGTAGTTACAAGTAAGACAATAGTTGAGTTTAAGAGGAAATTGGACAAATATTGCATAGCAAACAAAATAGGGAGTTACAATAATTAGAATAAACAGCGAGCACAATGGACGTAAGTCTTCTTTGCTCTGAAATTACCTATGATAACCTTAGCATAACTCAAGTTTCAATGACACCTCTTTTGATCTCATGCTGTACCCTCTTCACACAGGCTTCATAGGGTCATTTACAACCTTACACTTCTATGTAACATCCTAGCTTCCCTTATGTTAACGTCATAAATCTAGTTTATGATTTCTCTCTTAACAACATTAACTTAACAACTCTGTAATTAGCTCAGAGAAACAGGATCCTTAATAAAAGTCTTCCAGTAACTGTCAGCAGTTCTCTTGGCCTGCATCTGTCAGCTAAAATCTGGCGGGGGGTAATTCCTAGAGCATTTTATTTTCAGCAGAGACAGTCATAATACATTTTATATAAAAAAATATTATCCAGCACTCAGAACTGGCTGTCTATGTCACACTCCTCCCCACCTAGACTGAATTTGGGGGATCTATCTCCTACATGGGATGAGCTTCCCAAATCAGTTCACACCTCATAGACCCTAGACAGCCCATCGGCATTATGATTCTGAATGCCTGCCCTATGTATGATTGTCAGATCATATCCTTGCAAAGCAAGACTCCATCGTAGCAGTCTCCCATTGCTCTTTCCCATCTGCGTCAGCAAAACCAGGGTGCTGTGGTCAGTCTGCACCACAAAATGCTGCCCATACAAGTATGGCTCTAATTTCTTCAGGGCCCACACTATGGCAAGACACTCTTTTTCCACCATGGAGTACACTTGCTCCCTGGGGATAAGTTTCCTGCGCAAGTACACAACTGGGTGGTCTGTCCCTTGGCTAGACATCTGGCTAAGTACTGCCCCAATACCCACGTCTGAGGCATCCGTCTGAACTATAAAGGTTTTGCTATAGTCCGGACTTGTCAAAACAGACTACTGCACAGTGCCTCCTTCAGTCTGGTAAAGGCTTCCTCACAGGCTGGGCCCCAGGTAATTTTCTTTGGCATCTTTTTCTTTGTCAGATCAGATAGGGGAGCAGCCAGGGCACTGTAATTAGGTACAAACTTTCTGTAGTACCCTGCGGTCCCAAGAAAGCTCCTGACCTGCTTCTGGGTTTCTGGTCTGGGCCACGCCTGAATCACCTCTATCTTCATTTGGTTAGGACAGAACTGTCCCCAGCCTACCACATGCCTGAGGTATGCCACTT
Source organism: Neoceratodus forsteri (assembly GCA_016271365.2). Lineage (NCBI taxonomy): Eukaryota > Metazoa > Chordata > Ceratodontiformes > Ceratodontidae > Neoceratodus > Neoceratodus forsteri. The sequence continues at coordinate 658,985,005 of CM028138.1, forward strand.
CCCCCATGGCCACCTGGCACTTCTCAGCTTTGACAGTGAGCCCGGCCCTCTGTATCCTGCCCAGCACTTCCCTAAGGTGTGAAAGGTGTTCCTCCCAGCTGGTACTGAATGGCAATGTCATCCAGGTACACTACAGCGTTCTCCTTAGTACCATTCAACACCTGGTTCACCAACCCTTGGAAAGTGGCCGGGGCGTTCTTCATTCGGAAAGGCATTACTTTAAACTCAAATAAGCCTATCGAAGTGATGAAGCCCAACCTCTCCCTAGCTCTGTCTGTCAATTCTACCTGCCAAGACCCCTTGGTCAGGTCAATAGTCGTAAGGTAGGTTGCCCCTCCCAACTTGTCCAGGAGTTCATCTGTCCAGGGCATCAGGTGGGCATCGGACTTTGTGACTGCATTCAGTCCACGATAGTCCACACAGAAATGAGTTGAGCCATCTGGCTTGGGTACAAGGACTACGGGTGAGGCCCAGGGCTGTGGATCTGGATTACCCCTAAATCCAGTATCCCCTCCACTTCCCTCCGAATGTCCTTTTGGACAGCCTCTGACACCCGATATGCTGTCCGCCGTATGGGTGTCTGTGTCCCTGTCTCCACATCATGTGTCGCTAAGGGGTTTAGTCCAGGCTTGGCGCTAAACAAGGGGGGCAAAGTCTGCTAAAACCTCCCTTACTTTCAGGACCTGGTCTGCGTTTAGATGGGGAGACAATTTTACTGCCTCCACAGAGGACTCCCACTTACTCTCTTCCAGCATGTCCAGAAGGGGGTCTTCTTCATCCGTCCCTTCCCCATGACTACATACTGCGAACACCATGTCAGCCCTATTTGCATATGGCTTCATCATGTTGACATGGTACATCTTTTCAGTCTGTCTACAGTCAGGTAACTTCACAATGTAGTTCATGTCATTTACCTTCCTAACCACTTTGTACGGTCCTGCCCACTCAGCTTGTAGCTTGTCTTTCCAGACCGGAATAAGGACCATGACTTCCTGACCCACCATGTACGAGCGAGCTCTGACTCTGTGGTCGTACCACACCTTTTGTCTCTGTTGGGTAGCTGCCAGGTTGCTCTGGGCTGTCCTCATAAGCTCCTTCAGCCTTTCCCTAAACCTAAGGACATAATCCACAATGGGAATTCCCTGGGTGGCGTGCTTGCCTTCCCAGTCCTCCCGGATCAAGTCTAGAGGCCCACATACCCGGCGTCCATATAAGAGTTCGAAGGGGGAAAATCTTGTCGACTCTTGGGGCACCTTTCTGTATGCAAACAACAGGTGGGGAAGGTATTTCTCCCAGTCCCTCCCATGCTGTTCAGCAAACGCTCGGAGCATTGACTTCAGGGTACCATTGAATCTTTCCACAAGCCCATTGGCTTGTGGGTGATACGGTGTCGTGCATCTCTGCACCACCCCACACTTCTCCCATAAACATTTCATCAGGTCTGATATGAAGGAACTCCCTAGATCAGTGATTACCTCCCGCGGAAACCCAGCACGGGAGAAAATCCCAAGTAAAGCATCTGTCACTTTGTCTGTCCTCAGTGAGGATAGGGCGACTGCCTCTGGGTACCGGGTGGCATAATCCACCACAGTCAGGATGAATCTCTTCCCCGAGGAGCTGGGGGTATTTAAAGGCCCCACAATATCCATTCCCACCCTCTGGAATGGCTCCCCCAGTATGGGCAATGGGATCAGGGTGGCTTGGGTTTTATTGCCCGCCTTCCCTATTTCTTGGCACCGGTGACAAGACCTGCAATACTCCTTCATCTGCTGGGTGAAGTTAGGCCAGTAGAAATTCTGGGCCAACCTCTGCATAGTGTGTGCAATTCCCAGATGACCAGACAAGGGAATATCATGTGCAATTTTGAGCAGCTGCTCACGATACCCCTGGGGAATGACAAGCTGCCTGCCTAGCATCCCTCCCTCTGTCTGTACTGCCTGTGTATACATCAGTACATTTTCCCAATAAACCTTATGTCTGCCATCGCCTCCCTCTGTGCCCTCTGAGTCTGCCCAAGCCCTCAGCTTCTCTAAACTTGGGTAACTTCTCTGAGCAGCTACAAACGCCTCACAGAGTCCCAAGGCATGGGACAAGTGCCCTTCAGTCAGTAAACTAGGGTCCCTAGCACTAGCGTCAGGGCCCTCAGGATCACTGTCAATCCTAACCCTCTGACAATTGTTCACCCCTCCCTCTTTGGAGTAATCTTCCATAACTGTGTGGTCACTCACTACCAGGGAAATTTCTACCCCCTTTTTGTCAGTATCCCCATCTGGAGACACAGGCTGGGGAACCAGCCTCTCTGTGGTTTCCACACTGGTTTCTGTGGGGTTCAGGGAACTGCTATTTTCCCTTGTCGCTTGGCTATGGGTAACTGCACATACCATCCCCTGTTGGAGATTGCTACCCAGGATCACATCTACTGCTAACGTTTTAGCTACAGCCACCTGTTGCACAGTTCCCTCCCTGTTTCACCCCAGTCCAGGAGAACACTGGCCAGTGGCAATGTTTTCGCTTCACCCACAAAGTCCTGTACAGTCACGTATTTGTTTGGGATAAGCTGACCAGGCTGTACTAGATCCCCTTTCACCAATGTCAGGGATGCCCCTGTGTCCCTTAACCCCTGCATCTGTACGCCATTTACCATGACTGGGTGCATGTGTTCTCTCATGTTCACTGGCATGCTTCCAGGGACACACAAACAACCCACCTCTTTTCTGGTACTACTTTGCGTATTATTGCTTACCCGTCTTGGACACTGTCTGGCAATGTGCCCAGTTTTTTTACATAACCAACAGGCATTTCTTACTTCAGAGAAAGCTTTTCTCTGAAACCTGCGGCTAACTGGTTTTGGTGGGGGCAGTGAGGGTTTTAGCTGCCCTGAAGGCATGCATTTCCCTTTCTGCACTGCCACGTCCATCCCATTCACTCTCAGAGCAGGTCTGCTCTTGGCATAGCGGTCCGAGAGTTCAGCAGCCTCTTGCACTGTTTTTGGATCTCGGTCCTCTAGCCAGGTTTTTAACTCTGCTGGGCATGCCCAATAAAGCTGTTCTAATAAAATCACATTTTCAATTTTAATCAACAGAGTTTGCCTCAATTCCTTCCCACCAATGTTTTAAAAACTGACGTTGCTTTGTGGCTAGCTCCTCATAGCTCATATCAGGGCTTCTCCTGAGATTATGGAATTTAGCTCTGTATGATTCAGCAGTTAATTCAAACTTTTTTAGTAGTGCAGCTTTTAACTTGCTGTAACCATCACTGTCTTTATTGTCCATGTGACCCAATGCATCCCGAGCTTTTCCAGTAAGTGGCGGGGATAGCTGGAAGTTCCAGGACTCTATAGGAATTTTAGCCTGAATACAAACTTTTTCAAAAGAATTTAAAAAGGCATCTAAATCCTCCCCATACTTAAACTCAGCTATTAATTTAGAGTTCAATTTGTAACCCAATCCTGCAGTCCCAGTTAAACCCAAGCCACTTTCCTGCCCTGGTGCCGCTGGTTGGAGTCGTAGCTTCTCCAGTTCATGTTGCCACTGGCGCTCCTCTCTCCTCTCCTCTGCAGCTCTGCATTCTCACTCTCTCTTCTCCTCTGCCTCTCGCTGGTGCTCACATTCCTCACAGTCTGCTTCCCTCTGTTGTTGCTCTGCCTCTCTGCGTTCTCGCTCTTCCTCATGGTCCGCCTCTCACTTTTCTCGCTCTCTGCTCTCCTGGGACTCCAACTCCATCCTGCACAACTCAAGTTGCAACCTGAGAACATCCGAATTCAGGACACTGGTGACTCGTCCCTGCTGCTGTGGCCCTTCACTGGCAGTGGCCCTGCTGTCCTCCTCATTGGCTCAGGACCCCTCACTGGCTGCTAGTTCTGCCACGCTCGAGGTCTGGTCCCTTTCAGTCACGGTCTGTGACTCCCTGCTCTGGGTATCTGCTACCATCAGGGCCTCCATGAGGTTCTCCTTACTGGCTTTCACCTCGAACAGGACTCCTCTGTCCTCACACAACTGTTTTAACTGTTCTACAGTGTGCCTGCTGTAGTAGTACGCCATCTTTCCTAACTACTGCTACTCTGACTTTGCAGATTAGAAAAAAAAATAAAATAGGTAGGAACTTGACTGTACACCAAGTGATATATAGTTCTGTTTTCTTTTTAAAATAAAACTCTGTCTTTTTCTTTCTTTGCAAGAGAGCTTACGGTCTCAGCTGACAGAACAATAAAGCTTGTGATACCAAAATTTTGCCACCGCTGTCAAGCAATCTGTCACAGATTCACTCAGCAGGTCAGGCCCTCTACTCCCAAAGTGCCAACCTCTGAGCACAGTCTTGTGAACAGTGTAACAGACAAGGTAACCCTCTCGTCTGTTTTTGTGAGTTCGGATCAACCTTTGGTTTCAGTTCTGGAGGGATTCAAACTGTTATCCTCTTGCTAGCATACGCAATGCACAGGCTCAGATATATCTATCTTCAGGGGGCCAGATATCTTTGCCTACGGGCACCTAACCAGGTATTCAGAGATGAACCCTTTAAAACTGTTATAAAGACCTCAGATTTAAAACTCTTTTCTTTCCAGTTTGATACCACCATACAAGCCATATGTCTGCTGAACCATAAATATTTCTTAGCAAAAGAAAGCAATTCAAAGACAGACCAGGTTTTCTCTAAAATTAGAGTTTTTACTAAAATATATAATAATATGTCAAACATACAATACAGAACTCATATCACAAGACATACATATCTTTAAACAAAACAAGGTTTAAAACAGTACAATTCCTACAACTATATTTAGATTTGTAGAGCTTTCTGAATACATCTTTTCAGTGCTCAGATGTTTTCTTGGTCAGTGTCAGATACAAATGCATCTCTATAGTGAAAGAGAATAATCTTTACAAGCAGTATTGGCCAACCCCTTTTGGATGAAGTCATCTAGCCCCTCATCTGGACAAATATCTAACAAAAATATATTTTTATACAACCACAGGATGTAATTTTATTAATCTATACTGTACAGCTATACAGGATGTATTAATTCTGCAACCTTAGCATAACTCAAGTTTCAATGACACCTCTTTTAATCTCATGCTGTACCCTCTTCACACAGGCTTCATAGGGTCATTTACAACCATACACCTGTATGTAACATCCTAGCTTCCCTTATTTTAATGTCATAAACCTAGTTTATGATTTCTCTCTTGACAAAATTAACTTAACAACTCTGTAATTAGCTCAGAGAAACAGGATCCTTAATAAAAGTCTCCCAGTAACTGTCAGCAGTTCTCTTGGCCTGCATCTGTCAGGTAAAATCTGGGGGGGGGGTGAGAGAGGTCATTTCTAGAGCATTTTATTTTCAGCAGAGACAGTCATAATACATTTTATATAAAAAAATATTATCCAGCACTCAGAAACTGGCTGTCTACATCACATGCAGCACCCATTAACTCTCTAATGCCTGTGCAGCACCCCTTAATTTCTCCCTGACGGCTGACAGCACCCCTTAAATCTCTGATGGCTAGCAGCACCCCTTAACTCTCTGATGACCTTGAAGCAGCACTTAAATTTCTGATGGCTGTGCAGCACCCCTTAACTCTCTGATGCCTGTGCAGCATCCCTTAACTCTCTGATGGCTGGCAGCATCCCTTAACTCTCTCATGGCTGTGCAGCACCCCTTAACTCTATGATGGCTGTGCAGTACCCCTTAACTTTCTGATGGCTGTGCAGCACCCAGTAACTCTCTGATGCCTGTGCAGCACCCCTTAACTCTCTGATGGCTGGCAGCATCCCTTAAGTCTCTGATGGCTGTGCAGCACCCCTTAACTCTCTGATGGCTGTGCAGCACCCCTTAACTCTCTGATGGTTGTGCAGCACACCTTAATCTAATGGCTGTGCAGCAACCCTTAACTCTCTGATGCCTGTGCAACACCCCTTAACTCTCTGATGGCTGTGCAGCACCCCTTAACTCTCCAATGGATGTGCAGCACCCCTTAACTCTCTGATGGCTGTGCAGCACCCCTTAACTCTGTGATGGCTGTGCACCACCCCTTAACTCTCTGATGCCTGTGCAGTACCCCTAAACTATCTAATGCCTGTGCAGCACCCCTTACCTCTATGATGGCTGGCAGCATCCCTTAAGTCTCTGATGGCTGTACAGCACCCCTAAACTCTCTGATGGCTGTGCAGCGTGGATCAGTTGGTAGCACATCCGCCTCTGGACCAGAAGGTCATGGGTTCTTGTCCCACACCAGGAATGGATTTGCACCTAAAAAGCACTGGCATCTGAGTGCAGCATTGGGGGGTGCTGTACTGCTGGGATGTACCGTCCTTCGGATGAGACGTTAAACCGAGGTCCCTTCTGCCCATCCTGGTGTTGTCCTGGTGGGTGTCCAGGTGGAAGTAAAAGAACCCAGGGCACTCTTTGCAAAGAGTAGGGAACATTCCCGGTGTCCTGGCCAACATTCCCCTTCCCATAAACCGGTTCACGCAATTATCCAGGCTGTGTGTGGGTGATGATCTGCAAGATGGCCGCCACCACACATTCAGTCACTTCACTACCAGTCTGGCATTGCTTGTAAAAGCACTTTGGATGTATGAAAAGCACTACATAAATGTTGATTCTTCTTCTTCTTAACTCTCTGAAGGCTGGCATCATCCCTTAACTCTCTGATGGCTGTGCAGCACCCCTTAACTCTCTGATGCCTGTGCAGCACCCCTTAACTTTCTGATGGCTGGCAGCATCCCTTAATTCTCTGATGCCTCTGCAGCACTCCTTAACTCTCTGATGACCTTGCAGCACCCCTTAACTCTCTGATGGCTGGCAGCACCCCTTAACTCTCTGATTCCTGTGCAGCACCCCTTTACTCTCTGATGCCTGTGCAGCATCCCTTAACTCTCAGAAGGCTGTGTAGCACCACTTAACTCTCTGAAAACTCTGCAGCACTGCTTAACTTTCTGATGGCTGTGCAGCACCCCTTAACTCTCTGATGCCTGTGCAGCACTCCTTAACTCTCTGATGACTGTGCATCACCTCTTAACTCTCTGATGGCTGTGCAGCACCGTTAACTCTCTGATGACTGTGCAGCACTCCTTAACTCTCTGATGGCTGTGCAGCACCCCTTAACTCTCTGATGGCTGTGCAGCACCCCTTAACTCTCTGATGGCTGTGCAGCACCCCTAACTCTCTGATGCCTGTGCAGCACCCCTTAACTCTCTGATGGATGGACAGCACCCCTTAACTCTCTGATGCCTGTGCAGCACCCCTTAACTCTCTGATGCCTGTGCAGCACCTCTTAACTCTCTGATGGCTGGGCATCAACCCTGAACTCTCTGATGGCAGAGCAGCACTCCTTAACTCTCCCATGGCTGAGTAGCACCCCTTAAGTCTCTGATGCCTGTCCAGCACTCCTTAACTCTCTGATGGCTGTGCATCACCCATTAACTCTTTGATAGCAGTGCAGCACCCCTTAACTATGTGATGGTTGTGCAGCACCCTTAACTCTCTGATGACTGTGCAGCACCCCTTAACTCTCTGATTCCTGCGCAGCACTCCTTAACTCTCTGATGTCTGTGCAGCACCCTTAACTCTCTGATGCCTGTGCAGCACCCCTTAACTCCCTGATGCCCATGCAGCACCCTTAACTCTCTGATGGCCGTGCAGCACCCCTTAACTCTCTGATGGCTGGGCAGCACCCCTTAACTCTCTGATGGCTGGCAGCATCCCTTAAGTCTCTGATGGCTGTGCAGCACCCTTTAACTCTCTGATGTCTGTGCAACACCCCTTAACTTTCTGATGGCTGGCAGCATCCCTTTACTCTCTGATGGCTGTGCAGCACCCCTTAACTTTCTGATGGCTGGCAGCATCCCTTAACTCTCTGATGGCGTGCAGCACCCCATAACTCTCTGATGGCTGTGCAGCACCCTTAACTCTCTGATGTCTGTGCATCACCCTTAACTCTCTGATGCATGTGCAGCACCCCTTAACTCTCTGATGTCTGTGCAACACCCCTTAACTTTCTGCTGGCTGGCAGCATCCCTTAATTCTCTGATGGCTGTGCAGCACCCTTTAACTCTCTGATGGCTGTGCAGCACCCCTTAACTTTCTGATGGCTGGCAGCATCCCTTAACTCTCTGATGGTTGTGCAGCACCCCTTAACTCTCTGATGGCTGCGTAGTACCCCTTAACTTTCTGATGGGTGTGCAGCACCCCTTAACTCTCTGATGCCTGTGCAGCACCCCTTAACTCTCTGATGGCTGGCAGTATCCCTTAACTCTCTGATGGCTGTGCAGCACCCCTAACTCTCTGATGGCTGTGCAGCACCCCTTAACTCTCTGATGTCTGTGCATCACCCCTTAACTCTCTGATGCCTGTGCGGCACCCCTTAACTCTCTGATGGCTGTGCATCACCCCTTCACTCTCTGATAGTTGTGCAGCACCCCTTAACTATGTGATGGTTGTGCAGCACCCCTTAACTCTCTGATGACTGTGCAGCACCCCTTAACTCACTGATTCCTGTGCAGCACTCCTTAACTCTCTGATGTCTGTGCAGCACCCCTTAACTCTCTGATGGCTGAGCAGAAACCCTTAACTCTCTGATGTCTGTGCATCACCGCTTAACTCTCTGATGCCTGTGCAGCACCCCTTAACTCTCTGATGCCTGTGCATCACCCCTTAACTCTCTGATAGCTGTGCAGCACAACTTAACTATGTGATGGCTGTGCAGCACCCCTTTACTCTCTGATGACTGTGCAGCACCCCTTAACTCTCTTATTCCTGTGCAGCACTCCTTAACTCTCTGATGCCCGTGCAGCACCCTTTAACTCTCTGATGCCTGTGCAGCACCCTTAACTCTCTGATGCCCATGCAGCACCCCTTAACTCTCTGATGGCTGTGCAGCACCCCTTAACTCTCTGATGTCTGTGCAACACCCCTTAACTTTCTGATGGCTGGCAGCATCCCTTTACTCTCTAATGGCTGTGCAGCACCCCAAACGTTCTGATGGCTGGCAGCATCCCTTAACTCTCTGATGGCTGTGCAGCACCCCTTAACTCTCTGATGACTGTGCAGCACCCCTTAACTCTCTGATTCCTGTGCAGCACTCCTTAACTCTCTGATGTCTGTGCAGCACCCCTTAACTCTCTGATGCTTGTGCAGCACCCCTTAACTCTATCATGCCCATGAACCACCCTTTAACTCTCTGATGGCCGTGAAGCACCCCTTAACTCTCTGAAGGCTGGCAGCATCCCTTAAGTCTCTGATGGCTGTGCAGCACCCCTTACCTCTCTGATGTCTGTGCAACACCCCTTAATTTTCTGATGGCTGGCAGCATCCCTTTACTCTCTGATGGCGGTGCAGCACTCCTTAACTCTCTGATGCCTGTGCAGCACTACTTAACTCTCTGATGGCTGTGCAGCACCCCTTAACTCTCTGATGTCTGTGCAACACCTCTTAACTTTCTGCTGGCTGGCAGCATCCCTTAACTCTCTGATGGCTGTGCAGCACCCTTTAACTCTCTGATGGCTGTGCAGCACCCTTTAACTTACTGATGGCTGGCAGCATCCCTTAACTCTCTGATGGTTGTGCAGCACCCCTTAACTCTCTGATGGCTGCGTAGTACCCCATAATTTTCTGATGGCTGTGCAGCACCCCTTAACTCTCTGATGGCTGGCAGTATCCCTTAACTCTCTGATGGCTGTGCAGCACCCCATAACTCTCTGATGGCTGTGCAGCACCCCTTAACTCTCTGATGGCTGTGCAGCACCCTTAACTCTCTGATGTCTGTGCATCACCCCTTAACTCTCTGATGCCTGTGCGGCACCCCTTAACTCTCTGATGGCTGTGCATCACCCCTTAACTCTCTGATAGTTGTGCAGCACCCCTTAACTATGTGATGGCTGTGCAGCACCCCTTAACTCTCTGATGACTGTGCAGCACCCCTTAACTCACTGATTCCTGTGCAGCACTCCATAACTCTCTGATGCCCGTGCAGTACCCCTTAACTCTCTGATGCCTGTGCAGCACCCCTTAACTCTCTGATGGCTGTGCAGCACCCCTCTACTCTCTGATGACTGTGCAGCACCCCTTAACTCTCTGATGGCTGTGCAGCACCCCTTAACTCTTTGATAGCTGTGCAGCATCCCTTAACTATGTGATGGCTGTGCAGCACCCCTTAACTCTCTGATGACTGTGCAGCACCCCTTAACTCTCTGATTACAGTGCAGCACTCCTTAACTCTCTGATGTCTTTGCAGCACCCCTTAACTCTCTGATGCCTGTGCAGCACCCTTTAACTCCCTGATACCCATGCTGCACCCCTTAACTCTCTGATGGCCGTGCAGCACCCCTTAACTCTCTGATGGCTGTGCAGCACCCCTTTACTCTCAGATTGCTGGCAGTATCCCTTAACTCTCTGATGTCTGTGCAACACCCCTTAACTTTCTGATGGCTGGGAGCATCCCTTTACTATCTGATGGCTGTGCAGCACCCCTTAACTTTCTGATGGCTTGCTGCATCCCTTAACTCTCTGATGGCTGGCAGCATCCCTTAACTCTCTGATGGCTGTGCAGCACCCCTTAACTCTCTGATGCCTGTGCAGTACCCCTTAACTCACTGATGGCTGTGCAGCAACCCTTAACTCTCTGATGTCTGTGCATCACCCCTTAACTCTCTGATGCCTGTGCGGCACCCCTTAACTCTCTGATGGCTGTGCATCACCCCTTAACTCTCTGATAGCTGTGCAGCACCCCTTAACTATGTGATGGCTGTGCAGCACCCCTTAACTCTCTGATGACTGTGCAGCACTCCTTAACTCTCTTATTCCAGTGCAGCACTCCTTAACTCTCTGATGTCTCGGCAGCACCCCTTAACTCTCTGATGCCTGTGCAGCACCCCTTAACTCTCTGATGCCCATGCAGCACCCCTTAACTCTCCGATGGCCGTGCAGCACCCCCTAACTCTCCTATGGCTGTGCAGCACCCCTTAACTCTCTGATGGCTGGCAGCAACCCTTAAGTCTCTGATGGCTGTGCAGCACCACTTAACTCTTTTATGCCGATGCAGCACCCCTTAACTCTCTGATGGCCGTGCAGCACCCCATAACTTTCTGATGGCTGTGCAGCACCCCTTAACTCTCTGATGTCTGTGCATCACCCCTTAACTCTCTGATGCCTATGCAGCACCCCTTAACTCTCTGATGTCTGTGCAACACCTCTTAACTTTCTGCTGGCTGGCAGCATCCCACAATTCTCTGATGGCTGTGCAGCACCCTTTAACTCTCTGATGGCTGTGCAGCACCCTTTAACTTTCAGATGGCTGGCAGCATCCCTTAACTCTCTGATGGTTGTGCAGCACCCCCTAACTCTCTGATGGCTGCGTAGTACCCCTTAACTTTCTGATGGGTGTGCAGCACCCCTTAACTCTCTGATGCCTGTGCAGCACCCCTTAACTCTCTGATGGCTGTGCGATATGGCGCCACCACACATCAGTCACTTCACTACCAGTCTGGCATTGCTTTGTAAAGCGCTTTGGATGTATGAAAAGCGCTACATAAATGTTGATTCTTCTTCTTCTTCTTAACTCTCTGATGGCTGGCATCATCCCTTAACTCTCTGATGGCTGTGCAGCACCCTTAATTTTCTGATGGCTGGCAGCATCCCTTAACTCTCTGATGGCTGGCAGCACCCCTTAACTCTCTGATTCCTGTGCAGCACCCCTTTACTCTCTGATGCCTGTGCAGCACCCCTTAACTCTCTGATGGCTGTGCAGCACCACTTAACTCTCGGAAAACTCTGCAGCACTGCTTAACTCTCTCATGGCTGTGCAGCACCCCTTAACTCTCTGAAGCCTGTGCAGCACTCCTTAACTCTCTGATGGCTGTGCATCACCTCTTAACTCTCTGATGGCTGTGCAGCACCCGTTAACTCTCTGATGGCTGTGCAGCAACCCTTAACTCTCTGATGACTGCGCAGCACTCCTTAACTCTCTGATGGCTGTGCAGCACCCCTTAACTCTCTGATGGCTGTGCAGCACCCCATAACTCTCTGATGGCTGTGCAGCACCCCTTAACTCTTTGATGGATGGACAGCACCACATAACTCTCTGATGCCTGTGCAGCACCCCTTAACTCTCTGATGACTGTGCAGCACCTTTTAACTCTCTGAAGGCTGGGCATCAACCCAGAACTCTCTGATGGCAGAGCAGCACTCCTTAACTCTCCCATGGCTGTGTAGCACCCCTTAAGTCTCTGATGCCTGTCCAGCACTCCTTAACTCTCTGATGGCTGTGCAGCACCCCTTAACTCTCTGATGCCTGTGCAGCACTCCTTAACTCTCTGATGCCCTGCAGCACCCCTTAACTCTCTGATGCCTGTGCAGCACTCCTTAACTCTCTGATGGCTGTGCAGCACTCCTTAACTCTTTGATGCCGTGCAGCACCCCTTAACTCTCTGATGCCTGTGCAGCACTCCTTAACTCTCTGATGCCCGTGCAGCACCCCTTAACTCTCTGATGCCTGTGCAGCACCCCTTAACTCTCTGATGGCTGTGCAGCACCCTCAACTCTCTGATGACTGTACAGCACCCCTTAACTCTCTGATGGCTGTGCAGCACCCCTTAACTCTCTGATGGCTGTGCTGCACCCCTTAACTCTCTGATGTCTGTGCATCACCCCTTAACTCTCTGATGGCTGTGCGGAACCCTTAACTCTCTGATGACTATGCATCACCCTTAACTCTCTGATAGCTGTGCAGCACCCCTTAACTCTCTGATGGCTGAGCTGCACCCCTTAACTCTCTGATGTCTGTGCATCACCCCTTAACTCTCTGATGGCTCTGCGGCACCCCTTAACTCTCTGATGACTGTGCATCACCCCTTAACTCTCTGATAGCAGTGCAGCACCCCTTAACTATATGATGGCTGTGCAGCACCCCTTAACTCTCTGATGACTGTGCAGCACCCCCTAACTCTCTGATGCCTGTGCAGCACTCCTTAACTCTCTGATGCCTGTGCAGCACCCCTTAACTCTCTGATGCCTGTGCAGCACCCCTTAACTCTCTGATGGCTGTGCAGCACTCCTTAACTCTCTGATGCCTGTGCAGCACCCCTTAACTCTCTGATGCCTGTGCAGCACCCTTAACTCTCTGATGCCGTGCAGCACTCCTTAACTCTCTGATGCCTGTGCAGCACCCTAACTCTCTGATGCCTGTGCAGCACCCCTTAACTCTCTGATGGCTGTGCAGCACCCCTTAACTCTCTGATGGCTGTGCAGCACCCTTCAACTCTCTGATGACTGTGCAGCACCCCTTAACTCTCTGATGGCTGTGCAGCACCCCTTAACTCTCTGATGCCTGTGCAGCACCCCTTAACTCTCTGATGGCTGTGCAGCACCCTCAACTCTCTGATGACTGTACAGCACCCCTTAACTCTCTGATGGCTGTGCAGCACCCCTTAACTCTCTGATGGCTGTGCTGCAACCCTTAACTCTCTGATGTCTGTGCATCACCCCATAACTCTCTGATGGCTGTGCGGCACCCCTTAACTCTCTGATGACTGTGCATCACTCCTTAACTCTCTGATAGCAGTGCAGCACCCCTTAACTATATGATGGCTGTGCAGCACCCCTTAAATCTCTGATGACTGTGCAGCACCCCTTAACTATCTTATTCCTGTGCAGCACTCCTTAACTCTCTGATGCCCGTGCAGCACCCCTTAACTCTCTGATGCCTGTGCAGCACTCCTTAACTCTCTGATGGCTGTTCAGCACTCCTTAACTCTCTGATGCCGTGCAGCACCCCTTAACTCTCTGATGCCTGTGCAGCACCCGTTAACTCTCTGATGGCTGTGCAGCACCCCTTAACTCTCTGATGGCTGTGTAGCACCTTTCAACTCTATGATGACTGTGCAGCACCCCTTAACTCTCTGTTGGCTGTGCAGCACCCCTTAACTCTCTGATGACTGTGCAGCACTCCTTAACTCTCTGATGGCAGTGCAGCACCCCTTAACTCTCTGATGGCTGTGCAGCACCCCTTAACTCTCTGATGGCTGTGCAGCACCCCTTAACTCTCTGATGGATGGACAGCACCCTTAACTCTCTGATGCCTGTGCAGCACCCCTTAACTCTCTGATGCCTGTGCAGCACCTCTTAACTCTCTGATGGCTGGGCATCAACCCTGAACTCTCTGATGGCAGAGCAGCACTCCTTAACTCTCTGATGCTGTGCAGCACCCCTTAACTCTCTGATGCCTGTGCAGCACTCCTTAACTCTCTGATGGCTGCGCAGTACCCCTTAACTTTCTGATGGCTGTGCAGCACCCCTTAACTCTCTGATACCTGTGTAGCACCTTAACTCTCTGATGGCTGGCAGCATCCCTTAACTCTCTGATGGCTGTGCAGCACCCCTTAACTCTCTGATGCCTGTGCAGCACCTTAACTCTCTGATGGCTGTGCAGCACTCCTTAACTCTCTGATGCCGTGCAGCACCCCTTAACTCTCTGATGCCTGTGCAGCACCCTTAACTCTCTGATGCCTGTGCAGCACCCTTAACTCTCTGATGCCTGTGCAGCACCCTTAACTCTCTGATGCTGTGCAGCACCCCTTAACTCTCTGATGGCTGTGCAGCACCCCTTAACTCTCTGATGGCTGTGCAGCACCCCTCAACTCTCTGATGACTGTGCAGCACCCCTTAACTCTCTGATGGCTGTGCAGCACCCCTTAACTCTCTGATGGCTGTGCAGCACCCCTTAACTCTCTGATGTCTGTGCAGCACCCCTTAACTCTCTGATGGCTGTGCAGCACCCCTTAACTCTCTGATGTCTGTGCATCACCCCTTAACTCTCTGATGGCTGTGCATCATCCCTTAACTCTCTGATAGCTGTGCAGCACCCCTTAACTTTTGATGGCTGTGCAGCACCCCTTAACTCTCTGATGTCTGTGCAACACCCCTTAACTCTCTTATTCCTGTGCAGCACTCCTTAACTCTCTTATTCCTGTGCAGCACTCCCTAACTCTCTGATTCCTGTGCAGCACACCTTAACTCTCTGATGCCCATGCAGCCCCCCTTAACTATCTGATGGTGGTGCAGCACCCCTTAACTCTCTGATGGCTGTGCAGCACCCCTTAACTCTCTGATGGCTGGCAGCATTCCTTAACTCTCTGATGGCAGTGCAGCACCCTTAACTCTCTGAAGGCTGGCAGCATCCCTTAAGTCTCTGATGGCAGTGCAGTACCACTTAACTCTCTGATGTCTGTGCAACACCCTTTTACTATCTGATGGCTGGCAGCATCCCTTAACTCTCTGATGGCTGGCAGCATCCATTAACTCTCTGATGGCTGAGCAGTACCCCTTAACTCTCTGATGGCTGTGCAGCACTCCTTAACTCTCTGATGCCTGTGCAGCACTCCTTAACTCTCTGATGCCTGTGCAGCACCCCTTAACTCTCTGATGGCTGGCAGTATCCCTTAATTCTCTGATGGCTGTGCATCACCCCTTAACTCTCTGATGCCTGTGCGGCACCCCTTAACTCTCTGATGGCTGTGCATCACCCCTTAACTCTCTGATAGCTGTGCAGCACCCCTTAACTATGTGATGGCTGTGCAGCACCCCTTAACTCTCTTATTCCTGTGCAGCACTCCTTAACTCTCTATTCCTGTGCAGCACTCCTTAACTCTCTGATGCCTGTGCAGCACCCCTTAACTCTCTGATGCCCATGCAGCACCCCTTAACTCTCTGATGACTGTGCAGCACCCCTTAACTCTCTGATGGCTGTGAGGCACCCTTAACTCTCTGATGGCTGGCCGCATCCCTTAAGTCTCTGGTGGCTGTGCAGTACCCCTTAACTCTCTGATGTCTGTGCAACACCCCTTAACTATCTGATGGCTGGCAGCATCCCTTAACTCTCTGATGGCTGGCAGCATCCCTTAACTCTCTGATGGCTGAGCAGCACCCCTTAACTCTCTGATGGCTGTGCAGCACTCCTTAACTCTCTGATGCCTGTGCAGCACTCCTTAACTCTCTGATGGCTGTGCAGCACCCCTTAACTCTCTGATGTCTGTGCAGCACCCCTTAACTCTCTGATGGCTGGCAGCATCCCTTAACTCTCTGATGGCTGTGCAGCACCCTTTAACTCTCTGATGGCTGTGCAGCACCCCTTAACTCTCTGATGGCTGGCAGCATCCCTTAACTCTCTGATG
Organism: Neoceratodus forsteri; assembly: GCA_016271365.2. Lineage (NCBI taxonomy): Eukaryota > Metazoa > Chordata > Ceratodontiformes > Ceratodontidae > Neoceratodus > Neoceratodus forsteri. The sequence continues at coordinate 659,001,169 of CM028138.1, forward strand.
GCTGTGCAGCACCCCTTAACTCTCTGATGGCTGTGCAGCACCCTTAACTTCTCTGATGGCTGTGCAGCACCCCTTAACTCTCTGATACCTGTGCAGCACCCCTTAACTCTCTGATGGCTGGCAGCATCCCTTAACTCTCTGATGGCTGTGCAGCACCCCTTAACTCTCTGATGCCTGTGCAGCACCCTTAACTCTCTGATGGCTGTGCAGCACTCCTTAACTCTCTGATGCCTGTGCAGCACTCCTTAACTCTCTGATGGCTGTGCAGCACCCCTTAACTCTCTGATGCCTGTGCAGCACCCTTAACTCTCTGATGCCTGTGCAGCACTCCTTAACTCTCTGATGCCCATGCAGCACCCTTAACTCTCTGATGGCCAGCAGCACCCTTTAACTCTATGATGTGCACCTAACTCTTGACTGCATCCTTTCTGATGGCTGTGCAGCACCCCTTAACTCTCTGATGGCTGTGCAGCACCCCTTAACTCTCTGATGGCTGGCAGCACCCCTTAACTCTCTGATGGCTGTGCAGCACCCTTAACTCTCTGATGTCTGTGCAGCACCCCTTAACTCTCTGATGGCTGGCAGCATCCCTTAACTCTCGATGGCTGTGCAGCACCCCTTAACTCTGGATGGCTGTGCAGCACCCCTTAACTCTGATGTCTGTGCAGCACCCTTAATCCTCTGATGCCTGTGCAGCACTCTAACTCTCTTGATGTCCTGTGAGCACTCCTAACTCTGATGGCCTGCAGCACCCTTAACTCTCTGATGCCCATGCAGCCCCTTAACTCTCTGATGCCTGTGCAGCACCCCTTAACTCTCTGATGCCTGTGCAGCACCCCTGAACTCTCTGATGGCTGGCAGTATCCCTTAACTCCCTGATGGCTGTGCAGCACCCCTTAACTCTCTGATGGCTGGCAGCATCCCTTAAGTCTCTGATGGCAGCAGTACCCTTAACCTCTGATGTCTGTGCAGACACCTTAATCATCTGATGGCTGGCAGCATCCCTTAACTCTCTGATGGCTGTGCAGCATCCCTTAACTCTCTGATGGCTGTGCAGCACCCCTTAACTCTCTGATGGCTGTGCAGCACTCCTTAACTCTCTGATGCCTGTGCAGCACCCCTAACTCTCTGATGGCTGTGCAGCACCCCTTAACTCTCTGATGGCTGGCAGCATCCCTTAATTCTCTGATGGCTGTGCAGCACCCCTTAACTCTCTGATGGCTGTGCAGGCACCCTTAACTCTCTGATGGCTGTGCATCACCCTTAACTCTCTGATAGCTGTGCAGCACCCTTAACTCTGTGATGGCTGTGCAGCACCCCTTAACTCTCTGATTCCTGTGCAGCACCCTTAACTCTCTGATGCCTGTGAAGCACCCTTAACTCTCTGATGCCTGTGCAGCACCCCTTAACTCTCTGATGCCCGTGCAGCACCCCTTAACTCTCTGATGACTGTGCAGCACCCCTTAACTCTCTGATGGCTGTGAGGCACCCTTAACTCTCTGATGGCTGGCAGCATCCCTTAAGTCTCTGGTGGCTGTGCAGTACCCCTTAACTCTCTGATGTCTGTGCAACACCCCTTAACTATCTGATGGCTGGCAGCATCCCTTAACTCTCTGATGGCTGGCAGCATCCCTTAACTCTCAGATGGCTGAGCACTACCCCTTAACTCTCTGATGGCTGTGCAGCACTCCTTAACTCTCTGATGCCTGTGCAGCACTCCTTAACTCTCTGATGGCTGTGCAGCACCCCTTAACTCTCTGATGTCTGTGCAGCACCCCTTAACTTTCTGATGGCTGGCAGCATCCCTTAACTCTCTGATGGCTGTGCAGCACCCTTTAACTCTCTGATGGCGTGCAGCACCCCTTAACTTTCTGATGGCTGGCAGCATCCCTTAACTCTCTGATGGCTGTTCAGCACCCCTTAACTCTCTGATGGCTGTGCAGCACCCCTTAACTTTCTGATGGCTGTGCAGCACCCCTTAACTCTCTGATACCTGTGCAGCACCCCTTAACTCTCTGATGGCTGGCAGTATCCCTTAACTCTCTGATGGCTGTGCAGCACCCCTTAACTCTCTGATGCTGTGCAGGCACCCCTTAACTCTCTGATGGCTGTGCATCACTCCTTAACTCTCTGATTCCTGTGCAGCACTCCTTAACTCTCCGATGTCTGTGAAGCACCCCTTAACTCTCTGATGCCTGTGCAGCACCCCTTAACTCTCTGATGCCTGTGCAGCACCCCTTAACTCTCGGATGCCCATGCATCACCACTTAACTCTCTGATGGCCAAGCAGCACCCTTTAACTCTATGATGGCTGTGCATCACCCCTTAACTCTCTGATGGCTGGCAGCATCCCTTAAGTCTCTGATGGCTGTGCAGCACCCCTTAACTCTCTGATGTCTGTGCAACACCCCTTAACTTTCTGATGGCTGGCATCATCCCTTTACTCTCTGATGGCTGTGCAGCACCCCTTAACTTTCTGATGGCTGGCAGCATCCCTTAACTCTCTGATGGCTGGCAGCATCCCTTAACTCTCTGATGGCTGTGCAGCACGCCTTAACTCTCTGATGGCTGTGCAGCACTCCTTAACTCTCTGATGCCTGTGCAGCACTCCTTAACTCTCTCATGGCTGTGCAGCACCCCTTAACTCTCTGATGTCTGTGCAACACCCTTAACTTTCTGATGGCTGTCAGCATCCCTTAACTCTCTGATGGCTGTGCAGCACCCTTTAACTCTCTGATGGCTGTGCAGCACACCTTAACTTTCTGATGGCTGTGCAGCAACCCTTAACTCTCTGATGCCTGTGCAGCACCCCTTAACTCTCTGATGGCTGGCAGTATCCCTTAAATCTCTGATGGCTGTGCAGCATCCCTTAATTCTCTGATGCCAGTGCAGCACCCCTTAACTTTCTGATGCCTGTGCAGCACCCCTAAACTCACTCATGCCTGTGCAGCGTGGCTCAGTTGGTAGCACATCCGCCTCTGGACCAGAAGGTCATGGGTTCTTGTCCCACACCAGGACTTTACTTGCACCTAAAAATCACTGATATCTGAGTGCAGCATTGGTGGGTGCTGTAATGCTGGGGTGTGCCGTCCTTTGGATGAGACGTTAAACCGAGGTCCCTTCTGCCCATCCTGGTGTTGTCCTGGTAGGTGTCCAGGTGGAAGTAAAAGAACCCAGGGCAGTCTTTGCAAAGAGTAGGGCACATTCCCGGTATCCTGGCCACCATTCCCCTTCCCATAAACCGGTTCACGCAATTATCCAGGCTGTGTGTGGGTGATGATGTGCGATATGGCCGCCACCACACATTCAGTCACTTCACTACCAGTCTGGCATTGCTTGTAAAAGCGCTTTGCTTGTATGAAAGGCGCTACATAAATGTTGATTCTAATTCTTCTTCTTAACTCTCTGATGGCTGGCATCATCCCTTAACTCTCTGATGGCTGTGCAGCACCCCTTAATTTTCTGATGGCTGGCAGCATCCCTAAACTCTCTGATGGCTGTGCAGCACCCCTTAACTTTCTGATTCCTGTGCAGCACCCCTTTACTCTCTGATGCCTGTGCAGCACCCCTTAACTCTCTGATGGCTGTGCAGCACCACTTAACTCTCTGAAAACTCTGCAGCACTGCTTAACTCTCTCATGGCTGTGCAGCACCCCTTAACTCTCTGAAGCCTGTGCAGCACTCCTTAACTCTCTGATGGCTGTGCATCACCTCTTAACTCTCTGATGGCTGTGCAGCACCCGTTAACTCTCTGATGGCTGTGCAGCAACCCTTAACTCTCTGATGACTGCGCAGCACTCCTTAACTCTGATGGCTGAGCAGCACCCCTTAACTCTCTGATGGCAGTGCAGCACCCCATAACTCTCTGATGGCTGTGCAGCACCCCTTAACTCTCTGATGGATGGACAGCACCACTTAACTCTCTGATGCCTGTGCAGCACCCCTTAACTCTCTGAAGCCTGTGCAGCACCTCTTAACTCTCTGATGGCTGGGCATCAACCCTGAACTCTCTGATGGCAGAGCAGCACTCCTTAACTCTCCCATGGCTGTGTAGCACCCCTTAAGTCTCTGATGCCTGTCCAGCACTCCTTAACTCTCTGATGGCTGTGCAGCACCCCTTAACTCTCTGATGCCTGTGCAGCACTCCTTAACTCTCTGATGCCCGTGCAGCACCCCTTAACTCTCTGATGCCTGTGCAGCACTCCTTAACTCTCTGATGGCTGTGCAGCACTCCTTAACTCTTTGATGCCGTGCAGCACCCCTTAACTCTCTGATGCCTGTGCAGCACCTCCTTAACTCTCTGATGCCGTGCAGCACCCTTAACTCTCTGATGCCTGTGCAGCACCCCTTAACTCTCTGATGGCTGTGCAGCACCCTCAACTCTCTGATGACTGTGCAGCACCCTTAACTCTCTGATGGCTGTGCAGCACCCCTTAACTCTCTGATGGCTGTGCTGCACCCCTTAACTCTCTGATGTCTGTGCATCACCCCTTAACTCTCTGATGGCTGTGCGGAACCCTTAACTCTCTGATGACTGTGCATCACCCCTTAACTCTCTGATAGCTGTGCAGCCCTTAACTATATGATGGCTGTGCAGCACCCCTTAACTCTCTGATGACTGTGCAGCACCCCTTAACTATCTTATTCCTGTGCAGCACTCCTTAACTCTCTGATGCCCGTGCAGCACCCCTTAACTCTCTGATGCCTGTGCAGCACTCCTTAACTCTCTGATGGCTGTTCAGCACTCCTTAACTCTCTGATGCCGTGCAGCACCCCTTAACTCTCTGATGCCTGTGCAGCACCCCTTAACTCTCTGATGCCTGTGCAGCACCCCTTAACTCTCTGATGCCCGTGCAGCACCCTAACTCTCTGATGCCTGTGCAGCACCCGTTAACTCTCTGATGGCTGTGCAGCACCCCTTAACTCTCTGATGGCTGTGTAGCACCTTTCAACTCTATGATGACTGTGCAGCACCCCTTAATTCTCTGATGGCTGTGCAGCACCCCTTAACTCATCTGATGGCTGTGCAGCACCCCTTAACTCTCTGATATCTGCGCATCACACCTTAACTCTCTGATGGCTGTGCAGCACCCCTTAACTCTCTGATGACTGTGCAGCACTCCTTAACTCTCTAATGGCTGTGCAGCACCCCTTACTCTCCGATGGCTGTGCAGCACCCCTTAACTCTCTGATGGCTGTGCAGCACCCCTTAACTCTCTGATGGATGGACAGCACCCCTTAACTCTCTGATGCCTGTGCAGCACCTCTTAACTCTCTGAAGGCTGTGCAGCAACCCTTAACTCTCTGATGACTGTGCAGCACCCCTTAACTCTCTGATGGCTGTGCAGCACCCGTTAACTCTCTGATGGCTGTACAGCAACCCTTAACTCTCTGATGACTGTGCAGTACTCCTTAACTCTCTGATGGCTGTGCAGCACCCCTTAACTCTCTGATGGCTGTGCAGCACCCCTTAACTCTCTGATGGATGGACAGCACCCCTTAACTCTCTGACGCCTGTGCAGCACCCCTTAACTCTCTGAAGCATGTGCAGCACCTCTTAACTCTCTGAAGGCTGGGCATCAACCCTGAACTCTCTGATGGCAGAGCAGCACTCCTTAACTCTCCCACGGCTGTGTAGCACCCCTTAAGTCTCTGATGCCTGTCCTGCACTCCTTAACTCTCTGATGGCTGTGTATCACCCCTTAACTCTCTGATGGCTGTGCAGCACCCCTTAACTCTCTGATGCCTGTGCAGCACTCCTTACTCTCTGATGCCCGTGCAGCACCCCTTAACTCTCTGATGCCTGTGCAGCACTCCTTAACTCTCTGATGGCTGTGCAGCACTCCTTAACTCTTTGATGCCGTGCTGCACCCCTTAACTCTCTGATGCCTGTGCAGCACTCCTTAACTCTCTGATGCCCGAACAGCACCCCTTAACTCTCTGATGCCTGTGCAGCACCCCTTAACTCTCTGATGGCTATACAGCACCCTCAACTCTCTGATGACTGTACAGCACCCCTTAACTCTGTGATGGCTGTGCAGCACCCCTTAACTCTCTGATGGCTGTGCTGCACCCCTTAACTCTCTGATGTCTGTGCAACACCCCTTAACTTTCTGATGGCTAGCTTCATCCCTTTACTCTCGGATGTCAGTGCAGCTCCCATTAACTTTCTGATGGCTGGCAGCATCCCTTAACTCTCTCATGGCTGGCAGCATCCCTTAACTCTCTGATAGCTGAGCAGCACCCCTTAACTATGTGATGGCTGTGCGGCACCCCTTAACTCTCTGATGGCTGTGCATCACCCCTTAACTCTCTGATAGCTGTGCAGCACCCCTCAACTCTCTGATGACTGTGCAGCACCCTTTACTCTCTGATGGCTGTGCAGCACCCCTTAACTCTCTGATGGCTGTGCAGCACCCCTTAACTCTCTGATGTCTGTGCATCACCCCTTAACTCTCTGATGGCTGTGGCACCCCTTAACTCTCTGATGGCTGTGCATCACCCCTTAACTCTCTGATAGCTGTGCAGCACCCCTTAACTATGTGATGGCTGTGCAGCACCCTTAACTCTCTGATGACTGTGCAGCACCCCTTAACTCTCTTATTCCTGTGCAGCACTCCTTAACTCTCTTATTCCTGTGCAGCACTCCTTAACTCTCTGATTCCTGTGCAGCACACCTTAACTCTCTGATGCCCATGCAGCACCCCTTAACTCTCTGATGGCCGTGCAGCACCCCTTAACTCTCTGATGGCTGTGCAGCACCCCTTAACTCTCTGATGGCTGGCAGTATCCCTTAAGTCTCTGATGGCTGGCAGCATCCCTTAAGTCTCTGATGGCTGTGCAGCACCCCTTAACTCTCTGATGACTGTACAGCACCCCTTAACTCTCTTATTCCTGTGTAGCACTCCTCTACTCTCTGATGTTTGTGCAGCACCGCTTAACTTTCTGATGCCCATGCAGCACCCCTTAACTATCTGATGCCCATGCAGCACCCCTTAACTCTCTGATGACCTTGCAGCACCCCTTAACTCTCTGATGGCTGTGCAGCACCCTTAACTCTCTGATGGCTGGCAGCATCCCTTAAGTCTCTGATGGCTGTGCAGCACCCCTTAACTCTCTGATGTCTGTGCAACACCCCTTAACTCTCTGATGGCTGGCAGCATCCCTTAACTCTCTGATGCCTGTGCAGCACCCTTAACTCTCTGATGGCTGTGCAGCACCCCTTAACTCTGTGATGTCTGTGCAACACCCCTTAACTTTCTGATGGCTGGCAGCATCCCTTAACTCTCTGATGGCTGTGCAGCACCCTTTAACTCTCTGATGGCTGTGCAGCACCCCTTAACTTTCTGATGGCTGGCAGCATCCCTTAACTCTCTGATGGCTGTGCAGCACCCCTTAACTCTCTGATGGCTGCGCAGTACCCCTTAACTTTCTGATGGCTGTGCAGCACCCCTTAACTCTCTGATGCCTGTGCAGCACCCCTTAACTCTCTGATGGCTGGCAGTATCCCTTAACTCTCTGATGGCTGTGCAGCACCCCTTAACTCTCTGATGGCTGTGCAGCACCCCTTAACTCTCTGATGGCTGTGCAGCACCCCTTAACTCTCTGATGCCTGTGCAGCACCCCTTAACTCTCTGATGCCTGTGGCACCCCTTAACTCTCTGATGCTGTGCATCACCCCTTAACTCTCTGATGCCTGTGCAGCACCCCTTAACTCTCTGATGCCCATGCAGCACCACTTAACTCTCTGATGGCCAAGCAGCACCCCTTAACTCCATGATGGCTGTGCATCACCCCTTAACTCTCTGATGGCTGGCAGCATCCCTTAAGTCTCTGATGGCTGTGCAGCACCCCTTAACTCTCTGATGTCTGTGCAACACCCCTTAACTTTCTGATGGCTGGCTTCATCCCTTTGCTCTCGGATGGCTGTGCAGCACCCCTTAACTTTCTGATGGCTGGCAGCATCCCTTAACTCTCTGATGGCTGGCAGCATCCCTTAACTCTCTGATGGCTGTGCAGCACGCCTAAACTCTCTGATAGCTGTGCAGCACTCCTTAACTCTCTGATGCCTGTGCAGCACTCCTTAACTCTCTCATGGCTGTGCAGCACCCATTAACTCTCTGATGTCTGTGCAACACCCTTAACTTTCTGATGGCTGTCAGCATCCCTTAACTCTCTGATGGCTGTGGCACCCTTTAACTCTCTGATGGCTGTGCAGCACACCCATTCTTCTGATGGCTGTGCAGCACCCTTAACTCTCTGATGCCTGTGCAGCACCCCTAACTCTGATGGCTGGCAGTATCCCTTAAATCTCTGATGGCTGTGCAGCACCCCTTAATTCTCTGATGCCAGTGCAGCACCCCTTAACTTTCTGATGCCTGTGCAGCACCCCTAAACTCTCTCATGCCTGTGCAGCGTGGCTCAGTTGGTAGCACATCCGCCTCTGGACCAGAAGGTCATGGGTTCTTGTCCCACACCAGGACTGGACTTGCACCTAAAAATCACTGGTATCTGAGTGCAGCATTGGTGGGTGCTGTAATGCTGGGGTGTGCCGTCCTTCGGATGAGACGTTAAACCGAGGTCCCTTCTGCCCATCCTGGTGTTGTCCTGGTGGGTGTCCAGGTGGAAGTAAAAGAACCCAGGGCAGTCTTTGCAAAGAGTAGGGCACATTCCCGGTGTCCTGGCCAACATTCCCCTTCCCATAAACTGGTTCACGCAATTATCCAGGCTGTGTGTGGGTGATGATGTGCGATATGGCCGCCACCACACATTCAGTCACTTCACTACCAGTCTGGCATTGCTGGTAAAAGTGCTTTGCTTGTATGAAAGGTGCAACATAAATGTTGATTCTTCTTCTTCTTCTTAACTCTCTGATGGCTGGCATCATCCCTTAACTATCTGCTGCCTCTGCAGCACTCCTTAACTCTCTGATGACCTTGCAGCACCCCTTAACTCTCTGATGCCTGTGCAGCACCCCTTAACTCTCTGATGCCTGTGCAGCACCCTTAACTCTCTGATGCCCATGCAGCACCCTTAACTCTCTGATGGCTGTGCAGCACCCCTTAACTCTCTGATGGCTGTGCAGCACCCCTTAACTCTCTGATGGCTGTGCAGCACTCCTTAAGTCTCTGATGGCTGTGCAGCACCCCTTAACTCTCTGATGTCTGTGCAACACCCCTTAACTTTCTGATGGCTGGCAGCATCCCTTAGCTCTCGGATGGCTGTGCAGCACCCTTAACTCTCTGATGGCTGTGCAGCATCCCTTAACTCTCTGATGGCTGGCAGCATCCCTTAACTCTCTGATGGCTGTGCAGCACGCCTAAACTCTCTGATAGCTGTGCAGCACCTTAACTCTCTGATGCCTGTGCAGCACCCCTAACTCTCTGATGGCTGTGCAGCACCCCTAATCTCTGATGTCTGTGCAACACCCTTAACTCTGATGGCTGTGCACACCCGACTAACTCTCTGATGGCTGTGCAGCACCCTTAACTCTCTAATGCTGTGCAGCACCCTTAACTCTCTCATGGCTGTGCAGCACCCCTTAACTCTCTGATGTCTGTGCAGCACCCCTTAACTTTCTGATGGCTGTCAGCATCCCTTAACTCTCTGAAGGCTGTGCAGCACCCCTTAACTCTCTGATGGCTGTGCAGCACCCTTAACACTCTGATGACTGTGCAACACCCCTTAACTCTCTGATGGCTGTGCAGCACCCCTTAACTCTCTGATGGCTGTGCTGCACCCCTTAACTCTCTGATGTTTGTGCATCACCCCTTAATTCTCTGATGGCTGTGCAGCACCCCTTAACTCTCTGATGGCTGTGCATCACCCCTTAACTCTCTGATAGCTGTGCAGCACCCCTTAACTATATGATGGCAGTGCAGCACCCCTTAACTCTCTGATGACTGTGCAGCACCCCTTAACTCTCTGATTCCAGTGCAGCACTCCTTAACTCTCTGATGCCTGTGCAGCACCCCTTAACTCTCTGATGCCTGTGCAGCACTCCTTAACTCTCTGATGGCTGTTCAGCACTCCTTAACTCTCTGATGCCATGCAGCACCCCTTAACTCTCTGATGCCTGTGCAGCACCCCTTAATTCTCTGATGCCTGTGCAGCACTCCTAAACTCTCTGATACCGTGCAGCACCCCTAACTCTCTGATGACTGTGCAGCACCCCTTAACTTTCTGATGGCTGTGCAGCACCCCTTAACTCTCTGATGGCTGTGCAGCACCCCTCAACTCTCTGATGACTGTGCAGCACCCCTTAACTCTCTGATGGCTGTGCAGCACCCCTGAACTCTCTGATGTCTGTGCAGCACCCTTAACTCTCTGATGGCTGTGCAGCACCCTTTAACTCTCTGATATCTGTGCATCACCCCTTAACTCTCTGATGGCTGTGCAGCACCCCTTAACTCTCTGATGGCTGGCAGCATCCCTTAAGTCTCTGATGGCTGGCAGCATCCCTTAAGTCTCTGATGGCTGTGCAGCACCCCTTAACTCTCTGATGACTGTGCAGCACACCTTAACTCTCTTATTCCTGTGCAGCACTCCTTAACTCTCTATTCCTGTGCAGCACTCCTTAACTCTCTGATGCCTATGCAGCACCCCTTAACTCTCTGATGCCCATGCAGCACCCCTTAACTCTCTGATGCCCATGCAGCACCCCTTAACTCTCTGATGACCGTGAAGCACCCCTTAACTCTCTGATGGCTGTGCAGCACCCTTAACTCTCTGATGGCTGGCGGCATTACTTAAGTCTCTGATGGCTGTGCAGTACCCCTTAACTCTCTGATGTCTGTGCAACACCCCTTAACTATCTGATGGACGGCAGCATCCCTTAACTCTCTGATGGCTGGCAGCATCCCTTAACTCTCAGATGGCTGAGCAGTACCCCTTAACTCTCTGACGGCTGTGCAGCACTCCTTAACTCTCTGATGCCTGTGCAGCACTCCTTAACTCTCTGATGTCTGTGCAACACCCCTTAACTTTCTGATGGCTGGCTTCATCCCTTTGCTCTCGGATGGCTGTGCAGCACCCCTTAACTTTCTGATGGCTGGCAGCATCCCTTAACTCTCTGATGGCTGGCAGCATCCCTTAACTCTGATGGCTGTGCAGCACCGCTAAACTCTCTGATAGCTGTGCAGCACTCCTTAACTCTCTGATGCCTGTGCAGCACTCTTAACTCTCTCATGGCTGTGCAGCACCCATTAACTCTGATGTCTGTGCAGCACCCTTAATCTCTGATGGCTGTGCAGCACCTTAACTCTCTGATGCCTGTGCAGCACCCTTAACTCTCTGATGGCTGGCAGTATCCCTTATCTCTGATGGCTGTGCAGCATCCCTTAATTCTCTGATGCCAGTGCAGCACCCTTAACTTTCTGATGCCTGTGCAGCACCTAAACTCTCTATGCCCTGCAGCGTGGCTCAGTTGGTAGCACATCCGCCTCTGGACCAGAAGATCATGGGTTCTTGTCCCACACCAGGACTGGACTTGCACCTAAAAATCACTGGTATCTGAGTGCAGCATTGGTGGGTGCTGTAATGCTGGGGTGTGCCGTCCTTCGGATGAGACGTTAAACCGAGGTCCCTTCTGCCCATCCTGGTGTTGTCCTGGTGGGTGTCCAGGTGGAAGTAAAAGAACCCAGGGCAGTCTTTGCAAAGAGTAGGGCACATTCCCGGTGTCCTGGCCAACATTCCCCTTCCCATAAACTGGTTCACGCAATTATCCAGGCTGTGTGTGGGTGATGATGTGCGATATGGCCGCCACCACACATTCAGTCACTTCACTACCAGTCTGGCATTGCTGGTAAAAGCGCTTTGCTTGTATGAAAGGTGCTACATAAATGTTGATTCTTCTTAACTCTCTGATGGCTGGCATCATCCCTTAACTCTCTGATGGCTGTGTAGCACCCCTTAATTTTCTGATGACTGGCAGCATCCCTTAACTATCTGATGCCTCTGCAGCACTCCTTAACTCTCTGATGACCTTGCAGCACCCCTTAACTCTCTGATGCTTGTGCAGCACCCCTTAACTCTCTGATGCCTGTGCAGCACCCCTTAACTCTCTGATGCCCATGCAGCACCACTTAACTCTCTAATGGCCAAGCAGCACCCCTTAACTCCATGATGGCTGTGCATCACCCCTTAACTCTCTGATGGCTGGCAGCATCCCTTAAGTCTCTGATGGCTGTGCAGCACCCCTTAACTCTCTGATGTCTGTGCAACACCCCTTAACTTTCTGATGGCTGGCTTCATCCCTTTGCTCTCGGATGGCTGTGCAGCACCGCTTAACTTTCTGATGGCTGGCAGCATCCCTTAACTCTCTGATGGCTGGCAGCATCCCTTAACTCTCTGATGGCTGTGCAGCACGCCTAAACTCTCTGATAGCTGTGCAGCACTCCTTAACTCTCTGATGCCTGTGCAGCACTCCTTAACTCTCTCATGGCTGTGCAGCACCCCTTAACTCTCTGATGTCTGTGCAACACCCTTAACTTTCTGATGGCTGTCAGCATCCCTTAACTCTCTGATGGCTGTGCAGCACCCTTTAACTCTCTGATGGCTGTGCAGCACACCTTAACTCTCTGATGGCTGTGCAGCACCCTTAACTCTCTGATGCCTGTGCAGCACCCCTTAACTCTCTGATGGCTGGCAGTATCCCTTAAATCTCTGATGGCTGTGCAGCATCCCTTAACTCTCTGATGCCAGTGCAGCACCCCTTAACTTTCTGATGCCTGTGCAGCACCCCTAAACTCTCTCATGCCTGTGCAGCGTGGCTCAGTTGGTAGCACATCCGCCTCTGGACCAGAAGGTCATGGGTTCTTGTCCCACACCAGGACTGGACTTGCACCTAAAAATCACTGGCATCTGAGTGCAGCATTGGTGGTGCTGTAATGCTGGGGTGTGCCGTCCTTCGGATGAGACGTTAAACCGAGGTCCATTCTGCCCATCCTGGTGTTGTCCTGGTGGGTGTCCAGGTGGAAGTAAAAGAACACAGGGCAGTCTTTGCAAAGAGTAGGGCACATTCCCGGTGTCCTGGCCAACATTCCCCTTCCCATAAACTGGTTCACGCAATTATCCAGGCTGTGTGTGGGTGATGATGTGCGATATGGCCGCCACCACACAATCAGTCACTTCACTACCAGTCTGGCATTGCTTGTAAAAGCGCTTTGCTTGTATGAAAGGTGCTACATAAATGTTGATTCTTCTTCTTCTTCTTCTTAACTCTCTGATGGCTGGCATCATCCCTTAAGTCTCTGATGGCTGTGCAGTACCCCTTAACTCTCTGATGTCCGTGCAACACCCCTTAACTATCTGATGGCTGGCAGCATCCCTTAGCTCTCTGATGGCTGGCAGCATCCCTTAACTCTCTGATGGCTGGCAGCATCCCTTAAGTCTCTGATGGCTGTGCAGTACCCCTTAACTCTCTGATGGCTGTGCAGCACTCCTTAACTCTCTGATGCCTGTGCAGCACTCCTTAACTCTCTGATGGCTGTGCAGCACCCCTTAACTCTCTGATGTCTGTGCAACACCCCTTAACTTTCTGATGGCTGGCAGCATCCCTTAACTCTCTGATGGCTGTGCAGCACCCTTTAACTCTCTGATGGCTGTGCAGCACCCCTTAACTTTCTGATGGCTGGCAGCATCCCTTAACTCTCTGATGCCTGTGCAGCACCCCTTAACTCTCTGATGGCTGGCAGTATCCCTTAACTCTCTGATGGCTGTGCAGCACCCCTTAACTCTCTGATGGCTGTGCAGTACCCTTAACTTTCTGATGGCTGTGCAGCACCCCTTAACTCTCTGATGCCTGTGCAGCACCCCTTAACTCTCTGATGGCTGGCAGTATCCCTTAACTCTCTGATGGCAGTGCAGCACCCCTTAACTCTCTGATGGCTGTGCAGCACCCCTTAACTCTCTGATAGCTGTGCAGCACCCCTTAACTATGTGATGGCTGTGCAGCACCCCTTAACTCTCTGATGACTGTGCAGCACCCCTTAACTCTCTGATGGCTGTGCAGCACCCCTTAACTCTCTGATGGCTGGCAGTATCCCTTAACTCTCTGATGGCTGTGCAGCACCCCTTAACTTTCTGATGGCTGGCAGCATCCCTTAACTCTCTGATGCCTGTGCAGCACCCCTTAACTCTCTGATGGCTGGCAGTATCCCTTAACTCTCTGATGGCTGTGCAGCACCCCTTAACTCTCTGATGGCTGTGCAGTACCCCTTAACTTTCTGATGGCTGTGCAGCACCCCTTAACTCTCTGATGCCTGTGCAGCACCCCTTAACTCTCTGATGGCTGGCAGTATCCCTTAACTCTCTGATGGCTGTGCAGCACCCCTTAACTCTCTGATGGCTGTGCAGCACCCCTTAACTCTCTGATGCCTGTGCAGCACCCCTTAACTCTCTGATGGCTGGCAGCATCCCTAAACTCTCTGATGGCTGTGCAGCACCCCTTAACTTTCTGATGGCTGGCAGCATCCCTTAACTCTCTGATGGCTGGCAGCATCCCTTAACTCTCTGATAGCTGTGCAGCACCCCTTAACTCTCTGATGCTGTGCAGTACCCCATAACTTTCTGATGACTGGCAGCATCCCTTAACTCTCTGATGCCCTTGCAGCACTCCTTAACTCTCTGATGCCTGTGCAGCACCCCCTTAACTCTCTGATGGCTGTGCTGCATCACTTAACTCTCTGATAGGTGTGCAGCACCCCTTAACTATGTGATGGCTGTGCAGCACCCCTTAACTCTCTGATGACTGTGTAGCACCCCTTAACTCTCTGATTACTGTGCAGCACTCCTTAACTCGCTGATGTCTGTGCAGCACCCTTAACTCTCTGATGCCTGTGCAGCACCCCTTAACTCTCTGATGCCCATGCAACACCCCTTAACTCTCTGATGGCTGTGCAGCACCCCTTAACTCTCTGATGGCTGTGCAGCACCCCTTAACTCTCTGATGGCTGGCAGCATCCCTTAAGTCTCTGATGGCTGTGCAGCACCCCTTAACTCTCTGATGTCTGTGCAACACCACTTAACTTTCTGATGACTGGCAGCATCCCTTTACTCTCTGATGGATGTGCAGCACCCCTTAACTTTCTCATGGCTGGCAGCATCCCTTAACTCTCTGATGGCTGGCAGCATCCCTGAACTCTCTGATGGCTGTGCAGCATCCCTTAACTCTCTGATGGCTGGCAGTGTCCCTTAACTCTCTGATGGCTGTGCAGCACCCCTTAACTCTCTGATGCCTGTGCAGCATCCCTTAACTTTCTGATGCCTGTAGCTCCCCAAACCTCTAATGCCTGTGCAGCGTGGCTCAGTTGGTAGCACATCCGCCTCTGGACCAGAAGGTCATGGGTTCTTGTCCCACAACAGGACTGGACTTGCACCAAAATTCACTGGCATCTGAGTGCAGCATTGGGGTGCTGTACTGCTGGGGTGTGCCGTCCTCGGATGAGATGTTAAACCGAGGTCCTTTTGCCCTTCCTGGTGTTGTCCTGGTGGGTGTCCGGTGGAAGTAAAGAACCCAGGGCACTCTTTCGCAAAGAGTAGGGAACATTCCCGTGTCCTGGCCAACATTCCCCTTCCCATAACAGGTTCACGCAATTATCCAGGCTGTGTGTGGGTGATGATGTGCGATATGGCCGCCACCACACATTCAGTCACTTCACTACCAGTCTGGCATTGCTTGTAAAAGCGCTTTGCTTGGATGAAAGGTGCTACATAAATGTTGATTCTTCTTCTTCTTCTTAACTCTCTGATGGCTGGCATCATCCCTTAACTCTCTGATGGCTGTGCAGCACCCCTTAATTTTCTGATGGCTGGCAGCATCCCTAAACTCTCTGATGGCTGTGCAGCACCCCTTAACTTTCTGATGACTAGCAGCATCCCTTAACTCTCTGATGACTGTGCAGCACCCCTTAACTCTCTGATGGCTGTGCAGCACCACTCAACTCTCTGATGACTGCGCAGCACCCCTTAACTGTCTGATGGCTGTGCAGCACACCTTAACTCTCTGATGTCTGTGCATCACCCCTTAACTCTCTGATGCCTGTGCAGCATCCCTTAACTCTCTGATGGCTGTGCATCACCCCTTAACTCTCTGATAGGTGTGCAGCACCCCTTAACTATGTGATGGCTGTGCTGCACCCCTTAACTCTCTGATGACTGTGTAGCACCCCTTAACTCTCTGATTCCTGTGCAGCACTCCTTTAACTCTCTGATGTCTGTGCAGCACCCCTTAACTCTCTGATGCCTGTGCAGTACCCCTTAACTCTCTGATGCCCATGCAGCACCCCTTAACTCTCTGATGACCTTGCAGCAACCCTTAACTCTCTGATGGCTGGCAGCACCCCTTAACTCTCTGATGGCTGTGCAGTACCCGATAACTTTCTGATGACTGGCAGCATCCCTTAACTCTCTGATGCCCTTGCAGCACTCCTTAACTCTCTGATGACCTTGCAGCAACCCTTAACTCTCTGATGGCTGGCAGCACCCCTTAACTCTCTGATTCCTGTGCAGCACCCCTTCACTCTGATGCCTGTGCAGCACCCCTTAACTCTCTGATGGCTGTGCAGCACCACTTTACTCTCTGATAGGTGTGCAGCACCCCTTAACTATCTGATGGCTGTGCAGCACCCCTTAACTCTCTGATGTCTGTGCAACACCCCTTAACTTTCTGATGGCTGGCAGCATCCCTTAACTCTCTGATGGCTGTGCAGCACCCTTTAACTCTCTGATGGCTGTGCAGCACCCCTTAACTTTCTGATGGCTGGCAGCATCCTTAACTCTCTGATGCCTGTGCAGCACCCCTTAACTCTCTGATGGCTGGCAGTATCCCTTAACTCTCTGATGGCTGTGCAGCACCCCTTAACTCTCTGATGGCTGTGCAGCACCCCTTAACTTTCTGATGGCTGTGCAGCACCCCTTAACTCTCTGATGCCTGTGCAGCACCCCTTAACTCTCTGATGGCTGGCAGTATCCCTTAACTCTCTGATGGCTGTGCAGCACCCCTTAACTCTCTGATGGCTGTGCAGCACCCCTTAACTCTCTGATAGCTGTGCAGCACCCCTTAACTATGTGATGGCTGTGCAGCACCCTTAACTCTCTGATGACTGTGCAGCACCCCTAACTCTCTGATGGCTGTGCAGCACCCCTTAACTCTCTGATGTCTGTGCAACACCCCTTAACTTTCTGATGGCTGGCAGCATCCCTTAACTCTCTGATGGCTGTGCAGCACTCTTTAACTCTCTGATGGCTGTGCAGCACTCCTTAACTTTCTGATGGCTGGCAGCATCCCTTAACTCTCTGATGCCTGTGCAGCACCCCTTAACTCTCTGATGGCTGGCAGTATCCCTTAACTCTCTGATGGCTGTGCAGCACCCCTTAACTCTCTGATGGCTGTGCAGTACACCTTAACTTTCTGATGGCTGTGCAGCACCCCTTAACTCTCTGATGCCTGTGCAGCACCCCTGAACTCTCTGATGGCTGGCAGTATCCCTTAACTCTCTGATGGCTGTGCAGCACCCCTTAACTCTCTGATGGCTGTGCAGCACCCTTTAACTCTCTGATGGCTGTGCAGCACCCCTTAACTTTCTGATGGCTGGCAGCATCCCTTAACTCTCTGATGCCTGTGCAGCACCCCTTAACTCTCTGATGGCTGGCAGTATCCCTTAACTCTCTGATGGCTGTGCAGCACCCCTTAACTCTCTGATGGCTGTGCAGTACCCTTAACTTCTGATGGCTGTGCAGCACCCCTTAACTCTCTGATGCCTGTGCAGCACCCCTTAACTCTCTGATGGCTGGCAGTATCCCTTAACTCTCTGATGGCTGTGCAGCACCTCTTAACTCTCTGATGGCTGTGCAGCACCCCTTAACTCTCTGATGCCTGTGCAGCACCCCTTAACTTTCTGATGGCTGGCAGCATCCCTAAACTCTCGGATGGCTGTGCAGCACCCCTTAACTTTCTGATGGCTGGCAGCATCCCTTAACTCTCTGATGGCTGGCAGCATCCCTTAACTCTCTGATAGCTGTGCAGCACCCCTTAACTCTCTGATGGCTGTGCAGTACCCCATAACTTTCTGATGACTGGCAGCATCCCTTAACTCTCTGATGCCTCTGCAGCACTCCTTAACTCTCTGATGACCTTGCAGCACACCTTAACTCTCTGATGGCTGGCAGCACCCCTTAACTCTCTGATTCCTGTGCAGCACCCCTTCACTCTCTGATGCCTGTGCAGCACCCCTTAACTCTCTGATGGCTGTGCAGCACCACTTTACTCTCTGATAGGTGTGCAGCACCCTTAACTATGTGATGGCTGTGCAGCACCCCTTAACTCTCTGATGACTGTGTAGCACCCCTTAACTCTCTGATTACTGTGCAGCACTCCTTAACTCACTGATGTCTGTGCAGCACCCCTTAACTCTCTGATGCCTGTGCAGCACCCCTTAACTCTCTGATGCCCATGCAACACCCTTAACTCTCTGATGGCTGTGCAGCACCCCTTAACTCTCTGATGGCTGTGCAGCACCCCTTAACTCTCTGATGGCTGGCAGCATCCCTTAAGTCTCTGATGGCTGTGCAGCACCCCTTAACTCTCTGATATCTGTGCAACACCACTTAACTTTCTGATGACTGGCAGCATCCCTTTACTCTCTGATGGATGTGCAGCACCCCTTAACTTTCTCCTGGCTGGCAGCATCCCTTAACTCTCTGATGGCTGGCAGCATCCCTGAACTCTCTGATGGCTGTGCAGCATCCCTTAACTCTCTGATGGCTGGCAGTATCCCTTAACTCTCTGATGGCTGTGCTGCACCCCTTAACTCTCTGATACCTGTGCAGCACCCCTTAACTTTCTGATGCCTGTGCAGCACCCCTAAACTCTCTAATGCCTGTGCAGCGTGGCTCAGTTGGTAGCACATCCGCCTCTGGACCAGAAGGTCATGGGTTCTTGTCCCACAACAGGACTGGATTTGCACCTAGAAATCGCTGGCATCTGAGTGCAGCATTGGGGGGTGCTGTACTGCTGGGGTGTGCCGTCCTTCAGATGAGATGTTAAACCGAGGTCCCTTTTGCCCTTCCTGGTGTTGTCCTGGTGGGTGTCCGGTGAAGTAAAGAACCCAGGGCATCTTGCAAAGAGTAGGAACATTCCCAGTGTCCTGGCCAACATTCCCTTCCATAACTGGTTCACGCAATTATCCAGGCTGTGTGGGTGATGATGTGCGATATGGCCGCCACCACACATTCAGTCACTTCACTACCAGTCTAGCATTGCTTGTAAAAGTGCTTTGGATGTATGAAAAGCGCTACATAAATGTTGATTCTTCTTCTTCTTCTTCTTAACTCTCTGATGACTGGCATCATCCTTAACTCTCTGATGGCTGTGCAGCACCCCTTAACTCTCTGATGCCTGTGCAGCACCCCTTAACTCTCTGATGGCTGTGCATCACCCCTTAACTCTCTGATAGCTGTGCAGCACCCCTTAACTATGTGATGGCTGTGCAGCACCCCTTAACTCTCTGATGACTGTGCAGCACCCCTTAACTCTCTGATTCCTGTGCAGCACTCCTTAACTCTCTGATGTCTGTGCAGCACCCCTTAACTCTCTGATGCCTGTGCAGCACCCCTTAACTCTCTGATGCCCATGCAGCACCCCTTAACTCTCTGATGGCTGTGCAGCACCCCTTAACTCTCTGATGGCTGTGCAGCACCCCTTAACTCTCTGATGGCTGGCAGCATCCCTTAAGTCTCTGATGGCTGTGCAGCACCCCTTAACTCTCTGATGTCTGTGCAACACCCCTTAATTTTCTGATGGCTGGCAGCATCCCTTTACTCTCTGATGGCTGTGCAGCACCCCTTAACTTTCTCATGGCTGGCAGCATCCCTTAACTCTCTGATGGCTGGCAGCATCCCTGAACTCTCTGATGGCTGTGCAGCATCCCTTAACTCTCTGATGGCTGGCAGCATCCCTTAACTCTCTGATGGCTGTGCAGCACCCCTTAACTCTCTGGTGCCTGTGCAGCACCCGTTAACTTTCTGATGCCTGTGCAGCACCCCTAAACTCTCTAATTCCTGTGCAGCATGGCTCAGTTGGTAGCACATCCGCCTCTGGACCAGAAGGTCATGGGTTCTTGTCCCACAACAGGACTGGATTTGCACCTAAAAATCGCTGGCATCTGAGTGCAGCATTGGGGGGTGCTGTACTGCTGGGGTGTGCCGTCCTTCAGATGAGATGTTAAACCGAGGTCCCTTTTGCCCTTCCTGGTGTTGTCCTGGTGGGTGTCCGGGTGGAAGTAAAAGAACCCAGGGCACTCTTTCGCAAAGAGTAGGGAACATTCCCGGTGTCCTGGCCAACATTCCCCTTCCCATAAACTGGTTCACGCAATTATCCAGGCTGTGTGGGTGATGATGTGCGATATGGCTGCCACCACACATTCAGTCACTTCACTTCCAGTCTAGCATTGCTTGTAAAAGTGCTTTGGATGTATGAAAAGCGCTACATAAATGTTGATTCTTCTTCTTCTTCTTAACTCTCTGAAGGCTGGCATCATCCCTTAACTCTCTGATGGCTGTGCAGCACCCCTTAACTCTCTGATGCCTGTGCAGCACCCCTTAACTTTCTGATGGCTGGCAGCATCCCTAAACTCTCTGATGACTGTGCAGCACCCCTTAACTTCTCTGATGGCTGGCAGCATCCCTTAACTCTCTGATGGCTGGCAGCATCCCTTAACTCTCTGATGGCTGTGCAGCACTCCTTAACTCTCTGATGACTGTGCAGTACCCCTTAACTCTCTGATGACTGTGCAGTACCCCATAACTTTCTGATGACTGGCAGCATCCCTTAACTCTCTGATGCCTGTGCAGCAACCCTTAACTCTCTGATGGCTGGCAGCACCCCTTAACTCTCTGATTCCTGTGCAGCACCCCTTTAGTCTCTGATGCCTGTGCAGCACCCCTTAACTCTCTGATGGCTGTGCAGCACCACTTAACTCTCTGAAAACTCTGCAGCACTGCTTAACTCTCTGATGGCTGTGCAGCACCCCTTAACTCTCTGATGCCTGTGCAGCACTCCTTAACTCTCTGATGGCTGTGCATCACCTCTTAACTCTCTGATGGCTGTGCAGCACCCGTTAACTCTCTGATGGCTGTGCAGCATCCCTTAACTCTCTGATGACTGTGCTGCACTCCTTAACTCTCTCATGGCTGTGCAGCACCCCTAAAGTCTCTGATGCTTGTGCAGCTCTCCTTAACTCCCCGATGGCTGTGCATCACCCCATATGTCTCTGATGCCTGTCCAGCACTCCTTAACTCTCTGACGGCTGTGCATCACCACTTAACTCTCTGATGGCTGTACAGCACCCCTTAACTCTCTGATGCCTGTGCAGCACTCCTTAACTCTCTGATGGCTGTGCATCACCCCTTAACTCTCTGATGGCTGTGCAGCACCCCTTAACTCTCTGATGCTGTGCAGCACCCCTTAACTCTCTGATGCCTGTGCAGCACTCCTTAACTCTCTGATGCCCGTGCAGCACCCCTTAACTCTGATGGCTGTGCAGCACCCTTAAGTCTCTGATGGCTGTGCAGCACCCCTTAACTCTCTGATGCCTGTGCAGCACCCCTTAACTCTCTGATGGCTGTGCAGCACCCCTTAACTCTCTGATGGCTGTGCAGCACCCCTCAACTCTCTGATGACTGTGCAGCACCCCTTAATTCTCTGATGGCTGTGCAGCACCCCTTAACTCTCTGATGTCTGTGCAGCACCCCTTAAGTCTCTGATGGCTGTACAGCACCCCTTAACTCTCTGATGGCTGTGCATCACCCTTTAACTCTCTGATGCCTGTGCTGCACCCCTTAACTCTCTGATGGCTGTGCATCACCCCTTAACTCTCTGATAGCTGTGTAGCACCCCTTAACTCTGTGATGGCTGTGCAGCACCCCTTAACTCTCTGATGGCTGTGCAGCACCGCTTAACTCTCTGATGGCTGTGCAGCATCTCTTAACTCTCTGATGACCATGATCTTGTGGACTGAACAGCAGTGTGACATAGTTTGCAGTTAAAAAATCAGCAGTTTATTATGTTAGTTCAGTACATTCTTTAGCAGGACATATGTATAACAGTGAACTGGTATTACATAAATAAAAAAACATGAATGGCAAACACAAATCATAGAAATCACTAGGAATACATGGCCAGAAAGTGCAAGCCATCCCAGGTGTTCTGCTTTAATACCTGGGAGCAATACCGAGCTCCCTGATGGAGTCTGTCTCCAGACCCAACACCTATCTGACTCACAGTTTAACTACCAGGTTTTATACAGAAAGCTGTACCATGTGATGAGCTAACTCCGACCGTATCATCATCTAACATTTAAAACTCTTTCACTATATCCTTACATGTGCTCTTTTCAACATATTCAAGCTCTGGAACACAATCAATGATCTACTAGGCCACTCCCCAGGAAATTCACTCCCGACCAAGATTACCTCTGGCAACTTGACTATAACCGAAAAGATGGATATACTTGACGCATTCAATAACCACTTTGCTACTGCAGGCATGGCATTTGATAACTCCCCTGCAAACATACTTCACTCCCAGACTGCCAGCCAACTGCCTGAAACTCTGATAGCTTCACGCCTTTCTCGCTCAACCTGCTCCCACTGAAAGAGGTAGAGGACCTCTGCTTCAGTTGGATACTAGAAAAGTGCTGGGGCCGACACCCTGACCTTACTTCCTAAAATTGCCTACCACGTACTAGCAATACCCGTCACCCACCTTTTTAACTTATCCCTGTCTCAGGGCACCTTACCACCTATATGGAAGACAGCACATGTCATACCATTGTTCAAATCAGGTGACCCTGGTGATCTCAATAACTACAGGCCAATTTCCCTCCTTCCGGTCCTGTCCAAGCTCCTAGAGAAAATTGTAAATGCACAGCTGAGGACTCACCTTGAGTCTAGGGAACTGCTAAATCCTCTGCAGTATGGATTCAGAGCTAAACATAGCACTGTCTCAGCCCTCGCCAAAGTTACTAACGACTGGCAGCGTAATCTTGAGAGCAAAAACTTTATTTGTGCTGTTTTCCTTGATCTAAACATGGCTTTTGACACCATCGACCATAGTCTGCTCCTCTCCTCCCTTCAAACCATAGGTGTGGACCCCTCCTCTCTGTGTTGGTTTACTGACTATCTTACAGGGCGCCTTCAACAAGTTAAAGCCAAAGGAGGCCTGTCTCCCTTAAAAACTCTGCAAAGAGGGGTATCTCAAGGTTTTATATTAGGGACCTTACTTTTTGCAATCTACATTAACAACATCGACTACTGTATAAAAGAAGCCAACATCCATCTGTTTGCAGATGCTACAGTTCTCTATGTGAGTCGCCCAACACCTGAAGCTGCCTGCAATGACCTACAGTCAGAATTCAACCTTTTGCAAAGCCAACTCCTCCAAAGAAAGCTACTCCTTAATGCCAAAAAAACTAAAGCGATGGTCCTCTCCCCTTTTATCAGTACAGCAAACCCTGTGTCCAATGGGACAGTTCCCCAAATTACCACAGATCAAGGTGAAAAACTAGAATTTGTTACAAAATTCAAGTATCTGGGAGTTTGGATAGACCAAAGACTCTCCTTCATTGAACTTACTGAGGACTTCAAAACAACTTCGCAAAGGCTTGACTGTTTTTAGAATCAACCAATTTCTCACCAGAGATGCCAAGAAACAACTGGTCCAATCCATTTTCCTATCATTGGTTGATTACGCTTGACTTCTTCTACAGCCAATGCCCCAACTCTTACATGGCTAAACTGGACACTCTACCATCGAGCACTGAGGTTTATAACAGGACTCCTTCGACATGCATCACTGCACCCTATATGCTGCAGTGGGTGGACATCACTAAAGTTAAGGCGCCACAGAAACGCCGCCTCTGACCTATAGAGCCATCTCTAATAAGCTGTCTTACTATATCTCCTGCTGTCTTCCCTAGAGTATAATTGGGAATCACGTTAAGAAGTTACTCAGCTATTACACTTAAAGTACCCAAAGCATCCCGCTCGCAGGGCAGCCATACAGTTTCTGTACAATTTGCACTTATGGAATGATCTACAAAACCCTCAAATTAAGCACTCTAATCGGTATAAATGCCTTCAAGACGCTTTATTTCCATACAGTCAGAGAAGTATGTAACTGCTTCACCCACTCAGAACCAGTACCGGTGTCTGCACTGGTATATAGCCATGCCTAGACCCAGTTTTAAGTACTGACCCCCCAGCTTGCTCCTCACCAGCCTAATTGTTCTCTCTCTCTCTCTTATCCCCCTGTCTTATCAACTCTAGACCCGTCCATCCCCTTATTCTTCCTTTCCCAACCTCGGATAGGAGCTCACTACCCTGGGTTGTGACATCCTACCATGCCCCGTACTTTACAGCATTCAATCCCTGGCTCACACATACTCCTTTCTCCATCCACTCTTCTCTACTTCCCGCTTTACCAACTCCTTTCTGTGCACTGTGCCTCCCAGCCTCTCTCCCTACCTCCTTCCCCTCACCTTCACCTGTATCTGGTGTATATTTTATTTTTATTTTTCTTCCGTTATTTCCTCCTACAACCTTAGATAACCTGCTTTATCTTCCTATAGACACTTCTATGTATGTAAATACCATGTAATCTGTACAATATCTGTATAATTCTATGTACATATGAACTTTTTTCTTCCTCTCTGTAAAGAGTATTATCTGTATTGCCTTGTAAATACCTGTGTTGACCTGTATATACAATTGTTCATGCTCCACCCAGGTCCATCTTGCAAATGAGCTTCTGCTCAACGATGAACGCCTGGTTAAACAAAGACTTGATTGATTGATTGATTGATTCATTCATTCATTATTTAATTTACCATTCTACCCTATACATTGCAACGCATTCATTTTAAAAAGTAATTCAAGAGTTTATGCATACAACAGCCTCTGAAGCACCACCCACCAAGCAGTTTAACATTATTTATATGGGACAGCAAGGGCTGGTCAGTGCTATAGCGCTAGGCACAGAGCAGGAAACAAACCTCCCCACAGCGATCTGACCGTACCCCAGTCAGAAAACCAACAGTACGTGCAAATACATCATTTTTATTCAGTATGCTGCAAAGAAGGGAAATGCAGTAGAAACACAACTAAACTACTATTCAGACCTACACTTTATAGCTCTTTTCTGAACCACTTTACCTTATTTTATTGTTATTTCCTCAGAGTGCAGGAAAGGGCAATCTCTGACCAGCAAACTGCGTTTTCAGCAGTAATCTGCATTGTGCTCACAAGAGCGTGTAATCCGGCTCATATTCTAGCCTTGCAGGTACACCAAATACAGGTAATAACAGGCAAAGAGACAAGGAATTTAAAATAAAATATACCACTGGAACAGATGCCCAAGAAGCTGAAGAAAAACACCATTCTTGGAGCTACCTGGCAACTTAGCACCCCTCAAGTATTCAAAGCGCTTTTAACGCTTTCATCCTGAAGGGGGAACTCAAAACTCATTCTCCCTCTCTAACAATTACCCCTCATGGTGCAAAACAGCACTAAACCCTGTGCTTTTTACAGAGCTTATTTCTTTAAAACCCTGTATTGTCAGTCTCACTGGACTGCAACTAAAACAATAATTGGCAAGGTAACAAAGGTACTTGCAAACTCACAGCACTGCGATTAGACCCCAAACCAAAGTGGTAATAAACACAGTCTGCGAGAATCAGGAATTACTGAGGCCGAATCACCATGAGGAAACAGTTCATTCCTAACACCTGCAAGTCTCCGAGTGGCGGCCTCCACAATATTCCTTTAACATTCATTAATATTTCCCTGGTTCCTCCAACATAAGGCAGAATACGGTAGATCATGCACTATTACATTAGAGTGCTCCTGCTTCCTACTTCGACTTAATAGCAAAGCACTTCGCATTGCAGCGCACATTTCAGTACTCATTATTTTATTCTTTACAGAATGCCAACGGTTCTTCTAACCCTCTACTTACTAGCATCAGGTGCCCACTATTTCATAGCGCCATAGGGGTCACCTGTAATCGCTAAAAAGAAAATGGATTCCCAAAGAAGCCTCAAACAATTACTTTCCAACCCCTTTACATTAGAAATCAGTACCTGTACCTGTACGACATTTTAGCACCTAAGCACATTATAGCTTCGAAGAAAGGGGGGTTGACATTTTCACAGAAACCTTACTCATCACAGGTTGTCCAAGACCTAGACTTCTGAAAGACGGTGGGAGGGGGGGTTGTTGGAGCTCTGGCCCACCCACACCAAAGAGCTGCACCCCAGGGTCCCTGTTTGAAATGGTAACACAGCACAAACATTTCTAGAAAAGAACTATCTTGTCATCAATTACCCTTGGGCTTATGCAGTGGTCCCCCTAGCATCTTTCAACAGATCAGACATTTTCTACATAATGATATACTATCAGGAACTGTACTGCAGAACTCTTATATCAGTTCATGAACAGAGTATACAACCTTAACAATATTCCTAATAGATAGTTTCTGGAGTGTACCCACTGACAGTAAACCTCTAAATAAACAAACGTTTCACTTGTGACCAGAGATGAATTAATAACAAAGCTAGTGTAAATCAAATAGTTCAGAAAGAAAAAGAAACAGCTGAAGGTGGCCAATCCTTCAGTCAAAGGAGACTAGTTAAGAAAACTAAACAGTATAAAAGAGGAAATATAAGAGGAAGTATAAGACAAAGAAATATTAATACGCCAGCATATTTGCCTGCATCCTATTGAAGCCATCAGAGATCTTTAGCATCACAAGGCATATGCAAATTCAAAATCAAGTTTCATAATACACACAATATGCAAACACTTCTTAGACAATATTATGTGACATATCATTGTGTGAAACTGAGGTTACATCTTTATAACACTTCGCCCATCACTCTTTAGTTTTCATAACTGTCTGAGAAGTATATGCAGTACTCAGATTATGAGAGACATTCTATAACTTCTTTGAAAAGACTCCCATAACAATAGATAGTACAGTGACAATCCCTCACATTCCCCCTGGGAAGGAGGTTGAAGCTGTGGCCCTTCCTCATGCCTAAGGCCCACCCCAGGGATTCCTCAGGAAACATAAACCTTTCTACCATAACCCAGCAATATACTAAATAACACCTCAAGAGACTTTTTCCATTACTCCAGGAATTCCATTTACCCGTACCCTGACTTGGGGTACATGTATCATAATATTTCTATGTCATGTAACCATAACTTATATTATTTTCTTGTAAGGGTAAATCTAATAGCTAGGCCATCTCTACCATATTTCCGAACAGCTATCTACCATCTGGAGCCCATGACTCTACGTGTGGACCTCACCTTTTTCCATGGGTGCCACTGTTTGTGAACTTCAACCCTCTGGTCTACTCCTCTCCCACGTTCTGTAATCTCCCTACGATGGCTGGCAGTCCTGCCCCTTATGTATGTCGCTGCCTGGCAGTAGATTCCTGATCAATGAAAGTGTGGTGTAAGGTGTCCCAAAACCTCCTCATGATCTACAGGTTGAGTATTCCTGCATACTGTTTCCAACAGTTCCCTCCTGTAAGCCCCAGGTACCACCACCCTTGCTTCTATCTGCCGGGTACGGGGGTTAGGCATCATGCGACACAGTATCCCATCCTTCAATTCATACCACCACAATGTGTTCTCTTTACTGTTCCCCGTTTTGTTGGTAGCAAACTTATTGAGCTGAGCCACCTCAACATTTCCTGTTTGTAACTGTTTCCAGTCAACACAAGAAAACTTATTGTTGAATGTACATTTAAATGTCCCTTCAGCAATTACTGCTTCTTCCTTCTTGGTGGTCGACTCTACCCTGTCTGCAGACTTCACACTAGAACACACAAAGTCTGGACCAGTCTCACTTGGGAACTTCTCCAAAGTCTCAGTTTCATGATCTCCCTTCCAATACATCCCAGGGAACATAGGCAACACGGGCATCTCCACATTAGCGCACTCCAAAGCAGGCATCTCCACATTAGAGCACTCCATCCAAGGGAACATAGGCAACATAGGCATCTCCACATTAGAGCACTCTCCACAGACATCTTCTAATTCCATCTTCTCAGGACCCTTTTTCCCTGTACGAATCACTGATGTCTGACCTCTGGATCCATAGCTCCACATACCTCTGCTCGGCCTCTCTTCTTCGGCTCTCAGCATCCATCCATCACTTGAACAAATAGTGTATCAGGCCGATCTGGTCCATCCACTGATTCTGTGTTGCCTCACCCAGGCCACCATCCTCACATAGCTTCGTCCCAACTGGCGCCATGCTCAATGGTCATACCTCCAGCCTGTGCTGACCAACATCCATGGGACTATGGACATCAAAGGACCCCCATGGACCCGCTGTTCTGTCCTACAACATCAACAGTCCAGCAAGCCTTGGCCAGGCCAGCCGCAATCCCACTACTGCCACCATGTCTCCTAGGGTGTTGGTGACCATGTGGACTGAACAGCAGTGTGACATAGTTTGCAGGTAAAAAATCAGCAAGTTTATTATTTTAGTTCAGCACATTCTTTAGCAGGACATATGTATAACAGTGAACTGGTATTACATAAATAAAAAAATATGAATGGCAAACACAAGTCATAGAAATCACTAGGAATACATGGCCAGAAAGGCCGTCCCAGGTGTTCTGCTTTAATACCTGGGAGCAATACAGAGCTCCTTGCTGGAGTCTGTCTCCAGACCCAACACCTATCTGACTCACAGTTTAACTATCAGGGTTTTATACAGAAAGCTGTACCATGTGATGAGCTAACTCCGCCCGTATCATTATCTAACATTTAAAACTCTTTCACTATATCCTTACATGTGGTCTTTTCAACATATTCATTATTTAATTCATCATTCTACCTGATACATTGTAAAGCATTCATTTTATAAAGTAATTCAAGAGTTTATGCATAGAATAGCCTCTGAAGCACCACCCACCAAGCAGTTTAACATTATTTATATAGGAGAGCAGGGGCCGGTCGGCACTATAGCGCTAGGCAAAGAGCAGGAAACAAACCTCCTCACAGCGTTCTGACCAAGGCTCAGCCAGAAAACCAATAGTAAGTCCAAATTGTATACCATTGCCGCAGCGACTCCCTGATTGCAAAGACCACCACAGCAACAGGAATCGGGCAAAATCCGCCAGTTGCTGTGGTGGTCTGTATGGAGATTGGGACTGCCTCACTGGGTGTTTGCCCTGTCCCCCGGTCCAACTCCGACTCGGAATTAGAATCCTAGAGACCGGGGTGTACATGAAGGCATCCCTGACACTGCAATGCCGACAGTCGGCACTGCAACTGTCGCTGTCGGGGATGTCTCTGTGATGACTGTTGCTGTGGTATGGGTAAACCAATGCAAATACCTCATTTTTATTCAGTATGCTGCAAAGAAGGGAAATGTAGTAGAAACACAACTAAACTACTATTCAGACCTACACTTTATAGCCCTTTTCTGAACCACTTTACCTTATTTTATTGTTATTACCTTGGAGAGCAAGAAAGGGCAATCTCTGACCATCAAACTGCATTTTCAGCAGTAATCTGCATTGTGCTCACAGGAGCGCTGAACCCAGCTCATATTCTAGCCTTGCAGGTACACCAAATACAGGTAATAACAGGCAAACAGGCAAGGAATTTAAAATAAAATATACCTCTCCAGCAGGTGCCCGAGAAGTTGAAGAAAAACACCACTCTCTGAGCTACCTGGTGACTTAGCAACTCCTTGAGTTATTCAAAGTGCTTTTAACGCTTTCATCCTGAAAGGGGGGGACTGAAAACTCATTCTCCCTCTCTAACAATTACCCCTCATGGTGCAAAACAGCACTAAATCATGCGCTTTTTACAGAGCTTATTTCTTTAATGCCATATACTGTCAGTCTCGCTGGACTGCAACTAAAACCATAATTGGCAAGGCAGCAAAGGTACTTTCAAACTCACAGTGCTGCGATTAGACCCAAAACCAAAACGGTAATAAACGCAGTCTGCGTGGATCAGGAATTAGTGAGGCCGAATCACCAAGAGGAAACAACTCATTCCTAACAACTGCAAGTCCCCGAGTTACTAGCATCAGGCGCTTACTATTTCATACCACCATAGGGGCACCTGTAATCGTTAAAAAGAAAACAGATCCCAAACACACCTCAAACAATTACTTACACTATTAATCGGTACCTCCACCTGTACAATATTTTAGCACCTAAGCACATTATAGCTTTGAAGAAAGGGGGGGTTGACATTTTCACAAAAACCTTACTCATCACAGGTCACCCAGTGACAGTACCCCTTAACTCTCTGATGACTATGCGGCACCGCTTAACTCTCTGACGACTGTGTGGCACCCCTTAACTCTCTGATAGTTGTGCAGCACCCCTTAACTCTCTGATGGCTGTGCAGATCCCCTTAACTCTCTGATGACTGTGTGGCACCCCTTAACTCTCTGATTGCTGTGCAGCACTCCTTAACTCTCTGATGGCTGTGCAGATCCCCTTAACTCTCTGATGACTGTGTGGCACCCCTTAACTCTCTGATTGCTGTGTGGCACCTCTTAACTCTCTGATTGCTGTGCAGCACCCCTTAACTCTCTGATTGCTGTGCAGCACTCCTTAATTCTCTGATAACTGTGCAGCATCCCTTAACTCTCTGGCTGTGCAGCACTCCTTAACTCTCTGATGGCTGTGCAGCACCCCTTAACTCTCTGATGGATGTGCAGCACCCCTTAACTCTCTGATGACTGTGCTGCACCCCTTAACTCTCTGGTGGTTGTGCAGCACCCCTTAACTCTCTGATGGCTTTGCAGCACCCCTTAACTCTCTGATGGCTGTGCAGCACCCTTAACTCTCTGATGGCTGTGCAGCACCCCTTAACTCTCTGGTGGCTGTGCAGCACCTTAACTCTCTGATGGCTTTGCAGCACCCCTTAACTCTCTGATGGCTGTGCAGCACCCCTTAACTCTCTGATGGCTGTGCAGCACCCTTAACTCTCTGGTGGCTGTGCAGCACTCCTTAACTCTCTGATGGCTGTGCAGCACCCCTTAACTCTCTGATGGCTGTGCAGCACCCTCAACTCTCTGATGGCTGTGCAGCACCCTTAACTCTCTGGTGGCTGTGCAGCACTCCTTAACTCTCTGATGGCTGTGCAGCACCCCTTAACTCTCTGATCTCTGTGCTGCACCCCTTAACTCTCTGATGCCTGTGCAGCACTCTTTAACTCTCTGATGGTTTTGCAGCACTCCTTAACTCTCTGATGCCTGTGCAGCACCCTTAACTCTCTGATGGCTGTACAGTACCCCTTAACTCTCTGATGCCTGTGCAGCACCCCTTAACTCTCTGATGCCTGTGCAGCACCCTTAACTCTCTGATGCCTGTGCAGCACCCTTGACTCTCTGATGCCTGTGCAGCACCCCTTAACTCTGTGATGCCTGAGCAGCACCCCTTAACTCTCTGATGGCTTTGCAGCACTGCTTAACTCTCTGATGGCTGTGCAGCACCCCTTAACTCTCTAATGCCGGTGCTGTACCTCTTAACTCTCTGATGGCTGTGCAGCACCCCTTAACTCTCTGATGGATGTGCAGCACCCCTTAACTCTCTGATGACTGTGCTGCACCCCTTAACTCTCTGGTGGTTGTGCAGCACCCCTTAACTCTCTGATGGCTTTGCAGCACCCCTTAACTCTCTGATGGCTGTGCAGCACCCCTTAACTCTCTGATGGCTGTGCAGCACCCCTTAACTCTCTGGTGGCTGTGCAGCACTCCTTAACTCTCTGATGGCTTTGCAGCACCCCTTAACTCTCTGATGGCTGTGCAGCACCCCTTAACTCCCTGATGGCTGTGCAGCACCCCTTAACTCTCTGATGGCTGTGCAGCACTCCTTAACTCTCTGATGGCTTTGCAGCACCCCTTAACTCTCTGATGGCTGTGCAGCACCCCTTAACTCTCTGATGGCTGTGCAGCACCCTTTAACTCTCTGGTGGCTGTGCAGCACTCCTTAACTCTCTGATGGCTGTGCAGCACCCCTTAACTCTCTGATCTCTGTGCTGCACCCCTTAACTCTCTGATGCCTGTGCAGCACTCTTTAACTCTCTGATGGTTTTGCAGCACTCCTTAACTCTCTGATGCCTGTGCAGCACCCTTTAACTCTCTGATGGCTGTACAGTACCCCTTAACTCTCTGATGCCTGTGCAGCACCCTTAACTCTCTGATGCCTGTGCAGCACCCCTTAACTCTCTGATGCCTGTGCAGCACCCCTTGACTCTCTGATGCCTGTGCAGCACCCCTTAACTCTGTGATGCCTGAGCAGCACCCCTTAACTCTCTGATGGCTTTGCAGCACTGCTTAACTCTCTGATGGCTGTGCAGCACCCCTTAACTCTCTAATGCCGGTGCTGTACCTCTTAACTCTCTGATGGCTGTGCAGCACCCTTAACTCTCTAATGCCTGTGCTGTACCCCTTAACTCTCTGATGCCTGTGCAGCACCCCTTAACTCTCTGATGGCTGTGCAGCACCCCTTAACTCTCTGTCAGATGTACAGTATTCTTCAATTCTCTGTCAGCCCTGCAGCTGTACATCTCCCATTTCTCACAAGGAGCAATTTGCTGGCAGTTGATTACTGCAGTTGACCTGATAATCTGAAATTGTGATTTCTAATTGGATCTTGTATTATTGCATCCAAGTGAACCATTTTATTTAGCTGTACTGGCTGCCCTCGCGCTGAAGCAGTGCACTTGCTTTTTTTTTGTTCTTGTAGTTTTAATACAATTTATACATCAGTTTCTGTGGGGTTTTGGTGGTTACTTACCTGGTGATAAGAATGTCTTCATGTAAGCCCTTCAGCTGCTGGAAAGTTCGCTTCGGCAGTCACTCAGCTGTGTAACGCTGGAGGCAGGCAGGTGCCATTCACACTGGCTCAGATCTGTCAGTCAATATGTGCTGTATCATGCAGTCTGCTACAGCAGGTGCTCAAGTCCTCACTAACAGCTTTGAGCACTAGGGAGTTCCGTCAATGCCAATGCACTTCTTGTCCTGTTGTTCATTGCCACCTGGAAATGGCTTACTCTATGATGCAAGTCAATTTGCCATATTCAAGAGACAGCTGACCAATGGGACCTTGCAGGGAAGGAAGAGTGGCTGTGGCATGCGAAGGACATTATATGGGATGAGGGTAAGAGGACTAAAAGCATTTCCTGAAAGATTGTGGGTGGTTCAACATGTGACTGTGGTGACATCAAGGAAGTTGCCACCTGTCCTACTTTAGACCAGGGCCCCATGTTGGGTGCTGGGGGAGTGGTGAGAATGGATTGTAGGTTCCATGCCAGTTCATAAAAGGCAACCATGCAGGAAGTAGAGGGAGTCTGGATTGTTCTGGGAGAAGGCCAGAGGATGGCCTATGGGGATTGGAGGAGGGCAAGGGATGGCCTGTGGGAAAGGAGAAGGATGAAGAATGGCCTATGGGGAGGGAGAAGGGTGGAGGATGGCCTATGGGGCAGAGGATGGCCTATGGGGAAGGGAAAGGGGTGGAGGACGGCCTATGGGGAGGGGAGAGAGGTGGAGGATGGCCTATGGGGAGGGAGAAGGGTGGGGATGGCCTATGGGAGATGAGAAGGGTGGAGGATGGCCTATTGGGAGAAGAAAAGGGCAGAGGATGGCCTATGGGGAGGGGACAAGGGTGGAGGATGGTCTATGGGGAGAGGATAGGGATGGAGGATGACCTATGGGAGAGGAGAAGGGTGGAGGATGGCCTAAGGGAGAGGAAATGGGTGGAGGATGGCCTATGGGGAGGGAGAAGGATGGAGGTTGGCCTATGGGGTGGAGCATGGCCTATGGGGAGGAGAGAAGGGTGGAGGATGGCCTATGGGGAGGGGAGAAGAGTGGAGGATTGCATATAGAGAGGGGAGAGGGGAGAGGGGTGGAGGATGGCCTATGGGGAGGGAGAAGGGTGGAGGATAGCCTATGGGAGAGGAAAAAGGTGGAGGATGGCCTATGGGGGAAGGAGATGGATGGAGGATGGCCTATGGGGTGGAGCATGGCCTATGGGGGGAGAAGGGTGAGGATGACCTATGGGGAGGGGAGAAGAGTGGAGGATGGCCTATGGGGAGGGGAGAAGAGTGGAGGATGGCCTATGGGGAAGGGAGAGGGGTGGAGGATAGCATATGGGGAGAGTAGTGGGGTGGAGGATGGCCTGTGGGGAGGGGAGAAGGGTGGAGGATGGTCTATGAGGATGGTAGAAGGGCCAAGGATGGCCTATGGGGAGTGTAGAGGGGATGAGGATGGTCTATAGGGAGGGAGAAGGATGGAGGATGGCCTATGGGGTGGAGCATGGCCTATGGGGAGGGGAGAAGGGTGGAGGATGGCCTAGGGGGAAGGGAGAAGAGTGGAGGATGGCCTATGGGGAGGGGAGATGGGTGGAGGATGGCGTATGGGGAGAGTAATGGGGTGGAGGTTGGCCTATGGGGTGGAGGATGGCCTATGGGGAGGGAGAAGGGTGGAGGATGGCCTATGAGGATGGTAGAAGGGCAAAGGATGGCCTATGGGGAGGAGAGGGATGAGGATGGCCTCACGGGAGGGAGAGGGAATGAGGATGGCCTCACGGGAGGGAGGAGAGGGATGAGGATGGCCTATGGGAGAGGAGAATGGGGTGATGGTCCATGAGGTGGTGGCTAAAGGATAGCCTATGGAGGGGAGGCTGAAGCATGGACTATGGGGGAGAAGGGTAAAGGATGGCCTATGGAGGGGCAATGGAGGAAGATGATCCATGGGGAGAAGGCCAGAGGGTGGCCTATGGGGGGGAGGCCAAAGGATGGACAATGGGAGATAGAAGGCCAAAGGATGGCCTCTGGGAGAGAAGGGTGGAGGATGGCCTATGGGGGGAGAAGGGCGGAGGAGGGTCCATGTTCAGGAGAAGGCAGAAGGATGGTGTATGGGGGGAGGGTGGAGGATGGCCTCTGTGGAGGAGAAAGACGGAGGATGGTTCATGTTGGGGAGAAGGCTGAAGGATGTCATAAGGGGGGAAGGGTGAAGGGAGGCCTATGTGGAGGAGAAACATGGCGGTTGGCCTGTGGAGGATAGAAAGGAGGAAGATGGTCCATGAGGGGGAAGGGCAGAGGATGGCCTATGTGGAGGAGAAGGACAGAAGATGGCCTATGAGGGGGAAATAAAGGTGGAAGATGGCCTATGGGGGGTGAAAGAAGGAGGATGCTCCATGAGGGGGAAGGGTGGAGGATGGCCTATGTGGAGGAGTGTCAACACCCCACTCAGCAGGTCAGGCCCTCTGCTCCCACAGTGCCAACCTCCGAGTGCAGTATTGTGAACAGGGTAACAGAACAGGGTAACCCTCCTGTCTGTTTTGTGGGTCTGAATCACCTTTGGTCTCAAGTTCTGGAGAGATTCAAACTGTGAACCTTCTGCTAGCATACCCAAATGTACAGGCTCAGATAATTCTGCTCTTCAGGGAAATGCCAGATATCTTTCGCCAAGGGCACCTAACCAGGTATACAAAATGAACCCTTAAAAACTCTATGAAAGACCTTAGATAAATTCTTACCTTTTCCCAGTTTGGTATACCATTAAGCTTATGCACAGTGTTGTCAAAATCTTAACCATCCATGCATCACAGGCAAAAAGGAAGGACTTGGAAGACACGAGCAGTCTCCTTAAAGTAAAGGGTGTTTACTTAAAATGGATAAAATACGTAAAATATAACCACAGAACAATATATCACAAAACGTACAATTACTTAAAAGAACAAGGTAAAATACAACATAAACTCCTACCACAATATACTTAGATTTGTCTATCTAATGTATACCTTCTTACAGTGCTCTAGTTAGCTGTTGTTTCAAGAGAGAGTCCAAACAGAAATGTCAGTAAGTGGAAATACAGAATACAGTTTAAACCCTGTGTCTCCACCCCTTCTATGATGCCACCTAGCTCCTCCTTTTAAAATATAAAAAATTATACAACCAGGATGTCTTATCACTCAAGAGGTAAATTAAAAAGGTGACATCAGCAAAAACTCATTTCTCAAATGACTTCTTTGATCTTGAGTGGTTTCCTGCTTTTTCAAAGACATCAGAGAACTTTTACAACTCTGCATTTTTCTCGCTTAGCTGTCATATAGCTTTCTAATACCAGCTGAAATTAACTGTTCTTCCTCTAAACGTCATAAAAGTTTATAATCTCGATCCTGGCAGCTGATCAGCTACAATTAAGTGACATAAACAGGAGCCCCTTAATTATGTCTCTCTAGTCTTAATTATCTCCTGGCTTTCAGGTTAACATCTTGTAGCTGAAACCTTTTGAGGGGGTCTCCCACAGGCTTGTCTCATAAGACACTCAATAACACACTTTTATATTACAAAAATCATAGAGCAATCAGAACCAGCTGGTCAAGCATCACAAGGAGAAGCAGGAGGATGGCCTGTATGGGGAGAAGGGAGGAGGATGGTAGATGAGGGGAGGGCGGAGGATGGCATATGGGGGAAAGGGTGGTGGAAGGCCTATATGGAAGAGAAGGATGGGGGATGGCCTATGGGGGTGAATAAAGGTGGAGGATGGCCTGTGGGGGGAGAAAGGAGGAGGATGGTCCATGAGGGGAAGGGCAGAGGATGGTGTAAGGGTGAAGGGTGGAGGATGCTCTATGGAGGGGTGGGTTGCATGGCCAAGCTGACTACCGACAACTTGCTTGTAACAGCATGTGACTCAAGAGGAGGGGCAGGAGTGACTCCCCTGCCATGCGCTAGTCTTTAAGGGACCCAGGACCAGGCCCGGGCCATGGAACTCCCAAGGTCACTGGTCCAGTTTGACCAAAGGGGAGTAAGTTCTCGTGAAGTATGCCAAGGGCACAGGAGTCAGGCCTGTTATTAGAGTCTCTTTGGAAACTGGAAACTAGAATCTGCAGCTTAGTAAAGAGCAGCTGCGGGGATCAGGAAGTGAAACAACGAAAGCGGAGGTACCCAGGCTCTCATCAGGGTCTCAGAAATTCTTACCAGCTCATCAGCACAGCCACAGTGGGGCCTCTTGTGAAACCAGCAGCCTGGGTCTTAGAACAAGATGGAGATACTGAATGCTAGCCAGAGGTTAGATGATTGAGCATCCCACAGGACTCCCCATCTCCATGGAGGGAAGGCAGTGAATTCTACTTCTATACCACTAGCTGGGTAACCACGGATTGCAGTGCAGATGGATTGGCTCATGGGGGGGCACATCAGACTGACTCTGAAGCACAGCCATGGATTGCATGTGGGGGATGTTAGACTGACTCTGGAGCACAGCCATGGATTGTGTGTTCGGGATGTCAGACTGGTTCTGGAGCACAGCCATGGATTGCATGTGGGGGACGTCATATTGACTCTGGGTCACACCTATGGATTGTGTGCGGGGGATGTCAGACTGACTCTGGAGCACAGCCATGGATTGCATGTGGGGGACATCATATTGACTCTGGGACACACCCATGGATTGCATGCGGGGGACATCAGACTGACTCTGGAGCACAGCCATGGATTGTATGCAGGGGACATTAGAATGACTCTGGAGAACAGCCAGGGATTGCGTGCGGGGGACATCAGACTGACTCTGGAGCACAGCCATGGATCGCGTGCAGGGGACATCAGACTGGCTCTGGAGCACAGCCATGGATTGCGTGCGGGGGACATCAGACTGACTCTGGAGCTCAGCCATGGATTGTGTGCGGGGGACATCAGACTGACTCTGGTGCACAGCGATGGATTGCATACGGGGGACATGACTGACTCTGGACCACAGCCATG
The DNA here is from genome assembly GCA_016271365.2 of Neoceratodus forsteri. NCBI lineage: Eukaryota > Metazoa > Chordata > Ceratodontiformes > Ceratodontidae > Neoceratodus > Neoceratodus forsteri. The sequence goes on from CM028138.1 coordinate 659,038,981, forward strand.
GATTGCATGTGGGGGATGTCAGAATAACTCTGGAGGACAGCCATGGATTGAGTGCAGGGGACGTCAGACTGGCTCTGGAGCATAGCCATGGATTGCCTGCAGGGGACGTCAGATTGACTCTGGTGCACAGCCATGGATTGTGTGCAGAGGATGTCAGATTGACTCTGGTGCACAGCCATATATAGTGTGCTGGCAATGTCGGACTGACTCTGGCGCACAGTCATGGATTGCATGCCGGGGATGTCAGACTGGCTCTGGAGCACAGACTTGGATTGCATGTGGGGGATGTCAGACTGGCTCTGGAGCACAGCCATGGATTGCATGCAGGGGACATCAGACTGACTCTGGAGCAAAGCCTTGGATTGCGTGCGGGGGATGTCAGACTGGCTCTGGAGCACTACCATGGATTGCGTGCGGGGACGTCAGACTGACTCTGGAGCACAGCCATGGATTGTGTGCGGGGGACATCAGACTGACTCTGGAGCACAGTCATGGATTGCGTGTGAGGGACGTCAGACTGGCTTTGGAGCACAGCCATGGATTGCATACGGGGATGTCAGACTGGCTCTGGAGCACAGCCATGGATTGCATGCAGGGGATGTCAGACTGGCTCTGGAGCACAGCCATGGATTGCATGCAGGGATGTCAGACTGGCTCTGGAGCACAACCATGGATTGCGAGCAGGGGATGTCAGACTGGCTCTGGAGCGCAGCCTTGGATTGCATACGGGGATGTCAGACTGGCTCTGGAGCACAGCCATGAATTGCATGCAGGGGATGTCAGACTGGCTCTGGAGCACAGCCATGAATTGCATGCAGGGGAATGTCAGACTGGCTCTGGAGCATAGCCATGGATTACGTGCAGAGGGACATCAGATTGGCTCTGGAGCACAGCCATGGATTGCGTGCAGGGGACATCAGACTGGCTCTGGAGCACAGCCATGGATTGCATGCGGGGATGTCAGACTGGCTCTGGAGCACAGCCATGGATTGCATGCGGGGATGTCAGACTGGCTCTGGAGCACAGCCATGGATTGCGTGCAGGGGATGTCAGACTGGCTCTGGAGCACAGCCATGGATTGCATGCGGGGGATGTCAGACTGGCTCTGGAGCACAACCTTGGATTGCATGCGGGGGATGTCAGACTGGCTCTGGAGCACAGCCATGGATTGCGTGCGGGGGATGTCAGACTGGCTCTGGAGCACAGCCATGGATTGCGTGCGGGGGATATCAACCTGGCTCTGGAGCACAGCCATGGATTGCATGTAGGGGATGTCAGACTGGCTCTGGAGCACAGCCATGGATTGCATGCGGGGATGTCAGACTCGCTCTAGAGCACAGCCATGGATTGCATGCGGGGGATGTCAGACTGGCTCTGGAGCACAGCCATGGATTGCGTGCGGGGATGTCAGACTGGCTCTGGAGCACAGCCATGGATTGCATGCGGGGGATGTCAGACTGGCTCTGGAGCACAGCCATGGATTGCGTGTGCATGCTTTCCATGCTCTGATGGTCTGGGTAGCACATATAGGTGAAACAAGCTGGAAAAGCCACAGTGCATGGCGGCATGGCACTGACATCATTGGGCCCTGCCACAGCCAACTGGCCATCTCCCACACACTCAATCAACCCAGGTGAGGAACTAGCTGAATCCCCCCCCCATGGAATCCAACATGGAGGTGACGCTTGCTATTGACCCCCTGGAGACTACAGTAAGCGACAGAGATGAGAAGTGGGCAGAGTTGAGAGGGAGTTGTGACAGAGGTAGACAGTATCAGTAAAGAGATAAAGATGAAAAAAACTGAAATGAACTTTGTGCGAGACTGAAAACAGGTCAACACCTGAGGACATTGCTGATGGACATTTGGCATGTGACCCCTGTTTCTCGGAAATCAACAAAAGCTGGAGCATATCCAGAACAAACAGGGACATGCTGCCAAAAAAGCCAAACTAACAGAGAAACAACAAAGAAGGCAGCCTACAAAAGAGCGGAGAGGAGATATGTTCAATACTCAAAGAGAAACCTGCCACTTGGAACCATGCCCCCAATCTAGAACCCATGGGGCTCAAAGCGCTAGGCCTTTTTTTGCATTGCTGTCTATTTAATAAAATATTGAGTGTTTCATTATTTACTTTTTGTTGACCAGAAAAGGAGGGCTAGGCAATTCTGCCTGTTTTCAGCCTCATCTCAGGGAGGGGACTTGCGATACAGACCAACTGAAAATGAACTGGATTTAGCTGTTGGTGGTGTTTTTAGTGAACAGTGGAATTTTGTCCAGTGCACCAGGAAATTCCCTTACTCTTTTTGAGAAGTGCCATGGGATCTTTAACGTCCACCTGAACAACCACCAGAACAGGCAGATGGAACTTTGGTTTAATGTCTCATCCGAAAGGTGGCACTTCAGGAGTGCAGCACCCCCCCTCTTGATGCACTAGTGTCAACATTGGGATTTATCTCAGGTTCTTGATATGGGGCAAGAACCCATAACCTTCTGATCTTCCAGCCTCAGAGGTGAGCGTGCAACATACTCAGCCACTGACACCACCATAACTAGCTGTCCCTTACCACTCCATGCTCCCAGGACATGTAAGGTGCGAGTATCTCCTTTCCGTTCCTTTTTGGGCACCAGTCTTCTTTGATCTTCCCAGAATCAATCTTCACCATTGATTCATACATATGGGTCTACGGCCAGAGGCACTAGGACCCAGCGGGAGCTTTTTTCCTGTGGGGAGGGAGCAGACGTCGGTTACTGACGTGTACAAACTACGCAGTGCTGCACATACTAGCCAATAACTGTCATTGGCTCACTCACCCACACCTCAGATCTGCTCTTTCTGCCATCGAGTGCTCATCGAGGGAGTGATAACACTTCAGTTCAACCATCATCAACCTATTTCTTCTGTGTCACCACCGAAAAGTTCTTTCATGTCCATGGTGTTGACATTTGTTTAATTTTCTTATTTTCCATAATGTCAAAGTCTCATAACAAGAAGGGGCTAAAAAAGACAGTTAGCCCCCCATCATGTGTTGTTGCCCCTGTAGGAAACTTATTGTGGTGATGAATTTACATCATCGATGTTGGATCTGCCTTGGCTCGGCTCACGATGTGGATGCATGCGATGTCTGGTTTTCTGTGGACCACCATACATTAGAAATTCATGTGTTAAAGTGGGGTTGCCCGATCCCTACCTTTGGAGGCAGGCGTCAGATGCCTAAGGCCATAGTACGATCTCTAGGCCCTTCCTCTGCACCCCTTTCCAGCACTTCCCATGCTGAGGAAGCCAAGGGTCTTCCTCTCTGAGGTGTCAGAGCCTGGCAGATGGATCTGGGGGACAGCTGGCTCCTTCTGGGAAGCCGGTTGGGCACCTCCCTGTCTGAGTGTCCTGGGCAGCATACATCCCTGGTGGTGAGGCTGAAGCTGCATGCACAGCATACACCGGTGGACACCTCGGTGTCATGGCCTGGTGCCATCCCCACTCCTGACATCATCCACAGTGTCAGTGAGTGGGGCGGTGCCGGCCATAGCATCAGATGTTCTCCTGACACCATTCACGGTATTGGGAGAGGGAGCAGCACTGAGGAGATACAACGTCCAGTTGCTGAGGTGGTGGTGCTATTCTCTCCTCTGCGAAGCCCTCACGGCTCCAGGGGTGGAGTCCATGCTGGCCCTGATGCTGGGCATGGCTCAGGCCATGGTGCTGGTTCTCAGTCTGACACCGGGTGTGGTGCTGGAAACAGTGTCATTCCTAGGTCTGTCTCCGAGTGGCACTGGGCCAGCCCCAGATGCAGCTCGTGTTGTTGGGGTTGAGGAACTGGGCCAGGGATGATGTTGGTCCCATTACTGGGCCCAGCACTGAGGGCAGTGCAGCCACATCACTGGAGAGGAACTGATGTCTAGGCCACTTCCTGGCTCTGGGCCTGGTACCAAAGGCAGCACAGGCTCAGGGTCAGAGAATGGCCAGGGCATGACATTCCCTCCAGAGCCACAGGCTGAGCCCACCACCGGTGAGGACTGGTGCTGCCAAGAGGATTATATGGCTCCTCTCTCCTCACCTGTGGGGTGTCCTCACATGGGCACCGACCTGGCCATTTTTCTTCTGTAGGTCGGCCTTGTTCGGGTGGTCCTGCCAGGCCTTCCCCTTGGGCGAGGTCTTATGAGCATCCCCACAGCCCAGGTATAGGCCTTGCAGCCTCTGGCCCTCACTTCCCTTTTGGGACAATACCACCTCTGCCAGAGCTCCCAGGGATCATGGGCCCTATGTGGCCAATCACCTGGAGTCAACAAGGAAGTGTGGCTGGTGCCTTGTACCAGTATCCAAGACACGCCAACCAATTTCAGTTCCATCCTGGCCCCCCTGGCACCACCCACTTCCATGTCCAGGGCCTCCTCTCTGTCAGTGTCCTCCTCTGAGGGCACAGAATCCTCCCTACACACGTCCTCAGCCTCTGAGTACTCCTAGTACCGGAGATTCCAGGTGGACATGTTGAAGGTGCTGGACATTGACACAGTTGCTAGCCACAGTACAATGTCCTTGCAGCTGGGATGCCTAAGAGATTTCAGCGATGCCAACTGCGCCTTCCCTCCTTGACCCAGAGCCTTCGAGGAATGTGCAAGGGCAATCTTGAGACATTCCTTCATGCTCCCACCCAGTCCCAAGGTATGTCCAGCAATGGTACTGCACACTCTCAAGTTCTGCAGGAGCAGAGCCGCACCCCACTTCAGGGACTGAGGCAGTGCAGACCTCAACAGGGCCTCAGTTCCCAGTGTGTGACCAACCTCCTGAGGTGGCCTATGTGCCGGCAGAAGCTTTGGGTAGGAAAATGTTCACTTTGGCTCGCACCATGATGTGCATTTCTGCACATTAGGTATACCGGGCAGCTTACAATAGGGGCCTGTGGGCAAAGGGAGGCCAGCTCCTAGCTGCCTTGCCACAATCAAAGTCAGTCAAGTAATCCATCTGCCTTTCTCCCAAGAGCATGGAGCAGGCAAACACCAGCTAAGAGCATTGTACGATGCCACTGAGGTGACCTCCAGGCTGGTGGGAATTGCGGCCTGCATTCAGCAGATGGCGTGGCTTCGCCTTGCATGACTGGTACCTATGGCTGGGTGAAAGGTGCCACACTGCCAGTTCCAAGGGGGCTCACCTTTTCTCCCGTAGAGTCAGACGGGTGCTATTGGGGCACCCTTCTGTTCAGCTGCCTGACTCCAGCCAGTCTCGGGTGTCACCAGACCTGTGAGGAGCCCCTGCCCTCAGATGTTTTTTTTTTAGTTTTTTTTGACCGGAAGGAGGACTAGACAATTTTTGCCTATTTTCAGCCTTGGGGGATACAGATGGATGCCAACTGAAATTTAACAAGATTTTTTAAGCTGTTGGTGGTATTTTTAGTGAATGGGGGAAATTTGGCCAGAACACCGCGGAAATTCCCCTACTCTTTTCAAGAAGTGCCATGGGATCTTTAACATCCATCTGAAGTACCACCAGAACAGGCAGATGGGACCTTGGTTTAACATCTCATCCAAAAGACAGCACCTCAGGAGTGCAGCACCCCCCTCATGCTACACTACAGTGTCAGTATTGGGATTTAACCCAAGTGCCTGCAGTGGTGATAGAACCCACAGCCTTCTGATCTTCTGGCTTCAGAGGCAAGTGTGCAACCATCTGAGCCACTGCATGTTCTCCCTACTGCAGAGGGCTGGGGGTATCTGTTACCCTCAGGGTAAGCCAGCTCCTCCCTTTTGGGAAGCTTGGTATTTGGACCCATATGTATGACTCAATGGTGACGAATGATCGTTGGAAGATATGAAAATGACATTCTTACCGTAATTGTTGATCTTCCAGAATATGTTCACCATTGATTCAGACAGTCGCCCACCATCCCCGCACAGCTGAGAGCCAGGGCCTCTGGCAGCTCACCCTGTAGGTGCTGGCAGCCGATCCGTCTGCAGTTGTCTCCTCTCCCGTGGTCCCTTGGGTGGTTCTCCTTCTTGTTATTGACAAAAGAAAAAGGAGGGTGAGACACTTCTATGCCACCCTCATCAAAACACAAAAGAAGGTGGGGTTACTTGTGGCCCTCCTGCCAAACAGTCAAACAAAATTACTCATTTTTTCCATGGAGTGGGTAGGTAGCCCCCTTCCCTCCATTTTTCTTTATCCTCCTTCTCCCTGCCTAGGGTATATTCCCCCTTGGGGTATATCCCTGTTAGTTGCTTTACACAACATGTGCCCAGTCCAGTGAGCAGATGCTCTGTCTCTGGAGAAGTATGATGCACTTTTGCTCTGGATCTTTGTGCTAGCTTCACACTGGGTACATCCCTGTGGTCACAGGGAGAAGTGGGACTTCTTGTTCTTCTCATGTTGCAATTTTTGGTTGGTATCCCATCTCACTTCTTTCTGTGCATTGGGCATTGCCTACTCCGCCTGGAGCATGCCAGAAGAGATAAACACATCTTGACTCCCTAGGACTGCTAGTCCTACAGCTCCTAAGCTCTTCAAACCTAATTTTGTTCCATTCATGTTAGAGAAAATAGGGGTTGGGGTTTACTCTTACTAAAATTTCATCTAGTAACAAGCCACTATTCTTTTGGGGGGGGCAGATGTCCTTGTCCCATGTTTTGTCATTTTTGCCATCTCATTCGCAAGGGGGTCCCACTTGGGTCTTCCCTTTTTTTGGTACTTCTGCCAGATCCATTTGCTGGTAGCTGCTGCTCTTTTTACCTATGACTATTCACACTCTGTCTGGCTAGTGGTAAGAGGCTCTGGCTCCTTTTAGACCCACTACAATTGTGCCACCTGGTAAGCCCGACCCTTAGTCTCTAAGTTGGTAGTCGGATTCCAAATGGTTGTTTATTTCACTTCCTATATCCTTTTACTATCCCTTCGGGCCAGGAAGTATCTAGTCCTCACTTTTATTTCTCTCCACTTTGTTTCTCTCCTGACAAACAGAACTGAGGTGCGTGAGGGAGCCAGCGATGATTACTGGCTCTGATGCGCAGCACTGCATAGTATGTGTCAGATGTCAGTAGCTCATGTCGGCTCCCTCCCTCCCTCCCTGTAGGAAAAAAAGTTCCTGCGGGGTCCTAGTGCCTCCAGTCCTAGACCCATCTGCATGAATCAATAGTGAAGATATTCTGGAAGAGCAACAGTTGCAGTAAGTACATCATTTCCATTTGTTTCTTAATCCTGTTTCTCGCAGGGTGTCCAGCATTTTGGTTGCTCTGGAGACCTCAACCAACATTCTACTAATGGCAGAGGGGGGGACGTGATTACAGTTCGGACATTTATTGTCAGTTTGCATGACTGTGGACGCTGAAATCTGGACAATGCCTGGCTGTAATAGGCTGTAGGCTCAGAGACAGAGTGGCAAGCACCAGTGAACTGAACTGTTATAAATAGGGACTCCGACCTTTTTACTGCTGAACTCGGTTTGCGTCTTCCCCAGGACATTTGTTCAGCTGCACAAGATTTATGGCTCCGCCATTCCAGGTTGGACCTGACAGCATTCTGGCTACAGTACTGACTGACTGCATATGCATGTTGCTGTCTCTGCAATTAGACAGGACCCTGTTTCTTATCAAAGGCCACTGGAACAGAGATGAGAGGATTTTGCTTACCCACCTTACATGTTCTGAGAGCATGGAGTGATAAGGGACAGCTGGTTATATGGTTTGCTTCTGGGAGTTCCCTGATGCGATAGTCCTTCCTCTCATACATCAAATGAAGGCTGCACTGAAAGAACTCTGCTCCAACTACTCTCATGTATTTTGGCAAGTCCCTCCCCCTCGTATAGTTGGAGAACCCCCTCCCCTCATATATTTGGGGAGCCCCCTCCTCTTGTATATTTGGGGAGCCCCCGCCCCTCGTATATTTGGGGATCTCCCTCCCCCTCGTATATTTGGAGAGCCCACACCCTCCCTGAGGGCCCATAATGCGTACTATTCTATATGTTTTAAAATAAGGTGCTGGCCTTCTGGTAGGCAGTGTAGTCTAGCAGATAGAGGAGCACACAGTCCAATGATTCTGGAAACCAAGGTTTGAATCCCACCACTGCCTGAGGCTCAAAAGCTATGTGACCCTCAGCAAGTCATTAAACCTCTCTTTGCTTCACTTCCTCACTCACTATTTCTTTTGCTCTACCTCCTCCCACCCTGTGCTTATACTTCCAGAGATATCCTTAATCTTCCCCAATCCCACTTAATTCCTTCTCTGTGTGCGCTTAATACCTGCTGCTGTTTATACATATTATATTCTATAATCCCTGCACTATCAGTGTCTAACCCATTGCTTTGTAAGGCACTTTAGGATGCAGTGTGTGTGAAAGGTACTACATAGATCTAAATTATATTCTATAGTCCCTGCACTACCAGTATCTAACTCATTGCTTTGTAAAGCACTTTGGGATACAGTGTGTATGAAAGGTGCTATATAAATCTAAATTCTATTCTACAGTCCCTGCACTACCAGTATCTAACTAATTGCTTTGTAAAGCACTTTGGGATATAGTGTGGATTGAAAGGCACTATATAAATCCAAATTCTATTCTATAGTCCCTGCACTGCCAGTATCTAACTCATTGCTTTGTAAAGCACTTTGGGATACAGTGTGGATGAAATGTGCTATATAAATCCAAACTCTATTCTACAGTCCCTGCACTACCAGTATCTAACTCATTGCTTTGTTAAGCACTTTGGGATACAGTGTGCATGAAAGGCACTATATAAATCCAAATTGTATTCTGTTCCTCAGTCCCTGCACTGCCAATATCTAAATTGCTTTGTGAAGCAGTTTGGGATACAGTGTGCATGAAAGGTGCTATATAAACCCAAATTCTGTTCTGCTCTACAGTCCCTGCACTATCAGTGTCTAACCCATTGCTTTGTAAGGCACTTTAGGGTGCAGTGTGTATGAAAGGTGCTATATAAATCCAAATTCTCGTTAATATACAGTCCCTGCACTAGGAGCTGTACAGAGAACTACAAAAGCACACATACCCAAATAATGCAAAGCATCATAGGACGCAGTTATAGAAATATCTGTGTAGACTGGCCTTACTGTTCCTGCTGCTTTCTGGCAATATTTACCCCAGCCTTGCCCCTCCACAAACAGTCATCTACTGGGTTACTTATAATTGCCTCACTTAATATATGCAGCCTCCTCCCCAAAATGGATGAACTGAATGCATGGAGCTTACATCTCAGTCGTAGAAACTTGGCTTTCTCCAAAAGCAGCGGATGCTTCAATTTCCATCCCAGGCTACACAGTCTTTAGACAGGATCGTCTCTCCAAGCGTGGGGGCAGTTGTGCAATCTGCCTCTGAAACAACCTTCAAGGTCTCGTCCTAATTCTGCCCAAAACTAATGACCATATGCAAGCCCTTGGCATAAAAGTGCTTCTAGGTGCACAGAATAAAACCCTTACTGTGTTTTCAGTCTATATTCCTCCCAGACAGATGGCCTCCTGCTTTGATTCACTCCTGGAGTGTTTTGGCTCTCTGAGTCTTAATTCGGAAATTATCATGTTAGGAGATTTCTGTATCAATTGGTTCTCTCCTGACACAAGCCCTTTCAAAGATGCAGTTTCAATTGTTCACCTCACCCAGCTAGTCGAGTCCCTCACTAGAATTAACTATAAGACTGGGACCGGTACCTTACTGGACTGGGTGCTCTCTAACCACCCTGATCATATATCGGACACAACCGTACTCCTAGATGCCTTCAGTGACCACTCCCCAGTCTAGTTTCATTGGGCGAACAAATTCTCTAAACCACCCGCTAGAACAACTACCACCAGGGTACTCATCCGTGGGCATCTTGAATCACTAAAAGCTGACCTGCCTAATCAGGATTGGTCAACGGTTTACACAACTAACAACGTTGACATTGCTCTCGACCAAGTCATTCTTCAGTTCAGCGCTATATGTGAAAGGCACTCCCCCCCATAAACAGTGTAAAATCAAAGGCCGCTGTAATCCCTGGTTTTCTCCGGACCTTCTTGAGCTTCTGAATGCTAGGGACCATCTATGGTACAGGTCTAGGTCCCTGTGTAACCAGGCCGACATCCAGAGGTACGAAGCAGCTAGAAACAACTGCACAAGGGCTATTCGTGCAGCTAAAAATCAATATTATAAGGAAGTGTTCTCTCAGACCTGGAATGATGGCAGAAAATTTTGGACTAACCTTAAAGAGGTCACTGGGAGAGACCTCAGATCTGCCCCTACCATGCTTAACATTGATGGTGTACCCTCACTTGACCCCAAACTTATTGCTAACACTTTTAGTAATACCTTCATGGACCTGAGTGGTGTCCTGCCACCCAGCTACTTCTCTCACTCCCCTCACAAGTGACTACTCTCGGAAAGAGACTCAGCACCCTTCTCGTCCTCCTTTCTACTTCAAAACCCTCTCAGCCCATGAAGTTAGAAATTACCTAGTCAAGGTATTAGGGAAATCAAGATTTAGTGCTGACACCCTGGATTTTAAGTTTGTAGCCCTTACGCTGGATGAAATTCTGTCACCTCTAACACATATTATTAACATGTCACTTAGATACTCTCAATTTCCTCAGAAATGGAAATCTGCCACTGTGACACCAGTTCATAAGTCTGGGGATCGCACAATTACTGAGGACTACAGGCCTATATCTATCCTGCCCCCACTCTAGAAAGCTCTTGAGCGTATAGTGGCTGACCAACTGGTTGAATACCTAGAAAAATATCAGCTACAATGCCCACAACAACACGGGTTCAGAAATACATAGTCCTAGTACCACTACCGCCCTTCTGGAGTTCACAGGCTTTATTCACCACTCCTTAGATCAAGGACACCTGGTCGGTGCTGCTTTCATTGATTTAACCAAAGCTTTCGACACAGTGAATCACGCCCTCCTGGTCGAACAGCTTACCACCATTGGCCTAGGTCGTGACAGCGTAGCCTGGTTTGAAAGTTACCTGCACAACCGTACACAGCAGGTGAAGATTGGTAACACCCTCTCGGATAGCAGACCTGTCCTATCTGGGGTTCCTTAAGGGTCCATCTTGGGCCCTCTTTTATTTAGCATTTTCCTCAACAACCTTCCTTACTCCCATCACGGTCACATCCTTCTATATGCTGATGATGCTGTCCTGTTTACCAGTGATCCAGACCCTAAGGTTCTTGAATCTAGGCTCCAGAGTAATTTCGTAGTCGTAGAAAGATGGTTCCATAAGCACAAGTTAGTTATGAATTACAACAAGACTAAAACTATGCTGTTCTCCAGCTCCCAAAATAGACACAGAACTGACCCTCTTTCTATCACCAATGAAGAGGGCTCTCCTCGGAGCTAGCTCAGCTCTTTAAATATCTGGAGATTACTATTGACAGTACGATGACCTATGCCTATCACATTGACAACATTACTAAGGCTGTTAACACCTGCATTGGGCTACTTTATAGGCAGAAGCAATGTTTGACCCCAGAGGCTCTTAACCTGGCCATTCAAAGCTCTCTTGTCTCACTTATTGATTATGGCTTACCAATCTATGGATCAGCTACTGAAACAACTCTTCGCCGCATCATAGTTGCATTCAACAAAGCATGCCGGCTCCTTAGCGGCTCAGCCTGTTTGTCCTATACCTGCGACATGTATGCTCAGGCCAACTGGCTCCAATTCAAAGGCAGACTCATGTACCAAACATGTTTACTGTCCGAAAAAGTAAGCTTAGGCAAAATGCCCCCAGGAGTGCAAAAGCTTATTACCCCCACTATCAACCGTCATTGCACCAGAAGCTCTACTAGCCAGATTTTTAATATACCCCACTGTCGCACTTCTCTGGCACAAAGGTCCTTTATCTACCATGCCCTGCTATGGATGAACTCACTGCACCATGACATCACTTCAGCATCCACCTTGGGCTCGTTCAAGGTTAAACTTAAGCAACAGACGGTTGCTGATGCCAATTGTGACTGCTTCCAATAACCTTCCTTCTTGTGACCGGCACTTATTCTAACCGAATGCTCTCCTGACCTTATGCATAACTGTTCTCAGCATGTAAATAACTGTTCTAAGTTGCTAATCATTCTTCTTCTTCACATTTCCTCTTGATCCCTTCCACTCTTTCCCCTCACCCCTCTATGGCTTCCCCAAACCCCCCTTATATCTCCTGAGCTCCATTGCTCACTTTAAAATGCTTTATCCCATACCTTCTCACCTGTGACGAGGCCCCGGGCCTGATGCCATCCCTTACCTTGTTGGTTATTAGATATTAGGCTGAGTCTGTTCTCATTTTCCTGTAAAGGGTCGTTTCATAAGAGCCCACTCCTATAATATGACCCTCTGAATTCCAGGTTTTAATCAAATGTGCACCATGGCATACATTGTACAATGTCACATGTACTGGAACTTCTAGTTATACACTCTTGTAATGTCTTGTATAATTCCTTGTTTTGTTTGTTCTCCGTCTCATACTTTCCCAATATGTGTTGTTCGTCTGACGTGGAACCTATGAGATGAGCTTGTTCTCAAAGGTGTTATCCCGAAATTTCAATGAATAAATAAATGCAAATTAGGGATGGACAAATATTCTCTTCCTATTTGCTTCATACCCAAGTAGTGTCCTACCCCAACTATTCATATTTGGTCAAATATCTAACTAAAGCCAGTTCGAATAGACATTTTTTTTTATCTTCAATTTATTTTCTCCCCTTCAGCCACTGACCTGCCATTAAATCCAGCCGCCATTCCTCTCTCCCCCCGATGACCACGGAGATATATCTTCCGGGCCAGCTGGCATATGCAGCTGTACCCAAAAGAGGGCCCCCCCCCCGGTCCCCGTGCCAGGCCAGGATCCAATACTGGCCTCGGAATCTGCGCCCACATACCCTGCCAGGCACAGGGAGTGCGGCCTTCAAGCTGCCACAGACAGTGCTGTATTTTCTTCCTCTTTCTTGTCCCAGGAAGTGCAGACATGCAATGACATCTAGCACTAACGTGCTGACGTCCACTGCACTCCTCCCTTCTTTACACCATCTCTGGCAGTGCCTCCAGGCGTCCCCAGGGGCCGCTGCAAAGCGGTGAAGACCCACAGCCTTCCCCAGGATAGGAGAGCAGTCCTCTGGACGCTCAATCCTATCCTTCCCCTGCCAACCCCTGACAGCCCGGACTCGCGTCCAAACCCAGGTCGCCAGTGCGACGCGAGGTGTGTTGTCCAGCGCCTCAACCCTCAGTGCCACTGGGCTGGCTCGAATACACATTTTGGCATTTGGAGCAAGCGTGCACCAGCTAGCCATACATGGTCCGTAATATGCCCCCACCCTCAAAATCTGCTAACTGCTACGTTTGCACAAGGTGAAGTTATGAAATATGAAATGACAGTTGCAGTTTTGCACAATGACTGTCACTACCTCACCATCACTACCTCCCTTTGATTTAAAAAAAATGACCTTACATGCCTTAAATCATAAAATCCATAAAAATGAAAATAATAAAGACCGGGGGAGAGCAGTGGATGTGGCCTACCTGGACTTCAGTAACTCCTTTGACACTGCACCACACAGGAGGTTGATAAAGAAGCCTGGGGGAGGGGGGAGAAGGTTGTGTGCTGGGTATCTAACTGGTTGAAAGACAGGAGGCAGAGGGTGGTGGTAGACAGCAGACACTCGGAGGATGGGAGAATGACCAGTGGAGTACCACAGAGATTGGTACTGGCTCCTACCCTCTTCAGTGTCTTCATAGGTGACACTGCTGAGGGACTGGAGGGGACAGTGCGTCTCTGCTGATGTTAGAACAATTTACAACAGGGAGGACACCCAGGAGGGGCCAGAAAGAATGCAAAGGAATCTGAGGAAACTAGAAGAGTGGTAAAGGGAGTGGCAGCTGGGTTTCAATGCCACAATGTGCAAAGGCATGCACCTGGGTGCAGGGAAACCCGGTGGCTGTGTATAAGATGAGGGGGGAGGTACCTAAAGTTACCAAGCAAGAGAGGGACCTTAGGGTGATTATAGCTGATGACCTCAAGGTGGCAGGGCAGTGCGACAGGGCAGCAGGCAAGGCGAGCTGGATGGTGGGGTGCATACGGAGGCGGATCTCTAGCAGGATGAGGGAGGTGGTGCTGTTCCTGTATCGCCGCTTGTGAAACCACACCTGAGTTACTGTGCCCAGTCCTGAGACCACACCTAGTGCAAGGACATCGACAGGGTGAAGGCAGTCCAGAGGAAAAACTAGTGCGGGGCCTAAGAAACCCTATGAGGAGCGGCTGCAGGAACACAACATGTACTCCCGGAGGAGAGCGAGAGGGGGCATGATTGAGACTTATAAATACTCATGGGGGTGAACAAGGTGCAGGAGAGGAGTCTCTTTAATAGGAGGAGTTCCAGAACAAGGAGGGATGCTATGAAGCTTGAGGGAGAAGTTTAAGATGGATGTGAGGAAATACTTCTTCACAGAAAGGGTGGTGGACACCTGCAACAGTCTGCCAGAGGAGGTGGTGGGGATGAAGGCAGTGGAGAGCTTCAAGCATGCACGAGATAGGCACATGGGTAATATAAAAAGATGTGAGGGAGGAGGGAGGGGCACCTGTGATCAGGTAGGGTTCAGGTGTAGTGTTAGGCAGGGAAAATAGGGCAGTCTAGATGGGCCTACCAGTTCTTTTCTGCCGACACATTCTAGGTTTGTTTCTATATTACTAGCCTAGTGCTTTCAATCAGTATTTGGACTCGTTATTCAACAAATACTGTCATCAACTATTCGACATTTGCTTGAATACTAAACATCATTCCATCCCCTAGTGCACGTCACCATGAAATAATAGGCTGGTTCTGCGGTAAGGCAAGAACGCGTGGTGCCAAATGGCCTCTCACACAATCTGCAAAGGCTGAGAACAGAAGACACAGACACGAGTTTTCTCCTTCTCAGGACTCATCAGTATGCCTCATTTGCAGGGGTCTACCTTAACTTTTTTTTGCACTAACCAGAGATTGCACTAGCCCGCAGAAGTTTGCACTAGCCTGCAGCCAGTATGGTTCACAGTGATTTGTTAAACAAAAGGCAAATAAATTCGAAACGTATCAAGCACATGTCTGAATTTATTTGAAACCTAAATTACAAATGAACTTTGTGAAATAAAATACTTCATGTATATAACACTCAGTGAAGTCAGTGCCTTAATGTCACTGTCTTAAAGTTCTTAATATAAAAGTTATACGATCCAGTCACTGGCCCATTGGCATAGCAGTTGGATTTCCATCAGCAGCATTGGTGACCCAGGTTGGGGAATGGAGGGCTGGACGGGGGGGGAGGAGGATGGAGTGTCCAGTGACAGCTCGCCTTCTCCAGGGGGAGGGTGGGGATGCGGCCTGGTGCCTGCTGGCCCCTAGCGGAGGCTGGGATCACAGCAGGATGTCAGGCCCCAGATGACTGGGGAGTGGCGGACAACGGCATACACCTTGACATCTGTGGCACGCCACTCCCCCAGGGAGAAAACCAGGAAATGGCTCCATGGCTGGCTGGATGAAAGTTGCTGGCTCCCACTACCGCCAAGCCCTGGATAACTGACCCCACCTTAGCAACACCCGGACCAATTGCAGAGTGCACTGGCCATCCCCACCAGTGCCTTCCCCCTCGGAGGAGGGGGACCCATCTGGTGAAGGGATACAGCGGGCTACCCGGGGGGGTCACAATGTGAGGTGTTGTCCGGCATTGGGAGATGGCAAGCAGACAGAGGGTCCAGGCGACTGGAAGGAGTGGTCGACTAGGGGGAAGGAGGGAGCACAAAAAAAAAGTCAAACGATCCTTAAATGTTGCTGGGTTGTGTGTAGTGTCAGGGGGAGTGTGGCTCACTCTCTAGCACACTTGTGTCACTATCACAGTCAGTCTCAGCTCAGACAGACCACAGGGACAAGGTTAAAAAGAACAACAGAAGTTAGAATGCTGGTTTAACCTCCCTGTGTTCCTGGGCTGTAGCCTGTTAGTCTCTTGTTTGATTAGCGCCACAATCTCTTAATGTTCTAACCGCACCCTAGTGTGAATGCTGGCGAATCTAACAATGTTGTTTTACTTTGGGGGGGGTCGGACTTGGGGGAGCTGTCTTTGTTCCATTACTGCCTGTGGAGATAGAGACCAGCTGTTACAGTCAGGATGGAGGAGCCCATTTTCTCACTGGCGCATATTTGCTGCAGCTGCTGCTTCAGAGTTTTGGAAGCAGCTTCCCAGAATGATGGTGACCACAGGGTAACAGGGTCAGGACAAGGTGTCTTACTGTTCTGCCCGTGCCGTGTCCTGAATGCTGCAGTGGTGTTGACTGTTCAGTTTGGGGGGGGGGGGGGGGTCGTGCTCCGGTCACATTTTTCCTTCGGAGGAGCCCATTTTCTCACTCGCGCATATAATTATCTGCTGCTTCGCAGCTTCTCAGACGGTGACCACAGCACAGGGTGACAGGGACAAGGCCAAATCAAATGGAACAGCCGAGATGAGGTCAGAGTGCATTATGCTTCAGCAGTCTGTCTTGATGTACTTCTGACCCAACGTTATGGCAAATGCTGCCCTACCACTAGTCTGGACTAAAATACTGAGCTGTTTGTCTTTAATTATGTACAGTTTGTGGTCTCACTTTACTGACCGCATTGTGTCCTGAATGCTGCTGCTCGGGTGTTGTTCAGTTTGACTGGGTTGGGGGCTCCTTTGTGGTCTCAGTCAGTTTTCTGATCCCTTTTTTTTTGCTTTACTTCTTTGTGGTCTCAGTGCTCCGACCGCACTTCATGCTGGTGCTTTTTTTTCTTTCTGACCGCACAAGCTCCCCACAGCACAACAAGCAGAGAATGGAACTGCAGCTTCCCACCAGAGGAACTGCACTAGCCCAACCGGACAAGTGACCGAGATCCTGCACTAGTCCACACCAATCTGCACTAGTACCTGGGCTAGTAAATGAATGTCAAGATTGACCCCTGCTCATTTGTGTCCCCGCCCAGGGGGAATGGACTAGCCCTATGATAGTCTTAGAGGTCTGGATCCATGGTGAGCCCAAAACAGGAAAGCAATCTAAGAAGACAAAAAATCTGTCTCTAATGTTCAGTTCACATCCACACCTGGGCAGTTCTACTGAGCATAGCTCAGTCACCTGAACAGTCTTCAAATTTGGCTCCTCCCACCATCCATGACGTCATCTTCCAGCTCTGCCCTCTCTGATGCGAGATCTGCTCACTGGTAGCAGGAATCTGAGCAAGTCTTGCCAAGGCAGGTCGTATGGATCATGTGAACGTGAACTGTATACCAGTGGTAGAACTACTGTTACAAGTACGTAACCTCTATTTCTGACTACCCAGATTCAGTTCACTATGCACTTGTAAGTAGACTCCTAGCAGTCCTCTGGGAGAAGGGGGCAAGGCACACACCCCAACAGGCTTGTAATACTAATTGAGATAGGGACCAGAGGTAGTCAAGGATATGTATCACAGGACAGGTGATAGGGTCAATCCCCTGGCCTGCACACCTGCGCAAAAACCTTGTCCATTTAAACAAGTACATTTTATGAGTCGACTCCTTACATGCTGGTTCCAAGACATGGAGAACTTCTTATAAAAGGCCCAAAGCCTGACATTCTAGTCACTCAGGCACCAGGCCGATAGGTGCAGGAACTGAAGGTCGAGGTGCGGACCGTTCCTCCTAGTCTTATCAGCAGGTCTGGGTGAAGAGGAAGCCACCACAGGGACCTGTTGCTGAGGCTGAGGAGGTCATGGTAGCAGAAGCCTCTGCACCAATCTGGAGCTAACAGGATCAGGTTCACCCTTTCCCTGCATGCCTTGAGTACCACCTTTGTGGATCAAGGTGAAAGGAATACAGGCCTACAGAAGGCCTGAGGTCCAGGGCCAGCAGAAGGCATCCACCATCAGTGTTCCCATCTGGGGGGGGCAGCACAGAAGAGCCTCAGCTTTCTGCTCTTCCAGGAGGCAAACAGGTCCACCAGAAGTGTGCCCCACCAGGCGAACAGCTGTGTCGCCACATCCTGGCGCAAGGGCCACTGTGTGGCATCTCTCTCACTCTGCTGAAAGTGTCCGCCAGCTGCCTGTCCTCCTTAGCTATGTGCACTGCAAGGAGATCTACCTGCAGGCTACGTACCAGGGACCAGGTGCAGAGCACCTGTGGACACAGGAGAGCAGTATGTTCCACCTTGCTTATTCAGGTAGAACATCGTGGTTGTGCTGTCAGTGTAGACTTCCACCACCTGATTCCAATTAGTGGCGCATACTCAATCAGTACCGATCACACTGTCTGGAGCTCCAGCAGGTTTCTGTGCCGGCACATCTCACTGGGCAACCAGAACCCATAGGATCTGTGGTCAGACAAATAAGCACCCCCATTCAAACAGGGACACATCCGAAGTCAGCACTCAATGGAATACCACGTCAGTTGTGTCACCAAAACCAGGTGGTCATGGTCCTGAGACCACTGGTGCCCCAGATCCCACTGAAGGGGACACATACAGCAAAGGGCCCAACAACTAGAGGAATTCCCAGGCTGGGCATGGTATAGCATGTACAGGGTGACCGTGACTGAGTGCTTACAAAAAGGGTGACTCAATCACAGCACCTGTGTACATGACTGCCTGGCAGGGTAGCGAGCAGATACCAGGGTGGGCGAGGTAGGGTGAATGGATGTGCATACGGTGGGGGAGGAAGGGGAGGGAAGGTATGTGGGAAGGGGTGTGGTGGGCAGCTGCTGAGCTGGACTGCTAGCGTGGTGGGGTGGGTGATTGCTTGGGACATTCAGGGAGCAGGATTCAGGTCTGGTGCAGCGCAGGTTGTTTTTTGGCGGAGGGTGGCATTGTATTTTTCCAAGTTTTTCATCCCCAACATACCCGAGTTGAGAATCCATTAGTAGGGGAGGGTGCAGGGGCCCCAGCCCTCGCATTAAAAACACACATAGGTCTCGATTAGCTCTTCATCCTTGCCGCGAGTGTGCATCGCTGAAATTCATTTTCGGTGATGTACACCCACCATAATGGCAATCGCTATTCTGCGATCGCCGTTATGACATGGAACTGCTGGGCATAGTTGTGCAAGGAGGGAAGATCCTTGTCCCTGTCCACTGGTAAATGAGCCCTGACCTGGAGGGAGTTCAGTTCCACTCCAATGAACAGGACCATGTGCTTAGGAATCAGTTCTTTCCAAATCTGGAGAACCAGATCCCTGGACCACTCACCAGCCTCTCTGGAGCAGCTCATGATGAGCTAGTCATCCAGGTATACCTTGGCATGCCTGGGCCAGAAGTAGGCTGCCATAGCTGATATGCACTTGGTGAACACCCTAGATACTGATGAAAGGCCGGCCTGCATAACCTTGAACTCATAAAGAACACCTCCCATGCAGAACCAGAAGTACCGTCTGTGGGACGGACAGATGACGATGTGAAAGAAAGCATCCTGGAGATCCAGGGAACAAAACCAAGCACCTAGCTCCAGAGAAGGATGAGCTGATTGGCAGTGACCATACAAAACATTCATCTGCGGATAAACGTGTTCCGCATGTGCCGGCCTAGAATAGGGTGCCTGCCTCCCATCCGTTTAGGTACTAAACAGTAATGAGACACAAATCTCTGCAAGACAATGGTGTCCAGGACGCCTCAGTAGCACTGCACTCCAGGAGCTGAGCGTTACTGCTTTGCAGTACGGCCAAGGTGTCTTTGTGCACCATGGACTCCCTTAGCGAATGGGACTGGTGAGGAGGGAAGGTCTTGAATCCCAGAGACAGACCCCCACTTGTCCAACGTGACCATTGACCACTGTGCAAGGAAGTGGAAGAGCCCATCTCCAGCTGGGAGCTGTAGCAGGGACTGTGCATGAGGGGGGAATGGCTCCCCACAACTTGTCCCACCCCTCCCCCGATTGGGAATTGTACCAGGGACTATGCAAGAGATGAATGGATCACCACAACCTGTCACACCCCCAATTGGGAGCTGTAGCAAGGACTGTACAGGAGGTGAATGACTCCCCACAACCAGTCACACCTCCGACTGGGAGCTGTAGCAGGGACTGTGCAGGAGGGAGAATGGCTCCCCACAACCTGTGACACCCCCAGCTGGGAGCTGTTGCAGGGACTGTGCAGGAGGGGCAGTAGCTCCCCATAACCTGTCATACCCCCGATTGGGAGCTGTAGCAGGGATTGTGCAGGAGGGGGAATGGCTCCCCACAACCTGTCACACCCCTGACTGAGAGCTGTAGCAGGGACTGTGCAGGAGAGGGAATGGCTCCCCACAACCTGTCACACCCCGATTGGGAGCTGTAGCAGGGATTGTGCAGGAGGAGGAATGACTCCCCACAACCTTTCACACCTCTGATTGGGAGCTGTAGCAGGGATTGTGCAGGAGGGGGAAAGGCCTTATTGTCCATCTTTTACTGTATGTACCTACTGAATATGTTTCCTTTCCCAACACTGTTGTAACTACCTGTACTTGTATCACGTTGACCTCTGCATTTGAATGTATATTTTCCTGTACCCTCCCTGGTCGTACCTGAAAATAGGCAGATGTCTTGTCTAGTGTACTTGCCTGGTTAACAAAAGCTAAATAAATAAATAAACCTGTTACACCCCCAACTGGGAGCTGTAGCAGGGACTGTGCAGGAGGGAAATGACTCCCCACAACCTGTCACCCCGACTGGGAGCTGTAGCAGGGATGATGCAGGAGGGGGAATGACTCCCCACAACCTGTCACACCCCATTGGAAGCTGTAGCAGGGACGATGTAGGTAGGGGAATGACTCCCAACTTGTCACACCCCAGTTTGGAGCTGTAGCAGCGATTGTGCAAGAGGGGAAATGACTCCCCACAACCTGTCACCCCCCCTCCAACTGGGAGCTGTAGCAGGGACTGTGCAGGAGGGGAATGACTCCCCAACCAATTGGGAGGTGTAGCAGGGAATGACTCCCCACAACCTGTCACACCTCTGACTGGGAGCTGTAGCAGGGGCTGTGCAGGAGGGGAATGACTCCCCACAACCTGTCACCCCCCCTGACTGGGAGCTGTAGCAGGGATGATGCAGGAGGGGGAATGACTCCCCACAACCTGTCACACCCGATTGGAAGCTGTAGCAGGGATGATGTAGGTAGGGGAATGACTCCCAACTTGTCACACCCCAATTTGGAGCTGTAGCAGAGATTGTGCAAGAGGGGAAATGACTCCCCACAACCTGTCACCCCCCCTTCAGTTGGGAGCTGTAGCAGGGACTGTGCAGGAGGGGAATGACTCCCCACAACCTGTCACACCCCTGATTGGAAGCTGTAGCAAGGACGATGTAGGAAGGGGAATGACTCCCAACTAGTCACATCCCCACTTTGGAGCTGTAGCAGGGATTGTGCAAGAGGGGGAATGACTCCCCACAACCTGTCATCCCCCCCCCCCCGATTGGGAGCTGTAGCAGGGACTGTGCAGGAGGGGAATGACTCCCCAAAACCTGTCACACCCCTGATTGGGAGCTGTACCAGGGACTGTGCAGGAGGGGGAATGACTCCTCACAACCTGTCACCACTACCCCCTCCCGACTGGGAGATGTAGGAAAGGGAATGTCTCCCAACTTGTCACACCCCCAATTTGGAGCTGTAGCAGGGACTGTGCAGGAGGGGAATGACTCCCCACAACCTGTCACACCCCTGACTGGGAGCTGTAGCAGGGGCTGTGCAGGAGGGGAATGACTCCCCACAACCTGTCACACCCCTGATTGGAAGCTGTAGCAGGGACAATGTAGTAAGGGAAATGACTCCCAGCTTGTCACACCCCCGATTTGGAGCTGTAGCACGGCTTGTGCAAGAGGTGGAATGACTCCCCACAACCTGTCATCCCCGTTTGGGAGCTGTAGCAGGGCCTGTGCAGGAGGGGAATGACTCCCCACAACCTGTCACACCCCTGATCGGGAGCTGTAGCAGAGACTGTGCAGGAGGGGGAATGACTCCCCACAACCTGTCACACCCCCGACTGGGAGCTGTAGTAGGGACTGTGCAAAAGGGGGAATGACTCCCCACAATCTGTCACACCCTCGATTGGGAGCTGTAGCAGGGAATGTGCAGGAGGCGGAAATGACTCCCCCACAACCTGTCACACCCCTGATTGGGAGCTGAAGCAGGGATTGTGCAGGAGGGGGAATAACTTCCCACAACCTGTCACACCCCTGATTGGGAGCTGTAGCAGGAACTGTGCAGGAAGGGGAATGACTCCCCACAACCTGTCACACCTCTGATTGGGAGCTGTAGCAGGGACTGTGCAGGAGAGGGAATGACTCCCCACAACCTGTCACACCCCTGATTGGGAGCTGTAGCAGGGACTGTGCAGGAGGGGAATGGCTCCCCACAACCCATCACATTTTGCTTTTAGAAGGGGTTTCTAGAGGACTGCCTCTGGATGCATCACTCCCTCCCATTTTTTCTGACTCTGACCACTGGACTTATCTGGCTGAATCATCCACAGAACCCTCAACCAGCATCAGCTCATCCTAAGTCAACTGGTCATGGGAGTCAAAGGATCGAGATGGGTGGAAATGCCCTTCGCCCCCCACAATCAATGGCGCTGGTGCTTTTGTGATGTTTGTTATGGTAAGGCAGACTTTTGTCAAAGTTCTACAATGACAAAGAGATTTCCTGAAACCCTGGGAAAACCTGGAACAGTGTACATTCCATGGCTGGTCCCACAGGGATCAAGGACAGGGCTGATGAGGCCACAGATGCCTCTTCCTCCATGGTCTGCAACTGGGCTACCCACAGCAGCCTTCCGTTCATGAGGCCTACCCAGGAGGATTCATCCAGAGAAAAAGGATACATTGCTGATAACATGGTCACTGTGTGACATCATGGTTAGCCATCAGGCAGTACAGCCACGGAGCCACGTGTTGTGGCTACCTGTGGCAGACATTTTTATAACTCCACCAGATGCAGCACCTGGACCCCAGCTTTCTGCATTCCAGTGGAGCAGTCGTCGATGGAGTGGTGACTGGATGACAAGGAGCAGACTATTAGTCGAAAACTGAAATGAAAAGTCGCAGAAAACTGGGACGTCTCTCACGCAGCAGGAGCTGTGAAGGAGGAGGAGACCTGTTCCTTCCAGCAGAGAAGGATCTGACATGACAAGTGACGGAGCTGAAGGACGACACCATGGATGATGGGAGGAGTCAAGCTTTAAGACATCCCGAGACTGAGCTGTATCCACCGGATCTGCCCAAAAATGGCTAGTAAACTGAATCCAGGTAGTCAACATGCAAATTACATTCTTACACACAAACGACGTATCTAACTGTTCCAGGTAGTTGAAACTTAACGAGTTGGTTGTGTGATAGTGACGTGTGTTATCTAGCCACACACACTCCTGACGATCACTTTCCTTAAAATAACTTTCTTTTCATTACTTTTTTGTTGTTGCCGTTTTTTGGGGGGGGCACCAAATCAGGCACATGGAGGAGGTTCTTCCTTCCTCTTCCTATTATCCTGTCCCCCTAAAACAAATGGATCTATCACGGTTCATGGGTGGTGCTACCCAAGGCATAGACTGAGAAATAAGGGCTCCCAAGATGGAGCAGGGTCTCCGCCACTACTTCTGTGTTCCGTCACCTTAAACCTTGTCATCCATCCCTCATTTAATGCCTCGGCCACTCTCATGCCCTGCCCCGGGTCAGGATATTAGTTACAACGTGGATATTTGCTTTGGTTCTTATGCATGGGACTCCCTATACCCTCAGTTCCATATATCCTGTCCATTTTCATGTTTGCTTGCACGCATGTGCAAGAAACATAGTGCCATCATCCGAGTTTCGGAGGTGTGTCACCCCCTCCTCCAATTCAGTCAGTGTATTGTTGGCGGCGGCCTGTCCCAATGCATGTTGGAGCTGTCTATGACAAGCTCCAAAATGCAGTGGCGTGCAGTTGAAAGGGGGAGCTATGCTTCAGTGAGCAGCGATAAGATATTGCTTGCTCATGCGCAGCTCCCCCTACACACACACACACACACACACGCATACCGCGTGCCCCCTCAGCACACACTCTATAGCCGACGGGTGTGCTGCACTCCCCAAAGCCTTCTAAATGCCATGCTGGGTGCCCACCCCAGCGTGGCAACTTCGATCATATTGCCGGCGGGTGGTGCCCAATCCCCGTCGGCTACATCTCCCGGTACAGGGTGCCACTGGAGGCCACCCAGCGTGGCAACAACGCATGGCCGGACGAGGGTGCCCAACTCGCCGCTCCACTCTAACCGTCCTTCTGCTGGAGCCCACCCCAGCGTGGCAAGCATCCGTGTCCTTTTTTTTTACACTGATTAAAGCGGTCCCCACTGCGCTGCTTCTCGGCCCTCCCTCCCACAACCGCACCTACCCACTGCGCACCCTGCCTCCCCACACCCCCCTCACCCCAAACTTACCTCCGGAGCTCGGCACGACGATCTTCAGTGGACTGGGAACACGTCTGCACTATTCAAAGCCGACTGCGAACTGAGGAAATGCCGGTAAGCTGTATAATGGGCTAGATGGGAGTTTTCAACTTTGTTGCATATCTCAGGCATTTTTTGGAATTTTTGCACCAAATTTTCAACATGAGGTTTTTGGGACCCATTCTCATGAATGCTGTCACTGTCATGGCGTTATTCGGGACCGAAGGGTGATTTTGCAGTCACTGCGCGAAATCATCTTTCGGGACTGATTAATGAAACGACACTGCCAGTGTTCATAAGGTGGGCTCTCAAGAAGCCTATTTTGAAAATTTGGTGGAAAAATTCCTAAAAACGACTGTTTCTGGCGTGCGTTGCGCAGTTCCTCACGCCTTTCGTAAGTTCGTAATTTTCAATATTTTCACTCCAGATTTTCAACATTGCCATTTTACCACACTTCTTATGAGTAGTACAGCTGTCATTTTCACATCTCACCCAAACGTGTTTCCTACCCATATAGCGCACAATGGCATGATCGATTGTCGCGAAATCATCTCTAGGGACAAATTAAAATCACAGTGACAATGTTCATGAGCAGAGGTCTTAAAATGGCTATGTTGAAAATTGGTGAAAAATTCCAAAAATGACTTTTACGAGTGTCATTGTACAGTTCTCATGCGGCTTGTAAGTTCGCGAATTTTCAATATTTTCACTCCAGATTTTCAACATTGCCATTTTACCACACCTTCTTATGAGTAGTACAGCTGTCATTTTTCACATCTCATCCAAAACATGTTTCCACCCATGTAGCGCACAATGGCACAGTCGATGTGTGAAATCAATGTACGGGCAAATTAAGAAAATCACAGTGACACTGTTCATGAGCAGAGGTCTTAAAATGGCTATGTTGAAAATTTGGTGAAAAAGTTCCTAAAAATGACTGTTTTACGAGCGTGCGTTGCGCAGTTCCTCACATACGCTTCGTAGGATTCATGACTTTGTAATATTTTAAGTCCAGATTTTCACCAGTGGCATTTTCCACACTTCCTTATTTACAGTACAGCTGTCATTTTTCACAACATGGCCGAAGTGTGTTTTCACACTTTCAGCGCAGAGATGCGTGGTCGCTGTGGGAAATCATTGTTCGGGACAGATAAAGAAAATCACAGTGACACTGTTCATGATCGGAGACACCAAAATGCCTGAGTTGACAATCTGCTGTAAAAAAATCCCCAACCTAATTATATTACGGGTGTGCGTTGCACAGTTTCTATGTATGCTCATGACTTCACCATTTTTTTAAATATTTTTACTGCAGATTTGCAACATTGCCATTTTTTACACCTCCCCATAAACAGTACAGCTGTCATTTTTTACATCCTGATCAGAATGTTTTCGCACCTGTGGTGCTAAATGCCGTAGTCGCTGTGCATAAGCAACTTTCAGCTAACAAACTGATATTCCCCCTGTTCATGAGGTAGCGTCACAAAAAAAACATGTTGAACATTTGGAGTGAAAATACCAATGAATGCCTGAGGTATTGGGGTTTCCAACCATAATGCCCAACCCTGTAGAGAATGACAGGCATCAGGGGTGTGACTTGGGATTCTTGCCTGTAATGCTCATACCATTCCACACCCTGCAGCCAGTGAGAGGCATCGAGGTATGCCTTGGACTCTTCGGCCCCAAAGTTCACCCCATTCTCCTATATCACAGCCATCTCACCGTAGTTCCTAATGGAATGGGATGCGCATAAGGGCCAAAGACCCCAAGGAACACGTGACACTTGTCAGTGTCTGCAGGTTGGGGTGTGGTGAAATGGCGTGGCCGTTATGCCCGAGGACCCAAATGCACACCCCAATGCCTGTCACTCTCTGCAGGGTGGTGGTGGGGTTGACTTCAGTTCAATACTTCACTGCCATTCCTGTTACACAGCTCTGTAACTGCTACACTACCACTGCCAATGCCAGCAAGCAAACATTCGGCATTGACAAATGCTTGTTCATCTCGACTCTGCTCTTTTTTGTATCCCTGAAAGAGGAAATGCTTAGGAGAGGGGAACTCTCAGCTCTAGATCTGTAGGTGTGGGTGGTGGGCTGCCAGCTTTAGATGGTATACCTCTCCTACAAACAAAAAAAGCACAAACAGGGGATGCAAAACCTGAGCAATTAGGTAAATTTATTTAACTCAGTGTGAGTGACAGACACAAAGCAAGACATCCCTGGTGCTTTGAGGAAAAAAAGCTTCCTCCTCAGGGGGTGGGAAAAGGTGCGTGTTTGCCTTGAAGTGCCAGAGATGCCTGGCGTTTTGACTGCCACTCACACAAAGGTAAATGCATTGATCTATCAACAAGGTTGTTGTGACTACTGTTTATGTTTAAGTAATCCTGAGTGCTGCGCATATGCGCGCTCACATACGCACACACACAGACACACTCGCGCACACACACAGACACACACGCATGCACACACACACACTCACGCGCACACACACACACACATGCACAGACGCATGCACACACACACACACTCACGCACACACACAGACGCACACACACATACACACTCGTGCACACACGCACACACACGTGCACGCGCGCACACACACACACAGACACATTGCATTACACTCACACACACACACACGCCAACCACGAACACACGCACACACACTCACCCGCACACACATACACGCACACACACGCACACACTCTCACACACACACACGCTACACACACACGCACACTTGCACACATACACATGCGCATACACACACACTCACGTGTCACACACACACACACACCTGCACCCCACTGACTTTAGACATCACATAACAGTACCACCTTTCTCTGTCTGAAACTGGGGACACCTTTGCCAATGCCAAGACTGCAACATGATAGAACACTGACTTCTGTTGGCACCATGTACTGCCACAGGATCCAGTAACTGGAGCGTATTTGACAACTTGGTCGCACTTCAGATCTGCAGCATCAGTGATAATGGTAAGGAAGAACAAAGAAAATAAAGTGACAAGGTTTCCCTCATTAACAGTCTTTTTCTGTTGCGCTTCCTATGTTCAAAGTCTCTTCACTTTTTAAAGGGTTCCCCATGTTACCTTTTTACAATAAGAACGCTGCACAGAGTATACAGTACAAAAGCAGGAAAAAGTCCAGTGCTCCATCATCCCAGAACTATATAATGTCCCCAGATTCCAAAAGCTTCAGGTGCCATTTGGGGGCGCAATACAGTGTGTGCCAGCTCAGCAGTGCCCCCACGCTACCCCATCCCCTTCCCCAAGAAGATCTAGGTTTAAGCAGGGACTGAAGATTTCCCACCCAGGGGGCCCAGTTACTGAAAGTGATGAGCAATTCAAGTGGCTCCAATACTGGGCTGAGTGATCAGATTCACACACCCGTTGCATCGCACCTGGACTCTTGCTATGCTCTATATTTTCCAACAGGTGAGGTCACCGATCTGCAGATGGTACAGAGTGTGACTGCTGGCTGTTTTTGGTATCCACTAGGAAGTTAGACTATAGTCTGTGCTCCAGGAACCACACTGGTTACCTCCCAGCACAACTGTCAGGCGAAGGGGCTGGGAGGTGCTTGGTGTGGCAGCTGGAGGGCCACTCCAGGGAAAAATCAGGAGAACAAAGAAAAAAATTATACAAAAAACATTTCCATTAATCCCAAATTCTGAAGTTGTGCCAGTCTTTGTTGGAACTTGAAAAGTCAATACTTCCCAGGTCGGAAATTATGGCAGTGAATCTTGTAAGAGAGAAATGTTTTAAATTTTTTTTATTCTTTGGTAACCGGGTAAGGCCCACCAGGCACAAGTGCCTGTTTTCAGGAGTGACCCGGGAGCACTGGGAAGGTTAAGTGACTTGCTCAGGGTCACACAGTATGCAGGTGAAGGTTGTGGAAATCAAACCCAGGTCTGTTGGATGTACCAAGCTCATTCACAGCTCGTTACTCTAACCTTTAGGCCATGCCGCCATAAATGTGACAGGTAAAAATACCCCTTCTGTTTTGTTTATTCAAGTGTTTATGCTCTGTCTCCAATGTCCCCAGTCTGGTTTGTCCCCTCCCCCCAAAGACCCAACATCCACCTTCTCCAAGTACTTATCTTGACCTCTGACCTCCCTGGTGGGGCTTTCAGGGCTCCTTCCCAGAACCCCTCAGGAAGTCCCTCCAGGATCCAGTGGAGGGTGAGTGCTGTGACTGCTGGTGCGGGGCATGCGGGGGGCCTTCATCTCACACTGCCAGGTTTTTCCACATATTTCTTTGTCCCTGCCCCAAGCAGTTTGCACAGTATCTGTGGGGGAAGGGTGCCTAATGCACATGCAGCGTGCTTCGTGCTTCACCCAAATGCATAGTGGGCGCAGGTGCAGGCTACAGGAACCTTCTTATCTACCACCCACCAGGGGATGAGAGGGAGTTCCTGAAGGAGGTTGCGGACTTCGTCACCGACATGGTATTGGAATCTCCCAGATGGATAATTCTGGGGGATTTCAATGCCTGGGTCGACGATGAACTCTCGCCATTTGGTCAAAATCTCCTCCAATGAATGGATTCATTGGGCCTGTCACGGTAATTACTTCTGCAACCCAGGGGGGGCATACATTGGACTTGGTTTTCCATCTGGGGATGGAGATATCTGATGTGGAGGTGGAGCCAGTCGGATGGTCTGACCATCACGCCCTGAGGTTTAGATTTGCAGCCCCCCGAAATAGGCCTGCCCCCAGGGAGTTAGTACAGTTCCATCCTTTAAGAGGGATTACCTCAGAGGGCCTAATGACGGAGCTGGACTTCTCGGATTTTCCAAGGGATAGTATGGATCCCGGGCCACTGGTCTTGGCCTATAACAGGGCTGTAACTGAGGCCCTGGATGCCATTACTCCAATTCATGTTCGTCCCCGTACTCTTCACCTAGGGGCTCCCTGGTTTGATGGGGAGGTCCGTGAGTGGAAGAAGAAGGGACGAAGATTAGAAAGACATTGTTGGAAAACTCAACTGGAGGTGGATAGACTTGAATTGTTAGAACATTATAAATTCTACCAATCAGCAGTCTCCCATAAGAAGGCAGAGTTCCTGTCCAGGGAAATTGCTGCAGCTAGGAATAGACCATCCCAGCTCTTCCGGACTGTGGACAGACTGTGCAATCGAGTCTGTCTCCAGACCGGTAGAGCATTATCACAGGTACAGTGTGAGGAGTTTATAAATTTTGCTGACAAGGTATCCACCTATCAGGGATGAGATCAGCCAGTGTCCTTCTATTGAGCACTGCACTGATCAATCGGGTGGTACTAATGCCCAGTTGTACTGGTCTACCTTTAGACTACCAGCAGTAATAGATATTGTGAGGATTATCCAGACTCTGGACCTACCTATTGTAAGTTGGACCAGGCCCTACTCACCTGGTGGTGGGGTGTGTAGATGTTATCGGCCCAGTCCTGGCTGGGATAGTGGTGGTGTCATTAGACAGAGGGATCTTTCCGGATCCCTTAAAGGAGGCGGTAATATACCCCCTTTTGGAAAAGCCCTCTCTTGACCCCGACTGCCCAGCAAATTTTAGACCAGTCTCTAACCTCCCTTTTGTAGAGAAGGTTATAGAGAAGGTGGTCGCTCTGCAACTGGAGGATCATTTGTCCAACCACAATATCTATGACCCTCTCCAATCCGGCTTCAGGAAGAGGCACAGTACAGAGACGGCTCTTGTTCGGGTATTGAATGATCTCCTGATGGCAAGAGATCAGAGGATCCATTCCATCTTGGTTCTCCTGGATCTCTCAGCAGCATTTGACACCGTGGATCATGGGGTATTGCTCAACCGCCTGTGGTTTTTCTGTGGTCTGAGAGGAGCAGTCCACAGTTGGTTTCGATCTTTTTTGGAGGGCAGATCTCAGAGAGTGGTATCGGGAGTTAACACCTCAACCCCTCACTGTCTGCCCTGTGGGGTACCGCAGGGGTCGGTGCTGTCCCCTATGTTATTCGCGGTGTATATGCTTCCACTGGGGGAAATTATAAGATGGTATGGGCTGAGTTTTCATTGTTATGCTGATGATTCTCAGCTCTACCTGTCTTTTATGCCTGATCAGGAGTCGGATTCCATCACGATGTTTAATAACTGCCTCCTGGAGATTCAGGATTGGATGAGTGCTAGTTGGTTTAGGTTGAATCCAGGGAAAACTGAGGTGTCGGTTGTGGACCCTGGAGGGAAGATAACAGGGGCTTGGACGGGGAAACCCTCGGATTTATATCTTGGGGGGGCCCAGCTTCTAGCCTTTGGCCAAGTACGTAACCCGGGAGTAATTTTTGACAAAAGCCTGACTATGAAGATGCAGGTGTCGGCCATAGTCAAATCTGCCTTTTTTCATCTGAGGAATATTGCCCAGGTGAAACACTTGGTTCCACGGGAAGATCTTCCCATTTTGGTCCACGCCTTTGTTACCAGCCATTTTGATTACTGCAATGCGCTTTATCTAGGGCTGCCGGGGGTGGATATCCACTGCTTGCAGCTTGTGCAGAACGCGATGGCCAGGTTGTTGATGGGAGTTTCACGATCTAGCCATATGACACCTGTGCTGCGTGATCTGCACTGGCTGCCAGTACAGTGGCGGATCTGCACTGGCTGCCGATATGGTGGCGGATCACCTTCAAGGTGGCATTATTGACCTTTAAGGCCCTACATGATTTGGCACCCCACTACCTGAAAGAGCTCTTGGTGCCTTACTGTCCTGCCCGTTCTCTTCACTCCTCTGATGAGGGATTGCTAGAGATTCCCAGGGTACGTCTAAAGATGTCTGGAGGTAGATCTTTTGCCTATATGGCACCAAACCTGTGGAATTCTCTACCTCGTCAGATACGAGAATGCCTAACTGTTGAAAGTTTTAAAAAACAATTAAAAACTTTCCTTTTTGCCTTAGCATTTGCTGGTACATAATGAGTAAGTGTATTGTATGGTTGTTTGATTTATTGTTTGAAATGTGATTTCACTTGTTTTATTGTAAAAGCGCCCTGAGCTTGGGAAGGGCGCTTAATATAAATAAAATTTTACTTACTTACTTACTTCTGCAAGAACAGCTAGCTCCCCCATCCACCAGCAGGAGCTGCGGCAGCACCACAGCCTGCCGCCTCCCATCCCCCGACTGGGACAAGCTGCCATCAGCAAGGCATTCTCCCATTCTGGCCACCCAAGTGCTGGCTCCCATGTTCCCTCCTGGAACCACGACACGCTACCTGCGCAGCCATCATTTGGCTCAAATACCCCTTTTGGTTTTGAAAAATAATCAACCATTTGTGACGGCCAAGTCTGTAAAATAGGATGGCCCCTCATTTTCTTTGTTCCTCTGTTGGGGGTCAAATGCCCCTCCCTTTTCTTTATTTTGTAACTTAACTTATGTCAAATAATTCCAAAAAGAGCCACAGCCTAAAGCAGGTAGCCCAGTGCAAGAGTGTATGTGAAGGCCACCTGCGTGCTGTGCTATTTAGGTAGAGACATTACCAATAGTAGGCAGAGGGTGACCCTGCCACTGTCACAGTGGTGAGGCCACGCCTAGAGTACAGCGCAGTTTTGGAGAACTTACCTCAGGAAGGGCCATGGCCATTACAGAGGGTCCAGAGAAGGGCCACTAAAATGGTATGGGGTATGCAGGGCAGTCGTAGGAGGACTCACTGTCCAACCTCAATATGTACACGCTGGAAGGCAAGACGTGAGAGGGTGACATGATGGAGACCTATAAACACATTGAAGGTGTAAACAAAAGGTGATTGGTCCACTCTGCTCAGATATAGTAAGAAGTCAGACACTAGAGAGTATCAATACAAACTTGATAGTGGGCATGTGTAATAGAGACATAAGGAAGTATTACTACATGCAGAGGGTGGTGGACAGGTGAAGCAGACTGGAGTGAAAGCTGTTGAGAGCCAGGTCTACCCAAGGGTTTAAGGTGGGGTGGGAAAGACACAGAGCAAAGTGACTGTGGTGTGGGGGGGGTGGATATTATATTGGGGGAGTACAGAGTTTGAGTCTGGCTCTCAGACTACCAACACCCAGTGTCAGGCTGCTATGGGTCAAGGTAATACAGTGCTAAGCCTCTTTCTACAGCAGACTTGCAGTTTCTCCAACTTCTGCACTTTTTATTCTACTTATTTTGCCTCCTACTACCTCACCTCAAACTATTTCATCTCCCCACCCCCTATACACCTTTCTCGGATACCAATACTAAAATAAATAAATACATAGTTACTTACAAACAGGGTGTGAAAGCCTATGTTGAGTCTCCCCCCCCCCCCCGACTGTATATGAAATAATGACAATGCCTTCCTTGGCTGCTTTACCTTCTGCTAAATTAGTTTCTTAAACCTACAGCACTCACCATGTACCTTGGGCTGTATTAATTGCAATTTGCTGTACCTCAATATGAGATAGCTTACAATTGTAAATAGTCAGACCAATTGCTGTTATTTCTTGTATTTTTTTTGTCTCTGTACATGTGCACCCATACTCTGTAACTGCCTTTCTGTGTTGTCCTCCTGTCAAGACGTGGAACCTTTGAAAAAGAGCATTTTGCTCAAAGGTTATGTCCGAATGATAAATAAATAAAATAAAAATAAATACACTTTGAGATCACCATCTTAACTGCTTTACCTCTTTGTATTGTATCCCATCGCTTCCCCTTGGAATCTACTATTGTTTTTTCTGTTCTTTGTTTATTCTTGTATTCTGTACATCCCAAAATCATCCTATGAACCATTCTATACTGTATGACTTGGTTCTCCCTGTGAATGTGTTATTATTTCTGCTGCACTCTTATTTCTGTATCTTGTACTTCAGTTATTATTTGCATTCTTGTACTCTACACTAGACATTTGTGAAAACTGGCATTTTTTTTTTTTAAACAATTATTTTACCAGGTGAGACACACTAAGCTGAAAGCTTGTTTGCAGGTGCAACCTGGGAGCATGAGGAAGTTAAGTGACTTGCTCAGGGTCACACAATATGCAAGTGGGGGCTGTGGGATTCAAACCCAGATCTCCAGATTTGCAGCTCAGAGCCTTAAACCACTGCGCCATACTGCCTCCTCAATATTTATACTCAATATTAAATTTTTTGCTCACATACTTTCCAGTATACAAATAAAGATTGATTGACTGATGGATGGAATCCAGGTCTTCTGCCTGCAAAATGTCCAAGGTAACCGAAGTGTTGTTCAAAACTTAAGCAATAATACAGAAACGAAGAAATAAAGAAAAGGACAAACCATTTATACACAACACAGCCTTCCCTTTTTTGTTGCTTATTTACACAACTTAGAAAACAGAGATACATATATATATTTATAATATATATATTTAATAAAAATCACACCAGTCTGGTTCTTATACATTAAAAAAAAAACACAAAAGAGATTTGGTCCATGGTATACGAAGGGTTAAAAAGTCATGGCGGTTAAAAAATGTGCTGTGCCGTGGATTTGACCTCTACCCAATAGAAAAACCTGCCATTTCTTTCACTGAGGCTAAACGGGACTGGACCACCATTCGCAGTGTCACTTCCCGCACTCATGTTACTCTGAAGACTTGCACGATTTTGTCTAATGGGGCAAATCAAAGCCAGGGCTTGTCAACCACCAATCCCAGCACAGCTATCCCAGTCCAGTAACTAGTATGCTAGTGTCAAGACTCTCTGTAGCTACAAGGGTGCTGAGTTTGAATCCCAGCACCGTGACTTACCACAGTAGTGCACTGGTGTGGAGACCCAATTACTACAGAGGCCCTGAGTTTAAATTCCAGCACAGTGACTAACCACACTAGTGCACTGGTGTGGAGACCATGTCACTACAAGGGCCCCCGAGTTTGAATCCCACCACAGTGACTCACCACACTAGTGCACTGGTGTGGAGACTTTCTGTTATTAGAATAATTAGTGGGAACAGAGGTAATGCGCTGGCAGGGAGACCCTTGGTTACAAGGGCCCCAAGTTTGAATCCCAGCACATGCAATTCACCACACTAGTTCATTGGTGTGTAGACCCTCTGTCACTACAGATGTGGCCCCATTTTCAATCCCAGCAAAGTGACTCCTCACACTAGTACCCTGGAGAGGGTGTCAGCTTCTCTCCTTTTACATTACTGAAGTTCAAATCTTTTGAACACAGGAAATATTAAAGAAAATCACATATACAGTAAGAATGCTTCCCTTACAAACTTTAAAAAGAGCTGCCACCCCCAAACTGTCTTTTATTACTGTTGGAAGAGCAGTGACCCACTAACGGGACAGGGAGGAAAGAGGGACCAAGATGCATTGGGGGAAAGGGGACTTTGCAACTGGACAACTGTTTGAAAGTAAACAAGAACATTTTAACAAATGTTAAAAAAAAAAAAGGAAATGCTACCCTCTTCCCTCAGTTTTCCCCAGCCGCTGGGTTTTCTTTGCAATGACGACATGTTTATTAAAAACCGAGAGAAATAATAAAAAAAAAACATTTTTAAAAAGACATGGGAGCAGGAATCCTCCTAGGCCTTTGCTTTGTCTCCATTTTCTGTCTTCTGTTTCTTCTTTCTGGGAGACTCCTCTTCATCTGCTGAAAGAGGGAGAATAAAGAAAGAGAGTTGTCTATTTTTTCTCTATAAAAGTGTTTTTTTTTGTTTGTCCATTTTTGTTTAGAGTTCCTGTTTCTTACAGCATTACAACAGTACATTATGATGGCTTATACAATGCAGAAGGGACTTAAGAATAACCAAGGTTGGTCCATTGTGTTATTTCGTGCCGTCCAGTAGCTGAAGCAGTCAATATTTATGTAAAAACCTGGGACCCTCAGGGAGCCCTCCCTTCAGTAATCAGTTAAAAAAACTCGTTTCACTGGTGGGCAGTTTTCATGCAGAGCTGCTGTCACTCTTCTGCTGCCTGAGATTCCCTCCAGTTTTTAGATCATCTCTTTATATCCTCCCGTGGTGGGTGGCTGCCTGCCTCCACTCACGAGAACGCACTTCATGAGAACGCACAACACTGCACTCAAGCACCAGAAAAGGATTCACAACTGCAGTTTTGGAAGAGGAAGTATCATTATATTGATTAAAATGTTTCTAACAGAAACTCGCCCATCGCTTCGCTTCACACACAAGTTTCATCAGGGGGTGGTGCTGCCTTAACACTGCACCGTTTTTAAAGGCCATGCTGCTGGCCCTGGTAGTGCATTCATGTCTCACCTGCTGCCACGCTAGCAACCTGGGATCGGGAACTAACCTGGGCCGCTTAGGGGTCAGCGGGGGACTGGACATCCCAGCAGACGACGGCAGACTGCTCCTCTGCAATACTGCCACCTAGGTGTCCAAGGGTGGTACTGCAGTTCCAGGTGGGGGACACTCCCTGACATAAGACGTCAGCATGTCCTATGACATGTGAATGTCAGGCCATGACCTTCATGGAGTGTCCGTGAGTTGGAAACAACTGGACCATGGAAAACACTGCCAGTGGCAGGGTGACACCCCACACTGCTTCACAGACCCCTACACCACCTACTAGGCACAAGGGACCACAGACCGAGCATGGCCATCTGGAGGGGGCTTGGGGGCCCATAATGACCCCACCACAGTGGAGAATCTGTGGAGGAATAGGTGGCCCCCACAGGTAAGTCCCAGAGATGACAGGGGATTGGGTTGAGGGAAGCCATGAGGACCAAGGGGGCTCACCAGGCAAGAAACAGGGGAAAAAAAATAGGCCATGCTACCAGTCAGATTCGTCATGGTCTTTAAAAACAGTGCTGTGTAACTGCAGCTTCATACCCGCGATGAAGATTCTATGTGAAGCAAAGTGCTGGGGGAGTTTCATTTCAATTTGTTTTAATCAATGTAATTATTCTTGCAGAATTGTAGTTGTGAATCCTTTTATGGTGCTCAAGTGTGCCGTTATTGTGTGTTCTCAAGAAGGTAGGAGCCGGTGGCTCCATACTGGCTCTGAGATTTCCCAGCATGAGCCAACTTGTAAGTAACAACAACCACCACGTAGGGCTCTGACACCCAACATCCAAACGCCTCCTCTGGGACCTTGGTCCAGCAACCACTATACCCAGTGTCTCTGCATCTTCCCCCTCCACAGGATGGTGCCCTCCACCATTTCCACACAGATTCAATGTGTGTGGGGGGGGCCTCACAGGGTCCCTGAAGAGATGGTTGGGACATTGAGAGGTGGAAGGGCCTGGTATCTTGTCGATATGCCAGTCCCACTGTATTTTCCCTTCATAAGGCCCTCCCTCTTCCCAGCACTTCGGAGCTATCACCACAAGGCCTTACCTGCCAGGAGGGAGGAGAGTATGTCACATGATCACCCACAACATCAATGCATCCCCCCATGTCCCACCATAAGCAGGTCTCAAGCCACACAACGGCTTATACCCTCCCCCCCACCAGGTGTGTAAATGCATTCAAGTACCATGCTGAAGCAGCTGGACATGCTTACACCCTTCCTCCAGGTGTGTAAATGCCTGCAAGTACCCACCCAAGGCTGGAAGTCAGGCTAGGAGTCACGACGCATGGTAGCACAACACTTCACTGCTAATGTCGCCAAGCCAGGTGTCCGTCAAACATTTATTTTAAACTTTTTAGATATTCCTTTCTTTATTCCCTCCCCCACACATTCTCCCCAGCTTGACCATCAAGGATTGCCATGGCGGCAACCTTCGGTCCGGAAGGCGGGCAGGTGGCTGCATTCACCATCGACACCAGTACTGCTCCTTACTCAGCTGGCACAAGATGTCTGAATTATGGGCAGCCTGGCCTTTCCCTATGTGGGAGCATAGCTCCTCCCCCTTCTACCACAGTTTTTTTAATTTGTTTCTAGGCCTTCTCCGCTCTGGTTTTGGTGGATATATTTGCCTTTCGGTCCGGATGTACCAGACTTCATGGAGCTATGGGAGGAGAAGGGATTTTGTATCCTTTGTTTAGTTCCCCCATTCTCTTTTGTAGCATGTGCCTCCATGCCTCGTAGGGGTGCTGATATTTGGGATGAAGTCCCCAACATGATCATGCATTGGCACACTCTGCAGCATGGCATCTCTCCCTCCCTGCGTCCCGCGTACTCTGCCACCCGTATGTCTACAGCTGGCAGTAATGCTGCAGGACGCAGCATCCTCCCCCTAGGAGGAGGAGGAGAGTGTCCCCTGGGATGCTCAAGCCTCCTCCCCCAGTGAACCCACGACAACCTAGCCTCGTTCCCGAAGTCGGGTCATTGGTGTGATAAGTGGTAGCCCTAACGCTGCACCGATGGGCCTGCTTCCTTTGTCACATTCAACCTCCAGTGGACTGCAGTGTTGCATTCTGGGGTTCACGTGCAAAACCGGATCTCCCAAATGGATGTGTGATGTGACGCAGCTGCATCTCAGGCCCAACATTCCTAGAAACTCTGATGTTTATAGCCACATTATAAGATATTGGGAAAAGAGGTTGAAATGGGGGGAAGGGGATTCCAACCTCTTCATCTGCTGGTCGTTTTCCTGCATGGCCTTCCTCTTCCTCCTCTTCCTCATCATCCTCTTCATCGCCTACTTCATCATCATCTAAGGAATGACACAGAAAAGTTCAAGATAAAAGAAGGTAACATGAGTTGTCAATTTTCAGGGTTCAAAGCAACATGTCATGTAGAGATCCACTCTGATTCCAAGGGCCCCAAGTTTGAATCCCAGTACTGTGGCTCACCACACTAGTGCACTGGTAGGGAGAGCCTCTGTCACTACAAGTGCCCAGGGTTCAAATCCCAGCACAGTGACTCAGCACACTGGTACACTGGTGTGTAGACCCTCTGTTACTACAAGGGCCCTGATTTCCAATCCCAGCACAGTGACTCGCCAAACTAGTGCACTGGTGTGGAGACCCTCTGTTACTACACGCATCCCAAGTGTCAACCACAGCACGGTGGTTCACTGCACTATTGCACGCACGCTGAGGTGCTGTATTACTACAAGGAGCCCAAGTTTGACTCCCAGTGTGCAATGACTTGCCACACTAGTGCATTGGTGTGGAGACCCTCTGTTACTACACGCATCCCAAGTGTCAACCACAGCACGGTGGTTCACTGCACTATTGCACGCACGCTGAGGTGCTGTATTACTACAAGGAGCCCAAGTTTGACTCCCAGTGTGCAATGACTTGCCACACTAGTGCATTGGTGTGGAGACCCCTCGTTACTACAAGAGCCCTAAGATTGAATCCCACAGTGACTCACCACAATACTGTGCTGCTATAGACAGCTTCTGCTACTACAAGGGTTCCGAGTTCGAATCCCAGTGCAGTGACCCACCACACTAGTGCACTGATGTGGAAACAACTGTTACTACCAGGGCCCTGAGTTTGAATCTTAGCACGCAGACTCACCACAATAGTGTGCATGTGTGAAGCCCCTGTTACTACAAGGTCTCAGATTTCTATTCAAGCAAGTGACTCACATTAGTGTGCGGATGGGGAGGCAAACATTTTGGCCTCCCCATATCCCCAACTCCTACCTCAACCTCTGGTCCATCATCTAGGTGACTCACCTTCCTCCCCATCTTCCTCGTCTACCTCTTCGGCATCATCGGCATCCGCTCCATTCTCTTCATCCTGAGGAAAAAGGTAGAAAACAGGCTTACTTGTACATCATGCTGGCTAAGGGAATGAATGCAGTTACTAACCACGCTGCTACTGACATCGAGGTTAGTTACTTGTAACCCATAGTCCTAGTACTTCTAGTCAGTTCACGTCCGCACTTGGGCTGTCTTTCACTGAGCATGCTCAGTGATCAGCTGATGTCACTGTGAGAGCTGGTACTCACCTTCCACTACTTGTATCTACATCCTGACTCCCTTTAGTATGTGGACGCCTTTCAAATGTTATGCCTACTACCCCACAACCTTCTGGTCCTCTGGCTCCGCCCCCTTTGCCCTTAAACTTGCAAGTTGGAACAGAACTCTGGAGCAAGGCTTGCCAGGGGAGGTTGGGAGGATCATGTGGACGTGAACTAAATACTAGTAGAAAAATGGTTGCAAGTGTGCAACCTCTATTTCTAATTACCTGGATTCAGCTTGCTATCCATACTTTGACAGGCTCCCTGCAGACCTCAGGAGGAGGGAGCAAGGCATGTACCCCAAATCAGGTGATAGGAGACTGGAGAACTGAGGCCCCGAAAGCAACATCAGAAGGACAGAGCAAGTTGATGCTATGAGCATGTGCACTTCTGACTACGTTGCAGCCCTGCGCATCTCAGATACAGAAAGGTACCCGGCAACAGCAGCAGAGGCAGCAGTATGTCCAGTGGAGTGAGCCTTCAACTCCAGACCTATCCAGAGGATGCACTCTGGCTTGGGTGGAGTCCAGCTCAGCCCCAATGAACAGAATTGCCTGCGCTGGGATGAGTTTGGACTTGGCTAGCTTGACCATCATACTGAGGTCCCAGAACATCTGGATGACCAGATCCCTGGACCACCCTGCACCCGATCATTAGCTCCCCATGAGAAGCTAGTCCCTGAGGTACAGAAATACCTGGACACCCTTGCTCCCGAGAAAGGCTGCCACAACTGACAGGCACTTCAGGAACACCCTGGGTGCCAATGACAGGCCAAACAGCATGGCTCTGAACAGATACAGGGGTCCGTCCACCTGAAAGTGGAGGAACAGTCTGTGTGACGGATGAATGGAGATTTGGAAGTCCACATCCTGGAGATCCAAGGAACAGAACCAAGCCTCTGGCTCCAGGGATGGAATGATCTGGTGCTGAGTTAACGCCTTGATGCATTTAAGGATTCTGATCGTATCCCTTCTGAGTCTTCTCTTTCTAAATGAAAGCAATCTCAGTTCTGCTAATCTGTCCTCTTAACTCAGAGCCATCTGTTCCTGTTTGCTCCCTTCTTCACCTTCGCTTCTCTGTCAGCCCACCTCTCCCTCCAAAACGTGAAACAGCTTCACGTGTTTATGGTCAATGGGGACTGCAGTGGTCCTGTGGGGAGAGGTAAGCTAGAGTGACAGGCTGCTGTCCATTGCCCACTGGTTTGATTTACGTCCCCCCCCCGCACCCAACTCAATGATTGAGGACACAACCGCTGCCCATTTCCCCACTCACTCCAGACACCCTAGGCAGACTAACCTCTTTCTCTTCTGTGCTTTCTTTGCCGTTTGCCTTGTCTTCTATGATCTCCTTTTTCTCTTTCAGGTCCTATAAAGACAAAAAAAATTGCAACTAAGAATTACAGTGGGTTTGATTATGGGGACAGAGTCATCACACAAATACTGCTGTACCTTGTAGTGTAGGATACAGCCCCCCCCCCAACACACAAACACAGAGGATGCTGTCCCACACTGCTTGGTGGCATTCATACCTCTCACCTGCCCCTTATTTGGTGGGACACCTCTCTGCCAATCACCAGAGTCCCCTCTACCTCTCACGGAGAGAACACTGAGTGACCCACGCTACACAGTGCTTGTCTCGTTAATTTCTACAAGAGTTTTTTCTCTCACACTATGTCACGCTCACACTCACTCGCTCACTCTATTTCACTCTTCTCCCACTCTGTCTCACTGTCTCTCTCTTTCACTCAGTCTCACTCTCACTCTCTCTCACACTGGCTCCCACACTTTCTTCTCTCACAGTCTATCTCTCACAATATCTCTATCCCTCTCACACTCTCTCTTATAATCTCTCTCTCTCTCTCTCACACTCACAATCTCTCCATCTCTCCCTCTCATTTGTTCATTCTTTCACTCACTCTCTCATTAATTCTCTCACTTGCTCGCTCACTCGCTCACTATCTCTTACTCTCATGCTCTCTCTCACACACACACAAAAACACACACACATTGTCCCAGTTCCTTTCTTCTTATCACAGTGTTCACAGAGCAAATGCCGATGGGAGAGTCTGACTGCAGCAGCGATTCTCACCCCAAACCCTGGTAGCTTTTTTTTATTTAGATTTTTTCCTCCTCCTCTGGTAGAGCTGGCAGGCAGCACCGGACCCTGCCTTGGAGGGGCTTGTTCTCCGGGCCTGACTTTCCGCTCCTGACCTTCCCAGTAATTACCCACGGGTTACCCCCCCATGACAGGGCCTAGGTCGAAGAGCATTGACTTTTCCCCCTCCCCAGTAGACCGACATCTAGACTCCGAGGGGCATCATGGAGTCTGCCAGCTCCATTTTCACATTTTCTCCCCTTCCCCTTGCCGTAGTTACTTGGGCACATGTGGAGGCATGTGCACACAGCAATTCGCGGCACTCTCCCTAGTCTAGCCACTCCCGTCTGCACTACCCTCAGGCCTCCACCCGGGGGCAGCCCTGCAGTGGGCAAGACTGAGTTCACATTCAATAGAGGAGAGCTGCCGTGCAGTGGCTCAGTCCATCTCCTGGCCTCCCCCCGACCACCCAGGCTCATCCCCAAACCCGAGTTGTCGGCAAGGCACAAGGTGTGGCACCCAGTGCCTCAACCCTCAGCACCACCGGGCCAGCCAAACCCTGGTAGCTTTAAAGGGAACCTAAACCTTGCTTTACCTTTTCAATATAATTGGAAATGTGGCCTCTGTGTAACCTTCTTGACCCCCTTCTGTCATTTTTCATGGCGCTTTGGGTGGTCCTACTAGTTGATTGAGGTGAGAGTGCCAATTAGGGATAAAACGGTGCCCCACAATGAACGACAATGGATGTCAAACCCACCCACCTCCGAGCTGCTGAACGCCTCCTCTCCAAGCACCACAACGCCTACTATTCCTGGCAGGCAGGTGGCATCAGGCTGAGCCAACCAGAGAGGGTCTGGCTTAATGGCACCCAATGGAGTTGTTATGTAAGAGTAGCAGCAGGAGTTGACGACACTGCGTGAGGTGCGGGAGATACGAGGAGGTGTGAGAGTTGTGAATAATGACTGAATCATGAAAGGAAAAATCTGCTGCTTTTCCTGGCCTAGTGGTGCCAGAGGAAGCAGTTTGAACTACTGTGTGAGAGAGAGAGAGAGCTGCACAACTACTGCCAACGCCAATGCCAACGCAGGGCCTGTGCCAGAGTCTGGGGTGTGCTACGGAGATAACAAGCTATTACTCCATTGAGAATTAAATTGTAACTCCCTTAAAAAATAAAAAGACTGTGAGGGAGTATCAATTTAAACCCAAACTAATTTGGGGTCAAACTGGGAAAAGCCACAGTGTCGCCCAGGCATTGCAACTGTGTTTATGGGACATCGGAGCAGAAGACGCTTGTATGTGGTTGGTGGTTACTGGCCAGATGGGGAAGGGGTAGCCTTTGGCCCAGTGGTCAAATAAAAGTATAAAATGGCTTGTTTGTATACTGCAGTCAATAGCTACGGGAGGTTGTGGAATGCACCACAAGAGGCGCTCAACACAAAATGCCAACAGGAAAACAACAGGAACAACCAGATAACATTTAATTGTCCACAAGCCAGTAAGTGAAATAATTCTTAGTTATTGTGAAAATTCTAGTTGGGCCCTGCAGCACACAGAGGTGTGGGGCATTAGTACCTGGACATTTCCCTTTAAAATATTTTCATATCAGCATAGTATATTTATTTTTTATTGTATTTAAATTAGCATAGTATCATTAAAATGTATTTCTATTAGTATATC
This sequence comes from Neoceratodus forsteri, assembly GCA_016271365.2. Classification (NCBI taxonomy): domain Eukaryota; kingdom Metazoa; phylum Chordata; order Ceratodontiformes; family Ceratodontidae; genus Neoceratodus; species Neoceratodus forsteri. Next base: position 659,081,930 of record CM028138.1, read on the forward strand.
TCAATTATATTTATATTAGTATAGTATTGTATATTTATAATAAGAGTATATTTATGTTATAATATATTTATATTAGTAGAATATATTTATTTAGTATATTTGAAATATTTACATTAGTATAGTACATGTAAAGTATATGTTTTATTTAATGTAAGTAAATTATATTTAGAGTTATTTAGCATATTTATAATTATTATTTATAGTATATTTATATTATAATATATTTATAGTAGTATAATATATGTACTTAGTATATTTGAAATATTTACATTAGCATAGTACATGTAAAGTATATTATGTTATATTTATATAAGTAACTTATATTTACCTATTTAGTATATTTATCACTATTTATAGTATATATTAGTATAATATATTTACTTAGTATATTTGAAATATTTACATTAGTATAGTATACGTAAAGTATATATTTATATAAGTAAATTATATTTAGAGTTTAGTATATTTATAATTATTTATAGTATATTTATATTATAATATATTTATAGTAGTATAATATATTTACTTAGTATATTTGAAATATTTACATTAGTATAGCATACATAAAGTATATTTATGTTATATTTATATAAGTAAATTATATTTATGGTTATTTACAGTATATTTAAACTATTAAATTATTTATTTGTATTTGTAGTACATTTATATCAGTTTACTATATTTATAGTATACTTGTATTGAAATTGTTGTTATAGTATATTCACATCAGTACAGTGTGCTTACATTAGAATAGTATATTTATAGCATATGTATATTAGTATAGTATAATTTATCTTTTTTGGTAACCTGGTAAGGCCCACTAAGTACAAGTGCCTGTTTTCAGAGGTGAACTGGAAGCACTGGGGAGGTTAAGTGACTTGCTTAGAGTCACACAGAATGCAAACGGAGGTTGTGGGAATAAAAACCTAGGTCTGCTAGGTGTACCAAGCTCATTCACAGCTCTTTAACTTCTAGGCTATACTGTGAGCCCAGTGGTATACTTCAGTATATGTGTACAAGTACAGTATGTTTATAGTATATTTACATTAGTACCTGTTTATTTTTCATCTATAATAGTAAAGTATATGTATAGTGTATATTAGTATGGAATATTTATGTCTGAATTGAGAGGCAGTATAGTGTAGTGGTTAAGAGCACTGAACTGCAAACCTGAAGAACTGGGTTTGAATCCCACAGCCACCACCCGCATACTGCGTGACCAGGAGCAAGTCACTTAACTTCCCAGTGCTCCCAGAACATGCCTAGAAATGAGTCTCAGCTTCGTGTGTCTTTCATGGCCAAAAATTGTAATTAAAAAAAAGAATAGCCATGTTATTATCACTGACAGTGTCATATCAATGAAACTGTCACACTCACCAAATGTAAAACTTTTTTGTATTTAAACTGCTTAATGTTATGATTATAATTAGTCCTGAATTCTTCATACGAATTCCTCTTCTTGCAGCTGGTCCACACATCAACTGGCAAACAAGCCACCATGGGTTCAAAAATGTGTGTAATAAGTCTCTTTTAGTCAAATAAATGGCATTGTCACCTCTTTTTTGCACCACATCAGGTCTCTGACTACCACAGTAATGCAGCTGTGCATGTAATAAAAGGTGTGTGTGTGTGTGTGTTGTTGGGGGGGTTGTTTAACCAGGAGAAGCACACTAAGCCGAAGCTTGTTCCCAGGTGTGACCTGGAAGCACAAGAAAGTTAAGTGACTTGCTCAGGGTCACACAGTATGCAAGTTGGGGCTCTGGGATTCAAACCCAGGTCTCCAGGTTTGTAGCTCAATGCCGTAAACCACAATGCTATACTGCCTCCAAAGTAATAAAAGGTATGATTCTTTTATCAACTTTAAACTTTTTTTAATAATCACAAAGGCAAGGCAGGGTGCATTGTTGGGGGATTTAGCCACTTCTCGTGTAGTTTCAGGCACTTAGTGCACATCTCACGGGGCGCAGCTGGCTACATCCCATAATGACACACACCCCTAATGTGCACATCAATGTATCCTAAACATAACACGGACACTCAGTACAACTGCATGAAGCAGCCACCATTAAAGTTACATTTGTGCAGTACAAACTTAAGGTTTTTTTTGTGTGTGTGTGTACACCTCACCATGACTAGTCCCATTTCTGACTGTCAGACCCAGAGAAGTAAAAGGGCGGGGTGTCAACCCACTCCTGCCTCATGGCATCTATGCCACCTCCTGAAAGCCTCAACAGCAACAACAGAAGTCTGAGTCAGTTGCAAATCAGGGATGTGAAACTGTAACACCTCTTGCACAAACAAAAGCAAAACTGACAGGCCTGAGAGCTTCTGATCCAGTACAGTACAAAATGAAAAACTAACCAATCAGACCACTGCTGTAAATGAAAGTGTGGCCTGTAAAGGGGGGGCAGCACATGGAGGTTTTCTAGCAAAGAGGTGGAACCACATTTGAAAGTACAATACTTTAAAAACAAGTTTAAACACATACATCCCCTAACAGTTTCTATATTAACACTCAGTTACACTCAGTCTCCATTTCCTAACTGCGCTGAATGGTTATTCCGCACTGCTTCTCCTCCTTTCAGCTTAGAATGTTGAACAGAATGTACTTGTACAATTTACAGAAGCCCACCTCCTGGGACCCAGCTCCTCTAAACTAGGTGCTACAGCTAAATTAGGCTATTTTGGTGTGGAATCTTTCTTTTTTTTTCCATAAAGGCTTTTTAACCTCCTGGGGAGACTGTTCAGCCCTGTCCCCATTCCACTGATCTGGCCACCGCCTGCCTCAGGACCTGGCTCAGTTTTGAGTTCCCCCACAAATTCACCCTCATGGCAGGGTTGAAGGGCTACCCCCCCCCAACAATCCAGAGGGGACCAAAGCACAGCCAGTTGGGAGCACTGACCCGGGCTGAATGGGCAAGGCTTCATTAAGCCCCCCCCGACTCTTTTTTCATTTCACTCCCTACCTCTGCCACAGGACATCTAGCGCATCCATCGAGATGCACATGCAGGACATTCCTGCAGCTCCTTTCCTTCATGCTGCTCGTGCTGCACTACCACCAAGCCTCCACCTTGTGGCAGTCTAAGGCCAGGCTAACATCCCTCCCCTCCGCAGGTGAGCAGTCCTTCGGACACACTTAATTCTTTCCCCCCCAGCTGACCCGCAGCTACCCGAGCTCGATCCTGAACTTGAGTCACCCACCCAGCCCTTTATGCCACTGTGCCGACAACTGGTTTGGAATTTTAAATGAAACAAATAAAATATGAGGACCTTATTTGTGTTTCATTATGCCTGGGAATACAGATTATAGAGAAAACATGCCACAGTGGCCAGATATTTGGATTAGGAGCCAGGAGATACAACAGACCCAGGTTCAAATCCCACCAGTCACTTACACACGGTGACCCTGAACAAATCACATGACCCCTTAGTGCTTCCGGCCATCCAGTAGTAAAAATGAGTAAGAGCTGGACTCTCCAGTAAACAAGATATTACATCTCAGCTGGACTATTCTGGGTAAATACAGTGCAAAAATGGGTAAAAGCAGGACCCCACTGAAAATGAGATACTGCATCTCAGCTGGGTTGTTCTCAGTAAATACATTGTAAAAATTGGCAAAGGCAAGACCCCACTGAAAACAAGATACTGCATCTCAGCTGGGCTGTTCAGGAGAAATACATTTAAGAACAGTTGTATTTTATGGCATCCTAAGGAGGATACAGCACTTTGTTCCCACATTTCAGTGATAGAGAGAGCTGAGGTTTTGCTTTTACACCAGTTTTATAGCTGGCAAGGACTGAAGTAGAGGGACTTACCCAAGATCACACAGTGAGTCAGTAGCTGAGCTGGGATTCAAACCTGGGATCTCATGGCTCACAGTTCCTTTTGCTCTAACCAAGTGACCTGCCCAAGGTCACACAGTAAGCCGGTGACTGAGATGGGATTTGAACCTGGGATCTCTGAGGTCACAGCCTCTTCCGTTCTAACCAAGTGACTTTCCCAAGGTTACAGAGTACCAGGGACAGAACTGAGATCTCTGGGCGAATAGCCCTTTTTTGCTCTAACCAGAGGGACACCAGCCTATACTGGCAGGATGGTCTGCATCTGTCCAGGAAGAGAACAAGTATTTTGAGCAATCGGTTTAAATGCTTCATTGGCTAGCTTTTAAACTAGTCAAAGGGGGAGGCACTGATAAGCAGCAGGAAAATCCCAGCCTCTCCCTACAAAACAGGGTACTAAATGAGAAAAAGACCGAGGAAGAAAGGTCAGTGGGGGATGCTGCAACAGAAGGTAAAGCCATCAAAAAATGGAGAGCAATGAGTACCAATGCCCGTAGTCTGGGTAACAAGCTTCCTGAATTAGTGGTCTTGATGGAGGAGGAACATCTGGATATCATGGCAGTCACAGAAACATGGTACACACAGAACCATGACTGGGACATAAACATACCAGGATACACTGTCTACAGGAGGGACAGGGAAGGTAAAGAGGAGGAGGAGTAGTTCTTTACATAGGGAAGGAATAAAAGCAACAGAACAAAGGGTAAACAGGGAGGAGAAGAAGCACTGTAGGTAAATTTGGAGACAGACAGCGCACCCCAATCCGCACATGGTTATATACAGACCCTTCTCAGGGGAGGAAATGGACAAGGAAATGATAGAAAGTATACTTAGAATGGCAGAAAAAGGGAGATATTGCTGATGGATGATCTGAATATGCCAGATGTTAACTGGAGTGCAGCTGCAGCAGCCACTTGAAGAGTGGGGTTATTCTAGATGCCCTACAGGGGCCATGCCTTAGACAACTAGTATTGGAGCCCACTCGAGAGAGGGCAATCTTAGACCTGGTTCTCTCAAATGGAGATGGAGAGAGGATCACAGATGTAGAAGTCGGTAGCCATCTGGGAACTAGCGACCATCGAACAGTATGGTTCACAATAAACACAGCAATAGAGTCAAGCCATACAAGGCAAAAGTACTGGACTTTAGGAGGGCGACTTTGCAAATGGGTGAGTGCCTAAGGAATGCACTAGCAAATGGGTAGGAAGGAGGGTGGAAGAACAATGGGAATAATAAAACTGCCATCACAGAGTAACGAGACTTGTGTGAAGCAAATAAACAAAACAAAACGATGTAAGAAACCACTATGGTTCTCAGAGGAAGTGGCAGTGAAGGTTCAAGAGAAAAGAAAGCATTCAGGAAGTACAAGGAATCACAGAAGGAGCAGGATAGAGAACTGTATCAGTTAAAAGCAAAAGGAAGCTGGAAGGCAGTCAGAACAGCAAAGGCCCAAACCGAGGAAAAGATAGCCAACTCAGTTAAGAAGGGGATAAAACCTTTTATAGGTACATCAGGTGAAGGAAGACCAAGGGAGGGATAGTGAGGCTTAATAAAGGGAGGAGGTTGGGCAGAGGAGACTCTGAAAAGGCAGAGATACTAAACAAATATTTTTGCTCAGTATTTACAAATGAAGAGGGGGAGGTACCTAAAACAAACAGTAGAAACACTCTGGATACAGAAGTTGATACCAGCCCATTTATAGAAGAACGGGTTCTGAAAGAACTCTTAAAACTGAAGGTGGACAAAGCAATGGGGTCTGATGTGATTCATCCCAGAATTCTAAAAGAACTAAGGGTAGAACTAGTGACACCACCCTCTTTAACAAATCATGGGAGGATGCGGTGGTACTCAAGGACTGGAGGAGGGCAGATGTGATTCCACTTCACAAAAGTGGGAGCAAGGCAGAAGCAGGAAACTACAGACCTGTTAGTTTAACCTCAGTGATGGGGAAAATGATGGAATCAGTTCTGACGGAAAGAACTGTCGAGTATCTAGAGGCCAGAGGGGCACAGGACCCAAAGCAGCATGGATTCACAGCGGGAAGGTCATGCCAGACAAATCTGATAGATTTCTTTGACTGGGTGACCAAAGCAGTAGATCAGGGAGGGCTGTGGACGTGGCCTACCTAGACTTTAGCAAGGCATTTGACACAGTCCCACACAAAGATTAATATACAAGTTAGCCAGCCTGGAGTGGGTCCCAAGATGATAGCCTGGGTAAAGAACTGGCTGGAGAATAGGACACAGAGTAATAATAAATGGAGTCCACTCTGAAGAAAGGGGGTACTAGTGGGGTACACGCAGGGTTCAGTATTAGACCGGTCCTCTTCAATGTCTTTATAAGCATTGCAGAGGGACTGGAAGGAAAAAGTATGTCTCTTTGCAGATGACACAAAGATCTGCAACAGAGTTGATACACAAGGTGGGGTGGAAAGGATGAGAAAGGACTTGGCAAGGTTAGAGGAATGGTCAAATGTATGGCAGCTTAGATTCAATGCCAAGAAGTGCAAGGTAATGCACCTGGGAAACAAAAACCCAGGGGAAGAGTACACAATGGGGGGTGAGATGATAACAACAACAAAAATGGAAAGGGACCTGGGGTAGTCATATCAGATGATCTAAAGGTGGGCAAGCAATGTGAGAGGGCAGCAGGAGGGTGGGGATACTGCGATGCATGGAGAGGCATCACCAGTAGAAAACAGGAGAGTTATTATCCCTCTGTACAGACAGCTGGTCAGACCCCATCTGGAGTACTGCATGCAGTTCTGGAGACCTAATCTCGCAAAGACATAGACAGGATGGAAGCTGTCCAGGGAGGACAACTAAAATGGTGCAGGGTCTGCACGGAAGACATATGAAGAGAGACTAAAGGAGCTTAATATGTATAGCCTCGAGGAGAAAAGGGAGGGAGAGGGGGACATGATAGAAACTTTCAAGTACCTCAAGGAATCAACAAGTCCAAGAGGGTAGACTTTCAAAAAGAGGTGCAAGAACAAGGGGCACAATTTGAAGATAGAGGGGGCTCAGAGGTAATTTAAGGAAGTATTTTTCACAGAGAGGGTTGTAGATGCATGGAACGGCCTTCCAGAGGAGGTTGTGGAGTCAAAAACAGTGGTGGAATTCAAGCATGCATGGGACAGACATAAGGCCATTCTAGGGGGTTGGGGTAGGAAGAAGTAGGCTGCTGATTAACTAGGATCTGCAGCTTATCCAGTAGGTAGGGAAATGGGCAGACTGGGTGAGCCAAGCGGTCCTTATCTGCCGTCAAATTCTATGTTTCTATGTTTCAGATGACTTGCCCAGTGTCACACAGTGAGTTAGTGGCTGAGCTGGGATTCGAGGCCAGGAGTCAAGATACAGCAGCTTTATATCAGGAAAGACATAATGGAAAGCCTTATAGTATGTTATAGTGAGGGAGATTCTGCTGGGTTGTAATGAGAGTTGAGATTCAGCAGCTTTATATCAGGAGAATCTTATAACAGAGAGCCTTATAGTATGTTATAGTGAGGGAGATTCTAGCAGGCTGTAATGGTAGTCGAGGTACAGCAGCCTTTTATCAGGGGAACCTTATAACAGCGAGCCTAATAGTGTGTTATAGTGAGGGAGATTCTAGCGGGCTGTAATGGCAGTCGAGGTACAGCAGCCTTATATCAGGGGAACCCTGAAACAGAGAACCTAATAGTGTGTTATAGTGAGGGAGATTCTAGCTGGCTGTAATGGCAGTCGATGTACAGCAGCCTTATATCGAGGGGACCTTATAACAGAGCTTAATAGTGTGTTGATATAGTGAGGGAGATTCTAGCAGTCGAGGTACAGCAGCCTTATATCAGGGGAACCTTAAAAGAGAGACAGCCTAATAGTGTGTTGTTATAGTGAGGGAAATTTTAGCAGGCTGGAATGGCAGTCGAGGTACAGCAGCCTTATATCAGGGGAACCGTATAACAGAGAGCCTAATAGTGTGTTATTACAGTGAGGGAGATTCTAGCAGGCTGTAATGGCAGTCGAGGTACAGCAGCCTTATATCAGGGGAACCTATAAGAGAGAGCCTAATAGTGGGTTGTTATAGTGAGGGAGATTTTAGCAGGCTGTAATGGCAGTCTAGGTACAGCAGCCTTATATCAGGGGAACCTTATAACAGAGAACCTAATAGTGTGTTATAGTGAGGGAGCTTCTTGGCATTCTTAGTGAGAGAGGAGGCTTGCTTGGCACTCTCAGAGAGAGTGGAGGCTTGCTTGGCACTCTCAGTGAGAGTGGAGGCTTGCTTGGTGCTATCAGTGAGAGTGGAGGCTTGCTTGGCGCTCTCAGTGAGAGTGGAGGCTTGCTTGGCACTACCAGTGAGAGTGAAGGCTTGCTTGGCACTCTCAATGAGAGTGGAGGCTTGCCTGGTGTTCTCAGTGAAAGTGGAGGTCTGTTTGGTACTCAGTGAGAGTAGAGGCTAGCTTGGCACTCTCAGTGAGAGAGAAGGTTTGCTTAGTACTCAGTGAGAGTGGAGGTTTGCTTGGCACTCAGTGAGAGTAGAGGCTAGCTTGGCACTCTCAGTGAGAGAGGAGGCTTGCTTGGCACCCTCAGTGAGAGTGGAGGCTTACTTGGCACTCACAGTGAGAGAGGAGGCTTGCTTGGCACTCACAGTGAGAGAGGAGGCTTGCTTGGTGCTCTCAGTGAGAGTGGAGGCTTGCTTTGCACCCTCAGTGAGAGTGGAGGCTTACTTGGCACTCACAGTGAGAGAGGAGGCTTGCTTGGTGCTCTCAGTGAGAGTGGAGGCTTGCTTGGCACTCTCTGAGAGAGGAGGCTTGCTTGGCACTCAGTGAGAGTGGAGGCTTGCTTGGCACTCTCAGTGAGAGTGGAGGCTTGCTTGGCACCCTCAGTGAGAGTGGAGGCTTACTTGGCACTCACAGTGAGAGAGGAGGCTTGCTTGGTGCTCTCAGTGAGAGAGGAGGCTTGCTTGGTGCTCTCAGTGAGAGTGGAGGCTTGCTTGGTGCTCTCAGTGAGAGAGGAGGCTTGCTTGGTGCTCTCAGTGAGAGTGGAGGCTTGCTTGGTGCTCTCAGTAAGAGTGAAGGCTTGCTTGGCACTCTCTGAGAGAGAAGGCTTGTTTGCTGCTCTTGGTGAGAGTGGAGGCTTGCTTGGCACTCAGTGAAAGTGGAGGCTAGTGTGGCATTCTCAGTGAGAGAGGAGGCTTGTTTGCTACTCAGTGAAAGTGGAAGCTTGCTTGGTGCTTTCAGGATGGAGGCTTACTTCGCACTCTCAGTGAGAGTGGAGGCTTGCTTGGAGCTCTCAATGAAAGTGGAGGCTTTCCTGGCTCTCAGTGAGAGTGGAGGCTTGCTTGGTGCGCTCAGTAAAAGTGAAGGCTAGCTTGGCACTCTCAGTGAGAGTGGAGGCTTGGTTGGCGCTCTCAGGATGGAGGCTTGCTTCTCACTCTCAGTGAGAGTGGAGGCTTGCTTGGCGCTGTCAGGATGGAGGCTTGCCTGGTGCTCTCAGAATGGAGGCTTGCTTCGCACTCTCAGTGACAGTGGAGGTTTGCTTGATGCTCTCAGGATGGAGGCTTACTTTGCACTCTCAGTGATAGTGGAAGCTTGCTTGGCACTCTCAGGATGCAGGCTTGCTGCACACTCTCAGTGAGAGTGGAGGCTTGTGTTTTGTGCTCTGAGTTACAGTGGAGGCTGGCTGCATGCTCTTAATGAGACTGGAGGCTTGTTTGGTGCTTTCAGTGAGAGTGGATGCTTGCTTATCACTCTTAGTGAGCGGAGGCTTGCTTGGCACTCAGTGTGAGAGTGGAGGCTTGCTTGGCACTCACAGTGAGATTGAAGGCTTGATTGGTGCTCTCAGTGAGAGTGGAGGCTTGCTTGACACTCTCAGTGGAGTGGAGGCTTGCTTGGTGCTCTCAGTGAGAAAGGATGATTGCTTGGCACGCTCAGTGTGAGATTGGAGGCTTGCTTGGCACTGTCAGTGTGAGAGAGGAGGCTTGCTTGGCGCTCTCAGTGAGAGTGGAGACTTGCTTGGCACTCAGTGAGAGTGGAGGCCTGTTTGGCACTCTCAGTGAGAGTGGAGGCTTGCTTGGCACCCTCAGTGAGAGTGGAGGCTTGCTTGGTACTCTCAGTGAGAGTGGAGGGTTGCTTGGCACTCTCAGTGAGAGTGGAGGCTTGTTTGGTACTCTCAGTGAGAGTGGAGGCTTGCTTGGCACTCTCAGTAAGAGTGGAGGCTTGCTTGGTACTCTCAGTGAGAGTGGAGGCTTGCTTGGTGCACTCAGTGAGAGTGGAGGCTTGCTTGATACTCTCAGTGAGAGAGGAGGCTTGCTTGACACCCTCAGTGAGAGTGGAGGCTTGGAGGCATGCTTGGCATGCTCAGTGAGACCGAAGGCTTGCTTGGTACTCAGCAAGAGTGCAGGCTTGCTTGGTGCTCTCAGTGAGAGTGGAGGCTTGCTTGGCACCCTCAGTGAGAGAGGAGGCTTGCTTGGTACTCTCAGTGAGAGTGGAGGCTTGTTTGGCACCCTCAGTGAGAGTGAAGGCTTGCTTGGTACTCTTAGTGAGAGTGGAGGCTTGCTTGGCACTCTCAGTGAGAGTGGAGGCTTGCTTGGCACCCTCAGCAAGAGGGGAGGCTTGCTTGGTACTCTCAGTGAGAGTGGAAGCTTACTTGGCACTCACAGTGAGAGTGGAGGTTTACTTGGCACTCATAGTGAGAGTGGAGGCTTGCTTGGTGCTCTCAGTGAGAGTGGAGGCTTGTTTGGCACCCTCAGTGAGAGTGAAGGCTTGCTTGGTACTCTTAGTGAGAATGGAGGCTTGCTTGGCACTCTCGGTGAGAGTGGAGGCTTGCTTGGCACCCTCAGCAAGAGGGGAGGCTTGCTTGGTACTCTCAGTGAGAGTGGAAGCTTACTTGGCACTCACAGTGAGAGTGGAGGCTTGCTTGGTGCTCTCAGTGAGAGTGGAGGCTTGCTTGGCACTCACAGTGAGAGTGGAGGCTTGCTTGGTACTCTCAGTGAGAGTGGAGGCTTGCTTAGCACCCTCAGTGACAGTAGAAGCTTACTTGGCACTTACAGCGAGAGTGGAGGCTTTTTTGGCACTCTCAGTGAGAGTGGAGGCTTGATTGGTGCTCTCAGTGAGAGTGGAGCCTTGCTTGGTGCTCTCAGTGAGCGTGGAGGCTTGCTTGGTGCTCTCAGTGAGACTGGAGGCCTGCTTGGCACTCTCCATGAGAGTGGAGGCTTGCTTGGTACTCTCAGTGAGAGAGGAGGCTTGCTTGGTGCTCTCATTTTGTGGAAGCTTGCTTGGTGCTCTCTCTAAGAGTGAATGCTTGCTTGGTACTCTCAGTGAGAGTGGATGCTTGCTTGGCACTGTCAGTGTGAGAGAGGAGGCTTGCTTGGCGCTCTCAGTGAGAGTGGAGACTTGCTTGGCACTCAGTGAGAGTGGAGGCCTGTTTGGCACTCTCAGTGAGAGTGGAGGCTTGCTTGGCACCCTCAGTGAGAGTGGAGGCTTGCTTGGTACTCTCAGTGAGAGTGGAGAGTTGCTTGCACCCTCAGTGAGAGTGGAGGTTTGCTCTGGTACCTCAGTGAGAGTGGAGTATTGCTTGGCACCCCTGGTGAGAGTGGAGGCTTGCTTGATACTCCCAGTGAGAGTGAGGCTTGCTTGATGCTCTCAGTGAGAGTGGAGGCTTGCTTGGTGCACTCAGTGAGAGTGGAGGCTTGCTTGATACTCTCAGTGAGAGAGGAGGCTTGCTTGGCACCCTCAGTGAGAGTGGAGGCTTGGAGGCATGCTTGGCATGCTCAGTGAGACCGAAGGCTTGCTTGGTACTCTCAGTGAGAGTGGTGGCTTGCTTGGTACTCAGCAAGAGTGGAGGCTTGCTTGGTGCTCTCAGTGAGAGTGGAGGCTTGCTTGGCACCCTCAGTGAGAGAGGAGGCTTGCTTGGTACTCTCAGTGAGAGTGGAAGCTTACTTGGCACTCACAGTGAGAGTGGAGTACTTGGCACTCACAGTGAGAGTGGAGGCTTGCTTGGTGCTCTCAGTGAGAGTGGAGGCTAGTTTGGCACCCTCAGTGAGAGTGAAGGCTTGCTTGGTACTCTTAGTGAGAGTGGAGGCTTGCTTGGCACTCTCAGTGAGAGTGGAGGCTTGCTTGGCACCCTCGGCAAGAGGGGAGGCTTGCTTGGTACTCTCAGTGAGAGTGGAAGCTTACTTGGCACTCACAGTGAGAGTGGAGGCTTGCTTGGTGCTCTCAGTGAGAGTGGAGGCTTGCTTGGCACTCACAGTGAGAGTGGAGGCTTGCTTGGTGCTCTCAGTGAGAGTGGAGTCTTGCTTGGTGCTCTCAGTGAGCGTGGAGGCTTGCTTGGTGCTCTCAGTGAGAGTGGAGGCCTGCTTGGCACTCTCCATGAGAGTGGAGGCTTGCTTGGTACTCTCAGTGAGAGAGGAGGCTTGCTTGGTGCTCTCATTTTGTGGAAGCTTGCTTGGTGCTCTCTCTAAGAGTGGATGCTTGCTTGGTACTCTCAGTGAGAGTGGATGCTTGCTTGGTGCTCTCAGTAAGAGTGGATGCTTGCTTGGTACTCTCAGTGAGAGTGGTGGCTTGCTTGGTACTCAGTGAGAGTGGAGGCTTGCTTGGTGCTCTCAGTGAGAGTGGAGGCTTGCTTGGCACCCTCAGTGAGAGAGGAGGCTTGCTTGGTACTCTCAGTGAGAGTGGAAGCTTACTTGGCACTCACAGTGAGAGTGGAGGTTTACTTGGCACTCATAGTGAGAGTGGAGGCTTGCTTGGTGCTCTCAGTGAGAGTGGAGGCTTGTTTGGCACCCTCAGTGAGAGTGGAGGCTTGCTTGGTACTCTTAGTGAAAGTGGAGGCTTGCTTGGCACTCTCAGTGAGAGGGGAAGCTTGCTTGGCACCCTCAGCGAGACAGGAGGCTTGCTTGGTACTCTCAGTGAGAGTGGAAGCTTACTTGGTACTCACAGTGAGAGTGGAGGCTTGCTTGGTGCTCTCAGTGAGAGTGGAGGCTTGCTTGGCACTCACAGTGAGAGTGGAGGCTTGCTTGGTACTCTCAGTGAGAGTGGAGGCTTGCTTAGCACCCTCAGTGAGAGTAGAAGCTTACTTGGCACTTACAGTGAGAGTGGAGGCTTTCTTGGTGCTCTCAGTGAGAGTGGAGGCTTGCTTGGTGCTCTCAGTGAGAGTGGAGCCTTGCTTGGTGCTCTCAGTGAGCGTGGAGGCTTGCTTGGTGCTCTCAGTGAGAGTGGAGGCCTGCTTGGCACTCTCCATGAGAGTGGAGGCTCGCTTGGTACCCTCAGTGAGAGAGGAGGCTTGCTAGGCGCTCTCATTTTGTGGAAGCTTGCTTGGTGCTCTCTCTAAGAGTGGATGCTTGCTTGGTACTGTCAGTGAGAGTGGATGCTTGCTTGGTGCTCTCAGTAAGAGTGGATGCTTGCTTGGTACTCTCAGTGAGAGTGGATGCTTGCTTGGTGCTGTCAGTGAGTGGATGCTTTCTTCGCACTCTCAGTGAGAGTGGAGGCTTGCTTGATGCTCTCAGGGTGGAGGCTTATTTTGCACTCTCAGTGAGAGTGGAAGCTTGCTTGATGCTCTCAGGATGGAGGCTTGCTTCGCACTCTCAGTGAGAGTGGAGGCTTGTGTTTTGTGCTCTGGGTTACAGTGGAGGCTGGCTGCATGCTCTTAATGAGACTGGAGGCTTGTTTGGTGTTTTCAGTGAGAGTGGATGCTTGCTTATCACTCTCAGTGAACGGAGGCTTGCTTGGCACTCAGTGTGAGAGTGGAGGCTTGCTTGGCACTCAGTGAGAGTGGAGGCTTGCTTGGCACTCACAGTGAGAGTGGAGGCTTGCTTGGTGCTCTCAGTGAGAGTGGAGGCTTGCTTGACACTCTTAGTGGAGTGGAGGCTTGCTTGGTGCTCTCAGTGAGAATGGATGATTGCTTGGCATGCTCAGTGTGAGAGTGGAGGCTTGCTTTGCGCTCTCAGTGAGAGTGGAGACTTGTTTGGCACTCTCAGTGAGAGTGGAGGCCTGTTTGGTACTCTCAGTGAGAGTGGTGGCTTGCTTGGTACTCTCAGTGAGAGTGGTGGCTTGCTTGGCACCCTCAGTGAGATTGGACGCTTACTTGGCACCCTCAGTGAGAGTGGAGGCTTGCTTGGCACACTCAGTGAGAGTGGAGCCTTGATTGGTGCTCTCAGTGAGCGTGGAGGCTTGCTTGGTGCTCTCTGTGAGAGTGGAGGCCTGCTTGGCACTCTCCATGAGAGTGGAGGCTTGCTTGGTACTCTCAGTGAGAGAGGAGGCTTGCTTGGCACTCTCAGTTTGTGGAAGCTTGCTTGGTGCTCTCTCTAAGAGTGGAGGCTTGCTTGACACTCTCAGTGAGACTGAAGGCTTGCTTGGTACTCTCAGTGAGAGTGAATGCTTGCTTGGTACTCTCAGTGAGAGTGGATGCTTGATTGGTGCTCTCAGTAAGAGTGGATGCTTGCTTGGTACTCTCAGTGAGAGTGGTGGCTTGCTTGGTGCTCTCAGTGAGTGGATGCTTGCTTCGCACTCTCAGTGAGAGTGGTGACTTGCTTGATGCTCTCAGGATGGAGGCTTGCTTCGCACTCTCAGTGAGAGTGGAGGCTTGTGTTTTGTGCTCTGAGTTACAGTGGAGGCTGGCTGCATGCTCTTAATGAGACTGGAGGCTTGTTTGGTGCTTTCAGTGAGAGTGGATGCTTGCTTATCACTCTCAGTGAGCGGAGGCTTGCTTGGCACTCAGTGTGAGAGTGGAAGCTTGCTTGGCACTCAGTGAGAGTGGAGGCTTGCTTGGCACTCACAGTGAGAGTGGAGGCTTGCTTGGCACTCACAGTGAGATTAGAGGCTTGCTTGGCACTCAGTGAGATTAGAGGCTTGCTTGACACTCTCAGTGGAGTGGAGGCTTGCTTGGTGCTCTCAGTGAGAATGGACGATTGCTTGGCATGCTCAGTGTTAGAGTGGAGGCTTGCATGGCACTGTCAGTGTGAGAGTGGAGGCTTGCTTGGTACTCTCAGTGAGAGTGGTGGCTTGCTTGGTGTACTCAGTGAGAGTGGAGGCTTGCTTGGTACTCTCAGTGAGAGTGGAGGCTTGCTTGGCATACTCAGTGAGAGTGGAGGCTTGCTTGGTACTCTCAATGAGAGTAAAGGCTTGCTTGGCACCCTCAGTGAGAGTGGGGGCTTGGAGGCATGCTTGGCACGCTCAGTAAGACCAAAGGCTTGCTTGGTACTCTCAGTGAGAGTGGTGGCTTGCTTGGTGCTCTCAGTGAGAGTGGAGGCTTGCTTGGCACCCTCAGTGAGAGAGGAGGCTTGCTTGGCACCCTCAGTGAGAGAGGAGGCTTGCTTGGTACTCTCAGTGAGAGTGGAAGCTTACTTGGCACTCACAGTGAGAGTGGAGGTTTACTTGGCACTCATAGTGAGAGTGGAGGCTTGCTTGGCACTCTCAGTGAGAGTGGAGGCTTGCTTGGCACCGTCAGTGATCAGTGAGAGTGGAGGCTTGCTTGGTACTCTTAGTGAGAGTTGAGGCTTGCTTGGCACCCTCAGTGAGAGTGGAGGCTTGCTTGGTGCTCTCTGTGAGAGTGGAGGCTTGCTTGGTGCTCTCAGTGAGAATGGAGGCTTGATTGGCACCCTCAGTGAGAGAGGAGGCTTGCTTGGTGCTCTCAGTGAGAGTGGAGGCTTGCTTGGGACTCTCAGTGAAAGTGGAGGCTTGCTTAGCACCCTCGGAGAAAGTAGAAACTTACTTGGCACTTACAGTGAGAGTGGAGGCTTTCTTGGCACTCTCAGTGAGAGTGGAAGCTTACTTGGCGCCTTCTCAGTGAGAGAGGAGGCTTGCTTGGTGCTCTCAGTGAGAGTGGATGCTTGCTTGGTGCTCTCAGTGAGAGTGGATGCTTGCTTGGTACTCTCAGTGAGAGAGGAGGCTTGCTTGGTGCTCTCAGTGAGAGAGGAGGCTTGCTTGGTGCTCTCAGTTTGTGGAAGCTTGCTTTGTGCTCTCTCTAAGAGTGGAGGCTTGCTTGGCATTCTCAGTGAGACTGAAGGCTTGCTTGGTACTCTCAGTGAGCGTGGATGCTTGTTTGGTGCTCTCAGTGAGAGTGGATGCTTGCTTGGTGCTCTCAGTGAGAGTGGATGCTTGCTTGGTACTCTCAGTAACAGTGGAGGCTTGCTTGGTGCTCTGAGTGACAGTGGAGACTTGCTTGGTGCTCTGAGTAACAGTGGAGGCTTGTTTGGTGCTCTGAGTGATTGGAGGCTTGCTTGGTACTCTCAGTGAGAGTGGATGCTTGCTTAATGCACTCAGTAACAGTGGAGGCTTGCTTGGTGCTCTGAGTGACAGTGGAGGCTTGCTTGGTGCTCTCACATGAGTGACCCAGGTTCAGAAGTGTGTCCTGGGTCACTAATTAATGGGCAGCCCTGATCACCTGCCGCTGCCAGTAGCAGAATGTCTAACCAGGGGATGGATGCACCACGTCCTGCTGTCACAGTGAATCTGTAGCAGACCACAGCTCTGCAAGGCCACTAAAGGGTGTTGTGTAATGCCATTACGAAGGCAGGCAGGATGAAAGGAAACTGGGGCAAAACACCACTGGGCCTGTTCAAATAGCAACTGATGGCACCGCCGGACACCACACCATTCAGAGCAAGTCCTACAGGACCCATGGTGTAGGGAAGGGTATCTCTGGAACCCGAGGAGGGAAGTAGATCCCAGTGCAGAGAAAGAGAGAAGCCTTGGTTTTAAAAATATATTGTTAAAAGAAAACCTTCAATTTGCATTATAAAGATAACATAGCTATAGAAGTATTTATTAATAAATACAATAAATATATAAATACATACATAAA
Source organism: Neoceratodus forsteri (assembly GCA_016271365.2). Classification (NCBI taxonomy): domain Eukaryota; kingdom Metazoa; phylum Chordata; order Ceratodontiformes; family Ceratodontidae; genus Neoceratodus; species Neoceratodus forsteri. Next base: position 659,098,546 of record CM028138.1, read on the forward strand.
CTTAATTAAGTAAATAATTAAATAAGATCTCCTGAGCCTCAAGTAACTTAAGGATTAACCCTTGTTGACTGCGTACACACATGCGTGCACACGGACACACACTCAAACTCTATATCCTTACTTTATCACTTGATGTAAAACAGAGTGACTGTAGTCAGAAACAACAGGATGGTTTCTCCCGTGGTGCCTTTACCCCACGCTTGAGAATTAGCCAATGCAAATCTGAACACTACCCTCCCCCACTCTAACCCCACCCTCATTGAAGAGACAGCACTTTTGCAATTGCTGCTACTTCCAGTGTGGGGTAAAAAAAAAACTAAAAAAAAAACACACGCATCAAAACACATCCAGCACAAAGTCTTATGGCTTTGGGTGGGAGACCGAAACCAAAAGGGTTCATTTGTATCAAGCAAGTAAATGAACAGGAGTTGCAGATTCAAGTTCTGAAGCCAGTGGACTAAAACGTACCCATCCATCCAGGTGTGTATGTGTGTGCATGTTTGTGCGAGTGTTATTCAAGCATTTGTGCGTGAGTGTGTACATGTACAGAAGAGCAAGTAGATTTGTGTTGTCCTAGAATTCATTCCCACCCAGGGTCTCTAAAGCAGCTTTTATTAGCGTCTCGAGATAATATTTGTTAAAATTACATAGTGCTACATGCAGGCTTAAAAGGCCAGGGCTCAGAGGGAGGGATTTAAAAAGAAGTGCCTTCTCAGTCCATCTGTCCACCCCCCAACCCTCCCCCCAACCCCCGGCCTGATCCCATAATCACCTTCAGGGACACAGAATAAGCTCCAGACAGCCCAAGAGATAAATGGGGGGGAATGCATCCCTCTCAAATCAGTGCCTAACACACTCACATCCCCCCATAGCACAGAAGATATGTGTCTTATATATATATATATACACACACACACACACACACACACATATCACACCACACACACTCTGCTATACACTCTCACAGCCTCCCCACTGCGTTGGACATAAGAGATATGTTTTACACCCCCCCCCGGGTAAGACATATGTGTTACACACACACACACAGACACACACACACGTGCATACGCACACACATGCGTGCTCTCCCTGGGTAGGACATGAGATGTTACACACAAGGACACCGACACATGCTCCTCCTGGCTAGCACAGGTTACACAGGCACACCAAAAAGACATCCACACCTACACACACAGATTAATAACATTTTACATTTGCAGTACACAGGTATTTACTACACTCAGTAACACACAAATATTAAGCATAACAGTGTACAGTACATGCATTCACATTACAGTTTGCATACACAAATGCACAAGATATTTAACACACAGTATATTTTATATTCACATGACACAAACACACACCACATACAGCCCCACAAATATCAAACTCAAACACCAGTGTCAGGTCATAAATGCAGGAGTGTGTGTGTGTGCTTGCATGTTTGCTCTGTGTGTGTGTGTGTCTCTCCTGAGAGAGAGAGAGAGAGAGAGAGAGAGGAGATAGGCCAGCTTTAACATTTTATGTCACTTATATGTAAATATTATATATACACCTATAGGGAAGATAAGTCAAGAAATGTGATTGGTCAAATATTACCACATGACTATGCCTTTCTGCAACCCAGCCATACAGGCCACAACAACCACCTAAGTTAACAAAGACAGACTGTGCAGCAACGTTTCAACTATTTTTTCCCCCTTTCTTTCTTTTTTTTAATTTGTATTTCATTTTAACTGAACATAGTCAAATGGCCAGACAATGAAAGGTACAATGGATTCTCATTCACCCTTACAGTACTATAGTATGTCACATGTGCTACATAATTTTTGGTATTGTTTTGAGGGATAAGGGGAAAAAAGAAAAACACACTCTGCTATCCGACTCCAAACCCAACCAAACAACCCAAATCAACAGCAAACGACATTTCAGAAGCAACAGACTCAGCCCTCCTCCTGTTCTTTGTCAAGTTTTGGCGGGAAGGACTCTCTTTCACTTCCTCACCTGTCAGTCACTCCTTTCTCTCTTTAAAGTCTTACATAGTGTGACTAAAAGCTAGGGGAACTAAAATGATGTTCGGAACACAGAAGGGGGTGAGAGAAAACAGAATGTTGAAAGTAGAGAAGTCAGAGAGACAAAGAGGGAGAGAGAGGAAATAAGGAGGGAGAGAGACAGAAGTTTAGTAAGTGCTCCCTGAGAAAATAATGAGCAGCACGACGAGGTGCATTTATTCTGGGGTAAACTGCAGTTACCCAAGGAAATGTCAAAACATCAGACGGTCTTGACACGCCGGCTGGCAGTTTAGCACAGAGGTTAGAGTAAGGCGCTGTGACTGAACTTGGTACATCCGGCCGACGCGGCTTCGATTCCCACAACCTCCGCTCACACACTGTGTGACCCCGAGCACATTACTTAACCTCCCCGGGGTCACCCCTGAGAACTGGCATTGTGCCTAGTGGGCCTTCTCCAGTTACCGAATTATTCAAAAGGGAAAAAAAAGATAGACGTGCTGCATATCGTATGGACTAGAGTCTATATACCCTGCAGTTCTGGTGTAGCAGTAATGTTACTAGTCTGTAACAGCTTTTGTAATACTTCAATTATAGCCGTGTTAGTAAAGCAACACAGAAATAAACTGGCACTGAGAAGAAGCTAGAGAGAGAGAGAGCAGGAGTGACTGTCCTTTGTTCTGAGACGGATGGTGTATGGCTCTGTTAATCTCTGTTGTTGTGTTTTTTGTTACATTAGCGTTGCTACTCGGACTATTTTGTTCTGTTCCCAGATTACTTGTAATACATATTGCCGGTTTGGCTCTGGTAAGCAGAGCTCGGACACCGTCCCGTTAGTGCCTGGACTGCCATCCCGCCTCGAATGCCGGGACCGGAACGGCACGAAACGGGGGCACATTACCCCGGACCCCAGCACACTCACCACCGAGCTCTAGAGAACGAATGGGGTTGGGGCGGGTTAGGTGTGTTTTTTTTGTTGTTGTTCAGATGTTTAAGTATCATTGTTATTTTGTTCGCGGGACCGGTAATAACAGTCTCTGCAGGGAAGCAGACCGATTCCAGATAGCAGTCAGACACAATACTCCTCTCATACCCCCGCACAAGCAGACTGCCCTGGAACAGGGTTTTAAACCTTTGCTTCAGTCCGGATTGCTCATAACCTGCAAGGCAGTGGAGTTCATACATTGAAGTTGTTCTTCAAATACTGGTCTGCAAACTGGGAAGGTTCCCTAATCTGCTCTGGCTTTTTTATTTTAGCAAACACTGTGGGTGTTTCGGAGTTACATACTGGGGCTGAGGACCATTTCGGACCTATAGGATGTAGTCGATGTCCTTGTTAAACTCATACATTTGCGTTCTGTTTTATAACTCTGTGGCTAAAACAGACACATTATTTCACATAGTTACTACATCAAACAGTTCTGAAACTGTATTTAACACCAGTGGAATCTGAAACTCCCCCAAAGCTGTAAAAACACAAAAGTAACTTTTTTTAACTGCTTCTGCAGGAACAAATGACAATACCGGTTCAGTGTATTTCCCCTTTAATGTAGAGTTGCTAGATCGGACCTCAGCCGCATGCTATAGTTCCTGATATCTTTATAATTTATGTTTAGCCACACACACCCCAGCCCCACCACCCTCCCTCCCCCAACATTCTGGATAAGGGTCACCCAAAGGGACTAAGTCTAACAGCAGCCACACAAGGGCTTCTAGGAATAACAAATGCCTACCTTGTGCATTTTCAGTCTTGCAAACAAATAAGAATAGAAACAGAAATGAGATACAAGGTAAAGCCGGCCCCACTGTGGAAAGGAGCCAGACCCCAAATACAAAGCCAACCATGCCGTGGAAAGGAGCAGTGCCGCCCCACCCCTACTGCAAAGCCAACCCGGTAGTGGAAAGGAGTCGTGCCCCATATACAAAACCAACCATGCTGAGTAAAGGAGCAGTACCACCCCACTGTAAAGCCAACTCAGCTGTGGAAAGGAGTACCCCCCATACACAAACAGTTGTTAGTTAAGGGGTTTTTAACCATTCTAAGGAAAAAAACAACAATTAACTTCTCAAGCACACGCACGCACGCACGCACACACACACACACACGACCCACATAAGCATGCAGATAAACAAAGACACAAATACACATAAAATGGCAAATACCTGCACAGACACAAATACACACACAGAAATAGACAAGGAGACGCAGAGAGGAATATAGGTACACAAACAGATACACATAAACAGGCACACAGACACACACACACACACACACCATCCAAACTATCAATGTTTAAGAAATATAGCAAGTCATTTTGAAGCACAGACATTCCTACCGATACCTAAGCACAATAAACATTCTTTATAAAGCATACCATCTATTTTTTATTCTTTGGTAACTGGGTAAAGCCCACTAGTTACAAGTGCCTGTTTTCAGGGGCGACCTGGGAGCACGGGGGAGGTTAAATTCATATATATTTATAGATCGGATTTATATTCCGGCTATGAACAAGGCAGGAGTAATGCCTTTGATCTTTCTCTTTGGAATTAAAACACTAAACATTTTTAATGTAAAGTTTATTACATTGTTGCGAATCTGGTGCACAAAGGAACCTCCAGGCTTCTTGAGGTAAAAAGATGAAACACACACAGCAGGAACTGCAAAGTGCTGTAGGCATTTGTGTGTGTGTTGGGGGTGGGGCCTCCCACACTTCAATATTTGCTTAATTTTCTGTTGAAAAGACACAGTTTGTGAGTACTTATGTCTGAAGAAGTGTGTTGTGTGTGTGTGTGTGTGTGTGTGTGTGTGTGTGTGTGTGTGTGTGTCCCAATACCTGATAGCAAAAAGCAAGACAACATTGTGTGTGTGTGTGTGTGTGTGTGTGTGTGTGTGTCCATGCCTGATAGCAAAAGCTAAGACGACAAACAACACTTCTAATCCCCCTTGTATTCCTCAACAACAGCTCTGGGGATACACCTGTAATTAGGCTGCAGGGCAAAAACAAATTGAAAAAAAAACAAGCAGAGAGACTTTTGCATGTCACCTTTAAGCCAAGCAACCAACAATACCTCTCCCTCTCCAGTGTTACGGTCCGGATAGCATCCTGGGGACCCCACGCTCATCTGAAACAACAGGACAGGACCCCCACCACCACCTCACAAACACACATCTATACACACACACACACACACACACACTCACGCATTAACCAAAACTGTAGACAGGTATCTGTTCCCCAATGTTATACACACATCACTGATAGTCAAAGCATGGCATAGCCTGGCTGTGGGTTTCTGCTTTATTGCAAAACCTCACTGAAGCATAAAAATCCCAATAATAAGTAGGCAGAAGATAACTTTCTCCTTTAGGAGGACATAAGCAGGAATGATTTGGTTTTCTTGACTAAACACACACACACACACACACACATGCACACACACTTACAAACAAAGGGAAAGCCATGGCACCCCCTGCACACGCAAGCCTACTTTACCTTAGTGCTGGGTTCGGTGGTGGTATCAGCTACATCTGCCATCTTGATATCAGACTGTGCAGGGAGGGAAGAGAGAGAAAGAGACAGAGAGAAAGAGAAGGAGACTAGTCCACAGAGGCCGCTGCAATCGGCATTGAAGACCTAATTTAAAGCTGCTGTATTTATAACCTTATTCTGAGGATGGAGGAGGGGAGGAGCCAGCCAAAGAGGGCAGGGAGAGAGAGACAGAGTAAGGGGCAAGGCAACTGTCAATCAAACCCACGTGGGCTGGCCAACAGTAACTGAGTCCCTGAATCGACACACCCTCAATCCTGATGGGCAGGATACAGAGTGGTAGGGGGAGTTTTTTTTTTTTTGAGAAACTTGGTTACAACAAAAGCAATCCGACATTTTAAACCAAAAAGGGGAATAAGGGCTGCCAGGAGAGCCTGTGTTCGAATCCCAGCTCAGCCACTGGCTAATTCTATGACAATGGACAAATCCTTGGGTCGCAACAAAAGGGACAGTGAGGCAGGACATCTCAGGTTCGAATCCCAGCTTAGCTACTGGATGTGTGACCTTGGGCAAGTCACTTGGTTAGAGCAAAAGAGGACTGTGAGCCAGCCAGGAGGTTCCAGGTTCAAATTCCAGCTCAGCCACTGACTCATTGTGTGACCTTGGGCAAGTCACTTTATTAGAGCCAAAGGGGCTGTGAGCCAGGAGATCCCAGGTTCAAATCCCAGCTCAGTCACTCACTGGTTCACTGGGTAGCACTCTCCTCTGGGCCACACGGTCGAGGGTTCAGGATAGACCCACACCAGGAAGATATACAAGTGTCACAGTGATTCAGTGGGTAGCACTTTCACCTCTGGGCCAGAAAGTTGTGGGTTCGAGTCCCACAACAGAAATATATATATATGTATAAATATTTGCATTAAAAAAAACTGTGTTGATTCAGATAGGGTTGAAGAACACAAAACGGACAAAGTAAGGCAATGAAAAACATATGGGTTTGGCGTCTTGGTGACTCAATGCCCCAAACCACCTGTCAAAGCACAACGTACAGATCCAAACCCATACCTCACAAAAGCATAAAGTGTTTGGATGTAGAGAAATATGGTTCGCCTCATGTAGCTTACTTTCTTTGGGCCCTGTGTGATGCAAGAGATCATGTATAACCTTGTGTGCTCAGGGGAGGGGGTGGGCATTAGGGCTGACCACCCCAAGGAACACCATACCACCGATTTGCCAAGACTCCAAACCCTGTTTTTCATTTCCTTACTTTATTTGCTTTGCAGTGTTCAACCCTAATGTCTGCATTTATAGTTTTTTTTGCAATGAATTTCCTTTCTTTATGTGATAGCAAAATCATATCCTCATTCATGCAGGTCCCTTCACGACTTGTATGCACACATGCAGATACACAGGGCCCACCAGACCCTGTGTCAAGGGGAGAGTCCATGTGGCACTGTGCATGCAGGACCCTGCACCAAGAAAATAGCAAAAAAGAAAATGGCTACAGCTGCAGAAACATAGGGCGATCCGTGTGCCAAGGGAAGAGTCCATCGATGCGGATGTGGCTATGGATGCAGACGCGCAGGGCCCAAAGACAAGACTCAATGGGTTGTCCATGGGCCTTACACTTCATGCAGCTACAGATGCAGGCAAGCAGGGCCCTCAGAATCCTGTGCCAAGAGAAGAGTCTGTCTGGCTGCAGAAGTGCAGGGCCCTCTAGGCTCTGCCCTTCCACGCAGCTATGGCTACAGATGCACAAGATCCAATGACAAGAATCCCTGGGGCTGCAGAAGTGCAGGGCCCTCTGGGGCCTGTGCTTCCATGCGACTACACATACACACAAGCAGGGCCATCTGGACCCAGCACCAAGGGAAGAGTCCATCTGGCTGTACAAAGGCATGGCCCTTCTGCCCTTGTGCTTCCATGCAGCTGTGGATGTAGGCCCTGTGCCAAGAGAAGAATCCTCTTCACTATATGGTTGCTTGTTTTTTCTTCCTACTAACACACTTTTCAGTAAAATTTTCACCTTAATATTTTTCACTACTGAATTTTCACTTTTGTTTGTTTCACTACCGGAACCCAAAAGTGAATCTCATGACAGTGATTCTTATGGAAGCAATTCTCACAAAAGTGATTTTGTCAAAAGTGATTCTCATGAGAGCTGCTTTCAAGTGACAATCGCAGAAAATTACAGAAAAATATTGCTATTGAAGAAATATAGCTATCCATAGAATCTTCACTTTTAACTGATAATGCTCAGAAAAAGGCACAGTTTCTAGCTTATGTTTTAAAAACGATATAAGTTGAAAACTTGTGAAAGCATGTAATTGTGTCAGAGTCTACCTAATCAGCAAGCTTCAAGTTTAAACATAAACCATTTTTAGCTACAGGTGAACAAAGAAGTCTTAATTTTGGTGAATTGTAGTGTTTTGCACCTCTGTAACTTTGCCCCACTGAACTGATTGACACAGAATGTTCATGATCCCAAGACCCTGGGCCAAACACCATGCCTACCAAATTTTGGGCAAATCGGTTGAACGAGGGCAGAGTTATTAAGGTGCAGAATTTAGGGTTTAACATTATAGTGCTTACTCAACCCTGATATACAAGCACTATTCGAGGATAGGTATGCTCTACCGTCATCGCCACTGCCTCAATAATGAGGCAATGTGTGTAGCCGTATCCAGTTCAGTTCTCTCAATAATCGTCTATGGGCTAATCTTCTATAGGGCGGCCACTGACACCACCCTAAAACGAATAAAAGTTGCTCTTGATAATTGTTGCTGTCTGGTGACAGGTGCCGAGAAAAGAACACACACCTGTCAGCTTTATAAGCGATCAAACTGGCTCCATCTTCAAGGGAGGATAGCCTATCAAACCTGCCTCCTTGCCAGGAAAATTTGCCTCTGCCTTACCCCTCCTCCAACATGAAACTTTATGTAACCCCCCCTCTTCACACGGTGCACACATGGTGCCAACAAATCCGCTTTCATGGTTCCTTTCTGCCGTACATCGAAAGCACAGTGCACCTTCTATGCCAGGGCCCCAACCCTAGTGAATGGACTACGGTGAAACAAGGTTAGGTCCTTTCAAATGCCAACAATGCCAACACCTTGGTAATCTTAGCAGCTGCGATTGTACCCACTAGGATATCCTGGCTCGCCTAACCCTATTAGACCCTCGTCCTCCTCTCTACTCATCCCACCACCTCTCACACCTTCCTCCAATTATCCTCTTTCCCTATCTGCTGCCCACGTCCTCCATCCCACACCCTGCTCCCCGCTGGTCATCCCATTAGCACCCGCCCCACCGCTACCTCTCCTCCATGTTACCCACACTCCTAACCTCCTTCCGTTACTCTTGGGCCCCACCATCACCTTCCCCGCCCTATTCTTCCCTGCCTCTTCGGCCACTCCACCCCACCCATGCTCCACCATCCTCCACGCCTAACCTTCCTTTCATGCTTTTGACCCCCCACCACTTTCCCCACCCATCTTCCTCCTCTCTCCTGCTACCCCTTCCACCATTCCTGCATCCTAACCTTCCTTCTCTTGCTTGTGACCGCTGCCACCACTATCTTCCTTGCCTCTCATGTCTTCCTGCCCCCAGCCCCTTCTGCACTTTTTCTGCCTACACGGCACTTTATGACAAAGTCTCATTTAAGACCGCAGCAGCCCTCATCACCCTTCCCTTCCCACCCCGTACCCGACAGTTTTTCTGCATGTTTTCCCTACCTGTCCCTTTTTCTGTGTCAAATGCTCTTGTTATCCGTAGTGTTTGTTGCAGCCTAATTGTTGCTACTATGAACAACTCAATTTGCACTGATGGTTGTTATTACCCACTGTTTGTTCCTGCTTAATACTGATGTGTTACACCTTTATTGTTATATGATGTGGAACCTTTGTAAATGAATCTCTGGTTCAAAGGTATTTGTAATCCTAGTACTAAATAAATAAATAAATTGTGCCTGTATTATATATATATATATAGTGTATACATATTTCGGGACTAACACAGCTCATGGCTGGAGTGCGTCTGATATAACTGCTGCTGGTTACATTTGTGCAAACCACCATTTAACATCTGACTCCTCCTTCAATCCTACCTGTGCCCTGTATATTTTTTATTTTTTTTTATTTAGTTGTTTAACCAGGTATAGCACACTAAGCTGAAAGTTTTTTTACAGGAGCGACCTGGGAGCACAAGGAGGTTAAGTGACTTGCTCAGGGTCACACAGTATGCAAGTGGAAGCTGTGGGATTCAAACCTAGGTCTGGTCTGCTGGATGTCACCAAATTTGCAGCTCAGAGCCTTAGACCACTGCACTATACTGCCTACATATATATGGAGTATATATATACGTGCCTCCATGTATATAAGTGCCAACTCCTCTCCTCTTTTCCTCAGCAGGTCGTGAGGGCCTCAGAGCCTGCCCTCCCCCACAGCAAGCCGGACCCCCCATCGCGGAACCCTCAGCAGACAGGTACGAGCGTTTTCAGCCGTGAACCGGCAGCATTCCATTCCCTGAACGATCCAACACCAGCCTGAACTCGGTAGCCATGCTGTGAGACGCCGCCTGCTCTGACCCCATCGGAACGCAGAGCTGCCCGCCGGTGCCTGTGCCGGCTGTCCCACCACCCAGGTCAACTTGGCCCTATATAAGAAGGCACAATCACGTGGTACAGTGACGCTAGGTAAACGAAAAAGCAACCTATCAGCCCTTTTTTCCATTAGCAGCTTATCTGCTCCTGCCTCTAGTGGCCGCCACTGCCCTAGAGCACTGTCACGTGTCTCTAAAACGAAGTCCTGTCCCCTGGCCTTTGTTACTCCTTGATTCCGATCTCTAGGGTGCGCTCCGGCATCCAACTAGCTGGGAGGCCTAAATTTACTCCACTGCTGCTCAGATGCCTAGGGTGTGACCTCTAAGCTGAGCTCAAAAAGCGAATAACTTTGTCTTCCTGCAAGCTAGTGCGTGCCTAAAGCTCCTATGTGCCTGCGTCAATAACCACCTCGCTTGGACGTATGGGAACAACTCGCGCATTCTTTGAACATCAGGAAGTGTGACATACGGCCGTTGTCTCACCAACCTCTTGAGAACATCTGTTCCTTAAGTAACGCCCCTGAGCTATTGCTTACGGGGCTTAGAAGAGTCATCAGAATGAGCTGTGTGCACCCTGACTGTGCTAACACCTGCAGACCTTGGCCATGGTGCCGTTCTATTCGGGATTCTTCCCTCGCCACACCAGTTGCATTCATGGCTGGAGCCATGGCACTACCTGCACAGGCTGGGAACTTAGCCGGCAGTCAAGGTCCCCTGACCACCCTGCCCTCCTTCAAGCCCCCCTCAGCCTGGCTATCGGCCAAAGGCTTAAAAATAACACACCTAAATGTCCGCAGCATCCTCCACAACCCAGCACAACTAATGGCCTGGGTGGCCCACTACAACCCTGACATTATGGGCATCACGGAAACTTGGCTGAAGCCTCGCATTCCTGACTTCCTGTGTGCCCTCCCGGGCTACAGCCTCATCCGGTGAGACAGGGCAGGCAGTAAGTATGGGGGGGGTGTGCTCCTATACTATAAGATGCACCTTAATGTGTCTACAGTTGTTCGTACACCCCCTGCATCCCCAGCCTGTGAATTTCTGTTTCTTACACCCTCCTCCTGCTTGAGAACACTAAAAAGGTGCATCTTGTCTGTGCCTACAACCCTCCGAAGGGTGGCGTTCAAGGACTCTCATCACTACTTGACCACCTTAGGGAAATGGTTGGCTCAAATGAGCTGCTAATCCTTGGGGACCTTAACCTCAATTGGCTGGGTCCCAATACCAAGCAATATGAGCCTCTTCTCTCAGGCCCTGCTCTCAGCCACATCATCATGGCACCTACAAGACTCACCTCCCAGGGGGGACAAAGGGTCACTTATCGACTGGGTACTGAGCAATAGAATGGATAGAATTACTTACTCAGGAATATTCTCTGATGTCATCTCAGATCACTCTCCAACTTACTGCATATGGGGCATCTCCTCACCAAAAATCCCCAGCAGAGTGATCCAGATGAGGGACTATTCCAAACTCATCCTCAACGACTACCTCAAGGATCTACGACTTGGCGACTGGTCTAGGGTCACTGCCACTAATGACCCTGTTGCAGCTCTTGATCATTTCCTTGTGGTATTTGTCCCCTTGCAAAACAGGAACGCACCCCTTACAAAAAGGAGGGTGAGGGGCACAGTCACAAAGTGGCTGAATGGAGGCCTATTCTCCCTCATGAAGCAGAGACAAATGCTGGGTGAAACACAAGATCTCCCGCAACAATAACGACCTCCTTGAATATTGACTGCTCAGAAACTCTTGTAAAAGAGCCATCCGCACTGCCAAGAGTGAGTACTGCAAATCTGCCCTGCTAGCCTCGGCCAATAACCCTCGGCGCTTTTGGCAAAACGTTAAAAACCTGGTCAGAGGGTCTGCCAGGGAACAGATCGCTGACATGCATATCGGAGGCCAACTGCAATCACCCCCAAACCATTGCCACTGCATGTTCTCAGACCTGCCTGCTCCTCCTCCTTCTTCCCAGCACTCTGCCCCTAAACCCCTGAGTGGGCACTCCCCTCGACTGCCCTTCTACCTCAGATGGGTCTCTGTTAGAGAGACCCAGGAACACCTAGCCAGTCTCTCCCCCCACACGGGGCAGGGCATGACAGCCTTGAACCAAAGCTGCTCAGCCTGGGGGCTCCCCTCCTCGACCGGCCGGTCTCTCACATCTTTAACTCTTCTCTTATCTCGGGGGTCATCCCTGACTTATGGAAGGTGGCCAAGGTTGTCCCTGTTTACAAACAAGGCGACCCCAAAGATATGAAAAACTATCGCCCTATCACCATACTCTCTGCTACCTGTAAGCTCCTTGAAAAGGCAGTTGCCTCACAACTCTCCCACTACCTTCAGGGTTATGTTGTTCTCTCCCCTGTTCAACATGGCTTCACAAAAGGACACAGTACATCAACTGCACTTGCCGTGGTTACCTCTCAGATCAGGTCCGCAGCTGGCCAAGGCAAACTGACTGGTGCCATCTTCGTCGATCTCTCTAAGGCCTTTGATCGGGTTGACCATTCCCTCCTTTACTCCACTCTTCATTCTCTCGGATTCTCCCACCCAGCCCTTGCCTGGTTCTCCAACTACCTTGTGGGAAGGCAGCAACATACCAGCTTCAACCGTGCCCTCTCTGCCCTCTCCCCCCAGTTAACTGCGGGGTCCCTCCTGGGATCCGTCCTTGGACCCATTCTGTTTTCCCTATTCATTAATGAACTGCCTTCTGTTACAACCCATGGGCACTCCACCCTATACGCGGATGATCTCGTCGTACTGTCCAGTTCCCCGGATATTACTGCCATCAACTGCTGGCTTAACTCCGACTTTGAACTTATCCAGAACTGGCTAGAGGGCCACAAGCTGACTGTCAGCCTGAAAAAGACCCAGGCCATGCTCTTTAGCTCCGTGGCCAAAACCAATTCCTGCCCTGCTCCTCTAACCATCTATGGAGCGAATGGCTCCCTCCTGCAGGCCGTGGACTCTCTCAAGTATCTAGGAGTTACCCTTGATCCACAACTGGATCTCACCACACATCTTTGGAATATATGTAAGGCCATGAACGGCAAGCTCGGACTTGCCTACAGAGCCAAACGTTGCCTCACCCCGGCTGCACAGCTCGCCCTAGCCAGGGGGATACTTCTTCCCACGCTTTGCTATGGGCTCGTAGCCTTTGCCCAAGTCCTGAATTCTAGTCTTGCGAAACTGGACACTGCTTATAACAATATATGCCACTTCGCACTCTCTGCCTCTCGCCTTACGCATCGCTGTGAGCTCTACTCATGGCTGGAGTGGCTCCCCCCTGAAAAGCACTGCGCCTTTGTCCTCGGCAACTTCATAGATAACACAGTTAGAATGGCCACTCCTTCCGCGCTTGCCCTTCCCCTCAAACATGGGACCCCAGCCTACCACTTAAGATCCAGTGCTGCACAGATCCGCCTGGTTCCTAAGACCCGAACCCTCACAGGGGACCGGGCCTTCTCCGTCCATGCACCAAGACTGTGGAATTCCCTTTCTGCTTTTGTTTGTGCCTCTCCCTCCCATCCCTGCTTCAAAACATCCCTCTGGAGCTTCCTCAAATCTGCCTCTGCCTGTCTATGTGTCATATAGACCCAGTGGATTCTCTCCCTCCCTCTCGATTTACTGAGGGTGATGTCCTAAGTGCCGTTGATACCGACTGCTGTTAAATCTCTGCTGATAACCAGCACAAGGTGCTTTCTGCCCTCCTGTTGGAGGAGCGATCATGTCATATCAGTACCTGCTTGTATTTTCTTTTATTTTTATGTTATTCTCTTTCGTGATGTTATTTAGATGTTATTCTATCTATTAATGCTGTTATGTATCTTGTTGCTATCTGCCTACTTAACCATTTTAAAGCCTGTTGTCCCATATACTGTATCACCTATTTGTCTATGCCTCAGTATGTTACCTCGACTCTGTATTATGTTTCGTATGTACTCTGTAACCCTCCCAGGTCGCACCTGAAAATAGGCACTTGGATGTCTAGTGGTGCTTACCTGGTTAACACAAACTAATAAATAAATATGTATATACATACATATACATATATATATATATATATATATATATATATATATATATATTAGAGGCAAAAAACTCTGTTTAATGCATTAGTTAGGGTTGTTCCACAGTGACAAAAGTGAGGAAATTTGGTGTTAGGGTTAGCCCCCATGGACCCCCAGCCCACCCCCCAGCGGCATCGTAGGGGGAGCAGTGATGTGTGTGGGGGAGGGGGGAATTAGTAGCAAAGGGACAGAAGGCATTACAAAGGGTGTCCAGTCTAGCGAGGGTGTAAGGAGAGGCTACGTTGCAGGCCACATCTGTGTAGTCAAAAATAGAATCATTTTGACAAGCAGGTTCTTCCAGACATTAGAGGGGAAGCAGTCCTTGTTGCAGTAAAGGATGCCTAATTTTGGGTTAAGCTTTGAGTGGATAACATCAACATGGGCTGAGAAGTACAGGTAACTATTGAGCCACACACCGAGGTATTTATAGGTGTGAACTACCTTCAGCTGGGTACCATCAAGGGTGGAGAAGACACGGAGAGGTGAGAGCCTAGCTAGCTTTTGGCTGGAGCCAAAGGTCATGAACTCCATTTTCTTGGTATTTACCTTAAGCTGTCTGGCTTGAAACCAGTGTAGTATGTTATGAAAGTCACTTTGGAATGAAGACACTACCGCTGAAGTGGAGGTGGCAGATGTGTAGAGGACCGTGTCATAGGCGCACATGTCAATACGGAAGGAGACACAGATGAAAGGGAGGTCATTTAGAAAGACAGAGAAGAGAATGGGGCCCACAGTAGAGCCTTGGGGCACTCCTGCGAGAATGGGGGGGGGGGATAGTGCACCACCCACTTGCACAGACTGCTGGTGGTTAGACAGGTAAGAGTGGAACCACTTAACTGTGGGAGTGGAGAGACCAGCTGTAGCCAGCATGTTTCAAAGGAGAGGGGTGTGATACTGAGTCACACACCTTTGCAAGATCTATAAAAATAGCAGCTGTAATGAGACCCTGGTCCATCCCTGTAAGGATTAAGTTGGTGACGGGGAGCAGGGAAGTGACAGTGGAGTGTTTTTTGTCCCTGAAACCAGACTGGAAAGGGGACAGGAAGAAGAGAAGTCAAGGAAATTGACTAATCTAGAGTGGACTAGTGATTCCTGTAGTTTGGCAGGAGAAGGAAGGAGGGAGATAGGTCTAAGGTCTTTAGTTTCCAGAGATGAAGAATCACCCCCTTGGCAGATTTCTAGGTGAGGGGGACTGCACAGAGAGAAAAGGAGAGGTTCAAAAGATGGGTGAGGGGATGTGAACAACAGGTGGATGGGAATGGCTATGTTGAAAGATTGGAGTCATTATATTGAAAATTAGCAAAGTTATGAGTGAACATTGAAATATTTCAATGTTCACTGATAACTTGGATATTTTACTATATATTTTTTGACCAAATTTTCAAAATAGTCTTCTTATGACCCCATCTCATGAACCTGGTAGGTTAAAAATTTCAAACCCTGTCCAGAAGGTGATTTTGCAGAGGAACCCAAAATTACCTTTTGGGAAGTATTTGAAAAATGTCACCTACCTTGTTCATAAGGTGGGATCCCAAAATGGCCATGTTGAAAATTTGGTCTGAAAATGCTGAAAAAGGACAAAGTTATCAGTGAAAGTTCAAAGCGTATTGAAATTCATTAAAGGGACATCCCTTGCTTTCTCATATTATAGTCGCCAGTTCCAGCGGCAAGATATGTTTGCGATCGGAGAGTGGACCCACACCGTGCAACCCTTTTAGGTGAGTGAGGGTACTGTATGTGTGTGTGTGGGGGTTGGGGGTGCTGAGTGGAGGATTGGGGTGGGGTGAAAGGAGGTCAGATCGGCGAGGGACAGTTTTCTTTTTTTACAGGGTATTTATAAAAAAAGACAATGAGGGACTGTTTTCTTATTTCAGCATTACAGGACTGTGCACTCCAGTGTCAGTTTTACACCATGGCAGCACTGGGGGTGGGCACTCTGCTGTTGCCCCCTTTTCCTTGGGGGGCAGGCAACCCATGGGGGGAGGAGACTGGGTAAGCGGTACCAGGGGTGGGCACCCTGATCCGCTTTTGTACATATCATATTGAGAAAGATGAGGGAGGACTAGCTGAGCTGGGAGGAGGAGAGAATTAAAAAATTAAACAGATACATGGATAGACAGACAGATAATGTATGTAGACAGCGAGATAGACAGACAGATGGCAGACAGACAGAAGGATAGACACTGTAGATAGACAGATGTGGGGGGGAGAGAGAGAGAGACTGAGTGATCGCTGGTTCACTGCTGGCATTCAAGCTGGCAGCAGCACTCCATCTGCAGAAATCAAGAAAGTCTTGCTGTTCTCATTCAGTGAATGTGAGCGAACAGCTCTTCTCACTTAGCTGGCCACCCAGGATTTTCAGGTGCTCAGAAACCTTATTTCCAACATTGTATTAAAAAAGCAAACAACTGAATCTAGTTAAACAGACCCTATTTAGCTAGGTTCAGGTGTTTTTCCTTTAAAAAAAAACACAATTTTTAAGTATTTTCCACATTTTTTAGCTGAAAAAAAGATGGCACCATCGCAAACCCCCAAAAAAGAAAATGGTTTGTGAGAGCCATTTGTGGTTCTAGATAACAGCTCTACGACACCAGCATGACAATGGGCCTGCCGACAGCCGCTCCGGCAACACTGGAGCATCAACCACAAAACCATCACAGGTACCACAGGTTACAAACCAAGACAGAGAATGCCAGCATGACGAATGACCTGCAGCATGGACAGGGATCAGCCGACAAGCAAGGAACAGGGTCCCCCCAGCACAGCAACACCCCCCTGTGGCAGAGACAAAGTTGGATCCCCCTTCTGGACATCACAGTGCCAGCCACAACAGGTGCTCCCTGCCCCAGGCAGAGCAACATCCCCCTGCAGCACAGACAAGGGTGGAACCCCCCAGGCAGTACAGTGCCCCCAAGCAGAGCATGGGGTGCATGCAGGAGGACAGATGCAAGGGGAGTCCTTCCCGGATGGCACAGCGCCAGCCACAGCAGGCCACTTGATGACCACACATGTGGGGTACAGATGTACACCCCCCCACACCCGGTCCCAACAGGCGGTGCATCCCCCATGTGGGCACGGACCACGGGTGAGCACCCCAGACACAGCACACAGGAGACATAGTAGCTGCAGTGAAATAATGCTTTACTGGTGAAGGGCCACTTCACATGGCCAGGGGCACATGGACAGGGGGCCAACAGGGCCCATCAACAAACACACAACACCCACCACCACCACCCATGTCCCCACGGAGGGAAACAGT
Organism: Neoceratodus forsteri; assembly: GCA_016271365.2. Lineage (NCBI taxonomy): Eukaryota > Metazoa > Chordata > Ceratodontiformes > Ceratodontidae > Neoceratodus > Neoceratodus forsteri. The sequence continues at coordinate 659,115,977 of CM028138.1, forward strand.
ACAGCCATACGTCTGCTGAGTAGCCCGTGTTAGTTGTAGGCTGCCACTGAGAGATCACCCTCAACACCTGCAACCTGATGTGCAGTGCGATGCCCAGCAGGTAGTCACGGAGGCATCACTACTCATACTGTTCTACGATGTCCATGATGTGGTCACTGCTGGCCTTGGTCCAGCATCTGCTGGCCCCACTATCCATGCCATGCAGCACCTGCTGCATGCGGAACTCGGTAAGGCGTTACTGATCACATAGGATATCGATGAACCACCACACTGTGGGGTGTGATGCCCACATCAGGGAATTGAACCCCCTGTGCCAGCCTTCTATGGTGTTGTTTGTACATGGCAGCACCTCCATGGCCACGGAGTAACAGTTGCGGAAATCAATGGGGTACGTAGGGCCCTGGCACACCCCACTGTGGACAGGGTGCCCCAGCCACGAGTCCTTGAAGTAGTCAAGGTAGTCAGCTAGCTCCTCCTCATGGTTGACATACACCTCCCATGTGCACAGCCCCTCATAGGCACTGCAGACGTCACCTGGTGGCGCAAAGGCCAGGGTGGCCAGCATCCTGATGTGGAGGGTGAACTTGTCGCTGGTCATGCAGAGCTGGGCAAGGGTGCCATGCTGCTGCAGTTTGTACCACAGGCACTGCGAGAAGTGAAAGAAACACCCCCGCAGCCTGGCATGGGGGAACACGACCCGTAGTGCCTTGAATGCCATCTGCTCAAAGTCTATCATGATGTCCGGATGTAGTCCTGGGCACAGCTCCAGCATCTTGCACAGGACCATGGTGTAGCAACCCACGGTCCTGCTGGACATGAGGACATAGGCAGCTGGCAACACAGTCTCCACCTCCACACCATGGATGCTGTACCTTTGGTGAAACAGGCGTGGGCAGCACCGGAATGTCCCACCCGCAAACCATGAGGTACACTGGGACAGGTACTCCAGATTTTAAGTGGTGCTAAATATGAGGAACCATGTCAGCCCCCCACCAGAGTCATGGAGCAGGAATAGGTCCCCTGTGTCTGTGCTCCTGTACTCGGGTATCGTAAGCTGTGATAAGGCGGTGAGCTCTACAGGTGTCCACTGCACCCTCCTCCAGGCCCTCTGGATGACCCTCTTTTGGTTCCACACTGTTGGCAGGTGGTGCCCCACAGTGTCTGTCAGGCATGCTGCAGCATGCAGCCATGACCTGCTGACTGCTCTCGGTCGTGTCCACTGCCCGCTGCCTGACCGCTGCACAGACCTGTTGCACCTCCACGCCAGTGTTATCAGGCACACAATTGTGCTATCCCATCAGTGACACATCATCAACATCAGCAACTGCCAGGGCACAGCCGAGGCACTGACCTTTGTGGTATTCCACAAATTTCTAGTAGGTGACTGCACCCCAGTTCCATTCTCACTGGTACAGGAATCCACGATGGGAAAGGAGATTCTTCCCCTGTGTGCTCTTCACAAAACACAGTGGCAGTCTCCCAGCTCAGTTCCAGTTGCTGGCTCTATGTTCTCCATCGCCCCCAGTTCCCCTTATGTCAGCACCATCTGTCGGCATCGTTACCCTGCGCTGTGTACGCACAGGTGCATCCACTCACCTGTGTGCGGGTGCACACCTTGACACTGTGTTTGCCCCTGGGCATCTGACTGGGGCGTCATGCTGCTGCTGCTGCTCCGGTCGGTAAAGGAGGATTTAGTCAAGATGCTCTTTCACCTGTCTGCCCTGCCGGTTCATTATTTCAGGGGTCACCGTGGGGCTGCTACCCCTAGTTGTATGGGCCCCTTCCCCGACGCACTGACCGCCACCAAGTTGCCATTCTGTGCACGTCGATGTCGGCGGCCTGCAGCCACAGAGATAGCACACATCACCGCCGGACACATGCCACAGTGGAATACCTGCTGGGGAGATGCCTGTCGCTGTCGGAGCAGTGCTGTGGAGGTGTCGATTTAGTGGTGTTGACGTTGGATCGGGAAGCGCTTGTGGCCATGGTGATGCAAACCAAAAATGCTCTCATGAACCAAACATTTCGGTTTGTATCTCTCCAAAACCCTAAGCATGCTCAGAAAAACTTAAAATCCTTCTAACTCTGGAATTGTTGAATATTTTTTCATGACTTTGAAGGCACTACCTTGTCACAGGCTACTTCTACCCTGACAGTTTTGTGAACAAATTCTGCACCGTCTAGGCTGTAGGTGACAGCAAAAATAAAAGGTCCATTAAGCACAGGGAAAAAATGCACTTTTCAAAAAATCAACATTTCTGATCTCAGAAACTGCAAAAGATGCTATCACAAAACTTTTCATATCTTGAGACTCTGCCTGCCAGATCGCACATGCCAAATTTTGTGCTATTCCAACAAACACCACCAAAGTTATTGAGGGGCAAAAATTGAGTTTAACATTGAACACCTTACTCAACCCTAACTATACTATAATATATATATATATAGATGTCAAAAGGTCAAACTACATGAGGGGTAATATCACAGATATTTCCCTTGGGGCCATAGCATATTCTATTTATGCAACACGTTTTGCATCGTGCATAGGGGTTAGTTTTTTTTTTTTTTTTTTTTATTTCTGTGTTTTCAAGTAGGCCTGTGGTTTCGCTGTATCTGATACTGTCATTTGGTGTCTGTGCATCTTTGCATCACATTACTGTTGAGCAAGGGAGTGAGGAGGGAGTAGGTGCAGCTTTTTCTGCAACCACCTTCGGAGAGTGCCAATGTCGGCTTGTGGTGCACTACAGAGCGGTCCAGGGAGCAAGGCAGAGTGTCAGCATGGTCATGACAGGTGAGGTCTGGCACCGCAGTAAAACCACTTTTTGGGGACAGATGACCTGGCAAAGGATGGGCTGGGGTGGTGTAGGGTAATTTCAGGGAGCTGGAGAGGGGTCTAAGCAGGTAGCATACTTAGTGAAGTTTGCTGAGGTGTTACCTGTGTATGGCTGGGGAGAGGAAAGGGCACTTCACACTAGGGTATTTAACAATTAGTTGAAGGCACAGTACAAGGAGGAGGGCTTTGGCTACATTGGGGAATGGGGTGAGCCTGGGAGGATATGGGCCTCTATAAGGGAGATGGCCTGCATCCTACTGGGGGGGGGCACAGTCCTTATTAGGAAATTTAAATGTTACTTGGATGAGCATTTAAACTAGCCAGGGTAAGGCTGTAATACCAAGGGAGGCAAAAATCCCCCCCATGATGAAGTAACAAGGAGAGAGGGCCCGGTGGGGAGGAAACTCCCTCAGGGGAGTGGCACAAGAAGAAAGGGGTGGGGACAAGGCAGAGGACAAGGAGATATAAATCTAGAATGCAAGAAGAGACGAGTAATTGAGACAGGAAATGGAGAGGATAAAAAGGGGGGAGGGGCCAGGGGGGCTTCAGAGAACAACAGAGGCAGAGAGGGGAGAAAGGGAGGCAGGCAAGGGGGTAGTAAGGTAATGGAACGTTCTAAGTGCCAATGCAAAGAGCCTGAGAAACAAAATTCCAGACCTAGAGGCCATCATGGATAAGGCTAGCCAGGATTTGGGGCCAATAATGGAGTTAGGGTGCACTGACAGTCATGCGGGGATATGGACATTCCAGGCTACTATCTGTTCAGAAGGAACAGGGAAAGCCAGGAGGAGAGTTGTATTATATGTGAGGGAGTGAATCAAGGCAACAGAAGTACAGGGACACCCGGAGGAAAATGTGGGACTGCAGGTGCTCTGGGATATCCGGGAGACAGGAGATGGGACCACTACCCATACATGGGTGGTATACAGACCTCAGCACAGGGAGAGGAGTTGGATAAGGCACTAGAGTATGTGGGGTATCCTGGAGAGAGAGAGGCTCTGGGGCTGCTATCTGTGCAGGGGTGATATACAGCCCTCCAGCACAGGGAGAAGAGTTGGATAAGGCACTTGAGGAGGATGTGGGGCATCCTGGAGAGAGAGAGAGAGGTTCTGGGGCTGCTGTCTGTGCAGGGGTGCTATACAGACCTCCAGCACAGGGAGAGGAGATAGATAAGGCACTTGAGGAGGATGTGGGGCATCCTGAGAGAGAGGCTCTGAGGCTGCTATCTGTGCAGGGGTGACATACAGACCTCCAGCACAGGGAGAGGAGTTGGATAAGGCACTTGAGGGGGATGTGGGGAAACCTGGAGAGAGAGGCTCTGGGGCTGCTGTCTGTGCAGGGGTGATATACAGACCCCCAGCACAGGGAGAGTAGTTGGATAAGGCGCTTAAGGAGGATGTGAGGCATCCTGGAGAGAGAGAGAGACTCTGGGGCTGCTATCGGTGCAGGGATGGTAAACAGACCTCCAGCACAGGGGGAGTAGTTGGATAAGGCACTTGAGGAGGATGTGGGGCATCCTGGAGAGAGAGAGGCTCTGGGGCTGCTATCTGTGCAAGGGTGATATACAGCCCTCCAGCACGGGGAGAGGAGTTGGATAAGGCACTGGAGGAGGATGTGGGGCATCCTGGAGAGAGAGGCTCTGGGGCTTCTATCTGTGCAGGGGAGATATACAGACCTCCAGCACAGGGAGATGAGTTGCGTGAGGCACTTGAGGAGGATGTGCGGCTGCTATCTGTGCAGGGGTGATATACAGACCTCCAGCACAGGGACAGGAGTTGGAAAAGGCACTTGAGGAGGATGTGAGGCATCCTGGAGAGAGAGGCTCTGGGGCTGCTATCTGTGCAGGCGTGATATACAGACCTCCAGCACAGGGTGAGGAGTTGGATAAGGCACTTGAGGAGGATGTAGGGCATCCAGGAGAGAGAGAGAGGCTCTGGGGCTGCTATCTGTGCAGGGGTGATATACAGACCTCCAGCACAGGGAGAGGAGTTGGATAAGGCACTTGAGGAGGATGTAGGGCATCCTGGAGAGAGAGAGAGGGGCTCTGGGGCTGCTATCTGTGCAGGGGTGATACACAGACCTCCAGCACAGGGAGAGGAGTTGGAAAGGCACTTGAGGAGAATGTAGGGCATCCTGGAGAGAGAGAGAGAGAGAGGGGCTTGGGCCTATCTGTGCAGGGGTGACACACAGACCTCCAGCACAGGGAGAGGAGTTGGATAAGGCACTTGAGGAGGAAGTGGGGCATCCTGGAGAGAGAGGCTCTGGGGCTGCTATCTGTGCAGGGGGGATATACAGACCTCCAGCACAGGGAGAGGAGTTGGATAAGGCACTTGAGAAGGATGTGGGGCATCCTGGAGAGAGAGGCTCTGGGGCTGCTATCTGTGCAGGGGTGATATACAGACCCCCAGCACAGGGAGAGGAGTTGGATAAGGTGCTTGAGAAGGATGTGGGGTATCCTGGAGAGAGAGGCTCAGGGGCTGCTATCTGTGCAGGGGTGATATACAGACCTCCAGCACAGGGAGAGGAGTTGGATAAGGCACTTGAGAAGGATGTGGGTATCCTGGAGAGAGAGGCTCTGGCTGCTATCTGTGCAGGGTGATATAGACCTCCAGCACAGGGAGAGGAGTTGGATAAGGCACTTGAGATGGATGGGGCATCCTGGAGAGAGGCTGGGCTGCTCTCTGCGGGTGATATACAGACCTCCAGCACAGGGGAGGAGTTGGATAGGGCACTTGAGAAGGATGTGGGGCATCCTGAGAGAGAGAGGGCTCTGGTTGCTTTCTGTCAGGGTGATATACAGACCCCAGCACAGGGAAGGAGTTGGATAAGGCACTTGAGGAGGATGTGAGGTATCCCGAGAGAGAGGCTCTGGGCTGCTATCTGTGCAGGGGTGATATACAGCCTCCAGCACAGGGAGAGGAGTTGATAAGGCACTGGAGGAGGATGGGGCATCCTGGAGAGAGAGGCTCTGGGGCTTCTATCTGTGCAGGGAGATATACAGACCTCCAGCACAGGGAGATGAGTTATGGAGGCACTTGAGGAGGATGTGCGGCTGCTATCTGTGCAGGGTGATATACAGACCTCCAGCACAGGAACAGGAGTTGGAAAAGGCACTTGAGGAGGATGAGGATCCTGGAGAGAGGCTCTGGGGCTGCTATCTGTGCAGGGGTGATATAGACCTCCAGCACAGGGAGAGGAGTTGATAAGGCACTTGAGGAGGATGTAGGGCATCCTGAGAGAGAGAGAGGGGCTCTGGGGCTGCTATCTGTGCAGGGGTGATACACCGACCTCCAGCACAGGGACAGGAGTTGGAAAAGGCACTTGAGGAGAATTTAGGGCATCCTGGAGAGAGAGAGAGAGAGGGGCTCTGGGGCTGCTATCTGTGCAGGGCTGACACACAGACCTCCAGCACAGGGAGAGGAGTTGGATAAGGCACTTGAGGAGGATGTGGGGCATCCTGGAGAGAGAGGCTCTGGGGCTGCTATCTGTGCAGGGGGGGATATACAGACCTCCAGCACAGGGAGAGGAGTTGGATAAGGCACTTGAGAAGGATGTGGGGCATCCTGGAGAGAGAGGCTCTGGGGCTGCTATCTGTGCAGGGGTGATATACAGACCCCCAGCACAGGGAGAGGAGTTGGATAAGGCGCTTGAGAAGGATGTGGGGTATCCTGGAGAGAGAGGCTAAGGGGCTGCTATCTGTGCAGGGGTGATATACAGACCTCCAGCACAGGGAGAGGAGTTGGATAAGGCACTTGAGAAGGATGTGGGGTATCCTGGAGAGAGAGGCTCTGGGGCTGCTATCTGTGCAGGGGTGATATACAGACCTCCAGCACAGGGAGAGGAGTTGGATAAGGCACTTGAGGAGGATGTGGGGCATCCTGGAGAGAGAGGCTCTGGGGCTGCTATCTGTGCAGGGGGGATATACAGACCCCCAGCACAGGGAGAGGAGTTGGATAAGGCACTTGAGGAGGATGTGGGGCATCCTGAAGAGAGAGGCTCTGGGGCTGCTATCAGTGCAGGGGTGATATACAGACCTCCAGCACAGGGAGAGGAGCTGGATAAGGCACTTGAGGAGGATGTGGGGCATCCTGGAGAGAGAGACTCTGGGGCTGCTATCTGTGCAGGGGTGATATACAGACCTCCAGCACAGGGAGATGAGTTGGGTGAGGCACTTGAGGAGGATGTGGGGCCGCTATCTGTGCAGGGGTGATATACAGACCTCCAGCACAGGGAGAGGATTTGGATAAGGCACTTGAGGAGAATGTAGGGCATCCTGGAGAGAGAGCGGGGCTCTGGAGCTGCTATCTGTGCAGGGGTGATATACAGACCTCCAGCACAGGGTGAGGAGTTAGATAAGGCACGTGAGGAGGATGTAGGGCACCCTGGAGAGAGAGAGAGGCTCTGGGGCTGCTATCTGTGCAGGGGTGATAAAGAGACCTCCAGCACAGGGAGAGGAGTTGGATAAGGCACTTGAGGAGGATGTAGGGCATCCTGGAGAGAGAGAGGGGCTCTGGGGCTGCTATCTGTGCAGGGGTGATGCACAGACCTCCAGCACAGGGAGAGGAGTTGGATAAGGCACTTGAGGAGGATGTGGGGCATCCTGGAGAGAGAGGCTCTGGGGCTGCTGTCTGTGCAGGGGTGATATACAGACCCCCAGCACAGGGGGAGTAGTTGGATAAGGCGCTTAAGGAGGATGTGAGGCATCCTGGAGAGAGAGAGGCTCTGGGGCTGCTATCTGTGCAGGGATGGTAAACAGACCTCCAGCACAGGGGAGGAGTTGGATAAGGCACTTGAGGAGGATGTGGGGCATCCTGGAGAGAGAGGCTCTGGGGCTGTTATCTGTGCAGGGGTGATATACAGCCCTCCAGCACACGGAGAGGAGTTGGATAAGGCACTGGAGGAGGATGTGGGGCATCCTGGAGAGAGAGGCTCTGGGGCTTCTATCTGTGCAGGGGAGATATACAGACCTCCAGCACAGGGAGATGAGTTGCGTGAGGCACTTGAGGAGGATGTGGGGCTGCTATCTGTGCAGGGGTGATATACAGACCTCCAGCACAGGGACAGCAATTGGAAAAGGCACTTGAGGAGGATGTGAGGCATCCTGGAGAGAGAGAGGCTCTGGGGCTGCTATCTGTGCAGGGGTGATATACAGACCTCTAGCACAGGGTGAGGAGTTGGATAAGGCACTTGAGGAGGAGGTAGGGCATCCAGGAGAGAGAGAGAGGCTCTGGAGCTGCTATCTGTGCAGGGGTGATATACAGACCTCCAGCACAGGGAGAGGAGTTGGATAAGGCACTTGAGGAGGATGAAGGGCATCCTGGAGAGAGAGAGAGGGGCTCTGGGGCTGCTATCTGTGCAGGGGTGATACACAGACCTCCAGCACAGGGAGAGGAGTTGGATAAGGCACTTGAGAAGGATGTGGGGCATCCTGGAGAGAGAGGCTCTGGGGCTGCTATCTGTGCAGGGGCGATATACAGACCTCCAACACAGGGAGAGGAATTGGAAAAGGCACTTGAGGAGAATGTATGGCATCCTGGAGAGAGAGAGGGGCTCTGGGGCTGCTATCTGTGCAGGGGTGACACACAGACCTCCAGCACAGGGAGAGGAGCTGGATAAGGCACTTGAGGAGGATGTGGGCATCCGGGAGAGAGAGGCTCTGGGGCTGCTATCTGTGCAGGGGTGATATACAGACCTCCAGCACAGGGAGAGGAGTTGGATAAGGCACTTGAGATGGATGTGGGGCATCTGGAGAGAGAGGCTCGGGGGCTGCTCTCTGTGCAGGGGTGATATACAGACCTCCAGCACAGGGAGAGGAGTTGGATAAGGCACTTGAGAAGGATGTGGGGCATCCTGGAGAGAGAGAGAGGCTCTGGGGCTGCTTTCTGTGCAGGGGTGATATACAGACCCCCAACACAGGGACAGGAGTTGGATAAGGCACTTGAGGAGGACGTGAGGCATCCCGAGAGAGAGGCCTGGGGCTGCTATCTGTGCAGGGGTGATATACAGACCTCCAGCACAGGGTGAGGAGTTGGATAAGGCACTTGAGGAGGATGTAGGGCATCCTGAGAGAGAGAGAGGCTCTGGGGCTGCTATCTGTGCAGGGGTGATATACAGACCTCCAGCACAGGGAGAGGAGTTGCATAAGGCACTTGAGGAGGATGTGGGACATCCTGGAGAGAGAGGCTCTGGGGCTGCTATCTGTGCAGGGGGGATATACAGACCCCAGCACAGGAGAGTGCTGGATAAGGCACTTGAGGAGGATGTGGGGCATCCTGGAGAGAGGCTCTGGGGCTGCTATCTGTGCAGGGTGATATACAGACCTGCAGCAGGAGATGAGTTGGGTGAGGCACTTGAGGAGGATGTGGGGCCGCTATCTGTGCAGGGGTGATATACAGACCTCCAGCACAGGGAGAGGAGTTGGATAAGGCACTTGAGGAGAATGTAGAGCATCCTGGAGAGAGAGAGGGGCTCTGGGGCTGCTATCTGTGCAGGGGTGATATACAGACCTCCAGCACAGGGTGAGGAGTTAGATAAGGCACTTGAGGAGGATGTAGGGCACCCTGGGGAGAGAGAGAGGCTCTGGGGCTGCTATCTGTGCAGGGGTGATAAACAGACCTCCTGCACAGGGAGAAGAGTTGGATAAGGCACTTGAGGAGGATGTAGGGCATCCTGGAGAGAGAGAGGGGCTCTGGTGCTGCTATCTGTGCAGGGGTGATGCACAGACCTCCAGCACAGGGAGAGGAGTTGGATAAGGCACTTTGAGGAGGATGTGGGCATCCTGGAGAGAGAGAGAGGTCTAGGCTGCTATCTGTGCAGGGTGATAGCAGACCTCCAGCACAGGGAGAGGAGTTGGATAAGGCACTTGAGGAGGATGTGGGGCATCCTGGAGAGAGAGAGAGGCTCTGGGGCTGCTATCTGTGCAGGGGTGATGTACAGACCTCCAGCACAGGGAGAGAAGTTGGATAAGACACTTGAGGAGAATGTAGCGCATCCTGGAGAGAGAGAAGGGCTCTGGGGCTGCTATCTGTGCAGGGGTGATATACAGACCTGCAGCACAGAGAGAGGAACTGAATAAGGCACTTGAGGATGTGGGGTATCCTGGAAAGAGAGGCTCTGGGGCTGCTATCTGTGCAGGGGTGATACACAGACCTCCAGCACAGGGAGAGGAGTTGGATAAGGCACTTGAGGAGGATGTGGTGCATCCTGGAGAGAGAGAGAGAGAGGCTCTGGGAATGCTATCTGTGCAGGGGTGATATACAGACCCCCAGCACAGGGAGAGGAGTTGGATAAGGCACTTGAGAAGGATGTGGTGCATCCTGGAGAGAGAGGCTCTGGGGCTGCTATCTGTGCAGAGGTGATATACAGACCTCCAGCACAGGAGAGGAGTTGGATAAGACACTTGAGGAGGATGTGGGGCATCCTGGAGAGAGGCTCTGGGCTGCTATCTGTGCAGGGTGATATACAGCCCTCCAGCACAAGGAGAGGAGTTGGATAAGGCACTTGAGGAGGATGTGGGGGCATCCTGAGAGAGAGACTCTGGGGCTGCTATCTTTGCAGTGGTGATATACAGACCTCCTGCACAGGAGAGGAGTTGGATAAGGCACATGAGGAGGATGTGGTATCCTGGAGAGAGAGAGAGAGAGAGCTCAGGGGTTGCTACCTGTGCAGGGCGATATACAGCCTCCAGCACAGGGAGAGGAGTTGGATAAGGCACTTGAGGAGGATGAGGCATCCTGAGAGAGAGGTCTGGCTGCTATCTGTGCAGGGGTGATATACAGACCTCCAGCACAGGAGAGGAGTTGGATAAGGCACTTGAGGAGGATGTAGGGCATCCTGGAGAGAGAGAGAGGGCTCTGGGGCTGCTATCTGTGCAGGGTGATACACCCACCTCCAGCACAGGGACAGGAGTTGGAAAGGCACTTGAGGAGAATTTAGGCATCCTGAGAGAGAGAGAGAGAGGGTCTGGGTTGCTATCTGTGCAGGGCTGACACACAGACCTCCAGCACAGGAGAGGAGTTGGATAAGGCACTTGAGGAGGATGTGGGGCATCCTGAGAGAGAGGTCTGGGCTGCATCTGCAGGGGGATATACAGACCCCAGCACAGGAGAGGAGTTGGATAAGGCACTTGAGAAGGATGTGGGGCATCCTGGAGAGAGAGGCTCTGGGGCTGCTATCTGTGCAGGGTGATATACAGACCCCAGCACAGGAGAGGAGTTGGATAAGGCGCTTGAGAAGGATGTGGGTATCCTGAGAGAGGCTATAGGCTGCTATCTGTGCAGGGGTGATATACAGACCTCCAGCACAGGGAGAGGAGTTGATAAGGCACTTGAGAAGGATGTGGGGTATCCTGGAGAGAGGCTCTGGTTGCTATCTGTGCAGGGGTGATATACAGACCTCCAGCACAGGGAGAGGAGTTGGATAAGGCACTTGAGGAGGATGTGGGGCATCCTGGAGAGAGGCTCTGGTGCTACATCTGTGCAGGGGGATATACAGACCCCAGCACAGGGAGAGGAGTTGGATAAGGCACTTGAGGAGGATGGGCATCCTGAAGAGAGAGGCTCTGGGGCTGCTATCAGTGCAGGGGTGATATACAGACCTCCAGCACAGGGAGAGGAGCTGGATAAGGCACTTGAGGAGGATGTGGGGCATCCTGGAGAGAGAGACTCTGGGGCTGCTATCTGTGCAGGGGTGATATACAGACCTCCAGCACAGGGAGATGAGTTGGGTGAGGCACTTGAGGAGGATGTGGGGCCGCTATCTGTGCAGGGGTGATATACAGACCTCCAGCACAGGGAGAGGATTTGGATAAGGCACTTGAGGAGAATGTAGGGCATCCTGGAGAGAGAGCGGGGCTCTGGAGCTGCTATCTGTGCAGGGGTGATATACAGACCTCCAGCACAGGGTGAGGAGTTAGATAAGGCACGTGAGGAGGATGTAGGGCACCCTGGAGAGAGAGAGAGGCTCTGGGCTGCTATCTGTGCAGGGTGATAAAGAGACCTCCAGCACAGGGAGAGGTTGGATAAGGCACTTGAGGAGGATGTGAGGGCATCCTGGAGAGAGAGGGCTCTGGGGCTGCTATCTGTGCAGGGGTGATGCAGACCTCCAGCACAGGGAGAGGAGTTGGATAAGGCACTTGAGGAGGATGTGGGGCATCCTGGAGAGAGAGGCTCTGGGGCTGCTGTCTGTGCAGGGGTGATATACAGACCCCCAGCACAGGGGGAGTAGTTGGATAAGGCGCTTAAGGAGGATGTGAGGCATCCTGGAGAGAGAGAGGCTCTGGGGCTGCTATCTGTGCAGGGATGGTAAACAGACCTCCAGCACAGGGGAGGAGTTGGATAAGGCACTTGAGGAGGATGTGGGGCATCCTGGAGAGAGAGGCTCTGGGGCTGTTATCTGTGCAGGGGTGATATACAGCCCTCCAGCACACGGAGAGGAGTTGGATAAGGCACTGGAGGAGGATGTGGGGCATCCTGGAGAGAGAGGCTCTGGGGCTTCTATCTGTGCAGGGGAGATATACAGACCTCCAGCACAGGAGATGAGTTGCGTGAGGCACTTAGGAGGATGTGGGCTGCTATCTGCAGGGGTGATATACAGACCTCCAGCACAGGGACAGCAATTGAAAAGGCACTTGAGGAGGATGTGAGGCATCCTGGAGAGAGAGGTCTGGGCTGCTATCTGTGCAGGGTGATATACAGACCTCTCAGCACAGGGTGAGGAGTTGGATAAGGCACTTGAGGAGGAGGTAGGCATCCAGGAGAGAGAGAGAGGCTTGAGCTGCTATCTTGCAGGGGTGATATACAGACCTCCAGCACAGGAGAGGAGTTGATAAGGCACTTGAGGAGGATGAAGGGCATCCTGAGAGAGAGAGGGGCTCTGGGGCTGCTATCTGTGCAGGGGTGATACACAGACCTCCAGCACAGGGAGAGGAGTTGGATAAGGCACTTGAGAAGGATGTGGGGCATCCTGGAGAGAGAGGCTCTGGGGCTGCTATCTGTGCAGGGGCGATATACAGACCTCCAACACAGGGAGAGGAATTGGAAAGGCACTTGAGGAGAATGTATGGCATCCTGGAGAGAGAGGGGCTCTGGGTGCTATCTGCAGGGTGACACAGACCTCCAGCACAGGGAGAGGAGCTGGATAAGGCACTTGAGGAGGATGTGGGCATCCGGGAGAGAGAGGCTCTGGGGCTGCTATCTGTGCAGGGGTGATATACAGACCTCCAGCACAGGGAGAGGAGTTGGATAAGGCACTTGAGATGGATGTGGGGCATCTGGAGAGAGAGGCTCGGGGGCTGCTCTCTGTGCAGGGGTGATATACAGACCTCCAGCACAGGGAGAGGAGTTGGATAAGGCACTTGAGAAGGATGTGGGGCATCCTGGAGAGAGAGAGAGAGAGAGGCTCTGGGGCTGCTTTCTGTGCAGGGGTGATATACAGACCCCCAGCACAGGGACAGGAGTTGGATAAGGCACTTGAGGAGGACGTGAGGCATCCCGGAGAGAGAGGCTCTGGGGCTGCTATCTGTGCAGGGGTGATATACAGACCTCCAGCACAGGGTGAGGAGTTGGATAAGGCACTTGAGGAGGATGTAGGGCATCCTGGAGAGAGAGAGAGGCTCTGGGGCTGCTATCTGTGCAGGGGTGATATACAGACCTCCAGCACAGGGAGAGGAGTTGCATAAGGCACTTGAGGAGGATGTGGGACATCCTGGAGAGAGAGGCTCTGGGGCTGCTATCTGTGCAGGGGGGATATACAGACCCCCAGCACAGGGAGAGGTGCTGGATAAGGCACTTGAGGAGGATGTGGGGCATCCTGGAGAGAGAGGCTCTGGGGCCGCTATCTGTGCAGGGGTGATATACAGACCTGCAGCACAGGGAGATGAGTTGGGTGAGGCACTTGAGGAGGATGGGATGCTATCTGTGCAGGGGTGATATACAGACCTCCAGCACAGGGAGAGGAGTTGGATAAGGCACTTGAGGAGAATGTAGAGCATCCTGGAGAGAGAGAGGGTTTAGCTGGCGCAGGTGATATACAGACCTCCAGCACAGGGTGAGGAGTTGGATAAGGCACTTGAGGAGGATGTAGGGCATCCTGGGAGAGAGAGAGAGGCTCTGGGGCTGCTATCTGTGCAGGGGTGATGTACAGACCTCCAGCACAGGGAGAGGAGTTGGATAAGGCACTTGAGGAGGATGTGGGGCATCCTGGAGAGAGAGAGAGGCTCTGGAGCTGCTATCTGTGCAGGGGTGATGTACAGACCTCCAGCACAGGGAGAGGAGTTGGATAAGGCACTTGAGGAGGATGTGGGGCATCCTGGAGAGAGAGAGAGGCTCTGGGGCTGCTATCTGTGCAGGGGTGATGTACAGACCTCCAGCACAGGGAGAGAAGTTGGATAAGACACTTGAGGAGAATGTAGCGCATCCTGGAGAGAGAGAAGGGCTCTGGGGCTGCTATCTGTGCAGGGGTGATATACAGACCTGCAGCACAGAGAGAGGAACTGAATAAGGCACTTGAGGATGTGGGGTATCCTGGAAAGAGAGGCTCTGGGGCTGCTATCTGTGCAGGGGTGATACACAGACCTCCAGCACAGGGAGAGGAGTTGGATAAGGCACTTGAGGAGGATGTGGTGCATCCTGGAGAGAGAGAGAGAGAGGCTCTGGGACTGCTATCTGTGCAGGGGTGATATACAGACCCCCAGCACAGGGAGAGGAGTTGGATAAGGCACTTGAGAAGGATGTGGTGCATCCTGGAGAGAGAGGCTCTGGGGCCGCTATCTGTGCAGAGGTGATATACAGACCTCCAGCACAGGGAGAGGAGTTGGATAAGACACTTGAGGAGGATGTGGGGCATCCTGGAGAGAGAGGCTCTGGGGCTGCTATCTGTGCAGGGGTGATATACAGCCCTCCAGCACAAGGAGAGGAGTTGGATAAGGCACTTGAGGAGGATGTGGGGCATCCTGGAGAGAGAGACTCTGGGGCTGCTATCTGTGCAGTGGTGATATACAGACCTCCTGCACAGGGAGAGGAGTTGGATAAGGCACATGAGGAGGATGTGGTGCATCCTGGAGAGAGAGAGAGAGAGGCTCAGGGGCTGCTACCTGTGCAGGGGCGATATACAGCCCTCCAGCACAGGGAGAGGAGTTGGATAAGGCACTTGAGGAGGATGTGAGGCATCCTGGAGAGAGAGGCTCTGGGGCTGCTATCTGTGCAGGGGTGATATACAGACCTCCAGCACAGGGAGAGGAGTTGGATAAGGCACTTGAGGAGGATGTAGGGCATCCTGGAGAGAGAGAGAGAGGGGCTCTGGGGCTGCTATCTGTGCAGGGGTGATACACCGACCTCCAGCACAGGGACAGGAGTTGGAAAAGGCACTTGAGGAGAATTTAGGGCATCCTGGAGAGAGAGAGAGAGAGGGGCTCTGGGGCTGCTATCTGTGCAGGGCTGACACACAGACCTCCAGCACAGGGAGAGGAGTTGGATAAGGCACTTGAGGAGGATGTGGGGCATCCTGGAGAGAGAGGCTCTGGGGCTGCTATCTGTGCAGGGGGATATACAGACCTCCAGCACAGGAGAGGAGTTGATAAGGCACTTGAGAAGGATGTGGGCATCCTGGAGAGAGAGGCTCTGGGCTGCTATCTGTGCAGGGTGATATCAGACCCCAGCACAGGGAGAGGAGTTGGATAGGCCTGAGAGAGGAGGATGTAGGGCTGCTATCTGTGCAGGGTGATATACAGACCTCCAGCACAGGGAGAGGAGTTGATAAGGCACTTGAGAAGGATGTGGGGTATCCTGGAGAGAGGCTCTGGCTGCTATCTGTGCAGGGGTGATATACAGACCTCCAGCACAGGGAGAGGAGTTGGATAAGGCACTTGAGGAGGATGTGGGCATCCTGAGAGAGAGGCTTGGTGCTATCTGTGCAGGGGGATATACAGACCCCAGCACAGGAGAGGAGTTGGATAAGGCACTTGAGGAGGATGTGGGCATCCTGAAGAGAGAGGCTCTGGGGCTGCTATCAGTGCAGGGGTGATATACAGACCTCCAGCACAGGGAGAGGAGCTGGATAAGGCACTTGAGGAGGATGTGGGCATCCTGGGAGAGACTCTGGGCTGCTATCTGTGCAGGGGTGATATACAGACCTCCAGCACAGGGAGATGAGTTGGGTGAGGCACTTGAGGAGGATGTGGGGCCGCTATCTGTGCAGGGGTGATATACAGACCTCCAGCACAGGGAGAGGATTTGGATAAGGCACTTGAGGAGAATGTAGGGCATCCTGGAGAGAGAGCGGGGCTCTGGAGCTGCTATCTGTGCAGGGGTGATATACAGACCTCCAGCACAGGGTGAGGAGTTAGATAAGGCACGTGAGGAGGATGTAGGGCACCCTGGAGAGAGAGAGAGGCTCTGGGGCTGCTATCTGTGCAGGGGTGATAAAGAGACCTCCAGCACAGGGAGAGGAGTTGGATAAGGCACTTGAGGAGGATGTAGGGCATCCTGGAGAGAGAGAGGGGCTCTGGGGCTGCTATCTGTGCAGGGGTGATGCACAGACCTCCAGCACAGGGAGAGGAGTTGGATAAGGCACTTGAGGAGGATGTGGGGCATCCTGAGAGAGAGGCTCTGGGTTGCTGTCTGTGCAGGGGTGATACAGACCCCCAGCACAGGGGGAGTAGTTGGATAAGGCGCTTAAGGAGGATGTGAGGCATCCTGGAGAGAGAGAGGCTCTGGGGCTGCTATCTGTGCAGGGATGGTAAACAGACCTCCAGCACAGGGGAGGAGTTGGATAAGGCACTTGAGGAGGATGTGGGGCATCCTGGAGAGAGAGGCTCTGGGGCTGTTATCTGTGCAGGGGTGATATACAGCCCTCCAGCACACGGAGAGGAGTTGGATAAGGCACTGGAGGAGGATGTGGGGCATCCTGGAGAGAGAGGCTCTGGGGCTTCTATCTGTGCAGGGGAGATATACAGACCTCCAGCACAGGGAGATGAGTTGCGTGAGGCACTTGAGGAGGATGGGCTGCTATCTGCAGGGGTGATATACAGACCTCCAGCACAGGGACAGCAATTGAAAAGGCACTTGAGGAGGATGAGGCATCCTGAGAGAGAGAGGCTCTGGGCTGCTATCTGTGCAGGGTGATATACAGACCCCAGCACAGGGTGAGGAGTTGGATAAGGCACTTGAGGAGGAGGTAGGGCATCCAGGAGAGAGAGAGAGGCTCTGGAGCTGCTATCTGTGCAGGGGTGATATACAGACCTCCAGCACAGGGAGAGGAGTTGGATAAGGCACTTGAGGAGGATGAAGGGCATCCTGGAGAGAGAGAGAGGGGCTCTGGGGCTGCTATCTGTGCAGGGGTGATACACAGACCTCCAGCACAGGGAGAGGAGTTGGATAAGGCACTTGAGAAGGATGTGGGGCATCCTGGAGAGAGAGGCTCTGGGGCTGCTATCTGTGCAGGGGCGATATACAGACCTCCAACACAGGGAGAGGAATTGGAAAAGGCACTTGAGGAGAATGTATGGCATCCTGGAGAGAGAGAGGGGCTCTGGGGCTGCTATCTGTGCAGGGGTGACACACAGACCTCCAGCACAGGGAGAGGAGCTGGATAAGGCACTTGAGGAGGATGTGGGCATCCGGGAGAGAGAGGCTCTGGGGCTGCTATCTGTGCAGGGGTGATATACAGACCTCCAGCACAGGGAGAGGAGTTGGATAAGGCACTTGAGATGGATGTGGGGCATCTGGAGAGAGAGGCTCGGGCTGCTCTCTGTGCAGGGGTGATATCAGACCTCCAGCACAGGGAGAGGAGTTGGATAAGGCACTTGAGAAGGATGTGGGGCATCCTGGAGAGAGAGAGAGAGGCTCTGTTGCTTTCTGCAGGGGTGATATACAGACCCCAGCACAGGGACAGGAGTTGATAAGGCACTTGAGGAGGACGTGAGGCATCCCGGAGAGAGAGGCTTTGGGGCTGCTATCTGTGCAGGGGTGATATACAGACCTCCAGCACAGGGAGAGGAGTTGGATAAGGCACTTGAGGAGGATGTGGGGCATCCTGGAGAGAGAGGCTCTGGGGCTGCTATCTGTGCAGGGGTGATATACAGACCTCCAGCACAGGGAGAGGAGTTGCATAAGGCACTTGAGGAGGATGTGGACATCCTGGAGAGAGAGGCTCTGGGGCTGCTATCTGTGCAGGGGGGATATACAGACCCCCAGCACAGGGAGAGGTGCTGGATAAGGCACTTGAGGAGGATGTGGGGCATCCTGGAGAGAGAGGCTCTGGGGCTGCTATCTGTGCAGGGGTGATATACAGACCTGCAGCACAGGGAGATGAGTTGGGTGAGGCACTTGAGGAGGATGTGGGGCCGCTATCTGTGCAGGGGTGATATACAGACCTCCAGCACAGGGAGAGGAGTTGGATAAGGCACTTGAGGAGAATGTAGAGCATCCTGGAGAGAGAGAGGGGCTCTGGGGCTGCTATCTGTGCAGGGGTGATATACAGACCTCCAGCACAGGGTGAGGAGTTAGATAAGGCACTTGAGGAGGATGTGGGCATCCTGGGAGAGAGAGGCTCTGGTTGCTATCTGTGCAGGGGGGTGATAAACAGACCTCCTGCACAGGGAGAGGAGTTGGATAAGGCACTTGAGGAGGATGTGGGCATCCTGAGAGAGAGGGGCTGGGCTGCTATCTGCAGGGGTGATGCACAGACCTCCAGCACAGGGAGAGGAGTTGGATAAGGCACTTGAGGAGGATGTGGGGCATCCTGGAGAGAGAGGCTCTGGGGCTGCTATCTGTGCAGGGGTGATGTACAGACCTCCAGCACAGGGAGAGGAGTTGGATAAGGCACTTGAGGAGGATGGGCATCCTGGAGAGAGAGAGGCTCTGGCTGCTATCTGTGCAGGGTGATGTACAGACTCCAGCACAGGGAGAAAGTTGGATAAGACACTTGAGGAGAATGTAGCATCCTGAGAGAGAGAAGGGCTCTGGGCTGCTATCTGTGCAGGGTGATATACAGACCTGCAGCACAGAGAGAGGAACTGAATAAGGCACTTGAGGATGTGGGGTATCCTGGAAAGAGAGGCTCTGGGCTGCTATCTGTGCAGGGGTGATACAGACCTCCAGCACAGGGAGAGGAGTTGGATAAGGCACTTGAGGAGGATGTGGTGCATCCTGGAGAGAGAGAGAGGCTCTGGGATTGCTATCTGCAGGGGTGATATACAACCCAGCACAGGGAGAGGAGTTGATAAGGCACTTGAGAAGGATGTGGGCATCCTGGAGAGAGGTCTGGCTGCTATCTGTGCAGAGGTGATATACAGACCTCCAGCACAGGAGAGGAGTTGGATAAGACACTTGAGGAGGATGGGGCATCCTGGAGAGAGAGGCTCTGGGGCTGCTATCTGTGCAGGGTGATATACAGCCCTCCAGCACAAGGAGAGGAGTTGGATAAGGCACTTGAGGAGGATGTGGGGCATCCTGGAGAGAGAGACTCTGGGGCTGCTATCTGTGCAGTGGTGATATACAGACCTCCTGCACAGGGAGAGGAGTTGGATAAGGCACATGAGGAGGATGTGGTGCATCCTGGAGAGAGAGAGAGAGAGAGGCTCAGGGGCTGCTACCTGTGCAGGGGCGATATACAGCCCTCCAGCACAGGGAGAGGAGTTGGATAAGGCACTTGAGGAGGATGTGAGGCATCCTGGAGAGAGAGGCTCTGGGGCTGCTATCTGTGCAGGGGTGATATACAGACCTCCAGCACAGGGAGAGGAGTTGGATAAGGCACTTGAGGAGGATGTGGTGCATCCTGGAGAGAGAGGCTCTGGGGCTGCTATCTGTGCAGAGGTGATATACAGACCTCCAGCACAGTGAGAAAAGTTGGATGAGGCACTATGAGGATGTGAGGCATCCTGGAGAGAGGGTCTGGGCTGCTATCTGTGCAGGGGTGATATACAGACCTCCAGGATAGGGAAAGCAGTTGGATAAGGCACTTGAGGAGGATGACGGGCATCCTGGAGAGAGAGGCTCTGGGGCTGCCATCTGTGCAGGGGTGATACACAGACCTCCAGCACAGGGAGAGGAGTTGGGTGAGGCACTTGAGGAGGATGTGGGGCATCCTGAGAGAGAGGCTTTGGCTGCTATCTGTGCAGGGTGGTATACAGACCCCCAGCACAGGGAGAGGAGTTGGATAAGGGACTTGAGGAGGATGACGGGCATCCTGGAGAGAGAGAGTCTGTGGGTTGCTATCTGCAGGGGTGATAACAGCCCTCCAGCACAGGGAGAGAAGTTGGATAAGGCACTTGCGGAGGATGTGAGACATCCTGGAGAGAGAGAGAGAGAGAGGCTCTGGGGCTGCTATCTGTGCAGGGGTGATATACAGACCTCCAGCACAGGGAGAGGAGTTGGATAAGGCACTTGAGGAGGATGTGGGCATCCTGGAGAGAGAGGCTGGGGCTGCTATCTGTGCAGGGGTGATATACAGACCTGCAGCACAGGGAGAGGAGTTGGATAAGGCACTTGAGGAGGATGTGGGCATCCTGAGAGAGGAGAGGCTCTGGGCTGCTATCTGTCAGGGGTGATATACAGACCTCCAGCACAGGGAGAGGAGTTGGATAAGGCACTTGAGGAGGATGTGGGGCATCCTGGAGAGAGAGAGGTCTGGGTCTGCTATCTGTGCAGGGGTGATATACAGACCTCCAGCACAGGGAGAGGAGTTGATAAGGCACTTGAGGGGGATGTGGGCATCCTGGAGAGAGAGAGGCTCTGGGGCTGCTATCTGTGCAGGGTGATATACAGACCTGCAGCACAGGGAGAGGAGTTGGGTGAGGCACTTAGGAGGATGTGAGCATCCTGAGAGAGAGGCTCTGGGCTGCTATCTGTGCAGGGGTGATATACAGACCTCCAGCACAGGAGAGGAGTTGGATAAGGCACTGAGGAGGATGTGGGGCATCCTGAGAGAGAGAGAGGGCTCTGGGGCTGCTATCTGTGCAGGGTGATATACAGACCTCCCAGCACAGGGACAGGAGTTGGATAAGGCACTTGAGGAGGATGTGGGGCATCCTGAGAGAGAGAGAGAGCTCTGGGGCTGCTATCTGTGCAGGGGTGATACAAGACCTCCAGCACAGGAGAGGAGTTGGATAAGGCACTTGAGGAGGATGGGGCATCCTGGAGAGAGAGGCTCTGGGGCTGCTATCTGTGCAGGGGTGATATACAGACCTCCCAGGAGAGGAGTTGATAAGGCACTTGAGGAGGATGGGGCATCCTGAAGAGAGGCTCTGGGGCTGCTATCTGTGCAGGGGTGGTATACAGACCTCCAGCACAGGGAGAGGTGCTGGATAAGGCACTTGAGGAGGATGTGGGGCATCCTGGAGAGAGAGGCTCTGGGGCTGCTATCTGTGCAGGGGTGATATACAGACCTCCAGCACAGGGAGATGAGTTGGGTGAGGCACTTGAGGAGGATGTGGGGCCGCTATCTGTGCAGGGGTGATATACAGACCTCCAGCACAGGGAGAGGAGTTGGATAAGGCACTTGAGGAGAATGTAGAGCATCCTGGAGAGAGAGGGGGGCTCTGGGGCTGCTATCTGTGCAGGGGTGATACAGACCTCCAGCACAGGGTGAGGAGTTGGATAAGGCACTTGAGGAGGATGTAGGGCATCCTGGAGAGAGAGAGGGCTCTGGGGCTGCTATCTGTGCAGGGGTGATAAACAGACCTCCTGCACAGGGAGAAGAGTTGGATAAGGCACTTGAGGAGGATGTAGGGCATCCTGGAGAGAGAGAGGGGCTCTGGGGCTGCTATCTGTGCAGGGGTGATGCACAGACCTCCAGCACAGGGAGAGGAGTTGGATAAGGCACTTGAGGAGGATGTGGGGCATCCTGGAGAGAGGCTCTGGGGCTGCTATCTGTGCAGGGGTGATGTACAGACCTCCAGCACAGGGAGAGAAGTTGGATAAGACACTTGAGGAGAATGTAGCGCATCCTGGAGAGAGAGAAGGGCTCTGGGGCTGCTATCTGTGCAGGGGTGATATACAGACCTGCAGCACAGAGAGAGGAACTGAATAAGGCACTTGAGGATGTGGGGTATCCTGGAAAGAGAGGCTCTGGGGCTGCTATCTGTGCAGGGGTGATACACAGACCTCCAGCACAGGGAGAGGAGTTGGATAAGGCACTTGAGGAGGATGTGGTGCATCCTGGAGAGAGAGAGAGAGAGCTCTGGGACTGCTATCTGTGCAGGGTGATATACAGACCCCCAGCACAGGGAGAGAGTTGGATAAGGCACTTGAGAAGGATGTGGGCATCCTGGGAGAGAGGCTCTGGGGCTGCTATCTGTGCAGAGGTGATATACAGACCTCCAGCACAGGGAGAGGAGTTGGATAAGGCACTTGAGGAGGATGTGGGGCATCCTGGAGAGAGAGGCTCTGGGGCTGCTATCTGTGCAGGGGTGATATACAGACCCTCAGCACAGGGAGAGGAGTTGGATAAGGCACTTGAGGAGGATGTGGGACATCCTGGAGAGAGAGACTCTGGGGCTGCTATCTGTGCAGTGGTGATATACAGACCTCCTGCACAGGAGAGGAGTTGGATAAGGCACATGAGGAGGATGTGGTATCCTGGAGAGAGAGAGAGAGAGGCTCGGGCTGCTACCTGTGCAGGGGCGATATACAGCCCTCCAGCACAGGGAGAGGAGTTGGATAAGGCACTTGAGGAGGATGTGAGGCATCCTGGAGAGAGAGGCTCTGGGGCTGCTATCTGTGCAGGGGTGATATACAAACCTTCAGCACAGGGAGAGAAGTTGGATAAGGCACTTGAGGAGGATGTGGTGCATCCTGGAGAGAGAGGCTCTGGGGCTGCTATCTGTGCAGAGGTGATATACAGACCTCCAGCACAGTGAGAAGAGTTGGATGAGGCACTTGAGGAGGATGTGAGGCATCCTGGAGAGAGAGGCTCTGGGGCTGCTATCTGTGCAGGGGTGATATACAGACCTCCAGGATAGGGAAAGCAGTTGGATAAGGCACTTGAGGAGGATGACGGGCATCCTGGAGAGAGAGGCTCTGGGGCTGCCATCTGTGCAGGGGTGATAAACAGCCCTCCAGCACAGGGAGAGGAGTTGGATAAGGCACTTGCGGAGGATGTGAGACATCCTGGAGAGAGAGAGAGGCTCTGGGGCTGCTATCTGTGCAGGGGTGATATACAGACCTCCAGCACAGGGAGAGGAGTTGGATAAGGCACTTGAGGAGGATTTGGGGCATCCTGGAGAGAGAGAGGCGCGGGGGCTGCTATCTGTGCAGGGGTGATATACAGACCTGCAGCACAGGGAGAGGAGTTGGATAAGGCACTTGAGGGGGCTGTGGGACATCCTGGAGAGAGTGAGAGGCTCTGGGGCTGCTATCTGTACAGGGGTGATATACAGCCCTCCAGCACAGGGAGAGGAGTTGGATAAGGCACTTGAGGGGGATGTGGGGCATCCTGGAGAGAGAGAGAGAGGCTCTGGGTCTGCTATCTGTGCAGGGGTGATATACAGACCTCCAGCACAGGGAGAGGAGTTGGATAAGGCACTTGAGGGGGATGTGGTGCATCCTGGAGAGAGAGAGAGAGGCTCTGGGGCTGCTATCTGTGCAGGGGTGATATACAGACCTCCAGCACAGGGAGAGGAGTTGGGTGAGGCACTTGAGGAGGATGTGAGGCATCCTGGAGAGAGAGGCTCTGGGGCTGCTGTCTGTGCAGGGGTGATATACAGACCTCCAGCACAGGGAGAGGAGTTGGATAAGGCACTTGAGGAGGATGTGGGGCATCCTGGAGAGAGAGAGAGAGAGAGAGGCTCTGGGGCTGGTATCTGTGCAGGGGTGATATACAGACCTCCAGCACAGGGACAGGAGTTGGATAAGGCACTTGAGGAGGATGTGGGGCATCCTGGAGAGAGAGGCTCTTGGGCTGCTATCTGTGCAGGGGTGATTTACAGACCTCCAGCACAGGGAGCTGAGTTGGGTGAGGCACTTGAGGAGGATGTGGGGCTGCTATCTGTGCAGGGGTGATATACAGACCTCCAGCACAGGGAGAGGAGTTGAATAAGGCACTTGAGAAGGATGTGGGGCATCCTGGAGAGAGAGGCTCTGGGCTCCTATCTGTGCAGGGGTGATATACGGACCTCCAGCACAGGGAGAGGAGTTGGATAAGGCACTTGAGGAGGATGTGAGGTATCCTGGAGAGAGAGAGAGGCTCTGGGCTGCTATCTGTGCAGGGGTGATATACAGACCTCCAGCAGAGGGAGAGCAGTTGGATAAGGCACTTGAGGTGGATGTAGGGCATCCTGAAGAAAGAGAGGGGCTCTGGGGCTGCTATCTGTGCAGGGGTGATACACAGACCTCCAGCACAGGGAGAGGAGTTGGATAAGGCACTTGAGGGGGATATGGGGCATCCTGGAGAGAGAGGCTCTGGGGCTGCTATCTGTGCAGGGGTGATATACAGACCTCCAGCACAGGGACAGGAGTTAGGTAAGGCACTTTAGGAGGATGTGGGGTATCCTGGAGAGAGAGAAAGGCTCTGGGGCTGCTATCTGTGCAGGGGTGATACACAGACCTCCAGCACAGGGAGAGAAGTTGGATGAGGCACTTGAGGAGGATGTGGGGCATCCTGGAGAGAGAGGCTCTGGGGCTGCTATCTGTGCAGGGGTGATTTACAGACCTCCAGCTCAGGGAGCTGAGTTGGGTGAGGCACTTGAGGAGGATGTGGGGCTGTTATCTGTGCAGGGGTGATATACAGACCTCCAGCACAGGGAGAGGAGTTGGATAAGGCACTTGAGGAGGATGTGGGGCATCCTGGAGAGAGAGGCTCTGGGCTCCTATCTGTGCAGGGGTGATATACAGACCTCCAGCACAGGGAGAGGAGTTGGATAAGGCACTTGAGGAGGATGTGAGGCATCCTGGAGAGCGAGGCTCTGGGCTGCTATCTGTGCAGGGGTGATATACAGACCTCCAGCACAGGGAGAGCAGTTGGATAAGGCACTTGAGGAGGATGTAGGGCATCCTGAAGAGAGAGAGGGGCTCTGGGGCTGCTATCTGTGCAGGGGTGATACACAGACCTCCAGCACAGGGAGAGGAGTTGGATAAGGCACTTGAGGAGGATGTGGGGCATCCTGGAGAGAGAGGCTCTGGGGCTGCTATCTGTGCAGGGATGATATACAGACCCCCAGCACAGCGATAGGAGTTGGATAAGGCACTTGAGGAGGATGTGGGGCATCCTGGAGAGAGAGGCTCTGGGGCTGCTGTCTGTGCAGGGGTGTTATACAGACCCCCAGCACAGGGAGAGGAGTTGGATAAGGCACTTGAGGAGGATGTGGGGCATCCTCCAGAGAGAGTCTCTGGGGCTGCTGTCTGTGCAGGGGTGTTATACAGACCCCCAGCATAGGGAGAGGAGTTGGATAAGGCACTTGAGGAGGATGTGGGACATCCTGGAGAGAGAGACTCTGGGGCTGCTACCTGTGCAGGGGTGATATACAGACCTCCAGCACAGGGAGAGGAGTTGGATAAGGCACTTGAGGAGGATGTGGGGCATCCTGGAGAGAGAGAGAGGCTCTGGGGCTGCTATCTGTGCAGGGGTGATATACAGACCCCCAGCACAGGGAGAGGAGAGGAGTTGGATAAGGCACTTGAGAAGGATGTGGGACATCCTGGAGGGAGAGGCTTTGAGGCTGCTATCTGTGCAGGGGCAATATACAGGACTCCAGCACAGGGAGAGGAACTGAATAAGGCACTTGAGGATGTGGGGTATCCTAGAGAGAGAGGCTCTGGGGCTGCTATCTGTGCAGGAGTGATATACAGACCTCCAGCACAGGGAGAGGAACTGAATAAGGCACTTGGGGAATCCATCATCAGGAGGGCAAATAAAGGCAAATGTAAGCGGAGTGAGTGCAGAGCAGATAAAGAAAGCCAAAGCTAAATTTTATAGGCAAAAATTGGATAAAAATAATGACCCTCATAAATTGTGGCAAAACTGTTGATCAGTTAACTAATCCCAGGAGTTCTAGTCCTGCTAAGCCCTTGCAGTTGATGTACGAAGGAAAATTGGTTAGTGACGCCAGTGCAAACTCTGAGATTCTGAACACCTACTTTGTAAATCCACCATGTTTGGGAAATCTCCCGCTTTCTAGGGGATTGAGTGATGGAAGTACTATCAAGCCCACCTTTTCGTTTCAGGGTGCCGAGTGTCTCGGAGGTTCGTAATAACCTACACAGTCTTAAATGAACATAAATCCCCTGGGCCTGATGGCATAGAAGGTACATTTTTAAAACTTGCAACTGAGGAAATAGCACCGATTATTACTTTTCTTTTTAATTGGAGCCTAAGTCAAGGTAATTTTCCAGCAGTATGGAAAGAAAGTAAAGTAACACCCATTTTTAACGGTGGAAATGCTTCTGAGCCGGGGAATTGCCGACCAACAGTGCTTTTTTGTCTGTTGTTTAACTGTTTGGAACATCATATACATTCACAACTGGCTGAATATTTGCATGGTCAGGGTTAAGGAAGGGCAACTCGACAACGACTGCTCAGTTGGAATTTAACGATCTAGTGTCCTGTTCCTTGGACTCCAAGGTGGAGACTGCAATCATTTTTTTTTTTTTTTTTGTTATTTCTTTATCTCCTTTGTGCCTCGTGACCCACCACTCCTTCGGGCTGCCTAGGTCTCATCCACTCCGCCTGTCCCTTCCTGAGCCCCCCAGCCTCATATCGCAGCTGCGCCTAGGGTAACCAGGACGTGACCCTTTGCTAGGCAGGTCCCCCTCCTCCGAGAGGGAAGGCACCATGAGGGGCAACCAGCACATACTTGGCCCCAGGGTGCTGCTGAGGTGGAGGGTCTCCTTCAGGGCATCGGCGGCAGCGGTGGACCGGCAGCCGTCATCCAGTCGGTCGTGAAGCAGATTTTCTGCTTTTCTGTACTGTTCCCTCCTGCGTGCATCTGCAGAGCTCCTGGTCTCCACCAGAGGCCACTGCAGTGCAACGTCGGCCCAGTACCCACCCCTGGAGAGGAGAGCAGTCCTACGGATGCTCAATCCTCTCCTTCTCCTGCCAGCTCCTGGCGTCCTTAGTCTGTTCCCGAACCCGGGTCGCCGGCGTGGTTCAGGGCAAGGCACCAGTGCCTCAACCCTCTGCACCACCGGGCCGGCCTGCAATCATTTTTATAAATTTATCTAAGGCTTTCGATCCGGTGGACTACCTTCTGTTACTTGATAAGATAGCAGCCCTGGGGGTAAGAGAAGGCCCCTGGAAATGGATTAAGTCCTATCTGGAGAACCACTCCCAGATGGTGTCAGTCTCTCAGGGTCTCTCACCAAGGAAAGATGTCGTACGTGGGGTACCCCAGGGGTCTATCTTTGGTTCCTTCTTGTATTTGCTTTTTAACGATGACCTTGCTTAGGGAGTGCAGTTTTCCTCGGTGAGATGGTATGTGGATGACACTGTTCTCGTTGCCACGAGTAGGATTTGTCAGATCTTAGGGAAAAACTAAACTCCAGGCAGATTTTCTCAGTGTACAGGGGTGGTTCTCCAGGTCAAGGCTTATAATGAATGCCAAAAAAAAACCTAAACTGGTTCATTTTAGATCAAAAACAACCCACAGTTACATATTTTGGCAAGTGATGGTTAACAGATTTTCACGTTGGTGAATATAGATATTGAGGTGTGCTTTTTGTTTCTAATGTTACCATTTGCTGGACATATAAACTCAGTTGTTAACAATACCAACAAATGTTAGGGGCCTTTAAGACGAACTACTGTGTCTCTTAAAAGACATGCTAGGAAAAGAATTGCTGAGCAACTAGCACAGCCTTATTTGGAATATGATAATTTGGTCATACTGTACTGCAGCAAAAGGGCTGTTAGACAAGTTAGATAAGTTACATTACAAACTGGCCCAGTATGTATTGGGTTGTAGTTTGATTACTCATCATTGTGCAATGTTTGAAAAGTTAAACTGGCAGTCCCTGGGCATAAGATGTACTAAAAACTGACTGAAACTGCTGCACAAAAACTTGTTGTTTCAACCAAATCACTATCTTACTCATCCTGTATTCTGTGAAAAAGGGGATAAAGTCACGAACTGAATAGATCGGTGCACATAAATAAAACGGGGTTTGCCACGTGCAATAGAAATACGTTAGTTGCCGTACTGGTCCTTGTATAAGATCCAGAAGTAAATGGTTTGATATCTTCTATTGGACCAACATAGATGTTACTAAAAGAAAACAGTGTCTAAGCTTTTGGACCAACCAAGTCCTATCTGGAGAACCACTGCCAGACGATGTCAGTCTCCCAAGTGCAATAGCAGATTTGGTGAAAAAACACTGTTTTCTGGTTGCTTTACATTGGAACAAACTGCCTTATTCTGTCCACACTTTGTCATCTGTACCTGCTTTTGCCAAAGAATTGATAGCTGCTTCTCAAATGCTTGTGATTGTTGTTTTGTGACTTACATTTTACATTTTCTATTTTGTTTTATAGTACTTTATACACAGGGACTGTCTTGTAAACATGGATATCGTTCCCTAATGGCATGTTATGTTACCTGTATGAAAGTAAAGTTTTTATCTATCTCTCTATCTATCTAACCAATTATCTTTCTATCTACAAACATTATCTATCTATCTATCTATCTATCTATCTATCTATCTATCTATCTATCTATCTATCTATCTATCAGTCTGTCTGTCTGTCTATCTATCTATCTTTCTGTCTGTATGTATGTATGTCTGTCTATCTATTCATCTATCTACAGACAGTATTTATCTATCTGTCTATCTACCTATCTGCATACATTATCTATCTATCTATCTACAGACAGTATCTATCTCTCTATCTAACTATCTACAGTCTCTATCTAACTACAGACATTATCTATCTATCTAGCTAGCTAGCTACATAGAGTATCTATCTGTCTAATCAATTATCTATCTATCCATCGATCCAATTATCTGTCTATCAATCAATCAACATACAGTATCTAGCTATCTATCTGTCTGTCTGTCTGTCTGTCTCTACCTATCTACAGACATTATCTATCTACCTATCTACAGACATTATCTATCTACCTATCTAATGATCTATGTGTCTGTCTGTCCATTTATTTGTCTACAGTATATATCAACAGTATTATCTTTCTTTCTCTATTTGTCTACTGTATCTATCTACTTATCTATGTATGTATCCATCTATCTTTATCTAAGGAAGAGCTGCTAGGTGGGGAATTCCATCTGCCAGATGTGGATTGGAGTATTCCAGCCGCAACATCAGCAAGGAGCAGGGCCATCCTTGACTTCCTACAAGGGGCTTTTCTCAGGAGAGAGTCCATGAATCCCCTAGGGATGCGGCAGTGCTGGGCCCGGTGCTTACAATCAGGAACAGCATTGTAGATGTCACATGGGCAGTCCTCTCAGTACCAGCGATCATTGTACAGTGTGGTCTAACTTTAAGATAGGAACCTTGACCAACCACATGGGGATGAGGGTCCTGGACTTCACAAGGGCATATATTACAGAAATGGGAGACTGACTAAGAAACTGCCTCATGGGGGATTGACAAGGAGGGGTAGAGGTAGAGTGGGGAAAAATAGGGGTGGGCATAATTAAGGCAACCAGCCTCTGCATGAAGGAAGTGAGTAAACGCAAAAGGAAAAAGAGATCATTATGGTTCTCTAAGGAAGTGGCCAGGGTGGTGAAGGAAGAAAAGGGTAGCATTCGGGAGGTATTAGGAAACGCAGAGGGAGGAAGACAGAGAGGTGTACCAGGCAAAACACAGGGAAGGAGGTAAGGCAGTGAGGGGGACAAAGGCCCAGAGAAAGGAAAGAATAGCCAAATGGGGTAAGCCTTTTTTTCTATAGCGGTTCTTTCTCCCCACCATAGCCATTCTTCTTTTTCCAGAGATTCACCCTGATCCCACGGATGTACACCATCAGATCAAGAGCCTCCTTGGCTCCCAGTAGCCCACTGGCTACCCCCACAGCTTGCTCCACATGGCAGGATCTCCAGAGGGAGGGCCATCCTTCCCCAAGCCAGTCCACACACACGTGCGTGGATCAGGATCTAGTTCCAGGAGCCGCCTAGGCTCAGACTGACATTTAGACAGCAGTGGAGTTTTTGTCCCTCTCCTTCCTTGACAAAAGCACAGCTCCTAGTGGCCTTGCATGCTCACAGTTAACCCTGCGGCAGTAGCAAGCTCCCTGGCCCAGCCGCAGGGGTCGCTGTGGTGGTACGGCTCGCTGCCCAACCCTCACTGGCCAAGAGGAACTGTCACATGGCATCTGCCTCGGCCCAGGTGTGCTGTTAGGCCATCAGGGCAGATTGAAGATAAGATGCTCTTCAGGTACATAAGTGAGAAGAGGAAAGCGGGGGCAGGGATTGTGAAGATAAGGAGGGTGGCATAGGGAGACTGCACAGAAGGGGAGCAAGAAAAAGCAGACATCCTGTACAAGTACTTCCGTTCAGTCTTCACAGTGGGGGGAAGGGTGGGATGGACCACCAGGGAGCAGCAGGGATGGGGGGGTGGACTCAAGTCCATTTTCAGAGGAAAGAGGGACGTGCAGCTCTAAAAGTGGACAAGGCTACGGGACTGAATGGGAAACACTCAAGGGGTACTAAAAGAACTCAGGGAGGTGCTGGCTTACCCACTGATGGCCTTGTTCAACAGCTCACTGGAATTGGGCTTGGTTTTGAAGGACAGGAGGACAGCAGATGTGGTAATCAGGGAAGAAGCTGGCCAACCAAAAGCTGGTGAGCATCACCGCGATGGTGGGGAAATTAATGGACACACTGTTAATGAAAAGGTTGGCAGAGTATCTTGAATCAAATGGGATGTAAGACCACAGACAACATGGATTCAAAGGGGGTGGGGTCATACCAGATGAATCAGATTGATTTCTTTGACTGGGTAACCAAGGAAATAGATCAGCATAGGGCTGTGGACGTGACCTATCAGGACTTTAGCTAGGCCTTTGACACTGTGCCACACAGCAAGGCTGATTAAAACAATTAAGCAGTCTAGGGGTGGGATCCAAAGTGGTGAACTGGATTAGAAATTGGTTGACGGATAGGCAACAGAGGGTGGTGATTAATGGCACTCTGTCAAAGGATGGACCAGCGACCAGTGGCGTGCCGCAGGGCTTAGTACTGGGACTGGTCCTCATCAATGTCTTCATAAGTGACACTGCAGATAAACTGGAAAGGAAGGTATGTCTTTTTGCAGATGATACCAAAATCTGTAAAAGGGGGGACAATCAGGATGGGGTGGAAAGTCTGTGTAGGGATCTTGGGAAACTTAAGGAGTGGTCAGAAATATGGCAGTTGGGTTCAATGCCAAAAAGTCCAAATTTATGCACCTAGGGTAGAGGAACCCAGGAACTAAGTATAGGAATGGGGGAGATACTGTCAGCCAGTAAGTAGCAGAGTGACCTTGGGGTTATCATTCCTGGTGACCTCACAGCGACAGTGCAGTGTGATGAAGCAGTGGATAGGGTCAGTGCAATGCAGGGAAACATTAGAAGAGGCATCTCTAGCAGGAGAAGGGAGGTGGTGTTGCCACTGCATCGCTTACTAGTGAGACCCCACCTGGAGTATTGTGTCCAGTTCTGGAGGCAGCACCTCAGAATGGACATAGACAGGGTGAAGGCAGTCCAAAGATGGGCAACTCAAATGGTGCAGGGGTCACACCAAAGCTCTAAGAGGTGAGACTGAGGGGTTTCAACATGTACACCGTGCAACAGAGGAGAGCGAGAGGGGACATGAGAGACCTGCAAGAACCTCATGGAGGTGAATAGCATGCAGGAGGAGAGCCTCTTTCAATAGAGACAGATCATCAGGACCAGAGGGCATGCGATGAAGCTGGAGGGGGAGGGTGTTACAAAGGATGTGAGGAAGTACTGCTTCACTGAAAGAGTGGTAAATGCCTGGAATAGACTGTCAGCAGAAGTGGTGGATGTCAAAACAGTAGGTGGCTTCAAGTACGCATGGGATAGACATAAGAGAATATCAGTGAATAGGCAGGGAGGAAGGAGGGTTTCCAGAGGTCAGTTAGGATCTGAGGAAGCAGACTAGGCAGGGACCATCTGGGCAGACTGGGTGGGCCAAGCTGTCCTTTTCTGCCAGCAAAGTCTATGTTTCTGTATGTTTATTTTTTCTATTTTTGCTTCATTTCTCTTTGCCAGCTGCCAGGTCCTCCTTCCACCTGCCCAAGCCCATCTGCCCACTGTAGGAGTCCTCAGACATTTCAACCTGCCATCAGCCTGTGCTCGAGATCCTTTTTGGCACCCCAGCCATAACCCACGGCTTGTCCCCTGCAGGTGGGATCTCCCCAGTTCCCCAAGCCAAAAGGAGGATACTTCACTCGATCATCAATGCCCGGGAGGAGGAGCTAGTGAGGCACGGGAGGAGTCGGAAGAACCCTACTGTGGCGAGTAGGGTGGCTCCATCTGCCAGGTGCTGCTGAGTTATTCCTGCCCAAGCCAGTATCCCTCACTAGGGGGTGGTCCTGAGAAGTGACCTAGCAGAGTGCCTATCAGGGCCGTTGGAAGGGTTGGTGAGCCCTGCCCTACCTCCAGAACTCCCCTGCTGGCCCCACTCTAGGCATGCAACGGCTCCATGTCACTCACCAGGTGAGCAGGTGCACACTGACATGAGACCACACCAGAGGGACCACTTTTTCCTTCCTACATGACATACCCTTCCCCTAGGGCACCAGGAGGCAGTTGTGCAGAGGAAGGAGGGACCCTCCCTCCTAGAGGAAGGAGGCATCCAGATAGATGCCAGATCCTCACCTCACCGTTCAGCACTAGACATCCCAGATTTGGGTCTACATGTGTTTCTAAGTGCTGTATACCTCCATGAAAGGCGGTAGAGGGGAAATGTTAAAACATGGGAGGTTTGCATTAAATGGGGCATTCCTCATGTTCATACTAGCTGCTGATTTTCAAATGAAAGCAGTTGGCTGGAGCTGGCACACATCAAATGGGGGATAGTGAAAGTAAAAGTTTGCTTTTCTACCCCACTGCCTAAGGGGATCCTTGCACTCTGAACGGGTCAGCTCTTCCACATCCCTCCAGGCATCAGCTGCCTGCCTGCCCCCCACTGCCTAAGGGTATCCTTGCACCCTGAATGGGTCAACTTCTCCACATTCCTCTAGGCATCAGCTGCCTGCCTGCTCCCCACTGTCTAGGGGGATCCTTGCACCCTGAACGGCTCAGCTCCTCCACATCCCTCCAGGCATCAGCTGCCTGCTCCCCTCTGCCTAAGGGGACCCTTGCGCCCTGAATGGGTCCACTCCTCCACATCCCTCCAGGCATCAGCTGCCTGCTCCCCTCTGCCTAAGGGGATCCTTGCACCATGAATGGGTCAGCTCCTCCACATTCCTCCAGGCATCAGCTGCCTGCCTGCTCCCCACTGTCTAGGGGGATCCTTGCACCCTGAACGGGTCAGCTCCTCCACATTACTCCAGGCATCAGCCACCTGTCTGCTCCCCACAAACCTATGGGAATCCTTGCACCCTGAATGGGTCAGCTCCTCCACATCCCTCCAGGCATCAGCTGCCTGCTCCCCTCTGCCTAAGGGGATCCTTGCACCATGAATGGGTCAGCTCCTCCACATTCCTCCAGGCATCAGCTGCCTGCCTGCTCCACACTGTCTAGGGGGATCCTTGCACCCTGAATGGGTCAGCTCTTCCACATTCCTCCAGGCATAAGCCGCCTGCCTGCTCCCCACTGCTTATGGGTATCCTTGCACCCTGAATGGGTCAGCTCCTCCACATTACTCCAGGCATCAGCCACCTGTCTGCTCCCCACTGCCTAAGGGGATCCTTGCACCCTGAATGGGTCAGCTCCTCCACATTCCTCCAGGCATCAGCCACCTGCCTGCTCCCCACTGCCTAAGGGGATCCTTACACCCTGAATGGGTCAGCTCCTCCACATCCCTCCAGGCATCAGCTGCCTGCCTGCTCCTCACTGCCTAAAGGGATCCTTACACCCTGAACAGGTCAGCTCCTCCACATCCCTCCAGGCATCAGCCACCTGCCTGCTCCCCACTGCCTAAGGGGATCCTTACACCCTGAACGGGTCAGCTCCTCCACATCCCTCCAGGCATCAGCTGCCTGCCTGCTCCTCACTGCCTAAGGGGATCCTTGCACCCTGAATGGGTCAACTCCTCCACATTACTCCAGGCATCAGCCACTTGCCTGCTCCCCACTGCCTAAGTGGATCTTTACACCCTGAACAGGTCAGCTCCTCCACATCCCTCCAGGCATCAGTTGCCTGCCTGCTCCCCACTGCCTAAGGGGATCCTTGCACCATGAATGGATCAGCTGCACCACATCCCTCCACACATCAGCTGCCTGCCTGCTCCCCACTGCCTAAGGTACGGTGCAATTTGGAACTGAAGTTGCTTTACTGGACCTTGAGGCAGCTTAACAGACTACCTCTCCAATGGGGCAGTGCCCTCGGACTGTCCCTATTTTTATTCATTACCTTGGGGAAAGTCCTTAAGCAGGGTGAAGAGCTGGGATTACTGCAGCTCTTTCTCTGTGTAGCTCTCTGGGTGATTTTTTTCATTGACCCTCCCTCCCCCACCTCCTTCCTTTATTATGTTTGCTTGCACGCATGTGCAAGAAACATAGTGCCACCATATGACTTTTCGTAGGTGTGCCACTTAGCTTCCAATGCCCTGCTCCCTTTTGCAGGTGCTGTTTCACCGCACCAATACACGTCTGAGCTGTCTATGACAACAGTTCAGATGCAGTGGTGTACAGTTGAAAGTAAAAAAAACGCTGCAATCAGCGGTGGTAATGTGTAGGCAATTTGCATAATGCCGTCGTCGGCAGTATGCAAATTGCCTGCACACCACACTGCATCTGAACTGTCATAGACAGTTCTTCTTCCCCCTGACCTGAGCACCTACTAGCACACTGGGAGCCCACCCCAGCATGTTCATGCACTCCCCCACCTGCACATCGTATCCCGGTCGGCTCCACTGGCCCCCCAAACAACCTTCCAACTGCCACGCTGGGAGCCCACCCCAGCATGGCAACAGACCGTTGTCCCTATGGCCAACGGGGGTGCCCAGTCACCGTTGGCTCTACTGGCCCCCCCCAAACAACCTTCCAGATGCCACGCTGGGAGCCCACCCCAGCGTGGCAAAAGTCCCGTGTCGTCTTCCTGAAAATGAAAAAAAACTGTAAGAAAAATGGTCCTCATTGACTGTCTCACCCCTTCCCCCAATCCGCGCCCACCCTCTGTGCACCCACCTCCCCACCTCCCTCACCCCATACTTACCTCTGGAGCCTGGCACAATGATCTTCAGTGGACCGGGAACACGTCTGCACTCTTCAAAGCCGACTGCAAACTGAAGAAATGCCGGTAAGCTGTATAATCACATAAATGGGGGGTTTTCAACTTTGGTTCATATCTCGGCCATTTTGGGGAATTGTTTCACCAAATTTTCCACATGGGGTTATTGGGACCCCACCTCATTAACTCAGTCACTGTCATTTTGTTATGCAGTCCTGAAAGGTGATTTCGCGGTCACTGCGCGGAACCACCTTTTGGGACTGAGTAACGAAATGACAGTGTCACGATCCATGAGGTAGGCCCAAAACCCTATGTTGAAAATTTGGCTGAAAAATTCCAAAAATGAACTGTTTTACGAGTGTGTTGGGTATTATTTCACGCGAATAATCAGAATCAAGAAATTTTACTATTTTCGCCTCCAGATTTTCCACATTGCCATTTTACTACACCTCCTTATGAGCAGTACAGCTGTAATTTTCACATCTCACCCAAAATGTGTTTTCACACATGTAGCGCACAATGGCACAGTCGGTGTGCGAAATCAATGTTCGGGACAGATTAAGAAAATCACAGTGACACTGTTCATGAGCAGAGCTCTTAAAATGGCTATGTTCAAAATTTGGTGACAAAAGTCCATAAAATGACTGTGTTACGAGTGTGCATTGCACAGTTTCTACGTACCCTCGTAAGATAACGAATTTGTAATATTTTCAGTCCAGATTTTCTACAGTGGCATTTTTCCACACCTCCTTATGAACAGTACAGCTGTCATTTTTCACACCCTGGCCGAAATGTGTTTTCGCATTTCCGATGCAGAAATGCGTGGTCGCTGCGGGAAATTAGTGTTCGGGACAGATTATGAAAATCACAGTAACACTGTTCATGAGGGGAGGTAACAAAATGCCTGTGTTGACAATCTGCTGTAAACAGTACCCAAACTAACTACAGTTTCTACACACGCTCGTGACTTCACCAGTTTTTTTATATTTTCACTCCAGATTTTCAACATTGACATTTTTACACCTCCTCATGAACAGTACAGCTGTCATTTTTCACATCCTGTTCAAAATGTGTTTTCGCATCTGTGGTGCCAAATGGTGTGGTCGCTGTGCAAAATCAGCTTTCAGCTAACAAACTGATATTGCCACTGTTCATGAGGTAGGGGTCACAAAAAAACATGCTGAAAAATTGGAGTGTAAATACCAATGAACGCCTGGGGCGTTAGGGTTTCCGACCGTAGCGCCCCACCTTGTAGAGACTGACAGGCATCAGGGGTGTGACTTGGGATTGTCGCCTGTAATGCTCATACTATTCCACCCCCACTCACACTCTGCAGCCAGTGACAGACATCGAGGTGTGCCTTGGATTCTTTGGCCCCAAAGTTCACCCCATTCTCCTATACTGCACCCATCTCACTGTATTTCCTTATGGAATGGGGTGAGCCTAAGGCCCAAAGACCCCAAGGCACACCATGACACTTGTCGGTGTCTACATGGTAGGGTGTGGTGAAATGGCATGGCCGTTATGCCTAACACCCCAAAGGCACACCCCAATGCCTGTCAGTCTCTGCAGGGTGGTAGTGGGGTTGGATTCAGTTCAGTACTTCACTGCCATTCCTAGTATGCAGCTCTCTAACTCCTACACTACCAATGCCAGCAAGAAAACATTCGGCATTGACAAATGCTTGTTAAATATACTTTCTCTCTCCCCCAGTGACCTGCCCCTACTTCTCTCAGGTTTCACTTTCTTTCCCTTTCTCTCTCTGTCTTAAAGGGATAGTACCTCATTCCTGAGGCTTGTGCATTAGAATGTTGATTAGGACCTCTGGGACACTATTATGCATCGTCATACTCACTCTGTTATCCCCAATGGGCCCTCCATGCCCAAGGTTGCCTCCTTCCTCCCATCTAAACCACCAAGAGACAGTCCTTAATGTGTATGTCTCAGTCACCTCCCCCTACCAGGGGTCCACAAGCTACACCCAGCATGGGCATCCAAGGACCTGGTCACAGTGCTGTTACTCAGAAGATCCCTCCTTGTACCGCTCATCCCTGGATTCATTGGCCACTTTAGCACCACTAAAGTACTTGCATCCAGCAAAAGGCAACGGTCAAGAAAATGTATACTCTTACTGGAACACATTACTCATTTGCTGCTACTACTACATCTCCTACCTTTGGGCAATATTCACAAAATTAAAACACAGGTGCCCAGCAAATAAGTAAGGCAACGACAGAAAAAGCTAATACTGGAACAACTCCTAAGACTGCTCTTGCTTCTCCTACTCCTGATGTCTGGCAATGCGCATCCCAACCCGGGCCCTCCAATGACTCTCAATGCTAGACAGCGTAAAACTACAGGTCTCGTGTTCTCATCTCTAAACATCTGCAGCCTCCTCCCAAAAATTGACAGTCTCAAGGCTTGGGTCTCTCAGCACCACCCTGATGTCATATCTGTTGTGGAAACATGGCTTTCTCCAAAAATACCAGATACTGCCACATCCCTGCCCGGCTACACCCTGTACCAACAGGACTGGCGCTCAGAAAGAGGTGGAGGGTGTGTCATTTACACCAGAGTTACACTCCAGGGATATGTCATACCCCCCCCCCCCAGCAATGACAATCTCCAGGGACTAGCCATCAAACTAATGCTAGGAGCACACAACAGAGTGCTCACCCTACTGTCCGTATACATCCCACCTAAGCAGACCACACCTGGCATCAACAACCTACTGGACTACATCAGCACAGCCTAAACTCTGAAACAATGCTGTTGCAAGACTTCAGTATCAGCTGGGTCTCACCTGCTGCTAACACCATCAAAGATACCCTTGCCACAATCCATTTCTCCCAACTGGTGGACATGCCGACTCAAACCAATTACAAGATGGGCACCAGCACACTTCTGGACTGGGTTCTCTCGAACCGCCCTTCCCACATCACAGATCTCACCGTGCTCCCTGACTCACTGAGTGACCACTCCCCTGTCAGTTTCCTCTGGAACAACAACTACCACAAACCCCCTGCCAGAACCATAAAAAAACGCCTACTCCTAAAGGGCCACCTTCTGCAACTAAAGGACGACCTAAAGCAACAGAACTGGTCTGACCTGTATGAAATCACGGATGTGGACACTGCACTAGAGCTCTTTATCTCAAAATTCAATGTGGCCTGAGACAAACACACTCCCATCACAGGGAGAAAAAACAGAGAGCCTATAAATCCTTGGATTACCCCGGAACTACTGGCACAACTAAATGCAAGAGACCAACTCTGGCAGACAGCATGGGCACATGGCACTCCAACTAACATCCAAAGGTATAAAAAGGCCTACAATGACTGCATAAAGGCAGTCCATGAGGCAAAAAGCAAATTCTACAAGGAAGTGCTCACTAATAGTTGGAATAGCAGCAAATCGTTCTGGGCCAATCTAAATTATATCACTGGGAAGGACCCTAAAATAGCCCCAGCCATGCTAAATGTTGAGAGTATCCCTACCTTGGACCCTCTGCTCATCGCCAACTCTCTGAACCTCGCCTTCTCAGATCTCAGTAATATGCTCCTGATGAACTTCTTCAATACCCCTGCTTCAGGGGTCAGTGAGAAGACCCCAGCATGACCAAACCGGCCACTCTTCCATTTCAAACTGGTATCCGAAGCCGCAGCTAGAAAATACCTAGAAAAAGCCTTCAGCAAATCAAGGCACTGTGGGGATTCTCTGGACCTAAACTTTGTTCAACTAACACTAGATCAAGTACTTGGTCCACTGACAAAGATAATTAATCTATCCCTCTGCCACTCCAAATTCCCCCAAATCTGGAAAGCTTTCATGGTCACACATAGGTGGTGACTGGTCTCTTCAAAACAACTACAGGCCGATCTCTATACTCCCCCCTGCTCTCCAAGGCCCTTAAAAGGATTGTGGCTGACCAACTGGTGGAGTACCTCAATCAATATCAGCTCCTATGCCCAGAACAGTATGGTTTCTGAGCCGGCCATAGCACCATCACGGCTGTCCTGGAATTTACCGGATTCATACATAGTGCTCTTGACAAAGGGCACATTGTAGGGGCGGCCTTTGTTGACCTATCAAAGACATTTGACATGGTCCATCATGCCCTCCTCCTTGAACAGCTCTCGGACATAGGGTTAACCCTAGAAACCGTAGCATGGTTTTGTAGCTAGCTTAGCCTGGGACATCCTATCAGAAAGTCGACCAATCAGATCAGGGGTACCACAAGGATCCATACTCGGTCTGTTACTCTTCAGTGTCTTCCTAAACAACCTCCCAGATGCTTGCAATAGCTGTGTGCTCCTCTATGCAGATGATGCAGTGATCTTTACTAGCAACCTCGACCCCGCACTTCTGGAATATGACCTACAGAGCAGCTTCGCAGCGGCTGAAAAATGGTTCAAAGAGCAAAAACTGGTCATGAACTTTAAAAAGACTAAGACCATGCTCTTCACCACTGCCCAAAACAAGCTAAAAGGCTATCCCCTGACAATGCAGAATGACTACGGTAACACCCTGGAACTAGTCCTCCATTTCAAGTACCTGGGAATCAGACTGGACACTGCCCTGTCTTACACACGGCACATTGACATCACGGCCAAAGCCTTTAACACCAGGATTGGTATCCTGTACAGGCACAGACATTGCATGACCTATGAAGCTCTGAACTTGGCAATTAACAGTTCAGTCATCACCTTGATTGACTATGGCCTAGCTGTTTATGGCTCTTCTACTGACACAGCACTCCAACGCTTCTCAACAGCCTTAAACAAAGCCTGTTGCCTGCTCATTAATGTCCCAAAACTCACCCACACCTATGAGCTTTATTCGCAATCGGGCTGGCTTCAATTGAAGGACAGAATTCTTTATCAAACCTGCCTACTCGCTAAAAAAGTCTCACTAAACTTACTTCCTCAAGGAGTTCTGAGCTTTCTATCACCACATATATATGCCAGGCACACCAGGAGCTTGACTACACAAGTATTCAATGTGCCCAGGTGCAGCACAACTATGGCCCAGTGATCCTTTGCTCACCAGGCCCCTCTGTGAGCAAATGGTCTACCACCTGACATAGCCAGAGCCATAATACTTGGTTCCTTTAAGTGCAAACTCCATCAGCACCTCACCAACAATAGTACCTGTAGATGCCCCTGCTAGTCTGTGCCTGCAGCTTTAGTCCGCCTCAGCACTTCCAACTCTTGACCTGCCAAGTTAAGTCTTTGCCCAAGCACTTGCCTCCCACCCCATTTTTCCCTAGCACTTGCCTCCCACCCCCTACCCCTTGGCTGTTTTCTTTCCCTCTGCCCTTCCTATCCCAGCTCCCACTGCCCCTCCCTACCTCACCATAACAGTCTGCCTCTGCCTCTCTCTCTTCCGCAGGATGCTGGCATACCATGTACTATGCCCTAGCACAATTTGTATAACTGTTTGTCATTGCAACCCATGTACTGTTGAAATTTTTTTTGTACTCTGTATAATTTACTGTAATTATATTGTGTCTTCTTGTGTTAATGTATCTGACATGGAACCTCTCAACAAGCATCTGCTCACAGGTGATATCCAAGATTTTAATAACTAAATAAAATGATAATGCCAGCTCCAACCAATCCTAACCAACAGTGCGAATATTTTTGCCACTCTAGGTCACTGGTATCACATCATATGGGTGAAGCAAATTGAGCAGGTCAAATTTGAGTGACTCAGTTTGCTCGCCCGATGGGATAGCAACTGTTAAAGAATGTTGACCGGAGGGAATAGTGAGTAGAGAGTGATGAAACAGCGAGGGTGAATTGCAAGGGAGGATCACGAGGGAGGGTATAGTCAGGTGGGTTGAATGGGGGAAGATGTGTGCTGCTGTCGAGGCGGTCGCCTAGAGTGGTGGATACGGCCACCGCTCAGGATGCTGATGGTTCTGGGTTTGGGACTGCCCACAGGAATATTTTTTTGTGCTTTGTGGTGGGTGTTAGGGTTTTTTTGTGTGTTTGCTGTCCCCTGGTTCCCCCGACTGTGGTGACCCAGCGGTGGTAGCCTTCTCCTGTATACCCCTTTCCCCACTGTCCCCCCGGAGTTGATTATATCAGTATGGGGGGTGCGGGGGGCATAGCACCCCCACATTAAACGTTAAATGGTAATTTTACAGTTACATTTGTTGTACTGCCATTCCATCACCATGTTTGTAGGCACTGAGGTGGCTTAAGTGCTGATTATGCAATCAACAAAATGTACCCACTCTTGTGTGAGTCGCATTAAATTTTTCGCCATTATGACATGGAACCTAGATACCCATAGTGGCAAAAATAATACTGACATTTGCCAAGTAATATCCTCAAAGGTGTTGCATAAGTTGGGGATATTCCATGGGTTGATCACAAATAAGCTTTTTATTCACTCTGGAATGTTGCCAACAATGCTATCTGGCTATGAGTGGCGAAGTCATGAGTGCCGGGCTGCACTGCTGGCATCATGAAAGCGTGGAAAAAAAAAAGCTTATTTGGGATTAACCTATGGGATGTCCTATGTATACAATGGGCGGGTGGGCAAGTTGTTATTTTTGCACCCCTGAGCATCGCAAATGCTGAATGCTCACCATATCAGCCTGAATTACTGTAGTGTGTTAATGTATCTGACATGGTACCTCTCAACAAGCATCTGCTCACAGGTATCATCCAAGATTTCAATAAATAATGACCTATCAGAGTTTCCTGTGGCAAGCGGGAGCCCAGAGGCCTTGGTTTTGGCCTATAATAAGCCATTACTACAGCCCTGGACTCTATCGCTCCTGTCCGTGTTCGTTCTCTCTCCCTTCGCCCTCGGTCCCCTTGGTTCGATGAGGCCTTGAGGGAGATGCTGCAACTTGGACAAAGGCTAGAGCGTTGCCGGCGGAAATCCACCCTGGAGACCAACCATCTTAGACTGCTAGGTCATTATCAAGTCTATCAATCAACAATCTCCCGTAAGAACGCAGTGTTCCTTTCCGGGGAGATTGCTGCTGCTCAGAACCGACCCACTCAGCCCTTTCAAACCGAGGACAGGCTGTGCAACCCGGCTTGTCTACAGTCTCGAAGAGCCTTTTCATAGTTAGAGTGTGATGAGCTGGCTCAGTTCTTTGAAGATAAGGTGGCTGACATCAGGGTGGAGATCCAACCATCACACTCCATGGGGGCTGCCATTAATCAGCACTTGGTCGCCCCCCCCCCCTTTTTACTGGTGTACCTTTGACCTGTCGGAGTTCGTGGATGTTATGCGGATTGTCCGGAGTA
Organism: Neoceratodus forsteri; assembly: GCA_016271365.2. Lineage (NCBI taxonomy): Eukaryota > Metazoa > Chordata > Ceratodontiformes > Ceratodontidae > Neoceratodus > Neoceratodus forsteri. The sequence continues at coordinate 659,158,359 of CM028138.1, forward strand.
TGAGCCCTATGTGCTGTAGTTTGGATCCGGGCCCAACTTCCCTGATTGTGGGTTGTTGCGACATCTTTGGCCCGGTCCTGGCATGGATAGCCTGGTGCTCCCTTGAGTCAGGTGAGTTTCCTAGCTCCCCGAAGGAGGCGGTGGTGACACCCTTCCTGAAGGGAGCTTCTCCAGACCCAGACTGCCTTGCCAACTACAGACCTATCTCTAACCTTCCCTTTGTTGGGAAGGTGCTTGAGAAAGTAGTGGCCATACAGTTGGAGAATGATTTGACCATCCATAGCATTTACGAACCTCCCCAATGTGTTTTTTGTAAGAGGTACAGTACCGAAACTGCGCTGGTTTGGGTGCTCAATGATCTCCTGATGACTAGAGATCGGAAAAGCCACTCCATCTTGGTACTTCTAGATCTCTCCTCAGCATTTGACATTGTGGACCATAGGGTGCTGCTTGAGCACCTGAGGTTCATCTGTGGCCTGTCTGGTACAGTCCTCAGGTGGTTTAAGTCCGTCATCACTGGCAGAACTCAGAGGGTGGTGTCGGGGATTTATTCCTCTGAGCCTCTCTCTCTGTCATGTGGGATTCCTCAGGGCTTGGTGCTGTCCCCCATGTTGTTCATGGTGTACATGTTGCCCCTTTGAGACACTGTAAGATGGTATGGGCTGAGGTTTCACTGCTATGCTGATGATTCCCAGCTCTACCCATCTTTCGCACCTGACCAGGATAGTACACTCTTGGTATTTAATAACTGCCTCACTGAAGTCCAGGATTGGATGAATTCCAGTTGGCTGAAGTTGAACTCAGGAAGATGGAAGTGATGGTCGTGGATCCAGGATGCCGGACAGGGGGTTTGAGGGCTGGTCAGCCCACGGGGCTTTTCTTGGGGGGCTCCCAGCTTCTTGCCTCCGAATAGGTGCGGGACCTTGGGGTGGTGCTTGACAATGGGTTGACATTTCGATCTCAGGTGTCGGCAGTCGTCAAGTCATCCTTTTACCATCTGAGGAACATCGCTAGGGTCAAGCACCTTGTTCCATCCGGTGATCTTCCCACACTGGTCCACGCCTTTGTGACCTCGCACCTTGACTATTGCAACTCCCTTTACCTAGGGCTACCGGGGTTGATATCCGCTACCTGCTGCTGGTGCAGTACGCAGAAGCACAGTTGTTTACAGGGACTTCACGGTCATGTCATATCACACCGGTGCTGCACGAACTGCACTGGCTGCCGATTCAGCAGCGGATCACCTTCAAAGTTGGACTTCTGACTTATAAAGCCCTATACAGACTTAGCCCGGACTACTTAAAGAGCTTCTGTCCTCCTACCACCTTGAGCGATTGCTCCGCTCAGCTGATGAGGAGTTGCTAGAGATTCCAAGGGTGTTTTTAAAATCTTCAGGGGCCCATGCATTCATGTATGCATCCCCAGCCCTTTGGAATTCTCTAATCCGTCAGCCACAGGAGTGTCTGAACGTGGGGGGTTTCAGGCAGGCACTAAAAACATTTCTGTGGTGCCAAGAATTTGCTGCCTAATTTGTTGGATTTTATTGTTTATTTGTTTTATAGTGTTTTTATATTTTATTCTGTCTTATTCATGTTTTTATGTAAAGCACCTTGATGCTTTGAAAGGCGCTAAATAAATAAAGCTTTATTATTATTATTATTAGCGGGCAGTAGAAGCAACGTGCTTTGTCTAGGTAGGTTATGGCTGTGTGTATTTTACTGGTCCTGATTAGCTGAGGAAAGTAACCGTGAAAGGGCCGTGGTGGAAATAATAACAGCTGCAGTGGAACTAACATGTTATTTCCACCATAGCTGGATAGCAAGGCAACAAAACACTTTTTATTTACCAATGTTATTCATCATGCACATAGCGTACATATTATAGTGGCACCATCACACCACTATATTTAGGGCTGAGCAGGGTGTTTAATGTTAAACCCCGATTTTTGCACTTTAATAACTTCGCAACCATTCAACGGATTTGCATGAAAGTTTGCATGTGCCATCTCGTGGGGAAGATCTCTTGACGTGCCAGTTTTGTTCAGTCGGATGTGCTGATTCTGCAATCTGTATAGTGAAAAAGTGAATTTTGAGGGCTTTTTGCTGTTTCTTTGCTGGCCCGTAGTGCCCAGATAGTTTGGAATTCTAGCCTGACATTTTCAGGGTAGAAAGGGCCTGGCCAACAGTAGTGCCTTTCTCTGATTTGTTGAAACGATATTAATCCATTGCAGAGTTATTAATTTTTGAAATTTCGGTTCAGAGCATGCTTTATAAGCACTTCAGGATAGCTGTATGAAACAAAAAAAATCCTTTTTTGTATGGGGCCAATCCTTTTTCGTGAGTAAAAAATCTTTTTCATTTGCTGCCATCTTGTTTCCATTTTTTTTTTAAATACATTTTAAAACCCACAAAAATGACATCCTGCAGAGAGACCAAGACATCTATTTTGCTCACCGGGACTCCGTTAGGTGGATTCTTCACTTAATTGTTGGAAAAATGACCCTGTCGTTTTTTTTAAATTCGCTTTAGCCATACGAAAAAATAATCCAGCCATATGAAAAAGGATCCCTTCATACACAAAAAGAACAACTCCTTAAGGGACAATCTATACAGTATACTTTTGATTATCTGAAACCCGGTTTTTCAAAACTCCTGGTTATCCAAATTCTAATTCTGTCCCCTGAGCTTTGCCTGCTATTTTAATTAGACTGGTTAGCAATTGTTAGCACTTGTTTCACACTTAGCACTTAACGTACAAATACCTTAGTCACAATAGGCTAGCACAGCTCAACACAAAATAATGGCAGCCAAATGTAAGAGAAGTGTCCTCGACATCGCTCAAAAACTGTGTGATCTACAGTGCCTTGACAACGGTGACCTTATTTTTGAGATTGCTCAGCAGTTCCTCATTGGAAACACGACAGTCTGTGACATCCTTAGAGCCAGGGAAACGACCCGTGGGCATGTGGCCACTATGGACAGTGGTGGGGGTCTGGGTCACAGAAAAAACATGGAAAGGGGGCATGGATAAGGCACGGATACGGCATGGTACTTGTGGTTTGTCCAGAATCTGGTGAAATGGACACCAATGTCTGGCTGAGTTTTAGAAGAGAAGGCAATTCAGTTCCACAGGAACATTAATGGGATGGACAATGCCTTGGGAGCGAGTGAAGACTGGCTGAGTAGGTTTAAAAATCACCACGGCATTTAGCAGTTATCCGATGCAGATGAGCCCCTGCCCACCTGTTCTGATAACACTGGCCCCTTCAGAAAAAAAGAAGTGTGATAAATAGTCACGGAGGGACTGACTGCAACTCAAATCTATAATGCTGATGAGAGTGGCACTTGCTGGAAAATTTTGCTACCTTGGCTTGCAGGTCAGAAACGTTTGCCCATGGGTTTAAAAAAATTAAAAATGATTGACAGTCCTCATGTAAACATACGCTACAGGCAGTCACTGCTTGTGATAGGCAACACCACGAAACCACAATGTTTTAAATTAAAATGAAAATTTGTTCTTTAACCAGGCAGAACATCATTGAGCAAGCTCATTTGCCAGATGGTCCCAGAAGGATAGGCAAGGCAAGGCAAGGTTTATTTGTATGGCATCCATTCCCGAAGGCTCTGGACGCTTCACAGAAAAATAAGAATAAACGCACAATGCATAAATATCAAATAACACTACACAGTTTAAAAGACTAAAATATAAAACACCTAAAAACTGATGAAATATCATACACAGGGACTAGGCAATATGTTGTTATTCAGAATTCATTAAATGCCAGGCCGAAAAGGTGTGCCTTCAACCTCCGCTTAAAAACCTCTACCGAGGTGGCCTCCTGGACTGCAGATGGTAATGCGTCCCACAGGGCCGTCCCAGAAATGCTAAAAGCACGATCTCCAGAAGTCTTGAGCCGTAGCCTAGGAACAACCAGGAGGCCCCTTGAAGAGGCACGGAGGGAGTGGATGGAGGTCACCAGTGTCAGGAGCTCTAACAGACAGCCAGGGCCCAGTCCATTTAGGGCCCTACAGGTGAGAAGCCCCTCCTTGAAAAGGACCCTCCACCTGACCGGCAGCCAGTGCAGAGCATGCAGAACAGAGGTCACATGACTAAACCTAGAAAGGCCAATCAGTAACCAAGCTGCTGCATTCTATACTAGCTGCAGCCTGCGGAGGGTCCCTCCCGTGACCCCAAAGTAAAGAGCACTGCAGTAGTTGAGTCTGGAGGAAACAAAGGCATGCACTAGCGTCGGCAGGTCCTCAGGCAGAATGAGGGGCTTAATCCAGGCAATGTTCCGTAAATGGTAAAAACCACTGCTGACAATAGACGACACCTGATCTTCAAAAGTCAGCCTGCTGTCAAGGAACCCGCCCAGATTTAGTACCCTCGGGGAAGCTGCCAATGGAGAAGAAACCAGAACAAGACCAGAATCAGCCCCGGACAGCAACCCATCAAATCTGGTGAAAAAAATTCCTGAAAATGACCAAGTTATGAGTGTATGTTGAAATTTTTCTACGCACGAGCATTACTCTGGTAATTTTCAATATTTTGACCCCGAATTTTCAACATAGCCATTTTTTCACACTGCCTCATGAACATTACAGCTGTAGTTTTTTACATCCTGGCTGAAACATGTTTTTGCATCTGTGGCGTGCAGTGGTGTTTCGGAGGGGATTTGAAAATTGTCACCTAATGGGTTCGTGAAGTGGGGTCATAAGAAAACTATGTTTTGAAAGTTTGGAGTCAAAATATATAAAAAAAAAGAAAGAATTTATGAAGTAATATTGTTTGCAGGGATGTACGTTGCACCACTGGGGACCACGTTGCCTTACCGTGCCAGTTACCTGAGTTTAGGTGCAAACTCGGTGAGCTGGTTTAGTGGGACAAGATTGATGGGCAAGGTGCTGTAGCAAGCAGCACCAGCCTCGGCCTTGGTAGGGATGGAGCCGTGTTTTGGTGCAGATATCACACCCTGTGGTGAGCCAGAAAGCCTCACCCACAAGGTATCGACATGTGTGCTGGTGGGGGGGCTGCTGGGCCCATGCACTGGATCAGGATAGTCTCCAATATTGTATTTATCAAATTTTACACAGGTTCCAAAGGGATCTGTGCAAATGAGGATACAATTCCACTGTCAGAAAAAGAAGGGAAATTCTTTGCAAAAAAAAGTACAGTTACGTAATAACTTACCGTAACGGTAGATCTTCCAGAGATGCTCTTGCTGTAGGTATTCACAAGTAGGACTAAACTGCCAGGCATCAGGACGTCACAGAAAAATCTCTAGCTAGCAGTCTCTGGCGGGGACTGCCCCCACGTCAGGTGACCGGTGTCATCCAACGTCTGTATAAAGGGGTCAGTCCCGACACCTGCCCTCCAGTTCTTTCCCACCAAGAGCCAAAGGTCTGACAGGAGAGAAGAGGATATGGCCCCCATATCTGAATGAAGAAATTGAGGGGTTGGAGGGAGGGAAGGTAATACCTACTGCAAGAGCCTCGCTTGAAGATCTACCATTACGGTAAGTTCTTACGTAACTGTACTATCTTACTTCGAGAGGGTTCTTTCAGTAGGTATTCACAAGTAGGACTGAGTCCCAAGCAGTCTGGAACAAAAAGAAAATGTGAGGAGGAAACACCATCCACAAAGGCTGAGCTTCTAGATAGGGATCATGAGAGGATTCCCTGCAGAACAGCTAGCCCAAAGCCTGCTCTGCGTCGAGAGGCAATGTCCAAACTGTAATGTTTTGTGAAGGTATGGACGGACGTCCATGTTGCGGCTGCACAAATCTCAGCTACTGACACATTCTTAAAGGAAGCGGTAGAGGCCACGACCCCTCTAGTGGAGTGGCCTTTGACCTGACCCAGAAGGGTCTTGTGATACTTGTCATAACAGAAAGTGATACAATTGGCCAACCATTTAGAAAGGCATTGCTTGGAAACAGGGTTGCCTTCTCTCTTGTGAGCAAAAGACACAAAGAGTTGGTCTGTTTTTCCGAGATCTTTAGTCCTGTGACTGTAGTATCTCAGAATTCTATGTACATCCAGGGTATGGAGAAGGTACTCTCCTTGACTGGAGTGCTCCGTGAAGAAGGCTGGAAGCTCAATGGGCTGATTCAGAGTAGATTCAGCCACCACATTCGGAAGAAATTTAGGATTAGTACACATGGTCACTCTCTCCCTGTGGAAAATCAAACAGGGGATTTTACACATCAGGGCTTGCAATTCAGAAATCCTCCGAGCTGAGGTAATGGCCAGAGAAATAAAGTCTTCCAAGAAAGAAACATTAGCTCTGCCTCCGCTGCAGGTTTGAAGGGAGGCAGAGTAATCTTCTCCAGAATGAAATTCAGGTCCCAAGGGGGAGCAGGGTTGTGAATCGGGGGTCTTAGGTGCAAGACCCCTCGGAGAAAAGTCTTGGGAGACTTCTAGATGTGCAAACGTCCTGCTCCTGAAAGGGATGTGGAAAGCCGAAATGGCTGCTGTATGTACTTTCACTGATGAATAAGTAAGGCCCAAGTTGTACAGGTGCCTATGGTAGTCCAGAACCTTATTGGCAGGACAAGAAAAAGGTTCTAAGTTATTAGAACCCGCCCAGATAGTGAAGCATTTCCACTTCATGGCATAAGTGGACCTGGTGGATGGCTTTCTGGCCTCCACCAGGATATCTGCTACCGTGGGAGAAACTCCAAAATGCGCTTTAGCTACGTCTGAAGGAGTCATGCGTGAAGAGACTTGAGGCCTTGATGGACCAGGGTCTCCTGCTCCTGGGTCAGCAAGTGTGGGACAGTGGTAGAGGAAGAGGAGGTTCCTCAGAAAACTGTTGCAGAAGAGAGAACCAGGCTTGCCTTGGCCAGAAAGGCGCGATGAGGATCATTCTCGCCCCTTCTGACCTTAGCTTGTTGAGCACTCTCAGGATCAGAGGAACCGGAGGGAAGGCGTAAACGAACTTGTCCTTCCAGCACAGAGACAGCGTGTCCTGACAAAAAACAACTCGCCCTGGAGTGAGCGAGCAGAAGACGGGAAGTTTGGCATTGTCGGGGAGGCAAAACGATCCATTTGAGGGGTCCCCCAATGATGGAAGATGTTGTTTAGCACAACCTGGTCTACAGTAGTTTCCACTCATGAGACTTTGCTGACGAGTGACTTAAAGCGTCCGCAAGAGTGTTCTCCATCCCCAGGCACATGAACAGCCATCAAATGAAGGCTGTGCTGGGACACCCAGATTCTCAAGGCTTCCCGGCAGAGGGGATAAGAACGCATTCCCCCCATTTGTTGAGGTACCAGACAACACACGTTGTCTGATTGTACGAGAAGATGACCAGGACGAACAACCGGAAGGAGAGCCTGGAGGGCATAAAGGACTGCCCTCAGCTCGAGGATGTTTATATGGAGTCTCTGTTTGAACTAAGACCAACTGCCCTGAGTCCGATGAGACCCGAGATGGGCACCCCAGCCTGCCCCTGATGCATCCGTCATCAGGCTCTGTGTGGGTGGGATGGTAGAGAACGGGGTCCCCACATTGAGGTGATCTGCAACCGTCCACCACTGTAAGTCCCTGTCCATAGGATCTGACACCAGGATCTCATGATCCAGGTCATCCTGGGACTGATCCCATTGAGTCCGTAGGGTCCACTGAGAGATCCTCATGTGGAGATGAGCGAGTGGGATGGTTGGAATGGCAGCCACCATCAGGCTGAGAAGGTGGAGGACCTTCCTGGCTCCGACCCTTCTGAGACCCAATATGAACCAAACCTGGACTGACAGTGTCTCGGCTCTGTCCGGGGGCAAAAAGGCCTTGCCCAGGGTTGTTTCCAACACTACTCCCATGAACTGCAGCCGTTGGCAAGGGATTAGATGGGACTTGACAAGGCTGATTGTAATCCCCAGCTCAGAGAAAACTTGAAGGGTGAGGGGAAGGGAGCCCAAGAGTTCCTCCTTAAATGGGACTGCCAGAAGCCAGTCGTCCAAGTAGGGGAAGACTTGGACCCCCTTGGTATGCAGGAAGGCTGCCACTAACACCAGGCATTTGGGTAAATACTCAAGGGGCCAAGGATAGACCAAATGGGAGGGCCCTGAACTGGTACTGGGACCCCTGAAAACCAAAACGGAGGTACTTGCTGTGGGAGTGGCAAATTGGGATATAGAGGTAGGCATCCTGCATATCCAGGGCACATAGTCACAGGCCTGGCCAAAGCATGGAAAGAAGGCTCTGGAGGGAGAGCATTTGGAACTGTTTATACTCCACAAACTGATTGAGGGAGCTGAGGTCGAGAATGGGCCTCAGATCTCATTTTCTTTGGTACTAGGAAGAAGTGAAAATAGTAACCTCTGCCCGGAAGGTTGAGGGGGACAGGTTGTATTGCCTCTTTCAACAGAAGAGAGTGTATCTCGTATCTCTTCCTGTACCAATTGCAGATGAGTAGGGGAGTATGATGAGGGAGGGGATGGTCTGCGAGGTGGTTTTTGAATTAATTCTATCGCGTGTCCTGCTGCAGTCTGGCATTATCCTCTCCCAGCCGGCAGATGGGAGGAGAATCTCCCCACTACCAGTTCCTCTGAACCGGACAGAGGCAGTGGGAGAGGCAGGGAGTCAGGAGGCGGAGGGCAGAGTAGGGGCCGAGGCCCCAGGAGCTTTCTTGCTGGGGGTGGCCTTGGTAGCTGGCACGGCCTTACGTTCATTGGGATGTCTGGATTGCGTCTGCTTAGCCTTTTGGTGGTTGGGGCACTGAAAAGACTGTTTCTGCCTTTGAGAAGGTTTGTAGATTGTCTGAACAGACTTTAATGCCAAACTCTTCTCCTGTAATTTGGTGATGATGTCCTTGACATCACTGCCAAACAGCACAGACCCTCTGAAGGGAGCATCGTGGATAGCTGATTGTACTTCAGGGGCCAGACCTGACACTCTGAGCCAAGCATGATGCCGCAAAGATACGGCGATGGCCGAGCTCCTGCCTGCTGTGTCCACCACGTCATATTTAGCATGAAGCGTGTGTCTACAGGCCGAACACGCGGAGCAGACAAGATCTTCCAGTTCCTGCTTAGTCTGGGAGTCTGGAAGGGAGTCCAGTTTTGATTCCATCTGACTAAGGATAGCCTTCTGGTAATAGAAACATAGAAACATAGAATTTGACGGCAGATAAGGACCGCTTGCCCACCTAGTCTGCCCATTTCCTACCTAACGGATAAGCTGCAGATCCTAATTAACCAACAGCCTACTTCCTCCTACCCCCCACTAGAATTGCCTTATGTCTGTCCCATGCATTCTTGAATTCCCCCACTGTTTTTGACTCTACGACCTCCTCAGGAAGGCTGTTCCATGTATCCACAACCCTCTCTGTGAAGAAACACTGCCTCACATTACCTCTGAGCCATCCCCCATGTATCTTCAAATTGTGCCCCCTTGTTTTTGCACATCTCTTTTTCTGAAAAATGCTACCCTCTTGGACTTTGTCGATTCCCTTGAGGTATTTGAAAGTTTCTATCATGTCCCCCCTCTCCTTCCTTTCCTCAAGGCTATACATATTAAGCTTCTTTAGTCTTTCTTCATACGTCTTCTGATGCTGACCCTGCATCATTTTGGTTGCCCTCCTCTGGACAGCCTCCACCCTACGTCTTTGTGGAGATGGGGTCTCCAGAACTGTACACAATACTCCAGATGTGGTCTTACCAACTGTCTGTACAGAGGGCCAACAACTTCCTGTTTTCTACTGGTGATGCCTCTCCCTATTCATCCCAGTATCCCCAGCCCTCCTTACTGCCCTCTCACATTGCTGGCCCACCTTAGGTTTCTGATATGACAACCACCAGGTCCCTTTCCATTTTGTTGTTGTCAGTATCTCACCCCCATTGTGTACTCTTCCCCTTGGTTTTTGTTTACCAGGTGCATTACTTTGCACCTCTTTGCATTGAATCTAAGCTGCCATACATTTGACCATTCCTCCAACCTTGCCAAGTCCCTTTTCATCCTTTCCATCCCACCTTGTGTATCAACCCTGTTGCAGATCTTTGTGTCATCTGCAAAGAGACATACTTTCCCTTCCAGTCCCTCTGCAGTGTCACTTATAAAGACATTAAAAAGGACCGGCCCCAGTACTGAACCCTGCGGTACCCCACTAGTAACCCTCCTTTCTTCACTGTGGATTCCATTTACTATTACCCGCTGTGTCCTGTTGTCCAACCAGTGTTTTAACCAGGCTACCACCCTGGGACCCACTCCCAGGCTGGCTAATTTGTTTATTAATCTTTTATGTGGGACTGTGTCAAATGCCTTGCTAAAGTCTAGACAGGCCATGTCCATAGCCCCTCCCTTGTCTACTGCTTTGGTCACCCAGTCAAAGAAATCAGATTTGTCTGACATGACCTTCCTGCTGTGAATCCATGCTGCCTTGGATCTTGTGCCCCACTGGCCTCTAGGTACTCAACAATTCTTTATTTCAGAAGTGATTCCATCATTTTCCATACCACTGAGGTCAAACTGACAGGTCTGTAGTTTCCTGCCTCTGTCTTGCTCCCACTTTTGTGAAGGGGAATCACATCCGCCCTCCTCCAGTCCTCAGGTACCACACCATCCTCCCATGATTTATTAAAAAGGGTAGTCAGTGATGTCACTAGTTCTTCCCTTAGTTCTTTTAGAATTCTGGGGTGAATCCCATCAGGCCCCATTGCTTTATCCACCTTCAGTTTTAAGAGTTCTTTGAGAACCCTTTCTTCTGTGAAAGGACTAATATCAACCCCCCCCCATCCAAAGTGCTTCTATTGACCGGATTAGGTATTTCCCTCTGCTTTTCCATTGTGAATATTGAGCAGAAGTATTCGTTCAGTATCCCTGCTTTTTCACTGTCACTCTCTGCCCAACCACCTTCTTCTTTGTTCAGCCTCAGTATCCCTGCCTTAGTCTTTCTTTGCTCCCTAATGTACCTATAAAAGGTTTTATCCCCCTTCTTAACCGAGTTAGCTATCTTTTCCTCAGTTTGGGCCTTTGCTATTCTGACTGCCTTACACACTTCCTTCTGTTTTAACTGGTACAGTTCTCTGTCCTGCTCCTTCTGTGTTTCCTTATACTTCCTGAATGCTTTTTCTCCCTTACATCCCCCGTCACTTCTTTTGAGAACCATAGTGTTTTTTTCTTTAGTTTTGTTTTGATTTATTTGCTTCACACAAAGGCTTGTTGCCTCTGTGATGGCGGTTTTGATGTTTCCCCATTGTTGCTCCACCCCTCCTTCTTGCCTGTTTGCTAGTGCTTTTCTGAGGCACTCTCCCATTTTGACAAAATCAGCCCTCCTGAAGTCCAGTACCTTCACTTTTGTATGGCTTGATTCTACAGCTAAGTTTATCGTGAACCACACTGTTTGGTGGTCGCTTGTTCCCAGATGGCTACCCACTTCAAGATCAGAGATCCTCTCTCCGTCTCCATTTGAGAGTACCAGGTCTAAGATTGCTCTCTCCCGAGTGGCTTCCAAAACTAGCTGTCTGAGGCATGCCCCCTGTAGTGCATTGAGAATGGCCCTGCTCTTGGATGTGGCTGCAGCAAAGGTGCTCCAGTCAACATCTGGAATATTTAGGTCCCCCATCAGCAATATCTCCCCTTTCTCTGGCATCCCAAGGATGATCCCCCATGTGGCCGACGTAGACGTGGGTCCCTATGCCCAGAGTGGAAGAAGCATAGACCTTCCTCCCGTACTGGTCCAGAAGAAGTGATTCCTTGACAGCAGGGGACGAGCTAAGGTGCTTAGAGTTGGCTGATCGGTCGTCTGCGGCTCTAATCACTACCGAATCAGCTTTTGGGGTGAAGGCTGAGGAAGTCCTTCCCATCAGGAGCCTGGTATAGCCTGTCTGCCTTCCAAGAAAGTGGGGCTAACAAGGAAGGTTACTTCCAAATAGTGGAAACAAGATCTGCATGAGGCTCTATCCAGGGTGGAATCAGGGTGGGAAAAGTCTCAGACAGATCCAGATAGGCTGCAAGCTCCTTAAACTGGGGGTCTGGCTCCACTGATTGCCACTCACAGGCAGCCTGGATTTTCTTCAGCTACTCCAGAAAGGAAGGGTCTTCCAGAGGGGACTTCGGAGAACCTTGCAGCCTGGGTCTATCTGGAGTGCGGGGCTCGTCCTCTAGGTCAGAGCATCCGGAGTCCAGATCTGACTCTGAAGACTCTGATGATGCAGAAGAAGAGTCCTCCCTAAGAGGAGGAGGAGGATCGTCCTCTCTGGGGGTTCCCCGGGGAGCATGTCCTCCCTGGCCCGACAGCCAGAAGGTTCAGTTCTGGTGTCAGGCAGAGGTAGGGGAGTCTCTTCGTGCCAATGTAAGGGGTCTGGCATTGAGACCGGCATCGGTATACATTTTTTCAACATCTTGGGTGATCTGTGTTTTAGCCTTAGCCCATCAGGAGGCCAAGACCTCCCTCAAGTCCACCTGAGGCTGCAGGGTAGGTGGAGGAGGAGGAGGAGGTGGAAGGGGGCTTGGATATGAGTAACCTGGAAACCCGTAATAAGGGTACCCATAACTTGATGGCGGGAGGCCCAGCGATGGGTATTGAGGCGCCGGGTACTGCGGTGTCGAGTAGTACAGCATCGGGGACTGAGGAGTAGAATACTGCGGTGTCGGGTGTGCCACGTCAGGTATCCTGGTGCCGGGGCTCCAATGGGGTTGAAGGTCCTGCCATCAGCCCTGTAGGTGGACCAGATGGATCAGGTGTCGGCCCGGAGAGCGTACAGCCCAAAGGGGGACCCATCGGGGGGGGGGTCCGGGAACCCAGAAGGCTCTGATGGTCTATCATCAGGAAGCGATATGCCGGAAAGTGATGTCGGGTTGTCTGGCATCAGGTCCGGCATCTGAGGATCCGACGTTGGGGGGCACCCCTGATGGAAGCGTTTCAGGCTCCTCGACCCCAGCCAGGGAGGGAGGAGTGAACTCCTCAGGAGCAGCTGGAGGAGACGTGGGGACATCAGTAGGCAACGCGGCAGGTGTGCCCTGCGGTGACTTTCTAGTGTCAGGGGTGGAAGGAGAGCCTGATGGGTCACCGGCTGGGCGGACGGTGGGTATACCATCAACCGACTTACCAACCAAGTCCAGGTCACCGACGCCCAGCTTATCAGACACACTCTGACCGGTAGGCCTGGGTTCAGAGGCCGTTGAGGGAGTGTAGGCCTCCTTTGCCCCGGAGGCTCCTGTCAGGCCCGAGTACGAACCGGATGGGGGGATTGATGCCAGCTTAGATACCACTAAGGTAGCCATCGAAGGATGATCCCCTGGAGGGGAATTTACCTGGAGAGCCGCGACTCCAGCTGAAGTCGCAGCCGCTGTAGATGACGAGTCCCGATCTTTGTGTTTCTCCTTGTCCCTCCTTTTCTTGTGATGGCCCTCAGGAGAAGTTGACGCCAGCCTCAATTTCTTCAGTTCTTTTTCCATGGATGCTATTTTCTTTTTGAGCAAATGGGCTTCCAGAGACTGCTGCCTTCATTTCCGAGTAGCAGCATTGGATTTTCAGCAGTGTTCACACTCCTCCACGCGGTGGTCTAGGCCCAGACAGAAGAGGCAGAGAAATGGCTGTCCTTGTGAGGGAGCTGAGATCCACACGAGTCACACATGTTTTTATGTGATTCCGATGGCATCGGGGACAACATGCACAGCTAGGTAGTAACACACAATTATCAGAATAAGGAAGAAAATTGTCGAAAAGGGTTTATACTTATCCAAATGGGGAGATAAGTGAGCACTGTTCTTCTGCGAGGTACTTTCGCAAGCCAACGGTGGGAAAGAACTGGATGGCGGGCATCGGGACCCCCTCCTTTATACTGACGTCAGATGATGCCGGTTACCTGACTTGCAGGTGGTCCCCGCCAGAGACTGCTAGCTAGAGATTTTTCCATGGGGTTCTGATGCCTGGTGGTTTAGTCCTACTTGTGAATACCTACTGCAAGAACCCTCCCGAAGTAAGATCTACATTAATGCAGACAGTAGGAATGAAGAATGCAAAGCACACAAAGTAGGGAAATGAAAAAAACATTAGGGTTTTGGGTCTCCAGAGTACTGGCGAATCAATGGTGGGGTCTTCCTAGGGATCGTCAATCCTAATACCCGCCCCTCCCCTGATCAAACAAGCTCAGATGTGATGTCTTCACACAGGGCCTGCAGGACCCTGCATGAAGAAAGCTACAACAGACTATGTTGGCCATACTGTATCACTGTGAGGCACTAGCTTGGAGCTCTACCTTGTGTTTCGGACAGGAGGCTGCAGGCTGGGGGAAGGGGGTGGGCGTTAGTGTTGACAACTCAAAGGAAGACCCCACCACTGATTCACCTGTACTCTGGAGACCCAAAACCCTAATGTTTTTCCATTTCCCTACGTTGTGTGCTTTGCGTTCCTCAGCCCTACTGTCTGCATTAACACAGTTTTTTGCAATAAATGTATACACACACACACACACACACACACACTCTCGTGTTATACATAAGGGATATGACATGCCCCATACAGAAATATCTGTGATATTTCTCCCAAGTGTACTTTCACCTTATGACATCACGAGTGGCAAAGGTATGAGTGATGTCATAGGTCAAAGTACACAGGGGAGAAATGCCACAGATATAACTGTATGGGGCACAGTGTATTTAATTTATCCAACACGTGTTCCTGTTTCTCAGGTTTTTGTTTTTTTGTTCTGGTTTTCTGCATTGATTTGCTGTTTTGGAAGCCTTTCAGATGCTAAGTGGTAATTCAGAAAGACTGAGCGGTTGCTTCTGAGGTCTGACACACTGATACTATTGCGTGCATCAGTGCATCATGTTGCGAGTTGAGGAGGTGTGGTTCTGAGTGAGGGGTCCGATCGGTCATTGTGAGAGTGAGCAGGAGTGGCCTGTTACTTTGTGGACCATGGGGGTTCGCTTGGTGGCAAGGAGTCATGGAGAGTGCTGGTGGTGATTCGGAGATCAGCAGATGGGAGACGGAGGGAGGTTTGCAGAGCTGGTAGTGATTCTGTGGGAAACTGCTCGTAGAGGATGACATGCGGCTGGTTTTAAAACTAACAAAATGTGTTAAAAAATGCTTTACAGAGATTTTCATTGTTTTTCAAAGCAGGCTGGGAAACTGAAAGTGCTTGTTGGGAGGCAAGAGAGAAGTGAAACTAAAAATTCTAAATTAGGAACTGTGGAGCTTGTCCTGCTGGCATGGGCCAATCAGGAGCTACCGTGAGGGCACTTTTCCTCATATGGCTCTACAGTAATAATATTTTGATATTCTCACTGTATATCCCAGAGGTCACAAAAACATCACTGATGTGTGCCAGGAAATATCCCCACAAGTGCTGGATAAATAGATTGATGCAGCAGACGTGGACACAAAACCCATGACATAAATAAGGGATACACAGCAGGGACCTGTGGAATACAGGATTTATATAGATACATAGACAGTGTCGGCAGATAAGGGTCTATGGCCCACCTAGTCTGCCCATTTGAGTTATTTTCACTCATGCTGTTTGATCTCAGGTAACCGTACGAGTGGCGTAAGCCATGAGTGAAGTGCCCAAGTCAAAAAGCATGAGGGAAAATAAATCACATATTCCTCAGGTCTCTGCTGTGGATTTCACTTATGCAAGGGGCAGGGACCTTGTGGGGGACTTTTTTAAGATTTTTTTATTTACAGTATTAAGTAAAGTTTGTGGGTTTATTTGACCAGACAGTGCTACTGTGCCTTGGGTTGCTAGGGACGTCCCTAAGGATGTGGCGTGCAGATGCGGAGTGCAGATGCTGCGGTAACGGCAGATGTCGCTCCTGGTTGGGGCAGCATGGGGCTTTTGACAGTCTTGTAATGGAGGCGATGTTTAGTGAGTGCACTCGGTATAGTGGACGCATCTGGTCCCAGCATCAGAAAGGAACGATAAAGAAGATGTGTTGACAATTCACGGTTTATTTAAGAGACAGTTTTTTTTTTGTTTTTTAGGAACTATTTATTTGCCGCTTCCAGCTGCCCCTTTACTCAACTGCCCACCCCCCAGCCCCAACATCCCAGAATTACCGGGCTTTACCTTATGCCCAGCCCAGGAGCAGAGCCTGTGGAGGGCCTGGCATCATCCTGCGGCAGGAGGATCCATTTTTCCTCCATTTTCTCCCAATTACCCTGGGGCCCCAGGAGTAGAGACGCACGCACATGGAGGTGCACATGGGTACAACAGCCCCGGTGACAGCCCCTTCCGCCCACCCGTCAGAATAGCACCTGGCCCTCCCTCTGGCCTGCACTGCCCCCTGGCTCCACCGCGGGGCAGTCAAGAGCCGAGGGATATTTCCCTTCCCGGAGAGGAAAGCTGCCTCTCAGCAGCTCCATCCAGTTCCATGCCCCCCACGCCGACCTCCAGCGGCCCGTGCTCATTCCCAAACACGAAGTCAGATGCGTGAGGTAAGGCGTCCAGCGCCCTAGCCCTCAGCACCACCGGGCCGAGCTTTTTTTTTACATCAGGCTCAGTTTGTCTGATGGTGAGTGGCAGCAAGCAACAGGCATTGTGGAAAAACGGGAGTAGAGCATGAAAGAGAGAAAGTGGAGCAGCAAAATGAAGGTACTGTGCTCTTCTGGGGAAAAATGCGTTCAATATTTATTT
Source organism: Neoceratodus forsteri (assembly GCA_016271365.2). Classification (NCBI taxonomy): domain Eukaryota; kingdom Metazoa; phylum Chordata; order Ceratodontiformes; family Ceratodontidae; genus Neoceratodus; species Neoceratodus forsteri. Next base: position 659,174,942 of record CM028138.1, read on the forward strand.
GGACCTGAGCAGATAAACCTTAAAAGAATCAACAGTCAGACTGACAGAGACAACGTGAAGTACTGAAGGAGCGGGGGAGGACAGGATACGTAGTGGACTGCTGCAGTTCTGTGGGTAGAAAAGTAATACGCTGTCCTTTTTGTTGTTTTGTTTTGCTTTGTGTTTCTTGTTCTTTGGGTGTTGCGATGGGCACTGTGACTGGGACAGTGTCTTTTTAGTGGCACTGTAGGATATGGACGGAATTGGAAGTTGCTGTGAAGGTAGAAAACTTGCAGCCTGCAGTCTGATTTGTGGAATGCGTGCAGGAAAGTGAAGTGCTGGCAGCAGCCGGGGCTGTGTGTGAGGCAGGTGATGTAGAACTGTGTAGATAAACAGAGAGTAACGTAGTAACTGTCTGTATAAATGAAACACACACTCCATTTATCGCCACCCCATTAAATGCTGATATTTGACCTACTGTGTACATAGATTTTGTTTATTTACATAGTAGATACATCATCAGCATTTATGTACACCACGACTATGTCATCCTGCATTTGTGTATATGGTAGCAAATCACTGCACCCCCTCGCCACACTGACTGGCACTACTCCCAACTAACAGTATAGCTCCAGCATGTTTATATAGCTACCTGACTTACACAGTGCCATTCCTAACTGCAGCATACATGTAACATCCACACAATGAAACAACAAACTGAAAAAAAAATGTTTTTTTTCTTTTTTCAAATTCCTGCCATATGCTGAAACATTTGCTCACACCCCACACCTGCCAACTTCCTTGAAGTATGTCCACCTGGTGCTCTGACTCATCTTACTAAGTCTCTATGATTCCTGTAAACCAGACCCTTGAACAAACACAGCACCTGTGTAGAAGGTTTTTAAAACTATCCCTCCAGAATAGATTTTCTGTCCCTCTGCACTGCTGTTTCCAGTCATGTCTCCAGTCACAGCACGCTTCACTCCCCCCCCACGCTCTCTTGCTTCACCGATGTCCCTTTGGTGCTTTGGTCCCTTCTGATAGTCTTTATGATTTCCCCCAGACATTCAGACAAAAACACGACCTGAGCAAATACGTTTACTTTCCCTTTAACAGCTGCCTCCGAAAACACACAGCGTTCCTGTCTTATGCTGCACACCTCCCTCCTCTTCACCACACCTCTTGATCAGTTACTTTGGCTCTCTCCCTCTCTCTCCTGGTCAGCATATACAAACTGTTTTAAAGCAGCAGTGCACCGAAAATGGGTAAACATTTGACTCCATCTCTTTTTTTTTTCCTCCTAATCGATGCCAAATATCTTCCAGTTTGTTTTGGTGGTAAAATGTTCAGTTTCTGTTGTCATTTAAGAATTTTATGAACGTTTTGAAATAATTATTACTCAAGAAAAACAGACAGCTATCTCATTTTTCCATAGAAGCAATACTGAGGACCCGAGGAGGGTAAGAATCCAGACAAAAATGCAAATGTGCAGTACACAGCAAAGGAAGCCCCCAGAAAACCTAAATCAACAGTTCTGTCAATATTTTTTACAACCATAGCAGAAAATTGGCCTTTTGGAATAACTTTTTTCATTGCACTACTGCTTTAAATTAAAAGAAAAAAAGAGGAGGCTGGCCTGCTGGCGCAGCATTGGATTTCCGCCTGAGACGCAGACAACCCGGGTTTGGGAACAGACTCGGGAGTTGGAGGGCTGGCTGGGGAGGGGGAGGAGGAGGAGGAGGCTCGAGTGTCCAGCGACTGCTCGCCTTCTCCAGGGACAGAGGGGGTGTGAAGCTCAGTGTTTGCTGGCCCCTGGCGGAGGTTGGAGGCACAGCAACACATCAAGCATCACTGTGGGAGGAAGTGTGGTGGACGTCGGCTTTGGCCTCGACGTCATGTGACCTGTCACGCACTCAAAAAGGAAAATGGGAAAAATGGTTCCAGCTTCCCCGGATGATGGCCACAGCTTCTCCCAGCACACCAGTCCCCGGAGCATACCACCTCCTCAGTCTCCTGTGTACCTGCCCCGGGGGAACCGCAATTGAATTCTCCTCCCTTCCCCCCCCAAGGGAGGGGCCCTTCCAGTAGGGTTAGTGTTGGAGCCCACCAGGGTGCAGGGTGCACAGGAGCTCAGAAATCTCAGCCGTCCAATTCCGGCTCCCTGCCGAATGGAGCTGATGCCGGCACTCCTCCGCTATTCATTCCACGCTCACTCAGTTCTGGCCCGTTCACTAAATACTGCCACCATGTTATTTGAAAATGTTTGAAACGCTACTGTCGCAGCCAGTCAGCGCTGATGCAGTAACGTCAGTGCTGGCGTTGTGCCGCCACATCCACAGCAATGGCCATGGCAATGGCTTACACAGGAAACGGGGACACACCACTTCACCAAAAAGTCCACATAATTTATGCAAAAATTAATATCTCACAAGGTCCCTGCCTATTGCATAATTGAAATACACAACAGAGGCCTGTGAAATGAACAATTTATTTTTACTCATGCTATTTGACCTTGGGCACAGCACTCACGGCTTACACCACTCGTGAGTTTACCAAAGGTCAAACAGCACTAGTGAAAATAAATAATTTATTCAATAGGTCCCTGTTGTGTATCCCTGATATTCTTTTTACAAAACTGTGTTAATGCACTAGTTAGGGTTCAGCTCAACACCACAAAAGTAAGGAAATATGGCATTAGGGTTTAACTCCCACCCCCAAAGCAGCAAAAGGATAAGACCACACAAGCAACAACAGCCAGCCATTATCAGGTAAGACAAACAACATACAACTGTTTCCAGATGACACAAATGCAGTAGCACCGATGTGCTACCTTCGTGGATTTGTATCTGGGTCGGATTAGTGTCTACGGCATCCACACGGCAAGACATACACACTCATTTGTCGCTGCAGCTATAAATCCACGATACTCAAATCATTACACTGCTTTTGTGTGTAGAAGCACAGGCCCCTGTAGCCACAGACAGCAGTCCACGATGCCCCTGTAGGGCCAGCACTTCTGTAGCCTCAGGCACTCATGCACACTGTAAGACATGCATGCTCTTGATGGGCCTGTGCTTCTGCAGCCAGAGCTGTACAACATACACATTTACCTCTGGCTGCAGAAGACAGGCCCCTGTAGCCACAGACAGCAATCCACGATACCCCTGTGGGGCCAGCACTTCTGTAGCCTCAGGTACTCATGCACACTGTAAGACATGCATGCACTTGATGGTGCATGTCACTGTCATATCTTCTCTAGCACACTGCACTGACAATATAAGCATACACATTGTATAATATAAATATATATCTATTTCTATATTACAAACCAATCACACATACACACACACACACAACAAAAAAAAAAACAAAAAAAAAATGTGGGGAGTAGTGCAATGTAATGGCTGTAGGGCAGCAGTCTTCCGGGAGTCTTTCTGGAGGCTGAGATGCTGCCCTATTTGCAGACAACTCTCTGCCCTGAGGGAGGAAGTTGCCCGTCTTCAGGCCACACTGGACAGTAGTACGGGGACCTTCCCCCAGGCCACACTGAACAGTCGGAAGGGAACCTCCCCCATCCAGGGAGCACCAGAGCCACCACCACTACCTCAGAGGTTGCAAAGAGCACAGCAGTTGGACCACAGTGGGCTCAGGGAGGGTGAGGATAGTGGAACAGAGCACACCCAGTCAGTTGTTCCACACCACAATCCATACCCATTCTGGGAGCATAGCTCCCTATGGATACACCCCGAGAGGAGACTAAGGAGGCTGAGGACAACTGTCACAAGGGAGGCCCACAGGAAGGAGGCAGAGGACACCACAGAAAGGAAGCAGCCCTGGTGGGGACTCAATTATTAGGGGATAGAACTGGGAGGAGCTGGGAAAACTGAAGTAAGGTGCCTGCCTGGTGCCATGGCTTGGAGGACAGGAAGCGATCCTCAGGATCACGAGAACAGCTGCAAGGATTCTGAGCTGGACATAATTGTCCATCTAGGGACAAATGACTTGGCTCATCATGGGGTTAGAGCAGTGTGGGAGGACACTGCAGAGTTGGGGAGGGGCCTAAGACAAGTAGCACACACAGTATCCTTCTCAGAGGTGCTGCCTGTCAAAGGCATGGGGGAGGCGAGGGTAATTGGCACCATGCAGTTGAATGAATGGTTGAAAAAAATGGTGCGGAGCACAGGGGTTTGGCTTCATTGGGGACTGGGGTTCCACCTGGAGGGACACCAGCCTATACTGGCAGGATGGTCTGCATCTGCCCAGAAAGGGAACAAGTCTTTTGAGCAATCGGTTTAAATGCTTCATTGGCAAGCTTTTAAACTAGTCAAAGGAGGCACTGACAAGCAGCAGAAAAATCCCAGCCTCCCTACAAAACAGGGTACTAATGAGAAAAGACCGAGGTAGAACGGTCAGTGGGGATGCTGCAACAGAAGGTAAAGCCATCAAAATGGAGAGCAATGAGTACCAATGCCCGTAGTCTAGGTAACAAGCTTCCTGAATTAGTGGCCTTGATGGAGGAGGAACATCTGGATATCGTGGCAGTCACAGAAACATGGTACACACAAAACCATGACTGGGACATAAACATACCAGGATACACTATCTACAGGAGGGACAGGAGGGTAAAGAGGAGGAGGAGTAGTTCTCTTAAGGGAAGGAATAAAAGCAACAGAACAAAAGGGTAAACAGGAGGAGAAGAAACACTGTGGGTAAATTTGAGACAGGCAATGACACCACAATCTGCACAGGGTTAGAGCAGACCCTTCTCAGGGAGGAAATGGACATGAAATGATAGAAAGTATACTTAGAATGGCAGAAAGGGGAGATATTGCTGATGGGTGATCTGAATATGCTAGATGTTAACTGGAGTGCAGTTGCAGCTGCACTTCAGAGTGCAGTTATTCTAGATGCCCTACAGGGGCATGCCTTGAACAACTAGTACTGGAGCCCACTCGAGAGGAGCAATATTAGACTTGATACTTTCAAATGGAGATGGAGAGAGGATCACAGATGTGAAGTGGGTAGCCATCTGGGAACTCAGCGACCATCGAACAGTATGGTTCACAATAAACACAGCAATAGAGTCAAGCCATACAAAGACAAAAGTACTGGACTTTAGGAGGCTGACTTTGCCAAAATAGGGTGAGTGCTTAAGGAATGCACTAGCAAATGGGCAGGAAGGAGGGTGGGAGAACAATGGGAATAATAAAACTGCCATCACAGAGAATTAGCGAGCCTTTGTGTGAAGCAAATAAACAAAACAAGGCGATGTAAGAAACCACTATGGTTCTCAAAGGAAGTGGCAGTGAAGGTTCAAGAGAAAAAAGCATTCAGGAAGTACAAGGAATGCTGAGAAGGGCAGGACAGAGAACTGTATCAGTTTAAAAGCAAAGGAGGCTGGGAAGGCAGTCAGAACAGCAAAGGCCCAAACCAAGGAAAAGATAGCCAACTCAGTTAAGAAGGGATAAAACCTTTTATAGGTACATCAGGGAGCAAGAGAAGACCAAAGGAGGGATAGTGAGGCTTAATAAAGGGAGGAGGGTGGGCAGAGGGAGACTGTGAAAAGGCAGAGATACTAAACAAATATTTTGTTCAGTATTTACAAATGAAGAGGAGGTACATAAAACAAACAGTAGTAACACTCTGGATACAGAAGTTGATACCAGCCCATTTACAGAAGAAAGGTTCTGAAAGAACTCTCAAAACTGAAGGTGGACAAAGCAATGGGGCCTGATGGGATTCATCCCAGAATTCTAAAAGAACTAAGGATAGAACTAGTGACACCACTGACTATCCTTTTAACAAATCATGGGAGGAAGGGTGGTACCGAGGATTGGAGGAGGCAGATGTGATTCCCTTCACAAAAGTGGAGCAAGGCAGAAGCAGGAAACTACAGACCTGTTAGTTTAACCTCAGTGATAGGAAAATGATGGAATCACTTCTAAAGGAAAGAATTGTCGAGTATCTAGAGGCCAGGGGCACAGGACCCTAGGCAGCATGGATTCATGGCCGGAAGGTCATGCCAGGCAATCTGATAGATTTCTTTGACTGGGTGACCAAAGTAGTAGATCATGGAGGGCTGTGGACATGGTCTACCTAGACTTTAGCAAGGCATTTGACACAGTCCCACACAAAGATTAATATACAAGTTAGCCAGCCTGGGAGTGGGTCCCAAGATGACAGCCTGGGTAAAGAATTGGCTGGAGAATAGGACACAGAGAGTAATAGTAAATGGAGTCCACTCAGAAGAAAGGAGGGTTACTAGTGGGGTACACTGAGGGTTCAGTATTAGGACTGGTCCTCTCAATGTCTTTATAAGCGACATTGCAGAAGGACTGAAGGAAAGTATGTCTCTTTGCAGATGACACTAAGATCTGCAACAGAGTTGATGCACAGTGGGGTGGAAAGGATGAGAAGGGACTTTGCAAGGTTAGAGGAATGATCAAATGTATGGCAGCTTAGATTCAATGCTAAGAAGTGCAAGGTAATGCACCTGGAAACAAAACCCAGGGAAGAGTACACAATGGGGGTGAGATACTAACAACGCAAAAATGGAAAGGGGCCTGGGGTAGTCATATCAGATGACCTAAAGATGGGCAAGCAATGTGAGAGGGCAGCAAGGAGGGCTGGGGGATACTGGGATGCATAGGAGAGGCATCACCAGTAGAAAACAGAAGTTGTTATCCCTTTGTACAGACAGCTGGTGAGACCCCATCTGGAGTACTGTGTGCAGTTCTGGAGACCCAATCTCCACAAGGACATAGACAGGATGGAAGCTGTCCAGAGAGGAGGGCAACTAAAATGGTGCAGGGTCTGCACCAGAAGACATATGAAGAGAGAGACTAAAGGAGCTTAACATGTATAGCCTCGAGGAAAGGAGGGAGAGGGGGGACATGATAGAAACTTTCAAGTACCTCAAGGAATCAACAAAGTCCAAGAGGGTAGCATCTTTCAAAAAGAGGTGTGTAAGAACAAGAGGGCACAATTTGAAGATAGAGGGGGGGCTCAGAGGTAATTAAGGAAGTATTTTTCACAGAGAGGTTGTGGATGCATGGAGCGGCCTTCCAGAGGAGGTTGTGGAGCCAAAATCAGTGGCGGAATTCAAGCATGCATGGGATAGTCATAAGGCAATTCTGGGGGGTGGGGGTAAGAAGAAGTAGGCTGCTGGTTAACTAGGATCTGCAGCTTATCCAGTAGGTAGGAAAATGGGCAGACTGGGTGGGCCAAGCAGTCCTTATCTGCCGTCAAATTCTATGTTTCTATGGGCCTGTGATTCTGTAGCCAGAGCTGTACAACATTCACACTGACCTCTGGCTGCAGAAGCTTCTGTAGCCTCAGGTACTCATGCACACTGTAAGACATGCACGCACTTGATGGGCCTGTGCTTCTGCAGCCGGAGCTGTACAACATACACACTGACCTCTGGCTGCAGAAGCTTCTGCAGCCTCACGTACTCATGCACACAGTATGGCATACACACACATATATGTATATATAGTGTCAGTGTGGCTCAGTGGGTAGCACTTTTACCTCTGGGCAAGAAGGTTGTAGATTTATGACCCACATCAGTATAGCGTCAGGGTGGCTCGGTAGGTAGCAAACGCTCACCTTTGGGACACACACACACACACATACATTGCAAAAAACTCCATTACTGCATCAGTTAGGGTTGATTCCACACCAACAAAAGTCTGGAAATTCGATATTAGGATTATCAGCCCTAACCCCACACACACACACACACACACCACCCTTCACAGACCAACAGGCGTTGGGGTGTGCCTTGGGGTTGTCGGACCCAACTCTCTCCCCATTTCATTTGTAAAGAAGCTGAGATGGTACAGTATAGGAGAATGGGGTCAGAGTTAGGCCCAATGACCCCAAGGAACACCCTGATGCCTGTTGGTCCATGTGGTGTGTGTGTGTGGGGGGGGTAGGGTTGGTAACCCTAACATCGAATTTCCAGACTTTTGTTGGTGTGGAATCAACCCTAACTGATGCATTAACATAGTTTTTTGCAATGAATTTCCCTTCTTTTTGAGAAAGGGAAATGTTACTCATATGGATTCCATAGGTGGGGGCGCGAGCCCTCTGGGCCCTACGGTAACCCGTTAATAGAGCGACTCAGTGTGAGCAACTGAATATGGGTGAAGTCAGAATAGCAATTGTGAATTGGGTGATGTGTGCTTAATAGCTATGGCTTGAGAGCACATCATAATTTGAGCTGCTATGTTCTGCGACTGTTTTGGAGGGTTAGTGTAGGTTTGGTTTTTGGGTTGATTTCGAGCTGGCTATCTGGTGTGCTGGCTAATGCCACTGCCTTCAAGAGAGGTGACCTGGGTTCAGGACTGGCTGTGCTGCAGAAAATATTTTGTTTACCTGGTACTTGTGTTTAATTTTTTTTTTTTTAGTCCCGTACCCCGCCGTTCTGACTTTGTCCCCCCCGCCAATTGGTTGTCCCCAATGTTCTCCCCTTCCACCATCAGTCCCCCAACATAGGCTCCCCGTCTGAGTTTGCTGCTCTCCCCCACCAACATGCCCCCCTCTCGGAGTTGATTATTTTAAGATTGGGGTGTGGGGGGCTGAGGTATGGATTAAACATAGAGAAGTAGTGTTGTTTTTAGCAAGTGAGAGGTAGCCTCGCTGGTTGTGACAGGTGCTATGGTGCACATCGCCATTTTGCATTTCAGTGATGTGCAGCAGCTGTTGTTGTAAGCGCTGTTATCACATGGAACTAGGCCTTGCACTCCCACCCACCCATAACTATGTCCTCAGGTTTTCAAAATGGTATCCACAGATGGGAGCACGGGCCCTCTGGGCCCTGCACTCTCACCCACACATCAGTGTAGAGGCATAGCACAGAAGGGCCCTGTGCTCCCAGTTTTGCATAATGGGATGCATATTTGGAAATGCAGGCCCTCTGGGCCCTGTGCTCCCACCCACCTATAAGTGTAGAGAAATAGTGCCTGAGGGCCCTGTGCTCTCAGTATTGCAAGATGGCATCCATGGATGGGAGCACGGGCCCTCTGGGTCCTGTGCTCTCACCTATCTATAATTATAGAAATATAGTGCAGGAGGGCCCTGTGCTTTTAGTTTTGCATAATTGTATCCATAAGTGGGAGCGCGGGTCCTCTGAGCCCTGCACTCCCACCCACCCATGAGTGAAGAGGCATAGCATGGGAGGGTCCAGTGCTCCCAGTTTTGCATAATGGGATGCATATTTGGAAGTGCAGGCCCTCTGGGCCCTGTGCTCCCACCCACCTATAAGTGTAGAGAGATAGTGCCTGAGGGCCCTGTGCTCTCAGTATTGCAAGATGGCATCCATGGATTGAAGCGTGGGCCCTCTGGGCCCTGTGCTCCCACCTATCTATAATTATAGAAACATAGTGCAGAAGGGCCCTGTGCTTTTAGTTTTGCATAACTGTATCCATAAGTGGGAGCGTGGGTCCTCTGAGCCCTGCACTCCCACCCACCCATAAGTGAAGAAGCATAGCATGGGAGGTCCAGTGCTCCCAGTTTTGCATAACTAATATGCATAGTTGGGAGCATGGGCCCTCCTGAGCCTCAGCTCCCACCTACACACAAGTATAGACACATAGCACAGGTCTAGAGGCATTCTAATTAACCCTTGTAATACTTGTTTGGCAATATCTCAGTAACCACAGTACCTGCATAAAAAATGATTTTGCAGTTGTATTCATGACCTAGCCACCTCCATGCATGCTTAAGCATCACATAGTGAAAAATCCGTATCTTGAACACGTTTTTGAGATATAGGTGCGAGAAAGGCCACAGCCACTACAACATTATCCTATGGGAACATTTGCAACTTTGGAGTGCTGTAACTCTGGAACTGGTGTCAATTTTGAACAAATCAGCAAAAGACACATCTGTGGTGCAAGCCCTTTTACCCTATAAATTTCAGCCAAAAATTCCAAACCGCTTAGTTGCAGTGAAGTGGCAAAGAAATTTGTTTTAGGTGTTTTGAGCAGTGCTGTCACAAATTGTGACAGTGGTCGGAAAGGATGTTGTGATTTGCGACACCATACCACCACAGTGCTACCAAAATCATGGCCGGTACAAATGGGAAAAATGTGGAAAACACATTTCTGGGGATTATTTTCAAAATCTGATGCCAGGATCGTGTTCTTAGAGCCCGTTTAGGTAAACACAACTGTTGGTGCTACTTAGGGCATGCTAATTTGAATTAAAAAATTTTCTCCACCACTAACTGAAAACAAGATGACCACAGCACGACAGTACTTAGGGCATTTACGACAGGAAAAGGTGCTTTTGCGACAGTACAACTTGCTGTTGTGCGGAACATATATTTTTTTTACCATAGGATATAATGGGAACCGTTAAACTTTAATAACTTTTGAACGGATTCACATTTTTTCACCAAAACCTTCAAAAGGCACTTACCTGACCCAGTCGACATATACCTTGAAAATTTCAGACCAGACGGACAAACCATTCGAGCTGTGGAAACAAGCAAAGAATTTGCAAAAGTTAAGGACTTTCCACACTTTGCGATGCTCCACAGTTCCGCAACCACAAATCCAACTGGAACGAAAATTTCCAGATCCAGAGATCATGGTATGACAATGTGCATGCCAAAGTTCAGGTGACTCAGAGCGAACAGTTGCAAAGTTATTAAAATTGCAAATGTTGGGTTTAACATAGGCGTGGCCATGCAACCTTAACTATAATACATATATAATTATATATATATGTGTGTGTGTATGTGTGTCTTGTGTGTAGGCAATTACAAGTATATATAGATAATTTATCATTACTTGTGAGTGAGATTTATAACTCACTCATGGCTCTGCCACCGTGAGTTATGGTCCTGCCCCTTGCACTGACGATAAATTGCATATTTTGAATCAGCCCATTGTATATCCCGATAGATATATATCTAGAGAGGAGAGAGAGAATAAATGGTGGGCTAGTGTGATATACAAGAAATATACCCATGAAGGGGGCTAGTGAGCCAAGAGTCTGAAGGGCAGTGGTTTGTTAACTGAATCCATCCCCCGAGATGGATATATGTCTCTGTGACAAATCTACCTATCCACACCCCACCCAGTGCCCCTCTCCAGCTGTCTGCCGTAGACATTCACCCATGTTCACTCCTTGTCCCCACACTTTTCCTTCTGCAAAGGTGGTGCACCCGGATACCTGGACCCTCTGAATCCAGCACCAGTTTCTGGATCAAACCAAGTCCAACTACTCAAACCCCAGGTGAAATGTGGGTTCTGTTTTGTCAAACTTCCACCACTCCCTTTCCTGTAACAGACAGGAGTGTGTTTTCAAATTGTTTGAACTAGATTTTATGCCTCCTTTGAACATGGTCACCCTAAAATTCACACACTATACCCCGTTTATTAAAATGCACAACCAGTCTGCATATTGTGCTAAATAAGAACTACTTTATTTACACAACAGACTTACACATTGGCCAGAATAGAACACAAGTGATTACAGGAGAAAACATTGAAAATAATAGGAGTTAAACCATAAAAATGCAAACTTAGCTTTACTATAGCTAAATCAAACTTACTGGTGAAGATATGGAAATAGTACACTCTCTTGTCTTCAGAGAACTTGAATCACATCGGAGTTTCCCCCTTCCAGTCTCAAACCAGCAGTCAGCCTGTTGCATTAACACACGGACCCCCTTCTTCCCTCTTCACAGTGAGGTCCTCCTTTTATACAGAAAACTTCAATGGGTCTCAGTACACATCTGTTTTTTTACCTTTTTCATTAGGGCAGTTTCTCACAAATAAAACCATTTTGTTTGTAAACACGATTTTAATGGCGTTTGCTGGAAACCAGCCCCTCACTGTGTTCCTATCATTAGGAAACTCTCGGTTCCCATGTTTTCTCGATAAACGAATATACTCAGCCCTCCAAGTTGCCCTGCTTTTGGCAACGAATGTTTGTCAACAGTTTCGCTATTCCAGGGTGGCATCCTGCCAGTAGACCCCCAGGAACGGATAACGTTTATTACCCAAATGACCCTCCTTATAAACGCTGAGATAAACAGCAGGACCATGTGGCCTCATGTGCAGATTTATAGAATTTGACTAGGCTGACCTCATGCTATTTTCAGGGACACTTCAACCAGTCTGCCAACTGACTGCATTAAACATTAATATACATTTATTCTCAGTTCTTTTATACTACACTTACCAAGCATTTACTATTTTTACTTGAACTATGTAGTCTATTCGGTTTATAGGTTGTCAGTGGTTGGGACCATTTTGGAGTTTTGTTTGACTGTTTTTGGGTTCCTGTGTTTCTGTAGTGTTGTGGCATTTTGTTTTGACCTTTGTGTGTTTCGTAGGTAGGTTCCCCCAACTAAGGGCATGTCTGCAACCAGTTGCCCCTTAGTGCGTTAGGTGGTGTCATGGTTTTGCTGTGGTCTGTGGTTTAGCATAGTGTTTGCAGGCAGGAGTATGGTCTGCGGTCGGAAGCAGCATGGGGCGCCATGTGTCCGTGGATGCTGCGGTTGGGACTAGCATTTGTCATCTGTGCCAGCGGATTGTGTAGCCAGGAGCAGCATGGATGGCAATGGCAGTGTGGTGTGAATGGCCTCAGGAGGAGCATCAATGAAACAGATGGCAGGAGGATGCAGGATTTGGCAGGTGAAGAGAGATGCAGCACGTCAAGCAACATAGCTGCAGGTGTGTTTGTTCTGCATGCCTACCTACCTCCATTTTTCTTTTTTTTCCGCCTCTCCTGTGAAGCCCACCCCCCGCTGTAGCTTGATTGCCCTTCCATTTCTTTCTTTCCTCTGCCTCTCTAGCGAAAACCCGCCCCCCACTTAAGATTAACAGCCCCTGCCGATTAACAGACCCCTGCTGCTCTGTTGTCTCCTATCCCCGTCTGCCCCGCCCTGACTCCAATCCTCAATTTAACCTTCTCCTTCTGTCTCTCCCACAAATCCGAGCCCTCTTGACCAAGTGCTCCCTCCACCTCCAGCAGTGCAGTGCCTGCAGATCCCCGCCACCCGCCCTTTGCTCCAGGAAACCTGCACACAGGTACAGTCACCGCAGCGCCTGATTTTTTTGACTTTCGGCACTATCCCTTGCCTCTTCTCTTGATTGGCTGCTTCTAAGCAGCTGCACCCTCTCATTGGCTTTCCACTGACCCTGCTTCTGTGACTCTAGCTCGACTTGCTACCTTCCTTCTGCTGCCAGCTTTCTGCCCTTTGGTATTGCTGCAGTGGTTTTTTTGGCCTTCCACCCTCCCCTTCCTCCAACCATCTTTAAATCCTCTCTCCTACTGGGAGGGCCACCCTAATCCTCTTATTTCGCAGGATCACTCCCTCTCTTAAAGGGGCTGAGGCCTACTTACACATAGTCCTTGATTTCCTCTTTTAATAATTTGGTGTTTGTATTCATACAATTGCCATTAGTATAACCTGGAACTCTCTTCTAACACCGCCACCTCCTCTCTGCCTATAGCCCATAGTTGCCCTCCAGCCAGTTAGGACAAAGCTGTCTCCTGTATCCTGTTTCTCCTCCCTGCTGCCTATAGCACCACTGCTTCTAACCTGTACAATTCTATTCCCATCAACTCAGTTCTCTTGCAGTGCTTCCTTGCAATTTATCTACATCCTAACAAATGACTAGTGGTGCGTTCTGAATCTGCAAGCCAGCACATCATGCCCAAGTTTGCAGCACTGTACATTCCATCCTGCCTAATACTTCCATTTATTGCTGATTACTTCATAGCCGTGTCCTTAACTCATCTTCCACTGCACAGTGAGGAGGTCCCACCACACCATCTCGATCATGAATCCCATCTGTGTATCTCACCGTCCCTTACCTGCCAAAGCGTGGAGTTGTACACCTTGGTAGCTGGCTAACCAGAAGGCTGCGATTATCCTCACTTTTGCTAAAAGTATGAAGCAGCAGCTTTCTTCCTCAATTAGACCTTTTCTTCTTCTCCTGCTACTAACTCTTTTGGGTGGCGTTGAGCCAAATTCTGGACCTGCATACCTTCAACTGTTCCCAATCCCCCAATCATTATCACATCAGATGCAGAAAAGGCTAAAAATTGCTCATTTAAACATACGCAATCTCAGACCTAAGATGCCTGAGTTAGAAGCCTGCATTAATCAGTACACTCCAGACATCCTGGGCATCTCTGAAACCTGGTTGAAACCATGCATCAAACAACATGAGGTTGCTCTGCCTGGATACAAATATTTCAGGAAGGATCGACTGGGAAAAGGGGTGGCGGTGTCCTCATGTATGCCAGGGAGCACTTAGACACAGTTGAATTACCTCTGTCTGAACCTGAACCCTCTGCTGTTCAATCGATTTTCCTTTCCTTCACCCTTGACACTGTAAAATAAAACTTATGGTTGTCTGTGTATATATGCCCCCTAAGGTAGCACTCACTGGCCTCCCCTCATTCATAACCTCCCTTGCTAACCTCCCGCGGCACAACCTCATACTCGGAGATGACTTTAATATCGATTGGCTGCACTCAAACTCCTCCAAACTGACTGCTGTCCTGGCTGATTCTAATCTGGTTCAAATGATAGATGACCCTACTCGAATTAACACAAAGACAGGTAATCATACTTTACTTGACTGGGTGGCTACAGATTGTGCCCCAAGGATTAAATCAGTAGAGGTACTCTCAGACAGTATAGCGACCACTGGCCAACTCTCTGCATATGGGTAACAACTTCCCAACCCCCACCTAAGATCATCTCAGTGCAGGACATGTCTAGGTTTGACGCCAACAACTTCATGGATACCATCCAGGAACCTGATTGTGATCCAATTAATACCCTGCCGGATGTTATCTTGGCACTAGACTATTTTGTGGCAAAATTCACTAACACTGTTGACCAACACGCCCCTTTAAAGAGTTGCCGGGTAAAAGGTATTAAAGCACCATGGCTCACCATGGAATTAAGGCAGCTCATGTCCACTTGCAATAAGGTATGGAGGACTTATAAGGATAGTGGGCTGCCTACCAACTGGCAAACATATAGACAACTGTGGAACAGCTGCAAGAACTCAATCCAAAAAGCAAAATGACTCCACTTTAATAGACTCCAGACTGAGCATCTCAGTAATTCGAAAGAATTCTGGAGACAGGTTAACTCCCTTTTAAAGAGTAACACCTCTGAGACCCCCAGCTCCCTTGATGCCCAGTCTCTCTCACTGACTCCCCCTCCTTTTTATACTTCTTTATTGTTTTTCAGTAATTAATGGAACGTGTACAATCAACACATTTGCAGTTTCATTTCCATATAGTGAAGGTTCCTTATTTCCTTAGTTGTATACTATTAACCATATCGTTTTCTATAACACATGTTATATCCACAAACACTTAAAACTATTAAACCTACAAAAGTCTATACAATACAAAAAGGTCACTACATCATTTGACTAATTCATTGTCAGTGTTCTGTTCAGAGAACTTTGCTGACTCCCTCCATCGCCACTGGCTTTAATGAGTTCTTCACCAATCTGGATAGGTACCCATCATTATTTCCTAGTTCATCCACTCCTGCCAACCTGACCCCCTGTCAGTCGACTCTATGGACCTCCCTGCTTTTCACCTGAGGCTCGCAACCCTCGAGGAGGTTCACCGTCTCCTCAAGAATCTGAAGGCTGACAGCTCTCCTGGCCACGACACTCTAGAACCCAAATTCCTCAAGATGGGGGCTGATGCACTAGCCCGCCCTGTTCGAGATTTAATCAATCGATCCTGCCTTACTTGCACCACCCTTGAAAAATGGAAAGTTGTGGTGGTCGTCCCCGTCCACAAGGGAGGTCCTAACTCGACAGTGGAAAATGTCCAGCCTATCTCAATACTTTGCCCCCTAGCTAAAATACAAGCGTGGATAATCTATGACCACCTGCTGGATTGCCTTGACCTCGACCATCTGCTCTCATCCTCTCAGCATGGGTTTATTTATTTATTTATTGAAATCTCGGAATTACAAACCCTTGAGTCATAGACTCATTTACAAAGGCTCCACATCAACAATCACAATAAACAAGTAGGTACAAACATTGCATGGCTTACAAGACATCACCTCTAAACAGTACAAATGAGTGCAAAGAGAAAAACTTTAGCAGTAACCGTACACAGTGCATACAGAACATAAAGTCAACATGTTGAGTAAAAAGAAGAGGAAGAGAAAAAGAGAGGAGTAAGGGTACAGAGGTGGTTGTAACTGTAGCAGAATTGGGGAGTGGAAAGCATACGTTAGTAAAAAGATCGGGCAGACATATCGCTGGAGGAGAGAGGAACAGGGAAAATAGTAGGAGACAGGGAGAGCGGTCATAGAGCACAGGACTGAGAAAGGTGCTAAGGAAAGCAGGTTACAAGAGAGTTGGCACCCCAGGGACATTGTCAGAGCCTAATGCATGGAAGAAAGTGCCAGCAAGATGGGAAGAGAAAATAACTGAAGAAGAGGTCAGGAAGAGGTATGGGAAGGGAAGGAGGAGGGAGAATGGCAAGAAGAAGAGGAAATGACAGGAAGGCACTGAGAGGTAAGAAGGTGGGATAGGAGGAGCTAGAAACAGTCACAGCAGTTTAATGAGAGGAAGTGCTGTCGTAGTTTAATTTTAAAGGGCCAACCTTTCCAGTGGATAGAACATCAGGCAGTAGACCATTCAACCAGACAGGAGTCATGTACATAAAACCACGCTGTCCAAGAGCAGTTTTGCAGAAAAGGACAAGGAGAGAGCCCTTCATAGTGCTTCTTGTACCTCTGGAGGTGGGAGCAGGGGTAAGGAGTTTCAGGGACTAAGGAGGAGACTGACTGTAGGTAATCTTTTTGGCCAACAAGCAGGTGTGGTACGTAAGTCGGTTCCTAAAATTTAACCAGCTAACTTGGTGATAAGAGGTCACAGGTATGGGTGTACCTGTGAGCACCTGACACAAGGCAACAGGTTTTGTTGAGAGCGATCTTAAACCATGTTTAATGCTGTGTCAGAGGCAGAGCCATAGACGACAATACCGTAGTCGACTAAGGAAAGGACTGAGCTTGAGACAGCCATGCGGGGGCATCATTTGTCGTACAGTGTTTATGTCTATACAAGAGGCCAATTCTGGAACTTACTGCCTTGCGAACTAGATTGACATGGTCATTGTAAGAAAGTAAAAGAGTCCAGTGTGATGCCGAGGTATTTGAAACAGTTTACCTGTTTGAGTGGTTGGTGTTGATTATTGAGGATGGTAAGCGATGCACTTCTGTGTTTATTCTGGGGTTGGCAAAACAACATTCTTTTGGTCTTTTGTAATTGATGATGAGTTTGTTTGAGGAAAACCAAGATTCTAATTCTGCAAAGTTAATTTGGAAACAGCGCTCTAACTCAACCAGATCTCAGTGACTTTGAAATGCCCGCGATCATCTGTGTAGAGGAGCACATTCCCTGAGCAGGCTAGGGGAGAGTATTAAGAAAAATACTGAAAAGGAGGCCCCAAGTATGAAACCTTGGGGACACCTGAGGCCCGGAAAACTAGTGGAAAGCGTGTCAAAGATTTTCACCTCTGGGAACGGTCACTAAGGTAATTAGCAAACCATGAGGTGCCTTCGAGTGAGAGTTCAAGAGACTGGAGGGAGGTGATGAGGAGCCGTGGTTTACCATATTAAATGCTTTTGTAAGGTCTATGTCCACAGACCCTACTAGTTGACCGTGGTCCAGGGCTTTGTGGGCGAAGCTAGTAAACTCCAGGAGGGCAGTGGTAGTACTGTGGGCCTTCCTAAACCCATGTTGTTGATTGCACTGGAGATTGTACTTGGCAAGATAGTCATTTGATCTCAGATGATTCATTTGAGGGATTTAGAGATAGGAGGTAATTGTTGTGGGAAGTTTTATCACCACTCTTGTGAATCGGTGTGGCAACTGCAGAGTTCCACTGTGAGGGAAATTGGCCTAAACAGACAGAGAGAGAGAGGGGTTCAGGATCTTCGTGAAGGGGGAAAGAACTGCATCTAGGGCAAGTTTTACTAGTTTCAGGTCCAGGGAGTAGCCACTGAACCTAGATTTGCCAAAAATATGCAAGAGGTATGTTTTAGCTTCTCTCACGGAGACTGTCCTGAAGCGGAAAGGGGGGATATTAGTGTGCATTGAGGATTGTGGGGGGCCAGGGGTGTTGTTGAAGAAATCTGAGGGGAGAGTCCCACTAAGATCAATAAACGCCATACTAAAAGTATCAGCAATTAGCTGGGGATCTAGGGTGGTGACTCCATTGATATTCAGTGGAGGGGGGGGGGGGGGTGCTAGCTTCCCCAGTAAGATCCTTAATGTCAGACCAGAAATCCCTCCCACTTTGCCAGGTGGAGGCAAGGCTTGATTTAAAGTGCTCAGCCTTGGCAAGGCGCATTTCCCTCCTACAGGCATTCCTGGCAGCCCGATACTTTTGCCTGTCAGCCTGGAGACCGGTGACAAGGGCCTTCTGTCAGAGATTGTCCTGTGCAGCCATAAGATGATGAAGAAGGAAGGAAGTGATCCAAGGATTACTCAGATTTTTGACTTTACACTTTGTGTAAGGTGCAAAAATATCACAGGCAGCATTGAATGTGGAGATGAAGTAAGATAGGGCACTATCAATACAGGTGTCTGAATCAAGCCACGGGTATGGGTATGAAGCCTGTGACAAGTGGTGTTCCACAGGGTTCGGTTTTAGGCCCAGTGCTGTTTGGCATATTATTGCCGATATCTTGGAGGGCATCAGCAGCAAAATCAGCCTATTTGCAGATGACTCCAAGATGGGAGCGGTGTTGGACGACCGGGGTTGGGGTGGCGGGGCTACAGCAGGATCTGGCAAGGCTGGAGGCATAGTCTGACAGATGGCAGCTGGGATTCAGCGCAAGAAAATGCAAGGTGCTGAACTCTGGAACAAAAAATCTGAGGAGAAGCTACCATCTGGGGGGAAGTGCAGTTGGAAGTAAAAGAAAAGGAGAAGGATCTGGGGGTGCTCATCACGGGAGCAATGAACAATTCTGCACAATGCAGAAAGGACGCAGCAATGGCCAGCAAAATGCTGGGGTACATTGCAAGGGGAATTATCTCGAGAAGAGGGAGGTTATTCTACCATTGTACAGATCGTTGGTTAGACCCCACCTAGAATACTGCGTGCAGTATTGGCACCTGTATCTACAAAGGGATATTAGGCTGCTGGAGGGGGTGCAGCGTAGGGCAACGAAGATGATTCAGAGCCTGGGGGAATTGCCATATGAGGTCAGACTAAGAGAGTTAAACATGTACACACTGGAGGAGAGGAAGGACAGGGGGATATGACTGAGACCTTCAAATACATGAAAAGGATAACCAAAATGGACACAGAGTGTCTATTCCGGAGGAGGGCGGGGAGAGACATTAGGGGCCATGACATGAGATTGGAGGGGGTAGATTCAGGAGGGAGGTGAGGAGGCATTTGTTTACCGAGAGGGTGGTGGCAAAGTGGAATGCACTACCAGCTGAAGTGGTGGCATGTACCACAGCGGAATGCTTCAAGAAGGGGTGGGACAGGGCAAGGGAAAAGGTAACAGGAGGTAAGGAGGGAGGGTGGGCAGCTGCTGAATTGGGAGCAAGCCGCCATCCTTGAGCAACCTAGACAGACCATGATGGCCTTTTGTTGCTGCAATGTTGTATGTCAGATTCCTGAATTTACCCCGCATACCTTTTTAAGATGTATGCGTTACACGTTTTAGCAGGGGTTTCAACCGAACGATTAGACCATTGGCAAGTAGTGGGAGAATGGTCACTCAGAGTCAGGAAGGACTAGAATATTAGAGTCTCTCTCAGGGCGATTAGTGAGGATCAGATCAATAAGTGTGCTAGTGCCCAGATTGTAATTGATCCCTGTGGGAGTGGAGACTACCTGGGTAAGGTCCAGTCACGACAGCTGTGTTTCTGAGTGGGGCCGAGTTGGGGGCAAGCCAGTTAATGTTAAGGCCTCCTAACAGAATCACTTCAGCATATGTTAGGCTAGAGATGAAAAGTACAGCATTAAACCCCAGTTTAGCATTACGAGGAGGGATATAGGTGAACAATACTGTAAGTGTCTTACCCTTGTTACCTGGCTATTTTAATGGCGTACCTGGGCTTGGTAGGGGTACTGAGGAGAGAGTATGCCAGAGAGGTAGTCCATGATATAGGCACACCCTCCCACCCTTTCCCCTAACTTTGTCACTTGAAAACCATATAACCTGAAAGATGAATGGCAGTATCAGATATTTTGGGAGAGAGCCAGGTTTCAACCACTGCAAGGATGTCAGGTTTATATTCAACTGCCCAAGTTTAAGGGTTGTCATCTATCTGTTTTTTGACTGGATAATCCAGTTTTTAGGGTCCTTATCCGGTCATTCGTTTTTGGTTACATGCAGTCTGGTTTTTGGGCCATTTTGAGGGCTCATATACTCTTAAAACTGATGCATCAAATCATTCACTGTTTTGGCTGCACTGCATGTCCAGGTTACAAAGAAGTTCTGCTGTCACAGTCATTCAGACCTGCTTTTTGTTTGTAAAATCAGTCTGTCTGAGAGGTGTTAAGTATGGTCATTAAGATCGTTAGCAGTAAATTAACCTAATCTTTTCCACTCTCAGTTTTAAGCATGGTCTTTTACTGCTATGACAGGAAACAGCTTTTACACCTTTATATGCTCTCGTGTGTTTCTTTTTGTTTATCCTATATTCTGGTATGTTTTAGACCAATTTTTGTTAAATTAATAATCTTTTATTGTCTTCATCGCCACATTTGCTCTCAGTTTTGTATTACCAGAAAATTCCATGATATTAGCTACACTTTGACAGGTCATTCAGATAAACAGCATGGAATGGTGTGTCTGAAATTGTGTAATGTCTTAGAAATATGAAAAGAAACAGCAGTAGCTGCTGAGGTGAAGGGGAACACAGTGCAGTATTAAGGGTACCACAAGCATCAATAATTAAGTTATCAAAAATTGGTCAAAGCATCAGAGTACATGACTGACATAGAAAGGAAAATAGGACAGTGTTTAACAGAGGGCTGAGCAATAAGCTATGGATGAGCTTGGCACATCCAGCAGACCTGAGTTTGATTCCCACAGCCTCCACTTATATACTGTGTGACCCTGAGCAAGTCACTTAACCTTCCTGTGCTGCTGGGTCATTCCTGTAAAATGGGCTATGTGGCCTAAGGGAGTTAACCTTGTTGCCAAAGAAAAAAAATGAATAACTGAATAAATAAATCAAATAAATAACAGCATAAAAATCATTTCCTATCTCTAGTCATGTCTATTCCAACATTACAAATGGCTTTGAAGGAGGAGTGATATACTCATCAGTCATAAAAGGGGATGGAGCCAGAGGCGGAGTTTGGGGTGTGGTTTAGCATCTGGTGTTTACTTCTTCCAAAGGTGGTGACCCTACCAAGCTTGGAGTAGGCTGAGTTTCGGGAGAAGACTACAGATATTTACCGAGGCAAGCTTGAAAAACCGCAGTACACTTACAGTTCTGATTAAAGTTATGTCTGACATATTCCGAGAGATGGACTGCGGCCGTGTTACAGGAGCAATTTTCATAGACCTGACCAAGGCTTTTGACTTGGTTAACCGTGGCCTACTATTACAAGAACTGCAGGTCCCTGGCCTTGATGCCTCTGCTCTGACCTGGACCCGCAGCTACCTAAATGGCCGTACCCAAAAAGTAAAATAGGCAGGCTCTCTATCTGACCCAAAGCCCGTTACTCACGTTGTCCCCCATGGCTCTATATTGGGCCCATTCCTTTTTTTCTCTGTATATAAATTACCTCCCTAATGTAACCACCCAATCCCCTGGGGTTACTAGAATTCCATCAGTGTCAGTGCTATGTAGGGAAGGCAGCAGGTGAATAACTGGTTAAATGGGGTTTTCACCTGCTCACTTTCTGTTTACTTAGCCTCAGATGAGAGGCAAGAGATGATGTCATTTAGAACTCCCACAGCAGCATAAGCCACAGCAGCTGGCTGTGAGAGGGGGAATTTTAGAATCTTGAGTTAGTGTTGAGCCAGAGTCTATAGTAAGCAGTTGGAGGAGTGAGAGCTGCAGTGTGGGCTCTGAGAGGAGAGCCTATTTCGGGGCCTACTTTCTCACCCTAGTCCTCAGAAACATCTGCCTGCCAAGAGAACTGGTGGAAACTGTTGTCTAAAGCAGGAGTTCCTGATTTTTCATCCCCAAAGAGATGGAAAGGACTGCTACAGGATGGATCTGAGGGGCAATCCCATATTTGATCCGAGCCCCTTTTGAAGCTGTCTGTTTTGTTTTCCAGCTGTAAGTAATATGACTTTGTGCTTCCTGGGGGAAACTACCTGTTCTTGGGTGCTTTCTTCGACATAGGGAAATATACATCAGTTCTGTTCTAAGTTGAGACTGTTCTCATGTTTTAAAGTTGGCTGGCAATTGTGGGGTCCAGAGGAAGACTTATGCACACTGTTCAGGGCTTTAGTTCTACACTCACTGCACCTCCCTCTGTCTATGTCAAAGCTCGCTGTCATCTCGCCTAACCGCCCCACTGCTTCCACTGACTCATGACTACTGTCTACTTCTTATGTCTTTCTCCCAGAACACTCTTTCACTTTCTATATCTCCTTATCTTCAGCTACAAAAACACTCTGTAAAGGATGTCTGTATGTAAGGCTTTGTTGACTGTTATTTACCTTGCTTAATTTGCATAACTGAATGAAACTGATGTACTCTCTTACTGTATGACTACCCCTTCTCTAACTTCTTGCATCAGTGAATGCACTTCCCGGGTTGCCCCTGAAAAAAGTACTGTCTCGTCTCAGTGGGCCTACCCGGTTACCAAAATTCAATAAATTAATAAATAAAGTTCTTGGATGTGCTTCAGGGTGGGGTGGGGGGATCTTGAGAGTAATGTTAAGTGCCCTCTGGAGGTATATAGCTTTGCCCCACAGTATGTATAGTGCTCCTTCAGAGATATACAGTTTTTCCCCACTGTTACAGTTGTCCCTCAGAGGTGTACAGGTTTGTCCCACTGTTACAGTTGTCCCTCCGGAGGTGTACAGGTGTGTCCCATTGTTACAGTTGTCCCTCCAGAGGTGTACAGCTTTGTCCCTCTGTTACAGTTGTCCCTCTGGAGGTGTACAGCTTTGTCCCACTGTTACAGTTGTCCCTCCAGAGGTGTACAGCTTTGTCCCACTGTTGCAGATGTCCCTCCGGAGGTGTACAGTTTTGTCCCACTGTTGCAGATGTCTCTCCGGAGGTGTACAGCTTTGTCCCACTGGAGGTGTACAGCTTTGTCCCACTGTTGCAGTTGTCCCTCCAGAGGTGTACAGCTTTGTCCCACTGTTGCAGTTGTCCCTCCAGAGGTGTACAGCTTTGTCCCACTGTTGCAGATGTCCCTCCGGAGGTGTACAGCTTTGCCCACTGTTACAGTTGTCCCTCCGGAGGTATATAGCTTTGCCCCACTGTTACAGTTGTCCCTCTGGAGGTATACAGCTTTGCCCACTGTTACAGTTGTCCCTCCGGAGGTGTACAGCTTTGCCCCACTGTTACAGTTGTCCCTCTGGAGGTATATAGCTTTGCCCCACTGTTACAGTTGTCTCCCGGGAGGTGTGTACAGTTTTGCCCCACTGTTACAGTTGTCCCTCCGGAGGTGTACAGCTTTTCCCCACTGTTACAGTTGTCCCTCTGGAGGTATATAGCTTTGCCCCACTGTTACAGTTGTCCCTCCGGAGGTGTACAGCTTTGTCCCTCTGTTACAGTTGCCCCTCCGGAAGTGTACAGCTTTTTCAAAGGTATACAGCTGTCCCTCCGGAGGTGTACAGCTTTAACTGGGAGGTATACAACTTTAATTTAAGTATGCAGAGAAATACATGAAGTCCCATCCATGTATGATATTATACTTGCACCATAGGGAGATGCTGGAGTTTGATGAAAAATTACCCATAAATATGTTTTTGGGCACCTCAAAATCTTAGCTCACAGGTTTAGCGAGGGTTGATGATTCTTATGTAATGAGCAAAGAATTTTTAGGTCGCGAGAAAGTGTATCCAAAGAATACCAGCTCGCGACATAAGAATTTGGACTTTTTCTCATAACTCAGCCATTTCTTTAAGATTTTTTTGCCTAATTTCCAATACTCTTATTTTTTAAGGCCCTTGGATGAGCACAGGGGGTGAGAAGTGTCACTTCCCCTCAAAATGTGCTTTTAATGTCTACCACCATAAAACCCATCTAAAAGATCAGACTGAAACGTTATCACTTCTGTGGCGGTCACAAGGGCTTAAAATATGACTTCTGAAAATTTGGGACATAAATATTGAAAAATGGCTACATTTCAGTAAACGCCATGCTACATTTTAA
Source organism: Neoceratodus forsteri (assembly GCA_016271365.2). Classification (NCBI taxonomy): domain Eukaryota; kingdom Metazoa; phylum Chordata; order Ceratodontiformes; family Ceratodontidae; genus Neoceratodus; species Neoceratodus forsteri. The sequence continues at coordinate 659,199,259 of CM028138.1, forward strand.
AGTTTGTTTTATGGGGCAACCGTCTTGTTTTTTTCTGTCACGGGCCCAATGAAGCAGTAGTCACACATGTGCCTATTTTCTGGTGGTAGTGTTGAGGTTACTGGGGCTTTGTGCTCCCAGTCGGGAGCTGCTTACTGCCTCCCCACACACACACACAATTCAGGCAGGCAGTCTCCTTGCAGCTGGCAGCTTTTTATGTCATGAAGGGCTCAGCATGCCAAAGCCGCAAGGTCCATTTCTTTCTTTCTTTTTATTCCTCCCCCTCCTAGTGTCTCTGAGCCCCTGATGCCCACTGGTGTCCCTGGGGCCAGAGCACACTAGAGGAGGTGCTGCGGTGGCCAGTAATGTGGCTTTTCTGACTGTGGTCAGAGGCACAGCCCCCCACCGGTGCAACTACGGAATTCCTATGCTGTGCTTGAGGAATGGCCGGGGCAGGAAAGCAGCATAGCAAGGGAATGGGGGGGGAGAAGCAGGAGGGTAAACACAGGGGTAGAGGGGGGACAGGCAGCAAACCATGGAGGGCATGGTTACAAATGCCCACAGCCTGGGAAATAAAATCCCTGACCTGGAGGCCTTAGTAGAGGCAGACCTAGACATTGCGGCAATAACAGAGACCCGGTACACCGCAAATCATGACTGGGACGGAAATGTTCTGGGTTATGCTCTATTCAGGAGGGATGGGGGTGTAAAAAAGGGGGGGAGGGTTGCCCTTTACGTAAGGGAGGGTATAAAAGCAATGGAGGTGCAGGGTAGGCAGGGAGAGACTGAGGCACTGTAGGTCACCCATGAGCCCAGTAATGGCACAGTAATCCACACAGGGGTGATCTACAGATCTCCAGCGCAGGGCGAAGAGGTGGACAGGGATCTGGTGGATCAGATTCAGGAGATGGCAACAGAGGGTGGGGTACTACTGCTGGGGATTTCAATATCCCAGACGTTGATTTTTTTTTTATTTTTAAAACTCAGTTTTTATTGATATTTTCACAGGTCATTTACTGTTACATCTGGACACTTATATTCTGTCTTAATATCAGTTACTTTCTGCCATTCAAAGTTTAAAAAATATCATGCTGTTGTTTACCAGAGAATCTTTCTTATATGAAATCAAAAAATTCCATCATCTTACATGCTTACTGCATCCAAGCCGGAGTTGAGAGGAGAGGTCCCACTATAGAGTTTTTATGTTATTTCTTTGGGGACTCCAATTACTCCCTGATGTACTTGACTGTAGTTCCTTGGAATTTATCAATGTTTATGGTCTGACAAGGCCCCTTTTCCACCCCTACTCTCTTCCTCCCCCAAGGGATGAATTCAGGTCTATGAGAGGAGATGTAGTGATATGGTCCATTTATTCATCAGGTTAGGGGTTGTATTATGAGGTGCAGCAGTCCTGGATTCCATAGGGTAGATATCATAAATTGTAACTTCCCAATTAGCTGTAGATGGAGGAGTGCTTTGCAGCCACAGTCTTGTTATTATTTTCTTGGCTGCTCTAAGTAGGATACTTACTAAATAAATGAGGTTTTTAAGTTTAAATGTTTTGGGGAAGTGTAATAGTAAAGCCTGACAAAGCTCTCTGAGTGGCTCTCCTATACTGACTGATAAAACTGTGATTACCATTCCTGTAACACTTAAATTGTAACTAAGTTATAACTGCCTGTTCTACCAAAACTGTAACCTCAGAGATGTATGCTGTAACCACAATATTGTAACTATATGTTGTACTGTGTTTGTCCTCTTTGTGACGAGGTACCTTTGGAAATGAGCCTCTGGCTCAAAGGTTGTAAACCAATGTATAAATAAATAAATAAAGCTAATTCCGGAGTTAACTGTCCCAGAGAGGGAAAGAGTTCCATCATGGTGTCTCCCACTGCCCTCCAGAACCCTGCCAAAATGGTACAGGACCAGAAAATGTGGGCATGTGTTGCCATCTCACATCCGTACTGTCTCCAACAAGTTGACTCTCCCGTGGCTGGGTATTTCGTAGTTATCTGAGGGGTATGAAAGTACCGAATCACCACTTTCCAGTTGAATTCCCACCAGCCATAACAGCCTGTCACTTTACGTTGCCTTTGCCAGATTTTGACCCAGTCCTCCAGGGAGAGGACTAAAACTCGGTCCGCCTCCCAAGTGGACCGCGTACCCTCCATCATCACCTTATTAAACCTGGATATCAGGTGTCTGGGTCAGCATCCCCTCAAAAGTTGGATCGGTAGTAAGTATACTGGGGGAACAGTAATGGAGGATACATCCACTCCTGTGATTCCCGAGAGGTAATGCCGTATTTGGAGGAATTTGTAAAAGTATTTTCAGGGGATATCAAATTCAGATTGGATTTGGGAGAATGTTTTAAAGACACCATTCATGTAAAATTGGTATGAAAAAATTAAGCCTCTAGCGTGCCAGTCTCAAAATCCTGAATCTAGTTTTGCTGGCAGGAACTTGTGGTCCACAGCCAAGATTCCAATCCACGCAGTCCCCACTCTGTTCTCCAGGTGGTTCAGGAAGTGTCTTCAAAACCTGAGGAGTGAGTCAGTGAAATAGGAGAGGTTCCCCTGGGATGGTTCCCTGGATATCTGGAATGTCAATAGGGAGTTCAGGGGTAATTTGGACATAGCGTTTTCCATTTGTACCCATTGGGGTGTCTGGGCACAGGTATCTAGCCAATAAGAAAAGTGTGTCAGAACCACCGCCAGGGAATAATTAAAGATATTAGGGAGTGCTAGTCCTCCTTTCTCTTTGGGGAGCTGTAATTTGCAAAGAGCCACCCGAGGTCTGTCCCCATGCCATATATATCCAGCAAAAATCTTATGCCACTGGGTCATTATTTGTCTTGATGGGGTAGTGGGATGTTTTGTAGGAGGTATAAAAGGCAAGGTAAAATGTTCATCTGTGTTGACTGAATCCTGCTGAAAAGGGAGATGGGGAGATGTTTCTGTCTTAGAGGCTCAAAGTTCTGAGAGAAAACTTTGGTGGGATCCGGTGTTATAGCTACGCCCAGATAAGTAATATATGGTTTATCCCATTTGTATAGGTAATTCTGTTTTTCATGCTCCGAGAGGGAGTTATATATTTCTAAGATCTCTGTTTTAGACTGGTTTATTTTGTAGCCTGTGGTTTGCTCTATCAGTTTTAGTCTCTCTCTCCCAGCTCTGTCAGAGAATCTCGAGGATTAGTGATATACAACAATAGGTCATCTGCGTAATAAATAGTTTTGTGTTGGATGTCCCCTATTGTGTAGCCCTGAATTTGATCAGCCTGCCGTAGATATTGAGCTATGGGCTCTACAAAAAGAGCAAATAAATATGGGGATCAGGGGCATCCATGTCTAGTGCCTCGGGCTAGGGGGAAATGTGAGGAATGGATGCCATTAATTTTGACTGTAGCATCAGGGTTGCTGTATATACCTTTAATGTTATTTATAAATGTTTCTGGGAAGCTGAATTACCCCCAGAGTTGCTTGAAGGAAGGGCCAGGAGACATGGTCAAAGGCTTTTTGAGCGTCCAAGCTCAATATCAGTAGTGGGGATTTGGTGGCATGGCGTGGTTCAGTATATATAGAGTCCTTTTCATATTATCTGTTGTTTGGTGGTATCTAATGAAGCCAGATTGCTCTGGGTGAATTATATGAGTTGAATGTCATCTAGTCTATGAGTAGTGATGCTGGTGTATATTTTATAATCCTAAATAAGGACAGAAATTGGTCTGTAGGAAGCACATTCCTGGGGAGATTTGTTGGGTTTTAGGGGGGCTGAGATGGATGCTTGTTTCAAAGAATTAGGGTATGTGGCTTTCGTAGGGCTATGTCTGAGGGTTTTTAAAGAAAAGTTCCCTAATCCACTCACAGGATGTTTTATAAAATTCCACACCATATCCATGTGGATCGAGACTTTTGCCTATTTTCAGGTTTTTAATTGTGTTGCTCAGTTCCTGCTCTGAGATCAGGCGATTCAGATGTTCAATTTGTTGCTGAGTAAGGGAAGGAAGATTAAGGTCTGCTAATAAATTTGTTATCTTCTCCTCATCAGGGGGATGTAGGGCAGAATATAGGTCCTGATAATATTGGCTAAAAGCCTCAAGAATTTGGGTGGTCATCTGGTGCTGTTGACCCGTGCGAGGGTTCCTAATTTTTGTAACTGTAACCCACTGTATTTGTTCTCTCAATCGATGTGCTAAGATTCGGGAAGTCTGGGCACCTCCCTCATAGTATCTCTGCCTGAGCCAAGCCAATGCTTGTTCTGTTTTTTATGTTTGCTTGCACGCATGTGCAAGAAACATAGTGCCTTGATCGGAGATTTCGGAGGCGTGTCACCTCCTCCTCCAATTCAGGCAGCGAGCTGGCAGGCGCAGCCCCTGTAAGCCAATGCATTTTGGAGCTGTCTATGACACGCTCCAAAATGCAGTGGCATACAGTTGAAAGGGGGAGCTACGCTTGAGTGAGCACCGATAAGATATCGGCTGCTCACGCGCAGCTCCCCAGCCGCAGGCGTGCACGCCCCGAGTGAATAGCCGACAGGGTGTCCAATCCCTGTCGGCTGAACGCCCCCAAGTCCTTGTGCCACGCTGGAGCCCACCCCAGTGTGGCAAACCATCCGCGATTTTTATTTTGCCGACAGGGTGCCCAATCCCTGTCAGCTGAACGCCCCACCCCAAGTCTTTGTGCCACGCTGGGAGCGCACCCCAGTGTGGCAAGCGGTCCCACGACGTCTTTTTTTATTTCAAAACCTGCAAAATAAAATGGTCCCGCGGCGCATCTCCCGAAGCCCTCCCACAACCCGCACCCACCCACTGCGCACCCAGCCTCCCACACACCCCTCACCCCATACTTACCTCCGGACTCCGGCGCGATGATCTTCGGTGGACTGGGACCACGTCTGCACTCTTCAAAGCCGACTGCGAACTGAGGAAATGCCGGTAAGCTGTATAATGGGTTACATAGGGGGGTTTCAACTTTATTGCATATCTTGGCCATTTTTGGGAATTTTTGCACCAAATTTTCAACATGGGGGTTTTGGGACCCTCTCTCATGAATTATGTCACTGTCATGCCGGTATTAGGTTCGCAAAGGTGATTTCACGCAGTGACTGCGAAATCACCGCTTGGGCCTGAATACTGCCATGACAGTGACATCATTCATGAGAAGGGGTCCCAAAAACCCCATGTTGAAAATTTGGTGCCAAAATTCCAAAAAATGACTGTTTTATGAGCGTGCGTTGCGCAGTTCCTATGCAGGCTCGTAAGTTCGTGAAATTTCAATATTTTCACTCCAGATTTTCAACATTGCCATTTTACCACACCTTCTTATGAGTAGTACAGCTGTCATTTTTCACATCTCACCCAAAATGTGTTTCCACCCATGTAGCGCAGAATGGCGCAGTCGGTGTGCGAAATCAATGTACGGGACAAATTAAGAAAATCACAGTGACACTGTTCATGAGCAGAGGTCTTAAAATGGCTATGTTGAAAATTTGGTGAAAAATTCCTGAAAATGACTGTTTTACAGGGTGCATTAGCGCAGTTCCTACGCACACTCGTAAGCTCGCGAATTTTCAATATTTTCACTCCAGATTTCCAACATTGCCATTTTAGCACACCTTCTTATGAGCAGTACAGCTGTCATTTTTCACACGTCGCCCAAAATGTGTTTCTGCCCATGTAGCACACAATGGCGCAGTCGGTGTGCGAGATCAATGTACAGGACAAATTAAGAAAATCACAGTGACATTGTTCATGAGCTCAGGTGTTAAAATGGCTATTTGAAAATTTGGTGAAAAATTCCTAAAATGACTGTTTCTGACGATCGTTGCGCAGCTCCTATGCCGCATAAATAGTTCACAAATTTTCAATATTTTCACTCCAGATTTCCAACATTGCCATTTTACCACACCTCCTTATGAGCAGTATAGCTGTCATTTTTCACATCTTGCTCAAATGTGTTCCCACCCATGTAGTGCACAATGGCGCAGTATGTGCAAAATCAATGTATGGGACACATTAAGAAAATCACAGTGACACTGTTCATGAGCAGAGGTGTTAAAATGGCTATGTTGAAAATTTGGTGAAAAAAACTCTAAAAATGACTGTTTCTGATGATAGTTGTGCAGTTCTATCACGCCATAAGTTTATAAATTAATATTTTGACTCCAGATTTTCAACATTGCCATTTTATTACACTTCCTTATGAACAGTACAGCTGCCATTTTTCATATGTCGCCTAAAATGTGTTTGTCACGACATGTAGCTTATAATGGTGCTGTTGGTGTGCTAGAGACAATGTTTAGGACAAATTAAGAAAATCACAGTTACACTGTTCATGAGCAGAGGTCTTAAAATGGCTATGTTGAAAATTTTGTGACAAAAGTCCATAAAATGATTGTGTTACGAGTGAGCAATGTGAGTTTCCACGCACTCGTAAGTTCATGACTTTGTAATATTTTCAGTCCAGATTTTCACCAGTGGCATTTTTTCACACTTCCTTATGAACAGTACAGCTGTCATTTTTCACAACATGGCTGAAGTGTGTTTTCACACTTTCAGAGCTGAGATGCATGGTCGCTGTGGGGAATCATTGTTCGGCACAGATAAAGAAAATCACAGTGACACTGTTCACGGAGGCACCAAAATGCCTGAGTTGACAATCTGCTGTAAAATATCCCCAACCTAATTATATTACGGGTGTGCGTTGCACAGTTTCTATGTACGCTCATGACTTCACCATTTTTTTAAATATTTGTACTGCAGATTTGCAACATTGCCATTTTACATCTCCCCATGAACAGTACAGCTGTCATTTTTACATCCTGTTCGAATGTTTTGCACCTGTGGTGCTAAATGCCGTACTACGCTGTATAAGCAGCTGCTAACAAACTGATATTCCCCTGTTCATGAGGTGGGGTCACAAAAAAACATGTTGAAAATTTGGAGGAAAATACCAACGAATGCCTGAGGTATTAGGGTTTCCAACCATAACGCCCAACCCTGTAGAGAATGACAGGCATCAGGGGTGTGACTTGGGATTCTTGCCTGTAATGCTCATACCATTCCACACCCTGCAGCCAGTGAGAGGTATCGAGGTATGCCTTGGACTCTTCAGCCCCAAAGTTCACCCCATTCTCCTATATCGCACCCATCTCACGCATTTCCTAATGAAATGGGGTGCGCATAAGGGCCAAACACCCCAAGGAACACCGTGACACTTGTCAGTGTCTGCAGGGTGGGGTGTGGTGAAATGGCAAGGCCGTTATGCCTGATGACCCAAATGCACACCCCAATGCCTGTCACTCTCTGCAGGGTGGTGGTGGGGTTGGCTTCAGTTCAGTACCTCACTGCCATTCCTATTACGCAGCTCTGTAACTTCTACATTACCACTGCCAATGCCAGTAAGCAAACATTCGGCATTGACAAATGCTTGTTTTATTTAGAAAAGTCTGTGTTTCTTGTTGAGTGTTGGCTAGTTGATCACTCAGGGACTGGTCTCCCTGCATGTGAGCTAATTGAAGAAATTGCAGTTTTTCCTGTAGCTCTTTGAGGCAGGCCTCACACTGTCTCTTTTTCTTTGCAGCAAAAGCAATTATATATCCCTTAAGGACTGTTTTAACTGTGTCCCATAGTAGCTGAGAAGATATTTGAGGGGTGGAAATACAGGTTACTCACCTGTAACGGGAGTTCTAGGAATGGTATATGTTGTTCATCCACACTTATTGGCAGGTATCCTTGCCGCTTTAAATCTTGCCGGAAGGTCTTCAAGCTGGCTCCTCCCACCCACCCGGGTGGTATAACCTCGGCCCGCCCCATGACGCCAGATCTGGCCCGCTGAAAGCTCAGGTTGTGCGCCGGCCGGGAGTAACAGAGTCGTGGATGAACAACATATACCATTCCTAGAACTCCTGTTACAGGTGAGTAACCTGTATTTCTAGGGACATGGATATGTTGTTCATCCACACTTATTGGCAGACTCTAGCAGTTCTCCGGGAGGAGGAGGCAAGACGCACACCCCAATACTTACTTGGGAAAGAGAGCTGGAGAACCGAGGCCCCAAAACCAGCATCCCGGCGTGACTCAAGGTCGATGTGGTAATGGGTAATGAAGGTGTGTGCTGACTTCCAGGTAGCAGCCCTTCAGATTTCCTGGAATAGGGGCGTCCCTGGAAGCAGCCACCGTTGCAGCAGTATGGCGGGTAGGGAATGAGCTCTTATCCTCTGGGAGCTCCATGCCCGCCAACTTATAGCAGAGATCTATGCAGGAGGTGACCCACCTGCTTATCATCCGCTTGGCTGCAGGTCTGCCAGATGCAGCTTCAGCGTGAGGTGACAAACAGCTGGCGAACCTCTCCCGAATTTCAGCCATGCGCTCTTTGTAATAGGCGGCGCCTCTAGGGTCAAGTATGGAGCCTATATTCGGCCTCCGAGGTGTGATTGGGGTAGAACACCGCAGAGTCAACACCTGGTTAAGGTGAAACTCCGACACCACCTTGGAAGGAATTTCTGGTGGGCAGCAGGACAACCTTGTCCCTGTGGAGACCAGGTAAGGAGACTCGATGGAAAGCGCCTGGAGCTCTCCCATCCTTCTGGCTGGCGTGATAGCCACAAGAAGGCGGTCTTCCACGACAGGTGAGAGAGAGCACACCTGTGCATAGGTTCAATGGCTTGCCCATGAGCTTTGCCAGTACCAGCAGTAGATCCCAGGGAGGTGGAGGTTCTCTCGACGGAGGAATGTGATCAAGGCCTTTGAAAAGCGCCAGACCACCTTCTCCTGCGCTACTCGACTGCTTCCCGCCCACGCCTGTAAGCGGAGATGGCTGCCAGGTGCACCTTAGGGATGTCGACTAAGCCCTTGATTAGAAAGGGACCATAAATAGTCCAAGATGCTTGCCAAGGAACAGGAGGAAGGGTCCAGGCCCTTGCTCTGACACCAAATGGAAAACCTTTTCCATTTGAAGGCATAACATTTTCTGGTCGACGCTTACGGACGCCTCAACTGCATTGAGGACCTCATCGGAAAGACCCAAGGCCTGGAACTCTAGCCGCTCAGGAACCAGGCCGTCAGGTGCAGGGATTGAAGGTCCGGATGGAACACCTTCCTGATTGACTGAGAGCAGGTCGGGCGAGCTGGAAGCTGCAGCGAGTCCTGGAGCTGAGACTGAGGAGATCTGGGTACCAGAACTGGCGAGGCCAGTCTGGGGCTATCAGAATCACCTGCGCCTTGTCCCTCCTCGCCTTGAGAAGCACCTTGTGGATCAAGGGAAATGGGGGAAAGGCGTAGAAGAGGCCCGGGGTCCATTGCCTCGAGAAGGCATCCCCCTGCAGCGAGCCCTGCTGAGGGGGGCGGGCATGGAACAGCCTCAGCTTCGCGTTCTCCCTGGAGGCAAACAGGTCCACCTGAGGTGTGCCCCAATGGGAGAACAGATGCTGTACTACCTCCGGCAGGAGAGACCACTCGTGGAATGCAGCCCCTATCCGGCTTAGGGCATCGGCCAGGGTGTTGGAGGCTCCTGCCACATGAATGGCTAGGAGATCCGCCTCCAGGCTGCGCACGAGTGACCAAATGCGGAGAGCTTCCTTGCATAGAAGCATGGAGCGCGTCCCGCCCTGGCGGTTTAGATAGTACATGGTCGTGGTGTTGTCCGTCTGGACTCGGACCACTTGACCCCGGAGGAACGGAGCAAAGGCGGTGAGAGCTAGGCGGACCGCTCGGAGCTCCAGCAGGTTGATGTGGCATCGGGACTCCCGCGGGACCAGAGGCCGTGAGCTGTGTTCCCCAGATGGGCACCCCAACCCATCAGAGGCAGGCTCGGTCGATAGAGAGACCGTCGGCTCGGGCGGACGAACGGGATGCCCTCCTGCAAATGACCTGGAACGATCCACCACTGGAGAGCTGCCCATTCCTCCTAAGTCCACCGACATGCGCTGGTCTCAAAGGATCGCAGCTGCCAGGACCACTGACTGGCCAGTCCCTCATTGAAGGAACGATGTTCCAGTGGGCCCAACGGACCACGCTGGTGCAGGCCGCCATGAGACCCAGGAGGCGCAGGAAGTCCCGGCAGGGACAATTGTCCAACCAGAAATGATTGGGCAAAGGAAGAAAGAACCTCGGCCCTGTCCGCGGGAGCCGCGCTGGCTCGAAGAGAGTCAAGCTGCGCGATGAACAGAATCACCTGCTTGGCTCGAGGTCCGACTTGGCCTCGTTGATAAGGAGGCCCAGTTGAGAGCAGACCTGGAGGGCCAGATCTCTGGACCACTCCACCTCCTGCCTGGAGGGAGTGCTATCAGCCAGTCGTCCAGGTAAGGTACACCGGACCCCTCGGCGCCGAGAATGCTGTCACCACTGCCATGCATTTGGTGAAGACCCTGGGAGCTGGAGACAAGCCAAGGGCATGGCTCGAACTCGAAAGGATCCTTCCGCTCGGAGCGAAGGAATCTCTGGTGAGACGGACGGATAGGGACATGGAAAACGCGGCCTGCAAGTCCAGAGAGCAGAACCACACGCTGCTCCAAGGATGGTAGTATCTGAGCCAGAGTGACCATCCTGAAGGTTCGAGACCTTAGGAACTTGTTTAGGTCGTAGAAGTGCGAGAATGGGCGCCAGCCCCGTCCATTTCGGAACCAGGAAGTACCTGGACACAAACCCTGGGTCTGAGGGGGTCCGCTACCACCCTGATCACCTTCTTCGAGGAGGAGAGCTGGCGTTGCTCGGACGAGCTGACAGTGAGGCTACGGACCCCGAGGCCCCCCGAGGAGCGACGGCTCTGAAGGGTGGGACCTGCTCGAATTCCAGAGGCAGGCCTTTTCCCACCACCTCCAGTACCCACCTGTCCGTGGTAACAGCGGACCAGGCGGAAAGGAAGTGTCGGAGCCGTCCCCCCACGGGGGGAACCAGGGGTAAGGTGACTGGGATGGGGGCGACACCCCTCAGCCCGTCACTGGGCAGGCTTGGAGGAGGGACCGGCCGAGGGACCTCCTGGGCCTTTTCCTCCCTGCCTCCTGTTAGAGGAAGCCGGCGGCTTGGGTTTGGGATGCCAAGGCCGAGCCTGCTGGCCCTGACGTTGCTGGGCCGGGCGCTGGGGCGCAGAAGGACGAAAGGGCTTAGGCTGTGGTTTCAGGCCTTGTCCTTCTGAGCGGAAGAGACCGAGTCCAAGGTAGCATTGGACTTCTCGATCCTCTGCAGGTGACCTTCCACCCCAGGGCCGAAGAGGTCAGTCCCCAAAAAGGGAACATCCGCCAACTTGTGCTGGGTATCCGAAGTAAAGGTGGATATCCTCAGCCAAGCCCGCCGACGCATAGCCACTGCGGCCGCCACCGACCTGGCACATGAGTCCCCAATATCTAAAGCAGTCTGGAGCTGCTGTTTGGCCACTGCCCTGCCCTGGTCCCGCACCTGCTTGACCGTAGTCTGCAGATCCGCGGGAAGATGAGGGATGACCTCATCCAGGGAGCCCAACAGGGCATGAGAAAAATGTGCCATGAGGACGGCCGAACTGGCCTGACGAAGGCCGAGAGAGGACGCAGCATAGACTTTTCGCCCGACATAATCCAATTTCTTGGATTCCTTGTCGGGAGGTTTGTCCACATCCCTGGCGTTGCCGGCGCGCCGGGAAACGCTGTCGGTAACCAACCCCTCAGCAGAGGGGTGCTCCGAAAAACCGGACAGGGAACCGGTAGGGACCGCATACTTCCTGGCCATCCTGGCAAGGCGCAGGACAGGAAGCAGGCGCTGCCAAAGCTCCAAGGCCGGAATCCACTATGGCCTCGCCACCGGAAAGGCCTCCGCTGGAGAATCCTCGGTCCAGAATCTCCGTGAGGGGTACCTGGCCCATTTGGAACGGGTTCGAGCTTCATCCCGGTGGACTCCGAGATGAGCCGAAGCAGTCCTAGGAAGGACGACGGGCTATCGTCCATTGACTGTCCTCCTGAGGACTCCAAGTCTATTCGCTTGGAGAAAAAGGAGGAATTATCCTCGGACTCAGACGAGTCCTCGAAGAGCTGCCTCTGGCCTGAGCCACCCTCTACCTGCCGAGGTCGGTCGGGAGTGAGGGTAACAGACAGCCTATGGGGTAGACCCTTAGCCGACCGAGAATCCCTGGTCGGAGCCCCAAATAGTGGCTGTGGAGGCGGAGGTTCCACCGGAATCGGTGGAGCAGCTGGTTTTGGCCGAACAACCGGCCTGGGTACAGGCTCCTCGGGTAAGTCGAGGGGTTGTGTCGGCCGCTCCGGTGACAGCCACTTAATGGCCGGGGAAGGCGACTGCGTCGGCTTATTCCCGGTCAGGAGGACTGTTGCCACATGAGGTCCTCGTGCCGTCAGTAACTTACATGAAGCCTCCTCGTCCGAGGAGGAGGGGCGAGACGGCGGCCGCCGCTTACATGATGCGGGGCCGAGACCGCCTATGGCGGCGGGATCGGCTGGACCGCGAAGAGGTCCGAGACCGAGACCGAGAGCCTCGGCTTTTCCGAGGTCGGTGCGGAGAAGGGTCGGCAGGAACCGGCACTCCCTTCGGCCCGGAGGGTTCATCCGAGGGCTCCGGAACCGGAGGCACAGGCAAGCCCACGGGATTCTCAACCTTCGGGGAACCGGGGAGAGGGGAGTCTCGGCTTCTATAGGCGACAACCCGTCCAACGGATCGAGAAAAATCTCGACTTCGTCGACGGGAGTCTCAGTCAACTGACCTGACGGGGACACCGTGAGACCAGTGGCCGAAGCCGAGCGGTCGACCGAAGTTGACGGTCGACGACTCGGGGAGAGGGACCTTTCCCGCTCCCAAGAGCGTCGACGGAAGGATTTACCTTTGTCCCTCTTTTTGGACAGAGAAAAAGGTCCAGCAGACGTTGGCCCTTCTCCCTTAGTGGAGAGGGACAGACAAAGCTCCTTAAAGGAAGCTGTATAGGAGGAACCCAGAGAGAGCGGGATAAATGCCGCGGCCGAGGAAGATACTGACGCGCGCCTCCTCTTAGGCGATCATCTGCTCGAGCTGATCCACCGAGCCACGCCGCCACGGACACCGCCAACGGGCCTCCTTAGACTTCACCAGAGGAAGCAGCTTCGGGGCCCCAGATGCAATCGGGCAGCACGGTCTTGAGGACATAGGCGAAAGGGAAGAGCACAAGTCGCAGTCCTGCGGGTCGTGCTCAAGGCCTAAACAGTAGACACACGTGGAGTGTGGATCCGAGACATCTTCTGCCCGCAGGGGCATCTCCGAAAACCGGGAGTCGATTTGTCCATCGCAGCCGCGAGGGATCGAAGACTGAAGTCTTTTTAGCAAAAACTTTAAATTCGCAAAGGGAAGAAATAGGAACCAGTCTCAAACGCAGAGCGTTAAGGAGGGAACCTGAGCTTCCAAGCGGTAAGGAAGATCTGGCGTCATGGGGCGGAGCCGAGAGTTATACCACCCGGGTGGGTGGGAGGAGCCAGCTTGAAGACCTTCCGGCAAGATTTAAAGCGGCAAGGATACCTGCCAATAAGTGTGGATGAGCAACATATCCATGTCCCTAGAATTGTCATTTATAATCTCTACGATCTTTCTTTTAGGAGGTCTTTAAAGCTCGGATCTTTTAGTAGCGAGGGGTTAAAACGCCACTGAGTGATCTTACGTTCTCTAGCTATTGTCATATCTAGTGTTAAGGGGGCATGGTCGGAAAGACAGATATTGTGAATACTGACATTCTTTATGTACTGTAACCTATGTGCTCTCCACTAATACAAAAATAATCCAGTCTGGAATAATGTCTGTGTGCGTGTGAGAATAATGTAAACTGTCTTTTTGTAGGGTTTAGATGTCTCCAGCTATCAACCAGGCCCATCTCTTTAATCAGTTTCCTCCGGTGTTTTTGTCCCAACATCAGTGGGGTGGATTTATATGCCGATGTGTCCAGAGACAGATTCAGAAGGCAGTTAAGATCTCCCCCTGCTATTAGGATACCCTGCTGTTGTGATATAATATCATCTATTAATCGTTGAATGGCAAAGGCATCACTTCCTGGAGGGAGGTAGGTGCTGCATACTGTTATGAGTTGTCCCTGAAATATGCTGCTTGCTATAGCTAGTCTACCTTCTTTATCTGTGTATTGGTTCCTTATTACAAATTGGGAGGATTTGGAGACCAGGATGACTACTCCACACCATCTGCCATTTTGATAGGTTGATTCTATTTGGGAGAATCCAAATTCTAGTAATTTTTGGTGTTCTGAGGAGGATAGGTGAGTCTCCTGAAGGAGCATCATGTCTTGTTTATGTTTCTTAAGGGCTGTCAGGGTACGGTATCTCTTAATTGGCCCGGTGAGATCATTCACATTATGCGTAAGAATCAGAAAAGGTGATCTCATTTTTATTATCCTCCTATGTGAGGGATGTTAGAGTCCTCTTGCACTCCGTGTCTGGTAGTGAGACCTCTCATTCTCCTTTGCAGTTTATCAAAACTTATCCGTTTAATATTGTAATTCCATATATTTTTTGTTATACTCTCGGTCATAACTGTTACCTTAACAAATAAGGGAATGACATGTTTTAAAAGGAAAAGAGGAAATGGAGAGCTCTGTAACCAGCCCCAGTTACTTAACCAAGGAGGGAGTTTAGGGTGTGGCCAACTGGGCCTAACTTGGAATCTCGTGGAGCTGGAGATGCATCTGTCTCCCCTCTTCTCGGGTTTATGTTGTGAACTGCTGCAACAGGTGACTTCCATAGTCCGGTACATGGCATACTGCCATTCCAGCCTTGGCAGGATAAAGTCCTGCATAGGGAGACCGACTTCCCCTTCTTCTGAGGATGCTCCCTTGGGATTCATCACATCCCATAACTGAGGGTAGGGAGGTTGGGATAGTATAAGATAAAACAAAACTAACTGAAAAAGGAATAGGTTCGAGGTTGAGGGGCGTGAAGGGTGGTGGCGGAATAAGTGTAGCCCCTTCCATGATTTCATAGTGAACCCCCTCCTGTCTGGTGCCAGTTGTTGCAATAGTGGGGGATGAGAAATTATGATGTCTAATAGTGGGTAGGGTGGTTATAACCAGATATATATCCCTGTGAGATGGATTGCCCTCGTTGAACACCTCATGACAAAGCAAACGCCTTTGGTATCTTCTCCCACCAGTCCGTCCCCACAGGGACCCGAAATCATGGTTGGTAATTGAGTCCTGTAGCCAGTGGCTTTGTTCCTTATTGGCTTTTCTCTAATCTCTTTCCCTCTCCCTCCCCTCCTGAAGGATCTTTCCTCAGATTCATGCGGGGACATTAGTTTATTTGTATTGCAGTTATTTATAAAATCAACCCAAACAAGAAATGCATTTCCCCCTCAAAGTTTTAGAATTGTCTAGTAGTGTCTCTTTGTTAGGTCTTTGAAAAATGTGTGTGTAGGGGGTGGTTGCTGTTTGCCACCACTGCCCTGCATCCCCTCCATCCCAGACGTTGATTTGACTGTCACAGCAACTGCTTCATCCAGGAGCTGAGACATCCTGGATTTCCTACAGGGGACAAGCTTTAGACAACTGGTGAACGATCCCACCAGAGACAAGGCAATTCTGGACCTAGTACTGAGCAGTGGGGACAGAATCACAGACATCCGGGTGGAAGGTCAACTGGGATCCAGCAACCACGACATAGTGTGGTTTAACATGGGGACAGAGACTCGGTCTAGTCACACTAAGGCAAGGGTCTTAGATTTTAGGGGGGTGGTTTTTGATAAAATGGGAAAGTGTACCAAAGAGGCCCTGAAATGGAGGGAGATAGGAGGGGGAGTTGAAGAGCAGTGGGAACACCTGAAGGGAGCCATAGAGGAGGTGACCAACCAATGTGTTAGGGTGGTAAATAAAGGCACAAAAAGGAGGAAACCACTATGGTTTTCAAGAGAGGTGGCACACAGGATAAGGGTCAAAAGAGCGAGTTTCAGAAAATCTAAAGAGACTCAAAGGGAGGAAGACAGGGAGATATACCTAAAGAATCTAAAGGAAGTGGGAAAGGCTGTTAGGAGAGCTAAGGCGTAGACAGAGGAAAGATTAGAGCAGACAGTGAAAAAAGGGGACAAGACATTCTTTAGGTACCTCAGCAAAAGAAGGAAAACTGGGGTGATTGTAAGACTCAGGTGATACAGGAGCGTTCAAGGAGGGTGACCTGGAAAAGGCAGAAATACTGAACAAATACTTTTGTTCAGTATTCACTGAGGAGGGGGAAGGTCAGGGACCACAGCTGAGTAAAAGGCACGAACGGGGGGGTAAACACAAAACTTTTCACTAAGGGGCTAGTCCTTGAGGAACTCACAAAGCTAAAGGTGGACAAGGCAGTGGAGCCAGATGGCATACACCCGAGGATATTAAAGGAACTGCGAAGGGAGCTAGCAGCACCTCTGGCAGCCATGTTCACCAAGTCACTCAACACAGGGGTGGTACCAGAGGACTGGAAGAGGGCACATGTAGTCCCTCTACACAAAAGTGGTAGTAGGGAGGAGGGAGGGAACTATAGACCAGTCAGCCTCACCTCAGTGGTAGGTAAGATCATGGAGGCACTGCTTAAAGAAAGAATTGTGGCACACGTAGAATCAATCAGTGCCCAGGATTCGAGACAGCACGGATTCACAGCAGGAAGGTCAAGATTTTTTTGACTGGGTGACGAAGGAAGTAAATCGGGGGTGGGGGGGCATGGACGTTGCTTACCTTGATTTCAGCAAGGCATTCAACACCGTCCCACGTAAAAGGCTGGTTAACAAGATGGGTAGTCTGGGTGTGGGGCAAACGGTGGTAAACTGGGGTAGGAACTGGTTAACAGACAGGAGGCAGAGGGTGGTGGTATATGGGATCCAATCAGGGGGGAAGAGAGAGGTGATCAGCGGTGGTACCTCAGGGATCAGTCCTGGGGCTGGTCTTGTTCATCAGTGACATTGCGGAAGAGCTGAAGGGAAAAGTCTGCCTGTTTGCAGATGACACCAAGATCTACAACAGGGTGGATACACCAGATGGGGTGGAGACAATGAGGAAGGACCCGGGGAACCTTGAAAAATGGTCAGAGGTGTGGCAACTGAAGTTTAATTCAAAGAAGTGCAAAATAATGCACCTGGGAAGAGGGAACCCGGGGAGAGCTTCTGGATGGGGGGGGGGAGTTGTTGGCTATCACCAAGGAAGAAAGGGACCTGGGGGTTATCATTTCAGATGACCTAAAGGTGTCTAAGCAGAGTACAAAGGCGGCAGGGAGGGTCAGTGGCATGCTGGGGTGCATAGACAGAAGCATCACAAGCAGAAGACAGAAGGTGGTAATGCCATTGTACAAAACACCAGTGAGGCCTCACCTGGAGTACTGTGTGCAGTTCTGGAGGCCACAGCTTTGAAAGGACATCGACGGTGGAGGCAATCCAGAGAAGGGCGACAAAGATGGTGCAGGGCTTGCACCAAAAAATATATGAGGAGAGAGTAAAGGACCTCAATATGTACTCGTTGGAGGACAGGAGGGATCCGGGGGACACGATAGAAACATTCAAGTACCTTAGGGGCATAAACGAGGTACAGGGGGGTGGCATCTTCCATTATAGGCAGAGTACAAGAACAAGAGGGCATGATATGAAATTAGAAGGGGGAAAGTTGAGGGGAAACATGAGGAAGTTTTTCTTCATGGAGAGGGTGGTAGATACGTGAACTAGCCTGCCACAGGAGGTGGTGGGAGCTATGACAGTGGAGGGATTTAAACATGCCTGGGACAGGCATAAAGACCTTGGAGTCGGGTAGAAGAGGCAAAAGGCCATTGGCCAGGTAGGGTCAGAGGCTGCATATAGGGCTTAGGGGCAGACTGGATGGGCCTAGCGGTCCTTATCTGTCAACAATTTCTATGTTTCTATGGTGGGAAGGCACTCCTAGTGCCGAGAAAACATTTGAGCTGCATTTGGCTTGCACGTTCAAGCAGGCAGCTGCTTAAGAGTGCACAGATTTCCTGTGCGAATGTGCCGCTATCTTTGTGCAGCTTGTCTGGCCCCCTTTCACAGTTGCAGTCTTGGGGCCGGAGCGAGCAAAAAAAATGGCAGGCAGAGTTCAGGGGCAGCACAAAGGTTCAGGTAAGCCCCCTCTTCCCCCAGGTCATGAACTGTCGTCCCGGCAATTCCACAAGTTCCATCCATTGCATAACTGAAACACATAAACCAGGCAACAACAACAACAGTCCTGTCTAGACATATGCATCCCGGCGAGGCTTTTCAAATTCCAAGCAACGTAACAATAGCAAAAGAATTAACAATATCTCGAGCAACATTTCTACATAGACAATCATTTCCTGTCTGACCAACGTGACCTTGCACTCTGTATCCCCACATTACACCTCAGGGCTATTAAACACAATGGGGGGCAGGGACTGGGGAGTGACATAGATTCCATGGTGCACCACATAAAGAGGCAGGTCGATGAGGGCACCAGGGGTGTCATAACTGAGCTTCAAAAGGGGTTTGATAGGCCTTTCTGAATGTCTGAATGGGAGTTTGTCTGGTCATTCAGCAACTGTGGGTGTGCATCCCTCCTCTCTGGGTGGCAAATGAGGCTCTCCAGAATGATCAGGTTCAACAACAAAGTCTGGCTCTTGGTCAGATTCTACAGGATCTTCCACATGCTCTAGTTCAACTGGGGGTTCACAGGGCTCTGCATCTTAGTTTAACTATGTGGGTGGAGTATCTGGCATCCACCACTCGCTGGAAGCATTTAACAGAGGGAGATGTCCACAGTGGAATAATATCTAACAAGGTCATCTTCCTCGTCAGAAGAGTCTACTGTATTGGGTGCTGGTTCCAATAAGGGCTTTCCAGGAGGCTTGTGGGGACAGTTGCCTAGGTGCGGGACAGACTGACTAGTTTTGCTTTTGTGTCCATAAGAACCCCTGGGTTTTCTTCTCTGTGGGAGTACTGGACCATTTTTCAGATCTGACACATCTAATTGTCCAATAGTGAGTAAACAGTCACGATGCAAAGTCCTACTTCTCTGAGGCTCCCCTTCTGAGCAAGCTCTGTACACTGGCAAGTCCACAAGTTTTTTTGTAACCACATAAAGGATGTTGCACCACCGATCTGCAATTTTATGCTTTCCAGGTAACCCCAAGTGCTGAACCAAGACTCTGTTTCCAGGGATTATCTCACAAACTCTGACACGTTTGTCGTATCGGGTTTTGTCAAATTTCTCATTAAGCAACTCTGTGGCCAACTGGTAAGCATCGTCCAACTTCTATTTCAGTCTTTGAACATATGTGGTGTAAGTCTCTAAATTGTCCCCATCAGATGACACTCCAAATGCAAGGTTTACTGGAAGCCTGACCTCTCTTCCAAACATAAGTAGATATGGGGATTGTCCTGTGGCATCATTGCGGGTGCAGTTGTATTTATTTATTTTCTAACTTTGTTGACTGGGTAAGTACACTGGCAGTAGAAGCCTTCTTCAGGCATGACCCGGGTGCAAATGCACAGATGAAATATACAGTCATCACTATACAAATACAGCGGATGATAGCAACATATACAATGCAATATTTACATGGTACAAAAGCAGGACATCATTTATAGCAGAAGGAGAAATAACGATATGTACAGAAATAATGATATGTACAGGGGAATTTTCACATGGTATATAAAGGGTGAGACAATATTGTTTGGATGCAGTTACATTTTAGGAAGGTTAGATAAGAATACAGGTAAAAAGAATACAGGTAGTGCGGGGTAGCGGGGTGGGGTGGGGTGGAGTTCGAGAGAGGTTAGTGGAAACATTGGCATATAACGGAGGAAGAATAATGAGATTTCAGGAAATTTGTAAAGACAGGGGTAGAGGTGTTTTTTCCAATTGGAGGGGTTGAGTTCCATATGGAGGCAGCACGGAAGGATGAGCAGGCTCACTTGTTGACTCCAGTTTGATTTTTTTGTGAGGGTCCAACATGACCAACATATTCAGCAAAGTCCTACTGAATCTTTTTGGCTGTGGGTTGCCCTGAGGGTGGTAGGCAGTGGTTCAGGGCTTCCTAATTTCCGATACAGACAACAACTCTTTGATCAGTCGACTATCAAAATCCCAACCCTGGTCGGGATGGATTCTCTTTAGCAGTCCATAGTGAACAAAGTACATTTCAACCAGAATCTTAGCTATGGTTGTGGCCTTTTGGTCTTTTGCATGAAAAGTTTGGGCATACTTGGAGAAGTGGTCTGTCACTACCAGAATGGTGGCAATGTTCCTTTTGTCTGGTTTCAAGCTCAAAAAGTCAATGCAAACCAAGTCCATTGGAGCAGCTGTGGTAATATTCACCAGAGGGGCTACTCAGGTGGGCAGTATTTTCTGCTGGATACACCATATACACTGTTTGCAATAGTTATCCACCTCTGTACTCATCCGGGGCCAACAGAATGTCCTTCTAACTTAGTCCAATGTTCCTTCTACCCCAAATGTCCCTACTCATCATGCAGGGCTTTGAGAGACGTTTTTCTGAACCTCACTGGCGGTAACAACTGTTTTAGACTTGGCCCATCGTAGCTCTGTGCTTCTCTGTAAATCACGCCATCATGCACTTTCAATCCGTTCCACTCTGTCAGTGGCAGGGAGGCATCAGGATGATTCACTTTGATAAATTCTGGGCATCCCCCTCGTTGGAGGGGTTTGATAATATCTCGAACTGCAGGGTCCTCCATTTGCTTTTTTCTCCAGTCTTGAGGACTCATTTGTGGCAAAGTAGTTTTATTAAAGGACACAACACTGCACAAGGCCACTGGTAAGCAGTCCAATGGGGCCCCCCAAGCTGTCCACCAGGCAAGGCAGTTCATTGGAGTTTGGTGAGTCTTCCGAGTCATATGTTTTGCACAAAGCTTGAACAGCTGTCTCTTGGTTTCGGATCCGTTCTGCCCCAGGCACCCCTGGGTGAAGTCTGCTGGATAGCATGTCAGCATCCATGTTGTTTTTCTCCGGGCGATACTCCACACAGTAATCAGCAGGGGGTACCCTTGGGTCAGGTCCTGAAGAGGCTTGATGATCTTATGTGTAGGTGTGATGATGGTGTAATGTTTAATGAACCTGCGGTAATAGCCAAAAAATCACAAGAAACTCTGCAGTTCACTCAGCTGGGTGGGTTTAGGCATTCTTGTGACCACCTGAACATAGCTGGGATTGGTGTGAATGCCATCTTGAACACAATGTTACCCACATACTTGACCGAAGTCCTGAAGAACTGACACTTGTTGACAGACAGCTTGAGGCCATATTCTTCCAGTCAGTCAAGCACTTTGAGCAGCCATGCCTCATGTTCTTCCAGGGTTTTCCCAGCATGATAATATCATTCAGGTACATGAGGCATTCCAACAGATTCATGTCCGCTACTGCTCTCTCCATCAGTTGTTGGAAGGTGGCAGGTGCCTCAAGAGATCTCTTGTGGCATTCAGAGAAACTCATAGAACCCTAGGGGGTAGATGAACACAGAATTGTCTCGATCTTTCTCGGCCAGGGGGATTTGATAGTAACCAGCTCTCAGATCCATCACACTAAACCATTGACGTCCATTCAGACAATCTAGGGCATCTTGAACGCATGGAACAGTGTACTGGTCAGGTACCGTTATGTATTTAGAGTCCAGGAGTCCACACTCATTCTTACAGCACTGCTCTTCTTTCGGACCACTACAACTGGGATGCACGGGGCTCCTGGATTCTTTAATGGTGCCTGCAACCAGCATCTCCTGCAAGTCCTTTCAGACATCAGACATGTCAGCCATGGCCAGTCACTTCAACCTTTCCTGAAAAGGTCTGTCACCCATAACCCAAATGTGGTGCTTCACACCATGGGCACACCCAACATACCTTTCCTTCAAAGAGAAAACTTCTGTTTGCTGTGCCAACTTTTTCTGAATTCTGCTCCACCACTCCACAGGCAAAGAGGGATCTCCAAACTCAAATAATAAAGGGTCTAAATTTCCTGGAGGGGTTCCATCTCAGGAGTTCCATGAGGGTCCCCCTTCCAGGCAGAGGGCCTAGGCAACTGCAGGGTGGTTCATGGGGTCTCACACCATTTTCTTTAGCTCAATCAGTTGAGCACAGATTTCCTCCAGTGATACTACATTTGAGGCTCACCCTGCTCGAGGCAGTTGACACAACATTACTTGACACAGGCCTGCTGGGGACTAAGGGCTTAATCTCCTTGGGGGGTTGGGTTGGGTTGGTCCTCCAGTGTTGGGCTATCACACTTTTCATTTCTTGAATCAGTCTCTGGATCTCTGGAACCTCAAGGAGCCTCCACAACCTGACACTTGGGCACTGGCGGTGGCAGCAGGCAGAGGTCCCCACTGTTCACCTTGTTCCTCAGCCTCTCTAACCTCCCACAGCAGGACTCGGTTGGAGGGGGATCAAACAGTCTTTCTCTAAAGTGCAACTTTAGCAACAGTGACCCTGAAAATTGAGCAGCCTTCAGTACTTGTTCTAGTTGCCCTTTGTTCAGGTCTTTAGACACTATCCCACCTCTCCAGTACACCTTCTGTAAAGCCCTCTCAAGTCTGTGTAGATAAGCGGCGACCCCTCCTGGTGCTGCTTGGTAGTATTAAACTTCCAGTGTAAGTCATCACAAGGTGGCAAGGTATTCATCAGCTTTGGCCTCTGGGTTTGTGACCCACAAGGACTGGCTAGCATCCAAGGCTGGCTTCTTCAAACTCTCTGCCAGTCTCTTGCATTTTTCTGCCTCTGTGCATTGCCATTCATGCAGCGTTGGTACAGCATAATCAATCCAAGTTTCATAATCATCTTCTCCAGCAGGGGTGTGGATGGTGCCAGAAAACATTCTTAGGCATTGGTAACGGTTTACCTATCGCGAGTCGACATCTACTACGCTGACATCCCCGACAGCGACAGGCACAGTGCTGAGTGTTGGCACTGTACAGTCAGGGATATCATCATGTTTTCTTTGGGGGGCTGCACCCCTGAACCCTCCACATGGGGGGCTCTGCCCCCACACACCCCAGTCTCTACATATACAACTCTGAGTCGGAGTTGTCTCGGGAGGGGCCACACCAGGAGATGCATCACCGGTGTCTGCAAGGACCATTACAGTGACCCAACGCTTTTCATCGAATTCTATTGCTATGATGGTCTTCGCCGTGGCGGTGTCGACGTGCATTCGGCATACCATCGGTAACAGTCTGAACCAGCATGGTGAGCTAACCTAGATTCTTCAAAAGGTTGCCGGGGAAGCAACAAGGTCTGCACATCCTTAAAGTTCTTTTCCTTCTCTAACCAGCAAAAGCTCTAGTTGGTCTTGAAATCCCACCCCCCCAGGTTCAAGTGGGGTGACAGAGGTTTCGGGCTGGGACGACTCTTTACTTATCACCACCCAGATCTCTTGGGATCCTTCAGGTGTCACCATGGCAGGTAAATTTACAGCCCTTAAGTCCTTCTCAGTTTCTACAATTAGGTTTCTAAACTGGGTGCCGTTTGCTAGTCACTCTCTGAATTTTCATGTTCCCACAGTCTTTAGAGCATCCTCCAACACTCCCCAAATTGACTCCTTGTCCCACCCTCGGCCACATTCTTTACCAGAAGCACTTCTGAGGGTCCAACCCTCGAGCACACACCAGTCCTCTACCTCATGAAAAACTTTTCCCTTTCACAGAGATTTTGGGGGTACTCAATGACAAAAGTTTCTGAAAAGTCACCAGATGTCCATATTTTCAAGAGGAGATCCCATCGGTGCCTCCAGTGTGTGACTCCTGTGGTGCAGTGACTGGCTTCACACCCCTGCCTGGTGACTGTATGGAGCACAGCTGGTTGTGGGGTTTGGGTTTGTTTTTCTCCTATGGTAGGGGGTTCATCCCAATATGACCAGTAAGTAGCGCGGTGCCTCCACCCAGAGAGAATAAGTGGGCCAGGTGTTGTGCACAGTACCTACCCACCTCACTACACTTGGACTGGACCTCTCCTTGGCGACCACAACAGTTATTTTTTATTTTTTTTTTTTACTTTATTTTACACTACGAGAGACTGAGGCATCTCTCAGAGGTGCTCACATGATCTACTGCCTGCTACTTCCCACCGAGGCCCTGCCGCCAATGGACCCCCCAACAAGGACATTCCAGTTCCCCAGATCACCCCCTTGGGAGGGCCCACCCACCTACCTGGCGGCATCTTTCTAAAGTTAGAAGGGTCCGTCCCTCTGGGGGTGCCTGGGGACCATCCAGGCAGTGGTCCAGCTGGGGATGTGCGGCCAGATCCCTGGAACCCTCGCTGCCTCCCAGTCCTCCGGGAGTTTTTCCATGGATGTTTCCTGAGGAGTGCGGACGGCAAATGATGTCTAAGGCACAGCATGCCAATGTCCAACGCCGCCTCCCCTACTGTGCTGGCGCTGCCTTCTGCATTGCCTCCCGAGTTCCCCCAGGAGCTGCAAGAGAGTGGCTCTCCAAAGAAGGGAGAGCAGTCCTCCAGATGCTCCATCCCTTCACTCCCCTGCTGACCTCTGATGGCCCGAGATTGTTCCCAAACCTGGCGCGAGGTGTGGCGTCCAGCGTCTCAACCCTCAGTGTCACCAGGATGGCTCACAACAGTTATTAACGTCACCAATATACACTTCAGTCAAAGAATACAAACTGAGGGCACACACAGGAGTGGAATTCAAACAATTAACAGTATTTTTATTTGGGCACACAGGCCCGGCAGCTGGAAAAAAGGTACAAGTTAAGCAACTGCAAGTCCCCTTAAAGAGCCCCTGACACCATTGTGACAACTTTGAGAAAATGTAAAGTTTAGCACAAGTGAGCTTATATTTTATTGTTATTTCTGTATTTTTCTTTCTTCTTTATCACTATGACATCTGCATGTAAACATGATCACTACCCTATCTGTTCTGGCTGTTTGCCTACATATGACATTCACAGTTCTGTTTATGACATCATAGTCTGTTGCTGTGGGATAATTATGATGCCATAAACAGGGGATTCTTTATTTTGTTAATTTATTTATTTGAAAGTTGGTAACCAGGAAAAGCACCATGACCAGAAGCTTGTTTCCAGGTGCAACCTGGAGTATGATGTCATATGTAGGATAGTGGAAAGAGCAGATAAAGTATAAGGGACAGTAAGCCTCTTTCGTACAGCTGTCCTTGGTAATAAAGAAAAAAGGTAAATAGTTATAGAAAATACATGAAATACAAACTGAACTGTCTAACTCTCACATTTTTTCTAAGTTTTTATAATGGTGTCAGGGGCTCTTTAAGCACTCCCCTAATATAGCAATTTACAGCCTAAGAGCACTGGGTATGTGGGCCACTATCACCCTCTCAGACCCCACACAGTTCGAGGACGCACCTGCCCAAGCAAGGGGCACTGTCCCAGGGTGTGGGTGTAAAAGACAGACACTGATTCAGTTTGTATAAGGTACAACATGCTTCCTGCATAATTTTAGTTCAACAAGAGTCCAAAAAACCAAAAATACAAAGAAATAAAAATAAATAAAGGAATATAAATCATCACATATGTAAGCCCCCTTTAGGTTGGGGTTTACTAGAGTAACAGTCCTCTCCCTCCTCCTCGTTCCCTTTTTAGGAGATTCTGGGAGGGGGCCATTCCTGCCCTTAGGCATAGCTTGTTGGGCCCCAGTGGGTATTTAAGGCATGGCCTTGAGAGTTTGAGGAAGAGGAGGTCGGAGGGGAGCGTCTGGCAGTGGGCTGGGGTTCAAACCGTGTCCCGGAGAGTGATCTGATTTTAGTGAGTGGCGTGGGTAACCGCTCAGGTTTGGTGGGAGGTGTTAGAGACTTGCGGCTGTTGGATCTGAGACCTCAGGAAGGAGGGGAGCCACAGCCCAGAGGAACTGTTTACATTTAGGCCTGCCTTGTGCACCACGGCACCATGGCAGGCCTGTGGCCTAGTCCATGTTTGTGTGGCGGGACAGTGGGGACTACCAGTGGTGATAGTACTAGGAGGCCTGTCCCGTTTGGCACTCCGTTTCCTCACTGGTGGCCTGTTGGGAGCTAGATTTGGGTTGGTGCTGCCTTTCCCATGTTTTGGCTAGGTCCGGGATTGAGGCGGGCACTGTACCTGTAGGCCCAATACTGCAGGTGGAAGAGCTGAGGAACGTACGGCCGGGAAGGTGTTTGCGTCCTTGGGAGTGAATGCCAAGCAAAGTTGGAGCAGTTTGAGGCAGACTCAGTGTGAGCCAAGGTGTGTAAGGGGTAGGCCAGTGTTATCCCTCGAGCTAATTGGTGCCCCTCAGCCCAGAATTAAGTGGAGCCCACTCATGGGGCCTGCTTAGGCCCACAGTTTGTACCGCAGCCCTGTGCTGCAAAAAAAAAAATGCTTTATGCCTGTGTGTCTGCCTCTAGCCCTCCTCCCAGCCCCATGGAGTTGTGTTTATTTTAAATAAATTAATTATTTTATTAATTTCCAACCTGGTCCCTCTGGTGATGTTTTGTTGTGCTGCACTGCCTAACCAGCTTTCCCCTAGCCTCCCAGACTGTACCTGCAGTGGCTGTTCTGGCTGAGGCCCTGTTTCCGGGATGAAAAACTTCTAAGTTGGTGCCTGCCTGGGAAGTCATTGAGTAAGTAGGCCCTGTTTTCCGTCAAGTATTCTGGAGTTGTGTTCTCTGGCTTGTGCCTCCCGATGTATTGCTCCATCAGGCCCCTAGACATATGCCAGAGGGGTGGGTTACACATAGCATTTGTTAGGATGCAACAGTCAGGACTGCATAACATCGCTGGGATCCTTTTCTCATCTGTGCTTCAGAATGCTTTGAGGACATGAAGACTGCATGTCCTTCTCTCTCTCTCTCTCCCCCAGGCTCCGGCTCCTGAAAACCAAGGCTGTTTGCAACTGGCTTCTGGGCAGACTGAAAAGCCCAAGGTTGTTTACAGTATATCAGATACCATTATGAATTTAAAATAAAATAAATACATTTGCCATAAACAGTGACGGAAAACATCCATGGTCTTATTCAGCGGCCTGAAAATGGCTTTAACATCCTCCTCCAGCCTTTTCCCTATCGAGGGAAACTTTTCATTTATACTAAATATGGCTTTCTCAGACACCAAACCTCTACGTAGTATATAACATTTTCAATGTACCTAGGCAATCAAGCATATTTTATACTGTATGTGCTACATAACAGTGCGGTAAAAAATAGCTAATATTTTAAATGTGCAAATATTTATTAACAGATACCTGTTTTTATATTAGCAAATAAACTGTGCCAGCTAACTATTATATTATTTGGTCACTTTGAGCCATGCAGGATGCATTTTAGAGGGACATGGAAAGGAAACATAGAGTAAAGAAGAAAAGAGAGGGGTTCTATAGGTGGCTATCCTGACAGAACAGGGAGAGGATGGTACAGTATAGAATAGTTAGAATGCTGTTGCAACAGGCATTAGAAAAATAAATTAGTATAGAGTCCTCTAATTCCAAGGTAGGATGACCAGCCTACCACAGGCACAACAAGAGGAACTATTTTACACAGGGTGAGTAAACTCTTCAGTTGGTACCAATAGATAAACTGCAGTGTCATGAGTACACCATTGACAATTACTCTGAGTACCCAGGGATCACATTAGAGTCCCGGTGCAGGCCTGGTACCTACATTGCCCAGCTTCTTTCAGTGGTGCCCTTGATGAAAGTTAGCAAACATCCAAGTTAACCCCCCAACAGGCCATAGTGTGTTAGCACAATTACGTGAACGTATGCTTCAAATAAGAAGGCTTGAAATCCAAAACAGTAATCCAGATTTGAAGATACAAAGGTCAGTCAGCAGGACCAGCACTACATGACCCACGGATGCAGCAGTTCTGATAAGGCCAGGAACAGCACACGGCAACAGGTCGAATCACAGTCAGGAGCGTCGGACTTTTGAACATTCGGCAGCAGCACCGCCCCTTATGGCTTACACCTCTCTGGATACAGCCCGTCTGGCTCAACTCTCAGGATGCAGGGGCACTACGCAGCGGCTTCCTGGTTCCCAAGGAGCCCAGACCCTAGGAGTGACCCCACGGTCTGACTCCCCAGTGGTTTGAGAGTATACCCATACTCAGGCACGCACCCTGTGACTCCCTGTTCCCTGATCCGCCCCACTGGGTAAAGGCTAGTAGGCTCCTTATGTGGCTCTGAAGCAGTCTAGGCAGGATGCAGGTCTGTTTCTCCACTCGGTACTGCTCAGCAGCTTTGGTATGCAGAAGTGGCCCACTGGCTCACACTGTCAGTAATTTACTTCCACACAAGAGCTAGTCTGAAACAGTCTATGGATAGGGTGAACAAAGGGAAAAGTTCACAAAGGATTTTTTCTGACTGAACCCTGGAGGGGCACTGAGGAAGTTTAACCTGGCTAGACCTCTTGCTTTCTCTCACCAGCAGCATGTCTGAACACCTCTGTCCTTCTCCTCACTGCCCCAGATGCGCCGATAGCCCAGCAGTCTCTTTCCTCTAATCAGTGTCTCACTTGACAGGCAGGGCTGTCCATCAGTCCTTCTGCCTTGTCCTGCCTTCTGACTCCTTAAGACCGCCAATACATTGTGGAGGGTCCTTACTGCATCAATCCCCCACAGTCCTCTGGGGTTCTTAGCTGCTGAGATCCCTGACCTCTGATTGGCTGGCAGTGAGGTCAGGGGTTGACAAGATGGTTGCTACATTTCATTAGATGGGGCAGCCGTCTTGCTTTTTCTGTCACTGGCCCCAAGGAGTTGTAGGCACACCTTTGCCTATCACTCCGGTGGTGGCACTGAGGTTACTGGGGCTTTGTGCTCCCAGTAGAGAGCTCCATTACTGCTTCCCTTCCCACACTGATTTAGGCAGGTAGTCTCCATGCATCTAACACAGAAACATAGAAGTTGATGGCAGATAAGGACCGCAAGGCCCTCCAGTCTGCCCATTTCTTTTCTACCTTATAAATGTGCCATTGGCCTTTGCTCTGTCAGTGACCTATCTATTCATAGTCATTTGTATTGCTCCTTATGCCTATCCCATGCCTGTTTGAAGCCCTGCACTGTATTCATAGCTACCACTTCTTGTGGTAAGCCATTCCATGCATCTACCACCCTTTCTGTGAAAAGAATTTCTCACATTCCCTCTTAATCGGCCTCCTCTAATCTCATGCTGTGTCCTCTTGTCCTGCTATTTTTCTTATATTTAAACATGTTAGACTCTTTTCACCTTGTTTATGCCTTAAGGTGTTTGAATGCCTCGATCATATCACCTCTCCTCCTTTGCTCAAGGGTATACATATTGAGCTCCATTAATCTGTCCTCATATGTCTTCTGATGCAGTCCCTGCACCATTTTGCTGCCCTTCTGACTGCCTCAATTTGGTTAATGTCCTTTGAAGGTGTGGCCTCCAATACTGCACGCAGTACTCCAGATGGGGCCTAACCAATGTCTTGTACAGAGGGATTATTACCTCCCTCTTACGACTTGTGATACCCCTACTAATACACCCTAACACCCCCCTAGCCTTACCTACTGCTTTAGAGGTCTGCTTGGATGATTTCAGGTCATCAGTGATGGTGATGCCCAAGTCTCTTTCTTCCTTTCATCTGACAGCTCTTTATTTCTTAAAAGCACAGTGTGCTAAAGTCAAAAGGTACGTTTTTTTCTTTCCTTTTATTCCTCCCTCTCCTAGTGTCTCCAAGCCCACTGGTACCCACTGGTGTCCCTGGAGCTAGAGCACACTACAGGAGGTGCTGTGGTGGCTGCCAATGCAGCTTTTCTGACTGTGGCGTGGGGGGGGGGGCACTCACAGCGCCGAGGAAACATTCAAGCTGCACTCAGCTCACACATTTGAGCAGGCAGCTGCTTGAATGTGCGCACATTTCCTGTCTGAATGCATGGTGATCTTCTTGCAGCTCCTCTGGCCCCCTTTCACAGTTGCAGTCCCGGGGCTGGAGCGAGCAAGGAAAATGGCAGGCAGAGTTCAGGGACGGCACTAAGGTCAAAGTAGGCCCTCTCCCAAGAAGAGGGTTACATACAAAGTTCACAATTAATAAAATTTTGATCTGAATCTAGGCACTTTAAACACAGCTTGTGGCAGTCTGCCTTTGCCAGGAGCTGAAAACAAGAGGTACAGTTTTTAAAACCTGTGGGTTCTGTTCTCTTTTTAGGCCTATCAGTCATGCCAAACACTGATAGGACCTAATGTCTTTGATACTTGGTTCCCAGTCACAAAAGTGGTCAAACAAATAGTATTTTAAATAAAAAATATCTAAACCATTTTTAAACTAAATAAAAGTGAGAGCAATTAAACGTTTTTATTCAGAAAATGTTTGGTACCCTTAGGCTGGAACTGTGATGTAAAATGACCTTCTCCAAATCCTGGGAACCAATCAGGAACTGGTGAAACCGCTAAAAATTGCAACCTAACTAATGCAGAGTATTCGATAAACTAACTTTTTAAATAAAACAACAAACGCATGTAACATAGATATAAAAAAGATGACCAGAAGACTGGAGACGACTTCAGGAGATGACTGCTTTCTTCAATCGGAGAAACAAAATCTGATGTTAAGCCAGTAGGGGGAGCATGACCACAGCGCAGTGTCTGAACTTGTATTCTAAAAGTTCTATAAAAGGAGAAAACCAGCCAGGCATGCTGGAATGCTTACCCTCGCAAAAAAAAACTTTGACATGTTTCACACCTGAAAGGCGGTGCCCCCTTGAGAAAGCACCACCTTTCAGGTGTGAAACATGTTGGGGGCTCTTTTGTAAGCATTCCAGCATGTACTGACTGTTTTTCTTTACACTTTAAATAAACTTTGTCTTGTGCATTGTGATGTTGGGGGGTTTGCTGGGTTCAGGATTCTCTCCTATCTTGCAAGAACTGGCATGCCCCATTGGGAACAGAGTAGGCTGAAGGCCTCTAGGTGCAGTTCCCATGATTCTGGATGGAGGCGCTCTTAACTACTCCTCCTGGCAATAAAATGTACATACCAGATGCTGTTTTGTCTGCCCAGAATAAGACTGTGTACCTCCCTTATCATGCTGTCATTCCTCGCGCCACCTGTTTCATCCTAGCGAGCAAGGCCCGCCTTTGTGGTAACTTCCTTTGAACCTCGACAGAGCTCGGAGCACTCCCTCATCTCCCAAATGTCAATTGGGAGCTTTCATTCCTCATGTTTCATATTCCTGTGCCAATGTGGTTCCATCAGATCTCCCAGCCATAGAGAGTTCCTGAGTCAGGCTGGAGGAGATGGTCCACCATACATTAGGGAGGCTCAGAGCGCGGGAAGCAAAGGGACGCTGGACACCAGTGGCTGCATCTGCTGGTCCCAGCACTGCAGAAGCTGAATCTGGAGCAGTCTATATCTCAGCCATGCCAATTATATGCAAGCAGGCATGAGGCCTGAGGTATGTGTTGTAGCCTGTGCAGTTATACTGTAGGCAGGGAAAAATGGGCAGACTAGGTGGGCCAAGCGGTCCTTATCTGCTAGCAAATTCTATGTTTCTATATTTCTGTTTCTGAGGGAGAGGAGTTGAAGTGAATACCCCTGGCACCCACTCTAACCTGCTCTGCATCTACCGTGTTACAATCCACGCTGCAGCCAGTTCAAAGTGGACTGCCACAAACCTCTGGAAGACTGGGTCACCCCCACACGTCTACTGTGTACTGTGGAGGAGTGAGGATCCACAGAATGTGCCGCTAACTAACTTCCCTTATCAGTGTCTCTTCCTCTACCTGCTTCCCATGTCAACTACTGGTCCCCTCTATGAGTCCTTTACAGTCCTGCAGATAGAGCTAGATGCTGCTGTACCATAGGTTACACTAGTCTATCATGAATACCAGCCACAATCCTGTGTACAAACCGCTACCGCCTCTGCATCAAATAGGTTTCATCTGGGCACTCCACTAATACCAGCCTGCTGATATGGGTTTCTCTCTTATGCTCCCTGGATTAAAAGCTTTGCAGAGCCCCACCCCAGATAGGATTTTTAAAGTTTTCCTGCTTACCTAGGAACAGGCCTGAATATAACCCAGCATGCAGCATTACTTAAGCCTTGTTTACACGGTCACATTTGCACTGGAGTAACCCATGCGCTCTGGTTGCTCCAGTGCAAATGTGATAGCGTGGACATGTACCCGATCTGGGTAAGCCACTCGCTAAGATGCTCCCAGATTTTCTGGCAAGCTGGGAGCACCAAGAGGAGTGAGTGGATTATAGCTGCTTACGTTGCAGTGTGAACTGCCTGTGCCGCAGCAACCCGTCCATCGGCCAGCAGATAGCTGGCCTCCCGATGCATGGCGCTCACTAGCATAGATTGCAGCAGTGCAGAGAGGAGCCATGTTGACAGACAGGATGCAGCTAACAAGTGGATTGAACTGCACTGTTACGCTTGTTATATTTGTGGTGCTACTGCCTTGTAAACACGGCTTCAGACTACAGCCAG
Source organism: Neoceratodus forsteri (assembly GCA_016271365.2). Classification (NCBI taxonomy): domain Eukaryota; kingdom Metazoa; phylum Chordata; order Ceratodontiformes; family Ceratodontidae; genus Neoceratodus; species Neoceratodus forsteri. The sequence continues at coordinate 659,231,565 of CM028138.1, forward strand.
TGGACAGGTATGTTACACACAACTCGATTAGAGTACCCTCAGTGGGTAGACCAGATATTTCCTACCTCAGAGCAGATGAAGAAACCAGCAGAGTGTCCTGCAGACCTGCATACTCCCTGTGGACACCATTCTCCTGCTCCATGGTCCTCAAGCTCTGGGGTCACTTGGTGCTACTAGTTATTTACAGCACAGGAAGCCCCTGCCTAACCCTAATTGGTTTCAGCCGGAATGTAATCACTTGCTATTTTACACTCATTTGACCCGAGTTCCCCTAAACATCTCGGAACTTTAATAATCACCTAGCCCCTTAGATTAAATTAGACCCTCATCTAAACCAAAATAAAAATACTTTCTCTCTGCTCCTAAGGACTGTTATTATCATCCCTCATATCCCGCCCCATGCTGGCCCAAGTTAAACTGCCCCTCCACACGCTTTACTTGTTTTAGTACTTTTGTCACTTTATACAGATGACAACATTTATAGCTGCTTCTGTACATTTTACTGTATGTATTATGTTACTGTTTTGTACTACTTAATTTTTCTCTACATGGAATCTTTGTAAAAGAGCCCTGGCTCAAAGGTATATCTCCAAACTACTAATAAAATAAATAAAAAATAATAACTTCTAAATAAATACTGTACACATCAAAAAGATTAAACAGGCTGTATTATTATGAAGTTTTGTTTTCACATCACAGAAAATGTCAGTCAATTTCTTATATTTAATATCTGAAAGCAGTACACCTCAGAGATCAAGAAGGATCAGTTTTGGTAATGGTGAGCATATGTATTTGCATTTTGAGGTTTTTTTTTGTTGCTTTGCCTGAGCAATAAAGTGTTTGCCGATGTCACTTTGAAATATGCCATTGGCTTGCATTTAAATTACAGAACCTGTTCTCAAATTAAAAAATGATTTCGAGATTATAACTTAGACTTATTCATCTGTCTGCCTACCTCTATCTATCTCTATCTATCTACCAACAGTATCTATCGATCTCTCTCTCTCTCTCTATCTACCAACAGTATCTATCTAGCTATCTATCTACCGACATTATGTATCAATCTATCTATCTATCTGACAGTATTTGTCTATCTGTCTATCTATCTACCGATAGTATTTATCTATCTTTCTACCGACAGTATCTATCAATCTACCTATCAACAGTATCTATCCATCTACCCATCTATCCATCTGTCGAGCTGGTGAAGCAGCAGGAAGTACAGTTCTGCTCCAGCTGATCCACGCAGTTCAGCTATGCGTCGTGAACTTTGACAGGTGTAACCTCTCACATTGCTGCTATACTGTATTGTTACTAAAATCAGTACTAGTACTAGATACACATTTATTGTATTAGACGACTTTGAGGGAGAATACTATAAATGGATATCAGCTGTTATATCTGCTTCCAATGTTGTGTTACCTTCTGCTTTATTCTCTCTCTCTCTCTGACCATCTCTGTTATCTCAGTTTTTCTATTTTATCCATTCTGCCCATTTTTTCCATTTTATCTGCTTTAGAGGATTTTTTTTCTTGTCCTACCACACCCATAGCTATGTTCTTTCTGCCACTGCTTTCTCCACTGAGGGTAATTTCACAGCTAATGCAGGCAGTCCAGATAAATCAGTAATACCAAGAAGGGACGGTTTCTATAGGCAAGGATCATCTCCAATGTACCCCTTGTGAGACTTGTGGAGCAGTTATATCCCTACTGGACAGGACAAATTTCTGTTACCACCTCTGGCACGGCACCAGTTTTCATACACTGCAGTGATAACTGTCACAGAGCAGAAGCTAAGGTGTCATGATACAAGGAACATTGAATGAGAGAAGCTCCTCTTTAACAATTTTGGAGATAGCAGTGTTGAGGGGAAGTAGCAGGTGTGTAGAACTTCATAGCTTATTGTAAGAAAGTGTTACCCTATCAAAGTCACAAGGAATGGTTACATTAGTCGGGAGCAAGATCTACAATATGGTGACCGTGGTGTCCAATAAATCCCAAGTGAATGTTCACTAGGATGAGCTTCCAATCAGCCACTGATGGTGAAGCCATCGACCTTGCCCATCGCGATGACCTGGGACATGGAGCACTGCCAGTAGCTTCCAGATGGACATCCCAGCCTTCAAGCCGGGGAGAAGGGTCTGAGCCAGTCACTGATGGGGACATTCATTAAAATTGGGATGGGCTTGGTCTCCCTACTTCCACCTCAAAGCAGGAAGGCATGTGCTCGGAGTTCTCCTGCCATGGCAAGCTCAAAATCACAGCCTGGGAAGCCGGGTGGAACGTGACCAATGCTATCCAGGTAAAAGATTTATTCCCACACAGTTCTTTCTGCTCTGTGACAAGTGAGGCAATATTTAATTCCTGTATCTGTGCATGCAGGTGCTTATATTAGCGCATCATCCAGATATCCTTCCACCCCTCACAACCTCCCTGCTAACAGTCCCCTTATTTTAGTTTCATTCAAAAAATAATTTAAGCGTACATGGCAGGCCCATGCATGAAAAAAATGGAATAAATGAGACTTAATTAAATATTTGTATATACATTGTGTGCATTGCTTTTATTGCTAATACTGGAATTATACAGTTTCTGCTTAGCTTTGTGCTTTTGTTTGACCAGGAAAAAGATTAGTACTAATTAGATTTGAATTGAGCCTGCCCTTTGTGGTGTGTCTGTGTGTCTGTGTGTGTATGTGTCTGTGTATGTATATGTGTGTCTGTGTGTGCGTGTCTGTGTGCGTGTCTGTGTGCGTGTGTCTGTGTGCATGTCTCTGTGTGTCTGTGTGCGTGTGTCTGTGTCTGTGTCTGTGTGCATGTGTCTGTGTGCGTGTCTGTGTCTGTGTGTGTATGTGTCTGTGTATGTGTGTCCGTGTATGTGTGTCTGTGTGTGTGTGTGTCTGTGTGTCTGTGTATGTGTGTGTTTGTTTTTTTAGCAAAACAAAAGAAAGAGAAAAGAATGAATGACTTAAGAGAAACAACTGACCATGGTGCCGTGATACCTCACTTTTATAACATATATGATGGTGACATTCAGCATGGCAAAAATACTAGGGCCCAGATATTCAAACTGCACCATTCTGAGGCGCAAGCCCCTGCGCTGCTCAAAATAGTTGAGCAGGGGTGTGGCCGGGTGATATTCAAAGGAGTTGCGCCAACTGAGCAACTCCTTTGAATATCACCCCCAGCCACAGCACTTATGCGATGACGCAGTGGAACTTGGCGCCACCGCAAGTTGCTAGAGTTGAGCATTAAACTCTTATGCATGCTAAGTACCATTGTGCCATGCCAAATTTCCGATATTCAAAAAGGACATGCAAATGGGGCCATAATTTATGCAGCATGCAGGGGCCATTTGCATCTATTTATGGCCCATTTGCATGCTAATAGCATGTAGGTGTGACGATCCTCGTGACTTGGCGCCTGGTCAGCCCCTGCCAGGCAGCAGCTGCCGGGGACCGCCGACCCTGCAGCCCGATCACGGGCAGCATCTCTGTGTCTACATTCCCCCCACACACAGATCCCGAGCCCGATCGTGGGCATACAGTAACATGCCCCCGCCCACACATCTCCCACAGCCCGATCAAGGCAATAAAGTAACATGAACCCTCCCCCCCCACACATCTCCTCAAGTCTGATCCGGGCAGAACGTATCAACCCCCAGTGCCCGATCAGAGGCAGAATGTAAACCCCCAACCCGAATATCTCCCTGGTGGTCCAGTGGACCGTAATGCCCGATCGTGGGCAGAATGTCAAGTTACAACCCCCCAAACATCTCCCTGGTGTCTAGTGTCCCCCCACCCACCCACAAGCCCCTCCACCCCGCCTCCGCAGGCCGGGAGGCGGCAGCATCCCACCCGCCTGCCGCCCCACCGCCCACCGACTGACTGTCCGGGTAGGGCTGCACGCCTGCTGGTGCAGAGCTGAGCCAATGGGCGGCAGCCCATACCGCATATGACAGTCCAGATTTGTGAATGATGTCACCCAGGGGCAGCATGTACATCACAAACAACATGGGTGACAAGATCGAGTCCTGAGGAACTCCGCAGGTCAGGAACTTCGAGCAGGAGGAGAAATTCCCCATCACTACCCATTGCATCCTGCCTGTCAGAAAGGACTCAAACCAGCTAATGACTTTGCCGGTGAGTCCACAGCACTCTGTAAGGTGATCAAGCAGCACCATGTGGGCTACGGTGTCAAATACTAAAGAGAGATCCAGGAAAATGAGAACTAACTGTTCCCCTCTGTCTTTCTCCCTGAGGAGATCATTTTGCACCCTGACCAAAGCTGTTTCAGTGCTATTCTTTCTCCTAAATCTGGACTGGAGTGGCTCATAGATGTCAAAGACCATCAGGTGAGCCTTGAGCGGCAAAGCCATCACTTTCTCCAGTACCTCCCCCAAGAATGGAAGATTGGAGACAGGCCAATAATTCGCTAACATGTCAGGGTCGAGTAATGGTTTCTTCATTAGGGGCCTCGCCAACGCCTCCTTCAAAACATTGGGGGAAAAGCCCCTCTAAAAGCAAGCATTGGACAACTTCAGCAAACACTGGACCAACGGACTCAGCATATCCCACTAGGAGCTGCGTCGGGCTTGGGTCCAGTTCACAAAAAGTGGGTTGCAGCTTCAAGATTACCTGGATGACCTCAGCCATCCCCACTGGCTGAAACTCATCCTAGACCACCAGAGTGCTTCTGTACCTACCCAGCTCTATACTGCGGGACTGATCTTGCCCCACTGGAGAGATCTCAGTCCTAATAGAGGACACCCTGTCAGATAAGAACTGAGTGAACTCTTCACACTGTGCGATTGAAGCTGCTCTTTTTGGTTGCAGACTGGCTGGATGAAGTAGCCTGTCTACAGTCCAAAGGAGCAGAGCCAGTCTGTTCCTTTCTGCAGCAATCTCCCTGGACAGGAACTCTGCCTTCTTATGGTTTATTGCCCTTTGATATTCACCGTAGTGAATTCTCAAAGCCAGTTTGTCATCCAAGTCCTTCTCCAGCAACACTCCAATTTCTGACCCTTGGTCTTCATCTCCTTGAGAGCCCCATCAAACCATGGGGATATCAAGTGAGAAGACCTGGGTTGTATACAGATCAGTGCAATGGCATCGAGCACCTTGGTGACAGCAGTATTATAAGCTGCAGCCACCTCATTCAACCCCGTCACACATGCAGCACTCACACCAGAAAAATCTGCTACAGCCAACAGTCCTTCTGGAGACAGTCCCCTCAAAGGGTAGTAGCAGACCATCTCGATAGGGGAGGGACTAACAGGAGGGACCCTGAACAAGAAATCTACAGTGCAGTGATCTGACCAAGAGACCGGATCAATCTTGAGATCAGCGATCCCAAGCCCCAGTGAGAATATTAGGTCCAAGGCATGGTTGTGGGTTACAGAAACAACCGCTTGTGAGAGGCCCAGCAATGTCACTGCCTGCAGGAAGTCCTTCCCAAAATGCAAGAGTTCGTCATTGACCAAGGCAATGAAGTCCCTCGGAATCAGTTATCTGGGCAACTCCAACACCCTATCAGCGACTATGTCTGCAACTTCCTGCAGGAAATCCCCCTCTCACCCCTGGGGATGACAGACAAGGAGGATCCTGCAGCTGCACCTGGACCCCCACACACAGCCATGCATTCAAATGGCAAAGTAGACCCCACTGAGTGCACGGAGAAGTTCAAGTCAGATCTAAAATAGATGGCCACACCCCCACCACTGCATTAACGCCTCGGGCAATGCACTACAGAGTATCCTAGTGGGATGGATGCCTCCAAATCAGGGACCTGCATCATCCCCTAACCAGATCTCTGTGATGCATGCCAGGTGGACTGAAGAAACCAAGTCAGCCATAATAGCCACCTTGTTTCCCATCAACCTAGTATTGCACAGCACCACCCGAAGGGGACCAGTGGAAGCTGCCGATCCATCATCTAGCTGCCCACTCGGTCCAGTGGGAACCCTGGACCTGACCACCCCGATGCTGCTCACCCCTGCTGCATCACCAGCATACTGCCACTTGTCCTTCCGCCCCCTTACAATTCCAACCTCTCTACAGCGTCTTGCTGCTGTCGCTGACACAGGGAGGTCAGCAAAGGGGTGGAGGTCATGCAGCAGAGATGCGGAATATGTGCTACAGACATAGCTCATGCCCCAGCACATCCTATTCAAATTCTCTGTCACAGCTTCAAAGTTTTAAAACTTACTTGGCTTCCCACCCAAAAATAAAACTTCCCAACAAACAATCACCCTCCCCACCTAACTTTCTATATAATCAACCTCCCCACCTAACTCTCTATATAATCACCCCTCCCCACCTAACTCTCTATATAATCACCCCTCCCACCTAACTCTCTGTATAATCACTCCCTCCCCACCTAACTCCCTATATAATCACTCCCTCCCCACCTAACTTTCTATATAATCAATCCCTCCCACCTCTCTATATAATCACCCCTTCCCACCTAACTCTCTATATAATCACCCCTCCCCACCTTACTCTCTATATAATCACTCCCTCCCCACCTCTCTATATAATCACCCTCCCACCTAACTCTCTATAATCACCCCTCCCACCTAACTCTCTATATAATCACCCTCCCCACCTAACTCTCTATATAATCACTCCTTCCCACCTAACTCTCTATATAATCACTCCTCCCACCTAACTCTCTATATAATCACTCCCTCCCACCTTACTCTCTATATAATCACTCCCTCCCACCTCTCTATATATCACCCTACCCACCTAACTCCCTATATAATCACTCCCTCCCCACCTAACTCTCTATATAATCACCCTCCCACCTAACTCTCTATATAATCACTCCCTCCCACCTAACTCTCTATATAATCATTCTCCCACCTAACTCTCTATATAATCACTCCCTCCCACCTAACTCTCTACATAAATCACCCCCTCCCCACCTCTCTATATAATCACCCCTACCCACCTAACTCCCTATATAATCACTCCCTCCCCACCTAACTCTCTATATAATCACCCTCCCACCTTACTCTCTATATAACCACCCCTCCCCACATCTCTATATAATCACCCCACCCACCTAACTCCCTATATAATCACTCCCTTCCCACCTAACTCTCTATATAATCACTCCCCTTCCACCTAACTCTCTATAATCACTCCTCCCCACCTCACTCTCTATATAACCACCCTCCCCACATCTCTATATAATCACCCCACCCACCTAACTCCCTATATAATCACTCCCTCCCACCTAACTCTCTATATAATCACCCTCCCCAACTAACTCTCTATAATCACTCCTCCCCACCTAACTCTCTATATAATCACTCCCTCCCACCTAACTCTCTATATAATCACCCTCCCACCTAACTATATAATCACTCCCTCCCCACCTAACTCTCTATATAATCACCCCTCCCCACCTAACTATCTACATGATCACCTCTCCCCACCTAACTCTCTATATAATCACTCCCCTCCCCACCTAACTCTCTATATAATCACTCCCCTCCCCACCTAACTCTCTATATAATCATCCCTCCCACCTAACTCTCATATAATCACCCCTCCCCACATAACTCTCTATATAAATCACTCCTCTCCCACCTAACTCTCTATATAATCATTCCCCCTTCCCCACCTAACTCTCTATGTAATAACTCCCCTCCTGCCTAACTCTCTATATAATCACCCCTCCCACCTAACTCTCTATATAATCACCTCCTCCCACCTAACTCTCTATATAATCACCCCTCCCACCTAACTCTCTATATAATCATCCCTCCCACCTAACTCTCTATATAATCACTCCCCTCCCCACCTAACTCCCTATATAATCACTCCCCTCCCCACCTAACTCTCTATATAATCACTCCCTCCCACCTAACTCTCTATATAATCACTCCCTCCCCACCTAACTCTCTATATAATCATCCCTCCCCACCTAACTCTCTATATAATCACCCCTCCCCACCTAATCTCTATATAATCACCCCTCTCCCCACCTAACTCTCTATATAATCACCCCTCCCACATACATCTCTATGTAACAACTCCCCTCCCTGCCTAACTCTCTATATAATCACTCCCTCCCCACCTAACTCTATATAATCACCCCTCCCACCTAACTCTATATAATCACCCCTCCCACCTAACTCTCTATATAATCACTCACCCTGCCCACATAACTCTCTATATAATCATTCCCCTCCCACCTAACTCTCTATATAATCATTCCCCTTCCCCACCTAACTCTCCATATAATCACTTCCGCTCCCCACCTAACTCTCTATATAATCACTCCCACCTAAGTCTCCATATAATCACCCCTCCCACCTAACTCTCCATAATCACTCCCCTCCCCACCTAACTCTCCATAATCACTTCCTCCCCACCTAACTCTCTATATAATCACTCCTCCCACCTAACTCTCTATATAATCACCCTCCCCACCTAACTCTCTATATAATCACTTCCCTCCCACCTAACTCTCTATATAATCACCCCTCCCCACCTAACTCTCTATATAATCACTTCCCCTCCCACCTAACTCTCTATATAATCACCCTCCCACCTAACTCTCTATATAATCACTTCCCTCCCACCTAACTCTCCATATAATCACCCGCCCCACCCTAACTATATAATCACTCCCCTCCCCACCTAACTCTCCAAATAATCACTTCCCCTCCCACCTAACTCTCCATATAATCACCCCATCCCACCTAACTCTCTATATAATCACTCCCCCTCCCCACCTAACTCTCCATATAATCACTTCCCTCCCATCTAACTCTCCATATAATCACCCTCCCACCTAACTCTCCATATAATCACCCCTCCCCACCTAACTCTCCATATAATCACTCCCTCCCCACCTAACTCTCCATATAATCACCCTCCCCACCTAACTCTCCATATAATCACTCCCCTCCCACCTAACTCTCCATATAATCACCCCTCCCCACCTAACTCTCCATATAATCACTTCCCCTCCCATCTAACTCTCCATATAATCACCCTCCCCACCTAACTCCATATAATCACCCTCCCCACCTAACTCTCCATAATCACCCTCCCCACCTAACTCTCTATATAATCATTCCCTCCCACCTAACTCTCCATATAATCACCCCTCCCCACCTAACTCTCTATATAATCACCAATCCCTTTCACTCATTTAACTATCAAAATATACCTTACATCCACATTCATGCACTAACTATAACCCGCTACCTAACTCTGCCCTCCAATTATATAATTATAACCTAAATTAGTCACTCAACTTAACAATACTACAAGTAAAATAAACTTTAAATGGAGAATCCAACAGTGAACAGAAGAGGAGTGAATTTAAGTTATAGCAAAGTTGTATATAAAACTTTAAATCTAGTGTAATGCCCATGTCCAAGCCAGTACTGCAGTACTCACACCACTGCAAGATAGCAACCAGCAAAATGGGAAGACTTTTTTTGAAGGCAGAAAAGGTGCTCTCACACAACAGTTCTGGGATGTTACATTCACAACGGGAACCCCTCTGCAGCCGCAAAAGCACTCAATCAAATTTCTCAGCCAGAATCAGAACTTCAATTCATAGCAGGAACTCTCACCCTCCTGCTAAGCATGCCAACAAGACTTTAGAAAATGTTGCTTGAGAAACTTCATAAGAGTACTTACAACGGGTAGAACCGTTCCTCAGAGAAACCAGCCGCAAGAACTCACTGCCATCTCTCCCTGTCAAACATGATTCAGAATCGGATTCAGAATCTGATACAGACTAGGATTCTGATAATGACTGAGAACAACATGGAAGATAAAAGTGAGTAGGAGATTTTGGGCATGCTCAAATGACAACAGCACTTAAAACATTAATTGAGACCGTTACGCAGCAATAAAGCTTCAAACATTATGGATATTAGATAATCGTACAATCCGCTTATGTTGCCAAACTAGAACTTTTCAATTAAAATGTTACTTAACTGTGCAAAAACAGATTTTGTAAAATAAAAGTAGGCTATTTGTCTGACACTGAGACATGACATGCATTATATACTTAGGTTTAGAAACATAAATTCAAGTTTAGGGTGGGGAAACTTGAATTAAGCAGCCATTATTGTAAATTTGAGAACATGTTGTCATGGTTTCTTTGGCTTCAAGAAAGAACATTTTTATTATAAGACATGAACTCCTTGATCCTCAAAACCCCCATTTAGACACCAAAGACAGCTTTATACGATAACTATGAGTTGAGATATGCCATTTTAGAGATTCTTTAGAGATTTTTTGGTGGCCATCTTGAATTTGGCCACCTAGTAGCAATTGCCCAAATTTTTGAGAGGGTCCCCCAAACCCATCTTTTGTAGCACCATTTATTCATTAGAAAACCACCTTCAAACCTTTGTCCCCGTAAACTGGCCACGGACTCCTATTATTTTTTCCTTTACTAACAGTATCAGTGTGGATCACTGGGTAGCACCTCAGAAATATATATAATATAACGTAATGTATTTTATATGTGTGTGTGTGTGTGTGTGTGTGTATATATATATATATTATAGTGGTGTGACTGCACCAGTATAGTTAGGGTTCAGTAAGTAGTTTAATGTTTAACCCTAAATTTTGCACCTTAATAACTTTGCAACCGTTCAATGGATTTGCATGAAATTTGGAATGCACAGTTTTGTATGGTAGATCTCTTGATTTGCCAAGTTGCATGTTTTTCACTTCTTTTTTGGCACTTTTTGCTTGATTTTTGCACATCGTGCTGCAGCCACACCATTTGGTATTTTGGTCTGAAATTTTCAGGGTACGAAAAGAGGTTTGGCCAAAGAACAATCCAGCGTTGGTTCGGTGAAAACATTCCAAAGTTATTTCATTTTGAATTTTTGGGTTCTGAGCATGCTCACTTCAGTCTAAGATTTATATGTATGTTTTTCGAAAGGGGATTGGGCTCGCAATCAAGGATTTTGTCACCTCGTGAAAGGAAATTTATAAAATCCCCGTTCATGAGGAAAAATTCCCCTTTCGCGATTTGCCATCTTGTTTTCATTTTTTCTTCCAAACAAAATGGGGTGGCTTGCCCCACAGCTAACTTCTTTTGCAAATGAAGCATGGGTTTTATTCAAGGTGACACCCTCTACAAACCCATACCTTTGGTTTCCTTCATTTTGGCCAAAAAACAGCGCTTTAAACTTTAAAATTCTTTGTTTGTGACCACTTCCAACTTTCGTTGACAAAAATCCTCTTTCAGAGCCGATCCCTCACGAGGTAACAAAATCCTTGATTGCAACTTAGGGACCAGATGGACCTATCTTGCAAACAAGGATTCACTAGCTAAAGGGATTTTTTAAAGCTCTCAAAGAGGATCGGCTATGAAGGATTTTGTCAGCTCACGGAAGGATTGGCTTTGAATCCTCTTTCGCAAGCTGACAAAATCCCCTTTCGTGAACTGATCCCCTATCACTAGTGGACAAAATCATTGCTCATCATTTCCCGACCAGATGGCCCATCTCACAAACAAGGATTGGCTCGCTAAAGGGGATTTTGACACCTCACGAAAGGGGATTTTGACAGCTCATGGAAGGGGATTATTTTTTTAATTCCTTTTTCATGAGCTGACAAAATCCCCATTCGCAAGCTGTCAAAACTCTCTTCGCAGGCCAATCCCTTCAAGGAGCTGACAAAATCCTTGATCACGATTTCCAGACCAGATGGCCAAAATCTAACGATCAAGGATTTCTGCCAACGACAATTTTGACAGCTCCAGAATGGGGATTGACCTCACAAATGGGGATTTTGCCACCTCACGAACTAGGAATTTAAAAACTTTGCCAGTGCACTGTAAATAAACAGTTTGGTTTTTGGCTTGAAATTTACAGGGTATAAAGGGTGTCTCAAAGAGATGTTAATTATGCTGTTTAGGTGTAAAAAAGTTAATCAGTTCCATAGATATTCCATCATGAAGTTGAGATTTTTCCCATAGGATAACATTGTGGTGCCCACAGTGACTTTTGGTGCCCATATCTCGGAAACGATGCAAGATAAGGATTTTTCGCTACCTGCAGCTTAGGTGGACTAAGCACGCGTGGAGGTTTTGAAGTCATGATTACAGCTGCAGTGGAATTGTTTTCATAGCTTGTACGATTACTGAGATATTGGCAAATTAGTGTTACAAGGGTTCCTTTTTAGTCCTATAGAGCTACTGTATGGCTCCGTTATGTGTAAGTGGGAGCGCAGGACCCAGAGGTCCCGTGCTCCCACAGACGCGTATCATTATGTACAAATGGGCAGCTTGGTGGGAGCAGGGGGCCTGAAGGGCCCGCGGTCCCACCAACACATACCACTTTCCAGTTACATTACACTTTCTAACCCAAGACTGCTCCATTTAACCCCACCAGGGTCCACCATCATGTCTCTGATCTCTTGTTATTCTGCTTAGCAATCACTGTGTCTAAGCCTACACCACTGCTTTGCAAAGAATGCATGTAACCAATAAAATTAGTACTTTGTATAGGTATGCACCAATGTATTGTAATGCCTGCACTACTCCACTGCAAAGGATGTTTGTAACTGCTTAGCACGGCAAAGAACTTATCTAACTGCTTAGCTAATACTCTGTATAGGTACACATCAAAGTATTATATTGTTTAATAATGTTTGTACATCGAACGTCCAATCAGTTATGTAATGTTGTCTTTGCTGTACTACTGTCATGTCTGTATTTGTCATCTGACATGGAACCTTTGGAAATGAGTCTATGACTCAAAGGATTGTAATTCTGATATTCTAATAAATAAATAAATAAACTTTCTCAAAAAGTAAGGAAATTCATTGCAAAACTTCGTTAATGCATCAGTTAGGTTGATGCACAAAGTAGGGAATAAGACATTAGGGTTGAGCCCCTAACCCCCACCCCCATCCTCCACACACCAACAGGCATTGAGGTGTGCCATGGGGTCTTGCAACAAGAACATATTTTGTGGGTTGCAGTTTGTTTTTTGCAGTTGTTTTTAATAAGTAGAAATGTGTGGCACTCTTTGGTGAAGTAGTGCCTTTCCTCACTGTGGCTGTGTGGTTGCTATGGGTGTTGCTATGGGCGTCGCTATGGATGCAGCACTGTAATGTCGATGCTGACATTGCAACGTGAGCACCGACTGGCTGAGTGAGTGGCTTTTCTGTAAACGAAGACTCAACACGGTGACGAGTTCAATCAGGTGAGTTTGGAGTGAGGACAGATGGCGTTAGCTCCATGCTTCAAGGTGCTGTGGTCGGCAAGTTGTGGTTCAGGATTAATTTTTATTTAATTTTTTCATTTATGTGAACGCAATGGAAAGCGCTGAAGAGCCAAGCGGGTGGCCACAAAGACTGAGTGGTGCCAATCTGCCCTGAATAGCAGCACAAAACTGTTGGCAGTACTTGTGCAAAAGAACAATTTTACTGAAAAAAACAACTTTTTTATTTTACGTTCAGAGTGAAGGAATCAGGCCCAGGAGAAACAAAGGAGAGTTACAGTCAGCTGGCACGCAGTGAGTGAGCAGCCGGGCTGGCAGGTAGGAGAAAACAAGTAGCATGCTGTTTGAGATGAAAAGAAAAAATAATTTGTAAAAGAAAAAGAATGCGACTTGTTTTGGAATGATGGTGTGTGATAGTTTATCTGCTAGTGAGCTGTATACTACAGAACAAAGCTGTGACCAAGTGCTAGGATTAGTGTGATTGTATGCCACACTTTAAAAACATTAAGAAGTGTCGGTCTGGCGAGGGGGGGGGGGCACGTCATGGTGACGTGTTTACTATGAACATAAATGCCGATGATATGTCTGCTATGTACATACACAAAATTGATGTACACAGTAGCTCAAATATTAGCATTTATGTAATGGCTTTCATGTCCATGCCTATGTGGTTCAGTGGGTAGCACTCACCCCTGCACCAGAAGGTCACGGGTTTGAGTCCCACACCAGGAATGTATATATAGATCAGGGTGGAGTTGTCGACATGACTTATCTAGATTTCAGAAAGGCGTTTGACACTGTTGCGCATAAGAAATTAGTAAGCAAACTGATAGCTTAGGAGTAGGTCCAATAGCTGTAAACTGGATTTGAAATTGGTTAGGGATAGGAAACAGAGGGTGGTGGTAAATGGAGTTCACTCTAGAAGGGAGGGTGACCAGGTGACCAGCGGGTGCCTCTGGGATCAGCGCTAGGGCTGGTGCTTTTAATGTCTTTATAAGTGACATTGCAAAGGAGCTGGAAGGGAAAGCCTGCCTCTTTGCAGATGACACCAAAATCTGCAATAGGGTGTACACTCTGGGTGTCTGTGGAAAGGATGAGAAGAGACCTGAGAAAAGTAGAGGAGTGGTCCGGGGTATGGCAACTGGGTTTCAATGCGAAAAAGTGAAAAATAATGCAGTTAGGGCACAGAAACCCAGGGCGAGAGTGCAAAATAGGTGGAGTGGTTTTGATGATCACCACGCAGGAAAGAGACCTGGGGGTAATCATATCTAATGACTTAAAGGTGACCAGGCAGAGCAGTAAGGCAGTAGGAAAGGGGGAGTAGGATGCTGGGGTGCATGGGGGGAAGGGCATCAATAGCAGAAAGAGGGAGGTGGTGTTGCCTCTGTATAGATCTCTGGTAAGACCCCACCTACAGTACTGTGTCCAGTTCTCGAGAGCACATATCCGGAAGGACACACACAGAGTGGAGGCGGTCCAAAAGAGGGCAACAAAAATGTTTCAGGGTCTACATCAAAAGCCCTACGAGGAGAGCCTAAAGGACCTAAATATGTATACCCTGCAACAGAATGGGGGGGGGGATATGATAGAGACCTTTAAATACCTCATGGGGGTTAATAGCATACAGGATGGGATCATTTTTCAGAACAAAAGGTGCTCAAGAACGAGGGAACATGCTATGACACTGGAAGGGGGGTTTGAATCAGGAGAGATGTGAAGAAGTACTTCTTCACAGAAAGAGTGGTGGACTCCTGGAACAGCCTTCCAGCGGAGGTGGTGAGAGCAAAAACAGTGCTGGGCTTCAAGAATGCATGGGATGGGCATGAGGGAATATTAGGGAAAGGAATGGGGGAAGGAGAAAGCTGTAGATTGGGCACAGTTTGTGATAATAGTGTAGGCAGTGAGAAATGGGCAGACTGGATGGGCTAAGCGGTCCTTATCTGCCATCAAAGTCTGTGTTTCTGTATAGTATCAGTGTGACTCAATGGGTAGCACTGTCACCTCTGGGTCACAAGGCCATGGGTTTGAGTCCCACACCAAGAATATAGATATATATCTACAATGTCACTGTGGCTCAATGGTAGCACTCTCACCTCTAGGCCAGAAGGTTGTGGGTTCGAGTCCCACAATATATATATATATATATAGTGTCAGTGTGGCTCAAGGTGTAGTAATCCCACCTCTGGATCAGATAGTAAATAAATATGTAATAAAGCACTTTCACCTGTGGACCAGGAGGTTGTGGGTTCAAGTCCCATAGCAGGAATAGGCTCATTACTTACTAGTAACAGTAGATTTTAAAGAAATGCCCTTCACAGCACACACAAACATTAAACTGTAAGACTACATAAGGATCTTATGGAGGCTTTTTAGCTGCTGCCTGATTCTCCCATCCACTTTAGTTCCTGCCATCGATACCTGGATATCTGATATTTACCAACTAACAGATACAATGAATCCATCTCTGGCCAATCCTACAGGAGAGGCAGGGAAAACAGATCACCAGAGGTTGCCCACTAGACAGGGAAACGAAAAGGCAGATCCATTCATGCAGTGACCTGAAAGAAGCAGTAGTTCTTGTCGGGGGGGGGAAGGGGAGTGAAACTGGGAGGAAAATGTGGGCAACCCAAGGCAGGCTTTGGCTCGGCTCAAGACTAGTGCCTGGGTCGACTTGATTTCCACGAGTAACTAAGCCAAGGTGAAGCTGGGCAGGTTATGATCCAAGGCAGCACTTTGTGTTATGCTCTGCAGTTACTGAAGTGGCGGGAACTTTCGACTACTCTTATGCAACTCATGAGTGAGACTGTCCTTATCATCGAGAAGAGCCTGCTGCAGCCGTGGCTCCACTTGTGCTTTGCTGGTGGAGTCGAGCCAGACCATTGGCTCAGCTCCGACTTGGCTCTAGGTGCACATTTCTTGGTTTGCCCTCCTTTACCAGCTTACAGTAATTATTGGGGGGCTTGGAGGAAGGAAGGACTAAGCAGTGATTGTGAGGGGAGTGGCGTGCCTAGTTTTATAATCTTTTTAACATCTGAAATGTACTGCTGTGCTTTATTTCACAAGTGCTGTATTTAGCTATATCCTGTCTCATGGTTTTAAAATGGCACTAACCCTGTGGGAGCACTCTGTTGTGTTTCCTCCCCCCTCCCCAAACACAGCACACACACACACACACACACTATTTTGGCCCTGAACCATAGATTGCATTTGGCTGGACTATTGCTTAAGACAATTGTTTGTTGCATAAACTTGGGAGATTTATATCTTTGACCGTCTGGACTCTGTTCGCCAATTTGTATGTTTTAAATGGTTTGTTCTTGATAACTAGTTTGTTTTTCTGATTTATCCATTTTAATTGTGTTTTTATTATACAGTTTAAATAACAGTAAATGAGGAATTAGCTTTGTGTTTTGGGCTGTAGGGGGCACTAGTCACACCTTTTGCTATATCTGGTACATTTTAAATCTACAAAGCCCAGTTAGGGGCTTGTGAAAGGGTAGATTCTATGCTTACTCTTGGTTTGGGTTCTAGTTCTGTAGAAAAGTAGGGTTATTTGTACTGCAGCATTACGACCTAGCTATAATATAGTGCAGCCTGTGTAGTAGCAAGCTGGCTTCTATGATGAGTCTCCCAAAGTCATGTATTCTTATATGATTTTTATGTCAGTGTGTAACTGTCGTGAATCAAGTTTGTAAGTTGAACCTATAAAAACCATGAAAATAAAAAAAAAAGATTTTTGATATCTTTTTTTTTATTTTTATATTTTTTAAACTTTCTTTAACTGCCGCAGCAGACCACTGCTGTCCTCCGCCACCCTTGCCTGACTCAGGGTCTTTTGAGATCTTCCTTGCGCTATGCGCATCCTGGCGGAACTCCAGAGCTGGCCCAGAGGCTTCATCATGTGGTGACCCCCAATTTTTCCACCATTTTTCTCCCTTAGTTACCTGGGACCCTGGAAGTGGCGATTTAATGTGCGTGGAGGTGCACAGCACCGCAGCTCCAGTCAACAGCCCCTTTCATCCTCCCTCTGGCCTAAGTGCCCAGGCCCTCAGAAGCAGCACTACCACCCAGCCTCCACTGGGAGCAGCCAAGCACCGAGAAGCCCTCCTGAACCCTCCCGAGGAGGAAAGCTGCCAGTCGGCAGCTACTCAATGTCCTCTCCCCCCTCGCCAACCCCGACAACCTGAGCTCGTTCCCGAACCTGGATCGCTAGCGTGGCACTAGGTGTGGCATCCAGTGCCTCAACCCTCTGCGCCACCAGGTTGGCATGATTTTTGATATCTTGCTGTTACTGTTGTCACCAACCAAGATATCACTTGTATCTTGTTGCTGGATCCGAACCTTGGGAGGTCATGAGGGCTGCACCAGTGCTCTACCCCCACACCACAGGAGCCGACACTGAAGCACTGGATCCGAACTTCAGGAGGTCATGAGGGCTGCACCAGTGCCCTTCCCCACACCACAGGAGCTGACACTGAAGCGCTGGATCCAAACTTCGGGAGGTCATGAGGGCTGCACCAGTGCCCTCCCCCACACCACAGGAGCCGACACTGAAGGTACGCAGCCATTGAAATCGATGTGGAAGCATCCGAAGTCGCGACTGAGCTGGTCTTGGCACTGTTGTTTGAACTGCAGCTTTTGGCACCGTTTCTCTGCTCTTCTGTAGTTTTAAATGTTGGCACAGCAGTGGAGATAGTTTTTCTCCACTACGTTTTTGCTATCTGCTGCCTTGTTAAAGCAGAAACTGAACGTTTCCTTAAGTATAGAGAAGCTGGCTGCACTTTAGTTTGCTGCGGGTACCTTAAGAGACAGTTTCTTTAATTGTGGTCTTGCTCCCTGCTGCCCTGTTGAACCGGAACATGCACGCTTGCTGAATAATTGAGAGAACCAGCTCATTTATTTAAATGCACGTTTCATTGAGTAAGTAGAGAACCAGTTTTAAATTTATTTCTTTGTGGCTAGTTCTGCAAAAATTGAGACTATTTTTAGTCCTGCTCCCTGTTGCCCTGTTAAACCGGAGTCCACAAGCTACTGATGTGTTAGTGAATCCAGGGTGCACCTAGATTGTAAGAGGCTCTTATTATTAATTTCAGTCTCTCCTGCTACTAAGTTGCTCTGTGCAGTATAACCAAACGGAGACTGTGCTAGCTCACTCAGTTTTAGCAGGCTGCATTTCAGAGGCAATCAATTCTTAAAAAATAAATAAATAAATAAAAGGAGGCAGAGAAGTAAGCACTCTAGCTTTTGTCTCACCTCATCCATTACCTTATTTAACCAGTCTCCATTTCCTCCCCCTCTCCATAGCGCTGGATACGAACCTCGGGAGGTCGTGAGGGCTGCACCAGTGCCCTCCCCCACACCACAGGAGCCGACACTGAAGGTATGCAGCCGTTGAAATCGCTGTGAAGCATCCAAAGTCGCGACTGAGCTGGTCTTGGCACTGTCTTGTCCCCACGATGCTTTTGCATCGAAGCTTCCCCACCACCGCCTCTTGGCAAACTTCTGAATATATAGCGTGGGTCACGTGGCTGAAATAACCAATCAACCAACTTTCCCATTTGCAGCTAATACAACTCCACCACTAGTGGCCGCTACTCTCAGACAGCACACACAATATTAGGAACTATATGATTTCTCCCCTCATAACTTTGCTCCTTCTCACCACGCTGATCACATCTGCAGCCCTACCTAGTTCCACCAGCATGGCTGCACTGCCCGCAGGCTGGTCTAATAGTGACTATCCCCCACCAGGCCCCCTCAAAATGTTCCACTTGGACCATAATTATGCCGACGCATATGACCACCCATGCAGACAAATAAAACATTGGGCACACATACCTCGTAGCTCTACTACCTTGATGCCAGTTGAGACTCACCCTCTGACCCCAGCCCACAGCTACCCTCCGGGGGAACAATTTCCTTTGTCTCCAGCCCTTGTAGTTCTCCTCTTGCGCTCCCTCCCTATCCCAGTCATCATAACCAAAACTAATACCCCCACAGCAGCCCTAAATAAACCACAACTACTCAGGCAGGCACTTCTCCGGAATGTACTCCTCCTTCTCCTCATTTCTGGGAATGTTCATCCTAACCCGGGTTCCCCTTCCCATGGAACCCCCCAAAAGGACATAAATGGAAACCTAAAGCCGGACGCACTTAACATATGTAGCCTGCAGAAGAAGTTCACCTCTCTTCAGGATTGGATTGCACAGCACACCCCAGACATCCTGGCCTTATCCGAGACCTGGCTCTCAGAGAGTATCCCAAGTGGATCCGTCACCCTTAATGATTACACCTTACATCGGGCCGACAGGCTTAGCAAGAGGGGTGGAGGCTGCGCCATCTATACTAGATCCTTCCTTCACACCCTCCCAGTCCCCATCCCGCAACCCTCATGTGGAGCTCAAACCCCAGCAATTAAGATAAGCTTTGGCATACCAGGAAAAGTACTATACGTGTTGTCAGTATATATTCCCCCCAGGAACCAAATGCCTGCTTTTGAGTCAATACTGGAGAGTATTGCACACCTACCTCCCAATTGCGAAGTCATCTTACTGGGTGATTTCAATAAAAACTGGTTATCTCCTACATCTTCCACATTCAAAGAAGCAGTGCTCTCTCATGACCTCACACAAGTGGTCCCATCCCCAACCAGGTTGGACCCCAAATCTGGAACATCCACCCTTATCGACCTTATCCTCACTAACCGCCCACATAACCTTTCCCATATCAAAGTGCTCCCTGACTCAATAAGTGACCACTCTCCAGTTACTTGTTGGTGGTCTAATAAAATTCCCCCAAACCCCCTAAAACTACAGTGCAAAGATGCCTAAGGAAAGGTGCCCTCCCTCGCCTGAAGTCTTACTTGCCTCCTTTGACTGGTCTCCCATCCACACTGCCCAAACAGTTGATGATGCCCTCACCTATTTCATCTCATCCTTTAACTCTGCTTGTGACCTCTTTGCCCCTATTCAAGACAGATAGTAAAACCCTGGACACCCCTGGATTTCCCAGTCGCTACTAGACTGCATGAAAAGAGGGACAACTTATGGCACAAGGCCCTTGCCTCTCAACTCCACCAAGACAGACAGAAGTACAGGGAGGCTCGAAACAGCTGCACATGGTCTATCCGTCAAGCCAAAGCCAGGTACTACAACCAAGCCCTTACCTCCTCCTGGGGCTCAGGAAGTAAATTCTGGAGAAACATAAAGAAATTAATAGGGAAAAATATATCCCTGACACCCATCCAGCTTCAAACAGATGGGGGTTATCTCCCAGGACCCAAATTTTATTACCGAAGCCCTCAATACTGCCTTTACAGATCTCAGTCATATTCTTCCCCCTAACTTCTTTAACCCGATCAGTAACCACCCCATAAACGCCCTACCCATTTCAGCCATCCTCCTTTCTGCCTTAGTATCATCTCCTGTGATGAGGCAAAATGCTACCTAGACAAAGCTTTGGCAAATACACATTACAGTTGTGACGGCCTGGACCTCAAGCTCGTCCAGCTAACACTGGATGTCACCTTGCCTCATCTCACTAAAATATTTAACCTATCCTTATGTCACAGCCAGTTCCCCCTTTAGAAAAGAGCAGTTATAACTCCCATATTAAAGAATGGGGACCCCACCTCCGCCAGCAACTACAGGCCAATATCCATACTGCCCCTCTCTCAAAAGCCCTACAGAAAATAGTGGCGACCAGCTCACAGACTACCTGACCAAATACAATCTCCTCTGCCAAGAACAACATGGGTTCCAGAGGGGTCACAGCACCTCAACAGCCCTTGATGAATTCACCTCCTATATACATGAGGCCCTTGATCATGGCTCAGCAGTGGGGCTCTCTTTGCGATCTGATGAAAGTTTTTGACACGGTCAATCACAGCTTCTTCTCCACATTCTTCCATCACTAAACATTGCCAGTGAAGTCACCGCCTGGCCCAAGGACTATCTCTTAGACAGGATGCAGCAGGTAAAAACTAATGAAACCACATCCTCCAAGAAAACAGACAGCTCAGGGGTCCCACAAGGATCCATATCAGGCCCATTGCTTTCACCCTCTTTTTGAATTCCCTCCCCAAATCCTGTAGTGGGAAGCTTCTGCTATATGCTGATGATGCCGTAGTCTTTTGGAAACATCATCATCTCAACTCGCTACAGACTGCCCTGCAGACCTTCTTTGGTGAGCTCAAAACCTAGTTCTCAGAACACTGCTTAATACTTAACTATAAGAAGACAAAAGCCATGATCTTCTCTCACCGCCAAAACCCACTCGGTAATGTGTCATTAATCATCACAAACTCCCGTTGCACCACTCTAGACCAGGTCTACAGTTTCAAATACCTGGGTGTCATGTTGGACTCCTCTCCTACCCATCACGTTCACATCCAGCAAGTATTCTC
Organism: Neoceratodus forsteri; assembly: GCA_016271365.2. Taxonomy (NCBI): domain Eukaryota; kingdom Metazoa; phylum Chordata; order Ceratodontiformes; family Ceratodontidae; genus Neoceratodus; species Neoceratodus forsteri. Next base: position 659,253,190 of record CM028138.1, read on the forward strand.
CTCTGTCAATGCCAGGTTAGGGATCCTATATAGGCATAGGCATTGCATTCCAGCGCTTGCAATGCATCTAGCAGTGTCTTCCTCAATACTACCCCTGGTGGACTATGGCATAGTAATTTATGGGTCTGCTGATCATACTGCCCTATGCAGCATCAGCCTTGCCCTCAACAAAGCCTGTCGCCTGGTCTCAAACTGTCACAGGCTAACCCACACTTGTGATCTTTACAAACTCACTGGCTGGCTAAACTTTCAAAATAGGGTGAAGTATCACACCTGCCTTCTAGCAAGGAAGATACTACACAAACAAGCACCGACAGGCCTCCACCCTCTTATCCAAACTGCTTCGCTCAGGAGGGCCCCCAGACACTTGACAAACACTCCCATACTTGTGCCTCACTGTAGAACCTCCCTTGGACAATGGTCTTTCCGATATCGAGTCCCTCTGTGGCTCAACAACCTACCATCCACAATCTCCCCTACATCCAGTTTGGGGCAGTTTAAAGCTGGTCTTAAGATGCTCCTCAACTCGGAAACCTGTGACTGTAGATAACTCTAACTGGGTTCCAGTGCCTCAATTATTGCCCCCCCCATGACTTCTATGCTTCCCCTAAGCTACAATCCTCTATTCACACCTTAAACATATCTTGACACAGGGCCTACTTTATAAGACCCTCCGGAACTGAATTACTGTCATGCGAATCAAAGTGTTGACCAGGGACCTCTCAAATGATCCCAGATGATGTAACCCCAGATCCTACGTGGCACCAAATGTTTAAGTCCTCTATCAATGTTTCAAGCTAATACCGTACCATATGTTTGGGTTTGTCTTGTTACCAAATGTAAAATAGTTGGTACCTCGTGTTTAAGTTTGTGATACCTGATGTATGTTCTTACTGACGTGGAGCCTTTGCAAAGGAGTCGTTGACTCAAAGGATTGTAATTCTGATATATTTCAAATAAACAAATAAACACATTTGTACCCCCACTCCTATTGTATATATCATTTTATAGTATTTATATATATAAATTGCAAGAAAACCTATGTTAATGCAGACATTAGGGTTGAAGCACACAAAGTAGGGAAATTAAAAACCTTAGGGTTTTGGGTCTCTGGAGTACTGGCGAATCAGTGGTGGGGTTTTCCTCCCCCAAGTCCGTAGCCTCCTTTCCAAAGCACAAGGTACAACTCCAAGCCAGTGCCTCACAGTGATACACTCTTCAAAGGTAGAGAAGCATGGCTGGCCACATGTCGCCAGCAGAATCTGTCATAGCTTCCGTCATGCAGGGTCCTGTACTGTATAAATACTGACTGCATTTAGCTGGCACTGGGGATTGGGCATCCCGGTGTCCACATTAAATAAAGGAGGCTGTTCGTGTGGCTAGTGGTGGACAGGGCAGCGATAACAAAAAGAAACACACACACACAGCATGTTCAGTAGGGGTGGGGCTCAGCACTGACACCTAGCCCCGTCCCTGCTGAACAAAAACACAAAACTGCGATAAGCATGCAAGGAAACAGCCCTGCAAGATCATACATCAGTGCATTCTCATAGTATGACCATCTTACTTCATGTGGTCAAAGAAATTCAGTTTTCTTTAGAAGCTGATTTTTTTAAACTGCACATGCTCAGAAATGCAAAGTTTTTCTTCAATATTTTAAAAACTACTTAAGTAAGGAAGATAAGAGACACAAAAGCACACATCTTGGGCCAAAATCTATCAAAGCAACAAGTTTCAGGTTTCAAATCATCCTAGTTTTATGTTGCGCTCTATGCAGCCAACATAGTGGGACAGTGCAGCTTTAGAGGCGGGTCGTTGTTCGGCGAATGCAGGGCACGCACCAGTAGGTGCGTCCCGCATTCCCCAATCAGCATGCATGCTGGAGCCACACAACGCATACATAATGGGACAAGCACATCTAAGAAAAGGTCCGCTGCAATCTGAGCAAAGCTCATCAGATGCAGCAGTCCTTTTCTTGCCGTGCTCGCTGCCATTATGTGCATGGTCGGTAAGCGGGTGGCCGCCTAACATCTGCCGACTGGGTGCCCAACCCTGGGTCGGTTAACCCCCGCTGTCTTTGTGTGCCGACGGGAAAGCCCACTCCCTATCGGCATAAACCCCCAATTGTTGAATGCCGGGGTGCCCAATCCCCTCGGCTCGCGCCCGCCAGCCTTAGGTGCCGATGGGGAGCCCACCCCATCGGCATAACCCCCAATTGTTGAATGCCGAGGGTGCCCACCACCTCGGCTCGCGCCCCCCACTTTCTTTCTGTGCTGACAGGTGCCCAATCCCCATCGGCATTACTTCCCGTGTTGTGTGCTGACAAGGGTGCCCAACTTCGCCGGCTACTGACACCCCCAAACAGTTAGGTGGCAAGCTGGGAGCCCACCCCAGTGTGCCAAATGTCCTGCAAAACGAAAACTGTCCCGCGATGTTTTTTTCTGTTTTTTTTTAACCTGTAAAACAAAAACGGTCCCTCATAGTCTCAATGCCCCCCACCCACCCACTGCGCACCCTGCCTCCCCTCACCCCCCATCACCCCATACTTACCTCCGGAGTCCGGCGCGACGATCTTCTGTGGACCGGGAACACATCTGCACTTTTCAAAGCCGACTACTAACTGAGGAAATGCCAGTAAGCTGTATAATGGAATGAATAGGGTTTTTTCAACTTTAAAGCATATCTCAGGCATTTTTGGCCCCAAATTTTCAACATGGGGTTTTTGGGACCCCGTCTCGTGAATTCTTGCACTGCCATGGCGTTATTCGGTCCCGAAAGGTGATTTCACAGTCACTGCATGGAATGACCTTTTGGGGCTGAGTAATGAAATGACAGTGCCACTGTTCATGAGAGGGGCTCTCAAAAAGCCTATGTTGCAAGTTTGGTGGGAAAATCCAAAATGACTGTTTTACAAGGGTGCGTAGCAGTTGCGCAACGCACGCTCTTAAGTTAGCGTATTCGCACTATTTTCATGCCAGATTCTCAATATTGGCATTTTACCACACCTTCTTGTGAGCTGTAGAGCTGCCATTTTTCACATCCTGCCCGAAATGTGTTTTCGCACTTCTGGCGCAAAATAGCGCAGTCGCTCTGCGAGATCAGTGTTCAGGACACATTACAAAAATGACAGTGACACTGTTCATGAGCAGAGGTCCTAAAATGCCTGTTTTGAAAATTTGGTGACAATACTTCATAAAATGACTGTTTTACGAGTGTGCGTAGCAACTGCGCAACGCACGCTCATAAGTTAGTGCATTTGCAATATTTTCATGCCACATTCTCAACTTTGACATTTTACCACACCTTTTTGTGAACTATATAGCTGTCATTTTTCACATCCTTGCCAAAATGTGTTTTCGCACTTTCGGCGCACAATAGTGTGTTTGCTGTGCGAAATCAGTGTTCAGGGCAGATTACTGAAAATGACAGTGATACAGTTCATGAGCAGAGATCCTAAAATGCCTGTGTTGAAAATTTGGTGACAATATCATATAAACACTGTATATGAAAGGCATGCTAGTAGTTTTGGTATTTAATGTCAGACGTCAAGAAACTTCTAATATTTTTATTGTTTAACCAGGTATAGCACACTAAGCTGAAAGCTTTTTTACAGGAGCGACCTGGGAGCACAAGGAGGTTAAGTGACTTGCTCAGGGTCACACAGTATGCAAGTGGAAGCTGTGGGATTCAAACCCAGGTCTGGTCTGCTGGATGTCACCAGATTTGCAGCTCAGAGCCTTAGACCACTGCGCTATACTGCCTCCATATATTCTGCCACCAATATTCTCACTCCAGATTTTCTACAGTGCCATTGTTCTGCACCTCCTAATGAACAGTACAGCTGTCATTTTTCACATCCTAACCAAAATCTGTTTTCGCAGTTCTGACGCAGAATAACATGGTCGCTGTGGAAAGTCCGTGTTCGAGACACATGATGAAAATGACAGTGAGACTGTTCATTAGCAGATGCCCTAAAATGCCTATGTTGAAAATTTGGGAATGAAAGTCAATAAAATGAGTGTTTTATGAGCGTGCGTTGCACAGTTTGCACGCACACTCGTGACTTTCTGAATCTATAATACTTTCACTCCAGCTGTTCATCATTGGCATTTTTCCATACCTCCTTATGAACACTCCAGCTGCCTGAAATGTGTTTTCGCACGTCCAGCACAGAACTGCACGGCTGCTGTGTGAAATCAGTTTTTGGGACAGTTTGAGGAAATGACAGCGACACTATTCATGAACAGAGGTCCTAAAATGCCTATGTTGAACATTTGGTGCCGAAACTCCATACAATGCGTTGCAAGCGTGCATTGTGCAGTTTCCACGCACCCTTGTAACTTCGTCAATCTGCAATATTTTCATGCCACATTTTCAGCACTGGCATTTGTGCACGTCTCCTTATCAACAGTCCAGCTGCCATTTTTCACAGCCTGCCCAAACGTGTTTCCGCAGCTGTGGCGCACAATGGCGGTTCGCCAGCAAAATCACCTTTGAGACACATTCACAAAATCACAGCACTATGTGTCTCTAACTATGCCACTCCCACTGCCAATGCCAGCGCTGACAACATTCAGCATTGACAAATGCTTGTTTAGTTATAGGTGAGCAAAAATGGTCTTAAACTGCATGATATAATGTTTGCCTCCTGTAACCTTGCCCCACGCTAACAGATTGCCACAAAATTTTCAGGATGCAGAGACTGGGTTTTAACATTAAAGTGCCTACTCAGCCCTGATATACAGCCATGACCACACCTATGCAATATATATATATATATATATATATATATATATATATATATATATATATATATAGAGGGATTAACTTACTAGGGTATGGGTTTACTGGCATTAATCCATGCCTGGGGGTTGGAATCAAGAGGCTAAGCCGGGTAATTACAACCCCCAGGCATGGATTAATGCTCAGCAAACCCATACCCTGGAGTGGGTTAATCCTCTTATAACATGGGCAATGTTTTGTTAGAGTTTTATATAAATATATATATATATATATATATATATATATATATATGCAGTATATCCCTAATAATACTACTAAAAGTTATACAAACAAATACCTCGCAATACTTTCCTAGAAGTCCCACAGATCCATATTTATCTGCCCCACAGGTCCATAGCTGCTTATTTATTTATTTTATTTATTATTAGATCATCGGTTTACAGACCTCTGAGTCATAGACTCATTTACAAAGGCACCGCGTCAAGAGAGCAATACATCACAGCAAACAAACAGTACAGTACACAACTCTTAGATTAAAATAGCAACCAGTGTTACAGGCAATCACTAGTGGTACACACTTGGAAATAGATAGATCACAGTAGTCATAATATAGGTACACGAGTACAACGTCAGGTAGCAACCAGAGATATTTTATTCCATCAATAGTATTACAAGATCTTGTAATACTATCACTGAACATCGAATGATAGTATTTTGAGATCTGTTAATACTATCAATGGATTTTCTAAGATAGTGCTAGGAGACTCAGCTTTCCCCATATCACACACACTCACCACAGCTACCTACAAGCCAGCTTTTACTGTATCCATCAGGTATAGTACAGCTCAGGATAAAACAATTCATGCCACAGAAACCCTCGTGCCCAATCCCTCCTGCCTCACTGCTGTCTTGTTGGTGGGGGAGGGGGAGTGAAGAGTCCACCTCTCATGGTGGGGACAGTGAAGTTTGAACTTGAGAGAGACAACAGAAGGGAAAACGCAAGCAGCGGTTGGATTTCCGCTATGACGCCAGTGACCCGGTTCGGGAACGAGCCCGGGAAGCTGGAGGGCTGGCTGGGGAGAGGGCTTGAGCCCCAAGGACTGCCGTCCTCTCGGGAGGGGGGTATCAGAGCTCGGGTTTGTCTGACCCCCGGTGGAGACCCGAGGTGTAACAAGACCGAAGACTGACAGGGGAGGCGACGTCCAGACGTCGGGCGCTTAAGCGCTTGACGCCAGGGGCACGCACGCCGCAAGAGGAACACCGGAAAAAGCACCTTGCGGCCTCCCGGTAGACGGAGCACTAGGCCCCGACCCTCAATGCCCCTGCCTGCCCAGAGACAGCATCCCGACGAAGCACAGTGTGTCACGGGGTGAATGGGCCCCCACCCCGTACCCCGCCTGGGGGGATAGCCAAGGCTCCATGGGGGATGGACTGCTCTGGTCTACAGGCAGGTGAGTGAGGGCTGAAAAGGCCGTGGGTGTCTCCCAAGAGAGGGGGCTGGGAGGGGGTAAAAAAAAAAAAAAAGAAGGAAAACGGTTTCCACCTCTGGTCACAGAAGAAACTGCTCTGGAAGTGCCATTGGTGCAGTTCCAGGCAGGAGCATAAAGGTAAGCTCCTGTCTGGATCCATATGTGACAAAAAAATTAAAAGTAGGGGACTGCATGTGACTCGACTTTAATCCCATCGTTAGGTTCTGGTAACATGTTGGAATATCTCGATGGTATTATTCCCTCGTAATACACAGTCCCCTATCAATTATTTATACATTACACAAGCTTCGCTCTCAAGTTTCATATGTCCCCAGAACCTCTTGATGGTATTATAGCCTTGTAATGCACAGTCCCTTATCTACTGTGGTAGTCTATGTAGGTTCTCATGTCACTATAATCTCAATGGAATTATTGCCTCATAATACAGCCTCTATTATTCTATATTACTTGAGCTTCGTCTTGGGGTTCACATTTCTTTTTCTTTCCGTATGTACTTTTGGCGCTTTTTCCTTTTGTCCCACTCTGTACTTCACTGATGTGACCTACATGTGGAGGCATGCGATGCATGCCTTACGGGATGCCCCCCCACCCTACCGGGTCGCACCGCTAGCACCTGCGCCTATCGCCAGAGCTCCATCCAGTGACAGTGGGACTATGGGTGGGTGACCCCTTCCCGGGAGAGGAGAGCTCACAATCCTGTTCCCCACCTCCCCCATGTCGGCACCCCGGTGACCAGAGGTCGCTCCCAACCGAGGTCACCGCACAGTGTGAGACAGGAGTCCAGCGCCTCAGCCCTCAATGCCACCGGGTCATGCTTGGAGTTCACATTTCACCAGAACCGCTTGTTGGTATTATGGCCTCGTGAAATGTAGTTTCCGATCTATTATTCTATACATTACTTGAGTTTCACTCTCAAGGTTCACATGTCACCAGAATCTTTCGGTGGTATTATAGCCTTGTAATACAAGTCCCCTATTATTCTATACATGACTCGAGCTCTGCTCTAGAGGTTTACATGTCACCAGAACCTCTCAATGGTATTATAGCCTCATAATACACAGTCCACATCTTTTATTTTATACGTTACTTAAGCTTCACACTTGAGGCCCACATGTCCCCAGATCCTCTTGATGGCATTATATCCTCATAATACAGTTCTGTGTATATTATTTTATACATTACTCATGCTTTGTTCTTGAGGTTCACATCACCAGAAACTCTCAACGGCATTATAGCCTTGTAATACACAGTCCCCTGTTATTCTATACATTACACAAGCTTCACTCTCAATGTTCTCATGTCACCAGAACTCCTTAATGGCATTATAGCCCTGTAATACACAGTCCTCATCTGTTATTCTGTCCATTACTCAGGCTTCGCTCTTGAGGTTCACATGCCACCAGAACCTCCTGCAGGTATTATAGCCTTGTAATACACAGTCTCCTATTATTCTATGTATATATTTATGCAATAACTGTGAGAATAAATTGTGGCACATATCAGTGTGGTTTTTTTACATTGTGAGTCCAGAGTGAGAATATCATAATATTCTCACTCTAGGTCCATATCATAATATTCTCACTCCAGGTCCATATCATACTATTCTCACTCCAGGTCCATATCATAATATTTTCACGCTAGGTCCATATCATACTATTCTCATGCTAGGTCCATATCATACTATTCTCACGCTAGGTCCATATCATACTTTTCTTATGCAAGGTCCATATCATAATATTCTCACGCTAGGTCCATATCATACTATTCTCACTCTAGGTCCATATCATACTATTTTCACTCCAGGTCCATATCATAATATTTTCATGCTAGGTCCATATCATACTATTCTCATGCTAGATCCATATCATACTATTCTCACTCCAGGTCCATATCATAATATTTTCACACTAGGTCCATATCATACTATTCTCATGCTAGGTCCATATCATACTATTCTCACGCTAGGTCCATATCATACTTTTCTTATGCTAGGTCCACATCATAATATTCTCACGCTAGGTCCATATCATACTATTCTCACTCTAGGTCCATATCGTATTATTCTCACTCTAGGTCCATATCATACTATTCTCACTCCAGGTCCATATCATACTATTCTCACCCAGGTCCATATCATACTATTCTCACTCTAGGTCCATATCATACTATTCTCACCCAGGTCCATATCATACTATTCTCACTCTAGGTCCATATCATACTATTCTCACTCCAGGTCCATATCATACTATTCTCACTCTAGGTCCATATCATACTATTCTCACTCTATGTCCATATCAAACTATTCTCACTCCAGGTCCATATCATAATATTCTCACTGTAGGTCCATATCATAATATTCTCACTGTAGGTCCATATCATACTGTTCTCACTCTAGGTCCATATCATAATATTTTCACTGTAGGTCCAGAGTGGCAAAAATATTTTCACTGTAGGTCAGGATTGGCTGAAGCTGGCAGTGCATGTAGAATACTTTTAGTTCAGCCCCATCCAACTCGTGCGCTGGCTTCAGCTTAGTCCTAACTGACCCCCTCTCCATCAACATTGCTGTAAGCCTAAACCAGTAAAACACGTAAAAGAATCCACAATTTCCTGGATGTACCCAGTAAACCAATCCTCCCTCTTACTGGTCGCCACTTCTGAATGTTGGCCGCACTCCCCCTCCATGCCCAACCGGCACTCTTTCTCTCATCCCCGACCATCAATCATCCTATAGTAGGGTTCAGTCTCCACTTCTATGTTAAACTCAAAATTTTGCACTTTTATAACTTTGCAACCATTCAAGCAATTCACATGAACTTTTGCATGCACCATCAGGGAACCAAGGGCTCTATATTCAAAACTCAGCCTCGGGGCAAAATTAGCACTGCCTGGCATGCTAAATTAGCCTGGAACCAATAGGCTGCTATATTCCAAAGGAATAGCCCCGGTGCTAAACCTGCTGAATATAGCGTGCAAAGGCAGCCAGGCAAACTGGGCTGGGAGTGCAGTGCTAAAATAGCCCAGGAAATAAGAGCTGTGACTATAGCGACAGGGAAGTGCACAATGCAACGGCTGCTCAGTGGACACAGAGGTGAAGCAAGGCAGCGTTACAGGTAGAGAGCACTGTGTGTGATTGCAAAGAGGTGTTTCACAGCAACTGCAAATAAAAATGCAGGCCACACACTGCAGAACATTGCTATGCTGATGTGAGGTTTACTAAGGGCTAACCTGATTGCACTGCAGACAGGTTAGCCCAGGGCTAAAGTTTGCTATATTCAAAACTCCTATGCAAATGAGCCTACTTAGGCAATCCGTGGGCAAACAGTCACATTTGCATCCCATTATGGGCTGCTTAGCATACATTACCATGTAATTTGCCTGGCGCTGTTGCATGGAGCACACAGCTCCACCTCTTGGTCAGAATGGAAGTGCAGGCTGGAAGCTGCATGCAGAGGTGTGCTCACAGCATACCCTGTTGGTGGGAATGGAAGTGCAGGCTAGATGAAGCAGGGAATGTGGCTTAGCAGGCACATACAGTGCATACCACTCACCCATGCAGCACTCAAGCAGACACGACATATAGAAAAAAAATATATATGTATTTGGTCCTGACTACTTGAAAGAGCTTCTGGTGCCCTACACCCCTCTGAGACAGCTTTGCTCGGCTGACGAGGGGTTGCTGGAGATTCCGAGGGTTAATTTGAAGTCCTCGGGAGCCCGTGCCTTCGGTTTCGCGGCCCTCCCTCTGGAATTCTCTGCCCGTCAGCTCAGAGAGTACAGCGGTGGGCACTTTAAAAGGGCCTTAAAGGCTTTTCTGTGGGATAAGGCATTCCTGTTTTATTGTAATTGGTTATTTTACTTGTATACTTGTTGTTCTGTTTATTGTATTTATTGATGCTGGTGTTCTTATGCTTAATGTATAGCACCTTGAAATTGTGAAAGGCACTTAATTAAATACATTTTATTATTATTATATATATATATATATATATATATAGACGCTCATTCATTACAGTATGGACGGTCAGCTCTAGACTGGAACTGCCAGGCTTCAATCCCTGCAATTTGACTGGCTCTGCTGTTGCTTCCCGCTTGGGGCGCCATAGATGCCCATCGAGAAAATGCCCTAGGCACCTTTTTCAAATCAGAGCCAGCCACTGCCTGCTCTACTGCTGTACAATTTTTTCGCCCACTCCTCTTCCCCACCTCCCTCCTTTATTAAATACACTTCCCACTGATCCCCACCCCAAGTCTTCATTCTAGTCAGTGTCAGCAGCTTCCTAAATGGGGCCGCTTTTCTCCTGCAACTTCTTGAAGGGGCGTCCTCTCGTGCTCAGATTTGACAAGTACTGATGACTGCCCTTTCTTTATCACACACCTTCCCACAGCCTCCTACTGCCAGTGCCTTACCACTTTTCTACCACAGGGCATAGTTTCTCCTGCCACACTCAACTTTAGTTTACCCTACTTCCTATTCCTCACTTATTACTGTCCTGTCGCTTCCCTCTTTCTGTCTGCCAGCATGGATTGCTCCATGCAGTTCCGCCTCCCCTATTTACTCTCACTCCTTGTTCTTCTCCTCTGCCCACTTTGCTCAACTCCCCTCACCCTGCCCCTCCACTACCCACCCTCCCCTCCCATCCCGCTCCCCACCATTTTTTCTCAGTCCCTCCCTCTCCTTTCTCTCACTCTCCCCGCCCCACACCTCCTCGCCCTCCCTTCCCCCTCTTGTGCTTCCAATCCGTCCCTGCCCCTCCCCACATGAGCCCCTTCATCAGCCTGTGCCTATTCTGTGAGTTCTCACCTTCCTACTAAAGCCCTATATTTTTAACCCACCACTACACCAAACCTTACGCCACCAAGCTGTCTTCGCTTGAGAACCGCAGGCACCTAAGGCTTCTACTCCTAATATTCTTCATCTCAATCTACGTTCAACCCGACCCCGGCCCCTCACCCTCTACCCATTTCACCCCTCACTGCTCTCCCAAACCCTCTAAACAGCTCACTTTTACTCACCTTAACGTGCAAAGCCTTTTGGCAAAAAAAACCTTAATTGAGTCCTGGGTGATGGCTAATGCTTTTGATGTCATTGCCCTCACCGAAACCTGGCTGAGGGAGGACATCTCCCTCAATGAAATCCTCCTAGAGGGTTACTCAGTATTTAGAAAAGACAGGGTGGGAAAGCATGAGGGAAGCTGCCTCATCTGGGTTGCCAATCACCTCCTCGCCACCGAATTCGACCCCCCACTTCCCACCTCCTCCCTTGAGTCCATCTCAATTAACTTCCTCCTTGGAGCAGATAAAATGGTCACAGTCAGCGTGGTTTACCTGCCACTCTCCTCCTCACCCCGTGATCTAGACCCCTTCCTAGATATCAAGACCTCCCTTCCCCAAGGGAGAGATTGGATCATCCTAAGGGATTTCAACCTTAACTGGCTATCCTCTCACTGTGACTCCACCAAGGAATCTTTACTTGGCCTTGGCCTCCACCAGCTCACCACTGAACCAACCAGAACCAACTACAAGACTGGATCTCAGTCACTCATCGATTGGGTCCTGGTCTCACACCCCTCCCATGTCAAAGCCTCCGGAGTTCTTCCCAACTCAATCAGTGATCTCTGTGCTGTTTTCTGCCATTGGTCCACAACCCCCCCCAAACACAAATTCATCCAAATCAGGCAACTGAAGAAGCTGGACGCCTCCGAGTTTTCCAAAGCAGCCCTAGCCCAAGACTGGTCCTTCACTGAAAACATTTCTGACATCTGCAGAGCACTTGAAGCCTTTAGCAGTAAGTTCCTTGTCCTCTGCGACCATTTCATCCTGCTTAAGAAGTTTCAGGTCAAGGGTTCTAGCCAAGAATGGGTCACCCATGAGCTTCGCAAACTAATAAGGGATAGGGATTGAGCCTGGAAGTTGTACAGAAAACACAAAAAAAAACCAACTCCTCCAAGACTTCAAAACTCTCAGAAACAGGTGAAAATCTTCCACAAGATCTGCTAAATCCTCCTTCATCCTGGAAAAACAACGTGGTGCTCAGGGGAACCCTAGGAGGACCTGGAACATTCTTAACAACCTAACTGGTAAGGGAATTTACGAAGAACGTATTTGTCTCACCTCCGAAGGGACCAACACCATCAAGACAAGCAAAATTGCATCCCATTTCAATAAATACTTCAGTGACCTCGACCAGTACAAACCCAGCACCCCTCCTATCCAGTCTACCCCCGCACCCCCCAGTCTCCCACCCCAAGTTCCATTTTGGATACCTAACCCCTGCTGAAGTGGTCAAGTTAATCATACCAAATGACCTAAGACCATCCAAGGGTGCCGACAACGTTGGACTTCCGAGTTCTCCATCTTGTCTGTGACTCCCTGGCCATCCCTCTCACTAACATCCTCAACCACTCCCTCTACACGGGGTCCTTCCCTAAAGCATGGAAGTGCACCATTATTAAACCTCTTCACAAATCCAGTCCCAAGGATCTAGTATCCAATTACCATCTCATCTCCCTCCTTGTCCCTCTCTCCAAAATTTTAGAGAAAGTTGTCCATGGTCAAACCACAGAATTCCTTTCCAAATACAACCTGCTCAAGGAGGCCCAACATGGGTTCCATGCTCACCACAATACCAAAACTGCCCTCATCAAGTTCACCCACTCCACTGACAAAGCCAACAACGAAGGCCTCTATACTTGTGCTGCGTTCATAGACTTCACCAAAGCCTTCAACCTTGTTGATCATGAAGTCCTCCTCCAAACCCTGGCTGGCCTCTATTTCTCACCAGAGGTCTGCCTCTGGTTCAAGGACTACCGTAATGGGTAGATCCCATCACACTGTTATTGGCGGTGTCCTCTCCGAATCCTGCCCCATCAAATATGGCATTTCCCAAGTTCAAGTTCAAGTTTATTGCAGGGGAAAACCTCTATTGAGCAAGTTCATTCACAAGGAGGTCCTGTAACACATATACTAGAAGATTCACAAAGGATACAGTAATAGCACACAAGATTACAGGTGCTGATAAGGTACATGAGTAGCAGCAGTACAGGCATTACACTGTATATCATAGTCCATAGAGTAGGTCATCATACTATATACAAAGTGCGGATATAGTCCATATGGACCTTATGTTCTAACAATAGGCTAAACAGTCATAGGAAAAAACTATTTTAATAACAACTACAAACATCTTTTACTTTTCCTGTAATTACACTTTGAAAGACTAACAGAGACTAACTTTGATAGTTCCAGTGAAGATTGTAGCCGATTCCAGATTACCGGTAGGGCAATGGAGAAGGCACGCTCCCAAAGGAGCTACAGGTCTTGGGACATCCAGGAAGATGAAATCTGATTTCCTGAGTGCATATGTACTGTGGCAGGTATGGATGATGGAAGTTGGGTAGCTCTGAAGCTTGTTAAGGAGAAGCTTTAAGTCCATGTACTGGCATGGAGAATGTGTCCTGTGGTAAGGGATGTCCAACCCACCGCTGAGTACAGGTCATATGATGTGTCCGTAAGGGAATTCGTAATGAAGCGCAGCATAGTGATAGAGAATGTCCAGTTTGTTGAGTTTTGAGGTAGCAGAAGAGTTATATATTATGTCCCCATAGTCTAATATCGGAGTAATGTGGCTTGGACAAGCCTAGTTCTGACCTCGACTGGAAAGAGCATCTTGTTGCGTAAAAAGCCTAGCCTTATTTTTAGTCTTTTATAAGGTCATCCAGATGTTCAGAGAATGGAAGCTGCTGTCTAACCAAACCCAAGGTATTTGAATTGGGGTGACTACCAAAGGCTCATCTAGGAGGCTACTATGAAGTCGTTTGTAAAGTGTCAAGTACGGGGGGAGATAAATTGGGGAAAAGATCGCATTTAGAAGGAGTTTAGCATTTATGAGATTGGATTCAAGCTGACCTTTAGTAATGAGGCATCAGAAGTATAGAGGACTGTATCATCAGCGAAGAAATGCAATTTAGAGTTGGATATGTGGTGGTCAAGGTCGTTAATGTATAGAGAGAACAAGATGGGACCTAAGATGGAGCCTTGTGGGACTCCCCAAGTAATTGGTGGGGGGGTGGAGAACAGGCCATCAGCTTTGATTTTTTGCATCCTTCCCGTAAGGTAACTTTTAAACCACTGAATGGTAGGAAGTGTGGCACCTATTTTAGCAAGGCTGAATTCGATAAGGTTGTGGTCTACGGTGTCGAAAGCTTTACTGAGGTCTAGGAAGACACCACCTGTAAACTTCTTGGAATCCATAGCTGAGATCCAGTCATCGGTTACTTTGGCCAAGGCAGTGACGGTACTGTGGTTGGAGCGAAAACCAGATTGGGTTGGGTTCAGGAGCGAATAGGTTTCTAAATGATGCTTTAATTGAGCGTAGATCAGCTTTTCGAAGACTTTAGAGAGGATAGGTAAGGTGGAAATGGGTCTGTAATTATTTAAATCACATGGGTCCCCAGATTTAAAAAGGAGGAGGATGTGGGCTGATTTCCAGCATGATGGTACAATAGAAGAAGAGACAGAGGGCTGAAAATATGTAAGATTAGAATGTAAGGTAGGTGAGCCCAGTTTTAGGAAAAAGATTAAATTCCATAATCCAAAGCACTTTTCTTGGAATCTAGGTTCTTGAGGGAGTCTTCACATCTTTAAAGTTAATGTGGTGCAGCTGAAAGGGGTGGCTTGTTTCTGAGCATATATAATTTGTGCTGCCCTGGCTAATAGCATGTGAGGCATACGGGGACATGTCAAACACTAGGCCAGCGGTAGTAAAGTGAGAATTAAATTCTTCAAGGATATGGAAACTGTTATCCACAGCCATATCATTTTTGATGATTTTGGTTGGTGGGGAAGGGGTCTCCGGCCGCCCTTCAATAAACTTGAGGTCCCTCCAGATTTTTTGGGGGTCCCCCTTGGCCTGCTCGAGAGTGGAAACATAGAAGTAGGCTTTGGCAACGCAAATTTGTTTCACGCAGCCATTTCTGGCAGTTCTAAAGGCCTGCCAATCCTCCGGGCTTTTGGTGTATCTAGCCTTGGCCCATAATTAATCACGGGCAGAGAAAGCGTTCTTCAATTCGGCAGTGAACCAGGGTGTGAGATGTTTGTGTCCTGGCCTTAATAAATGGCGATGTTTATTTGCTAGGGTGTTGAGAGGTCATTTAGGACCGTCACTTCATCGGGGTTTTGAGAGATAAAGGTTTTGCCATCTAACCTGGCAAAGGTCATAGAGGTAGTTTGGCACACTAAACTTCCGGAATGAGCATTTAATTATGATTTTAGACTGGTAGCGAATTTTGGTTTGTAATCTTGTGCAGACTACAATACCATGGTCGCTCATACCGTTATGAAATGCCGCTGATTGAGGGATTTTATGGGGATGGAAAGATAATATAATATCAAGAATCAAACTATTAGCTACATTTATCTTGTTGGGCCTTGTGGGGTTCCGATACTAATTGGGTAAGACCAAGTTCATCACAGAGGGACTTCAGCATGTGCGATTTGTGTGATAGCCAGTCCATATTAAAATCCCCAAGGATTAATACTTCGGTATTGGCTGCAGCGGTTAGCGATTTGAGAATATTGAGGAGGTCAGTTCCGAGACTAGGGGGCCTGTAGCATCCGATGATGGTAATGCATTCCGTGGAAGGGAGATGTAACTTTAGGGAGACGATTTCGTATTCCTTTTGTTTCGAGTTACACTGAATGTCACTAACTGTGAACTTAGACTTGGTGTAAATAACTACTCCCCCGTCCCTAGTCCCCCTGTCAGCCCTAATCAACTTATAGCCCAAAAGGGTAACTTGTTGGTCCAAGTTGGATTTTTTTAGCCAAGATTCTGTAATAATAATAAGATCAGGCTCAGTGTGTAGAGCCCATGCTTGTAGCTGGTCACTTTTCTTAGGCAGGCTTTGGATGTTAACCAACATTACCTTAAGACCTGAAGCTGTCGCAGATTCAGAAGGTGAGGTGAGCAGGTTGGGGGGCTTGGGTTTAATTCCATGTTTCCTGAACATAGAAAGAGCAGGAGTAACAATTTCTTTAGGGAACTCAAGAGGGACCTAAGAACTTTATTCCTTTACCCCACTTTTTGGAGGTGGTCAGAGGAGGCTTCAATCTACTGATATGTGTGTAGGCAGTGTGGATTTTACGGTTATAAGAGACAGCACGCTGAGAGACAGAGGAGAGGGGGGGAAGTATTGGTGGAAAATAAATGGGTGAACTAATAGAGAGGAAACCACAGGATTAATAAGGTACCCCAGTAGGGGTGGGGCTAACTGAAGTCGTAGGGACAAAGAACAGGCAGGGCCCATAAGAAAAAATTACTTACCTTAGTAATGTTGTTTCTTCTAATGGAGTCTTGCTATATATGACATATGCAGTGAGTCCCAACCTTCAAACTGCTCCGAGGTGAAAGAGTTAACTTTCCATG
Organism: Neoceratodus forsteri; assembly: GCA_016271365.2. Taxonomy (NCBI): domain Eukaryota; kingdom Metazoa; phylum Chordata; order Ceratodontiformes; family Ceratodontidae; genus Neoceratodus; species Neoceratodus forsteri. The sequence continues at coordinate 659,269,849 of CM028138.1, forward strand.
CCAGGCATGGAACCTTGAGCGAGCTCGGTTGAAAACTCTGTCTGTTGTTCTTCAAACTCAAACTGTCAGATCTTTATGAGCAAAACTCACTAAGGTTCGTGTGGAAGCCAGAACCTACACTCAGCCAACTGGCTACTAACTATAAGAACACATTTTTCTTGGTCCCAAAACAAAGACTCAAGTCAGGGGATCCAAAAAATAAAAACATAACACCCAAACACCCCAAAAAGGAGGGGTGAAAAATAAGGTGGGCATCTACAAAGTGCCAACACTACACTGCCCACCCACATCCCAAAAGTAGAGGTTCTGAGAGGGGCAGGCGGGGGGGAAGTCATAATATAGCAAGACTCCATTAGAAGAAACAACATTACTAAGACGAGTAATTTTTTCTTCAAACAACATGAAGTCTTGCTATAGTATGACATATGCAGACTACACAGCAGTACCTCCATGGAGGAGGAACAGAACCTACTTAGAAACAGGCTCTGAAGCACTGCTGTGCTAAACCGAGCATCACTCCAGCCTGGATGTCCAGGGAGTAGTGCTTGGTAAAGTGTGAACTGTTTTCCAGGTAGCTGCTTGACATATCTCTAGGATAGAGATGTCCCGGCAGCAGCCAGAGACGCAGCTGTACCTCTGGTAGAGTGAGCCCTCAGGCCTGAGGGAGGAACCTTACCCAGTTTCTCATAGCAAAATTGGATACAAGAGACAATCCACCTGGCAAAGGATCTTTTAGTGGCAGGTTTCCCTTTACCAACCTCACCATAAGTGAGGAACAGTTGGAGGGAGTCAAACCTGTGACCCTTGGTACATTCTATGTAGTAACTAAGGGCTCTTTTGACATCTAAACTGTGCAGTCTCCTCTCACCAGAGGAGGAATGGTCAGTGAAGTACACAGGAAGAGACATAGATTGATCAAGGTGGAAGTCTGAAACCACCTAAGGCAAGAACTTCCTGTTAGTCCTGAGGACCACCTTATCTCTATGAAAGGAGATAAAATCAGGTTCCACTGACAATGCTTGTAATTCACTTATGCGCCTGGCAGAAGTGATGGCTACCAAAAACACAGTTTTCCAAGTCAAGTACTTAAGCTCTGCTGAAGACAAGGGCTCAAAAGGGGGTTGCATAAGCTGAGCAATGCAAATATTAAGATCCCAGGCAGGGGCAGGGTCCTGAATGGGGGTTGTGAAGCAACCCCTTGAAAAACTTGGAGAATACAGGATGAGCTGAAAGAGAAGAGGGTTTACCTGCTGATAAGAAAGCAGACACGGCTGCCAGGTGCACTTTTAGGGTAGCTGGTCTCAGCCCCAAAGTATTCAAATGCACCATATAATCCAGGACTGTGGGTAAGTCAGCAGATTCTGGGGAAATATGCCTGCCAGAGCACCATATGGAAAATCTCTTCCATTTGGAATTATAAGTAGCCCTGGTGGAAGGCTTCCTAGAAGCCTTCAAGATATCCAATACACCTTGGGAGAGGTGTAGGTCAGCAAACTCTAACTCTTCAAGAGCCAGGCCTTGAGATTGAGAGATTTGAGGTTCGGGTACCAAACTCTCCTGGGCACAGGTTAACAGGTTGTGATTCCTGGGAAGACACAGGGGAAGGTGGACTGCTAAGGACATAAGGAGTGGGTACCAGAGCTGTCTGGCCCAATCTGGAGCAATCAGGATCATCTTGCAGGGTTGAGATCTGATTTTGACTAGCACCTTGAACAGAAGAGGGAAGGGGGGAACAGCATAGAGAAACTTCCCTTCCCAACTGAGAAGGAAGGCATCCAGAGGGACTGAGCCCAACACTGGGGGCCTGCAGCAAAAAAGGGGAAGTTGTTGATTGTCTGGGGCTACAAAAGATCTATCTGGGGTGCCCCATCTGGCAAATACTACCTCCAGAACTAGGGATCCAGTGACCATTCATGATGGCCTGGGAAATCCTGCTGAGAGCATCTGCCAGGACATTGTCCTTGCCTGGGAGGTGAACTGCCGTGAGGGAGGTGTTCAGGGAATAAGCCAGAGACCACAACTTCATTGCTTCGGTGCACAAGGCCGTAGACCGAGTGCCTCCTTGCTTGTTGATGTACCACATTGTAGTGGTGTTGTCTGTTCTGACCTGTACGACTTTGTTCTGAACAGATGTGGAAAAAACTTGAAGTGCTAGCAAAACTGCTCTGAGTTCCAACAGATTGATGTGGAGCAGAGATTCCTGTGGGGACCACAATCCCTGGGTAGTGAGATCACCCATGTGAGCTCCCCACCCCAAGAGGGATGCATCTGTAGTAAAGATTAAGGAGTGAGACTGAGGGGTGAAGGGGACCCCCTGTCTCAGATTGCTCTGGTCCTGCCACCACTGAAGGGCTTGGATCAGGGTTCGAGTCACTTGATCAATTTGGTTAGAGGGTCTCTCCTTTGAGACCAAAAGGCTCTCAAATGGAACTGGACATCCCTCATCTGAAATCTTGCTCCCTGCACCACTGCTGTAGAAGCAGCCATGTGCCCCAGGAGCTGCAGAAAATGCCTTGCTGGTCGAGAGACTTGCAGGGTGAAAGAGGAGGCCAGAGAGACCAGGGTCCTTGCTCTTTCCAGAGGGAGGAAGGTTCTGGCCTCTTTTGTGTTCAGTTCTGCACCTATGAAGGTGAGGAACTGGACAGGCTCTAGAACTGACTTTGGAAGACTGAGGAGGAAACCTAGAGATGTGAGCAGTTGCTGAGTTACCCGAAGGTGAAGTTTGACTTGTTCTGGAGACTGGCCTACTATGAGCCAGTCGTCCAGGTAAGGAAAGATGGCAATCTTTTGCCTTCTCAAGTGGGCAACTGCTACTGCCAGGCATTTTGTGAATACCCTCGGAGCAGAGGTGAGGCCGAAGGGCATTGCTCTGAACTGGTAATGGCCTGAGGGCAGCTCGAATCTGAGGTACTTTCGATGGGAGCTTCTGATAAGAACATGGAAGTAGGCATCCTTGAGGTCCAGGGACGCTAGCCAGTCCCCTGGCCTTAGAGAGGGTTAAATAATTCCCAGAGTCACCATTTTGAACTTTGGTTTTAAAGGTGCTTGTTTAGGTATCTGAGATCTAGGATGGGCTGCCATTCTCCTGTCTTTTGGGGTAAGGAAGTACCTGGAGTACAACCCTTTGCCCTGGTGTAGGGGTGGAACCCTTTCCACAGCTCTGAGAGCCAGGAGGGTAGAAACTTCTGTTTCTAGGGCAAGTGTCTCTGATGGATTTGCAGGTGGAAAGGACCTGGTTCTCATCTTTGGAAAATTTTTGAAGCTGAGAACCAGTCCCTGGCTTACTACTTCCAGGACCCACATGTCTGATGTTAAAGACTTCCAGTCCTGGACAAAGTAAGCCAGCCTGCCCCCTACAGGTAGTAGAGAATCGGCCCTGGCCACCCCATCAGGGTGCCTGCTTGGCAGGGGCTTTGGGCTGAGGGGTGGAAGCAGGCTTGCTTGTACCCCGTCTGCCTCTCCCTCTAAAGAACCCCCTCTGGGCATAAGCAGAAGAGGAGGCCTGGACTTGGTAAAAAGGCCTATGAAAGGCCTGCCCTGCCCCTGGGATGCTGCCTTTGAGGAGTGGCCTGCTTTTCCTTGGCCTGTGCACTCCTATAGGTGGTCCTATATTCATCCATTTCTTCATGTAATTCTCTGTCTGCTCCCAAACAGAGAATTGCCCACAACCAGGAAAATCCATGGCCTTAGACTGGGTATCCTGTGACAGGGTAGTACATCTGAGCCAAGCCATTCTACTAAGTGCCACAGATGTAGCCATGACCCTTGATGACACATCATTAGAGTCTACTGCAGCATGAAATTGCACCTTGGATGCCTCAATACCATCCGCAGCCACCTGTTCCAGCTCCCTGGCAAGCTGGTCAGGGACCTGTTTTGCCAGGGCCAGTACAGTATCCCATCTGGTTTCTGGTACCTAGCAGCATAAGCCATATAATTTGCCTGTCTGAGTCCCAAAGATGCTGCCATGTACTGTTTCTTTGCCATTGCATCAATCCTCCTGGAGTCCTTTTCAAGGGGTAGGAAGCTAGAGGAACATTTGCCTTGTCACAGGCTGCAGCCTGCACTACCCCCACATGGCTGCATTGCTGTGTGAGGAACTCCGTATCAGAGCCTGATAATGTATACCTCTTGTCCATCCTTTTATCAACAGGAGGTATAGTGTGAGGAGTTTTAGAATTTTACTGTCTGTTTCGAAAAGATTTATGCAAAGGAATAGACAGTCTCCTAGACTCTGGAATATCCATCATTTCTACATAATCAGGCTCCTCTTGGTCATCAACAGCTTCCTCAACAGGGAGCTGGAGAGTTTCAGCAACTTTCTTATAGAACATAAAATGAGAGGGGACTCAGATAGCCTGGGAGGAGAAACCCTGACTCTGTCTGGAGAGATGTCCGTTCAATGGGCACATCCAGACCTTCAAACCACACTCACTCTCCTCATACTCCTCTTCCTCATCCTCCGGTTCATAAAAATCCTCAAAATCATAATCTTGAACCGGTGGAACCGTCAACCGAGCGCCCTGATGGTGTCGGTTCGTCGAACCGAGAAAGTGACTGGACAATTTGAATTGCTTTAGCTATTTCCTCAGTGGTTGGAGAAAGAACTTTTGGCTCCCCACTAGCTGACTTCCTAGTCCTTTTAGTTGGAACGGATCCTCAGAGCTGGCTCTTCATTTGCCCGAGGAAGTAGCCCTGGTCAGAGGGCACTCCCTCCGGTTGGTTGGAACCGAACCGGGCTGGCCATCGGGTCAGCGGATTTTTGGCTTCCCTTTCCCTGAGCCTACCAACTCTCTTTTCTATGGTGGCAGCAGGGAAATTCTTACAAATCTGGCAGTCTTCATTAAGGTGGCCAACCCTCAGACAATACACACAGGTGGTGTGTGGGTCAGCCTTAGCAAAGGCTTCCCCACAAACACCACAGTGCTGAAACCCAGTGGGCCCGGTTTTTCTTTTGGGTTTCTCATAGTGCCAGCCTAACCAAACTTGCCCGTTTATGGCAATCCGCCAAGCAAGACTCTCTTATTCGTTCCCAACTGTGTCACGGGTCATGGAAAAAAACGTAATGAAATCCGTTTTTTTTAGAACCGATAAGAACCGGGAACCGCACTCTAATTAAGGACTAGTAAAGTTTGAGAATAACCTGATCGGTTCAAACCGAACCGAAAAGCGTTTACAAGTTCCACACAGAATAAAATAAATGTAAGCCTATCTATTACTTACAATATCACAGACAGAGCTTGAACCGACCGGTTGCAGTTTAATTTCGGTCAAAAAACCGATAAATAATACTTTTTAACCGACAAACGAACCGAGCAGAAGGAGAAATCTCCGGAGCGACTGTTCAGTGAGGCGGAGTAAAGAATCTGACAGTTTGAGTTTGAAGAACAACAGACAGAGTTTTCAACTGAGCTCGCGCTCAAGGTTCCATGCCTGGCATGGAAAGTTAACTCTTTCACCTCCGGAGCAGTTCGAAGGTTGGGACTCACTGCATATGTCATAATATAGCAAGACTTCATGTTGTTTGAAGCATTGTTCATGCGAAGGATAGTGGGTGCACTACAAAAGAATGATACAATAATGACAGCACTATATGCCATGGTGTCAAAGGGAAGTGCTATATGAAGGTAGATAGAGAGAGAGAGCACCATCACCTGTTTATGAGGGGGAAGGGCGCTGTGAGTGGCCCAGCAGGGGTTCAATAAGGAGGCTGCAGGGACAGCTGAGGCGGGACAAAAGCGTATTTAATGGGGGCTTGGGAGGGTGCGGGGTGGGAAGAAAAATCAGGGACAGAGCTGAGTCTTTAGGGCGGAAAGAAGCCCAGTTCAAAATTCGTGTCTCTGGGTGATCAGGCTATTCCTTAGGCGCCCGAGTTCGATTGGTTGGCTGGTGACCCATTACCTTTGTGCTGGGGAATCTGGCTTTGGGTCAGGCCTTCAGAGGCACCGACCGGGAGAATCAAGCTGTGGAAGCGAGGGCTGGCCCTGTCACGGGAGCAGCTGAAAGGAGAGAGAAAGGAGAGAATAATAATAATAACTTTATTTTTAAAGCGCCTTTCAGAAATATCAAGGCGCTTTACATCAAAACACAATATACAGTATCAATTATAAACATATAAAAATAAATTCATTTAAACATCACTCAGTTAAAACAAACCATGCGGTCATCCATGCGATCAACAAATATTTACAGATAATTACCATTAATCATCCAGATAGGCCAAATCCCATAAATAGGTTTTTAAATCTTTCTTAAATACCTCCACGGAGGTGCCCTCCCTTAACCGGCATGGTAGAGAATTCCAAAGAGTGGGTGCGGCATATGAAAATGCTCTACTACCAGAAGATTTTAAATTCACTCTTGGAATCTCTAACAACCTCGTCGGCCCGGCGGAAGCGATCGGGCCGAGCAGTAAGGCACCAGAATTTATTTCAGTTAGGTCGGCCCTGATCATGAAGGGCTTTAAAAATCAATAAAATAACTTTAAAGGTGATCCGCCACCATGATAGGAAGTCAGTGCAGTTCGCGCAGCACCGGGGTAATGTGACTGGATCTCCTTGTCCCAGTCAAAACCCGGGCTGCAGCGTTCTGCACCAGCTGAAGGTGACGGATTTCAACCCCAGAAAGCCCAAAGTAAAGGGCGTTGCAGTAGTCCAAGCGCGAGGACACAAAAGCGTGGACCAACGTTGGTAAGGAGTCAGACGGAACAAGGTGGCGCACCCTGGCAGTATTCCTAAGATGGTACAAGGAAATCCTGACAACGGCTGACACTTGAGATTTAAGGGTCAGCCCATCGTCTAGGACAATCCCAAGGTTGCGCACCTGTTCAGAGGTCGAAAGTGACACACCCCCAAGAAAAATTCCAGAGGGCGTGCCATCATGCAACCTCGCTATCTGACCACCCGGGTCCACCACTAACGCCTTGTCTTCTCTGAATTCAACTTTAACCACCTAGAATCCATCCACCCTTGGATTTCTTCCACACAGTTGTTAAACACCGAGAGTGCTCCATCCTGGTCAGGTGCAAAAGACAAGTACAGCTGGGTATCATCTGCATAGCAGTGAAACCTCAGCCCATACCGTCTTATAATGTCTCCGAGGGGCAGAATGTACTCTAGAATAACATGGGTGACAGCACTGAACCCTGAGGCACCTACACAACAAAGAGTTGAGCCGGAGGAATGAACCCCCGACGCAACTCTTTGTGATCTCCCAGTGAGGAATGAAGTGAACCATTTTAAAACAGTTCCTGACATTCCACAAATTGACCTCAGGCGTGCTAACAGCACCAAGTGATCCACAGTGTCAAAGGCTGACGAGAGATCAAGAAGAACTAGAATGGAACGTCTCTTCTGATCTCTCGCCCTCAGAAGATCATTAAGCACCCGAACCAGCGCAGTCTCGGTGCTGTGTCTTTTATGAAAACCGGATTGGAAGGATACGTAGACATTATGGATGGTTAAATGGTCTTCCAATTGGGCTGCCACTACCTTCTTAATAACCTTCCCAATAAACAGAAGGTTAGAGATAGGTCTGTAGTTTGAAAAACAGTCTGGGTCCAGAGTAGCTTTTTCAAGAGGGGTGTCACCACCGTCTCTTTCAGAGAGTTAGGAAACTCACCAGTCTCTAAGGAGCTCCAGACTATTTGCACCATAACTGGACCAATGGTCTCAAGACAACCCAAAATTAGGGGAGTTGGTCCAGGGTCCAAACTACAGCTCGTAGGCTGCACACTATGGATGATCCTCATAATATCCACGACTTCCAGTCGGCAAAATGAATTCCAAGAGAACTGAAGTATTGTGAGCTCACACTGTTCCACAACATCACCCTTAGAGATTGCCGGATGCAGGCCCGCCCTGATGTCAGCCACCTTAGTTGCAAAGAACCAAGCGAGTTCCTCGCACTCTACATGCGAAAAGGCTTTTCGGACTTGGAGACAGGCTGGGCTGCACAGTCTGTCTACAGTCTGAAACAGCTGAGACGGTTGATTCTGTGCAACTGCAATCTCCCTGGACAGGAATTCTGCCTTCTTACAGGTGATTGCAGATTGATAGATAGAATAATGTTCCATCAATCTAAGGTGGTCGGCATTCAAGGACGGATTTGCGCCAACAACGCTCTAACCTTCACCCCTGTCTCCGCAACTCCCTCAGTGTCCCATCAAACCAAGGGGACCTGGGGTGAAGGGATAGGGGGCACTCACGAACAGGAGCAATAAGATCCAGGGCCCCTGTAACGGCCATATTATAGGCCGCCACCAGTGCCTCTGGGTTACTGCTAGTCAACACGAGGGATGAGAGGTCAAGGACCGCTACAAGGCCCTGGGAAGTAATATTCTGTAATGGGCAGTACCTGACCATCTCCACAGGGGAAGACCTTCTCAGTGGGGTGTAGAAATTGAACCTCACGGTGTGGTGGTCAGATCAGGTGACTGGTTCCACCCCCACGTCGGATGAATCAATCCCTAAGAGGAAGACTAAATTCAAAGAGTGCCCAGATTTATGTGTAGCAGTGGAAACTACCTGTGTAAGGCCCAGAGAAGACATAAATTGAAGGAAGTAATTACCAAATTGTGAGAGTTCATCGTCGACCCGGGCGTTAAAGTCGCCCAGAACCATCAATCTGGGCGACTCAAACAACATATCGACGAGGAAGTCTGCTACTTCCCGTAAGAAGCGTTTCCCATCTCCGGGTGGATGGTAGATGAGAACGATTCGAATGCCTACACCTGCTACAACTGTACACTCAAAGGATTCAGTCTCACCTACTACCGCATTCGTGAGGCCCAATTTGGTCTTAAAACAGACTGCAACCCCCCCCCGACCCCTGCTGTCCAATCTCGGCTGGTGTATCACCGAGTACCCGGCCGGAATCATGGCCTCCAATGTGGGGCCTGAATTTTCATCCAGCCAGATCTCGGTGATGCAAGCCAGGTCAGCTGAACTAATAAGATCAGCTAAAATAGCAGTCTTATTCTTAACAGACCTGGCATTGCATAACACTGCCCAAGTTGGACAAACCTCGGAAGCTGTCCGGCCTATCTGCCCACCAAATTCAGTAGTGTCCTTGAGTATGGGCACCAGACACTGAAACCCGGTCTAGTTCATTTCGCCCAAGCCTTCTGGACTTAGCTGTGATATGGTGGCCCGCTTCATCTCTCCTGTTCACCCACCCCACCCCTCCTTACTCTCCTATGAACAATCCCAGCACTCTACAGCGCTGGTATGTCTCAAACTGTGGGGAGGAGTATAAAAAGGCGAGGGCCAAGAGAGGAGGATGAATAGCTATCACTGTGGAGCCTGCCGCCAAGCACATGATTTAGCTCAAACTAAACAATATACAACAAATATCTAACTAAACTAATCTAATATAAAAACTTTAAATGCCTATAACATAATTACTAACAATTAAAATCCTAAAATCCTCCAAAACAATAATAACTTAAACAATAAACCCAACCCAACAAAACCTGCAAAACCACCCTCCTCCCCAACTGGATAGAATTCAAACCCAGAGAACAAAATATAATAAAATAAATAAAAATCCTCTCTCACAGGATAAAATACATATACAAATATAAACTCACCCACCCTCTCACAGCCGAGGGAAAGGGAGAATTTTGGGCACTCCCAATACCCAAAATACACACAATAATCAAACAAAAATAAAAAATAAACAAAAACAACACAATAAAACAAAAGAAAAAATAAATATAGGTGTACAGGAGACCAAAAAAATAAAGAGTCTGGGGAAGAAGTCAACCAATGGTAGGAGAAGTCCTGGCAAATCCAACAACAGCTTCAAATAAACCAATTAAATCCAAGAATCATAAAGAATCGGGAACCAGCAGGCTATCGAACAATGGTACATTTCTGTTCACAGTAAAAATTCCTGGTATCAATAGTTAGTTTACAAGTGGAGATAAAGTTCCCTTGATTCAAATATAGCCAGCACCAAAACAGCCCAGGGCAGGTCGCGGTATATACAACCGCTCATCCCCACTTGGAATGCAGGGAAAAGCCCAACCTCTGCCAGGCAGTTCCAGCAACTCCTGGAGGCCCCGAGGACAGCAACCCTCCAGTAGGCACACCCGACTCTCCCAGGGACAAAAGGCCGTACCCCGCAACCCACCTCAGGTCAGCTGGACTGGCTAAACCTCTCTTCCTTCTCCAAAACAGGGCTCAAACAAAAACCAAATCCAAGCAGGTGGTCACTCAGATATCCGAAGTTCGCTATTAAGACCAAACTCCCATATATGCACAGGAGTCTTCCATACAGCAGCAGCTAGATCAGTGAATCTGCTGTCGGCACCCACAAAAGCCCCGTAAATCGTACCTTGGAGACTCAAACAGATCCAGTGAGCAGAAAACAGGAGGCAGTAAGCAGCTACACTCCAAACAACCCCTTGACTGTTGTCCCCTAAAAAGCTGAAGCAGGTAGCACCGATTTCCGATTCTAGGTACTCACAATGTTTACCCAACACCGCAAAATTTAATATAAAGAATATAAAGGCAGCTGTGGCAAGGGACAGACAAATGATTCGTAGCACAGGGAGACAGCAAAATTAGCAAGACAAAAGGGATACTTAATTTTGGCGCCAAGAAGCGGCCAGTAATTTGGACCAAGGGTCCATCCTGGGCCCTCTGCTCTTCTCTCTGGTCATTAGCTCCCTACCTGACATCTGCACCTCCTCTGAACTCATTCTCTATGCTGATGATGCAGCCCTTTTCTGTCAGGACAAAAACCTCACCACTCTCATTAACAAACTCCAGTTTGATTTCAGCAGACTTCACACCTGGTTCACGTCCAAAGGTCTAGTACTCAACTCCAAGAAAACTAAGTTAGAAACATAGAAACATAGACTTTGACAGCAGATAAGGACCACTTGGCACACCCAGTCTGCCCATTTCTCTACCTATTGGATAAGCTGCAGATTCTAGTTAACCAGCAGCCTACTTCCTGCAACCCCCCACTATAATTGCCTTATGTCTGTCCCATGCATGTTTGAATTCCCCCACTGTTTTAGACCCCACAACCTCGCCAGAAAGGCGGTTCCATGCGTCCACCACTCTCTCCGTGAAAAAGAATTTCCTCACATTACTCCCGAGCCGTCCCCCCTCTAACTTTAAATTGTGTCCCCTTGTTTTTACACATCTCTTTTTCTGAAAGATGCTACCCTCCTGGACTTTGTTGATTCCCTTGAGGTACTGCAAAGTTTCTATCATGTCCCCCCTCTCCCTCCTTTCATCAAGGGTATACATGTTAAACTTTCTCAGTCTCTCTTCATATGGTTTCTGATGTAGACCCTGCACCATTTTAGTTGCCCTCTTCTGGACTGCTTCCATCCTGTCTATGTCCTTGCGTAGATGAGGTCTCCAAAACTGCACGCAGTACTCCAGATGGGGTCTCACCAACTGTCTGTACAGAGGGATAACCACTTCCCTTTTTCTACTTGTGATGCCCTCCTATGCATCCCAGTATCCCCTGGCTCTCCTTACTGACTTCTCACATTGCTTACCCACCTTTAGGTCATCTGATATGACTACACCCAGATCCCTTTCCATTATTGTTGTTGTTAGTACCTCCCCTGCTATTGTGTACTCTTCTCCTGGATTTTTATTTCCCAGGTGCATTACTTTGCACTTCTTTGCATTGAATCTAAGTTGCCATATGTCTGACCATTCCTCCAACCTTGCCAAGTCCCTTCTCATCCTTTCTACCCCACCTTGTGTATCAACTCTGTTACAGATCTTTGTGTCATCCACAAAGAGGCATACCTTTCCTTGCAGACCCTCTGCAATGTCACCTATAAAGACGTTAAAGAGGACTGGACCCAGTACTGAGCCCTGAGGTACTCCACTAGTAACCCCCCTTTCTTCAGAATGTGTTCCATTCACTATTACCTTCTGTGTCCTGTTGTGCAGCCAGTTTGCTACCCAGGCTACCACCCTGGGACCCACTCCCAGGCTGGCTAACTTGATTATTAATCTTTTGTGCGGGACTGTGTCAAATGCCTTGCTAAAGTCTAGGTAGGCCATATCCACAGCCCCTCCCTGGTCTATTACTTTGGTCACTCAGTCAAAGAAATCGATTAGATTCATCTAACATGACCGCCTGCTGTGAATCCATGCTGTTTTGGGTCCTGTGCCCGCTGGCCTCTAGGTACTGAACAATTCTTTCTTTCAGAAGTGATTCCATCATTTTCCCCACCACTGAGGTCAAACTAACAGGTCTGTAGTTTCCTGCTTCTGCCTTGCTCCCACTTTTGTGAAGGGGAATCACATCTGCCCTCCTCCAGTCCTCAGGTACTACCCCATCCTCCCATGATTTGTTAAAAAGTGTGGTCAGTGGTGTCACTAGGTCCTCCCTTAGTTCTTTTAGGATTCTAGGGTCTAGGTTTAGGATTTTAGGAGTCAGACTCCGAAGCTCCTACCCCAATGCTATCCATTTTGCCTCTGGCCTCCCTAAACTCACACACCACTGTGACCTTTATTAGCTCACTGGTTGGCCCTTGGTTGAGGCCTGCCTCAACTGCACAGTTACCACCTTCTTCTTGGTTTTCTCCAGCCCCCGCAAACCCCTTGGCCTTGATCTCTCCCTCTATGACAACCTTGGTAACTCTACTGAGAGAGTCAGTGAATTCAAGTACCTTGGCTTACTCCTGGATTGCCACCTCAATTTCAATGATCTCACTAGCCTCACAATCAAAAAAGTCCACCAATGCCTCAGTATCCTCCACAGCACTAAGCATTACCTTAACAGTGAATCCAAAATCCCTCCTAGTTTCCAGCTTCCTACTTCCTGTCTTTGACTATGGTTCTCTTGTCTCCTTCCCCTGCCTCTCCATCAAAAATTTCTCCAGACTCACAGGCTTGCCTCAACTGCAAAATTACCACCTTCTTCTTCAAACTCTCCCATGGGTTGCTCCCCGATCGTCTCACCTCTCTCTTCCAGATGGCTGTCACCACCAGGACCACTAGACTGTCATCCACTCTCTCTTTCATGGTTTCTTTCTCCCAGACCACTCAAAGCCAGAAAACATTCTCCTTTATGGGACCCAAGCTCTTCAACTCCCCCCTCCCGGAACTAAAACTCTGCCCCTCCATAAATGCCTTCAAACAAAATATCAGGAGACATTTCTCCCTCACACACTCCTGCAGCTGCTCGCAGCCCTAATCTGGCTCCCCTACTGCACTCTTTTCCCCTCGCCCTCTGGTTATCCACCTCTGGCACTTATCCTCTCTTTCTAGCACTTGTAGTACAGTTACTCCACCTCGGCTAGTTTTTTGATTACACTTAAAGGTTTGTTTCCCGCGGTTTATTATATTATTGTGAAACCCTCACAGAATGCTAACGTTACCTTTGTGTTTGTTAGTTCTTGGTTGCCCTTTTGTCTATACTGTCCTGACTGGATATGTACCTTGATGTTAACCCTAGCTGTAAGTTAAATATTTCATCCTATGTCATGTCACATGATTGTTGTATGTAACTGGACACTTGTGTAAATGGGCAGCAGTGCTCACATGCCTTTCCAGTATAAACAATAAAAATGAAATGAAATGAGTACCCACGCTCATTCATAACTGAGTCAGCGGCTGGCCATGGATGTGAAAGGAGGATTGAGCCAGTCGCCGGCTCCATTCAGGGATAGTTGAGGGGAGAGGGCCGTCACTGTCGGGGGGGCCACTAGACTACCAGGGACATAATTTATTTACATGAACTACAGGTTGGGGATCATGCTGGCGGAGTGGGGGGCCACTAGACTACCAGGAACATAATTTATTTACATGAACCACAGGTCAGGGATTGTGCTGGCGGGGTGAGGGGGGCCACTAGACTACCAGGAATACCATTTATAAAAATAAACTACGGGGCCGGGGATCATGTTGGTGGGGTAGGGGGACCACTAAACTACCGAGGATTACTACTGGAAGTAATTCGAAGTTACACTTCAGATTACTTCCAGGCACCCCAGCAGCATCAGCACAAGCTTTCTGCAGGCGGTAACTGGTGCAGCGCTACAGGTAGCGCAACAACCTATAGCGTGGTGCTACTCTTTTGAATATGCCAGCTGCTCCAGCATTCATGATCCCTCCCGTGCATACATTAGATTTTAGCGTCGGCACTATCACTCAGCGCCGGCGCTAAAATGCCTTTTGAATATTGCAGCCCGGTGCAAATTCGGCGCTATTCCAGTGCTGCCGATCTGCACTGGGTGCAAGACTTTGAATATCTGGCCCCAAATGTCTCTTGATGTGGCAAGTTTCGTTCCAGTTGAATGTGTGGGTGCAGAGATGCGGAGTGTCAAAAAATGCGAAAATTACCATTTTTTTTGTGAAATTATTTGTACAATCACAGTGCAAAAATGGCTTGGGATTTTGGTCTGACACTTTTACAGCACAAAGGTCTCGGTCACAGTTGTGCCTTTTGAAGGTTTGGTGAAAACATTTTAATCAGATCCAAAGTTATTAAATTTCAAAATTTCTCATTATTTTCAATGGAAGCAGTTAGGCGTCCCACCGAAAAAGGATCCTTTGTTGCAAATGGGTAATCCTTTGTCACAAATGGAAAATCCTTTTCGTGCTGCCACCATCTTGTTTTCAGTTAGTGTTGGCAACAAAATTAAATAACAAAAAAATAGAGGGCTTTAGTAAACACCAACAGTTGTGTTTACCTAATCAGGACCTGTACGATTCTGAGTTTAATTTTTTCATAACTTAGTCTGAAATGCGTTTTCTTAACATGCCAAAGTCCTTTTCTGCAATTTCCAATAAAGGTTTTGTTCCTTTGCCACAAATTGTGAAGAAACAACAGCAGAAAAGGATTCTGAGCCGCGGACAAAGATTCTTTTTTGCAAATTGCAAAAAAGGAACCGTGGAAAAGGATTCTTTTTCACAATTTGCGAAAAAGGATTTCGGCATGTTAAGACCCCCACAGTTTGATGGGGCTCTCAAGGAGATGAAGACCAAGGTCAAAAGTTGGAGCGTTGCTGGAGGAGGACCGGGATGGTGGAAGACAGACTGGCCTTGAGGACTCACTGAGGTGAGTATCAAGGGATGATCAACCGCAAGAAGGCAGAGTTCCTGTCCAAGGAGATTGCTGCAAGAACAGACCAGCTGTCTCGGACTGTAGGCAGGTTATTTATTTATTTGGCTTTGATGACTGGGTAAGTACATTAGACAATAACCCTACCTATTTTCAGGCATCTGACCCGTCTGCAGCCAAAAAGAGCATTTTCAATTGCACATTGTGAAGAGTTTGCTCAGTTCTTATTCTGACAGGGTGTCGACTATTAGGACCGGGATAACTCCATCACAGCATGATTTGACCCGCAGTGTCGAGCCTGCCGGAGACAGCAGCAATCCGATTGTCTGGCGTGAGTTTTGGCTGGTGGGGGTGGCGGAGGTCATCGAGGTGATTTCAAAACTGTGACTCACAGCCGGCCCACCGGTGCAGCAGTTGGATTTCTGCTTGTGATGCTGGTGACCCGGGTTCGAGAACGGACTCAGGGAGCCGGAGGGCCGGCCAGGGAAAGAAGGATTGAGCATCCTATGGGCTGCTCTCCATCTCTGGGGGGAGGGGGAGGTGAGTGTCCAGTGCGTGGGGGACTCCTAATGGAGGCCAGGAGAACCTCAGTTGCATCTGCGCTAAGACTTAGGAGTGGGGCGGATGCAGGACGTCATTGCATGTCCCTGCACCTGGGGGGTTAAAACAAGCAAAAATATGCCGCCGGCCACCTCAATGAAGCCTGCCCCCGACTTCAGTTAGCTTCTGGGCCAGCTCCCCCTGGACTAATCACAAGCATTGCAGCTCTACTTGCCGGGGCCACAACCCCACCCCCTTGGGGGCAAGCCAGGAGTGCCAAGGGGAGTGCAGGTGATACCGGAAGTGGAAGCGAGGGGGTCCGTGACCAGGCGGATGCTCCGGCAGCCAGAAGGCGCAAAAAGGACAAATAAAAAAATTAAAAATAACTGCGACACACCTCTCATAAGCAGGATCCGGGCCCGACAAGTCTCCTAGTTGGAGGTGTGGAGTCTGTTGGTCCAGTGCTCACCGAGACTGTCCGGTGTTCGCTTTTGGTGGGGGTTTTCCCTGATGCCTTGAAAGAGGCACTGGTGAGGCCCCTGCTGAAGAAGCCATCACTCGACCCTGACGTCTTGGCGAATTATTGACTAGTCTCCAACTTCCCATTCATGGGGAAGGTTGTAGAGAAAGTAGTGGCATTGCAGCTTAAGGCACATCTAGTGGCCTTTGACATCTACAAGCCACTCCAGTTGGGATTTAGGAAAAAGCACAGCACAGAAACAACATTAGTTCAGGTGCAGAATGATCTCCTTAGGGCGAGGGATAGAGGGGAATGGTCAATTCTCATTCTTCTTGCTGTCTCCTAAGCTTTTGACACCATAGACCATGTGGTGCTATTTGATCACATGAGAGAGTCTGTGGACTCACCAGTCATGTCATCGGCTGTCGAGTCCTTTTATCAGATAGGATGCAACGGGCAGTGATGGGAAGTTTCTCATCGCACCTGAGGCTCTTGTCCTGTGGAGTACCTCAAGGGTCGATCTTGTCGCCCATGCTGTTTGCAGTGTACATACTGCCCCTGGGTGACATCATTAGGTGTTACAGTCTGGGTTTTCACTGCTATGCAGATGATACCCAGCTGTACATGTACTTTGCCCCCAGAACATTGAACACTGT
Organism: Neoceratodus forsteri; assembly: GCA_016271365.2. Taxonomy (NCBI): domain Eukaryota; kingdom Metazoa; phylum Chordata; order Ceratodontiformes; family Ceratodontidae; genus Neoceratodus; species Neoceratodus forsteri. Next base: position 659,286,553 of record CM028138.1, read on the forward strand.
GGATGTGTTAAACAATTGCTTATCCGAGATCCAGGACCGGATGTCCTTTAACTGGCTAAGACTAAACCAGACAAGGCAAAGGTTTTGGTGATTGAGCCATGTCGTCAGAGGGAAGTAGTCACCACTGGAACAGGAACGGGGTTGTTCCTGGAGTCCACCTCACTGGTGGCGGCGAATGAGGTGCAAAATCTGGGTGTCATCCTTGACGATGGTTTGACACTTGAAGCTCAGGTGTCTGCCATCATCAGGAGTGGTTTTTGCCACTTAAGGAATGTCACCCGGATTAAACCCTTAGTTCCTCCTAAGGATCTGCCATTGCTGATACATGCTGGTGTCTCCTCCAGACTCGATTATTGTAACGCTCTTTACTTCAGAGTCAGTGGGGTAATCTCCACGCCGTGCAGGTTATTGGTGGGTCTTTTGAGGTCCAATCATATAACCCCAGTTTTATGCGGAACTGCACTGGCTGCCAGTGAGGTGGAGAACTCTCTTCAAGGTGGGTTTGCTTATCTGCAAGGCACTATACGGATCGGGCCCAGGCTACCTGTCTGACCTCCTGACACTTGCCCACCCAGTGCACTCCCTACGGTCATCTGTGTGACGTAGACAACCAGTTCTGTGTGCTGTATTGTATTTTTTTAATATAAAATGTATTAATGTCTCTGATGAAAATTCAAATGCTCTAGGAATGACCTCACTCATTCCCCCCCAACCCCAGATTTTAGCTGACAGATGCAGGCCAAGAGAACTGCTGACAGCATGTATCACACACTCAGTTTTTAGAGACAGTGTGTTACCTGGAAGACTTTAATCAAGGATCCTGTTGCTCTGAGTTAATTACAGAGTTGTAAAAGTTAACTTTGTTAAGAGGGAAAATCATAAAAAAAAAGGTTTATGACGTTGAATAGAAAACACAGGTTATTACACAGAAGTAAGAAGTCATAAATGCTCATATGAAGCCTGTGTGAGGAGGATACAGCATGAGATCAAAGAAAGTGTTATTTGAAACTTGAGTTATGCTAAGGTTGCAGAATTAATACTTTGAAATTACATCCTGTGGTTGTATAGAAATATATATATTTTTAGATATTTTGACAGAGGAGGAGCTGGATGACGTCATCCAAAAGGGGTTGGCAAATACTGCTTGTAAAGATTATTCTTTTACACTACAGAGACACTGTTTATCTGACACTGACCAAGAAAACATCTCAGCACTGAAAACAGGTATTTAGAAAGCTAGACAAAATCTAAATATAGTTGTAGGAATTGCACTGTTTTAAACCTTGTTTTGTTTAAAGATATGTATGTATTGTGTTATAAGAGTTCCGTGATAGTATGTTTGACATATTATTATATATTTTAGTAAAAAAACTTTAATTTTAGAGCAAACCTGGTCTGTCTTTGAATTGCTTTCTTTTGCTAAGAAATATTTATGGTTATAGCAGACAGCAAACATAATCGTGTATGGTGGTACCAAACTGGAAAGAGAAGCGTTTTAAATCTGAGGTCTTTATTAAAGTTTTAAAGGGTTCATCTCTGAATACCTGGTTAGGTGCCAGTAGGCAAAGATATCTGGCCCCACGAAGACAGATATATCTGAGCCTGTGCATTGGGTATGCTAGCAAGAGGTTAACAGTTGGAATCCCTCCAGAACTGAGACCAAAGGTTGATCCGAACTCACAAAAACAGACAAGAGAGTTACCTTGTCTGTTACATTGTTCACAAGACTGCGCTCAGAGGTTGGCACTTTGGGAGTAGAGGGCCTGATCTGCTGAGTGAATTTGTGACAGACTGGTTGGCAGCAGTGGCATTATTTTGGTATCACAAGCTTTATTGTTCTGTCAGCTGAGACAGTAAGCTCTCTTGCAAAGTAAGAAAAAGACAGAGTTTTATTTTAAAAAGGAAACAGAACTATGTATCACTTGGTGTACAGTCAAGTTCCTACCTATTTTTTTTTTCTAAAGTGCAAAGTCAGAGTAGTAGTAGTTAGGAAAGATGGCGTCCAACTACAGCAGGCACACTGTAGAACAGTTAAAACAGTTGTGCGAGGACAGAGGAGTCCTGTTTGAGGTGACAGCCAAAAAACAGAACCTCATAGAGGCCCTGACGGTAGCAGATACCCAGAGCAGGGAGTCACAGACTGTGAATGAAAGGGACCAGACCTCGAGTGTGGCAGAACTAGCGGCCAGTGAGGCATCCCAAGCCGATGAGGAGGACAGCACGGCCACCGTCAGTGAACAGCCACAGCAGCAGGGACGAGTCACCAGTATCCTGAATCCGGAAGTTCTCAGGTTGCAACTTGAGTTGCGCAGGATGGAGCTGGAGTCCCAGGAGAGGAGAGAGCGAGAGAAGCAAGAGGCAGACCGTGAGGCAGAGCGAGAAAGCAGAGAGGCAGAGTGACAACAGAGGGAGGCAGACCGTGAGGAGCGTGAGCACCAGCGAGATGCAGAGGAGAAGAGAGAACAAGAATGCCGAGATGCAGACCGTGAGGAGCAGGAGCGCCAGAGGCAACACGAGATGGAGAAGATGCGACTCCAACCAGCGGCACCAGAGCAGGTAAGTGGCTTGGGTTTAACTGGGACTGCAGGACTGGGTTACAAATTGAACTCCAAATTAATAGCTGAGTTTAAGGACAGGGAGGACATGGACACCTTTTTAAATTCTTTTGAAAAAGTTTGTATTCAGGCTAAAATTCCTAGAGAGTCCTGGAGCTCCAGATATCCCCACTACTTATCGAAAGCTCGAGATGCATTGGTCAAATGGACAATGATGATAGCAATGTTACAGCAAGCTAAATGCTGCACTGTTAAAAAGTTTGAACTAACTGCTGAAACATACAGAGCTAAATTCCGTAAACTCAGGAGAAGCCCTGATATGAGCTATGAGGAGCTAGCCACAAAACAACGTCAGTTTTTAAAATGTTGGTGGGAAGGAATTGAGGCAAATTCTGTTGAAAAAAATTGAAAATGTGATTTTATTAGAACAGTTTTATTGGGCTTGCCCAGCAGAGCTAAAAACCTGGCTAGAAGATTGAGATCCAAAAACAGTGCAAGAGGCTGCTGAACTCTCGGATCACTATGCCAAGAGCAGACCTGCTCTGAGAGCAAATGGGGCGGGCATGGCAGCACAGAAAGGGAAAAGCGCGGCTTCAGGGCAGCTAAAACCCTCACTGCCTCCACGAAACCAGTTAGTCCCAGGTTTCAACGAAAAGATTTCTCTGAAGTAAGAAATGCTTTGTTGGTTATGTAAAGAAACTGGGCACATTGCCAGACAGTGTCCAAGAAGGGCAAGCAATAATATGTAAAGTAGTACCAGAAAGGAAGTGGGTTGTTTGTGTATTCCTGGAAGCATGCCAGTGAACATGAGGGAACACATGCACCCAGTCATGGTAAATGGCGTACAGACACAGGGGTTAAGGGACACAGGGGCATCCCTGACATTGGTAAAAGGGGATTTGGTCCAGCCTGGTCAGCTTATACCCAATAAGTACGTGACTGTACAGGACTTTGCGGGTAAAGAGAAAACATTGCCACTGGCCAGTGTTCTTCTGGACTGGGGTGAAACAGGGGGAACTGTGCAACAGGTGGCCATAGCCAAAACATCATCAGTAGATGTGATCCTGGGTAACAATCTCCAACAGGAGATGGTATGTGCAGTTACCCGTAGCCAAGCAGCAAGGGAAAATTGTAGTTCCCTGAACCCCACAGAAACCAGTGTGGAAACCACGGAGAGGCTGGTTCCTCAGCCTGTGTCTCCAGATGGGGAGACTGATAAAAAGGGGGTAGAAATTTCCTTGGTAGCGAGTGACCACACAGCTACGGAAGGTTACTCCGAAGAGGGAGGGGTGACCCCTTGTCAGAGGGTTGGGATTAACAGTGATCCTGAGGGCCCTGACGCTAGTGCTAGGGACCCTAGTTTAGCGACTGAAGGGGACTTGTCCCATGCCTTGGGAATGTGTGAGGGTTTGCAGCTGCTCAGAGGAGTGACCCTAGTTTAGAGAAGCTGAGGGCTTGGGCAGACTCTGAGGGCGCACAGGGCGGTGACGGCAGACATAAGGTTTATTGGAAAAATGGACTTATGTATACAAAGGCAGTACAGACAGAGGGAGGGAAGCTAGGCAGGCAGCTTGTCATTCCCCAGGGGTATCGTGAGCAGTTGCTCAAAATTGCACATGATATTCCCTTGTCTGGTCATCTGGGAATAGCATGCACAACCGCAGCGGTTGGCCCAGAATTTCTACTGGCCTAACTTCACCCAGCAGGTGAAGGAGTATTGCAGGTCTTGTCACGGTGCCAAGAAATAGGAAGGCGGCAAGAAAACCCAAGCCATCCTGATCCCCTTGCCTATAGTGGAGGAGCCATTCCAGAGGGTGGGAATGGATATTGTGGGGCCTTTAAATACCCTCAGCTCCTCAGGGAAGAGATTCATCCTAACTCTTGTGGATTATGCCACCCGGTACCCAGAGGCAGTCACCCTATCCTCACTGAAGACAGACGAAGTGGCAGATGCCTTACCTGGGATTTTCTCCCGTGTTGGGTTTCTGCAGGAGGTAGTCACCGATCGAGGGGGTTCATTCATGTCGGACCTGATGAAATGTTTATGGGAGAAGTGTGGGGTGGTACAGAGATGCACGACACCGTATCGCTCACAAGCCAATGGGCTTGTGGAACGATTCAATAGTAGCCTAAAGTCAATGCTCTGGGCATTTGCTGAACAGCATGGGAGGGACTGGGAGAAATACCTTCCCCACCTGTTGTTTGCATACAGGGAGGTGCCCCAAGAGTCGACAGGATTTTCTCCCTTCGAACTCTTATATAGACGCCGGGTACATGGGCCCCTAGACTTGATCCGGGAGGACTGGGAAAGCAAGCACAGCACCCAGGGAACTTCCATTGTGGATTATGTCCTTAGGTTTAGGAAAGGCTGAAGGAGCTTATGGGGACAGCCCAGAGCAACCTGACAGCTGCCCAACAGAGACAAAAGGTGTGGTACGACTGCAGAGCCAGAGCTCGCTCATACATGGTGGGTCAGGAAGTCATGGTCCTTATTCCAGTCCAGAAAGACAAGCTGCAAGCTGAGTGAGCAGGACTGTACAAAGTGGTTAGGAAGGTAAATGACGTAAACTACATTGTGGAGTTACCTGACAGAAGACAGACTGAAAGGATGTACCATGTCAACATGATGAAGCCACATGCAAACAGGGCTGACATGGTGTTCACAGTATGTAGTCATGGGGAGGGACAGGAAGGAGACCCCTTCTGGACTTGCTGGAAGAGAGGTGGGGTCCACTGTGGAGGCAGTAAAATTGTCTCCCAGTTGAACTCGGACCAGGTCCAGAAAGTAAGGTAGGTTTTAGCAGACTTTGCCCCTTGTTTAGCGCCAAGTCTGGACTAACCCCTTAGCGACACAAGATGTGGAGACAGAAACACAGACGCTCATACGGCGAACAGCATATTGGGTGTCAGAGGCTGTCCAAAAGGACATTAGGAGGGAAGTGGAGGATACTGGATTTAGGGGTAATCCAGGATCCCACAGCCCTGGGCCTCACCCGTAATCCTTGTGCCCAAGCCAGATGGGTCAACTCATTTCTGTGTGGACTATCGTGGACTGAATGCAGTCACGAAGTCCGGCCCACCGATACCGGATGGATGAACTCCTGGACAAGTTGGGAGGGTGACCTACCTTATGACTATTGACCTGACCAAGAGGTATTGGCAGGTAGAATTGACAGACAGAGCTAGGGACAGATCAGCCTTCATCACTCCGATAGGCTTATTTGAGTTTAAAGTAATGCCTTTCGGAATGAAGAATGCCCCAGCCACTTTCCAAAGGTTGGTGAACCAGATGTTGAATGGTGCTGAGGAGTACGCTGTAGCGTACCTGGATGACATTGCCATCTTCAGTACCAGCTGGGAGGAACACCTTTCACACCTTAGGGAAGTGCTGGGCAGGATACAGAGGGCCGGGCTCACTGTCAAAGTCAAGAAGTGCCAGGTAGCCATGGGGGAAGCGGCATACCGCGGGCCTGTGGTAGGCCGCGGACACCTCCATCCTAACCAAATAAAGATAGAGGTGATTCAGGCATGGCTCAGACCAGAAACCCAGAAGCAGGTCAGGAGTTTTCTAGAGACAGCAGGGTACTACAGAAAGTTTATACCTAATTACAGTGCCCTGGCTTCTCCCCTATCTGACCTGACAAAGAAAAAGATGCCAAAGAAAATTACCTGGGCCCAAGCCTGTAAGGAAGCCTTTACGAGACTGAAGGAGGCACTGTGCAGTGCTCCTGTTTTGACAAGTCTGGACTATAGCAAAACCTTTATAGTTCAGACGGATGCCTCAGGCATGGGTATTGGGGCAGTACTTAGCCAGACGTCTAGCCAAGGGACAGACCACCCAGTTGTGTACCTGAGCAGGAAGCTTATTCCCAGGGAGCAAGCACTCCACGGTGGAAAAAGGTGTGTCGTGCCATAGTGTGGGCCCTGAAGAAGTTAGAGCCATACTTGTATGGGCAGCATTTTGTGGTGCAAACTGACCACAACCCTTGGTGTGGCTGGCACGAGATGGGGAAAAACAGTGGCAGACTACTAAGATGGAGTCTTGCTTTACAAGGGTATGATCTAAAAATCGTACATAGGGTTGGAGCAAGAACAAGAACTCAGATAGGGCTGTCTAGGGTCTATGAGGGTGAACTGATTTGGGAAGCTCATCCCATGTGGGATGAGATCCCCCAAATTCAGTCTAGACAGCTAGTTCTGAGTGCTGTATTATATTTTTTTAATATAAAATGTATTAATGTCTCTGCTGAAAATTCAAATGCTCTAGGAATGACCTCACTCATTCCCCCACCACCAGATTTCAGCTGACAGATGCAGGCCAAGAGAACTGCTGACAGCATGCATCACACACTCAGTTTTTAGAGACAATGTGTTACCTGGAAGACTTTAATCAAGGATCCTGTTTCTCTGAGTTAATTACAGAGTTGTAAAAGTTAAGAGGGAACATCATAAATAAAGGTTTATGACGTTGAATAGAAAACACAGGTTATTATACAGAAGTAAGAAGTCATAAATGCTCATATGAAGCCTGTGTGAGGAGGGTACAGCATGAGATCAAAGAAAGTGTCATTTGAAACTTGAGTTATGCTAAGGTTGCAGAATTAATACTTTGAAATTACATCCTGTGGTTGTATAGAAATATATATTTTTTAGATATTTTGACAGAGGAGGAGCTGGATGATGTCATCCAAAAGGGGTTGGCAAATACTGCTTGTAAAGATTATTCATTTACACTACAGAGACACTTTTTATCTGACACTGACCAAGAAAACATCTGAGCACTGAAAACAGGTATTTAGAAAGCTAGACAAAATCTAAATATAGTTGTAGGAATTGCACTGTTTTAAACCTTGTTTTGTTTAAAGATATGTATGTATTGTGTTATAAGAGTTCTGTATTTTTGACATATTATTATATATTTTAGTAAAAAACTCTAATTTTAGAGCAAACCTGGTCTGTCCTTGAATTGTCTTTTGCTAAGAAATATTTATGGTTATAGCAAATAGCAGACATAAGCTTGTAGGGTGGTACCAAACTGGAAAGAGAAGCGTTTTAAATCTGAGGTCTTTATTAAAGTTTTAAAGGGTTCATCTCTGAATACCTGGTTAGGTGCCTGTAGGCAAAGATACCTGGCCCCCAAAGACAGATATATCTGAGCCTGTCATTGGGTATGCTAACAAGAGGTTACAGTTTGAATCCCTCCAGAACTGAGACCAAAGGTTGATCCGAACTCATAAAACAGACAAGAGGGTTACCTTGTCTGTTACTCTGTTCACAAGACTGCGCTCAGAGGTTGGCACTTTGGGAGTAGAGGGCCTGACCTGCTGAGTGAATCTGTGACAATCTGCAGAGGGGTACTGTATCTAGTGGTTCCGAGGGCACAATTAACAAGCATTTGTCAATCCCAAATGTTGTCTTGCTGGCATTGGCATTGGTAGTGCAGGAGTTAGAGAGATGCATAATAGGAATGGCAGTGAAGTTTTGAACTGACGCCAACCCCACCCCCACCCTGCAGAGACTGACAGGCATTATGGTGTGCCTTTGGGTCATTGGCCATAACGCACATCTCACCCTACCCTGCAGACACCAACAAGTGTTGCATTATGCCTTGGAGTCTTTGGGCCTTATGCTCACCCCATTCCATAAGGAAATACACTGAGATGGGTGCAGTACAGGAGAATGGAGTAAACTTTGAGGCCGAAGAGTTCAAGGCACACCTCAGTGTCTGTCATTGGCTACAAGGTGGGGGTGGGGGTGGAATGGAATGAGCATTACAGCTGACAATCCCAAGTCACATCATTGACACCCTTCGGTCTCTACAGGGTGGGGCGTTATGGTTGGAAACCCTAATGCTCCAGGTGTTTGTTGGTATTTTCACTCCAAATTTTCAACATGGACTTTTTGTAAACCCACCTCATGAACAGTGGCACAATCAGTTTGTTAGCCAAAAGGTAATTTTGCACAGTGGCTGTGCCATTTGTCATTTAGTGGAATTATTTCACCACATTTCCAACATAGGCATTTTGTGACCTCTGCTCATGAACACTGTCAGTATGATTTTGTTAATCTGTCCCAAGCGTTGATTTCCCACAGCGACTGCACCACTGTGCGCCAGATGTGCGAAAACACATTTCAAGTAGGATGTGAAAAATTACAGCTGTACTGTTATAAGGAGGTGTAAAAAATACCAATATTGAAAATCTGGAGTGAAAATACTACAAATTCGTGAAGTTACGTGTGTGCGTGTAAACTGCATAATGCACGCTCGTGACAGTCATTCTTTGGAATTTTTTTCACCAAATTTGCAACATAGCCTTTTTGGGAGTCCACCTCATGATCATGAACAGTGACACTGTCATTTCATTAATCGGTCCTGAAAGCTGATTTTGCGGTCATTGACAGTCACTGAATTTATGAAATGGGGTCCAGAGAACCCCATGTTGAAAATTTGGTGGCAAAATTCACAAAAATGGCAGGGATATCCACATAAGTTGAAAAAAAAAACATTTATGCCATTATACAGCTTACCGGCATTTCTTCAGTTTGCGGTCGGCTTTGAGGAGTGCAGATATGTTCCCAGTCCACCGAAGATCGTCGCACCTGGCTCCGGAGGCAAGTATGGGGTGAGGAGGGTGTGGGAGGTGGAGTGCGCAGAGGGTGGGTGCGGGTTGGGGAGGGGCACTGGACACAACGAGAAATTTTTTCTTTTGACAGGTAATAAAAAAAAAACACAGGAAGATTTTCATTTTCACAGGCAGTTTGGTATGCGGGGTGGGCTCCCAGTGTACCACCTGAGTGTTTGTTGGGGGTCTGTACCCGACAGGGGTTTGGGCAACCCGTCTGCACATACAGAGTGTTTGGGGAGTCACCCACAGGGAAATTAATACCGCGGAGGATGCAGACCATGGTGGCGTGGACTGACCAGGCAAAGTTAAAAGGGGGCCAATTCAGACAAACGATAACTCCCCCCCCCCACTGTATAAATAATAATGGATTATTTATTTAATTCTTGTGTTGTTCTTGGGGAACGGCTGTGCTGGCAACTAACCGTGCAGGGAAAGGGTTTGAAACTCGCCAGAACCGAGAAATTGGGAACTCACCAATCGTCCCCATAGACCCGCTAGTGAAGGTTTTTTTTTTGATAATGCTGCCGCCGACACCAGCCGAGGAGGAATCGAGGGGAGATACAGAGGCTTCAGCCTAAAACTGTGCTGATGTGCATTTGCCTCTAGCACAGTAAAGACTGGGGGGGGCTGCACGTTGTAGCAGTGGAACAAGGGGTAGGGCACATGTTGTAACAATGCTAGGCAGTCAGTCGAACAGTGAAGCAGCGCGGTGCACCACAGTCCCAAAAACGTGTATAAAAAGTTCACACTGGGACAGAAAGCTCCTAGTATCATGGGGGCTTTTCTTTTTTTTTTTTTGACAACCGGGATCGATGCCATCTTGGGAAACCAGACAAGGCCAGCTGCTATTTGCTGCTGCAATTGGGAACCACCCCAGCAGTAAAAACAGCTGATTCTCCAATTAAGGAGCATTCCCTGATTGCAGCGGCGAATTTCTTTCAAGTTTGTGGCAGGCTTCTCAACTGCTGTCATAGACAGCGTGCTATGCCATTGGTGCCACAGAGCCTGGTGGAAAAAGCAGTGGCGCCATTGGTTGCAGGACCACACTTCCAAACCTGCTTCTCCACTCCAAGCTACCACAATATGTTGTCCTCGCTGCGTGGGCAAGACAACATAAAAATAACTGGCGATCGTGAAATCTTCGACATTGCGTTGTACAAGCCATATGGAATTCTCTCCAATTGAAAGTTTTTAAAATGGCCTGAAGGCACATCTGTTTAGGTTGGCATTTGACGGAAGTTGAAAATAAGACAGTGAGCTGAAATATTTGTAATTTATAGTTTAGTTTTAAAAATAACTATTTATGATGATCTAGGATATTTTAATTGCATTGACCCAGAGTATAACTGTGTTTATTTATTATCCTGTACTACAGTAACGTGCCCAGAGCCCCAGGGATTGGACACTTAAGAAATAAAGGTTGATGACTAAGAAACTGCCGCATTTCCATGTAAACAAAATCTATTATTGCCTGGTAGTCTAGTGGTCCCTCTGATGTCCGATCACCGTCCCCATATAAAATATCTATTTCCCTGGCAGTCTAGTGAGTCCCCGATGTCCAATCACTGTCCCCTTATTCAAAAAAATATTCCCTGGTAGTCTAGTGGTCTCCATGCCACTCCCAATCACCCTTAAGCCCTCCGGTATTCAAAACAATATTCCCTGGTACTCTAGTGGTCTCACCCCCTTCCCCGATTGCCGATCGCCCTCCCAGTATTGTTTCCCCCCAAAGTTCCCTTGTAGTCTAGTGGTCCCTCCCATCCCTGATCCCTGTCCCATGACATATGAAAAACATAACCCTGGTGGTCTTGTGGACCCCCACTCCAGTCAGGTAGTGACCCACCACCCAGCTCCCCCAACCCAATCCCCAGCCAGTGACCACCACAGCCCTCCTCTCACCACCATGTCCGGCCACAGACTGAGCTGTGAATGAGTGCATACTGTATCAGTGCACTCTCATTCATAGCTCAGTCGGTGGCCAGCCACGGTGGTGAGAAGAGGACTGTGCTGGTCACCAGCTGGGGACAGGATTGGGGGAGCGGGGTGGTAGGTGGGTCACTACCTGACAGGGTGGGGGGGCCCACTTGACCACCAAAGTTATGTTTTTTTCTTGTATTTCAAGGACAGGGATCAGGGATGGGAAGGGACTACTAGACTACCAAGGATATTTGGGAAAAAAAAATACCAGGAGGGTGATCAGTGATCGGGGGGCACGACTACCAGGGAATATTGTTTTAACATCGGGAGGGTGATCAGCAATCGGGGGGGGGGGCTAGTACAGTACCAGGCTATATTTTTGGGAATAAGAAGACAGTGATCAGACATCGGGGGAGGGACCGCTAGACTACTAGGGAATTTTATTACTAACATAACGGGATGGCGATCGGACATCGGAGAAAGGTGGAGGGACCACTACACTACCAGGAAAATACATATTTTTATACGGAGATGGGGGAGGAGTGAGAGACCACTAGACCACCATGGAATTGTGAAACTAAGGTAAATGTGGTTCAATGTATTTCAATGGGGTTTTCAACTTTGGTGGAAAACCTTGTTAAAGATTTTGATGCCAAATTTTCAACACACCCTTTCTGAGACCCCTCCTCATGAACAATGTTGGTGTCATTTCCCAAATCCTACCTGAAAAGTACTTTTGAGGTCGGTTGGTGAAATCTCCTTCTGGGCCAGATTGCAACATTTTCACCATACCTGTTCATGAGGTGGAGTCATAAGAAGGGTATCTTGAAAATGTGGGGTCAAAATATGTTAAAATAGCAAAGTTCTGAGCATCTGTTGACATTTCGCTACGCGCACTCCTAATTTTAGTAATTTTCAATATTTTCACCCCAAATTTTCAACATAGCCATTTCTTTGCATCACCTCATGAACACGACAGCTGTGAGTTTTCAATTCCTGACGTTTTCTCACTTGTGGCGTGGAATAGCATTGCAGTGGCAAAGAATGATGCTTCGGCAGACATTTGAAAATTCTCAGCCCAGCGTTCATGAGGTGAATTACAAGGCTATGCTGACAATTTGGTTGTGATTTTGGCTCAAATGCTTCCACAGCAACATACATGTATGCATCTGTGGAGGGATGGGCGTGCAGGGCCCAGAAAGCCCTGTGCTCCCACAAGTAAAAAGGCTATGATTATAGTTTCTCAAAAAGTAAGAAGATTCTTTGCAAAAAACCTTTGCTAATGCATCAGTTAGGGTTCCAGTGACAAAGTTTGGAAATGTGATATTAGGGTTTCCAGCCCTAACACCCCACCCCCAACCTGCACACACCAACAGGTGTCAGGGTTGTGCTTTGGGGTTGTCAACCCTAAAGCTCATCCCTTTCTACACTGTACCTATCTGAGCTTATTTACTTGTGGAATGGGGTGAGCATTAGGGCTAATGACCCCGAGGCACACCCCAGATGTCTGTTGGTGTGTGCAGAGTGGAGGTGGTGTGTTAGGGTTGGAAACCCTAACACCACATTTCCAAACATTTGTGGCTAGAACCCTAACTGATGCATTCATGATTTTTTTTGCAAAAATATATATATATATATATATATATCGCAGTAGCACCAGTATAGTTAGGGTTAGTGAGAGCATTTAATGTTAAAGGGCAAGTTTTGCATGGTAATAACTTTGGGCAGGTGCAAGAGATCTACTTGAAATTGTATATGCATCTTCGGAAGGGACATGTCTATTGAGGTACCAAATTTTGTTTGAATCCCTTGTGTGGTTTCTGAGATACAGAGTGTTGAAAAAAATAAAAGAGATTTATACAGTATGTGTTTTACTATTTTTTTGTTAACCTGTGTCTCAGAAACGGCTGCAGCAACGGGGCTAAAATTTTCAGGGTGGAAAACGTTGGCATCACTGATGTGCCTTTTGAAGGTTTGGTGAAAAAAATATGAATCCATTCAAAAGTTATTAATCTTTCTTTTTCCTATTATTTCCTAGGGGCAAAAAATAGATGTCCCTGACGGCATGGGATTCTAAGTCAGAGCAGTGCTCCAGCATAGGATTGTATGCCGATGTTTAGTAATGGGCATACGATTCTACGCTGGAGCAGCAGTCCGGCGTAGGACTGTATGCTGAAGTGTACAGGTACAGGTCAGTACCCCCCACAAAAATGACTGTGGCACACTGGGGAGCCCACTCCCAGTGTCCCCAAATCTGTTTCGTGACCCTAAAAAAAAAAACAGTCCCCAGACGTAATTTTTTAACTTCGATGCAGAATTCTGCATCCTGCTATTTTCAATGCAGAATCCTGCATCGAAGTGCTAGCTTTCACCGATGTCAGGCTGCCCAATCCCCAAGTCAGCATTTATATTCCCCCCCCCCACTACTGTGGCACAATGGAGAGCTCACCCTCAGTGTGCCGAAATAATTAAATTACTATTTTTCCAACACCAGGATGTTGACTCCCGGTGTCGGATGTCTCACCGAGCCCATTTCCATTGCCGATGGAGGTGCCCAATCTACCTGTCGGCATAATGTATCCCCTCAACTCATGTGGCACTAAGTGCTCCACCCAGTGTGCCCACATTTACTTTACCTTTCCTGTAAACAAAAACTGTCCCGATATCTTCTTTTAACATCTGTATGAAACAGTTCCTCATCGTCTCCCAGTCCCTCCTCCACATCCCCACCCTCCCACCGAGCACCCACCTCCCCACACCCCACCCTTACCCATACTTACCTCTGGAAGTCGGGAGCAGCTATCTTCTCTGACTGGGACACGCCTGCATTCTTCAAAGCCCAACCGAAACTGAGGAATCAAGGTAGGCCCATATTATGGCTCTCAATGGGGTTTCAACTTAGGTCGATATCTCAGCCATTTTAGGAATTTTTACCACAAATTTCAACACGGGGTTCTTAGGACCCCACCTCATGAACACTGTCACTGTTATTTCGGTTATTCGGTCCCGAAAGGGATTTCACGGTCACCATCGGAATCACCTTCTGACTGATTAAAAAATGACAGTGCCAGTGTACATGAGGGAGGTTCCAAAGTCCATGTTGAAAATTTGAAAATTCCCAAAAATGACTGCTATTTATGTTCAGCAGTTTCTATGCAGATTTGTAACTTTGCCTAATTTTTATATTTTCACTCCAGATTTTCAACATTGAGATTTTTCATACCTCCTCATGAACAGTGCAGCTGTCATTTTCACATCCTGCCCAAAATGTGTTTTGCAGCTCTGGCACCGAATGGGCGCAGTCACTGTGTGAAATCAACTTTTGGAATGTACTAATGAAATCACAGTGCCACCGTTCATTAGGTGGGGTCCCAAAATGGACATGTTGAAAATTTGGTGCAAAATATAAAACACCAAGTTCGTACGGTCATTGAAATTTCATGACACCGTGTAACATTTATAAATAATAATATTTTCACTCCAAATAATCGACATTGCCAGTTTTTCACACCACCTTATGAACAATACACCTGTCATTTCTCACATCCTGCCCAAAATGTGTTTATGCCGCAGTGGTGAGAAATGGCGCAGTTGCTGCTCGAAATCACCTTTTGGGACTGAGTATGAAATTAAAGTGTCAGTGTTCATGAGGCAGGGTCCCAAAAAGGCCATGTTGAAAATTTGCAGCAAAATACCAAAAGAAATCTCACAAAACTGTGATACTATTGTACTACCTCAAAAGTAAAGACATTAATTAACAAAACTTTGTTTAAAAGAAATCTTCTTTCTTCCAAGGAGTCCTTTAGCATCAGTAAACTTTAGCAGTTAGCTGGCTAGGTGCAACTGCCCCGGAAGTGTGCCTTCAAGAGAATTTGTATTTAAATGAGCTTAGGGCCACAGCCAATCAAAACAAGCATTTGTCAATGCCGAATGTTGTCGCGCTGGCACTGGCTTTGGTAGTGCAGTGCGGAAACACATTTTGGGCAGGACGTGAAAAATAACAGCTGGTGGTGTAAAAAAATGGCAGTGGTGAAAATGTGGTGTGTAAATATTGCAAATTTGCGAAGTTACAAGGGTGCATGGGAAATGCGCAACGCATACTTATAACACAGTCATTTTATGGACTTTTGGCACCAAATTTTCAACATATGCATTTTAGCACCTCTGCTTATGTACAGTGTCACTTTCAGTTCCTCAAACTGTCCCAAAAGTGATTTCAAGACAGTGACTGCACTATTCTGCACCAGATGTGCGAAAACACATTTCAGGTAGGATATGTAAAATGACAGCTGTACTGTTCATCAAGAGGTGGACAAATGCCAATGGTGAAAATCCAGAGAAAATATTATAATGTCAACGTTACAAGCATGCAAATCCGCACACAATGCATGCTTGTAACACAATCATTTAATGGAGTATCATCACCAAATTTTCAACATAGGCATTTTAGGACCTCTGCTCATGAACAGTGTCACTGTCATTTTCATAATCTGGCCCAAACACTGATTTCCCACAGTGACTTGCTATTTTGCCAGAAGTGGGAAACACATTCGGGCAGGATGTGGAAAATGACAACTATACTGTTCACAAGGAGGTGTAGAAAAAGACAATGTTGAAAATCTGGCATGAAAATGTGCGAATTCGTGAAGTTACAAGCGTGTGTAGCAACTCCGCAATGCACGCTCGTAAAACAGCCATTTTTGGATTTTTTTCCACCAAATTTGAAACATAGGCTTTTCGAGACCCCACCTCATGAACACTGCCACTGTCCTTGCTTTAATCAGTCCTGAAAGGTGATTCCACGCAGTGACTGCGAAATCACCTTTTAGGACCGATTAACATCATAACAGTGGCAGAATTCATGAGGAGGGGTCCCAAAAACCCCATTTTGAAAATTTGGTGCAAAAATTCCAAAAATGCCCGAGATATGCATCAAAGTCGACAAAACCCTATTTATTCCATTATACAGCTTACCAGCATTTCCTCAGTTCGCGGTCGGCTTTGAAGAATGCAGTCGTGTTCCCAGTCCACCAAAGATCATCACGCCGAGCTCCGGAGGTAAGTATCGGGTGAGGGGTGTGGGGAGGCAGGGTGCACAGTGGGTGGTCGGGAGACTACGAGGGACCATTTTCTGTTTTCAGGTGTTAAACAAAAAACATCGCGGACAGTTCTCTTTTTTTCTAAGTGTTTTTTTTGGGAGGGTACAGTAGTCGACGAGGGATTGGGCACCCCCATCGACACATAGGGAGTGGGGAACTAGCTGAGGGGGATTGGGCACCCCCTCAGCACAGAAGAAGGGGAGGACATCATGCCGATGGGGAGTGGGCTCCCCTGTTGGTACATTAAAGTAGGGAAGGGGGGGATGGATGCCGACGGGGATTGGGCACCCCCATCGGCAAACAACAAAAGCGGGGGGTGCATGAGCTGAAGGGGATTGGGCACTCCCTCGGCAAGTAAAAAAGGAGGGGGGGCACATTATGCTGATGGGAAGTGGGCTCCCCTGTTGGTACATACATTAGGTGCAGGGTAAGCCGACCAGGGGATTGGGCACCCCCAAAACCGGAAGTTTAGCGGCCACTGTGCCACCATGATTGTAGCTGGAAAAGCACGTGGGAAGGTCTGCTGCATGTGACAAGCTTTGCTCGCATTGCAGCGGACCTTTCCTTTGATGTGCTCACCACATTATGTATGCATGGTGTGGCGCCGGCATGCAGGCTGATTGGGGAATGAGGGACGCACCTACTGGTGTGTGCCCTGCATTCGCCCAACAGCGACTACACCTCCAAAACTCCACTACTGCAACATAGTGGCTGTGCAAGCATGCCAACGTAAAAGGAGGGGTAGTGAGCTGAGTGGCAGCTGCTGAAAGCTTCAGAATTATTTCAAGGAAAACGCAGGCACATGCCCGAAAAAGAATCTACAGGCTTCAAAATATGCAAATGTCACAAAAAGTGGAAACAGAAACAACAAGAACATGAGTTAAAACTAACTATTAAGAAAAACTCCAAATTTGGTAAAAGGTGTGATAAAGAACTCTTCTCTGACAGGGGAACTGGGGAGGAAGGGTGGAGATAACCAATGTTAAAGGACCCCTTAGAAAAAGAAGATTGCTGCGTGAGTAATTATTTCTTCTTAACCCAGGAGTCCTTTAGCATCAGTAACTTTTTTGCAGACTATCCAGCAGTACCAAGTGGGAGGCAGGCAGAGAACCTACTTAGGAAAGAGGCTCGGCAGAACCACCCTGCCAAATCTGGCATCAGATCTGGTCTGCACATGCAAACTGTAGTGTTTCACAAAGGTGTGCACAGATTTCCAGGTAGCTGCTTTGCAGACTTCCAGTAGGGGAATGTCCCTTGCTGCTGCAAGTGAGGCTGCAGTGCCCCTGATGGAGTGGGCCCTGAGCCCCACTGGAAGTTGGAGACCAGCTTTTTCATAGCAGAAACTAATGCAAGAGACCAACCAGCAGGAAATGGTTCTCTTGATAGCTGGTCTTCCTCTGCCTACATCCCTGTAGGTGAGGAACAACTGAGTGGAGGAGCCTCTGGACTGTCTAGTATGGTCTAGTAGAAGATGGCCCTTTTGATATCCAAGCTGTGGAGCTTTTGCTCGCCATGCGTGGATTTCTCAGGCTGTAGTTAATGAAGCATAAAGAACTGCTCTCATATGGCTGGCCCGTCGGCACCGCGGTTGGATTTCCACTAGCGATGCTGGCGACCCGGGTTCTGGAATGGATCTAGGTCACTGTATGGCCAGTCGGGGGAGAAGGATCGAGCGTCCCTAGGACTGCTCTCCTTCTCTGGGGGGGGGGGTGAGTGCTCGGTGCAGGAGCGACACCCAGTGGAGGTTGGGTATGTCGCATAGCACCGATGCCTACAGAACTCAGGAGCGGGGCAGATGCTGGTCGTCATTACATGTCCCCACCTCTGCTTACAGGGGAGAAAATCTGCTGATGGCCATCTCCGTGAAGCCCTGCCCATGGGCTTCAATTAGCCTCCTAGCTGGCTCTGACAACTAGAACCAGTACTGCGGCACTGAAAAGGGGAAGATGGTGCCACAACCCCACCCCCTGGGTGGGGGTAAGCCAGGGGTGCCAGGGAGAGCGTAGGCATAATAGGAGGTGTGAGTATGGGGGGTCCATGACCAGGATGAATATCGACGGCCGGATGCAGCAAAAAGTATAATAAATGAGAAAAAAACTGCTCTCAGGAGATCCACAAATTTTTGAGAAGCTGGACTCTATAAAGGACTTATTGGATATACCTGACTGGTCAGTAAATTTCTTGGCTTTTATACAGCAAAACTTGGCAGTGAGCGTGCCGTTGCAGTCTGACTTCATTTAGTAATGCCGGTAGCTTTTTACCGAGCCCAGGTGAGAGGTGGACCTGGTCAGACTTCTTCTGGTTTACTCCCATGGAGGTGGGAGCTCTGTGGCCCTCATAAATTCGAACTGAGAGACTAAAAGTGACTTCTCTCTTTGTCTGTGAATCTGTATGCTGCCATAAGAACTTTTTAATTTTGATATTGTTATTTTGTTGTATGAGGATTTGGGGTTTCTGGGAGGGGGGAGTTAGAATTTGTATAGTTAAAATATAAAAAGGGATTATTTTGGTGTGGGCGGAGCGTGAGTGTGTGAGGTTTGGGTGGAGTGAAACCTGAGGTTTGTGTAGGGTGTGACTGAAATGTGGGTGGTTTGATTGGCAGTAATTGAATGTGTAGTGTGTTATTGCTTATTTGTTAGTGCTGTTGTTGACAGATATGTGCTGGGATAGGGTAAAGACGGTCAGACACTATTCCTCCTTCCAGGCTCAGGGACCCACACTTTTAATCGTCCTGCTTTACCACCAGAAGTATATAGGAGATGTCGTGCTTTGGGGATTGTTAGAAGGAGGAAGAAGGGCGAGGGCACTGGGCCTGGTGGGGGAATGGAGAGGGATGGGCGGACTTAGGTAGTGGGAACAAGAAGACACCCTGGGGCAAAATGGGTCCAGGAAAGGGGTCCTCCCTGTCTTGTTCCCATAGGGTTCTGCTTTATGCAGGCAGGTGATGCGGTCTCCCTCGAGTGCCCATCTTACTCGGGCAGTGTTTTGTTTTTTTTTTTATTCCCCTTTTTTCCTGGCGGAACCACCGTCTGTAGTCCTCAGCGCTCCGGGCGCTGCCTCTCCCTCCGAGGAGAGCTGTCCATCGGACGCCGATCCACTCCCCCGGTCGACCCTCCGATTTATCCGGTCCGTTTCCTCAACCCAGGTCGCCGCATCGCAAGCAGAAATCCCACCGCTGTGCCGATGGGCCAGCACTCGGGCAGTGTTATGCAATGCCATACCTATCAAGAACAAGACTGCCTTAATAGTGGATCTTGTTGGATCATCAGATCTGGCTTGCATTACCAAGATCTGGCTGGATAAAAAAGCTGGTCCTGTTCTGGCTTCAGCAGTTCCAGCTGGGTACTCGGTGATACACCGCCCGAGGATGGATTGTAGAGGTGGGGGTGTAGCCATCTGCTTTAGATCGGAACTGGCCTGTGGATGTATCAGGGGACCACCAGCTCTTTCAAATATATCATAGGGCGGTGTAGGGTGCAGGATACTTCTTATCTACTGTCCACCCGAAGATGGAAAGTTTTCCTGCAGGAAGTCACAAACTTCATCGTCAATGAGGTTTTGGGATCGCCCAGGTGGTTAATTCTGGAGGATTTCAATGCCTGGGTCGACAGTGAACTCTCGCAGTTTTGTCAGTACTTCCTCCAATTAATGACTTCATTGGGTCTTAACAGGTTATTCCTCCACACCCACAGGCGTGGTCACTGCTTGACTTGGTGTTCCTCCTAGGGATGGAGATCTCCGCTTGGTGGTGGAGTTAGTCAGTTGGTCTGACAATCACACCATGGGGTTCAGTTTTGTGGCTTCTCCCAATGGGCCTGCCCCATGGAGATGGTCTAGTACTACCCTTTGAGAGGTATTACCCTAGATGGTCTAAAGGCAGTGCTGAACCTGGCAAGTATATCGAGTGAATGCATGTATCCAGGAATCTAGTACTAGCCTGTAATAAGGCAGTGTTGGGGCCCTGGATTCCATAGCTCTTGTTCATGTTTGTCCCTCACTTTGCCCAAGGTCCCCTTGGTTTGATGGGACCTTGAAGGAGATGAGGTGAGAGGGACAAAGGCTAAAGAGGCACTGGCGGAATCAGCCCTGGATGGTGACAGGCTTAGATTGGTGGACCATTATGTTGCCTACCAATCAGCAATCACCCATAAGAAGTCAGAGTTCCTGTCCCGGAGATTGTCACCGCGCAGAACTGACTAGCTCAGTTTTTCCGACTGCTGACAGATTGTGCAATCCAATCTGTCTTCAGCCTGGTAGAGTTTTTCACAAGAGAGATGTGATGTTTGCTCGGTTCTTCGCAGAGAAGGTTGTCACCATCAGGTCCGGGATCTGTGCAGCCCCCTCTATTGGGTATTGTGGAGGTCGGCAGGGGGATGCAGACACCCAGCTTGCCTGGTCTGACTTTGGCCGGCTAGAATTCATAGACAGCATGAAGATCATCCTGACTCTGCAACCAACTTGCTGTAGTCTGGACCAGGGCCCAACACTCCTTCCTATAGGGTGTGTTGATGAGATAGGCCCTGGCCTAGTCGAGACAGTCTGGAGTTCACTGGAGAGGGGGTCTTTCCAGACCCCCTAAAGGAAGCAGTTGTACGACCTCTCCTTAAGAAATCCTCCCTTGACCAGGACTGTCTGGCTAACTACAGACCTGTCTCTAACCTGCTCTTTGTGGGTAAGGCTATAGAGAAGGTGGTTGTGCTGCAGTTGGATGATCATTTATCTGTCCACAATGTCTATGATTCTCTCCAGTCGGGTTTCAGCAAGAGACATAGTACCAAGACAGCCCTTGTCTGAGTGCTAAATGATCTCCTGATAGTGAGAGATCGTGGGGACTCATTCCATCTTGGTCCTTCTTGAGCTCTCTGCAGCATTTGACACTGTGGACCATGGTGTGTTATTGGAGTGCCTCACGGCCCATATGCGGACTGCTTGAATGCGATCCTCAGATGGTTTCAATCATTCCTCAAGGGTAGGACTCAGACAGTAATGTATGGGATTTATTCCTCAGCCCTCTCCCCTATACTCGCGGGTATCACAGGGCTCCATTTTATCACCCATGTTGTTCGCAGTGTATATGCTGCCATTGGGAGATATCATTAGTAGTACGGGCTGAGTTTTCACTGCTGTGCAGATGACACTCAGCTGTACATGTCCTTTGTGCCTGGGCAAGATGGCTTTCTCTTGGTTTTAACAACTGTCTCTCCGAAATCCTGAACTGGATGAGTGCCAGCTGATCACGGTTGAACCGCTAACACCGAGCTGTTGGTAGTGGACCCAGGTCATCGGAGGCAGGTTTTTAGCAGGGCAGCCCTCTGGGCTTTGGCTCGGGATGTTCAACTGACTACCTCAGACCAGGTGCGGAATCTCTGCTACTTTTGACAGTGGCCTGACCTGTAGATCTCAGGTATCGGCCGTTGTCAAGACCTCTTTTTTTCATCTGAGGAAGATCACCTGGGTGAAGCATCTGGTTTCTTCTGATGATCTTCCAACGCTGGTCCATGTCTTCATGACCCCCCACCTTGATTACTGCAATGCCCTTTACCTATGGCTACCAGGGGTTGATATCCGCTGCTTGCAGCTGGTGCAGAATGCGGCAGCCAGACTTTTGACTGGTACTTCTAGGACCAGTCATTTTATGCCTGTGCTGCGTGGACTGCACTGGCTGCCAGTACAGTGGCAAATCACCTTCAAGGTCAGGTTACTGACCTATAAAGCCCTACACGAGCAGGGACCTTGTTGCCTGCAAGATCTTCTTCACCCTTACTGCCCACTCCGCTCCGCCGACAAGGGATTGCTGGAGATTCCCAGGGTGTATTTAAAGACATCTGGGCTCAGCCTTTTGCTTTTGTAGCTCCTATCCTGTGGAATTCTCTACCTCATCAGATTTGAGAGTGCTTGACCATCCAAAGCTTTAAAACAGCTTTAAAAACATATTTATTTAGCCTGGCGTTTCGGGATGTTACTGCCTGATTTTATGCTTGGCACATGACTGGGAAACAAAACCCAGGGAAGAGTACACAATGGGGGGTGAGATACTAACAACAACAAAATGGAAAGGGACCTGGGGTAGTCATATCAGATGACCTAAAGGTGGGCAAGCAATGTGAGAGGGCAGTAAGGAGGGCTGGGGGATACTGGGATGCATAGGGAGAGGCATCACCAGTAGAAAACAGGAAGTTATTATCCTTCTGTACAGACAACTGGTGAGACCCCATCTGGAGTATTGTGTGCAGTTCTGGAGACCCAATCTCCGCAAAGACATAGACAGGATGGAAGCTGTCCAGAGGAGGGCACTAAAATGGTGCAGGGTCTGCACCGGAAGACATATGAAGAGAGACTTAAGGAGCTTAATATGTATAGCCTCGAGGAAAGGAGGAGAGGAGGAACATGGTAGAAACTTTCAAGTACCTTCAAGAGAATCAACAAAGTCCAAGAGGGTAGCATCTTTCAAAATAAAGAGGTGCAAGAACAAGGGGACACAATTCAAGATGGGGCGGCTCAGAGGTAATTAAAGGAAGTATTTTTCACAGAGAGGGTTGTGGATGCATGGAACGGCCTTCCGAGGAGGTCGTGGAGTCAAAACAGTGGTGGAATTCAAGCATGCATGGGACAGTCATAAGGCAATTCTAGGGGTGGGGTAGGAAAAGTAGGCTGCTGGTTAACTAGGATCTGCAGCTTATCCAGTAGGCAGGGGAATGGGCAGACTGGGTGGCCAAGCGGTCCTTATCTGCCCAAATTCTATGTTTCTATGTTTAATTTACTGGACATGGATATTTTATTTGTGGAATATTGATTTTAATATGTTTATTTATATGCTTGTACAGGCGCTCGGTTTTAGAAAACGCTTTTAGAAATAAAGGATGATTTGAATTGATAAAGAAGCCAGGCAGAGTAATGGACTGGTTCAAGTGGAACTCTGATAAAACCACCTTTGGCAGAAATTTCCTATTTGTCCTGAGCTCAACTTTATCATTGTGTGGGATGATGTAATTTGGCTCAGCAGGGCCTGTAGCTCTGAAATCCTCCTGGCAGAGCTACTGGCCACCAGGAAGACTGTCTTCCAAGTCACAAACTTGATATGAGCAGTGGACATAGGCTCAAAGGGTGGTTTCACGAGCTGGTCTATGCAGAGGCTCAGGCTCCAAGGGGGAACAGGCTCCCTGACTGGAGGCTGACGGTGCATGAAGCATTTGAAAGGTTGTTTAAATATGGCGTGAGAGAAAACTGATTTTTTTCTTCCCCACCGAAAGGTAGGCTGAAATTGCCACCAGGTGAAACTTGAAGGAAGCTGGTTTCAAGCTTGATGCCTATAAGTGTACCAGGTAGTATAGCAGCTGAGGGTCTGAAGCTGATAGGGGTTCGATCTTTTTTGCTCTTGCACCAGAGGGAAAACTTCTTCCATTTGGCTGCACAAGTCTTCTTAATGTTCGTTTTTTTGGCCATCCTCAGTATCTTAAGGACCTGTTCAGAGCACTGTGAAGATGGAAACTCTTAACTCCTCAAGAACCAGGCCTTGAGGTGAAGAGAGTGTATGTCTGGGTACTGCACTCCTGTCTGAGGAAGGGTCAGTAGGGAGTGAGTTGGAAGCAGGTGACTGGCCTGCTGCAGGACATTGAGAGAAGGAGACGGTACCAGGCTTGCCTGGGCCAGTCAAGAGCCACCAGGATCATCGATGCAGGCTGTTGTCTGAGTTTCAGCAAAACCCTGAGCATCGTGGGAAAGGGTGGGAATGCATACAGGAACCTCTCTGACCAATCCAGGATCGAGGTATCCAGAGGAAGTGCTCCTGGGACTGGGGGCCTGCAACAGTACAGAGGAAGCTGAAAATTGAGGGGGGAGAGGCAAACAGATCCATGTCTGGTGTGCCCCACAGCCTGTACACTGTGGCTAGTACTTGCTTGTCCAGTGTCCATGTGCTCTGACTTTGACTGATGTGACTTAGAGCATCCGCCAGAGTACTGAGTTAGCCTGGGAGGTGAATAGCTGAGAGGCTGACTCCCAGGAGAATTGCTAGAGACCAGAGTTTCAGAGTTTTAAACAGAGTATTCCTGATCTGGTACCACCCTGCTTGTTTATGTAAAACATTGCAGTGGTGTTATCCATTTGAATTTGAACCGCCAGCCCTTTTATGCTCGGAGCAAATGAGAGCTAGAAAGACTGCTCTGAGTTCAAAAAGATTTATGTGCAACTGTGACTCTTCAAAAGTCCAGTTGCTGCTTACTGAGGCACCATCCAGATGTGCTCCCCAGCCCAAGAGGGAGGCACCTGTGGTGATCACCTTTGTGGGAAGAGGAGCTTGGAAGAGTACCCTACCTGTAAATTTGCAGAATTCTTCCACCACATCAGGTTTTGAGGAACTGCTCTGACACATGTATCAACTTTGAAAATGTGTTGCTTCTCCGAGACCAGCAAGCTCTGAGGTAGGCTTGCAGGAGTCGATCCTTAGCCTGACCCCTGGGACTACTGCGGTCATAGAGGCCATGTGTCCCAGAAGTTTAAGGAAATGTTTGGCTGGTTTGGGCTGTCCCTGGATGAAAGAATCTGCCACCAATAGGAAACTCTGAATTCTTTCCTGTGGGAGGAAAGCATGTCCCCTCCAAGTGTCCAGCTGGGCCCCTATGAAGGTGAGCAGCTGGGTGGGTTCTGGGTGGGATTTCTTTAGATTTACCAGGAAACCCAGAGACTTTAGAGTGCATTCTGTGAGGAAAGGGACTCCTTGACCTGACAAGGAGACTTTGCTACTACAAGCCAGTCATCCAGATAGGGGTGAGAGCAGCGCCCAGTCTCCTGAGGTGTGCTACTACCATCAAGTAGACACTTGGTGAAGACTCTTGGGGCCTAGGACACACCAAAGGGCATTGATAGTGACCAAGGAAGTTTGAACCTGAGAAACTTTCATGCGATCTCATGAGTATGTAGAAGTAGGCATCTATTAAGTCCAGGGAGGCTAGCCAGTTTCCCTGCTGTAAGGACTGTATGACCAGTGACAGAGTGACCATTTTGAATTTGGGTTTTCTCAGATGTTTGTTTAAATATCTGAGATCTAAGATAGGTCGCCACTCCCCAGTTTTCTTTTGTGTCAGAAAATATCTGGAATATAGGCCCTTGCCCTTCTCATGGGCAGGGACCCTCTCCACTGCTCATAAAGCCAGAAGGTTTTGTACCTCCAATTCCAACAGTGGCACCTGTGCTGTGGACAGAGGTCTTGACACCTGGGTATGCTTGAGGTCTATCATCTGCTTGAACTGTAGTGGCAGACCCTTCTCCACTATCTCCAGCACTCACTTGTCCAACGTAATGAGGGACCAGTGTTTAAGATAGTGGGAGAGTCTGCCTCTCACCAGATGCGGGGAGGCGACCTGGACACTCACATTAGGACTTAAGACTGTGAGGCAGATGGCTGGGTAGAGGTGACTTCTTTGGCCCCTTCTGACCCTGCCTCTCAAAGATCCCCTGTACTGACTGAAGTCAGATTGGGGATAGGGACTGTAAGGCCTGGGAACAAAACTTCTGCCCCTACCACCCCTGGGATGGGATCTCTGAGGGGTAGTGGGCTTAGGTTTGGACGACTGGCTCTGCCAGGAGGCCTTGTACTCATCGACCTTCTTCATGTAGTCAGTGGTTCTGTAATCAAACAACATATTTTGATCACAGGGAAAATCCATGGCCTTGTTCTGAGTGTCTGTGGTCAGACTGGTTGTTCTAAGCCAGGCGAAGTGTCTCAGAGAGATGGCATGGGCCATCACCCTAGAGGCTACATCACTGTTGTCTGCCATGTGGAGTTGGTACATGGTAGCTTCCAGGGCAGTTTTTATCATATCCACCAGCTCCTGCACCATAGAATCTGATCCACTGCACTGGTATTGTGGTATTTTTCTAAATGTATTATAGATAGGGACGACCAGGACCTTGGGGGATGAAAGACCTCTCATCTCCCTATAATCTTCATCTTCATTGGCATCCTGGTTGGGCTCCTAGTAGATAGGTCCAGGATGTCCAGCATATTTTGTATGAATGTAAACATAGAGGAAGGATCCTTATGGTCACTGGGAGATCCCCAAGATGAGGGTCTGGGACTCCTGGGGCTCAAGGACCTCAAAATCCATGTGAGAGGCATCATAAAATGAATCATCATCTGTGTCACCCTCATAGTCTACAGAAGAAACTGTGGAAGACAGCTTGCCAGCCCCAGCAAATAAAGGCCCATCTTTTGCAGGGTCTAAAACAGTTGCCATGCTTTTTCTGTACTTTGCACTGACAGAAGAACCTGCGCAGACTTTGCTTGTAACGTTTTGTTTTTTCTGTATGCTTTAAGCTGCCTGTTGTCTCACTATTGGCTTTTCCAGGAGCAACGGGAGCATTTTTGTCTTGACAGAGTTTCTTTAGCCACTTCATCAGTGGCTTGATCAAGCTTCCTTTTTTCATCACTTCTATTATTTTTTTAATTTGTGAGGAACTTCAATCATCTTTGGAAGCTTTATTTTTTGACTGGGATCTGGAGGGTTCCTCAGCACCTCTGCTTTTAGTATCAGTACTTTTGGATATCCCCTCATCAGAAGCCTTTGATTTATCCTCAGCCATAATAATCAAAGGTTTGTCTGCTATGTTTGCCAATTTAAGCAAAGCAAACCAGTCCTGGACCTTCCGAACTGAGTGCAGGTTTCTGTAAAATGCCACCAGCCAGTCCTGCCCCAGTTGATTAACTCTGTCTATTTTAAGTGCCTTTTTTTTTCCCGGTTGTAGAACTGGGATCTATACCAGTGCCAGTTTTAACAGAAAATCCAGCAATACTGGTCAGCTGCCACAGGTTGCTGCTGGACCCTTACGGACAGTCCTGCGACAGATGATGCCACAGGCCCACTTATAGAACTAAGGGTTTCTCGTAATTGTCAATCCTGAGGGAAATTGCAAATCCCGAGAGAAACCAGTACAAAGCCCCCTGATCCAGTGCTTCAAACCATCCACAGCACTGCCGCCCCTGCTGATCCCCACTGCCCGCTCACCACTCCCTAAAGCCAGCTATTTAGTGCAAAGCCCCCTGATTGGCTGCTTCCAGCCATCCACAGCACCATGGTATCTGCTGATCCCCACCGCCCATTCCCTAAAGCCAGCTACACAGGTACGGTCCTATGAGGTGCCTAATTGTTTTTCAACTTTCGGCGCTTTTCCTTGCTGGCTCTCCTAATTGGCTGACTCCTCAGCGACTTGCTTCCCTCTCATTGGTGCACCACGGACACTGCAGCCCAGGCTGTAGCTCGACTGCATCTCTGAACCGCCTCAAACTTATGGCGCTTTGGGAGCAAATTTTAAACTAGGATCCGCTCATTACTCAAATTTAGGGCATTGTACACTCTAACAGTGGTAGTTATATCTCTCCTTAAAGTGAATTGCTAAGGGGTCTTAGGAGTTCTATGTTAAGTTTAAAGTGAATTACTAGGAGCTTTGGAATTATAATTAAAGGTGAATTGTTTAGAGCACTGGGAATGCCACTGGAGTTAGAGAGAAGTGCTAGTAACTTTAGAAGTACTGTCCTACAATGTATAGCTGTAAACTGATTGTTTAATTACGTGCTTCCGCACTACTGTTGCTTGCATCCTATGTCCTTAATCTTTTCTCACTTCACCCTAGCTTTCTGTTGTAGAGCACTCATCCTATCTGCTCACTGGCTCCGGTACCTTAAACTCTCTCTCTCTCTCGCCCATAAAACTCTCTACTCTCTCATCCGAATTCCCTTATTTTCTTTTTTTTCCTGTACCACTTTTGTTGGCTCTAATATTTCCACTCTGCCCTCCTAACCCCCCCCCCACAAGCTTCGCGCCATTCAGCCCAGCCTCCGATTGCTTTCTTTCTTCCCTTGCCTCGCAGTGTGAAACTCGCCCCTCTTTGACTTAATTGCCCTGCCGATTTAGTGGCACCCTGGTGATCATTGGTTCTCCTGTCTCCAGTCTCTCTCCACCCCCAACTCTGCCGAATCCTAAATTAATTATTTTTTCTTTTCTCCTCCACAGTGCAAAGCCCCCCGATTGGGTGCTTCCAGCCATCCACAGCGGCGCAGCACCTGCTGATCCCTGCCACCCGCTCTACTGCTCCCTAAAGTCAGCTACACAAGTACGGTACTACGAAGCACCTAATTTTTTTTTCAACTTTCGGTGCTTTTCCTTGCTGGCTCTTCTAATTGGCTGACTCCTCAGCAACTTGCTTCCCTCTCATTGGTGGACCATGGACACTGCAGCCCAGGCTGTAGCTCGACCTGCATCTCTGAATTGCCGCAAACTCCTGGTGCTTTAGGAGCGAATTTTAAACTAGGATCTGATCATTACAGATTTTTGACCCCCCCCTCCCTCACCCCCACCACTCTTAAATCCTCTTCCCGCCCTTATTTCCTGCTGCACATGCTGACACGCCTGCTCTTAAAGGAGCCAGCGCCAGCCCTCTTCCCTCACCTGGAGGACTGCTTTTATTTCCTGCTGCACATGCTGGTACACGCCTGCTCTTAAAGGAGCCAGTGTCAGCACAAGCGCCATCCTAGCAATCCTGCTACCATACACGTGATAGTACTCCTGGTAACTGCTAACTGGAATTCTAGGCATCTCACATAAAATCAACTCATGCCAGCTGTGCCACTTAAAATGCCGCTATCAGTTCTATGACACTGCATACTCCGCACTCATGCTGTCACTGCTCCCCTCCATCGCCCCACACCTGCAATACTGAAGAAATGCAATCTGATAAACCTCCCACAATAACTGTCTCAGACTACATTTATTCTCCTAATTCAGGAACCAGCTATACAGATATCACTAACAGAATTCCTCCAAGGAGAGCACTCTGGCAAGCAGAACTACACTGTCCCCGTGGTTCAGCAGAATTTGCTCGTAATCTCTACAAAGAGAACATGCATAAAACCTATACCTACAACAGATCCCAGGCCTTAAAAATCTAAAACTGCAAGCCATGAGACTAGCCTGGCTGCTCCTATTGCTCTCGGGTAATGTACATCCCATCCCAGGACCTGGCGCTGGATCTAACATATCAACATCAGTAAAGAGGACAGGGGGATTAGCTATTGCGGCCATCAACATCTGTAGCCTTTTGGCAAAATTTGATGCCCTGCAGATCTGGACCAGTCAACATAAGCCTGATATACTATCAGTTGTTGAAACCTGGCTCACACCAAGGATCTCTGACCTGGCAATCCAGCTGGAAGGCTATACATCCTTCAGGGTGGACAGACTAGGGAAATGTGGGGGAGGTTGTGTCATCTACGTTAAGGACTCCCTCCAAGGCAGAGCACCCCCTATCCCACCAACAGGAGGATGCTCACAACGGCTTGCTGTCCAGCTGGAACTAGGCGCCCATGGTAAATGCCTTACCCTTATATCAGTGTACATTCCCCCAAGGATCAGGCCTCTGGCTTCAGACTTGCCTTTGAATATCTATCTGAGCTATACCATAACTCGGAAGTTCTAATGCTTGGGGACTTCAATATAAATTGGCTATCTCCAGAAGCGGCACCATATAAGGATGCTATTGCAGCTATAGAAATGGTCCAACTCATTTAGTCCACCACACAGGTAAACTATTGCAATGGTGCAAGCACGTGGATTCTAACTAATCAGCCATAGAGAATTACTAATACCACTGTGCTAGCTGACACGATCAGCGATCTCTCATCCATGTTCTGTACCTGGACCAACAAGGCACCAAAAACCCAGCCCAGAACCATAACTTTGAGAGTGCTGAAACAAGGGCAGCTCATGACTCATAGATTACCTTTGTACTGCAAGACTGGGCAGGGGTCTATGCTGCCACAGATGTGGATACCGCACTACAATGCTTTATTGATATTTTTAATAAGGCCTGTAATATATTTGCCCCCTTTAGAATGCGGAAGATAAAAAGGTCCAGCAAGACATGGATCACCCCATAGCTCATTGATCTTACGAGGTCCAGGGACCACCTGTGGCACATAGCTAAAAGCATAGGGTCACAGGCCAATCTCCAAAATTATAAAACAGCCCAGAAATAGTGCACCAGTGCCTTTTCGCCAGGCCAAGAGATCCCATTTTAAGAACAAACTACATGATTCATAGGGAAATAGCCGCAGCTTCTAGGAAAACATCAAATCCCTAACAGGCAAGGCAAGGCAAGTAAAACACCCCACTCACTACTCAGTATCAATGGAGTAAATACCCAGGATCTGAAAAACATCACAGATGCTTTCAACAAGGCCTTCGCAGACCTAGGTGGAGGGCTTCCACTGGATTTTCTTCAACCCATGGTTAATTCCAACCTAGACAACAACGTAGCCCCATCAGCAATTCCAAATCCACACTTCAACCTAAAGATTCTCACCACAGCCAAGGCTAGAAAATATCTGACAAAAGTCCTTGGGAAAACTAGATCCAGTGGTGACTTGCTTGACCTCAAGATTTTAGAGCTCACCCTAGATGTACTACTGTCCCCCAACTAAGATCCTGAACCTCTCACTTATTATACAGGCAAGTTCCCACAACTTTGAAAGCAGCTGTGGTCACCCTGATCTTCAAAAGCGGTGACAGAACTAACCTTGCCAACTACCGGCCAATATCAATTCTTCCTCTTTCCAAAGCCTTGGAGAGGACAGTCTATGACCAGTTAGTTGAATACCTTGACAAGTACAACCTTCAAAGTCCGCAGCAGCATGGTTTTCAGAAGGCCCACAGCACCACCATGGCCCTGGTGGAATTGACTACTTATATTCATGATGCACTAGATTGGGGGCTCCTGGTGGGGGCTACGTTTATTGACCTCACCAAAGCCTTCACACAATTAACCACAATCTACTTCTATACCAACTGGCTCATATTGGGATTTCTGCTGATACACTGGGCTGGTTCCAGAGTTACCTCTCTACATAATGCAACAGGTCAAGATCCTGACGATTGTCAGACCATCGAACATCACCACCGTGTGCCCCAAGGCTCCATATTAGGCCCACTGCTATTCAACCTGTTTTTGAATGAATTCTAAAATATGCCAGAACAGCTGGCCCAGTGGCGCTGAGGGTTGAGGCGCTGGATGCCACACCTCGCACCACGCCAGCGACTCGGGTTTGGAAGCGGACCTGAGTCACTGGTGGGTCATCTGGGGAGATAGGCTTGCGTCCCACGACAGCTTGCCTTCTCTGGGCAAGGAACAGGCCGATGCCTGACACTTGCATGACTCTGAGCTGTGGCTCGAGTACTGCAAGCCCCACTAGATGGGGATGGAGGCTGCTAGCAGCATGGACGCCGGTACTTTGTGCCATGATATTGGGGAGTAACACGCTGTACAGGGAAGGGTAGAAAAATGGAAAATAGCCTGCCACTGCAGAGGAGATGGGAACCGAGACATGCCCATGATTTGCCTGTGCCTGCCCGATGGACCCTAGACAGATGAAATATAAGTAGCAGGGCATCTGCTCCCTCCCTCATCCCACCGAAGGTAAACCGTGGCTCCATGGGGCTTGGGGTCCATTCGGGTTGGATTGCAGGCAGGATGTCTAATGTCTCCCTGATGGGTCGGGGTGGCAGGCAAATAGGCGAAAAAAGAATAAAACATGCCAGAACAAACTACTCTTATATGCAGATGCTACTGTGCTTTACACCTCACAGTCAGCACCAGATGCTCTAGAAGAACTGATGCAAACCGATGTTAGTACAGTGGAAAACTGGTTCCTTAGCTCAAGACTCCTGCTTAACTATAAAAAACGAAAACAATGTTGCTTGCTTCACATCAAAACCACTTTAAATCCTATCCCATCAAAATGCTTAATATCAAGCACTAGATTCTGGATACAGTCAATGGCTTTAAATACCTCAGGGTCACCCTTGACTGCTCTCTTTCATATGGTCTACACATCGACCACATTGCTAAGGCAGCCAGTACCCATATAAGCCAGCTTTACCGGCACAGGCATTGCCTCACGGAGAGGGCCTTAAAGCTTGCTGTTAACAGCTCGGTTTTATTGGTCATAGACTATGGCCTGGTTGTTTATGGAGCAGGCTTGGACACTGCCCTTAAGAGAATAAATACTGTCCTCAACAAAGCCTGCAGACTCGTACTGGGCACACACCGCTTGACTCACACCTGTGAGCTACTCTAGCACTGGATGGCTAAACCTAAACAACAGGATTCAATATCAGGTTCGCTTGCTAGCTAAAATCTCTTCGGTCATGCACCCATAGACCTACAAAACTCCTCAGCTATTCCTTCAACCATAGACAAACCAGGGGAACGCAAAGTGGTCTTCCACATTCCTTTCCATCGCACTTCAGAGGGCAGCGATTCTTTGAGTATAGGGGCCCCTCTGGCTGAACTCCTCAGCAAAGTTCTAGTCACGGAACAAAAGCTAGGCCCTTCAAAACCAAATTACGAAAGTACCTAGCTGCTCTCAGCATGTGTGACTGTGACAGATAACCTTGTTTTCGACAGATAACCCTGAAACCCCCTCCTCCCTCCTTTCCTTCTATTTTAATTTCCCAACTCCCTAGCTCACTTTTCTCTTTTGTTTCTCTCTTTACCTCCTCTCCCGTCCCTGATCATCCCTTCTACTGATACCACACTATCATACATTACCCACTAGGGCTCACCCCCTCACTTATTTCTCTCACCCCCCTCCCGTATCATCCAATAACCTGTTTCCATTCCTCACCTTCTTACGAAACGCATTGGGTGGATTCACAAATTGCTACTACACCCCCCACCCCATGTTACTCTATCTCTACTTCTTCCCTCTCGCTAACCTCTAAACCATCGGTAGTTTTTAAAACAATGTTGAAAACTTATTTGCTTTCATTGGCCTTCCCGAATTAGAGTCGGATGATAATTATTTGATTTTATATATCTGTAAATCGGTTTTATGGTATTTTATTGTATTTATGGTTTGTACAGCACCTTGGTTTTGAAAGGCGCTATAAAAATATAGATGGATTGAATTGGATTGGATAAACTATCCTTCTCTTGAACTTTACCTGCACCAGCACTATTGTTCTCAGCAGTCTTAGGTTCAAATCCTTCCAACCTCTGTGGCTAGCCTCTCCCATTTGATTATTTTACACTGTTCACAGATACTGTACTCTGTATCATCCACAAACTGTTTGTACATAACTGTTGATATACAAACTCACTGTCTGAATATTTACCGCTGTATACTACCTGTATTTTGTTAAGTGTTATTGTCTATTGCTGTCTGTACCACTCTGACGTGGAGCCTTTGTAAACAAGCTTGCTAGCTCAAAGGTTTTAATCCGAGAATTCAAGAAAGAAGTAAAATAAATAAATAAAAACCCCAGGCACTATTAAGGTTTGAATTCCACTGCAGGTGCCTCGTGGTAACTCGCGAGGTCTGAGGTAAAAAAAACAAGGCAACTGTCCCTAATTCGATGGTTCATGCAAGAATTTGCATCACAAAAGAGAGGAACCATTGAAATTAAGCACCCATGATCAATTTAGTGTTAAAAATTAGCAGTCGCTGCAAAAATAAAGTCAAAGTAGCATAATTCTGCTAAAAATTAAAAATTAGCACAGTGCTAACGACAATTTAAAACTTTCACTCAGCATCTTATTAAAAATTAATTATGACGAAAACTGTACCCAGATAAGCACTAGGAGGCTGTCGACAAGAAAAATTTAGAAGCACCTCAGAGGCAATGTTGCTCAGTCCAGCGGAGAAAAAATTCTGAAGCCTTCAGCAGCTCTCACTCGGTTCACTCCCCCCCCCTCCTTTTTTTGATTGGCTATGGCCCTAAGCTCATTTAAATACAAATTATCTTTAAGGCATACCTCCGGGGCAATTGTACCTAGCCATCTAATTACTAAAGTTACTGCTGCTAAAGGACTCCTGGGGTAAGAATTGGGGGTTCTGAAGGTTGAAAAACAAATGTATGAGTTTAAACTTTACTGTTTGCTGTACTGTTATAGAAAAAGGATACTGCACGTGTGCTTAATTTCTGAAAATCAGAAGCTAATATCATTAGAGAATTAATAGAACGTTTTGGAAACCTGTTTGATAAAACAGGTTCTCACTTAAGGAGGGCGGTGTATGTGACAGGGTTGATCAGGACCCTGTCCCAGTTGTTATGGAGAGTTTGAATGCCGGGATCTGTTCTTTTCTTTCTTGTCTGTCTGGTTGTGCAACCAAATTTTCTTGTGAGACCTAGGACTTGATCACCCCGACAGGCTCGCAGTTCTTTGCCTCTCACTGTCTCTCAGTCTTCCCTTGCTGTTTTGTTTTTTTCCTCCCTTGCATATCTGCTGATATAAAAATATATGCAAATCATTATGTGGAAATGTAACTGATATTGGGATCCCTCTGTTTAGAAATTACATAGTGTTACTGTTGAAGTGCATATTATAGTTTGAGAAGACTGCAAAAAGCTATTAGGAACTCAAGGGGTTAACCTGAAATGTAATTTTTAAGCCTTTTGCAGAAGCTGTGAAAAGGGGCCTCAGTTCTGGGACATTGTGTTCCTGCCTGCACTTGCCTGAAATATACAAGAACATTTTAGAAAAAACAGGATGCTTGTTAAAGAGCTCCACTAAGATGATATATTATGATAGCTCCGACACTGTATAATGAGCATCGGCATATTGAGTAAACTCACCCAAAGATACAGTCCTAAATCACTGAAATGCCCGACGTATAAATTATGGGCATTTCAGTGAAATAAAGTGTAACATGGCCCTTGTTAGTCGACCAATGCCCACCTTTCATTACACAGTGGACATTCTAATATTAAAATCAACCCAAAAGCTGGAGCCCATTGACTATAATGGGTGTGCCCCTGCACTCCTAGCATATTTTCGTCATGCTAGTGAGCACGGGGTGGAGCAGGGCAGCCGAAAAAATAGGAAGTCCTTGGGATCCAGTTTAGTGCTTTTATGGATTACTTTGGGTGCAGCTTTGAATCATAGTACTGCTGTGGAGGGAAGGCACCTAAACATGGGGTGAAGGGCACTGCAAGGTATATTGGTGGATCTCTTTAAGAAGGGGTTGCAAGGACTTATAAAATAAAGCTGCAATTTCTTGCAGGACACACAGAGATTGAAGGAAAACTCCGATGGATCTTCTCTGTTTATTCTGCCTTTGTAAATAATTGTACAAAACAAATGTATTTTTTATGTTACTGCTAGTACAAACAAATACTTTTGCAACTTCTACAACTGCTTCTAGTTTTCCTATGCTTCCTGACCTGTGCCTCAATGACACAGAGCACTGCCTAAAGGGGACTAGTGGAGGCTGCTGTCCCTTAGCTACCTGCCCACTTGGTCCAGTGGGAACCCTGGGAATGGGAACCAAATAAGTCTGGCCTCTCATGGTCCCATTTTGTCCCATGGCGCTCCTGGACCTGACCACCTCAATACTACTCACCCTAGCCATACCACCATCAAACTGCCGCTGCCCATCCACCCCTTTGCTATTCTCACCTCCCTACTGCATTCCATCATTGTTCTTTCACCCTGAACCGTGTATGTATGTATGTATGTATCTATCTTTCTATTTATGTTTTTTTCATTCTGTTAAGCACACCAAGGTGCCCACCCCAGTACTGCTTCTTTCTCCCTACCCTACAGGTTGTCCAGTCCCATGTTTTTTGTTGTTGTTGTTGTTTAAACAATACGCAGACCAGGGTGCCCACACCTGGTACTGCTTCTCTTGCCCCTCTCCCCTCTTGGCCACCTGCCCCCTTCTGAATACATGGAGCACCAGGGTGCCCACACCCAGTGCAGCTGAACATCATCTCGACACTGGGGTTCCCAATCCCCAGTGTTGGCTTCTCTCACCCTGTAATAAAGAAAACTGTCCCTCATTGATCTTTTTTATTTCCATAATCTGTAAAAAAAAGAAAACGGTCCCTTGCCGCTCTGACCCCCACACACAAAACACACACACACACCCCACCCAACCTCTCACTCAGCACCCAACACCCCCCATGCACCCTTACTCACCTGAAGATGTTATGAGAGTACACTGAAATTTTACTATGCTCGCTTGTAACTGGTAATTTTAAATATTTTGACCCCAAATTTTCATCATAGTCATTTTTCACACCACCACATGAATGTGGCAGCTGTCATTTTTCAAATCCTGGCCAAATTTTATTTTTGCACCTATGGAGCAGAATGGCATTTTGTGGTGTGGAATGACGTTCAGCGAGGATTTGAAAATTTCCACCGCCAGTTCATGAGGTGGGGTAAGAAGAGGCTATGTTGAAAATTTGGGCTGGCAGTATAGCTTAAAGGTTAGAGTAATGAGCTGTGAATGAGCTTGGTACATCCAGCAGACCAGACCTGGGTTTGAGTCTCACAACCTCCACTTGCATACTGTGTGACTCTGAGCAAGTCATTTAACCACCCAGTGCTCCCAGGTCACCCCTGAAAACAGGCACTTGTGCCTAATAGGCCTACCGGTTACCAAAGACTAAAATAAAATAAATACAATAAAATGCAGGTTATGAATGAACGTTGCAGCATTTGACGTTCATTCATAATTTCACTAATTTTCAGTATTCTGACTCTGAACTTTCAACATTGCCATTTTTCCACACCACCTCATAAATGTGACAGCAGCAAACTCTTGCTCGATCTGTTGGGCCCAATGTCCAGCTTCTTCTGGATCAGTGAACTGGTACATGTGACCCAGTAGAAGATTCGGAGGCAAGCCAGCATTAACAGAGAGTGAGATACCCCTGAGCTTCGGAGCTTAGCACTGACCCCATTGAACTTTTTCTGGTGAGATCGCATAGCGAAGGATAGATCAGGGAATATATGGATTGTGCGTCCCTGAAAGTTCAAGTGATCCATCAATCTTGCCACCTGCAGGATGGCATCCCATGTATTGACTCCATCCATCACCACCAAAACAGTCCTGGGAAGGTCCTGCTGGGTCATATACATCCGTGGAGGAAATCGGTAAGCTGTACAAATGAGTAGCCAACTCTTGGGCCAGATAGGCGCACCAGAAACCACTTCTTCAAAAAATTGGAAAAGGTTCGCTCTGAGGCCCTCCGCAACCCAGCCAGACACATACTGGAGGCTCTGTTGGCACTTTCAAGAGCTTCTAGCCTGTAGCGCAGGGCGTGTATTTTCTTGCACCAGCTTTGTGGAGGTTGTTAGCTGGTGGCTTGTGATTCTGCTGTTGACATAGTCTTAGTGGCCACTTCAATTTTCACATCCTGCTCCCCGATTCTTTGCAGGATTGTTTCAATCTTTGTGTCAATGGCCTGCATAGACAGTTGTAAACCTTCCATGGCAGCTCCTACACTATGCGGTCTGGCATGGAGGCCGTGGCCTGTGACTCCATCAATGTGACTTCAAGGCCCCAGGACTTCCTTTGTTCGTCCTCCCTGGCACTATGTCTGACACCAATCTGCTCTGCTTGATGTGTACATTCAGTTTCTGCAGGTATTTCCAGCTGTTTATATACTTTTTAGACAGATTTTGAAGAATAAAGCACGCCCAGTTGCAGAGCAGCTCTGAACCACGCCTGCTCAGTAAGGTGCTCCACAGCACACACACCCCCGCGCCTTCTTTTTTATGTCATAATCTTAGAATCCTCCATGTTTTTTTTCTCTCTCTCCTATCCTCAATAAAATGTATGGATCTTGGCCATGTTTTTCCCCACAGGATTTCTGTTGTATTAGCTTTATATTAGGCATGGAATACAGCCGTAATATAAATGAACCAACTAGCTTAAGAAAAGAGCACACTAAAGGGGCAGTGTTTTTCTCTTTGCTTCAAGCTTTGAGTGTGTCTCACCTTCTACTAGAATCTGGGCAGCCAGCTTGCCCGGTGGTGCTGAGGATTGAGGCGCTGAATGCCACACCTCGCGCTATGCTGGCGACCCGGATTCAGGAACGAGCCTGGGTCATCAGAGGTCGGCTGAGGGGATGGAGTGAGCAGGACTGAGCAGCTGAAAGGCAGCTCTCCTCTCCTGGGGAGGAATCTTGTCGCCCCCCCATAGTCCAACTGCCCCCAGGTGAGGCCTGAGGGCTAGTACAGGCAGGAGGCAGCATGAACAGGAAGGGTACTGAAGGAACCGTGGCGTGCATGCCTCCACCTGCGTGTATCTTGACCGCCTTGTGGCGGGTTAAAAAAGGAGGAAAATGTTGGCGACCGGCAGGATGACGCCAGTCCCCTGCAGGCTCCACAGTACGGCTAGCTGGGCAATCGAGGTGAATCCTGGTGGACATTGGGGTGACTGGGTTGGGGGAAACCGGTAGAAAAGGGACGATCATCATATGGAGGTGTAAAAAATGTATATATAAAAAAAAAAAAGAATCTGGGTAGCCCTGGATGGCTAGTGGGAATCGCAATGCCACATGCAAGCTTCTTGTCACAGACCCCTGAATGACTGAAAGGTGATTGACTTCCTTCCTTTGCTATCCTGGACCCATAGTTAATCTGCTTATATGGTTCTTTGCACATTACTGAGCCTAGCGTTGAACCATCACGTCACATCCAAAACTTATTCGAGAAGACATCCTTTCGCTGTTGCCCCCCCGCATATAGGAACTGCGAATGGATTCATGTAGTATCTCACTCACTGAGCTGGTAGCAATATAACCCTTTAATTACATGCAAAACCTTTATTTGTTGGTGCTGACAGACTCCTTACATGTAATTGGTACTCGTTTAGTAAGCTCAGTTGCTGGCACCTTAGTTTATATGGTTTACCTATGCCGAGTTGACAACACAGTTGTCGAGAGTTCGACATAGAGATCCCCAATGTCGACAGGTGAAATTTCACCTATCCGACATTGAAGTGTTTCTCGGAGGGCTGTCCTCTAACCCATGTGCAGGGGTTGCACTCTTAATTTCTTTTAAAGGATTATCAACTCTGAGTCAGAGTTAACTTGAAGGGGGGGCGCGACACAGCCGTAAGGGCTACAAATTTCACCTCAGGTCCCCCACAGCGACAGTTTCCGAAAACCCGTCAAAATTGTTGCTGTGGAGGATTTCGAATAGAATGTTTCGATGTGCAGTCGGCACACCGTTTATACTGGTGTATTAGCACACCAGTCTAAAAGACTGTTTTGTCTCCTTGTTTTTATGGGGATTTTACTAGCTAGTAATTGTCCTGTACATATGTTCTACAACCTCCATTTTTCCTTTTTCTTTTGTTGTATTTTAGAGATAAAATGTATTCATTAGATATGGGTATTTACTGTTATTAAAGTGCAACCAGCGATAACAAAATGTGTTCCATCGTTCTGCAGTGTATCTTCTATTTTGATAACCACTTAGTCATAGTTAGTTTTAGGGTATTTAAAGAGACAAGATTTTTGTTCTTAATTTAAGACTTATGTTATTGTTTACTGGTATTTGCTGTTTACACCTAAGGTGTTTAAATGTTGGCTATTTAATTTGGTGATACATCACTTCTAGACAGCAGCACACAACTTCTGTATAGCATCTTGGGACGTCAGAGGTTGGGGTCCCAAACCAAAAGGAAAACAGTTCTACATCATCTTCAAAAGGAAAATGTTGATATAGCTTTAGTACAGGAGACTCATCTGCTCCCTCAAGAAGCACAACAATTGAGCAGAACTTAGGTCGGGTTAACAGAATTTAGTTGTTACAAAACCAAAAAGAAATGTACCCCCAGTCAGCCCATTGGCGCTGTGGTAGGGTACTGCTCAAGACGCTGGTGACCCACGTTTGGGAATGAGAGAGGGGTGCAGGGACCGGCCAGGAGATGAGGATCAAGCACTCAGGAGGATGCTCTCCCTCTCCCCCTCTGGGAAGGGAGGGTTGCCGGCTGCACTGCTCCTCTGCCACCTGGGTGATCATGGGTGGTAGTGCAGTCAGAGAAGCATAGTTGGAGGGCAGGACGCAGGTGGGTGCCACATACTAAGCACGGTCACATGCATGCACGTGCACACGTCTGAGAGGGGGAGGAGACCCAGAAAATGGGAAAACAGCCCCCAGCAGCATGAATACCAGCTCATTGCAGACCTCACCCCGGCAATGTGGTACTCCTCCATCTGGGACCTGGTCTGTGTGATAAGAGGCTCGGTCCACCACCCTCCTAGCCCATAACCCCCCAGGGTAGGGGAGAGAACATGGAGGATGGAGTGCATGGCAAGCCCACAAGAAGCTGGGTGACGGGGCTGGGGGAGCAGGGATGAAAGTGGGCCAGGGTCCAAGGGGGGGAAGAAAGGTACCCCCCAGGGAATTATGTGACTCTAACACAAGATATCTGTTATGTATCCTGCCTACTGCAGCAAAAAATGATTATGCGATCCTGTCTCACCCTTAACTACCCACCATTTGGGAGTGACGCCACGGCCAACCAAATCTATAGGATGGAAAAATTACACACTCCGAAATGACAGCGTGGAACTATGCTCTTCTCACTGGAATAGGTTAACACTGCACATCATGAGCATAGACAGGAATGTGTTCTGTAGTACTGGGTCCCCTGCTAATATACTGTACTGTACCTCATGGTCCTTCCACAGTAACTGTCATACCAACATCACCTTTCTGCAGCTGCAGCAGAATTGGTCTGCTCTGCTGTCCTGGCCTGCCCTGGGCACTCCTCCCCAAACCCTGTAAGAGAAGACAATAGAAGCAATACATTAATTCTTGCTGACTGGAAGGTAGGCCAGCCTCTATTAATATTCCATAGGTGCGGAACCGAGGGGAAGGAGTGGTAGCCACTCCACTTTTATTTCTGTATGGCAA
Organism: Neoceratodus forsteri; assembly: GCA_016271365.2. Lineage (NCBI taxonomy): Eukaryota > Metazoa > Chordata > Ceratodontiformes > Ceratodontidae > Neoceratodus > Neoceratodus forsteri. The sequence continues at coordinate 659,327,461 of CM028138.1, forward strand.
AACTAGTACAGAAAAAGTGCCCTTGTCCCTCATAAGTGCCCTTTGATTCTCAGCCCCCAGCTTTTACCATCTTCCGGCACCCTTGTAATACTCCAACACTTTCCTGGTCTGTCCCCGTCTCACCTCCCCTCTTTTACTCTTATCCCTCCCTCCTTTGTTGCCAGCTCATCTCCCTATATCTTGAACCCTATCCTGAACCTTGCACTCTTTTCAACCCTCGCTGTCACAGCTCCCCATCCCCTGCTCCTTATCCCTCCGCACTTTTCAGTTGTTATATTCTCTAGACTTGTCTGTTGTGCTCTGCTCAAGATTATGCTCACTGTGTTTACTGCTGTACTGATTTGATTTGTATGTTATCAATACCTTGACCTGATTTGTTTGTAGCCAGTTGCTGCTCATCCAATGTATTACCACTTTGTTTTATCCTGATGTCACCTGCTGTCTGTTTTACCTATAATGTCTTCCTTGTAACCTCCGGTCGTAGCCTGAAAATATTTATCTTCATGGCTAACGCACTTTACCCAGTTAACAAAAACTAAATAAATAAATTTGCAATACGTGAACCCCCAACGCTGTACATTATGGGGTGGAGGGAACTTTAATTTAGTCACCTGTTTCTCCCTTAAGCATGTACAAAATGAAGAATCAAGACCGCATTGTTGAGTCTATGTTTTATTGAGTACCGAGCTGAAAGTTGTAGACATGGAAAATGTTTACATTTGCAAACCAAAAAGGCAGGGACTTCAATTTTAATTGAAGGAATCCTTTCTTCAAGACAACCACATAGCTGACCCCGAGGGCTATATCAATTTCGTGAGGGACCCTGAATGGGAGAAAGACAGCGATCTGTAATGTTTCGCCCAACATGGACCACTCTATTTCCTTAATGGACTTACTGCAGTACCTATGACGATGCTGACATTATCTGTGGTGGAGATTTCAATGAGGTTCTTGACCCCCTTTTGGACAGGAGCCACACACTGCCGCCCTAATTTAAATAACCCAAGGAGGACTCTCAAACAACTCCTGACTTTTAAGGTTAGCAGATGCATGGCACCTTCTGTACCCTGATGAGAAGGACTATACTTTTTTTCCTAGTAGTCATAACTCATACAGTAGAATTGATTATTTATCTCCAGGCCTAACTTCTACATTAATATCAGCAGGTATTAAAATTATTATAATTACCGGTGATCCTATTTATCAACCAGATTAGCGGTCTGTTCCAACGCCATAATAACTGGATTTCGGGTCATTATGCTCCAAAAAGCCATAATAACCCGAAATCCGGTTATTATGGTGTTCTCGGAACAACTTTCAGAGGAGAAAGGATAGCAAGTGACTCAGTGGCTTCAGAAGACTTAACACAAGCGTTAGCGGGCATTGCTACAGGAACGTTCGATAATGCTTGCATCGAGTCTTCTGAAGCCGCTAAGCCACTCACTCTCCTTACTCTATGCTCAGTGACTTCTTTTATTTACTTATTTTAGTCTTTGGTAACCGGGTAAGGCCCACTAGGCAGAAGTACCCGATTTCAGGGGCGACCTGGGAGCACTGGGCAGTTAAGTGACTTGCTCAGAGTCACACAGTATGCAAGTGGAGGCTGTGAGACTCAACCCAGGTCTGGTCTGCTGGATGTACCAAGCTCAGCTCATTACTCTTACTTCTAGGCTATACTGCTAGACCAAAGTAAGGAAAGTATCTTGAAAATAAAACCAGCATGTTTTTCACACTGGACACTACTGTATTAATACATTTTTGGGTTTATTGTTTACCACAACAAACACCACTCAGTCACGCTTCATGGAGGGCCCCTCCATGTCACTTGCCCTCGGCAGGTAAACAGTGGTAGTCTATGCACCATCAATTATGAAAAATAAAGAACAGGTAGGGGTGTGTTTATGGATTTTTTAAACACACCTTGTTATGTGATGACCTCATAAATCTCTCGAGCATGCCTAGGTTTATGGGTCATCTCACACCTCGGTGTGTAAAAAAATCCATAACACACACTTACTTATCCATTACTCTCTATGTAATATCTGATCATGGCTTAGTTACCATTTCTATTACTGTTAGTAAAGAGATTAGCAACGGACTATGTTGGCGGTTCAACACCTCTCTACTGAATGATGAAAACTTCAAGAAACACATAGAAAAAGCTGTCTCAGATTATTTTTAAATAAATGACCAGCCTTTTTGGACTCTCTGTGCCTCTAGGGAGTGCAGGTCCTGGGGAGGGGGGAAGGACAGAGAGTTGATGTTTTTCTTTCTTCTTTGTTTTTTAAGAGGATTGGGGTTTGTCCTTACTAGGTTGTGTTTGTTTGATTTGTTAACATTCTGGGCCGATTGGAAGGATGATGCAGGCGTGCACCAAGCCCTGCTTCATCTCAAGAATTTTTGGCGCAGCTGTGTCAAAGCTGTGGTGCAATGCAGCCTGATTCAAGACGGGTTGGTGCAGTTGTGACTCTTGCCCTTATTTACTGCAGCTTGCTCCAAAGGTTTGGCACAAGCCCCATAAAATGCATCCCCTTGACACACAGGTAGATCAGGGAGAGCTGGTCTTTACCCACCGCGCCTGGTACACCTGATCATGAATTGTGATCGGTAGCCACATGTTCTGCACAAACCCCGAGCCGCCTGTTCGGCACACTGGGAATTGCAGCAGACGCAACCTTGGTGAATCGGCCCTCTGTCCTGTTTAATTCTCTTTTCCTTTGTTAATGCTGTTTCTCTTTCCTACTTGTTAAAATGTCAGTAAAGCAGAGGTAGCGCAGCTGCTCTCGATGCTGATGACCCGGTTTCGGGAACAAGCTTGGGTAGTTGGGAGGGCCAGCTGGGGGGAGGAGGGTGGGACATCGCCAGTGCTTGGGTGACCCTGTGCGGCAGCTAGAAGGTCAGCAGCTGAGACTGTATCTGTAGGGAGGCATGTCAGACATTTGGTGTGCCACCCTAACATCATTGCACGACATGCCTCCTGGGGAGAAAAAAAACGCGGAAACACCGGAGGGTCTGAATCCACAGAATGACATCGGAATCACATGGCGGACACCCTGCCACTACCTGGCCTCCTGCTTCCATGCTACCGACCAGTCTCAATTGGACGGGAAGGCCCCCTCAGTGTCCCCATCCTTGATGGGTGACGGGGGATGTTCTGGAGTAGGGTCAGTCCCAAGGTGGGGGTGCGGGTGGAGCATGCTTGGACAGATGGCAGGTGGACACAGAGTACAGCAAACAGAAATTAATAAAGAAGCCATCCCACTGGTGCAGCAGTAGTGCTACCATATGCAGGCGCTGACGGCTCAAGGTCAGAAGCGACCGTGGGAGTCAGAGGGTTGGCCGGGGGAATCGAGCCTCCCAGGATGGCTCTCCTCCTCTGGGGAGGAAGGGGATCAGTGGCCAGTGTTAGCCTGGCCGCTAGCGCTGCCTGGGGTTTGGCACCGACACTACACTGGGGGGGAGGTGGAGCAGACGCCTGGCGTGCTGCGCACAGGAGTGTGCGCGCCACTACCACTGGTGCCACTGCATGTCCCTTCCTCTGCGCCTCGGGAGAACAGAAAAGCAAAAAACGAGGAGCATAAAGAAATTCATAAAAATAAAACATTTCAGTAAAGTATACGTAATAAAAAAAGAAATGACAAGTGTCAGACATCATATGTACTCCTCTGGGGTGCTTTTAAAGTTTACTTCAAGGGGAAAATAATAAGCTTCGCTTCCAATGAAAAGAAAAATTCCCTTAAAGAACTGGCTGAGAAAGAGACCAAACTTAAACAAATAGAACTGGAATATTTATTTGTTTGAAAATGTTTCACCAGGAAAGACAACATGAGCTGTATACAGCTCGTTTCCAGAAGCATCCTGGGGGACGGGGTTACTAGTGGGGAGCAAAAGAAAATCAAAAGACAGGCAATATAAAACAGTATAGCACACGAACAACACATTATTAGCTTGGACATTTGGACAAGCAACTAAACGCAGTATTATTAAGGCAAAAACACACAGGGTTACAATACCATAGGCAAAGGAGTATAATAGCTAACAAGGGAGGCATAGATCCTAACGGAGTACACCTCGAAGTGCTAGATAAGGCTGGCAGAGTGCAGGAGTACCAAGTGCTACGTAGGGAGGTAGGATGGGAGTGTGAAACAAGGGGAGTGGGAAGGAGGAGGAAGGAGAGTGCAAGAGATGAGGAGAGTGAAACAGAGGGAGTGGGCGGAGAGAAGGGTGGGGAGGCATGGGAAGCCAGGGAGTTACATCCCCTCAGGATGTTGAGAATCCTGTAGGGGGGAATGGACCCGGACAGGAAGGCAGTTGAGGGGAGGAGGTGGGTGGAGGAGGCACAGTAAGTCAGTGAGGGGGGGGGAGTACGTCCCTTTAGGATGTTGAGAACCCTGCAAGGGGGTATGAACCCAGACAGGCAGTAAGTGAGAGAGAGGGAAGAGGGGAGAGGGCAAGGCAAGGCAGGGGGTTGCACCTCTCCAGGATGCTGAGAACCCTGCAAGGGGGTATGAACCCAGAATTGAAGGAAGTGAGAGAGAGGACAGGGGAAAGAGGAGGGGAGGAGAAGGCAAGGTGGGTGCGGGTTACACCCTTCAGGATGCTGAGAACCCTGCAAGGAGCTATGAGCCCAGACAGGAAGGATGTGAGCAGAGAGGGGGAGAGAGAAAGGGAGGGGGGGAAGAAGGCAAGGTTGGGGGGTTACACCCTTGAGGATGCTGAGAACCCTGCAAGGGGTCTGTACCCAAATAAGGAAGGAAGAGAAAGAGAGAGAGAGAGAGAGAGAGAGAGAGAAGGGAGAGGGCAGGGGAAAGAGGAGGGGGAGGAGAAGGCAAGGTAAGCCAGGGGGGTTACACCCCTTCAGGATGCTGAGAACCCTACAAGGAGGTATGGGCCCTGACAGGAAGGAAGCGAGAGCCGGAGGGTTATACCCCTTCAGGATGCTGAGAACCCTGCAAGGAGTTATGAGCCCAGACAGGAAGGATGATGGGAGAGAGGGGGAGAAAAGGAAAGGGAGGGGGAAGAAGGCAAGTAAGTTGGGGGTTACACCCTTGAGGATGCTGAGAACCCTGCAAGGGGTCTGTACCCAAATATGAAGGAAGAGAGAGAAAGAAGGAGAGGGCAGGGAATAGGTGGTGGAGAAGGCAAGGCAAGCTGGGAAGAACACCTCTCCCAGAGGGTGTCCGATCTGGGAGGGTGGACTTAGAGGTGGCACACAGTCATGGGAAATTACACCCTAGGATGCTGAGAGCCCTGTGAGAGGTGGACTGAGCCTGGAAAGGAAGGGAGAGGAGGGAGGAAGGAAGAGGGGAGGAGCAGTAAAGAGGTGGTGGGGAGGGTGGTGGGAAGGCTGTCAGAGAACCTGAAAGAATACGGGTGTTGGGCAGGTGGGGAGGGGATTGGGAAAACAGGGGTAGAGGGAAGGGTACTATAAACAGGGAAAGGTTACAACCTCTGCCAGACTGCAAGAAATAATGTCACCACAGTTGCAATAAATGCAATAGATTCAGCAAAAGCTGAATATGCCCTTGCCATGACTAGGTATAAGTTTTAGGAGTCAGGCAAAAAATCTGGTAAACCTTTAGCTGTTTTTTTTTTATTATTATTTATTTATTATTTATTTTAATTTTGGTAACCAGGTAAGCTTACTGAGACGGACTGTCCCTTTTTCAGGGGCGACCCCGGGAGGGTACAATGGGAGGTACAAAATAAAATGATAACAGTAGTGAAAGGAGTATACTGGCACGTAGTCAGTGGTTAGTTAGTAAAATAAAATAAATATAAATAGTATAAATTACAAATCTCACAATATAACCTAAGATTAAATCAATAGTAATGGATGATATACAAGGTATACGATCGAGTTACACATGAGTAGAGAAATAAACACAATATAGTATAAATTACGGATCCCACAGAAAACCTAAGGGAGGAAAAATTAGTCACAGAGATAACTATAGGCAGATGACTTAAGAGTAAGGGTACAAGACACAGTAAAGGTAATGTCAATAGGAGGGAAGCAAAGAGAAAAGTAGGTCAATGCAAGGTGCGAGAGTGCAAAACGACATTAAGGATGGCAGGTAGAGTGGGTAACACATAGAGGAGGGAGGAAGAGGGGCGAGGTGAGCAAAAAGGGCTGTAGGTGGGGACCACAAGTACAGGAGCAGACTAGGTGGGATCTAAGAGAGTGCTTGAACTGATATAAAGAAGGGCAGGTTAGGATTGTAGGTGGAGGAGTTCCAGAGAGGGCCTCAAGAGAGAGGTCTCTGACCAACCTAGGTGGGGTTTAGGGATTGCTAGGTGTGGAGGCCAGCCAACCTTAGCGACTCCAGTCACCATTGTGCTCTGGATAAGGGTTTTAAGATAGGGAGGAGGAACATGTGTACCAGTTTAAAGATCAGACACAGGGTGGAGTATTGCAGTCTAGCTTCGAAGGAAGGCTAACCAAGAGAGGCAAGGACAGAGCAGTGGTGCTCCCTAGAATTTGTACCAAGAGCGAAGCATCCAGTCCTATAGTATGCTTGTTTTAGCCAGGCAAGGGAGGAGATCTGGGCAGAATGGAGAATAGGGGCTCCATAAGAGATAAGAGGTAGCCAGCCTGGTAGGGCAGAGTTCTGAGGCACTGGATGCCTTAACTCGTGCTATAATGGTGGCCCAGGTTCGAGAACAACCTTGGGTCGTCAGGGTGCCGGAATGGGGGGAGGGAGGGAGGAGCAGGATCAAGCAGCCCCACACATGTAAGAGATGGGGGTTGGAGAAAACAGGGGTTAAAAGCCTAAAAAATGCATATTGGACAAAAAGAAATAAGAGGTAGAAGAGAGGAAGAAGCTATGGCCAGGTGAGACGAGGGAGTTAGGTAGGAATGGAGGTGATAACGGAGGCGTAGTTTCTGGTGTAGGGTCCTGACAACAATGATAACATGGACATCAAAGTTGAAGTCTAAGGTGATACCTAGGTATTTAAATGACTGCAGCAGTTCAAGAGGGTCACCACGGGAGGAGTTAATCGCAAGGGGTGGGTGGACAAGTGAGGTTGGGGGTGCGGTGATAGAAAAGACTTAGTTTTCTTGGTGTTGAGTGCAAGAAGATTGTTGAGAAACCGTGATTCAAGGCTCCGGAAATTCATTTGCAACTGGTGGTTCAGCCAAGTCAGGTCGGAGAAGGACCTGTACAAGATGGCATCATCAGCGACAGCTAAACTGATACAACACTGCAGTGCTGAGGAAGTTCATTAATAAACAATGAGAACAGGAGGGGGCCAAGGACAGACCTCTGGGGGATCCCATCCAATATGGAACTGAAAGGGGAAGTATGGCCGTCCCATTTCATGCACTGAGTACGGCCAGTGAGGTAACTGGAGAACCAGTTTAAGGATAAGGAATCGAGGCCTAAGAATAGTAGTTTTTGGAGTAAAAGATTATCATTAACGAGGTCAACAGCCTTGGTTAGATCAAGAAATATAGCACCAGTGACCAAGCCTTTATCCATGGAACTGAAGATGTCAGAAGTTACCTTGATGAGGGCAGAGTGGGTACTATGGGATTTATGGAAACCATGCTGATAAATGGAGAGAGAGCTATTAAGCTGTAAGTAACATTGGAGTTGAGAGTGCATGATTTTCTCCTGGATTTTAGCAAGAGGGCAGAGGATGGAGATGGACCGATAATTCTAGAAAGTAGAGTTAGGACCAATCTTGTGGATAGGGACTATCCATTTCTATAAAGAATTATACTCTCTAATGTATCTGATGTGCATCTCCATACTAAGAGAGTCTGTAGAGATCCCTACCTTAAATACTCAGGAGAATAGTTATTATTTCAGCCCATCACAGTAGACAAATTGTACAGGTCATCAAGGACCTCCCTAATAATAAGACCCTTGGCCCTGATGGCATTATAAAACACTGGGACCTTTTATGCCTGAGTATCTTGACAAGGGTGTTCGATGAGGCATACAATAGGAAGGCTCTAGCCCTAGCTGACTCCCTGAATTTGGCCTTCATTACCACTAAATAACAAAGAAAGAGCCACAACTTTGTGAAGTTGTGAACTGCCCATTGTTACACTGTAGACCCTAACATGGAAACACAGAAGTTGACAGCAGATAAAACCGCAAGGCCCATCCGGTCTGCCCATTTTCTCTACCTTATGAATGTGCCATAGGCCTTTACTCTGTCAATATCCTATCTATTCATACTCATCTGTATTGCTCCCTTATGCCTATCCCATGCCTGTTTGAAGCCCTGCACTGTATTCATGTCCACCACTTCCTGAGGTAGGCCGTTCCATGCATCCACTACCCTTTCTGTGAAAATAACTTTCTCACATTACCCCTTAATCAGCCTCCCTCTAATCTCATGCCGTGTCCTCTTGTCCTGCTATTTTTCTTATATTGAAACATGTTAGACTCTTTCGCCTTGTTAATGCCCTTAAGATGTGTGAATGTTTTGATCATATCACCTCTCTCTCTCTCTCTCCCTCCTTTGCTCTAGGGTATACATATTGAGCTCCATTAATCTGTCCTCATATGTTTTCTGATGCAGTGGCTGCACCATTTTGGCTGCCCTTCTCTGGACTGCCTCCATTTTGTTAATGTCTTTGTGCAGGTGCAGCCTCCACTGCTGCACACAGTACTCCAGATGGGGGCCTAACCAGTGTCTTGTAAAGAGGGATTATTACCTCCTTCTTACGACATGTGATACCCCTACTAATACACTCCAACATCCCTCTAGCCTTACCTACTGCTTTAGTGGTCTGCTTGGATGATTTCAGGTCATCTGTGATGATGATGATGCCCAAGTCTCTTTCTTCCCTTGTGATTGCCAGCAACTCCCCTCCCATCTTATAGGTAGCTTCAGGGTTTCTCTTCCCTATGTGCATGATCTTGCACTTCGTTGCGTTAAACCCCAGTTGCCACTCTCCCGACCATTTTGCCAGTTTATCCAGATCTCTTCTTATTCTGTCCACCCCATCTGAATCATCTACTCTGTTGCAGATCTTGGTGTCATCTGCAAACAGACAAACCTTACCCTCCAGTCCATTTGCAATGTCACTGATGAAGATATTGAAAAGGACTTCATTGGACCCAGGACTGATCATTGAGGTACCCCACTTGTGACTTGCATCTCTTCTGACTGTATACCATTTACCACTACTCTCTGTTTTCTGCCCGCCATCCATTTAGCCACCCAGTTTACCTACCTCTGACCCACCCTGAGTGTACCCAGCTTATTAATCAATCTTCTATGTGGAACAGTATCGAAAGCTTTTCTGAAGTCAAGGTAGGCGACATCAACTGCACCTCCTTGGTCCACCACTCTGGTTATCCAGTCAAAGAAATCTATGAGATTAGTTTGACAGGACCTTCCTGTTGTAAACCCATGCTGTCTTGGATCCTGTACTCATATGGATTCCAGGTGTTGCACTATCCTTTCCTTAAGGAGTGCCTCCATAATCTTGCCCATTACTGAGGCAAGACTGACTAGTCTGTAGTTCCCTGCCTCCTCCCTGCTGCCACTCTTGTGGAGCAGGATCACATGAGCCCTACTCCAGTCTTCTGGGACCTCTCTTGTGCTCAGAGACTCACTAAACAGTTCTGATAATGGCTCTGTTAGTTCCACCCTTAGCTCCTTTAGCATCCTGGGATGTACAGTATGCCATCATTTCTCCTTACATTACTATTGCCTTGTCCACCCTGAGCTTAGCGAGCTCTTGCAGGACCCTTTCTTTTGTGAAAGGACTTGTGCACACCTCCCTTCCCCCTGTGTCCATGGTGCTGAGCTGTGGGCCCTGCCCTACCTTTTCCTCGGTATATACTGAGCAGAAGTATCTATTTTAGGATAGATGCTTTTCCTTGGTCCTCCTCCACACACTCCCCCTTATCCCCTTTGATCTTAGCAATACCCCCTCTGGACTTTCTCCTTTCACTACTGCATCTATAGAAAGTCTTGTCCCCTTCTTTTACTGTTTGTGCTAGTGTTTCCTCAGTTTGGGCCTTTGTCTGCCTTACTGCCTTCCCTGCTTCCCTTAAGGAGGTTTGGTATGCCTCCCTATCTTCATCCCGCTGCATTCCCTTATATTTCCTGAAAGCCAACCTGTTGGCTCCGATCTTTTCTACTGCTGTTTTTGAGAACCAAAGTGGTTTCCTTCTTCTTTTGCTCATGCTTTTCTCCCTAACACAATGGGATGTTGCTTCAAGTATTGCATCCTTAATGCTTGCCCACTTTACCTGTACCCCTTCACCTGTATTTCTTCTTGCCAGGGCTAGCTTAACTCTGTTGGCCATCTTATCAAAGTCAACTCTTCTGAAGTCCCATATTTTTGCCTTGGAATGGGATGATTTAGTTCTAGTGGCCAAATTGAACCATACCATGAGATGGTCACTTGCCCCCAGGTGACTTTCTACCTGAAGATCTGTGATCCTTTCCCCATTAGTCAGTACTAGATCCAGGATAGCCTTGTCTCTTGTAGGTTGTTGTACTAGTTGCTTGAGGCCCTCCCCCTGCAGGGAATCCACTCTGTGTCTAGTTCTGGCGGATGTTACTGCTGGTATTGACCAATCTGTATCTGGCATGTTGAAGTCTCCCATTATCAGAACTTCCCCTTTAGCTGTCATGTTTTGTATATCTTTTAACAGTAATGTGTCTATGTCCTCCCCTTGGTCTGGAGGCCTGTAGACAACCCCAGTTCATATGGCTGTCCCATTTCCAGTTTCCAGGGTGACCCACAGTTCTTCTGGCTCCTTACGTGTATACTGAATTTCTGTAGCTTTGATATTTTCATTGACATAAAGGGCCACTCCACCCCCCACTTTTTGCACCCCGGTCTCTTCTGAACAGAACATAGCTGGGTACTGAAGTCTCCCAAGTGTGGTTACTGGTAAACCTTGTCTCGTTAATGGCTACTATGTCCATTTTAGCCTCTGTCATTGTTGCCTGCAGGTCTGGGATCTTGTTTCCCAGACTGCGAGCATTTGTGTACATTATTTTCCATTGGCCAGATTTTGGTGTGTTAGTTGTTGGATGAGGTCCGGCGTTTCTGCGTGACTTATCGGGAGTTGGACTCTACTTGATGTTCAGCTTTACACCCTCTTCCTTGCTTCTGAGGTTCTCTTATACCTATCCAATGCCTTCTTAAATCCCATTACAGTTTTTGCTACCACAACATCCTCAGGGAGGCTGTTTCAGGCATCCACCACCCTTTCTGTGAAGAAGTGTTTTCTTACATTTCTCCTGTTTCTACCCCCCCTCCAGTTTCATCATATGACCCCTTGTTCTTGTTCAAGTTATGAAGTGACACAACTTTGTGAAGTACTGGGACTCATCCTCTTTAACACGAATGCTCACCTCATTCCCTGAGCAAAGAATGTCACATATGATCTCCTTCTTCACGCAGGGCCCTGCATGAAGAAAGCTACAACAGATTGTGTTGGCAACATATGCCTAGACATATTTCGTACTTTGAAGAACGATCACTATGAGGCATTGGCTTGAGCTGTATCTGGTGTTTCTGTCTGGAAGCTATGGTCTGGGGAGGTGTGAGCATTAGGGTTGACAACCCCAAGGAAGACCCACCACTGATTCGCCAATTGTCCAGAGACCCAAAACCCTAATATTTTTTCCTTTTGTTTCTGGGGTGGGGAGTTAGGGTTGGAAATCCTAACGTCACATTTCCCTACTTTTGTGTGTTAGTTACCCTAACTGGTGCACTAACAAAATTTTTTTGCAATATACACATATATAATAAATATATATATATATATATATATATACACACATACATTTATAAAATGGATAAAGTATCAATATCCAAATCCAAAGTTCTGATTATATAAAACACATCACATGACCATGCGTATATCAGAGCACAACCGCACACCTGCACTTTTACCCTCTCCAAAACAATTTTGCCATTTTATAAGTTAGATAACTTATTTAGGTGAAAGCATATGCCTGATATACTCACGGTGGTTGACGCACTACAATGTGCGATATCAGAGCGCCACTGCACACCCTATGAGTGGGTTATCTAATATATATATATATATATATATATATGTATATATACACACACGCATACATATATATACAAATACATATATAGATATATATGACATGCCTATTTTATATATAATAGTGCCACTGGTACTATAGTTAGGGTTGAGTAAGCACTTTAATGTTAAACCTCAAATTTTGCACCTTAATAACTTTGCCACCATAAGACGGATTTGCCTGAAATTTTGCATGCATGGTCTGGTACCATAGATCTCTGGATCTGGTAAGTTGTGCTATGGTCAGATGTATGGTTGCGGAGCTGTAGAACACCAAAAAACACAAAAAAATGGACGTTTGTGCGTTTCTTTGCTCGCACTTACAGCCAGCACAATTTGTCCGTTTGGTCTGAAAACTTCAGGGAAGATGCAGTCTGGGCCACTGATGTGCCTTTTGGAGATTTGGTGTCAAAATATTAAACCATTCAAAAGTTATTAAAAAAAAACAAATTCCCCATTATAGTCAATGGGAAAAAAATATATGTGTTTCACTAAAGCTGCCGCCACTACATTTTCCTTTGCAAGTGCCCTTTACTTTTATGCTGCCACCATCTTGTTTTCAGATAGCGAGAGAGAGAGAGAAATGCCTGGCATTTAAATTTAGGACCCCCTAGGTAAACACTGTCTGTTGGGTTTACCTAGTCGGGTCCTGAGGATGCCAGCTCTATCTTTTGGGGTAAACCCCAGAAATGCCATTTTAAAAATCGGACCTAGCATTTCCTCACAAATTGTGAAAGAACGTCATACACTTTCAAATGCAAAAAGTTTTGTGTGCTGTTTTTGGAGAACCACAATTTGTGAAAGTATTTATTCAAAAACAGCAAATCTTTTGCCATCACCCTGCAACAAGACAGTTGGGGCTTTTGGGCTGAAATTTGCAGAGTGGCAATCCCTGGTCCCACAGATATGCCTTTTTGTATTTTGCTGCCAAAACACTCAATGGGCCCAAAGTTACAGAATTCTGAAGTTGAGAAATTTCCCATAGGATAACACTGTGGTGCCCGTGACACCTTTTGGTGCCCGTATCTCGCAAACGAAGTGAGATGTGGATTTTTCACTACCCACAGCTTAGATCATTTTTAGGTGAACTAACCTGCAGACACAAGTTTGGGAATCACAGGTTACATCAGCAGTGGAATTTTTTTCCTACTTGCAACGGTTACAGAGATATTGGCACATTAGTGTCACAAGGGTTCCAAGGGTTCCTTTTCAGTGTATTTCATTGCCCATATCTTGTAAATGATGTGAGATATGGATCTGTTTGATTTATCTCTCGTGGAGGTTATACTGTCATGATTACACCGGCACTGGAATTTTTTTCATAGCTGCTACGGTTGCTGAGATATTGGCAAATTAGTGTTACAAGGGATCCTTGCCCTATAAAGCTGCTGTATGGCTCCATAGTTATATGTAAGTGGGAGCGCAGGGCACGGAGGACCTGCGCTCCCACACACGCATACAATTATGTAAAAATGGGCATATGAAGGTGCGCAAGGCCCACACTCCCACTAACACATACCACTTACCAGTTACATTACACTTTCTCAAAAGAAGGGAAATTCATTGCAAAAACTCCGTTAATGCATCAGTTAGGGTTCATAGCACAGCGACAAAGCATGGAAATGTGGTGTTAGGGTTCAGCGCCCTAACTCTGCATTCCCCGTCCCCCCACACACACACGTGCAAGCAGAGGTAGGGCAAACACACAACCAATCAGAGATAGCCATCTTGAGTTCATACCTGGTGTTCCCACAGAAACATACATTTAGCATAATGTGCTAGCGCACACTCCAACAAAGAAGTGTACTGGCATGAAACTGTAATTTTCTAACAGTGTACCAGCGCAAGATCCTACGGACCCTGCATTGCCATGCAAATATCACTGTTACATACTGTGGAAGTGCAGGGTTCTCTGAGCCTTCGCCCTCCCACACATACATAATTTTGCTACACATATGTATACACCATAACCACAATACATTTCTATATGTGTCTAGAGTGCAGTTTGTGGTACACTACATGTACTGTTGCATGCACCATGGTTCCACATCATGTGGGTGTACTACCAACACACCTTCAATCACAGCCATACATTTGTTTATGGCTGTACAAGCACAGGTTACTGAAAAGACTGTACTCTCAGTCAGCATATTTTTTCGACACTGTGGGAGTACAGGGTCCTTCAGACCTTGCACTTCAACAGAAACATAATTTTACCACGATTTACAAATGTAGGGTCCTGCGTACTGTGTAGTCCCAGAGTAACTACATTTGTGTACAATGTATGTTTCACATTGTCCTATGGACCCTTCACTGGCATGCAAATGTCACCATTACATGATACTGGACTACAGGGTCCAGAGGACACTGCACTCCAACATCATGTAATAGTGACATTTGCATGGCAGTGCAGGTTTTTCCCCAAGACAGTGGCATGTCAGCAGAACTCATACAGTTCATGAAACATGATGATGAATGTCTCTTGTGGCATGTATCTCTATTGATTACATGTCTTTATAATATATCTATGTTTTTAATGTACAATTTGTGTACTATATGTTATAACATCTTATTGTAAAATTGTATAACAAGCCATAAACACTTCTTGTGAAACCGTAATCTTTTTAGAGGACAACTTTGATAAACAGGGCCTCATGGTCCTAAAAGTTATTTTCCTGTTAAAAAATAAGTTTTTATCTAAAAAAAAAAATGCTCAGTGAGTTGTATACTTTTTCTCTTATCTGACGATGGCTGCCTATGATTGGTTGTGTTGCCTTGCCCCTTCCTCTGCTTGCATGTGTGTGTGTGTGTGTGTGCGTGGTGGGGGGGGAATGTGGAGTTAGGGTTGTGAACCTAACACACATTTCCATGCTTTTAATAGCTGTGCTGTGAACCCTAACTGATGCATTAATGGAATTTTTAACAATGAAAATATATATATATATATATACACACACACATATATCTATATATGTATATATAGCGCAAAACTACATTAATGCATACATTAGGGTTACAAAGTCACATAAGTCAGGAAATGCATTTTCCCATCCCTTACCATCATGACCCAGGCCAAGCTAGACATACCTTGCTTTACATGGGGCCTGTGGACACTGCACAAAGCAGCAGGTGAGTCATAAGTTTGTGGTTGAGTAGTAACTTAGCAGATGAGTTGTAACTTGCTTCTCCCTACACAAAGCAACACATGTTTCAGCCCACAGGGCATTGCACCAGCGCTGCAGCTTGCCTCGTGGACCCCACATGAAAAAGCCCACTCATCAGGTACAGCAGCGGAGCTGTAAATTGCTCAGCAGCCCCTATGTTACGTACAGACCTGCTGGGGACTCAAAACAGCAAACCCCTTGGGGACAGTGCCAGGCAGGTAGCTTAGTTCAAGTAGGGCCTTGTGGGCCATAGGGGAAGTACGAGATCTGCCGCGCCGTGATCTGAATGACCTATCAGGTAGGTGTGGAAGCTGTCACTTGAGTGGTCAAAATGAAGGCAATAAATGACCTATCCCCAGTATTTGGGCTTAAAAGTTATGTGTGATAGGAAAAAACAGTAGCAAAAAGCATGCTCAGTTCATGTTTCTGGACCTAGAGTTTTATTGGAGTGTTTTTATCTCTTTTTAGATGTTCATCCTCTTGGTCATTCCCACCAGACCCCTTCTGTCAGTTCCCACCCACTTTCTCCAGGACTTACCTCATCACTTGTTCAGGACCTCTGCTGGTAGCAGAGTGTTGCGGTCAGTGGAGTGAGGCCTGAGTAAATGGTTTGTACTGTGGTCAGTAGTGCAGGGCCTGCGTGGGTGGTGGTACTGCGGTCAGTGGTGCGGGCCCGTGGGTGGTGAGTGCAGTGATCAGTGATGTGGGCCTGCCTGGGTGATGAGTACTGCAATTAGTGGGTGGGATTGCGTGGAGTGGTCAGTACACAATCAGTGGTACAGGGCCTGTGGGCAGTGAGTACCATGGTCAGTGATGCAGGTCCTGCATGGGTGGAAAATACAATGGTCAGTGGTGCAGGGCCTGCATGGGTGGTGAGTACTGTAATCAGTGGTGCAGGGCCTGCATGGGTGGTGAGCACGCGATCAGTGGTGTGTGAGCCTCACCGGGGACCTCTGCTGGTAGGTGAATAGCATGCTCAGCAGTGTGGGCCTGCATGGTGGTGACTACCACAGTCAGTGATGCAGGACCTGACTGGATGATGAGTACTGTGAACAGTGGTGCGGGGTCTTCATGGGTGGTGAGTGGCAATCAGTAGTGCAGGGCTTTTCGTGGTGGTGAGTACCATGATCTGTGGTACAAGGCCTGCATGAGTGGTGAATACCACGGTCAATGGTGCAGAGCCTGCGTGTGGTGGTAAGTACCACATTCAGTGGTGTGGGCCTTTGTGGGTGGTGAGTACCACGGTCATGCAATGCAAGGCCTGCATGTGTGGTGAGTACCACGGTCAGTGGCACAGGGCCTGCATGGGTGGTGAATACCATGCTGAGTGGTGCAGGGCCTATGTGGGTGGTGAGTACCATGATCAGTGGTGTGGGCCTGCATAGATGGTGAGTACCGCGATCAGTGGTGCAGGGCTTGCGTGGGTGGTGCATACCGCAGTCAATGGTGTGGGGCCTTCATGGGGTACCTTTGCTGGTAGGCGAGTATCATGACCAGTAATGCGAGGCATTTGTGGGTGGTGAGTAACATGGTCAGAGGTGCAAGACCTGTGTGGGTGGTGAGTGCCACTGTCAGTGGTGCAGGGCCTACATAAGCAGTGAGTACTGTGGTCAGTGGTGAGTGGTGAGTACTGCAATCAGTGCTATGGAGCCTGCGTGGGGGACCTCTGCTGGTAGGTGAGTATCATTATCAGTAGTGCAGGGCCTATGTGGGTGGTAAGTACAGCGGTCAGTGGTTCAGGGCCTGCAGGCATGGTGAATACCATGGTCAGTGGTGCAGGCCTTGCGTGGGTGGTGAGTACTGCGAGCAGTGGTGCGGGGCCTGTGTGGGTGATGACTACCACAGTCAGTGATGCAGGTCCTGCGTGGGTGGTAAGTACCACACTCAGTGATGCAGGGGCCTGCGTGGGTGGTGAGTACTGCAGTTGGGCTGTGTGGCCTGCGTGGGCGGTGGGTACTGCCATCAGAGGTGTGGAGCCTGCATGGGATATGAGTACTGCAGTCAGTGGTGCAGGGTCTGTCCAGGTGGTGAGTACTACGATCAATGGTGCAGGCTCTACATGAATGGTGAGTACCATGGCCAGTGGTACAGGGCCTGTGTGGCAGGAGTGTACCATGGTTGGTGATGTGGGGCTTGTGTGGCTGGTGAGTACTGCGATCAGTGGTGCAGGACCTACGTGGGTGATAACACGGGTCACTGGTTCGGGGCCTGCATCAGTGGAGAGTAACACGGTCAGTTGTTTGGGGCCAGCATGAGTGGTGAGTACCGTGGTTGGTGGTGCAGGGGCCTGCCTGGGTGGGCATGGAGTACCACGGTCATTGCTGCGGGGCCTGCCTGGGTGGTCATTACCATTATCACTGGTGCAGGGCCTGTGTGGGTGGTAAGTACCTCGGTCAGTAGTGAGGGACCTGCATGGGTGGTGAATACCATGGCTAGTGGGGTAGGGACTGTGTGTGTGGGGTGAACACTGTGTTCAGTGGTACAGGGCCTGCCTGGGTGGTGAGTACCACAATCAGTAGTCCGGGTCTATGGGTGGTGAGTACCTCAGTCAGTGGTTTGGGGCCTACATGGGTGGTGAGTAACATGGTCAGTGGTTCAGGGCCTGCCTGGGTGGTGAGTACCGTGATTAGTGGTGCAGAGTCTGTGTGGGTGGTGAGTACCATGGTCAGTATTGCAGGGCCAGCGTGGGATGTGAATACCATGATCAGTGGTGCAGGGCCTCCGTGGGATGTGAGTACCATGGTCAGTGATGTGAAGTCTGCCTAGTTGACGAGTACCATGATCAAAGGTGCAGGGCCTACACGTATGCTGAGTACCATGGTCAGTGGTACTGGTCCTGCTGGCAGGTGAGTACCATGCTCAGTGGTGTGGAGTCTGCGTGGGTGGTGAGTACCACGGTCAGTGGAGCAAGGCCTGCCTCGGTGGTCAGTATCATGATCAGCGGTGTGAAGGTTACGTGGATGGCGAGTACCGTGGTCAATGGTGTGAGGGCTGCATGGGTGGTGAGTACCACGGTCAGTGGTATGGGACGAGCGTGGGATGCCAACATCATGGTCAGTTATGAAGGGCCTGCATGGGTGGTGAGTACCACAATCAGTGGTGCAGGGCCTACGTGGATGGTGAGTACTGTTTTTAGTCACGAGGTCCTGCATGGGTGGTGAGAACCATGGTCAGTTGTTTGGGGCCTGCGTGGGTGGTGAGTACTGTGGTCAGTGATGCAGGGCCTGCATGGGAGGTGTGAGAACCATGGTCACTGGTGCGGGCCAGCATGGTTGCTAATAGCTAAACACTTCGCTACCTCAGACTTCAATAAGGTCTTAGATTGGCTACTAGACTGTAAGCTTGTACTAAATGAAAAGAAATGAAAGCCATGCTCCTAGGTTTCGCACCAAAGATTAAGGCCTGTTCTAGTTTGCTGGAGGTTCTTCACCCAGGAGGAATTCCACTTGAAAAGGTTACTTCCTTCAAGTACCTTGGGATCCTGCTGGACCAGTCCCTGGATTTTAATCTTCATATTCAGTCCTCGTGCAAAGCTGTGAACTCGAAACTGGGAGTAGCTTACAAAATGAGCTACATGCTTACACCCTCGGCGAAATTAGCAATTGCCTGAGGTATTCTGCTCCCAACCCTTACTTATGGTGCCTCTATTCTTACCTCTGCCCATAAAACCTCCCTACTAAAATGGGACGAATTTATAACAATATATGCCGACGGCTCTTCGTCATCTCGACTCAAACATCACTGTCTTCTATATAAGGATCTGAATTGGCTCTCACCCTCTGCTAGTAGACAATACTACATTGGATTACTAATGGACTCAATCATCTAGGGGAAAAAAAAACATCCCAGCTGGCAGCGTTGCTGGTCCCTCAACCATCCTCCCATGGCCTGCGATCAGCTGATAAATCCTTGCTCTATGTTTCGAGATGTCAGATGACTAAAGGCACAGGGGCCTTCCAATTCTCTGCTCCCAGGCTATGGAATGCTCTTCCACTCAACCTCGGCTGTCTCAGTCTCACTTTAGATTTAAAAGCGAATATCATCACTATCTATCCTTAGCTGATGCTTGTACATGCTTTGACCCAACCTGAAGCTCCTGAGACTTACCAGTAATGTCACCCTGCTCTAATCCAGCTCCAAGACTGTCTCCTCCTCCTCTTCTCCTCCCCATATTTTCCTTCTCTTTGTAATAACTTTGACTACTAGCTCTCTTCCTTCTCGAACCTTGTTGCTGACCATCCACTGTTGTTTTGCCAGTTACCACCCCTTACCTTCCTTCTGTCAATCTTTCTTGTTATGTTTGAATATTCCTCACATTTCTCGCTATATAACCTTACTCTCTTATTAACCCTTTCACTCCACAGGTCGGATCCATGGTTTCTGCACTTATTGTATATCTTACTGCCATTATTTGTATAATGCTTGCCTTTATTTTTAATTTTTTGTTTTTACCCATTATATTTTTGTAGCATTGCTGTACTGTTCCTCTGTTTGTATTATTGTACCCATGTTGCTGTTGTTCAACTGTTCTCTTTTTGTTGTACTCTCCCGGGTCGTGCCTGAAAATAGTCATTTTATGGCTAGTGCACCTACCCGGTTAACAAAAACTAAAATAAATAAATAGCATGGTCAGTGATACAGGGCCTGCCTAGATGGTGAATACCATAAGCAGTGATGCAGGGCCTATGTGTATGGAGAATACCATGGTTGGTGGTGCAGGGCCTATGTGGGTTGTGAGTACCACAGTCAGTGGTGTGAGGCCTTTGTGTGTGGTGGAGTACGGTGGTCAATGGTGCAGACCGTGTGGGTGGTGAGTACCGTGGTTCATGGTTTGGGGCCCTGCATGGATGGTGGCACTGTGGTTGGTGGTGCGGGCCTATGTAAGTGGTGAGCACCATGGTCAGTGATGCGAGTCCTTCGTCGGGGTGGTGAGTACCGTGGTCAGTGGTGCAGGGTCTATGTGGGTGGTGAGTACCACCATCAGTGGTGTAGGGGCCAGCATGGGATACGAATAGCATGGTCAGTGGTGCAGGGCCTGCCTAGGTGGTGAGTACCACAATCAGTGGTGCAGGGCCTACGTGGATGGTGAGTACTGTGGTTGGTGGTGTGAGGCCTGCATGGGTGGTGAGTATCGCAGTCAGTGGTGCAGAGCCTGCATGGGTGGTGAATACCATGGTCAGTGGTGCAGGGCCTGTGTAGGTAGTGAGTACAGTGATCAGTGGTGCAGGCCTGTGCGGATGGTGAGTGCCATGGTTAGTGGTGTGGGGCCTGCGTGGTGGAGTACTGTGATCAGTGGTGCAGGGCCTGCGTGGATGGTGAGCACTGTTGCTGGTGTAAGGCCTACATGGGTGGTGGAGTATCGTAGTCAGTGGTGCAGGGCCTGAATGGGTGGTGAATACCATGGTCAGTGGTGTGGAGCCTGTGTGGGTAGTGAATACGTGATCAGTGGTGCAGGGCCTGTGTGATGGTAAGTGCCACAGTTAGTGGTCGCGGGCCTGCATGGTGGCGGTACTGTGATCAGTGGTGCAGGCCTGTGTGGATGTTAAGTACCATAGTCAGTGGTGCGGGACCTGCGTGGGTAGTGAGTACCGTGATCAGTGGTGCAGGGCCTGTGTGGATGGTGAGTGCCATGGTTAGTGGTGCGGGGCCTGCGTGGGCGGTGACTACCGCAGTCAGTGGTGCAGGGCCTGCATGGGTGGTGAATACCATGGTCAGTGGTGCAGGGCCTGCATGGATGGTGAGTGCCATGGTTAGTTGTGCGGTGCCTGCATGGGCAATGAGTACTGTGGTCAGTAGTGCAGGGCCAGCATTGATGTGAATACCGTGGGCAGTGGTGCAGGGCCTGCCTAGGAGGTGAGTACTGCCATCAGTGCTGCTGGGCAAGTAGTAGTAAGTACTGCAATCAGTGGTTCAGCACCCGTGTGGGTGGCGAGTACCACGTGAGTGCGCGGGCCTGCGTGGTGATGACTTCATCTTGCAAGCCTGGGAGGGCTCCTCCTGTTTCCACTCCTGAGGACTGCTAGCATGCACTGATGCCCACACATGCACAAGGAGGCATACACACTATCAGCATTTAAAGATGGGGTGTGCACTGATACCTACACATGGACACAGAGTCATGCACACACACACACTGTCAGCATCTGAAGGTTGGGTGTGCACTGATGCCCACACACGCATGCGGAGATGGATGTGCACACACACTATCAGCATCAGAAGGTGGGCCCTCCCCAGGGCTGTGTATTCCAGCCTGTTCTGTCACCTGGCTTCTGCTAGGTGGTAGGTATGTAACAGGATGCAGCATGCTCTCATCTCCATGGGAGGAGAGCTGTGCCTTGGCACTTGGTCTGCCTTCCTGGCCAGCTCCCAAGCGGCCTGAGTCTGCTTCCAGACCTGGGTCACTTGTGCAGTGAATGGTAGCTGTATCGCTGCACTACAGGGCTAGCTTGGGGTGTTTTTGTCACTAACTCGTCACTTTTATGGTCCATGTGCCTACCACCACCATCACCACCCCCAGAACCACTTAAGTGTGGTGTTCAATGTGGCCCTGAATCACATTTTCTGGGACAGCAAATGTAGCTTTTTCATTGGTGATCAGAAGGGGCGTGGAGCCCTTGATGGCGACTAGCAGAGGTGGCGGGATGGCTGTACTGGTCATCAACCATGGGATCCTTTTAATTGTATGTACTGGGGTGGCTGTGGGGTGAGGGGAGGGTGGTAAGGATGCTAGAGGGTGGGGGGTTTATTTTAACATGGGTGAGGAGAGGTGGCATGGCTGCTAGAGGGTGGGGGCTATTTTAACATGGGGTAGTGGAGGGTGTATGGCTGCTAGAGGGTGGTGGGTTTATTTTAACGTGAGAGGTGGAATGGCTGCTAGAGGGTGGGGGGTTTATTTAACATGAAGTAGGGAAGGGTGCCGTGGCTGTTGAAAGGTGGGTGGCTTATTTTAATGTGAGTAAGGGGGAGGATGACATGGCTGCTAGAGGGTGGGGGGTTATTTTAACATGGGTGAGGGGGAAGGTGGCATTGCTGGTAGAGGGTGAGCAGTTTATTTTAACATGGGTGAGGGTGGCATGGCTGCTGGGGGTATTTTAACATGGGCAAGGGGAGGATGGCACTGCTGCTAGAGGGTGGGGGTTTATTTGAATGTGGGTAAGGGGAGAGTGGCTTGGATGCTAGATGGTGGGTGGTTTATTTTAATGTGGATGAGGGGGGGTGGCATGGCTGTTGGGTAGGTGGTTTATTTTAACATGGGTTGGGGAAGGTGGCAAGCTGCTGGAGGGTGGGTGTTTTAACATGGATGAGTAGGTAGGTGGCATTGCTGCTAGATGGTGGTGGTTTATTTTAATGTGGTGAAGGGAAGGTGGCATGTTTGCTGGAGGGTGGGTGTTTTATGTTAATGGGTGAGTAGCAGTTGGCACTGCTGGAGGGTGGGTGAGGGTGGCATGGCTGTTGGCTAGGTGGTTTATTTTAATGTGGGTGAGGGGGAAGGTGGCATGGCTGCTGGGAGGTGGGGGTTTATTTTAACATGGGCGATGGAGGAGGGTGGCCTTGCTGCTGGAGAGTGGGTGAGGGTGTTTTTTTCTTTATTTCTTTACAGGTTTGATATCATCAGTTGACAGATGCTCAGAAGACAGCAGTAGGATGAGGTGATGGAAGAGAATGTGCTGGTGGCCCACCATGGGACCAGTAATGGTATAATGGGTGCCAGTGGGTGGGGGGAGCCACGGAAGCCAGAGTTTTATATATATATATAAAAATTCCCGCAGGTTTGCAGTAATTGGGGCTGGAAGATCAGAAGATGGTGGCCCATCTGAGATGGAGGTTGCTCTGTGTTGGTCATGGGATCAATAATGGTGTCCTGGGTGCCATGGAGGGGTGGTATGGGAGCTAGAGGTGGGGCAAGGCTACTTTTTGATATGGTTTGCCCCCAGTTTGCGATCATGAGGGGCTGGAGAATCAGGAGACTGGCCAGCCACAGTGGAGGGAGGGCTGTGTTGATTCCATCATGGGATCCTTATGTAGACAAACCCTTACTGGCCACATCTGCCACCTGCCCTGGAGAGGAGGGTGGTGGGCCATAACCCAGGGGCAACTGCTGTGGAACTTCTCACTGGGAGCCAACTCTGCCTGCCACTCCCAGTCCAGGACCCTCCCAGCATCCTGAGCCCACAAGCCCCCACCCAGCCTGTCGCAGCCAGAGGACACTAATGTGACATTTCTGTAATTCGCTGAACCTGCTTTTGGCAGGACTGAGGTCCTTTTCATAAGCCTTGGGCATGCAGGAAGAAATACTTGGGAAAGGGCTGAGCCTGTGGGTAAAGGCCGTGCTAAAATGCAGGGTGATACCCTGTTGCTAGGGCAGAACTTTACAATAACAGGAAACAAGAATTACATTATTTGCCCCCTTAGTGCAAGAAATTATTTCAGAAAATCACCAGGCCAGCTAGTTACCACCTTTTGCAATAATCGGGTTACACATATTATTGTATGTACTGAAAAGCCAATTGGGGGGTCATATGGGAGCCAGAGAGGGAGACTGTTTTAAACTTGGGGGTAAAAGTGAGGCACTGGGACTAGATACCCACAGGCCACAAAATATTTTTTTTTAATTACACAAAAGATGACACTAGGGTTGGGCACCCAGTGTCAGGAAGGGTTGGGGGATGCACCTCAAATTGGGCACCCAGTCTCAAAAAATAGGAAGAAAGAAGAGGGTTTTTGTTTTATTGGTAATTGACTTTACAAGTCAATCAAGAATAGAAAAATACATTGTGTTCTGGGGTGTTTTCTGGGCAGTAGGCAGGGCACACATATTAATTTTTGAGTTTTTCTGTTCTTGACTGATTTGAAAGATTTAGAGTCCCGGACCTCAAGATTCTGCACATTAAAGGTCCCAGGATCCTGAGAT
This sequence comes from Neoceratodus forsteri, assembly GCA_016271365.2. Classification (NCBI taxonomy): domain Eukaryota; kingdom Metazoa; phylum Chordata; order Ceratodontiformes; family Ceratodontidae; genus Neoceratodus; species Neoceratodus forsteri. The sequence continues at coordinate 659,351,580 of CM028138.1, forward strand.
TCTGTACATTTAGGGTCCCAGAATCTCAAAATTCTGCACATTTAGGACCCTGGATCTTGAGATTCTGCACATTACCAGTCCCATTATCTCAGGAGTCTGCACATTTAGGGTCCTAGGATCTCAAGATTCTGCACTTTAAGGGTCCCGGTATCTCAAGACTGCACATTTAGGGACTCAGGATCTCAAGATTCTGTACATTTAGGGATCCAGGGTCTCGAGATTCTACACATTTAGAGTCCCAGGATCTCAAGTTTCTGAACATTTAGGGACCCAGGATCTCAAGATTCTGCATATTTAGAGACCCAGGATCTCGAGATTCTGCACAGTTAGGGTCCCATTATCTCAGGATTCTGCACATTTAAGGACTCAGGATCTCCAAGATTCTGCACATTTAGGGTCCTAGGATCTCAGATTCTGCACTTTAGGATCCCAGGATCTCAAGACTCTGTGGTTTGAGGGTCCTAGGTTCTCAAGATTCTGCACATTTAGGGAACCAGGATCGGAGGATTCTGTACTTTGAGGGTCCCAGGATCTCAAGATTCTGCATATTTCGGGTCCCAGGATCTGAGGATTCTGCACATTTAGGGTCCCAGGATCTCACGATTCCGCACATTTAGAGTCCCAGGATCTCAAGATTCTGTACTTTGAGGGTCCCAGAATCTCAATATTCTGCACATTTAGGATCCCAGGATCTGAGGATTCTGCACATTTAGGGTCCCAGGATCGGAGGATTCTGCACATTTAGGGTCCCAGGATCTGAGGATTCTGCACATTTAGGATCCCAGGATCTCAAGATTCTGTACATTTAGGATCCCAGGATTTCAAGATTCTGTACTGTGATGGTCCCAGGATCGTGAGATTCTGCACATTTAGGATCCCAGGATTTCAAGACTCTGTACTTTAAGGGTCCCAGGATCTCATGATTCTCCACAATTGGAGTCCTAGGATCTCAACATTCTGCACATTTAGGGTCCCAGGATGTTTAGATTGTGCAATTTAGGGTCCCAAGATGTTGAGATTCTGCACAATTAGGGTCCCAGGACCTTGAGATTTGACAAATTACGGCCCCAGATCTTGAGATTGATTTATATGAGAGCAGGATCTTAAGATTCTGCACTTTAGGGTCCCAGGATCTCAAGATTCTGCACATTTAGGGTCCCAGGATAGAACAGTTACATACTTACCATAACAACAGATCTTCAAAAGAATCTGGAGGATGACAGTGGTATTCAACCACTTTCACAGTGTCAGTGGCTCAGCAGGTTGCACATTCGCCTCTGAGGCTGGAAGATCAGAAGGCTGTGGGTTCTAACCCCACTCCAGGCACTTGGGTTAAAATCCTAATACTGACACTGTAGTGCAGCATGGGGGTGCTGCATTCCTGAGGTGCTGTCTTCGGATGAGACATTAAACTGAGGTTCCATCAGCCAGTTCAGGTGGATGTTAAGATCCCATGGCACTTCTCGAAAAGAGTAGGGGAACTTTTTATTTGGACAACGCTTCAAACATACTGAAACATAAATATTTTATACAATATATAAAAAATGGCACATACTCAAAAATAAAGTCTCTACAGAACACCACTGAGACAAATAATACCTTCATTTCGTACCTTTCAAAAAGGGGGAAAAAGTTCTCCCATCCTACACTCTCTTCCCACCCCTTATCCCCCCCCCCACACACACACACTTTTCCCCTTATTATGAATACTATTTCCATACTTGGTCCAACCTTATTCTCTGTCTATTTTACATTATCCTAACTAGCGACACATTTTGATATTTCTCATAAGGGTTTCTAATACACAATATTACCATATTTCCCAAATTCTAACTCCTCTGTTGTCCAGTTTGTTCTTTTCCTGTAGAATTTTCCCTCAGTCCCATTCCTCAAAACTGTACTCCATGGCAGCTCTCTCATCGCTTTTGTAACTATAACACTATATCGTCAGTAAAGAAACTTACCTTACTTTTACCCCGAATACTATCTTTCTGATCTGATGTTAGGAAGGAGACCCTAGCCATCCTTCCACCATACCCAGGCATGGGCTGAGGTAAAGTAGAACACACTTTTTATACATGGTGCAAATTTCCAGTTCTATTTTACCCTTCATACTTACTAGAGATATTTGTTTCTGTTGCATACGACTATTGGTAGCTGGATTGTCACATTACTCATTGTATTATAGTCTTCATTACTCTGAGAGCACCCTTGTGATAGCCCCTCCACTCCCTCCCTTCATATTGCCCATAAACAAGTGTCTCATATGTCATTGTCTGAAACTGTGGAATACCCAATGCGTTAGCCAGCAAGGCCCAAAAACCTCCCATATAACTGTATTCGAAAAATAAGTGTGTCCTTGTTTCTACTGTTGTTCCACACCCCTTCCTTAAACAACATCTATCCTGGATGCTTTCATGAAAATTATTTCCTTGAACATTAAGTCTGGAATGGCAGCTCAGCAATAAAGAGTCCCACATTCTTGGTGGGACTCTAGGCTCTGTCAATTGGGCGGTTACCTCTGAAATCTTAATGTTGTTGGGTAACGAAAAATATGGGGTCTCAAAGCATTCAGTATGCAAAATCCTTTTATACAGGTTTTTTCTAGTCATATGTAAAACTTCCATGATGGTTACATTCCAGCCTTTCAGTTTTCTGCTGATCTCCAGTAAATACCCAGACATGCCTTCTGGGGCTGCTTGGAACCGTCCCCGCTGTTGGGCTCCCCCAGCTATGCCAAAAATAGGAACATCTTCCCTGTAACAAAGGTACCCACTCCATTTGTTTCCCCATTAGTATGGGCAAAAAATTTGAATATAGAAACATGGTAAAGAAAAATATAACTGGATTTAGCATATTAACCCCCGCTTGATTGGCCAATACGTGATCCTCCTTTTTATGGGATTAAACCTGCTCCCCCATATCAACTGGCATGCTATACTAAATTCGGTCAGTATGTGCCGCCAGGCCCCTCTTATACTTTATACGCACTGTGTTCCTCCTTCTCGCAGGCTTTGGGGGTGAATGAAATAGACCTGCATAAGTTCTATTGCTAGATGGTCGACCCCTAGCATCTGTAGGTCAGGAGCCATTATTTTTGTTAGGGTTCTGTTCTCTTGAGGTAGACAGTTGGGGTCCCGGGGAGAGGGGTATTGGCTCGTGGACTGTTATGGCCTTGTCTGGCCTTTTTGTTTCTCCCACCAAACTTCTCTCTGAGGTATTTTGGTCAGTATTGGGAGAAATTGGGTTTGACTTATGCGGGATTACAAAAATTTCTGGGGAATTTATAAGTTCTAGGAAGAAGGCAGCTCCAAAGGGTCCACATGCTCCATGAAAGGCCTTTCGGGGATGCCCATGGTTGGCTTTTGATTGCCTCACCCACCCTGCTGATCTTAAGGCCTCTGCTACAGTGATACCAGTGATTAATGCGTTTTCATCATAGTCTGGTTTATCTGCAATGTTCTCCTGCGCTATTCTCTTTTCTCAGTCTCATTAGCTCTTGGTACGATTCCTTGTGCACCCCGACTTTTCAATGCGATATTAACATTTATTATGTTTTCATCTTCTTCTGGGCTAATTTCATGTTCCCCCGGCCCCTTATCTTCAGAATACATAGAAAAGTTTTTACTTCCCTGCTCCATGTGTACTTGTTGCTCTCGTGGACATCGTTTGAGGGGATAAGAGCTATCCAATGTCCCAACTGCCCAGATTCCAATCGTCAGCCTCTCTTCCTCCATGGTTATTTTGCTTTCAGTCAGCTCAGTTTCCATAGACTCTCCTGCAGTGTTTGATCTGCCGGTTCTCAGCAATTGCTCGCGGTATTCTTCCTCTACCATTAATGCCTGCAAGTACTCTTCTTGCTTGAAAATCTGATTCCTGTATTTGGCTTTCTGCCCTGGACTCGTGATGCACAGAAGACGCTGAACTATATCTTTGTTTGTCTGCTATAAAGTCCTCGGTTGGCTGTTTTCCATTCTTGAAAGCATCAGCAGCAATATTTCTTTCCATGTTTATCGCCTCTAGATTTATTCGGACAGAGGAGGAGGCCATCTCCTCTGCTTCTCCAGAGCACACTCTCCCACCTCCTCGTGGATCTTCAGGGGCAGCCATCTTGGCCAAGGACCAGGATGTCAAAGGTTCAATTTCCCCATTGTCCTGCCCAAATTTCCTCCATTCACTAAAAATACCACCAACAGCTTAAAATGTGTTTCAGTTTCAGTTGGCATCCATCTGTATCCCCCCGAGACAAGGCTGAAAATAGGAAAAAAAAAAGTCTAGTCTTCCTTCCCAGTCAACAAAAACTAAATAAATAAATAAAATCTCCTTCATTAGGCCACACCTTTGGAACTACTGTATAAACGTCGGGCACTAGGACCACATGGAAACTTTTGCTAGCTGGGGTCGCCCACAATGATGTTCTTCTCAGCATCTGTATACACAGATGGCCGCTTCCTCCTCAGTTCCCGCTGAAAATTAGAGTCTGAGGACCTCTAACCATGAGGAACCAGGAGATAAGACCAGCACCAGGCATACAAAGAGAAGCATGGAGCTGGACAGATGCTGCATGTATTAGGTACAGGCACAGTATCTGAGGTTACCCTGACCGAAGCAGAAGGGAAGAGAGAGAAGGATGGCATGGCTTAATGGAGATGCTCCTGAAGATCTACTGTTACAGTAGGTATGCAGCTGTTCTATCTTCTTCAAGGATATCTGCTCCATTAGGCAACACCCTTGGGACAATTCCCAAGCAGTTCCAAATAACAACTGGGAGGCAATTACAGTCGGGTATATATTCAGGATAGCAGGCCTTGCAGTACAGCAAGCCCAAGCAAGTACATCTACAAGAGCGATGTCCAGACTGTAATGTTTAGCGAAAGCGGAAGTGCTCCATGTGGTTGTAGCACAAATGTCAGCAGCGGAAACATTTCTGAAACAAGTAACAGACGTGGCCATTCCTCTGGTGGAGTGACCACAAACTGCACCAGGAAGTTCCTTACCACACTTCCTATAACAGAACATAATACAATGTGCCTGCCTTTTGGACAGGTACTGTTTAGACACAGGAGCACCTCTTTTCCAGTGGCGAGCAAAATAAAAAGCTGAGAGGACTTTCTGCAGTCCTAGATGTGATTCACATAACATCTACGCATTCCATGCACATCTAAGTATGGAGCAGCGTCTCACCCTGATTGACATGTGCAGGGCAGGAAACAGGAAGGTGTATCATTTGATTCAGTGTAAATTCAGAAACCAACTTTGGTAGAAACTTAAGATCTGTATGCAAAAAACTCTGCCTGTGTGGAAAATCAAATAACAAGAGCCTGAAGCTGTAAGTCATTTGAGCAGAAGTGATTGCAACTAAAATAACATTTTCCATGATAGAAAATGTATGCCACAACCTCATGACCAAGTTCAAAACGAGCCAACAACAGTTTTTCCAGCACAAAATTCAAGTTCCATCCAGCAGACCAGACCTGTGTTTGAATCCCACAGGTTCCACTTGTATACTGTGTGACCCTGAGCAAGTCACTTAACTTCCCTGTGCTCCCAGGTCGTACCTGTAAAAAAGCTTTCAGCTTAGTGCTACTCCTGGTTAAACAACTAAAAAATTAAAAAGTTCCAAGGCAGGACTTGATTGCAGATAAGAGGTTTCATAAGCAGAATACCACTCAGAAAAGTATGGGACACTAAGCCAGCCCAGTGGCACTGAGGGCTGAGGCGCTGGATGCCTTTCCTCATGCTACGCTGATGACCTGTGTTCGGGAATGAGCACGGGCTGCCAGGGTTTGGCAGGGGAAGAGAAGGATTGAGCATCCAAGGGACTGCTCTCCTTCTCCGGGGAGCGGGGAGGCCAGTGGTCTGTCCCAGACTGGTCCCTAGTGGAGGCTAGGGGGCAGCGCGCTGACACTGCAGACAAGGGGTGGAGACGGACCGATGCCTGGCGGGAGCACGTGCGGACACGTGCGCGCTCCCCCGTCGGCGTCATTGTATGCCTTCTCCAGGTGGTCCAATCAGAAAGCCAGGAAAATGGTCCCCAGGTCGATGCAGAGTGAATGGCTGCCCACCGCAGGCCCCAACCCTGAATGGTGCCTCCCCAGACGCTGGATCCTGTTCGAGGTGAGTTGAGTTGGGGGCTCCTCACCACCCTGCCATGGAGGGGAACCGTGGGGGAAGATGGGGATTCAGCCTGATGTCAGGGTACGGGGCTGGGTGGGTAGCCACAGATGCGAGCCAACTGAGGACTGAGGGAGAAAAAGATTGATGTAAAAGAAAAGTATGGGACACTAAGTGGGCCACCATATAACCCTCAACAGGGGCATGGAACACTGATATCATGGCCAAATGCACCTTATGTGAGGAATACTGTAAACCAGAGTCTGACACAGACAGCAAGTATTCCAACACAGCATTTCCAGGGCATGTACATGGGTCCAGATTGCTGGAAGCAGCTCACAAAGTGAACAGCTTCCATTTCTAGGAATGAGTATATCTGGTAGAAGGCTTTCTAGTTGCAATCAGTAAGTACGTCACAATCTTAGGGGATAACCAAAATGTGTGCTGGCTGTCTTCAGGAGCTATGCATGCAGGTGTAGGAATTTCAAGTCTGGATGGACCAGGGATCCTCTGTTCTGTGACGACAGGCCCTGACACAGAGGTAGGAGGGCAGGAGGCTCCACTGCCATCTATTGTGGAAGTAGAAAACATATCTCGAGGCCATAATGCAGCAATGAGGATGACAGTGGTACTCTCCATCCGCAGCTTGAGCAGCACCCTCTGTATTACTGGAATAGGAGGAAATGCATATAGGAATTTCACTTTCCAAGAAAGGGACAACGTGTCTAGCCAGTAAACTCCAGGCCCTGGAACGAGCGAGCAGAAACGTGGCAGTTTTGCTGTGTGTGGTGGCGCAAAAAGGTCCAACTGAGGATGACCCCATCTTGCAAAGAGGTTGTCTACCATGGAGGCCAGCAGTTCCCATTCGTGAATCTTTAACTGTGACCTGCTTAGCCTGTCTGCTAAGATGTTTTGGAGACCTGGGAGATGCACGACTGACAACTGTAGGCCATAGAACACAGTCAAGAACCATACTCTCATTGCTTCCCTACACAGGGGGTAGGAATGAGTGCCCTATTGTTTATTGATATAATACATAACACTGGCTTTGTCTGTCTGTATTAACAGAGGACCAGGGCACAAATGCTCCTGAAATGCCTGGAGGTTGTATAGGACTGCTCTCATCTCCAAGATATTTATGTGCAACACGGCCGCCACCTTGGTCCATGACCCCTGCATCTGGTAAAGGCCAAGATGAGCACCCCAGGTGGAGACTTAGGCATCCATGATGAGGAGCTGTAAAGGAGCTAGTACAAGGAATGGAACGCCCGTTAATAGGTTTTCGCAACCCATCTGCCATAGCAATGCTCTGCAAAGCGGGGACATGACAAGAACCATTTGGATCCACATCATCCATCAGCTAATCCCACTGGCCCCGAGTGTCCACTGAGGTACTGTCATATATCAACAGGCCAGTGGTGCTGTCGCAATGGTCGCAGCCATGAGATCCAGGACCGGTAAGATTGTTCTCGCAGACACAGTGACTCCTGTATTCCAGCTGTGCTTGTGCAATCAGATTTTCTGCTCTGTCCTATGGCAATAAGGCAAAACCCATCTCTATGTCCAAGACTGCCCCTATGCACTGCAGCCTGTGGCAGAGAATTAGTACAGAGTTTAGCACATTTACTGTGACACCCAAATCCACAAACAACTGTTCTATGTGAGACAAGGTATGCAGGAGAACTTCCCTGGAGTTGGCCTTCAGCAGTCAGTCTGTCATCCAGATAGGGGAACACATACAGGCCTTCCGTGCGAAGGGCTGTTGTCATTACTGCCAATTCACCCAGAGCTCAGCACCTCAGATGACAGTATTTACAGTCCTTATCCAGCTTTAATTTTAGAACCCATTTTAGCGCTACGGACTGCTCCCGTTATCTGTAAAATTGATTCTTAGCTACAGATTGTTCCTGATATCTGTAAAATTAATTCTTAGCTATGGACTGATCCTGAGGGTATCTGTAAAACTAATTCTTTATTTATTAGACTATCGGAACTACAGTCCTTTGAGTCATAGACTCACTTTCAAAGGCTCCTCATCAGATGACATAATTACAGACATGACAGTAATACAGCAAAGACACTGTTACATAACTAGTTGGATGGTAGAGGTACAAACATTATTAAGCATTATATTAAATTGATAGGTACCTATACAGAGTATTAGCTAAACAGTTACATACATCCTTTGCAGTGTTAAGCAGTTACATATATCCTTAGTAGTGCAGGCATTACAAAACATTGGTGCAAACCTATACAGAGTATTGTATCATTTTATCGGTTACGAACATCCTTAGCAGTGCAGTGATGTAGGCTTGTACACAGTGATCGCTAAGCAGAATAGTAATACAACAGAGACATGATAGTGGGCCCTGGTGGGGTTTAGTGGAGCAGTCTTGGGTTAGACTTTGTCTTAGTGTGGGCCCACTTTAGTAGTGACTGGGCTGTAGTATGAAATGGCAGTAGGATTAGCGTGGACAGGTGCAGGTACGTGTGGCGTAGAGGTGATTCTTGAGGGCCATTTTGAAAGGGCCGAGCTTGGTGTGGGTAGTGACTGAGGATGGTAGGGCATTATACCAGGCAGGGGCCGTGACTAGGAGCGATCTCTGGGCAAGCGTTGTCCTGATCCTGGGGATGGTCAGTGTTATTGTGTCTGTTCTGCGTGTATGGACTGGGGGTGGCTAGGGGCAAGGAGGCCGACACTCCTGGGGTGTCTGTCCAAGGAGGGATTGTTTGGCCACGAGGCATGCTTGGAACTGGAGCCTTTAATCAAGGTTGAGGATCTGGGCACGGTTGTGGAGGGTGCAGGTGCGGGTCATGCAATCAGCCCCTGATAGGAGCCTGCAGGCTTTGTTGATGATTACTTTAATCTTGTTCAGGGCAGTGGTGTCAGTGGCAGCGTAGACAAGTAGGCCATAGTCGACCAGTAACATAACGGATGAGGTGATGGCTAGACGCAGGGCTTCAGGGGCTAGACAGTCCCAGTCTTGGTAGAGGAGGCTGATTCCCGCATTAGTCACGGATGCCAGTGTGCTGATGTGGCAGTGAAAAGTGAGAGCAGGGTCAAACGTGATCCCTAGGTGTTTATAAGATGAGACCTGCTCTAGGGGGTGGCGTGAGCTGGACAGGATTTTCAGTTGGGCATTTTTTAGTTTGCTTGGGTGGTGTACAAACAGCATAGTTTTAGTTTTTTTCTGGTGTAGTACTAGCTTGTGCTCGCAAACCATTGCTTGGCTTGGCTGAATGAGTGCTGCAGCGAGGCCTGTAGGTTGGCGGGGTTTGCATGGGATGCACAGAGAACGGTGTCATCTGCATATAGCAGTATCATATAGAAGTATCTTCCCAGAGCACGAAATGGGAAACGTATTCAGAAACAGGCTAAAAAGTAATGGCCTTAGGATGGAGTCCTGTAGGACTCCAGAGTGGGTGGGGCAGGTGCTGGATACAGTATCATTTATCCTGACGCACTGCATCCTGGAGGTCAAATAGCTGGCAAACCAGTTTAGGGGACCTTGAGAGAGACCTGGGTGCATCAGGGTGTTCAGCAGGAGGGGGTTGTTAACCGTGTCAAAGTCCTTGAACAGGTCAATGAACATGGCCCCTGCCAGCTGTGCCTTGTCTAGGGCAGAGTGAATGTAGTTTTTAGCTATGGATTGCTCCTGATATCTGTAAAATTAATTCCTGGCTACGGACTGCTCCTGATATCTGTAAAATTAATTCTTAGCTACAGATTGCTCCTGATATTTGTAAAATTAATTCTTGGCTACGGATTGCTCCCGATATCTTAATAACTCTTTCTTAGCTCACAATCTGCTTGCTGTAAATCAATTCTAGTGCTCTGCAGACTGCACCCAAGTTTTTAATATTACTTGTGAGCGCACTGCCTGCATCTGCCCTAAATCTACCTCCTCCCTGGTGACTGCAACTATCAACTATGTATCCCTGTCTTGCAATATGGTGAGTGTTATGCACCAAAATATGTACCCCCTCCCCATGCCAATCACAAATTTAATCTTTGTCTATACTAAATCAAAAACCCTTAAACACACCACAAAAAAACAAGTGTGGGACACAACTTACTTGAAATGGCAGGCCTCCATCAAATATCTGCAGCCAAAAATTTACTCACTTCTAGTGTGGGCAACCCAACACCAACCAGATATCCTCTCAGTAGTAGAGACCTGGCTCAACCCTCGAATCTCTGATACAGCCATTCAGCTGCCAGGGTATACCACGTTCAGGCTGGACAGACTAGGTAAATAAGGGGGCGGCTGTGTTATATATTTAAAGGAGCACCTCCGGGGTCAAATGTTGCAGCACATTACTACCAGTTGCAACACCCAACTCCTACCTATAAAATTACTACTCGGCACTAATGGGAAAACATTTACTGTGGTATCAACCTACATCCCGTCAAAGGCACAAGCCAGTGGCTTCAAAGTAGCCACTGACTACCGTACAGACTGCAGCCATAACTCCAAAATTATTGTGCTGGGGGACTTCAACATTAACTGGATCTCCCCTGAAGCAGGTCCTTATAAAGATGCCCTATCCTCAATTAATGCTACACAATTAGTGGGTACATGTACTTGTATAAACTACCAGACGGGCACAAGTACTCTCATCGACTGGGTGATCACTAACCACCCAGAAAGAATAACCCACTTAACAGTCCTCTCCGATTCCCTCAGTGACCACTCCTCCATCCTTTGTACCTGGTCAAATAAGTCCCCTAAGGTCTCAACTAAAATAGCCATGTCTAGACTACTAAAAAAGAGGGAAACCGAGCGCACCAAAAGTGCATCTAAACAGTCATGACTGGGGCTTCTTAAACACCACAACTGATGTCAATGCTGCCCTTAAATACTTCATCCAAAAATTCAATGTGTCTTGCAACATATACGCCCCTTATACTAAACAGAAGATCAGGAGCTCCCAAAACTCATGGATCTCCCCCCAACTCATAGACCTAATGAAATACCGTGATAAGCTGTGGTACAAATCTAGAAGTGTCAGTGGCTCAGTAGGTAGCACAGCACCTCTGAGGCCGGGAGATCAGAGGGCTGTGGGTTCAGTTCCCACATCTGGCACTTGGGTTAGTATCCCTGTAGTGCAGCATGAGAGGGGTGCTACGCTTCTGAGGTGCCGTCTTTCGGATGAGACGTTAAACCGAGGTCCCATCTGCCTGCATTGGTGGTAGTTCAGGTGGATGTTAAAGATCCCATGGCACTTATCGAAAAGAGTAGGGGAATTTCCCCGGTGTCCTGGTCAAATTTCCCTCGTTCACTAAAAATACCACCAACAGCTTAATCTGGTTCAAGGTCAGTTGGCATTCATCTGTATTCCCCTCCCTCGGGTCGTGCCTGAAAATAGGCAGGATTTGTCTAGTACACTTACCCAGTCAGCAAAAACTAAAATTAAAAAAAAAAGTACTGGCTCCGCCACTGATATCCAGATGTATAAGACAGTCCAAAATAGCCGAACATGGGCAATCTGGAAGGCCAAAAGTCAACACTTTAAAAGTGAGCTGGAAAACTCCTGGGGGGACAGCAGACAGTTCCGAGACAATATCAAGTCTCTAGCTTGCAAACCCAACAAGACACCACCGTCCCTAATAAATGTTGAGAGAATTCCTACCCAGGACCATAGGACCATCGCTGACACATTTAATAAGGCCTTCACCAACCTCAGCAGCGTACTGCCTCCAGACTTCCTTCCACCTCCAAACAAAAGTAATATCTCATACAACACTGTAACCAAACCAGGTTCTCCAGCCCCCTCCTACCTTAAAATAATTATCCCTTCAGAGGCCAAAAAACACATCGCAAAGATGCTGGGTAAATCAAGCGCTAGTAGTGATACGCTTGATCCTAAGCTCCTGGAGCTCATTCTAGATGTTATTCTCTCTCCTCTTACCAAAATTCTAAATTTATTCCTCGTAACAGGCAAGTTCCCACTAATATGGAAAGCAGCGGTGGTCACACCTGTTTACTAAAACAGGGCTAGAACCAACCACACAAACTATCGCCCATTCTCAATACTTCCCCCTCTCTCTAAAGCACTGGAACGCATCATTTCAGATCAATTAACCTAATACCTCGACAAATTCCAGCTTCAATGCCAACAATGACATGGTTTCCAGAAACAACACAGCACTACGATCGTACTCATGGAATTTACTGGGTTTATTCATAGCGCTCTTGATTGGGGGCTACATATATTGATCTCACTGAGGCCTTCGACACAGTATATCATGAGCTGCTTCTATGCCAATTATCTAACACGGATCTCTCCCCTGAATCAGTGGCCTGGTTTAGGAGCTATCTCCATGGGAGAGTACAAAAAGTACAAATAAATGACATCTGCTCGGATAATCGGTGTGTCTCTACTGGTGTACTCCAAGGGTCCATCCTAGGACCACTGCTTTTTAGCCTTTTTCTTAACCAACTACCCCTAGCTGTAAATGACCACGCACTGCGATACGCAGATGATGCTGCGCTTTACTCGTGCCACTCTGACCCTGCCGAGCTTGAATGCCTGATGCAGATCAATTTCTTGGCTGTAGAAAAATGGTCCCTTGACTCTAAATTACTCAAACTACAAAAAGACGAAAACAATGGTATTTGCTTCCACTCACAACAAACACAGGAACTACCAGTTACAAATTGTCAACAACCAAAATTCCTCCTTTGAAATAGTAAACCACTTCAAATATCTGGGAGTAACGTTAGATAGTACACTGTCCTACTCTCGGCACATTGACCTCATTGCTAAGTCTGCAAATGCAAAACTGGGACTACTATATAGAAACAAACTCTTCTTTACGAATGGTGCCCTAAAAATCGCACTTACTAGCTCAGTGCTGTCAGCCATTCACTACGGCCTTGTGGTTTATGGTGCTGCAACTCCCATGGCTCTCAAAAGACTCAAAATAACCCTCAACAAGGCATGTAGGCTTGTGTTGGGAGTACACCGTCTAACTCACACATGCGAGCTATATGCCCAAAGTGGCTCAACTTAGACTGTCATATCCAATATTAAATGTGCCTGCTCACCAGAAAATCAATGCTAGAACTAACCCCTCCTGGAGTATGGAACCTTATCAAACAACCCAACTCATCTAGGTGCACCAGGGGCCAGAATGACCTAACCTTGAATGTCCCTTTCTGCAGAACCTCACAAGGACAACGTTCCTTTGAATATCGTGCACCAATCTGGCCTCACTCTCTCAGTGAAGAACTACTGAAGGAAACCAAACTGCGCCCATGTAAATCAAAACTTCGATCGTTACTAACTCTGACCAGTGTTTGCAACTGCGGCACCTAGCATCCTCCCCTCACTACTACATCAACCTCATCCTCCCCCCCCCCATCTCCTGCCACCCTCCCTCCATTTCACACCTGGCCACCCACCCTCACCTTCCTTAAATTCTGCACTTTTCTTTAGCCCCCCCATCTCTCCCTATGAACTTTGTGAGTCTGCCTTCTCCGGACCAAAGTTATTTCATATTTTTCTACCCATTCTCTCCTCCCTACAATCCCTTCCCCTATTCCTCCTTGCTTTACCCAGCCACTGCCTCCCTACCCACCCCAATTAATACCCCCTTTCCCTGATTCTTTTCTTCCCCCTCCATCACCTATTTCCCTTCTCTTCCTTTTATCTTCTCTTATCTCTCTAGAGTTTGTTTCAATATAGCTACGTAGTAACTGTATTTATTCATGCTGCTATTGTTATTGCTTTATCTATATTAATTTATTTGTATTTGTTAGTATGTTTTTATTGTACGGTGCCCAGAGCCTCCGGGATTGGGCGCCTGAAAAATAAAATTTGCTTTGCCTTGCCTTCCCTTCCTCAGTCTCCCATTTTTTCTCTCTCCCCTCTCCTAACCCACACCTCTCCTTTACCTCTTTCCTGTTCAATACTCTGGGCCCCACCTATACCCTCTGGTATGATGGGCCATATCCAGCACTTACTTTGCCCTAGGATTTCTCTGACCCATCTCTTTTAACATTTTGACAAAAGAACTGTTTTCTTGAACAGGTCTGGCTGATTGAAACTACTGCACTAAGTTTGTACAAGCCTGCTTGATGCTGAATATTCGCTCCAGTGTGTATGTACTGCTCCTTCCTGTACCATTCCATAGTCTTATGCTTTTCCTCTGTCACTGTATGTAATCACTTATCCACAATTGTTCACTGTCTGTAATTTGCTTCTTTTCTGTTAACTGTCATGATGTGGAACCTGTGTAAGAGAGTCTGTAGCTCAAAGTTATTTCCGAGATTGAAATAAATAAATAAATAAAATAAAAACCCATGGCACAGAGGACAAGACAAAGGGCAACACACTAAACTGGTAATGTTTCCCCTGCAGCACAAAGAGGAGGTATTACCTGTGGGACTTTCTGATCTTGCCATGAAGATATTCATCCTGTAGGGAGGTCAGGATTGGGGGAAGGTGGGATGGTAGTCAGTGGGGTATTGGAGGTATAGTGGAAGACAGCCATATTGGGGTGGTCAGGACCAGGAGGTGCCCTGGGGCAAAATGGGGCCTGGAGAGAGAGGCAGACGTGTCTGGCACTCATACCCAGGGCTCCCACTGGACCCAGAGGGTAGGTAGTCATTGGGTCGGCTAACTCTACCATTCTTTTTCAGGCGGTTCTATGCAATGCCAGATCAATTGGGAACAAGACTGCAATTATTGCGGACTTGATTTCCTTCGTCGATCTGGCTTGCATTACAGAGACCTGGTTGGGGGATGATGCAGGTCCAGATCTAGAGGCATCTGTCCCGGCTGGGTTCTCCATAGTGCACTGCCTGAGGGAACACAGGAGTGGGGTGTGGCCATCTGCTTTAGATCCTACCTGAACTTCTCCATGCACCCAGTGGGTTCCACTTTGTCATTTGAATGCATGGCTGTGTGTGGGGGTCCAGGTGCAGGCTGCAGAATCCTGATCGTACACCGGCCTCCAGGGTGCAAGGGGGAATTTCAGCAGGAAGTCGCAGACTTCGGCACCGAGAAGGTGTTGGAGTCACCCAGATGGTTGGTTCTCGGTGACTTCAATGCCTGGATCGATGACAACTCTTGCATTTTGGTCATGACTTCCTCCAGTCAGTGACTTCACTGGACCTCGCACAAGCTGTTGCTTCTGCGACCCATAGTCATGGTCACACCTTGGACCTAGTTTTCTCACTAGGGCTTGAGGTCATGTGTGGTTGGATCACTGCATGGTAGAGTTCTCATTCAGGTTCTCCCTGTTAGTCCTTCCATTGTAGAGATGGTCCGCTACCACCCTTTGAAGGGGTTGTCCCCAGAGGGACTGATGGAGGTACTGGATCTATCTGGTACAAGTGCTGATTGCATGACAAGTATGGTTGAGGTGGTGGCAGTATATAATAGTGCTGTCTCCAAGGCACTCAACTCTGTTGCACTGGTCCATATACGACCCAGATCTTCTCGCTTGAGACCCCGAGGTTTGATGGGGCTCTCATGTAGACGAAGGTAAGGGGCCAGAGGTTGGAGCGTTGTTGGCAGAAGTCTCAGTCTGAGGATGACAGACTGGCTTTGAGAATTCACTATGGTGAATATCAAAGGGCAATCAACCAAAAGAAGGCAGTGTTCCTGTCCAGGGAGATTGCTGCAGGGAGGAACAGACCGGCTCTGCTTTTTCAGACTGTAGACAGGTTACTCCATCCCACCTGTCTGCAGCTGAAAAGAGCAACTTCAGTCGCTCAATGTGAGGAGTTCACTTTGTTCTTCCCCGACAGGGTGTCCTCCATTATGGCTGGGATTTCTCCAATAGGGCAGATGCAGCCCTGCAGTAGTGAGTCATGCGATTCCAGAGGTACTCCTATTGTCTGGAGTGAGTTTAGGCCAGTGGTAGTGATAGAGGTATGCACAGTGATTTAGAAGCTGCTGCCCATGTACTGTGAAGTGGACCTGGGCCCGATCCATCTCTTAATGGCAAGTGTTGTGTCTGTTGGTCCAATGGTTGCTGAGACTGTGTGGTACTCTCTTTCAGAGGGACTTTTTCCCAGCGCCCTGAAAGAGGCACTGGTGAAGCCCCTTCTAAAGAAACCCACCTCTCGACCCTGACATCTTGGCAAATTATGGACCAATTTCTAACCTCCCATTTCTGGGTAAGGTTATCCAGAAAGTAGTACCTTTGCAGCTTAAGGCACACCTTGTGTCCTATGACATCTATAAGCCCTTCCAGTCTGGGTTTAGGTCCAGGCATAGCACCAAAATGGCATTAGGGTGCAAAATGATCCCCTCAGGATGAGAGATAGAAGGGAATGGTCAATACTCATCCTCCTCAAGCTCTCCTCAACATCTGGTACTGTGGACCATGTAGTGTTGCTGGATCACCTAAGGGAGCTGTGTGGATTCACTGGTATGGTCATCCACTGGTTTGAGTCCTTTCTCACAGAAAGTAGTAATAGGGAGCTTCTCCTCCTGCCTGAAGCCCCTACCATTTGGAGTTTCCCAGGGTTTGATCCTGTTGCCTATGTTGTTCGCAGTGTACATGCTTCCCTTGGGTGAGATAATTAGACAGTACAGCTTGGGTTTTCACTGTTATGCAGATGACACCCAGCTGTATATGTCATTTGCACCTGGGACAAGTGATGTCGTGGAGGTGCTTAACAAGTTTCTGGCTGGGCTCCAGGACTGGATGTCCTAACTGGCTGATACTCAGTCCCAACAAGATGGAGATCCTAGTGATTGAGCCTGGTTGCTGGTGGGATGTGGGTGCTACTGGGATGGGAACATGGTTATTCCTTGGCCCTACTCCTTTGGCTGTATCTATTAAAGTGAAAAATCTGGGTGTTATCCTGGACAATGGATTAACACTTGAAGCTCAGGTGTGATCCTGAGTGTTTTTTTTCAGTTTAGGAATATTGCCTGGATCAAAGCCATAATTCCACATGATGACCTGCCCTCTCTAGTACACACTTTTGTAATGTCTAGACTCTACTACTACAATACTCTTTACCTTGAGGTCAGTGGAGGGGTTTTCCGTCACCTGTAGCTAGTGCAGAACACAGTGGCCAGGTTGCTGATGGGCCTACTGTGGTCTTATCATGTGACTCTGGTCCTGTGTGACCTGCACTGGCTGCCAGTGAGATAGAGAATAACCTTCAAGGTAGGCTTGCTCACCTATAAGGCCCTATATGGATCGGGCCCTGGCTACCTGAGTGACCTGCTGACTCCTGTCCACCCTGTGCACTCACTCCACTCTGGTTCTCAAAAACAGTAGCAGAAAAGGTCAGTGCCAAAAGGCTGACCTTCAGGAAATATAAGGGAACGCAGCAGGATGAAGATAGGGAGGCATACCAAACTTACCTAAGTGAAGCAGGGAGGGCAATAAGGCAGACAAAGACCCAAACCAAGAAAACACTAGCACAAACAGTAAAAGAAAGTGACAAGACTTTCTATAGATACATTAGCGAAAGGAGAAAGTCCAGAGGGGGCACTGCTAAGATCAAAGGGGATAAGGGGGCATGTGAGGAGGAGGACCATGTAAAAGCATCTATCCTAAGTAGATACTTCTGCCCAGTATTTACTGAAGAGAAGGTAGGGCAGGGCCCACAATGCAGCACCATGGACACAGAGAAGAGGGAGGTGTGCACTAGTCCCTTCACAAAAGAAAGGGTCCCACAAGAGCTCGATAAGCTCACGGTGGACAAGGCAATGGGACCTGATGGCATACATCCCAGGGTACTAAAGGAGCTAAGCGTGGAACTAGCAGAGCCATTATCAGAACTGTTTAGTGAGTCTCTAAGCACAGGAGAGGTCCCAGAAGACTGGAGAAGGGCTCATGTGATCCCACTCCACAAGAGTGGTAGTAGGGAGGAGGCAGGGAACTAGACCAATCAGTCTTACCTCAGTAGTGGGCAAGATTATGGAGGCACTCCTTAAGGAAAGGATAGTGCAACACCTGGAATCCATAGGAGCACAGGATCCAAGACAGCATGGGTTTACAACAGAAAGGTCCTGTCAAACTAATCTCAGATTTCTTTGACTGGGTAACCTGAGTGGTGGACCAAGAGAGAGCAGTTGATGTCGCCTACCTTGACTTCAGCAAAGCTTTCAATACTGTTCCACATAGAAGATTGATTAATAAGATGGGTAGGCTCAGGGTGGGTCAGAAGTTGGTCAGCTGGGTGGCAAACTGGTTGATGGCCAGAAAACAGAGAGTGGTGGTAAATGGTATACAGTCAGAAGAGATGCAAGTCACAAGTGGGGTACCTCAGGGATCAGTCCTGGGGCCAGTCCTCTTCAATATCTTCATCAGTGACATTGCAGATAGACTGGTGCGTAAGGTTTGTCTGTTTGCAGATTACACCAAGATCTGCAACAGAGTAGATGATCCAGATGGGGTGGGCAGAATGAGAAGAGATCTGGATAAACTGGCAAAATGGTCGGAAGAGTGGCAACTGGGTTTAATGCAAGGGAGTGCAAGATCATGCACATAGGGAAGAGAAACCCTGAAGCCACCTATAGGCTGGGAGGGGAGTTGCTGGCAGTCACAAGGGAAGAAAGAGACTTGGGCATCATCATCACAGATGACCTGAAATCATCCAAGCAGACCACTAAAGCAGTAGGTAAGGCTAGGGGGATGTTGGGGTGTATTAGTAAGGGTGTCACAAGTCGTAAGAGGGCGGTAATAATCCCTCTTTACAAAACACTGGTTAGGCCCCATCTGGAGTACTGCATGCAGTACTGGAGGCCACACCTTCACAAGGACATTAAACAAATTGAGGCAGTCCAGAGAAGAGCAACCAAAATGGTGCAGGGACTGCATCAGAAGACATATGAGGACAGATTAACAGAGCTCAATATGTATACCCTAGAGCAAAGGAGGGAGAGAGGTGATATGATCGAAACATTCAAACACCTTACGGGCATTAACAAGGTGAAAGACTCTAACATGTTTCAATATAAAAAAGTAGCAGGACAAGAGGACACAGCATGAGATTAGAGGGAGAATGTGAGGAAGTTCTTTTTCGCAGAAAGAGTGGTGGATGCATGGAACGGCATACCTCAGGAAGTGACAGATATGAATACAGTGCAGGGCTTCAAACAGGCATGGGATAGGCATAAGGGAGCAATACGGATGAGTATGAATAGATAGGCCATTGACAGAGCAAAGGCCGATCGCCCATTCATAAGGTAGAAAAAGGAATGGGCAGAATGGATGGGCCTTGCGATCCTTATCTGCCGTCAACTTCTATGTTTCTATGTTCCCCCACTGAAGGCCTCCTGGCAGTTCCTAGTGCCCAGCTGAAGACCTCTGAAGACTGATCATTTGAAATGGCCGGCGTGGCCCGGTGGAACTTGCTTCCAACATCTCTGAGGGAGGCCCCAGCGGTGGTGGTGTTTAAGTGAGGGCTGAAGGCGTATCTTTTTAGAGAGGTGTTTGTGAACTGCTTATGAATCCTAGAAATAGTAGACTATTGAATCATTTATTTTAAATAAGTATTTTAACTATATATCGTTTTTCGTTCATTGTTATTGATATATGTTTTTGTATTTGATTTCAAACCCTTGCCTGGCTGTACAGTACCCAGAGCCTCTGGGATGGGACGCTTGATAAATACAATTTTACTTACTATCCTATCTCTCAACTATACCACATTATGAGGAACATTCCTCATTTTACTTCACAAAAGCTCCCTGTTCCACATTGTGAGGACTTGTCCCACATTCCGTGTTAACATTTTAAAGTAAAAATCTATAGTAAATTATGCAAAAAAATATATTATTCAATTAATAGCAGACTTTCTAAACATAAATGCAAACATTTTAACAGTGTTCTGAGCTTCTTAGGTAAAGATCTGATTAAGTTTTCCACATTTTGCTCATTTGTTCCACATTCTGAGAGGCAATGTTCCACATCTGGGGGACAAAAGGTTGACAGGTATGTTTAGTATCCTTCATGTCTACAGAAGGAAGCCAGTCCCCTGTTTGCAGAAGGAGAAGCAGAGCCTACATGGATACCATTCAACTCTTCCTGTATTCCATGTAAATCTTGAGATCCCTTTGATCCAACGCAGGACACAGATCCCTTGCCTATTGTGGGACCAGGAAGTATCTGGAATAAAACCCTTTGTTTCTCGGTCAAGGAAGAACTGAGTCTATAGCACACTTTTGGAATAATGACTTAACTTCTTCCTTCAAAAGGAACAAATGGCCCGGAGGATAACAGGACGGAGGCAGATGATGATCTGTAGGGGTTTTAAGCAGCTCCAGAGCATGCCCCATTGCAGTTATCTTCAGGACCCACTCGTCAGCTGTAATCTCCCACCATTGTTTGAGATGCAGAAGAAGTCTTCTCCCCACAACCACCCCTGGAGGTAACAGAAGAGGGGGGGTCTCCGGAAAAGAGTCATGTGGAATCGGTGGGGACACTGCCAACAGTACTGGGTGCTTTTGTATGTGCACTTGGAGGGAGGGGTCTCAGCAAAGGGCCACCTCCTCTGCCATTGCCTTGCTGACAGTAGGCATGGCCACCTCTGGCAGCAGGCTGACAAAAGGATCCCCTCCCATGACCCCTGGTAGAAATGGGATACAGGGATCTGACAGGCCTTAGAGTCATTTGAGGTCTGAAGGCCTCTTCAAAATACCAAATAGTTTTGTCCCTCAAAAAGGAGGCATTCAAAACTGCTTGTTGCATATCATTGGCAAAACCAGCAACTGTGAGGCAAGAATATTGTCTCATGCAAACGCCATAAGCGGCAGCCCTGGCAGAAGCATCAATCCTATAGTGAGCATAGTAAATGCTTGCCAACCTCAGCCCCAAAAGTTAAGGTTTAAAAGAAATCATTCTTGGTAGAGCCATCCAGCAAAGCCTGGGTTGCAGTTTTTGCAGCTTTCTACAGGCTGTTCTGGTATTTTGTTGTGTGGGCCTGGCACTTTGCAACCCTAGGGCCCAGTGAGACAGCGATACGCATGCACTTGCCCATCGCATCCACCATCCCAGATGCTTTATCGGGAGCCAAAGCACTTTAGGTGCTCCAGACCTATTATGGCTACCCATGAAGACTACAGGGCCAGTTTCAGGCTGGTTGGCATAATGAAGCTTAGGAGATGGAGCAGGACATGGCTTGTCAGCCATTTCTGGGAACTTGAAGGCAGTAAGTTTGGCCTGTATCATTCAGCAAATGTAGTACTCCCTAATGCAGAGTATATAGGTGGAATTATCATGGAAGGTGTACAAGGGACCCCCAAGAATTCCAGCACATTTCTTTTTGTGGAATCTTCCTCTTCCACAAAAGCCCAAGGAAGTTTACATTTGTTGCATCATGGCTTGAAAAATAGGATCCTCAGGAGGAGACCTCAGGGTGTACACCACTGAGCCCTCAGTGCAGGATGAGATGGTAGGACTACATGATAATGCAACATATTATTCGC
Organism: Neoceratodus forsteri; assembly: GCA_016271365.2. Lineage (NCBI taxonomy): Eukaryota > Metazoa > Chordata > Ceratodontiformes > Ceratodontidae > Neoceratodus > Neoceratodus forsteri. Next base: position 659,373,102 of record CM028138.1, read on the forward strand.
CCTCATATGCCTCCTCTAAAACCATGAGGTGAGTATTATATTCAACCTCATCATAGACATCTCTGTCGATGAGAGGTACCACAGAATATACCAGCGGTGCCGGTGGTGGTTGAGGTGAACAAATCTGCAGTGTGCTGCTAGAGGCCATCATTGAGGGCAGCATAGCAAAAGACTGTGTCGGTGGAATAACTGCCTGTAGTAGTAGTCCAGGCAGAATGTGTCTGCTCATTTCTCAGAACAACATCAGCACAGTCGGAGAATCAATGGTGCCCTCTAAAGGGCCTACGACTACTTGTGTTAACAAGCCTGCCCCACAATAATGGTGTTGTGCCGCCCATGGAAGGTACAGCAGCACCTAAGCCAAGCCCCTACTTTGGTGTCTCATTGACGGTCAGGCAGACTGTGATCAACAGCGATGACATCATAGATTTACCTTGTCTCAACGGTGACCAGGACCTCATCAGCGAAGCAGATCTCTCTTTTTTTCTGTGTTTGTGGACCAAACATGAGGAGGTCTGCAAAGCCGACCATTCCCTGTCCCCATCCTTTGACTTCAGCAGCTGTTTCTTGGCAGATGGTGAGGGAGACATAGGTTTTGGGCCCTGTTCCTTCTCCATGGCTGTTAACTTTAAAGAGAAGGACATTTTCTAGAGCTTTCTTGTGGCCATGGCTTGTAGCCTGGTTGAAACTCTGACACATCTCACAAGTTCTCATATTGTGAGACAGGCCCAAGCTGCACACATAGGCCGTGTGTGTGTATCTTCTTTGCAAATTTTCTGTCTGCACTTACAGTACTGAAATAAAGGCTCTTTTGACTTTGGCAGCATGGTGAGACAATGAAATAAATTGTTCAATAAAGTAAAAGAATAAAGGGCAATGGCTAGTTGATGAAGTTTCCTTCGGCAGGTCCAACAAGGATGATTGATGGCAGGAAAAGAACTGAGGAGTGATGGGGCTGTCCACATGTATATAGATGCTGACGCAGGACATCGTCTTGGGTGCTACCCGGCTAGCAAAAGATTTGTGTGGTCCTTGTGCCTGATGGCCAAAGTTCCAAAAGCGTGGACAAATGGAGGAGATATCCTCAAAGATCATCCGAGATTCTGCAAATTTAGGGTCCCATGATCTCCAGATTAAGCATAAATAGGGTTCCAAGATCTCGAGATTCTGCACAATTATGGTCACTTGGTCTCCAAATTTTGCACATTTAGGGTCCCTGGATCTGGAGATTCTGCACATTTAGGGTCTCAGTATTCTGAGGTTCTATACAATTAGGGTCCCACAATCTCAGGATTCTACATATTTAGGGCCCCAGGATTTTGAGATTCTGCACATTTAGGGCCCCAGGATTTTGAGATTCTGCACATTTAGGACCCCAGGATCTCGAGATTCTGCACATTTAGGGCCCCAGGATCTTAAGATTCTGCACATTTAGGGTCCCAGGATCTCAAGATTCTGCACATTTAGGGCCCCAGGATCTTGAGATTCTGCACATTTTGGGTCCCAGAATCTCGAGATTTGGCACACTTAGGGTTCTAGGATCTCAACATTTTGTACATTTAGGATCCCAGGACCTTGAGATTTGGCAAATTTAGGGCCTCCAGATCTTGAGATTCTGCTCACTTAGAGTCCAGGAACTCAAGATTCTGCACTTTTAGGGTGCAGGATCTCAAGATTCTATACATTCATTTTTACAACCGCACGTTTATCATTCTCCATAAGGTCAGAGGGAAGGATTTCCATCTTTCTAAGTCCAATCTGTCAGCTGTTAGGTTGAACTTCTTGAGCCTCTGTGGATTTTTATATAGTTCAATTCCAAGGTACCTCAATTGTTTAGAAGCCCAGACCATACCAAACCCATACTAGTGATATCTATTTTATGTAAGCCACCATTAAGTGGCATTACAACTGATTTATTAGCATTTAGTTTGTAGTTGGCGAAAGCCCCAAACTCGTTAATAGTGGTCAAAGCCACAGGGATAAAAGTACAAGGGTGTGTGATGTGTAGCAGAACGTCATCTGTATAAACAGACAGTTTTAGCTGGGTTGTTCCTATGGACAGATACTCATAATAAGGGGATTCCATATTAGTTTGACCAGGAGGGGTTCCAGGTAGAGATAAAATAAAAGAGGAGACGGAGGCAGCCTTGCTGCATACCACGGTACAGAAACAAATGGAGTAGAAAAGCCTCCACTGCAGTAAATTCTGGTATTAAGTTTAAAGTGTTTGTATCCACTTGATTAGCTCAGGCGGGAAACAAAACCTCTCAAGAGTGGTAAATAAGAGCTGTGGACTTGAGGCTGTCATTAATGATTACCCGTAGGTCTCCCTCAATTACACTGCCATTTCCCCCATCAAGCAGACCATTTTAGGGTTCTCTCAACCACCAAGCGTCACTCCGCAGTTTTTTGGGGGTAATTTCTCCCCCCCCACGACCCTGCACTGTCACCTGACCAAATCCATGCCCCAGCAGAGGACCCTCCCCCCCCCCATGGGCTTATCCCCCACCAGGCGGGGACAAAGTAGGAGGCCCAGTCGACTCAGACCCTCCGCAGCCGTGCCTTTGTGTCCCCGCCAGGGTTCATCCTCAGTCACAGGGTCAGCGGGTGGAGAGCCACTTCCTGACCTCCGTGTCAGTGTCATGCTGAGCCAGTCTTTTTCTTTGTGTCGCCCCGAGGCGTGGCGTGCGTGATTCTAAGTTGAAAGCCAGCGTCTGTCACGCTCCATCCTGCATGACACAGGCATGGCAATCCTCCAGCTACCGCTAGAGGCCGGTCATGCACCAAGCCATGGTTCCCCCCAACCCCCGGAGTTGAGATGTCCTGGGACACTCAAGCCTCCTTCCACCAGCCAGCCTCTGACAATCCAAGTCCTTTCCTGAACTCGGGTTGCCAGCGTTGAAAACGGTAGCGCTATCACTGTGCCGGCGGGTCGGCCCCATCACTTTGCACTTTTTGAACTTTAGCTGCCACAAATGAGTGCGAATGAATCATGTGCATGCTGAGAGACTACATGATATATTTGATTTACCGGTCACTCGTTTGTCTCAAAAGTATTTTTGAGTGTCGTAACATTGAAAGTGTGGAAATAACACAAGACGTGTGGAAATAACATGCTATTTCTAAATGTTCTAAAAGATCATACTTTGTATACAAAGTACTGTATGTAGCAATTTCAGTATTTTAAGTAAGAGGGATATTTTGGCAAGAATCTGACCCAAGTGAAAAATAAACATGCTATTCTCACAATGGGTCAATAATAGCGGTATTTTTCACTTGCCTGTATCATCCATTCACATACTATGTCAATCAGCTCGATTGACATGACATTCATACATGATACATGATACATGATGGGGACATGATAGAAACTTTCAAGTACCTCAAGGGAATCAACAAAGTCCAAGAGGGTAGCATCTTTCAGAAAAAGAGACTTGCAAGAACAAGAGGACACAATTTAAAGATAGAAGGAGGGCGGTTCAGGGGCAATGTGAGGAAGTATTATTTCACAGAGAGGGTAGTGGATGCATGGAACAGCCTTCCTGAGGAAGTTGTGGGGTCTAAAACTGTGGGAGAATTCAAGAATGCATGGGACAGACATAAGGCAATTCTTGTGGGGGGCAGGAAGATATAGGCTGTTGGTTAACTAGGATCTGCGGCCTATCCTGTAGGTAGGGAAATGGGCAGACTAGATGGGCCTAGCGGTCCTTATCTGCCGACAAAGTCTATGTTTCTATGTTTTATTCTAGCCAATCCCTTTATGAACCAGCCTCCATGTAGCAGCCAGTAGTGCTCAGGACAGAAAAATGAGGACCCCGCTCCCGCTGCCATCCTGTTTTCCCCGTTTCCAAACATGCGTTTAAAATTTTAAATCTAGAAATCACTCTGCCACTATTTTTTAAGTAATACAGGCCATCTGTACCATCACCATATTTTAATCATTTTAAGTAGCTTTCTCCTGTCTGTATTTTGGCCAAATGGTCACACATTGTGCTCGCTCGCAGCAGGAGTCAGGGCGCTCCGATAAACACACTCACTCACTCACTCCAGGAGTCGCATGACATGGGAAGGCAACAGCCATAAAGGCAGTACTCACCGCTCAATTATTTAGAGGGGTCAGAAAGGCAAAAAAAGGCAGAATGGCACAACACTTTATTGGGTGGGAGGGGGTACAGTAGTTTGGTGGGAGAGGGTACAGTAGTTTGGTGATAGGGAAAGTCCAGAGTGCACAGTACTGTCAATGGTGGTGGTGGTGGAGTAGGGGAATCACAACACATGCCTAAGTTCAGCCTGTACTTTACTACTGATGAGTGGGTGGAAATTCAGCATCCCCAAAAAAGCAACAAAGGAGCATATAAAGAGACCTTTATACATACATTTGCATACATAGCGCACACAACGGCCTGTGTTAAAATATGGCATTTATTTCCATTTGGGAAGGGGTAGAAGTGTCATAACTCTCTCATTGCTTCATCACTCATGAGTTATGGTCCCCTCTCACTCATGGAAATAAATGGCATATTTAAGCAATAGGAGTGACGGGGTGCATCATGGTGAGATAACGGCCTACCTTGGGTGAGTTGAAGCATGAGGCGAAGCCGAGTGCTTCCACCACCCAAGAAAGGCTATTAACCCACCAAAATACACCCCCTGGAGTGCCTTATTGCGATTATGAAATGGGTCCTTTTCAGTAAATTGGATGTATTTTTTTTTTTTTTAACTTTATGTTTACTGCTTTTCAGTGAACTGATACACAACACACAATCCTCACACAAGGACACTAGGCAATAGTTACAAAGTCTGAATCAACAATATTGGTATACAAATAATTAGTGTCCATGTAATTAGGTACAGAATGAAGGTGGGAACTGACACGATAATAGTCTAAACCAGTATATAGAAAATGCTAGCTGCATCAAAGGTAAGGTAGTTGTCCATTAGGGAGAACAGGCCAGGAATAGGTAAGCCGCAAACAGAGTTTGCTATGTACCCTAAATAACGAAACAGTAAAACAGGGAGAATTCCCCCTAACAAACAGCCCCCACAGCCCTCACTGAATCACCCAAAACTCAAAATATTATGATAAATATGAGCCGCTGTAACATACCCTCCAATAACACAGCTACAGGACCAGGGGCATAGTTACAATGGTGCAGGGGATGCAGTCGCATCCAGGCCCACAAGCTTTGAGGGGCCCAAATCATAATTCTGATGTTTATTCGAAACCAGGGGTGCCCTATAACATAGCCTTGCACCCAGGCCTTCTGGGAATTTGCTACGCTACTGTACAGGACCCAAACAGTGAGCAAATGAACACAGAAATATTTATATATAAATTGTGTAGCAAGCAACAGTAACTTTGCAAAAGTAACACTCAAAGGGGAGAAACGTCACTTTGAAATTCACAGTCCCGAACAAAACATTTCAACAACAAAATATCAAGTATCAGTATACTGGGGCTGGAGAGTAATTCCACGAGAAAGGGCCATCAGCTAAGTCCCATGGTTAGGCATCTTCGGATTCACCATCTTGAGTAGTAGGACCAGCCTCAGCTCGAGCTGCAAATTCCCCCTCCATGTACTCCAGCCACCGGCCCATGTCCTTCAGATCAGAAAATTGCCAACACATGCCCCCATATGTGATATGGAGCTGGGCTGGCAACCAAAAAGAAAGAATGGACAATGCCTACAGTATGAAAGCATTGTCTGACTCCATCAAATTGCTTGCACCTTGCCAGAGTTTGAAAGGATAAGTCCGGGAACAGTTTGATGTCCGAGTTGTTCATGGTGAGAGGGTATGCGGATCTTGCCGCAGCAAGAATTAGGTCTCAAACCTCCAGTCCCGAAGTACAGAGCAACACAGTTCATGGCTGTGACACGTTCTGAGGCCACACCCTAGGATTCACTCGGTAAGCCTTTTTAAAAGTATCCCAGTTGAAGCTGGAAGGAAGGGTAACAGATTCTTGCAACCAAGTCTTTAAATGACGCAACAGTTGGGTTCCTTCCACACCTTCCAGTACTCCAGCAAACCGGAGGTTCCCTGAGCGGACCTCATTCTCCAAGATCTCAAGCCAATGGTGCAGTTATTTTCTTGTACCATGCTGGCCACGGTGGCTTGTGTATTTGTAGAGTGCTGATCTGCTGCCGATAGTACTCAGGCTAGCTCTTTTATGGCAGCATTGTGGCTTTCAAGCTTGACCAAGGATCGCTCAATTATAGAGTCCGTTGCTTTGATGAAATCCATTAATGCATGCCAGGGTGGCTCAGCTCCTGAAGGTCCTACCAAAGACGTGGAATCTCCCACCTTGCCTGCAGCTTGCAGCTGTGTTTGCACTCTGTGCTGCTTCTGCAATCTCCCCATACTAAACTGGGTATCGTTCGAGAGCTAAAAGTGTAAGAAATTGAAATATGACAGTCAATCTGAGAATAATAGAAGTTTTCTTGAGTTTTGCGGTAAAATACTGGAGGTCCGTAATGACCTCCTGTAGCGTCCATCCTGGATGCCGGCTGTCTAGCAGCCCCTTGGATGCATTTTATTTTTTTTTTTTAAACATATTTTTGTTGAGCTACTTTCAGGTGAGCTGTTGTGCCGAGATAATGGCCTGGCTGAAAGTACCTCTTGGCCAATAGGAGCCAGCATTCTTTCTACCCATTTCATAATTTACCACAGGCTATTATATATCCCCCATTTATTTTCATAAACTACACCTGTAAGTGTGAGGTGAGTAAGCAGTAGGCATTAACAAGGTCTGCATTAAAAGATTTTAATGCACGTTCCTGTTGAGGCACAAGGCCAGAGCCATCCCAATCCTTTAATGCACCCTACCTGGAATGGCTTATTGTACTTATACAATGGCTCACTGCTTTATATATAGTAATACAAATGATTTTACATGATCATTAGCTTAAATACAGTTTAAAATACATACATGAATAGTCTCCAGTTTTGAAACTATTGAGGCATTTTTGCCTTGGTAATGAGATCTGGCACCTGACTACGTGGTGCTTGGAATTTAAGGCATTGTCAGGTTAGGGGGTCCAGATAATGTTTAGGTTATGTAAAGTATTTACTGTTAGCTTTTTCTGCTTGGTTGCTTGGTAGTATTTCCATCTAAATGGTAGCCATGCCATCCAGAAACTACTCTTGCCCCTCTCCCAATCAAACCAAGGCTCATACCCTCTGGGTACCTGGACCCAGCATCCAGCTACTGGCTCTCTTTGCCTGATGCTGCTGTGGGTGCTACAATACTTCACCAGCGTTACTTTATCTAGTATTTGCCCGGATATTGTATGATACTTCACTGTTACTGTATTTAGGATTTGCCAGGTTATTGTATACAATACTTCACCAGCGTTACTGTATCTAGTATTTGCCAAGTTATCATATACAATACTTCACTGCTGTCACTATATTTAGGATTTGCCAGGTTAATGCATACAATACTTCACCAGCATTACTTTATCTAGTATTTGCCAGGTTACTGTGTCCAATACTGCACTGCTGTTACTGTATCTAGGATTTGCCAGGTTATTGTATACAATACTTTACCAGCATTACTGTATCTAGTATTTGCCAGGTTATTGTATACAATACCTCATAGCTGTTACTGTGTCTAGGATTTGCCAGGTTATTGTATACAATACTTCACTGCAGTTACTGTATACAGTACTTCACCAGTGTTACTGTATCTAGTATTTGCCAAGTTACTGTATACAATACTTCACCGCTGTTACTGTATTTAGGATTTGCCAGGTTAATGTATACAATACTTCACCAGCATTACTTTATCTAGTATTTGCTGGGTTATTGTATAAAATACTGCACCGCTGTTACTGTATACAATACTTCACCAGCATTACTTTATCTAGTATTTGCCAGGTTACTGTATACAATACTTCACCACTGTTACTGTATTTAGGATTTGCCAGGTTAATGTATACAATACTTCACCAGCGTTACTTTATCTAGTATTTGCTGGGTTATTGTATAAAATACTGCACCGCTGTTACTGTATACAATACTTCACCAGCATTACTTTATCTAGTATTTGCCAGGTTACTGTATACAGTACTTCACTGTTACTGTATACAATACTTCACCACTGTTACTGTATCTAGCATTTGCCAAGTTATTGTATACAATACTTCACCAGCGTTACTTTATCTAGTATTTGGCAGGTTATTGTATACAGTACTTCACCGCTGTTACTGTATTTAGGATTTGGCAGGTTATTGTTGCATTGGAACATCCCTTCTGGCCAGCTAGTGAACAACTCCTGACACTGTCTTCTGAACCAAGTGCCCTTTTGGGGATTCCTTCTGCAGACAGACAGTCTGCAGTCAGAAAAGGGGGGAAGTGCCCTTTTGGGGATTCCTTCTGCAGACAAACAGTCTGCAGTCAGAAAAGGGGGAATGGGCCAGGAGCAGCAGCAGATCCAGGGGGGGAACAGCAGTACCAGCAAAACATATCGGGGCCAAGTAGTCAGGTAATTGGGGTGTACATGGACCTAGAGACAGGTAGCTGTATACTAGAACCAGGAGGTAAGTTTTATTACATTTAAAGTATTCTTCTGTAGAAGTGGTACTCACTCGGGGAAGGGGGGGTTGCCATCTTGGTAACCACACAAGCCCCTATGAAAGGCACTTGCAGGAAGTGTGTGAAATTAAAACAGTACCCACTCAATCCTGATTTACTGAAAAATTGTTTTATCTGTTTATCTCCATTCACTGCGCCTCAGGTCTCCTTTCCCCATCAAGTCGTAGGTTGCTCCAGATTCCCATCTTACACTGCCCAGGCTCCTGTGGTACACCAGTCCCCCATCAAAACAAGGCTGTTTTTGTTCTAGGTCATGGGGGGAGAGTCCTGGGGTAGTTGCTGGCTGTAAGGTAACCTGCATTACTTAGCCCATCTGCACAGTATTGTCCAGTGTATTTAGGGAGACCTTGGATGCCTCAAACTATTACAGTGGTTGGACACAAAGGAAAGGTTGTTGGGGGAAACACAGACAACTGATGGCAGATAAGGACCACTAGGCCCATCCAGTCTGCCCGTATACCCTACCTGTGTCAGGCCCGCTGATCCTACTCAATCATCAGCTTTAGCCTCTCTCTCCCACCTCTAGGGTTCCCTTATGCCTGAATGTGACAGGTAGGAACAAATCCCATGGGGGGGTTGGGCCATGGCAAAATTAGGGCTGTCTAATTATACTATCTGGGAGGGAGGATCCAGGCATCTGCTGCTTGTGCAACCCATGTGGAGGGACTGCAGTGGCAGTCATTGATGGAAATCCCTCGCACAACCCATGTGGAGAGACTGCAGTGATGCAAGTCAATAATTTTTGTTTGACATAAATGTCTTTACAATTTAAAATAACTTTGCCTACAGCATTATGTTTTACATAATTGTTTCCATATATTTCTATATTACAATTCTTAATCCATTTAAAACATCTCCCCATATACATATATTTGACAAACAATATATCCCTCATTTACAATAATTCTTAAAATATCTCCTCACTTCTGTATAGATACACACACACACACACACACACACACACACACACAGAGTTCTTGTTGCTTGTAATTCTCTTGCTTCTATTATTTTCATTAACCATATTGCACCTTTCTCTGCAACCACAATTACTCTTAGTAATATAATATCATATTCTCACAAGTCTAGTATCATGGTATGTTCTAATTTGTCCAAGTCTAGATTGCACTTACATTGTTTCCCATCATCCTCCATTTCCTATATTTTGCATTAAGCCTATTGCTTTCATACATTTCAAGTCAAAACCTGGTTATGCTTTTCCTTTTTTTTTGGGGGGGGGGATCTTTAATTTGTATTAAATAGTTTTCCAACTTATACTGCTGTTTATTTATGGCCATCCATAAACATCTCTTATTTTGTTTACAAAGTTGTAAATCTCCCTGTATTTCTAGATCTTACATTCTTGTTTTTATTTCCCCTCTCACAGTTTTCATAGGTAATCTAATAATATCCAATTAAACTATGCATAAGTCCATTTGGTTTTATTATTTTTTTCTACAATTTCAACACTGGGAAACATAATTCCCTTCTTTAGATATTCAATTGATTCTTTTATACATTCCCTTGGAAGTCTATTTTCCTCCATCGTATATGCTTTTAACCAATAATTGCTGCATCTTATTTTAACTGAGCTTTCCACAGTATACTGACCCAAATCTGCCCTAATCACTGCTGAAGGGGTACCATTTGGAATCCTCAGTAATTTCTTTTAGTGTGTATTTAGACATTTATCTGTTCCCTTACTTCCATTCTCGGGTTGGAGTCATTATTTAACTCGGGAAGCCACAGTAAAAGCGCTCTGGTAACTTGAAACTTACAACAAACAGGTCTCGAGCATATTGTTAACAAAGCAAAACAGCAGCTGTGAGTCTGAAACTTGCTCGTTTCTGCCTAACTCGTGTGGGAGCCTTTAATTAACTCTGGATGCCACACTACTAGCACACTGTAATTTATAACTCGCAACAAACAGGTTTAAAAATTTCATTGTGTAAACGCACAGCTGCAGAAGTGCCTTAATTCAAGTTGCTGGCTAAGCGTACTTTTGAACGATCAGGAAGGGAGCCTGCAATCTCTCCAAAATCCATTTCTGCTGTTTTAGTGCCCACAGATACTGAATTACGTTAGCTGCAATTTGATATATATGAATGTAACTGACTCCTCCTCCAACAGCCTACCTGCTTTCCCCATTTAATCTTCCCTCGCTTCTCCTTTCTTCTCAGAAGGTTGTGAGGGCCTTGGAGCCAGCCCTCCCCCCATGGCAAGACGGACCCCGTGACCCCCCGGTGAACAGGTACGCCACGGCAGCCTTTCTCCTTCCATAGCCCCACAGGCTTGCAGCGAATCCTACCTCGGAGTGCAGTGAGGCCCCGCCACCCCCACCACCGCCCTAGGTGAACTTTGCATTATATAGGGTGCGTCACATGATGTGAAAAAACCTATCAGCCCTCTTTCCCATAAGCAGCTTATCTGCTCTCTCCACTAGTGGCCGCCCCGGTGACTCAACCTGTGGTAGTGTGACACCCAGTATTAGTTAACTAACTACGCCCTGTCTTCCCTCTCTCTGAGAATTTAAAAATTATGCCCTGTCTCTCCCCTGTCTAAGTAATCATTCCTCACTCACATAACTTCTTGGAAACAGCAGGTCTCTAACGTGTAGCCGAAAGTGCTGCTAACCCTATTGGTTGAGCTGGATAAGACATACCATAGCCACCCAAACTGTCTGCGGTATTGTCACTTGAGCTCTCTCACTAGGGCTCTCACAGCCCTGGTGGTACAGGTAACGTGTCTCCAGCTGCGTTGCTACTGCAACCTGAGACTACCCGGTATCTGCCCCTACCAACATCCCTGTACTGGTCGCTCTGGGGGCTCAGAAATGTGTGGTTGCAAGGGCGTGCTGCTTGCATAGCTATTTCTACACAAGCTGCCTGACACACACCCTGCCAACCTTGGTTGCAGTGCTGCTCTCTCGGAAATTCCCATAAATGCGGCTTGCGCTCCCTGTTGCCATGACCCTCCCTGGACTGGCTGGGGAAATGACTAATAATCCAGGACTACCTGGGGCTATGACAAATACTCAAGGACCTCAGGCCACCTTGCCCTACTACAAGTCCCCCTCTATCTGGCTGTCTGCCAAAGGCCTAAAAATGGCTCACCTTAACATTCGCAGTATCCTGCACAACCGAGCTGAACTAGTGGCCTGGGTGGCACACTACAACCCTGATATCCTGGGGATCTCAGAAACATGGCTGCAGCCACACATCCCAGATTCTTTGTGTGCCCAACCTGGCTACAGCCTCATTAGACAAGATAGGGCCGGGAAAACACATGGGGGCAGTGTGCTCCTATACTTTAAGGTGCACCTAAATGTGTCGGCTATTGATCATACAAAATCACACATGCCCCCACAATGCAAAGCATCATGGGCTGCATATGCAAATCACCACAGAATGTGGAACTTATTGATCATACACCCCCTACTTCCCTAGCCTTTGAGTTCCTGCATGCCCTCCTCCTGCTAGGGAATGCAAAAAAGGTACACTTGGTCTGTGCCTACAAACTTCCGAGGGGAGGAGTACTAGGGCTCTCCTCTCTACTCGACTGCCTTATTGACAAGGTGGGCTCTAATGAGGTAATAGTCCTGGGGGACCTTAACCTCGATTGGACGGGACCCAACACAAAGCACTACGAGCCCCTTCTCTCAGGTCTTGCCCTCAGCCAGCTCATTACAGAACCCACAAGGCTCTCCTCCAAAGGAGATAAAGGAACCCTCATCGACTGGATACTGAGCAATAGACCAGATAGAATAGTCTCTGCAGGAATTCTCCCCGACGTAATCTCAGATCACTCACCAACCTACTGCATCTGGGGTATCTCCTCGCAAAAAATCCCCAGTAAAGTGATCCAGATGAGGGATTATTCTAAATTTAAACTAAATGACTATCTAGCGGACCTACAACATGCTGACTGGTCCAGGGTCGCCACCACTAATGACCCTGCAGGAGGCCTTGCCACTTCCTCACGGTGTTTGGCCCCTTGCAAAACAAGCACGCACCCCTCACAAAAAGGAGGGTGAGGGGTACTGTCACAAAATGGCTCCATGGTGGCCTATTTTCCCTCATGAAACATAGAGACAAATACTGGGAGAAGTACAAGATCTCCCGCAACCACAATGACCTTCTTGAATATCGGCAGCTCAGAAAATCTTGTAAAAGAGCAATCCGCACTGCCAAGAGCGAGCACTGTCAATCTGCCCTGCTTTCCTCAGCCAGAAATCCAAGGAGCTTCTGGCAAAACATTAAAAACTTGGCTGGAGAGTCTGCGAGGGCTCAGGTCACTGACATGCATATTAGCGGGGTCAGCTGCAACAACCCACGTACCATCACCAATACTTTCAACTCCATGTTCTCTGATCTGCCTGCCACCCCTCCTTCCCAGCCTCCTGCTCCTAAATCCCCGAGTGGGCATACCCCCCCGACCACCTTTCTTCCTAAAATGGGTCTCTGTCATGGAGACCCAGAAACTCCTTGCAGGTCTCTCCCACCACACGGGGCAGGACATGACAGCCTTGAACCCAAATTGCTCAGCCTGGGTGCTCCCCTCCTAGCCTGGCCTATCACCCACATCTTTAACTTCTCTCTAATCTCGGGGATCATCCCTGATACGTGGAAAGTGGCCAAGGTCGTCACTGTCTTCAAACAAGGCGACCCTAAAGAGATCAAGAATTACCGCCCCATAGCTATCCCGTCTGCAGCCTGCAAACTTCTCGAAAAGGTTGTTGCCATGCAGCTCTCCTACTACCTATACAGCTATGGACTTCTCTCCCCTGCTCAACATGGGTTCAGAAAAGGGCATAGTCCTTCCACTGCACTTGCCGTGGTCACCTCTGAGATCAGAACTGCTGCTGATCAAGGTCAGCTGACCGGAGCCATCTTTGTTGACCTCTCAAAGGCCTTCGACCGTGTTGACCACTCCCTCCTATGCTCCACTCTTCGCTCTCTCGGTTTCTCATCCCCTGCCCATGCCTGGTTCTCCAACTACCTCGCGGGCAGGCAGCAATTCACCACTTTCAACCGTGCCCTCTCTGACCCCTCCTCTGTCAAATGTGGGGTCCCCCAGGGATCCGTCCTAGGACCCATTCTGTTTTTCCTATTCATTAATAAACTGCCCACCGCTGCTACCCAGGGGTGCACCACCCTCTACGCAGATGATCTCGTAGTCCTGGCCAGCTCCCAGGACATCACTAGCATTAACTCCAGACTAAATTCTGACTTCAAACTTATCCAAGACTGGCTAGAGCACCATAAGCTGACTATCAACCTGGACAAGACCCAGGCTATGCTCTTTGGCTCCCTGGTCAAGACAAAAACCTGCCCTGCTCCCTTAAAAATCTATGGATCTGATGGTACCCTCCTGCAGGCCCTGGATTCAGTCAAGTATCTGGGAGTAACCCTTGACCCCCAACTGGATCTCAACCTCCACATTCGGAACGTATGCAATTCAACCAACAGCAAGCTTGGACTTGCCTACAGAGCAAAAAGTTGTCTCACCCCGGCTGCACGGGTTGCCCTAGCCGGGGGGGTCCTGCTGCCCATGCTCTGCTATGGGCTTGTATCCTTTGCCCCAGTCCCAAAATCGAGTCTTACAAAATGGGACATGGCATACAATAATATTTGCTGCTTTACACTCTCTGCACCTCGTCTCACGCTTCGCTCTGATCTATACTCATGGCTGAAGTGGCTCCCCACTGAAAAGTACCGCATTTTCGTACTCGGCAATTTCATCAACAACATTGTTAGAACAGCTACCCCTTCTGCACTTACCCTTCCCCTCAAACATGGAACCCCTGCCTACCACTTAAGATCCAGTGCTGCGCTGGACTGCCAAGTTCCCAGGACCCGTACCCTTGCTGGAGATCGAGCTTTCTCTGTCCATGCGCCTAGGGTGTGGAACTCCCTTCCAGCATCAACTCGCTCCTACCCCTCCAATTCCTGCTTTGAAGCCTCCCTGTAGAGCTTCCTAAAATCCACCTCTGCCTGTCTCTATGCCACATAAGACCCCAGATGTGGCAATCTCTTCCCAAACTGATTGATGGGGGGTCACACTTCTGTGTGCTTGGTCCCACAATATGCTGAAATTTGCCCTGGGGCCCTTTTTTCCCCTGCTTACTTGTCCCTGAGTGGGGTCCTCTGTGGCTTAACCTATATCCTTAGCCTTGTGGACAGTGTGTGTACATTATTGTTGCTCTGCCTAGCTATATGTTATGTAGTCTGTTGCTATCTTCCTATCAACCTGTTATGCCTCTAATCCCACATGCTGTTATCTACATATCTACTTGTTATGCCTGTGATCCCACATGTTGTTATCTACATATCTACTTGTTATGCCTGTAATCCCACATGCTGTTATCTACATATCTACTTGTTATGCCTGTAATCCCACATGCTGTTATCTACATATCTACTTGTTATGCCTGTAATCCCACATGCTGTTATCTACATATCTACTTGTTATGCCTGTAATCCCACATGCTGTTATCTACATATATACTTGTTATGCTGGATGATCTTGTATGTTACCCTGTCTCAGCTTGATGATTTGTATGTACCCTGTATCCTCCCGGGTCGCACCTGAAAATAGGCACTTGGCTGTCTAGTGTGCTTACCCGGTTAACAAAAGCAAGCAAGTAAATAAATAAATTCTCCCCCCAAATTTCAGCCCCATACAGGAGCTGGCTCCGTATTTTGGCATTAACCACTTTCAAGTAACCTAGTACCAAATGTCCGCCATATTTGTAAAGGAATTTATTCATAGCTGGAAGAAATCTTTTTGTTTTAAGCACTGTATCTTTTATAAGTCTTCCCCACTTTAAGTCATTTGTTATTATTACTCCTAGATAGCAAAATCCATTAACTATTTCTAGTGTATCTATTTTATAAGTGTACTTATTACTGGTTTTGCCATAGAGCATAACTTTTGTTTCATGATAATTTATATTCAAGTCTTCTTTATTACATTCCTCTACAAATCGTCCCAGCATTCTTTTTATACCCAAGTAACTAGTTCACATCAGCACAATGTCGTCTGCATAAGCCAAATAAAGACAAGCTTGATTACCTACCTTGGGTATATGAAAGTTAGTATCGTACATCTTCTCTAAAATTTGGTTTAGATACAAGTTAAATAGTGTAGGTGATAATGTACATCCTTGTCTCACTCCTATGTTTGATTCAAATGGGTCACTTTTATTTCCTTTGGAATTATATCTTATTTGCGTGGAATTATCATGATATGTTTTGATCACCTCCACCAGACCTGTATTCATTTCTAATTTTTCCAAGACTTCCCATAACTTAGTTCTATTTACTCTGTCAAAGGCTGATTTTAGGTCTACAAACACACAGTATAGACTTTGTTTTTTAACATTCTTATACTTATAAATCAAATGTGTTAATGTGAAGCACTGATCAATAGTCGAGTAACTGAGTCAGAAGTCAGCCTGAGCCTCATCTACAGTAGTTTACCTTCCCTGTCTATCCATTCTGTAATTCTGCTATTTCTAATTTTTGTGAGCACTTTCTCTGTGCAGTCTGTCAAGTTTACTGGTCTATAACAGCTTGGGTCACTCTGTTCTCCTTTTTTGAATAAAGGTACTATTATATTATATCTCCAGCTCGCTGGGATTTTGCCTTTTTTCATAACCATTTGAAATAATTTCTGTAATAATAAAGTCCATATTTCTATATTTTGTTTCAACACCTCTGTCAGAACTCTGTCTGGCCCTGGTGCTTTACATGATGCAAAGAATTATATTGCTGTCTGGATTTCCAGTAAATCGATATTTAAATTTACCTTTGTCCATTCCTTTTTTAATGCTATCTTATTTATATTTTCTTCTTTCTGGAATATATTTTCCATAACATCCCACCCATTGATATGGTTCTATATTTGTTTCTGGTTCATTTCTATACTCGCCTAGACCTTTATTTGCAATCATCCAAAATTGTTTGTTAGCCTTGGCATCTACTGCAATTTCTAATTTTCTCCATAATTGCTTAATATGATTGATCTTATTTTTGTTAACTACATATTTGTATTCTTTCCTTAATTTGTTTAGTGTTCTCTTATTTACTATATTTCCATCTTTTTTGACTTCTCTAATCTGTCTGTTCACTGCTTTTTAGCTGTCTTACATTCTACATTGTACCATTCTGGTTCTTTTTTATTTTGTACATTTATTCCTTTTGTTATTGTCGTTGATGTTATTTGTTGGTATTCTTTTAACAGTACTGTTTCTGTTATTTCATTTCCTATACGTTTCTCCATTCTATCCCATGTGCCTTTATCCTCCAATACATGCTGAAACTCTTCTCCTTCTATCACTTTCCAACTCACACATTTTCTATTTCTGACCTCTAGAGGGATATAATCCTTACTTTCATTCTTCCTTTGCTTAATCAAAATGCTTGGCTCTAAGCCGGAATGTGTACTTTCTTCCTTTGGTTCTATATTAAAGATCTAAAAATATCTCCATCATATTCATCCATATATGATCTATTGTCGATGAACCTGTACCTCCCATATAGGTGAAATCTCCATTTACATCCGATTTAGTGCTACCATTGATGAATATAACATTTTTATTGATCACATTCCTATAGTATTTTTCTCCCTGTTTAGCCCCTTTATCTTTAGAAGCCCTATTTAGTTTTAAATTATCAGTATTTATAATCCCTAAAAAGTCTACTACATCCTCTGTTAAATTTGTGAGATTATCTATCCTATAATTGAAATCTCCTGTAATTATCAGACCCTGTTGTAGATTGCTATTTATGTATTTATCTACAAGTACTTCAAGAGCTCTATTTATATTATAATTTTTATACTGTATTTACTTCCATCTGGTGGACTAAACACATTAATAAGTATTATTTCTCTGTCCTTTTCCCTAATTTTTATTGCTAAAATATTCTCATTTGTTATTTCTAATTCCTGTGAAAGTCTTGTTTCCCTTAACTTATACATTACTACTAGACCCCTGCATGACGTCCAAATCTCCCTATTTTATATGCATCTTTAGTATATATTTTAAATCTATTAATATGCAACTTTCCTTTATACTAGGTTTCCTGTAAATTTACATATTCAGAATCTTCCAAATATTTAATAAATTCAGCATCTGCCAAACTATTTGCAAGCCCTGACACATTCCAAGACAGAATTTTTATCATTTGTTCAAAATCATTTATATCCAGCTTTCTAACTGAAGGATCATTTGGCCTCCCTATGCTACGCTCCTCTGTTCCAAGTCATTGTATGTTTTCTTCATTTTCCAATAGTCCATATACCTGTTTGTTCTGTTCTGACTATTGCTTCCCATTTCAAATTCTGTTTATTTTTTTGATTATTAACATTGGTGTCAGGTTTAGATTAATCATAGACAAATATTCCTAACTCATCAAGCGTTTTACTTTTTTCACATTGCTTAATGAAACTGTGCACAGATTTCCAGGTAGCTGCTTTGCAGAGGTCCATCTTGTAAATGAGCTTTGCTCAATGATGTCCGCCTGAATAAATAAAGATTTTGATTGATTGATTGATGTCCCTTGCTGCTGCCACAGAGGCTGCAGTGCCCCTGGTGGCGTGGGCCCTGAGCCCCACAGGAGGTTGATGACCAGCTTTTTCATAGCAGAATCTAATACAAGAGACCAACAAGTGGGAAATAGTTCTCTTGGTAGCTGGTCTTCCTCTGCCTACATCCCCATAGGTGAGGAACAACTGAGTGGAAGAGCACCTGAACTGCCTAGTATATTCTAAGTAGTAAAAGAGAGCTCTTCTGACATCCAAGCTGTGGAGCTTTTGCTCACCAGGAGTGGATTTCTCAGTAAAGAAGACAGGTAGAGTAACAGACTGGTTAAGGTGAAGCTCTGACACCACCTTAGGCGGGAACTTCCTATTTGTCCTGAGCTTAATTTTGTCTCTGTGAGGAATGATGTAATTAGGCTCAGTGCACAGGGCCTGTAACTCTGAAATCCTTCTGGCAGAGGTAATGGCCAACAGGAAGACCAACTTCCAGGTCACAAACTTGATATGTGTAGTGGCCATAGGCTGAAAGGGTGGTTGCATGAGCCTGGCTATGCAGAAATCCAGGCTCCAAGGAGGGACCGGCTCCCTGACTGGAGGCTGGAGGTGCAAGAGGCCTTTGAAAAACTGTTTGAATATGGTGTGGAAAAAAACTGACTTTTTCTTCTCCACCAAAAGATAGGTCAAAATTGCAGCCAAGTTTAGCTTGAGGAAAGAGAGTTCCAAGCCTGATGCCTGCAGATGTACCAGGTAATCCAGCAGCTGAGGGTCTGAAGCTGTAAAAGGATTGACCGTTTTGCTCTTGCACCAGAGGAATAACCATTTCCATTTGCCTGCATAAGTCTTTTTTGTGTTAGGTTTTTAGCCATTCTCAGGATCTTAAGGACCTGCTCCAGTTACTGAGAGGATGGAAACCAACTCCTCAAGAACCAGGCCTTGAGGTAAAGAGAGTGTATGTCCGGATAATGCACTCTTGTCAGGGGAGGATCAGCAGAGAGTGAGTTGGTGGCAGGCAAATGGGCCTGCTGCAGGATAGTGAGAGAAGGAGACGGTACCAGGCTTGCCTGGGCCACTCTGGAGCCACCAGAATAATTGATGCAGGCTGTTGTCTGAGTTTCAGCAATACCCTGAATATCAGGGGAAAGAGAGGGAATGCATATAGGAACTTCCCTCACCAGTCCAGGATCAAGGCATCCAAGGGAAGCATTCCCAGGACTGGGGGCCTGCAACAGTACTGAGGAAGCTGGAAGTTGAGGGGAGAGGCAAACAGATTCACTTCTGGTGTGCCCCACCACCTGAACATTGTGGCTAGTACTTGCTTGTTCAGAGTCCATTCGCTCTGGCCTTGATAGATGTGACTTAGAGCATCTGCCAGGGTATTGTGCTTGCCAGGGAGGTGAATAGCTGAAAGGCTGACTCTCAGGGAGAAGGCGAGAGACCAGATTTTCAGAGCCTCCAAACAGTATTCCTGATCTAGTACCACCCTACTTGTTTATGTTAAACTTTGCAGTGGTGTTGTTTGAATTTGTACAGTCTGTTCTTTTATGACAGGAGCAAAAGCTTTGAGAGTTAGAAAGATTGCTCCAAGTTCCAGAAGGTTTGTGAGTAACTGTGACTCTTGGAGGGTCCAGGTGCCACTTACTGAGGCACTGTCAAGATGAGCTCCCCATCCCAGGAGGGAGGCATCTGTGGTGATCATCTTTGTGGAAGTGGAGCTTGGAAGGGTATCCCTACTGCTAGATTTGCAGGGTTCTTACACCAAAGCAGAGCTTGAAGGAACTACTCTGCTGCCGGTATCAGCTTTGAAAAATTGTTGCTTCTTTGAGACCAGCGAACTCTGAGATAAGCTTGCAAGTGTTGCATCCCGTACCTGACTCCTGGGACCACTGCAGTCATTGAAGCCATGTGTCCCAAGAGCCTGAGAAAATGTCTGCCTGGTCCTGGCTGTCCCCGGAAGAAAGAATCTGCCACTGAAAGGAAACTCTGAATTGTTTCCTGTGGGAGGAAGGCATATCCTTTCTGGGTGTCTGGCTGAGCTCCTATGAAGATGAGTAGATGGGTGGGTTCCAGGTGAGACTTCTTTAGATTTACCAGGAATCCCAGAGACTCCAGAGTGTGCTCTGTAAGGGAAAGGGACTCCTTGACCTGACAAGGAGACTTTGCCACTATGAGCCAATTGTCTACATAGGGGTAGATAGAGACACCCAGCTTCCTGAGGTATGCTGCTACCACTGCCAGGCACTTGGTAAAGCATCTTAAGGCCAAGGACAGGCTGAAGGGCACTGCAGCGAACTGATAGTGGTTGAAGGGAGTTTGAATCTCAGAAACTTCCTGTGAGACCTCCTTAAGGGTATATGGAAGTAAGCGTCCTTTAGGTCCAGGGAGGCTAGCCAGTCTCCCTGCTTTAAGGGCTGTATGACTAGTGACAGAGTGACCATCCTGAATTTGGGTTTCAACAGATGTTTGTTTAAATATCTGAGATCCAAGATAGGTCACCACTCCTGAGCTTTCTTTTGTGTCCGAAAGTACCTGGAGTAGACGCCCTTGCCCTTTTCGTGAGCCGGAACCCCCTCCTCTGCTCGTAGAGCTAGGAGTTTTTTTTTATCTCCAACTCCGACAGTGGCACCTGCATTGGGTTTAAAGGCTTTGACACCTGGGTATGCTTGAGGTCTGGCATCTGCTTGAACTGTAGTGGCAGACCCTTTTCCACTATCTCCAGAACCCACTTGTCCGAGGTAATGAGGGACCAGTTCTGAAGGTAGTGGGAGAGTCTGACTCCTACTGGCAGAGGGGAGGCGACCTGGACACTCAATATCAGAGCTTAAACTGTGAGGCTGCTGGTTGGGTAGAGGTTGCCCTTCTTTGGCCCCTTCTGCCCTGTACTGAAAGAAATCAGACTGGGGATAGGGAATGTAAGGCCTGGGAAAATAACCTCTGCCCCTTGGATGGAATTTCTATGGGGCAGGGGGCTTAGGTTTAGAGGAGTGACTCTGCCAAGAGGCCTTGTACTCGTCAACCTTTTTCATGTAGTCAGTTGTCCTGGAATCTAATAATATGTTTTGATCACAGGGAAAGTCCATGGCCTTAGACTGGGTGTCTGGGGTCAGACTGGTAGTTCTAAGCCAGGCAAAGTGCCTCAGAAAGATGGTATGGCCCATGGCTCTGGAGGCGGCATCATTGCTGGACTACCTGAAAGAGCTTCTGGTTCCTTACTGCCCAGGGCGATCACTCCACTTGGCCGATGGGGGGTTGCTAGAGATTCCAAGGGTTGCTTTAAAACCTTCCGGGACCCGTGCATTTATGTATGTGGCCCCAGCCCTTTGGAATTTTCTACCCCGCCAGTTACAGGAGTGCGCGACTGTGGAAGGATTTAAGCAGACTCTTCAAACATATGTATGGAACCAAGCCTATTCTGTACGATTTTGTGTTTTTTCAGATTTTATAAGTATTTACGTGTGTCTGTATTTACTGTGTTATGTGGTTTTAACTTGCTGTTAGGCACCTTGGTTGTGGAACAGTGCATTATAAATAAAATTACTATTATTATTATCTGCCATGTGGAATTGGTATTTTGTGGCTTTCAGGGCAGTTTTCGCTGTATCCACCAGCTCCTGTGCCATTGTATCTGACCCATTGCGGGTAATGGCCAGGACAGAGTTCCACAGTGCTTTCTGATATATGGCAGTGAAAGCCATGTAGGAAGATAGTCTGACCAGCAGAGAAGCTGTGGTATACATTTGCTTTGCTATGAAATCTATTTTTCTGGAATCCTTGTCTGGGGGTAAGGACAACCAGGAAGCCACAAATTTCTCACAGGCTGCCTGCTCTACTATACTCTCATGGCTAGGATGTACAGACAGGAACTCAGTATCTTTTTTAGACAATTGTTATTTTTTCTCAGCCCACTTGTCAACCCGTGACAGAAGAAAAAATTACTCACCTTAGTAATCTTGTTTCTTCAAAGGGATCTCTCATTATGATTAAACTAATGCAGTCAGCCTCCAGTGTTCGACTGCCTGGAAAGAATAGAATTATACGCAAATGACAGAACTCTCATTGGCTCGTGCCAATTTCAAACTGCTGCCCTAGCAACTGCTGCACTCAGAGTGCTTCAGATTATTTCAGAACCTAATTGGATATCAGACCCCTTAGCTAATATTATTATAACAAATATATAAACTAACCCCCCCCCCGTGTTAAAAGTTCCCCAGAGACAGGCCTAACATGAGACAACAAGGAAACCAGTGGGTTTAAACAGAGTGAGTCTCTAACCTGTGCTATATGTAACACCCAAGCAGGGATGCAGAACCAAAAACCCCTCAAAAAAATTGTTTTTTTCTAGGTTCTAGCAGGGGAGGCAGGGCTGGTGCTTTAATCATATTGAGTGATCCCTTTGAAGAAACAACATTACTAAGGTTAGTATTTTTTTCTTCTAACCCCAGGAATCACTCATTATGATTAAACTGATACAGACTACCAAGCAGTACCTTTGGAGGTTGGGCAGAGAACCTATTTGGGAAACAGGTTCTCAGAACTGCTGTACCAAGCCTGGCATCACTTCTGGATTGTAGATCCAGGCTGTAATGCTTTGTGAAGGTGTTCACTATTTTCCATGTAGCTGCTTTGCAGATTACCAGTAGTGGGATATTTCTTGAAGCTGCCACTGATACAGCTGTACCCCTCGTGGAATATGCCCTTAGGCCTAAGGCACCTGTTTATTCACTTTTTCATAACAAAACCTTATACATGCCACTATCCAGCGAGCAACTGTACATTTTGTGGCAGCTCTACCCTTGCCAACTTCCCCATAAGTGAGGAAGAGCTGCATCTGTCCTAGTCTGTATGCCTTGGTTCTGTCAATGTAGTGGCCAAGTGCCCTCTTAACATCAAGGCAGTGAAGTTTCTTTTCAGAAGAACTGGAATTTTCTGTAAAGAAAACAGGCAGAGTCATGGACTGATTCAAATGGAAATCAGATACCACTTTGGGAAGGAATTTCCTGTTTGTCCCAAGTACCGCCTTGTTCTTGTGGAATGAAATGTAGTTAGCCAGCCACACATAAGCGGTGAAGGTTACTGGGCCAGCCGCCCAGTGGACCCAGGTTCAGGAACGGACTCGGGCAGCTGGAGGGGATTAGGATTGAGCGCCGAGAGGCTGCTCTCCTCCTCCGGGGTTGGGTGGGATGCAGGTCCCGCTGCGATACTGCCACCTGGGTGACCACAGGTGGAGGTGCAGCATAGACAGCATGTAGCAGGGAGGGAAGACGTCTGCCGGGAGCCGGAAAGTCAGCATGCTGCGACGTGCATTGCTCCTTGGCTCTCCTTGCACGCGGATGTCCTGAGGGCTGGGAGAAACAGCAGGAAAATACCCTGCGGTGCTCCCTGTAGACAGAGCTTCAGGCCCCAATCCCAGGGCCCCTGTCAACTCAGGCGATGGATCCCCGATGAAACACAGATGCTCGGGGCGGAGGAAGGGGGAGCCCTGTTTCGTCCCCGTCTGGGGGTCAAACCAAGGCAGCATGGGGGGATGACTGCACCTGAAGCTGGCAGACGAGCAGGGATGTAGAAGGCCATTAGGAGACTCCTGAAGGAGAGGAAGCACCGTGGTGAGAGAGGGGGTGTAAAAATGAGAATATAAAAAAAAAAGAATGAAATGTAGTCTACATCTGTACACAGGGCTTGCAATTTACTAATCCTTCTGGCTAAGGTAATGGCCACTAGGAATACCGTTTTCCATGTGACATACTTCAGGTCTGCAGTTGCCATGGGTTCAGATGGTGGTTCCATCAGTTTGGCAATGCAGATGTTTAAGTTCCAGGCCAGAACAGGTTCCCTCAAAGGGGGAGTGAAGGAGGTTAAGACCTTTGAAATACTTTATGAAAACTGGATGAGAGGCAATGGACCTCTCCCTACCAGCTGACAGGTAAGCTGAAACTGAAGCCAGGTGAACCTTAAGGGTCGAGGGCCTCAGTTCTAATGAATGAAGATGTGTCAGATAATCCAACAGGACAGCAAGGTCCACTCTGGAGGGATCAATACCTTTACCTGAACACCAAATGGAGAACCTCTTCCACTTAGAGGAATATGTTTTTTCTAGTGGAAGATTTCCTGGAACTCCTGAGCATTGTCAGAACTTGTTCAGACAGCTTGAGATTAGCAAACTCGAAGTCCTCAAGAGCCAGGCCTTGAGTCTCAGTGACTTGAGGATGGGATACAGGATCCTGCCCTGGGAGGAAGTCAGCAGGTTGTGTTTCCTGGGCAAGTGAATTGGTGACGTCACTGATAGGGACATCAAGAGTGAATACCAGTGTTGCCTCACCCAGTCAGGTGCCACCAGTACCATTTTTGCTGATTGAGACCTTAATTTCACCAGGGTCCTGAGAATCATTGGGAAAGGTGGGAAGGCATACACAAACTTCCCTGACCAATCCAGGGCCACTGCATCCAAGGGAACTGTACCCTTGTGAGGGGGCCTGCAACAGTATAAGGGCAATTGGTGATTTTCTGCAGAGGCAAAGAGATCCACCTCTGGAGTGCCCCACCTTCTGAAAACCGCATTGAGGATCTGAGGATTCAGTGAGCACTCGTGGTGGTCCCGAGTTATCCTGCTGAGAGAATCTGGCAGTATGTTGTCCTTCCCTGGAAGGTGTATGGCAAACAGAGATACTTGCATGGAGTATGCCAGGGACCACAGCTTCATTGCCTCTGTGCAAAGTGGCGTGGACCTGGTTCCTCCCTGGTTGTTGATATAGTACATGTTTGTGGTGTTATCTGTGCTGACCTGCACCACCTTGTTTTGCGGATGTGGGGCAAAAGCCAATAGAGAGAATACATACAAGGTAAACATATTCACGGTAAAGTGCATTTACGATAGGAGGAATACAAAGTTAGGCCGAATGGGAGTGCTGCAAACTAATAGTAACCTGAGGCTAGTCTGAACCTCAGGTACTTTCTGTGGGTTAACCTGACAGAAATGTGGAAATAGGCATCCCTTAAATCCAGGGATGTTAACCAATCCCCTTATTGTAGTGTAGGGATTATTATTGATAGGGTCACCATTTTGAACTTTGGCTTTAAGATGCGTTTGTTTAGAAGTCTTAGATCCAGGATAGGACGCCAATCCCCATTTTTCATTTTGGTAAGGAAGTATCTGGAATAGGAGCCTTTGCCTCTTTGCTTCAGGGACACTGGTTCCAGTGCTCTGATTAAAAGCAGATGTTTTACCTCTGCTTCTAGTAGGATTCTGTCTGTAGAGGTGACTGGAGCAAAGGTTCTTGCCCTCAGCTTGGGAAGTGATTTGAAACTGAGTGACAGCCCCTGGCTCACTACCTCCAAGACCCACTTGTCTGTGGTGATGGTATGCCAAACCTGGAGGTAGTGAGCCAATCTGCCACCCACTGGGGGTGGTGGTGGAGATGATGGTGGGGAGGTGACCTGTACTAGTCCGTCAGGGATCCTGTGTGGGCTGAGCCTGGGACTGTGGTGAGGGTGAAGCCCGTCTCATAGACCTTCTATCCCTACCTCTGAAATAACCTCTCGGCTGCTGGTAGACTTGCGTAGCTTGTGCCTGAAAAAATGGTCTGGGATAGGACCCTCTACCCCTGCCTCCCCTATTCTGGGACCTATAAGAGGTGGAAGGCCTCTCATTTGGATTACTTCTACAGGTGACCTTATATTTCTCCACCTTCTTCATGTAAGCCTCAGGTTTGTCACCAAACAGTGAATTTTTCTCGCAGGGAAAATCCATTGCCTTGGCTTGAGTGTCCAGGGTTAAATTGGTAGTCCTTAGCCAGGCAAACCTCCTAAGGAGACAGATAAGGCCATCAGTCTGGCTGCGGTGTTGTTGGTATCCACTGCCATGTGAAAGTAATATTTGGTTGCCTCAAGTGCAGCCCTTGCAGTTTCTTGTAAATCAGTTGCCACTTCACCTGGTACCTTATCTGATAGAACCAGTACAGAATTCCATAGTGCCTTCTGATACTGCACAGCATAAGTCATATAACTTGGCTGCCACATACCCCTTTTTACCTACAGTATCCATCTTCCTTGAGTTCTTGTCAGGGGGGATAGGTTGCTAAAGGAATTCTGGCTTTGTCACAGGCAGCTGCCTGGACCACCCCCTCAGGATCAGGATGAGTGAATAAGAAATCAGCAATGGTTCTGTCCAGCTGATACTTTTTTTTTTTTTGCATTATATTTTTATTGAGCATTTTGTAAGAAAACCAGCTCACAAAAGCAACATTACATGGGCGAGTCCACCACAGAAATACATCAAATAATTAACATTCATACACATATTCAGAAGACACCCCTCAGTATAATTCCACATTGGGGGAAGTACCAATTAATAAAAGTAACCACTAAATTGTAACCAAGGCCCACAGCCCAGGAGGTGTCCCAGGGAGATAACTAAACCGGCTAGCTTTATTCTGGCCAGCCAGCACATGGATCGAATGACCCAAATTTAGGCCAACCAACCCACATCCCCCTGCGGATATTTCCAAGAGATTTCTACCCCTAAAACTGCAATCTTGTATACAGAGTTACCTTTACAAACAACTGTCATACCCCTTCTCCTTAATATTAAAACAGTAAGTGTTTAAATAATCGCACCCCACCCTTAAATCACTGTTGAACCAATGGAGGACCAAGCTTACTATTATAGAGTTTGGCCCATATTCTAATAATTGGTTAATACTGTACCTTAAACTGTTCCAGGGCACTCATCTCAAAGATAAAATATGAAAAGGGAAAAACAAAAAGGCACCTGACTTGCCTAACCCGAGCCCAGGTGTAACATATATTCAAGTCCTTGATGGATAAACCCTGCAGTCCTCTTCTAAAGTAAGGAATACTACACTGTGTACCAGTAAAGGGAAAAGAAAAACAAAAGGCACTGCAGAGTCCCACTCTCCCACAAGTTCACCCTGCAAAAGAGGATATGTTCTCATCAATCACCAACAAGGATGCAGCTTTTAGTCCTTGTATCAAATCCATTGTCCCTTCATTCCCCTTCTACCCACCCACAGTCAGACTCCTGCTCGATCAATGGGAAAATCTTCTCCACCTCCTCTGGAGAGCCAAACAAATAGGTTTTATCCTGCCAGATAAGTCTAAGGTGGGCTGGAAACAACAATTGGTGTATGATCTGCAAAAGGCGTAGTTGGCTCCTCACTCCATCGTAGGCTTTCCGCCTTTGTCTAGTGCCATAAGAAAGATCAGGAAATATGGAGAACACGGCCTCCCCATATCGCAACTGCTTCCTTCACCGCGCCACTACCAGCACGTGGTCCCTGTCACCGACTCTAGAGCAGACAATTATCATAGTGCGAGGCCGGGTGACGCAGGCAGGCCTCTTCTGGGGATAAGCCTATATGCCCTTTCAAAGGACAACGGAGGTTCCTCCTCATCAAAACTCAAAAGGCTCAGTAAAATCATTCGCATGAACTCCAGTGGGTCATCTCCCTCAGCTGCCTCGGGGAGCCCTAAGATTCCCAAGTTGCACTGGCGGACGTGATTTTCTAGTACCTCCAACCTTTGTCGCATCCATGCGTTATCTTTTATTAACTTAGTAGAAATGTCCATTGTTTTGCTGAGATTGGATTCCATCTTTGCAATTTTCTGATCAGCCACAGCCACTGTAGTCTCCAGGGCCACCACTCTAGGTGCGAGTACATCAAACTTTTTGTCTAGTTCCTGCACCGACTGCACGAGTAGCATCAGGGTTGAATTCACTGTAGCGAGGGAAACCTCTCCCACATCTCCAGAACTAGCATCCCCCGTCACACCGTTCCTTACATGCTCATCTCTCCTGCCTCTTGGTGCAAAAAAATTCAGCAGATGCCGCAGTGTTACGCTTTGTTTTCCCCATAGTTCATTTCTGAAGATTGTCTGGATAAGGTAGGGGCAAGAAAACTGGAGATTTGTATCAGAAAGGCAACTTTAATGTTAGATATAAAGTTTTGCAGGAGCTTTCCAAAACTGCTTTCCTCCTTTGAGCTGCTCAGCAGCGCCCCCCACCCCCCAGCTGATACTTTTTGTCCATTTCCTTATCCACTCCTGGTAATGAAGTAGGGGTCTTTAAGATTTTTAGCACAGCCTTTTTCAAAGATTTGTGCAAATGGTAACAGGAGGCGTTTTGTGGGCGCTAGTCCCATCATGTCCAAGAAATCGTCTTCTTCCACATCCTCCTCCATCTTCTGGAGAGGAAGATTGAGGGTGTCTACTGTATTTTTAACAAAGGCATAATGCCAAGAATAGTCCTCTGGTCCTGGGGGGGGAGGGCAAAGTCCTGCTCTGGGGAAGCCTCTAGCTCTATAAATTCCCCTGCATCTTCCTCTTCCTCTGGGTTATCAAACAGAGGCTGAAGCTCCTGTGGTGTTGCCGCTTGCACAAGAACCAGTGTAGCCGGAGTGGGAACTGGTATCACAGCCTGCAAGGCTTGTAAAATCTGAAGAGCCTTAGCAATGTCCTCAGCTGAGGGCATATTCTGTTTGTCTGCTGGGAGCTCCTTAGCCTTCTCGGCTGGAGGCACAGCAACATGTTTTTCTTTATATTTTTATGTTGTCTTGCGCACGCGTAAGCAACATGTTGGGGTAGCTTGGAATAGCAGGTTTTGGAGGTGCGGTCGTGTTGTGGCCAGTGGCGCCACTGATTTTTTGGGCTGGGCTCTGTGGCATCAATGAAATAGCACTCTGTCTCTGACGGCAGTGCAAAAGCGTGCCACCAACTTGAAACGATTTAGCTGCCGCAATGAGGAAGCAACCCCTCATTGCAGGGCGTGCCTTCCCTGGTGTAACATTTCAATATAAGATGGTGGCTGTCGCTCCCCCGCCTCTCGCATCCCCCAACAAGCCAACATTAGGGGTGCCCAATCCCCCTGTCAGCATGCCCCCTCCACAGTTAAATTTGCTGATGGGGGAGCCCAATCCCCATCGGCATAATGGCCCCCTATTAATGTAATTTGTATGCTGAGGGGGTGCCCAATCCCCCTCGGCATCGTGCCTCCCCCACACAGAGACACTGTTCTGTGCCAACGAGAGAACCAATCCCCATTGACTTCAGTCCCCCTCTCCAAAAATGCAGGTGTCACACTGGGAGCCCACACGTGTGCCAAAACACACCTGAAAAAAAAGAAAACAGACCCATGTTGTCTTTATGTATATTTCCCCTAAAAAACGAGAAAACGGTCCCTTGACGTGTCCAGTGCCCCTCCCCCAACCCGCACTCCACCCCACCTCCCCCCTCACCCCATACTTACCTCCGAGCCTGGTGCAACAATCTTCAGTGGACCGGAGCATGTCTGCACTCTTCAAAGCCGTCCGCGAACTGAAGAAATGCCAGTAAGCTGTATAATGGCATAATTTATTTTTTTTCCCCAACTTAGGAGGATATTGCGGCCATTTTTATGACTTCTGGCACCAAATTTTCAACATGGGGTTCTTGGGACCCCATTTCATGAATTCAGTCACTGTCATCTCGTTATTCGGTCCCAAAAGGTGATTTCGCGGTCACTGCGTGCAATCACCTTTCAGGACCAATTAACAAAATGACAATGTCACTGTTCATGAGGTGGGCTCCCAAAAAGCCTATGTTGCAAATTTGGTGAAAAAATTCCAAAAAATGACTGTGCTACAAGCCTGCATAGCGGAGTTTGTACGCACGCTTGTAACTTTGAGAATTTTTAATATTTTTATTCCACGTTTTCAACATTGCCATTTTTTCACACCTCCTTATGAACAGTATAGCTGTCATTTTCCACATCCTGCCCGAAATGTGTTTTCACACATCTGGTGCACAATGGCGCAGTCGCTGTAGGAAAACAATGTTTGGGGCAGATTAAGAAAAAAACAGTGACACTGTTCATGAGCAGAGGTCCCAAAATGTCTATGTTGAAAATTTGGTGACAAAATTCCACAAAATGATTATGTTATGAGCGAGCATTGAGCAGTGTCCATGCACAGTCGTAGCTTCGAGACTTTTTAATATTTTCACTCCAGATTTTCAACATTGCCATTTTTGCACACCTCCTTATGATCAGTACAGCTGTTATTTTTCACATCCTGCCCGAAATGTGGTTTCATGCGTCTGGAGCACAATGGTGCAGTCGCTGTGGGAAATCAACGTCCGGGACACAGTAAAAAAATTATAGTGCCACTGTTCATGAGCAGAGGTCCAAAAATGCCTATGTTAAAAAATTGGTGAAAGAATTCTAAAAAAATGACTGTCACGAGTGTGCATTGCACAGTTTTCACACACACTCGTAACTTCCAAACTTTTTAATATTTTCACTCCAGATTTTCAACATTGCCATCTCTTCACACCTCCTTATAAATGGTGCAACTGTCATTTTCACATCCTGCTTGAACAGCATTTTTGCACATGTGGTGCAGAATGGCATGGTCATTGTGGGAAATCAACATTCGGGACAGATTAACAAAATCACAGCGCAACTGTTCATGAGCAGAGGTCCCAAATGCTTTCATGAGGTGGGGTCACAAAAAGGCTATGTTGAAGATCTGGAGTGCAAATTCCAACATACGCCTGGGGCATTAGGGTTTCTATCCATAACGTCCCACCCTGTACAGACTTACAGGCATCAGGGGTGTGCCTTTGGATTGTCAGCTGTAATGCTCACACCATTCTACCCCCACCCTTTAGCCACTGACAGGCATCAAGGTGTGCCTTGGACTCTTCAGCCCCAAAGTTCACCCCATTCTCCTATACTGTACCCAACTCAACATACTTCCTTGTGGAATGGGGTGAGCGTAAGGCTGGACGACCCCAAGGCACAATATGACACTTGTCAGAGTCTACAGGGTAGGGTGCGGTGAAATAGCATGAGCGTTATGGCTGACGACCCAAAGGCACAACTCAATACCTGTCAGTCTTTGCAGGGTGGGATAGAGATGATTTCGGTTCCATACTTCACTGCCATTCCTATTATGTATCTCTCTAACTCCTGCACTACCAATGCCAATGCCAGCAAGACAACATTCGCCTTTGACAAATGCTTGTTTCTTAAGTGGGACAGTTTCAGCAACTGTCTCCACAGCCCTTTCAGATTTACCTTGCTCATTCTTTTCCGATACTTTTTTAGTATCTTTGGGCTTACTTTTTTCCTTCCTGGAAATGGAGGAAGAGGGGGTTCTCTTCTGTAGTACTAGCAGAAGCAGATGCCATTTCTTCTAATTTCTTTGATCTTTTTTTAAAGAGTTTTAGGACAAAGAGTTTTACAAATCTCACAGTTAGAAAAAATATGGCTAGTTCCCAGACAAAAAATACAAAGAGAATGTTTGTCTACTTTAGCTATAACTTGGCCGCAAGACTCAAAATTTAAAACCTGTGGGCCCTGTGCATTTTTTAGGTTTGTCAACAGTGACCTCTGACACCGAGCAGAAAGTATGATTTAAACACTAGCGAAATAATAATCGGTTCCCCGGAACCGGCACAATCAGATATAAGCAACCACTAGCGGTTCCTGGAACCAAGCGTTAATCGGTTCCCTGAAGGAAAAAGAACCGATAAAATTTAACTTTCAAAATAAAATTTAAACTATACACGGATCCCAAGCGGAACCATCCAACAACACCAAATAACATTAGTTTTGAGGTAAAAATTTCACAGGAATAGTGGATCCCTCGGTTCCATGGAACCATGAGGGAACCACGAAAAAACACAAAAACAATAAAATACTAAAGAAATTTGTACTGAATTATTCTATAAGGGCAGCAATCTAAAATTAGTAATTAACAAATACTTATCGATCCAAAATAAGGGATATTTATTTATTTATTAAAGTTTCGGAATTACAACCTTTGCGTCAGTGACTCCTTTGCAAAGGCTCCACGTCTGGACAGACACACAGAATATGCAAGACAAGCATGTAACAATTGCTTGGTATATACCTTAGTGATTACATAAAGACATCATACATATAACAGATGGTGACTAATCTCAGTAAGGGTTGCATAGCAGCCCAGGGTCAAGTAGCATGCTACATAGTGGTGAGACATTTGTAATTTTTGATAAATTGTATCTGCCATTTCAGTACTTAGGTAGTATCTAGGGGTTGGTTGTCAACCCTGTGTCAGGTGGTGAGATGTGTTCAGTTGCAGTTTCACATCTCTGCATCAATGAGATGTCTCTTGATGTTAGTTTTAAACTGGCCTAGTCTTTCGGTCAGGGAGATGGATGGCGGGAGTTCATTAAGCCAGGTGGGTGCCCGATAATTAAAGGATCTTTGGCCTAGCGTGGTCCTACGGTAGGGGACATGGATGGGCATGTTTCCTGTGTGCCTTGGGGTGCTCCTGTAAGTGTTTGGTTTTATTAGGAAGTGCAGGCCAGTGGGACCAATTTTCAGTAGAATTTTCTTTGCCTGAAGGCAGGTGTGGTATTTGAGCCTTCCGTTGAAGGTCAGCCAGTCAGCTTTTTTGTAGAGGTCGCAGGTATGGGTAAGTCGGTCACTTTCTGTGACCAGACGACTGGTTTTGTTGAGGGCAAGGTTGAGTCGCTTTAGGGCTGTGGGGACTACCGTCCCATATATTATTATACTGTAGTCAACCAAGGATAAGATCGAGCTGGTAACTGCCAGGTGTAAGGCCTGCGGTGGAAGGCATTGTCTATGTCTATAGAGGATCCCTAGTCTGGTGTTTACTGAGGAGGAGAAGTGGTTGATGTGCGTGTGATAGGTAAGCGATGTGTCAAGTGTGATGCCAAGATATTTGAAATGTGTGACCTGGTCAATTTTGGTGCCCTGGTAGTTGTAGATGTTTAGCTGGGAGCTATTATAGGGGCTTTGTCGGTGCGCAAAGATCATGGACTTTGTTTTGGTATAGTTAAGTATTAACCGGATGTAGGAAGTTGAAGGAGAGCTCTCCGGGACGTCTTCACTAGGCAGACAGAGTAAAGAATATGAAGCACTCTGAGTGCAGCAGTTACTAGGGCAGCAGTTTGAAATTGACATGAGCCAATGAGCGTTCTATCATTTGCATATAATTCTATCCTCTCCAGGCAGTTGAACACTGGAGGCTGGCTGCATTAGTTTAATCATAATGAGTGATCCCTAGGGTTAGAAGTGGGGGTTTGAAGGAGTTTCATGGTATTTTTTCTGAAAGCATTATAAATAGGCTTGACTAGTCTCTTAGTGGGTGGGAGATCTTTCATCTCCCTATAATCTTTATCATCATCATCATCATCATCATCATCATCATCATCATCATCATCATCATCCTGGATGGACTCCTGAGTAGGGAGGTCCAGGGTGTCTAGTATATTTGGATAAACATAAGCATAGAAGAGGGAAACTCCTGGTCAGCAGAGGAAGCTCCAAAAGGAGGGTCAGTGGAAACATCAGGTTCTAGGCCCTACAAGTTCAGGTCAGGGGAACCATAAAAATGTTCATCATCATCTGCATCACCCTCAAAGTCTCCAGAAGAGAGAACTGTGGAAAGGTGCTTACCAGCTCCAGTAAATATAGACCCCATCTTTTGTAGGGTCTGAAAAATGTGCCATGCTTTTGCCATGTCTTGCACAGATGGGAGTTCCTGCGCAGACAAGCTGCCTGTTGTCTCACTATTGAGTGTGGCTGGGCTGCTTCGCAGTGGGGGCTCCATGGTGAGGGGTCTGGGTGGCCATCATCCGATCAGGCAAGGTGCTCCATTTCTGTTTTTTTTTCTGCCTCAACCCCATTACATTCTCGGCCTATAGTAGGCAGCTTCCTTGGGCGGGGTGTGTGCTGGGGGGGCATGTCGCTGCCCAGTCCCCAGAAGCATGCCACCAATCCTGCCCTAAGGTGCTGAGGTGAGCCCAGCCCCCCAGGAGGGAAGCATCCAATGGACACTTGTGACCCCCCCTTCCCATGTTAGTCTCCACTCCTGGTACCTGGGCTCGAGGCGTGAACCCAGGTTGCCAGTGTGTCAAATGAACCCCTTCGCTTGGCGCCATGGAGCCGGCCACCCCTCCTTTTTTTGACTGGATGATGCCCAAGCTCATTATGCTAATTATCTTAAAGGCATACCTACAGAGCAGTTGCTCCTAGCCAGCTAACTGCTATAGTTACTGACGCTAAATGACTCCTGGGGTAAGAAGAAAAAATTACTCACTGTAGTAATCTTTCTTCCAAGGGGTCCTTTAGCATCAGTAACAATAGCAGTTAGCTGGCTAGGTGCAACTGCCCCAGAAGAATGCCTTTTAGAGAATTAAGATAATGAGCCAGGGTATGAGCCAATCAAAAAAAAAAAGGAGGGGAGTGTGCTGAAAGGGAGCAGCCTGAAGGGCTTCAGAATTTTTCGAAGATAATGGGTACATGCCCCGAAAAGTGAACCAATGTCCAAAACATGAAACCAGATAACAACCTGAGCACGAAAAAAACTCATTAATAAAAACCCACATGTGACTTAGAAACCCCCAATCATAAAGGTTGCTCAGGATCCTGAGCCTGGTGGCCCTGAAGGAGCTGACATCTAATTGGCTGAGGAGCACCCCACCGTCATTCGACTCCTGGGTATACAGGGGTAGACACCCCGCCGTCATTTGACTCCTGGGTACACAGGGGTAGACACCCCGCCGTCATTCGACTCCTGGGTACACAGGGGTAGACACCCCATCGTCATTCGACTCCTGGGTACACAGGTGTAGACACCCCGCCGTCATTCGACTCCTGGGTACACAGGGGTAGACACCCCGCCATCATTCGACTCCTGGGTACACAGGGGTAGACACCCCGCCGTCATTCGACTCCTAGGTACACAGGGGTAGACACCCCGCCGTCATTCGACTCCTGGTTACACAGGGGTAGACACCCCACCGTCATTCGACTCCTGGGTACCAAGCGGTAGACACCCCATCGTCATTCGACTACTGGGTACACAGAGGTAGACACCCCACCGTCATTCGACTCCTGGGTACACAGGGGTAGACACCCCACCGTCATTCGACTCCTGGGTACACAGGGGTAGACACCCCACCGTCATTCGACTCCTGGGTACACAAGGGTAGACACCCCACCGTCATTCAACTCCTGGGTACACAGGGGTAGACACCCCACCGTCATTCGACTCCTGGGTACACAGGGGTAGAAAGGATGGAAGCCCTCACAGCAAAGTTTAGGCTACTAGTAGATAAACACTCTGAAAGATGGGCAAAATGGAATGCTAGAGAGCCCCACCAGGAATCACCCACTTGATTAAGTTGTCAATTAGAGGGACGGCAACCTCCGATGAGGGAATTTCAGATGAGGATTAAGATCAGTGCTAAGTTTAAAGAAGTTTACGCTGTTGTTATAAAATGTAAATAGTTATTTTATCTCATCTAACACAAAATGACTTGTTTTTTTTCTGGGCAGAATATCTGATTTATGGTTGGCTAGTGAGGATCAATACAAGATAGAACAAGCATTTGTCAATGCCGGACGTTCGCTTACAGGTATTTGCAGTGGTGTTTGGCACGTATGGTGCTTTATCCTAATGCCCTGTGCGATTGCTGGTATTTGCACTACAAATTTTCAACATGACCTTTTTGTTACCCCCACCTCATAAAAGCATTTGAGACCTCTGCTTATGAACAGTACCACTGTTATTTTGTTAATCTGTCCTGAACGTTGATTTCCCACAGTGACCACACCATTCTGCTCCACATGTGCAAAAACACAGTTCGGGCAGGATGTGAAAAATGACAGCTGTATTCATAGGGAGGTGTGAAGGGATGGCAATGTTGAACATCTGGAGGAAATACAACAATTTCTCGAACTTACGAGTGTACATGGAAACTGCGCAATGAACGCTCATGACACAGTCATTTTGTGGACTTTTGTCACCAAATTTTCAACATAGACATTTTGGGACCTCTGCTCATGAACAGTGTCACTGTGCTTTTCATAATCTGTCCTGAGCATTGATTTCTCACTGTGACCACACCATTGTGCGCTGGATGTGCAAAAACACATTTCAGCCAGGATGTGAAAAATGTCAGCTGTACTGTTCATAAGGAGGTGTGAAAAAATGCCAGTGTTGAAAATCTGGAGTGAAAATATTTCAAATTCTCGAAGTTATGAGTGTGCTTGGAAACTGCGCAACGCACACTCGTAACACAGTCATTTTTTTACAATTTTTACCAAATTTGCAACATAGGCTTTTGGGAGCCCACCTCATTAACAGTGACACTGTTGTTTAGTTAATCAATCCCAAAAGGTGATTTTGTCCAGTGACCAAGAAATCACCTTTGGGGACCGAATAACTCACATGACAGTAACTGAATTCATGAGGTGGGGTCCCAAGAACCCCCTGTTGAAAATGTGGTGCCAAAATTTGCAAAAATGCCCGAGATAGCCACCTAAGTTGAAAAAAAATTTATGCCATTAGGCAGCTTACCGTCATTTCTTCAGTTTGCGTTAGACTTTCAAGAGTGCAGACATGTTCCCACTCCACTGAAGATCATTGAGCCAGGCTCCGGAGGTAAGTATGGGGTATGCAGAGGGTGGGTGTGGGTTCGGGGAAGGGGCACAAGACACAGCGAGGGACGGTTTTCTGTTTTCACAGGTTTTAAAAAAACAAAAGATGTTGCGTGACAGTTTTCCCATTTACAGGGACAATGGGCATGCTGGGGTGGGCTCCCAGCATGTCACCTGGGTGTTTGTTGGGGGGGGGGCCTGGAGACAATGGGGACTGGAGAACTTTTGTACTTGGACCTTTAATTTAGGGTAAAAAAAACTAACATACAAAACAAAAAAAAGTGTGTGTTTGTCTGGGTTAACTGAACTGAATGGGTATCTGAACAGTTATTTAGGTGTAAATCTCAGGTGATTGAAAGGACTTAACTGCTGTGAGGTTTAAATTACTTGTAGAAAGAGCTAGTAAGTAGGGGGAGTGGCTTAGCTAGAAGGAAGCTACATTTAAAGACTGCCTTAGAAAGATTCTGCTAATAGCTTGGCAGAAGACACCAGGAGAAAGGACTGCTGTGTGACTGAACTTCTCTGCTGGGACTATATTGTCCTCCTTCCCTCCCCTCCACCCAAAGCTAGTTCTATTTTTATAGGCACAGGATTTGACTGACAACAGGAACTTCCTGTTTGGGAGCAGGAAGTGAGTGATCACAGAACCACCAAAGACCCACCATCCTAGAAGGGCAAGAGTAGCTCTCCGGCCCCTCTAGCTCTTGGGAGGTCTGCCTCTGAGCAAGTAAGTGGTCTACTGAGAAATATAGGATATTCTTGTCTCAGAACAGGACAATCAGGAGCTTAAAGGGCACACAGGCAGAAAGTAAGGAGAGAGAGAAAAATAGAGGAAAAGAGTAAGGATTGCAAACAGTTAAGGGGCCAGAAATAAGACATGATTGGAGTGGTGCAGTGCAGTGGCTGTGGAGCTGCAGTCTTCCGGAGATGTTCTGGAGGATGCGGTGTTGTCTCATCTGCAGACACCTCTCTGGGCTGAGGGAGGAGGAGGTTGCTCATCTACAGGCTGAGTTGGCCAGAATTTGTGGGACCTCCTCTTCCATCCAGGGACCACCAGTGCCTCTGCCGTTGCCTCAGAGGTTGCCAAGAAAGAGGAGCGGTTGGACCACAGTGGGCTCAGGGAGGGTGAGGGTGGTGGAACAGAGGCGCATCCCTCCAGTTGTACCTCTCCACAATTCCTATGCCATTCTGGCAAAGTGTGGTTCCTCTATGGAGGCACCCCGCAGTGGAGACCAAGGAGGTGCTGGGAACCTCACAAAGGAGACCCACAGGAGGGTGGCAGGGGACCCTGCAGGGAAGAAACAACTCCTGGTGGGGACTCCATTGTTAGGAAGGTAGAACTGGGGGAGGAAGGGAGAGGGAGGTGAGGTGCCTGCCTGGCCATGGCTTGAGGGACAGGGAGGCGAATCCTCAGGATTGCCAGAGCAGCTTCACACAGGGAGGGAGCTGGATGTCATTGTCCACCTAGGGACAAATGACCTGGCTAAGAGAGGGATTAGAGAAGTGCAGGAAGAGTTTATGGAATTGGGGAGGGCCTTGAGTCAAGTAGCACGCACGGTAACCTTCACTGGAGGTGCTGCCCATCTATGGCATGGGAGAGGTTAGGGTGTTCCACACCATGGGATTCAATCAGTGGTTGAAAAACTGGTGTGGAGCTCAGGGATTTAGCTTCATTGGGACTGGGGTCCACCTGGAGTGATGCAAGCCTATATTGGCATGATGGGCTGCATCTGTCCGGGAGGGAACCAGGATCCTAAGGCGATAGGTTTAAATGCTTCATTGGCAAGCTTTTAAACTAGCCAAGGGGGGAAGCACTGGAAAGGAGCAGGGAAATCCTAGCTCCCCAAATAATCACGGTTGTAAGGGTGGCAAACACCAACATAGAGATGTCGATAGGGAGAAGGGCAGGGGTAAATGGAGAAAGTGACAAAGGCAAGAAGGACAGGGATGGGGCAAAAGGGAGTAAGGCCATCAGGAAGTGGAGGGTAATGAGTACCAATGCCCATAGTCTGGGCAACAAGCTCCCTGAGCTGGTGGCCTTGATGGAAGAGGGATGCCTGGATATCGTAGCAGTCACAGAAACATGGTACACAGAGAACCATGACTGGAATGTTAACATACCAGGGTACATAACCTACAGGAGAGACAGGCAGGGGAGAAGAGGGGGAGGAGTAGCTCTCATGTAAAGGAAGGTGAAAAAAGCAACTGAACAAAAGAGTAAACAGGGAGGAGAGGAGACACTGTGGGTCACCTTGAGACTGGAAAGGGCATCACAATCCGCACAGGGTTGTGTACAGACCCCCATGTCAGGGGAGGAATGGACAAGGATATGATAGAAGGCATTCTTAGAATGGCAGAAAGAAAGGGAGATACTGTTGATGGGAGACCTGAATATGCCAGATGTTAACTGGAGCACATTTGCTGCAGCCACATCCAAGAGCAGGGCCATTCTTGATGCCCTACAGGTGGCAGGCATTAGACAGCTGGTTTCAGAACCCACTGCGTGAGGGAGCAATCTAGATCTCGTGCTCTCAAACGGGGGCAGTGAGAGGATCTCTGATCTAGAAGTGGGATGCCATCTGGGGACAAGTGACCATCAAACAGTGTGGTTCACATTAAACTCAGCTACAGAGTCAAGCCATACAAAAGTGAGGGTACTGGACTTTAGGAGGGCTGACTTTGGCAAGATGGGAGAGTGCCTCAGAAAAGCACTAGCAAACAGGCTAGAAGGAGGTGTGGAGCAACAATGAGGAATCATCAAAATTGCCATCACAGAGGCAACAAGCCTTTGTGTGAAGCAAATAAAGAAATCAAAACGAAAGAAAAAGCCACTATGGTTCTCAAAAGAGGTGGCTGTGAAAGTCAGGAAGAAAAAGATAGCATTCCGGAAGTATAAGGAAACACAGAAGGAGCAGGACAGAGAGCTGTACCAGTTAAGGCAGAAGGAAGCAGGGAGGGAAGTCAGATAGTAAAGGCCCAAACTGAGGAAAAGATAGCCAACTCAGTTAAGAAGGGGATAAAACCTTTATAGGTACATCAGCAAGCGAGAAAGACAAAGGGAGGGATAGTGAGGCTGAACAGAATGAGCGGTGGGTGGGCAGAGGGGACAGTGAAAAAGCAGGGATACTGAGCGAATATTTTGCTCAGTATTCACAAAGAGGAGGAAGTGCCAATCCAGTTAACAAAGCACTCTTGATGGGGGGTCGATCCCAGTCCTTTCAAGAAGAAAGGGTTCTGCAAGAACTCCTAAAACTGAAGGTGGACAAAGCAATGGGTCCTGATGGAATTCACCCCAGAATTCTAAAAGAATTAAGGGAGGAACTAGTGAAACCACTGGCTACTCTTTTTAATAAATCATGGGAGGATGGTGTGGTACCCGAGGACTGGAGGAAGGCGGATGTGATTCCCCTTCACAAAAGTGAGACCAAGACAGAGGCAGGAAACTACAGACCTGTCAGTCTGACCTCTGTGGTAGGGAAAGTGATGGAGTCACTTCTGAAGGAAAAGAATAGTTGAGTACCTAGAGGCCAGTGGAGCACGGACCCAAGGCAGCATGGGTTCACAGCCGGAAGGTCATGTCGACTAATCTAATAGATTTCTTTGACTGGGTGACCAAAAGTAGTACACCAGGGAGGGCTGTGGACATGGCCTACCTAGACTTTAGCAAGGCATTTGACACAGTCCCACACAAAAGATTAATAGTCCAATTAACCAGCCTGGGAGTGGGTCCCAGGGTGGTAGCCTGGGTAAAACATTGGCTGCACAACAGGACACAGAAGGTAATTGTAAATGGAGTCCACTCTGAGGAAAGAGGGGTTACTAGTGGGGTACCACAGGGTTCAGTATTGGGTCCAGTCCTTTTTAATGTCTTCGTCAGTGACATTGCAGAGGGACTGGAAGGAAAGTATGCCTTTTTGCAGATGACACAAAGATCTGCAACAGGGTTGATACACAAGGAGGCGTGGAAAGGATGAAAAGGACTTGGCAAGGTTGGAGGAATGGTCAGAAGTATGGCAGCTAGGATTCAATGCAAAGAAGTGCAAAATAATGCACCTGGGAAACAAGAACCCAGGGGAAGAATACACAATGCGTGGGGAGGTAGTAACAACAACAAAAAAGGAAAGGGACCTGGGGGTAATCATATCAGATGACCTTAAGGTTAGCAAGCAATGTGAGAAGGCAGTAGGGAGGGCTGGGGGTATACTGGGATGTATAGGGAGAGGCATCAGCAGCAGAAAACAGGAAGTTGTTATCCTCTCGTACAGACAGTTGGTGAGACCCCATCTAGAATACTGTGTCCAGTTCTGGAGACCTCATCTCCATAAGGACATAGACAGGATAGAGGTAGTCCAGAGGAGACAACTAAAATGGTGCAGGGTCTGCAAGAGAAGCCGTGATGAGGAGAGACTAAAGGAGCTTAATATGTATACCCTGAGAAGAAGGAGAGAGGGACATGATAGAAACTCTCAAGTACCTCAAAGGGAATCAACAAGTCCAAGAGGAGTAGCATCTTTCCAGAAAAAGAGACTTGCAAGAACAAGGGGACACAATTTAAAAGATAGAAGGAGGCGGTTCAGGGGCAATGTGAGAAGTATTATTTCACAGAGAGGGTAGTGGATGTATGGAACAGCCTTCCTGAGGAGGTTGTGGGGTCTAAAACTGTGGGAGAATTCAAGAATGCATGGGACAGACATAAGGCAATTCTTGTGGGGGGCAGGAAGATATAGGCTGTCGGTTAACTAGGATCTGCGGCCTATCCTGTAGGTAGGGAAATGGGCAGACTAGATGGGCCTAGCGGTCCTTATCTGCCGTCAAAGTCTATGTTTTTATGAATTTAAACTCTTGAAAACAGAGTTTCATTACATTAATCGCCATAAATCAGTGGCCTTGCTTATAACGTTATGAGACACAGTAACCGGACATGTAAACATGTTGTATAAACAAAAGAAGCAGAACATTGTGCTGCGTTGCACAAAGAATACCTAAATCCACCCTTTGTTTTATGGTGGGTGGGTAAAAAAATGGTCTTTTCTAGCACTTACAAACCAACTGCCGATTACTCCCTAGGGAAGGCAGTGAACTGTGATGCAAACCTCGTCTCCCTCACTCTCGTAGCCCCTTCCAGCATACAAGGCCATGGACCTTCAAAGTCTATTTAAATCAATCAATCATCTTTATTTTACCAGGCGAATTTCAAAGCACCTTGTTTGGGTGTAAGGGCCAAGAACTAAGGTGAGCCGTCCTTGCAGCCAAAGGACGCAAGAGGTGACAAGCTTGAAGAGTGTAGAGATGCATTGGTATCCATTTGTTTTAGACACGTTTAAAAACCTACTAAAAAAAGTCAAAAATGTTTTTAGAGTTTAATAATATAAAACAAAAGTCCCCCCCGGAAAAAGTGGAACAATTCTTTTTTTCAAGCTACGTGTGAAAACCTCTTTTTCTAATAGGTTGCGTACACAAATAAATCTCATTGCTGATTGGCTGACTCAGCGCCGATTACTTATAAGACAAGAAAAAGGAAGACCTAGAACCGAGTGCATCCAGAGGATCACTCTTTGCTACCTTGATAAAACAGGATAGCTGTTAGATTGTAATTCACGTGTGGGGTCTGACAGAGACAGGTTACCTAATCACAGCTGCACTGCTTCACTTAAACCTGGCCACCCATACAGACACTGCAAGCAAATGCTACAGTTTAACTACAACAACAAAAGTTTGTGTAAAAACTCATGCCACACAGGACCATGTGTCCTGATAAGAAATCACTTTGAATATCATACTGTTAACAGATGGGAGACACTTTGTCCTGAAATGACAGCACCCCCTTCTGGAACATCAGAAGCTTGAACTGGTTTTGACAGTTTGCCAGGAAAGATACTTTACATGTATACCAAGCATACATAGTCAACATCGGATATGAGAGCTTAACCAGCCTGACCGTACACTTAATACGTTAATCAAACTTCAGTGAGGCCACATTATCAGGCACAGGACAAAACTGATCTTATCCGATACAGAACCTTACCCAGTCTGTTACACTCACTGTATTACAGTCAAACCCTAATACAGTCACATCGTCAAGGACAGGACAAAACTGTGATCTTATCTGATACGGGACCTTATCCAGTCTGTTACACTCACTGTATTACAGTCAAATCCTAATACAGTCACATCGTCAAGGACAGGACAAAACTGTGATCTTATCTGATACGGGACCTTATCCAGTCTGTTACACTCACTGTATTACAGTCAAACCTTGATAAGGTCACATCGTCAGGGACAGGACAAAACTGTGATCTTATCTGATACGGGACCTTATCCAGTCTGTTACACTCACAGTATTACAGTTAAACCCTGAGGAGGTCACATTGTCAAGGACAGGACAAAACTGCGATCTTATCTGACTGACACGGGACCTTATCCAGTCTGTTACACTCACTGTATTATAGTCAAACCCTGATAAGGTCACATCATCAGGACAGGACATAACTGTGATCTTATCTGATACGGGACCTTATCCAGTCTGTTAGACTCACTGTATTACAGTC
This sequence comes from Neoceratodus forsteri, assembly GCA_016271365.2. Taxonomy (NCBI): domain Eukaryota; kingdom Metazoa; phylum Chordata; order Ceratodontiformes; family Ceratodontidae; genus Neoceratodus; species Neoceratodus forsteri. The sequence goes on from CM028138.1 coordinate 659,416,227, forward strand.
AAACCCTGATACAGTCACATTGTCAGGGACAAAAAAACCTAATACATTTTATCCAACAGCATGTATTTATAAGTTTATATGTGTTCTTATAGAATATGTGGAGACTGAAGACATGTGCCACAGAGAAATAATGAGAACACCACATGATTCGCGGAACCAACACTACTGAAAAACCCAATGGAGTGGACCATTAGCTGTTTCTGTGTTAGAAGATTCCCATAAGATGAAGAATGAACTGAAAATGAAATTTATTTAATAATGCAGAAAAAAAGAAAGAAGTTACTCACCGTAGTAACTTCTTTCTTCCAACGGGTCCGTTAGTATCAATACCTATAGCAGTTAGCTAACTGAGTGCAACTGACCTGGAGGTATGTCTTTAAGAAAATTAGCATAATGAGCTTGGGCATCAGCCAATCAGAAAAAGGAGGGGAGTGTGCTGAGAGGGAGCAGCCTGAAGGGCTTCAGAATTTTTTCTAAGATAAATGGGCACATGCCCCGAAAAGTGAACCAACAGGATTCAAAACACATGAAAATGTCCAAAACCAGAAAAATGGATACCAACAACCTTAGCAAGAAAGCTCTTTAACAAGAACATTTTTGGTAATAAAATCGAAAACAGAGCCCTTCTAAAAGGTGAACCAGGGAGGAAGGGTGGGAGCTTTCTGACGCTAAAGGACCTCTTGGAAGAAAGAAGATTACTACGGTGAGTAATTTTTTCTTCTTACCCCAGGAGTCCTTTAGCATCAGTAACTATAGCAGTCTACCGAGCAGTACTAAGTGGGAGATTGGCAGAAAACCTACTTAGGAAAGAGGCTCTGCAGAACCGCCCTGCCAAATTTGGCATCAGATCGGGACTGCACATCTAAACTGTAGTGCTTAATAAAAGTGTGTACAGATTTCCAGGTAGCTGCTTTGCAGACATCCAGAAGGGGTATGTCTCTCGCAGCTGCCATAGAGGCTGCAGTGCCCCTGGTGGAGTGGGCTCTGAGCCCCCCAGGAGGTTAATGATCAGCCCCCCCCCCCAAGTTTCTTTATCACCTTCGGGCACCTGAATCCTCTCGGCCACAGCACATCCCCAGCTCTACCGCCCGCTGTGGCCTCCACCAACCTCAGAGACGTTATGGTACCTATGGAGCCCTCAGGACTAAGTCCTGCAGTTTATCAAAGGGACGGTGATGGAGGTCCAGCATTGGACGTGTGGCTGATGGACTGCGGGCCAACACCTATCCAAGGCCGAAGTTTTTTTTTTCTCCCCTTATATGCCCCCTTCCCCGTGCGTGGTGCACATCCCAACATTGAGGTGCACGGCAACCCCTGCCTGCGCTAGCACGCTGTTCACGTGCGGTCCAGCCGCCTGTGCACCTCCGGTCTCCACCAGGGTCGCGAGCGCCGGACATCCCAGTACCCTCCCCCTTGGAGAGGAGAGCAGCCCAGCGGGTGCTCAATCGAATCCCTCCCCTGCCGACCTCTGAGCTCGCTCCTGAACCTGGGTTGCTGGCGTGGCGCGAGGTGTGGCGTCCAGCACCTCAACCCTCAGCGCCACTGGGCCAGCGATGATCAGCTTTTTCACAGAAGAATCTAATACAAGAGGCCAACCAGTGGGAAATAGTTCTCTTGGTAGCTGGTCTTCCTCTGCCTACATCCCCATAGGTGAGGAACAACTGAGTGGAAGAGACTCTGAACTGCCTAGTATGCTCTCGGTAGTAAAAGAGAGCTCTTTTGACATCCAAGCTGTGGAGCTTTTGCTCACCAGGAGTGGATTTCTCAGTAAAGAAGACAGAGTAATAGACTGGTTTAGGTGAAACTCAGAAACCACTGTAGGCAGGAACTTCCTATTTGTCCTGAGCTCAATTGTGTCTCTGTGAGGAATGATGTAATTAGGCTCAGTGCACAGGGCTTATACTTCTTTTATTTATTTATTTATTTATATATATTTTACTATTTTTTCGATCGCACCTGCCGTCAGTTTCTCTACCCTGGTCACGGTGCCCCCACAACTTCTACCTCCTACTGAGCCCCTGCTCCCCCGGTTACTCCTGGCTTACCCCCAGGGGGCGGCGTCACGGCACCATAGCAGGCACCAGTACCGTGAGAATGGTAACTGGTTGGGAGAGCTTGGCCAAGAAGCTAATTGAAGCCTGGGGACAGGGCTTCATAGAGATGGCAGGAGCGGCAGTTTTTGTCCCCTGTAGGCAGGGGCGGAGACGTGCAATGATGTCCAGCATCTGTCCCACCCCAGAGAGTCTTGATCCTGCATCAGCTCAGGGCGACACGTTGGCGTCCGCCAGGCGTCGCTCCTGCACTGAGCATGAAGCCCCCCTTCCCCTGGAGAAGGAGAGCAGTCCTGGGGATGCTCGATCCTTCTCCCCCAGCCTGCCCTCCTACGACCTGGATCCGTTCCCGAACCTGGGTCACTGGCGTCGCAAGCAGAAGTCTAACCGCTGCGCCGGAGGGCCTGTAATTCTGAAATCCTCCTGGCAGAGGTAGTGGCTACCAGGAAAACAGATTTACAAACTTGAGATGTGCAGTGGCCATAGGCTCAAAGGGTGGTTCCATGAGCCTGGCAATGCAGAGATTCAGGCTCCAAGGAGGAACCGGCTCCCTGACTGGAGGCTGCAGGTGCAAGAGCATTTTGAAAAACTGTTTGAACACAGAGTGGGAGAAAACTGACTTTTTCTTCTCCACCGAGAGGTAAGCCGAAATTGCAGCCAGATGTAGCTTGAGAGAGGAGGGTTTCAAGCCTGATGCCTACAGATGCACCAGGTAATCCAGCAGCTGAGAGTCTGAAGCTGTAGGGGGGGGGTTGACCTGCTTGCTCTTGCACCAGAGGGAAAACCTTTTCCATTTGGTTGCATAGGTCTTTTTTGTGTTAGGTTATTTTAGCCATTCTCAGGATGTTAAGGACCTGCTCTGAGTACTGAGAGGATGGAAACTCTAGATCCTCAAGAACCAGGTCTTGAGGTGAAGAAAGTGTATGTCTGGATAATACACTCCTGTCTGGGAAAGGGTCACCAGAGAGTGAGTTGGTGGCAGGCGAATGGGCCTGCTGCAGGACAGTGAGAGAAGGAGAGGGTACCAGGGTTGCCTGGGCCAATCCGGAGCTGCCAGAATCATTGATGCAGGCTGTTGTTGGAGTTTCAGCAATACCCCCAGTATCAGGGAAAGGGAGGGAATGCATATAGGAACCTCCCTGACCAGTCCAGAATCAAGGCATCCAGAGGAAGTGTTCCTGGGACTGGAGGCCTGCAACAGTACTGAGGAAGCTGGAAGTTGAGGCGGGAGGTAAACAGATCCACTTCTGGTGTGCCCCACCGCCTAAACATTGTGGCTGGTATTTACTTGTTCAGAGTCCATTCACTCTGACCCTGACTGATGCCAGGGTATTGCATTTGCCTGGGAAGTGAATAGCTAAAAGGCTGACCCCCAAGGAAAAGGCGAGAGACCAAAAGTTTAGAGCCTCCGAACAGAGTGTCCCTGATCTGGTACCACCCTGCTTGTTTATGTAGAACATTACAGTGATGTTGTCTGTTTGTATTTGTACAGTCTGCCCTTTTCTGACAGGAGCAAATGTTTTGAGTGCTAGAAAGATTGCTCTGAGCTCCAGAAGGTTTATATGCAGCTGTGACTCTTGGAGAGTCCAGGTACCACTTACTGAGGCACTGTCCAGATGAGCTCCCCACTCCAGGAGGGAGGCATCTGTGGTGATCACATTTGTGGGAAGTGGAGCTTGGAAGGGGACTCCATTGCTAGATTTGAGGGGTCCTTCCACCAAAGCAGAGCCTGAATGAACTGTTCTGTCACAGGTATCAGCTTTGAAAAGGTACTGCTTCTTTGAGACCAGTGAGCTCCGAGACAGGCTTGTAGGTTTCGCATCCTGTAACTGACCCCTGGGACCACTGCAGTCATTGAAGCCATGTGTCCCAAGAGCCTGAGGAAATGTTTGACTGGTCTTGGCTGTTCCTGGACGAAAGAATCTGCCACTGAAAGAAAACTCTGAATTCGCTCCTGTGGGAGGAAGGCATGTCCTTTCTGGGTGTCCAGCTCAGTTCCTATGAAAGTGAGTAGCTAAGTGGGTTCCAGGTGACACTTCTTTAGATTTACCAGGAAACCCAGAGATTCCACGGTGTGCTCTGTAAGGGAAAAGGACTCCCTGACCCAACAAGGAGACTTTGCCACTATGAGCCAGTCATCCAGATAGGAGTAGACAGAGATACCCAGCTCCTTGAGGTGTGCTGCTACCACTACCAGGCACTTGGTAAAGACTCTTGGAGCCAAGGATAGGCTACAGGGCATTGCAGTGAACTGATAGTGGCCCGAAGGGAGTCTGAGCCGAAGAAACGTCCTGTGAAACCTCCTTATGGGTATATGGAAGTAAGCATCCTTTAGGTCCAGGGAGGCTAGCCAGTCTCCCTGCTGCAAGGACTGTATGACTAGTGACAGAGTGACCATCTTGAACTTGGATTTTAACAGAAGTTTGTTTAAATATCTGAGATCCAAGATAGGTTGCCACTCCCCAGTTTTCTTTTGTGTCAGAAAGTACCTGAAGTAGAGGCCCTTGCCCTTTTCGTGGGCCGGGACCCTTTCCACTGCTCGTAGAGCTAGAAGGTTTTTTTTACCTCCAACTCCAACAGTAGTACCTGTATTGGGGTTAGAGGCTTTGACACCTAGGTACGCCTGAGGTCTGGCATCTGCTTGAACTGTAGTAGCAGACCGTTTTCCACTATCTCTAGAACCCACTTATCCAAGATAATGAGGGACCAGTTCTGAAGATAGTGGGAGAGTCTGCCTTCTACTGGCAGAGGGGAGATGACCTGGACACTCACATCAGGGCTTAGACTGCGAGGCTACTGGCTGGGTAGAGGTGGCCCTCCTTTGGCCCCTTCTGCCCCTGCCTCTGAAAACACCCCTGTACTGAGAGAAGTCAGGCTGGGGACAGGGAGTGTAAGGTCTGAGAAAATAACCTCTGCCAGTTACCCCTCAGGTGGGATTCCTGTGGGGCATGAGGCTTAGGTTCAGAGGAATGACTCTGCCAAGAGGCCTTGTACTCGTCGACTTTTTTCATGTAGTCTGATGTCCTGGAATCTAATAATATGTTTTGATCACAGGGAAAGTCCATGGCCTTAGACTGGTAGTTCTAAGCCAGGCAAAACGCCTCAGAGAGATGGCATGGGCCATGGCTCTGGAGGCGGCATCATTGTTGTCATCTGCCATGTGGAATTGGTATTTTGTAGCTTTCAGGTCAGTTTCTGCAGTATCCACCAGTTCCTGTACCACTGTGTCCGACCCACTGTGAGCAATGGGCAGGACAGAGTTCCACAGTGCTTTTTGATCCTTGGCAGTGAAAGCCATGTGGGAAGAAAGTCTAACAAGCAGGGAAGCTGTGGTGTACATCTTATTTGCAATTAAATCTATTTTTCTAGAGTCCTTGTTAGGGGGTAAGGAAGACATGGAGACCCCATCGTTCTCACGTGCTGCCTGCTGTGCTTTACTCTCATGGCTGGGGTGTGCAGACAGGAACTCGGTATCATTTTTAGACAACTGGTATTTTGTTGTCAGCACGCTCGACAACCCCTGCCACAGAAGTGGGGGTTTGAAGCAGTTTCGTGGTATTTTTTCTGAAAACATTATAGATAGGCACGACTAACCTCTTAGGGGGTGGGAGACCTTTCATCTTCCTATAATCTTTATCCTCGTCCTCCTCCTGCTTAGATTCCTGAGTAGGGACGTATAGGCTGTCTAGCACGTTTTGGATGAACGTAAGCATAGAGGAGGGATCCTCCTGGTCAGCAGGGGAAGCTCCAAAAGGAGGGTCAGGAGACGTAACAAATTCTAGGCCCTCCAAGTGTATGTCAGGGGTATCATAGAAATGTTCTTCGTCATCTGCATCATCCTCACAGTCTCCAGAAGACAGAACTGTGGAAGAGTGCTTACCAGCCCCAGTAAACATAGACCCCATCTTTTGTAGGGTTTGAAAGACACGCCATGCTTTTGCCATGTCTTGCATAGATGGGAGTTCCTGCGCAGACTGTGGCTGTGTATGCTTCGTTTTTTATGTTTTTAAGCTGCCTGTTGTCTCATTATTGGCTTTCCCAGGAGGAACAGGAGCGTTTTTGTCTTTGCAGACCATCTTTTTAGCGACTTCATCGGCAGCTTGATCATGCTTCCTTTCCTGTACAGATATGTCATCAGTGCCTTTATTATTTTTAAATTTGTGAGGAATTTCATCAGCTCCTTTGGAAGTTTAATTTTTTGGCTGGGACTTGGGTGCTTCATCAGCACCCCTGTTTGAATTTTTATTGTTATTATTTTTAGATGGCCCCTCAACGGTAGCCTTCGATTTTTCCTCAGCCATAATTTTTTCAAGTCTTTTTGCTCTAGTTTCTCAATGTTTTTTTTTTTTTTTACAAAATTTGTTGCAAAGACAGCAAGTATGATCAGGACCTAAACACCTAAGGCACAGGTTGTGAGACTCTACAATGGCCAAAATCCGGTGACAGTTGACACTTTTTAAAACCTGTAGGTCCAATTTTCTTTTTAGTTCTGGGGATCTCAGACATGCCAATCCACAGAGAACCCAGCAGTAAATATCAAAAAGTGAAAATTCCACTCTGATCCCCCCCTTTTTACTGAGGTAAAAAATGAAAAAAAAAAGTCCAAAATCGTCAGTTCCCTAGAGAAAATGGAAACCACAATTAAATACTAGTGGGAACAGACAAAAACACTAAATTGAGATTTAAATAAATAGAAAATAAAGCAGAAGGAACTGCGAGGAACCACACAACTGACCGAAAAGAGCAGATCCCAGGAACCGAGAGGAATCGCTAAAAACCCTAAAACTCTACTCTGCACACTTTAAAAGTCATTTTGTGAGAAACACTTTACCAAGAGAAGCAGAAAAAAGCTGCCAACAAGGAAAGCTGAGACACCCCTCAGGAGCAGTATTGCTCAGTCAGTGGAGAAAAAATTATGAAGCCCTTCAGGCTGCCCCCTCTCAGCACACTCCCCTCCTTTTTCTGATTGGCTGATGCCCAAGCTCAATATGCTAATTATCTTAAAGGCATACCTCTGGGGCAATTGCACCTAGCCAGCTAACTACTATGGTTACTGATGCTAAAGGACTCCTTTGGGTGAGAAATATATAATTTATTGGGTTTTTCTGGGTTCACTTGCATTTACCTGCTTGTTAAATTTGGTTTAGTTTTTTTTTTAAATGTAGTAGTATTAATGTTACTGGTTTTTAAATATGCACATGCACTTTAAGCTTTGTTAGTAATTGGTGGCACTATAAATTATATGTAATCTTAGCTGAGTGCACACCTCTGATGAAGCTCTGCCTAGCCGGGGTGAAACACGCGATCTTACTTCGAGAGGGCTCTTGCAGTATGTCATTTTTTTTAACCAGGTTTTACCATTACATAGACTGATGCCGACAGGCGTCAGGACTCCATGGAAAAATTTCTAGCTAGCAGTCTCTGGCAGGGGACCGCCTCCATGTCAGGTGACCGACGTCATGCGACGTTAGTATAAAGGGGCGGTCCCCCACGCCCATCTTCCAGTTCTTTCCCGCTGTTAGCTTGTGAAAGTGCCTTGCGGTTAAGTTCAACTGCTCGTCAGTCGTCGGTAGCTTTGCTGCCGTTTTTTCTTCAAATTTCTCATCAGTTTCTCTGCGGTGTATGTCGTCCCCTACACCCTCCGAGCACAAGAATAAGTGCGACTCGTGCGGCGCCCAACTCCCGCACAAGAACGGACACTCCCAGTGCCTCTTCTGTCTGGGCCTGGATCACCCCGTGGAGAAGTGCCAGCATTGCCTGAAGTTCAACGCCGCCACCCTGCAGACGGAGGCAGCAGTCCCTGGAGGTCCACATCCTTAAAAAGAAAATGACTTCCATGGAAAAGGAGCTGAAGAAGCTTTGTCAGGCCTCAACTTCCCCTGAGGGTCACCGTAAAAAGAAAGACAAGGAGAAGCACCGGGACCGGGACTCCTCTTCCACCGCGACTTCCGCTGGAGTTGCCGTGCTCAAGGTAATGTCCCCCCCGGGGATCCGCTCTGCGACGGCCGTCTTGAGGCTTCTTGCAAGCGCCACCCACCTGTCTGGCTCAGACTGGCCCTTCGGGTGCCTCCGGGTCAAAGGAGGTGTCCACTCTCGGCAAGGCCGCCCCTGTGCGGCCTTCTGGTGAGAGTGGCTCCAGTAAGCCAGACGACGGCTCCTCTGATGTCCGCCCGGAGAAGGCCACTAAGTCGCTCAACCCTTCGTGGCAGCGCATGGCCTCTCAGCCGCCCGACCAGGCCGCTCCCCTTTCGCGGCCTCCCTCAGGCGATGGTTCCGCTAAGTCAGATGATGGCTCCTCCAACGTCCGCCCTGACTCCGCCGGTAAGGCAAACATCGTCTCTTCCGATGATCGCACTGCGTTGGAGCTGACGCCGGACCCTGACGTTCAGTCCGCCATCCCCGGCTCCCCGCAGCATTCGCTGCCCTCCAAGGCCCCAGCGTCTCCTCAGCTAGACCCCGGGTATTTTAATCCTCCCTCCCCAGGTGATACCAAGGATGCATGTACGCTCTCGTCAGGTTTCCCTCCCGCTGGGCCGGACGATCTGACTTCAGTCCCTCAGACGCCGGTGCTGGTCTTGCCGATGCCGGGCGACATCCCTCTCCCAGATGCCGTCCTTACACCGGGCCTGCCGCCTGCTGGGCCTCCTGTTCCAGGCCCGTCCACTGGGCCCTTTCTGGGGCCTTCTGCTCCTGCAGACCCCCCGGGTCCCCGGGTTTCTGCCCCCATCCTATCCAATGCCGTCTTACCCAGGGCCACAATATCCGGCACCTCAGTACCCGATGCTGGCCTATCCGATGCCGCAGTACATGGTGCCTCAGTGCCTGACGCTGGGTTACCCACCGTTGGGGTACGGATACGCACCGTATGGATACCCTCAGTATCCGTATCCCCCTTCCCCTCCACTGCCCCCTCAGCCTCCGGTGGATTTGAAGGAGACTCTAGCCTCCTGGTGGGCTGAGGCCACAGCTCAGCTTACCAGGGAGGTAGAGAGCCATCTTCTGACGTCGGTCCCGGTTCCAGACCCCCTACGTCGGAGACGGGAGACTCCCTCCCCACCTCCGGATACCAGAAGCGAGCCCTCCGGTTCCGGGGCAGGACAGGATACACTTTACCGAGGGCTTCCCAAAGGGTCCGTTCCTCCCCCGCGTCGGGAGGAAGAGTCTTCTCCCTCTTCATCCTCCTTGGACACCTTGGATGACTCCGATGGCGTCCCGACTTAGACGACGAGCCCCGCTCTCCAGATAAGCCCAGGCCGAGGACTCCTCCGAAGTCTCCTCTGGAGGATCCTTCTTTTAAGGAGTTGCTGCACAAAATCCAGGAAGTTCATCAGTGGCATTCCTTGGAGCCAGATCCACAGCGTAAGAAACTCGCTGCGCACCTGGATCTGCCAGAGATCGCTCCAACCAATCTTGTTTCCACCATTTGGAAGCAACTGTCGGCATTAGCCCCCCTTCCTAGGAAGTCAGACAGGCTTTATCAGGCTCCCGAAGGTGTCAACTCTTTGAATTCACACCCTCGAGCTGATTCGGTCATGATCAACGCCGTTCATGGCCGGACAGCTAACTCCAAGCACTTGAGCTCATCACCACCCAACAAGGAATCCCGCCTTCCGGACCAGTACAGGAAGAAGGTCTACGCTTCTTCCACTCTGGGTATTAGGGCCCTGAATTACGTTTTCATATGGGGGATTACCAGAAGGCGATCCTTAGCGAGGTGGAGGCTAAATTGGACTCCCTTCCTCAGTCTCAGACGAAGCAGGAAGTGGCGGACCTAGTCCGATCTGCACGTTCAGCCAGTCGGCACATGCTTTGTGCCATGTATGATGCAGTGGACGCTGCTGGTTGGAGCTCGGCTTTCGCCGTGGGTTTGTGGCGTCATGCCTGGCTCCAGGTGTCGGGTTTGGTCCCGGAGGTGCAGTTCGCTATCCAGGATGCGCCCTTCAGGGGTTCAGTGCTGTTCGGTGGCGATGTCAAGGACATCATCACCGATCTGCAGGAGAAGGGTACTGCACTTAAGTCGGTTGACTCTCTGTACAAACCCCCTCAATCTCAGCATCATCCCTTTCGCAGACGTCCTCGGCAAAAGCGAAACCTCAGGGAAAGCGGGCCAGCAAACGTCGGGCCTCTCCGACTGCCAAGCCCCCTTGCCCAAAAAAGCAGCGGGGGCTTCAGCCGCGACTCTGCCTCATACCTCCTGACTCCTTTCCTCTCCCACTGCCTCTGGGCCTTCCAGAGAAACCAGTAGGAGGGAAATTCTCCCTCCATCTGCCGGGTTGGGAGAGGATAACTACAGACACTTGGGTGCTTGAGCTGATCGCAGAAGGACACTCAGTAGAGTTTCTTTGGAAACCTCCTCAAACCCCCCCCCCCAGGTTGTCTTACTCCCTAGAACATCTTCTTCTGGTCCAGCAAGAAATATCCTCTCTTCTTGTGAAAGAGGCAATGGAGCCTGTACCCCCACACCTTCAGGGGACGGGCTACTATTCCCATTTCTTCCTGGTCCTGAAGAAGTCAGGAGAGGGGAGGCCGATTCTCAACCTCAGCTCACTGAACTTGTGTGTGGAGTACAAAGGTTCAGGATGCTCTCTTTACAGAGCCTTCTGCCCCTCCTTCGGCTGGGACAGTGGCTGTGCGCTCTGGATATGCAGGATGCTTACCTGCACATTCCTATTCGCCCTTCCCTCCGCAAATACCTCTATTTTGCTTTTCAGGGGGACCACTACCAGTTCAAGGCCCTCCCATTTGGTCTTTCCTCGGCCCCCTGAGTTTTTACCAAATGCCTTTCGGTGGTAGCAGCCGACATGCGTACCCAGAGGGTGCAGGTTTTCCCGTACCTGGAAGACTGGCTCCTGGTGGCCTCGTCCAGGGAGGAACTCCTGCGCTTCCTTTCCCTTACCCTGCAGGTTTTTGCCTGCCTAGGTGTTACCGTCAACCAGGCCAGGTCCCACCTGATCCCATCTCAGAGGCTCCAGTTTATCAAGGCAATACTGGACACGACCTCAGGCACGGCTTTTCTGCTGCTGGACAGGGCGGCATCAATCCAGGCTCGGGTCAACCTGTTATCCAGCTGCAGGCGGGTCAGCGCCAGGTCAGTCCTTCACCTCCTCGGGCTCATGGTGGCTGCTATTCCGACAGTCCCTCGTGCTCGGCTCCACATGAGAATCTCTCAGTGGATGCTTCGGTCTCAGTGGGATCAGCTGGTGGACGACCTAGATCAACTAGTTCTGGTCTCCAGCCCTATGGCTCGGGACTTGCAATGGTGGGCAGTTCAGGAGAACCTTTGCCGGAGAGTTCCCTTCTGCCTTTCTCCCCCCTCCCAGACGCTGACAACAGACACCTCGGGAGAAGGTTGGGGAGCCCATCTCAGGCCTCACAGGACCCAGGGCTCCTGGTCCCAGCTTGAAAAATCTTTCCACATCAATGTGCTCGATCTTCGGGCTGTGCTGTATGCTCTTCAGGCTCTGCATCTTTATCTGCTTCCCGGTCACCTGGCGGTCCAAACGGACAACATGTGTGTAGTTTGGTACATCAACAAACAGGGAGGAACTCGTTCCTACCCTCTTTGCAGGGAAGCGATGCGGGTTTGGGATTGGGCAGTGCAGCACAACCTTTACCTCATGGCCATCCACATCCAGGGGGTCGAGAACACGTTGGCAGACCGCCTCAGTCGGTCGTCTGCTCACGCACACGAGTGGGAACTAGATCAGGTGGTAGCACACAACACCTTTCTACGCTGGGGAACCCCTCAGGTAGACCTGTTTGCGTCTCCTCTCAACGCAAAACATCCTGTCTTCTGCTCGCTCGCTCCAGGGTGCAGCATTTTTTGGAGAGACACTCTGTCTCTAGACTGGAAGGGAAGATTCATCTATGCCTTCCCACTGATCCCCTTGATTCCGAGGGTCTTACGGAAACTCAGCTCAGAAGGAGCTTGTATGATTCTCATCGCTCCTTTCTGGCCCAGGCAAGTTTGGTTCTCTCTTCTGCAACAGTATTCAGAGGATCCTCCACTTCCTCTTCCTCTGTCGCGGACTTTGTTGACCCAGGATCGGGGACCCTGGTCCATCCAGGACTCAGGTCCCTTCAGTTGCACGCGTCGCTCCTGCAGACGTAGCTCAAGCCCGTTTCTGAGTCCCCCGAGTGGCTGAGATTCTGGTAGAGGCCAGGAACCCCTCCACTAGATCTACCGATGCCATGAAATGGAAACGGTTCTCTATTTGGGCCGCTTCCAAAGATCTCAAGCCTTTCTCATGCTCTGTTGGGTGGCTTCTGGATTACTTGCGACACCTCTTTGATCTAGGTCTTAGTCATTTTTCTGTAAAGGTTCACATGGCGGCCATCTCGGCCTACCATGTTCCTTTTGGGGACAGGATGTTTGCACACCTGGAGGTCTCCAAGACCTTCATTAGAGGGGTCCTCCACTTAAGACCCCCTATTCAGGTTCCTGCCCCTCCTTGGGATCTGAATTTTGTCCTTGAGAAGCTTACCCTGCCTCCTTTCGAGCCAGTAGCCTCAGCAGATCTGAAGTTCCTCTCGTGGAACACTCTTCCTTGTGGCTATTATTTCTGCTTGAAGAATTTCTGAGCTTCACGCCCTGATGTGTAAAATCCCGTATTTGATTTTTCACAAGGAACATGTGGCTCTACGTACCAACCCTAAGTTTCTCCCCAAGGTGGTAGCGGAATCGACGCTGAATCAATCCATAGAGTTACCTGCTTTCTTTATGCAACACTCCAATCAAGGGGAGTACCTCTTACATACTCTGCATGTTCACTGGATTCTGAGATACTATATCTCCAGGATGAAGGATCTCAGAAAGACTGATCAACTGTTTGTCTCTTTTGCTCGTAGAGAGAAGGCAATGCTGTTTCCAAGCAATACCTATCTAAATGGTTGGCTCATTGTATCACTTTCTGTTATGACAAGTACAACAAAACCCTGCTGGGTCAGGTCAGAAGCCACTCCACCAGAGGGGTCGCTGCTTCTGCGGCTTGTTTCAAGAATGTGTCAGCGGCCGACATTTGTGCAGCCGCTACTTGGACTTCTGTCCATACCTTTATGAAACATTACAGTTTGGACATTGCCTCTTGCCGTAGAGCGGGCTTCAGGTTGGCTGTTTTGCAAGGTCTTCTTTCCTAAGACCTTCACAGCCAGAGGGTCTTCTTTTGGGTAGTTTTCTTCCTCCTTCTCCCTGTTCCAGACTGCTTGGGACTCAGTCCTATATGTAATTACCTACTGTAAGAGCCCTCTCGAAGTAAGATAGTACAGTTATGTAAGAACTTACCATAACAGTAGATCTTCGAGAGAGGCTCTTGCAGTAGGTAATACCTTCCCGCCCTCCATCCCCCTAAGCTTTTTCAGCTCCTTTTCCAGGATGGGAAATATCCGCTTCGCTCTCATCTTGCCTTTTGGCCTTTGGCGGGAAAGAACTGGAGGGCGGACGTGGGGGACCACCCCTTTATACTGACGTCACATGATGTCGGTCACCTGACATGGGGGTGGTCTCCCGCCAGAGACTACTAGCTAGAATTTTTTCCGTGGGGTCCTGCCGCCTGCCGGCATCAGTCCTATATGTAATTACCTACTGCAAGAGCCTTTCTCGAAGGTCTACTGTTACGGTAAGTTCTTACGTAACTGTACTGTTTAACTCGCCATGTACTGTGGCGTGTTTGCTGCTAATAGGACTGCCGTTTTTCTGCTAAGTTAAATGTTTTTATATGTGCCTGTGTACTAGCTGGACCTCTTTTTGTGTGGGATACTTATAGTAATAAAGAAGATATGCGAATACAAATTCCACTTTTTCTATATGGTCTTTTTATTAACTAGTACCATTCAGTGGGAAGTATAGAGTGCAGAGTGGGCGATCCTGATTGGAGCTGTAGATATAAAACATTGTAACTGTGTGGCAATTTACTGCTGAAATTGCCATTTTCTCTCATTTAATTGAGAGTGGCATTCTATATTTACAGAGGCTAATCTATAGTTTTACGGGGGGCCGTCTCTCGTTAAGTGGAAGAAAAAACATGGTGGCAATTTCAAACTGAAAATTCTACTGGCACAAGAATTTCTGAATATAACCAGGCAGCAGAGATAGGGGCTCATTACTTCCTGGTCTCTGCTGCCTGATACGGACCGGCTGGTTGGTGGCCTTAGCCAACCAGCTTCAAGGATTTCCCCAACCCATTTTCTAAAGTGCCATAAACAAAGTATCTGCACAGAGGCAAAACAGTGGTCAGCACAGCTTATTACAAAAAACAAACTGTCCTTACTGGTCACAAATGCTTATACCGTTATTTCTTTGAATGACTTCCACATTTGCAAAATCAGGACTCTCCATGGCAGATAACAAGTCACGTTACAGGCTTCAAGATGGGATGAGGGGTAGGCATCATAGGGCTAAATTAAGGTCAGTTAACACAGGGCTACAACTGAATACGTCTCCAGTGCTCCAAAATGGCTATCGTCTGCCCCTCTACATATACATTTCTGACTATAAACACCCAACATTTCAATCCCTTAAAAGGTACTGAAAGCCATAAAATCCCCAAAATACCTAAATGAGTGCCAACCATACTTAGCATTCAGTCTCATTGTCCAACTAAGTGCGTTAAGCTAACATTTCAATGTCATCGTTGACATCTTCATCACTTCCTCACTGCCATGGAGAGTGCTGATTTTACAAATGTGGAAGTCGTTTGAGAAAATAAAGATTCACTCATGACCAGTAAGGAGACTGTTTATAGTAATCAACGGTGCTGGTCGTTGTTCTGCCGCCGTGCAGCTATTTTGTTTAGGGTTATTCATACTGACTCCACTGGTATGATGCACTTGCTCTTTCGCGTGACTGTTACACTCACTGTATTACAGTCAAACCCTGATAAGATCACATCGTCAGGGACAGGACAAAACTGTGATCTTATCTGATACGGGACCTTATCCAGTCTGTTACACTCACTGTATTACAGTCAAACCCTAATAAGGTCACATCGTCAGGGACAGGACAAAACTGTGATCTTATCTGATACGGGACCTTATCCAGTCTGTTACACTCACTGTATTACAGTCAAACCCTAATACAGTCACATCGTCAGGGACAGGACAAAACTGTGATCTTATCTGATACGGGACCTTATCCCATCTGTTACACTCACTGTATAACAGTCAAACCCTGGTAAGGTCACATCGTCAGGGACAGGACAAAACTGTGATCAGGGTGTGGAGTATCATGGGATATTGCCATGACTCGATACATTGTGAGTCACGAGGCCACAGACTGAATGACTCATGCACCAGAAAATTGGCATTATCCTATGATATACTATACGCTGGAGTACATTAATAAAATTATCCAAAGGTTTTTCTGTGTACATAAAAAAAATAAAATAAACTTTAAAATGGTTTTACAGTGCTGGTGTACATTTAGAAAAAAGTTCTCTTGCTTTGTTATGTGGTCAGTTGGTGGCCCTGTTGTAGTAGGTTCCAAAGCAGAGAACAGTAGGAAGCAGTGTGGTAATAGTAGGAGGAGAGAGGGCTCTGACTTTTGATGTTAGTTTGCTGACCCATTCTTGCTGTGCGGTGGGATCCAAGTGCCTAGCTGCAGCAGATAAGGTGTGCTGGAAATCTGGGACTGGGAGAGACGTACAGCAGGGATTGTACTGGCCAAACTGGTGCCTTTTTTCAAAAGCATTATGGTGGGGAATGGACACCAGGACAGCCATATTATGTGTGGGCAAGAAGATAGGCGGAGTACTATGAAGGCAAGCGAAAAGGCTGCTGTGAGTCACGAGGCCACAGGCTGAATGACTCATGCACCCGAGAAGTGTCAATATGCCATGATATACCACACTCTGGAATGTATTATTAGTATTAAGGTATTTTTTTGTGCGTACATGAACACTTAAAAAAAATATTTAACCAGTTTTTATATTGCAGGTGTGCATTTAAAAAAACAGTTCCCTTACTTTGTTATATGGTTGGTAGCTGGTGCCGTTGTAGTAGGTTCCACATTAGAGAGCAGGTAGTTGTGTGGTAATGACTGGAGGAGAGCTGGCTCTGAGTTTGGATGGTAGTTAACTGTGACGGGGAAAGGAATCAATGTATTCTGACTGGCTGTTGCCATGCCATTGGCATAGGTCTATGTGCCAGCATTGTCCTAGGCTTAACCATGTGATCTCATAAGAGGAAAATGAGGCAGGTACCAGTGTAAACCAGTAAATCAGAAGTCTTACCACTAAACTGGGTGCTATAAGACGATTTCTTAAAATGTTACTCACAGATAAAATGCAACACTGACACCTACACCATCCTATGTGTTGTGCCTATTGGGGCCCCAAGCATGAAGGTGCATTCGACTATGCTCTGCAAATCTGTGGCATGTAGGCAACCATAAGTCCCTGAGATGCATATCAAGGGTGCAAAGGATCTCCAGTGGCATGCATGGAAGGGAAGCTTGGCCCTTCTGCACCTGATCCCCCAGCCAGTCACGCAGCTATGCATGCAGATGGTCCAGGGGTGTGTCCGGGAGTGTGCCTGCGCTTGGCACCATTCACAGACATGCAGAGTACCTGCCAAGGGAACGCAGGACACAGCAGTGGGGACTCTGCCGTATCTCTGTGCATACACACCGATGACACCCGCAGGCTACGGCAGGACAGGGAATCCCCCTACCGTGATACCCCAGCCCACTGGGTTGATAGGGAGAGCTGCAGCACCCAGTCGGGTACTCGCCCATACATTTACAGAAAGGTGGACACACACCTTCCCAGAATCCCCTGCTCGTGCAGAGCAAGGGATCCATTTAGGGACCAAGGACGGATGCTCCCTATGTCCTCTGATCTGCCCCTGCACAGCAGCATGCTGGGGAGGGCAGGGCTGTGGACATGCACCATGCATTGACACACATATGTGCATGCTTGCTACAGCACACCTGTCCATGGGCGCAGAGCTGCATGTACCCTGTGCCACTTATTTTTTTTTATTTATGACTGTTAACCGGGTGCATAGACACCAATGAGAGCACTTTGTCAAAGGCTTTTCCTCGATAAAGTGCTTGCATTAACCACGAAACACTGGTGGATGGCGTAGTTCTGCCATGCTGCATTTTGTTCATGTATAACTTTTTTTTTCCATTATGTGTTTTTCCTCTGCCCTACTGGA
The DNA here is from genome assembly GCA_016271365.2 of Neoceratodus forsteri. Taxonomy (NCBI): domain Eukaryota; kingdom Metazoa; phylum Chordata; order Ceratodontiformes; family Ceratodontidae; genus Neoceratodus; species Neoceratodus forsteri. The sequence goes on from CM028138.1 coordinate 659,433,431, forward strand.
ATTCACTGTTTCCTCAGACTCCCCTCGTCTGCCGCTATTGCCCCCTGGAACCCTCCCCAGGCCCTGTATCCCCCACGGATTACCCCCATAGCAGGGCAGAAGGACCGTCCTCCCCCCGAATAAATATCTGGAGTGGGCCTGAGAGCTTCGTTAGGCCATGGCCTGGGAGCAGTGGAGGGGCTTCTATGGAGCCGGCAGGTGATATTTTCACTTTTTCTAGGTCCCTCCCCCGCAGCTGTGGAGGCGCACGAGCACCACGATGCCACGCTTTCATGTCTCCCTGACTCTGACGCTGCCCCCTCCAGCCTCCACCGGGGGTCAGCCAATGAGTGGGACAGCATGCCCACCCTTCCCCAGGAGAGAGCTGTCGTTGGACGCTCAATCCTCTCCCTCCTCTGCCGACCCCCGGTGGCTCATGCTTGTTCCTGAACACGGGTCATCAGCATGGCTGTGGTGTCCAGCACCTCAACTCTCAGTGCCACTGGGCCAGCATGTGTGTAACTTTTTAAGCAATAAAGTTTTCTAGCACCAAGTCTAGTGGAAGACTCCTGTTTTGCTGGTTTACATGGTGCCCGGCTAATTTTTCTCTTATGTGTCCATACACTTGTCAAAAGCGGCGATACTGTAGCACTCCTGACCCCCCCCCCAACACACTTGTTTAGTGAAAATATGGTATTTACGTCAGCGTCATCACGTAGACACCCCCACACTTAACTATACTGCCTCCACCACCGTCTAATAGTTCCACTACATGTTATTATGCAACGGTCCTAGAAATGCTATTGAACACCAGGGATAACTGCCATTGTTACCTACTTACACACATTAACAACTGTAATTTGACATTTTAACACCCAAGCAGTGGACTCAATCACAGTGGAAGGAGGGCAGAGTTATTGAGAAAATTCTGGTAATTTTTTTTTCAGAAACCTGCATCGTATGGATATTTATGATTGTTTTAGCGTGCTATGGTGACTGTTCATTTATGATTTGTGTTGGGGGGCTGTGCTTTGAAATGTTATGTGCAGGAACGTTCATTTGTGATTTGCAAGTTGCTGTACATATTATTGATGTTGCGTTCACTATTCATTTGTGATTTGCGTTAGGGGTGTGTGCCCCCCACACGCCCTATCTCGATTTTGCCCTGGAAAGATGTTTCTAATGTTCTGTGCTTTTTTTTTTTTTCTTGTTGGTGCGCTCCATCCCCCCACATGACCCGTTTCTGATCTGCTATGATGATCGAAACATAACATAATACGCGAGTACACATTTTATACTTTTATTTCAGTGGCATACAGCATATTGTGAGGTCAGTAAATAGATGCAGACAAGTGTGCAGCACTCAGAAGCCCTTTTATGCAGGAACACAAGGGCGTAGACAATATGAAAGTACCGTATATCTCCTGAGCGGAAAAGTTGCGGAACGGGGGTCCAGAGTGCTACGGTATCTCCTCGAAAGCACACTGTCTTGAGTTTCTGAGCAGCCTCCGCTCACAAACACCAACCACATGATCTGGAATTTGGACAAATCAAACACAGAATTCATGAGCCACCTGATTCCCGAATTCGATCACAAACACGGCTGCCACCTTTACTCTTATATAAAAACCTTCATCAAGGCACTAAACATTAAAATCCCTGACATTAAAAACAAATAAATGAATGTTCCTTCCACTCATGATTCCCTCCATACACACACACAATCAATTAAAAAAAATAAATCAAGCTCTACTCAAGAGTTTTCATTTCTGTTGTTTCGTTGATGACCATGAAAAATACCCCTCATATCCTAACCAGCTTGACAGAGAAACCTCTGCGGGTAAACCTGCCACAGACAAAACTGAGGCTCTGGCCCCATATAAGGCCTGTGCTTGCCTACGTGAGTGTATGCCAGTGGAATACTGCAGAATTTTGAATTCATGCTGTAACCCGCCCTAAATGGGGGCTTACCTGGAGCCCTGATCCTGGCCCCCAACTGCTGCCCCCCATTGTTTGCTTTCTTCAGCCCCCAGAACACGGACTCTGTCGAAGACTGACCAGCAGTGACTGGCAGGACCTAAAAATATAGAACCTGTCAGCAGATAAGGACCACTTGACACACCCAGTCTGCCCATTTTTCCCTGCCTTACTGTCACTGCAGACCCAACCTGATGTCCAGATCCCCCCCCACACACTTTCCTACCAAGATTCCTCTGTGCCTGTCTCATGCATGTTTGAAGCCCACCATGGTTTTTGCCTCCACCACGTGCGCTGGAAGAGTGTTCTAAGCATCCATCACTGTATCAGTGAAGAATAACTTACTCGCATCTCTCCTAAATTTCTTCCCCTCCACCTTCATTTCATACACCCTTGTTCTTGGACACCTTCTCCTCTGAAAAATACTCCCCTCCTGTACCTGATTCACCCTGTAAAGTATTTATAAGTCCTTATCATGCCCCCCCCCTTCTAGGGTGTATATATTCAGATCCCCCCCATCTCTCCTCATAGGGCTTTTGCTGCAGCCCTTGTACTATTTTTAGTTGCCCTCTCTGGACAGTCTCTATCCTATGTCCTCCCTGAGATGTGGTCTCCAGAAATGGGCACAGTATTCCAGGTATGGTCTCAACAATGATCTACACAGTGGTAGTGCCACCTCTCTCCTTCTGCTGGGGATACCCCTCCCTATGCACCTCAGCATCCCACTAGCACTACCTACTGCCTTGTTGCACTGCCTCGCCACCTTGAGGTCATCCAATATGAATAACACAAGGTCCCTTTCCTGTTTGTTGACTGTCAATACCTCTTCCCCTACTTTATACTCCGTCTCTGGGTACTTTTGGCGAAGGTGCATGATTCTGCACTGTAGCTGCCACACCTTTGATCATTCCCCAGATTTTCTCAGGTCTCTACACATTCTCTTTATCCCCTATGGAGTGTCTACCCTATTGCAAATTTTGGTGTGATCTGCAAAGAGGAATACCTTCCATTCCAGCTCTTCTGCCTTGCCGCTTATGACGGCATTAAGGAGAACCGGTCCCAGTACTGAGCCCTGAGGCACTCCAGTGGTCAATCTCCCCATCCCAGACAGAGGCACTGCTATTCATCACCACCCTCTGTCACCTCTCCATCAACCAATTTCTTACCCAGTTTACCACCTTGGGACCCACTCCCAAACTGCCCAGTTTCCTTATGAGCTTCCTATGTGGCATAGTGTTGAAAGCCTTACTAGAGTCCACGTAGGCCACATCCACTGCCCCACTCTGATCTATTTCCCTGGTCACCCAGTCGAACAAATCGATGAGGTCTGACATGACCCCCTACCACCACGGCACGGGGTCATAATGACTCGCGGCAGAATCACATTGCGGTCCGTGTTATTTATTGTTCAGTGGGGCTCTGCCCCACCACCACTTGTTATGGGGCTGTGGCCCCTGAGCTCCCCACTATTCCAGCAGTTCGGGGTCCAACTCGAGCAAGACAGGGTTCAGGATTCATTTATAATGCCGCACGCTATTACATGTACTACATTATGACCTGGTGCGTACCACCACCATCACCATAAATCTGTGCTGCCTCAGGTCCTGTTAACTCGCTGGATTCAAAATACTCCACTAGCATTTCCTTTAAAAGCATTTCTATTACCTTCCTCACCACTGACGTCGGACTGACCAGCCTATATTTGCCAGCCTCCTCCCTGCTGCTACATTTATGAAGCAGGACTCCATCTGCCCATCTCCAGTCCTCTGGTACCACTCCTGTTTCCAGCGAGTTGTTGAACAGGGCTGTCAGAGGTGCAGCCAGTACCTCCCTGAGCTCCCTCAGCACACTAGGGCGTACTCCGTCCAGCCCCACAGCCTTATGCACTTTCAGATTCACAAGTCCTCTCAGGAGTCTGTCCTCTGTGAATGGACCTGTGTCTACCTCCCTTTTCCAAGTGTTCCTGGTGCTTTTGTGTAGTCCATCCCCCTCCCATTCCACTGTGAAGACTGAACAGAAGTATCCATTCAGGACATCTGCTATTTCTTGATCCTCCTCTGCACAGTCTTCCCCCCCTGCCCCTTCTTAACCTCACAATACCCCCCATCTTTCTCTTTTTCTTCTGCACCTAAAAGGGTGTTGGCCCCCTTAGTTACCCCTCTGGCTATCCTTTCCTCAGTTTTCACTTTTGCACCCCTCACTGCCTTCCCTGCTTCCCCGATACAACTGAATGCATGTTATATTCCTGAACGTTTCTGTATAGTATTATCAGTGGCTTAATCACCATTATTTATTGTACCTGTGCTGTGCGTCTCCGATGTCCAATTACGTATTTTCTCTACCTACCCCTCCCCCGGGTCACACCTGGAAACAAGCTATGGCTCAGTGTGCCTTTCCCGGTTATCCACATTTTAAATAAATATATCTCCCTATCCTCGTCTCTCTACATCTGCTTGTACCTCCTGAATGCTACCTTTAGCCTTCATGGTTCCATAATGGTCTCTTTTTCTTCCTGTTCTTGCTCACTTCTTTCGGGCAGAGGTTTGTTGCCCTTATTATGTCAGCCTTTAATCTGGCCCACTGTTCCCCTCCCCGCCTGGGTCATCTCTGGGGTATTCACCTATTTTTTAAAATCTGACCTCCTGAAGTCCAGGACCCTCGTCTTTGTGTGGGTTGCCTCTGCTGCCATCCTTATGTTAAACCGCACTGTGTGGTGATCATTGGTCCCCAGGTGGCATCCTACTTTGACATCTGCAACACAGCACCAGGTTCAGTACTGCCCCATCATGAGTTGGCTCCCTGAGAAGCGCCCCCTGCAGGGAGTCTAGGATGCCCCTGCTTCTAACTCAGGCTGCGGCTGGGATGCTCTAATCTGCATCCGTCAGACTGAAGTCCCTCACCGGCAGCACCTCCCCTTTTTCTGTCATTATGCTGATGGCTTCCTCCAGTGTCTTATCCAGTTTCTTTCCATTCTGGAGGTCTGCGTATCACCCAAGTGCAAATAGTGGCTCCAGCTCTTGTCTCCAGAGTGACCCCACAGTATCTCCATCCCCTCCTTTCCCCCTGGTTCCCTTGCATTTCCATTGCCTTGATACCTTCCCTTACATACAGCTCAGCCGCCTCCTCCCCACCCTATCCCTCCCACAGTGAAGCCTGGTACGGCCATGTCTCAGTCATGGCTCCCTGTGCACCATGACTCAGTAATGGGCACAATATTCAGGTCCGCCGCCGCCATGATGGCCTCTAGGTCTGGAATGTAGACAGCTTACATTTTCAGACATGACCCTCCATACCTTGCTCCCACTCTGCCTGCAACTCCCCTTCCTCTCTTTGTAACCCACCTCATTTTATCTGCCTTTTTGCAACTTTTGTTCCCATCCCCCTTGTCCCCTACTGTTTCCATTAACCCGCTCCCAGGGACATATTCTTCCCTCAGTCCTCGGTCTGTGTGTGGAGGGGTACAGTTTATGCCTCCCTCTGTCTTTCTTGCCAACCCCCTCAGCTAGTTTAAAAGCTCATCAAAGTAAGATTTAAACTGTCCACTGAGGACTGCGGTTCCCCTCCTAGACAGATGCAAGCCATCACCTCTTTAACAGGCCCTCATCCCTCCAGGTTGGTCCCCAGTCCTCAATGTAGCTGAATCCCTTGCCTCTACACCACTTCTTCAACCACCAGTTGAAGCTCCTGGTGCGGAATACCCCATCCTTTCCTCAACTGTAGACAGGCAGCACCTCGGCAAACGCCACCGTGTGTGCGACTTGCCTTGGGTTCCTCTAGTTCACTGAATTCCCCCCTGCACAACCCCATCCCCATCCCTTTCTAGGGAATTAGTCCCTAGGTGGACAATGACATCAAGCCCCCAGTTATGTGAATCGTGTTTCATCTGCACCTCAGACACCATGCAGTTTTTCGATGCAGCCGCCACAGACATGGGAATTTCGTCTGCTGCCCTACTGCAACTGAAGACCCTTCCCAACCCCTGGCACTTGAATCAAGTGGGCGGGCATGCTGTACGAGGACAGGAGTGCTCCACAATTGTAACTTTAGGGTCATCTTGGTGACTCCCGATCCTGGGATGGGGGTTTACAAAAGCAGACTGGGGACCTCTGGGAGAAAGGAGGGCTAATTCTGGCGCCCGTTCTTGTGCCTTTATGGCACTTAGGAGTTGAAGTGACAGCAGAATGAGCCAATGGGAGTTGGCATAAAAGGGGGATTGTGCTGGAGGCTGGCAGATCTAAGAGACAGAACCTGCTGCTGGAAGCAGAGGTCAAACTGAGCCACGTTGGGCCTCAGGCCTAAAAATCCCGAAGAAGTTGCTAAGCTCCAGAGAAGGAAGACAGTGACAACTGCTTGCAAGCGAAACAAGTATGATGCTGAAGAAGCAGCACACAGCAAAAGACGGAGAACTAGGACTACTGATTTAGGCCCCACAGCAGGCACTTCAGCAAGGTGTTGGGCTACCTCCAGCCCAAGGGTTTGGAAGCCAAAATGTGTACGGGTCACTCCAGGGCCTCCGCAATTGTGTGAGAGAGACAGAGAGAGAGAGAACAGAGAAACCAGCGACCGTCTCAATGACGGTTGAGAAGCCAGCCCGAAAGAGGTGAGGGTCCGAGGAGGAAGCCAGCCAGTACCAGAGGTACAACGGGAGACTGCAAAGCCAGCGGCCTGTGAAGAAAATCCAAGCCTTTCATTTGGGGAACTGTGAGTAACTTTAAGGCATGCCCGGTCTCAGGATACCACAATGGTTGAAGTTTTTGTTTGCAAGTTAGCTGTCAAGTTGGATTACAACTACCTCACTTTTAGAGGGTTAAAATGCCATTTTAGTTTGCACAGCTTGTGGGTATTGGGGGGGGCATAAATGTTGTATTTCCATTTAAGTGCACTATCACCAGCCAACCTGTAGCAACATCTATGGACCTGCAAAGTTTCAACACTGGGTACCTAGGGACTGCCATAAGGGAGCTCCCATTGTGTTTAACTGCAAATCCTGGTACTAGGTGGGAAAGGGTAGTGGCCCCCCCGTACAGGAGGGTGAATACAGTATCTGTGGTTGTAGTAAAATGTGAAGGCACAAAAAGTGTGGCTGCATCTAGCCAGGCCTTGTTACTGTCAGCCGAGGTATTAAAGGTTGTGCTATTCCCTCGCAGGGCTTAAACTGCCAGCTGCATGGGGTAGTAACTGAGCCCTTGCCTAGAAGGGCACTTAACTCATGTCCGGGCACTGTGTTGGTCTGCTCCAACCAGTCTTCCATAGCAGGGGCAGCAGTGTTAAAGAAAAAATTACTCACCGCAGTAATCTTCTTTCTTCCAAGGGGGTCCTTTAGCATCAGTAACTCTTTTGCACTTAACTGGCTAGGTGCAACTGCTCCAGAGGTGAGCCTTTAAGAGATCATTAAATGAGCTCAGGGCCAAGCCAATCAGAAGACATGAAGGGGGGGTGAGCCGTGTTAGAGCTGTTGAAGGCTTCAGAATTTGAGGAAAAACTAGGGCAACTGCCCTGAAAAAGAATCAACAGGATTCATAAAACAAGCAAATGTCCACAAAAAGTGGAAACGGAAACAACAGCAACACAAGCTAAAAACTCATCAATAAGAAACTCCCAATTTGGTAAAATGTGCCAGCCTCCAGCACAGTCCCCCTTTTATGCCATCTCCCATTGGCTCATTCTGCTGTCACTTCAACTCCTAAGTGCCTTATAGGCACAAGACAAACTACGCTGAGGGAGGTCGAAGATCTTCTACTAAAGTTGGACGAGAAGAAAAGTGCCAGTGCCAACTATCTAGATCCCTTCTTTCTAAAGGTCACCTTCCATGTCCTATCTATACCACAGAGCAGTGTCAGTGGCTCAGTAGGTAGCACACTCGCCTCAGAGGCTGGGAGATCAGAGGGCTGTGGGTTCAGTTCCCACATCTGGCACTTGGGTTAATATCCCTGTACTGACACTGTAGTGCGGCATGAGAGGGGTGCTGCACTTCTGAGGTGCCGTCTTTCCGATGAGACGTTAAATCGAGGTCCCATCTGCCTGGATTGGTGGTAGTTCAGGTGGATGTTAAAGATCCCATGGCACTTATCGAAAAGAGTAGGGGAATTTATTGAAATAAAAGTCATACAAAAAAATACAATAATAAGCAAAACAACAACAAAAAGAAAAAGGAAATACATTCAGGTAATAGGAAAATCTGAGGTAGTCACCCAAGGCATATTACGCCAATAAGCATCTAAAACTTGTCTTGGAAAGACTATACTTTCATTATGAAAAATAACAGACAGTTCCCTGGTAACATTCTGGATAATCATTTCAATAGGGGTATCCCTTTGTTGTAGCATAAAACCACATCTAACATTCCAAATATACAATAACACTAAACAAACAATATTTAAAGTACCTTTATGAAAATACCGCTACCCAGGATGAAAAATACCATGCATCAATTCTTCCGATGTCATTGTGGAAAAAATAGGTACAGACCAAATGCTGGCAAGGGTTGACCAAAATGGTCTGATAAATGAACAAAAGAAAAATAAATGCTCAATAGTTTCTTCTGTTGAAACACAATGAATCCTAATACAGCCACAATCAGCATGCTGTTTATGTTTTTGATTGCTCTTTATATTTATCTTACCATGGCAACTGAGCCAATGGAAATCCCATAATTTTCTTGGAATTCGTGATTCATTTAACAAAGCTAAATGGGTGGTTTGTAAATGCAAAGGTTGATGGGAAAAAGTGAGTAATTCAGTAAAATGTGTGACAATTATACGGTGATACAACGGTTTTCTTGTATTGCTAATTAATAATTGGCTAGATACCCCCCATAATCGTAATTTTATAAAAAATTCTCTATAAAAATCAGGAATTTTTGGATTACACTTCAAATGAGTGACTCTAGATCCTTCCCAAATCGAAAACCATTGTTGAACAGTATCATAAAAATATGATGTCCAAAACTTAGTCTGATTTATAACCAAGGGTTGAAGATTTGTATAAAAAAAACATACAATAAAAAAAAATACTGGATTTACCATATTCAAGCCCCCAGATGAAACTGGTAAATAGATAATATTCCTTTTAATGGGATTTAGTCGACTTCCCCATACTGCACGAAAAAACAAACTTAACAATTTAGTTTCTAATATTTTAGGAGGAGGAAAAACCTTACTTACGTATTAAAATTGTGGTAGAAGTTTCATTTTAATTAAAACCACACGTTTTCTTTTATCGAGTTTCCACGTATTCCATTTGGATACTATCGCATTACCTAATTCCATCCTTACTGTCCAATTAAGTAAGTCTAAATTACCTACACCCCATAATAACCCTTAAGTCTTAATAGGATGAGAAACAATGGGAATACCCGAAATCTGAGAATCATTATTAGGTCGTGTTCCCAAAAATATACCTTGACTTTTTGACTGATTCAAACTAGCCCCTGATATCGATGAATAAACATTACAAATTGTTATAGCCAAGGAAATGGACTGTGCATCCGGTAATAGAAGACATAAATCATCCGCATATGCAAGACACTTTGACGGGTCTGGTAAAGACCCTAAATGTAAAGATCATATACTAGGGTGTTCATTAATATGTCTCAACAGAGGATCAATGCAAAAAACACAGAGGAGTGGGCTAAGGGGACAGCCTTGCCGGACGCCTCTAAGTATTGGAATTATTGGTCCCACATACCCATTCACCATAGGAGTCACCGTAGCAGATGCATATAACAACTGTATCCAATGTATAAAGTTATCCAGAATTTTATAGAATTTTAGAACTTCCCACATATAACAATGATTAATAGAATCAAAAGTTTTACTTTGATCTAGTGAACATAAAAACCCTTCCACTTCTTTCGCCATACCTCTAGTCATGATCTCTCGGAGTAAGAGGATATGTTCTATAATATTTGTATGATTCACCGAACAAGCTTGCGCTTTACTAATTACAATATTTGCGACTGGTTGCAGTCGTAGGGTTAAGATTTTTGCAAGCAATTTAAAATCTGTATTTAACAAACAAATTGGTCTCCAGTTATTTAAAAGGCTCCGATCTCCAGTTTTATATAAATAAACTAAAGAACCTTGTACCATATTAAAAGGTAGGGAAGTTTGTAACATGAGAGTCAAGACTTTTGTCAATTCTTGTGCCAAAATTTCCACGATAAATTTGTAAACCTCAGTAGTTAACCCATCCTTTCCTGGAGATTTATTTGTAGACATAGTTTTTATGGCCAGTTGTATTTCAGAGGGAAGAATATCCTTCTGCATTTCTTGTCTTAAAAACAATGGAATCTCTGGAACCTCAATATGTTTTAAGAAACTTTGAATACTCTCTAAATATATGTCAGTGCAAGAAAAAAGAGATGTAGTATATTTATATACGATATTCATAATGTCATCATGTGTATCATGGAGTTGCCCCAATTAATCTTGTAAACTATCAATTCTTTTGGATTTTACATGCTGGTGACAGGTATCAAATGGACATATATTGGACAGCGGCCCTTGTAAACCAAAGGTCTGGTGAAAAGCTAAAACAGCTGCTTTCTTTTGGTGAAAAAGACACAAATGTTCTTTCAGAGATGAAATCTGAGCACTGTAATCATGCGTAGAAATATATGATAAAGAAATTAAAGATTGCAACTGTTTCCTATGTCGCAAATACTGCGAGTAATGAGTATCTGCCTCTTTTTTACTCATGCTTTTTAATAAAACAATTAACTCCCTTTTTAAATCCTCCCACCACTGTATCGGTGAATCATATAAAAAAAAATAGTTTTTTTGGCAGATAAAAAATATTGTATTTGCATCTGACAGTTTACCTGATTAAATAATGAGGAATTGCACTTCCATAACCCCCGCCCAATCTGAACCCTGGGACCGAGAGCAAGAGAAAGCCTAGAATGGTCAGAATATTCCACTGCTTGCACGTCGGCTGCGGAAATAAACGAGTGTTGAGAAATGAAAAAAAAATCTATCCTAGTAGGACCTTTACAAAAAGTTGGTACAACTCTTTTAAGATGGAATAATATAACATCAACCAAATCTGCTTTGTGTACTATGTCAGATAAACAATTTGAATCGAAAAATGATTTCAGAGTTTTAGTTCGTATTCCCTTATCCCGTTTATCTAACCCACAATTGAAATCACCACCCCAAATCACCAAATGTGCCTTATATAAAAAAGGTTGAATAGTCTTAAACAAGGTTACCCTCTCAGCCTTAGATTGCATAGCATAGATATTAATAAGACAAAACGGTTTATCTTGGACACAAATATCCATTAATAAAGCTCACCCAGGAACCAAATCTAACAACCTTAAACAGGTAAAATCAAGGCCATTAAACAGAATCCCTACTCCTGAACATTGGTCTGTACCTACTGACCAATAGGAAGGTCCCACATACCAGGCTTTAGTAGCATTCTGTACATCAAGTAAAGTATGCAATCTTGCGTCTTGCACAAAATAAATGCCAGGCTCCTGATGAAGCAAAGCGGAAAAAAACATATTCCTTTTTCTTAGGCTCTTGATACTATTCACATTCACCGAAGTTAGAAAAAGAGCCATAAGAAAAAAAAAAGGAAAAATAGATCTAAATAAAGAAAACCACAAACAGAAATCATTTCTTTTTTCCCCCACTCCTCGTACCCAGCCTAGATTTAACTTTAACATGTGAAGGGTAAGTTTTTTTTGAGGGTTCTTTACGTGAAACGAGCTTCGGTACTTCAGTGTGGTCCGCGTCCCCATCCCCAATCATGGAAGATGAGTCCGAAAGTATTTCAGAATCACTATCAGCCTGGTTTGAAAGAGAGATAACCTGCGTTTTAGCCATTTTCACAGCAGGAATAGGTTTTTCTGTCCTTTTCCGAGCTAGAATACCTTTCCTGGTATTGTAGGCTAAAGGAGGAGGAAGCATTTCTATATCTAGAGTTTCAGGAGGTAAAGTCACTAATTCCAACCCCGTAGTATCCTGCTGTGGAGAGGAAGGTACGGAAGTAGGAAGGGGAACTACCACGGGACCCACCCGTGGTTCGACAACTGTGGTTTGGGAATCCCAGAATTTGAAGAAACCTGTAAAGGAGTAGAAAAAGGAGGAAAAGAGGTGCACAGCTGCCTCAAGTCAGATTGCTGTCGCTGGGAAACAGCTATAAGCAGGCGTTGTTCTTCACAATCACCGCCGGGGTTTTTATTATGGACGGCCCAAGCACAACTTTGGTAAGAATGCCCACTTTCATCGCACAAGCTACACATCATTTCGTTCAGACAATTGTTACTGACGTGACCTAGTTCATTACAAACAGAGCATTTTAGTTTGTCACAAATACCACTTGTATGACCGTCAGATCCACATTTGTAGCAGGCCTTAGGTTGGCCTGCATAAAATAAGACTTTTCTATCACGGCCAAGAAAAAGGGAATTAGGTAGATGTTTAAGACCCTCACTAGTTGAGGATAGTAAAACTTTAAATTTCCAACCCCCAGTCCAATAATGTTCACTAACAAAGATAGCATTAGGTCCATCCAGAACAGTACATCTTTGCTTCATCCAGTATGTTAAATCTGTCACACTAACCCCTTCATTTCAAAACAAGACAGTTACAAACTTTACAGCAGGTTTAGTCAGGGGTATAACTTCAAAGGGAGTCCACAGAGGGGAGTTACGCAGTTCATTATATCGTTTCCAAAACCTTTCTAATCCGGCCATAGTCTTGAAACTGACATCAAAAGTATGTTCGCCTGATACATGAATCAGAGCATATATCTCGGTTGCAAAAAACCGTAAAGAATCTTTAATCAGAGTTTTACCCACATAAACACGATCAGGGACACAATCTAGACCTCCTTTATAAAGTAAATGGACAGCATTGTGGCATTTAGCAGGGGCTATAGGTAGATGAAACAAAGAAGCAAACGATTTCTTCGATGTGTCAGGTTTGAAGTTTACAGGAGCCTCTGAACCAGAAAATTCAGGGCAGGTGGGCAACCCTGCCGTATTTGGGACATCTAAAAGATTATCGAGAGGAGGAATAACAGTAATACTAGCAGCTTCAGATTCTTCTACATCTTTAGGAATGGAAATGGGGGACATACCAGAAACCCAGCGATCGTCATTTCATTTTTTCTCCTCCTGCAGCCATGAGCTAGCGTCTACCGACCAGGCTCTGCATGTGTCGACTGTGGTAATTCTGAGTCAGAAGGTGCAGGAGAAACAGACAATCCCTGGCATACATCGTCACAGGCTGACTCACTCGGCAAGGCCTTTGATGCTGCCACGTCAGCATTCTGAATCAGCTGCGTAGCTGGGACTGACAGCGGTAATTTCAAAGCATCCAAAGGTGTCATGGTACACAGTATAGGGTTTTCCGAAGGAGATTGTTTAGAGAAAACCTGTGATTGCTGCATCGAAAAAAGTAAGTTATCCTCTGAAACCTGTTCCTCCACCCGAATACAAGCCACTGGTACCATGGTCAAATGCTGAGTTTGCTGACGAGTAACTCGTTTAGTTAGCAAGGCTTCTTGTTGTTGTATAACTTCCATAAGCTGGCGTTTCTGGCATTCTAGAGTAAGAAATTCATCGTCGTCCATACACTGGGTCGTTTTCGTTAATCCTTCCACAACTGGTTGTTCTGCCAAATTCGGGTCCAACACCCGCTCCATTCCAGATAGTTGAGAAGCAGGAGGTGGAACGAACCCCCCTGCCTCCTCTACGTCCATCTCCTTCGCCGAGCCCACACCGACTGCCGTCATGACCGACAGCAGCAATGCCCCCTACCGAGTAGGGGAATTTCCCCGGTGTTCTTGCCAAATTTCCCTCATTCACTAAAAAAAAAAAATACCACCAACAGCTTAATCTGGTTCAAGGTCAGCTGGCATTCATCTGTATCCCTCTCCCCCCGGTCGTGCCTGAAAATAGGCAGGATTTGTCGAGTGCACTTACCCAGTCAACAAAAACAAAAACAAAAAAAATAAATAAAAATAAATTACCCACCTATTCAGTCTTTCTCTATCCCACGGTATCCTTCCACCTTTATGGAAAATAGCACATGTTATACCCTTGTTCAAATCTGGGGACCCTTGTGACTTAAATAATTACAGGCCAATCTCATTACTACCCATCTTGTCTAAACTCTTGGAAAAAATAGTAAGCAAGCAACTGACAGCTTACGTTGAATCCATGAATCTTTTGACTCCTATGCAATCTGGCTTCAGAGCACATCACAGCACTATCACAGCCCTTGCTAAGGTGACCAACGATTGGCATCGGGTCCTGGAAAACAAGAAATTTGTCTGTGCAGTGTTCTTAGACCTAAGCAAGGCTTTCAACACTGTTGATCATGAACTGCTCCTCTCCTCCCTCAAGGGTATAGGACTGGATGCTCTGTCCCTTCACTGGTTTTCAGATTACCTCTCTAACCGTTGGCAGCAAGTTAAATCCAGTGGTGACCTTTCTCCTCTTAAGCTCTTGAAAAGAGGGGTCCTCCAAGGATCGATCCTGGGCCCACTATTGTTCGCAATTTACGTGAACAACTTAGACAAAAACATAACTAAGGCTAACATTCATCTATTCGCAGATGACACGGTCCTTTACCTAAGCCACTCCTCTCCCGAAGCAGCCTACAAAGATCTACAATCGGAATTCAACATCCTTCAGAGCCAACTGCTCAACAAAAAATTGTTATTAAAAGCAAAAAAAACTAAGGCTATGCTGGTCTCACCTTTCCTATCAGGCGCAAACCCAGCCATGTCTGGTTCCATTCCTTAGATTACCACACTCTTGGGAGAAAACCTGGAATATGTAAGCAAATTCAAGTACCTGGAGGTGTGGCTTGAACACAAACGTTGTTTCTCTGAACATATTGAAGACCTTCTAAAGAAACTAAGACAGAGGCTTGGCCTCTTCTTTCGGATAAATAACTACCTTACCTGTAATGCCAAGAGGAGAATGGTATAAACCACATTTCTCTCCTTGATCGAATATGCTGACTTTCTCTATAGTCACTGCCCTGCCTCGCATCTTGCTAAACTGGATACTTTGTATCACAGGGCCCCTGAGATTCATCACTCGACTACCGCTTGCCACTCACCACAGTGCCCTCTACACAGCCGTGGGGTGGCCTCCCACCTCACTCCAGGAGACTCAGAAATGCTATATTCTGGATAACTAGCAAAGCTATCATTAAGAAACTTCCCCCTTATATCTCCGCTATGTGAACCTGGTACCTATGCCCTGAGAAGCGCTCCCTCATCTATCTGAAGGTACCTAACCTAAAAACTCGTCTAAGGAGATCAGCCATAAGTTTTGCGCTGCCCTCTTTGTGGAATGCTGTACAAAAAACACTAAAGCTCAGTTCCCCGATCAGCGTATTCTCCTTTAAGACCTCATATGACCGATCAGTGAAAAAATTCTGCAACTGCTTCCCCCGAAGATAAATTTAATTACCTCTTCCTCACACTGTCTCGGTCACTTTCCCTCCCTCTGCCATCCTGCCCCTATTTTCTTATTCCCTCCTACCTCCTGCCTTCCTAGGCCCACGAGATTAAGCAACTCCCCAATATATATCTCTTGATCGCATATGTGTGCTCAGTTTGTCTATGTCATGCCTGTATTGACATCTCCAAACAGAGCCATGTCCATGTTGATCTACACTCAAGCACTTCTTTATTGTTAAGGTTGCATTGTACTTTTGTTCCTCCTGTGTTCACAAATGTGCATTATTACACTGTTTGGATTGTATTTGCTCCTTTGTCACTTTGTGCAACAGGTCCATCTTGTAAATGAGCTTGCTCAACGATGATCGCCTGCATAAATAAAGACTTTGATTGATTGATTGACAAGAAAGGGCACCAGAATTAGCCCTCCTTTCTCCGACAGGTGAACCGGGGAAGAAGGGTGGGAGCTTACTGATGCTAAAAGACTCCTTGGAAAAAAGATTACTGCAGTGAGTAATTTTTTCTTCTTACCTCAGGAATCCTTTAGCATCAGTAACTTTTTTGCAGACTACCGAGCAGTACCAAGTTGGAGGTGGGCAGAGAACCTACTTGGAAAAGAGGCTCTGCAGAACCACCCTGCCAAATTTGACATCAGCTCTGATCTGCACATCCAAACTGTAGTGTTTCACAAATGTGTGCACAGATTTCCAGGTGGCTGTTTTGCAGACATCCAGTAGGGGAATGTCCCTTGCTGCTGCAAGCGAGGCTGCAGTGCCCATGGTAGAGTGTGCCCTGAGCCCCATTGGAGGTTGGTGACCAGCCTTCTTATAGCAGAATCTAATACAAGAGACCAAACAATGAGAAATAGTTCTCTTGATAGCTGGTCTTCCTCTGCCTACATCGACGTAGGTGAGGAACAACTGAGTAGAAGAGCCTCTGTACTATCTAATATGCTTTAGGTAGTGAAAGATAACACTTTTGACATCCAAGCTGTGGAGCTTTTGCTTGCCAGGAGTGGATTGTTCAGTAAAGAAGACAGGCAGAGTAATGGACTGGTTCAAGTGAAACTCTGAAACCACCTTTGGCAGAAATTTCCTATTTGTCCTGAGCTCAACTTTATCGTTGTGAGGGATGATGTAATTTGGCTCAGTGCACAGGGCCTGTAGCTCTGAAATCCTCCTGGCAGATGTAATGACTACCAGGAAGACTGTCTTCCAAGTTACAAACTTGATGTGGGCCGTGGACATACACTTGAAGGGTGGATTCATGAGCCAGTCTATGCAAAGGTTCAGGCTCCAAGGAGGAAGGGCTCTCTGGTTGGAGGCTGGAGGTGCAAGAGGTCTTTGAAAAACTGTTTAAAGATGGCGTGGGGAAAAAAATGATTTTTTTCTTTCCCACCGAAAGGTAGGCTGAAATTGCTGCCAGGTGTAACTTGAGGGAAGATGGTTTCAAGCCGGACACCTGTAAGTGTACCAGGTAGTTCAGCAGCTGAGGGTCTGAAGCTGATAGGGGTTTGATCTTTTTGCTCTTGCATCAGTGGGAGAACCTCTTCCATTTGGCTGCATAAGTCTTCTTAGTGTTTGGTTTTTTAGCCATCCTTAGTATCTTAAGGACCTGTTTAGAGTACTGTGAGGATGGAACCAGACCTTGAGGTGAAGAGAGTGTATGTCCGAGTACTGCACTCCCGTCTGAGTAAGGGTCAGCAGGGAGTGAGTTGGAGGCAGGCGAATGAGCCTGCTGCAGAACATTGAGAGGAGAGGGTACCAGGCTTGCCTGGGCCAGTCCGGAGCCACTAGGATCATTGATGCAGGCTGCTGAGTTTCAGCAAAACCCTGAATATCAGGGGAAAAGGAGGAAATGCGTATAGGAACCTCCCTGATCAGTCCAGGATCAGGGCATCCAGAAGAAATGTTCCTCGAACTGGGGGGCCTGCAATAGTACTGAGAAAACTGAAAATTGAGGGGAGAGGCAAACAGATCTACATCTGGTGTGCCCCACCACCTGAACACTGTGGGTAGTACTTGCTTGTTCAGTGCCCATTCGCTCTGGCCTTGACTGATGCGTCTTAGAGCATCCACCAGAGTATTGAGTTTGCCTTGGAGGTGAATAGCCGACTCCCAGGGAGAATGCTAGAGACCAGAGCTTCAGAACAGAGTATTCCTGATCTGGTACCACCTTGCTTATTTATGTAGAACATTGCAGTGGTGTTGTCCATTCGAATTTGAACCACCTGCCCTTCTATAACTATGCTGGAAGCAAAAGCTTTGAGAGCTAGGAAGACTGCTCAGAGTTCCAAAAGACTTACGTGCAACTGTGACTCTTTGGGAGTCCAGTTGCCGCTTACTGAGGCACTGTCCAAATGAGCTCCCCAGCCCAAAAGGGAGGCATCTGTGGGAAGAAGAGCTTGAAAGGGAACCCCTGCCTGCAAATTTGCAGGATTCTTCCACCACAGCAGGTTTTGGAGGCACTGCTCCGACACAGGCATCAACTTTGAAAATGTGTTGCTATTCTGAGACCAGTGGGCTCGGAGGTAGGCTTGCAGGATTATCATCCTGTATCTGACCCCTGGGACTACCGCAGTCATAGAGGCCATAAGTCCCAGAAGTTTGAGGAAATGTCTGGCTGGGCGAAAGAATCTGCCACTGAAAGGAAACTGTGAATTCTTTCCTGCAGGAGGAAAGCATATCCCTTCTGAGTGTCCAGCTGGGCCCCTATGAAGGTGAGCAGCTGGGTGGGTTCCGGGTGAGATTTCTCTAGATTTACCAGGAAACCCAGAGACTCCACAGTGCGATCTGTGAGGGAAAGAGATTCCTTGACCTGGCAAGGAGACTTTGCTACTATGAGCCAATTGTCCAGATAGGGATAGAGAGTGACACCCAGTCTCCTGAGATGTGCCGCTACCACTGCGAGATACTTGGTAAAGACTCTTGGGGCCAAGGACAGACCGAAGGGCATTGTGACAAACTGATAGTGATCCAAAGGAAGTTTGAACCCAAGAATCTTCCTGTGAGATCTCCTTATGGGTATGTGGAAGTAGGTGTTCTTTAAGTCTAGGGAGGCTACACTCTCCCTGCCTTAAGGACTGTATGACCAATGACAGACTGACCAGTTTGAATTTGGGTTTTTCAGATGTTTGTTTAAAATATCTGAGATCCAACATAGGTCGCCACTCCCGTTTTCTTTTGTGTCAGAAAATACCTGGAGTAGAGGCCCTTGCCCTTCTCGTGGGTGGGGACACTCTCCACTGCTCATAAAGCCAGAAGGTTTTGTACCTCCAATTCCAACAGCAGTATCTGTGTTTGGGACAGAGGCCTTGACACCTGAGTATGCTTGAGGTCTGGCATCTGCTCGAACTGTAGTGGCAGACCGTTCTCCACTATCTCCATCACGCACTTGTCCGACATGATGAGGGACCAGTGCTGAAGATAGTGGGAGAGTCTGCCTCCCACCAGAAGCGGGGAGGCAACCTGGACACTCACATCAGGACTTAGACTGAGAGGCCAATGGCTGGGTGGAGGTGGCTCTTCTTTGGCCCCTTCTGCCCCTGCCTCTGAAAGACCCCCTGTACTGGCTGAAGTCAGACTGGGGATAGGGATTGTATTTGCCTGGGAACAAAACTTCTGCCGCTTCCACCCCTGGGATGGGATCTCTGAGGGGTGGTGGGCTTAGGTTTGGACGAGTGGCTCTTCCAGGAGGCCTTGTAACTCATTGACATTGTTCATGTAGTCAGTGGCTCTGTCATCAAACATATTTTGATCACAGGGAAAATCCATGGCCTTGTTCTGAATGTCTGTGGTCAGACTGGTTGTTC
The DNA here is from genome assembly GCA_016271365.2 of Neoceratodus forsteri. Taxonomy (NCBI): domain Eukaryota; kingdom Metazoa; phylum Chordata; order Ceratodontiformes; family Ceratodontidae; genus Neoceratodus; species Neoceratodus forsteri. The sequence continues at coordinate 659,452,629 of CM028138.1, forward strand.
TAAGCTAGGTGAAGCATCTCAGAGAGGTGGCACGGGCAATCACCCTAGAGGCTGCATCACTGTTGTCTGCCACGTGGAATTGGTACATAGTAGCTTTCAGGGCAGTTTTTGACGTATCCGCCAGCTCCTGCACCATAGAATCTGATCCGTTGCGGGCAATAGCCTGGACAGATTTCCAAAGGGCTTTCTGATATTTGGCTGTGAACACCATGTAAGAAGAAAGTCCGAGAAGCAGGGAAGCTGTGGCATACATTTTCTTTGCTATAAAGTCAATTCTCTTGGAATCCTTGTCGGGAAGAAGGGGACAAGCATACTCCAGCTTTCTCACAAGCTGCCTGCTGCACTATACTCTCGTGGCTAGGGTGTGCAGACAGGAACTCTGTACCATTTTTAGACAACATATATTTTCTCTCAAGCCGCTTACCAACCCCTGATACTGAAGTGGGGTGCTGAAGCACCTTCATGGTATTTTTTCCAAACGCATTATAGAAAGGGATGACCAGGGTCTCTGGGGATGAAAGACCTCAAATCTCCCTATAATCTCCGTCTTCTTCGACATCCTGGTTGGGCTCCTGCGTAGGGAGGTCCAGGGTGTCCAGCATATTTTGTATAAATGTAAACATAGCAGAAGGATCCCTGTGGTCACCCAGGGGATCCCCAAGATGAGGGTCATCCTTAGTGATAGGTTGAGGATCTTTGTCAGGGGTTCAAGGACAAGCGCTAACAACTTTAGGTCAAGGGAGTCACCGCTGTAGCCTGCGTTGCGAATGGCCTTCCAAATATAGGTTCCCTATAGAGACCCTTCAGGATGTAGGGTAGTGCCTAAAGTGTGCAGAAAAAAACTGCCTGGTTTATAAGGTCAGGTCATAATTATAGAACGATGGATGTACTACTACTGTAGAACTCCTTTTTCTCCTTCATAATATGGAAGTTGCCTTTTCATTATCCAGTTTTGCAATAATAAGTCAAAACGCAGGCACAAAATATGAAGATACTGTATGAAATTGAGGGTCAAAGGAACTAAAGGTCATACTGCCCTCGTGAAGTCATGGTAGAGGGAAACAAACATGGAGTAAGAGCCCTGCTTTGAGATCCTGCAAGAACCCCCCTCAGATATTTTTTGCTGGATCCGAGACCCTGCCACCTTCAAGCCCTGGTGTAGGGTACTGGTGGACAGAACATAGAATCTGATGGTGGGCAAGGGCCGCTTGGCCCACCCAGTCAGTCCATTTTTCCTACCTACATTCTCACCACATACCCTACTTGATCTACAGCTTTCTCCCTACCCCCTTCTTTTTCACTCCGATTCCCTAGTCTGTCCCATGCATTCTTGAACCCCACCGCCTCCACTGGAAGCCTGCTCTTCTCCAGGGGGCTGTTACTTCCTGGGTGTGCAGGTAGTCATTAATACCCTACACCCTATTGGGTCTTACTGCTTGCTTCACCCCTGGCTGCACATGATCAGCCATGTCTCCAAGCTCTTTATCATCTGGAGTTTCCTTTCAGGCAGTCTCCTTCTGTCCATCAGATATAGAACACCTTATATTCAGGGCTCCCAGATCGGTCCGATATTTTCCCTAGGACTCCAGGGCAATTTCTCCCATGTTTTCCTACATGATGTCCAGTGGAACATGAATGGCCATTTTCCTATATACTCAATGCAAGTCTATAGGATCACAATCCTGTAAATTGCCCCATGTTCCTGGGGAAAATACAGGAGTCCCTGTAGATCTGGGATCACATTGTTGGTACAAGGCCTATTAGAGATACAGTGGTTCTACTTTTGGCTGGACAATCTTTTTTTTAAACAGGATCCCCTCTTAAAAGCAGCAGTGTAAGAAACTAGGCAAATGTGACCCTTTTTTTCACTATAAACGATTCCAGGCATGTTCCAGCTTTATTGGACAGTAAAATTTTCTTACATCAAACTGTATTTTATAAATGTTTTCATTTATTTTTACTCACACACACAAAAAAAAAAAAAGGATGGACACCACATTCAGCTTAGAAACAGCATTCTGTAGACATGTCAAGGATTAGACACATAGACAATGATGGCAGAAAAACACCCATGGTCCATCCAGTCTGCCCGAGTTCCCTATTTAGCCCTGGGACCTACTGTCTCTCCAAGGTCCTAGCCCTCCCTAACCTCGTCATTCCGCCCCGAGCAAGCACTATACCTTTCATTCTGTACCAACTGTGCTTGAAACTACAAACGTTTTTTGTACCTACCACTTTGGCTGATAGACTAGTCCACAGCTCAACCACCCTTTCTTGTAAAATAATACTTCCTCATGTCCCTCCCGAACTTCCCTCCTGTTAGTTTCCACTCATGACTACATTACCACAAGCTAGTATGCAAGCTAAACAGTTCCCTACCGTTCACTTTTAATTCCTTTAAGGAGCTTGAAGGACTCCATTGTATCTCCCCTCTCCCTTCTGGTCACCGAGTACACGTTCAGTGCCTTCAGGTGCTCCTCATAGGACCTGCCCTGTTGGCCCCGAATCATTTTCACCACCCTGCGCTGCACCATCTCTAGCCTATCCCTACCTTTCCAGAGGCAAGGATTCAAGAACTGGGCACAGTACTCCAGGTGTGGCCTTAGTATCTATATAGGGGGAAGTATCACCTCTTCCCTTCTATCAGTACCTCTCTTGATACAACCCAGCATCCTACTCACTTTGCTACATGCTTTGTTACACTGACTCAACTGTTGGGAAGGGGTCACTGATGATGAACTCCAAGGTCCCGTTCCTCAGCCATAGTGCTAAGTCTCACCCTGACCATCCAGTACTCTGTCCTGGAAATGAAAATTACGTACCTACTGTAATTCTTGATCTTCCAATGTATCTTCACCATTCGTCACTGGTGGGTGTCAGCCGTGAGCACAACACCCCGCAGGAGCTTCCCCCCCCAAGGGGAGTAGCCAACAGCGCCACCCACGAGGCTGACGCACGGCGTGATGCTCGTGGGCTGGCCAGTAACAGCCGTTGGCTCCTCCTCCACCTCAGTTCTGCACACCAGAGAGACAGAAGAAAAGAAAATAGAGAAAAACTGAGGGCAGGGCAAGGGAGCCCGAGAGATAGCAAAAGGAAAGGATGTAAACTGAAAAAGGAATACGTTGGCCAGAGGACAATCTGGAGGACATGGGCCAAAAGGCCCCAGTCCCTGGACGGCCAGAGCAAATAGGAAAGGAGAGACGAGAAAAAAGGAAGATGTAGACAAAAAAGGAGGAAGGGGGGGACTCGACAACCCGATCGATCAGCCCAGAAGGAGATAGAAAGTACTTTCAGAGGTAAGCAGGCTTAAGAATAGTTGCAGGAGTGCAACTAGCAGCTCCAACTCCTTTAGCTAGAAGGGCAATCGGGAAGGTCCCCCCTCCCACCACTTGAACCAGGGAGAACTTCCCCTTGACGGGAGAAACCAGAGAGAACTTCCCCTTGATGGGAGACCCCCTCCGGCCAAAGCTCACAGAGAAGAACCCACAGGGTTTTGGGGGGGGGGTTAAGTCTCCACCTGTTCAACATTTCCCTCCGCAGGCAGAGGGAGACTGAAGGGGTAAAACAGATAGAGAGGGAAGTGTAAAAAGGGGGAGTCCTGCTGGCCCTCCTTGACCTCACCCCTAAACCAAGGGGCATCCCAAGGAGCCAGCACACCGAGAGGAGGAGGACCAGCCCCAGACGTTCCCTCGAGGGCAGATGGAAAAGGGTCCACCAGGAGTCGTCCCCCCCCCAAAGATCTCCTAAAGGTAAGGCCCTACTGGTTCTCCTCCCATAAGAAACCCCTCCCCCAATTTTGGGAGAAATGGGTCCTAGGGCTGCCGGAAGGCAAGCGGTCTATCCTTATGGACCTAGGGAAGAGAACCAGCAGGGTGGAGGACTGTCCAGGGACTGGGGCCTTCTGAGGGAAAGGTGGGTGGGATTCAGTGATGAAGTGTGAAGATACACTGGAAGATCAAGAAACATGGTAGATACGTAATTTTTTTTTTTCAACTGTTTAACCAGGTGAGACACACTAAGCTGAAAGCTTGTTTACAGGTGTAATCTGGGAGCACAGGGAAGTTAAGTGACTTGCTCAGGGTCACACAGTATGCAAGTGGGGGCTGTGGGATTCAAACCCAGGTCTCCAGATTTGCAGCTCAGAGCCTTAAACCACTGTGCTATACTGCTTCCCTTTTCATATCTTCTCAGTGTCAGTCTTCACCATTTGTCACTGGTGGGTGAGTACAGAGCCCCCCAAAGGGGGTTGAGCACTTCCCTGAGGAACAGATGTCCCTCAGCCTCCCATGGGGGAAAACACAGGAGGTGAAGACCCATTACAGACCAGCTAGGCCTGAGACTGGTCAGTCAGGATGAGGCATGGTTCCCCGTTGCCTGGGGGAAGGAAGGCGCCCCAGCAGTTCCCACCTCACCCTGTGGGAGAAAAGGCGGGTCCCCCAGAACGTGGAGGCAGTCACCCTACACCAGGCCAGGGGTGATAACCAAGACAGGCGAAGCCACACCATCCGCCTGATGCAGATCACTGTCCCCGCAAGCTTGAAAACTTCAATGGCGTCATAAGATGCCCTTGTCTGGTGCCTTGCTAACTCCAGGCCTATAGTGGAGAGGGCCGTGGCCTGCCTGGTTGCCTCCAAAATCAGGCAGTGATGCCAGTACCTGATCCAGCATCACCCACAAGTGCTGGTTATCGGCAGAATGGTGCGCCTGATGTGATGCAATGCAAAGAAGCAGAGAAGACTCTCCATCCCAGGCGGTCAAACTCCACAGAGTCCGGATCTGGGGGCTGTTCGTGGACTGGACATCTATGCCCAGAAGGAGTGTCCGGTCACTCCAGTCCCACAGGAGGATGTAGCAATGAACCTGGAGACCTCTGGGGTGCGCAGTAACGACGATGGCAGTCCAATGGGGCTGCAGCTGGGGGCAGATGGAAGCTGCCAGGCACTGTATGATGCCTCCTAGAAAGAACAGGCCAGGATGGGACCATCAAGTGATCCGTGCTGTACTCGCCTAAGAAGGCTCGCATCGTACACTTGGTATTGAGTCAAGCAAAATAGGAGATGTGTAGGTCCTCGACCAGCCTTGTGAGGAAGCACTGATACTGTGTCTGATCAGCATCAGAGAACAGAGGTTTCCTCTTCCTCGATGGAGAAAAAAAAGGAGACCGAGGAACCTGACGATTCAAACTCTGGCTGCGGTTGGGGGGGGGGGGGAGAAGACAGGTGAAAGACCTGCTAGTCCACAGCCCTAATATAGCATAGGAAATCCACAGCCTGGGATATGAACTGTTCCCAGGTCAAAGGCCCAGGACTCATGTGGCCTCAGAGAAGAGGGGCTGGACGCAGAGGCAAGGCAAAAAACTCATCACAGCACGTGAAATGCTTCTGCCAGGGCTAGGAGACCTAGCAGGCGATCCCGGACGACCAGGGGATCCACAGGTCTGCTCTGTCAATGGCTGCCGAAGAAGCCTGAAGCGGTCCATACTAAGCCCTGTAGGGGAATCCAAAAGAGCGGTCCCCAGCCCCACCCAACGAGGACTCCCTTAACAGGGATGAGGGAGAATCTTGGGCTCAGCTGCACAGCTTCTCCCCAGTCCCGGCGACTACAGGAGGAGTGCTGCAGCCCCCGCCTGCCCCTCAATCCCGACTCAGAGGAAGACCTCTTCCTCGCACCCTGTGCCATGGCCCCCTCAACTCCACAGGCCCCCAAGGGGACCTGGTCCCAGCATCAGGAAGGGAGAAGGCACCGGGGATGGCAGCTGACCCCTTCCCCATCACCCAGACCACCACACCCTCAGCCCCAGGACTGCTATCCTGCGCTGCACCCCCAGCGCCGCCGACCATAATCACTGGAGCCATTGGAGGGGGCACCTGGGAAGACGCAAGGGTCCTGGGCCCCGAAGAGCCCACTGACGCCAAGGAGTCAGGTCACCAGTCCAGATCAGCCTCCTGATCATCTGGCTCCGGAGAGGAGGAGATCCAAAAGACCTCCAGCCTGATGATCCTGGGGTCTCTCCCACCTACAGTGCTGCGAGCAGCACCGCAGGTGGGCCCAGTACCCCTCACGGTGCCGTCTCGATCACCAGAGCCACAAACGGCTCCAGGATCCGAGACGGCGCGGGGAACACCCCACACTGGGCTCTGCAACCATGGGCCCGGACAACGGAGGAGCCTGCATCTCTGAGGAGGTGACTGCCAGGGTGGTGCTCCAAGCCCTGGGTGGGAGCAGTCCGGCCCTCCAGCACCACGGTAGAAGTCTCTTCTGTGGCAAGGCTGGAAGAGGAGTCCGCCTCCTCACCAGACCATATAGGCTCGGGAGGGGAACCGGAGGGTGGGCGAAGAGACCTATGCTTCTACTGACAAGAGCGACGTTGCCCCCTGAAAGTTGGCGGAACCCTGCCATCTTTGAATGTGCAGTACTCGAGAATGCAGTAGTCCATAAAGAAGCAGGCATCGCAGTGATCCATGGTCGTGCTGGGGTCTAAGGCAGGTAAGGCAGACATCATGCCAGTCCGTAATGGAAAAATGCTGGCCGCAGAGGCACCGATGCATGGGAAGCCGGCCCACCTTAGAAGAGCACTTTCTGTCCCCTGAACCTGGCATGATGCGAGCAGAAAACTAAAATGACATAGTGCAGACTCCAAGCCGGTCAGGTAAAACAAACAGGAAAGACCTTACTGGGATTCCAGAGACTGCGTTGAGCAACTTGGACGGCAGAACTGAGGCAACGCAGAGAGGAACGGTGTCAAGAAACACGGCCCCAAACTTGAGATGCGATGCCGCAGCAAGACTAGGCTGCTGATGCAGAGGAAATACCATGAAGCAGCTGCGAGGTGCCGTCTCAAACGGCAGGAGCAGCAGAACCAAGGCGGAGGAGGAGCAAATGGCCGCTACTGGCCAGCCCACGAGTGTCAGCCTTGTAGGTGGCGCCACTGGCACTAGCTCCTCCCCCTTGAAAAGAAAAAAAAGCTCCCGCAGGGGTGCTGCACTCACGGCTGATACCCACCAGTGATGAATGGTGAAGACTGACACTGGGAAGAGTTCTTGTTCCCTAGGTACCTGGCCAAATACTGGTTTGATTCCCTCCCCCACCCGCTTCTTTTCTCTCTATGCTCCAGGGACTCCTGCACATTCTCCATCCCCCCCCCCCATCATCACTCTTGTGAGGGTCAAACTTTCTCCTTCCATTTCCCTTCCCTCTGCAACCGTCTCCCCTTTCCCTTAGTCTTCCCCACCCTCTCTTTATATTGTTGTTAAGACACCGTAAAGGCTAATTTCTGCTCCCCATGTACCTGTCTCTCCCCACTAAACCTTCTGATTCCCCATCAGTTTTCTCCCTGCCCCGCATACATATGACTCCTAATCTGGGTTAACTGTGCTCCCGGCCCAGTTAGCTCCCTTCTTGATGTCATGTTTATGTACTCTAGCAAGCACTGTTCATCTTGTTAATGAATCTAATGCACTTTTCACTTTATACTCCATGTAATATCCCAGACTGAACATTTAACGAATCCATGTACTGTTCACTTTATTTCAGTGCATTACCCCATGCTTTTAACTCGTGGGAATCCTAATTTAATCTCTTCCATTGGGCTACCCATGTAATTTGCATTATGCATGTCATTTTTACCTTTGTACCTCAGATGCCTGCACTACCTGTAAGTCTGTACTCCCATTCCCCCTCTCCTGGGCCACATCTAGAAATGCGCCTTGACTCAGTGTGCCTTCCCCGGTTACCAAATTTTAAATAAATAATTAAAATAGGTGCATTACCTCGCACTTCATGGTGTTGAATTTCAACTACCATGACCTTAGACCACCCCTCTAACTTTTGTAGTCTCTATGCATTTCTCCCATTCCTTCATCGCTATCCGCCTTCCCACAGAGCTTAGGATCATCTGCAAAGAGACAACTCGCCCCAGATTCCCTCAGCAATGTCACTGATGAACACACAGAAGAGGATTGGACCCAGGACAGATACTTGTGGTACCCAGCTCGTGACCTCCATCTCCGATTTGACCCTGCTACCTCCCCTTCAGCCAGTTACCTCCAGAGTGCCTCAAGGCTCGGTACTGGGTCTCCTCCTCTTCATCAACTACCCATGGTTACTACCAGCTGTAATGCCACCATGTATGCAGATGATCTGGTAATCCTGGCTCACTCCCAGAATGCCACTACCCTAAACCAGAACCTGACCGATGACTTTAACAGGATATTGTCATGGGTTACTAGTCACAAGCTGGTCCTGAACCTGAAAAAGACACAGGCTATGCTCTTTGGCTCAATGGCTAAAATCAAAGCCTCATCAGCCTGCTTTTCACGTCACCAGCGCAGATGGATCCTCGCTACCCATAGTGAGCTCCATCAAATATCTGGGGGTAACACTTGACCCCCAACTTGACATGGGTAATCATATCCTTAACATCTGCAGGGCGGCAAACTGCAAACTGGGTCTGGCCTATAGGGCCAAGTATAACCTACACTGGCAGCCAGGCTTGCCCTGGCGAAGGTGTGTCCCTTCCCTCCCTCAGCTATGGGCTGCACCTATTTGCTCGCTTTCTCCAAAGACGATCTCACCCGATGGTACACTGCTTACAACATTTGTCGCTTGGTTGGCTGCCTTCGACTCACTCCACCGCTGTGAGCTATATGAGAAACTCTGCTGGCTCTCACCAGCTAGATACCTTGATTTCGGTTTGGGATGCCTCGCTGGGAAAGTGATCAGAACTAGCACCCCCCACGGGCTGGCCCGGCTTCTGCCTAAACTGAATCCCACCCCCTACCAACTTAGGTCTCTCACATCAGGGATGCTCAAAGTCCCTCCTACCCGGACACTCGTGGGGGATCGGGACTTTGCCATAAGTGCGCCCAGACTCTGGAATTCGCTGCTTGTGGATATCCAAGCTGCCCCCTCCTATCTGAGTTTTCGAAATTCCCTGTGGGGTTTCCTAAAACTAGCATCAGAGTGTGACTGCCCCAAACCTCCCTAGAGTAAAGTGTCAAATTGTTTTGTCTGAACCTCCCCAGAGTGTCTCCACTGAATTCCTGGAGATATTTTCCCCACTGTATCAATGACTTCCGACTACTCCTGCCTAAAAAGCCTTGGCCATTTTTACACCCATTATTGCTCCACGGTCATAGGCTAACCACGACATATTGCACCTTGGTCACTTGGTAGAAACTTGTACTACCAAGTGTTTCTGTCTAACATGTGCATATTTAGAAAAATGTGATGAGCTGTATATACCTGTCCGCGATCCAACTAACCTAGGGGGTGTATACGACAATGTTATAAGTTATATTACGACCAATCCAGTCCTTGAGCTATGCTCCACTCCTATGTATGATGACCTGTATATATCTGTCAGTTGAACTAGCTAGTCTAGAGTGTATAATTTGAAATGTGCTTACTACTGTACGTTTCCCCTAGCGTCAAATGATGTATTTCCCATGTTTGTTTACTGTGACAAAAAACTGTACTCTCTTTGCCATGTCTCGACTGTTGTTCCTCATGTTGTACTCTCCCGGGTCGTTCCTGAAAATAGGCATAATACTTGTCTAGTGTACTTACCCGGTAAACAAAAGCTAAATAAATAAATAAAATACCTACTTTAGTCATACACAGAACCTTCATCTTCTTCAGCAAGCTTCTGTGAGGCAGAGTCGAAAACCTCGCTAAAGTAGAAATAGAGCAAATTCACAGCATGGACCTTATCTAAATCCATCACCCAAAGAAAAGACCAATTGTGTTGAATATCAGACCACCGCTAGTAACATAGCGCAAAGCTACAGAGAATACAGCATAGTGTTGTCGCTTAATTGCAGCGCTAGGCTACTTTTGTCGCATGGTCGCTTTTGATTTAGGTTGTCAGTTTGAGTTGGGGAGGGGTGTGGCTATCTACTAAAGATGGCGGTCGCTTTTTAGCCAGCTCCTACAGGCATAATCTTTGAAAGTGACTTTAACGCCGCCTACATTCAGTGAAGTTGGCATTTAACATGCTCAGGGGCAACCTAATCATAATGGCTTCCAGCAAATTAAAAAATCGACAGGCTAAATTAAGATTTGGACCACCATCAGCAGTGAGGGAATCGCGACCGGGATCGAAGGCCTATTCTAGTTCACAGGCCCTTCAAACCACTGACTCTGCTAATTCCCCGACCGAGATATCAGACCTCGAAAGCTCTCTTGCAAGCGTTCCTGCAACCCTCGCCCAGATTCAACACGAGATGAAGGCCGGCTTTACCAATATAACTGCTCAGATTACCCACTTGCAAAGCGTGGTGTCCTGTCTCTGAAATGTCTGCTTCCCACTGATCACAAATTTCGGAATTGGAGCACCGAGTTAGCGACCTGCAGGACTCCTTATATATGGTCACCAAAGAGTGAGATTCCCTGAAAAAGGCAACGGAAGAACTTGCTGCACAGGTGGATGACCAGGAGAACCGGTCACAGCGCTCTAACCTCCGCATAGTGGGCCTTCCCTATGGGTGCAACCCTGAAATTGGGCTACACAAGTGGCTCCTTGAGCATTCAGAGCTCCCTGAACAGGCTTCTAATTATGAAGTTGAACGCGTTCACAGGGTGGGCCTGCCTCCGAAGCCTGGGGATAAAATGCGGCACTACTTAATAAAATACCTGAGGTATTTTATTTGGTTTTTGTTTACCGGGTAGGTGAGCTAGCCATAAAATTACTATTTTCAGTCACGAACCGGGAGGATTACAACATGAGCAAGAAAGCAAATCACCATTTCAAGCACTGAGTGGCCAGGATAGCAAAAATACAAGAAAAACAAAAGGAAAAATAAAATTACAAATTGTCAACGAAAGTGTACATGGTGAAGATAACAGAAACATACACATATAAACCACAAATAAGCTATCTAACATATAAGGGGAGCTAGGAGCAGTTATAGTAAGCAAGTACAGTACATAGCAGGTGCAAAGCTAAGCCAAATACAGTTTTATTACAGTAGAGATGAGGCATGAAAAGCAGTCATTCTTATGAAGCATATTGTAGTGCAATCACCACAATCCTGTAAGAGGAAGGATAAGGCATTTAAACTGGACATAGCAATAGGGAGTGATGTGGGTAGGGACGAAAAGCAACCATTCATGTAGGGGGAGAAGGAAAACAGTGACAGGTTAATCGTTAGGAGCGCAGCAGGCATGGGAGGTAGGCAGAGTGAAGAGATCAAGGTGGTTGAAAACAGGTGCAAGAGTTTGAGGCAAATAGGCTGGCACGGAGTTCTTTTTTAAAAGAGTGCATGGGACGACGCTTGGCGAAGTACTAATGGCTGGGCGTTCCATTGCTGTGGGGCATAGTGGGAGAATGCTTGGGAGCCTTTTGAGGTGTTGCACCTAGGCACCTGCAACAGGGACTTATCAGCGGAACTGAGTAGAGTCTCAGTGCAGTAGGTGACAGCCAATTAAGGCCTGGATAGAGTTTGCAGTGGTGTTCAAGCCTGGGGGATGAGGTGGCATGGCGACAGATATTATAGTAAGTGGTGTCCCAGGCACACAGTGATGACTTAAGTATGGCCGAATACATGATGACTCCATAGGTCAGGGCTGGTAAAAGGATGCTGAGGGCAATAGCCAGCCTGGCGGATGGAGTAAGTGTATAGCTAGCTCTACAGGCAATGCCTAGTTTTGAGTTTACTGACTTACAAGTGGATTTGACATGGGGACCAAAGCTAAGAGACTGATCAAGGATAACCCCGAGATATCTGAATGAGGTAACTGTATTTATGGGAGGGGAGCCAGGGCAGGAAACCGAGATGCTATTATTGCATGCTTTTAGTCTGGTGACAGACCCAAACAGCATTGCTTGGGTTTTCACTACGTTGAGGACTAGTTTGTGGTCAGAGAACCAGTTTTGGGTTTTCTGGAGGTCGGAGGAAAGGAACGAGTTTAAGTTGGTCAGGCTTTTGGAGCTAGCATATAGAACAATATCATCCGCATACAGGAGGGATGAACAGAAGGAGAGATCTAGGGTGATGCTGTTGATATAAATGGAGGAGAGAAGGGGCCCTAAAATTGAACCCTGAGGAACCCCAATGTTTTTAATGGCCTGGTCCGAGAGGGTGGAAGCATATTTCACAAATTGGGTACAGTTTGACAAATAATTGCCGAACCAGTCCACAACACCCACGGAGAAACCCATAGACTTTAGTGTTGCGAGGAGAATGGGGTGGTCAACAAGATCAAATGCTTTAGCCACATCTATAAAAACTGCCCCTGTGAGAAGGCCTGCATCCATGGTAGACAGAGTGTCAGTGGTGAATTTAAGCAGGGCCGTGGTTGTGCTATGGCCCTTGAGGAAGCCATGCTGAGCTGTGGAGAGAAGACCGTTTTTGTGAGGAAAAGCAGTGGTTTGGGTAGCAAAAATCTTCAAGAATTTTGCTTAGTATGGATAATATTGCAATGGGTCTGTAGTTGGAAAGGTCTTTAGCCACCTTTCTTGAATACTGGGGCGATTCTGGCAATTTTTCAGATATCAGGAACATGGCTCTGACAAAGGGACAAAGTAAAGATGCAGGCAAGGGGAAAGGCTATGAAAGTGGCAGCTATCTTCAAGAGTCTAGGTTCAATCCCATCACAGCCAGTACTAGTGTTGTAGGAGACAGAGTTTAGGAGTTTTAGTACCTCTGCCTTGGAGATGGCTTTAAAGTGAAAAGATGGTTTTGACGAATCCATGTGTGGCTCAGAGTGTATGCCTAACGGTTGCATAGTGGGGAAGGCGGAGGTATAATTGGTCAGGTCAGAGAATTGTTTGTTGAAGAAATTTGCAGTTGTCCACGGATCATTACAGTGGGTCCCGTTTCGGATCATATCATTTGGAGTAGGGGACTTGGTAGTAACCAGGAAGGACCCACGGTGTGTCCAGAATTTTCTAGGCTCTCCTGTTGCATCAGTGAGAAGATTTTTGCAATATTTGCTTTTTGCAAGTCGTATATGCTTTTTACAATCTTTACGCTGTGCCCTATAGAGGTCAAAGTCAGCTGGAAGACAGTGAGAGCTTGAAACGTTTCCAGTTCTTGTCTCGCATTTTGAGTTTGGAGAGGAGGTCCCTTTTTAACCATCTCGTTTGTCTTCCTTTCACTCTACGTGTAGAGTAAGGGGTATGGATATCCTGGAAAGTCAGGAATTCATATAGGAAGAGATCTAGGGCCGTCTGGGCATCTTTAGCGCTGTATATTTTGTACCAGTCAATTTTAGAGACATCATTGAGAAATGTACTGGATTAAAATTTGAGAAGTTCCTAAAGGTGATGAACTTTGGAGGCGGGGTACGGTTTGTAGTGGCCGGAGACCATAGACAAAAGATAGGGGAATGGTATGTGGACAAAGAGGGTGTATTTCATTGTGCTTAATCCAAGGGGCCAATTCAGTATAAGAATACCAAGGTTTACATTTTTTCAAGATTACAGCCGGGAGCTGCAGAGGCAGAGATTCAACGTGGTCAAGTCTAAATTGTACAACCTTGGCTGGTCTTTTGCATTTCTGTACCCTGCAAAGTTGAAAACTGACAAGCCTAGACAATCGTCTATGTTCTTCACTTGCCCGAAAATGGCAGAGAAGTGGGTGATCAAGGTGGAAGCTCGAAGGAAGCATGCCGGCATTTCGCCAGCCTAGGATGATGCTGCTCTCAGATAAGTGTACCTCACGTCACCAATTCTCCTTGGCTTGTTTCTTTGCACCCTCGGAGCTCCGGAAAGTTGTTGTGCCGTCTGATGCTGTGCAGTCTGACTAGCATTGGCGGACTTACACCTTGCCATTCCACTGTTTAAGAGAACACTGAAAAAGCCTCATCGCTGATGCTACTCTTTGCCCTTTCAGGCCCTGTGGGAGCACCTAACCCCCATCTACGGACGTGGGTACCAGCGCGGGGAGGCCAAATGCCTCAGGGATTCTGTAAGCTGATGATATGGTTTAAATTGCTTATCCCCCGCCACGATCACTGTTCAGCACAGACCTAGGCCCTTTGTTGCCTCTGATGACAATTCTTTCATGTGTTTGAGACCAGCGGTCGACCTGGAGGCCATTTTTAGTTTGAGTTGGGGAGGGGTCGGTGCACCTACTGTTTTAAGAGGGACGAATATGGCGTCCAAAATCTCATCTATAACATACCGTGAGATCTCAGTCAGCAAACCATCACTTAGCAACAGTCTCGAGAAGCAGTACATAGTTCTCGTACAGCAGTACTTCTCATACTTTCAGCCGAATACCCGTCCCCTGAACCCCTTCAAATAGTTTTAAATTGGATTTTGTTTAGTTATCATCAGGGGGCTCTGCCCCCCGCACCAATTCCCAAAACTTAACCCCCCCACACCCCTCCAAACTGTTTTTTTAATTAGATTCCATTTACTAACATCGCGTGACAGAACACTGCGTTAGAATACATCATTCCATCCCGAGATTCCAGTCATACCATAGCAAGATTCTGTACCTCTAGAGGCGTCCCTCATAAAGTGCAGTTGTGCAGGGGGTCTGCCCCCCCCTTTAACACTTACAGCACAGTATGTAACTGTGACATAAATATAAGCAACTAGCGTAACTTGAGCGCTACGCTAATAGGAGAAGTCTGGTGGTGGTCCAATAATCGACACAATCACCAAGAAAACTAGCAGGTTAATCTGACAAGTCTTCCCTGTCACTAACACATGCTGTTTACTATCCTGCGGCTCGCCAAGTAGCCCATCAGTTATTCTTTGAACAGTGACTTCAATAGCTTTCCTACAACAGAGATAAGCCTGATGGGTCTGTAGTTCCCTGCTTGTTCCTGGTCTCTCAAAGTAAATACAAAACTCTCATGAGGCACAGCACAGGAGGAAGCCTGTTTGATAGATATTTTAATATTTTTTGTTATAGCAAAAACTTGCTTTTTGGTAAAGCAGTTTGTTACACTGCTGTTTTAAAAGCCCATCTAGATTTACTATATTTACACACATTTAAAATTTTACACAAAACACGAGAAAAAATTGACAAAATAACGGGCATCGATAGCTATCTGGTACAAAAATAACCCTGAAATGCTTCTTTTTCAACAAATGGGAAATTGAAACAAAGACCATCAAGATTTGCTGTCAAAACCAGAAGTGAAAACTCATAACGCTGGTTTATATCGCAAAGCCTCACCTCACATATCAAAAAAAAGTCATACAAAATAAAAGTAAATGTTACTCATTTCCCCTTCAGTGCTGTGGAGTATTAAATACAGTGAGAAAATACAATGGAGAGAAAGACACCCTCTCAACCCGCCCCTAACGGTCAATGCGCGCGCCAGGCACCGCGCTCCTGGAATTTTCCATCACGAGCTACTCCACACAGCCCTGCCATCGGAACCCGCCTACTTGCATTGGATTGGCCAACTCCCATTCCCTCGCGAAGCCTGCCTTCCAATGACCGGTACCACTCTTGCGCAGCATCGCCCGCCCTCTATCTAACGCGTTTATGCAAATGAGCTCCGACAGAGAGGTGCTGAACGAGAGGGCAGAGGAATTGAAGGGGTTTTCTTGGCAGTAGCGCAGGGGCAAACGCCGCGTTTAGAATATTTCCATTTAAGGAGCGGGCGAAGTTGGCGCCGCTGGTTGGCAGGTTTCAAAGAGGCAGACGCACGGCAACAGCTTTCTGATTGGCCCCGGATATGAAAGGCAGGTATCGGGTTGATGGTGGGGGAGGGGAGGGAATTCGTAGATCTATTACCATGACAATAAGGATAAAAAAGGAGGAATAGGCATGTTGGGGGTTGTTTCTTTACGTCCTTCAGCGAGAGCCCAAGGTTTCGTCTGCTAGTTAGGACATGTTATCATGGAGGAGCTAGGAGTGAATCTATGGTGTTTGATAGTGTAGCGTGCCAGGAAGAACTCTTGGTTAAGGGAGGGCATGTAGAGGGTACAAACCCACATTGGGGCTTACTGTCTCCAGAAGGTGATGCTTTCTGTGTACTGCTTTGGACCTTACATGCTTCCCCAGTAGCACCTTTAGTCTATTTATGGTTCTGGCAAGCCATGTGGGTTATGAACCCACTTTGGGGGCTCCATGCCCCCTGAAGAGGTTTTGTGTACTGTGTCAGGTTCTCTTGTGGTTAGGGAGGCCATGTGGGATGTGAACCCACATTAGGGCCGAGCACCCACTGAAAATGCACCATCCAGCATACAGTGTTGGTTCTCTTGTTATTGGGAGCCATGTGGGGTATGAACCCACATTGAGGGCACTGTACTTCCTGAAGATGCAGCTTCCTGTTTAGGGTGCTGGGTTCTTTTGTAGTTATGGGGAGCCATGTGGGGTTCAAGCCCATGCTGTGGCTCAGTAACCCCTGAAGGGGCTGTTCTGTGTTTTGCGTTGGGTTCCCTTGTGGTTCAGGAGATTCATGGTGTACTAACCTGCCTTGGGGGCCCAAAACCTCCATATAGTGTTGTTTCTTGTGTACTGCAGTGCATCTGTCATGGTTATGGGGAGCCATATGGGGTGCAAGCTGGCACTGGGGCACAGAACCCCTGAAAGTGCTGCTTAATGTGTACTGTGGTGGATCCTCTTGTCGTTAGAAGCTATGCTGGATATGAACCCACTTTAGGGGGCTTATAACACCTGTGCTGCTTCCAGTGTATGCTGTACAGTGTCAGATTGTCTCGTGGTGATGCAGAGCCATGTAGGGTATGAACCTGTGTTGGGCCTCCGAACCCCCTAACGGTACTTCTTCCTGTGTACTCCAGCAGGTTTTCTTGTGGTTTGGGAGTCATGTGTTACAAATCCACGTGGGGGCTCAGAATCTACTGAAAAAAAAAATGGTTCCTCTGTAATGCATTGGGGTCTCGTGGTTATAGAGAGCCATGTGGGATATGAACCCATGTTGGTGCTCAGAAACCCTAAAGGCATTGCGTTGTTACTACTGCTGTGGGTCCTCCCGTGTTTGTAGTGAGCCATGTAAGGTACAAACCAGTGCTGGGGCTCAGAACCTACAGAAGGTGCTGCTTCCAGTGTACTGTGTTGTGTTCTGTTGTGGCTATGTAGGATAGAAACCAATATTGATGAGCAGAACCTGCTAAAAGAGCTGGTTTAACATTGAACTGCATTGGGTTCTCTCCTAGTTATGTGGAGCTATATAGTTTGTGAAACCCACACTGGGGCTTGGAACCTACTGAAGGTGCTGTTTCCAGTACACTGTGTTGGGTTCTTGTTACGGTGAGCCATGTAGGGTACAAACCCACTTTGGGGCAGAGAACCTACAGAAGGTGCTGCTTCCTGTGTAGGGTTCTGGTTACAGTGAGCGATGAAGGGTACGGACCTGTGTTGGGTATTAAAGCCACTTGAAGAATGGTTCAAAAGGGTAATGAGCTCCTGTTCTAACCCTGACAGATAAAAATTAATTTTCACCCCAAAAAATAGTGGCAGCGTATGTTGGTGAAATGAGTTGTATTATCATTCATTTTTGTTTTTTACGTGTCTGCAAACTAATGTATTGAAATTTTACAGAAGATATTGACTAAGAAGCAGTAAATGGCACAGATGTGTTTGTTCTGGTTGGTTATATGTTAAATGTGTGTCTTATGGTTGCTATGTATGTATTAATGTTATATACACACATACTGTACATGCTCTTAATAAAAAGATTATGTACAAAAAAAAAACACTTGAAGGCGCTGCTTCCTGTGTTCTGCTTTGGGCCCGTCATGGTACTGGGGAGCCATGTGGAATTAAAGCCTACATTAGGGCTCAGAACCCCCTGAAGGCTGTGACTGATTGCTACTGGTTTGGGTTCATTGTGGTTATAGGGAGCACTGTGGATACATATCGGTGTTGTGGGTCAGAACCCCTAGAAAGACACCGCTTTTTGTGTATTGCATTGAATTCTTGTGTGGTTATTGGAAGCCGTGGATATGAATCTAGGTTCGTGCTCAGAACCTACTGAAGGAGTTTTTTTTTTTTGTTTGTGTGTGTATACTTTGTGTTCTCTTGTAGGTATGTGAAGACATATAGGGTGCAAACCCATGTTTCGGCTCAGAACCTACTGAAGGAGCTGGTTCCTGTGTATTGGCTGCATTGTTTTTTTTAATGGTTCTGGGGAGCTGTGTAAGGTACAGACCCATGTTAGTGCTGAGAACCTACTTAGGAGCTGGTTCACATGTACTGTGTTGTGTTTTCTTTTTCACTTTAGTCATTTTTAGAAGATGAACATACAAATAAAGATACTTGCTTCAGAGTATAGGATGAGTTAATAAAGTATTACAGGAGGTGTAACGAACCCACTCCTCTGCGCCCCTGGCAGCTGACTGCCACAGACCTCCAGGCATGTTCACCCCTCACCGTGTCCTTGTGCCCACATTCAACCCTCTGTGAAGGTGGCACGCCCCAGACACCTGGACCTTCTGAACCTCAGTCACCAGTCTCCCTGGATAATGCCAAGGCTGACTGCTCGAACCTCAGGTGAAGGGTGGGTTCTGTCTCGTCAAACCTCACTCCTTTCCCTATACTGTATCCGTAAGGAATGTCGGTTTTTTTCAGATTGCTTAAACTAGATTTGGTGTGCCTCGTCGGAATGACGGTTACCCTATAAATTCACAAACTATGCCCCTTTTATACAGCTTGTCTGTATATTGTGCTAAATAAGAACTGCATTATTTACGCATTGTCCAAAATGGAACAAAAGTGTTTAGAGAAGAAACCATTGTAAATAATAGGAGTGAAACTATAAAAACACAAAATTTGCTTTCGTATAACTAGATCAGACTTACAGGTGGAGATATGGAAATAGTAGTCATCATCTTCAGAGAACTTGAACCATATCAGAGCTCCCCCCTTCCAGTCTCATACTGTTGGTCAGCCTATTGCACTACATGCTGACTCCATTCTTTGGCTCACAGTAAGGTCCTCCTTTTATAGAGAGAACTCCAGTGTGTTGCAGTAAACATCTTTTTTTTTTTTTTACCATTCTCATTAGGGCATGTTTCTCGCAAATAGAACCGTTTTGTTTGTAAAGAGGATTGTACAAGATTTTGCTGGAAACCAGACTTTCACTGTGTTCCCATCATAAGGAAAATCTCAGTTCTCATGTTTACCAATAAACGTATATGCTCCGATAGCCCTTCAATTTGTTCTGCTTTTCGCATCAAATGTTTGTCAACAGTTTAACTGTCCTAGGGTGGCACCCTGTTGGCAGATCCCCCAGGAACAGATAGTGTCTATTACCCAAATAATCCTCCTCGTAAACCCTGAGATGAACAGCAGGACCAGTTGGCCAATGTGCAAACTTATAGAATTTGACTAGGCTGACCTCCCGCTATTGGGGCATTTCGACCAGTCCGTCAATTAATTGTATTAAACATTCATTTACATTTATGCCACACCTCCCTTCCCAAGTCCGATGCTGGCGCTGTCTGACAACACCACACTGTGACTGCGTCAGCCATGCTGTGCCATCTGACGGGACTGTCCATCAGCTCTGGCATTTTGTGAGCCCTTCCTATGTTGTCTGTGCATATTGTGTTCTTATAGTGCTAAGCTGCAGCGCAACAGCTTGGTGTTCTCACTGCTCATGCGCTGCAGCCATGTTAGTGGATTATGGTGTGCCGCCACTGTAAATTCTCTGCCGTACAAGTATGGGTGCAGCTTTTGCAATGCCCAAAGTACGCTCATGCATTCCTTCTGTATAGTGGTGTAATGCCACTTTCCTCAACAGGAGTTTTTGGCTCAGGTAAATAGTAGGATGATCTTACCCTTTGGAACTGACCTGGCTCAGCACAACCCCCACCCCAAAATGTATTTATTTATTACTGTATCGAAATTGCAACCTTTTGAGTCAAAGACTCGTTTACAAAGGCTCCTCGTCGTACACAGTACAGGACAGGGCAGGAGAAACGTACAGTGAGTGGAAAACAGACAATAGTGCAAAGCAGAAATATATACATTAAATACAGAGGGTGTAGGCCATAGCAGTGAGAGAAGGCCCCTTCTTGCAGGAGACTGGTCTATATATGATGGTAGCTAAGCAAGAAGGAGTGACCGTTGAGTGCATTTGATGCATCCGTGTGCAGTGCACTATGAATTTTAGACCACAGTCAGGGCCAGCTAGCACTGGAACCTGACATAGGACTTCTCTGACAAGTGCAGCCTTACAGGCATTCATTATTTGGTCAGATATGTGAGGGGTACTGCAATTGTGCTGAAATTAGCCACAAATCTAATGCGCTTACTATCCAGCAGTCCTGCAAAAATGCTTGTACCCATTTTTTGGTTGTGGGTGTGGTGCCATCCCTTTATAACTTCCACCTTTGCAGGTGCTGGCAAGTTATGGCACTTTGGCCATGCCCACCTACCACTTCTTAGCTTTGCAGCTTGCAGTCTTTTGAGGATCTCTCTCTCACATGTGTCAGATGCTTCTCCCAGGTTTGGCTAAATATAGCAACATCATCCAAGTAAGCCACAGTGAAGTCACCTGCCCCTGACAGCACTCGGTCCAACAGCCTCTGAAAGGTGGCTGGTGCATTTTTCATTCCAAATGGCATGACCAGATATTCGTACAGGCCAGACAGAGTGATACATGCCAACCACTCCCTCGCTTCAGTAGTTAAAGGCACCTTCCAGTTACCCTTTAATTCTATAGTTGTTACGTACTTTGCTCCCCTAACTTTTACGGTATCTCTGCAGTCCACGGCATTGGATATGCTTAGGACACCGTAACAGCATTAAGCTTCTGATAATCCACACAAAATCTTGTGCCATCTTTTTCAAGATATGAACAGTGGCTGAAAACCAAGGACTACTTGGCGCCTGAGTCCCTGTATCCACCCGATGTTCTGCAAGTAGGGTGAACCCTTGTTTCGCTGAGAGCAGGGTGGTGACAGAGTGCAGCACCCTCTTCATTTGTGCCATCTGTGCAGGCATCAACTGCTCCGAGGGTGACAGAATCTAGAGATGCTTTCTCCCTGCTCTCCTCTAATAGGTCTGTTACTGCCACTGCCCCGCCAACCTGGCTGCAAACCATCATGACGTCCTCTGTCCTGTCATGATATGGTTTCATCATGTTGATATGATAAATGCTGTGTTTGCGCCTCCTGTTGGGCTGTTTTACAGTACAGTTCGCCTTGTCCACCTGTGTTACCACTACAAATGGACCCTCCCATGTTGCATGCAGTTTGTCCTGTCGAACGGATGAGCACCATCACCTTCTGTCCAACGTCATAAGGACTATCCCTGGCCATACAGTCATATCAGTTTTTCCTGTCTCTGCACATCTGCCAGGTTATTCTGTATCAGGCCTATGAACTCTTTAACCTGTCCATGAAGATAAGGACATATGCCACCACTCATTTTCCTGCGGCAGCAAGCTTGCCTTCCCGTTCATCTCACCCTAAATGTAGGCGTCCCCTCACCCTGCATGCATACAGGAGTTGAAAGAGTGAAAACCCTGTGGACTCCTGAGGGACTTCCCTATAGGCAAATAAGAGAAGGGGCAGATGCTTGTCCCAACCCTTCCCATGCTGCTCTGAAAACGCTCTAAGAATGGTTTTAAGGGTGCCATTAAAGCATTCCACATGACCATTGGTTTGTGGGTGGTATGGTGAAGCACGTAGCTGCTCCTGCACCCAAAATATTTTCCCCATATAATCCTCATTAGAGCTCACCTGTAGTTTGTGCCCTGATAGGATAAGATCTTCTTACCAAATCCAACCCAGTTGAAGATCATCAGCAGTTCATCTGCAACTTTCTCCATCTTTATGGAGAACATTGCCACAACCCTGGGGTACCAGGTGGCATAATCCGCCACCACCAGAATGTACCTTACTCCTGGGCTGCATGGCACACTTAAAGGCCACACAATATATACAGCTACCTGCTGAAACAGTACCTCTGTTACGGGTAAAGGAACTAAAGCTGCCTTACCCTTGACCCGTTGCTTTCCCACTCTCTGACATGTATCACGAGTGTGGCATTTACTTAGCCACATCTTTATAGATACCAGGCCAATACAAGTTTTGTATTAGCCTCTGCTTGGTCTGTTTCTGTGTCCTGCAAGTAGAATGTCATGTGCAGTGCTGAGTAACTGTTTTTTCAACTCCTTAAGTAGTACCAGCTGTTCACACACCTGACATTCCTCTGCACCTTCCTGTGGTACTCACTAGTGATAGAGCAAGCCATTCTTCCCAACACGCTTTGCTATGCCTCCCACCCTGAGGGTCAGGGTCAGCATTTTCTGTTTGTTCCCTTAGCTCCTTTAAGGATTCTTGCTTCAGTAAAGCACCTACGCTTCAGTACATAGTACAACATATCTGTGCTCTTTACTCCTCCTGAAAAGACAGCACCCTCCTTTGGCGTTTCCTCTGAACAACTGTCAGTTGCTTCTGAGGCTGTATTGTCAAAATTGTTGGCCAACTAGTGTGCTACTGTGTCAGCCTGCACTACAGCAGACAACGAGCACACTGACATACTTTCAGTAGCCCCTTTCTCCCTACTGTGAATTCCATGAGACTTCAATCTGATGAGCTGACTCTGGATAACTGCACACACTGTTCCACCCCTACATTTTAGGTCATTCCCCAAAAGCATATTTACATCAAGGTTTTCACTAACCCTGACTTTTTCCATCCCTTGTCCCCCCTCCCAACTCAAGAAGACTCGAGACAGTGGGACTGGCACAGTTGGTCCTGCTGCACACTTTACCATAGCAAACTGATCCGGTAAGATTTGTTCAGGTTTAGCTAAATCTTGATGGACTATGGAAAGCGTAGCTTCTGTGTCTTTCCATGCTTGTTAGCTTCCTATTAATTTCAACAGGAAGCATGTACTTAGCTGGTTATGTTTTGTTTTATTTTCCTCTTTAGATAATTAACACTGTGAGGGTCTGAGATGGTAGACTTTCCTCCTGCTGCCTCTGTTCTCTCGGTCTTCTGCGCCAGGGAGTTGTAAGAGAGATGCCGCACTTGCTGGCACACGTGGCACATCCTTTCTCCCTGATCCTGTTTTCATTTTGGAGGACTGGGTGTGCTCTACCCTGGGTTCAGGGTTAGCTATGTTCCCTTTAGGCTGCCCTGCTGGCTTACTTGTCCCTTTAAACCCAGCTGTACCTCCCCCAACACTCTTACGGCCAGCAAAAGGCCTATTTGCCTTATACCTGTCAGCTACTTTGGCTGCTTATGTGGCTGAGCCTGGGGCTCGGTCAGCCGACCACACCCTTAGATCTTCTGGACAGCACCTGAGAAACTGTTCCTTCCAGTAACACAACTGCTATAACTTGATCAACAGAGGATGCTTCTGCACCCTCTAACTACCTCCTGAGCAAACTGGAAAGCTATACTCACATTTCCATTTATAAAATGGCAGGGTAAAATCCAGTAATGTGATTAGCTCTTAATTATGTGTAAAATATGGTTTACAAATGGTTTAAAAAAGGACTGCTCAGCAGTGAAGAGTCTGGAACCCTGATCACTTGGCATTTGGAACACATGCATTTCATTTAACCCCCTACAGCCAGGACTGATCTTCCACCACAAACATGGCTGCTACCTTTACACTGAAAAAAAAAAAAACTTCAACTGGGCCTTAGAAGTAAAACTACCTTAAATAAAAAAAATAAAACAAATGAATTAAATGTTGTTTCCTGATTATCACACTCTTCTCACATACATAAACAAATTAGACACATTAAGTATTGTTTATAGTTTTCACTATAACTGTTTCTTTGATGACAGTGAAAATTCTATCTTTACCTGCTCTTCAGGGAACTCCCTTCTTCTTGCCCTGACCGTGAAATAATTGAGTATCTGGCTGTAACAAAGGCCTTTGTTGTCTGTGTGTACAGTATGTTAGGAGAGAAACATTCTTCCAGCAGTGGAACTGAGCAGGATTTTGAATCTATGTCTATAACCATCCTGTATTCTCTCTACTTCCTTTTCTATCTTTCCTCTCATCTCTGTGCTTTCTCTCTGTTCTAATTGTGATTTTTTTGCCTTACAAGTGTCAGGGGAAATATAGGCACTTTCTTTACTCTTACCCTAACTGTGTGACTATGCCTCAGTAATCTACAGTTTTTTTGGTATGTAAATTTTGTTTTGTAATATCGCTTTCAGATGCATGGTATTATGCTTTTCATAGTACAGCACCTCTCAGTATTTTTAACAGCTGGTGGTTTATTTATATTCTCTGTTAGGACTAGTTTAGATATTTAGAAAATGCTTGTGTTGAACATTCATTATCGGATGTTTTTTTATGGTGTCTAAAAGATATAAGTAACTGATTGTTTTATTTGTTTTAACATTATTTTAATAAAATGTAGTTGACAAAAAAAAAAAAGAATCCATGTATTCCATGGTAAACATTCTGTATCTTGAATGTGGAGAAAAACAAGAGGGGGGGGGGACAGGAAGAAGAAAGTAGACAAAAATACAATGACATCACCAATGGCATCACTTGCAGAGGGTGGAAGGACTGTTTTATCACAAATGCACACAAGTAGATCTATTGTTTCTACATATAAACATCGTTTTCCCCAACAGTAAAGAGTGTAAAAAAAAAAAAAGAGCCAATTTTAGAAGTGCAATAAGGCACTCGGGGGATGTGTGTAAAACCTATTTTACAGCACGTCCAGTGGCTAAAGTCACTCTGCCTTTGGCCTCGTGCCTTGCTACACCCCCTGACCATGCTGTAACATTGTTTTACACGCACGCCCCTTTGTGCCTTATTGCTCACATAGCTTTCTTCATTATGTTTCTTAAATTTAAGAAATTTCAATTTTTGAGCATCAGCAGTCATAGAATCATAGTTAATTCATAAGGTTTTAGCAACACATCTTTATCAAAGTCCCAACTGTCCTGTGCATTCATTTTGGAAAATGCATTGAGTATCTTTCCAGATAATAGAAACCTATAAATTGTTGGCAGATAAAGACCGCAAGGCTCATCCAGTTTGCCCGTAAGTCCTACACTTGTTTCTGTCCCCGACCCTGTCTAGACTGTGACTTTTCACCACTCTGTCGCACCTGTAAAGTTCCCTTGTGCCTATCCCAGGCATGTTTAAATCCTTCCACTGTGCTCGCTCCCACCACCTCCTGTGGCAGACTATTCCACATGTCCACTATCCTCTCTCTGAAGAACATCCTCACATTTCCCCTTAATCTGTCACCTACTAATTTCATATCATGCCCCCTTGTTCTTGTACTCCCCCTGTATTGGAAGATGTCTTCCCCTGTACCTTGTTTATGCCTTTAAGGTACTTGAATGTTTCTATCATGTCCTCTCTCTCTTCCACGAGTACATATTGAGGTCCTTTAATCTCTCCTCATATGTTTTCTGGTGCAAGCCCTGTATCATCTTAGTTGCCCTTCTCTGGACTGCCTCCACCCTGTCAATGTCCTTACGAAAGTGCGGCCTCCAGAACTGCACACAGTACTCGGAGGCCTTACTAGTGTTTTAAACAATGGCATCACCACCTCCCACCTTCTGCTAGTGATACCTCTGCCTATGCACCCTAGCATGCCACTGGCCCTCCCTGCAGCTTTTGTACTCTGCTTGGACACGTTTAGGTCATCAGAAATGATAACCCCCCCAGGTCCCTTTCTTCTTGGGTGCTAATCACAACTTCCCCCCATATCCTGTAACTCTTCCCAAGGTTCCTTCATCCTAGGTGCATGATTTTGTACTTCTTAGAATTAAACCTCAGTTGCCAGACTTCAGACCATTTTTCAAGCTTCCCCGGGTCCCTCCTCATCATTTCCACCCTTCTGGGGTAGCCACCCTGTTGCAGATCTTGGTGTCATCTGCAAACAGGCATACCTTTCCTTTTTAGCCCTTCAGCAATGTCACTAATGAAGACATTGAACAGGACTGGCCCAAGGACAGATCCCTGTGGTACCCTGCTGGTCATCCCCCTCTCCACGACTTGGATCCCATTTACCGCCACCCTCTGCCTCCTGTCCGTTAGCCAGTTCGTAACCCAGCTTACCACCTTGTGCCCCATGCCCTGGCTACCCATCTTGTTATCCAATCTCCTGCGTGGGACAGTGTCGTAGGCCTTGCTGAAATTGAGGTAGGCGATGTCCACCGCCCCTCGTTTTACTTCCTTCATCACCCAGTTAAAGTCTATCAGATTTGACTGATACAACTTTCCTGCTGTGAATCCATGTTGACTTGGCTCCTGGGCTCCGTTGGATTCTAAGTGTGTCACTATTCTTTCCTTGAGCAGTGCCTCCATGATCTTACCCAGTACTGAGGTGAGGCCGACCAGCCTATAGTTCCCAGCCTCCTTGCTGCTCCTGCCTTTGTGTAGAGGGACAACCTGCACCCTCTTCCAGTCCTCTGGGACCACTCCTGTGTTGAGTGGCTCGGTGAACATGGCTGCCAGAGGTGCTGCTAGCTCTCTTCGCAGCTTGTTTAATATCCTTGGGTGTATGCCATCTGGCCCCATTGCTTTGTATACCTTCAGTTTCGTGAGCTCCTCCAGGACTCTCTTTGCTGTGAATGGACTGGTGTCGGCACAGGGTCATAACCTCAAATGACAGAACAAGTGCGGCAATGTGTCATGCTGTAAAATTCAGCGGGTGCATTGCTGGTATAAAAGGCTGCTGCCAAAAGCATTTCAGCAAGAGGAACATGTGGTGTTTGTTTTGTTTTCTGCAGGGGGCTCTGCCACTGCACCCCACATTAGGGACTGCCCCCAACCCCCATTGGAAATAATCAGCTCCCGGAGGGTTAACACAGGGACAGGGGAGAACCCAGGACTGGGACAAAAAAAAACATAGTGTGGTTTCCAGAGAGTCTGGGAGCAGGTTTGAGCCCGGTCACAGATGCACAGCAACCTCCTGTACTGCCGTGGCTCATTCCACTGAGCCACGGTGGCAGCTTGGCGGACCGCCTCCCGAACGGAGGTGTTCAACTACATCACACTCGTCCTCCCTACCCACGTGCGACAGGGTACAAAACTGTGCACACCATATTTGTCTTGCGGGGTTTTGTGCCATATCGCACTAGTGCACTGCATGATGTATTCCGAGCGGTATTCCATGCGCAGTTCTATATGTGAGATATTGATTCGGTAGGACTGGGGTCCACCTCTCCTCCTCCCTTCTATTGGTTGCCCAACTGTGGTCCCTGACCCTGCCCTTCTTCAGGAAATACTGAACAGAAGTATATATTCAGTATTTCTGCCTTTTTTAGGTGTCCTTCCTTACAGTCTTCTTCCTCCCTTTTGGCTGTACAGTTCCCCCACCCCCCGTTTTCTTCTTTCTTTCAGTGTACCTGTAGAGATGTCTTGTCCCCTTTCTTTGCTGTCTGTGAGATCCTTCACTCCAGTCCATGCCTTTGTGCTCCTAACAGCCTCCCCGCTTCCTTTAGACACTCTGGGTACACCTCCCTGTCTTCTCCTGACTTGGGTCTCCTTATACTTCCTGAACCCCAACCTGTTAGCCCTTATTTTCTCTGTTGCTTCTTTCAGGAACCATAGTGGCTTCCTTCTTTTCTTGCCTTTGGATACCAACATGATGCATTGGTTAGTCACTTCCAGTATGGCTCCTTTTAGGTGCCCCCACTGCTCTTCAACCCCCCCCCCACCTCCCTCTTCTCTAGGGCAACTTTTATACATCTGCTCATTTCAGCAAAGTCTTCCTTTCTTCTGAAATCTAAAACCTTTGCCTTTGTGTGACTTGACTGAGTACCTGTCCCCATGGTAAACCACACTAAATGGTGGTCGCTGTACCCCAGTTGTCCTTCTACTCTGACATCTGCAGTTCTGTCCCCACTGGTCAGTACTAGGTCCAGAATCACCACGTCCCTGGTGGGATCAAGCACTAGCTGCCTGAGACCCAACCCCTGTAGGGAATCTAGGATGCAGCTGCAGAATAGGGTTGCTGGCTGCATAATCGAGCAGACTCGATAGACCAAATGGCCTTTTTCTGCTGGCAGTTTTCGTATGTTCGTACTGGCTGAAGCAACTGCCTGAGTGATCCAATCCAAGTTTGGCATATTGAAATCACCTAGCTGTAGAAATTCACTTTTAGTCACCATCTTGTGTATTTCATCCACTAGCTCCCTGCCCACTTCCTCCTCCTGTGCCGGAGGCCTGTAGATCACCCCTGTGCGTATTGCTGTGCTATTTCCAGGTTCAAGGGTGACCCACAGTGCCTCAGCCTCCCCCTGTCTGCCCTGCACTTCTGTCGCCTTTATACCCTCTCTGACATACAGGGCCACCCCCTCCACCCCTTTTTTACTCCCCCATCCCTCCTGAACAGCGCATAACCCGGTACATTTATGTCCCAACCACGATTTGCAGTGTACCATGTCTCTGTTATTGCTGCTATGTCCAGGTCTGCCTCTACAAACAAGGCTTCCAGGTCTGGTATTTTATTCCCCAGGCTGCGGGCATTAGTTACCATGGCCTTCCATGTCCTGCAGCCTCTACTCCCTCTGCTCCTGTTATTGCTCTCCTGCTTCTTCCCCCTGACTCAGTTATAGTTCTTATGTTGCCCTGATTTCTCTGCTCCTCCCTTTCCACCTGCCTCAGTTGTTCCTGTCATGAACTCATTTTCCTGCACTTCAGTTCTAGTTTCTGTATCTTGTAGGGGTGGGCTGTTTGAGTTTCTCTGCTCCCTCTCCCCTCCCCCAGCTAATGTAAATGCTTGTCAGTAAAGTGTTTAACTGTCCATTGAGGACTGCATTCCCCTTCCTGGACAGATGCAGTCCATCAGCACTATACAGGGCTCCATCGTTCCAGGTGGGTCCCCAGTCCCCAATGAAGCCATACCCCTTCTCGCTGCACCAGCCCTTCAGCCATGTGTTGAAGTTCCTGATATGGAGATTTCTGTCTCTCCCTGCCGTTGACTGGTAGCACCTCTGAGAATGTCATGGAGCTTGCTACCTTTCCTAGGCGCCCTCCTGACTCTCTGAAGTCTTCCTGTACCTGCTCCAAGCTAGTCCTGTCCTTGGATAGGTCATTTGTTCCTAGGTGAACAATGATCTCCAGTCCTCTCCTCCTTGCCACTGCTTCAACGATCCTCAGGATCTGCTCCCCCGCCCTCCGGGCTGTGCCTCCTGGAAGGCACTTGACCTCTCTCTTCTCCCTGCTATCTGTGCCCAGATCCAATCCCCATACAATTGAGTCTCCCAATAGGAGTAACCTGTTCTTCCTATGGGGTCCTCTACCTCCCGTCCCTGGGTCTCCATCCTGGTGGACCCTCACCTCCTCCCTGGTCTCAGGCTCTGGTTCCCTTGTGGTACTGTCCCGCTCCTCCAGTACGGTGCCAAGGTTCCTGAGCTTGACGGATGGGGGATGTGCCTCCCTGAACCCCCCTCAGCCAAACCTCCCCCAGAGCCCACCATGCTCCATCCTGCCATCTGCCTGGGCTGTTGCTGTGGCAGTGACTGGGGGCATGGTGGCCTCAGGGTGATGGTGAAGGTCCGCAGTGCTCCTGCCAGTTTGACCCGGAGACTGGCCACCTCAGCCCTCAGCCCAGAGAGGTGCTTGCACATGGGGCAACACCGCAGCTCCCAGAATTTTCTCCTGAAGACTGCTGCACCACACCCTGAGCACTGCACCACTCCCTGCATTTTTCTTTTCTTGTATAATACCCTTTTACACTGTGCCTTGACCCTTTTTTGTTTCTGTACCCCTTTTTTAATTGTTTTCTTCTCTCCCTGTTCCTCTCTTCCCTTTTGTCTTTTTTCTCCTCTGTCCCCTCTTAATGACTACTCCTTCTCTGTTCTATTGAAAGATATTTTCCTTTACCAGGTGGCTAGATGTGTAGCTGTATGTTCCACTGCTCTGCACCAAAGTAAGAAGTTGAGAGTTGTTACCCGGGTGAACGCTTATAAAGGTGGACCACCTCGGGGAGAGTGGGAATGGGGGAGGGTAGGGCAGGCCTAATCCCCCTGGAAGAGCTGTGGGGAGAAACTATCAGCCCATTCCACACGGATACACCACCAACTCCAACAACAAAAAACTAATCAGCTAGCACCCGAAACAAGGTAAAGCTGTGATTCACTTATTTAGTATAAACCTGTGTTTCCAAGGAAAACCTGTGCTCTGCCTGACTTGGTTCTCCGAGTGTGCTCTGTGGTAACCAGGACGGCTCTGGTCCCTCTGTACTCTTCAAAGTAGCTCTGCATGTGAGACTCGGCATTCCCCTCCTTCCCTCTCTGTTGGGCTGCTCCCTGAAAAGAGAAAAGTAACGGAAATAAAATGTGTGCTCTTGACAGCACAGTCGAGTCAGCATCTCAGGTTCATGTCTGCACTGTGCTGATGCCTCTTTTTCAGCTCAGGCTGTCTCCTTTTCAGCTCGCTCCATTTCCATCCTTATCCTTTCCAGATGGATTTCTGCCTCCGTCTGCAGCTTGTCCCATTCAGACTGCAGCCTCAGCTTTTCCAGTTCGGCATCACCTGTTCTTGGTTTGTCCTTTTGCAGTGGCTCCTGCTGCCTCTGCTGTGGTGGCTGCTGGGAGGCTGCTGCCTTTGCTGTGCCTGTGATTGCTTTGGGTGCTGCTGCTGCCTCTGCTGTGGTGGCTGCTGCCTCTGCTGTGGTGGCCTCTGTTGTGGTGGCTGCTGCCTCTGCTGTGGTAACTTCTGCCTTGCTGTGCCTGTGGTTGCTTTGGGGACTGCTGCTGCTGATGTTCAGGTGGCTGCTGCTGCCTCTGCTGTGCCTGTGGTTGCTTTAGGGACTGCTGTTGCATTTGCTGTGGTGGCTGATGCCTTTACTGTGCTTGTGGTTGCTTTAGGGGCTGCTGCTGCCTTTGCTATGGTAGCTGCTGTCTCTGCTGTGCCTGTGGTGGTTGTGGGGGCTGCTGTTGCCGCTGCTGTGGTGGCTGCTGCCTCTGCTGTGCCTGTGATTGCTTTGGAGGCTTCTGTAGCAGCCTGTGGTTGCTTTAGGGGCTGCTGCAGCTGTTCAGGTGACTGCTGCTGCCTCTGCTGTGGTGGCTGCTGCCTTTGCTGTGCCTGTGGTTGCTTTGGGAGCTGCTGCAGCTATTCAGGTGGCTGTTGCTGCTGCCTCTGCTGTGGTGGCTGCAGTTGCTTTGGGGGCTGCTGCTGTTCAGGTGGCGGTTGCTGCCTCTGCTATGGAGGCTGCTACCTCTGCTGTGGTGGTTGCTTCTGCTATGGTGGCTGCTGCCTCTGCTGTGCCTGCGATAGCTTTGGAGGCTACAGCTTTGGAGGCTACTGCTGTGGTGGCTGCTACCTCTGCTGTGGTGGTTGCCTCTGCTGTGCCTGCAATAGCTTTGGGGGCTACTGCTGTCTCTACTGTGGTGGCCGCTGCCTCTGCTGTGCCTGTGGTGGCTTTGGGGGCTGCTGTTGCCTCTGTTGTGGCTGCTGCCTCTGCTGTGCCTGTGGTTGCTTTAGGGGCTGCTGCCTTTGCGGTGGCGGCTGCTGCCTCTGCTGTGGTGGCTACTGTATTTGCTGTGCCTGTGGTTGCTTTGGGGACTGCTGCAGCTGTTCAGGTGACTGCTGCTGCTTTTGCTGTGCCTGTGGTTGCTTTGGGGGCTGTTGCTGCTGTTCAGGTGGCGGCTGCTGCCTCTGCTGTGCCTGCGGTTGCTTTAGAGGCTGTTGCTGCCTCTGCTGTGGTGGCTGCTGCCTCTGCTGTGCCTGCAGTTACTTTGGAGACTGCTGCCTCTGCTGTGGTGGCTGCTGCCTTTTCTGTGCCAGTGGTTGCTTTGGGGGCTTCTGCACTGGCTCTGTCTGCTCTGCACTGTCCTCCACAGTAAGTTCCCCCTCCTCATGGGTATCCTACTGGGTGGGGGGGACTCATCCTCGACCACGACTTGTGGCCTGAGGACTCCATTTTCTTCCTGGTTCTTTTTAAGCAGGGCCTCTGTGATCTGCCTTTTTACTAAGTGACTCATATTTAATGTCCTTTCTGGTGCACAAGTCTTGCAGTTCTGATCTTAACTTGTTATAATCAATTGGCACCTTCACTGCCATTATCTTAACCACTGACAGCACCCAAAAATAAAGATGAAAAGCAACAAAACAATTTTTCTTGTACACTTTGTTTTTTGGACTGGTTAGGCATTTTGTGCAACCTCTGATGGTTTACTGTAGATGTCTGTGTACACTGCCTAAGCACCCTTCAAGTAACCAACAAGTGCAGGGTGGTACTTGCACGCTTCACTCAAATCTCACATGCTGCCACCAGATGTGACAAATCCACCTATCTGTGTTCCAGCCAGCGTCCCTCTCGCAGCTGGCTGCCGAAGACCTTAACCCATGTTTGCCTCTGACTGTGACCTTGTGCCTACACTCGACCCTCTGCAAGGGTGGTGCACCCCGGACACCTTGACCCTCTGAGCCCAGTCACCAGTCCCCCTGGATCAAGCCGAGGCCAACTGCTCGAACCCCAAGTGAAGTGTGGGCTCTGTCTTATCAAGCTTCACTCCTCTCCATGTATCAGGAAGGAACATTTTTCACTAGATTTAGCGTGCCTTTCAGAACGATGGTTACCCCAGAAATTCACAAACTATACCCCTTTTACTTAACTGCACAACCAGTCTGTATATCGTACTAAATAAGAACTAGCTTGTTAAGACAGAGCCCACACTTCACTTGGGGTTCGAGTAGTCGGCCTCGGCTTGATCCAGGGGGACTGGTGACTGGGCTCAGAGGGTCAAGGTGTCCGGGGTGCACCATCCTTGCAGAGGGTCGAGTGTAGGCACAAGGTCACAGTCACATGAAGAGAGGATCACAGATGTAGAAGTGGGTAGCCATCTGGGAACTAGCGACCATCGAACAGTATGGTTCACAATAAACACAGCAATAGAGTCAAACCATACAAAGGCAAAAGTACTGGACTTCAGGAGGGCTGACTTTGCCAAATTGGGTGAGTGCCTAAGGAGTGGAAAGGAAAATGGGGACAGCCATCTGCACAGGTGTGGTCTATAGACCACCAGCCCAGGAGGAAGAAACAGATAGGGAGCTGATGCTAGCCATCCAAAGGATGGCAGACAAGGGTGAGGTAGTACTGGTTGGAGACTTCAGTATTCCAGACGTGGACTGGGCCATCCCAGCAGCAGCATCAACTAGGAGCAGATTTATCCTGGACTCCCTTCAGGGTGCCTTCCTCAAGCAACTGGTCATGGAACCAACTCGGCAGAAGGCAATACTGGACCTTGTGCTCACAAAGCAGGGACAGTGTGATGGGGTAGACAGTGGGGAGCACCTGGGAAACAGTGACCCTGCCAGTCATTGTGGTTTGAAATCACAGAAAGAGCAGGAACCAAACCACACAAAACATGTATCCTGGATTTTAGGGGGCAGACTTTGGGAAAATGGGGAGATACTTGAAAAGGGGCATTAAGGGAATGGGACCATGAATCGGGGTTGAGGAACAGTGGGCAGTATTTAAAATGGGATTACAAGAACAATAGAATTATGCATTAAGCAGGTTAGCAAGAGGAGAAGGAAGAGAAGACCATTATGGTTTTCCAAAGAGGTAGCAAAGAAAGTGAAAGCAAAAAGATTGCATTCAGGCAATACAAAAGACACAGGCAGAAGGGGATAGGGAGAAGTACCAGGAGAAGCAAAGGGAGGCAGGGAGGTCAGTAAGGGAAGCCAAAGCTCAGACAGAAGAACACATTGCAAAATCAGTGGGTAGAGGGGACAAAACCTTTACAGGTACATAAGTAAAAAAAGAAAGACAAAGGGAGGAATAGTGAGACTGGAGGGGGAGGATGGGGGCCGCGTGGAGGATGACAACAGTAAAGCTGACATATTGAACTGGTATTTCTGCTCAGTCTTTACTGAGGAAGAGGAGGGTAATGGGTCTGAAGGGAGTACAAGGGGTGAGAGAATGGTGCAGAAATGGACTACAAGTCCTTCTGCGAGAAAGGGTCCTGAAGGAACTGGAAGTAATAAGAGTTGGTAACAGCACTCCCAGGGTCCTTAAAGAACTAAGAGAGGTGGTGGCTGAACCTCTGGCTATCCTGTTTAGCTGATCACTGGAAACGGAGGTACCCAAAGACTGGAGGACAGCAGATGTAGTCCCTTATACAAAAAGGGGAACAAAGAGGAAGCAGGGAACTACAGACCAGTCAGCCCTCACCCTCGGTAGTGGGGAAGATCATGGAAGCACTCACTGAAGGAGAGATTGGTGGAATATCTGGTTGTCAATGGACTACAGGACCCAAGGCAGCATGGTTTCACCAGGGGAGGTCATGTCAGACCAACCTCGTTGAATTTTTTGACTGGGTGACTAGGGAGGTGGATCAGGGGAGGGCAGTGGACATGGCCTATCTGGACTTCAGCAATGGCCTGACACTGTGCCACATAGAAGACTATTACACAAACTGGGGAATATGGGTGTGGGCAGGACAGTGGTGTGGTGGGTAGGTAACTGGCTGGGTGGCAGGACACAGAGGGTGGTGGTTAATGGCTGTCACTCACAGAGGGAAGAGTGACCAGTGAGGTACCACAGGGATCAGTGCTGGAACCGGTCCTATTCAACATCTTCATCAGTGACATTGCACAGGACCTAGAAGGCAGAATTTCACTGTTCGCTGATGACACAAAGCTCTGTAACAGAGCAGACACACCAGAGGTATAGACAGAATGAGAAGGGACCTGCAGAAACTTGAAGAATGGTCAGGGTTTGGCAGTTGAAATTCAATACAAAGAAGTGAAGATAATGCATATGGGGACACAAAACCCTGGTACAATATATATCAGTTGGGGGTGAGATATAGCATGCACCAAGCAGGAAAGGGATCTTGGGGTTATCATCTCTGATGACCCTAAGGTAGGGAAACAGTGTGACAATGCAGCAGGTAAAGCAAATAGGATGCTGGGATGTATAGGCAGGGGCATCACCAGCAGGAAAAGGGAGGTCATAATTCCGCTATACAAGACACTAGTGAGGCCCCACCTGAGTACAGTGTACAGTTCTGGAGACCTTACCTCGAAGGACATAGACAGGGTAGAGAAGGTTCAGAGGAGGGCAACAAAGATGGTGCATGGATTGCATCACAAGTCCTATGAAGACAGGTTGAAGGAACTGAACATGCTATCCCTGGAGGAGAGGAGGGAGAGAGGGATATGACTGAGACATACAAGTATCTTACAGGAGGAACAGGGTGCAGGAAAACACTATTTTTAAGTGAAAAAAGATGTTCCAGGACTAGAGGGCATGAGATGAAGTTGGAGGAGGACGATTCAGAGGAAACATGAGAAAGAATTTCTTCACAGAACGGGTGGTGGACAAGTGGAACACCCTGCCAGAGGAAGTGGTGGGGGCTGAAACAATCACGGGATTTAAGAATGCATGGGATAGACATAAAGGAATTCTGGAGGTCAGGGGTAAGGGGCAACAGACTTCTAAGAAAACATAAACTGAACTTACAAGCTCAAATGGGCAGACTGGGTGGGCCATAGGCCCTTATCTGCCGACACTGTCTATGTATCTATGTAATGCACTAGCAAATGGGCAGGAAGGAGGGGTGGAAGAACAATGGGGAATAATAAAAACTGCCATCACAGAGGTAACAAGCCTTTGTGTGAAGCAAATAAAACGAAACGATGTAAGAAACCACTATGGTTCTCAAAGGGAGTGGCAGTGAAGGTTCAAGAGAAAAAGAAAGCATTCAGGAAGTACAAGGAATCACAGAAGGAGCAGGACAGAGAACTGTATGAGTTAAAGCAAAGGAAGCTGGGAAGGCAGTCAGAACAGAAGGCCCAAACTGAGGACAAGATAGCCAACCAGTTAAGAAGGGGATAAAACCTTTATAGGTACATCAGGGAGCTAAGGAAGACCAAGGGAGGAGGATAGGAGGCTTAATAAAGGGAGGGAGGGTGGGTGGGCAGAGGTGACTGTGAAAAGGCAGAGATACTAAACAAATATTTTTGCTCAGTATATACAAAGGAAGAGGGGGAGGTACCTAAAACAAACAGTAGAAACACTCTGGATACAGAAGTTGATACCAGCCCATTTACAGAAGAAAGGGTTCTGAAAGAACTCTTAAAACTGAAGGTGGACAAAGCAATGGGGCCTGATGGGATTCATCCCAGAATTCTAAAAGAACTAAGGGTAGAATTAGTGACACTACTGACTACCCTCTTTAACAAATCATGGGAGGATGGGGTGGTACCGAGACTGGAGGAGGGCAGATGTGATTCCCTTCACAAAAGTGGGAGCAAGGCAGAAGCAGGAAACTACAGATGTGTTAGTTTAACTTCAGTGGTAGGGAAAATGATGGAATCACTTCTGAAGGAAAGAATTGTCGAGTATCTAGAGGCCAGAGGGCACAGGACCCAAGGCAGCATGGATTCCGCGGAAGGTCATGCCAGACAAATCTGATAGATTTCTTTGACTGGGTACTAAAGTAGTAGATCAGGGAAGGGCTGTGGACATGGCCTACCTAGACTTTAGCAAAGCATTTGACACAGTCCACACAAAGATTAATATACAAGTTTGCCAGCCTGGGAGTGGGTCCCAAGATGACAGCCTGGGTAAAGAATTGGCTGCAAATAGGACACAGAGAGATAGTAAATGGAGTCCACTCTGAAGGGGTTACTAGTGTGGTACCGCAGAGGTTCAGTAGTAGGATCGTCCTCTCTAGTCTTTATAAGTGACATTGCAGAGGGACTGGAAGGAAAGTATGTCTCTTTGCAGATGACACAAAGATCTGCAACAGAGTTGATGCACAAGGTTGGGTGGAAAGGATGAGAAACGGACTTGGCAAGGTTAGAGGAATGGTCAAATGTATGGCAGCTTAGATTCAATGCTGAAGTGCAAGGTAATGCACCTGGGAAACAAAAACCAGGGAAGAGTACACAATGGGGGTGAGATACTAACAACAACAAAAATGGAAAGGGACCTGGGGTAGTCATATCAGATGACCTAAAGGTGGGCAAGCAATGTGAGAGAGGCAGCAAGGAGGGCTGGGGGATACTGGGATGCATGGGAGGCATCACCAGTGAAAACAGGAAGTTCTTATCCCTCTGTACAGACAGCTGGTGAGACCCCATCTGAATTACACGTGCAGTTCTGAGACCAATCTCCATAAAGACATAGACAGGATGGAAGCTGTCCAGAGGAGGGCAGCTAAAATGGTGCGGGTCTGCACCGGAAGACATATGAAGAGAGACTTAAGGAGCTTAATATGTGTAGCCTCGAGGAAAGGAGGAGAGTGAGACATGCTGGAAACTTTCAAGTACCTCAAGGGTATAAACAAAGTCCACAAGAGGGTAGCATCTTTCAAAAAGAGGTGTGAAAGAACAAGGGGCACAATTTGAAGATAGAGGGGGCGGCTCAGAGGTAATGTAAGGAAGTATTTTTTCACAGAGAGGGTTGTGGATGCATGGAACGGCCTTCCGGAGGAGGTTGTGGAGTCAAAAACAGTGGTGGAATTCAAGCATGCATGGGACAGTCATAAGGCAATTCTAAGGGGTGGGGGTAGGAAGAAGTAGGCTGCTGGTTAACTAGGATCTGCAGCTTATCCATTAGGTAGGGAAATGGGCAGACTGGGTGGGCCAAGCGGTCCTTATCTGCCATCAAATTCTATGTAAATGTTTGTCAACAGTTTCACTTATCCCAGGGTGGCATCCTGCCAATAGAGCTTCAGGAACAGATAACATTTATTACCCAAATGGCTGTCCTTGTAAACGCTGAGGACCATTTAGGCCACATGTGCAAACTTACATAATTTGACCTGGCTGACCTCCTGGTATTTTCTGGGACACTTTAACCAGTTTGCTTATTCATTGTATTAAGACCGTATATACAGTATTTATGACACAGTAGGTAAAATTTTTATTTTCTTAATTATCATTGTTGCAAAACTTATTGTGTAACTGTTTTAATTAATTTAAGTATTGCTATGTATGTCTTGTTGTGTTAGATGGCTTTGCTGTCTCCGGGTCGGACCTGAAAAAGGACTAGTCCAGTATCCCCACCCGGTTAACAAATTTATAAATAAAAAACTGTCACAGCATTTTGGGGTATTTTCAAAGTTCAATATATAGTCCGATGTTTTCCGTTTGGGCCAGTGCAGTATGACCATGGATGACCATCTGGTAAGGTGTTTTTACATAGTCCACAAAACAAACCCCTTTGATTGAGATGGGCCTTAAAAACATAGCATTGGAGTCAATGAACTAAGCATACATTCCAAGAACAAATCCCTTTCAGAGATTGTGGTCATTCCCCCCAAACAGCTCCCCCGTCCTCCATGTTATTCACGAAAATGTTCTCCTCACCTGTCTGAAAAATATTTATGTCCACCCTAAAGCCTATATTCGGGTTAATGGTTCATTATCCCAGCCAATACAAATACAAAGGGGAACCAGACAAAGGATGCCCCCTTTCCCCGTTACTTTTCACGCTCTAGATTGAGCCCTTGGCGGAAACCATATGGAGAAATGGACAGAGGGGGTCCCCATAGGTCAGAGGGAACACAAGTTAGCCATGTTCGCGGATGACATCCTTTTAACAGCTTTGTCCCCGGAGACATCCCTTCCGGCATTATGGGAGACCCTTGAACAATTTGAAGTGGTTTCGAGTTTCAAATTGAATATTTCAAAAACAGAACTCCAGCCACTATTTTTCACCCCATCCCAAACCCTTAAACATAAATATCCAATAAAATGGCACAGGGCAAAGTTTAAATATTTAGGAATTTATATTTCAAGTAACTTTTGGATAATTTGGAGTTGTTAAAATTATGAACCCCTCTCCATTCAAATTCAAACTGATTTAGCAAGATTGTCTAAGTTATATTTAAACTTTTTCAGAGGAATTGAGACCATTCGCATGATAGTTCTTCCAAAATTGTTATACCTGTTTCAGAATATCCCTACTTTCCCATCAAACTTTTATTTTAAATCCTGGGATAAAACTACATCGAACTTTATTTGGAACGGCCAGAGGCTGAGAATTAGAATGTCCCTACTGCAACTTCTGCTATCTCAAGGGGGGTGGTGCTAACCTGTTGAACTTGAAATTTTATGCAGTGGTAGCTTTCCTCAAAATAATAGTTTTGTGGTTATCCCCTACATATACATCCCTCTGGAAGGAACTAGAATTTGCAATAAATGACTTACATGATATTACCAAAATAGCCTTGGCCTCTGTAAATAAGCCAGCCATGCGAGACTTTACACCTTACACAGCCCAGATTTTAAAATTATGGTACAAGTTAAAACTAAACCGAGGTTTCAGGGAAACTTTCGTCTTCTATACACATGTTTCAGAGGATGAGAGATTTCTCCCTGCAACCCTGGATCAAAATTTCTCAAAATGGAGAAGATTGGGGCTCAATTTCTTTAAGCAAGTCCTCACAAGTTCAGGAATAATTCCTTTTGAAACTCTTAAAAAAAGCTGTGATCTTTCCAATAGTGATTTTTATAGATATACCCAGGTCAAAAATTATGTGGTACAACAAAGAGAAGTGGCCTCAAAAATCCCGGATCCCGTGCCAATGCTGTGGAGATTTCTGGGGGACTGCCTGGGTGGCTCCATTTGGGGCCATCTGGTGGGTCACCGATCTAAAATTATAAGAGAGGGAATGGGTGACTGATCAGTATCAATATTGAATAGTTAGTGTAAGGACCTGGAACTTGAGGTTTCTGAACAGGGGTGGTTGCAGGCATCTTTATTGGCTCATAGTCACCCATTCAACTAAATGGTGGGAATTTGCCTGAAAATGCCGGAGCAGATTTTTCCGCTCTCCGGCTGTTTTGACCAAGTACCTCCCCCTCTCATATGGTAGATGCTGGCGGAGATGTTCATGTAAGCTAGCAGAAATAGGTCACGTTTTCTAAACTTGTCCTTGGATAACACCCTTTTGGTGCACAATACAACAGGAAATTTGAGATTGCCTGGGGGTGATGGTTGAGCTTACTGCAGAAGTGGTATTACTATCTCTATTTTCACCCCATAGGCCAACATGGCACCAAACTTTATTTCCTATATACATTTTGGCAGCAAAGAAGGCCATTACTAGATGCTGGATGTCCCCCCATAAATCCTACAATTACTGACTGGAGGGGGGGTGGTATCTGAAATATATTACATGGAGGCCTTAGCGGCCAAACTACATAATAAGTACCCTACCTGGGAGGTATTCTGGAGACCCTGGGTGATGTATATGTCAAGGCAAGATCCAGACTTTATCCCTTAAGTTTTCTCCCCTTACAGCTTCGGCGGGGGGGGAGTGGGTTTGGAATGAAAGGGGTAAAGGAGGGGCTCTTCACTTCTGCAGTAGTTACCGTATAATATAAGAACCTAGAGAAATTAAATTTGGTAAATGATTGTAGGGGCTGTGATCAAGGAATATTTGAATATCAGCCAGAACTCAATGGTTAACAACTTTCAGGAGTTAGTTATATTTCTACATGTCTGATTAATTGCCATTAAAAATGTATCTATGTCATGGATGTATGGCCGTAATATCTGCTTGTTGTCACATCTACTGAATACAAATAAAATAAAAAAAAAAGAAAAAGAAAATGTTGTTCTCTATGATTCAGAGATCCGATATTAGTTAAGTAATAGTACTGCAGCAGTTTTCAAATGACTGTTAATCTCACCGCAACATTCCTAGATCTTAGCTTAGATCTCTTATGCACATAACACAAAATCTTATCGGTACAAGGAGATACTGCAGGACTTGAACATGTACACCATTGAGAAAAAGTAGGAAAGGGATTGGGTAGAAACAAAGGGGAGGGATGGCCACTTTGGCCAGTGCAGAGTAGTTAGGTAGGGAGAGCAGACTAGGCGGACCAACAGGCCTTTTTCTGCTGTCATTGTCTGTGTATCTGTGGTATTTCTTTTCCGATGGGATTTTTCTACCCATCCACGTTTGTCATTCAGGGATGTACCCTGGTCCCAGCAATGTCGCTTGTTTGGGCCTGTGTCTCCTGGCCATGGTAGGCCACAGACTCCCCCCATTACTCTGACCTCCATGTCAGGGGCTCCAAGTGAGGGGGGGTCCCCCCTCCCGGAGGCTTTGTCCACTGTGTGGACCTGGATCCAGCGCCGGCAGTCACTAGGAACCTGGGGAGCTGGGCGCCCAGCCCATCATTCAGACAGCCGTGGGGTTTTTCTCCCTTTTCTGGTCCCTCCCACCTCCCTGATGTGAGCACAGCCTCAATTGGCCCATGCGCACCTGCAGCACATCCCCTGTTGTGGGAACAAGCTCCCTGGCTCAGCCTCAGGAGTCGATATGGCACTGGAGCTTGCCATTTCCCTCCCCGATGTGAGTGCAGCCTCAGTTGGTCCCTGCGCACCCGCAGCACATCCCCTGGGGTGGGAGCAAGCTCCCTGGCTCAGCCACAGGGGTCGCAATGGCACTGAAGCTCGCTGTTTCCCTCCCCGATGTGAGTGCAGCTTCAGTTGGCCCTGCGTACCCGCAGCATGTCCCCTTGGGTGGGAGCAAGCTCCGTGGTTCAGCCTCGGGGGTGGCTGTGGTACTGGAGCTCGCCATTTCGTTCCCCGATGTGAGTGCAGCCTCAGTTGGCCCCTGCGCACCTGCCGCATGTCCCCTGGGGTGGGATCAAGCTCCCTGGCTCAGTCTCTGGGGTCGCTGTGGCAGTGGAGTTCTCAATTTCCCCTCCCTGATGTGACTGCAGCCTCATTTGGCCCCTGCGCACCCACAGCACATCCCCTGGGACAGGAGCAAGCTCCCAGGCTCAGCTTTGGGGGTCGCTACAGCACTGGAACTCACTGTGTACCCTCCCCGATGTGAGCACAGCCTCAGTTGGCCCCTGCGCACCCGCAGCATGTCCCCTTGGGTGGGAGCAAGCTTCCTGGCTCAGCTTTGGGGGTTGCCATGGCACTGAGCCAGCTGTACCCTTCCCGATGCTGAGTACAGTCTCTGTTGGCCCCCGCGCACCCACATCACGTCCTCTTGGGCGGAGCAAGCCCTTGGCTCAACCTTGGGTCTGCACGGCACTGGAGCTCACTGTGTACCTCCCGGCGGGAGCACAGCCTCAGTTGGCCCTCGCGCACCCGCAGCTTAGAAAATGGGCTTTTTTTTTCCTGGCATTTGATTGGCTAGTATCCTTGCCAGGGGGGTACATTAACTTTCAATAGATGCCCAGGAAATAAAAAGTACCAGCCCCAGTACCCCTTCACCCTCTCTAAAATCTTTGTGCCCACCCTGCCTCCTCATTGGCCAAAAGCACCTCAGTAAATTTGAAATCCACGCCATTTTTTTCCCTCGCTTAGCGAGAGATAACCCCCCCCCCACACACACACACACACACACACACACAGCCTAAGCTCAGCCTTTCCTCCAACCTGGCAGTTTCTCAAAGATGAAAAAAAAATACAGTTTCAGTGAAAAAACAACTCAGTTGTGGTGCAGTACAATACACTGAAAACCAGCACTGCTTCTGATGCCGCTCGCTGTAATGTACAGCTCCCAAAACAGTCCTCTAACAACTGAATCCCCCCCCTAAATGTGAAGCGCTATAAGGTAGAGGCCTATGACACTCCAGGCCATGCAGTGGCTGCAGTTTTGTATAATGTTGAGGCCTCTAGATTGAAATTTAACAAAAAGAATTAGAACAGACATTTTACATTTAAAGCAAGTACTGTTAGCTGCAACCTTCGGTCTAGAAAATATAGTGAACACACCAATGGGATTTCAACACATTTTATGTATTGTACCAGACAAGTCCAAGTAGAAATTACTAGCAGGCAAAGTCTTATAAAGTCAGAGTTACTGTTTTCACATTTCCTTTTCCCCCTTGCTCTCCTTCTCCTGTAGTTTTTGTGCAAAGTCTCTCCTAATGTCCTCTAGTTTATGGCCAGCTTCCGAGGGTCCCCATAGAGGAAAACTGTTCCCGAGTAGATGATTTTTGTAGTGAGCCAGGAGCTGCAGAACATTCAAAACCCCGAGCTCCCACAGCCCTGCTCACACTGTTTGAAAGCCACACTGCCATTGGCGGGTGGCATAACTATTACATACATACCTGCCAGCAGAAATAGGCCCTGTGATCTATCAAGTCTGCTTGAGTGCGCAGCTAGCGCCCCCTAGACCCCAGCTGCTCCACCCCTCCCCCTCACACCCATCCTGCAGTTTCTCATTACTACTTACCCAACCCCCCTCCCCGGTGTCCTCTCCCATGCCTTTTGTTTTAATATTCTTCATTTTTTATTGTTTTTTATATTGTTATATATGACAGCAGAAGTACATCTATACAGTATTGCTCTTTTGTCTTACAATACATAGAATGTTCTTCAGGTTGGCAATTCATGTTTCTACAACATCATTCTGTTATCTATCAAATGACACTAGATCAAAATTCATATCCTACAAAAACTGGTCACTTTCAAATAGCTCTATCAGGGAAACAAATGTTTCATCCAGAGGAGAGATATAGAAAACCCATGGCCTCCATTGGAGCTCAAATTGTGACCTCCTTCCAGCTCTAGAAGCTACTAGTCTCTCTAGATAGTATATCTCAGTCATCAATGAATGCCAATCAGAGAGGGTGGGTACTTTAGCCGTTCGCCATAGGCAAGTTATAACCTTTTTAGCTGCTGTCAGGTACAGGTATAACTTATTTTACTTGGTGGAACTTTTCCGTCTTCCCCAATATAAAGCAGAATCATCTGATTGGATAATTTAATTTCTGGTCCCACAATATTTTGTATGCTCTTTTCTATATCTAACCAGCATTGGGTAACTTTCGGACAAACGAAAAATATATGTGTTATATTTGCCATTTTTTTTCTCTCCACATTCTCTCCAACAAAGGCCATACCCCATAGATACAAATTTAGCAATTTTGTCAGGGGTATAAAAATATCTACTACGACATTTCCATATATATTCTGACCAGTATGATGACTGTGATACTCTCATCAAGTGAGGAATAGGTTCCAACCATTTCTCATAAGTTATCCG
Organism: Neoceratodus forsteri; assembly: GCA_016271365.2. Classification (NCBI taxonomy): domain Eukaryota; kingdom Metazoa; phylum Chordata; order Ceratodontiformes; family Ceratodontidae; genus Neoceratodus; species Neoceratodus forsteri. The sequence goes on from CM028138.1 coordinate 659,496,439, forward strand.
AGTCCCTAATTCTCTATTCTTTCTCCCCAAGATATCCTCAGTGGATTCCTTCCAAAAATCTCTTATTGCTTTATATATTTGTCCAATTAAATTAATTTGTTCCCCGCCTTCTATAGCGTCCCTAAAAATGGACATCAACATAGGTATGAGAGAGGGCAGAGTATTTAATGCTAATTCTTTCTGTATAAATGTCTGAATCTGTAAATATGTATAATGATGTGTATGGGGGAGTTGATATTTTGCTTGTAGTGTGGCAAAAGGCAGTACTCCATTCACATCCAGGTATTGATATAACAAAAGCAGACCTTTTTTCTGCCATTCTTGATGGACCCGAACAGTACCCATCTCCAAAGATACACTTTCTGTACCTATTAGTTTAAAATAACCGAAAACTTAAGTTAATGTAGTAGACGTCCTTATCTCATACCAAGCCTTTAACGTATAACGGGTTCCAAATGTAAAGTTTTGTAACTGTGGAGAAGAATTTTGGGGGGCAAATATAATAGGGATAATGTTTACTAGATCATTTAGTATAAATTCAGTACATTTCCATGGTTTCTCTACCTGAGGATTCAGCCATGTCATCACTATTTTACATGAACTGCCTTATGGTAATCCCTAAGGTTTGGAAGATTACAACCCCCCCTTTGCCACTGGCAACTGTAACAGAGACCGTCTGACCCTTGGCTGTTGCCCAGCCCATACAAACCTCGAAAAAATTCTAGTCCAGGATGCAAAGTAGAATTGTGATGGAATAATCGGTAAAATCTGGAAATAATATATCTTAGGAAATAAGGTCATCCAAATAGCTTGTATTCGAGCTTAAAAACATAATACCTGATGTGTCCAGTTCCCAACTAAATTCTCTATCTCTATCAATAGAGGCTCTAAATTAAACAGTTCCAAATGTTCCAGTTTCTGGGGAAAATTTACCCCCAAATATTTAATCTTATTATTTCTCCATTTCAGAGGTATCTGGTTCTTCAGAGACTGAGAGGGGGTGAAATTTAAAGATAATAACTCTGTTTTTTGTATATTTGTTTTGTATCCGGCTATTTCTGAAAACTTATCTATCACTTGTAAGGTAGCAGGAACGGACTTTTCAGGTTCTAGGAGTGTTAATACGTCATCTGCATATAATGATATAGTAAAATCCCTCCCTCCTAAAGGGACCCCCTGAATATTAGGATGTTGCCATATGGCTTCAACCAATGGCTCAATGTATATGGCAAACAGTAAGGGGGAAAGTGGGCAGCCCTGTTTAGTTCCCCTTCCCAGCTGTATCATTGAAGATAACTGTCCATTCACTTTAACATATGCCTTCAGAGAGGTATAAATTCTCTGTATCATGCTAGACAATTCCCCAGGAAATCCAAACTTGAGTAAAGTTTCCCATAAAAAAGGCCAACTGACGTGATCAAAAGCTTTGTCTGCGTCGAGGCTGAGCAACACTGCCGTGACTCTGTCTCTGATTTAAGTGGTCCAACAAATGGATCATTCTGTGTATTTTATCTGTGGTTTCTCTGGCTCGAATGAACCCAGATTGATCTGAATTAATCAAATAGGGTAACAATTCCTCTAATCTATGTGCCCATATGGACATAAATAACTTGTAGTCCACGTTTAGTATGGATATTGGCCTATATGAAGTAGTTAATTCTGCTGGTTTGCCTACTTTTAAGATAGGTAAAATATTAGTGTAATCCCATGGTGGAGGAGGGGGACTCTCCTGTTGAATTTCTAAAAAGGCATTTAATAGTAAAGGAGTCAGTTGTTTATTAAAAGTCTTGTATCACTCAGACGGAAATCCGTCTGGGCCAGGGGTTTTTAATGATTTACTTTCTTTTATGGCACGTCTGACTTCCTCTGATCTGATAGGGGCTTTTAATCTGATTTCCATTTCCTTAGGTAGCATTCTTAATGTAAGGGGGGAAAATTCCTCGATTTTGTTAAATTCTGGACCTTGTGGTTTCTCATATAGCTGCCTATAATATTTCTGGAACAGTTGCAGTATCTGCTGTGAGTTAAGAGCTCTTGTTTTTCACTCCGGATCCACGAAATGTGTTACGATTGTGGCTGTCCTATGTCCCCTAAGCCTCGGGGCTAAATTTCTCGCCCCTTTTGGCACTCCCTCATACCTATATGTTTTTAAGTAAAATAATGCCTGTTGTGTTTTTTCGTCTAAAAGTTTCTGGAGCTCAGCCTTTGTCTGGTTAATTTGGGCTTGGGCCTCTGTGGTAATAGGGGTAAACTTTGTTTGTATTTCCCTTAATTTCTCATGTAATTCACCATATTTTGTTTCCTAATATCTCTTCTTGTATGCTGAATACGCAATTATCTCCTCCCTGATCACAACCTTCACAGTATCCCAAACTACTGTATTGGATGTCTCCTGGGACGAATTTTCTGCAATAACCTGAGCTATTTTTGAGTTAAAGCTGTCCCTAAAAGCTTTATCGTTTACAAAAGATGTATTCAGGTGCCACCCAGTGGATTTCTTTGGTATTTTAAAATCTAGCCTCAAAAATAGGGGAGAATGATCAGAAAGAAATGTAGGTCCTATAGTTAAATCTTGTAAACAGTCCAAATGTTTTTTTGAAATGAAAAAGTAGTCCAATCTTGAGTAGAAATTGTGTCTAGGGGAGAAAAACGTATATCCCCCGGAAGAGGATAAAAATGTCTCCATACATCGATGAGACCCAATGCCCTAAGTTGAGAAATAATCTTTGAGCTGATGTTAGCCTATATTTGGAAGGTGCAGAGGAGTCCAACCGAGGTGTCAAAGTTAAATTGATATCTCCCCCTATAATAAGGTAGCCGTGCATAATGTCTAGGAGCTTTGCAAAAAATCTTTTAAAAAAACAAACAGATGTAAGAGGGGGGAAAATACACATTCACTAACGTGACCTTTGTCCCATAAAGGTTACCTTTTAAGATTAAATACCTTCCCTCTGGGTCTACGCACTGTGTTTCTAAATGAAAATGAGAGGTCCTAGGTATTAAAATGGCTACTCCTAGTCGTTTCCATTTAGGAAAGGACGCATATACCCAAAACCTGCCCCCCTAATTCAATTTTGCATGTTCAGTATCTGTTAAGTGTGTTTCCTGGAGATAATAAAAATCACTGGGGTGTTTCTTGATATATTGGAACAGTCTGGCTCTTTTAATGGGGTTGTTAATATTCTGCCTGTCTGTCTTTGATTTGAAATGGGCTTCCCTGTAACGTCTGGAGATGCTTCCTCCTCCCCCCCCCCAATGCCCTTTTGAAAGTGCCTAGCATCCTACATGATACCACCTCCTCTGGGAGAGCATTCCATTTCGACACCATCCTTTCCGTGAAATAATGCCTGCTCATCTGTCTCCTAAATCTGCCCTCTCCAATCTTATTGTCAGGGGAGCGTGAATAACTACCTTCTTGTAAATGTAGTCTCCCTGCTGATTTAACCTTCTGTTGGAGCAAGTCCTGCATGTGTATTCTAGTGGTTGAGCCTAAAAAGGTACAGGGAATTTACGGGTTGTCCGGTCTTTGTCTGGAGGGATGTGGTACACTCGAACAATTGTTGTTTCAGCATTTATTTGAAAACGTTCAGAAATTAGTTACCCGAGGGTGTCCATCCCCTCTGAACCCTCTGGGATGCCCAAAGAATCTTATGTTGGACGCACATGCTCCATTCTCCAGGTACTCGAGTCTAGCTCGTAGCAATTTGTTCTCCATCAAGACCCCGGCCACTGCCACTTGTGATTTGTTAAATGTCTCATTCCATGTTTTGTGTTCTGTGTCCAGGGATTCCGCTTTAGTTTCCACCACCATTAGGCGAGCGTTCAAACCCTCCACCTTTTTGTCTAGCTGCCGAACTGCCTTTAGGACAGCTTTAACAGTGGTCTCCCGTCCAGAACCCTTCTGTTTACGTTGGTTAGCTGGCCGGTTTTGCTCCCGGTCGTTGGCGGGGCCGGGGCTTTTCCTTTCCCGGAGTCCTTTGGTTGCACATTTTTAGGTCTACCCATAGTCGAAATGCCTCCAGACTTCATTTTTTGGTATCTAAGCTACTGTACTGTGGAATGGTGTTTAATTTTAAATTGGAAGGATTATTAAAAGTTGAAAAGAATAACATTCAAAAATAGTCTAGGCAAGAGCTGTCAAGGAAGTGTCTGTTCATGTCGGCTGCTAGCCACACCCCTGCATTGTGTTTTCTTACGGTTACGGGGAGCTGTGTAGGGTACAAACTTGTGCTGGGGCTCTGTATCTACTGAAGAAGTTGGTACCTGTGTACTGTGTTGGGATATTTGGTAGATATAGGGAGTTGTGTAGTGTAAGAACCTCTGCACCTACAGATGACACTTGTTCTTATACGTTGCATATACAGAAACCAGCTCTGGCAGTAGGTTCTGTTTATTTGTAAATGTAGAGTTCTCTTTGTGTGTGCTTTTGAACAAGATGTGTCATAGTAACTCTATATTTATTTAATGGGTTGCATTTTTTTCCCCATACAAAGAGCCGTGTATTAAATGCCATAATACACGAGTGTTAATTACGTCAAACTACACAGCTCTTTGTGTGAGAGTGTTGGCGGTTCCCCGAGAACAGCAAACGGTCGGGATCCATGGTGTGGGCTAACATTGCCCTGTTTGTTTTTTTTGTTTTTTTTTATTTTAAAAATAAAGTTTCGATCCCTTGTTGGCGGCCTCCACAAGCGGAGCCGCATCCTCACAGTCTGCGTCGGGCCAGCCGAGAGAGGAGCGTTGAGAGCAGCAAGGCCCCCCAAGTCATCCCTCCTACTGCTTGTCTCCAGTGCCTGTCTCCAACCAGCATCTCTCGACTCCTCCTCCTCTAACTTTTCCGCGGGGCTGTAAGTCGACGGTAGTACCACTGGCCAGGTGCTGATCGTCTGAATCTAAATACATTTTAAAAAGGTTTGTTTTCTGCACTGCAGAGCGTATGGAGGGGCAGACGGGAGTCTTTTTTTTTTTTTTTTTTTCTTCTCTGGCTCACAGTTTAAAATCTAATGCAGCGAAAAAATGTGACCCCTCAACTAAATAAAACAAAGTATGGGGTGCAGTGTGAAAAACACGAATTTTACACACACCCTTGTTGGATGGCTGCATAAACCCCTCGGGCTTCGCCCTCAGGGTTTATGTGCCATCCAAAAAATCGGGTGTGAGTAAAATTCTCGTTACACACTGCTCCCCATACTTTATTCTATATGTCACACTATTTTCCACAGATGATGATTTATTACTAAAAAAAACACAGTATCATTACTATTATCACACGGCAGGACATACTGTGACAAACCTTCTTGACTTTCTCATTTCTCCTGCTCCGGCAGTGTGCCCTCTCCAAGTGTGGCTGAGATTCCGGATTCTCCACATTCCCCCAAGCAGATTTTTGCTTATTTATTTGCGAACCAGGTGGATGCACCGGTCCCAAGGACTGTACAGGCATGACCCAGCCAGGCCGTCGAGATGGCACATAATCGTGAACAGTAAAAAGCACATGCAAGTCCAGAAGTGTTAGCATGGTACCATGCAGTCGACAGAGTTCAGCACTGAGTGTTAAAGTTGCCAGACAGTAACTACAGAAGTAACAGTACGGGATGCAGTTCATGCGACAAGGTTATGCAAGAGAGATCCTGGCAATAAATAACGACTGCAGACAGTTTACAGAATACTTGTTTTATTTTTATTTAAACTTTTGTTAACTAGGTAAGTGTTATGAGCCAAGGCTCATTTTCAAACACGACCCGGGACCGTAAAATACAGTCAAGATGTTACAAACAATAAGGTCACACACAATATACAAAACAAACACAAAGATACTGACACAAGAAAGAACACCCCAGCAGGACTTGTTAAAACCAGACTGTGAAATCGCTGAATCTCTGTGTCAGGGTGGCATTGACAAGCACAGACTGCTGTGAGGGCAGTCCTGTAGTGCAGTTTGAAAAGAAAGTTTGTCTCTAGAGTTGAGGGAAATTAGCAGGTTGCTCCAGTGCCTAGGAGCGTCGGAAAAGGCTTCAAACAACATGAAGTCTTGCTATATTATGACAATTGCAGTTTGTCCCACCATTAGAACTGCTCCGGAGGTGAAAGAGTTAACTCCCATTCTAAGAATGGAACTTGGAGCACGAGCTCGGTTAGAGAAGCTCTGTCTGGGTTATTTCAAACCCAAACCGTCAGATTCTTTACTCCGCCTCACTGAACAGTCGCTCCGGAGATTTCTCCTACTGCTCGGTTCATTTCTCGGTTTAAACAGTGTTTTCTCGGTTCAAATCAACCGAGAATATTATTATTTTAACCGCAAAACCATTCGGTTCAAGCTCTGTCTGTGGTATCGTAAGTAATTTCAGTTTATTTTCTGTGTGGAACTTGTAAATGTTATCGGTTCGGTTTTGAACCGATCAGCTTTTTAAAACTTGAATTGAAGGTTTTAGAGTGTGGTTCCGGTTCTTATGGGATTCTAAAAAGCAGTTTCATTACGTTTTTCAAGACCAATGTACGGTTAGGAACCGATAAGGGTGTCTTCGCCTAACTCTGCCGTTTAAAAGGGCAAGTTTTTGGTTAGCTGGCATTATGTCTGAAACCTAAAAGAAAAACTGGCCCATTTGGTTTCAACACTGTGATGCCTGTGGGGAAGTCTTTGCCAAGGCTGACCCACACCACATTGTATATTGTCTGGGGTTTGACCACCTCAATTCAGTCTGCCAGATTTGTAAAATTTCCTGCAGCCACCCTGGATAAGAGAGTTGGCAGGCTCAGGGCGAGGCCAAAAGTCCGCTGACCCGGATGGCCAGCCCGGTTGGTGCCAGCGAGACAGGAAAGTGCCCTCTGACCGGGCGAGACTTCCTCGGGCACACGTAAAGCTGGCTCGGAGGAGCCAGTTCCAGTAAAGAAAACAAGAAAATCAGCAGGTGTGGAGCCCAAAATTCATTCTCCAACTGCTGCAGAGATAGCAAGAGCTATTCAGATTGTCCAGTCACTTTCTTCGGTTCCGTCCGAACCGCCACTGTCTGGTAAAAGGTCGGTTCCACCGGTTCAGGAATATGTTGTTGAAGAATTTTATGAACCAGAGGAGGGGGAGGATGATTGTGAACAGTATGAATGTGACTTTGAGGGTCTGGGTGTGCCCATTGAACCGGACATCTCCCCAGACAGACCTTTAGAATCTCCCCCTTTGCTTTCTGAGTCCCCCTCTCACTTTATGTTTTACAAAAAAGTTGCTGAAACCCTCCAGCTTCCATTGGAGGAAGCTGTGGATGAACAAGAGGAACCTGATTTTGTAGAAATTATGGATATTCCAGAGTCTAGGAGATTGTCTATTCCCTTGCATAAATCATTTAGGAAACAGACAATAAAGATTTTAAAAACTCCTAATTCTGTGCCTCCTGTGGACAAAAAGATGGACAGGAGGTACACTCTGTCAGGTCCTGATACAGAATTCCTTTCACAGCAATGCAGTCATGTTGGTGTGGTTCAGGCTGCAGCCTGTGATAAAGCTAATATTCGTTTGGCTTCACATCCTCCTGACAAGGATTCCAGGAAGATTGATGCCATGGCTAAAAAACAATACATGGCAGCGTCCTTGGGACTCGGGCAAGCAAATTACACGGCTTATGTAGCAAGGTATCAGAAATTAGATGGGACACTGTCATGGCCTTGGCCAAACAGGCCTCTGGCCAGCTTGCTAGTGAGCTGGAACAGTTGGCTGCTGATGGCATTGAGGCATCTAAGGTGCAGTTTCATGCTGCTGTGGATTTTAATGATGTATCCTCTAGAGTCATGGCTACGTCTGTAGCTTTTTGCAGGTTGGCCTGGCTCAGGTGTACTAGCTTGTCACAGGATACCCAGACTAAGGCTATGGATTTTCCTGTGGTTGGAAATTCTCTGTTTGGGGAGCAGACAATTATATGAAGAAAATGGATGAATATAGGACTATCTATAAGAGTGCTCAGGCTAAGGAGCGGCAAGCCACTCCTCAGAGGCAGGCCCCCAGGGGTAGAGGTAGGCCTTTTCACAGGCCTTTTTACCAAACCCAGGCCTCCTCTGCTTATGCTCAGAGGGGGTTCTTCAGAGGGAGAGGCAGGCGGGTGTGGGCAGGCCTGCTCCACCCCTCAGCCTAAAGCACCTGCCAAACAAACACCCTGATGGGGTGCCCAGGGCCGATTCTCCTTTACCTGTAGGGGGCAGGTTGGCTTACTTCATTAAGAACTGGGTGTCTCTAACTTCAGACAAGTGGGTCCTGGAAGTAGTAAGCCAGGGTCTGGTTCTCAGCTTCAAAAAGTTCCCAAAGATGAGAATCAGGTCTTTCCCACCTGCAAACTCTTTAGAGACCTTTGCTTTAGAAACAGAAGTCTCAACCCTCTGGGCTCTCAGAGCTGTAGAAAGGGTTTCTCCCCTACACCAGGGCAAGGGTCTGTACTCCAGATATTTCCTTACCCCAAAAAAGACAGGAGAATGGCGGCCCATTTTAGACCTGCGATATCTGAACAAACACCTTTTGAAACCAAAGTTCAAAATGGTAACTCTGGCAATGATTTACCTCTCTAAGGCCAGGGACTGGCTAGCCTCCTGGACCTCAAGGATGCCTATTTTCATGTCCTAATCAGAAGCTCCCACTGAAAGTACCTCCGATTCGAACTGCCCTCAGGTCACTACCAGTTCAGAGCAATGCCCTTCGGCCTCACCTCTGCCCCAAGGGTATTCACAAAATGTCTGGCAGTAGCAGTGGCTCATTTAAGAAGGCAAAGGATTGCTGTCTTTCCCTATCTGGACGACTGGCTCATTGTAGGCCAGTCCCAGAACAGGTAAGATCTCACCTGCAAGTTACCCAGCAGCTGCTCTTCTCCCTGGGCTTCTTGCTCAATCTTCCAAAATCAGTTCTGGAACCAGTTCAGGTGCTCACCTTCATAGGTGCAGAATTGGACACAAAGCAGGCCAGAGCCTTCCTACCCTTAGAGAGGGTAAGGACCTTGGTGGCTCTGGCTTCCTCCTTCACTCTGCAGGTCTCTCGACCAGCAATACACTTTTTGCAGCTCCTGGGGCACATGGCTGCATCCACAGCTGTAGTGCAAGGAGCAAGATTTCAGATGAGGGACATTCAGTTTCACTTGAGAGCCTTTTGGTCTCAGAGAAGAGACCCCCTTTCCAAGTTGGTCCCAGTGACCCAAACCCTGATCCAGGCCCTCCAGTGGTGGCAGGATCAGAGCAATTTAAGACTGGGGGTCCCCTTCATTCCTCTGTCTCACTCCTTGACCCTCACTACGGATGCTTCCCTCCTGGGGTGGGAGCTCACATGGCGACCTCTCCACTCAGGGAGTGTGGTCCCTCAGGAATCTCTGCTCCACATCAATTTGCTTGGAACTCAGAGCTGTCTTTTAGCACTTCAAGTGTTTTCTCGTCTGTTCAGAACAAAGTGGTACAAGTCAGAATAGACAACACCACAACAATGTGGTACATCAACAAGCAGGGGGCACTTGGTCTTGGCCTTGTGCACCGAGGCAATGAAGTTGTGGTCTCTGGCCTATTCCCTGAACACTTCCTCATAGCAGTTCACCTTCCAGGGAAGGACAATGTTCTAGCAGATGCTCTCAGCAGGATTTCCCAGGGCCATCACGAATGGTCTCTGGATCCTCAAGTACTGGGGATAGTTTTGCCAGATGGGGCACCCTCAGATAGATCTTTTTCAGCCCCAGACAATCACCAACTTCCACTGTTCTGTTGCAGGCCCCCAGTGTTGGGCTCAATCCCCCTGGATGCCTTTCTCCTAGATTGGGAAGGGAAGTTTCTTTATGCCTTTCCCCCCTTCCCTCTCCTATTCAAGGTGCTAGTCAAAATCAGATCCCAGCCTTGCAGGGTGATTCTGATTGCCCCAGATTGGGCCAGGCAGCCCTGGTACCCACTCCTTCTGTCACTAGCAGTCCATCTTCCCCTGTGTCTCCCCAGGAATCACAACCTGTTAACCTGTGCACAGGGGAGAGTTTGGTATCCGAATCTCAAATCCCTCAACCTCAAGGCCTGGCTCTTGAGGAGTTAGAATTTGCTGACCTGCACCTTTCTCAGGGTGTTCTTGAAATCCTAAAGGCTTCTAGGAAGCCTTCCACTAGGGCTACTTACAATTCTAAGTGGAAAAGGTTTTCCATTTGGTGTTCTGGGAAACATATTTCCCTGGAATCTGCTGATTTGCCCATTGTTTTGGACTATATGGTCCACCTTAATTCCTTGGGACTGAGACCAGCTACCCTGAAAGTACATTTGGCAACTGTCTCTGCTTTTGTTTCAGCAGGAAAGCCCTCCTCTCTTTCCGCTCACCCTGTATTTTCCAAGTTTTTTAAAGGATTACTTCATTCTAATCCACCTTTTAGGGATCCGGCCCCTGCCTGGGACCTTAATGTTTGTATTGCCCAGTTAATGCAACCTCCTTTTGAACCTCTGTCTTCTGCAGAGCTTAAGTACTTAACTTGGAAAACTGTTTTCCTAGTGGCTATCACTTCTGCCAGGCGCATAAGTGAGTTGCAAGCTCTGTCAGTAGAAACTGACTTTATTTCTTTCCACAGGGATAAGGTAGTCCTCAGGACTAACAGGAAGTTTTTGCCTAAGGTGGTTTCAGATTTCCATCTTAATCAATCTCCTGTCCAGTGTTTTTCACTGAACATTCCTCCTCTGGCGAGAGGAGATTGCACAGTTTAGATGTTAAGAGGGCCCTAAGTTACTATATAGAACGTACCAAGGGTCACAGGTTCGAATCCCTCCAACTTTTTCTCCCTTATGATGAGGTCGGAAAAGGGAGACCTGCCACTAAGAGATCAGTTGCCAGGTGGATTGTCTCTTGTATCCAATTTTGTTATCAGAAACTGGGGAAAGTTCCCCCTTCTGGCCTGAGGGCTCATTCTACCAGAGGTACAGCAGCGTCTCTAGCTGCTGCCAGGGACATCCCTATCTTAGAGATATGTCAAGCAGCTACCTGGAAAACGGTACACACTTTCACCAAGCATTACTCCCTGGATGTCCAGGCCAGGAGAGATGCTCGGTTTGGCACAGCTGTGCTTCAGAGCCTATTCCCTAAGTAGGTTCTGTCCCTCCTCCATGGAGGTACTGCTGTGTAGTCTGCAATTGTCATAATATAGCAAGACTTCATGTTGTTTGAAGAAAAAATTACTCACCTTAGTAATGTTGTTTCTTCTAATGGAGTCTTGCTATATTATGACCTCCCCCCCAACCTGCCCCTCTCAGAACTTCTACTTGGGTATGGGGTGGGCAGCCTAGTGTGGGCGCTAGTTATGCCCATTATATGTTTTCCACCCCTTCTTGGGGTTTTGGGGTGTGATGTTTTTATTTTATGTCATATTATTGCTTATATTATATTATTACTTCTGGTCCCCTGACTTGAGTCTTTGTGTTGGGACCAGGAGTATGTGTTAATAGTCAGGTAGCCAGTTGGCTAGTGTAGGTTACAGCTTCCACACAGACCTTAGTGAGTTTTGCTCGTAAAGATCTGACGGTTTGGGTTTGAAATAACCCAGACAGAGCTTCTCTAACCGAGCTCGAGCTCCAAGTTCCATTCTTAGAATGTGAGTTAACTCTTTCACCTCCGGAGCAGTTCTAATGGTGGGACAAACTGCAATTGTCATAATATAGCAAGACTCCATTAGAAGAAACAACATTACTAAGGTGAGTAATTTTTTCTTTTGCCCCATGCAGGAGGCAGCCTGGGGATACTCTAGGAGATGATCCAAGTCTACGGGGACCACGCTTGGGATTGAAGAGGAATGACGGTATGGGGGCATCAACGCTTATTATCCAGAAATGTGAAGTGCTTCAGCTTGTAGTGAACATATAGAGAATAATGTGTGGGCAATTGTACACGATCCATTGAGGGGCTGAGATGACAGTATATGAACCTTCGGAGCAAAGCTTGAGAGATCCTTGCTGTCATTTCAGCCTCGAGGTGGAATTACATGCCGAGTTGTGTATGGGTGCCCACATTTTGTTTTATATAGCCTGTGGTTTTATACACAGGAGTCACAGAAGCAACTCCCCAACCCCTCCAAAAAAGCAAAAACAAAAAAAAGTGGCACTTTGTCATTCTGTTCTGTGAACGAAATTAAATTGACAAACTTTTGCAAGTTCAAAGGTATACCTTTGAGCACTGGGTAGTTAGTAAGCTGCCAGGGGTGGGGTGAGTGAGGAATTTAAAATGTTATGACCTTTGAACTGTGCTGAACAACTGTTTGGAATGTACTCGACAACACTTTGGAATGCACATAGCCAGTTAGAATGTGCACAGTAAGTATTTTGAGCAGGCTGATTTTTGTACAGAACAAAGGCTAACCATATACTGTAATCTATTTCAATATTTTTATATCTAAATATCACAATACCCTAAACTTCATATCCTGACATGCCTGGTTTGGATCCAAAGTGGAGTCATGCACCATGAATGCAGAGGAGTTTCCTTTGTACTACATCAGGGTTATCTTGTAATCAGCCGTGGGGCACCAGAGTTGTTTAGTTATGTTTTTGTCCAACGGCTAAGTGCAGTCGGCTAAGTATAGTTGCTTATTTTCAGACACTACCTGGACAAATGGACGAGCAGATACGAAGTTCACAGTGAACATTCGATTATATTTAGCAGATGTAATTTTGACACTGGTCTGAACTGCTGATGCTTCACAGTAGTTCCTGCAAATATGAAAGCCAGAAACATAGAATTTACCAGCAGAAAAGGTCTGTTTGTCCCACCCTGTCTGCCCAGATGTTCCTTGCCTACTATGTCTCTGCAGACCTTAACTGGTCTCCAGCGACCCTCCCATCCTGTTTACTAATATTCCCCTACGTCTGTCCCACGCATGCTTGAAGTTCCCTACTGTTTTCACCTCCACCACTTCCACTGGCAGTCTGTTCCAGGCATCTGCTACTCTTTTAGTGACGTAGTAATTCCTCTCATCTGTCTTAATCCCCTTCCCTCCAGCTTCATCGCATGCGCTCTGGTCCTGGTGCTCTGTCTCGTTTGAAAGAGACTCCCTTCCTGTGTTCTGTTTACCCCTATGAGGTACTTGTAGGTTTCCATCATGTCACCTCTCTCGCTGTTCTCTCTTCCAGGGTGCACATGTGAAGAACCCTCAGTCTTTCCTCTTCGGGGATAATATGGGTAACAGATTCAAGAATTTGAGTGCATAGAAGGAAAATAATTTGTGCTACTTGGTAAAACATGTCATCTTATAGTTTTTTTGTACGGGTAATGTATTTCTGTAAAAACATCAATGCATCAGTGTCCCCCCCCCCATACTTAGATCTGTGGTTTTGAAGTTTAAACTAGTTCCTGTTCTCTTGCAACACCCACCATGAAAATGAAACCTCTTGTTGTAGTGCTGTGCTACTTCCCATCAGAAACGTGTGCACTCACCATCCTAATCATCTTGAATGTACTGTTAAAAAGTTCTTTAAATAGATTTTGAAAGATTCGTTATGGTGACCATATTTATTGATTTGAGTCATTAAAGAGCTAGTCTGTTGCTGGCCCGTTGGGTAGCACTGTCGCTGTGCCTTGTGACGTGGACAGCCTGGGCTCAGGAACAAGCCGGAGTAGGCAGGGGCTGGCCGGGGGGGGGGGCATCAAACATCCCAGAGCACGCTGTCTTCCTCCAGGACTGGGTGGGTTTCCTTCCCTGCAGTGTGCTACCTGGGTGACCACAGGTGGCAGTGCAGTAGAGTACATCGTGGAAGGGACTGATGCCGGACGAGTATCTGGTGCGGAACGCATGCTCTGCATGCACATGTGCCTAACGCCTCCCCTGAGTGCCAGTACCAATGGGGTGGGAGGAAAGAAGAAAATGGCCCTACCACCTGGAAGACAGTGGACCTGGTGGGATCAAAGGAGGGCCGGTCCTGGTCTCTGTGCAACATGGTGAGGACTACACAGGGAGCCCTGTCGGGGGAGGGGGCCCTGATCCGAGGCAGCATGGAGGCAAGCCGTGGCACAGGAGATCCAAGATCCACCTTAGTCAGGCACCTTGGGATTCCCGAGGGAAGTCAGGTTGGTAAAGAGCAGGGGTGACTTGAAGTGGAGTGCAGGGGACATGAACTGGAGAGCAGGGGGATGTGAAGTAGAGCAGAGGGAACATGAAATAGAAAACGGGGGCAAGAAGTAGAGAGCAGGGGCATGGACTGTAGAGAGCAGGGGGCATGAAGTAGAGAGCAGGGGACAGGAAATAAGGGGCATGAAGTAGGGAGCATGAACTAGAAAGCGAGGGCAGTGAAACAGAGCGGGGGCATAAACTAGATAGTGAGGGCTATGAAACAGAGAGCAGGGGCATGAAGTAGAGAGCATGGTGACATGAAATAGAAAGCAGGGGGGCATGAAGTAGAGAGCTGGGGGCATGAAGTAGAGAGCTGGGGGGCACGATGTAGAGAGCCGAGGGCATGAAATGGAGAGTGAGGGCTATGAAACAGAGCGGGGCATGAACCAGAGAGCGATGGCTATGAAACAGAGCGGGGCATGAAGCAGAGAGTGGAGGGGCATGAAATAGCAAGGGGGCATGAAGTAGAGAGCCAGGGACATGAGATAGAGAGCAGGGGCATGGGATCTAAGTCGTGATTATTGTTTTCATTGTTCTCTATTGTACTGTCAAGTGATCTGTTAAAACTTTGTATTGTATAACAGGACAACTTTGTTAAATAGGACACTGGCTTAAAGTTTTATCCTGTCAAAAATTAAATTTTTAACTAACTTAACTAAGTAAAGAGTATGGCACATTAAATAGGGATCCGGGAGCATGAAATAGAGAGCAGGGGTGTGAAATAGAAAGCGGGGACATGGACATAGAGAGCAGGGGAATGAAATAGAGAGCGGGGGCATGAGGTAGAGAGCTGGGGCATTAAATAGGAGCCGGAGCATGAAGTAGAGAGTAGGGGCAAGAAGTAGAGAGTGAGGGGGCATAGGAAGTAGAGAGTGAGGGGGCATGAAGTAAAGAGCGAGGGGCATGAAGAAGCTGAGCAGCATGAAGTAGAGAGCTGGGGACATGGAAGTAGAGAGTTGGGGCATGAAATAGCAGGGACATGAAGTAGAGAGCCGGGGACATGAAGTACAGAGTCAGGCATGAAATAGAGAGCAGGGGACATGGAAGTAGAGAGCTGGGGCATGGAAATAGCAGGGGCATGAAGTAGAAAGCAGGGACTTGAAGTAGAGAGCGGAGAGGGACATGAAGTAGAGGCTGGGGGACATGAGTGAGAGTTGGGGGACATGAAGTAGAGACAGGGGCATGACATAGAAAATGGGGCATGAAGTAGAGAGCGGGGGGATGAAGAGAGTAGGGGCTAAATAAAAGGCAGGGTGGCATGAAGTAGAGAGCAGGGGATTAAGTTGAGAGCAGGGGAGAAGAAATAGAAAGCATGGGGGCATGAAATAGAAAGCAGGGGCATGGAAATAGAAAGCAGGGGGCATGAACTAGAGGCGGGTCATGGAAATGAGTGGGGGGCATGAGCTGGAAGCAGGGGTCATGAAGCTCCCACAGCCTCCACTGCATACTGTGTGACTCTGAGCAAGTCACTTACCTCCCAGTGCTCCCGGATCGCCCCTGAAATGGACACCTGTGCTTGGTGGCCTTACCCAGTTAACAAAGAATAAAATAAAAAAAAGTAGAGAGTAGGGGGCATGAAATAGAAAGCATGGGGACATGAAGGAGAGAGACTGGGGTCATGAAATAGAGGGGGCATGAAATAGCAGTGGAGCATGAAGTTGAGCGTGGGGACAAGAAATAGCAAGGGTTATGAAGTAGAGAGCGGGGGCATGAAATAGAGAGCAAGGGGCATGTATAGAGAGCAAGGGAGGCATGAAATAGTGGGGTATGAAGTAGAGAGCAGGACATGAAACAGAAAGCATCTGGTACGTAAGTAGAAAGCAGGAGGGCATGAAGTAGAGGCGGGAGGACATGAAGTGGGAAACAGGGGCCTGAAATAAAGGAACAAAGTGCATGAAATAGAAGGGCATGGAGAAAGCAGGGCGTGAGATAGAGAGCAGAGGGCATGAAATAGAAAGCAAGGGGATAAAATGCAGAGAGGGGAGGCATGAAATGGGGAGCAGGGGCATGAAGAGAGAACAGGGGGCATGAAGTAGAGAACAGGGGCATGAAGTAGAGAATAGGGGTATGAAGAGAGAGCAGGAGGGGGCATGAAGTAGAGAGCAGGGGGACTGCCAGGAAAGCAGGGGGCATGAGTAGGGAGCAGGGGGCTTTAAGGGGAGAGAGCCGGGGCAGTAGTGAGGCAGGGGGCAAGTAGGGAGCAGAGGGGTACAAGAGAGAGCAGGAGACATGGAAGTAGAGGCAGGGAACATGAAGTAGAGAGCAGGGGGACCCGGGACATGAAGTAGAGAGCAAGGGTAGAAACAGAGTAGGGGCATGAAGTAGAGCAGGGGAGCATGAAGTAGAGAGCAGGGGACATGAAGCAGAGAGTAGCCATTAAGTAGAGAGCAGGGGGCATGAAGTAGAGAGCACGGGACATCAACTAGAGAGTAGTGAGCATGAAATAGAGGATATTAACAACAAGAAAAAAAGCTAGACTATTGGGATTGCCCTGATGGTCCAGTTGTGTCGAGGCAGATGTCACATGGTGGTGCACCTCAATTGAAGAGGATTGACGGAGAACACCGGCACCACAGCGACCCCTGTGGCAGTGGTAGAGGGCCTGCTTCTGCCGCAGGATCAGCTGTGTTCCACTGAGGCCTAGGAGCTAGGCTCACTTCAGGGGAGTTGGAACGTAAAGGGAGAAAATCCCCACTTCCATCTGAATGACAGCCTGAGCATTGGAGATTCTCCTGGGTACTATACCTTCCAGTATTGGATCTGAACTGCCTCGGTTACGGGGCCAGTTATTTGTTGGGAGCATAGTCTGCTCAATCACTTTATTATTTACAAGAAAGTTGTTATTTGTGCAAAGTGTGGTGGACTAGTCTGTACAAGTGTGGGTAACTTTCTGTTTGTGCAGTCCCTCTGGAGGCCCTGCCACTGAGAGCAAGCCATAGGGATAACCGGAGGGCTACTGGGGTCCGGCAGAGCCAGAGGTTCCGGACCTGATGAGGTAGATCCCTGGCATCAGAGTGTCTTCCTGGTAAAACTTTTCAACAATAAACCACAATCACACAGGGTTAGATATAGACTCTCTCAGGGAGGAAATGGACAAGGAAATGATAGAAAGTATGATTAGAAATGGCAGGAAAGGGGGAGATATTGTGGATGGGTGATCGGAATATGCCAGATGTTAACTGGAGTGCAGTTGCAGCAGCCACTCTAAGAGTGGGAAGGCCTGGATGCCCTACAGGGGCATGCCTTAGACAACTAGTATTGGAACCCACTCGAGAGGGAGCAATTTTAGACCTGGTCCTCTCAAATGGAGATGGAGAGAGGATCACAGATGTAGAAGTGGGTAGCCATCTGGGAGCTAGCGACCACCTCAACAGTATGGTTCACACTA
Source organism: Neoceratodus forsteri (assembly GCA_016271365.2). Lineage (NCBI taxonomy): Eukaryota > Metazoa > Chordata > Ceratodontiformes > Ceratodontidae > Neoceratodus > Neoceratodus forsteri. The sequence goes on from CM028138.1 coordinate 659,513,899, forward strand.
AATACAGTATTAGAGTCAAGCCAAAGGCGAAAGTACTGGACTTCAGGAGGCTGACTTTTGCTAAAATGGGTGAGTGCCTAAGGAATGCACTTGGCAAATGGGTAGGAAGGAGGGTGGAAGAACAATGAGGAATAATAAAACTGCCATCACAGAGGTAACAAGCCTTGTGTGAAGCAAATAAAACAAAACAATGTAAGAACCACTATGGTTCTCAAAGGAAGTGGCAGTGAGGTTCACGAGAAAAGCATTCAGAAAGTACAAGGAATCACAGAAGGAGCAGGACAGAGAATTGTATCAGATTAAAGCAAAAGGAAGCTGGGAAGGCAGTCAGAACAGCAAAGGCCCAAACTGAGGAAAAGATAGCCAACTCAGTTAAGAAGGGGGATAAAACCTTTTTTAGGTACATCAGGGAGCGAAGGAAGACTAAGGGAGGGATAGTGAGGCTTAATAAAGGGGAGGGAGGTGGGCAGAGGGTGACACTGAAAAGGCAGAGATACTAAACAAATATTTTTGCTCAGTATTTACAAACGAAGAGGGGGAGGTACCTAAAACAAACAATAGAAACCCTCTGGATACAGAAGTTGATACCAGCCCATTTACAGAAGAAAGGGTTCTGAAAGAACTCTTAAAACTGAAGGTGGACAAAGCAATGGGGCCTGATGGGATTCATCCCAGAATTCTAAAAGAACTAAGAGTAGAACTAGTGACACCACTGACTACCCTCTTTAACAAATCATGGGAGGATGGGGTGGTACCTTGAGGACTGAGGAGGGTCGTGTGATCTCTTCACAAAAGTGAGTAGGGCAGAAGCAGGAAACAACAGACCAGTTAGTTTAATCTCAGAGATAGGGAAAATGATGGAATCACTCTGAAGGAAAGAATTGTGAGTACCTAGAGGCCAGAGGGCACAGGACCCAAGGCAGCATGGATTCACAGCAGGAAGGTCATGCCAGATGAATCTAAGATTTCTTTGACTGGGTGACCAAAGTAGTAGATCAGGAGGGCTGTGACATGGCCTACCTAGACTTTTAGCAAGGCATTTGACTCAGTCCCACACAGAAGATTAATATACAGGTTAGCCAGCCTGGGAGGGTCCCAAGATGATAGCCTGTAAAGAATTGTCTGAGAATAGGAACATAGGGTAACAGTAAATGGAGTCCACTCTGAAGAAAGGGGGTTACTAGTGGGGTGCCGCAGGGTTCAGTATTAGGACCGGGTCCTCTTTAATGTCTTGTGTTTACATTGCAGGGGACTGGAAGGAAAATGTATATTTTGCAGATGACACAAAGATCTGCAACAGAGTTGATGCACAAGGTGGGGTGGAAAGGATGAGACGGACTTGGCAAGGTTAGAGGAATGGTCAAATGTATGGCAGCTAGATTTAATGCTAAGATGTGCAGGTAATGCACCTGGGAAACAAAACCCAGGGGAATAGTACACAATGGGGAGTGAGATACCAACAACAACACAAATGGAAAGGGACCTGGGGTAGTCCTATCAGATGACTTAAAGGTGGGCAAGTATGTGAGAGGCAGTAAGGAGGACTGGGGATACTGGGATGCATAGGAGAGGCATCACCAGTAAAAAACAGGAAGTTGTTATCCTTCTGTACAGACAGCTGGTGAGACCCCATCTGGAGTACTGTGTGCAGTTCTGGAGACCCACCTCCGCAAGGACATAGACAAGATGGAAGCTGTCCAGAGGAGGGAATCTAAATGGTGCAGGGTCTGCAACCGAAGACATATGAAGAGAGACCAAAGGAGCTTAATATGTATAGCCCCGAGGAAAGGAGGAGAGGGGGACATGATAGAAAAACGCTCAGGCACCTCAAGGAATCAACAAAGTCCAAGAGGGTAGGCATCTTCAAAAAGATGAGGCAAGAACAAGGGGCATGAATTTGAAGATGGGGGGGCGTGCTCAGAGGTAATGTAAGGAAGTATTTTTTCACAGAGAGGGTTGTGATGCATGGAACGGCTCTTCGAGAGGTTGTGAGTCAAAAACAGTGATTGAATTCAAGCATGCATGGGACAGTCATAAGGCAATTCTAGAGGGTGGGGGTAGAAAGAAGTAGGCTGCTGGTTAACTAGGATCTGCAGGTTATCCATTAGGTAGGGAAATCGGCAGACTGGGTGGGCCAAGCGGTCCTTATCCACTGTCAAATTCTGTTTCTATGTAAATAAATATCCCTAGAGAATGGAGATGGATTCAGAAGGAAAACCTCTATAGCCTATTACAGTACCTGCAACTAATATCAGTTTGTAAAGCAGTTGATTATTATTCTGCCGCTGAGGTACTTTTTCTTTTCCCTTTGATGAATTAGAAGATTTTTTCCTTAATGGTAGTTGGTGTGATGTGAACAGTCTGCCAGCTGACATGGGGGGCACCAAGACTTTCAATGGGTTCAGACACTGCTGGGACAGAGTGAAGGGTACAGTGGTAGCGCAGGGTGATAGCAGTAGGATAGGGATCATGGCGGTGGATAGTGTGGGTTAGAACCCTGTATGAACAATAAGTCCCAGGTTTGTTAGGGTTTTATCGGCAGACTGGTGGACCAGTGGTCTCTTTCTGCCGTCATTGTGTTTGTCTGACGAGCACTCTTCCGTTCAGCTGAGGTGCCTAGCTGTGTTTCTCCCATTAACACCGCATTACACTGTCTGCATTATGACCTCACAGACTATGATATCACAGCTGCTCAGGAAGCGCCACTCAGTAGCTGCCAGGTCTGTCACTGTTAGGTCATGGTGCTAATGATGTAGTGGGAGAGACAGAATTAGATATGTCAGCCGGCAAGCAGAGTGCTATTCACATATCCAGCACACTATCACATAGAAATGAAAGCAAAAGGGAGATGAGAAATAAAGTAACTGCCTACTTCTAAACATTTGTAACATTTTCCTATTTTTATTTTGTTGCAGTGGCTCTTTAATTACAAAACTAGTACGATAATGCAAGCCATTTTAAAAAGATCTGCAGGAATCGTAACTAATAAGGGACGGCCCGTTGGTGCCGTGGCAATGTTCCCTCCCGCAACGCCGGAGAACCAGGTTAGGGAACGAGCCCAAGGAGCTGGATGAGGATGATGTACTGTGTGCATAGGGAGAGGAGAGCATGTTAACCTGTGTGTTAGGTGTGCATGTACCAAGGCTGATGCACACATTCATGAGGGGAGAGCGTGTTCACCTGTACGTTAGGTGTGCATGTACCCAGGCTGATGCCCACATGTGGGAGGGGAGAGTGTGTTCACCTGTTCATTAGGTGTACATGTGCCAGAGCTGATGCACACATTTGGGAGGGGAGAGCATGTCCATCTGTTCGTTAGGTGTGCATATACCCAGGCTGATGCACACATTCGGGAGGGCATTGTGTTAGGTGTACATGTACCCAGGCTGATGCACACATAAGGGAGAGGAGAGTGTGTTCACCTGTGCGTTAGCTGTGCCTGTACCCAGGCTGATGCACACATTTAGGAGGGGAGAGCATGTTCGTCAGTGTGTTAGGTGTGCATATACCAAGGCTGATGCACACATTCAGGAGGAGAGAGCGTGTTCATCTGTTCATTAGGTGTATATGTACACAGGCTGATGCACACATTCAGGAGTGGAGAGCATCTTAACCCGTTCGTTAGGTGTGCACGTACCCAGGCTGTGTACACATTTGGGAGGGGAGAGCATGTTCACCAGTGTGTTAGGTTTGCATATACCCAGGCTGATGTACACATTTGGTAGGGGAGAGCTTGTTTGACAGTATGTTAGGTGTGCATGTACCCAGGCTGATGCACACATTTGGGAAGGGAGAGTGTGTTCACCAGTGTGTTAGGTGTGCATGTACCAAAGCTGGTTTGCATATTCAGGAAGGGAGAGTGTCTTCACCTGTTCATTTGGTGTGCATGTATCCAGGCTGATGCACACATTTGGGAGGGGAGAGCGTGTTCACCTGTGTATTAGGTGTACATGTACCTTGGCTGATGCACACATTCAGGAGGGGAGAGCATGTTCACCTGTTCATTAGGTGTGCATGTACCCAGGCTGATGTACACATTCGGGAAGGGAGAGTGTGTTCACCAGTGTGTTAGGTGTGCATGTACCCAAGCTGGTCTGCAGATTCAGGAGGAGAGTGTGTGTTCACCTGTTCGTTAGATGTGTATGTTCCCAGGCTGATCTGCACATTCGAGAGGAGAGAGCATGTTCACCTGTTTGTTAGGTGTGTGCATATACCCAGACTGATGCACACATTTGGGAAGGGAGAGCATGTTCATCTGTTCATTAGGTGTACATGTACCCAAGCTGATGCACACATTTGGGAGGGGAGAGCATTTTCATGTACCCAGGCTGATCTGCACATTTGGGAGGGAAGAGCATGTCCATCTTTTCGTTAGGTGTGCATATACCCAGGCTGATACACACATTCGGGAGGGGAGAGTGTGTTCACCTGTTTGTTAGGTGTGAATGTACCCAGGTTGATGCACACATTTGGGAGGGCAGTGTATTAGGTGTACATATAATGTAATGTAAAATTTATTTATATAAGGCGCCTTTCCTATGCCCAGGGCACCCTTACAAAAATTACAATATTTAAAATACATAGCATTAATAAAAGATATATAGCATACATCAAGTATCATGGAATGCTTGACAAAACAAAAAGGTATTTAGGGATTTTTTAAAGCTTTCTACAGTCGGGCTATCTTGTATCTGACGAGGTAGAGAATTCCACAGGGTAGGTGCCATAAAGGCAAATCTTCCACCAGATGTTTTCAGAATCACCCTGGGAATCTCCAGAAATCCCTCATCATAGGATAGGAGTGTGCGAGATTGACAGTAAGAAAACAGGAATTCTTTCAGGTAGTGAGGTCCCAACTCGTGTAGGGCCTTGTAGGTCAGCAATGCGACCTTGAAGGTAATCCGCCACTGTATTGGCAGCCAGTGCAGATCCCGCAGCACAGGTGTTAGAAGACTGGATCTAGGGACCCCAGTCAATAACCTGGCCGCCGCGTTCTGCACTAACTGCAAGCGACAGATATCCACCCCCAGCACCCTAGATAAAGGGCACTGCAATGGTCAAAACGACTGGTAACTAAGGCTTGGACCAAGGTAGGAAGATCTTCAGGTGGAACCAGGTGTTTCACCCGGGCTATATTCCTTAGATGAAAAAAGGAAGACTTGACTACAGCTGACACCTGCGCCCTCAGGGTCAAGCCCTCATCAAATGTAACACCTAGGTTACACACCTGGCTAGAGGCCATAAGCGGGGTCCCCCCCAGACATAATCCTGAGGGCTTCCCTGCCCATGCCCTTAACATCCCAACTCCAGAATCCACCACCAATACCTCTGTCTTACCTGTGGTCAACCAAAGCCAACTGGTACTCATCCAGTTCTGTATCTCCAGTAGGCAGTTGTTAAACACTGTGATTGAATCAGACTCCCATTCGGGTACAAAAGACATGTAGATCTGAGAATCATCAGCATAGCAATGAAAACTCAGCCCATACCATCTTATAATGTCCCCCAATGGAAGCATATACACCGCAAATAACATAGGGGACAACGCCGAACCCTGTGGAACCCCACAGGGCAGGCAGCGAGGGGCCGAGGAATAAATTCCTGACACCAGTTTCTGAGACCTGCCCCCCCTCAGCCCACACAAAACCCACAGGCGTTCGAGCATCACCCCATGATCCACGGTGTCAAACGCTGCTGGGAGATCAAGGAGAACCAAGATGGACCAGGCTCTCTGATCTCTTGCCCTCAGGAGATCATTTAGCACCCGAACAAGGGCTGTCTCAATGCTATGCCATTTCCTGAAGCCAGACTGGAGAGGGTCATCGATATTGTGGCTGGTCAAATGATCCTCCAGCTGCAAAGCGACCACCTTCTTGATAACTTTCCCTACAAAGGGTAAGTTCGAGACCGATCCGTAGTTTGCTGGGCAGTCGGGATCAAGGGAGGGCTTTTTCAGAAGGGGGCGAACTACAGCCTCCTTTAAGGGATCCGGAAAGATCCCGCTCTGCAATGAAACCGACACTATCCCAGTAAGGATTGGGCCAATAACCTCTACACACCCCACTAGGAGGCGTGTAGGGCCTGGATCCAAACTACAGTAGGTATGTTGCAAAGTCTGGACAGTCCTCACTATATCCATGACTGCCGGTTGGCTAAAGGTGAACCAAGCCAACTGGGTATCAGTACCACCCGACTGATCCATGCAAGGTCCAATGGGAGGACGCTGGCTGATCTCACCGCTGATGGTGGACACCTTATCAGTGAAGAATTGCACAAACTCCTCACGCTGTATTTGTGACAAAGCTTGACCAGTCTGAAGACAGGCTGGATTGCACAGTCTGTCCACAGTCCGGAAGAGCTGGACTGGCCTATTCCTTGCTGTAGCAATTTCCCTGGACAGGAATTCTGCCTTTTTATGAGAAATTGCTGATTGGTAGATCTTATAATGTTCCAACAATCTAAGCCTGTCCACCTCCAGGCGATTTTTCCGCCAGCATCTTTCCAATCTTAGCCCCCCTCTCTTCAGCTCACGGATCCTCACGCATTAGACCAGGGAGCCCCGTTATGAGTATGGGGCTAACTAGAGTTGGAGCAATGACATTTAGGCCCCTACAATGGCCCTATTATAGGTCAACACCAGGGGCTCTGGGTCAGTGCTATTCATTGGTAATCCCGAGAAGTCCAGTTCAGTCATTAGGCCTTCCGAGGTAACTCCTCTCAAAGGACAGAACTATCAACTTCTTAGGGGCAGGCCTCTTTCGCGGGGCTGCAAAACTGAATCCAAAATGGGGCCCGCATTCTTATCAAGCCAGGTCTCGGTGATGCAAGCCAGGTCAACAGAACCAATAAGATCCGCAACAACTGCATAGACCTGGCATTGCTTAAAACCGCCTGAAAGGGACGAGAATCCAGTGATGACTCCACTTCCTGCCTGACTAAGTCAGAACCCTTGGGTATGAGCACAAGATAAAGAAAACCTCTCTCCTGCATCCATTTCGACCCAGGGCGTCTCCAGGTTCTCACTGTCTCTATCCGCCCACTCCTTTACCATCTCCCCCAAGAGTTCCAGGATCTCTGACTCCTCGCACTCCTCCGTCTCAAGATGCTGAAAACTCGGCATCTGTTATACACTTCAGGAAGGAGTGCCGGAAATTCAAAAGGGCGGAGATCCTTCAGTCTTGAGGGGGAGTACCTCCTGACTGCATCCCTAATACCCCAACACATGTCCACAACACATCCTAGAACCCAATAACACTTCTTCCCTCCTTACACAAAATTATATAAAAAACCCTTAGCAGTTTAATTTAACCCCCCCCCCACCCCACACAGCTTAAAAACTCCTCCCCTCTCCCTTTCACAGAGAGGATCAGATTAAACAAAAAATAATTGAAACAACAATCAACATTAATAATAAAATAACCCTTCAACTCCCCCACCAAATGTCACAATATCCTTCACACAAAGATAATAGTAATCTTACTGTAGGTAGTACTTAAAATACTTTAACTAATATACTGAAAAAACAGTCCTTAAAAAGTCTTTTTATTGTATTTTATACCAGTTCAATCCAAAACGACTAATGACACCATATAAAGGGGCCTACGTATAGTCTGAATGCACCACCTCACACATAAAAACCAAGGAGGTCCATACAGAAGCTTAAGTGCAGCACCTCTCACATATTAGAAACATAGAATTTGACGGCAGATAAGGACCGCTTGGCCCACCTAGTCTGCCCATTTTCCTACCTAACAGATTTTTTATTTATGTATTTATTTTATTTAGCTTTTGTTGATCGGGTAAGTGCACTAGACAAATCCTGCCTATTTTCAGGCACGACCCGGGGGAGGGGGATACAGATGAATGCCAACTGACCTTGAACCAGATTAAGCTGTCGGTGGTATTTTTAGTGAATGAGGGAAATTTGGCCAGGACACCGGGGAAATTCCCCTACTCTTTTCGATAAGTGCCATGGGATCTTTAACATCCACCTGAACTACCACCAATCCAGGCAGATGGGACCTCGGTTTAACGTCTCATCCGAAAGACGGCACCTCAGAAATGCAGCACCCCTCTCATGCTGCATTACAGTGTCAGTACTGGGATATTAACCCAAGTGCCAGAGGTGGGAACTGAACCCACAGCCCTCTGATCTCCCGGCCTCAGAGGCGAGTGTGCTACCTACTGAGCCACTGACACTGCTAAAGATAAGCTGCAGATCCTAGTTAACCAACAGCTTAATTCCTCCTACCCTCCACTAGGACTGCCCTATGCCTGTCCCATGCATTCTTGAAGTCCCCCACTGTTCTTGACCCCACGACCTCTTCAGGGAGGCTGTTCCATGCATCCACAACCCTCTCAGTGAAAAAATACTTCCTCACATTACCTCTGAGCCATCCCCCTTCTATCTTCAAATTGTGCCCCCTTGTTCTTGCACATCTCTTTTTCTGGAAGATGCTACCCTCTTGGACTTTGTTAATTCCCTTGAGGTACTTGAAAGTTTCTATCATGTCCCCTCTCCTTCTTTCCTCAAGGGTAGCATATTAGCTCCTTTAGTCTTTCTTCATATGTTCTGGTGCAGACCCTGCACCATTTTAGCTGCCCTCCTCTGGACAGCCTCCACTCTGTCTATGTCTTTGCGGAGATGGGGTCTCCAGAACTGCACACGGTACTCCAGATGGGGTCTCACCAACTGTCTGTACAGAGGGATAACAACTTCCTGTTTTCTACTATTGATGCCTCTTCCTATACATCCCAGTATCCCCCCAGCCTTCCTTACTGCCTTCTCACATTGCTTGCCCACCTTTAGGTCATCTGATATAATTACCCCAGGTCCCTTTCTATTTTACTGTTGTCAATATCTCACCCTCCATTGTTACGCTTTCAGGGTTTTGTTCCTCATGTGCATTACCTTGCACTTCTTTGCATTGAATCTGAGCTGCCATACATTTGACCATTCCTCCAACCTTGCCAAGTCCCTTCTCATCCCTTTCCACTCCATCTTGTGTATCAACCCTGTTGCAGATCTTTGTGTCATCTGCAAAGAGACATACTTTTCCTTCCAGTTCCTCTGCAATGTCACTTATAAAGACATTAAAAGGACCGGTCCCAGTACTGAACCTCGCGGTACCCCGCTAGTAACCCTCCTTTCGCCACTGTGTACCTATTTACTACTCACCTTGAGTCCTGTTGTTCAGCCAATTTTTATCCAGGCTACCACCTTGGGACCCACTCCAAGGCTGGCTATCTTGTGTATTAATCTTTTGTGTGGGACTGTATCAAATGCCTTGCTAAAATCTAGGTAGGCCATGTCCACAGCCCCTCCCTGGTCTACTACTTTGGTAACCCAGTCAAAGAAATCTATCAGATTCGTCTGACACGACCTTCCCATCGTGAATCCATGCTGCCTTGGGTCCTGTGCCCCACTGGCCTCTAGGTATTAGCGCTTGAATATCCATACGTAAATGTTAATGTTAATCAGGCATTCTCTCTGCCTGAGATTTAGCCGGAATTCACTAGGCACTCTCACTGCCTTTGAAGTTAACATGTCAATTAATAGGATGAAAAGAGAATCTGACTGTCTCTGACCGTATCTGATGATCCAAATCCTGAAATGAATTCTTGTTCATCTGTCCACTTAAAGAATCCAGAATTTGGTCTGCCGCAAAGTTTTGAAAGGATCCCGCACTCCGACTTCAGAGGCCACCACCAGAAATATTCTGCCGCTGCAACGTCGGCCCTTGGATGGTGACCGCCCACCAACCGACTCCCCCGAAGGCCTAAGAAAACCAGGACACAGCCAGTCAGTTCACCAACTGCCTCAGATACCAGGCTCCCGTACAATGGCAGATTCGGCAACTAGCCCCCCATTGAAACCAGGTCCTCTCACCACTCCAGCCCCAGACTTCCACCGTTTCCACCGTCACTTAATCACAACTGCGGTACCTCCCAAATCCATATAATCCGGGGCAAATTCAAGCAGTAATCCCGATAGCCATCCAATTCCTCTCCAGATGTCAACACAAATAGCGATACAGCGGGGCAAGTTTCTTCCCGCAGGAACCACTTCAACTCCAATTCCCCCTTAGTGGCTCCTCCTCGTTGTACCCAGGCTGATGCACACATAAGGGAGAGGAGAGTGTGTTCACCTGTGCGTTAGCTGTGCCTGTACCCAGGCTGATGCGCACATTCAGGAGGTGAGAGCATATTCACTTGTGCATTAGGTGTACATGTACCCAGGCTGATGTACACATTTGGGAGGGGAGAGCATGTTCATGTACCTAGGCTAATCTGCACATTTGGGAGGGAAGAGCATGTCCATTAGGTGTGCATATACCCAGGCTGATGCACACATTTCGGAAGGGCAGAGTGTGTTCACCTAAGCATTAGCTGTGCATGTACCCAGGCTGATGTACACATTTGGGAGGGGAAGGGGAGAGCGTGTTCACCTGTGCATTAGGTGTTCATGTACCCCGGCTGATGCACACATTTGGGAGGGGAGAGTGTGTACATCAGTGTGTTAGGTGTGCATGTACCCAGGCTGATGCACACATTCAGGAGGGAAGAGTGTGTTTACCTGTGCATTAGGTGTACATGTATCCAGGCTGATGTACACATTCAGGAGGGGAGAGCTTGTTTGACAGTATGTTATGAGTGCGTGTACCCATGCTGATGCACACATTTGGGAAGGGAGAGTGTGTTCACCAGTGTGTTAGGTGTGCATGTACCCAAGCTGGCTTGCACATTCAGGAAGGGAGTGTTTCACGTGTTCATTTGGTGTGCATGTACCCAGGCTGATGCACACATTCGGGGAGGGAGAGTGTGTTCACCAGTGTGTTAGATGTGCATGTACCCAAGCTGATCTGCACATTCAAGAGGGGAGAGTGTGTTCACCTGTTTGTTAGGTGTGTATGTACCCAGGCTGATGTACACATTTGGGAGGGGAGAGCATGTCCATCTGTTCGTTAGGTGTGCATATACCCAGGCTGATGCACACATTCGGGAGGGGAGAGTGTGTTCACCTGTACGTTAGGTGTGCATGTACCCAGGTTGATGCACACATTCGGGAGGGGAGAGTGTGTTCACATGTGTGTTAGTTATGCATGTACCCAGGCTGATGCACACATCTGGGAGGGGAGAGCATGTTACCCAGAGTGTTAGGTGTGCATGTACCCAGGCTGATGTACACATTCGGGAGGGGAGAGTGTGTTCACCTGTGCATTAGCTGTGCATGAACCCAGGCTGATGCACACATTTGGGAGGGGAGATCCTGTTCTCCTGTTCGTTAGGTGTGCATGTACCCAGGCTGATGTGCACATTCGGGAGGAGAGAGCTTGTTTGACAGTGTGTTAGGTGTGCATGTATCCAGGCTGATGCACACATTCAGAAAGAGAGTGTGTGTTCACAAGTGTTTTAGGTGTGCATGTACCCAAGCTGCTGTGCACATTTGGGAGGAGTGAGCATGTTCAGCAGTTTGTTAGGTGTGCATGTACCCCGGCTGATGTGCACATTCGGGAGGAGAGAGCTTGTTTGACAGTGTGTTGGGTGTGCATGTACCCAGACTGATGCACACATTCGGGAAGGGAGAGTGTGTTCACCAGTGTGTTAGGTGTGCATGTAACCAAGCTGGTTTGCACATTCAGGAGGGGAGAGTGTGTTCACCTGTTCATTAGGTATGCATGTACCCAGGCTGATGCGCACACATTTGGGAGGGGAGAGCATGTTCGCCAGTGTGTTTTAGGTGTGCAAGTAACCAAACTGGTCTGCACATTCAGGAGGGGAGAGGGTGTTCACCTGTTTGTTAGGTGGGCATGTACTCAGGCTGATGCGCACATTCGGGAGGAGGGAGCATGTTCACCTGTTCGTTAGGTGTACATGTACTCAGGCTGATGCAACATTTGGGAAGAGAGAGCATGTTCACCTGCTTTAGGTGTGCATGTATCCAGGCTGATCTGCACATTCGGGAAGGGAAAATGTGTTCACCTGTTCATTAGCTGTACATGTACCCAGGCTGATGCACACATTTGGTAGGTGAGAGCTTGTTTACCTATTCATTAGGTGTATATGTACCCAGGCTGGTCTGCACATTCAGGAGGGGAGAGTGTGTTCACCAGTGTGTTTTAGGTGTGCATGTACCCAGGCTGATGCACACGTTCGGGAGTGGAGAGTGCGTTCACCTGTGCATTAGCTGTGCATGTACCTGGGCTGATGCACACATTTGGGAGGGGAGAGCGTGTTCCCCAGTGTATTAGATGTGCATGTACGCAGGCTGATGCACACATTCGGGAGGAGAGAGCATGTTCACCTGTGTGTTAAGTGTGCATGTACTCAGGCTGATCTGTACATTCTGGAGGAGAAAGGGTGTTCACCTGTTCGTTAGGGTTGCATGTACCCAGGCTGATTGTACACATTCAGGATGGGAGAGCTTACACATTCAGGAGGAGAGAGCATGTTCACCTGTGCGTTAGGTATGCATGTACCCAGGCTGATCTGTACATTCGGGAGGAGAGAGAGTGTTCATCAGTTCATTAGGTGTACATGTACCCAGGCTGATCTGCACATTCGGGAGGAGAGAGCATGTTCACCTGTTCATTAGGTGTGCATGTACTCAGGCTGATCTGTACATTCGGGAGGGGAAAGCATGTTTACCTGTTCGTTATGTGTTCATGTACCCAGGCTGATCTACACATTCAGGAGGGGAGAGTGTGTTCACCCGTTCGTTAGGTGTGCATGTTCCCAGGCTGATCTGCACATTCGGGAGGAGAGAGCATGTTCACCTGTTTGTTAGGTGTGCATGTACCCAAGCTGGTACACACATTTGGGAGGGGAAAGTGTGTTCTCCAGTGTGTTAGGTGTGCATGTACTCAGGCTGATGCAGACATTCAGGAAGGGAGAGTATGTTCACCTGTTCTTTAGGTGTACATGTACCCAGGCTGATGTACACATTCATGAGGGGAGGGCATGTTCACCTGTGCGTTAGGTGTGCATGTACCCAGGCTGATGCACACATTCGGGAGGGGAGAGTGTGTTCCCCAGTGTGTTAGGTGTCCATATACCTAGGCTGATGTACACATTCGGGAGGGGAGAGCATGTTCACCTGTTCATTAGGTTTGCATCTACCCAGGCTGATGCATACATTCAGGAAGGGAGAGTGTGTTCACCAGTGTGTTAGATATGCATGTACCCAGGCTGATGTACACATTTGGGAGGAGAGAGCATGTTTGCCAGTGTGTGTTAGGTGTACTTGTTCCCAGGCTGATGCCCGCATTTGGGAGGAGGGTGCGTGTTTGCCAGTGTGTTAGTTGTACATGTACCCAGGCTGATGCCCACATTTGGGAGGGGGGAGCATGTTTGCCTGTTTGTTAGGTGTACATGTACCCAGGCTGATGCACATGCTCGGGAGTAGAGAGCATAGCATGTTCACCTGTTCATTAGGTGTGCATGTACCCAGGCTGATGTACAGATTCGGAAGGGGAGAGTGTGTTCATCATTGTGTTTGATGTGCATGTACCCAGGCTGATGCATACATTCAGGAGGGAAGAGCATGTTTGCCAGTGTGTTAGGTGTGCATGTACTCAGGCTAATGTACACATTCGGGAGGGGAAAGCTTACACATTCAGGAGGGGAAAGCGTGATCATACTTCGAGATACAGCTCTTGCAGCAGGTAACACCATTAGGACTGAAGCCGGCAGGCGGCAGGACCCCACGGAATTCTTCTAGCTAGCTAACTTCAGCAGGACCGCCTTCTGACGTCGGTCCTGCCTCCGACGTCAGGCGTAGTACATAAGGGGGCGGTCCTGCCAGATTCCCCAGTTCTCTTCCCGCTGTCGACTTGCATGTCTCCACCTTCGATTGTTTTTAGCGCGCGACGCATGGTCAAGTTCTTCCTTCGGGGGGAAAAAGTTCATTTTTTCCGCTAAGTTGCTGTCTGATGTTCTCTCCAACCTCCATTGAAGGCCATCCCTCAAAATGCGCCTGTGGGAAGCAAATTCCGTTCAAGGATCCGCTTTCGGCCTGTGTCCGGTGCCTAGGCCCAGACCACGACACCCAGTCCTGTATTTTCTGCCAGGGGTTTAACAGCCGCGCCCGGATCCGCCGCCAGAAGGCTCTGCAGGCGTTCCTGCTCGAGGAGAAAGTTAAGGCCATGGACACCTCCAAGGGGAGTTCTGCTGAGAAAGCCCGGAAACATTCTGAGAAGCATAGGGAGAAGGCTCCGTCCAGGTCCCCGTCTAGGGCCTCTGACTCCCGTAGTTCCGGCTCTGGGTCCGACTGCTCGCCATCCCGGCCCGGCTCAGCCTCCCTCCGGCTATGTGAAGAAACCTTTGGGCTCCTCTTCCTCCTCACAGGCCAAGATCTCCAGGCCCTCTTCGTCTTCTTCTTCTTCCAAAGCCCTGGTTAGGTCTGGGGACCATCATAATCACTGCAAGTCGGGTTCCCGCCACTCCGAGCCCGACATCAGGTCTGCCTCCTTGCCTCCTCCTCCCCAGCGGAAGACCAAGGAGCTTACCTCGGCCAGAAGTGCCGACTCCGACGCCGCCCGTCTGACATCGGCCACTCATCACAGGTCCCAGGAGCCGTCAACCAGACGCCTGTCGCCGTCAGGGTCTTCGCCTCTTGGTCATCGGCAGGAGGGCCGACGTCCGCACTTGAGTAGAGAAGAGGACCCGACGCCTCCACCGACGTTGGTCAGGAGACTATCACGGAGGAGGAACTGACGCAGCCCGAGGACCAGACGGGTGAACCCGGTCCTGTCGAGCCTCCAAGGGAACCCTCCCCGCAACCTGAGGCCCCTGAGGAGCCGACGCCGGAACCCGACGACTGGCCACCGGCACCCGGTCCGTCGTCGGGCCTTTCTTTTTCTGAGGTGAAGGAGCTCTTTACCTACTGGTGGGATACCATTAAAAAGGATGTAGTTCCCACACCACCTCCTCTACCTCCTCCGCCACCTGCGGCCCCTGCGCCCCCTTCCCCATCCGGGGCAGCGGGCAGGGTACCTCCCCCCCCCCGGAGCCTACGGACCCTCCAAGGGGAAGACCAGATAGGAGACCTCCATCTAGATCCTCTTCAGGGTCACCCAGTCCTAAGAGACCCAGAAGACGACGCCATTCGCCTTCGACGGAGGATACAGGATCGGAGTCCTCAACAAGATCCAGATCCCTCTCTCCCCTTCCGATCCCCTCTCCGGACTCACGTGAGCTTCCTAGATCTCCTCCGGATGACCCATCATTCTCGGAAATCATGAGACATATTCAGGAGAACATGGGCTGGGATGCGGAAGAGTTAGACCCCGAGAGATTACGCCTTGCTAGATATCTTCGGCAGAAGGATCCCAAGCCTGTGGTGGTACCACCCTTGGTGGACACGTTTGTGGACGTCACCAAGGCAGCGTGGAAGCGTCCACACTCGCTCCCGTTGATGCCGAAGAAAGCTGACCGCCTGTAGAAGGCTCCTAAGGAGGACCAGTACTTGGCTCAATATCCTCTGGCCGACACTCTGGTCATCACAGCCTCTCATGACCAGTCCCAGAGACCGCAACATTTGAGCACCCTGCCACCGGACCAGGAGTCCAAACAGCTGGACGCTATGGGCAGGCGCACGTATGCTTCCGCTACCTGCGCCATCAGATCCCTGAACTACTTGACCCACATGGTGCAGTTCCAAAATGCTTTGTGGGAACAGGGACTGGATCTGGTGGAGAAATTGCCAGAAGGTGAGCAGAAGGAGGAGATGTTGCAGCTCCTCCGTACGGGTTCGGACGTGGGAACCCAGGTGCTGCGAGCCGCGTATGACTCCGCGGACTCCTCGGCCAGAGCGGCAGCTTCAGGCGTATGCCTCCGGAGACACTCATGGCTTCGTGTCTCCGGATTTACCCCGGACGTCCAGAAGAACATCATGGACGCCTCTTTCGAAGGAGAAGTTCTCTTTGGTGCACCCTCTGAGAAGGTTCTCACCAAGCTCCAAGAGGCCGGGAAGGCGGTGAGGTCGGTCCAGGCAATTTACCGACCAAAGCTTAGTTCCTTTCGTAGGAACCAAAGCCGTTTTCGTGGACGGACACAGAGACAACAGTCCCGCACCGGTCCACAACAGAGGGGCTCCGGTTCCTGCAGAGCCCAGGGAAGACAGCCCGCTGGCAGAAGTCAGCGCCCAGCTAAGCTGGCTCAGCCCGCGGCTCCCTCCGCCACCACAGCCTGACTCCTTCCCGGCCCCCACCCCTCAGGATCAATGGGACATCAAGGCCGGGGGTCGTATTGCGAATTACCTGCCAGGATGTCAGTCCATTACCACCGACAGGTGGGTTCTTCAGTTGGTCGAAAGAGGCCACTTTATAGAATTCGCAGACAAGCCACCCTCGAGGCCTCCTCTGCTCTCCCGTTACTCGGGTCAGCACAAATTACTTATCAGGCAAGAAATACTCACGCTCCTGCAGAAGGGAGTGGTGGAGTATGTTCCAGAGAACCAGATAGAGTCCGGATACTATTCCCACTTCTTTCAGGTTCCCAAAAAAACAGGGGACCTCAGTGACCTAAATACGTCGGTCGCCTACAAACGATTTTGCATGGTGACCCTTCCGGGCCTCATTCCCATGCTGAAGCAGGACGCCTTTTTAGCGTCCCTAGACATGCAGGACGCCTACCTGCACATCCCTGTGGCTCAAGCGCACAGGAGGTTCCTGCGCTTCGAGTTCCTCGGCTACCATTTTCAGTTCCGGGCCCTTCCGCTCGACTGTCATTGGCCCCTGTGGTCTTACCAAATGCATGGCAGTCGTGGCAGCGGCCCTTAAGGAGACAGGGCCACTATGTGTTCCCGCATCTTGCGATTGGCTTCTCATGGCCGCCCAGAGAGGCGCTGATGGCTATTCAGAGCACTCCAGGTCTTGTTCCAGTCTCTGGGCATTATAATCAACTACGAAGTCTCTCCTCGCATCGTCACAGAAGCTGCAGTTCATAGGCGCAGTTCTGACCCGCTCAGGGAAAGCATTCTCAGACGACAGAGCGAACGCATCAGATCCCTCTCAGGGATCTCGGCGAAGAAGACTGTCCCTGCCAGGCTGGTCCTTCGCCTGCTCGACACATGGCTGCGCGCCATTCCGACCGGTCCCTTGCAAGGCTCCACATGGGTAACTCCAGTGGATGCTCAAGGTGCAGTGGACCAAAGGCAAGACCACATGCAGCATCTGGTCAGAATCACGAATGCCGTGATTCGAGACTGGCAATGGTGGCTAGACCCAGGGACACTTTCTACAGGTGTCCCGTTTACAGCGCCGTCCCCGGAGATAATCCTCTCCACAGACGCCTCAGGGCTAGGGTGGGGAGCGCACTTGAACGGGGTGAGGTCCCAGGGAACATGGACCCCTCAGGAAGCACACCTCCACATCAACGTGCTGGAGATAAGGGCGGTCCTCTGTGCCCTGCAGGCCTTTCAGTCAGAAATCCCATCGTGCACTCTTCTGCTTCAGACAGACAACACGGCGGTGATGTATTACCTCAACAAACAAGGAGGCGCACACTCTTACCCCCTTTGCAGGGAAGCCATGAGAGTGTGGGATTGGGTAATCACACGGCGTGAACCTGATTGCAGTTCACGTTCCCAGAGTGGACAACACAATCGCAGACGGCCTGAGTTGCTCCCAGGCCAGAGTCCACGAGTGGGAGCTTCTTCAAGGGGTCGCAGAGGATCTGTTTCTTCGATGGGGCACTCCAGAACTGGACTTATTCGCTCCCCCATCCAACGCAAAACTGCCCAATTTTTGCTCGCTAGATCCAGGGACTGGTGTTTGCTGGCGAGACACGTCCCTCTCCTGGGCGGACAGATTCCTCTACGCTTTCCCTCCCTTCCTGTTGATCCAGAGAGTTCTTCTCAAACTGCGCAGGGAGCATGCAACAATGATCCTGGTAGCCCCATTCTGGCCCAGACAGATCTGGTTCCCCTTGCTAACACAGCTGTCCCGGGAACCTCCAATTCCGTTGCCTTTCAGCTCCCATCTCTTGTCTCAGGAGGAAGGTTCTTTGGTCCACCCGGACTTACACTCACTGAACCTGCATGCTTGGCTCCTAGAGACATAGCCATTTTGCGACACGGGGTCTCGCAAGAGGTGGAGGAAGTCCTTTCCGCGGCCAGAAAGCCGGCAACGCATACGACGTATGCCATGAAATGGCGCCGTCTTTGTCTGTGGTCGCAAGCACGTGGCTTTTCCCCTTTAGGTTGCCCGTGAAAGCGGTGCTAGAATACCTGCTCTCCCTTTCCATTCGGGTCTCGCCTACTCCTCTATTAAGGTGCACCTCTGCGCTATTTCTGCTTACCACCTGTGGACAGCCACAGTGGCTCAACTTGATGCCTCCTCGAGATTTTCTGAGAGGGTGTTACACCTTAAGCCACCCATTAAGGACCCTGTTCCTCCATGGGATTTACTTTGTTCTGGAACAACTCACGCCCCTTTGAACCTGCCGCTGATTGCGAGCTGCTTTTCCTGTCATGGAAAACGTTATTTTTAGTTGCTGTTACGTCAGCAAGGAGAATTTCTGAGCTTCACACTCTCATGTGTAAGGAACCTTATTTGATTTTCCACCAGGACAGAGTGTCCCTGAGGACGAATCCTAAGTTCTTGCCTAAGGTGGTCTCTGCACTCACTCTCAATCAGGACATTGACCTGCCTGTATATTTCCGTAAATATGCTAATAGAGGAGAAGCGCTGCTCCACACCCTGGATGTTCACCGCTGTCTTAGGTATTACCTGAGCAGGACTAAACAGCTTTGCAAGTCGGAGCAACTCTTCGTTTTCCTTCGCTGAGAGGATGATGGGCCAACCAGTATCGAAGCAGTCCCTTTCTCGCTGGCTTGTCCAGTGTATATCATACTGCTATGATGCCAAGCAGAAGTTCCTCCCGGGTACAGTCCGGGGCCATTCCACTAGGGAGGTGGCTACCTCCTTTGCAGCACTTCGCAACGTCTCCTCCTCTGCCATTTGTGCTGCAGCCACTTGGAGCTCTGTGCATACTTTATCAGGCATTACACTGGACATTGCCTCCTAGCGAAGAGCGTTTCGGCTGGCTGTGCTACAGGGTCTCCTGTCCTAGAGTCAGGACTTGGATGGTTTTTCTTAGTTTCCTCCTCCCAGAATGCTTACAAGCGTTATTGCTTGGAAATCAGTCCTAATGGTGTTACCTGCTGCAAGAGCTGTATCTCGAAGTAAGATAGTACAGTTACGTAAGAACTTACTGTAACAGTAGATCTTCGAGAACAGCTCTTGCAGCAGGTACCTTCCCGCCCACCTTCCCCCTTGGAGGAGGCATGGCTTATCGAGATTCTTGAGCAGGGGCTTACTACTCTTTATCTTCTGATGGTGGCTCCTCGGTCTCCCATTCTGATGTCGCCCCCTGTGGCGGAAGTCTCCCAGGGAGAACTGGGGAATCTGGGGCGACCGCCCCTTATGTACTACACCTGACGTCGGAGGCGGGACTGACGGGGGCGGTCCCCGCGGAAGTTAGCTAGCTAGAAGAATTCCGTGGGGTCCTACCGCCTGCTGGCTTCAGTCCTAATGGTGTTCCTGCTGCAAGAGCTGTTCTCGAAGATCTACTGTTACGGTAAGTTCTTACGTAACTGTACTTTCACCAGTGTGTTAGATGTGCATGTACCTAGGCTGATGTACACATTCAGGAGGGGAGAGCTTACAGATTCAGGAGGGGAGAGCGTGTTCATGAGTGCGTTAGGTGTACATGCACCCACACTGATACACACACTCGGGAGCGGAGAGCATGTTCACCTGTGTGTTAGGTGTGCATGTAGCTAGCCTGATGCACACATTTAGGAGGGGAGAGCGTGTTCGCCCGAGTGTTAGGTGTGCATGTACCCAGGCTGATGCACACATTCAGGAAGGGTGGGTGTGTGTATTCACTCGTGTGTTAGGTGTACATATTCCTCGGCTGATCTGCACATTTGGGAGGGGGGAGCTTGTTTGCCTGTGTGTTAGGTGTGCATGTTCCCAGGCTGATGTACACATTCGGGAGGGGAGAGTGTGTTCACCTGTGTGTTAGGTGTGCATGTTCCCAGGCTGATGTACACATTCGGGAGGGGAGAGCGTGTTCACCCGTGTGTTAGGTGTGCATGTACCCAGACTGATGCACACATTCAGGAAAGGTGTGCGTATTCGTTCATGTGTTAGGTGTACATGTTCCCAGGCTGATCTGCACATTCGGGAGGGGGGAGCTTGTTTGCCTGTGTGTTAGGTGTGCATGTTCCCAGGCTGGTGTACATATTTGGGAGGGGAGAGCGTGTTCACCTGTGTGTTAAGTGTGCATGTACCCATGCTGATGCACATATTTGGGAGGGGAGAGCGTGTTTGCCTGTGTTAGGTGTGCATGTACCCATGCTGATGCACATATTTGGGAGGGGAGAGCATGTTCGCCTGTGTTAGGTGTGCATGTATCCAGGCTGGTGAACCTATTTGGGAGGAGGGTCTTACTGGCAAAAATGGCAGCCAGTTGGATTATGCTGTGCCCCCCCCCCCCATCTACTTTGGATTTCCTAGCTTCAGCCTCTGGGGAACACCTAACAGCAGCTTCGGTAAGGAGCAGGGCCATCCTGACGCCCCTACAAGGGCTTTTCTCAGACAGCTAGTCGGTGAACCCCCTAGGGATGTGGCAGTGCTGGACCTGGTGCTTACAAACAGGAATATCCATGCAGACATCAAAGTGGGCAGCCCCTTAGGTACCAGTGATCACCATACAGTGTGGTTTAACATTAAGACGTGAACAGAGGCAGCTCACATGAGGACGAGGGTGATGGACTTTAGGAGGGTGGAGTTTAAAGAAATGGGAGACTGCCTCAGAAACTGTTTCATTGGGGAGATTGCCAAGAAGGGGTAGAGGTGCAGTGGGGAAAAATGAGGGAGGGTATAATTAAGGCAGTCCGCCTCTGCATGAAGGAAGTTAGTGAAAGGAAAAAGTGACCAATAGTTCTGTAGGGAAGTGGCCAAGGTAGCAAAGGAGAAAAGGGTGGCATTCAGGAGGTATAAGGAAATGCCAAGGGAGGAAGAGAGAGGGAGGCGTAGCAAGTAACCAGAGTAAAGGAGAAGGACAGTGAGAAGAGCAAGGTGAAGACAGATGGGGATAGGACTTTTCTTCAGGTACATAAGTGAGAAGAGGAAAGTAAGGGGAAGGATAGTAAGGATAGGGAGGGTGGCAGGTGGAGACTGTGCAGAAGAGGATCAAGAGAAAGCATGCCTCCTGAACAGGTACTTCTTTTAAGTCTTTACAATGGGGGGGGGTTCAGACCACCAGGAGAGCAGCAGGAACAAGGTTGGGGGGGTGGATGCAAGTCCATCTTCTGAGGAAAGAGTCCTAAAGGGACTTGCAGCTGTGAAAGTGGTCAAGGCTATGGGACCGGACAGGACACGCCCAAGGGCACTAAAGGAGCTGAAGGAGGTGCTAGCTGCCCCAGTGATGGCCTGATTCAACAGTTGTCTGGAAACAGGCATGGTTCCAGAGGACTGGAAAAAAGCAGATGTCCCTCTACATAAGAGTGGCAGCAGGGAGGAAGCTAGTAACTACTAAAGGCCAGTCATTCTCACCTCAGTGGTGGGGAAATTAATGGAAACCATGTTGAAGGAAAGGTTGGCAGAGTATCTTGAGTCCAGTGGGCTGCAAGACCACAGGCAGCAGGTATTGACGGGGAGAGGGAGGATGTCATGGCAGAAGAATCTGATTGATTTCTTTGACTAGATGACCAGGGAAATAGATCTGGAGAGGGCAGTAGACATGACCTATTTGGACTTTAGCAAGGCCTTTCAATCTGTACCGCACAGGAGGTTGATAAAGAAATTGTGCAGCCCAGGGGTGAGAGGGATCCAAAGTGGTGAATTGGGTTAGAAACATGTTAATGGATAGGTGACAGGGCGGTGGTTAACGGCACTCACTCTAAAGATGGGAAAGTGACCAGTGGGTTGCCACAGGGCTCGGTACTGGGACTGGCTGTCTTTAATGTCTTCACAAGCAACATTGCAGAAGAACTGGAAGGGAAGGTATGCCTTTTGCAGATTATACCAAAGTCTGCAATAGGGTGGACATTCGAGAGGGGGTAGAGAAAATGCGTAGTGACCTAGAGAAACACGAGGGGTGTTCAAGAGCATGGGACTTGGAGTTCAGTGCCAAAAAGTGCAAAATCATGCACCTAGGCAAAGGAACCCAGGATCTGAGTATAGGATGGGGCGGGAGGTATTGTCATTCTCTAAGCAGGAAAGGGGCCTTGGACTATCATACCTGATTACTTCAAAGTTGCAGGGCAGTATGACAGAGCAGTGGGTAGGGCCAGTGGTATGCACAGGAGAGGTATCTTCAGCAAGAGGAGGGAGGTGGTGTTGTCACTACATCGCTCTCTGGCGAGACACCCCCCCCCCCAGAGTATTGTGTCCAGTTCTGGAGGCCACACCTCAGAAAGAATGTAGACAGAATGGAGGCAGTCCAGAGGAGGGCCAGTAAAATGGTGCAGGGTTTGCATCAAAAGCGCTACAAGGAGAGACTGAGGGATCTCTACATGTACACCCTGGAAGGGGGGAACATGATGAAGACCTACAAGCACCTCACAGGGGTGAACAGGGTGTAGGAGTGGAGTATCTTTCAAATGAGAAAGAGCACCAGGACCAGCAGGAACATGATGAAGCTGGGGGGGGGTAGTTTATAAAGGACATCAGGAAGTACTACTTAACTGTAAGAGTTGCAGACGCCTGAAACAGACTGCCAGCAGAAGTGGTAGAGGATAAAACAGTAGGGGGTTTCAAGCATGCGTGGTATAGACATAAGAGAAATGTTAGGCAGGGAGCAGGGAGGGTTGCAGGTGACAGACTAGGCACGGACCATCTGGGCAGACTGGGTGGGCCAGGCAGTCCTTTTATGCTGACAAATTCTATGCTTCTGTGTGTTATGGACTTCGAAAGAGCCCATTCCCCAGAATGGGGGTAAATCTGGGGGTGCACTTGACCAAACTCAGGGCACCCATGAGAGTGGAAGACAGGCATAAAAGAACCTTAGAGGTAGGGCAGAGGGAGGGGAAGCCACTGACCAGATAGGGTCAGAGACCGGAATCAAGTGTAGAGCTTACAGGCAGTCTGGATGGGCCTGGCGGTTCTTTTCTGCTAACAGTTTCTGTGTTTCTATGAAGAGAAATGGTCCATAGTTCAAGATGGGGTCCAGGAAATCACAGGCACTTGTCTAAAGAAGAAAGGGGGAAAAAGAACAAGTACAGAAAACCACTCTGGTTTATAGGAGAGGTTGGCAGTGCTAAGTGGTTGGGCTTCCTTCAAGAAATATAGGAAGACTCAGCAAGAGGAGGGCAGGGTAGATGTATCTGAAAAAAAAACGACAGATAGCTAGCAGAGAGGTAAGAAAGGCCAAGACAGAGACTGAGTTGAGGGTAGGAGAAGGGGGGTTTCGGTACATCCTAGAACAACGGAAGATGGAGGAAGGTATTGTCCAGCTGAGAAAAGGGTCTGGGTGTGTGGAGGACCATGGGGGAAAGGCAGAGGTACTAAATTAAATAATTAATACTTCTGCACAGTATTTATGAAAGGAAAAGATTGACCAGTTCCACAGGAAAAGATAGGGATGGGTGGAGGGTGTGAGGATGTGCAAGAAGGTGATTATGGAGGACAGGGTCCTCAAAGGGCTCAAGGTGGGTGAATCTCTTGGGCCAGATGGTATGTACCCTAGGGTACTGAAAGAACTGGCAGCGGTTCAAGCAGCCTCTCTGACTGACCTGTTCAGCAGTGCCCTAGACACAGGTGTAGTGCCACAAAAATGGAGGTCCGCTGATGTAGTACTCCTGCACAAGAATATGCCAAGGGATGAGCCAGGGAACTGCAGACCAATCAACTTGACATGGATAGTTTGCATGCTGATGGAAGGCATTTTCAAGGGAAGGTTGGTTTTAGTTCCTTGAAGTGAACAGAGTCCAGGATGACAGGCAACATGGGTTTATGGTAGGGAGGTCATGCCAGACAAACATGATCAGTTTCTTTGACTGGGTTACGAAGGCGATGGACATACTCTGTACCTGGACCTCAGCAGGGTTCCCCATAACAGACCTATCAAGATGCTACAGAGCCCCCTCTGCTGAACACAAGCTCTTATCCCACCTGGGAAACCTGGTCAAGTCCTGTACTGAAGAAGTCATTATCATAGGGGACCTGAATTTCAACTGGCTCACCTAGGCAGCTATCATTCTGTGACACCTATGGGCTCACACAGTTAATAAACCAACAAGACTAAATGCAAGGAATAGTAGTAACAGTACTCTACTTGACATCATACTAGTGAGTAAACCACATCTATTCACACACGCTGGAGTGCTCCTATGCAACATAAGTGACCACTGCCCCATCGCAGGGGTAAGATCCAACAGCATTAAAACAGATCCTGCAAAATTCCTCATGAGGAGATCCAAGAAAAACATCAATATTGAAGGATATCTGCACGATCTAGCCTACTTCACACTGGTAAAAGTTCTATCTTGCACATTCTGTAGAAAGCTCAGCAGGTGCTAAATAGCATTATATTAAATGCCCTTAACACCCATGCCCCAATCTCTAGTATCCGAATAAAAACAAATCCTGTCGCTGGTTCTCAGCTGACCTCAAAGCTGCACTGCTGGAGAGAGATAAACTTTGGAAAGTAGCAAGAAAACTAAGAATATCGTGGACTGGATGATCTTTAGGAAAGCCAGGAATAAATGCACTAGGAAAGTTAGGGATGCAAAGGCTGCCTACTACCTGGCCCAGCTTCGACTCCTCCTACCATAATACTGCTAGATTTTGGGGCACCATCAAGGGTATGATGGGCCAGGATGTTAACAACCCCTTCAACCCATTTACACAGTAACTATGGCCCCATTACTGGCACATTGGAAATCCTGGATGCATTCAACAACCACTTCACAACAGCTGGCCTTGCCTTTGACTCCTCCCCAGCTAACCTATTAAGGGATCATTTAAGCTCCCACTATACTGGTGAACAAAGAGTTGACTCCTCCTTTAGCTTCAAACCTACACTGTTGAAACAAGTTGAGGATCTATTGTGGCATCTAGATACCAAAAAAAGTGCAGGAGCAGATCTTCTGGACCCATTCTTTCTAAAGATTGCATGTCATGTGCTTGCAGTCCCCCTAACTCACCTCTTTAACCTTTCCCTAAACTCTGGCTCTATTCCCATGCTGTGGAAGACAGCCCAAGTGGTCCCCCTTCTAAAATCAGGGGACCCTATGGATCTTAATAACTACAGGCCCATTTCCATCCTACCTGTGTTATCCAAGATGCTGGAGAAATTAGTGAGTATTCAGTTAAGGGAATATCTGGACAATGCTAATCTATTAAATCCAGCTCAATCTGGATTCAGGGCCAAACATAGCACTATCACTGCATTAGCCAAGGTCACCAATGATTGGCAAACCAAACTGATACAAAGAACAATGTCTGTGCAGTATTCCTGGACCTGAGCAAAGCATTCGACACTGTGGACCATGAACTGCTACCTCATCCCTACACTCCATTGGCCTAGATCCATCCTCCCTTAAGTGGTTCAGATGCTACCTCTCCGGTAGATCACAGTAGGTAAAAGCTGAAGGTGACCTTTCCCTATTAAGACCACTGTCAAGAGGAGTCCCCCAAGGCTCTATTCTGGGTCCTATCCTTTTTGCCATTTATATAAATAAAATTGATTCAACCCTTACCAAGTCCTCAGTACATCTCTTTGCTGATGACACTGTACTGTATGTCAGCAACCCTTCACCTAAAGTTGCTCATGAAATCCTACAAGCAGAATTCTCCCTGTTACAACATCAGCTTCTCGAGAAAAGCTTCTGCAAATGCAAAGAAAACCAAAGCAATGATGTTCACAACCCAAACTCCACCAACACATCCTCTTCAATCAGTCTCCCCAGATATGCACTATACTTGAGAAAATCTGGAGTATGTTGAAAATTTCAAATACCTAGGTGTGTGGATTGACAACAGACTTGACTTTACTCAGCATCTAGAACAACTGCTGAAAAAGCTTACCTAAGGCTTGGCCTCCTCTACAGATTAAAACCCTTCCTTAATAGAGATTCAAAGATGAGATTAGTCCAGGCCATCTTTATATCGGGCATTGACTACTTAGACTTCTCTATAGTCACTGCTCCACTCCCTACCTTCAAAGTTGGATACCTTATACCATAGAGCAATAAGGTTCATTACAGACCTGCCATATAATACTCACCATTGTTCTCTCTATGATTCAGTTGGATGGGTTTCCCTTCATGTCAGGAGGAGCAGAAATGCAGCTCTATGGATCTACAGAGCTTTATCAAAAGAACTCCCAAGCTATATCCTGGACTGCTTCAACCTGACCACTCCCAGCTCCTATGCCCTAAGAAGCAACAATATCATACTGCTCAAATTGCCCAAAGTCAACACCAAAATAGGGAGGGCAGCAATCAGCTACTCTCTAGCCATAGCATGGAACAACCTACAAAAATCCCTAAAACTGTCCATTATCATTCCATTTACATCCTTCAAGCAGCACTGTACAGCCTTCTTCACAGAGAAATGCAGTTGCTATCGCTAGAGATAGAATAGTCATCCTACAAAACCTTATTCCAATCACATATGGCATATTCCTTCCAGCCAGACACCGCCAGTATATGGCACCCAATATTCCCTTCACCATCCTTGTACTCATTATGTGAGTGACTGTCATGGCCCTCATTGTGATATATATGTATTGTACATATTGTAGATGTTAGTTTAACTTTCTCTTGCCAAAGTTTTACATGTGAATTCTCTGTATATTATTGTGTTATAAATAACATTTTCTTGTTTCTGTATGTATAACTGTCTCATAAGTATGTGATGTAATTGCTGTGCACCAACTCGAACCTTGACCTTATCAGGTCCATCTTGTAAATGAGCCTTGCTCAATGATGATCGCCTGAATAAATAAAGATTTGATTGATTGATTGAAGACATTGGAGGACTTGGGGGTGGAAACAGGTTGACTAGATGGGTGGCAAACTGGTGGGGTGGGGGGAACCTAAAGGGTGGTGCTCAGTGGTGAGTATTCAGGGATGAGGGAAGTCACCAGCAGGGTTCCAGAAGGGTTGGTGTTCGGTCCAGTGCTGTTCAGTGTGTTCATTGATGATACTGGGGACAGCATAAAGGGCAACATCTGCCTCTTTGTGGATGACACCAAGCTCCATTGGAGGGTGGACATGGAACAGGTGATCAGGGATCTCAGAGAGGGCCTAACAAACTTAGAAAGATAGTCTGAAATCTGGCAGCTGGAGCTCAACACAAAAGAAGTGTAAGTTCTCACTCCAGGAGTCGTTTTGCATCAGTAACAATAGCAGATCTTACTTCGAAAGGGTTCCTGCAGTGGGTCTTCATAAGTAGGACTGTGCCCCCTGGCGTCAGAACCGCACAACAAACTTGTAGCTAGCAATCATCAGCAGGGGACCGCCCCTAGCGTCGGGTAACGTGACGTCGGCGTGCCTATAAATAGAGGCGGTTCCCTGCCCGCCCTCCAGTTCTTTCCCACTGTTGACCTGAATCGTTGGACCGCGTGGTGAAACGGCTTCAGTCACCCGCCATTTTTTTTTTTGTAATTACCATTTGTTTTTCATCGATCCTTTCTAGCACTGCATGTCCTCATGTTGGCCCAAGAAAAAGTGTTCCAAGTACGGCGCGCAGATCCTGCACGGTGACAACCACTCCCGCTGCATCCTCTGCCTGGGCCCTAAGCACAAGGTCGCAGATTGCTAAATCTGCCAGGCCTTCAACCAGGCCATGCGCATCCGTCACCAGAGGACCCTTGTTGCCCACTTATTAAAACGACGACTGGTATCAATCGAAAAGAGCTCCAGGAGCTGCGGGAATGATCGTGTTCACCTGCCCTGGAGAAAAGAAAAAAGAAGAATGAGAAACGCCAGGAGCGGATCCATTCCCTCTTGAGGAAAAGCCGCCAGACAGCTGACACCACATTGAGTGGGGCCTCCACCACGGTGAGTACCCCGCCTCCTGGGCCTTCCTTCCACTCCTGCAGATCGGATGCCTTCCCCCCACCGAGGTCAGTGGGCAGTCGGGGGTCTCCTCTTCAGAGGAAGTTATCTTGGAGCCTGTCGCTAGCTCGGCTGCTAAGTTGCCCTCCAGATCCTCTGCTGGGTGCCCGGCCCAGGTTGATCAGCCTGACTCGAGCCTCCCAGCTTCTGTCAGCCCGACCGTGGTCTGTAAGTCGGATGTCGGCTCCTCCGACGCCTGCCGGACCGTAGCCTCTAAGTCAGTCACTGGCTCGTCCGATGACATCGTGGCGACTGCTCTTCCATCGGACTCCCTCGTGGTCCCCGATGTCTGACAGAGCAAGCTCACAGGTACCCCCAAGTCCCGCGGGGGTTCTCCCTCCCGGGACCCACTGACACAGCCAGATGCCTCGTTCTCCCCAATTTCCCGGACTTCGAGTGGGGCTGATCTAGAGGAGCCTCTTGCATCGGGCCTCCTTCCCGAGACTCCCGCCTCACCGGCAGACCTGTCGATGAGTGTCCACCCGGACTTACCTCCCTTGCCAGTCTCGGTCCCGCCCTCAGGCGCCTTCAGGCCCCCGATGCTGGGTCTTTCACTGGATCTCCTTCTGGTCATCATGGACCAGGATCTTCCTGGCCCTTCTGGTGTTCCACCTCTGACCCCTGGCCTGCTGATGGACCACGACTCCAGTGGTCCCTCAGCACTGCCACCCTCCGGGCCTTTTGCCCCTCCTCCGTTGGGCCCCACAGGATACTACCCCGGCTACACGCTGCCACAGTTTACCCATTACCCGACGCTGGGTTACCTTCCTCCGATGCCAGGGTACCCAATGCCGGGTCAGGCTCATCCTTATCAGGGTTACCATCAGTATCCCTACTGGTACCAACCACCTGGCTACCCCTCTTATTCTATGGGGTACCCAGGATACCCACCACCACCGCCTCCTCCTCCATCACCCCCACAGCCGGAGCCTCAGGAATCTGTACCGGGCTTGGTGGAAAGACGCCAAGTCCCAACTCCTGCAAGAGTTGGGACAGCCCCAGCTGGTTGTCAGGGCTACCCCGACCCATAGGGTGCCACCAGGAAGCCCTGCCCCTTCTAGCAGAGTATCCAACAGAGACACAGGTGGTCTGCCGCCTGGGATCACTCTAAGGGCCAGAATCACAGAGGCAGTTCCAGATGTCACTCCTTTGCCAAGCAGGCCGGAATCTTCCGATTCTGAAGGAGATTTCGATTCGTGGGACCATTCAGAACCTCACTCCCCCATAGAGCCACAGCCATTGGAGTTGCCAAAATCGCCACCGGAGGATCCGTCTTTCGCAGAACTCCTCCAGCCCATCCAACAGGCCTGCGGTTGGGCATCCCAGGAATTGGACTTTAAGCGCAGAAGACTAGCTGAACATCTGGACCTCATTAATGCAGACCCCCTCCCTATTCCACCTTGGACGGGGCCGCATGAAAATCTGACATCCATGATTTGGCAACAACCGTCGTCTATTTCTGCGGTTTCTAAGAAAGCAGACAGGACTTACCACCCCACTTAAGGAGTTTCCCACCTAACGGCACAACCTAAGGTTGACTCTATCGTCATCACTGCCGCTCACAGTAGGTCGGCCCATCCCAAACATCTCAGTGCCACTCCTCCCAACAAGGAGTCGAAACAGATGGACCAATATGGCTGCAAGATCTATACCTCCTCTACTTGCGCCATACAGTCACTCAACTATGTAGCACACATGGTGGCTTTCCAGAAGTCAGCTTGGTCCCGACCTGGAAAAGGACATCCAAGAAATTCCTGATGAACAGCTCAGAAATAAGCTTCTTGACAAAATCAGACTGAATATGTCGTCATGCCGCCATGCTTTATGAGCCACATACAACTCGGTTGATTCGGTGGCACATTGCACAGCTACGGGTATCTAAGACACCTTGCCTGGCTCCATCTTGCAGGACTGGCACAAGATGTACAGAGCACCCTTCTGGATGCTCCCTTCAGGGGGTCCAGTTCTGTTCTGGGGTGATGCCAAAGACAGTCACCGACCTGCAGGAAAGCGGCAAATCCCTGAAGGATGTCCACTCTATGTATCGCTCGGGTCAGAAACCCAAGCAGAATTTTCATCACCCCAAGCTGAAATGGAACAAACAGAACCAGGGCAGACGTCAAAACAAATGTCGTGCTACCGATTCTGGTGCCCAGACCCCCTCCCAGGCTAAGTTCCCAAAGGCAGCCAGTGGGGGCAAGGCACCCCTCCCCTCCGCGTCCTGACTTAAGGGGCTCCCCCTCATTACCTCCCTTCCCCATGGAGGAACCAGTGGGGGAAAGATTCAGCCTCCACCTGGAAGGGTGGAAGGCTGTAACCGCAGATGCGTGGGTTCTACAACTGATTGCAGGAGGTCACTCCATAGAGTCTCTGAAAGGACCCCCGAGCAACCCACCAGGCAGGTCTCATTACCCGTCAGGGCACCACAGATTCTTCCTACAGGAAATCCAAGCTGTCCTGCAAAAATCAGCCATAGAGTGGGTTCCACCAGAGCAAATAGGAAGGAGATTTTACTCCCACTTCTTCCTAGTGCCCCAAAAGACGGGAGATCTCAGGCCCATTCTAGATCTCAGCATGCTCAATCTCTTCATAGAATACAAGAGGTTTTGCATGTTAACCCTCTAGGGACTCTTGCCCCTGCTCCAACTAAACAATTGGCTGTGTTCCCTGGATATGCAGGATGCCTACCTACATATCTCAATCCTGCCGGCCCACCACCGCTTTCTGAGATTCTCCTTCCAGGAGGAGCATTTTCAGTTCAAGGCACTTCCCTTTGGCCTTTCCTCTGCACCTCAAGTTTTCACCAAGTGCCTGGCAGTGGTAGTGGCGACCTTGCATCGCAAGGGCATCTATGTGTTCCCATACCTTGTCGATTGGCTAATTTCAGCTCCATCCCAGGACAGTCTGAAGGATTCCCTTTCCTTCACCCTGGATCTTTTCTCCAGACTTGGCATTATGGTCAATTATCCCAAGTCTCAACCGTCACCCTCCCAGCATCTCCAGTTCATAGGAGCAGTGCTGGACACGTTCCAGGGCAGAGCCTTCCGTCCCATGGACAGGGCAGAGGCCCTTATTCTGCAAGCAGCACTGGTGGCCTCCTCTTGTTGGACCACAGCACGCTCCGTCCTCCAACTGTTGGGTCTGATGGCAGCCGTCATACCCACAGTCCCACTGGCCAGACTGCACATGAGGGTAACCCAATGGTCCCTCAGGGTCCAATGGGATCAACGCTTGGATGACATGGACCAGAAGGTTCTAGTCTCCAACAGTCTGAAGAGGGATCTCCTTTGGTGGCAGGACCCATCCAACCTCTTGGTGGGGGTTCCCTTCCACTCCCTATCCCCCACCATGACTCTTATGACAGATGCCTCGAACATGGCTGTGTTCTCTGTGTTTGCTTGTTAGTATGTGGTGATGTGCATCCCAATCCAGGGCCCCTAGACCTAACATCTGGGATTTCTGGGTTTGGGGCACTTCCCACATCTAATTTTAAATCAGGGTATGAACACATGACTATTGTTCATTCAAATGTGAGGAGTCTTATTAACAAGTTTGATGAAATAAGAGATTGGGATACAGGAACTAAAACCTGAACTCCTTGTATTAACTGAGACGTGGTTAGATGGGAGGGTTCTGGATGCCTCAGTTGAGTTGGATAATTTTAAGCTATATAGGAGGGATAGGAATAAGAAAGGAGGTGGGATTGTTATATACGCTGAGAGCAACTTAACTGTTCATGAACTGCAATGTCCATCCTTTGTGAATGGGTTGAAGATTTTGACCCTGGAGACTGAGGTGCCTTACAGGAAATCTGTTCTCCTGGTGGGAGTATATAGACCCCCTAGAGTTCCCGTTAAGGTATTCCAAGACCTTCAGGAATTCTTACATAGTTATAGTTTATCTCATGAGTTACTTATCATTGGAGATTTTAATGTAAATTGGGCAGCTATTGATCCCAACCATGATCTAATTGAAATGCAAATAGATTTGAGCTTAACTCCGTTGATTCTGGAGCCTGCCAGAATTAAACATAAGGACCACGTAAATCCACCATGTTGGATTTGATATTCACAAATTCTCCCCACTTGTACCAGATAGCTGGAGTTCTCTCAGAATCTTTTTCTGACCATCAGGTAGTTTATACTCTTATAAATAGGATTTGTAAGCCTACACCGGAAGCCTGGATATCCTGGAGATGTTTTAAACAGTTTGACTATGTTTCATTTATGTTAGAAGTTGACGACATTAATTGGTCTACATTGGAATTGATACCTACTGCTTCTAGTGCTTGGGAATATTTTTTGCATGAATTTTTACAGGTATGCAATAAGCATGTCCCATTGAAATCTAGAAAGGTTAAAAACAAAAGGAATGCTTGGTTCTTAAAGGAGCTTCACAAAGCTAGGAGAGAGAGGGATAAGAAATGGGCTAAGGCTAAAAAATATATGAAGGCCCATGACTGGGTTCTTTATAGGCAGGCCTGAAATCTGTATACTAAGAAGGTGACATTGGTAAAACAAGAGTTCATACGGTCTAAGCTTGATAATAGTCAAAAACAGAATCCAAGGAAGTTTTGGGGGGTTATTTCTTTCCTAATGGGGACTCATAAGAGTTCCTCAGTTCCTCTGTAGCTAAGATTTCAGTAGAAGGATCAACCTTTTCCTTGGGGGATGATTTGGTGAATGCTTTTAATGAGTATTTCATCAAGGTGGGTACCCAGGATTTAGCTGATAGGGATAGACAGGATTAAAAGGATGGAGTAGAGCAGGATTTGGTGGGTAGTAAATCTGACTCAAAAGGAATGTGGATGTTTGAGTTTGCTCATATTTCCCCAGAAGAAGTACATAAGGAACTCCTGAAAATAAATATTTCTAAGGCTATAGGGTATTATGGAATTCCTTCCATGTTATTAAAGTATGCTGCCCGTTGCTTGGCCTCCCCTCTGGCTTATATTTTTAATTTATCTTGTAAGACTGGTGAATTTCCAGAAGGGTAGAAGATAGCTAGGGTCACGCCTGTATTTAAAGCAGGAAATAAGACTGTTTTAGGAAATTATAGGCCCATTTCGTTGTTACCCAGGTCTCTAAAATATTTGAGAGGATTGTCTCGTGTCAGCTGAAGAACTTTTTGGAATATAATAGTAAATTGTCTCCTTACCAGTCAGGGTTTAGGCCTTTACATAGTACTCAAACAGCCTTAACTAAAGTGGTAAGCGATCTCCAACTGAGTCTGGACAGGAGGTTAATGATCGGTGCCTTATTTATTGACCTTTCAAAGGCTTTTGACACCCTGAACCATCGGGTGCTCTTGTCCAGACTCAGGGAGATTGGCTTGTCTCATCTTTCAATTAAATGGTTCTCATCTTATTTGATGGGACGTAGTCAGTATGTGAAGGTTGCCTCCTTTAAATTTGGGATTCTGGATTTGAGGAGCGGAGTCCCCCAGGGGTCAGTCTTGGGGCCTCTGCTCTTCAATATCTATGTGACTGAATTTAGGCCCCAGTCCCCTGATACTTGGTATCATCTGTATGCAGATGATACCATATTGTACGTTGAAGGAGTTTCTCAGGGTATAATAGGGTTAAGGTTGCAACAAGCTTTTGACGAAGCGCAGGAATATTTTAGGAGGCATCATTTGATTATGAATGCAAATAAAACACAGGTACTCTTGTTTAGAAGTAAGTAAAATAGATCTTGTGATCTAAACTTGGAAATTGTTACATCTGGGGGTTTAGCTATAAAACAGGTTGATCATTATAAATATTTGGGAATGTGGCTTGATTCCCACTTAAGTTGGGCTCTACATATAGATTCATTAATTGGAAGTATGAATAAAAAATTAGGAGACCTTTACAGATATAAAAGGTTTATGTCTAAGGTGGTCCATCACAATGTGGTTGCAACTTTATTATTCCCAGCATTTGATTATGGAGATGTATTTTATGGAGGGGCCTCTGGGGCATTGTTAAAGGGAAACTCCAGTTAGCATTGTATCGTGGTGTCTGACCTCTGGTTTGGCAAACCTAAACATTATTTTAACTGGACTTACCATTCTGTGTCCAGATTTGTGCAGTTAAAGTTCCGATTTCACGGTATCGCGCCATAGCCTACTGCGCCATGTCTGCAGTGTGCTCTGCATCGTGCATGCGCGCGGTCTTGCTAGTGCGCGAGTGCACATTGTTCTTAAAGCCACAGTGCTGAATTCCTGCTGCCATTGCATTACTGCTCAGTTCTGGCAGTCGTGTCCTGTCCCCATTGATAGCTCGGAGCTGTGTCAATGTGTGCACTGCCCGGGAAATTGTCTCGCACTTGCCAGCATCGTGCCTGCTAATTTGACAGACCTTGTTTTGTCTGTCACTTTGTGTCAATAACCTACCTGTCCAGTATCTAATAAAAGCCATTAAACTTGTCATGCTTGTCATTTCTGTTTTTTTTTGTTTTGGTTGCTGTTTACAGAGACTGAGCTGCTTAATTGCACAGTGGTATGTTATCATACTTGGGCTTTACTGGATGTTCATCTACATTTCAGGCTGTTGTATCTATATTGTTAACTACTGTTTTACTGTAATAATTAGAAACATGCCAGCATGTACGGTCAAAGGTTGTGGTAACACCACGGGCAAGAAAAACTTTGGCAGAAAAGTAAACTTTCATCGTTTACCTTTGGGACAACAAGAAATTGAAAAATGGCTGCAGTCAATGTGTCATATTGGCATAAATGCAGCTGTGTTCCAGTCAACTAGGAACCATGTGGTATGTCCAGACCACTTCAGGGATGAAGATTACCATATCCCACTTGCCAATGTATTGAAGAGTAAGTATACAGTTCATTAATTTGACTATAATGTTATTAAATAATGTCTTCATAAATGTTTATAACATTTATTATTTACTGCTTTTCACAGACCCAGAGAACCCTGTGCGTCGTTTGAGAGAAGGTGCCGTACCATCTGTTTTTCCTGGGGCAATGATATCTTCTGTTCAGCCATACTCAGTTATGTTGGTAAGTATACATCTTATGCTTCTTACATCTTCAGTAATTATAAGCTTCAGATCCTAGTTAACCAACAGCTGACTTCCTCTTATCCCCCCCCAGTACAATTGCCTTATGTCTGTGACATGTATTGTTCATAACTACACGCAGTATTCCTGATGTGGTCTCACCAACTGTCTGTACAGAGCGATAAGAACTTCTTGTTCTCTACTGGTGATGTCTCATGTCACTATGCATCACAGTATCCCCCCAGCCATCATTAGTGCCTTGTCATATTGCTTCTAAACAGGGGTGTTACACTCTTAGAGAGGGTCCAGAGGAGGGCAACCCACATGATCCAGGGCCTCAGGGAGAAGACCTATGAGGAGAGGCTCGGGGAGCTCGACATGTACACCCTGGAAGAAAGGAGGGACAGGGTGGACATGATAGAGGTCTTTAAGTACATAAAGGGGATCAATAAGGGTGGGCCCAGTCAGGGTGCTCCAAAGGAAGGAGGAGGGGACAATGAGAGGGAATAGGTGTAAGCTGGAAGGGGGCAGGTTTAGAGAGGAGAGCAGGAGGTGTTATTTCACTGAAAGGGTGGTGGAGCCATTGCGCTTCACAGGGAGCTTGTACAGGTGGACACTGTGGTCGTGTTTAAGAGGGGATGGGACAGGTACAGGGGATGGAAAATCTAACCAGGTGGGGGAAGTACACCAAAATCAGGCCTCAGTGCGAGTGCTGAAAATCAAGCAGACTCGAAAGACTGTTAGTCCCATTCTGCTGGCATTTTAGTATGTTAAGTTGCGGAGTCTTGGCATATGGTGGAAGGTAGCCTGATGGGTAGAAAACTGGGTGAGGTACAGGAAAACGAGGTTAGTTGTGGGGGGAGAAGCTTCAGAGCCCAGGGCAGTGGCAAGTGGTGTCCCACAGGGATCAGTACTGGTACCAGTTCTGTTCAGCATTTTCATCGCAGACATAGCGGTTGGGATCAACAGTAACATCAGCAAGCCGGCCCGGTGGCGTTGAGGATTGAGGCACAGGGCACCACACCTTGCGCTATGCCGGCGACCCAGGTTCGGGAGCGAGCTCGGGCACCGGGGGTTTGCAGGAAGAGGGTTGAAGATCGAGCTCTCTTGTGGAGCTCTGCTCCCCAGGAGGGAGGGGTGGGTCGGCCCGGCATTCCAGCAGCCCCCGTTGGAGACTGGGGGGCACTGCAGCGAGCCAGGCAGCACGTGATCGACGTGGCCGATGCAGGCAGGGTTGCCGTGAGCCAGTGTGTCAGGGCTTGCTCCATGCAAGGGAGGGAGGGGAAGGGAGACCGCAGAACAGGGAAAAACCCGGTCCTTGGGGTAGGCGACGGCACCAGTCCCCATGCCCACTGCCGGGTCCGTCCTGGCAGGCCATTCAGGTTACTCCACCAGGGACCCCCGCCCACAGCTGAAGTCTATGTGTGGATGCAAGCGCCCAGAGAGGAGGGGCGGCCCCACCCTGGAGGGGTCCAGCTGGGGGTGCCAGCTGTGAGGTGAGGGGGAGGAGAGAGGAGGCTCAGACAGGCGGACTTCCGGCAGGCTAGGATGCTGTGGATGCCCGAGAGAGACTCCTCAGACCACGATCAGGAGGGAAATAGATTAAAAAAAAAAATTAAAAAAAAAGAAGATGATGATCAGCCTCTTCACCGATGACACCAATATCTGTGCTGGGGTGGATGGCGGGGAGGGTGGCAAATTAGTGCAGGACGAATTGGCAAGACTCGAGGCAGCTTGTGTTCAATGCCAAGAAGTGCAAGGTGATGCATTTTGGAGGCAAAAACACAGGATACAGCTAGTGGATGGATGGTATCAAACTGTCCACATCCAGCGAGGAGCAGGATCTGGGGGTGTTGGTGACTGAGGAATTAAACCACTCTGCCCAGTGTAGGAAGGCAGCGGCTAAGGCGAGCAGTATGCTAGGGTGCATAGCAAGGGAGTTAACATCAAGATGTAGCGAACTAGTATTGCCCCATACAGGTCCCTGGTGACTAGACTACATAGACCATATGGCCTGTATCTGCTGACAAGTTCATATAGTCATATTGTTATTTTATTTTTATTTTATTGTAATATTCAGAAAGACCTTTGAGTCAGGGACTCATTTACAAAGGTTCCACGTCATACATACAGGCAATGGAGCGAACTTGACGGTACAGGTTACAGAAACATTACAACATATTAAACAGTTACTGGTAGTTAAACAGATTGGCTAACAGTAGTTTCGCTTTGCATTCCTATAGCACAGCCAGAAAGATACAGAGGGCTCTGTAGATGCCGATAGTCGTATAGATTCATGAGGGTTAGTTGGTAAGGAAGGAAAATAGGAGAGTTATTTTTTTAGTGAAGGAGGGATAGGACATTCTGGTGTTAAGGGCAGTCACATTGGTTAGTGGCCTGAAAGTGTGTCCTAAGCTTGGATTTATAGGGGCCAAGCCTTAATTCGTTTGTTATATGACTAGGGAGGGCATTAGTCCAGGTGGGGGCTCTGTAGCTGAAAGTACACTGAATTGGGAGGTCCGGCCATGGGGGACCCATAGCAGCCGTTTGTTCGAGCTACGAGTTGTTTTGCCTGGAGGTATTGGGTGGATAATTTGGTCAAGGGTAGGAGGGGTGAGACCAAGTAAGGCCTTTTTGGTCATAAGGCAGGTGTGGTACCTAATTCGGTTATCAAGCTTTAGCCAGTTTGTGCTGCGGTATAGGGAGCAGGAGTAAGTAAGACGATCACATCCAAGGAAGAGGCAACAGGCTTTGTTGAGCATGAGACGAAGTCTGTTTAGGGTTGTGGATGGTGCAGCACTATAGATTAGGATGCCATAGTCTAGTAGGGAGAGGATTGAGGAGTTAATGGTAAGTTTTAAGGCTTCAGGGGTGAGACAGTGTTTGAAGCGGTATAGTACACCCAGTCTGGAGCCAAGGGCTGTTGAGAGGTGAAGGATATGTTGATGGAAGCTTAGGGCAGGGTCTAATGTAATCCCTAGGTATTTAAACTGGCTAACTAGTTCTAGTGGGGTCTGGTTGGCAGTGAGAAATTGGGGGCAGAGGTTCTTGAGCGGGTTCTGGGGGTGGGCAAATATCATGACTTTTGTCTTACTGTAGTCAATATTAAGACGCTGGGCGGTGAGCCAGTCTTCAATCTCACGGAAAGAGTGTTGGAGGGTTTGGTGAAGTTTGAGGGGGGGTCGGGTCAGAGGCAAACAGGACCGCATCATCCGCGTATAGGAGCATATTTCCAGTGCATGACGATGGGAGGGAGTTGAGTTCTAGGCTGAAGAGGAGGGGGCCAAGGGTGGAGCCCTGAGGGACACCGGAACGGATAGGGAGGTGGGGGGACAGGACAGGTCCTACCTTGACTAACTGCATTCTATCGGAGAGATAGCTGGTGAACCAGTTTAGGGCGTCATTGGAGAGCCCCGTGTAGGCTAGGGTGTTCAGTAGGAGGGCATGGTTAACGGTATCGAAGGCCTTAGATAGGTCCACGAAGATGGCACCAGTGAGGTGGCCATGGTCCAGGGCTATGTGACATGGGAGGTAAATTCGAGGAGGGCGGTGGTTGTGCTTGTGGCCCTACGGAAACCGTGTTGCTGTCTGGATAGAAGGTGGTATTTGTTAAGGTGGTCAGTGAGCTGGCTCCATGACTATGCTCTAGGGCCTTAGACGGGGTAAATATAGAGATGGGGTGGTAGTTAGGTGGAAGAGCGGCTCACCACTTTTATGTATGGGAGTGATGTGTCGATTTCCAGAGGGAGGGAACTTCCTGGCAGAGGGAGCGTTTAGAATGTGGGTGAGAGGTGCTAGGACTTCCTGGAGGGTGAGGCGGAGAAGTCTGAGGTCCAGGGAGTCGTGACTATAGTGATTTTGGCCAATAGCTTTGGTGAGGTAGGGTTTGGCAGACTGGGGTAAGGACTAGCAGGTGGAAAGGCGGGCAAGGAGGGTGTGGGGTGAAGCAGGTGGGGATCAAGAAATTAGGCACATAGGAGAGATCAGTGAAAGCGGTATTTAGGGCAGTGGCTGTACTGACAGGGTCGGAGGAGAGTTTACCATTTATTAGAATTTGGTCTGGTGGCGTATTTGGGGCCTTGCCACAGAGTTCCTTAATGTTCTCCCAGAACTTGCGTCCAGTGCCCCAGGTGGAGGTTAAGGAGGCTTTATAATAGTTCGCTTTGGTGGTGCGTATGGTCCAGGTGCACTTGTTACAGGACTCCCGATACCGTTGCCTGTCCAGAGGCTTTTGGGTCTCATTAGCAAGGTGCCACAGGGCATCACGGTGATGTAATAGGCCTTGGAGGTGGTCCGAGAACCAAGGGGCTTGTTTCCCTTTGGTCATGGTTTTGGTGAGGGGGGCGTATTTGTTGCAGGCAGCGTTAAAGGTGCTGATAAATAGTTCGAGGGCGTGATCTGGGCTCGAGGGTGTTAGTTAGTGCCCAGTCCCAATCCCTAAGGTGGGCCTTAAGAAGGGCTAGTTTACCAGGCCCTAGTCTACGTTGAGCAGTAATTTTGGGAGCGGATTTGAGGGGGGTACCAGACCAGTTGCAGAGTACTGGAGAGTGGTCACTTAGGGTGTCGAGGAGGACTAGGGTGCTGGTTATTTTGTGTGGGCGGTTTGTGAAGACTAGGTCCAGGAGGGAGGATGACCCCGTGCGGGCGTGTAGTCGGGTGGCGGTTCTGACGACCTGTGTGAGATCAAGGGCTGCAGCCTCATTGATGTAAGGGGCAGCTGTTTTGGCCAGCCAGTTTATGTTGAAATCCCCAGTAGCAATTTTTTGTGCTTTGGGGGTAGGGTTGTGAGGTAGGACATGATGGATTGGAAGGCTATCTTCTGGTCCCTAGGGGGGACATAAGCCGTAGTGAGGAGGAGAGGGGATGTAGACCTACCTAGAGTAATTTTGAGGGTGAGGGCTTGAGCCCTGGATGCTAGTGTGGGCAGAGGGAGGAGGTGGCTGGAGAGTGAGTCCTTGAGGTAGACAGCACAGCCACTCCCTTGCTTTCCCAGTCGGTCAGAGCGGTAGAGGTGGTATCCAGAGAGGTATACTGCCGAGTCGGGGACAGAGGGGGAGAGCCAGGTTTCAGTCAGGGAAATGATGTCGGGGTGATTCTGGAATACCCAGCATTGAAAGGAGTCCCATTTTTTTTGAATGCTGCAAATGTTTAGAGAGGCGATGCGCAGGCCATTACCTGGAGATGGGTGGGATGGTGTGTTTTTTTTGTGGGCCTGGGTTGGGGTGGACATTGCCAGTCAGAAGAAGGAGAAGGATGAGTAGTCTGAGGCGGTTGCTGTTGGTTCGGGTAGTAGGTCTTTGGCATTTATGTTTCTTGTG
This sequence comes from Neoceratodus forsteri, assembly GCA_016271365.2. Lineage (NCBI taxonomy): Eukaryota > Metazoa > Chordata > Ceratodontiformes > Ceratodontidae > Neoceratodus > Neoceratodus forsteri. The sequence goes on from CM028138.1 coordinate 659,554,296, forward strand.
ACCGATGGTGGGTATTGGGAGTTTCAGAGTAATGGGGCAGACAGGGGAGAAGTTGTGAGAACAGGGATTTGCTGGGTGGTGGTTGTGGAGTGAGTAGGTTGGCAGAAAGGGTGGGGCACCAGTGTGTTCCTTGCCTTGGTAGATGGTATCCCGGGGTGGGGGTGTCAATGTATATTGTGGGGGGCAAGGCTGGGGGTGCCCGGCTGCTTGTTGACAGAGGGCTTCGTTCTTGCACCTCAAAATGTCATAGTGAGTGGTAGGTGACAGTGCCTGATGGAGTTGCAGAAGGAGAGTGATGAGGGTAATTGGGAGCATGGTAGGGGAGAGTTTGGACTAAGTGACAGTATTGGAGAGAAAGAAAGCGAGAAAAGTATTGGAGAGAAAGAAAGAGAGAAAGAGTAAGGGGACCTCTAGTGGAGGGAAAAGATTATGGAGGTAAGTGACAGCACTGGAGATAAAACAGAGAGAAAAAGTAAGGGGACCTCTAGTGGTGGGAAAAGATAAGCTGCAGATGGAAAAGTGGACTGATAGGTTATTTGTGATCAAGTGATCAGAAATCAACCTATATATTCGAAATGCCGACCAAGGGTAATGGTGGGGGCGTGGGAGCTGAACGCGCAGCTGCTCAGCGGGCAAAGCAGCGTCCGCTTCCAGCAACGGTCGCGATTCAGTTTCAGTAGTACCTGGGCAGTTTCTATCAGGCCCTGGTGTTTGGGAGTCTGCGAGCCCCTCACGACCGCCGGACTGCTGTGGAAGAGGGAGAAGAAACACAGCAGTTAATATAGGTACAGCGCAGGGGGGCTCACAGTAGGGGGTGGGGGAGCAGAGGCTATATCGGGAGATCCTTTTTCTGATTGAGGCATGCAAACAGTGGAATCTTAGGCAACAGTATAGAATTTCGGCAGCTGCAGTAAAGGGCAGGTACACCAGGTAGGCTATTGTAATCAAATAAAGTACATTATGAAATACCAAAAACTTTAAAGTAAAAAGAAAGCCTTAAAAGGAAATTTCATAGTATTTAAAGCAGTAGCTGGAAAAGTTGCGTTAGATACAGCAGTGCTGAGGCTAATATTAAATAAAATAAACTATCTCCACTGCTGGGCCGATGTTTTTGAGTCCTTTAAAAAAGGCGCCAAGAGTTCAGTTTTAAACAAAGCTAGCGGTCCGCTTCCAGCAACGTCGCGATTCAGTTTCAGTAGTACCTGGGCAGTTTCTGTCAGGGCTTTGGTGTTCGGGGAGTCTGCGTAGCCCTCACGACCGCCGGACTGCTGGGCAGTTTCTATCAGGTCCCTGGTGTTCGGGGAGTCTGCAGGCCTCACGACCGCTGGACTGCTGGGAAGTTTCTATCAGGGCTCCTGGTGTCTGGGAGTCTGTAGCCTCACGACTCACCGGACTGCTGTGGACATTGTTTGTGACAGATGCCTTGAAAGGGAGAGACAGAGCAAAAATTCCTAGCAAGAGTGTGTGTGTGTGTGTGTGTGTGTGTGTGTGTGTGTGTGTGTGTGTGTATGGTAGTGTGTGTGTGACATGCTGTGTCTGTCTTTCGTACTGTTGGATGTAGTGTTTCTGTTTCTTGTGTGTCACTGCATTTTAGTATGTTGCTTTCTGTGTTTCACATTTTATGTGTCTGTCAAGTACATGTCCCATAAAACAATGTCAGTATTCATTTAGACAGAGACATTGAGAGATAGTGTTCAAACTGTGTTTTCAATTATATGAATATGTGTGTGTGTGTGCACAGTCTGTGTGTGTATGTGCTTTTGTTTGTTGTGCTTGGTGGCGGAGCCAGGTTTGGGAGTGTTTGGGAGCCAGAGGGGCCATTCAGTCAATCATAGGCTCCACAATGGGCACTAAACAGTGAATAAAGATGGTGGCGGGGGCGCCACTACTCACACTGGAGCAGCCAGGAGGACGACCTACCCCCAGCCCCCTCTAGCTCCGCCACTGGATTTGCTTATGTGTGTCTGCGTACTGTATGTGTGACTGCAGCTGTGCGTTTGTGTGTGCTTTTCTGAGCCAGTTTTGCTGAGTCTGCATAGCTGTGTATTTCTTTGTCTCTTCGTGTGTGTGTGTGTGTGTGTGTGTGTGTGTCAAGCCTAGCAAAGTGGTCTGATGGTAAGACCTCTGTTTATATACAGAAGATTGCAGGTTCGATCCCTGCTGTGGCTGTTTTCTTTTCAACTGCACCACTGGGACACCTTCTGTTCCTTCCATCTGTGTATCCAATACCATTTGTGTGACAACATACTTTGTTGCGCCAGACATTGCTATATCAAATTCTAATGTAATACTGTAACATCTCCTGTTTGACACGAACATCTGTAATCATGTGTCATGTGTTACTGGTTAGATCATTCATTGACACACAACATTAATTGACAATTGCAGTGTCAATGACACCACCGTACAGTCACGCCTGCACGTACTACACATCTTGTAAAACATATTCTGATGTCTTGAAGTCGCAGACATTGCACTAATTGCAGCGCCCTCTGCCCCCCCCCCGACACCCAACATTGAATTAAACAGTACCACTACAACCCACTGCTGCTGCTGACGGTACCGCACTGTAATTGTCATGGACCCTTCTGACTTTACTGTGTCCGATCTACGCATGGGCACGTAGCCAAACTCGCACACATTAATGTGTCACACTTGTAGACCAGCACACTGTGCAACAATAATTGAATATTTTCCTACGCCGGGATGACCACTACTGCTGTTGCATGTTACCCAAACCACCCCTACCCGTTATAGTCTTCACCGAGATCATGCTTCCCAACCATACTAACATACTAAAATGCCAGCAGAATAGGCCTAACGGCCTCTCGAGTCTGCTCGATTTTCAGCACCCGCACTGATGGCCGATTTTGGTGTCCCCTTCCCTTGGGTTATACCATCCCCAGTCCCAGATGTTCTGCCTGTATTGGGCCTGGTCAGATTTACCCTTCCCCTGTACCTGTCCCATCCCCTCTTAAATCCGTCCACAGTTTCCACCTCTACCAGCTCCCTGTGCAGTGCATTCCATGGCTCCACCACCCTTTCAGTGAAATAACATCTCCTCCTTTGCTCTCTGAGCCTGCCCCCTTCCAACTTACACCCATGACCTCTTGTTGCCCCACCCTCCTTCCTTTGGAGCACCCTGACTGGGCCTCCTTCACTGATCCCTTTCATGCACTTAAAGACCTGTATCATGTCCCCCTGTCCCACCTCTCCTCCAGGGTGTACATGTCGAGCTCCTTGAGCCTCTCCTCATAGGTCCTCTCCCCCAGGCCCCAGATCATTTTGGTTGCTCTCCTTTGGACCCTCTCTAGGAGTGTTATGTCCCTCTTTAAATGTGGTCTCCAAAACTGCACACAATACTCGAGGTGTGGCCTAACCAAGCAGTTGTACAGTGGAAGGATCACTTCCGCCTTTCTGGAGGTAATCCCCCTGGCGATACATCCCAGCATCCTATTTGCCCTTGCCGCTGCCCTCCTACAGGTCTCTCTGAGTTGTTCATTTTGACATCTACCACCACCCCCAGGTCCCTCTCACCCTCCGTGACTTGAATCAATCACTGTGTTGGCCCCTTAGTTAACCCTGTCTGTACTCCCCCCCCCCAAAGGACTTCTTATTCCCTGTACTGTACCTATGCGCTCCTTGTATAGTCTGAATTGCCACTACTGTATATTGTCTGGAATGTATTATTACTTGTACTTTTGTCTCAGATCCATCTTGTAAATGAGCTTGCTCAATGGTGTTCGCCTGAATAAATAAAGATTTGATTGATTGAATCATGTCTCCTCCTCGTGTTGTCATTGCCATGTGATACTGTGAGTAAACCAAAGTTTTCCTAAATGTATTTCATGTTTTGTGAGCTATATAAAATAACAACCATCCTCCGACCATTTTTATTTTACCTGCAAACCACAAAATGTTCCATGTTTGTGTCAACACTAACCAGTACCCCACGCACATCACTCCTCTACACACACCCCACCTCCCCTCACCACCCCTCGAGCCATACTTGCGTACGGAGGATACGAGCAGTTATGTTCTGTGAACCACAACACATGTGCAGTCTTCAAAGACTACGTGCACACTGAACATGTCAAGGGCTCTATGTGATAAGGTCAAATTTGGCATGCTGAACACCCTTTGCGCAAGGCCACATTGCCAAAATTCAATTTCTGCGATGTGGAATCCTGGTGCAAGTCAAAGGGGTGCAAAAAACCTTTTCTTTCATGCATGGGGCTGCGCTGCTCACACCACCCACCCTGTGTGATGTTTTGCCCACTGTACCCTCACTAAATTAGGATTCACAGCTCCAGAAGGGTGCATGTTGGGGGGTGGTGGTGGTGGTGAATATATTAAAAAAACAAACACTGTCTCGTGCTGGCAACAACAAAAAGTACCGATGCCCTGTCCTGAAACCTGCATCCCTGCCACCACAAGCCAGCACGTAGCCCACCACACCATGTTGCCAGCTCGCCGGAAACCCGCTGCACCAACCCTCACATACCCTCCCACCCACGTTTGGCAGCATCGCGCCTCGGCAGGCTTGCCCCCATGTGCATATATGTGTGCAACATCCTGTCACCTTTTCAGTGACCCAGAACATCCGCTCGCCAACCCCACACCCCTGCCATCATGGCAGAAGGCGAAAGTTTGTCACGGGTTCGTCAGGCGACCACTTCCTAGTGGCCCATATCACAGGATACCCATGTCAAGGTAAGTCATATTATGGAAGTCAAAGTGGCGTTTCAGCTGTGATTGATGTCTTCCTTTTAGATGACATTTTACCACAACTTGTCATGATTTTGTGTCACAGAAAAGCAATGTTGATAAACTGTTGCAGACATTCAAAATAGTAAAACAATACAACCATGCAAGTATTGCAAGCAGATGAGGCGATCACAGTTTACCGAGTCTGACACAGTTTGCAGGTAGCTCCCCTAGTCATCATTTTCCCCTACACCGCCATCTGCTTCCTTGACCATATCTTTTGCCCTATCCCAGCCCTTTTTTAAGAACTCAACAGTGGTACGTATCATCGCCTCTACTAGTAGTGCATTCCACTTGCCCACCGTCCTTTCTGTTCAAAATGCGTCCTCAACTCCCTCCTGAATGTACCCCCCCACCGATCTGTTGTCATGGCCCCTACTTTACTCCCCAACTGACTGCTGAATAGACCTTCTGTTTCTATCTTGATAATCCCTTTTATGTATTTGCCAGTGTCAATCAGGTCACACCCTGACCATCCTTTCCTCCAGTGGTTAATGTACCCTACCCTGACAGGGCAAATTATGGCATGAAAAGTACCGTCTCGACTCCCTGTCACACCCCACACCCACCAATCTGTGGCTGTATTTTGCGCTCCCTCAACCCAGGTACCTGTCCCCAACCCAACCCCGACAGGCCAAACTATGGCTTGAAAAGTACATGTTCCACTCCAGGTCGCATCCCCGCCGGCAGCATAATATCCATCTGTAGGTATGGTCAACAGTACCGCAGGCAGTACTACAGGCATTGTCAAACCAATGATCTGTATAATGGCAGAATCAACTCCCTTCTTCTTGAGGCTATGCACCTTACAATGCACTCCACCATTCTGTACTCCATTGATGCTGCTCTCTTGCATTGTATGGAATTCTTTATATATCCCGTGTTGAGTGCCACAAGCTAATTTGCCTCACCAGGATCCGGTAGCCCCCCACCCCCAGATGGTAGCTTCACCTGTGGTTGTTTGTGCCAAACTGCACCACCTTGCATTTATTTTAATTTCATCATAGCTGCCATTGGTCAGACCATGACTCTACCCTTTGTATGTCCTCATGCAGCCCCTTCCATCACCCTGGTCGTCCACCACTGTATAACTATTCGTTAATCCACAAACACACTGATCTTGCTGGTGATGCACACACCGAGATGCCTTCAAGAAATATGCTTATGAAATGGGTACAGTAATATTATCAATCTGATTGGCCACCGAGTATGTCATAAGTAAGCAATAATACATGTCTGGTTGTGTGTTACACACTTTAACACATGGCTAGGAGGCCGGGTCCTGCGGCTGCTGCTCGGCCTCTCCCAGCCGGGAATGGGGGGGGATAGGGGTCAAGCACTGGCCTTGCGCAGCTGCGACGGGTCGTGCAGCTGCTACTCAGCATCTCTCAACTGGGAGCAGGGGGAAGGCTCAAGCACCATCGATCTCATGCTCGGTGATAGCGGCAGTTGCACCACACTGCTGGGGACTGCCCGCAAGGAGCTCAGTGACAAAGCGCATGCAACAGGTGTTCTCTCCCTCTGCATCGGGTCAACTGCCGGTAAGTTCCACCCCTCTGCACCGGGCCAAGTACCTGTAAGTCTCGGGCAGGCTGCTGGATAAACCTGCTCCTGGTACAGTCAGCATTATTTGTTTAGTTAGTGAGAGAATAAAGATGGCTATTTTTTTATTTTTTTTAACATTCCATTTGAGCTGATTACTGGAATCACTACTCAGCTGAAGAAACCTGTATTTCTTTATGTGTGTAAGAAATATTAACACATGCCTGGCAGCCAATGAAATGACTGCAGATTACTTATCCATTCCATGATGTATTGTGTTACGCATAGGAAGAAGGTCCAACACTGCCCAGTGGGCATTGGTGTAGGTGATGCTGCCCACTCAGAAAGTTAAGAAAACAAAATGCAGCTATCTTGTTTCTGCAAGAAGTGGTGCCAGCCATACTGCAAAAAATAAGTACCTCTGACCTCCTGTTCACTTTGCCTCAGTCTTTGAATATTTCTGGTTTTTAAATCTGTCTTCCTGACTCCTCGTGGATCGTGCATGCAGCATGTATTAAATGGAAAAAAAATATATAAACAGCCGTGATCTGTCTCCCAGCCCGCTTGCTCGTTCACAATCCACTTCGTGTGTGCACCAGTGAAACAGCAACACATTGTACAAATGTGTAGCTTGATCCACAGTAACCACACACCCTCTCGTGTGTTATTGCTTACTACTCACATGATTCTGTGATTAGAATTCCCACCCAACCACCTCCCTATGACGCAGATTCTGTTGACAGTTATCAATCCACCCCACCATTTTTTCTCCCAGCACAGTCCACCTCGTCTTACTCCCAATCCTCACATGCGTTGCAGAACAGAATGCCTTACTGAAGTATAGTTACATAGCATCCACTGCATGGCACATGTCTATCTGCCTAGGCACCCAGTCATATCACCCCACAACATAGTTCTTGCAGAATAGGCTCACTCGATGCAACTGGTTTGATCCTCTGCTTGAACCCAGATACCCTGTGTGTTTCCCTCATCTCCTTCTTCCCTTACACATTGTTATCCTGCCTTTACGTACACTTCCAACCCAGTCCCCACCCCCATTCCCCTTCTCTTTATTGTTCTGGCATAGTATGTACCATGGAACTGCCATGTTGAAGTACAGGAATTGTGTAGCCCATGTGTCGGTTATCGCTGTTAACTACCCTCCACCATCCACCATGACAGCTGGTAGCTCAGCACCCTTATTCCCCCAGTAGTACGATTCCATGTTACCACCCTCCAACCCTTGTGTTTAAGTTCACCCCCTACTCCTGTCACCTTCTGTCTGTTCCCTCCGTAGTTGCCTTTAACCTTACGTAAGCACATTTTGTTTCAACAGTCTCTGACTGTGATTGCCTACATTCATCTAGCTCCCCCCCAACCCTTTCACAGTTGAAAGGCTCCTGGATGTACTCTCCTATCCTTTACTTTATATCTTATTTTCCATTTGCATTGTGGTGCAGTCTACTGGATGTGTATGGAGTGTACCTCTACCAGTTAACACCACAACACCCAGAATTAAAGTGTCACCGTGTTGCTTTGTACTTTCAGATGAATGAATGTTGGACACAAATGGATGGCAGCCCAGCCCACGAGACATTCCTAGCAAGCAAAGTACAGCGTCACGCTCCACCTCAATCCAGTGTTCTGTATCAGCCAGTGACTTCTGCTGCCAGTGGCCAGAGACACCTGCAAATGTGTACAAGGACCACACATACCACAATTCCAAATCAAGTTCAACTTCTGTAAGGGACTCAAAACTTTATGATGGAAGTAGTAGCTTGCATACTGATGTGATTCAAAGCTGTGGAGATGAAGAGGACATTGATTTTCATGTTTCTGTGACAACACCCATACCAGTTAAAAGTTGTCTTGCTGATAGCATGAATGAAGCAAATGATTTTTCACAACTGTACTCTGAACCAAGCATCGAGAATGATACAGAACCAACAGTGTTCATACCAGACTCAGAAGACGATACAGATACTGATGATGACATGTGCCACGATGACTCATTCACATTGGATAATGGGCTGGTACAGGATGCTAAGTTTATTGTTTTTTAAAACCTCAGTTCTGATGCTAATGAGTATGATAGTATGCAAACTGTGCAAACTACCACTCGTGTTGACTGACACATTTTCACGGGGCACGATGTTGGTTGCCAGCTTTTGCTGTGTAAACAACCACTGCTTCACCTGGCATTTTCAGCCACTCGTTAATGGCATGGCTGCCGGAAACTTATTGCTTAGTGCCGTTATTTTGTTCAGTGGCAATACATGTTCCTGTGTTTGTCAATTATTTTGTTTTTTTTGGAATACATATTTTTGCACAGTCACAATACTATGCAATACAGCATTCATATCTATTCTCTATAATAAACAATTCATGGATTGTAGTAAAGAAACAGATTTGGGCATCACTGGCTGACAAGACTGCACTAACAGTTATCGGCAACGGTAGATGTGACTCGCTTGGCCACTCTTAAGTACTGTACATATATTATTATGGACATGGGCAATAATAACATATTGGATTCTTCTCTCATTCAAGTATCAGAAGTATCAAATTCCAATGTAATGGAAAAAGAAGGGTTCATCCGCACTCTACAGCGCATTTTAGATGGCGGCCTTGGAGTCAGAACTGTGGCAACAGACATCCACCCACAGATCACAGCACTGATGAGAAGGGGTACACAGTTTCACGGCTTGGAACATCAGTTTGATGTGTGGCATGTCTCTAAATCAATTGTGAAAAAACTAGCGGCAAAATCTAAAGTAAAACACTGCGAGCAACTAGCTCCATGGGTTAGATCTATATTAAACCACTTGTGGTGGTCTGCTGCGACGTGTGGTGAAAATGCAATGGTGCTTTGAGAAAAATGCATATCAGTGGTGGACCACATTGCCAATATACACGTATGGGTTGATGGACTTGTATATCGACAATGTGATCATGGTGCACTACTTCCAGAGGACGCAAGGACCACTGACTGGCTTCGCATGGGAGAACCGGCCCATGAGACACTGAAAAGTGTTGTCATGGATACCAGATTCCTAAAGGACATTGGAAAAATCACATTTTGCCACACCGGTACTTTGGAATTGTTTAACTCATTACTAACGAAATATTGCCCCAAGAGACAACATTTCAGTTACCTGGGAATGACGGCACGCACTCATCTAGCAATACTGGACTACTCCGAAAACTGCACTCTTCAGCAGGCCGTGATAAAGAAGGGAAAAAGACGGCATCAGTTTCTGTTCTCTAAACAAACAAAGCAGTGGGTTGTAAAGAAGATTAAGCAGAAGAAGACCTATCAATATGTAGCTTCAATGCTTCAGAATGTAATTCAGTTCAAGTGTGGTACACTGACAGACATCGAACACTTGCCTGTTCCAGAAATACCTTCCAACATAGCACCCACCATACGTCCCGCCACCAACGACTTGCTTAAGAAGCACTACACTCACTTTAAGAGTCAGTAAATCGACATCATGTGGTGATATTGGTCAAAAGTACATATGGAAGTAGAAGACAACAGCAGTAGATGTTCTGAATAGTCATTTCAACAATAAACAATAAAAATAATGAAGTCCATGTTACGGACGTGAACCTGTTCTCCCTGGTCAAGCATGTGCCTCCTGGTATCCACTGTCCTGTATTTCAGCATCTGTGCCACAAGTTATGTCATGCTGACTGCCCCGTACTTAGCAGGCGCCTCACGTAGTAGGCCATTGTGTATACTGCACCCTAATTGGCTTTAGTGGCTCTGTCAGCACCTTGAACCTTATATAGCCATTGGTGGTTGGCAGCCCAATGGACATTCATTATTAAAACATTCCCCCGCACGATTGTTTGCTACCACCTCGTTCATAAATAAGCACAAGAAGTAGTCATTTCATTCTTCTGGTTCATAGAGTGCTTAGTATTGAAAGCCAGTATCACTGTATCATCATCACTTAATGTTCTGATGTATACAAGTACGAAAATTGTTATTAAACTGTTGTGTGTGTTGTTTATGTGTTAGTGATGATTTACAGTTGTGTTAATAAACCATTATGTTTGTTTATGGTTTCATGCTGTGTAAAGTTCCAATTTTGGTGATACATGATGCAGTCAAAAAAAAATATATACTGCAGTGCTTCTTTAACTGTAAAATTAATCGACGTTTCACTTCAGTGCAATACAACCGAATCTTTGCTTGCTAGTACTGGCACTGGTACTGCAGGAGTTACAGAGATGCATTATAGGAATGGCAGTGAATTACTGTAGTGACGGCAAGCACCACCCCACCTTGCACAGACTGTCAGGTGTTGGTGATGTGGCTTTGGGTCATCAGCCTTAAAGCTCATGTCATTCCAACTCACCCTACCCTGTAGACCCTGACAGGTGTGACGGCGTGCCTTGGGGTCATCGGGCGTTACGCTTACCTGATTCCATAAGAAAGTACACTGAGATGGGTGCAGTATAGGACAATGGAAAAAAAAAAAAACGTTACTGTCAAAGACCACAAGACAGACCTCAGTGCCTGTCACTGGCTGCAGGGTGGTGGTGGGGTGGTGGAATTGCATGATCATTACGGATGACGACTTGAACAGTGGCACAATCATTTCAGTACTCAATCTCCACAGGTGCTTTGGCACAGCCACATTTCCTGTCTGATGTTAAAATGATGGCTGTACTGTTCATGAAGAGGTGTGAAAAAATGTAAATGTTGAAAAACTTGACTGAAAATATAAAAAACTGAGGAAGTTACGAGCATGCATACACACTGCGTACCGCACACTAGTAACGCAGTCATTTTTTTTTCATTTTTCAAACAAATTTGCACTACAAACAAAAATGACATTGTAAGGGGAAGGTTGTCTTTATTTGAATTTTTTTCTTTAAGATTCTTTTCCTTCGAGTCACTGGAGAGGTGACCTTTCTCAAGAGTTGTCCTTGTTGTGTCCCACCCAACATGAAAACACCACAGTCTGTGTCCCCTCCTGGGGCTATACTACTGCCTACCTCTGCCTGGCAAGACACGTCCCCGGCTTACCCCCACCGTGGGGCCATCACTCCTACAGGCGCCCTACACATCCAGTATCATCCAGGCAGTGGAGGTACGTGGAGGATCTCGACATACTGTAGGTGTCGTGGTCTGGCGCTTGGCATGGTGCCATGACACAGTGCTGCCTACCACCACTGTGTGCTGTTTCCTTGTGGTGGTTCCGCCCCCCTCCTCTTGGTGTGCAAGGATGCCCGGGGTGAATCACTTGCTCCCTAGCACGCTCCTGCCGACGTCTGCTGTGTGCCACCTTCCTACTTGCATGCAGGCTGCGACGCGTTGCTTCCCTTCCTGGAGGCACTGAAGTGCTGAGTCCTGCAACCCGCACTCCACGGGAGAAGGTGAGCTGTCGGTGGATGCTCCAGCATTGTCCTCCCAGTCCGACCACTGGCTGTGCGTGCTCGTTCACGAACATGGGCTGCCAGCATTGAGCGATGTGTGAATGTAGTAGTCCACAACAAAATACTTCAAAAGTAATGTATAGAGAAACACAAAGTTATGATTGAGTGATGTGTGAGTATAGTGGTCCACAACAAAAGACTTTAAATAATGTATACATAAACAAAAAGTTGTGATTGTTGTGATGACTGGGACAGCACGTAACTTACACTAATGTTACATAATAAAGTCATCATGTTTTTGGGTTGCGTAACCAACAAAATGCATCAGTAACACAGTAAATGCCTGGTACTACGTACTTGAAGTATATAAACCATATTATAAAAAGGGTCTGAGAAATGGAGCTTTCTGATTGGCTGCAAACATTCTAACAGCCTTATGTTAATCTTTTATTAACATACATGTAGAGCTTAGCCATATGTTGAACAAGGTTTAACACTGTTTAAAAACATTTTTTATTATAATAGCAATAAGGCACTCCCAGGGATTATTTTAATGGTCAGTTAATCACCCTCTAGGGGCATGTGGCACTCGGCTACACCTCGTGCCACAGTACACCCCTAGAAGGTGATTAACAGACCATTAACATAACCCTTGGTCATGCCTCATTGCTTAAAAATACAACATGGTAACATAACAAACATGTCGTTTAGGTAACAACGAGCTGTTGGTGTCCTCAGCAGGCAGTTGAAAAAGACAACTTTTTAAACTATCATGTTTCAAAATGCGATGACACTTCTTGAACAGTTTATGGTAATGATGATGGCTGGTCACAGTATCTTCGCTACTGTTGCTGGAACTCTTCAAGGAATGATTGTGTCCATATGTCATCTGGCTCCTCGTCAGCTTCCCAGAATTCCTTGTAGACGCCACTGCCTTCAGGCCATTTGTTTCTGATCGCAGTAACAGCACATGCCGAAATGATTCAACGAACCGTACGTCCTAAAATATCATGCCCCCAGTGGGTATACTGGATGTAGGCAGTGAGGCGCATCCCACTAAATAAAGTAAGAAAACACATTATGAATGTTGCTAATTTCTGCATTCCAAAACAGAAGAGCAACAGTGCTTACAATACAGTGCCCGTCTAGTGGTATACAGTACAGCAGTATACTGCGTAAAAAGGGGCTTGGGCAGGACAAGGGGGAAGGTCAAGGGAGGGGAAGGGTGTGAGGCAGGAGCAGCTGAATTGATAGACCACTAGTCCTTTATCTGCTGGCAGATGTCGTGTGTTCACATGTTTGTAGTTCCGCCCCCTTATTCACCACACTCCAAGCATTTAGTGTTACCACCCTCCAGCCATTGTGTCTACCCTCCCAGCAAGTCATAATGTCGCCTAATAGCGTTCGACGTATAAATAACCAGGATAAGCGCGCCATAGGCAAGAGCGATCGGTGCAATACCACGTATAATGCTATACGCGGTATTGTACCACTCACATAATTCCAGGCTGAGGATAACACCTCTGCTGGCATGTGCTTCGGCCAAGCACCTTTTCTTGCTATACTTGCCTGTGAACGGGAATGTGACAGATATGCCCGGTACATTACACAGACCTCCCAGTTCCTGAAACCTCCCTCTTAGCCTCCCATAACGTTCCATGACCCAGGTCATTTGTCACCAGGTGTATTATTAGAGGAGTCCTTTCCCTTCCTCTGCTTGCATACCTTAGCATGGATTGCCCCACCCTTTCCACCTCCAGTCCTGGCATGGCTTCCACAGAAATTATACTAGCACTGTACCCTTTGCTGCACAACCTGTACCATAGTAGTACTGAGTCCACAAAGACAAACACAGCTACCTTTGTCCCGTCCCACTACCCCTCGTCCCACTTCTCCTCTCCTTCTTCCTCCTGCACAGTGCTTGCCCCTATTGTCTGTGTTCACCACCCTGTGTTCTCAACTATACTCAACCATTGTTGGCCAAATTCACCTACTTCTCCATCCCCTTCACCCAGCATTTTGATTTTTGTACCCATGGACTGCACATCACATTCTTCCTCCGCCTCCTCTGTTACAGGTCAGCCACAATCTCAGCTTACTGCGCTAGCAAATACATAGATACATAGACAGTGTCGGCAGATAAGGGCCTATGGCCCACCCAGTCTGCCCCATTTAAGTTTGTAAGTTCAGTTTATGTTTTCCCCTGTACTACTTCTCCTTATATCCTTCCATGTTTCTGTCCTGTGCCTGTGTTCCCCCCCCACCCACACTGCCACCTTGTCCTGATCACCACCCGAACCTGTTTTCATAGCAGTGTTTTGTCTTTGCCTGGATGTGTTTTGTGCTTTCCACATGACATCCCCCCCCACACAAAAATATGGTCATTCATCATCTTTGACACTTCCCCCAGTAAGTAGCCATAGCGCTGCGTTTGGTAGCCTCACCATACTTATACAGACTGTGCACCCACCAGTCCTCCACGGGGTGTCCTGACCCTCAACACTTACTACACCCCACGAGCCTTCCTTCCTTGATACTTCTGTTTCCCCACCTGTCCCCTCATTCCTTTTCCCACCTCAACTCCACTGACCCTCATTTCGGCATGCCACACTACCTTGTCCACGTCACAGACTGCCCCAAGGTGTCACCATCGCCCCATTACACGCTTTCCAGCTCACCAAGTTATGCATTCACAGCCTCATAGCACAACAACCGGTGGCTTTTCAGTATTTCAGTAAGGCAGGTGGAGGGACGCTACTGACAACATGTCTCAGGTCACGCACAAAGCTGTGCGACATCTAGACATACACCATTTGCTGTGAAAAACAGAGATTATGAATGTTGAAAAAATATAATATCTGTTTACTTCATAACTTTAATAATGTTACTGTACCGGTTGGGGGCAGGGTCTGGAAGATGAGTGTGTCTCTAACAGCCACAAATGGTGATAAGGGCAAGACGAACAAGAAATGGATCCAAGAAACCAGTATTAAAATTGGGATGCTGGGTGATGCACTGAAGACCATTTAGTTTTTCACCCAAATGATGAGACACTTCAGCACAGACACTCTCTCAAAGTCGGCATTATGGAACATTTATTGCAGGTACACCACTCCAAGTTATCCAGGTGAGTGGGCATTAATAAATCAGTGGCATCAGTGGAAGTTGTAGACTGTGATGCATCACTTGACAAAGATACAGTATGGGCACACCTTGGCTCAAACATATAGGGCCGAATTTCGCCTGCGGAATTACTTGCACACATAAAAGCATCCACCACAGGCTGCTCCGTATCACTGTCTGTTGCACTGCTGCTATCCTCAGAGGTGTGATGACTTGAAGTGTCCATCGCAGAAAAGTAAAAACTTGCTGAAAGTAAACTGGAAACAGTGGTGCAAATCAGACGGACACTCAATAATGCTTGTAGACACAACTGTTACAGGTGTATGGGACCAAGTACAGTGCTGCCTGGGATATAGTCTTTTGCCTAACCTGAAGCACCACTACACAATTGTGCGTTCCCTTCTACACTGCTCCGAGTTATTCATGTTGGCATCCACCACCACCCCGAGGTCCGGCTCCCACATACAAACCTGCAGTGCCTCCCCCCACCAGGTGTATACATGACCCCGGTTTTTGGAACACAAGTGGAGAACACTGCAATTCCCACCATTACAATTTATCATCCATGCTGTTGACTACCTCCACAGAGTCTTCAGGTGGTCACGGACAGCCAGCTTCCCCTCCTCCCCTTCCACCACTGTACACAGCTTCGAGTCATCACTAAACATGCTCATGCCACTCCTGATACCGCTTCTGATGTGTGACAAACAGGTGTTACATAGGACTGGGCCCTGTAACGACCCCGGTGGGACCACAGCAATGACTGTCGTAGAGGATGACACCTTAAAACCCACCCTCACCTTCTGCCAGTTTCCTATCCACCGGACCATCTGCCACCCACCCCCATATCCTACAGTTTGCCCAGTAGCCTCCACCTGATCCCCTGCTTTATCAACCTTGCTTATCCGTATTCCACCCCTAATGATAAAATCTACCCCTCTCCCCTTCCATCCACCATATCTCTCATGCATGTGGTGTACCCTGGTAGGTTTTGGTCTCAATCATGTCTTCAAGTGGTCCAAGTCTCTGTGACAGCTGCCACTCGCTTTCAACGAGTCAGCACCCCACTTCGAGTTAAGTCCTACTAAGCGCATCCCCCACATACAAAACAAACCGATACGTGACAGTCAAAATTGCGCTTGTCCACAGTGGTGATCTCGATATGCCCAACCTTGACAACAGTGTTGTACAATACGCATAGCTAAACCACCATGACCTATTCAACAAGGCAGACTGCATCTATCTATATACGGTGGGACAGCTGTCTGTGCCACAATCCCCCATGTGCTATATAAGTCACACATTTATGTATTTTGTTGCAGTATCCCGGACTTTCTTGCCATATTGCACATTTTGTTCCATTTTCCTTTTCCCTCACATTGTGAATGGTGTACATTACAATCATATTCACGCCTGTATATACTTAATGTACCTTATTATTTAACTTTAGCGTACGTAATTTATAATGCCGTTGAATCATTGTTATGATTTTATTTGCTTTGTATTTTGCTTTACTGTAATTTACTCCCTTCCACTTCCAACTGTGCCTCGCCATCACCCCTACCACTTCTAGCTGTGTGGTCCACCATCACTCTCACCACTTCCAGCTGTGCACCCCATCACCCCCACCCCTTCCAGCTGTACCTCGCCCTGACCCGCATCACTTGCAACTCTGCACCCCCATCACCCTCACCACTTTCAGCTGTGCCTCGCCATCACCCCTACCACTTCCAGCTGTGTGGTCCACCATCACCCTCACCACTTCCAGCTGTACACCCCCATCACCCCCACCCCTTTCAGCTGTACCTCTCCCTCACCAGCATCACTTGCAACTGTGCATACCCATCACACTCACCACTTTCAGCTGTGCCTCCTCATCACCTTCACCACTTCCAACTGTGCCTCCTCATCACCTTCACCACTTCCAACTGTGCATCCCATCACCCTCACCACTTCCAACTGTGCTTCCCCATCACCCCTACCACTTCCAGCTGTGTGGTCCACCATCCTCTCACCACTTCCAGCTCTGCACCCCAATCACCCTCACCCCTTTCAGCTGTGCCTACCTGTCACCCTAACCACTTTTAGCTGTGTGCTTCCCATCACCCTCACCGCTTCCAATTGTGCAATCCGCATCACCCTCAACACTTCCAGCTGTACCTCACCCTCACCCACATCACTTCCAGCTGTACATCTCAATCACCCTCACCACTTTCAGCTGTGCCTCCCCATCCCCTTGTCACCTTGAACTGTGCACCCTCCTGTCATCCTTAACACTTCTGACTGTACCTTCGCCACTTAAACCACATTGAAATAAGGGTGTCAGCTCTTTCAGCTCACTATACCTCCAATATACTGAGCTGAAAGGCTTCCACTTTCATACTGTGTGACCCTGAGCAAGTCACTTAACCTCCTTGTGCTCCCAGGCCGCACCTGGAAACAAGCTTTGGCTTAGTGTGCCTTTCCTGGTTAAACAATTTCCCCCAATAGCAAAGTAATTGCAGTAGAAAAATCACAGACTGTCATACAACATAGCGTCTACAGTCTGCATATTATTGTCCCAGGAATCAAGCAAAGGAATTTTTTTTCACTGTAGTACCAGGGGGCAGAGTTTAATGAAAGCCTATAAAAGCTTTGCTGCTCTCTGCAAAAACAATCCTTTAGAGAGGTGTCACATTTAGAAGGCCATCCTTCTGTACTCAGCTGAAAGGAAAAACAAAACTTGTCTTTGTGACTTTGAAAGTCTGATAAGAGACTTATCAGTTTCTGCACTGCATTCTGATTTCCATGACACTTATTCAATGTTTCCCTATCCCCCACTCCCCCAGGTCGTGTCTGGAAACCAGTGGTTCTCCGCTCAGTACGCCTGCTGGTTAAACTCTTAAATAAATAAATAAAATAAATAACAAGCCTTCAGTTGCCAGAGGGAGTGTGGTCAGGTCCATTAGGTCAGTTCTGTCCACCACATCTCCTACAGGCAGAAGGCGTTCTTCCTCTTTCTGAGTACAATGCAGACATCCCTGCACAGAAGGAAGAAACCATGTGAAACTGGCATTCTGAATGTTTTGTTTTCATTTACTCAGGCTTGCCCAACAGGATAGCAGCATCTTGTTTTCCATGAGGTTCTTCTACACAACTCCTCAGTTGGGAGAGAGTGGAGCAGTAGGAGGTCAAGTGACTGGCTCAGGGTCACACAGTCAGCTATAACTGCAGCGATTTAATCCTGTGATATTTTTTTGTTTGTTTGTTTACATTTTACTTTTACAATGGTTTAGCCAGGAAAGGCAGACACAGAGCAGAAACTCGTTTCCAAGTTCATACCAGAAGCTTACTTAGGGTCACACATACAAGGCTAATGCATACAAACCTCAGTAACTGGGCACCGTTATTACTACCAGAAGCTTGCTTCTTCGTTAAGCTGCAACATAAAGAAAGAGATGCAACAGTAATATTCTCAATTACAAAAACATTTATTAAAACACTCTGCCCAACCATAGAACTAATTACAACACTTTGCACAGTGTCCTTCAAGTCAAAGCACGGTGTCTCCATCGGGTTCATGCGTACATGCTCAGACCATGCTTTGACCTCTGACACTGTTCCCATGGAAATGGCGCGCTCACTGCTAAGACATGCATGTGAATCAGCAATGGGATGCTTCAATTAGCATACGCAGCAAGGTTGGAGTGTCCATAGCCGCGCGGCATGGCGCGGGCAGTACTTTACCTTTACATGACTTTAGGAGGAAATACAAAACAGCGCAGTGGACAGAAAACAACCGGAGCACCACAAATCACAGTGAGGGAAGGTAAGGGACACAGAAACAAAGCAAATCACTTGTCAGGAGTTTCCCTTTAAACAAGGTGGACCAGCTGTTTTGTAGGTTGGCTCGTTTCATATTAGAGGTTCCGTTTAAAACACACAGGTGTTATTTATTTAATGAATTAGAAATTATTAAATAATTAATTATGAAATAGACCACTTGTGAGAAGGAATATACATCTATTGCATTTCATGATTAGGGTCTGGAACCATAAGGTTCCGGATTATATTGTCGGGCTGTTTAAGCTTAGGGAATTTGGAAGGGATTTGAGATCGACACATGGTGTCCAATTTTGTATCCTCAGCTGTAATTTGAATATTAGAAGATCCTCTATTCTATTTAGGGGAGTTTCCCTCTGGAATGATTCACCTCAATATTTAAGATGCCCAGGGGTCAGGATCAATGTTTGTAAATTTGTTCAATGGTGTACCGCTTGGACAAAAACTGTTTCCTTTTGCAGTCAGTGTAATGTATATATTTTTTTTGCATCATAAGTAAGTTTTCAATAAACAGACAAACAGGCCCGTCGAAACCGTCAAGGCCAAAACAACACAGTTTCCCCCCCTGTCCTGCATCACATAAGTTAGTCTTTCCAGGGTGAGGGCCTGTAGTATCAGTGCTTCCCACTGCTGTATAGTAGGTTTGTTTGCAGACACCCAAGTATTCAAGATACAGTGTCTGGCCACCACCAAAATAACCCTAAGCCATCTAGGAAGGGGGACCCAATCACCCTCACCCACTTCCTCCACCCCAAACAACATTACTAGGGGCGAGTATAGGAGGTCTCTCCCTGCTATGGTTCGAGCTCCATCATTACCTCTCTCCAAAGTTTTTGTAGGACAGGACATGTCCAAAAATAGTGATAGTAGGAGGCCAGGCCTACATTGCAGAGCGGGCAGACTGAGGGATTGAACTTACTAACACTCAGGGACGGGCAATACAATCTATGGCAAAAATTATAAAAGGATTCTTTACACTTATTACAAATTAAGATACCCTGATGTAGCTGTGTCATCATCTTCCATGTGTCATCTGCAATGGGAACCCCCATATCCCTCTCCCATAGTTGCTTAGTTTTCTGCGTCATGTCCGGAAGTAACAGTCTACCTGCTTTAGCTACTCTACGTATGGTGCCTTTTGGATTATGCCTCCCCTCCTGTATTAATTGTTCCAGTGGCTCCCATCCATTATCTCTACCCTGCCTTGTCCCCAGGGAATTGTAGTATGCTCGTAGTTGGAGGTATCGATAAAAGTGCTTGCGCCCCAGCCCGGTTTTATTTCTTATGTGGTCAAATGTATCTAGCCCTTCTTTAGTACATAGGTCTTTTATACATTTTATTCCTGTTTGCTGCCATTCCTTAAAGCCCAGGTCCGCCCACCCTGGAACAAAAAAAGGATTCTTAGCAATTGGGAGAAGCAGGGTCTCCCCATGTTCTATCCCTCTTCATCTAACAAGGTGGGCCCACCCTTCTAAGACCGATCTCACCAGTGGGTTTGGCTTCGGCAGGCTCATATACGCCTTGAGATCTTTCCCTGACAAGTAGGCAGTCACACGACCAGGGCATCCCCTCTCCTCCAAATCTAGCCAGTTGGCCTCCCTTGGTCTACCCACCCAGTCCTGCAAATAGCGACACTGTATGGCAAGATAGTAACTTTTAAGGTCTGGGAATTGCAGGCCACCATTGTTTACTGAGGATTTTAGACGGGCAAGATTCGTACGTGGTCGCTTTCCTTGCCATAAAAAGTCTGAAAATGCTTTCTCTAATCGCTCTATATCAGCACGGGTAAGTCCCACAGGGAGCATCTGCATACTGTACAATAGCCAAGGCAGGGCGTTCATTTTAAGTAAGTTAGTCCTACCTAGCCATGTTATAGCTTGGCCCATCTCTCAAGGTCGGCTATAATTGTACGTAGTAGGGGAGTATAATTTAGGTCATATAAAGATTTTATATGTTTTTCAACTTCAGTACCCAGATAAACAAATGATTTGCGGACTTGCTGAAATCCCCAGTCTCTGATCCTTTCTCCGTCTTCGAACCTTTTATCCCCTATTCTAAGTTCCTCTGATTTAGTCAAGCTTAATTTATACCCCGACAATTTGGAGAAGTGGTCTTGAGATGAAGGAGCGGTGGCATGGATTGATCCAGCTTAGTGTAATGTATTTTAAAAGTTTGATCTAATGATCATATATGTTATGTCTGGGTATGTTCTTTATTTATTATTATCCTAAGTGGATGTATGTGTTTATGTTTAATTTACGTGAAACTTTGCACTTTATGGACCTAGAACTTCATTGAAAATGAGCTTTACTCAATGGAATGTCTCCAGTATTCTCTAAATAAAAATGATTTACTACTACTGAGGATGGGGGGCCCACCTGGGAGACCAGCAAACACAAGGAACATGGCCTTCCATGGAGGAGAATCTACACATCAACATCCTGGAGACAAGAGCAGTGCTCTGTGCTTTGCAACTTTCAATCCCTCCTAGTTCCAGGAACACTTCTCATCCAGACAGACAATATGGCAACGGTCTGGTACATCAGCAAACAGGTAGGCACCCGTTTGTACCCCCTTTGCAGGGGGGCGATGTGGGTGTGGTACTGGGCTGTTCAACATGGCCTATCATTGACAGCAGTCCATGTTCCAGGTGTTCACAACATTCTGGCGGACTGTCTCAGCCGCTCAGGCTCACGAGTGGGAACTAAAGCAGGAAGTAGTGGAAGATCTCTTCCTTCAGTGGGGTCGGCCAGAAATAGACCTCTTCGCCTCCCTATCCAACACAAAACTACCCAGCTTTTGCTCACTTGTTCCTGAACATGGTGTTTTTTGGCGAGACGCGCGGACTCTATCTTGGACTGGGAGATTGCTGTATGCTTTCTCTCCCTTTTCTATTCTGCAAAATGTTCTGCTGAAGCTACAGGCAGAGGAGGTACACATGATCCTCATTGCCCCTCTGTGGCCTTGGCAGGTATGGTTCCCTCTGCGCAACAGCTAGTGATGGAACCCCCAGTACCTCTACCTCTCTCTCATGACCTTCTGTCCCAGGAGCAGGGCACCCTGGTACATCCGAGCCTCAGATCACTCCATCTTCATGCGAGACACCTTTGGACATAGTGGTTTCTCGCTATGGCATCTCCTCCAGAGTCGATCAGGTCCTAGTGGAGCCAGGAAACCCTCCACTAGATCCACGTATGCTATGAAGTGGAAAAGATTTTCAATGTGGGCCACAGCCAAAGGCCTAGACCCGTTTTCCTCCTCGGCTTCCCAGGTCCTCGAGTACCTCTTACACCTGTCAGAGTTGGGCCTCTGTTATTCTTCTCTGATAGTCCATCTCTCTACGGTCTCAGCCTACCACCTTCCGGTGGAGGGCAAAACCCTAGCTCAGCTAGAGGTTTCCAGAACTTTTCTGAAGGGGATCCTTCACATCAAACCGCCGATCTGGACTCCTGTTCCCCCCGGGATCTTAATTTTATTTTAGAAAAACTCACTTTGCCCCTTTTTGAGATGGCAGCAAGTAGTGATATGCATTACCTTTCATGGAAAATGCTTTTTTTAGTTGCGATCATTTCGGCTCGAAGAGTTTCGGAGCTTCAGGCTCTAGTTTGTAAAGAGTCTTGTTTAATTTTCCACAGAGACTGGGTGGCTCTGCGGACTAACCCTTCCTTTCTTCCGAAGGTAGTTTGGAATTTACCCTAAATCAGAATGTTGAACTGCCCGTGTTTTAGCCAGAGTACTTCAGTAGGGGGTAGTATCTCCTGCACACCCTCAGTGTGCATAGGAACTTGAGATATTATGTCTCAAGAACTAAGGAGGTTCATAATTTGAATCAGCTCTTCATCGCCTGTGCTCCCAAGTGTCAGGGCAAGACTGTTTCCAAACAGACTTTGTCTAGGTGGCTGGCTAATTGTATTTCTTACATTTACCAGAAGTACGAGAAGCCCCTTCCAGGTGCAGTCAAGAGCCACTCTGCTAGGGGAGTGTCCGCTTCCTCTGCCTTTCTTAGAAATGTGTCCACTGCGGACATCTGCACAGTGGCCACTTGGTCCTCTGTCCACGCCTTCATGAAACATTGCAGCCTGGACATTGCTTCTAGGCACAGGGCTAGCTTTGGTCTAGCAGTCCTGCAAGGACTTCTGTCATGAGCGGACTGTTGTTGGCAGACATTTTCCTCCTCCCGAAACCCAGTCTCCGACTCCTTCTATTTAGTTGACTGCTTGGTATTTAGTCCTACTTGTGAAGACCTACTGCAGGAACCTTTTCGAAGTAAGATATAGCAGTTATGTAAAAACTTACCGTAACAGTAGATCTTCGAGAGAGGTTCCTGCAGTAGATCTAGATTTCCCACCCACCTTCCCCCAGCTCCTGTGTTTTTTCCTGTTTATTCCCTTCCCAGGACTTTGTTTTATCCAGGGCTCAGGGTATCAGGAGTTTTCACTTCTCTGTCCTGCTTCCTTTTTTGAGGTCTCCGGCGGGAGAACTGGAGGGCGGGCGGGGGACTGCCCCTATTTATAGTCACGCCGATGTCCCGTCACCTGACGCTGATGATTGCTAGCTACAGGTTTGCAGTGCGGTCTTGATGCCAGGGGGCACAGTCCTACTTATGAAGACCTACTGCAGGAACCTCTCTCAAAGATCTACTGTTATGGTAAGTTCTTACATAACTGCTATTTAGCTGGCTAGGTGCAACTGCCCCAGAGGTGTGGCTTTAAGATAATGAGCTTTGGGAATTAGTCAGAAAAGAGTAGGGGAGTGTGCTGTGGAAGAGCAGCCTGAAGGTTTCTCTCAATTTTCCTTGTTAACAGCCTTTTTATTTTGCTTTTCTTGGTAAAGTTTTCGTCAGAAACTTATTATTTTAGTGTGCTGTATACATTTTGAGTGGTTTTTTTTGGTTCCCGGGAACCGAGTTTTTCGGTCTCTTCCCTCTGCTTTATTTTTACTATATTTTAACCGCGTCTGTGTATTTTTTGTGGGTTCCCTTTCAGTTTAATCGTGGTTCCCTTATTCATAAGGGAACTGATGGTTCCAGCGTTTTTTTCTGTTATTATTTACCTCAGAAACACGGTTCCTTACTGTGAGGGAACCGGACGTTTTCTTCATATATACACTGTTACTACTGGGTTCCTCTGTAAACTGGCATGTCAGAGGTCCCGAAATTAAAAAGAAAACTGGATCTTCAGGTTATAAAAATTGTGTTAAATGCCACAAGATGTTTGATAAAGCAGATTTTCACTCCTGTGCTTAAGGTGCTTTGGTCCTGCTCTGTCTGTGTAAAATTTTGTAAGAAAACTTTGAGAAACAGAGCTCAAAGATTAAAGAAAATTATAGCTGAGGATGGACAAAGTCTACCGATGAGGGGGCCTTAAAAAACTAAAAAAAATTAAAAAGGCACTGATGAAGTGTCTTCACTGAAAAGGAAGCAACATACAGCTGCTGATGAAGTGGCTTCACAGAAATTGTGTAGAGAGAAAAATGCTCCTGTTCCTCCTGGGAAAGCCAATAGCGAGACAACAGGTGGCAAAAAACATAAAGAAAAAACAAAACATATACAGCCACAGACTGTTGGCCCACCAGATTTCAGTGCAGAGCTGCCTTCTGTGGAAGAAATGGCAAAAGCATGGCATGTATTTCAGACCCTGCAAAGCATGGGGTCTGTCTTTTCTGCATTTTCTAGTAAACCTCCCTGTGCTGCCCCCGCCCTGGCAGGGGTTCACGAGGGGGAGGAAGAAGAAGAAGAATATTTTGGTGCTCATGACATGGATTCAGAGGACCTAGAGCCAGACGTGTCTTCTGATCCTCATTTCCGTGCATCCCCTTCTGAACAGGAGGATGCCCCTTCTATGCTGACTTTCATTAAAAATATGATAGACACCCTGGACCTCCCTTCCCAGGAGACCAACCAGGATCTTTATGATGGGACCGAGATTATAGGGAAATGAAAGGTCTTCTACCCCCTATAAGCTGATCCTCCCTGTTTACAGATGAGAGTATTGTACGGCAGGCAGCATGCGGAAAAGCTGGGGTCTCTTTCTCTTCCCTGCCTCCTGACAACGATTCCAGAAAAATGGATTTTATTGCTAAAAAGATGTATACTACAGATTCTGTGCTGATCTACCTTTCCTCATAGTGGCCTTTACAGCCAAGTATCAAAAGGCATTATGGAATTCCGTCCTGGCCAATGCCCAGAGTGGCTCGGACATAGTGGTTCAGGACGTTATTGACACTGCAAAATCTGCCTGGAAAGCTACTAAGTACCAATTCCATATGGTAATGATTCAGTCTCTAGGGCCGTGGCTCATGCCATCTCTTTGCGGTGTTTTGCTTGGCTCAGGGCTACTAGCCTCTCACAAGACACCTAGTCAAAAGCTATGGATTTCCCTTGTGACCAAAATATGCTGTTTGATTCCAGAACTGTGGATTACATGAAGAAAGTGGATGAATACAAGCTTTCTTGGCAGAGACATTCCTCTAAACCAAAACTGCCTGCCCCTCAAAAAATCTAGCCCAGGAGTACTTTCCTAGGCTTTATCATCCCTATCCTCAGTTTGATTCCTCTCAATACAGAGAATATTACAAGAGGAAGGGCAGAAGGGATCAAAGAGCCACCTCAGTCCAGCCAGTAGCCTCTCAACCTAAGCCCTGATGTGAGTGTCCAGGTCTCAAGCGAACCCAGGTGCTAAAGCCTTTAACCCCAACACAAATCATCCTGTTGGAGTTAGAGGTACAAAACCTTTTGGCTCTAAGAGCAGTGGAGAGGGTCCCTGCCCAGGATAGGGGCAAGGGCCTCTATTCCAGGTACTTCCTGACACAAAAGAAAACTGGGGAGTGGCAGCCTATTTTGGATCTCGGATATCTGAACAAACATCTGCTAAAACCAACATTCAAAATGGTCACTCTGTCAGTGGTCATTCAGTCCTTACAGCAGGGAGACTGACAAGCCTCCCTAGACTTAGAGGGCACCTATTTTCACATATCCATAAGGAAGTCTCACCAACAGTATCTCAGATTCAAGCTTCCCTCTGGTCATTACCAGTTTGCTGCCATGCTCTTTGGCCTGTCCTGTGCTCCAAGAGTTTTTGCCAAGTGCCTAGCAGTGGAAGCAGCACATCTGAGAAAGTTGGGTGTTTCAGTCTGCCCCTGTTTGGACGACTTGCTCATAGGTCCAAAGTGTCCTCATCAGGTCAGGGAGTCTCTCTCCCTCACAGCGCACACTCTGAAATCTCTGGGTTTCCTGGTAAATCTAAAGAAACCCTAGCTGGAGCCCACTCAGTTACTCACTTTCACTTTCATAGGAGCTCAGTTGGACACCCTGAAAGGATCTGCCTTCCTCCCTCCAGAGAGAATTCAGAATTTCCTGTCAGTGGCAGATTCTTTTGTCCAGGGACAGCCAAGACCAGCCAGACATTTTCTCAGGCCTTTGGGATGCATGGCACCAATGACTGCAGTGGTCCCAGGGGTCCGGTACAGGATGTAAGACCTGTAATTCTTTCTCAGAGCTCGCTGGTCTCAAAAGAGCAACACCTTATCAAAACTGATACCTGTGACAGAACAGTTTCTTCAGGCTGTGCTTTGGTGGAAGGACCCTACAAATTTGACAGTGGGGGTCCCCTTCCAGGCTTCTCTTCCCACAAAGGTGGTTACCACAGATGCCTCCCTCCTAGACTGGGGGGCTCATCTGGACAGTGTCTCAGTAAGTGGTACCTCCTGAGGAGTCACAGTTGCACATAAACCTTCTAGAGCTCAGATCCATTTCCCTGGCACTCAAGGCCTTTGCTCCTGTCATAAAAAGACAGACTATACAGATAAGGACAGACAACACCACTGCAATGATTTATATAAACAGGCAGGGTGGTACCAGATCAGGGATGCTCTGTTCAGAGGCTCTAAAGATTTGGTCTCTCGCCTACTCCCTTGGGGTCAGCCTTTCAGCTGTACACCTCCCAGGCAAGGACAACACCCTGGCAGATGCCGTTAAGTCACATAAATCAGAGCCAAAGCAAGTGGACTCTTAACAAGCAAGTGCTAGCCGTAGTCTTCAGGAGGTAGGGCACACCAGAAGTGGATCTGTTTGCTTCCCCCCTCAATTTCCAGCTTCCTCAGTACTGCTGCGGGTCTCCAGTCCTGGGACCACATCCACTGGATGCACTGGTTCTAGACTGGTCAGGGAGGTTCCTATATGCATTCCCTTCCTTTCTTCTGATATTCAAGGTGTTGCTGAAACTCCGACAACAGCCTGCATATATGATTCTGGTGGCTCCGGATTGGCCCAGGCAAGCCTGGTCCCCTCTCCTCCTCTCACTGTCCTGCAGCAGGCCCATTCACCTGCCACCAACTCACTCTCTGCTGACCCTTCCCCAGATAGGAGTGAATTATCCAGACGTACACTCTCTTCACCTCAAGGCCTGGTTCTTGAGTTAGTGTCTATCCTCTCAGTACTCTGAACAGGTGCTTAAGATCCCGAGAATGGATAAAAAGCCTAATACAAAAAAGACCTATGCAGCCAAATGGAAAAGGCTTTCCCTCTGATGCAAGGGCAAAAAGGTCAATCCTCTTACAGCTTCACACTCTCAGCTGCTGGATTACCTAGTGCATCTGCAGGCCTCAGGCTTGAAGTCCTCCTCTGTCAAGCTGCACCTGACTGCAATTTCGGCCTACCTTTCAGTGGGAAAGAAAAAAATTGTGTTTTCCCCACTAGGTGTTTAAACAGTTTTTCAAAGGTCTTTTGCACCTTTAGCTTCCAGTCAGGGAGCCGGTTCCTCCTTGGAGCCTGAATCTTTGCATTGCCAGGCTCATGGAACCACCCTTTGGGCCTACGGCCACTGGCCATCTCAAGTTTGTAACTTGGAAAACTGTTTTCCTGGTGGCCATTAACTCTGCCGGAAGGATCTCAGAGTTACAGGCCCTGTGCAGTGAGCCCAATTACATCATTCTTCAGAGACAAAATTGAGCTCAGGACAAATAGGAAGTTCCTGCCTAAGGTGGTTTCTGAGTTTCACCTTAACCAGTCTATTACTCTACCTGTCTTCTTTACTAAGAAATCCACTCCCCTGGTGATCAAAAGCTCCACAGTTTGGGTGTTAAAAGAGCTCTCTTTTACTACCTAGAGCATACTAGGCAGTGCAGAGGCTCTTCCACTCAGTTGTTCCTCACCTATGGGAATGTAGGCAGGGGAAAACCAGCTACCAAGAGAACCATTTCCCACTGATTAGTCTCTTGCATTAGATTCTGCTACAAAAAGCTGCTCAACAACCTCCTGAAGGGTTCAAATCCCATTCTACCAGGGGCACTGCAGCCTCTGTGGCAGCTGCAAGAGACTTACCCCTTTCTGGAAATCTGTACACACTTTCATCAGACATTACAGTTTGGATGTGCAGTCCAGATCTAATGCCAAATTTGGCAGGGTGGTTCTGCAGAGCCTCTTTCCTAAATAGGTTCCCTGCCCACCTAACAGTTTTGTATTGTTTTGTAATCTGCTGTTGTTACTGATGCTAAAGGACTCCTGGGGTGAGAAGGAAAAATTACTCACCATAGTAATCTTCTTTCTTCCAAGGGGTCCTTTAGCATCAGTAAGCTCCCACCCTTCCTCCCCGGTTCACATTTTAGGAGAAGGGCTCTGTTCTCAGTTTTATTACCAAATTTGTCTCTGCATTTAAAATGTTTTTTACTGAGGTTGTTATCTGTTTTTGTGGTTTTGGACATTTGCATTTTTTAATTTTCCCTATTTTTGCCCCTGCAGCCAGCCACCGGACATCAGCCTGGTCATGGCACCCCCAAGCTTCCACCTCCGGGCTCTTGTTGCTCTCTCCTAGCACACCTAGCTTACCCCCCAGAGGGTGGGAATGCGGCACTGGAGTGCCAAATAACTAGTGACTGTCTGGGAAGAGCAGGTCCCGGAGGCTAATCGAAGCTGGGGGCTAACTTTACTGGCGACCAGCTGCAAGGAGTTTTTCTTGCTACGGGGGTGGGAAGTGCAATGGCGTCCAGCGTCCATAGCCAGGCCCCGGCTTCCCGTCAGGAGTCGTGGAGACTCTCACCCTCCCGGAGAAGGAGAGCAGTCCATGGGACACCGATCCTAGTCCCCGGCCTCCAGCGACCCGGCCCATTACCGAACCCGGTCGCTGGCACGCAAGCGGAACTAATCGTCTGGCCGGGCGGTCGGCATTTGCATGTTTTTGAATCCTGTTGATTCACTTTTTGTAGCATGTGCCCATTTACCTTTGAAAAAATTCTGAAGCCCTTCAGGCTGCTCTTCCACAGCACACTCACCTACTCTTTTCTGATTGGCTAATTCCCAAAGCTCATTATCTTAAAGCCACACCTCTGGGGCACCTATCCAGCTAACTGCTATTGTTACTGATGCTAAAGGACCCCTTGGAAGAAAGAAGATTACTACGGTAATTTGTTCATCTTGTACGTAGGGAGCAAGAAACCCAGGACTGCATACAGACACGGAGGCATGACTGGCATAGTGTCTGAGTAAGAGAAAGCTCTGGGGACTGCAGTCATGAGCAGTCTAATGCCCTCTGTGCACTGCAGCAAGGCAGCCTCGAGAACAAGGAGGATGCTGTGTCGTATTGGTAGGGAATTCACCAGCTGGTGCAAAGAGGTCACACTGCCTCTGTACAGAGCGATGGTGTGGCCACACCTGTAGTACTATGTGCAGTACTTGAGCCCCAACCACAAAAAGGACATCAGTTTGCTGGAGGCAAGACAGGGAAGAGCCATGAAAATGATTCAGGGTCAGCGGGAGTGTTCATATGTGCAGAGGTTGGAGAACCTTAAAGAGCTGCTGACGTGCTGTCTGCCCCGCTTGTAACGTCCGTGTACAAGCTGAGTGGATGCGGAGCAGTGCAGCCCCACCCCAAGTCTGCACTTTGACATGTGGTAGGAAGCAAGGCTGCAGATGCTGTATGTGGATTTTAATAGGATCGGGGGAGGGGGCTGTCTAAATGTACTTGAATGATCTTTGCTGGCAGTTCTACATGCATGATGCTATAATATAGAGGGACTACTGTATGTCTTATTCATTCTTTGGTAACCGGGTAAGGCCCACTAGGCACAAGTGCCTGTTTTCAGGGGCAACCGAGGAGCATTGGGCTGGTTAAGTGACTTGCTCAGTCACACAGTATGTAAGTGGAGGTTATGGGAATCAAACCCCGGTCTTTGGACAGACTGGATGGGCCTTGCGGTTCTTATCTGCCATCAACTTCTCTGTTTCTAAGTCTGCTGAATGTACCAAGCTCATTCACAGCTCGTTACTCTAACCACTAAACTATACAGCCAGTGTCACTACTGGTACTTAGGGTCACGCCTGAAAATGGGGAGCATGCCTACCCAGTCAACAGAAATGATGAATAAAGGGTCTTGCTCTTTCCTAAGCTGGTCTCTGGGCTTCCATACAGATGGGCTGTACCTCCTGATGCACTCATGCAGGCACGAATTCAGAACTCTGCAGCCTGGATGTCCACCCCTCCACTTCCTGTTGCCACCAATTTACTTCCTGCCTTCTAAAAAGCAGGTACTCTGCAGCAGAGCTCAGTCACCACATGGCAGGGCTGAAAACAGCACACTGTAAGTCTACAATTTAGTCGGAAATGACTTAGTAGTTAGTGGAGTGGAGGAGGCTGGAGAGGGTGTGGAGGTGATTTGGGTAACCCTGCAAATGAGGGGAGGGAAAAAATTGAAAATAGGGTTGGTATACAGGCCCCCTGCAATAGAGGAGGCTCTGGAGGATAAACTGGTTGAGAACATCAAGGGTCATTGTGACCTTGGTAAGGGTAGGGTGGTGGTCATGGGTGACCTTAATATGCCGGGTGTGGACTGGGACACCATGACATCCTCTGTAACCAGGGAACAGCAACCGATGGACGTCTTTCAGGATGCCTTCCTGGTCCAACAGGTGGGGGAACCTGCTAGAGAGGGGCGGATATTGGACACTGTCCTAGCGGACAGTGACCAGATAAGGGGCCTGGAGGTGTGCAGTCCACTGGCGGGAGGTGACCATGCCACGGTCTGGTTTCTGCTGTATCTGGGGGGGGGAGGAAAACCGCACTAATACAGTAGTGGTAGATTTCAGGGGAGCGGACTTCGTGGGTATGGGTAGGATTCTACGGGAGAGGTTAGACAAGATTAGGCCAGACATGGATGCTGGAAGCTTGTGGGAGATCATTAAAAAGGGTGCAAGAGGCTACTAGGTCCTGTACAAAATTAAGGAGAAAGCATGGTAGAACCAGCAAGCCATGTTGGTGGACGAGTGTGGTGCAGGGAGGCGGTGAGGGAGAAAGCTGCCTAATACAAGTGAAACGCCAAGGGGGACAAGGAGAGGGAGAGTATGAACTATTGGCCAGGAGGTTCACCAGAGGGTGACGGAGCCAAGGCAGGGATGGAGCAAAATCTGGCTAGGGATATCGGGGCGGGAATGATCTCATAGATACATAAGAGAGAAGAGGAAAGAGAGGACACAGATTAGCAGGATTAAAATTGTGGGGGGATGGGCTCAGGAAGCGGGGGATCAGGCAGAGGTGCTTAATGAGTACTTTGCTTCAGTCTTTGCAAATGGGGACAGGGGATCCCTACAGACTGATGGGAGGGAAGAGGAGCCAGCAAAAGCGAGAGGTCAGTCTGAGACCAGAGGATGGAGAGAGGCTAGGGTACAGGCAGGGCCGGACCCAGAGGGGGTGGGGAGGTTGCATGAGGGGGAGGACTGGGGGGGGAGAAATCACAGTGGATAGGGTGAGGGAGGTCCTTCAGAAGCTAAAAACTGATAAGGCGCTGGGGCCGGATGGGCTATACCTGAGGGTTATGAAGGAACTGGCGGAGGAGCTGGCAGCGCCACTGGCTGCACTCTTTAACACCTCTCTGCAGACAGGATGGGAGCCCCAAGACTGGAGGGTGGCATATGTAGTGCCTATCCATGGGGGGGGGGGGTCTAGAGAGGAGATGGGGAATTATAGGCCTGTCAGCCTAATGTCTGTGGTAGGCAAAGTAATGGAGGCTTTATCAAGGAGAGGCTTGGGAGGCAGCTGGAAAGGTTAGGGCACCAGGATGATAAACAGTATGGCTTCGTTCCAGGGAGATCGTGTCAGTCCAACCTCGTAGAGTTTTATGATTGGGTGACGGGGCCTTGGACAGGCATAGGCCGGTGGATGTCTTATACCTGGATTTTAGCAAGGCGTTTGATTCAGTACCCCATAAAGGGCTGATAGCAAAGCTGGGGGAGATGGGGGTGGGAGGACAGGAGCTCAAGTGGGTTGAAAATTGGCTTTGGGGGCGAATACAGAGGGTAAGGGTCAGTGGGATAGTCTCCTCTCCTAGGAAGGTAATCAGTGAGGTCCCCCAAGGTTCAGCATTGGGGCCACTCCTGTTCAATGCCTATGTCTCGGATATAGTGAGGGGGTTAGGAGTAGGCTAAGTCTCTTTGCAGACGATTCCAAACTGGGAGCACTGGTGGACTGGGAAGAAGCGAGAGAGAGACAGTCCAGGGGGATCTGGATACCCTGGAGGGGGGGTTAAGGAGGTGGGGATTGAAATGTAATGCTGGGAAATGCAAGGTACTGCATTTGGGGTCAGAAACCTGCTATGTTTACACCCTGGGGTCACACTGCAAGCCACACTGGGTGAGCGGGATTTAGGGGTGGTGGTAGACGTCAAAATGAAGAACTCTGAAAATTGTAGAAGAACTACAGCCAAAGCAAACAGGATACTGGGCTGCATAGCAAGGGGAATTACGTCCAGGAGGAGGGAGGTGATCCTCCCTCTATATAATGCCTTGGTCAGGCTGCAACTCGAGTACTGTGTACAGTTCTGGAGACCTCATCTGAAGAAGGACATAGCGCTGCTGGAGAGAGTCAAGAGGAGAGCGACCAGGATAATTCAGGGAATGGAGGGGAGGCCCTATGAGGAGAGACTGGAAGAGCTTGGGATGTACACACTGGAGGAGAGGAGGGACAGGGGAGGCATGATAGTAGTCTTCAAGTATGTAAAAGGAATAACTGAGAGCGGAACCAAGGATCTGTTTAGGCTAAAGAAGGGGGGCATGAGTGGAAGCTGGAGGGGAGAAATTATAGGGGGGATCTAGGAGGTGTTATTTCACTGAGAGGGTGGTAGAACCGTGGAATGTGCTGCCCGGGAGGCTGGTGGAGGAGGGCACAGTGGAGGGCTTCAAGAAGGGGCGGGACAGGTACAAGGGAAACTAAGTCAAAGAGAGACCCTCTCGGGGCTGGGGTGGGAAAGCGAGCAGACACTGGGTGGCCGGCTACCGAGAAGACACGACAGACCATTAGGCCTATTCTACTGGCTTTTTAGTATGTTAGTAATTTATATTTCTATTGGGATTTCTCAGGAAATGCAGCGTTTATTCAGCACTCCTGTGTGGGTTCCAGTCTCAGCCTTGCAAGCTGCACAGACTGGCCCCACAATCACCTTGGAGTTTTCCCACGATTTTGGGCTCATCTCTTATGATTTTCAGTTTACCCCTGTGACTGTTTTTTTTTTTTCTCTTAAGCTGTTTTTCGGCTATTGGAGGCAAAAGGAATAACTTTGGATCACTAAACGCTTGGCAGCACAGCTTTTTCTTCCTGTCGACGGCTGGCTTGCAGCGCTATTCAGCCACTCATCGACGGTGGGCCTGAAGCACTGTCACACCTGTCGGACCCAACGGAGCCTTCTGGAAAGCTGTGCCCCCCCCCCGGGGAACAAGAGGTGGAGGGGTGGATATTCAGGCTGCAGAGTTCTAAATTCCTGCCTGCATGTGGGCATTAGGAGGTACAGCCCATCTGTATGGAAGCTGGAGACCAGCCATTGGAGAAAGAAAATTTACAGGTATTTAAATTTTGTTTTTGGCAGACTGGATGGACCTGCGGTCTTTGTCTAATGTTCTGTGTTTCTCCCATTTTACACAGGCCTTCCCATTTTCTGCTGTACCTCGGCTCAGCCTCTGCCTGTCTTGGGAGGCAGTGGAACTGCACTGTTTGTTGCCCTGCTCAGTAGTTCACAGTCCTGTTTTCAATTTGTGGCCTCCCAGTGGGCATGGCTTAACCTCCACACAGTGAGGCCCCCCAGTGGGCGTGGCTTACCTTCCACACAGTGTGGCCCCCTGTGGCCGTGGCGTGCCCTCCACACGGTGGTGCCCCTAGTGGGTGTGGCTTACCCTCCACACAGGCCCCAATGGGCTGCACACTCTGGGTAACCCTTAGCTCTGGGGTCTGACGGGAGAAGAGTTAAGAAATTGCCAGCAGATACAGGCCATTCGGTCTGTCTAGTCTGCTTGAGTCTGCAGGCACTTCAGTTAGTCCGCTTGTGCGCTTTCCTCCCCAACCTCCCTCCCAAATCCATAATCAGGGCACTCCCTGTGACACAACTTCTGATAATCAGGAGAGGCTGCCTTGCCCCTCTCAAGGGGCCACGTGTTAAACATCTTAAAAATAAAATCCTTACAGATAATATTTATATCTTGATGATCCTGTCTCCTTACATTAAATCTAACAAGATCCAAAATACAACCAATCTTCTTGAATCCTAATATTACAGCAGATGGGCAGCTCTTCGAGAACGCTATTTGGGAGATGAAAGGTATAACCAGAATTAAAAATTTAATAAAGGGTAGGACCTTAGTATCTTTTGACACTTTTTTTTTTTTTTGCTTTCTT
Source organism: Neoceratodus forsteri (assembly GCA_016271365.2). Classification (NCBI taxonomy): domain Eukaryota; kingdom Metazoa; phylum Chordata; order Ceratodontiformes; family Ceratodontidae; genus Neoceratodus; species Neoceratodus forsteri. The sequence goes on from CM028138.1 coordinate 659,588,588, forward strand.
TTATTTATCCGCCTTTCCTGCCTTCGGTCCCCCCTCCTTCAGACTGCTCATTCCTTTTCTCAGACCCCCTTGCCCCGGATCTGCCCCTAGAGTGCTTTCTTCCTCCTCCTGCTGACAGCGGGTCTGTCCTGGGGATCGGTGGTCTCTCTGGATGGAGCTGTCTTCATCCGGGAGCCAAGGGTTTTTCCATTTTTCTGTATTCCCCACAGCCCCGCCCTCTGGGACATCGGCAGGAGGAGCTAACGCGTCCAGAGAGGCGCGATGCATACGCTGACGCCCTCTCAAGCGCCTTCCAACGTCCCTCCCAGACTCCGCGAATGGAGCACAAGCCCTCGAGTGCCAGTGCTCCCACTGGCATTCTCGGGTTGGCATTCCACCCTGAGGGAAGAGAGCATCTGTTGGGACCTCAGTCTCCCCGCCGCCCGACCCGAGTCCGTTCCCGAACCTGGGTCGCCGGCGTGGTGCGAGGTGTGGCGTCCAGCGCCTCAACCCTCAGCGCCACCGGGCCGGCCTTTTGACACTTTTAGCGCACAAGTATGATTTGCAACCAGATGATGAGGATATGTATAACAGCATAATTAATAGCGTACAAGGCCTGGCATTTCAGGATGGGTCCTTAGACATTAACCCCACCACTTAAAACTTCCTGGCCACAATTCAAGCTAGGCCCAGAATATCTAGTTTCTATGACTTACTCTTAGGGTGCATTAATGGCCCTGAAATACAGTGTATTAGGTGGTGGGCTAACACTCTCTCGGTAATGATGCGAACGGTTGGAGTTGGAACAAGATTTGGTTATACTCTATTAAAACATTTAGAACAGTCAATTCCGCTGGGCCAGGTGGCGCTGAGGGTTGAGGCACTGGACGCCACACTGGCAGTCCGGGTTTGGGAATGGACTCGGACCTCCGGGGGTCAGCAGGGGAGGGAGAGGATAAAGCGTTCCATGACAGCTCTCCTCTCTCTGGGGTGAGTTAAGGGGAGTGCGTCGCTCTGCAGTGGCCTCTTGCGGGAGTCAGGAGCTCTGAAGGGACAGTGCATAGAAGGGGGGGCTGGAGCATGGCAGACGTTGGCATGTAAGTGCGCTCACATCATTGCATGCCCAGCTCCAGCAGGGGAGTAATCCTGGTGGAAAATTGTGGGGTGGTCTTGGCGGCTGATGGCCGTGTGCCATGCCCCAGGAGCTAGAGAGGTGCACCCCCAGGTATGGATCCAGGTCCCCCATGGGGGGGACACTACGCATGCTAGCCTGTGGGGAGAGAGAGTTGCTGACTGATCTGGGTACTGGGGCGCTGGTGCCGGCATCCGGATGACCTGCCAGCTCGCTCTGCACGGAGGAGGAGGTAAATAATCTCATGATAAAACAGTCCATGCCAAACTGATACGATTCAAAACCATTCACAACCTTTATTATACCCCACTTCAAATTAACAAGATGGGATTGAGAGCTATGTCCAACTGCCTGAGATATGGAGACACCGATTGTGACTTACTAACATACTAAAATGCCAGCAGAATAGGCCTAACGGTCTTTCGCGTCTGCTCATTTGGTCAGCCCCCACCCTGGGAGCTGACCTTACTTCCCCCCCTCGCCTTCTCTGGCTTCTCCCTTCCCAGTTCCGGATATTCTCGCTGCATTGGATTTTGCTTCCAGAACCCTTCCCCTGTACCTGTCCCACCCCCCTCTTGAACCTCTCCACCATATCTGCCTCCACCAGCCCCCTGGGCAGCGCTTTCCATGGCTCCACCACCCTCTCAGTGAAGTAGCACCTCCTCCTTTCTCCCCTGAATCTTCCCTCCAGCTTCCACCCATGCCCTCTAGTTGCCCCCTCCTCCTTCCTTCGAAGCACCCTGACTGCTCCTCCCCTATTTACCCCCTTCATGTACCTGAAGACCTTTGTCATGTCCCCCCGGTCCCTTCTCTCTTGCAATGTGTACATTATTTAGCTCTTCAAGCCTCTCCCCATAGGTCCTGTCCCCCAGGCCCCAAATCATTTTGGTTGCCCTCCTCTGGACCCTCTCCAGGAGTTTAATGTCCCTCTTTAAGTGTGGCCTCCAAAACTGCACGCAGTACTTGAGGTGCGGCCTCACCAAGCAGTTATACAGTGGGAGTATCACTTCTCTCCTTCTGGAGGTGAGCCCCCTAGTGATGCATCCAAGCATCCTGTTGGCCTTGGCTGCTGCCTTCCTACAAGTCTCGAGTTGTTCATCTTGACATCCACCACCACCCCCAGGTCCCTCTCAGCCATCGAGACTTGTAGCATATGTTCTGGTTGTGTCCCAAAATGGTATCTTTGTGGGGCAATATTGCTGATTTTTAAAAGACATTGCATGGCTAAAAGGGATGAAAAGACCGTTCTTGTCGGTTATTTTGATGAAACAAAAATATGGAGTAAAGAACAATGTTGCACCATTGCTCTAATTTCAATGTCGGTTGGTAGCTCCACTCTCACAATATGGCTGGAGGAGCGGGCACCGTCTCTCAGGGAATGGAAGGCTGAGTGTTGGAACTTTTTGAGATTGAGAGTGCTCGCCTTCCTCAATGCTAGACCGGCTCATATTCAGCTCTGAGTGAGGCAGTTTATAATTGTTTCTCTCCACCAACCTAGTAAGTCTTTACACTGCCAGTAACCGATCCCTCCTTACCTGATCCCTCCCCCCCGTCTGCTTTTTCTGCTATATTTCTCACGTTGACTTATTTCTTCAGGGGAATGTTGTTCAAGGAATAGTGGAGCAACTTCCCTCTATAACTAAGGTAATGTGTCTGTAATTTATAATTAATAATTTAATGAGTACTGTGTGGAGTTTTAGAAGTCTCTGTTAAGTTCCTAAAGTAATGTTTATTTATCTTTGAAGTGTGGCATGAATGATTATTGCTGTATTGTTTTTGTTGATTACTTACAATATTATTTTTGTGTATTGTATTTTACTTCAATAAAATTTTGACTAAAAAAAGAAAAAAGTCCACTGTGGCACTCCCCCTCCCCAGACTAGGACACACTGCTCTCAGCAGCGTTCTTCTTGGCCTGGCTGCCCAGTTACAGACACGAGTTTGCTCTCAAACCTGGGTCATCAGAGTGGAAATGCACCCTCTTTGCCCTGTGAGGTACTTGTAGGTCTCCGTCATGTCACTTCTCTCTCCTCTCTTCTAGGGTATACATATTAAGCTCCTCAGTCTCTTCTAGTAGGGCATTTTATACAACTCCAACACCATTGTAGTTGCCCTCCTCTGGGCCACTTCCACCCTGTCTGTGTCGTTTCTGAGGTGCGGTTTCCAAAACTGAACGTAGTACTCCAGGTTTGGTCTCATCAGTGAGCGATATAATGGCAACACTGCCTCCCTTCTCCTGTTGGTGATAACCTTCCCTATGCACCCCAGCATCCCACAAGCCCTACCCCCTGTCTTGTCACAGTGTGCTGCCACGTTGAGGTCTTCAGATTTGATAACCCTGAGGTCCCTTTCCTGTCTAGAGACTGCCAGTATTTCCTCCCCTGCATCCTATACTGAGTGCAGGAGTGCCTGTGCCCCAGGTGCACCACCTTGCACTTTTTAGATTGATCCCTAATTTGCATGTTCCTGACCGTTCCTTGAGTTTCCAAGATCCCTGTGCAATTTTTCTACCCCCTCCTGAGTGTCTACCCTAATATAAATTTTCGTATCATCCGCAAAAAGGCATACCTTCCCTTCCAGATCTTCTCTGATGTCCCTTGTGAAGATATTGAAGAGGACTGGTCCAGGTATGAAGCCCTGTGATACCCCTCTAGTTACTCTCCTATTCTTTGAATAAATACCATTAACCACTGCCCTCTGTCTGCTGTCAGTTAACCAGCTGATCAGTTTTCCTGGTCACCCAGCCCCCCACACACACCTACTAGTCTTTATTTCAGTAGGGATCCATTAATTTACCGTCACTGAAGTGAGAATGACTAGCCTACAGTTGCTAGCCTCCGTCCTGCTAAGTATGCTTAGTTTTATTAATCATAGCTAAAGTGAGCTTTTTGAGGAAAAACTATTTGTTGCATTGGTGCTTTCAGATCACCACATGGTAGCATCAAGATCGGACATCGCAAACTCCATGGCAGTACTTGTCCAAGAGAGCCAGTGGCTGCAGATGCCCAGTGGGACTGAGACTTGGTTTAGTGGTGGGGATCCGAAGCTGGGCTGCAGATGGTATTACTACCATTTAAATGGAAATACTACCAGGCGGGAGAAGCTAACAGGCAATACTTTGGAAGCAGGTCAGGACCGACACTTGCTACAAAGGGACAGAGTTTGTGTTGCTCCAAAAAAAGACTGCTGTTGCTTTCCATTAAAGTGCAAAATATTTTATTAAGTGCAGAAAAACACAAAGTGCAGAAGGGTTGTCAAGTAACATCAGGCACTCACAGTTCCATAGGCTAGCAAATAAATATGAACAGTTAATTGTTGTCTGTTAGAAAGTCCATCCAAGTCCATAAACACATACAAGCCTGTAACAGGCTGGTGAAGAGTTCCTTGTTGCAGCAAGAGGCAGGGGCACACCCACTTACGTCACCTGATGCATTTCGCTAATGCTTTCTCAAAGGTGTACAGTAAATACCTTCCAGTCCTGAACCGTATCGGGACCTCTGGTAACATTTCTCTGATCTTAGCAAAGGGCTCCCTGTGCACTGTGCTGGTATGGGGCAGATGGATTGTCATCTCCAACAGCATAGAGCCCCCACCCATACACACACACACCATGCTGAGGTGTGATACATGAAGTGTGCACTCAAGCAACACAGGCTGCCCCATCACCTAAGCGGTGGTGGGGGAGTAGATGGAATATGTCATTCCAAAAGTACAGCGTCCCTAGATGCCAGGCTGGGTGTCCAAAGTGGCTGATATACCTCAAATCAAATCTTCACAGCTAAACCAGCCTCTCTACCTGTGTGCAGATATAGCACATCAAGAAACAATACCCCCGAACAGCGCCACTGGCTGTGCCAACAGTGGCCTCCTGAACCCACATCCTATCTGGTGTTCCTGGAATGCTGCCAGGCAGGGGGTTGATTCTGGAGTGCCACAACTATATATCTTACAAGACTGCCACCCAGGTTACATGTGACTTTCTGTGGTGATCCGTGGTAGTGTGGCATTAGAGTAGCAAATGACACCAAAAATGAAGTTCCAGGAGAAAACGTGTGGTGACAGCTATGACGCATTTCACAGCAGGAACCAGCCCCAAGCCTGAAGTATTGGTAGATGGGGCATGTCACCTCCAGCAGCACAGGGTCCCCAATACTCTATGTTGAAATGTTCGTAGATGGAGTGTGCCACCTACTGCAGAACAAAGTGCCTGCCTCCCCCTTCCCCATACTGCGCTTGGGCATTTGTAGATGGTGCGTCACCTCCAACAGCACAGTTACTGCTGCACACCATGCTGGGGAGTTGGTAGAAGGACTGCATCACCCACCTCCAACAGCAGGCATCATACTGGGGTATAGGTAGGTGGGGTGTGTCACTCCAAAAGCATTGCATCCCATACACGCCATGCTGGGGCATTACTAGATGCGATGTGTCACCCACCTCAAACAGCACAGTCCCCCCCCCCCCAACACACACACACACCATGGTAAGTTGTTGGTTGATGTACTGTGTACTGTCCAACAGCATATCATCCCCTACACACGTCCGGGGGTGTTCGTAGATGGAGTGTGTCCTCTCCATTAGCATAGCTTATTTCTTTCAGTAGAAATTGACCCTGATACCTTCTTATCTGGAGAGCTGTCTACTGTAGTGCCAGCACACTGAACCTTCAACAGTACAGCCCTGAAGCTGCTACTCAAGCTGAGAACAAGCGATTGGTGAACTGGTCTGCGTTTTCCTGTCTGACCTACAGGCTTTGTCTTGCCTGGGTATTATACCTTTAAGACTCCAGGCAGAATCCTCTGGTAATTAAGTCTAATATGGAATTAACTGAGCACACACTGCCAGCAGATGAAGAAAGATTATCTGCTGACATCCATGAAATCCATCAGCCTGCTTGATGTATACGCCGTCACTATTTTAAGATGGTGGCTGGGGTCAGGGCAGGGTTACTGTTAACCTTCTACAAGTGAGACATTTCCTTTCTCCAAACTCTCAGTCCTGGGGGGCTCCTCTCCCACTGTGCTGTCAGTGCATCCCAACCAGGTGAGAGCACCCTCTGCTGGTACCAGGAAGATATCACCATTCTCCATATTCTCAGTTCTGGAACCCCTCTCTCTACTGTGCTGTCAGTGCACTCCAACCTGGTGAGAGCACCCCCTGCTGGTACCAGAGACATCACCATTCTCCACACTCTCAGTTCTGGGAACCCCTCTCTCTACTGTGCTGTCAGTGCACCCCAACCTGGTGAGAGCACCCCCTGCTATACCAGCAAGACATCACCATTCTCCACACTCCCAGTTATGGGAACCCCTCTCTCTACTGTGCTATCAGTGCACCCCAAACTGGTGAGAGCACCCCCTGCTGGTACCAGTGAGACATCACCATTCTCCACATTCTCAGTTCTGGGAACCCCTCTACTGTGCTGCCAGTGCACCCCAAACAGGTGAGAGCACACCCTGCTGCTACCAGGGAGACATCACCATTCTCCACACTTTCAGTCCTGGGAACCCCTCTTTCTACTGTGCTGTCAATGCACCCCAGCCTTATGAGAGCTCCCCCCTGCTGGTACCAGTGAAAACATTTCCATACCTTAAACTCTCAGTCCTGGGGACCCCTCTCCAATGTGCTTTCAGTGCACCCAAACCTGGTGAGAGCAACCCTGGCTGGTACAATGAGACATCACCATGCTCCACACACACAGTTCTGGGAACCCACCCCTCTCACTGTACTGTCAGTGCACCCCAACCAGGTGAGAGTACCTCTTGCTGGTACCACGGAGACATCACCATTCTCCACACTCTCAGTTCTGGGAACCCCTCTCTACTGTGCTGTGAGAGCACCCCTCCAGGTGACAGCACCACCTGCTGGTACCAGGAAGACATCACCATTCTCCACACTCTCAGTTCTGCGAACCCCTCTCTCTGCTGTACTGTCACTGCACCCCAACCAGGTGAGAGCACCCCCTGCTGGTACCAGTTAGACATTTTCTTCCCCCACTCTCTCAATTCTGGGAACCCCTTTCTCTACTGTGCTGTCAGTGCACCCCACCCTGGTGAGAGCGCAGCTGCTGGTACTTGTGAGACATCACCATTCTCCACACTCTTAAGTTCTGGGAACCCCTCTCTCTCTCTACTGTGCTCTCAGTGCACCCCAACTAGGTGAGAGTGCACCTGATGGTACTTGTGAGACATCACCATTCTCCACACTCTCTGTTCTGGGAACCCTTCTCTCTACTGTACCCCAACCAGGTGAGAGCAACCCTGCTGGTACCAGGGAGACATTTCACCACTCTCCACACTCTCAATTCTGGGAACCCCCTCTCTCGCTGTACTGTCAGTGCACCCCAACCAGGTGAGAGTACCCCTTGCTGGTACCAGGGAGACATCACCATTCTCCACACTCTCAGTTCTGGGAACCTCTCTCTACTGTGCTGTCAGTGCACCCCTCCAGGTGACAGCACCACCTGCTGGTACCAGGAAGACATCACCATTCTCCACACTCTCAGTTCTGCGAACCCCCCTCTCTGTGCTGTACTGTCACTGCACCCCAACCAGGTGAGAGCACCCCCTGCTGGTACCAGTTAGACATTTTCTTCCCCCACTCTCTCAGTTCTGGGAACCCCTTTCTCTACTGTGCTGTCAGTGCACCCCACCCTGGTAAGAGCACCTCCTGTTGGTACCAGTGAGACTTCACCATTCTCCACACTCTCAGTCCTGTGGACCTCCTCCCACTGTACTATCAGTGCAACCCAAACTGGTGAGAGCACCCCCTGCTGGTACCAGCGAGACATTTTCTTTCTCCACACTCTCAGTCCTGGGGGCTCCTCTCCCACTGTGCTGTCAGTGCACCACACCCTGGTGAGAACATCCCCTGCTAGTACCAGGGAGACATTTCCATACTCCACACTCTCAGTTCTGGGAACCACTTTTTCCACTGTACTGTCAGTGCACCCCCAATCTGGTAAGAGCACCCCCTACTGGTACCACTGAGACATTTTCATCCTTCACACTTTCAGTCCTGGGGACCCACTTCCCATTGTGCTGTCCATGCAGCCCAGCCTGGTGAGAGCAGACATTTCCATTCTCCACACTCTCAGTTCTGGGAACCACTCTCTCTACTGTGCCATCCATGCAGCCCACCCTGGTGAGAGCACCCCCTCCTGATACCAAGGAGACATCACCATTCTCCACACTCTCAGTTCTGGGAACCCCTCTCTTTACTGTGCTGTAAGTGCACCCCAACCTGGTGAGAGCACCCCCTACTGGTAACAGTGAGACATTTTCATCCTCCACATTCTCAGTTCTGGGGACCCCTCACTCACTGTGCTGTCAGTGCACCCCACCCTGGTGAGAGCACTCCATGCTGTTACCTGTGAGATATTTTCATTCTCCACGTTCTCCGTTCTGGGAACCCCAATCTCTTTCCTGTGTTGTCAGTGCACCCAACCTGGTGAGAGCACCCCTGCTGGTACCAGTGAGACATTTCCATTCTACAAATTCAGTCCTGGGGTCTCCTTTCCCACTGTGGTGTCAGTGCACCCCACCCTAGTGAGAGCACCCCCTACCATGGAGACTGTTTCCTATTCTCCACACTCTGAGTCCTGGGAACACTTCTCCCACTGCGTAACAATCTCCCCCTTGCAGTAGGGAGAGCTGGTTGATTTCAGGTATTGGCCAGTATTGGAGTGATGCCTCAGCATCTTTCTCTGTGGGTGTAGCTGATGTGGGAGGAGTTATAGGCAGTGCAAAGATCGAGTGCATGTGTGATGTCCGGTCCTCGAGCTGTAAAGCCAGTTAGCACAGGGCAGCAGAACTATCAATGTTCCTGGTGCTCTCACTGGGCAGGTGCCCTCCAGAGGTGGGTGAAGGCCCAGCTGAGCCACCCTAGGCAGAGGTGTCAGCAGGGAGGGGTAACCAGACACCGCAAGCAGGGGACTTTAGTGATCAGAGTGTATTCCTTCGTGCTTGTCGGGAATGGGTACCTGCCAGTTCCCATTTTGTTTGACCATGGAAATTTGGCCAGGAGCACAGAAGGCAGCCTGAGCTATATCATTGTCTGGAAGCATGGGTGCCTGTAACTTTCAGATCTCTTGGGGTAGTACAGGGTCCCAGACACCTTAATAAGGTGAGGGCTGATCCCCGAGTAGTAAGGTGGAGCCCACCACCATGTTCCTGAGATGGTAAAAGCCAGTTTACAGTACAGCTGACATCTGAGCCTCAAGTGCTAGCCTCTCATCCAGAATGATCCCCAGATTCTTAACTTTTGCAAAGGCTGCCAGCCTGGAGGGACCAAGCACAAGGCCAGTCATCTCTTCGGTTACCTCCGCTCTCCACCTTCAACCAGGCTCAATCACAAATACCTTCGTCTTATCCAGGTTCAGTCTAAGGCAGCTAGATGACAGCCCTCCTTGAATCTCAGCCAGACACAAATAAAGTACTTCAGCTGTATCAGGTGTCCCAGATGCAGCTGACAGATACAGCTGGGCATCGTCTGCATAGCAGTTGAAACTCAGTGTGTCATGTCTAATGATCTTAGCCAGGGGCAGCTTATACACCACGAACAACATAGGCCAGAGGATCAGCCCCTGGGTACTCCACAGAGCAGGGGCCTCGGGAGTAAGGAGAAATTTCCCATCACCACATCCTATTGCTGAGGAAGGACCCAAATCAGCTGATCACCATGCAGTTCAATGAACGGTTGAAAGACTGGTGCAGAACACAGGGTTTTGGCTTCATTGGGGACTCTGGGTCCACCTGGAGGGATGCAGGCCTATACTGGCGCAATGATCTGCATCTGTCCAGGAGGGGAACCAGGCTCCCAGGTGATGGGTTTAAATGCTTCATTGGTAAGCTTTTAAACTAGACAAGGGGGAGGCACTGATATGAAGCAGTAAATTACAAGCCTTCCCCCACAAAGCAGGATAGTTAGCCAGGTAAACACCAAGGTACAGATGTCTATAGGGAGCAGGACAGGATTAATGGAGAAAAAGGCAAAGGCAGTAAGGGCAGGGATGGATGGGCAAGAAAGGGTAAGGCTATCATAAAATGGAGGGCAATGAGTACCAATGCCCGTAGTCTGTTTTTTTTTGGTTTTGTTTTGTTTTTGTATATTTGTGTGGGTAGGGCCCACTAGGCACAAGTGCCTGTTTTCAGGAGCGACCTGGGAGTACTGCGCGGTTAAGTAACTTCCTCAGAGTCACACAGTATGCAAGTGGAGGCTGTGAGAATCAAACCCAGGTCTGGGCTGCTGGATGTACCAAGCTCGTTCACGGCTCATTACTCTAACCTCTAGGCTATACTGCCAGCCCAAGGATAACAAGCTTCCCGAGCTAGTGGCCTTGATGGAAGAGGGACACCTGGATATCGTGGCAGTCACAGAAACCTGGTACATGGACAACCATGACCGGGATGTCAACATACCAGGGTACACAATCTACAGGAGGGACAGGGAGGGTAAAAGAGGAGGAGGAGTAGCTCTCTACATAAGGGAAGGGATCAAAGCAACAGAACTAAAGGGTAAACTGGGAGGAGAGGAGGCTCTGTGGGTTAGCTTGGAAGCAGGCAGTGGCACCACAGTCCACACGGGTTATATACAGATCCCTGTCTCGGGGAGGAAATGGACATGGAAATGACAGAAGGCATCCTCAGAATGGCAGAAAAAGGGGAGATATTGTTGATGGGGGACCTGAATATGCCAGATGTCAACTGGAGCAAATTTACTGCAGCCACATCCAAGAGCAGGGTCAACTTCGATGCCCCATAGGGGGCATGCCTCAGACAGCTAGTGTTGGAACCCACTCGAGAGGGAGCAATCTTGGACCTGGTACTCTCAAATGGGGACAGAGAGAGGATCACAGATTTGGAAGTGGATAGCCATCTGGGAACAAGTGACCACCACACAGTGTGGTTCACGATAAACACAATCATGGAGTCAAGCCATACAAAAGCGAGGGTGCTGGACTTTAGAAGGGCTGACTTTGGCAAAATGGGGGAGTGCCTAAGGAATGCACTAGCAAATGAGCAGGAAGGAGGGGTGGAAAAACAATGGGGAAAAATCAAAACTGCCATCATAGCGGCACCAGGAAGGAGGGGTGAAAGAACAATGTAAAAAATCAAAACTGCCATCATAGAGGCACCAAGCTTTTGTGTGAAGCAAATAAAACAAAACGAAGTAAAAACCACTATGGTTCTCTAAAGAGGTGACAAGGAAGGTTAGGGAGAAAAAGATAACATTCAGGAAGTATAAGGAATCACAGAAGGAGCAGGACAGAGAACTGTATTAGTTAAAGCAGAGGGAAGCGAGAAAGGCAGTCAGGATAGCAAAGGCCCAAACTGAGGAAAAGATAGCCAGCTCAGTTAAGAATGGGAATAAAACCTTTTGTAGACGCATTAAGAAGCACAGAAAGACCAGGGGAGGGATAGTGAGGCTTAATAAAGGGGAGGGGAGATGGACAGAGAGCAACAGTGAAAAGGCAGAGATAACTGAACGAATACTTTTGCTCAGTATTCACAAAAGAAGAAGAGGACGAGGTACCTAAACCAAACAATGGAAGCAGTCTGGGCAGGAGGGTCGATACCAGTCCATTCAGAGAAGAAAGGGTCTTGAAATAATTTTTAAAACTCAAGGTGGACAAAGCAATGGGACCTGACGGGATTCACCCCAGAATTCTAAAAGAACTAAGGGGAGACTAATGACACTACTGACTACCCTTTTTAACAAATCATGGGAGGATGGTGTGGTACCTGAGGACTGGAGGAAGGCGGATGTGATTCCCCTTCACAAAAGTGGGAGCAAGACAGAGGCAGGAAACTACAGACCTGTTAGTTTGACCTCAGTGGTAGGGAAAATGATGGAATCACTTCTGAAAGAAAGAATTGTCGAGTATCTAGAGGCCAGCGGGGCACAGGACCCAAGGCAGCATGGATTCACAGCAGAAAGGTCATGTCAGACGAATCTAATTGATTTCTTTGACTGGGTGACCAAAGTAGTAGATCAGGGAGGGGCTGTGGATATGGCCTACCTAGACTTTAGCAAGGCATTTGACACAGTCCCACACAAAAGATTAATAAACAAGTTAGCCAGCCTGGGAGTGGGTCCCAGGGTGGTAGCCTGGATAACAAATTGACTGGACAACAGGATGCAGAGGGTAATAGTAAACAGAGCACATTCTGAAAAAAGGGAAGTTACTAGTGGCGTACCATAGGGATAGTACGTGGGCCAGTACTCTTTAATGTCTATATAGGTGACATTGCAGAGGGGCTGGAAGTAAAAGTATGCCTTTTTGCGGATGACACAAAAATATGCAACAGGGTTGATACACAAGGAGGGGTGGAAAGGATGAAAAGGGACTTGGCAAGGTTGTAGCAATGGTTAAGAGTATGGCAGCTTAGTTTCAGTGCAAAGAAGTGCAAAGTAATCCACGTGGGAAACAAAAACCCAGGGGAAGAGTACACAATGGGGGGGGGGTACTAACAACAACAAAAATGGAAAGAGACCTGGGGGTACTCCTATCAGACGACCTTACGGTAGGCAGGCAATGTGAGAAGGCAGTAAGGAGGGCTTGGGGGATTCTGGGATGCATAGGGAGAGGCATCACCGATAGAAAGCATGAAGTTGTTATCCCTCTGTACAAACAGTTGGTGAGACCCCATCTGGAGTACTATGTGCAATTTTGGAGACCCCATCTCCGCAAGGACATAGACAGGATGAAGGCAGTCCAGAGAAGGGCAACCAAAATGGTACAGGTTCTACACCAGAAGCCATACGAAGAGAGACTAAAAGAGCTTAATATGTATACCCTTGAGGAAAGGAGGGAGAGGGGGGGCATGATAGAAACCTTCAGGTACCTCGAGGGAATCAACAAAGTCCAAGAGGGTAGCATATTTCAGAAAAAGAGATGCACAAGAACAAGGGGGCATAATCTGAAGATAGAAGGGTGATGGCTCAGAGGTAACGTGAGGAAGTATTACTTCACAGAGAGGGTTGTAGATGCATGGAACAGCCTTCCTGAGGAAGTTGTGAGGTCAAAAACAGTGTGAGAATTCAAGAATGCATAGGACCGACAAAAGGCAATTATAGTGGGGGGTAAGGAGGAAGTAGGCTGCTGGTTGACTGGGATCTGTAGTTTATCCAGTAGGTAGGGAAATGGGCGGACTTGGTGGGCCAAGTGGTCCTTATCTGCTGTCAAAGTCTATGTTTCTATGGTGAGTCTGCAGTAGTCCCTGAGGTGATCCAACAGCAGCTCATGCTCCTCAATGTCAAATCCGAAAAGAGATCGAATAGAACAAGAACTGACCATTCCTCTGTACTGTATCTCTTGCCCTGAGAAGGTCATTGTGCACCCTGATTAGTGCAGCCTACATACTGTGTCTAGACCTGAATCCAGACTGGAGAGGCCCATAGACGTCAGAGGCCATGAGGTGTTCCTCAAGCTATAGCGCTGCCATCTTCTCAAATACCTTTCCCAGAAAGGGAAGGGGAAGAGACAGGTCTAAAATTCATCAAGCAGTCTGGGTCCAAGGATGGTTTCTTCAGAAGTGGCTATGCACTTGAAAAGGACCCGTCTGAAAGGGAGCACCAAATGATATCTGTGAAACTGGACCGAGAAACACATCTCATTAGAAGGCATTCTGTGCCCGGATCTAGTTCACAAAGGTGGACCTCAGCTCTGAGATTACCCCAAAAATCTCCTTCACCGACATTTAACCTAGATTCTTCCCAGACAGGAGGAGTACCTCCATTCTTAACCAGCTGCATTCTGCGAGGCCATGAAAACCCGGTTGGGACTATCCCAGACTGAACAGACAACACACTGTCAGTGAAGTGCTGAGCAGACTCTTCACACTTGGTAACTGAATTAGCTCTGACCTGCTGTAGACAGGCAAGATGGAGTAGCATGTCCACAGTCCGGAAGAGCTGAGCTGGTGTGTTGCTCCCTGCAGCAATCTCTCCGGACAGAAATGCTTCCTTCGTATGGGAGACTGCCATTCAATACTCACCATAGGGAGTCCTCAAAGTCAGTTTGTTCTCTGATCCCATGTGCCTGTTCCATCCCTGCTTGAAGCCGCTTACTAATTTCGCCTGTTCCACTTCCTTTGTCAGCTTGTTCCACTTCTCCACCTCTTTTTTTAGTGAAAAAGTGCTTTCAGACCTTCCTTTAGAATCCCCCTTCCCCAGTTTCAGTGAGTTCTGGTACCTTATTTACATAGATACATAGACAGTGTCGGCAGATAAGGGCCTATGGCCCACCCAGTCTGCCCATTTGAGCTTGTAAGTTCAGTTTGTTCTCCTAGAAGTCTGTTGCCCCTTACCCCTGACCTCCAGAATTCCTTTATGTCTATCCCATGCATTCTTAAATCCCGTGATTGTTTCAGCCCCCACCACTTCCTCTGGCAGGGTGTTCCACTTGTCCACCACCCGTTCTGTGAAGAAATTCTTCCTCACGTTTCCTCTGAATCGTCCTCCCTCCAGCTTCATCCCATGCCCTCTAGTCCTGGAACATCTTTTTCGCTTAAAAATAGTGTTTTCCTGCACCCTGTTCCTCCCTGTAAGATACTTGTATGTCTCTATCATATCCCCTCTCATTTACACAAGTCTGCTTGAGCTGGTGACGAGTCTGTATTGTAATAAAGCCTTCTTTATACCCTGATCTGTTATTAATGCTAGATAAGATTCCAAGCCATGTATAGTTTTTAACAGTGTTGGGGAAGTTACTTTTTCTATTACTTTTGGAAATTTGTTCCAGGAAGCTCTGTACAGTCACTATCAAGAATGGAGAAGTACTAGAAAAAGTAATATACCTCACAGTTAGTTACTTGTTTCTTTTTTTTCCACACTGAATCGTGGAGAATTCTCTTCTACTGTAATGCCAGTGTACCAGTGAGACATTTCCACTCACTACACTTTCAGTCCTGGGGGACCCTGTCCTGCTGTGCCGCCAGTGTAGCCCAACCTGGTGGGAGCACTCCTGCAGAGAGACATCTTCATTCTTTCTACTTGGTAATCAGAACACACTCCCTCTATAGTCTCAGTGTACATAAACGTGTGGAGAGCTCCCCCTGCTGGTGGCAAACAGACATTTCCATTCCCCGCACTCTCAGTTCTGGGGACTCCTCTCCCACTGTGCAGTTGTACCAGCACCCCCTGCTGGTACCAGTGAGACATCACCATTCTGCACACTCTCAGTTCTGGAAACCCTTCTCTCTACTGTACTGTCAGTGCACCCCAAGCTTGTAAGAGCACCCCTTGCTGGTACCAGTGAGGCATCACCATTCTCCACACTCTCAGTTCTGGGAACCCCTCTCTCTACTGTGCTGTCAGTGCAACCCAACCTGGTGAGAGCACCCCCTGCTGGTACCAGTGAGGCATCCCCTTTCTCCACACTATCAGTTCTAGGAACCCCTCTCTCTACTCTACTGTCAGTCATACCTCTCAACCTTTTGTTCCCCAAATGTGGAACATTGCCTCTCAAAATGTGGAACAAATGAGCAAAATGTGGAACACAATCAAATCTTTACCTAAGAAGCTCAGAACACTGTTAAAATGTTTGCATTTATATTCAGAAAATCTGTTATCAATTGAATAATATATTTTTTGCATCATTTACTATAGATTTTTGCTTTAAAATGTTAACACTGAATGTGGAACAAGTCCTCACAATGTGGAACAGAGAGCTTTTGTGAAGTAAAATGAGGAATGTTCCTCGTAATGTGGTATAGTTGAGAGGTATTCTGTCAGTGCACCCCAACCTGGTGAGATCACCCCCTGCTGGTACCAGTGAGACATCACTATTCTCCACACAGTTCTGGGAACCCCTCTCTCTCTCCTGTACTGTCAGTGCACCTCAACCTGGTGAGTGCACCCCCTGCTGGTACCAGTGAGACATCACCATTCTCCACATTCTCACTCTTCCACTGTGCTGTTAGTGCACCCCAACTTGGTGAGAGCAACCCCTGCTGGTATCAGTGAGGCATCATCATTCTCCACACTCTCACTCTTCCACTGTGCTGTCAGTGCACTCCAGCCTGGCGAGCACCCCCCCCGCTGGTACCAGTGGGACATCACCATTCTCCACATGCTCACTCTTCCACTGTGCTGTCAGTGTGCTCCAACCTGGCGAGAGCACTCCCCCCTGCTGGTACCAGTGGGACATCACCATTCTCCACACTCTCAGTTCTGGGAACAACTCTCACTACTGTCCTGTCAGTGCACCCCAACCTGGTGAGAGCACCCCCTGCTGGTACCAGTGAGACATCACCATTCTCCACACTCTCACTCTTCCACTCTGCTGCCAGTGTGCTCCAGCCTGGCGAGAGCACCTCCCTGCTGGTACCAGTGAGACATCACCATTCTCCACACTCTCAGTTCTGTGAACCTCTCTCTCTACTGTCCTGTCGGTGCACCCCAACCTGGTGAGAGCACCCCTGCTGGTACCAGTGAGACATTTTCATTCTCCATACTCTCAGTTCTGGGAATCCCTCTTTCTACTGTGCTGTCAGTGACCACCACCCTAGTGAGAGCACCCCCTGCTGGGATCAATGAGACATTTTCATCCTCCACGCTCTCAGTCCTGGGGGCTTCTTGCCCACTGTGCTGTCAGTGCACCCCACCCTGGTGAGAGCACCCCCTGCTGGTACCAGGGAGAGATTTCCGAACTCCACACTCTCAGATCTGGGAACCACTCTCTCAACTGTACTATCAGCGCACCCCAATCTTGTGAGAGCACCCCCTACTGCTACCAGTGAGACATTTTCATCCTCCACACTCTTAACCCTTAGGCTGCCGACAGAATTAGCACGTATAGGAATTTTGGACTGACGTATCAGTCCGCGGCCCAGCAAGGGTTAATCCTGGGGACTCACCTCCCACTGTTCTGTCCATGCAGCCCAGCCCGGTGAGGGCACCCTCTACTGGTACCAATGAGACATTTCCATTCTGTACACACTCAGTTCTGGGAAACCCTCTGTCTACTGGATCCAGGCCTGGACGGCCTCGAACTGGCTGGGGCTAAACCCTGGTAAGACCGAGGTACTGGTGGTAGAGCCTGGTCGAAGGGTGGGTTTGAGAACCTCCAGTGACAGATTGGGCCTTTTGATTGGCCCAGCGGAACTGGAGGTCTCCTCAAGGGTGAAAAATCTGTGCATTGTGTTTGACAGCAAACTGGCATTTGATGCTCAGGTGTAGACTGTTGTCCGTATCAGTTTTTACCATCTCCAGAACATCGCCCAAATTAAGCCCTTTGTCCCTCCTGAAGACTTGGCCATGCTGGTACATGCGTTGCCTGCAGCTTTTGCAGAACGCAGCAGCACGGGTGTTGATTGGTCATTCTAGATTTAGGCATATCACCCCTGTGCTGTGCGAGCTGCATTAGCTGCCGGTGCGCTGGTGTATCACCTTCAGGATAGGTCTTTTGACTGCTAAGGCCCTATATGGTTTGGGTCTGAGCTATCTGAAGGATCTCCTGCATCCCTACGTCCCGGTCTCTGAGATCAGCCTCCAGTGCCTTCCTGGAGATCCCCAGAGCAAGGTTAAAGAGCTCTGGGGACTGGGCATTTGAGGTTGCTGCTCCAACTCTTTGGAAGTCTTTGCCCGGCGTTCTCCGGGGAGGTACTATCACTGGAAGTATTTAAACGTGAACTAAAAAACCTTCTTATTTAGTCAAGCTTTTCCTGGGTCTGAGGTAGATGTTTTAACTGCTTAGATGGAGAGTTGTTTTATTTGTTAAGACTTTGATTTTATTCTTATTTCTTGTATTATTTTTAGCTTTAATGTTTTTTGTCTTTTTTCTATGCTTGTAGTTTAATTGTTTTATAAGGGCGACCTGGGTCTTTGGGAAGGGCATCTTAAATAAATAAAATCTGCTACTATTACTGTGCTGTCAGTGCACCTCAACCTGGTGAGAGCACCCTCTGCTGGTACCAGGGAGACCTCACCATTCTCCACACTATAAGTTTTGGGGACCCCTCTCTCTACTCTACTGTCAGTGCACCCAACCTGGTGAGAGCACCCCCTGCTGGTACCAGTGAGACACCATCATTCTCCACACTATCAGTTCTGGGAACCCCTCTCTCTACTGTACTGTCAGTGCACCCCAACCTGGTGCGATCACCCCCTGCTGGTACCAGTGAGACATCACCATTCTTCACACAGTTCTGGGAACTCCTCTCTCTGCTGTACTATAAGTGCACCCCAATCTGGTGAGCACACCCCCTTCTGGTACCAGTGAGGCATCATCGTTCTCCAAACTCTCAGTTCTGGGAACCCCTCTCTACTGTGCTGTCTGTGCACCCACCCTGGTGAGAGCAACCCCTGCTGGTACCAGTGAGGCATCGTCATTCTCCACACTCTCAGTTCTGGGAACCCCTCTCTCTACTGAACTGTCAGTGCTAACAACCTGGTGAGAGCAACCCCCTGCTGGTATAAGTGAGAGATCACAATTCTACATATTGTCAGTTCTGGGAACCCTTCTCTCTACTGTACTGTCAGTGCATCCCAACGAGGTGAGAGCACCCCTTACTGGTACCAGGGAGACATCACCATTCTACACACTCTCAGTTCTAGGAACCCCTCTCTCACACTGTGGTGTCAGTGCACCCCAACCAAGTGAGAGCACCCGCTGTTGGTACCAGTGAGACATCACCATTCTCCACACTCTCACTCTCCCACTGTGCTGTCAGTACTCTCCAACATGATGAGAGCACCCCCTGACATCACCCTTCTCTACACTCTCAGTTCTGGGAACCCCTCTCCCACTGTGCTGTCAGTGCACCCCACCCTGGTGAGAGCACCCCTTGCTGGTACCACTGAGACATTTTCATCCTCCACACTCTCAGTCCTTAGGACCCCCCTCCCACTGTGCTGCCCATGCAGCCCAACCCGGTGAGAGCGCCCTCCGTGGATAGCAGTAAGACATTTCCATTCTCCACACTCTCAGTTCAGGGGGCTCCTCTCTCACTGTGGTGTTAGAGCTTCCCAGCATGTTGAGAGCACCCCTACCACTGAGACTTTTCCATTCTCCACACTCTCAGTCTTGGGGGCTTCTCTTCCACTGTGCTGTCAGTGCACCCCACCCTGGTGAAAGCAGCCCCTGCTGGTACCAGGGAAGGATTTCCGAACTCCACACTCTCAGATCAGGGAACCACTCTCTCAACTGTACTGTCAGTGCACCCCAATCTTGTTAGAGCACTCCTACTGGTACCAGTGAGACATTTGCATCCTCCACACACTTAATCCTGAGACCCACTTCCCACTGTGCTGTCAATGCAGCACAGCCTGGTGAGAGCACCCCCTGCTGCTACCAGTGAGACATTTCCATTCTCTACATTCTCAGTTCTGCGAAGCCCTCTGTCTACTGGATCTGGGCCTGGACGGCCTCAAACTGTCTGGGACTAAACCCGTGGAAGACCGCGGTACTGGTGGTAGAGCGCCTGGTCGAAGGGTGGGTTTGAGAACCTCCGGTGACAGTTTAGGCCTTTTTATTGGCCAAATGGAACTGGAGGTCTCCTCAAAGGTGAAAAGTCTGGGCATTGTGTTTGACAACAAGCTGGCATTTGATGCTCAGGTGTCGGCTGTTGTCCGTACCAGTTTTTACCATCTCCAGAACATCGCTCAGATTAAACCCTTTGTCCGTCCCAAAGACTTGGCTACGCTGCTACATGCATTCGTGACCTCGAGACTTGACTACTGTAATGCCCTCTACCTCAAGGTTGGGGGTGGTGAGTTGCATTTCCTGCTGCTTTTGCAGAACGCAGCAGCACAGGTGTTGATTGGTCATTTTAGATTTAGCCATATGCCCCTGTGCTGCACGAGTTGCGTTAGCTGCCGGTGTGCTAGCGCATCACCTTCAAAATAGGTCTTTTGACCTGTAAGGCCCTACATGGTTTAGGTCCAAGCTGTCTGAAGGATCTCCTGCATCCCTACATCCCGTCTCGGTCTCTGAGATCAGCCTACGGTGCCTTCCTGGAGATCCCCAGAGCAAGGTTAAAGAGCTCTGGGGACTAGGCATTTGAGGTTGCTGCTCCAACTCTTTGGAACTCTTTGCCCGGCCTTCTCTGGGGAGGTACTATCACTGGAAATATTTAAACGTGAACTGAAAACCTTCTTATTTAGTCAAGCTTTTCCTGGGTCTGAGGTAGATGTTTTAACTGCTTAGATGGAGAGTTGTTTTATTTGTTAAGACTTTGGTTTTATTCTTATTTTTTGTATTATTTTTAGCTTTACTGTTTTTGTCTTTTTTTCTATGCTTGTAGTTTAACTGTTTTGTAAGGGCGCCCTGGGCATTTGGGAAGGGCGTCTTAAATAAATAAAATCTACTACTACTATTACTGTGCTGTCAGTGCACCTCAGCCTGGTGAGATCACCCCCTGCTGGTACAAGTGAGACATCACCATTCTACACACTCTGTTCTGGGAATCCCTTTCTCTAGTGTACTGTCAGTTCACCCCAGCCTGGTGAGATCACCCCCTGCTGGTACCAGTGGGACGTCACCATTCTCCACACAGTTCTGGGAACCCTTCTCTCTGGTGTACTGTCAGTTCACCCCAGCCTGGTGAGATCATCCCCTTCTGGTACCAGTGGGACATCACCATTCTCCACACAGTTCTGGGAACCCCTCTCTCTACTGTAGTGTCAGTGCACCCCAACCTGGTGAGTGCACCCCATGCTGGTACCAGTGAGGCATCATCATTCTCCAAACTCTCAGTTCTAGGGACGTGGATATGTTGTTTAATCCACACTTGTTGGCAGGTACCTTGCTGCATTAAGATGGGCCGGAAGGTCTTCAAGCTGGCTCCTCCCACCCACCTGGGTGGTAAAATCCTCCGCTCTGCCCATGACACCAGATCTTCCTTACCGTTTGGAAGCTCAGGTTCCCTCCTTAGCGCTCCTGTGTTTTGTAGGCCTGGATCCTAAATGCTCGGATTTTCCCAAACTTGTACTCAAGTTCACTCGAGTTCGGTCTTCGCTCGACTCCCTTGCGGTTGCGATGGATGTCAAATCCGCCCCCCGGTTTCCGTTGGTGCCTTTGTGGGCAGAAGATGTTTCACACCGATCCTCATGCCACATTCGTTTACTGCCTTGGACTGGACCACGACCCGCAGCCTTGCAGCCTCTGCTTGTCCTTCTCCTCTTCGGTGCTCAAGAACCGCGCTGCCCGACTTCAGCTAGGGTGGCCAGAGTAATGGTTCCTGCCGGTTAAATTGAAGGAGGCCCGTTGGGCGGTGTCCACGGCGGCGGGCTCTGTGGAGCAGCTGGAACAGCTTACGGCCCTCAGAGAGGAGGCGGCCCAGGCCGCGACTTCATCCTCCTCCGCGTCGGCCTTTATCCCGCTCTCCCTGGGCTCCTTCTACACCGCTTCCTTTCGGGAGCTTTGTCAGTCCCTCTCTACCAAGGGATGGGGTCCTTCTGGGTCTCATATCTCTCAGTCTAAGAAGAAGGACCTCAAAGGTAAGTCCGAGCGTTGATGTCCCTGGGAGCATGAGGTGTCGCTCCCGGATAAATCGTCTCTCGACTTCGGTCGAGGTTGCAGCCCAGGCCGCTGGTTTCTCGGAGTCTCCGACAGACACTCCTGTCAACGAGGCCGAGATTTTTCTCGAGCCCACCGACAGGTTGTCGACCAAGGAGGCCAACAGCTCTCAGAAACTGGTTCCATTGGTGCCCTCCGAGGACTTGTCTTGGCTTCCTGAGCCAACGTCCCCGGTCAAGGACCCTGAACCGGAGGAGCTGCGAGTTTTCCCAGCTCCTTCCTCGGCCTGCCATCGGCGCCCCCGACGGTCGAGGTCTTGGTCCTCTTCCGCTTCGGGTAAGCCCTGCCGATGTTGGTAGTCCGGTCCCGACATCAGCGGAGAAGTCGCACGCGCTCATCCTCCTCGGCCAGGAGAGGCTCCAGCGCAGGATGCGTCCAGCGCTATGAGGATCTTATGTGGCAGCAACTTCTTTTAGCCGGCAACAAGCTGACTCCGGCTCCTTCACTGGCGATTACGTGGCTGTCGCCAGAACAGCCAAAGCAGTCTCCCGCACCCGGTTCCTCAGTCGAGGACCCGGTTCCAGCTACGACTGCTCGGCCTAGACCGGCTGCCCTGCCCAGTGTGGTGGAACCACCGCCTCCAGAACCGATTTTCGGGGCTCTGACCAAGGATTCTCAGTTGGCTCAAGGTCTGCCCCATCGATTGTTGGTCACCCTCAACCCCGATCGTCCTCGTTGCATTCCTGTCCAGTTGACTTGCAGTCCTCGGGGGGGGGGGTCTGTCCGTGGATGAGGGCCCCTCCTCATTATTGGGTATCCTTTGTCTCATCTCGGAATCCATTGGAATGCCGCTTGAACCTGTACAGAAGTGGGCCAGATATCCCCTAACAGAGATTCTGGACAAAGAGGATTCCCCCTCGGAGGCCTTCCCCATGGCTGAGGCCATTGTGGGTCCGGCTCTAGAGCTCTGGCAGCGCCCGGCCTCCTGTCCTGTGCATTCAGCCAGGATGGCCCACAAGTGTGCGGTCTCTAATGGCTCCCTCTCCGGTTTCGCAGAGCACCCCTCGGTCAAAGGGTTGGTGGCCGACAGTGTCTTCCGGCGCTCCGGTAACACCAGGGATATGGACAAGACCCCAGACAAGGAGTCCAAAAAGGTGGACTACTCTGGGAGGAAGGTATACGCTGCCGCCTCCTTAGGCCTTCGTCAGGCTAACTCAGCTTTCCTGATGGCACACTTTTCTCACGCCCTGTTGGGCTCCCTGGATGAAGTGCTCCCTCATCTTCTGACCGACCTTCAGACCACGGTCAAGCAGGTTCAGGGTCATGGAAGAGCTGTGGCTAAACAGCAGCTACAAACAGCTCTGGACATCGGAGACTCCTGTGCCCGGTCAGTTGCAGCCGCAGTGGCCATGCACCGCAGGGATTGGTTGCGGATCTCGACCTTCACAGCAGATATCCAACACAAGCTAACAGATGTTCCCTTTCTAGGGACTGACCTGTTCGCCCCGGGGGTGGAGGGTCACCTCCAGGGCATCGAGAAGTCTAATGCCATCTTTGACTCTGTCACATCTGCTCAGAGGGACAAAGGTCGCTAACAACAGCATAAGCCCTTTTGTCTCTCGCCTCGGCGGCAAACCTGCTTGTGGCCAGCATGGCAGGCATCATTCTTAAGCCCCAAAGCCAAGTCCTGCTACCTCGGTCAGGAAGCCCAGGGGAAGGGTCCGGGTGGCCCCTCGGCAGGTTCCTCCTCCTCCTGTAAACCTGCCCAGTGACGGGTTGCGGTGTGCCGCCCCCAACCCCGTCACACCTCCCCTGGGTCCCCCCGTGGGGGGCCGGCTCAGCCACTTCCTTTCTGCCTGGTCCGCTATCACCACGGACCACTGGGTGCTGGAGGTGGTCGACAGGGGCCTTCCTCTGGAGTTCGAACAGGTCCCCTCCCTTTCGGGCCTGTGCCCCACGGGGGGGCTACCGGATCCATAGCTTCCCTGTCGGCTCTCCTATATGACATAGTTCTGCAAGGGGGTAGTCAGCAAGGTGGCAGATCCTCCTCCTTGCCCAGGGTTTGTGTCCAGGTACTTCCTGGTTCCAAAACGGACGGGGGGCTGGCACCCCATTCTTGACCTACATGACCTGAACAAGTTCCTAAGGCCACATACCTTCCGGATGGTCACTCTGGCTTAGATAATACCATCCTTGGAACTGGGTGTGTGGTTCTGCTCCCTGGATTTTCAGGACGCGTTTTTTCATGTTCCAATCTGTCCGTCCCATCAGCGGTTCCTCCGCTTTCGAGCAGAAGGGAACCTCTTCAAGTTCCGGGCCATGTCCTTTGGCCTTTCTTCAGCTCCCTGGGTCTTCAGCAAATGCATGGCAGTGGTGGCAGTATTCCTGCGGTGCCGAGGGGTCCAGGTCTACCCTTATCTGGACTACTGGCTGATAGCAGCCCCCTCCAGGTTGGAGGCGGAGCGGCCCAGGGATCAGGCCCTCTGGGTTTGCTCTCAACTAGGCCTCCTTATCAATGAGGCCAAGTCAGAACTCTTGTCTTCGCTGGTGATCCAGTTCATTGGGGCGGAGCTCGACTCTCTCCGAGCAAGAGTCTGGCTCCTGGCGGACAGGGCCGAGGTCCTTTCCTCCTTTGCCCAGTCATTTCTGGTTGGGCAGTTGCACCCTGCCTGGGACTTCCTGCGCCTTCTGGGCCTCATGGCAGCCTGCACCAGTGTGGTCTGTTGGGCCCGCTGGCATATGCGCCCCCTGCAGTGGGGGCTGGCCCACCAGTGGTCTCAACGCTTAGGTCTTCTAGACCAGCCAGTCTCTGTGACCCAGGAGATGTGGGACGGCCTGCAGTGGTGGCTCGTCCCAGCTCATCTGCAGGAGGGTATCCCGTTTGTCTGCCCCGAGCCGATGGTCATCTTGATGACCGATGCCTCTTTGATGGGTTGGGGTGCCCATCTGGGGAGCACAGGGTTCATGGTCTCTGGTCCCCTCAGGAGTCCTGATGCCACATCAACCTGCTGGAGCTCCAAGCGGTCCCGCTAGCCCTGACCGCCTTCACTCCGTTTGTTCGGGGTCAAGTGGTCCAGGTCCAGACGGACAACACCACGGCCATGTACTATCTCAACCGTCAAGGCAGGACGCACTCCTTGCCTATGTGCAAGGAGGCTCTCTGCATATGGTCTCTCATGCTCAGTCTGGAGGCAGATCTCCTAGCCATCCATGTGGCAGGAGCCTCGAACAGTCTAGCCGATGCCCTCAGCCGGATTGGCGATGCATCTCACAGGTGGTCTCTCCTGCCGGAGGTAGTGCAAGACGTGTTCTCCCTCTGGGGCACTCCTCAGGTGGACCTGTTTGCCTCCAAGGAGAACACGAAGCTGAGGCTGTTCCACACCCACCCCCCTCAGCAGGGCTTGCTGCAGGGGGATGCCTTCTCAAGGCTGTGGACCCCAAGCCTCTTCTACGCCTTCCCTCCATTTCCCTTGATCCGCAAGGTGCTTCTCAAGGCAAGGAGATTCTGGTAGCTCCAGACTGGCCCCACCAGTTCTGGTATCCAGATCTCCTCAGCGTCAGCTCCAGGCTCGCGAGGTGGCTTCCAGCCCGCCCGGACCTGCTCTCCATCAACAAGGGGAAAGTACTCCATCCGGACCTTCAATCCCTGCACCTGACGGCCTGGTCCCTGAGCAACTAGAGTTCCAGGCCTTGGGTCTTTCCGATGAGGTCCTCAACATCGTTGAGGCGTCCCGTAAGGAGTCAACCAGAAAATGTTATACCTGCAAATGGAAGAGATTCTCCATTTGGTGTCAGGGCAAGGGGTTGGACCCCTCATCCTACCTGTTGGCTAGCATTTTGGACTACCTGTGGTCCCTTTCTCAGCAAGGGCTTCAGTCAATGACCCTTAAGGTGCACCTGGAAGCCATCTCTGCTTACTGGGCACGGGCTGGCAAGCAGTCAGTGGTGCAGGAGAAGGTGATCTGGTGCATTTTCAAAGGCCTAGATCACATATCCCCTCCGGTGCGTGAACCTCCACCCTCATGGGATCTACTGCTGGTATTGGCCAAGCTCATGGGCAAGCCATTCGAACTGATGCACAGGTGTGATATCTCCTATCTAGCGTGGAAGATGGCTTTCTTGGTGGCTATCACGTTAACCAGAAGGATCGGGGAGCTCCAGGCACTTTCCATTGAATCTCCTTACCTGGTCTTCAACAGGGACAGGGTTGTCCTGCGCCCCCACCCGAAATTTCTTATGAAGGTGGTGTCAGAGTTCCACCTGAATCAGGTGCTTACTCTACCGGTGTTCTACCTGAATCACACCTCGGAGGCCGAGTACAGGCTCCATACCTTGGACCTGAGAAAAGCACTCGCCTACTATAAAGAGCCTACGGTGGAAGTTCGGGGAGAGGTTCGCCAGCTGTTTGTCACCTACGCTGAAGCCGCACCTGGCAGACCTGCAGCCAAGCAGATGATTGGCAGGTGGATCACTTCCTGCATTGCCCTCTGCTGTAGGTTGACGGACAAGGAGCCTCCCAAAGGGATAAGAGCTCATTCTACCCGCCATACCGCTGCTTCGGTGGCTGCTTCCAGGGTCGTCCCTATCCAGGAAATCTGCAGGGCTACTACCTGGAAGTCAGCACATACCTTCATTACCCACTACCACATGACCTTGAGTCACACGGGATGCTAGTTTTGGGGCCTCGGTTCTCCAGTCATTATTCCCTAAGTAGGGGTGTGCCTTGTCTCCCTCCTCCGGAGAACTGCTTGGAGTCTGCCAGACAGTGTGGATGAACAACATATCCACGTCCCTAGAAATACAGATTACTCACCTGTAACAAGAGTTCTAGGAGTGGTATATGTTGTTCATCCACACGACCCATCCGACCTCCCCGGCTGTGGACGCACACAACCTGGCTTCCAGTGGGCTAGATCTGGCATCATGGGACAGAGCCGAGAATTTTACCACCCAGGTGGGTGGGAGGAGCCAGCTTGAAGACCTTCCGGCCCATCTTAAAGCGGCAAGGTACCTGCCAACAAGTGTGGATGAACAACATATACCACTACTAGAACTCCTGTTACAAGTGAGTAACTTGTATTTCTGGGAACCCCTCTCTCTCTCTCTCGACTGTGCCGTCACTGCACCCACCCTGGTGAGAGCACCCTCTGCTGGTATCTGTAACGCATCATCGTTCTCCACACTCTCAGTTCTGGGAACCCCTCTGTCTACTGTACTGTCAATGCACCCCAACCTGGAGTCCTTTAGCATCAGTAACTTTTTTGCACTTAGCTGGCTAGGTGCAGCTGCCCTGGAGGTGTGCCTTTAAGAGATATTTAAAATTAAGATTTTTTTTTACACTTATATACGTAAATTTTTTTTTTTGTATCATAAAAAATCTCAATAAAGTATGGATTATAAAAATAAAAAAAAAAAAGATATTTAAATGAGCTTGGGGCCAAGCCAGTCAGAAGACAGGAAGGGGTGAGCTGAGTGAGAGGTGTTGAAGGCTTCAGAATTTTTTCTCCAATGCATTGAGCAACATTGCCCCTGAGGTGTCTCTCAGCTTTCCTTGTTGACTGTCTCCAAGTGCTTATCTGGGTAAAGTTTTATTTTTTTTATTTTTAGCACAATCGCGCTATTTTGACTCTATTTTTACAGTGACTGTTCATTTTAAACCCTAATTTTATTGCGGGTGCTTATTTTCGACGGTTAACTTCATTTTTTGGTCAAATTCTTGTGGGAACCACTGAATTAAGGATAGTTGCCTTGTTTTGTATCTCAGACCTCGCGGGGTTTGCCGTGAGGCACCTGCAGTAGATTTAAAAATTTAAACAGTGCCTGGGGGTTTCTCCCTAGATTGAGAATTTCGAGTAAACCTTTTTGTTATATTACTGGACCTTGGTATTGTCTGTGTCAGGGCTGTCCGCATAGGTGCCGGAACAGGGGGGGCCACTAGGGCCACGGCCTTACCACTTTCATAAATGGCCCTATCACTTTTTGCTATCAAGTAAATGTATTTAATAGGGAAAAATGTATGTCTTACATCCTTGGCCCTATCACTTTTCAAACTGTTCCGGCACCAGTGGCTGTCCGTAAGGGTCCAGCAGCCACCTGTGCACAGTTGACCAGTATTACTGGGTTTCTGTTAAGATTGGCGCTGGTATAGATCCCACCAGTTCTACAACCAAAAAAAAGGCAGTAGTAAGAGGCAGAGTTTATTAACTGGGCCAGGACTGGCCGGTATCATTTTCACAGAAACCTGCACTCAGTTTGTAGGTCCAGGACTGGTTTGCTTTGCTTAAATTGGCAAACATAGCAGACAAACCTTTGATTATTATGGCTGAGGATAAATCAAAGGCTTCCAACGAGGGGCCATCCAAAAGTATTAATACTAAAAGCAGAGGTGCAGAGGAACCCTCCAGATCCCAGGCAAAAAATAAAGCTTCCAAAGATGAAGTTCCTCACCAATTAAAAAATAAAAGTGACGAAAAAAGGAAGTTTGATCAAGCCGCTGGTGAAGTGGCTAAAAAGAAACTCTGTCAAGACAAAAATACTCTTGTTGCTCCTGGGAAAGCCAATAGCAAGACAACAGGCAGCTTAAAGCATACAGAAAAAAACAAAACACTTGCAAACCAAGTCTACGCAGGTTCTTCCGTCAGTGGAAGATAAGGAAAAAGCATGGCAACTGTTTCAGACCCTTCAAAAGATGGGTCCTCTATTTGCTGGGGCTAGCAAGCAGTCTTCCATAGTTCTCTCTTGTGTAGACTGTGAGGGTGATGCAGATGATGCAAATGATGATCAACTTTATGATGCCCCTCACATGGATTTTGAGGGCTTGAAACCATCTTCTCTCAAGCTACATCTGGCAGCAATTTTGGCCTACCTTTCGGTGGGAAAGAAAAAATCATTTTTTCCCATGCCATTTTTAAACAGTTTTTCAAAGGCCTCTTGCACCTCCAGCCTCCAACCAGGGAGCCCTTCCTCCTTGGAGCCTGAACCTTTGCATAGACTGGCTCATGAATCCACCCTTCGAACATATGTCAACGGCCCACATCAAGTTTGTAACTTGGAAGACAGTCTTCCTGGTAGCCATTACGTCTGCCAGGACAATTTCAGAGCTTCAGGCCCTGTGCACTGAGCCGAATTACATCATCCCTCACAACGATAAAGCTGACTTTAGGACAAATGGGAAATTTCTGCCAAAGGTGGTTTCATCAGAGTTCCGCTTGAACCAGTCCATTACTCTGCCTGTCTGCTTTACTGAGCAATCCACTCCTGGTGAGCAAAAGCTCCGCAGCTTGGATGTCAGAAGAGCCATCTTTCGCTACCTAGAGCATACTAGACAGTCCAGAGGCTCTTCCACTCAGTTGTTCCTCAACTACTGGGATGTAGGCAAAGGAAGACCAGCTACCAAGAGAACTGTTTCTCATTGGTTGGTCTCTTGTATTAGATTCTGCTATGAGAAAGCTGGTCACCAACCTCCAGTGGGGCTCAGGGCCCACTCCACCATGGGTACTACAGACTCACTTGCAGCAGCAAGGGACATTCCCCTTCCAGATGTCTGCAAAGCAGCCACCTGGAAATCTGTGTACACCTTTGTGAAACATTACAGTTTGGATGTGCAGACCAGATCTGATGCCAGATTTTGCTGGGCGTTTCTGCAGAACCTCTTTCCTAAGTAGGTTCTCAGCCCACCTCCCACTTGGTACTGCTCGGTAGTCTGCAAAAAAATTATAGGATTGTGGATATGGTGTTCTATTCACACTGTTTGGCATGTCCTTTCACTTTAAGAATCTTGCCGGAAGGTCTTTAAGCTAGCTCCTCCAACCCACCCGGGTGGTATAACCCTCGGCTCCGCCCCATGATGCCAGATCTTCCTTTCCGCTGGAAGATGCACGTTCCTGTACAACCTTGGCACCCTCTGCCCAAGCCCGGGCCTCCGGCAGCCCGTAAACCTAGGGGACGGGGCTCAGGCAGTTCCCAATCCGGACCATTTTCCTTCAAGTCTGCTCAGTGACGGGACAGGGGTAGGCACCCCCATACCTGTCACGAAAGCTTTGGGTCCTCCCGTGGGGGGGCCAGCTCTGTCACTTTCTTTCTGCCTGGTCCCCTGTTAATATGGACAGGTGGGTTCTAGAAGTGGTCGGCTAGGGTCTGCCTCTGGAATTCGAGCAGTACCCTCCAAGCCAAGCCCGTGCCCCATGGGAGGAATGGTGTCCATACACACTCAGTCGACTCTTCAAGACGACATTGCCCAACTCCTCCGAAAGGCGGTGATGGCCAGAGTCACGAACCACCTGTCAACCCAGGGTTCATTTCCAGGTGCTTCCTGGTCCTGAAGCAGACGGGGGGGCTTGCTCCCCATTTTGGATCTGCATGACCTGAACCAGTTCCTCAGGTCACGCACATTCAGGATGGTAACTCTGTCCCAGATCATACCATCTCTCGAACAGAACATGTGGTTTTGCTCTCTGGATCTCCAGGACACATTCTTTCATGTCCTGATCCATCCGTCTCACCAAAAGTTCCTTCGCTTCTGAGTAGAAGGAGCTGTATTTGAGTTCTGAATCATGCCGTTCGGCCTGTCATCAGCCCCACGAGTCTTCACCAAAATGCATTGCAGTGGTGGCAGCCCATCTTCGGCGTTGAGGGGTCAGAGTTTACCCCTATCTCGACTACTGGCTCTTAGCGGGTTCCTCCAAACAGGAGGTGGAGAGGTTCAGGGATCTGGCCCTCCAGACCTGCACTGCCCTTGGTCTCCTGGTCAACGAGACCAAGTCGGAACTCGTACCTTCGCAGGTGATTTGCTTCATCGGGGCAGAGCTTGACTCTTGCCGAGCCAGAGCTCGGCTCCTGATGGACAGGGTGGAGGTTCTCTCCTCCTTTGCCCAATCATTTCTGGTTGGGCACTTGCGCCCTGCCCGAGACTTACTGCACCTTTTGGGGTACATGACGGCCTGCACCTCCATGGTCCAATGGGCCCAGTGGCGTATACGCCCCTTCAATGGAAGCTGGCCAGCCAGTGGACTCGGGGTCATGGTCAGTTTGACCAGCTGGTTCTGGTGACCTAGAAGATGTGGGACGCTCTCCAATGGTGGACTGTCCCAGAACACCTGCAGGAAGGGATCCCGTTTGTCCGTCCTGAGCCGATGGTCGTTCTCACGACCAATGCCTCTATCACGGGCTGGGGTGCCCACATGAGGAATCACAGAGCTCATGGGTTCTGGACCCCCAAGGAATCACGATATCATATCAACCTGCTGGAGCTCAGAGCAGTCAGTCTGGCACTGTCAGCATTCGCTTTGCTCCTTTGGGGTCAAGTGGTGCAAGTCCAGATGAACAATACCACGACCATGTACTATCTCAACAAACAGGGCAGCACGAACTCCCGGCTGCTGTGCAGGGAGGCGCTCTGCATCTGGACTCTCGTGAGCCGACTGGAGGCAGATCTCCTAGCCATCCATGTGGCAGGAGCCTCAAATCAACTGGCGGACGCTCTCAGCCGTGTGGGTGAGACGTCCCACGAGTGGTCTTTCCATCCAGAGGTAGAACACAGTCTGTTCTCCCACTGGGGCAATCCTTTGGTGGATCTGTTCACTTCCAGGTAGAATGCGAAGCTGAGGCTGTTTCATGCCTGCCCCCCTCAGCAGGGCTCACTGCAGGGGGGGTGCCTTCTCTAGGCCGTGGACCCCAAGCCTCTTCTATGCCTTCCCTCCATGTCCCTTGGTTCACAAGGTGATCCTCAAGGTCAGGAGGTACAAGGCACAGGTGATCCTGGTAGCCCCAGACTGGCCCCACCAGTTCTGGTATCCAGATCTCCTCAGCCTCAGCTCTAGGCCCCCGAGGCGTCTTCCAGTACAGCCAGACCTGTTATCAGTCAGGCAGGGGAAGGTAGTCCATCCAGACCTTCAATCCTTGCACCCGACAGCCTGGTTCCTGAGTGGCTAGAGTTCCAGGCTCTGGGTCTCTCTGAGGATGTACTCACTATGACACTCAGACAGCTGGTTCTGATTAATCTATGATTTTTGTAATATAAAAATGTGTTATTGAGTGTCTCTCATGAGACATGCTGAAACAGCCTGTGGAATGACACCCCCCTCCCAGGTTTTAGCTACAAGGTGTTACCTGGAAGGCCAGGAGAAAATTACAGGCTAGAAGACCCCTAAATTAAGCATCTCCTGTTTATCTAGCTTAAGTGTAGCTTGCCAGCTGACAGGATAGAAAATATCCATTTTATTACGTTTAGAGGAGGAAAACCAGGTTATGTCACACTGGTGCGAAGTCATAAATGTTCCTCTGATGTCTGTAAAAGCAGGATGTTGCTCATGGATGAAAGGAGGAGTTGGAAATTAACCTTATTTTATTTACCTTCTGAGTGATGACATCCTGATTGTATAATTTTTAATAAACAGAGGAGGAGCTGGGTGACAGCATGGAGAAGGCAGGCTCAAGACAGTGTTTTAATTATGCTGTGAGTGACCTGTAAACACACACATTTGGACTCTCTTGACAACAACATCTGTCTATCAGCACTATTAGAAGAGATACATTAGATATAGAAGTCTTAATTGTCTGGTGGTAGGAATTTTGCACTTTTTTTAACCCTTGTTCTTTTAAATGATTGTATGTTTTTGAGATATATGGTTCTGTATTTACATGTTACATTTTTTTATCTATCTTTAAGTAAACCTCTACTTTAGAGACTACTTGGTGTGCCTTTGAAATTCTTTTTCTTGACAAGTGAAGCATACATGGTTAAAGTTGACACTGTACAAAGCTTACTGGTTTTACCAAACTGGGAAAAGGTAAGAGTTTACTCTGAGGTCTTTAACAGAGTTTTTAAGGGTTCATTTTGTACGCCTGGTTAGGTGCCCATAGGCTAAAGATATCTGGCCACCCCGAAGAGCAGAATTATCTGAGCCTGTACATTGGGTACGCTAACAAGAGGTTCACAGTTTGAATCCCTCGAGAACTTGAGACCAAAGTTTGATTCGAACCCACAAAACAGATAGGAGGGTTAACCTGTTCTGTTAACTGTTCACAAGACTGCGTTCGGAGGTTGGCACTGTGGGAGCAGAGGGCCTGACCTGCTGAGTGGGTTTGTGACACTCACAGTAGTGGAAGCATCCAGGAAGGAGTCGACCAGGAGGTACTATGCCTTCAAATGGAAAAGGTTTTCCATTTGGTGTCAGGGCAAGGGCTTGAGCCATTTGTCCTGTCCAGTGGCTAGTATCCTTGATTACCATTGGTCCTTTTTCAAGGGTGGTCTTCGGTCCACAATCCTTAAGGTGCACCTGGCAGCCACCTCTGCTTACCGGGCGCAGGCTGGTCAGCAGATGGTGGCACAGGAGAAGGTGGTCTGGCATTTCTTTAAAGGCCTCGACCACATATCCCCTCCAGTGCGTGAACCTCCATCTCCGTGAGATCTACTGCTGGTCTTGGCAAAGCTCATGGGCAAGCCATTCGAACCGATGTACAGGTGTGAGCTGTCACACTTGTTGTGGAAGACCGCCTTCCTGGTGGCTATCACGTCAGCCAGAAGGACTGTGAAGCTCCAGGTACTCTTGGTGGAGTCTCCTTACCTGGTCTTCCGCAGGGACAAGGTTGTCCTGCGCCCCCACCCAAAATTCCTTCCAAAGGTGGTTTCGGAGTTTCACCTTAATCAGGTGTTGACTCTGTCTGTGTTCTATCCGAACTACACCTTGGAGGGCGAGTACAGGCTCCATACTCTGGACTTGAGACGAGCGCTCTCTTATTATAAAGAGCGGATGGCGGAAGTTCAGGGAGAGGTTCACCAGCTGTTTGTCACCTACGCTGAAGCTGCACCTGGCAGACTTGAAGCAAAGTGGACGATTGGCAGATGGATTACATCCTGCATTGATCTCTGCTCGGTTGGTGGACAAGGAACCTCCCATAGGGAGAAGAGCTCATTTCACCCGCCATACTGCTGCATCGGTGGCTGCTTCCAGGGACATCCCTATCCAAGAAATCTGAGGGGCTGCCACCTGGAAGACAGCAAACACCTTCATTACCCAGTACTACATCGACCTAGAGTCACTCTGGGATGCTGGTTTTGGTTCCTCAGTTCTCCAATCTCTGTTCCCCAAGTAAGTATAGAGGGGGTGTGCGCATTGCCTGCCTCCTCCCTGAAAACTGCTTGGAGTCTGCCAAACATTGTGGCTAGAACAACATATCCACGATCTAGAAAAACAAGTTACTCACCTGTAATAGTAGTTCTAGGAGTGGTATATATTGTTCATCCACACGAACCCACCCAGCCTCCCCTGCTTCAATGCACAACTTAAGCTTCCAGTGGGTAAGATCTGGTGTCATGGGGTGGAGCCGAGGGTTATACCACCTGTGTGGGTGGGAGGGGCCAGATTAAAGACCTTCCGGCAAGATTCTTAAAGGGAAAGGACATGCCAAACAGTGTGGATAAAACAACATATACCACCCCTAGAACTACTGCTACAGGTGAGTAACCTGTGTTTACTGATGCTAAAGGACTCCTGGGGTAAGAAGAAAAAAATATTCACTACAGTAATCTTCTTTCTTCCTAGGGGTCCTTTAGCATCAGTAAGCTCCCATCCTTCCTCCCTGGTTCACCTGTCGGAGAAGGGCGCTTTATGTCACCTTTTACCAAATTTGGAGTTTCTTATTGATAAGTTCTTAGCTTGTGTTGCTGTTGTTTCTATTTCCACTTTTTGTGGACATTTGCATGTTTTTTGAATCCTGTTGATTCTTTTTCGGGACAATTGCCCTCGTTTTTTCCTCAAAAATGCTGAAGCCTTCAACAGCTCCCAATCAGCTCACCCCCTTTCCTGTCTTCTGATTTGCTTGGCCCTAAGCTCATTTAAATATCTCTTAAAGGCACACCTCTGGGGCAGTTGCACCTAGCCAGCCAAGTGCAAAACAGTTACTGATGCTAAAGGACCCCTCGGAAGAAAGAAGATTACTGCAGTAATTTTTTCTTCTCCACACTCTCAGTTCAGTGAACCCCTCTCTCTATTGTGCTGTCAAGTGCCCCGCTGGTACCGGTGAGACATCATCATTCTCCACACTCTCAGTTCTGGAAACCCCTCTCTCTCTACTGTGCTGTCAGTGCACCCCACACTGGTGAGAGCACCTCCTGTTGGTACCAGTGAGGCATCATCATTCTCGCTTCTGGGAACCCCTCTCTATTGTACTATCAGTGCACCCCAACCTGGTGAGAGCACCCCCTGCTGGTACAAGTGTGACATCACCATTCTACACACTCTCAGTTCTGGGAACCCCTCTCTTTCTCTATTGTACTGTCAGTACACCCCATCCAGGTGAGAGCACCCCCTGCTGGTACCAAGGAGACATCACCATTCTCCACACTCTCAGTTCTGGAGACTTCTCTTCCACTGTGCTGTCCAAGCAGCCCAGTCTGGTTAGAGCATTCCCTGCTGGTACCAGTGAGACATCACCATTCTCCACAATCTCAGATCTGGGAACAACTCTCACTACTGTCATGTCAGTGCATCCCAACCTGGTGAAAGCACCCCCTGCTGATACCAGTGAGACATTTTCCTCTTCCGCACTCTCAGTTCTGTGAAACCCTCTTCTACTGTGCTGTCAGTGCCCCCCACCCTGGTGGGAGCACCCCTGCTGATACCAGTGAGACATTTTCATCCTCCACACTCTCAGTCCTTGGGACCCACCTCCCACTGTGCTGCCCATGCAGCCCAACCCGGTGAGAGCGCCCCCTGCGGATAGTAGTAAGACATTTCCATTCTCCACACTCTCAGTCCAGGTGTCTCCTCTCCCACTGTGGTGTTAGAGCATCCCAGCGTATTGGGAGCACCCCTAGCTGGTTCCACCGAGACTTTTCCATTCTCCACACTCTCAGTCTTGGGGGCTTCTCGCCCACTGTGCTGTCAGTGCACCACACCCTGGTGAGAGCACCCCCTACTGGTACCAGGGAGAGATTTCTGAACTCTACACTCTCAGATCTGGGAACCACTCTCTCAGCTGTACTGTAAGTGCACCCCAATCTTGAGAGCATCCCCTACTGGTACCAGTGAGACATTTTTATCTTCCACACTCTTAATCCTGGAACTCACCTCCCACTGTGCTGTCAATGCAGCCCAGCCTGGTTAAAACACCCCCTGCTGGTACCAGTGAGACATTTCCATTCTCTACACTCTCAGTTTTGGGAACCACTCTGTCTATTGGTTCCGGGCCGGGACGGCCTCGAACTGGCTGGGACTAAACCCCGGGAAGACCGAGGTACTGGTGGTAGAGCCTGGTCGAAGGGTGGGTTTGAGAACCTCCGGTGACAGTTTAGGCCTTTTTATTGGCCCAATGGAACTGGAGGTCTCCTCAAGGGTGAAAAACCTGGGCATTGTGTTTGACAGCAAGCTGGTATTTGATGCTCAGGTGTCGGCTGTTGTCCGTACCAGTTTTTGCCATCTCCGGAACATCACCCAGATTAAGCCCTTTGTCCGTCCCGAAGACTTGGCTACGCTGATACATGTGTTCACGACAGCGAGAGACTTGACTACTACAGCCCTCTACCTCAGGGTTGGGGGTGGTGAGTTGCGTTGCCTATAGCTTTTGCAGAACGCAGCAGCACGGGTGTTGATTGGATGGCCATGAACGTAGTAATCTTCTTCTTCCAAGGGGTCCTTTAGCATCAGTTCTGGGAACCCCACTCTCTACTGTGCTGTCCATGCAGCCCAACCTGGTGAGAGTGCCTCCTGCTGGTACCAGTGAGACATCACTATTCTCCACACTGTCAGTTCTGGGAACTCCTCTCTCTCTACTGTACTGTCAGTGCACCCCAACCTGGTGAGATCACCCCCTGCTGGCACCAGTGAGACGTCACTATTCTGCACACTCTCAGTTCTTGGAACCCATCTCGCTCTACTGTACTGCCAGTGTACCCCCTGCTGGTACCAGTGAAACATCACCATTCTCCACATTCTCAGTTCTGGGAACCTCTCTCTCTGCTGTACTGTCGGTGCTCCCCACCCTGGTGAGAGCACCCCCTGCTGGTACCAGTGAGGCATCATCTTTCTCCAAACTCTCATTTCTGGGAACCCCTCTCTCTACTGTGCTATCAGTGCACCCCACCCTGGTGAGAGCACCCCCTGCTGGTACCATTGAGGAATCATCATTCTCCACACTCTCAGTTCTGGAAACTCCTCTCTCTATTGAATCTGTCATTGCACCCCAACCTGGTTAGAGCACCCCCCTGCTGGTACCAGAGTCAGGCATCATCATTCTCCACATACTCAGTTCTGGGAACCCCTCTCTCTACTGTACTGTCAGTGCACCGCAACCTGGTGAGTGCACCCCCTGCTGGTACCAGTGAGACATTTCCATTCTCCACACACTCAGTTCTGGGAACCCCTCTCTCTGCTGTGCTGTCCATGCAGCCAGATCTGGAGAGAGCACCTCCTGCTGGTACCAATGATACATCACCATTCTCCACACTCTCAGTTCTGGCAATTCCTCTCTCTATTGTGCTGTCAGTGCACCCCAACCTGGTGAGAGCACCCCGTGCTGGTACCAGAGACACATCACCATTCTCCACACTCTCAGTTTTTGGAACCACTATCTACTGTGCTGTCACTGATGCCCAACCTGGTGAGAGCACCCCTTGCTGGTACCAGTGAGACATCACCATTCTCCACACTCTTCAGTTCTGGGAACCTCTCTCTCTACTGTACTGTCACTACACCCCAACCTGGTGAGCAGCCCCTTCTGGTACCAGTGAGATGTTTTCATCCTCCACACCCTCAGTTCTCGGAATCCCTCACCTACTGTCCTGTCTATGCAGCCTAATCTGGTGTGAGCACCCCCTGCTACTACCAGTGAGACAGCACCATTCTCCACACTTTCAGTTCTGGTAACCCCTCTCTCTTCTGTGCTGTCAGTACACCTCAGTCTGGTGAGATCACCCCCTGCTGGTACCAGTGAGACATCACCATTATCCACATTCACAGTTCTGGGAACCCCTCTCTCACTGTACTGTTACTGCACCCCAACCTGGCAAGGGCATCCCCTACTGGTAACAGTGAGACATTTCCATTCTACACCCTCAGTCCTGGGGTCTCCTTTCCAACTGTGGTATCAGTGCACCTCACCCTAGTGAGAGCACCTCCTGCTGGTACCAGGGAGACATCACCATTCTCCATACTCACAGTTCTGGGAACCCCTCTCTCACTGCACTGTTACCGTACCCCAACCTGTCAAGGGCACCCCTACTGGTAACAGTGAGACATTTCCATTCTACACCCTCAGTCCTGGGGTCTCCTTTCCCATTGTGGTATCAGTGCACCTCACCCTAGTGAGAGCACTCCCTGCTGGTACCAGGGAGACATCACCATTCTCCACACTCTCAGTTCTGGGAACCCCTCTCTCTACTGTGCTATCAGTGTACCCCAGTCTATTGAGAGCACCCCCTGCTGGTACCAGGGAGACATCACCATTCTCCACACAGTCACTTCTCGGAACCCCTCTCTCACTGTACTGTCACTGCACACCAGTGTGGTGAGAGCACACCCTGCTGGTACCAGTGAGGCATTTCTAGTCTACACTCTCAGTCCTGGGGTCTCCTTTCCCACTGTGGTGTCAGTGCACCCCACCCTAGTGAGAGCACCCCCTACCAGTACCAGGGAGACTATTTCCATTCTCCACACTCTGAGTCCTGGGAACACTTCTCCCACTGCGTAACAATCTCCTCCTTGCAGTAGGGGGAGCTGGTTGATTTCAGGTATTGGCCAGCGGTGGAGTGACGCTTCAGCATCTTTCTCTGTGGGTGTAGCTGATGTGGGAGGAGTTATAGGCAGTGCTAAGATTGAGTGCATGTGTGACGACTGATCTTTGAGTGGTAAAGCCAATTAGCACGGGGCAGCAGAACTATCAGTGCCCCAGATGCTGTCACTGGGCAGGTGCCCTCCAGAGGTGGGCAAAAGGCCAGTTGTGCCACACTAGGCAGGGGTATCAGCAGGGAAGGGTAACCAGACACTGCAAGCAAGGGACTTAGTGTCAGAGGGTATTCCTACGTGCTTGTCGGGAGTGGGCACTTGCCAGTTCCCACTGAGTGTGCGACTATGGAACTCTGGCCAGGAGCACAGAAGGCACCTCAAGCTATAAGTTTGTCTGGAAGCACGGGTGCCAGTAACTTTAAGATCTCTTAGGGTAGTACAGGGTCCCAGACACCTTAATGAGGTGAGGACTGATTTCCGCATAGTAAGACGGAGTCCTTGGCCATATTCCTGAGATGGCAAAAGCAACTTTACACTACAGCTGACATCTGAGTCTCAAGTTCCAGCCTCTCACCCAGAATGATCCCCAGATTCTTAACTTTTGCAAAGGCTACCAGCCTGGAGGGACCAAGCACAAGGCCAGTCATCTCCTCGGTTACCTCCGCTCTCCACCTTCAACCAGGCTCCGTCATGAATAGCTTAATCTTATACAGGTTGAGTCTAAACCAGCTGGATGACATCCCTTCTTGAATCTCGACCAGGCACAAAGAACGTCCTTCAGCTGCGTCAGGCATCCCCGATGCAGATAACAGATACAGCTGGGTATCGTCTGCATAACGGTCGAAACCCAATGTGTCATGTCCAGTGATCTCCGCCAGGGGCAGCTTATACACCGGAAACAACATAAGCCAGAGGACCAACCCCTAGGATACACCACAGATCAGGGGCCTCAGGAGTGAGGAGAAATTCCCCATCACCACCTTCTGCGTCTCATCTCTGAGGAAGGACTCAAGTCAGCTGATGACCGTTTTCTGAGTCCGCAGTACTCCCTAAGGCAATCCAACAGCAGCTCATGGTTCTCTGTTGTCAAATGCTGAAGAGAGATTGAGTAGAACAAGAACTGACCATTCCCCTGTATGTCTCACCCTGAGAAGGTCATTGTGCACCTTGCTCCATGCGTTCTCCATACTGTGCCTAGACCTGAATCCAGGCTGGAGAGGCCCATAGATGTGAAAGGCCATGAGGTGTTCCTCAAGCTATAGCTCTACCACCTTCTCAGTTACCTTTCGCAGAAAGGGAAGGGAAAGAGACATCTAAAATTCATCAAGTAGTCTGGGTCCAAGGATGGTTTCTTCAGAAGTGGCTATGCACTTGGGAAGGACCCATCTGAAAGGGAGCACCAGATGATATCTGTGAAACCGGACTCAGAAACACATCTCATTAGAAGCCATTCCGTGTCCGGATCCAGTTCACAAAGGTGGGCCTCAGCTCTGAGATTACCCCCAAAAATCTCCTTCACCAACACTGACCTAAACTCTCCCCAGACGGGAGGAGTGCTTCCATTCTCAACCAGCTGGACTCTGCCAGACCACGAAAACCTGGTTGGGACTATCCCAGACTGAAAAGACAACACGCTGTCAGTGAAGAACTAAGCAGACTCTTCACACTTGGCAACTGAATTAGCTCTTACCTGCTGTAGACAGGCAAGATGGAGTTGCATGACCCTAGTCCAGATGAGCTGAGCTGGTCTGTTCCTCCCTGTAGCAATCTCCCCAGACAGAAATGCTTCCTTCATATGGGAGACTGCCATTCAATACTCACCATAGGGAGTCCTCAAAGTCAGTTTGTTCTCTAATCCCATGTGCCTGTTCTATCCCTGCTTGAAGTCGCTCACTAATTTCGCCTGTACCACCTCCTTTGGCAGCTTGTTCCACTTCTCCACCTCTTATTTTAGTGAAAAAGTGCCTTCAGACCTTCCTTTAGAATCCCCCTTCCCCAGTTTCAGTGAGTTCCAATACCTTATTTACAGAAGTCTGCTTGGGCTGGTGACGAGTCTGTATTGTAGTAAAGCCTTCTTTGTACTCTGATCTGTCATTAATGTGGGTAATGTTACAAGCCATGTATAAATTTTAACTTGGCTAAGCATAGGCTAAATATGTTGGTCCCAGCAATACTCCTGTTTTCTTGGGTGGCAGTGACTCTTGTTTTTCTCTAGTGTTCTGCTAAATAACTGCTAGAGAGAGATTACGATATCCTGCAGTACCCATTTCCAGATCCTTGCAAGCCCTGCAGATTGTAAAGCAGGCTCAATGAACTGGAGCCAGGTTATCGGAATGTGTCTCTCCTTCATAACCCTTTTTTTCTCCTCCCACCACAAGTACGGTAGTCTGTGATGTGCCATATGAATTTTTTGTCCATTCTGTATTTATCCATAGCCTCCAAGCTGAATTGGCCTAGTTCTGCCCTGCAGTACCTTACAGCATACCAGATACGCCTAGACATGTGAGTCCTCTAGGCCACTCCTGCCCCCGCCCCCATCCAGGGAGTAGCTGCAGGTCAGTCGCCATACCACCTGAGGGTGGCTCCATCTGTGCTATCAGTGCACCAAAATCAGGTGAGTGCTCCCCCTGCTGGTAGCAGTTAGGCATTTCCGCTCACCACACTCAGTCTTGGGGATATGTCTCCAACTGTGTTCTCAGTACACCCTACCCTAGTGAGTGCACCCTCTGCTCCTATCATTGAGACATTTCCATTATCCAAACACTCAGTCCTCGAGACCCTTGTTCCACTTTGCTGTTGGTACACCTCTGCAGGTATCAGTACCAATGGCACAATCCATTCTTCACTGTCTCATTCCCTGGGACCCCTCTCTCACAATGCTTTCAGTACACCCCAAGTTGATAAGAGCACCCCCTGCTGGTACAAGTAAGACATTTCCATTCCCACACTCTCACTGCTTGGTACTTTTGTCCCCCTGTGATGTTAGTTCACCCCAGCCTGGTGAGAACACCCTGTGCTGGTACCAAAGGAACATTTTCCTTCTCCACACTGAATCATAAAGAATTCTCTTCCACTGTACTGTCAGTGTATCAGTGAGACATTTCCACTCACTATGCTCTAAGTCTTGGGGAACCCTCTCCGGCTGTGCTGCCAGTCAAGCCCAGCCTGATGGGAGCACCCCTGCAGGTATCGGAGAGACATTTTCATTCTTTGTACTTGGTAATCATATTCATAACACACTCCCTATGTACTGTCAGTGTACATAAACGTGGGGAGAGCTCCCCCTGCTGGTGCCAATGAGACATTCCATTTTCCTTAAACTCTGTCCTGGGAACTTTTCTCGTGTTGTGTTGTCAGTGCACCCCAACCAGGTGAGAGCACCCCCTGCTCGTACCAGTGAGACATCACCATTCTCCCCACTCTCAGTTCTGGGAGCCCATCTCTCTACTGTACTGTCACTGCACCCCAGCCTGATGAGAGCACCCCCTGCTGGTACCAGTGAGACATCACCATTCTCCACACTCTCAGTTCTGGAAACCCCTCTGTTTATTGTGCTGTCAGTGCACCCCAACCTGATGAGAGCACTGTCCTGGACCAGTGAGATACCACCATTCTCCACACTCTCAGTTCTGGGAACCCCTCTTTCTCTCAACTGTGCTGTTAGTGCACCACACTCTGGTGAGAGCGCCCCCTGCTGGCACCAGTGAGGCATCATCATTCTCCACACTCTCAGTTCTGGGAACCGCTCTCTCTACTTTACTGTTAGTGCACCTCAACCTGGTGAGAGCACCCCATACTGGTAACAGTGAGAGATCAGCATTCTACATGCTCTCAGTTCTGGGAACCCCTCTCTCTATTGTACTGTTAGTGCACCCCAACCAGGTGAGAGCACCTCCTGCTGGTACCAGTGAGACATCACTATTCTCCACACTCTCAGTCCTGGGGCTCCTCTCCCACTGTGCTGTCAGTGCACCCCACCCTGGTGAGAGCACCCCCCTGCTGGTACCACTGAGACATTTTCATCCTTCACACTCTTAGTCCTGGGGACCCACCTCCGACTGTGCTGTCCATGCAACCCAGCATGCTGAGAGCACCCTTTGCTGGTACCAGTGAGACATTTCAATTTTTCACACTCTGAATTCTGGGAACCCCTCTCTCTACTGTGCTGTCCATACAGCCCAACCTGGTGAGAGTACCTCCTGCTGCTACCAGTGAGATATCACCATTCTGCACACTCTCAGTTCTGGGAACCTCTCTCTACGGTGCTGTCACTGCACCCCGACCTGGTGAGAGCACCACCTGCTGGTACCAGTGAGACATCACCATTCTCCACACTCTCAGTCCTGGGAACCCCTCTCTCCCACTGTGCTGTCAGTGCACCCCACCCTGGTAAGAGCACCCCCTGCTGTATCAGGGAAACATCACCATTCTCCACACTCTTAGCTCTGGGAACCCCTCTCTCTACTGTGTTGTCAGTCACCCCAACCTGAGAAGAGCACCCCCTGCTGGTACCAGGGAGGAATCACAAATAACTTCTTGGCTACGATGTAATAGTGAGCACTATTAACGCAACCCTATTTTATAGTTCTGCAGTATTAGCTACAGCATGATAATAGCGATCTGCAGACAGATGCTTCCTTCTTTTATGCCTTTATGCAGTAAGCTCTACTTACTGTGGGAGCTGGAGGACATGCTGGAAGAAGCTCGGAGCAAGGATCCACAATACCGAAATTCGCTCTCTAAAGAGTAGTCTGCACAACTTCCTGGTTGCCTGCTCCCAGAATTCCATATTCCTTAGCACAGGTGTTGCTATTTACTAAATCTTTTAATGGTGTCGGGGGAACCATGCACTCAGTAAGCACTCACTAAATTGAAGGATTGCCAGAATGGAGGTTGAATTGATAACCAGCCAAAAAAGTAGACCACTAGCTGTGTTTGCTGGGTTTGTTTACCGGAAGGACAAGGAAGCTGCAGAAGAAGTCTATTGACGATGTGCTGATGCACATAAATGAGGTTGTTTGGCCAGACTCCACACCACTGGAAACAAGGTTGCAGCACAGATTAAGGAACTGGGGGTGTTGGGCTTCGTAAGATAATGGCAGACATACGGGAACGTGCCAGATGAAGCGTTGAGACAACATCCCTGGTTATAGTGCAGTGCACCATTAGTGGCCCAGATGCACTAGCAGGTCATTTGCCTGCAGTTCAGCTCATTAAAAGAACTGTGCAACGCTTTAGACAAGTTGAGCGTGGGTGTTCAGCCACTCCTCACACAGTCGAGGAACTAGTAATACCACCAAGTATGAGACTGATGGATTGTCGACCCTATGCAGTGTTTTTTTTTCTTCGACATTTTTTTAGTTTGGAATAATAAAATTAAGCAATAATGCACAAGAGGGTGTGTGTTGTGTTGGGATAATGTCACGCCTGGGGTGGTTGGGCGGCCGATTGCGTCCAACACCAAGCTGTGACGTTATCCTAGCACAACACACACCCTGGAGTGCATTATTGCTATTATACAATGGCTCTGTTTTATAAAAAAGCAAACAAGATTAAAAAAAAATACAGTTTTAAAATGTATTTTTGTGTTGTTCTTCTTTGTAAGTGTAAGAATACAGTTTAAAAGAAAAAGTTCTGATGTTGCTTCTTTGGCCAGTAGGTGGTGCAGGTTTTTATCTGTTAGTGTTCCCCAAGGCCCCGCCTGTGTCTGTGTTCTTTTTTTTTTCGCCATTTGTAATTTTGGTGGTCCTACTGCTGTTAGTGGGGCAGGGTCAATGTTTTTTATTTGCAGCAGTGTTTCAGGAGTGTGAAGCCGCGACTCCAAAACAGA
Organism: Neoceratodus forsteri; assembly: GCA_016271365.2. Classification (NCBI taxonomy): domain Eukaryota; kingdom Metazoa; phylum Chordata; order Ceratodontiformes; family Ceratodontidae; genus Neoceratodus; species Neoceratodus forsteri. The sequence goes on from CM028138.1 coordinate 659,632,711, forward strand.
CCTGATCGGCCGACTGACTTGAGGGGCTCGAGAGACTTGTGCTTCACAAGTGATCGGTAAGCACAAATAAGTCACTCAGTCCACCGTTGGTGTTTTGTTTTCAGAAATAGCAAATTAATTTCTAATTTCTGACAGTAACCACCTCTTTGTATGGCTTTTCAGAGAAACGGACGGCAAGCATGTGCCTGACAAGGCTAACGAGAAACACTGTGAGAAGCTGTCCAGCGAAGCCGTAAGGAGCAGCTGGGTTTATTACAGTTCAGCATGTGTATCAGGGAGAAATGTGCAAGAGAGAAGAGAGTGAGTTGGTGGGAAAGAGTTGTTGTTGTTTTTTTTTTTTGCTTTATTTGATACTGAAAGAGCCAGGGAAGACCGCTTGCAATCGGGAATCTTAAGGGAGCTTCCGTGCGGGGTTCAGTGTAGCGGAAAGCATGTAGTGATTCCACTAAAGGTTCATGGGGTCATATGAGTACTGGGACTACACCCGTGATGTTGTACTGGGATAACATCATGGGTCCAGTCCCAGTCCAACCAATCAGAGGCCATCATTCTTTCTTGCCACTGTATAATATGCTGTTTTCATAGCGCCGAAGACAGACTCTGAAGACTGAAGAGTTTGCAGTGTGGAATCAATCATGACGATTGCTTTTCTTTTTCTGTCTAAAAGTCACTATTTTGATGAGTCAGTTCACCTGTAAGTTCTGCCCCCACAATCCGCCCCCACATCCACTTTCTCACTTTGCTCTTTCGTTTGATTCCTCTCTCTACTGTGCTGTCAGTGCACCCCAAATACGTGACAGCACCCTCTGCTGGTACCAGTGAGACATTGCTATTCTCCACACTCTCAGTTCTGGGAACCCCTTCCCAACCTGGTGAGAGCACCCCCTGCTGGTACTAGTGAGAAATCACCATTCTTCACACACTCAGTTCTGGGAACCACTTTCTCTACTGTGGTGTTAGTGCACCCTAATGTGATGAGAGCACCCCATGCTGCTACCAGTGAGACATCACCATTCTCCACACTCTCAGTTCTGGGAACCACTCTCTCTACTGTACTGTCACTGCTGCCCAACCCAGTGAGAGCACACCTCTGCTGGTACCAATGAGACATCACCATTCTCCATGCTGTCGGTTCTGGGAACACCCCTCTCTCACTGTACATTCAGTGCACCCCTACTAGGTGAGAGCACCCCCTGCTGGTACCAGTGAGACATCACCATTCTCCGCACTCTCAGTTCTGGGAACTTCTCTCTCACTGTACTGTCACTGCACCCCAACCTGGTAAGGCACCCCCTGCTGGTACCAGTGAGACATTTCCATTCCACACTCTCAGTCCTGGGGTCTCCTTTCCCTGTGTGGTGTCACTGCACCCCAAGGGTGTCAGCAGGGAAGGGTAACCAGACACTGCAAGCAGGGGGCTTTAGTGTCAGAGTGTATTCCTACATGCTTGTCGGGAATGGGTTCTTGCCAGTTCCCACTGTGTGTGACCATGGATCTTTGGCCAGGAGCACAGATGGCACCGCAAGCTATACGTTTGTCTGGAAGCATGGGTGCCAGTAACTTTCAGAGCTCTTAGAGTAGCATGTAGTCCCAGACACTTTAATGAGGTGAGGGCTGATCCCCGAGTAGTAAGGTGGAGCCCACCGCCATGTTCCTGAGATGGTAAAAGTCACCTTATACTACAGCTGACATCTGAGCCTCAAGTGCCAGCCTCTCATCCAGAATGATCCCCAGACTCTTAACTTTTGCAAAGGCTACCAGCCTGGAGGGTCCAAGCACAAGGCCAGTCATCGCCTCGGTTACCTCCGCTCTCCACCTTCAACCAGGCTCAATCACAAATACCTTCGTCTTGTCCAGGCTGAGTCTAAACCAGCTGGATGACATCCCTCCTTGAATCTCGACCAGGCACAAAGAACGTCCTTCAACTGCATCAGGCGTCCCCGATGCAAATGACAGATGTAGCTGGGTATCGTCTGCATAACGGTCGAAACCCAGTGTGTGATGTCTAAAGATCTCTGCCAGAGGCAGCTTATACACCGCAAACAACATAGGCCAGAGGACCAATCCCTGGGATACACCACAGATCAGGGGCCTCAGGAGTGAGGAGAAATTCTCCATCACTACCATCGGTATCTTATCTCTGAGTAAGGACTCAAGTCAGCTGATGGCCGTGCTGGTGAGTCTGCAGTACTCCCTAAGGCAATCCAACAGCGGCTTATGGTTCTCTGTTGTCAAAAGCTGAAGAGCGATCATGTAGAACAAGAACTGACCATTCCCCTGTATGTCTCACCCTAAGAAGGTCATGGTGCACCCTGACCAATGCGGTCTCCATACTATGCCTAGACCTGAATCCAGACTGGAGAGCCCATAGATGTCAAAGGACATCAGGTGTTCCTCAAGCTATAGCGCTGCCATCTTCTCAATTACCTTTCCCAGAAAGGGAAGGGAAAGAGACAGATCTAAAATTCATCAAGCAGTCTGGGTCCAAGGATGGTTTCTTCAGAAGTGGCTATGCACTTGGGAAGGACCCGTCTGAAAGGGAGCACTAGATGATATCTGTGAAACCGGACCAAGAAACACATCTCATTAGAAGGCATTCTGTGCCCAGATCTAGTTCACAAAGGTGGGCCTCAGCTCTGAGATTACCCCCAAAATCTCCTTCACCAACACTGACTCTAAACTCTCCCCAGACAGGAGGAGTGCTTCCATTCCCAACCAGCTGGACTCTGCCAGGCAGTGACAACCCAGTTGGGACTATCGCACACTGAACAAGACGACACACTGTCAGAGAAGAACTGAGCAGACTCTTCATACTTTGGCAACTGAATTAGCTCTTACCTGCTGTAGACAGGCAAGATGGAGTTGCATGCCCATAGTCCAGAAGAGCTGAGCTGGTCTGTTCTTCCCTGTAGCAATCTCCCCAGACAGAAATGCTTCCTTCATGTGGAGACTGCCATTCAATACTCACCATAGGGAGTCCTCAAAGTCAGTTTGTTCTCTAATCCCATGTGCCTGTTCTATCCCTGCTTGAAGCCGCTCACTGATTTCGCCTGTACCACCTCCTTTGGCAGCTTGTTCCACTTCTCCACCTCTTATTTTAGTGAAAAAGTGCTTTCAGACCTTCCTTTAGAATCCCCCTCCCCCAGTTTCAAGTGAGTTCCGATACCTTATTTATAGAAGTCTGCTTGGGCTGGTGACAAGTCTGTATTGTAATAAAGCTTTCTTTTTATTCTGAGCTGTCATTAATGGTGGGTACTGTTACAAGCCATGTATAGATTTTAACTTGGCTAAGTATGGGCCAAATATGTTGGTCCCAGCAAAAGTCCTGTTTTCTTGGGTGGCAGTGACGCTTGTTTTTCTCTAGTGTTCTGCTGAATAACTGATAGAGAGAGATTACTATATCCTGCAATACCCATTTCCAGATCCTTGCAAGCCCTGCAGATTGTAAAGCAGCCTGAATGAACTGGAGCCAGGTTATCAGAATTTGTCTCTCCTTCATAACCCTTTTTTTCCCCTCCCAGCACAAGTACGTTAGTCTGTGATGTGCCATATAAATTTTTTGTCCTTTCCCTAGTTATCCATAGCCTCCAAGCTGAATTGGCCTAGTTCTGCCCTGCAGTTCTTTACAGCATACCATCAAATACGCCTAGACATGTGAGTCCCCTAGGCTGCTCCTGCCCCGCCCCCATCCAGGGAGTAGCTGCAGGTCAGTCGCCATACCACCTGAGGGTGGCTCCATCTGTGCCATCAGTGCACCAAAATCAGGTGAGTGCTCCCCTGCTGGTAACAGTCAGGCATTTCCACTCACCGCACTCAGTCTTGGGGATACGTCTCCAATTGTGATCTCAGTACACCCCACCCTAGTAAGTGCACCCTCTGCTACTATCACTGAAACATTTCCATTCTCCAAACACTCAGTCCTCCTGAGATCCCTCTCCCACTTTGCTGTTAGTACACCCCTGCAGGTATCAGTACCAGTGGTACAATCAATTCTTCACTGTCTCATTCCCTAGGTCTCCTTTCTCACACTGTTTCCAGTGCATCCCAAGTTGATAAGAGCACCCCCTGCTGGTACAAGTGAGACATTTCTATTCCCACACTCTCACTGCTTGGGACTTTTGTCCCCCTGTGATGTTACTTCACCCCAACTTGGTGAGAGCAGCTTGTGTTGGTACCAAAGGAACATTTTCATTCTCCACACTGAATCATGGAGAATTCTCTTCCACTGTACTGTCAGTGTACCAGTGAGATATTTCCACTCACTGCACCCTTAATCCTGGGGAACCCTGTCCTGCTCTGCTGCCAGTGGAGCCCAACCTGGTGAGAGCACCCCTGCTGGTATCAAAAATACATTTTCATTCATTTTTTTTTTAAACTTTATTTTTATTATTTTCAGACAGTAACAATTCTATATCCAAGACAATACCGTATTATATAATACATTCTAAAGAGACAGAGAACTAATCCACCCCTTAATCATAGGATTGTTGCGTCCCAGTATTGTGATACCACATCAGGGGGAGATCTAAAATTATATACTAGCAAGTACAAGCACAGTAAAAGCTGTGTTAAACAAGCCCATGAGCAGTACGACTACTTCGATATACTAAAGTCCTCGTTATTAAAAGTGCCAAATAAAACGCGCCTCAAACAGGGGCTAATGGCGTCACACTTTTTACCTCAAGTTAAAGTTCCATTCCTTAAAAAAGAAAATAGTACAGGCAGCATTTATCCCGTAATTTAAGAGAAACAGAATAGGGCTAACAACAAAATTGTGTGGTTAGGAATTAACAAATTACCTAAATTAGCTTGTTAATAGCTAGCTGACTCAATAACCAAGTACAGGACAATTTATATTTAAACAGAAACTCTCTCCCATATCAGACTGTAGTTAAAGTCCTTGTCTACTATAAACTTGCAAACATAGTTCATCAACCGTAGTCTAGGACAAGAGGTGAAACAAATTTCCTCACTGTTTCAAATAGAGTCAGTCCTCCTCTTGTTCCTCTACATCCGAGTCTTCATCTCTCTGGTCTCGAGGTCGGCTTCTGGTGTGTTCCACAAATTGAGATGCCCATTTGCTTGCTTTGGCCGAGTCAGAGAAAACCCAAACCTTACCCCCATGAACAATCCTGAGACGAGCCAGAAAAAACATTGCGTGGATGATTGAGACTTCCCACAGCTTTTTCCTCACTCTGTCGAATTGTTTTCGGCGCATCCGAGTGGCATAGCTGATATCGGGGAACAAATATATCGAACGATCATCCTGGATGATGGAACCAGCCTTGCGTGACAACCGAAGGATCCTGTCCCTCGTGCCTATCCCATCGGTTACGAGAAGCAATGTACGAGGAGTTTCTGTATCTTCTCAATAGCCCCTTGGGGTAATTCTGTAGGCTTTTTGGAGTCCAAAATCCATGTCCAGGTCATCGGGTGCCAGTTTTTCCCCTAGCCAGTCCTTTAAAAACGTGAGCGGGCAATCGCCCTCAATCCCCTCCGGCAACCCAAGCACTCTTTTATATGGGCCGATCGGGCCTGGTTTTCTAAAGTCTCGATTCTGGCTTTCAAATGTGAGTTCTCCTTGGTAAGGAGAGAGGATGCAGCCGTTGATGATTCAGATTGCTTTTTGAGGTCTTTGAATTCCGTTTGCAATCCCTCCATCGACTTCTCAACTACTGACACCCTGGTGGCAAAAGAATCCAGTTTGCTGTTAAGATCAGAGACAGAGGAAATTAAACATTGAAGTTTGTGGCCTATCGAGGACATAGTTTCCTCAGACTCGGGCTGATGTGCGGCCTGGGTCTCCTGACCCGATCGAGAGAGCTGGGATGGTCTGCTTGTTTTAGCGCCAGAAGCATGACTCTTATCCATACGAGGATTGCCCATAGTGAACTCTGAAGGCTTCTCTATCAAGTAGAGTAGTTTACTATCCTGTATTTTTACTTTTTATCAACTTTTTTTAAATGTTTTAATCCCTTAAGTAGAGAGCAGATGAAAAATGCTGCCGATCAGCTGGGGCTCCACAGTGCCCCCGACATTTTCATTCTTTGTATGTGGTAATCAGAACACACTCCCTCTGTATTGTCAGTGTACAGAAACATGGGGAGAGCTCCCCCTGCTGGTGCCAATGCGACATTTCCATTTTCCTCAAACTGTTCCAGGGACTTCTCTCGCATTGTGTTGTCAGTGCATCCCAACCAGGTGAAAGCACCCCCTCCGGGTTCCAGTTTCTCCCCACTCTCAGTTCTGTCCCCTGCTCCCCCACTGTGCTGTCAGTGCACCCCAACCAGGTGAGAGCACCTCTGCTGGTACCAGTGAGATACCACCATTCCCCAAACTCTCAGTTCTGGGAACCCCTCTCTCTACTGTACTGTCAGTGCACCCCAACCTGGTGAGAGCAACCTCTGCTGGTACCAGTGAGACATCACCATTCTCCCCACTCTCAGTTCTGGGAGCCTCTCTCTACTGTGCTGTCACTGCACCCCAGTCTGGTGAGAGCACCCCCTGCTGGTACCAGTGAGACATCACCATTCTCCACACTTTCAGTTCTGCTCCCTCTCCCCACCTGCGCTGTCAGTACAGTCCAACCTGATGAGAGCACCCTCTGCTGGTACCCGGGAGATACCACCATTCCCCACACTCTCAGTTCTGGGAATCCCTCTCTCTACTGTATTGTCAGTGCACCCCAACCTGATGAGAGCACCCCCTGCTGGTACCAGGGAGATACCACCATTCCCCACACTCTCAGTTCTGGGAATCCGTCTCTGTACTGTACTGTCAGTGCACCCCAACCTGGTGAGTGCACCCCCTGCTGGTACCAGTGAGACATCACCATTCTCCACAATCTCAGTTCTGGGAACCACTCTCCCACTGTGCTGTCAGTGCACCCCAACCTAGTGAGAGCACCCCCTGCTGTAGCAGTGAGACATCACCGTTCTCCACACTCTCAGTTCTGCTCCCCCTTCCCACCTGTGCTGTCAGTACAGTCCAGCCTGATGAGAGCACCCTCTGCTGGTACCAGGGAGATACCACCATTCCCCACACTCTCAGTTCTGGGAATCTCTCTCTCTATTGTGCTGTCAGTGCACCTCAACCTGGTGAGAGCACCTCCTGCTGGTACCAGTGAGGCATCATCATTCTCCACACTCTCAGTTCTGGGAACCCCCCTCTTTCTACTGTGCTGTTAGTGCATCGCGCCCTGGTGAGAGCACCCCCTGCTGGCACCAGTGAGACATCATCATTCTCCACACTCTTAAGTTCTAGGAACCCCTCTCTCTATTGTACTGTTAGTGCACCCCAACCAGGTGAGAGCACCTCCTGCTGGTACCAGTGAGACATCACCGTTCTCCACACTCTCAGTCCTGGAGGCTCCTCTCCCACTGTGCTGTCAGCGGATCCCACCCTGGTGAGAGCACCCCCTGCTGGTACCACTGAGACATTTTCATCCTCCACACTCTTAGTCCTGGGGACCCACCTCCGACGGTGCTGTCCATGCAACCCAGCATGCTGAGAGCACCCTTTGCTGGTACCAGTGAGACATTTCCATTCTCCACACACTCAGTTCTGGGAACCCCCCTCTCTACTGTGCTGTCCATGCAGCCCAACCTGGTAAGAGCACCCCCTGCTGGTACCAGTGAGGCATTACCATTCTCCACACTCTCAGTCCTGGGAACCCCTCTCTCCCACTGTGCTGTCAGTGCACCCCACCCTGGTAAGAGCACCCCCTGCTGGTACCACTGAGACATTTTCATCCTCCACACTCTCAGTCCTGGGGACCCACCTCTGACTGTGCTGTCCATGCAGCCCAGCATGCTGAGAGCACCCATTGCTGGTACCAGTGAGACATTTTCATTCTCCACATTCTCAGTTCTGGAAACCTCTCTCTGTACTGTGCTGTTCATGCAGCCCCACCTGGTGAGAGCACCTCCTGCTGCTACCAGTGAGATATCACCATTCTGTACACTCTTAGTTCTGGGAGCTTCTCTCTTTCTACTGTGCTGTCACTGTAGCCCAACCTGGTAAGAGCACCCCTTGCTGGTACCAGTGAGGCATCACCATTCTCCACACACTCAGTCCTGGGGAACCCTCTCTCCCACTGTGCTGTCAGTGTACCCCACCCTGGTGAGAGCACCCCCTGCTGGTACCACTGAGACATTTTCATCCTCCACACTCTTAGTTCTGGGGCCCCACCACCGTCTGTGCTGTCCGTGCGTCCTATCCTGCTGACAGCACCCACTGCTGGTACCAGTGAGACATTTCCATTCTCCATACTCTCAGTTCTGGGAACCTCTCTCTCTACTGTGTTGTCACTGCACCCTAACCTGGTGAGAGCACCCCTGCTGGTACCAGTGAGACATCATCATTCTCCACGCTCTCAGTTCTGGGTACCCTCTCTCTGCTGTGCTGTCACTGCACCCCAACCTGGTGAGAGCACCCCCTGCTGGTACCAGTGAGACATCACCATTCTCCACACTCTCAGTTCTGGAGCCTTCTCTTCCACTGTGCTGTCCAAGCAGCCCAGTCTGGTGAGAGAGTTCCATGCTAAAATCGCAATTACAAAATCACGAATGACTTATTGGCTATGATTTAATAGTGAGCGCTATTAACGCGACCCTATTTTATAGTTCCTGCAGTATTAACTACAGCATGATAATAGCAATCTGCAGACAGATGCTTCATTCTTTTATGTCTTCATGCTGTAAACTCTACTTACTGGGGGAGCTGGAGGGCACACTGGAAGAAGCCAGGAGCAAGGATCTACAGTAGCAATATTCTCCCTGTAAACAGTAGTTTGCACAACGTCCTGGTTGCCTGCTCCCAGAATTCCATATGCCTTTGCACAGGTGTTGCTATTTACTAAATCTTTTAATGGTGTTGTTGGGGGGTGACCATGCAGTCAGTAAGCACTCAGTAAGTTGAAGGATTGCCAGAATGGAAGTTGAACTGATAACCAGCCAAAAAGACAGGCCACTAGCTGTGAATGCTGGGATTGTTTACCGGAAGGACAAGGAAGCCGCAGAAGAAGTCTATTGACGATGTGCTGATGCACATAAATGTAGTTGTTTAGCCAGACTCCACATCGCTGGAAACAAGGTTGCTGCACAGATTAAGGAACTGCGGATGTTGGGCTTCATAAGCTAATGGCAGACATAAGGGAACATGCCAGATGAAGTGTTGAGACAACATCCCAGGATGTAGTGCAGTGCACCACTAGTGCCCCAAATGCATTAGCAGGTCATTTGCCAGCAGTTCAGCTGATTAAAAGAATTGTGCAACGCTTTAGACAAGTTGAGCGTGGGTGTTCGGCCACTCCTCGCACAGTCGAGGAACTAGTAATACCACCAAGCGTGAGGCTGATGGATTGTCGACCCTATGGAGTGTGTTTTTTTTTTTTTTTACATTTTTTTTTAGTTTGGAATAATAAAATTAAGCAATAATGCACAACAGGGTGTGTGTTGTGTTGGGATAATGTTATGCCTGGGGTGGTTGGGCACGAGGCCAAAGGCCGAGTGCGTCCAACACCAAGGCGTGACATTATCTCAGCACAACACACACCCTGGAGTGCATTACTGCTATTATACAATGGCTCGGTCTTATAACAAGCATTTGTCAATGCCGAATATTTGCTTGCTGGTATTAACATTGGAAATGCAGGAGTTATACAGATGCAGAATAGGAATGGTAGTGAAGTATTGAACTACAAGCCAACCCCACCTCCACGCTGCAGAGACGGACAGGCATTGGGGTATACGTTTGGGTCATCGCCCTTGACGTTCATGCTATGTCACCTCACCCTATCCTGCAGACACCAACACGTGTTGAGGTGTGCCTTGGGGTGTTCGGCTTTACAGTCACCCCATTCCATAAGGACATACGCTGAAATGAGTGCAGTATAGAAGAATGGGGTGAACTCTGAGGCCGAAGAGTCCAAGGCACACCTTGGTGCCTGTCACTGGCTGGGGGGTGGGGGTGGGATGGCATGAGCATTACAGTCGGCAATCCAAAGGCACACCCCTGATGCCTTTCAGTCTGTACAGGGTGGGACATTATGGTTAGAAACCCTAATGCCCCTGGCGTTTGTTGGTATTTGCACTTCAAATTTCCAGTATGGCCTTTTTGTGACCCCACCTCATGAAAGCATTTGGGACCTCTTCTCATGAAGAGTGGCACTGTGATTTTGTTAACGTGTCCCGAACTTTGAGGTCCCACAGCGTGCCATTCTGTGCCAGATGTATGAAAACATAGGTTGGGCAGGATGTGAAGAATGACAGCTGTACCATCCATAGGGAGGTGTGAAGAGATGGCAATGTTGAAAATCTGTAGTGGAAATCTTAAAAATGTTCGCAGTTCCGAGCATACGTGGAAATTGCGCAACGCATGTGCATAACACAGTCATTTAGTGGAATTATTTAACCAAATTTTCAACATAGACATTTTGTGACCTCTGCTCATGAACACTATCACTATGATTTTCTTAATATGTCCCGAACATTGATTTCCCACAGCAACCGTGGTATTCTGTGCCAGATGTGAAAACGCATATTTCGGGCAGGATATGAAAAATGACAGTTGTACTGTTCATAAGGAGGTGGGAAAAAATGCCAATGTTGAAAATTTGGAATGAAAATTGTACAAATGTGTGAAATTACGAAGGTGCGTGGAAATTGCTGAACGTACGCTTGTAACACAGTCATTTTATGGACTTTTGTCACTAAATTTTCAACATAAGCATTTTAGGACCTCCACTCATGAACAGAGTCACTTTGATTTTCCTAATCTGTCCCAAACACTGATTTCCCACAGCGACCGCACTATTCTGCGCCAGAAGTGCAAAAATACATTTTGACCCGGATGTGAAAAATCACAGCTCTACTGTTCATAAGGATGAATGAAAAATGCCAATGTTGAAAATCTGGAGTGAAAATATTACAAATTCGCGAAGTTACGAGCGTGCGTGAAAACTATATAATGCACGCTCATAAAACAGTCATTTTCTGGTTGTTTTTCACCAAATTTGCAATATAGGCTTTTTGAGAGCCCATCTCATGAACAGTGGCACTGTCGTTTCATTAATCGATCCTGAAAGGTGATTCTGCACAGTGACCACAAAATCACCTTTCGGGACCGAATAATGCCATGACAGTGACTGAATTCATGAGGAGGGTCCCAGTAACCCCATGTTGAAAATTTGGTGCCAAAATTCCCAAACATGCCGAGATATCCCCAAAGTTGGAAAAAACCCTATTTATGCGTTATACAGCTTACGCCATTTCTTCAGTTCGCGATCGGCTTTGAGAGTGCAGACATGTTCCAGTCCACCAGATCGTTCGCGCCAGGCTCCGGAGGTAAGTATGGGCGGGGGGTGGAGAGGTAGGAGTGCGCAGTGGGTGGGTGCGGTTGGGGAGGACCTGACGGTGTGGGACCGTTCCTTTCTTTCAGAGACGGAAGAAAAAAAACATTGCGGGAAGGTTTTTTTTTCTTCCAGGCTTCTTTTGGCACAGTGAGGTGGGCTCCCATTGTGCCACCTGCCTTTTGGGGTGGGGGGAGACTTAAGCTGACGGGGATTGGGCTCCCCCATCGGCAAAGAATGACTGTTTGGGGGGGGCATGATGCTGAGGGGGATTGGGCACCCCCCTCAGCACACAACAAATGGGGTGGGGGCATTATGCCGATGAGGAGTGGGCTCCCCTGTCTGCAAATTAACTGGGCTGGGGGAATGCCAACAGGGGATTGGGCACCCCAGTCAGTCGGCTTTCCCTTCACCGCCATGTTTACGGACATTTTACACCAGGCAAGGTACCGCCTTCCAATGACGGGTCGCTCCCGCATTGCAGTGGGATGGCTGACGCTGCAATGATGAGGCAGCCCTTCATTGCAGTGGCCAAATCGTTTCAACTTGGTGGCACTTATGCAGAACTAGTGTCATCATGACACTGGGTCTGCATTGGGTGAACAGTGCCAAGCCCACAAATACAGTGCCTGCGTTGGCTGCCACAGTGCCGCACCTCCACAACCCGCTTCTCTCCTAAGCTGCCACATCATGTTTCTTGTGCATGCGCAAGCAAACATAAAAAAGCAAACAAGATTAAAAAATACAGTTTTAAAATTTATTTTTGTGTTGTTCTTTTTTGTAAGTGTAAAAATACAGTTAAAAAAAAAGTTCTGATGTTGCTCCTTTGGCCAGTAGGTGGTGCAGGTTTTTATGTGTTAGTGTTCCCCCAACGCTCCCCGCCTGTGTCTGTGTTGTTTGTCTCTCTCTTTTTTTTTTTTTTTTGGCCATTTGTAATGTTTGTGGTCTCACTGCTGTTAGTGGGACCGGGTCAATGTTTTTTGTTTGCAGGAATATTTCAGGAGCGTGAAGCTGCAACTCCAAAACAGACTTGATCGGCCGACTAACTTGAGGGTCTCGAGAGACTTGTGCTTCACAAGTTATCAGTAAGCACAAATAAGTCACTCAGTCCACTGTTGGTGTTTTGTTTTCAAAAATAAAAAATTTATTTCTAATTTCTGATAGTAACCTCCTCTTCATGTGGCTTTTCAGAGAAACAGACTGCAAGCATGTGCCTGACAAGGCTAACGAGAATCACTGTGAGAAGCTGTCCAGGGAAGCCATAAGGAGCAGCTTGGTTTATTACAGTTCAGCATGTGTATTGGGGAGAAATGTGCAGGAAGGAAGACTGTGAGTTGGTGTGAACGTGTTTTTTTTTTTTTCTCTTTATTTGACACTGAAAGAGCCAGGGAAGACGGCTTGCGATCGGGAATCTTATGGGAGCTTCCGAGCGGGGTTCAGTGTAGCGGAAAGCATGTAATGATTCCGCTAAAGGTTCATGGGGTCATCTGATTACTGGGACTACACCTGTGATGTTGTACTGGGATAACATCACAAGTCCAGTCCCAGTCCATCTAATCAGAGACCATCATCCTTTCTTGCCATTGTATAATATGCTGTTTTCATAGCGCTGAAGACAGGCTCTGAAGACTGAAGAGTTTGCAGTACTTGCACTCGCTGAAGACAGGCTCTGAAGATTGAAGAGTTTGCAGTGTGGAATCAAATCATGATGATTGCTTTTCTTTTTCTGTCTAAAAGTCACTATTTTGATGAGTCAGTTCACCTGTCAGTTCTGCCCCCTGCAACCTGCCCTCCCATCCACTGTCTCATTTTGCTCTTTCCTTTGATTCCTCTCTCTACTGTGCTATCAGTGCACCCCAAATAGGTGAGAGCACCCCCTGCTGGTACCAGTGAGACATCACCATTCTCCACACTCTCAGTTCTGGTAACCACTCTTTCTGATGTGCTGTCACTGCTGCCCAACCCGGTTTTGGGAACCCCCTCTCTCACTGTACAGTCAGTGCACCCCTACTAGGTGAGAGCACCCCCTGCTGGTACCAGTGAGACATTTCCATTCTACAGTCTCAGTCCTGGGGTCTCTTTTCCCTATGTGGTGTCACTGCACCCCACCCTAGTGAGAGCACCCCATGTTGGTACCAGGGAGCCATTTCCATTCTCCACACTCTCAGTCCTGGGGACCCTTCTGCCACTGTGTAAAAATCTCCTTGTTGCAGCAGGGGGAGCTGGTTGATTTCACGTGTTGGCTAGCGGTGGAGTGATGTCTCAGCACCTTTATCTGGGTGTAACTGGTGTGGGAGGACTTATAGGCAGTGCAAAGATCGAGTGCACGTGTGATGACCGGTCTTCGAGCAGTAAAGCCAGTTAGCACAGGGCAGAACTGTCAGTGCTCTAGGTGCTCTCACCTGACAGGTGCCCTCCGGAGGTGGGCGAAGGGCCAGCTGTGCCACCCCTGGCAGGGGTGTCAGCAGGGAGGGGTAACCAGACACTGCAAGCAGGGGACTTTAGTGTCAGAGTGTATTCCTACATGCTTGTCGGGAATGGGTTCTTGCCAGTTCCCACTGTGTGTGACCATGGAACTTTGGCCAGAAGCACAGAAGGCACCCCAAGCTATATGTTTGTCTGGAAGCATGGGTACCAGTAACTTTCAGAGCTCTTAGGGTAGCATTGGGTCCCAGACACCTTAATGAGGTTAGGGCTGATTTCCGAGTAGTAAGGTGGAGCCCATGGCCATGTTCCTGAGATGGTAAAAGCCAGTTTCTATCCCCAGTAATGCTCAGGATATTCATAACTTTATGCAGTAAGCCTGGAGGGTTGGCCTGCCCGGATAGATGGAACACGTGCAAATGAGTAGAATTCTTTGCACGTGAGCATCTTTCAAATACTGCCTCTACCAACTGTGGTGTTCTAACATCTTCAGATTTTTCTCTCCGCCTGAAAGTCTGGTCACTCAGAGTGGTCGTCTTACTCTCTTGCATGAAAGAAGATTCAAAACCTTAAAAAAGTATGTATTTTCTATTTCTTTTATTGCCTCTACTAATTGTTAGTGTAAATCTTGTTTATTGCTTAAATTACATATTTTTTCTGATTCCTCGCGGTTCGGTATAACCGTGGGGGAACCGGGTTAGTCGTTTTAAGTTATCGGGGTTCTCTGATTAAAGAGCCTTGTTTTGGTCTATTATTAGTTTAGTGTTTTAGTCTATTGTATTGTTTTTATAACTGTTTATTATTGGTTACAGAACCGCTGATCTGGTTCACATGTCATCTCCTGGGTTCGGTTCCTCCGGTTCCCATCGGTTCTGGAACCGCCTGCAAAAAAAAAAAAATGGTTTTAGGCTTTTAAATAACAGCACTTTATTCTTTACTTAGCAGTTAGTGTTTTTTCGTTTTTAGGCATTACCATGTCAGTGAAACCCAAAAAGCGAACCGGAGAACCCGGTTTCAAGAATTGTGTAAAATGTGGAGATGTAGTTGCTAAAGCAGACAAGCACACCTTATGTGTGGCTTGTCTGGGATTTGAACATCTGGATCAAGATTGCGAAGTCTGTAAAACTTTCCTGGAAAAAAATGTGGAAAAACGCCTTGAAAGGCTGAACAAAAAATGTTCTAGGGGTCCCTCCGGCTCTGACCAACTGACACCCCAATCTGCTGTGGCTGAACCCACAAGTTTGCTTACCCCTGCCCCTGATACGTGCGAAAAGGGGCAAAAAGAGGGAAAGAACTGGCTGACTTCCCAGTTCCCTCAAAGAAACTCAAGAAAACCAAGCATGCAGTATCCTCCCCTGCTAAACCAGGAGGAGCAATATTATGAAGAGGAAGATGATCCTTTTTAGGATGATGAACCAATTCCTCCAGAGGTATCTTCTGAGCAAGATTTTGGTTCTCCGACGAGGGTGTCAGAGGATTACTCATCCCATTTTCCGTTTGTAAGGAGAATGGCAGATGCTCTGGATATTGCTACCACAGAGCAGATTGAGGATGAGGAGGAAACTGAATATTTAAATATGATGGGTTTGACACCCACAAAAGCCGTCCTCCTGCCAGTATACACATTTTTCAAAAAAGACACCCTAAAACTTCTATAGACCCTTAATTCTGTGCCTCCTATTGATAGGAGAATAGATAAAAAGTATCAGTTGGACAGGACGGGAGCTGATTTCCTTCAAACAACATGAAGTCTTGCTATATTATAGACATTAGCAATTTGATCCAGCTCTAGAACTGCCCCGGAGTGAAATGGTTAAAACCATTCCAAAATAGAATTTTGGCACGAGAGCAGCTCTATCTGTGTCATTTAAACTTGAACTGTCAGATTCTTTACTCCTACCTCAGTGAACAGTCGCCGAGATTTCTCCTTCTGTTCGGTTCATTTCTGGTTTAAAAGTGTTTTCGGTTGGATTTAACGAGAATAGTTTTATTTTAACCATAAAACCGTTCGGTTCAAGCTCTATCTGTGGTAACGTAAGTAAATGAAGGTTTTGTCTGTGTGGAACTTGTAAGTTATCGGTTCGGTTTTGAACCGATCAGTGGGTTTAAAACTCATTTAAAACTAAAAGTTACTATTTTAGAGTGCGGTTCCCGGTTCTTATCGGTTCCAAAAGCAGTTTATTACGGTTTTTTCCAATACCCGTGACACGGTTAGGAACCCGTAAAAGGTGTCTTAGCCTGGCACTGCCGTTAAAAAGGCGCAAGTTTTTGGTTAGGCTGGCATTATGTCTGAGAAACCCAAAAGAAAAACCGGCCATTGGTTTCAACACTGTGATGTTTGTGGGGAAGTCTTTGCTAAGGCTGACCCACACACCACATGTGTTTATTGTCTGGGGTTTGACCACCTCCAGTCAGACTGCCAGGTATGTAAGAATTTCCCTGCAGCCACCCTGGAAAAAAGATTGGGCAGGCTCAGGGAACGAGAGGCCAAAAAGTCCGCTGACCCGGATGGCCAGCCCGGTTCGGTGCCAACCGAACCAGAGGGAGTGCCCTCTGACCAGGGCCAGACTTCCTCGGCAAAGAAAAGCTGGTTCTGAGGAACCAATTCCAGTAAAGAAAACAAGAAAATCAGCAGGTCTGGAGTCCAAAATTCCTTCTCCAACTGCTGCAGAGATAGCAAAAGCCATACAAATTGTCCAGTCACTGTCTCAGGGTCCGTCCGAACCACCACTGTCGGGTAAAAGGTCGGTTCGTCCGGTCCCAGTGGTTCAGGGATTATGATATTGAGGAATTTTATGAACCAGAGGAGGGAGAGGATTATGAACAGTATGAATGTGGTGTGGAAGGTCTGGTGCCCATTGAACCAGACATCTCCCCAGACAGACCTTTAGAATCTCCCTATGCTGTCTGAGTCCCCATCTCATTTTATGTTTTATAAAAGTTGCTGAAACCCTCCAGCTTCCCTTAGAAGAGGCTGTGATGAGCAAGAGGAGCCTGATTTTGTAGAAATGATGGATATTCCAGAGTCTAGGAGATTGTCTATTCCTTTACATAAGTCTTTTAGGAAACAAACAATTAAAATTTTAAAGCTCCTAATTCTGTGCCTCCTGTAGATAAAAAGATGGACAGAAGGTATACATTGTCAGGCCCTGATACAAAATTCCTTTCTCAGCAATGCAGTCATGTTGGGAGTAGTTCAGGCTGCTGCCTGTGATAAACTAATATTCCTTGGCTTACATCCTCCTGACAAGGATTCCAGGAAGATTGATGCCATGGCAAAAAACAGTATATGCAGCCTCTCTGGGACTCAGGCAAGCAAATTATATGGCTTATGTAGCTAGGTATCAGAAATCTAGATGGGATACTGTTATGCAATTGGCCAAGCAGGCCCATGGCCAGCTGGCTAGTGAACTAGAACAGGTGGCTGCTGATGGCATTGAAGCCTCTAAGGTTCAGTTTCATGCTGCTGTGGATGTTAATGATGTTTCCTCTAGGGTCATGGCCACATCTGTGGCTTTTCGTAGGTTGGCCTGGCTCAGGTGTACTAGTTTGTCACAGGATACCCAGACTAAGGCTATGGATTTTCCTGTGGTGGGAAATTCTCTGTTTGGAGAGCAGACAGAGAACTACATAAGAAGAAGATGGATGAATATGGGACTACTTACAAGAGTGCCAGGCTAAGGAGGCGGCAAGCCACTCCTCAAAGGCATGCCCCCAGGGGTAGGGGTAGGCCTTTTCACAGGCCTTTCTACCAGACTCGGGCCTCCTCTGCCTATGCTCAGAGGGGCTTCTTCAGAGGCAGGGGCAGACGAGGGGTGGGCAGACCTGCTCCCACCCCCCAGCCTAAAGCTCCTGCGAAACAGGCACCCTGATGGGGTGCCCAGGGCCGATTCTCCTGTACCAGTGGGGGGCAGGCTGGCTTACTTCAGTCAGAATTGGGCTTCTTTAACCTCAGACAAGTGGGTTCTGGAAGTAGTAAGCCAGGGTCTGGTCTCTCAGCTTCAAAAGTTTCCCAAGTTGAGAAGCAGACTTTTTCTACTACAAGTGCTTCAGAGACCCTCGCTCTGGAAACAGAGGTCTCATCCCTGTTAGCTCTCAGAGCAGTAGAAGGGTTCCTCCCTGCATCAGGGCAGGGGTCTGTATTCAGATACTTCCTTACCCCAAAAAGACAGGAGAGTGGCGGCCCATTTTAGATCTCAGATATCTGAACAAGCATCTTTTGAAACCAAAGTTCAAAATGGTAACTCTGGCAATGATTTTACTCTTCCCTAAGGCCAGGGACTGGCTAGCCTCCCTGGACCTCAAGGATGCCTATTTCCATGTCCTAATCAGAAGATCCCATCGAAAGTACCTCAGATTTGAACTGCCCTCAGGTCATTACCAGTTCAGAGCAATGCCCTTCGGCCTTACCTCTGCTCCAAGGGTATTCACAAAGTGTCTAGCAGTGGCAGTGGCCCACTTAAGGAGGCAGAGGATTGCTGTTTTCCCTATCTGAGACGACTGGCTCATTGTAGGCCAGTCCCCAGAACAGGTAAAATCTCACCTGCAGGTCACCCAGCAGCTTCTCACCTCCCTGGGTTTTCTGCTAAACCTACCAAAGTCGGTTCTGGAACCAGTCCAGGTACTCACCTTTATAGGGGCAGAATGGACACAAAGCTAGCCAGAGCCTTTCTTCCCCAGAAAGGGCAAGGAATTTAGTGGCTCTGGCCTCTTCCTTCACTCTGCAGGTCTCTCGACCAGCAGACACTTTCTGCAGCTCCTGGGGCACATGGCTGCATCCACAGCTGTTGTGCAGGGGCCAGATTTCAGATGAGAGACATTCAGTTTCACTTGAGAACCTTTGGTCTCAGAGAGACCCCTTTCAAGTTGGTCCCAGTGATTCGAGCCTTGATCCTAGCTCTCCAGTGGTGACAGGATCAGAGCAATTTAGGCGGGGTCCCCTTAGGTTTCCCCTTCTCACGACTTGACTCTCACTACAGATGCTTCCTTCTGGGTTGGGAGCCCACATGGTGACCTTTCCACTCAGGAGTTTGGTCCCCCAGGAATCTCTGCTCCACATCAATTTGCTGGAACTCAGAGCTGTCTTTTTAGCTCTTCAAGCTTTTTCTGCATCTGTCCACGACAAGGTGATACAAGTCAGAACAGACAACACCACAACAATGTGGTACATCAACAAACAGGGGGCACTCGGTCTTGACTTTGTGCACCGAGGCAATGAAGTTGTGGTCTCTGGCCTATTCCTTGAACACTTCCCTCATAGCAGTTCATCTTCCAGGGAAGGACAATGTCCTAGCGGATGCCCTCAGCAGGATTTCCCAGGGCCATCACGAATGGTCCCTGGATCCTCAAGTGCTGGGGATAGTTTTTGCCAGGTGGGGCATCCCTCAGATAGATCTTTTTGCAGCCCCAGACAATCACAAACTTCCTCTGTTCTGTTGCAGGCCTCCAGTGCTGGGCTTAGTTCCCCTGGATGCCCTTCTTCTGGCTTGGGAGGGGAAATTCCTCTATGCTTCCCCCCCTTTCCTCTCCTATTCAAAGTACTAGTCAAAATCAGATCTCAGCCTTGCAGGGTGATTCTGATTGCCCCGGATTGGGCCAGGCAGCCCTGGTACCCATTCCTTCTGTCTCTGACAGTCCATCTTCCCTGTGCCTCCCAGGAATCACAATCTGTTGACTTGTGCCCAGGGAAGGGTTTGGTATCCGGACCTCAAATCCCTCAACCTCAGGCCTGGCTCTTGAGGGTTAGGAGTTGCTGATTTACACCTCCTCAGGGTGTTCTTGAGATCTAAGGCTTCCAGAAAGCCTTCCACTAGAAGCTACTTATAGTTCTAAATGGAAAAGGTTTTCCATTTGGTGTGCTAGGAAAAATATTTCCCAGAATCTGCTGAATTGCCCATTTTGTTAGATTACATGGTACATCTTAATTCCTTGGGTCTCAGACCAGCTACCCTGAGAGTTCATTTGGCAGCTGTGTCTGCTTTTGTGTCAGCAGGAAAGTCATCCCTCTTTCCTCTCATCCTGTGTTTCCAAGTTTTTAAGGATTACTCCATACTAATCCTCCTTCGGGAACCGCCCTGCTTGGGACCTTAATGTTTGCATTGCCCAGTTAATGCAACCCCTTTGAACCTCTGTCTTCTGCAGAGCTTAAGTACCTAACTTGGAAAACTGTTTTCTAGTGGCTATCACTTCTGCCAGACGCATAAGTGAATTGCAAGCCTTGTCAGTGGAGACTGACTTTATTTCTTTCACAGGGATAAGGTAGTCCTTAGGACTAATAGGAAGTTTTGCCTAAGGTGGTTTCCAATTTCCATCTTAATCAATCTATCTCCTTCCAGTATTTTTCACTGATCACTCCTCTTGGTGAGAGGAGGTTGCACAGCCTGGATGTTAAGAGAGCTCTTAGTTATTATATAGAGCGTACCAAAGGTCACAGGTTCGAATCCTCCAACTTTTCCTTACCTATGGTGAAGTTGGGAAGGCAAACCTGTCACTAAGAGATCAATAGCCAGGTGGATTGGCTCTCTTGTATCCAATTTTGTTATCAGAAAGTGGCCGAGCCCCGGTTTGAGGCTCTCATTCTACCAGGGGTACAGCTCGTCTCTAGCTGCTGCCAGAGATATCCTTTATTAGAGATTTGCCAGGCTGCTACTTGGAAAACAGTGCACACTTTACCAAGCATTACTCCCTGGATGTCCAGGCCAGGAGATACTCGGTTTAGCACAGCTGTTCTTCAGAGCCTATTCCCTAAGTAGGTTCTGCCCTCCTCCATGGAGGTACTGCTGTGTATTCTGCTAATGTCTATAATATAGCAAGACTTCATGTTGTTTGAAGAAAAAATTACTCACCTTAGTAATGTTGTTTCTTCTAATGGAGTCTTGCTATATTTATAGACCTCCCAACCTGCCCCTCTCAGAACCTCTACTTGGTGGGGTGCAGGCAACTTAGTGTGGGCACTACTTATGTCCTGTTAGCATTTTGTCCCTTTGGGACTTTGGGGTGTGTGTGTATGCGCGTGTGTGTGTTTATTATACTTAAGTTCCATTTTCATATTATTAGAATGGTGTTAGTATTTCTGGTCCCCGGACTTGAGTCTTGGGTGTTGGGACCATCAATGGTTGTTATTATTTAGGTAGCCATTTGGCTAGTGTAGGTTACAGCTTCCACACAGACCTTAGTGAGTTTGGCTCGTAAAGATCTGACAGTTCAAGTTTGAAATGACACAGATAGAGCTGCTTTCGTGCCAAAATTCTATTTTGGAATGGTTTTAACCATTTCACTCCGGGGCAGTTCTAGAGCTGGATCAAACTGCTAATGTCTATAATATAGCAAGACTCCATTAGAAGAAACAACATTACTAAGGTGAGTAATTTTTTCTTTTCTCCCATCCTGACCATGATGGGGTTATACAGCAGGCAGCCTGCGACAAAGCCAGAGTCCCCCTGTCCTCCCACCCTCCGGACAAGGACTCCATAAAAATGGATAGCATGGCCAAAAAAGGCTACTTATCGGCCTCTTTGGCCATGAGACAGGCTACTTTTCAAGCTTATGCTGCCCAATATCAAAAATCTCTGTGGCAGTCGGTACTTAACATGTCCATGAAAGCCCCCTCACCCTTTTCTGAAGACCTGGCTGAAACTGCCAGGTTTGGGCTGGAGGCGGCTAAGTACCAGTTCCAGGTGGCTGCTGATTCTAATGAAACTGCAGCCAGATGGATGGCTAACACTGTGGCGCAGAGAAGGTTTGCTTAGCTCAGGGTCACTAACCTTACTCAAGATACTCAATCCAAGGCCCTGGATTTTCCTTTAGAGGGAAACTCTCTTTTTGGGGAATCCACGGTTGCATACATGAAAAAAGTTGATGAGTATAAGGCAATCTATAGAAGCAACTCTGCTAAAGAGCATGCTTCTCCATCCACTAGGCACTATGGAAGGGGGGGCAGAGGAAGGTCTTTTATGACCAGACCCTTTTTCCAGCCTGTAGCCGTGCCCCAGTACCAGCAGTATCCACAGCAGGGATACTCTAGGGGTAGAAGGGGCTCCAGGAGGGACTCTCAAACCCAACCTCAGCCCCAACAAAAGCAAAACCCCTGAGGCTCAGGCCGCCTCCTCCCTCCCTGTCGGAGGCAGACTCTCCCACTTCCTTCAGGCTTGGCTAAGCATCACCACAGACAAGTGGGTGCTGGAGGTAGTGGGTCACAGTTTGTCTCTGGATTTCAAATATTTTCCTCCACAGAAGACCAGGGTTTACTGCTGATCTCCTCTAGCAGAGAGGACACTACTAGAAGCAGAGGTTCAGAAATTGTTACAACTCATGGAATTAGTCCCTACCACCCTGAGAGGAAGAGGGTTGTACTCCAGATACTTCCTAACAACAAAGAAAAGTGAGGAGTGGCGGCCAATATTGGATCGCAGAGCTTTGAACAAGCATCTGAAAAAAACAAAGTTCAAAATGGTAACTTTGGCTCAAATATTGCCAACAATCCAAAAAGGGGACTGACTGGCATCACTGGACTTGAAAGACACCTATTTCCACATCCCCATAAAAGAATCTTACAGAAAATATCTCAGATTCAGACTCCCTTCAGGCCACTATCAGTTTTCAACTCTTCCTTTTGGTCTCTCCTCAGCACCAAGGGTATTCACAAAGTGCCTAGTTGCTGTAGTGGCATATCTAAGAAGACAGGGAATTATTGTCTTTCCTTATCTGGACGATTGGCTGGTGGTGGGGAAACTCACCAGACCAAGTAAGGAACTCCCTAAGAATCACCCAGGCCCTCTTAGAGTCTCTGGGTTTCATAATAAACCAAAAGAAATCAGTTCTAACTCCTGCTCAAACTTTGCAGTTTATAGGGGCAGAACTCAACAAGGAACGTTTTGGGAGAGTAGCACACTTGGAGGTGTGCCTCTCCCATCAATGCACTGCTCCCTTGAGCAGGCGTGGCGATCCTGCACCAATGGGTGCAGGAGCTCAAGTATGACTGTGGCGTTCCTCTGCTTCAGAGAAAAACACGCTGCCATACTGGCGCCGCCGCCATCCCTCCGTCATGCTCCCCCCACGTGTCACGCCCCAAACTTCCTGCCACTGGGAGCCCACCCCAGCGTGGCAAAGTGTTGTTTTGGCGACGGGGTGCCCAATCCCCGCGTCGGCTCCACCCACCAAGCCATCCTGCCGCCACGCTGGGAGCCCACCCAGCATGGCAAACCGTTGTTTGCCGGACGGGGTGCCCAATCCCCGTCGGCTCTCGGCCCCGTGTAGTTTGCCGGCGGGGTGCCCAATCCGTCGGCTCACCCGCCCCCACATCTTCTGCCATGCTGGGAGCCCACCCCAGCATGCAAAGCGTCCCCGTCGTCTTTTTTTTTTTTCCTGTAAACAAAAACGGTCCCGTGGCAGTCTCCAACCCCCACAGCCACACCCACCCACTTCGCGCCACCTCCCCACCCCACCCCACCCATACCTCCGGACTCCGGCCGGCGATCTTGGGTGGTCTGGGAACCACGTCTGCACTCTTCAAAGACCGTGAACTGACTGAAATGCCGGTAAGCTGTATAATGGGCTACATAGGGGTTTCAACTGTGCATGTCTCAGTCATTTTTGGAATTTTTGCAAATTTTCAACATGGGGTTTTGGGACCCTTCTCATGAATGAGTCACTGTCATGGGCGTTATTCGGGCCGAGGAGTGATTTACACGAGCACTGCACAGTCACTGCGGCGAAATCGCCGCCGAGCTGAAACGATGCAATGACATCGATCATGAGAGTATCAAAAACATGTTAATTGGTACAACAACGACTGTTCTGGCGTGCGTTGCGCGAGTTCTATACGCAGGCTCGTAAGTTCGCGAATTTTCAATATTTTCCTCCACATTTTCAACATTGCCATTTTATCACACCTTCCTATGAGTTTTACAGCTGTCATTTTTCATCTCACCCAAAGCGATGTTTCCGCCCATGTAGCGCACAGTGGGCGCAGTCGGTGTCTTGAAATCAATATGGAACACATTAAGAAAATCACAGTGACACTGTTCATGAGCAGAGGTCTTAAAATGGCTATGTTGAAATTGGTAAAAAATTCCCTAAAATGACTTTCTGACGTCGTTACTTGGTTCATGCGGCTACCGTAAGTTTCGCGAATTTTCAATATTTTCCTCCAGATTTTCAACATTGCCATTTTACCACCTCCTTATGAGCACTGCAGCTGTCATTTTCACATCTTGTCCAAGCGATGTTTCTGCCCATGTAGGCACAATGGCGCGTCGGTGTGCTGAAATCAAAGTATGGGACACATTAAGAAAATCACAGTGACACTGTTTATTAGCAGAGGTTTTAAAATGGCAATGTTGAAAATTTGGTGAAAAATTCCTAAAATGACTGTTTTGACTTGCGTTGCACAGTTCCACGCATGCTCGTGAGGTTTCTGAATTTTTAATATTTCCACTCCAGATTTTCAACATTGGCATTTTACCACACCTCCTCATGAGCAGTACAGCTGTCATTTTTCACATCCTGCCCAAAACATGTTTCCGCCTATGTAGCGCACAATGGGGGTAACAAAAAGATCATGCTGACAATTTATTGTGCAAATACCAGCAATCGCACAGGGCATTAGGGTATAGCACCATACATGCCAAACACCACTGCAAATACCTGCAAGCGAACGTTCAGCATTGACAAATGCTTGTTACCTTTAGACAGGGTGCAAAGTCTTCAGTCAATAGCAAACTCCTTCATCCTGAACAGGTCGAAAACTGCAAGACAGTTTCTGCAGTTACTAGGCCATATGGCTGCATTCACAGGCACAGTGCAAGGATCCAGGTTCCATATGCGAGACATCCAGTTTCACCTCAGGGCTCACTGGAGTCAGAAGAAATAAAATTTTTCAAAGCTTATACCAGTAACTACTATTAATAGCCCTCTTGTGGTGGAAACAGGAATCCAATTTAAGGCATGGAGTGCCTTTCCAGAGAGAAAACCCCTCTCTGGTACTCACAACAGATGCATCCCTATTGGGCTGGGGCGCCCACTTAGGAAAGCACATGACTCAGGGAATCTGATCAGCAGCAGAGTCCCTTCAGCACATAAATTTACCAGAGTGAAGAGCAGTCTTCCTAGCCCTAAAGGCTTTTTCTTCACTGATAATGGGCAGGGTGGTACAGATCAGAACAGACAATACCACCACAATGTATTACATAAACAAGCAGGGAGGCACCAGCTCAGGCCTCCTCTGCACAGAGTCCATGAAAATTTGGACTCTGGCGTACTCTCTGAAGGTCTCTACTGGCAATTCACTTTCCAGGAAAGGACAATACTTTGGCAGATGCACTAAGCCGCATCAACCAGGCCCATCACGAATGGACTCTGAACAAGCAGGTGGTACAAGTTATTTTCAGAAGGTGGGGCACTCTTGAGATAGACTTGTTCGCATCCCACCAGAACCACCAACTCCCTCAATATTGCTGCAGACCACCAGCACAGGGCACAGTTCCACTGGATGTCCTGGTTCTGGACTGGACAGGCAGGTACCTGTATGCTTTTCCCCCTTTCCCCCTGGTTTTCAGGGTGTTACTGAAGCTAAAGTCCCTCTCAGCATCTCTGATCTTGATAGCTCCGGATTGGCCCAGGCAGCCATGGTACTCTCTTCTGCTCTCCATGTCTGTCAGCAAACCGATACAGTTGCTCCTCAGATACAATCTCCTGACTTCCAATCAGGGAACATCGTTGTACCCGAATCTCACGTCCCTTCATCTTAAAGCATGGCTCTTGAGGAATTAGAGTATGCAGATTTAAATCTTTCAGAGGCTGTCCTAAATATTTTAAAGGGTTATAGAAAACCCTCCACACAGAAAACTTATTCTTCCAAATGGAAGAGATTTTCTCTCTGGAGTTCCAGTATGAACCTTTTGCCACATAAGGCTGCAGTTTCGGTTGTCTTGGACTATCTCACTCATTTGCACTCACAAGGTTTGCAACCCAGTTCCCTTAAGGTTCATTTAGCAGTAGTTTCTGCCTACCTTTCTGTGGGGACAAAAGTTTCAGTAGCATCTGATAAACTTTTCAAAATATTTTTTTAAAGGACTGATGCATTTACACCCACCTCACAGGGCACCAGTGCCTGCTTGGGATTTGAATGTGTGTATAGCCAGGCTCTTGGGCCCTCCCTTTGAGCCCATGGCTGCTGCCCACTTGAAATATCTTACTTGGAAAACAGTCTTCCTAGTGGCTATTACTTCTGCAAGGAGAATTAGTGAGCTCCAAGCTCTCTGCATTGACCAAGACTATATCTCATTTCACAGAGATAAGGTAGTCTTCAGAACTAAAAGACCGTTTCTCCCTAAAGTGGTCACTCTGCCTGTCTTTTTCACAGAACATACCAGTTTTGGTGAAAGAAGATTACACGGTCTGGATGTGAAAAGGGCTATCAGCTATTACTTGACAGCCGCTAAAGGCCATAGGAAAAATGGAAAACAACTTTTCCTTACATATGGGGATGTAGGAAAGGGTAAACCAGCCTCAAAAAGATCCATCTCTTGGTGGATAGTCCAGTGTATTCAGTTCTGCTACACTAAGGCAGGTAAAGAGCCCCCAACCAGTTTGAGAGTGCATTCTACAAGAGGAACTGCTGCTACCCTTGCAGCTGTCAGGGAGGTTCCCTTGGTGGACATTTGCAAAGCAGCTACCTGGAAAACAGTACACACCTTTACAAAACACTATTACCTGGCTATTTTACCCAGGGGTGATGCTAGGTTTGGCACAGCAGACCTGCAGAGCCTGTTTCCAAAATAAAGTTATGTGCCCACTGTGACATAGATAGCCAGTTCTGAGTGCTGTATCAATTTTTTTTATTACATATAAAATATGTAATGGGAAGTCAGTTTGAGGAAACTACAGTCTTGCTGAACTGACACATCCAAAACCCCTAGGGATAAGTTCAAAGGACAGGAGATATTTTAAACTACGGAGATCTGAGGTTCAATTAGCATGTTAAATTTGCTTTGATCCCAGGAAATGAAATTAGCCATTCATGGAATCCCCAGGGAAATCCTTTGATTTTGCTCTAGGTGTCATAATGGAAAGAGCATGCATGTGTTTGGTATCAGCCCAGGAAACCAGCTTATTTTATGAAAGAGGTTGATGTCTGGGCCAAACAGGACCCAGACGAATTTGGAAGGTCCAATATCCATTCCCAGGAAACCCTTGAATTACATCAGAGAGTCCTTTGATGTGTAGATACCAAGGCCCAGACGGGATTAAAGAGTCAAATACACTTTTGCTTTGAATACAGTGACTTATATCAAAGAAACTTTTGATATGTATGTGTAGCAGAGCACAAACCGGTTTTGTCTGGTTAACCTGAGGAGAGGAAAGTCAGTGAGGTCACCTATTATGTTTTTTTAAATATTTTGTTTAGACATCCTGTGTTATAATAAATATAGATTTTGTTACACTAAGGTCGAGTTTGATGACCTCAGAGAAGGCCGGCTCAGAACTGTGTTTAATTGCTGAGAGAACCTTGACAGACTCACTTTTTCATATTATCTGACTGAGGAAGAAACATCACAGCACTGAAAGAAAGTAAGCATATATTAGATTAGACCAGTCTGAATGTATGTATTGTAGAAACTTGCACTTTAAACCTGTTTGTTTTAAGGCTGTATGTGTTGGGATATTTTGTTCTGTAATATTTTCTGTTTTCCTATTTTAAAGTAAAGATATATATTTTAAAACGGAAACTACATGGAGTGCCTTGACATTTCTTTTTAAGTGAAGCTTTTAAAGGTTACATTTAACACTGGGTATGGGCTTATTGATATACCAAACTGGGAAATGGATAGAGTTCTCTGAGGGTCTTGCATAGAGTTCTAAGGGTTCATTTTGTAGACCTGGTTAGTGCCCGTAGGCAAAGATATCTGGCCCGCCGAAGACAGAATTATCTGAGCCTGATAATTGGGTATTCTAACAAGAGGTTATTAGCTTGAATCCCTCCAGAACTTGAGACTAAGGTGACTCGAACCCACAAAAACAGACAAGAGGGTTACCTTGTTCTGTTCACTGTACACAAATCATCTGCTCAGAGGTTGGCACTTTGGGAGTAGAGGGCTGACCGGCTGAGCGAATTTGTGACACCCACCTCCAGTGGTACTGCTTGGTAGTCTGCATAATGTTATGAATATCCTAAGCATTACTGGGGTTAGAAGAAAAAATTACTTACCATAGTAATCTTATTTCTTCCCAGTGATGCTCAGGCATTCATAACTCCCTCCCTCCCTTCCTCCCCTTCCAGAACTTCAGCCTCTGCACTCCGCATGCAGGTGCCACCAAGCCATATTGATTTTGTTGCATTTCTCTGTTTTAATCATTTTTAAACTGGAGTTTTTCAATGTTCTCCTCCTGGAGTTTTATTTGATGTGGTTTTTGTCAAGAGTTATCCTTCCTTTGGAGTTTTTTTTCTAAATTCTATGCTTTAATTAGGGGACACCCCTCTTTTTATTGAATATTTCTTACATTAGTTCCTAATGCCTGACTTCCAGGCTTCTCACAAATCTGAAGAGGTTAGAACACCACAGTTGGTAGAGGCAGTATTTGAAAGATGCTCACGTGCAAAGAATTCTACTCATTTGCATGTGTTCCATCTCTCTGGGCAGTCCAACCCTCCAAGCTTACTGCATAAAGTTATGAATACCTGAGCATCACTGGGAAGAAATAAGATTACTATGGCAAGTAATTTTTTCTTATTATACAGCTGACATCTGAGCCTCAAGTTCCAGCCTCTCATCCAGAATGATCCCCAGATTCTTAACCTTTGCAAAGGCTACCAGCCTGGAGGGACCAAGCACAAGGCCAGTCATCGCCTCGGTTACCTCCTCTCTCCACCTTCGACCAGGCTCAGTCATGAATAGCTTAATGTTATACAGGTTGAGTCTAAACCAGCTGGATGACATCCCTTCTTGAATCTCGACTAGGCACAAAGAACGTCCTTCAGCTGCGTCAGGTGTCCCCGATGCAAATGAGAGATATAGCTGGGTATCATTTGCATAGCAGTCGAAACCCAGTGTATGATGTCTAATGATCTCTGACAGGGGCAGCTTATATACCGCAAACAACGTAGGCCAGAGGACCAACCCCTGGGATACACCACAGAACAGGGGCCTCAAGAGTGAGGAGAAATTCCCCATCACCACCTTCTACGTCTCATCTCTGAGTAAGGTCTCAAGTCTGTTGATGACCGTGCTCTGAGTCCGCAGTACTCCCTAAGGTGATCCAACAGCAGCTCATGGTTCTTGGTTATCAAAAGCTGAAGAGCGATCGTGTAGAACAAGAATTAACCATTCTCCTGTATCTCTCGCCCTGAGAAGGTCATTGTGCACCTTGCTCCATGCGTTCATACTGTGCCTAGACCTGAATCCGGACTGGAGAGACCCATAGATGTCAAAGGCCATGAGATGTTCCTCAAGCTATAGTGCTGCATCTTCTCAATTACCTTTCCCAGAAAGGGAAGGGGGAGAGACAGATCTAAAATTCATCAAGCAGTCTGGGTCCAAGGATGGTTTCTTTAGAAGTGGCTATGCACTTGGAAAGGACCCATCTGAAAGGGAGCACCAGATGATATCAGTGAATGCCGGACCCAGAAACACATCTCATTAGAAGGTGTGTCGTGCCCAGGTCCAGTTCACAAAGGTGGACCTCAGCTCTGAGATTACCCCCAAAAATCTCCTTCACCAACACTAACCTAAACTCTCCCCAGACAGGAGGAGTCCTTCCATTCACAACCAGCTGGACTCTGCCAGGCAGTGACAACCCAGTTGGGACTATCGCACACTGAACAAACGACACACTGTCAGAGAAGAACTGAGCAGACTCTTCATACTTTGCAACTGAATTAGCTCTTACCTGCTATAGACAGGCAAGATGGAGTTGCATGTCCATAGTCTGGAAGAGATGAGCTGGTCTGTTCCTCCCTGTAGCAATCTCCCCAGACAGAAATGCTTCCTTCACATGGGAGACTGCCATTCAATACTCACCATAGGGAGTCCTCGAAGTCAGTTTGTTCTCTCATCCCATATGCCTGTTCTATCCCTGCTTGAAGTCGCTTACTAATTTCGCCTGTACCACCTCCTTTGGCAGCTTGTTCCACTTCTCCACCTCTTATTTTAGTGAAAAAGTGCTCTCAGACCTTCCTTTAGAATCCTCCTCCCCCAGTTTCAGTGAGTTCCGATACCTTATTTACAGAAGTCTGCTTGGGCTGGTGACGAGTCTGTATTGTAATAAAACCTTCTTTATACCCTGATCTGTCATTAATGGTGGGTAATGTTACAAGCCATGTATAGATTTTTAACTTGGCTAAAACAGCAATACTCCCCTCTTCTTGGGTGGCAGTGACTCTTGTTTTTCTTTAGTGTTCTGCTGAATAACTGCTAGAGAGAGAGAGAGATTACCATATCCTGCAATGTTCAGTTCCACATCCATGCAAGCCCTGCAGACTGTAATGCAGCCTCAATGAACTGGAGTCAGGCTGTCAGAATCTGTGTCTCCCTCATGACCCTTGTTTTCCCTGCAGGGTAAGTACAGTAGTCTGTGATGTGCCATATGAATTGTTTGTCCGTTCTGTATTTGGCCATAGCCTCCAGGCTGAATTGGTGTAGTTCTGCCCTGCAGTACCTTACAGCATGCCATCAAATACACCTAGACATGGGAATTCCCTAGGCCATGCCTGCCCCCCCCCCCCATCCTGGGAGTAGCTGCAGGTCAGTCGCCGTGCCAGCTGAAGAGGGGGCTGCAGCTGTACTATCAGTGCATCAAAACCTGGTGACAGCACCCTCTGCTGGTACCAGTCAGGCATTTCCACTCACCACACTCAGTGTTGCTGATCTGTCTCCAGTTGTATTTTCAGTACACCCCACCCTAGTGAGTGCACCCCCTGCTGGTACCGCTAGAGTATTTCTGTTCTCTACACAATCAGTTCTTCTGAGACCCCTCCTACTTTGGTGTTCATACACCCCCGCAGGTATCCGTGCCAATGGCACAATCATTCTTCACCGTCTCATTCCCTGGGACCCCTCTCTCACACTGCTTTCAGTGCACCCCAACTTTATAAGAGCGCACCCTGCTAGTGCAAGTGAGATATTTCCATTCCCACACTCTCACTGCTTGAGACTTTAACCCCAGGAAATCTTACTGTAGTCTGACAAATGCAGTATGGTCCCGCCATAAGACTGCCCCAGAGCTGAAATGGTTACTAGAACCTGTGCAAATAGTGGAATGCTAGGCTCAAGCTCGGTTTTCAAACCACTGTCCCTGGTTGCACTTCCTGCAACCGTCAGATTCTTTACTCCGCTTGCCTCAGTAACACGTCTCCAGAGAGCTCTCCTTCACGTTACCTGAAGAGTTTTATTTGTCTTGGTTTTTCGAAGTCCGTTTAGATATTTCGATTTTTGCAGCACTGTCCTTGGTTCACAGGCAGACTTAGTCTAGATTAGAGTGAATTTCAGTGAGTTTTTTGATCTTACTTCAAGAGGGTTCCTGCAGTAGGTCTTCACAAGTAGGACTGTGCCCCCTGGTGTCAGGACTCCATTACAAAATTGAAGCCAGCAGTCGTCAGCAGGGACCACCCCGGGCATCAGGTGACAGACATCAGCGTGACTATAAATTGGGGCGGTCCCCCGCCTGCCCTCCAGTTCTTTCCCGCCGTTGACCTGAATTGTCGGACCGCTCGGTGAAACAGCTTCAGTCACCCGCCATTTCTTTCGATAATTATCATTTGTTTTTTTCCCATCCTCCAGCATTGCATGTCATCTCGTCGGCGCAAGAAAAAGGGCTCCAAGTGCAGCGCGCAGATCCCACACGGGATGACCACTCCAGCTGCATCCTCTGCTTGGGGCCTAAACACCAGACTGCAGATTATTCTACCTGCCAGGCCTTCAACCAGGCCACATACACCTGTCGCCAGAGGACCCTCGATGCCCATTTATTTAAACGACTGGCATTGGTGGAAAAAGAGCTCCAGGAGCTGAGAGAATGATCATCGTCACCTGCCCTGGAAAAGGAGAAGGAGACACGCTGGGAGCGGAGCCATTCTCCTCTAAGGAAAAGCAGCCAGACAGCCAATGCATCTCGGGTGGGGTCTCCCTCCCGTGAGTACCCCACCTACTGGGCCTTCGTCCGCTCTGGTGGACTGGACGCCTTCTCCCCCGGCCCGAGGTCAGTGGGCAGTTGGTTTTCTCTTCTGAGGAAGTAGTTTCGGTTCCTGCTCTTAGCTCGGCTGATAAGCCGCCCACTGGCTTCTCCACCGGGCGCCCGGCCCAGGCCGATCAGCCTGACTCAAACCTCCCGGCTTCTGTCAGCCCCGCTGTGGTCTGTAAGTCGACTGTCGGCTCCTCCTCCAACCGTCACCTCTAAGTCAGTCTCTGGCTTGTCCGACCACGTGGTGACCGCCCTCCTGTCTGACTCATTTGTGGTCCCCGATGTCTGGCAGAGCGAGCTTACAGGTTCCCCACTTTCCCGCGAGGGTTTTTTCTCCAGGGAATCACTAACCCTACACAACCTTTTTGGGCCTGATTTACAGGAGCTCCTCACGTCGGACATCCATGAGGCTCCTGCCTCCCCAAAGGCAGACCTGTCGATGGGGGCCCTTCCGGACTTACCCCCTCGCCATTATCAGTCCCGCCATTGGATAGGCACCCGATGCCAGATCCCTCGCCGAACCCTCTTCGGGGTGGGATGGACCAGAATCTTCCTAGGCCTTCGGGGGTTCCACCTCCGACCCCGGACCTGCCGACGAACCCAAACCCCAGTGGCCCCTTGGCACCGCCACCTTCCTCCGTTGGGCCCAATGGGTTACTACCCTGGCTACACGCTGCAGTATCCCCAGTACCCGACGCTAGGTGGTCCAACGCCGGGTTACATGTCTCTGGTGCCAGGTTACCCGACGCCGGGTCAGACTTTCCACTATCGGTACCTTTTCTGGTACCAGCCACCTAGCTACCCCTCCAATCCTATGGGGTACCCAGGATACCGTCCACCACCTCCTCCTCCTCCACCTCCTTGGCCGGAACCACAAGAACCCATCCCGGCATGGTGGAAGGACGCCAAGTCCCAACTTCTACAAGAGTTGGGTCAGCCCCAGCTGGTAGTGAGGGCTACCCTGTTCTATAGGGTACCACCAGGAAGCTCTGCTCCTTCCAGCAGAGATTCTGACAGAGATACAGGTGGTCTGCCATCAGGAATCTCTCTGGGGATCAGAGTCACGGAGGCAGTTCCAGATGCCACTTCTTTGCCAAGTAGGCTGGAACCCTCAGACTCTGATGAGGATTCAGACGTGGGGGACCAGTCGGAACTCCACTCTCCCATAGAGCCTCAGCCAAAGGAATTGCCTAAATCACCTCCGGAGGATCCATATTTCGCAGAGCTCCTGTGGTCCATTCAAAGGTCCTGCAGGTGGGCATCCCAGGAATTGGACCCTGAACACAGAAGACTTGTGGAGTATCTGGACCTTGTCAATGCAGACCCCGTCCCTATCCCACCTTGGACAGGGCTGCATGAAGATCTGATATCTATGATTTGGAAATAGCCATCGTCTATTCCTGTGGTTTCAAAGAAAGCCGATAGGACTTGTCACCCCCCCCCCCAGAAGGGGTTTCCCACCTTACAGCTCAACCTAAGGCGGACTCTATCATCATCACTGCAGCACACGATAGGTCAGCCCTACCCAAACATCTCAGTGCCTCTCCTCCTGACGAGTCGAAACAAATGGACCAATATGGACGCAAGGTCTATACCTCCTCTACCTGCGCCATACGTTCACTCAACTACATAGCCCACATGGTGGCTTTCCAGAAGTCGGCCCTGTCTGACCTGGAAAAGAACATCCGAGAAGTACCTGATGGAAAACTCAGAAATAAACTTCTGGACAAAATCAGAATGAATAAATCATCCTGCTGCAATGCTCTACGTGCCACCTACGACTCGGTCAATTCGGTGGCGCCTTGCACAGCTACGAGCGCCTGCCTAAGGCACCTTACCTGGCTACATCTCACAGGGTTGGCACAAGATGTACTGAGCACACGTCTAGATGCTCCATTCAGGGGTCCAGTTCTGTTTGGCAGCGATGCTAAAGGCATAATTACGGAACTGCAAGAAAGCGGCAAGTCCCTGAAAGATATCCACTCTATGTACCGCTCGGGTGAGAAACCCAAGCAGATTTTTCCTCGCCAACAGAAATGGAACAAACAGAGCCAGGGCAGACACCAAAACAAGCGTCAGGCCCCTGGCGCTAGTGCTCAAACCCCCCAGGCTAAATTTCTAAAGACAGCCGCTGGGGGCAAGGCACCCCTCCCCTCAGTGCCCTGACTTATGTGGCCCCCCTACCATTACCTCCCCTCCCCACGGAGGAACCAGTGGGGGGAAGATTCAGCCTCCACCTGGAAGGATGGAAAGCGGTAACCGCAGATGCATGGGTCCTACAACTCGTCACAAGAGGTCACTCGATAGAGTTTCTAGAGAGACCACCCACCAACATTCTGGGCAGGTCTCATTACCCGTCAAGTCAACAAAGTTCGGTCTTACAGGAAATCCAAGCTTTACTGCAAAAAACAGCCAAAGAGTGAGTTTCAACACAGCAAATAGGAAGAGGGTTTTATTCCCATTTCTTCCTAGTACCCAGAAAGACGGGAGATCGCAGGCCAGTCCTAGATCTCAGCGTGCTCAACCTCTTCATAGAATACAAGAGGTTCCGCATGTTGAAACTCCAGGGAGTCTTGCCCCTGCTTCAACCAAACAATTGGCTGTGTTCCCTGGATATGTAGGATGCTTACCTATATATCCCAATCCTGCCAGCCCACCACCACTTTCTGAGATTCTCCTTCCAGGAGGAGCATTTTCAGTTTAGAGCCCTTCCCTTCGGTCTTTCTTCGGCACCTCAAGTTTTCACCAAGTGCCTAGCAGTGGTAGCAACGACCCTGCGTTGTAAGGGCATCTATGTGTTCCCATACCTGGAGGATTGGCTGATTTCAGCTCCATCGCAGGACAGTCCGAAGGATTCCCTTTCCTTCACCATGGACCTTTTCTCCAGACTTGGGATCACTGTCAGTTACTTCAAGTCTCAACTGTCACCCTCCTAGTGCCTCCAATTCATAGGAGCAGTGCTGGACATGGTCCAGGGCAGGGCCTTCCTTCCCACTGACAGGGCGGAGACTCTTATCCTATTAGCCGCATTAGTGCCTTCCTCTTGTTGGACCACAGCACGCTCTGTCTTATGACTGCTGGGTCTAATGGCAGCCGCCATACCCACAGTCCCACTGACCAGACTGCACATGAGGGTCACCCAGTGGTCTCTCCGAGTCCAGTGGGATCAACGCTTGGACAACATTGACCAGATGGTGCTAGTCTCCAACAGCCTGCAGAGGGATCTCCTTTGGAAGCAGGATCTTTCCAACCTCTCAGTGGGGGTTCGATTCCACTCCAAGTCCCCCGCCATGATTCTTACATCAGATGCCTTGAACCTTGGACGGTGGGCCAACCTGGGAGACCATCGAACACAAGGGACATGGTCCCCCATGGAGGAGAATCTTTGCATCATTATCCTGGAGACAAGAGCAGTGCTCTGTGCTCTCCAAGCATTTCAGTCCCTTTTAGGCCCTGTCCACACTACACCAGAAAAATCCCTCTGTAACATTACAGAGGATCCAAACCATTACCATAACGGTTTGCGTTTACACTGGTAATGTCACAGAAAGCGTTTTCAAAACCGTTGTTGAAAACTGATGTTTTGGGCCTGTCTACACTACATAAGTAAAACCCTGTAATGTTATCAGTGGTAGGGTGGATACACTGTAACGTTTTGGCCCTGTCTACACTGTAGTGAAAATCTGTAATGTTTTGAAACCGGTACAGACTGAAAACGTTACAGTGCATCCACACTACCACTGAAAATGTTTTGAAAACGTTACAAGATTTTACTTGTGTAGCGTGGACAGGGTTAAACAGAGCTTTGAAACCATTACAGAAACTGTTGTTGAAACTACCTCACAACAGGTTTCTGTAACGGTTACGAAAACACTTTCTGTAACGTTACCAGTGTAAACGCAAACCGTTATGGTAACTGTTTGGGCCCTCTGTAACATTACAGAGGGGATTTCCAAGGGTAGTGTAGACAGGGCCTTTCAGTCTGTAATGGTTTCAAAATGTTACAGATTTTCAGTGCAGTGTGGACAAGGCCTTAGTTCCGGGAACACTTCTCATCCAGACCAACAACATGGCAATAGTCTGGTACATCAACAAACAGGGAGGCACCCGTTCATACCCCCTTTGCAGGGAAGCGATGTGGGTGTGGTACTGGCCTCTTCAACACGGCCTGTCCATGTGCCAGGTGTTCACAGCATTCTGGCAGACAGTCTCAGACGATCGGTCACCAGGGTTATGAGTGGGAATTAAAGCAGGAGGTAGTGGAAGATCTCTTCCTTCAGTGGAGTTGGCCAGAAATAGACCTCTTCACCTCCCCATCCAATGCAAAACTACCCAGCTTTTGCTCGCTC
Source organism: Neoceratodus forsteri (assembly GCA_016271365.2). NCBI lineage: Eukaryota > Metazoa > Chordata > Ceratodontiformes > Ceratodontidae > Neoceratodus > Neoceratodus forsteri. The sequence continues at coordinate 659,669,008 of CM028138.1, forward strand.
GTTCCCGGGCGTGGTGTTTTTTGGCGAGACGCACTGTCTCTAGCTTGGACAGGGAGATGTCTGTACACTTTCCCTCCTTTTTCTATACTGCAGAAGGTTCTGCTGAAGCTACAGGCAGAGGGGGTGCAAATGATCCTCATAGCCCCCCTATGGCCTCGGCAGATATGGTTTCCATTGCTACAACAGCTAGCGCTGGAACCCCCAGTACCTCTTCCTCTCTCTCACGACCTTCTTTCTCAGGAGCAGGGCACTCTGGTACACCCAAGCCTCAGATTGCTCCACCTTTATGCGTGGCACCTTTGGACATAGCGGTTTCTCACTATGGTGTCTCCTCCAGAGTCGCTCAGGTCATAGTTGAGGCCAGGAAACCCTCCGCTAGATCCACTTATGCTATAAAGTGGAAAAGATTTTCTATCTGAGCAACAGCCAAAGGCCTAGACCCATTTTCCTGCTCGGCCTCCCAGGTCTTAGAGTACCTCTTGCACCTGTCAGAGTTGGGCCTCAGTTATTCCTCTCTGAAGGTCCATCTCTCTGCGGTTTTGACCTACCACCGTCCGGTGGAGAGCAAAACCCTAGCTCAGCTAGAAGTTTCCAGAACCTTTCTGAAGGGGATCCTTCACCTCAAACCTCTGGTCCAGAACCCTGTTCCCCCGGGATCTTAATTTTATTTTAGAAAAACGTACTTTGTCCCCTTTCGAGCCGGCAGCAAGTAGTGATATGCATTACCAGGTGTGGAAAATGCTCTTTTTAGTTGCTGTCACTTCAGCTTGAAGATTTTCAGAGCTTCAGGCCCTAGTCTGTAGAGAGCCTTACTTAATTTTCCACAGGGACCGGGTGGCTCTGTGGGCTAATCCTTCTTTGTTCCGAAGGCAGTTTCGGAATTCACCTTCAACGTTTTGATTTAACTGCCGGTGGTTTACCCCGAACACTCCAATGGGGGGAATAACTCTTGCACACCCTTTATGTGCACAGGAATTTGAGACATTATGTCTGAAGAACTAAGGAGGTTCACAACTTGGATCAACTCTTCACAGCCTTGGCTCCCAAGTGCCAGGGCAAGGCTATTTCAAAACAGACTTTGTCTAGGTGGCTGGCAAATTGTATTCATTACATTTACCAGAAGTACGAAAAGGCCCTTCTGGGGACAGTCAAGGGCTACTCAGCTAGGGGAGTGGCCACTTCCACTGCCTTTTTCAGAAACGTGTCCGCTGCAGACATATGCGCAGCGTCCTCTTGGTCCTTCATCCACACCTTCATGAAACATTTCAGCCTGGGCATTGCTTCTAGGCGCAGGGCTGGTTTTGGTCTAGCAGTTCTGCAAGGACTTCTGTCATGAGCAGACTGCAGTTGGCAGACATTTTCCTTTTCCCAGAACCTAGTCTCCGATTCCTTCTTTTCAGTTGACTGCTTGGTATTCAGTCCTACTTGTGAAGACCTACTGCAGGAACCCTTTTGAAGTAAGACATAGCAGTTACGTAAGAACTTACCGTAACAGTAGATCTTCGAGAGAGGTTCCTGCAGTAGGTCTAGATTTCCCACCCACCTTCCCCCTTCCACCTTCCCCCAGCTCCTGTGTTTTTTCCTCTTTATTCCCTTCCAAGGACTTTGTTTTATCCAGGGTTCAGGATCTCAGGAGTTTCCACTCCTTTTTTTTTCTGCTTCCTCTTTAGAGGTCTCCGGCGGAAGAACTGGAAGGTGGAAGGTAGTCACGCTGATGTCCATCACCTGACGTAAGGGGCGGTCCCTGCTGATGATTTCTAGTTACAATTTTGCCGTGTGGTCCTGATGCCAGGGGGCACAGTCCTACTTGTGAAAACCTACTGTAGGAACCTCTCTTGAAGATCTACTGTTATGGTAAGTTCTTACGTAACTACTATTTCATTATTGGTTATTTTAACCGAGAAGGAACCGATACTGTTTACTTTATTTTAAACATTTTCAGAGACTTTACTCAGTTAATTCTACCGTCTGGTACGGCAGTATACATTTATTTCAAGAAATTTAACAAAGTTACCGTTATGGTAAGGTCTTACGTAACTGCTATTTCCCTATCGTTTTTTTTAACCAAGAAGGAACCGATACTGTTTATTTTAAACATTTTCAGAGACTTTACTTAGTTAATTCTACTGTCTGGTAAGGCAGTATACATTTATTTCAAGAAATTTAACAAAGTTACCAAGTTAATTCTCGGTTCATTGGTTTAATAGACCGATAAATGTCACAGACCAAGAAACGAATAGGCCCCACAGGTTTCCTGCATTGTACAGAGTGTGGGGAACTGTTTGTTAAAGTAGATCATTTAATTTGTGTGTTTTGTTTGGGGTTTAATCGCCTCAAAGAGGATTGTGAAATTTGTAAGAACTTCCCTCAGTCGACGCTTGAGAGGCGTCTTAAACGACTACAGGAGAAGATGTCCAAAAAAGCTGCTGACCCAGCTAAGGACAAACTGGCTACCAGCCAAAATGAACCAGAGGAACAACCCTCTGACCAGGGTGATGGTTCCTCGTCTAAAAAAAGTCCTGCTGATACGGCCGCTAACCCGGCAACCGCAGGAAAGAGAAAAAAGAAGGAAAAGCATACAATGGTTGAATTGCAACCGAAGAAGGTATCGTTATTACCCATCCATAAATCCCTGAAGAAGCAGGTTAACAAGGTCCTGCAGACTCCTACTTCTGTGCCACTGGTTGACAGAAAGGTGGATAAGAAGTATTGGGTGGCTGAGGATAGAGGAGAGTTCCTGTTCGGGCACCCTAGCCATGAAGGAATGGTGCAGGCTGCTGCCTGTGATAAGGCAGGCATTACCTTGGCATCTCACCCTCCAGACAAGGATTCAAGGAGGATGGATTCCATTGCTAAGAAGTTATATTCGGGATCCTCTCTGATCATCAAGCAGGCGTCATATATGGCCTATGTGCCCAGGTATCTTAGAACATTGTGGAACACAGTGATGGAAATCACAAAATCTGTCCCACTCCTATGGCAGCTGATCTAGTGGAGGCTGCAAAGAGGGGTATAGAGGCTTCAAAAGCCCAGTTTGGGATGGCTGTGGACAACAATGACACTGCAGCCAGACAAATGGCTTCTTCTGTGTCACCCAGGAGATGTGCTTGGCTCAGGACACTAACGTGACCCAAGACACACAGTCCAAGGCTTTGGATTTTCCATGTGAGCCTATCTCTCTCTTTGGTGAACAGATGGAGGCCTACATTAAAAAGATGGATGACTATAAGACTGCATATAAAAGTGCTGCAGCTAAGGAGAAGGCTTCTTACTCCCCAAAAGGAACAAGCCAGGAGAGTCTGAGGCAGGGGTCAATACAGACCATTCTTCCAGCCTCAGGCCTATCCTCAATATCAACAGCAGAGAGGTTACTTCAGGGGCAGGGGCAGAGGAGGTGGCAACCGAACTAGCCCCAGCAGTCTAGACAGCATCCCAACCTAAGCAGGCTCCCTGAGGTGTCTGCTCTGGTCGCCTCCCCAACCCTGGTAGGGGGCAGGCTGGCCCACTACCTCCAAGAATGGCAAACAGTCACCACAGACAGGTGGGTCCTGGAGGTAGTGGGCCAAGGCCTGGCTTTCAGCTTCAAGCTCAGGCCAAAGCTGAGAGCAAGGGTCTTCAGACCCTCCTCCGCATCAGAAACAGTGTTAATGGAAAGGAAAGTATTAAACCTCCTATCCTTGGGAGCAGTAGAGCCAGTTCCTCTGGCACAGAGAGGGAAAGGACTCTATTCAAGGTACTTCCTCACAATAAAGAAAACAGGGGAGTGGCGACCCATACTGGATCTCAGGCACCTACACAGGCATCTGGTGAAGCCAGAGTTCAAGATGGGGACCATGACAACAATCCTTCCAACCCTAAGACGAGGGGATTGGTTGGCATCTCGAGACTTAAAGGATGTATATTTCCACATCTCCATAAAGCAGTCCCACAGGAAATTCCTCAGATTTAGACTGCCATCAGGTCATTACCAGTTCAAGGCAATGCCTTTCGGACGCACTTCTGCTCCAAGGGTGTTCACAAAATGCTTGGCTGTGGTTGTGACGCACCTCAGGAGACGAGTGGTAGTCTTCCCTTATCTGGACGAGTGGCTAGTTGTAGGCAATCTCCTCAACAGGTAAGGGAGTCTCTGGCACTCACACAGCAACTGCTATGGTCACTGGGGTTCCTCGTCAACCTGAAAAAGTCAGTTCTGCAGCCAGTACAGCCCCTGGAATTCATAGGAGCCAAGCTGGATTCAGAGAGAGGAAAGGCTTTTCTTCCCCAGACAAGGGCAGACAGCCTGGTACAGCTAGCAAGCACCTTCAAGCTTCAAAGCCTAAGGCCAGCCAGGCATTTCCTGCAGCTGTTATGGCGGCTTCAACAGCTACTGTGTCAGGTGCAAGGTTTCAGATGAGAGATGTTCAGTATCATCTCAGACTGTACTGGCGCCAGAAAAAAGATTCACTATCAAAGCTGGTTCCAGTCACATAAATGCTCTTGCAAGCGCTTCACTGGTGGCTGGACATGGACAACCTCAGGCAGGAAGTGCCATTTCTACAGGAAAACCCTTTCTTGGTGCTAACCACAGATGCTTCCCTGCTGGGCTGGGGGGCACACTTGGAAGAGCACACTGCTCATGGCACATGGCTCCAACAAGAGTCAATGCTTCACATCAACCTACTGAAGCCAGGGCAGTCTTCCTAGTGTAACCCCCCTGCAAATGGGGGTTCCCAAAAGATTTCCAGGAGCTTGCTTGAATGCTCCAAGCCTGAATGGTGTTTGGCGTTTAAGCCATTTATCTGTGAGTGTTTTTAGAGCCTCTGGTACTGTCTCTTTAAGAGCTGTCTGCTTGCAGACATAATTAGTTTGTATGGGGGGGACTGTGTGTTTCTCTGCTTGAGTACCACTCGAGCTGCTGCCAATTCACTCCATTTTGCAGTCACTAGAGTGCAAAGGGAACCTATCTGAAAGATGTAACTGTTTGCCAGAAATCATTTAGAGTAATAATAAAAATACAGTTTGTCTAACCTGCTTTCTTGCAGTCAGAACTGTGTTTGCCTAGTTCCCATTCTAGTTTTGAACTGCTGAACTGGACCAATCAGTGTGGGTTAGGTAGCTCTAAAATGGTGCCTTGGGCGAATCAGAACTTGGACTGTAATCTGAGCCAGCCACAAGAGGATTGTATGGGCAGTGACTCTGGGAGATGTAGTTTGGACTTGAGCCTTTTTGGACTAACAGGGGCAGTCTATTGTAGTGACAGCCAATCCAGCCAAGAACTGGGAGGAACTCAAAGGAAGTGCCGGTTTGTCTGCTGGAGTTCAGTTGAGCTCTGGCAGTGAAGAGGAAGGAGCCCTGTGCTTTTTCAGTGTGCAGTTTTAGTCGGAAGCGTGTGTAAGGCCCAGAGTTCCGGTCTGCAGCTTGTGTAACTGCTTGTTAGGACTGAATCAGTCCTGTGAAGAGAATCAAAGGATATCTGAAGAGTAGAAACCAGGCTCACCCTGTAGAAGGCTGGAGAAATTGCTGAATTGCACTCGGTCTGTCAGGAACTGAATCTGCTGTGTGTTCTCCGGGTATTGTGCAGTAATTGCGATCGGGATAGAAGCAGCCTGCCTGGTATAGTACTTTCTTTTACCATATAAATGTGTGAGGAGGCTTGTGTATCTCAAGTGAATCCTGCTGCCATTAAAGGACTTTTGCCTGTTGCAGTTTGCCATATAAATGTGTGAGGAGTCTCGTGGAGCTCAAGAGTAGCCCTGCTGACGTTGAAGGACCCTATCTTGTTTGGAGGTCGTGAGTACTAATTCAAAGTCGCTCCCTGTTGAATTGCCATATTGAATCCAAATGGAATTACTGTACTGCTGACTGTTTAACTAATTTTTCTTTTCTCTGTGTGAAAGGGCCCCTACCAGCTGCCACGGTTTGGACTAGCCACTAGGGCTTGGGTACCCAGGGACAGTAACTGGTAGGGATAGGCCTGTGCACAGAGCCATAGGTAGATGAGTGAAGTGATAAGCTAATTAACCTGATTTCCCCCTGTCCTTGTTATATCCCCCTAAATAAATCAGAGCTGCTTGTTTCAGCAAAGTTATACTGCCTGAGGTATTTGTCTATGTTAAAGTATTGTACTGTGATTGTTGCACTGTATCTGCTTATTTTACAGGGGGTCCCAAAGCCTGAACCAGTCCCAGTGGTAAGTGTATACTGTGAAGGTAATTCTGATATACTGTGTGGGCCACTAGTGGGAAGAAAGGGGGGGTTGCAGTGTCCCAGAGGGCTGTGACCAAGTTAGTTTAACTATTGCAAACCCTGACCTCTGGGTGGAGGCACCCGCCATCGGATCCAGGCCCCTCAACCTGTTAGTGGCAAATCAGGCAGGGCTAGTAGCCCCAGGGATAGCGCCATCTAGGGGTTACATCTTGGAGGCTCACCGCTGGGATTGTGTGTCCTCTAGTGGCCATATTTACGAACCACTGTTAAGAAAAAATGGGTACCCCGACAGAAGTGGCTGTGCACCAGCTGGTGGAGTGGTGTACTGGGGAGGAGATCGACCCCCAAAATGCTATGCTTATACTGGACATCCCCTGGGTATCAATCGGACACTGTACAGGAGTACTTTCCAAGGTGGAAGGTTTACAAAACCCTGTGGTGGTGGTGGGTCGGCATGCTAATCTGCTCACCCACACTTTCCTGGCCCTAGTAGAGTTTAAGGATCCCATAGATAGCTCCAAAGTGCCACAGACCATTACCCCAGAGGGAGCCCTCACTGCCTGGAGAGTGATAACTAAGGACAGTAAAGACCCGGGGGGGAATGAGCCCCCACCACTGTCTGAAACTTTTGAGGAGAAATTTGCTAAATGGTTGCTGGGGGAAGGGAAAACTGTGGAGGACTTGAAGAAACTATTCTTGCCACCTGGGGTGTTCCTCCCCAACACCTCTCCCTCCAGTACCCGTGATGGTGGCTGAACCAATGCAGACTCCTATTTCTGCACCTGCCATTAGTCACGACTCTTACGAGGTTGAGCATCTTCTCTGGCACCCTCCCACCCCCAAGGGAGGATGACTGGGAGACCTGGATAGACTATGTTGCTCCCCAAGTGCTAGAATGGCAGTGCTCGGGAAGCAGCGAAGAGGTTGGTGAGAGCCTCCAGAGGTCCTGCCTGGCTACCATCCATGCTAAGCGGGCCAGTAACCCTAAGTGACTGCACAGGCCTATCTTGAGGCCTTGGAGAATGTATGGGAGCCCAGATTCTGATGAGGACCTATGGTGGAGAGTAAGAAATGCACAACAGTACCAAGGGGTTGTTGTCTGTGTATGTATCTCGGCTGGAAAAATTGTTGCAAGAATGCCTCAGAAAGGGTAGTTTGCCAGCGATTGAACTGGACCGAACCAGGCTGGACAGGATCCTTAAGTCTGCCCCCTTCTCAGAACTGCTGTTGCTTCCAGTTACGCCTGACAAATCGACTGGAATCCCACCCTCCTATGATGAGTTAATGAGAGAAATTCGAGGAGTTGAGAAAAGGCGACCTCGGGAGGGACCTACACCAATAGCTGACTACGACCCGGTAACTGAGGGTGACCCATCAAGTGAAGTTCAGGGCAGAGGTTGGCAGTCAATGAGTGCTCTGACAAGGAAAAAGATATGCCACAATGGGACGAACTGTTGAGAGAGATCCGAATTCAAAACAGTCCCTTTATGAAGGCCACGCCTGCAAATGCAGACCCCGACCTATATCGGCTGCATCTGCTATGGTGGGGGTACCCACCATGTATCTCCTGCTGATAACAGCTCAAACTCAATTCCTTGACCATGGAAGTGGAAAAACTGATGTCTCCAAATGCTTATCACGCAGACAGAGATGGCACCAAGGTTCCAGTTAGTAGTACCCCGCCCTGGCTCCCAGTGTGGCGCCTTGGCCAGCTCAAACTCCAGAAAGTATGTTTTGCTATAATTGTGGGAAGGATGGGCACGTGAAAGGAATGCCGGTTCCCAAAGACACTGACAAAGTTGCATATAGGCTACAAGGAGAGCTTGGAGAACAAATCAGTGGTTAAAGGTGCACGAAATGATCCCAGTGAGGGCACCAAAAATGCTAACTCACGTCCTTTTGTGGCAAGGTCAGTTGCCCAGGCCCCCACTACCGCCTCTCCAGACTGGTCCAGAATAGTGGGTCCCTCCATGGAGACCACTGTAAAGGTGAATGGAGTGTCTACAAGAGCTGTATTAGACAGTGGCTCCCAAGTGACAATAATGTTCCAGGATTGGTATCAGAAGCATTTGTCAGATGTACCTTTACAACCATTAGAAGGACTGCATGTATGGGGGGTTAAGTGAGAAGGCCTACCCCTATTCCGGGTATATCTGAATTTGGCTGTCTTTCCCCACCTCCGTGGCTGGAGTGGCCGAACAAGTAGAGACCCTAGCCTTAGTGTGTCCCCCCACTGGACTGTATGATGGTGTCCCTTTGTTGACTGGAACAAATGCTCATATGTTCGGAAGGCTGGCACAGTTGTGTTATGAAAAATAGGGGTCAAAGACTAGTAGAGCTTTAAGAGTTCCGGCTTTAAGAAGGCCTATGAGGCACAGAGAGATGCTGAAAAAAATAGAACCAGAGGAACCGGTCAGAATTGTATGGAAGAAGGATCCTGAGTCTCTGATCCTGGCGCCAAATGCCCAGTGTACCTTACAGGGAGAGGTTCGTATCAGAAAGGATGTTAAGAATAAAATATTAATGTTGGATGCACCAGGCGATGGAAAATTGCCAGAGGGACTGCTGGTCAAGCCTAGTATTTTGCCCGCTAGAGCCCATGCTCATGCCAGAAGAGTAATGGTCCAAGTTCATAATGTGTCTGAAAGAAACATTCGAGTAAATAGAGGTTGCATCCTGGCTAATGTGCATTGTGCAGACACTGCAGTGCTACCCAGCAGCAAGAGTTCGAGGAAGAATGACAGAGTAACGCCTGACTTGTTTGATTTTGGCGACTCCCCGTTGCCAGCTAAATGGAAAGTGAGGATCAGTGAGAAGCTTGCCCAGAGAAACCAGGTGTTTTCTTTAAAGGAATGGGACGTAGGATGCGTGCAAGGAGCTGAGCACAATATCCGGCTGCATGACGAAAGACCATTTCGTGAGAGGTCTCGACGCCTGGCACCTGCTGACATAGATGATGTGAGACGGCATCTGCAAGAGATGTTAGCTGCTGGTGTAATACAAGAATCCAGAAGCCCTTATGCTTCCCCCATTGTGGTAGTGAGGAAAAAGAATGGGACAGTAAGGATGTACGTGGATTATCGCACCTTAAACCGGCGGACTATCCCTGATCAGTACACAATGCCCGGCATTCAGGATGCTTTGGACTGCCTAAACGGGAGCAAGTGGTTCTCTGTGTTGGATCTCCGCAGTGGGTACTACCAGATCCCGATGGCCCCAGAGGACCGTGAGAAGACAGCCTTTATCTGTCCGCTTGGCTTCTATGAATTCATGAGGATGCCTCAAGGGATTTCAGGTGCCCCAGCCACTTTTCAACGATTGATGGAGCGTGCAGTGGGGGACATGAACTTACTAGAGTGCCTGGTATACCTAGATGATGTTATTGTGTTTGGCAGCTCACTGGAGGAACATGAGAGCAGAGTATTTAAAGTATTGGACCGACTGGAGGACTTTGGCCTTAAACTGTCCATTGATAAGTGTCAATTCTTTCAAACATCAGTAAAGTATGTGGGACACATAGTATCCACCGAGGGAATAGAGACCGACCCAAGTAAAGTTGAGGCCTTGACCACCTGGCCACAGCCCAAAATCTAAAGAACTGCAAAGATTCCTGGGATTCTGTGGTTATTATCGGCGTTCATCAAGGACTATTCAAGAGTGATCCGCCTTTACTTAACCTTACTCAAGGGTATCCCCAACCCACAAAAATACCAAAGTCAGCGTCCCTCAAGACTGAAGAGTGTATTTTCGTCCGAGTGAAGTATTTGGGGCCGCTGGACTCCTGATTGTGAGACTGCTTTTCATGAGATCATATATCAACTTACCCATGCTCCAGTGCTGGCCTATGCCGATCCAAGAAAACCTTCGTCCTGCACACTGATGCTAGCTTGCAAGGGTTGGGGGCTGTGTTGTACCAAGAGCATGAGAATGGCCTGAGACCAGTGGCCTTTGCCAGTAGAAGCCTGACCCCATCCGAAAAGAACTATCCTGTACATAAGTTAGAGTTCCTAGCTTTGAAGTGGGCTATTGTTGACCAATTCCATGAGTACTTGTATGGGGCTAAAATACTAGTAAAACTGACAATAATCCTTGACCTATGTGCAGACCTCAGCTAAGTTGGATGCCACTGGCCATAGGTGGCTTTCTGCATTATCTACATACGACTATGCTTTGAATACGAGCAGGTCTGAACCACATAGATGCTGATGCTCTCTCCGGAGGCCTGTTCCCCAGAATGATTGGGTCAGATTGGCAGAACCTGACATTCGGGCACTCTGCGGAAGTTTGACAGGGAGGAACAAATGTCCACGGACGCAGTGGACTGCATGGTGGATTGCTTGGGACCCTCTGAGAATTGCATACCTGCTGCTTATTGCCACTTTTCTGCAATAGACATTGGTGCACTGCCTCAGCTGGACAATGACAGTATTCGGTGGGCTCAATCCCACGATCCCATGATCAAATCAGCTTTAGAAGCCCTCTGTGCAGGAAAAGATGTGTACAAATTACGCTCCACTGATTTGAGAACTGCACTGTTATACAAAGAAGGTCCTAAGTTGAAACTGATCAATAAACTGTTATACAGAGAAACAGTAGACAGAGGGGGACAAGTAGACAAACAACAACTAGTGCTGCCCACTGCCTTCGAGACTCAGTATTGAGGTCCTTGCACAACCACATGGGGCACCTTGGTATAGACAGAACACTTGACTTGGTGAGATCCAGATTCTATTGGCCTAAGATGGGGGCTGATGTGGAGCAACACATTCGAACTTGTAGTCGCTGCTTACAGAGGAAAGCTTTGCCCCAGAGGGCTGCCCCCCTTGTTAACATCACCACCAGTGCACCCATGGAGCTGGTCTGTATTGATTGTCTGAGTTTGGAGTCAGATCAAAGAAATATCAGTAATGTGCTGGTGGTCACTGACCATTTCACGAGATATGCCCAAGCTTTCCCACCAAAGACCAGAAAGCATCCACTGTGGCCAAAGTACTTGTAGAAAACTTTTTTGTTCACTATGGGGCTCCACAAAGAATCCATTTTAATCAAGGGAGAGACTTTGAGAGTCGTCTGATCAAAGAGATGCTTTCTCTGTGGGGAGTGCGAAAGTCCAGAACCACTCCTTACCACCCCCAAGGGGACCCACAGCCTGAACGTTTCAACCGCACTTTGCTAGATATGCTAGGCACCCTGCACCCAAAGGACAAGCCTAGATGGAGCCAACAAATTAGCACCCTGGCACATGCTTATAACTGCACCAAAGTGATGCCACTGGGTCCTCCCCTACCGCCTGATGTTTGGAAGAAAGCTCGACTACCAGTAGATGTGTGTTTGGGGTCTCTTCTGATGGGGTTCAAGCTGACAACTATTTACAGTATGTGCAAAGTTAAAGGCCCAGCTAACTCGTGCGTGCCAACTGGCTCAAACCATGGCTGCCAAAAGAAATCTGGCCAACAAAGAAAGGTATGATAAAAAGGTGAAAGCACAGGGACTCCAGGAGGGAGATCGGGTGTTGCTAAGAAATCTGGGACTGCATGGCAAACACAAGATTGCTGACAGATGGCACCATCTCCTCACATTGTAGTGGGCAAACTAGATGATCTGCCAGTGTACAAAGTAAGGCCTGAGAATAATTCAAAAGATGTAAAAACAATGCATAGAAATCATTTACTGCCCATTGGACAAATCTTGATTGAGTCTGAGCCCCAGAAGATGCCCCTCTGGACCAGTGACTAGAGCTGCTGCTAAGAAAAGATCAAGAAAGTCTGCACCTACAGAAGCAGAGTTAAAGTGTTCCCTCCACAAGTCCCAGTTGAGCATGACTGTCAGTCCATATCAGAAGAAAGTGAGAGTGACTTTGAATACTATCCTTCTTCGAACTGAGTCAATTGTTTCGGGCAATCCTCTAGTCAATACTGGAGACGAAGCTGGGCCTTCTGGACTGTCTAAGCCCCAGCTTAGTCCCTGGAGCCAATGCTCCCAGAAAGTGAAGTGCAAAGCATCAGATCAGATGAAATGGAATCATTGTGCATGGTTGAACTGTTTGAGCTTTCAGGGAGGAAAATGATGGATTAGGGCAGACTGGTGATACACCAGAACAAGAAGAGTATTTTGAGTGCCCTGACAGTCCACTGCCAGTGTCCGAAAGCTCTCCATGTGAGCCAAATGTTGTGGACTCAGAAACTGTAACTCCTGGAGCTGAAGTGCCCCAAGTTCTAGCCTCTCTACCCCCATGGAGACTCCCCTGACAAGTGAGGACAATGCTGAAAATGAGGCTCAGAGTGCAGAGACTGTAACAGTTCCCCCTAGAAAGACTGGTCGAGCTGTAAAGCCTGTGGTGCTCCTCAGTTATGATTCCCTTGGGAGGCCTATGGACTTGCAGCTCAATGTTGTCCATAAAGGTGTATGTGTCCCGAGCTCATTGCCCAAACTGGCGTCAGTGCTAACTCAAGTTACTTGTGTTGCCCTCTAAGTATGGTGCCCTTGCCCGTCCAGCCCCAAGGTAACTGATAGGAAGGCCCCTCTCTTCAGGTTTCATGTACAAGAGGTAATAACTTGAGTTATGGTACAATGTGTGTGTAATACTGTGTAAAGAGTGTACTGCAATGTTTCAAAATGTGTTCTTGGTAAAATGATATATTGATTGATGATTACATGTGTGAGCCTAATGCAAATGTATATGGTTGCAGTTGAAACTTATAGGGTACTTGCTTGCGGACGTCAAGCTTTCCAAGCCAGGAAGGTTAACCCCCTGCAAATGGGGTTCCCAAAAGACTTCAGGAGCTTGCTTGAATGCTCCAAGCCTGAATGGTGTTTGGCGTTTAAGCCATTTATCTGTGAGTGTTTTAGAGCCTCTGGTACTGTCTCTTTAAGAGCTGTCTGCTTGCAGACATAATTAGTTGTATGGGGGACTGTGTGTTTCTTTGCTTGAGTACCACTCGAGCTGCCAATTCACTCCATTTTGCAGTCACTAGAGTGCAAAGGAACCTATCTGAAAGATGTAACTGTTTGCCAGAAATCATTTAGAGTAATAATAAAAATACAGTTTGTCTAACCTGTTTTCTTTGCAGTCAGAACTGTGTTTGCCTAGTTCCCATTCTAGTTTTGAACTGCTGAACTGGACCAATCAGTGTGGGTTAAGGTAGCTCTAAAATGGTGCCTTGGGCGAATCAGAACTTGGACTCGTAATCTGAGCCAGCCACAAGAGGATTGTATGGGCAGTGACTCTGGGAGATGTAGTTTGGACTTGAGCGCCTTTTGGACCAACAAGGGCAGTCTATTGTGGTGACAGCCAATCCAGCCAAGAACTGGGAGGAACTCAAGGAAGTGCCGGTTTGTCTGCTGGAGTTCCAGTTGAGCTCTGGCAGTGAAGAGGAAGAGTCCTGTGCTTTTTCGTGTGCAGTTTTAGTCGGGAAGCGTGTATAGGCCCAGAGTTCCGGTCTGCAGCTTGTGTAACTGCTTGTTAGGACTGAATCCGTCCTGTGAGAGAGAATCAAAGGATATCTGAAGAGTAGAAACCAGGCTCACCCTGTAGAAGACTGGAGAAATTGCTGAATTGCACTCGGTCTGTCAGGAACTGAATCTGCTGTGTGTTCTCCCGGGTATTGTGCAGTAATTGCGATCGGGATAGAGAAGCAGCCTGCCTGGTATAGTACTTTCTTTTTTACCATATAAATGTGTGAGGAGGCTTGTGTATCTCAAGTGAATCCTGCTGCCATTAAAGGACTTTTGCCTGTTGCAGTTTGCCATATAAATGTGTGAGGAGTCTCGTGAGCTCAAGAGTAGCCCTGCTGATGTTGAAGGACCCTATCTTGTTTGAGGTCGTGAGTACTAATTCAGAGTCGCTCCCTGTTGAATTGCCACATTGAATCCAAATGGAATTACTGTACTGCTGACTGTTTAACTAATTTTCTTTCTCTGTGTGAAAGGGCCCTACCAGCTGCCACGGTTTGGACTAGCCACTAGGGCTTGGGTACCCAGGGACAGTAACTGGTGAGGTGAGGCTGTGCACAGAGCCATAGTAGATGAGTAAAGTGATAAGCTAATTAACCTGATTTCCCTGTCCTTATTATATCCCTAAATAAATCAGAGCTGCTTGTTTCAGCAAAGTTATACTGCCTGAGGTATTTGTCTATGTTAAAGTATTGTACTGTGATTGTTGCACTGTATCTGCTTATTTTACAGGGGTCCCAAAGCCTGAACCAGTCCTGGGGGTAAGTGTATACTGTGAAGGTAATTCTGATATACGGTGTGGGCCACTAGTGGGAAGAAAGGGGGGTTGCAGTGTCCCATAGGGCTGTGACCAAGTTAGTTTAACTATTGCAAACCCTGACCTCTGGGTGGAGGCACCCGCCATCGGATCCAGGCCCCTCAACCTGTTAGTGGCAAATCAGGCAGGGGTAGTAGCCCCAGGGATAGCGCCATCTAGGGGTTACACTAGCACTTCAGGCATTCACCAGCATGCTGCAGAGAAAGGTGGTACAGGTCAGGACAGACAACACGACCACAATGTACTACATCAACAAACAGGGAGGAGTGCTGGCCTGGTGTTGCTGAGGCTTGAGGCGCTGGTCACTGCACCTTGCGCCATGCCGGCGACCCGTGTTCGAGAACGAGCACGGATCGCCAGGGGTTGGCAGGGAGGGGATGGATCGAGCGTCTGATGGACTGCTCTCCATCTCCGGGGAGGGGGGCAAGATGCGGTCGGCGCTTGTCTGACCCTGGCAGAGGCTGGGGTTAACGAATGCCGTCATAGGGCAAGGGGCTTAGACTATGGGGACGACGTGGAGGCTATGTGGTACCACCGCCAGCCGCCATTGCATGCCGAGAGCTGCAGGGAGAAGACTTAAGAGGAAAAAGACCCTGGTGGCTGGTTGTGGCAGCTTCATGGCTGTCCCCCCTGATGCTGATACTCCAGAGGTAACACCCCGATCTAACTCCATCCCGGCGGGTGAGTAGGGGGCTCCCTGCAGCCCCGCCATGGGGGGTAAGCCGTAGGAGGTGCAGACTGTGAGGGCCTGATGGAGGAGAAGCACGGGGGATGGCGGCCGGATGAAGAGCCAACCAGGGCCAGGGAGTGGAGGAAAACAAAACAGGGAGGCACAAGGTCAACTTCATGTACAGAAGCCCTGAAAATAAGGGGGTAGGGACATTTCGAGGTTTCAGATTGGAGGAAGGTTCAGAAGGAAATGAGAAGACACTTTTTTACAGAGAAAGTGGTGTCTGGGTGGAACGCGTTGCCTGCAGAAGTGGTATCCTGTAGAACAGTGAACGGCTTCAAAAGAGGATGGGATATGGTAAGAGGGAGGATCAGGGGAAGGGAGGGAAGGGCAGCTGCAGTATAAGGGTTGCTAGCTGCACGCTCGAGCAGACTCAATAGACCATACAGCCTTTATCTGCTGGCAAATTCATAGGTTCATATGTAAATTTGGAGTCTGGCTTACTCCTTGGGAACTGTCTTGTCAGTAGTCCAGTGCCCTGAGCAGGATAAATCAGAACCACCACGAGTGGTCCTTGAACAAACAGGTGTTGCAGGTAGTGTTCAAAAAGTGGGGTACTCCAGAGATGGACCTGTTCGCAGCCCCAGACAACTACCAACTTCCCCAATTTTGCTGCAGGCCGCCAGTGAGGGGCTCAGTCCCACTGGATGCACTGATCTTGGATTGGTCAGGGAAGTGCCTGTATGCCTTCCCCCCCCAATCCCATTACTGCGGAGGGTCCTGAACAAGCTCAGATCCCAGCCAGCTACAGTGATCCTCATTGCTCCAGACTGGGCCAGGCAGCCATGGTACTCCCTGGTTCTGGCACTGTCAGTTGCCAAACCAATCAGCCTCCCCAGGAAGCACAACCTACTAACTTCTTTCCAGGGCAGGATCCTGTACCCCAATCTTCAGTCTCTCAGGCTCAATGCCTGGCTCTTGAGGACCTACAGTATGCCAACCTGCACCTCTTGGAAGGGGTCATGGGGGTTCTTGGGGTTTCTAGGAAGCCCTCCACTAGGAAGATCTACACGTCTAAGTGGAAGAGATTTTCTATTTGGTGCCAGAACAAGAGCCTGGACTATACTCAGGCGGGTTTGCCAGTT
Organism: Neoceratodus forsteri; assembly: GCA_016271365.2. Classification (NCBI taxonomy): domain Eukaryota; kingdom Metazoa; phylum Chordata; order Ceratodontiformes; family Ceratodontidae; genus Neoceratodus; species Neoceratodus forsteri. The sequence continues at coordinate 659,685,278 of CM028138.1, forward strand.
GTCCTGGATTATTTAACCCATCTGCATTCCCTGGGTCTGAGATCATCCACCCTGAAAGTGCATTTGGCAGCTATTTCAGCTTGCCTGTCAGCAGGCAAGGCAATATCTCTGGCCTCGAATCCAGTGTTAAGGAAATTCTTCAAAGGGTTGTTAAATTTGCACCCTCCAAATAGAACTTCTACTCTAGTGTGGGATCTGAACATATGTATTGCACAGCTCATGCAGCCACCTTTTGAACCTATGGCTTCAGCTGTTATCAAGTACGTAACTTGGAAGACTGTGTTCCTAGTTGCTATTACTTCGGCCAGAAAGATCAGTGAGTTACAGGTCTTATAGTGTATGGTGGAACGCTGTTCTCGCTAGAAATCCCACCTCATTGAAAAACTGTTCATCCACACTTAGCAAAATGAATGGAATGCTGTTCTGACCATATGTGCAGAACAGTATTCCATTCATTTAGAATTGAAAGCTCGAGCCGTGGTTTAAAAGCATATACAGAAAACCGCCGTGAGTCACCATCATTTACAGGGTACATGGTAACTGCAACAGCGGTTTTCTAAATGGGGAACAGTTAATTTGCAATTACTCAGAATGCAGGATCATCCAGATATGTAAGTTTAACTTACAGTTTTCACCATAGTATCCATTTCTGCTTTCGCTAAGCGAGAGATCCCACCTCCATTTTTTTTTGGTTTAAAATCCCGCCCACACTAAAGCAGCAGCCAGTGGGAGTGTGCGCTGCTGTTGTAGGGACGCCCAGTCCCTAGCAACCACATGATTAACCATTAACAAACGGGAGACAAGATTTTTTCTGTATATAAATAATACATGTTAAAAACCTACAAAGATTGTTAAAATAATTTTTGGGGTACCATATACTATAAAAAATACTGTATGGGTAACCCAGAGCGGAACCAGTGTGTTCTGCCACCTCAGGGTCTGATTCCCACGGACCTCTCAAGCTTCGCTGTCAAGGTCACAGGGAATCAGACCCCTCTGTGACAGAACACACTGGTTCTGCACGGTTAACCCATCCAATATTCTCTATGTCCATGGAGAATGACTACATCGCATTCCACAGGGATAAGGTGGTCCTTGGGACCAATAATAAGTTCCTTCCTAAGGTGGTTTCTACCAGACCATTAAACTACAAGTGTTTTTCACTGGCCATTCCTCCTCGGGGGAACGTAGACTGCATAGCCTGGATGTAAAAAGAGCTATCAGCTACTACTTGGAGCATGCAAAAGGCCACAGAGGGTACCGGTCACAACTCTTTTTGCCCTTTGGGGAAGTAGGAAAAGGTAAACCAGCCACAAAGAGATCCATAGCCAGGTGGATCGTGGCATGTATCCAATTCTGTTATCCCAACGTGGGCAAACGGGACCCACATGGGCTTAGGGCCCACTCTACCAGAGGAACAGCTGCATCAATAGCAGTTTCAAGAGATATCCCTCTGCTGAAAATCTGTAAAGCAGCTACCTGGAAAACAGTCCACACATTTACCAAACATTACTGCCTGGATACCCAGGCTAGGAGTGATGCCAAGTTTGGCACAGCAGTCCTGCAGAGCTTGTTTCCTAAATAGGTCCTCTGCCCGCCTCCAAAGGCACTGCTTGGGTAGACTGCATTTGTCAGAATACAGTATGATTTCCTGGGGTTTGAAGAAAATATTACTTAGCATAGTAATCTTGTTTCCTCCAAGGGAATCTTCTGAGCTCCCATCCTTCCTCCCCTGCTAGGACCTACAGGGCACTGCATACTGTTTGTACACTTGATGTTGGAAACCTGTGGGTACCTACTGCTTTCTTGGGCATCTGTTGACTTGAGTCTTAGGAGATACCCTCTGTTATTTCAAAGGTGTTAGCCCCCTAAAGGGGGGATTGATTTGTTTTCGTTTAGATTAGATTAGTTAGCTAGTTTGTTAGCTTCTGCATGTGTCATAAGAATCTGACGGTTGCAGGATGTGCAGCCAAGGGCAGTGGTTTGAAAAATGAGCTTGAGCCTAGCATTCCACTATTTGAATAGGTTCTATTAACCATTTCAGCCCCAGGGCAGTCCTATGGTGGGACCATACTTCATTTGTCAGAATGCAGTAAGATTCCCTCGGAACAAACAAGATTACTATGGTAAGTAATGTTTTCTTTTGTCCCCCTGTACTGTTAGTGCACCGCAATCAGGTGATAGCACCCCCTACTATTACCAGGGAGACATCTCATTCTCTGCACTCTCAGTTCTGGGAATCCTTCTCTCTATTGTGCTGTCAGTGCACCCCAACCAGGTGAGAGTACTCCATGCTGGTACCGGGGAGACATCACCATTCTCTACACTCTCAGTTCTGGGACCCCCTATCTCTACTGTGCTGTCAGTGCACTCCAACCTGGTGAGAGCGCCCCCTGCTGGTACCAATGAAACATCACCATTCTCTACACTCTCAGTTCTGGGAACCCCTCTCTCTACTGTACTGCCAGTGCACCCCAATTTGGTGAGAGCTCCCCCTGCTGGTACCAGTGAGACATTTTCATCCTCCAGACTCTCAGTTCTGGGAACCCCTTACCCACTGTGCTGTCCATGAACCCCAACCTGGAGAGAGCCTCCCTGCTGTTACCAGTAAGATATTACCATTCTCCACACTCTCAGTTCTGGGAACCCCTCTCTCTACTGCGCTGTCAGTTCACCCCAACCAGATGAGAACACCCCCTGCTGATACCAGTGAGACATCACCATTCTCCCCACTCTCAGTTCTCGTAACCCCTTTCAAACAACATGAAGTCTTGCTGTATTCTGACAATCTGCAGTTAGCTCCAGCCTTTAAACTGCCCCGGAGAACATAGGGTTAAATTTCGATGCAGAGCATAGAACGTTGAGCTCGAGCTCGGTTGAGGTCTCTGTCTGCAGCCCTTTGAAATCCAACCATCAGATTCTTTACTCCGCCTCACTGAACAGTCACTCCAGAGATTTATCCTTCAGCTCGGTTCAAAAGTCAGTTAAAGTGTTGATTAAAGTGTCGGTTTTAAACCGAAATTATTCCAAATTATTCCGCATCGTCGGTTCAGGCTCTGTCTGCGGTACCGTGGGTACTAGATAGTTGTTTCTGATTATTGTGTGGAAATTGTAAGTTTGTTCGGTTGGTTTGGTTGAACCGATCCTTTAGATTGATTTCTTGTACTTTTCTTTAGTGTGTGGTTACCAGTCCTTATCGGTTCTAAAAAAACGTATTTTAAACATTTTTCCAATACCCGTGACATGGTTAGGAACCGATAAGGGAGTCTTGCCTGGTGGTTGCTGAAAAAAGGGTAAGTTTGGGTAGGTTGGCCATGTCTGAGAAACCCAAGAAAAAAAACGGGCCCACTGAGTTTCAACACTGCAGTGAGTGTGGGGAAGTCTTTGCTAAGGCAGACCCCCATACCACCTGTGTTTATTGTCTGGGGTTTGAACACCTCGATACAGACTGCCAAATTTGCAAAAATTTTCCTAAGTCTACCCTGGAAAAGAGATTAGGTAGACTTAGGGAAAAGGAGGCCGAGAAGTCCACTGACCCGGGTGGCCAGCCCGGTTCGGTTCTGACCGAACCAGAAGGAGTGCCCTCTGACCAGGGTGATACTGCATCGGGCAAGAGGAGAGCTGATCCTGAGGGATCGGTTCCTACAAAAAGGAAAAGAAAAGACAAATCAGCCGGTTCGGATCCAGAGGTTCATGTTCCGACCGCAGATGAGATTGCCCGAGCAATTCAGATTGTTGAATCGCTTTGCGCGGTTCCGTCCGATCCGGCTCCGGTGGCTAGGTGCTCAGTTCAGTCGGTTCTACCAGTTCAGCAATATGCCCCTGTAGATTTATATGAACCGGAATTTGGGGGGGGGGGGGTTTGAACAGGATAATGACTATGATGGAGTAGAAAGTCTGGATGTTCCCATTGAACCGGACATCTCCCCAGACAGACCTTCTGGTGTTTCTTCTCCTAGGCTCTCTTGAGTCCCCTCCCCACTATTTGTTTTACAGAAAAGTGGCTGAAACTCTTCAGCTTCCTATGGAGGAAGCTACAGAGGATCAAGAGGAGCCTGATTTTGTAGAGATGATGGACATCCCAGAGTCCAGGAGGCTGGCTGTTCCCTTGCACAAATCTTTTGGGAAACAGACTCAAAAAATTTTAGTCTCCTAATTCTGTACCTCCTGTTCATAGAAGAATTGATAAGAGGTACACCTTATCAGGCTCAGACACAGAGTTTTTCTATCAACAATGCAGCCATGTTGGGGTCATGCAGGCTGCAGCCTGTGACAGGGCTAATGTCCCCTTGGCTTCACACACCCCAGATAAAGACTCCAGGAGGATGGATGCCTTGGCAAAGAAGCAATACATGGCATCCTCTTTGGGACTCAGACAGGCTAATTATATGGCCTATACAGCCAGGTACCAGAAGTCCAGGTGGGACACTGTACTGGCATTGGCTAAACAGGCCTCCCCCCAGCTGGCCAAGGAGCTGGAGGAGGTGGCTGCGGATGGGATTGAGGCATCTAAGGTACAGATCCATGCTGCTGTGGACTCCAGTGATGTGTCATCAAGAGTCATGGCTACATCTGTGGCTCTTCGGAGAATGGCTTGGCTCAGATGTACTAGCCTCTCACAGGACACCCAGGCTAAGGCCATGGATTTCCCTGTGGAAGGTAATTCTCTGTTCGGGGAGCAGACAGAGAATTACATGAAAAAGATGGAGGAATATAGGACCACTTATAGGAGTGCACAGGCCAAGGAGAGGCAGGCAACTCCTCAAAGGCAGCATTCTAGGGGCAGGGGCAGGCCTTTTCATAGGCCTTTCTACCAAGCATAGGCCTCTTCTCCCTTTTCACAGAGAGGGTTCTTCAGAGGGAGAGGCAGAAGGGGGATGAGCAGGGCTGCATCCACTCCTCAGTCTAAGGCCCATGCCAAGCAGACACCCTGATGGGTCTGCCCGGGTCGACTCTTCTGTCCCTTGTAGGGGGCAGGCTGGCTTACTTCGTCCAGGACTGGGTGTCTGTTACTTCAGACAAGTGGGTCCTGGAAGTAGTAAGCAGGGGACTGGTTCTCAGCTTCAAAAAATTTCTGAAGATGAGAACCAGATCTTTTTCACCTGCAAGTCTCTCCGAAACCCTTGCCCTAGAGGCAGAGGTTTCATCTCTTCTGGCCTTAGGAGCCATAGAGAGAGTTCCTACCCTACACTGGGGCAAAGGTCTGTACTCCAGGTACTTCCTTACCCCAAAAAAGACAGGGGAGTGGCGACCCATCCAGGATCTAAGATATCTGAACAAACATCTTTTAAAACCAAGGTTCAAGATGGTGACTCTGGGAATAATTCTTCCCTCTCTAAGGCCAGGGGACTGGCTAGCCTCCCTGGACCTCAAAGATGCCTACTTTCACATTCCCATCAGGTGCTCCCACAGAAAGTACCTCAGGTTCAAGTTTCCCTCAGGCCATTACTAGTTCAAAGCAATGCCTTTTGGCCTAACATCGGCTCCAAGGGTTTTTACAAAGTGCCTGGCAGTAGTAGTGGCCTTTTTAAGAAGGCAGAGGATTTCCAATTTTCCATATCTGGACGACCGGCTCATAGTGGGCCAGTCTCCAGATCAAGTCAAGTCAGACCTGCAAGTGACCCAGCAAGTGCTCTCTTCCCTGGGGTTTCTTCTCAACCTCCCCAAGTCAGTCCTCGAACCAGTACAGCTTCTTATCTTTGTAGGGGCAGAGTTAGATGCTGTCAAAGCAAAAGCCTTTCTTCCCCTGGAAAGGGCAAGAGTTCTTATAGAACTGGCTTCTTCCTTCAGCCTTCAGGTGTCTCGACCAGCAAGGCACTTCCTTCAGCTCTTGGGCCACATGGCAGCTTCTGCAGTAGTGGTCCAAGGGGCAAGATTCCAGATGAGGGACATTCAGTTCTATCTGAGCACCTTTTGGTCCCAAAAGAAGGACCCTCTTACCAAGCTGATTCCAGTGACTTGGACACTGATCCAAGCTCTTCAGTGGTGGCAGGATCAGGACAATTTAAGGCAAGGGGTCCCATTTGTCACTCAGTCTCATTCGGTGGTCCTTACCATGGATGCTTCCCTTTTGGGGTGGGGAGCTCACCTGGGGGATCTCACAGCCCAGGGACTGTGGTCCCCTCAGGAGTCCCTTCTTCATATCAATCTCCTGGAACTCAGGGCAGTTTTTCTGGCCCTGCAAGTTTTCTCTCAGTCTGTGCAGAACAAGGTAGTTCAGGTCAGAACAGACAACACCACCACCATGTGGTACATCAACAAGCAGGGAGGCACTCGGTCTACGGCCTTGTGCACAGAGGCCATGAAATTGTGGTCCCTGGCTTATTCCTTGCAGACCTCTCTGATAGCAGTCCACCTTCCAGGAAAGGACAGTGTGCTAGCAGATGCACTGAGCATCTCCCAGGGCCATCACGAGTGGTCCCTGGACCCCTAGTGTTGAAAGTAATTTTCTCAAGGTGGGGCACTCCAGAGATAGATCTCTTTGCAGCCCCAGACAATCATCAACTTCCTCTGTTTTGTTGCAGACCCCCAGTCCTGGGCTCAGTCCCTCTGGATGCTCTGATTTTGAACTGGGAAGGGAAATTTCTTAATGCCTTCTCTCCTTTTCCCCTGCTGTTCGAAGTTCTAGTCAAGATAAGGTCACAACCTTGCAAAGTGATTCTGATTGCTCCAGACTGGGCCAGACAGCTTTGGTACCCCTTGTTACTGTCTCTAGCAGTTCATCTTCCCCTGTCTCTTCCCAGGAATTACAACCTGTTAACCTCCTCTCAGGGAGGATTTGGTACCCCACTCTTCGGTCTCTCAATCTCAAGGCAAGGCTCTTGAAGAGTTGGAGTATGCAGATTTGCATCTGTCTCAGGGGGTTCTGGATAGTCTCAAAGCTTCTCGAAAGCCCTCCACCAGAAAGACTTATAACTCCAAATGGAAAAGATTCAGCATTTGGTGTTCCAAGAAGCATATTTCTCCAGACACTGCTGAATTGCCTACAGTTCTGGATTATATGATCCATCTTAATGGCCTAGGCCTCAGACCAGCTACTCTCAAGGTACACTTGTCAGCTGTTTCTGCTTTTCTGTCAGTGGGGAAGTCTTCCTCACTATCATCTCATCCTGTGTTCTGTACATTTTTTAAAGGATTGCTTCACACCAATCCTCCTTTTAGAGACCCTGTCCCTGCCTGGGATTTAAACGTTTGCATTGCTCAACTTTTGCAACCTCCTTTTGAGCCTATGTCCTCAGCAGAACTTAAATACTTGACTTGGAAAACTGTGTTTTTGGTAGACATTACCTCTGCCAGACGTATCAGTGAACTGCAAGCCCTGTCAGTGGTACCTGATTTTATCTCCTTTCATAGAGATAAAGTGGTCCTTAGAACCAATAGGAGGTTCTTGCCCAAAGTGGTTTCAGACTTCCACTTCAATCAGTCTGTGTCTCTTCCTGTCTTCTTCACTGATCATTCTTCCTCAGGAGAGAGGAGGCTACACAGTTTAGATGTTAGAAGAGCCCTTAGCTACTACATAGAGCGTACCAAGGGTCACAGGTTTGAATCCCTCCAGTTGTTCCTTACTTATGGGGAAGTGGGAAAGGGCAAACCTGCCACCAAGAGAACTATTGCCAGGTGGATTGTGTCTTGTATACAATTCTGCTATGAGGCTATGAGAAACTGGGAAAGATTCCACCCTCAGGCCTGAGGGCTCACTCTACAAGAGGTATAGCTGCTTCTATGGCTGCTGCCAGGGATATCCCTCTGTTAGAAATTTGTCAAGCAGCCACCTGGAAAACAGTCCATACCTTTACCAAGCATTACTCTCTGGATATCCAGGCTAGGAGTGATGCTCAGTTTGGCACAGCAGTACTTCAGAGCCTATTCCCAAAGTAGGTTCTCTCCCTCCTCCATGGAGGTATTGCCTGGTAGTCTGCAGATTGTCAGAATACAGCAAGACTTCATGTTTGAAGAAAAAATTACTCACCTTAGTAATTGTGTTTCTTCTAATGGAGTCTTGCTGTATTCTGACCTCCCTCCCTGCCTCCCCTCTCAGAACCTGTTTTTTGAAGTGGGTGGGCAGGTGCAGTGCTGCACCCCAAGGGTGCTTCTTGCACACCCTCCTTTTTATTTTGGGTGTTTTTTAGTATTGTTATCCTTATTTGGATTGGTTTTTGGTTTGGGGTTCCCGGACTTGAGTCTTCCTTTGGGAGTCCAAAACTTTTGTTGCCAGTTGGCTAGTTAAAAATTTTACATTTCCACATAGTATAGTTAGTGAGATTTTGCTCATAAGAATCTGATGGTTGGATTTCAAAGGGCTGCAGACAGAGAACTCAACCGAGCTCGAGCTCAACGTTCTATGCTCTGCATAGAAATTTAACCCTATGTTCTCCGGGGCAGTTTAAAGGCTGGAGCTAACTGCAGATTGTCAGAATACAGCAAGACTCCATTAGAAGAAACACAATTACTAAGGTGAGTATTTTTTTCCTCTCTACTGTGCTGCTACTGCACCCCAACCTGGTGAGAGCACCCCTTGCTGGTACCAGTGAGACATCATCATTCTGAACACTCTCAGTTGTGGGAACCTCTCTCTCTACTGTACTGTCAATGCACCCCAATTTGGCGAGAGCTCCCCATGCTGGTACATGACAGTACAATAGAGAGAGAGGTTCCCAGAACTGAGTGTGGAGTCCACACTCTCAGTTCTGGGAACCTCTCTCTCTATTGTACTGTCAGTGCACCCTAATCTGGTGAGAGCACCCCCCGCTGGTACCAGTGAAACATCACCATTCTCGACACTCTCAGTTCTGGGAACCCCTCTGTTTTACTGTGCTGTGGGCACACCCTGATCTGGTGAGAGAACCCCCTGCTGGTACCAGTGAGACATCAGCATTCTCCACACTCTCAGTTCTGGGAACCCCTCTCCCACGGTGCTGTCAGTGCATCCAAACCAGGTGAGAGCACACCCTGCTTATACCAGAGAGACATTTTCATTCTTTGCACTAGGTAATCGGAACATATTCCCTCTGTACTGTCAGTGTACAGAAACCTGGGGAGTGCTCCCCTGGCTGGTGATAATGAGACATTTCTCTTCTCCACACACACTCTCCCAGGAACTCCTCTCCCATTGTGTTGTCAGTGCACTCCAACCTGGAGAGAGCATCCCCTGCTGGTACCAGGGACACATCACCATTCTCCACACTCAGTTCTGGGACCCCTTTCTCTGCTGTACTGTCACTGCATCCCAACCAGGTGAGAGCACCCCATGCTGGTACCAGTGAGACGTCACCATTCTCCACACTCTCAGTTCTGGGAACCTCTCTCTCTCTCTATGTGCTGTCAGTGCACCCCAACCTGGTGAGAGCACTCCCAGCTGGTACCAGGGAGACATTTCCATTCTCCACACTCTCAGTTCTGGGAACCCTTCTCTCTACTGTGCTCTCAGTGCACCCCAACCAGGTGAGAGCACCTCCTGCTGGTACCAGGCAGACATCACCATTCTCTACACTCTCAGTTCTGGGAACTCCTCTGTTTTACTGTGCTGTGGGTGCACCCTGATCTGGTGAGAGAACCCCCTGCTGGTACCAGTGAGACATCAGCATTCTCCACACTCTGAGTTCTGGGAACCCCTCTCCCACTGTGCTGTCAGTGCATCCAAACCAGGTGAGAGCACACCCTGCTTATGCCAGAGAGACATTTTCATTCTTTGCACTAGGTAATCGGAACATATTCCCTCTGTCCTGTCAGTGTAAAGGAACCTGGTGAGAGCACCCCCTGCTGGTACCAGGGAGACATTTCCATTCTCCACACTCTCAGTTCTGTGAACCCCTCTGTTTTACTGTGCTGTAGGCGCACCCTGATCTGGTGAGAGAACCACCTGCTGGTACCAGTGAGACATCAGCATTCTCCACACTCTGAGTTCTGGGAACCACTCTCCCACTGTGTTGTCAGTGCATCCAAACCAGGTGAGAGCACCCCCTGCTTATACCAGATAGACATTTTCATTCTTTGCACTAGGTAATCGGAACATATTCCCTCTGTACTGTCAGTGTACAGAAACCTGGGGAGTGCTCCCCCGGCTGGTGATAATGAGACATTTCCCTTCTCCACACACACTCTCCCAGGAACTCCTCTCCCATTGTGTTGTCAGTGCACTCCAACTTGGAGAGAGCATCCCCTGCTGGTACCAGGGACACATCACCATTCTCCACACTCAGTTCTGGGACCCCTTTCTCTACTGTACTGTCACTGCATCCCAACCAGGTGAGAGCACCCCATGCTGGTACCAGTGAGACATCACCATTCTGAACACTCTCAGTTCTGGGAAACTCTCTCTCTACTGTACTGTCAATGCACCCCAATTTGGTGAGAGCTCCCCATGCTGGTACAAGGGAAACATCACCATTCTCCACACTCTCCGTTCTATGAACCCCTCTCTCTACTGTACTGTCAGTGCACCCTAAGTAGGTGAGAGCACCCCCTGCTGGTACCAGTGAGACATCAAGCCTCCACACTCTCAGTCCTGGTAATCCCTCTCTCTACTGTGCTGTCAGTACACCCCAACCTGGCGAAAGCAACCCCTGCTGGTACCAGGGAGACATCACCATTCTTTCAACTCTCAGTTCTGGGAACCCCTCTCTCTGTGTGCGGTCAGTGCACCCAAACCTGGTGAGAGCACCCCCTGCTGGTACCAGTGAGACATCACCATTCTCCACACTCTCAGTTCTGGGAACCTGTCTCCCTACTTTGCTTTCAGTGTACCCCAAGCAAGTGAGAGCACCCCCTGCTGGTACCAGGGAGATATCACCATTCTCTGTATCCTCAGTACTGGGAACCCTTTTGTCTACTGTGCTGTCACTGCTCCCCAACCAGGTGAGAGCAGACCCTGCTGGTACTAGTGAGACATCACCATTCTCCACACTGTCTGCTCTGGGAACCCCTCCTTTACTCTGCTATCAGTGTACCCCAACCAGGTGAGAGCACCCCTGCTGGTACCAGAGAGAAATTACCATTCTCCGTACTCTCAGTTCTGGAACTTCTCTCTCTACTATGCTGTCACTGCACCCCAACCAGGTGAGCGCACCCCCTGCTGGTACCAGGCAGACACCACCATTCTCCACACACTCTGTTATGGGAACTCCTCTCTCTACTATGCTGTCAGTGCACACCGATCTGGTGAGAGCACCCCCTGCTGATACCAGAGAGACATTTTCATTCTTTGCACTTGGTAATCGGAACATACTCCGTCTGTACTGTCAGTGTACAGAAACCTGGGGAGTGCTCCCCCGGCTGGTGCTAATGAGACATTTCCCTTCTCCACACACACTGTCCCAGGAACTCCTCTCCCATTGTGTTGTCAGTGCACTCCAACCTGGAGAGAGCATCCCCTGCTGGTACCAGTGAGACATCACCATTCTCCACACTCTCAGTTCTGGGAACCTCTCTCTTTACTGTACTGTCAGTGCACTCCAATTTGATTACAGCACCACGTGCTGGTACAAGGGAGACATCACCATTCTCCATACTCTCGGTGCTGCGAACCACCCTCTCTACTGTACTGTCAGTGCACCTTAAGCAGGTGAGAGTACCCCCTACTGGTATCAGTGAGACATCACCATTCTCCACACTGTCAGTTCTGGGAACCCCTCTCTCTACTGTACTGTCAGTGCAGCCCAACCTGGTGAGGGCACCCACTGCTGGTACCAGTGAGACATCACAATTCTCAACACTGTCAGTTCTGGAAACCTCTCTCTCTCTCTGCTGTGCTGTCAGTGCACTCCAACCTGGTGAAAGCATGCCCTGCTTGTACCAGTGAGACATCACCATTCTCTACTCTCTGTTTTGGGAGCCTCTCTCCCTACTGTACTGTCAGTGCACCCCAACCAGGTGGGAGCTCCCCTTGCTGGTGCCAGTGAGATATCACCATTCTCCACATTCTCAGTTCTGGGAACCCCAATCTGTACTATACTGTCTCTGCATTCCAACCTGGTGAGATCACTCCCTTCTGATACTAGGGAGACATCACCATTCTCCACACTCTCAGTTCTGGGATCCCCTTTCTCTATTGTGCTGTCACTGCACCCCACTCAGGTGAGAGCATCCCCTGCTGGTACCAGTGAGACATTTTCATTCTCCACACTCTTAAGTCCTCCTGAGAATCCATCTTCCACTGCACTGAGTGCATCCTTACCTTGTAACAGCGCCCTCTGCTGGTTAAAAATGAGACCTTTTCATTCTCCATACACTGATTACTGGGACTCCTCTCCCACTGTGCTGTCAGTGTACCCCAACCTGATGGGAGCACCCCTGCTGGTAGCAATGAGAGATTTCCATTCTCCACACACTCAGTCTTGGGAACTTCTCTGTCTGTGCTTAGGGCTCTGGCTCTCTCGCTGTCATTCTCTTTCTCTCTCTCTCTCTCTGCCTCTCCTTCTCTCTCTCTCTCCCCCCCCCCCTCCTGTCAGTGCACCCCAAGCTGGTGAGGTACATCTGCTGATACCACTGAGACAATCCCCACCTCCACAATCCTGTTCATGTAAACTGCTATTGCAGGATGCTGTCTAGCTGTTTAAATCTCTTTGAGTTAAGTTGCTTATAGGCTGTGTATAAGTTCACATAACTGAAGTGTACCCGACGGGAAACTGTTTTTTATTTGTTTACTTTTTTAACCCCGTCAAGGGCCTAAAACACACACAACAATATACGGCAGGATATAAAAACTATTACAGAATCACAGTCACATTTCTGTGTCTTACAATAATAAAGACATGGATTTTTGGAAACCGCTGGCCACCCAGTAGCTGTAATTTAAACAACCGGAATCTATCAATTAGATGCCTTACAAATGGCATCAATCTGCAGGAGTGTGCTGTCCTGGAGACAGAAGTTTATGTAAACTAGAGAGTGTAGAATACAAGTTCAAACTCAGCACTGTGGTCATGCTTCCCCTTCTGTTCCAACATCAGACTTGTTTCTCTGCTCGAAGAGCGCAATAGTCTCAAAGTCATCTCCAGTCTTCTAATTTTTACCTTTTTTATTATAAGTGTTATTATTTTGTGTAGAAAAGTTTCTTAATTTTACTGCCTTTGTGTCTGTGAAACAAATATTGATTTTTACACGTCTTATCAGTATTTGGCATGCCTGATAGACCGAAAAAGAGACCAGAATCTGCAGGTTTTAAAATTGTACTGTTTCCTGCTCCTGGCAAAGGCAGAGAGAAGTGCATTGTTTGAAGTGCCTGGCTCCAGATCTCCCGGTATATCAGTGGGGACTGGGAGCCTGCTTTAGAGGAGAATGGCATTTTATCTGCAGGAAGCCCATAGTTTACGCTGACGCTATTTTTCACGTACTCAATCACATTCTGTTACTGTTCCATCTTTACTGCCCTTTGAGTAAATTCCAGGAGTGTTTCTTTTTTTAGATATATTTTTTGCTTCCTTTGCCAGCAGTGGTAGTGGACGTACTGTCCTATCTGGTCTCCCCCTTGGTTGGGAACCGTCATGGTGCTTTCAGTGTTGGGGGATTTGTCCCTCAGTTTCCCTTTGCCCCTTCCCCCTGTAGAACACCAGCACGGGGACTTGCGTCCAGACTTGTAACCGGCTGATACACGCCTCAGCCAAGCGCCTAATGTTGGCCTCCTCCTTCCTACACGACTGACCTTGCACTGTCACTTGTACCTCTACAGGTGGCATTGTTGGAGCGATGTGACAGTCTCCCTCCCCCTCCCTACACCTCTGACCTTGCATCGTCACTTGTATATCCACAGGTGGCAGTTTCGGAGTGGTGTGACAGCCCTCCGTCCCCCTCCCTACACCACTGACCTTGCACTGTCACTTGTACATCCACAGGTGGCATTGTCGGAACGGTGTGACAGCCCTCCTCCCTCCCGCCTCCTCCCTACACCACTGACCTTGCACTGTCACTTGTACATCCACAGGTGGCATTGTTGGAGCGATGTGACAGCCCTCCTCCCCCTCCCTACACCACTGACCTTGCACTGTCACTTGTATATCCACAGGTGGCATCGTCGGAGCGATGTGACAGCCCTCCCTCCCCCTCCCTACACCACTGACCTTGCACTGTTACTTGTACACTGCCGGTCAAAAGTTTTAGAACACCCCCATTTTTCCAGCTTTTATTTAAATTTAAGCAATTCCAGTCCAGTGAATAACCTGAAATGGTACAAAGGTAAGCGGTAAACTGCTAGAAATTAAAAAAAAGTTTACGTTAGCAAAAACTGCTTTAGAGAAATTGCAAAGAAAGCCAAGGTGTCGGTGAGTACAGTTTCCTGCACCATCAAAAGGCACTTGGAAACTGGAGGAAACTCTGACAGGAAGAGGTCTGGCAGACCCAAAGCCACAACAGAATCAGAAGACAAGTTTCTGAGAGTCAACAGCTTACGTGATAGGCGGCTCACAGGACAACAGCACAGAGTGACTGGCACCCTGAACCAAAAGGGCTACCACAGCATTTTGCAGTGCCATGCAATACCCTCTGGTCTACGCCTAGTTGGTCAGGGGTTCATCCTACAGCAAGATAATGACCCAAAACATACCTCCAGGCTATGTCAGAACTACCTTCAAGGAAAAGAACAAGACGGTAGGCTTCAAATCATGGAATGGCCAGCACAGTCTCCAGACTTAAACCCCATCGAGCTGGTTTGGGATGAACTGGACAGAAGGGTGAAAGCAAAGCAACCTACAAGTGCAACACATTTGTGGGAACTTCTGCAACAGTGTTGGGAAGAACTTCCCAAACAATATTTGATGTCCATTGTAGGAAGAATGCCACGAGTGTGTTCGACGGTTACAGTATATCTGCAAAAGGTGGCTACTTTGATGAGTCAAAAGTTTAGATTAAATTTTGTTAAACAAAATGATTCTATGATTTCTTTTTTATCTCCAATTGTTTATTTGTTCTATGCTTTAATTTCAGAGTACATTGAGACATTAACCTGCGTAAATTTCAATAAAAACTGGTAAAATGGGAGTGTTCTAAAACTTTTGACCGGTAGTGTATATCTACAGGTGGCATTGTCGGAGCAGTGTGACAGCCCACCCTCCCCCTCCCTGTACCACTGGCCTTGCACTGTCACTAGTACATCCACAGTTGGCATTGTCGGAATGGTGTGACAGCCCTCCCTTCCCCTCCCTACACCACTGATCTTGCGCTGTCACTTGTATATCCACAGGTGGCATTGTCGGAATGGTGTGACAGCCCTCCTTCCCCCTCCCTACACCATGGACCTTGCACTGCAACTTGTACATCCTCAGGTGGCATTGTTGAAATGGTGTGACAGCCCTCCCTTCACCACTGGCCTTGCACTGACACTTGTACATCCACAGGTGGCACTGTCAGAGCAGTGTGACAGCCCTCCCTTCCCCCGCCCTACACCAGTGATCTTGCACTGTCACTTGTACATCTACAGGTGGCATTGTCGGAGAAGTGTGACAGCTCCCCCCCCCCCACGACTGACCTTACACTGTCACTTGTACATCCACAGGTGGCATTGTCGGAACGGTGTGACAACCCTTCCTACACCACTGACCTTCAGCTGTCACTTGTTCATTTAGAGGTGGCATTGTCGGAACAGTGTAACAGTCCTCCATCCCCCTCCCTATATCACTGACCTTGCACTGTCACTTGTACATCCACAGGTGTCATTGTCGGAATGGTGTGACAGCCCCCCCCACCACTCGCCTTGCACTGTCACTTGTACATCCACAGATGGCATTGTCAGAACAATGTGATGACCTACCCTCCCCCTCCCTACACCACTGACCTTGCACTGTCACTTGTACATCTACAGGTGGCATTGTTGGAGCGATGTGGCAGCCCTCCCTCCCCTCCCCTCCCTACACCACTGACCTTGCATTGTCACTTGTACATCCACAGGTGTCATTGTCGGAATGGTGTGACAACCCCCCACCACTCGCCTTGCACTGTCACTTGTACATCCACAGATGGCATTGTCAGAACAATGTGATGACCTACCTCCCCTCCCTACACCACTGACCTTGCACTGTCACTTGTACATCTACAGGTGGCATTGTTGGAGCGATGTGGCAGCCCTCCTCCCCTCCCCTCCCAAACCACTGACCTTGCACTGTCACTTGTACATCTACAGGTGGCATTGTAGGAGCGATATGGCAGCCTCCTCCCCTCCCCTCCCTCCCTACACCCCTGACCTTGCATTGTCACTTGTACATCCACAGGTGGCATTGTCAGAGCGATGTGACAGCCCTTCCCCCTTCCTATACCACTGAACTTGCACTGTCACTTGTACATCCACAGGTGGCATTGTCAGAATGGTGTGACAGCCCTCCCTCCTCCTCCCTACACCACTGGCCTTGCAATGTCACTTGTACATCCACAGTTGGCATTGTCGGAACGGTGTGATGACCTACCCTCCCCCTCCCTACACCACTGTCCTTGCACTGTCACGTGTACATCTAGAGGTGGCATTGTCGGAACAGTGTGACAGCCCTCCCTCCTCCCTACGCCACTGACCTTGCACTGTCACTGTCCATCCACAGGTGGCATTGTCGGAGCAGTGTGACAGCCCTCCCTCCTCCCCCTCCCTACACCACTAACCTTGCACTGTCACTTGTACATCCACAGGTGGCATTGTTGGAGTGGCATGACAGCCCTCCCTCTCCCTCCCTACGCCACTGGCCTTGCACTGTCACTTGTACATCCACAGGTGGCGTTGTCGGAATGGTGTGACAGCCCTCCCTTCCCCTCCCTACACCACAGACCTTGCACTGTCACTTGTACCTCCACGGATGGCATTGTCAGAATGATGTGATGACCTACCCTCCCCCTCCCTACACCACTGACCTTGTACTGTCACTTGTGCATCCACAGGTGGTATTGATGGAATGGTGTGACAACCCTTCCTACACCACTGACCTTCTGCTGTCACTTGTTCATTTAGAGGTGGCATTGTCGGACTGGTGTAACAGCCCTCCCTCCCCCTCCCTACACCATTGACCTTGCACTGTCACTTGTACATCCACAGGTGGCATTGTGAGAGCGATGTGACAGCCCTCCCTCCCACTCCCTACACCACAGACCTTGCACTTTCACTTTTACATCCACAGGTGGCATTGTCGGAATGGTGTGATGTCCTTCCCTTCCTCTCCCTACACCAGTGACCTTGCAGTGTCTCTTGTACATCTACAGGTGGCATTGTTGGAGCAGTGTGACAGCCCTCCCCCCCCACCACTGACGTTACACTGTCACTTGTACATCCACAAGTGGCATTGTCGGAGCGGTGTGACAGCTCTCTCTCCCCTTCCCTACACCACTGACCTTGCACTGTTACTTGTACATCCACAGGTGGCATTGTCAGAATGGTGTGACGGCCCTCCCTCCCCCTCCCTACACCACTGACCTTGCACTGTTACTTGTACATCCACAGGTGGCATTGTCAGAATGGTGTGACAGCCCTCCCTCCCCCTCCCTACACCACTGACCTTGCACTGTCACTTGTACATCCACAGGTGGTAATGTCAATAGGGAGTTGGTCAGGGGTAAATGGAGAAAATGACAAAGACAGTAAGGACAGGGATGTGGCAAAAAGGGGTAAGGCCATCAAGAAATGGAGGGTAATGAGTACCAATGCCCATAGTCTGGGCAACAAGCTCCCTGAACTGGTGGCCTTGATGGAAGAGGGATGCCTAGATGTCGTGGCAGTCATAGAAACATGGTACACGGAGAACCATGACTGGGATGTTAATGTACCAGGGTACACAATCTACAGGAGAGACAGGGAGGGGAGAAAAGGGGGAGGAGTAACTCTCTATGTAAAGGAAGGGATAAAGGCACTGGAACAAAAGAGTAAACAGGGAGGAGAGGAGGCACTGTGGGTCACCTTAGAGTCTGGAAATAGCACCACAATCCGCACAGGGGGTTGTATACAGACCCCCATCTCAAGGGGAGGGAATGGATAAAGATATGATAGAAGGCATCCTTCGGATGGCAGAGAAAGGGGAGATACTGTTGATGGGGGACCTGAATGTGCCAGATGTTAACTGGAGCACCTTTGCTGCAGCCACTTCCAAGAGCAGGACCATTCTCGATGCCCTAAAGGGGACATGCCTCAGACAGCTAGTTTTGGAACCCACTCGTGAGGGAGCAGTCTTAGACCTCATACTCTCAAATGGGGACAGTGAGAGGGTTTCATATCCAGAAGTGGGTAGCCATCTGGGAACAAGTGACCACCAAACAGTGTGGTTCACGATAAACTCAGCTACAGAGTCAAGCCATACCAAAGTGAGGGTACTGGACTTCAGGAGGGCTGACTTTGGCAAGATGGGAGAGTGTCTTAGAAAAGCAGTAGCAAACAGGCAAGAAGGAGGGGTGGAGCAACAATGGGGAAACATCAAAACTGCCATCACAAAGGCAACAAGCCTTTGTGTGAAGCAAATAAACAAATCAAAATGAAAGAAAAAGCCCCTATGGTTCTCAAAAGTGATGGTGGGGAAGGTTAGGGAGAAAAAGATGGCATTTAAGAAGTATAAGGAAACACAGAAGGAGCAGGACAGAGAACTGTACCAGTTAATGCAGAAGAAAGCTGTGAGGGAAGTCAGAATAGAAAAGGCCCAAGCTGAGGAAAAGCTAGCCAACTCGGTTAAGAAGGGGGATAAAACCTTTTATTGGTACATTAGGGAGCGTAGAAAGACAAAGGGAGGGATAGTGGGGCTGAGTAGAATGGACGGTGGGTAGGCAGAGAGGGACAGTGAAAAAGCAGGGATACTGAATGAATACTTCTGCACAGTATTCACAAAAGAGGAGGAGGAGGTACCTAATCCAGTTAACAGAAGCACTCTGGATAGGGGGGTCGATCCCAGTCCTTTCACAGAAGAAAGGGTTCCAAAAGAACTCCTGAAACTGAAGGTGGACAAAGCAATGTGGCCTGACTGGATTCACCCCAGAATTCTAAAAGAATTAAGGGGAGAACTAGTGACACCACTGACTACCCTTTTTTTTGTGGTTAATAAGTTTTATTGATTTGACTTATTAAGACGATACAAACATTAAAACAGTCAGATACATTGCAAATGTCTTACAGACTGTTACATATGTTTGTAGAAGCAGAGAACGGAACATGCTGGCCAAATAGTAACGAACAGAACATACTAGCCGGGTAAGCAGTAGGAAAATACTCTGTGCCTGGATGTACAACACCTATCAAGCTGGAGATTAGCTTTGAAAGTATTAGCAGTTGGTGCATTGCATTACGGCTAACTCATACAAACATATCTTACCTGGCCCCATCCTGCTAGTTTCTGCAGTATTTGACAAAGCATCAGAAATTATGAGAGGTCCAGGGCCACTGTCCTCTACTTTATGCCTACAAAGTACAAGAGAGCACACACACAATGCAAACAGGTCTTCATTGTCAGAAAAGATACCATCCTTTACTGATATTATACCATGTCATCCAAAGAGCAGGGTCCCCTATAACTCAGTAACAACCTCTCCAGCACTTGCCCCTAAATGCACCATGAGAGGAGACCATTATAGTAGCATGGTTGTGCCTATTCAGCCAATTCCCTCCCTAGGTTTCAAAAACAGAAGGAAGAGAGTCCAGAGGGCAGTATATTTAAAGAGGGTATTGGTCACAGTATGTGATATTCTGGCCCAGTTGGCAACTTGAGCCATGGAGGTAAGTACCTCCCCCAGGGAAGGGATTATCTAGGACCGCCATTTACACAGTAGGGGTCTTTTAACCTGCATACTGAGTGTCAGTAGTAGTTTCAACTCGGAGAGATGAAGGTGAGGGGCCTGGGTCCGGAGTCCTAATAACAGCAACTCGGGGGACTGAGGTACAGGCTTCCTAAGTATTTTGGGCCCCATCTCACAGGCAGCCTGCCATAGGGGCTGGATCAGCCTGCAGGACCAAAGTATATGGAACAGGTCACCTGGGAGTTCCTGACACCTCCAACACAGGTCAGACTGAGCCAGCTTTGCCTTGGCGAGGACCACAGGAGTCCTGTACCAGGAGTGAATTATCTTGTTCTGTATTAATTGACTACTGGTCTCAGGATATGCCCCGTGAGCTAATTTTAGACAAGACTTCCACTCCAGGTTCGTAATAGGGGCATGCAACGCTTTCTCCCATTTATGCTTGGATTCCTCTGCTTGGGACAGGATGGTTCTCTGAATGGCCGCATATACCTGGCTTGACTGTCCTCTTTCTAGGGCCAGCCATGACTGTACCTGGGTGATGTGTTGTGCTTGGTGCTGCTTATGCCTGTACGTAAGGATGGCGCTTCTTATTTGAAGGAATTGCCAGAAGTCTTTGGGAGAGATCCCATAAGAGCTCCGCAGGCCCTCAAAGGAGTTAAGGGTATCAGTACCAGGAATGAGCATATCTCGAAGCAGTGAAATACCACCACATTCCCATGAGGGCCATACAGTTGGTTGTTTATTGATGGTAATCTCATTATTGCCCCATAGTGGGGTAAGTCTTAGGGGAGATGGGGAGGCGCCCAACGTCTTATGCACCTTGGCCCAATATTCCAGAGAGGGACCTATAGCAGGATGAGAGCGAGTGCCCTTAGGGGGATGGTTAAATAACAATAGTACCAAGTGAGTACGCTGACATACCTCTCTCTCTCTCCATATCCAGCCACTGGGGAGCGTTGTGTTCAGGGAAAAGGAACCATTTTAACGTCTGAGCCAGCTGAAAGGCCCATTTATACCCCTCTAACCACAGAAGACCCCAAGCCCATTCCGACCAATGAGCTCTGAGCTTATTTCTACTGTACCTAGGTTTCTTACCCTCCCACAAAAAGGATCCCAGCAGAGAGTCTAACTTAGTAAACCAATAATGAGGTTTTTTCAAAGGGATGTGGGAGAGAAGATACATAATTTTTGGTGCTGTGACCATTTTAATTGCGGATATTTTACCTACAAGCAACAGTCAAAGAGATTTCCATCTGTCCAGTTCTGTACGAATGGACGCAAAAAGTGGTTTCATATTCAGGTCCCAGATTTTATGCAGAGTAGGAGAGATAGTAATGCCCAAGTAGGTAATCCCCTCCGGGGCCCATTGGAGCCCATGCTGAGTAACCATTTGAGAGGTACACTTAGAGTTTAAAGGTAGGACCTCCGTCTTGGCCTGGTTAATCTTGAGCCCTGAAAATGCAGAGAAATCTGACAAGGTGGGGATCTGGGGAGGTAACAATATTGGCTATAGGAGCAACAGGTCATCTGCATACATAAGAGTAGGGTATGCCCTTGTTCCCACCTGGACCCCGAAAATTAGAGGATTTTGCCTAATAGCGGCCACCAGGGGTTCTACTGCCAATACAGAAAGTAGTGGGGAAAAGAATGGGGGCGACAGCATCGTATTTTGGTGAGTATCCGTGCAGCTGGGGATGAATATATTGCCCCAATCCAGGCCCGAAACCCCACCCCCAGCCCATAGTCCAAAGTACTTGTTGGACATAGTCCCACTCCAGGGAATCGAAGGCCTTTTCGAAATCTATTGCAATGGCAGCAGCGGGGGAAGATAATGTTTGGGCCTTATGGATTAAATTTACCAACAATCTAATATGGTCTGCGCTAAAGCGGCCCTTAACAAAGCCTACTTGGGATGGGTGGATCAAACTGGGAAGGAGAGGATTAAGTCTTTTAGCTAGTATCTTAGCTAGCACCTTGCTATCAGCATAGAAACAGAGACTTTGACAGCAGATAAGGACCGCTTGGCCCACCTAGTCTACCCATTTCCCTACCTAGAGGATAAGCTGCAGATCCTATTTAACCAACAGCCTATTTCTTCCCACCCCCCAGAAAAATTGCCTTATGTCTGTCTCATGCATTCTTGAATTCTCCCACAGTTTTAGACCCCACAACCTCCTCAGGAAGGCTGTTCCATGCGTCCACCGCCCTCTCTGTGAAAAAATGCTTCCTTTCAATAATGAAATAGGGGGTAGCTGGACGCTTTAAGAGGGTCTTTACCTTTTTTTGGTAGGATAGTAATAGTCGCCTCCCTAAGGGATGAAGGGAGAGACCCTGTTTGCAATGACTCAGTAAATACTTGTTGCAGTACCGGAGAGATTATGGGATGCAACAGCTGCCACACTTCAATAGGGAAACCGTCCCCTCCTGGGACCTTTCCCTTTTTAAGGGAGAGGATGGTGTCTGCCACCTCCTGGGTTGAGATCGGAGCATCTAGGGCATTAGCCTGGGCTTCCGAGATTTTGGGGAGATGTAGGGACTCCAGCAATGGGCAGACTCCCTGGGGGTCTGGGGCTCTGGAGGATTTATATAACGAGTAAAAATCCATCATTATTTGATTAATACCTTGCACCGAGGTCTGGGTTCTACCCCCTGCATCCTCTAAAGCCGCTCTATGCCTTTCGGCTTGCTGCTTTTTGAGAGGGTATGCCAGCAGCTTACCCTCCTTCCCCCCCCCCTCCAAATATTTATGCTTGAGTCTAATGATCAAAATATCTGCCTTTCTAGAGACCAGCTCGTTCACTTGCATCTTCAGAGAGGTGACTTTGTGACCTGCCTCTGACCTAAGGGAATGGACACGAAGGGCCTTAAAAGTAAGCTCCGCTTCTCAGACTTTTCATTCAGGCCCCCTCAAATCTTGTTCCCTCCTCTTTCCGCGCCGGCTCGCATACCCTATTATCGCCCCTCTTAGAGTAGCTTTGAATGCCTCCCATGTGGTACCTGCAGAAGTATCTGCTATGAGGTTATGCCGAAAAAATTCCATTGCTTCCTTTTGAAGCCAAGGGGGAAAGTCTGGGTCACGAAGTAGCAATGGGTCCAGCCTCCATGCCGGAGACTTAGGGAGAGGGGGGTCCCATGTGAAGGCAAGATGCACAGGGGCGTGATCCAAGATAACTAAGGGATGAATAAGGGTATTAACAGTGTTACTAGTAATAGTAGGAGAGGTGAGCCAGAAGTCTATTCTACTAAGAGAACTATGTACTGCGGACTGAGAGGTGTAGTCCCACTGGGAGGGGTGAAATATTCTCCAGATGTCCTTAAGGGCCAAACCTTGTTGTAATTGAGCAACTGCCATTACAACCCTGGAGTGGGGCTCAGTATTGGAAGGGGATCTATCCAGAAAAGGGTCCAGAGTAAGATTAAAATCACCCCCTAACAAAATGGCTCACTGCAACCCCAGAGGGTTGAGAGAGCTGCTCCAGTGGTGTAGCTCAGAAGCAGGGGTAGTTAAAGTGGGACTACACAACACTTTTAATGAGGTGGGGGTTTGCAGGAAAGAAAGTGGGGGAGGACTGCCTACTATTTCGGCGAGCCTAGGGTTATTGCTGATGGGTGCCAACATGCTCTCACAACAAAAATCCTGGTGAGGTCTGGCTCATCACACCTATGAAGAGTGTACTGTAAGCCATCCAATGCGGGGACTGGGAGATCTCCCCTTGATAGAAATAAATAATAAATAAAAAAACATACGAGAGGGGCACAGGCCTGTACCATTCACCACTTAGGGCCTCACGTAAAACCCATCCTGGCTACCCTTTCAGCACAACAGTTAACGCGTGCCGACAAATACTTTCATATTATATGACACAGCTTCCCAGTGGACCTCACCCCACACACACACACACACACACACACACACACAAGTAAGCGAGGTAGAACCCACAAAAGTTCTGCTGTTTAATCAGATGGTACAATAAAGGCCTTCTTTGCCATCTAGACTTGTCTGGACCTTTGATCAGGACATCCACTGAGAGCTTGTTGGTAGGCCTCGTTGAATCCCTCCCCGTATAGGAGTGAGGCATCTTCTCTGCCACATGGCAGTGCAAGTCCGGGGTCAAGGTCGGGGTGAAAAGGGTCTCGAAAGTTCCCTTACATGGGTGACATGGAGAAAGGGTAGCAAATGGGTCAGCCAAGGAGATTGTCCACTGACAATCAATTTAGACACCCCAAACTCGCCCCATACCTACAACTCCTCGGGGGATTAAAAGAACAGGAACAGAAAGAAAACAGAAGGATGACTACTTATCTGACCACGCCGGTGGGTTTTCTCTGATCGATTGCTCTGGAGAAGTAGAGCGCTCAGGACGGTCCACACTGAAGATGAGATCTCCGCTGGTAGAGGAGGCCTCCCTCGTAGCCTTTGGTGGACGCTGCCCTCCGCTATCTGTAGCTTCATTCTGCGGCTGGTGAGGAGTTGCTGATGGGGACAGGTAGCTGGGCTGCAACATAGGAGTAGGCCTGCCTTCCACAGTCAAATCGACAATGCCTGGGTGTTGATCCGGAGAGCTGGGGCGTACAGCTTCACATCTATTAGCGGTGTGGTAGGCCTGTAACGGATCTGGAGCAACAGTGTCCATGCTTGTGGCCTCCTCTGTGTCGTCTTGCCCTCTCTCCGGAGGATGCTCCCGGCGGCCATGTTTCTTTGAGGATTGCTTCTTTCGGTGTGTTTTTGGGGGGAGTTCCTAGTGTTGCTCCCTGAGGTCTTGCTAAACTGCAGGCCTGCTCACTGAGGGAGAGGAGTGGCAATCCAACCCGTCGGTAGCAGTTTTTGCTGAAGGGGCTCCCGGGGTAGTGGTGGTGAATTCTTGTGGCCAGTTGCACCATAAAAAATCCATGAGTGCATCAGGAGATTCAAAACTGTTTGGGACCCCATTATGCATAACCCGCATCGTGGCTGGATAACGCAAGGAGAAGGACAGTCCAATACTGTGCATTGTATGCCTTGCCTCAGAGTATGCTCTGCGTTTGTCCGACAGATCCTTAGAGAAGTCCTGAAAGATGTGGCTCCTATTCGATCTCCACACTACATTCTGTAACTCACGAGCTCTAGTTAGGACCTTCTCTTTGTCCCTAAAATCAATAAATCGGGCTATGATAGGTCGTGGTCTGTCCTGTGCCTGAGACATGGGAGCTAACGTATGGTATGCGCGTTCCACCTGGAGTAGTATTAATGGGTCGAACTGCAGCATTTCAGCGATGGCTAATTGTAGAAATCCCTCGGTATCTTTGCCTTACATGCTCAGGGCAGCCCAGGAAGCGAAGATTATTATGGCGACCTCGATTTTCGAGGTCATCCATCTTACTGCGCAGCATCTGTATGGTCCGTTGTTGATCTCTTAATTCTGCCATTAAGTCCGGAACATGCCCCTCCGTCGCTGAGACCCGCTGTTCGGTATGCAGCATCCTGGCTTCTAAATTTTGAATCACTTGGGTGTTTCGATTAGTTGTCACAGTGACTTGTGCCATCTGGGACATAAGTTGGCCGAACATCGCCTCAACTGACGGTTGCTCCCAGGTTTGTGGCAAGCAGCCTTCAGCCTTATTTTCAGGCCTACCTTGTCCAGGAGGCTCTTCAGTAAAATAGCAATTTCCACACAGCAAATGAAGGCTTTTTGTATCAATGAAGCTAAATTAGTGTAGATTGAGTATTACCCCACAAGTTACAGTAGAGTGAGGATATAATACCAGCTGGTAGAAAAAGGATTTTAAAGGATATTTTCCTCTGGGTTGTGGAGCTGATCTTTAAGCTGCCACCCTATTTAGAGCCTCTAGTGGCCAGTCACTGACTACCCTTTTTAACAAATCATGGGGGGATGGTGTGGTACCTGAGGACTGGAGGAAGGTGGATGTGATTCCTCTTCACAAAAGTGGGAACAAGACAGAGGCAGGAAACTACAGACCTGTCAGTTTGACCTCTGTGGTAGGGAAAGTGATGGAATCACTTCTGAAGGAAAGAATTGTTGAGTACCTAGAGGCCAGTGGGGCACAGGACCCAAGGCAGCATGGGTTCACAGCGGGAAGGTCATGTCAGACGAATCTAATCAATTTCTTTGACTGGGTGACCAAAGTAGTAGACCAGAGAGGGGCTGTGGACATGGCCTACCTAGACTTTAGCAAGGCATTTGACGCAGTCCCACACAAAAGTTTAATAAACAAATTAACCAGCCTGGGAGTGGGTCCCAGGGTGGTAGCCTGGGTAAAACATTGGCTGGACAACAGGACACAGAAGGTAATTGTAAATGGAGTCCACTCTGAAGAAAGGGGGGTTACTAGTGGGGTACCGTAGGATTCAGTACTGGGTCCAGTCCTTTTTAATGTCTTTATAAGTGACATTGCAGAGGGACTGGAAGGAAAGTATGCCTCTTTGCAGAAGACACAAAGATCTGCAACAGGGTTGATACGCAAGGTTGGAGGAATGGTCAGCAGTATGGCTGCTTTGATTAAATGCAAAGAAGTGCAAAATAATGCACCTGGGAAACAAAACCCAGGGAAGAGTACACAATTGGGGGTAACAACAACAAAAATGGAAAGGGACCTGGGGATAATCATATCGGATGACCTTAAGGTTGGCAAGCAATGTGAGAAGGCAGTAGGGAGGGCTGGGGGATATCCGGGATGCATAGGAGAGGCATCACCAGTAGAAAACAGGAAGTTGTTATCCCTCTGTACAGACAGTTGGTGAGACCCCATCTGGAGTACTCGTCCAGTTCTGGAGACCCCATCTGCACAAGGACATAGACAGGATAGAGGCAGTCCAGAGGAGGGCAATTAAAATGGTGCAAGGTCTGCAAGAGAAGCCATACGAGGAGAGACTAAAGGAGCTTAACATGTATACCCTTGAGGAAAGGAGGGAGAGGGTGACATGATAGAAACTTTTAAGTACCTCAGTGGAATCAGCAAAGTCCAAGAGGATAGTATCTTTCAGAAAAAGAGATGTGCAAGAACAAGGGGACACAATTTGAAGGTAGAGAAGGGACGGCTCAGGGGCAATGTGAGGAAGTATTTTTTCACAGAGAGGGTGGTGGATGCATGGAACAGCCTTCCTGAGGAGGTTGTGGGTTCTAAAACTATGGGAGAATTCAAGAATGCATGGGACAAACATATGGCAATTCTTGTGGGGGGGTATGAAGAAATAGGCTTTTGGTTAACTAGGATCTGCAGCTTATCCTGTAGGTAGGGGAATGGGCAGACTAGGTGAGCAAGACGGTCCTTATCTGCCGTCAAAGTCTGTGTTTCTGTGGTCGAATAGTGTGACAGCCCTCCCTACACCACTGACCTTACACTGTCACTTGTACATCCACAGGTGGCATTGTCGGAGCAGTGTGACAGCCCTCCCTCCCCCTTCCTACACCACTGACCTTGCATTGTCACTTCTACATCCACAGGTGGCATTGTCGGAGTGGTGTGACAACCCTCCTTCTCCCTCCCTACACCACTGGCCTTGCACTGTCACTTGTACATCCACAGGTGGCAATGTTGGAACGGTGTGATGACCTTTCGTCCCCCTCCCTACACCACTGACCTTGCACTGTCACTTCTACGTTGACAGGTGGCAATGTTGGAACGGTGTGACAGCCCTCCCTCCCCCTCCCTACACCACTGAGCTTGTACTGTCAGTTGTACATCCACAGGTGACATTGTTGGAGCGGTGTGACAGCCCTTCCTCCCGCTCCCTACACCACTGACCTTGCACTGTCACTTGTACATCTACAGGTAGGATGTCAGAAAAGTGTGATCCTCCCTCCCTCCCTCCCTCCTCCCTACACCCGGTGACCTTGTACTGTCAGTTATACATCTACAGGTGGCATTGTTGGAATGATGTGAACACCTTCCCTCCTCTGGAAGAGGAGAGCATCTCCGGGGACACTTATTCCTCCTCCCCGGGTCGCCGGTGTCGCGAGCAATAGCGCTGCCCCTGTGCCGATGGGGCAGCATTCTAGAAATGTTTCTTATGGGTACATTTCTGCTAAAGACTGTTTTAGAACCATATAACTTACATTGTCGGCACAATGCGTCTGTGTTCTGTTATGGAATTCTGTTGTTGAAGGGGACATAAGCAGCAACGTCATCAAGTTCTAGAATCGTATTTCCTGTCAGTGTGTAAATAAGAAACACCAATGGAATTTTCTATACGGTGAATAGAGATGAAAGAACTGAAATCAGTATTTAAAAACATTGCTGCTGCAGGAAAAATGACTGACAGGTTCAGCACAGTTCTCCTTTAAATGCTTTGTCAAAACCCATTGTGCTTGCTGAACAATATATATTCAGTTTTATTAAATGTAAATTATTACACTCATTCTTATACATTATTAGCCGCCTGAAAGTAATTTGCCTTTTTAACATGTACTGCTCACACACTAGTTATAAACGATTAGCCTCTATTCTTCCCATGATAAGGGTCCTGGAACCCCGTTCCTTTGCCTCAGACTTGAGTTGAAGAGCTGGGGGAGTGGCAATGAATTCTTGTCCAGTATTTTTATATGAATAAGGCATTTTATTAGAATCAAGACTCTTAAAATATAGCATGGGATCTCAAAAAAGATTTGCCCCTTCAATCAAATTGTTGGACACTTGGGGGTTGGAATGGTGTTCTGACTTCAACTTGGCTTGTTCTGATGTTGGCTTTTCATTCTGTTTCCTTTTGTTTAACTTTTCTGTTATGCTCCTTTTCCAGTGCAGCCCCTTTCCAGTGGTAACTGCCCAGCCCTGTTACCAGACATCGCTGGGACTAATCCCATCCTTAACCCACCCTTCCGGCTTACCCACTAAGGTGAGGCTTACCAGGCCTGACCACTGCCTGTCTGCATGGAGACTTCCATTTTGCAGGGTGGCAGACATGTGGACAGGCCTGAGTGTATCCAGTCATCCTGCGTACTGCCTGGTTCTGTCTTTGTTCTTTCTCATCCCCCAACACCCACATGGATGCTAGCACACGTGGACAGGCCTGAGTGTATCCAGTCATCCTGCGTACTGCCTGGTTCTGTCTTTGTTCTTTCTCATCCCCCAACACCCACATGGATGCTAGCACATGTGGAGCGCCAACTGCTCGCAAATGAAAATTGTCCACCCCCACCCCCGTGGAGCTGAGCCAGCATCCACTCCTCCCTCCTTCAGAGTCTCCGCTGCAGTGCACCTGTTGCCAGTAAGGTGGCACTGTGGTACTGTTGCAGCAGAGAATATAGCCCTCCCTCCTTCAGAGTCTGCACTGCACTCGTGGTCACCAAGGTGGCACTCTGGTAGTGTTGTAACAGAGAATGCAGCCCTCTCTCCTTCAGAGTCTCTGCTGCACTGCACCCATGGTCATGAAGGTGGCGTTGTGGTAGTGTTGTAGCAGAGAATACAGCCCTCCTCCTTCTGAGTCTCCGCTGCACTGCACCTGTGATCACCAGGTTGGCGCTGTGGTAGTGTTGTAACAGAGAAGTTTATTTATTTATTTATTGAAATGTTTCACCAGGAAGGCACGCTGAGCGACAAGTCACTCGTCTCTGGTGCGACCTGGGGGGAAGGGGTACAACAGGAAGGAGACGTTAAACATTCAGGTTCCAAGATCAACATTAATGTACAGTTGTAAGGCAGGTGTTACAAACAGTGTTGTGCATAATAGGTAGAAAAAGTGGACAATAATAAGTGCCAAGTTAATAAGTAAACAAGTGCTTACGTGAAAGAAAAGGGGGAAGGAGAGGGAGGGGGATGAGTCGTGTCCCTGGAGACCCCTTCAGGATGCGAGGAACCCTGCAAGGGACTGGGGAACCAGAGAGAAGGGGATAAGGCAGTGTCCCAGAGAGACCCCTGCCAGGATGTGGGGAACCTGCAAGGTGGCTATGGGGCTAGATAGAAAGGGGGATAAGGCTGTAGTAGGGATTTAAAGAGGGAGGAGAGAGAGAGAAGGAGGAGATGTGACTTAATGCTAGGAGGAGGAATAGGACCTAACCCAAGAGAGGACCCTTCAGGATGTGGGGTATCCTGCAAGGGGGTTGGGGGAGGTCAGTAGATAGGGTTTAAGAGAGTGATAGGAGAGGGAGGGAGTGAGACTTGAACCCTTGAGGGGAAGAGAATTTGCACCTTTGGAAAGGATGGGGGTTAATCAATAATCCATCAGGATGCATTGGACCCTGCTAGTAGTCATGGAAAGCCAAGGTAGTGGCTAGAAAGAATAGGGGAGATATGCTTAGGTTCACTTGGACCCCTTCAGGATGCTGTGAACCCTGCAAGGGGACTGTAATTGCCAGGGAGAAAGGTAGATGGGGAAGGGAAGGAGAGGAGACAAGACTAGGTGCATCAGGACCCCCTAAAGATGCTGAGAACCCTGGAAGGGGGACTGCGAAGACTAGTGAGAAAGGTAGATGGGGAGGAGAAGGAGAGGAGAGGAGACAAGCCTAGGCCCAATAGGACCCCTTCAGGATGCTGAGAACCCTGCAAGGAGACTGCGAAGGCTAGGGAGAAAAGGTAGAATGGGGGAAGGGAAGGAGAGGAGACATGCCTAGGCGCAGTAGGGCCCCTTCAGGATGCTGAGAACCCTGCAAGGGGACTGCAAAGGCTAGGGGGACAGGTAGATGGGGGAAGGGGAAGGAGAGGAGACAAGCTTGGACGCAGTAGGACCCCTTCAGGATGCTAAAAACCCTGCAAGTCTAGGGAGATAGGAGGGATGGTGGGGGAAGAGAGTAGATAAGAGATATAAGCCCTATGATGGGGTAGGAGAGGGACCCATGGAGAGCATTCAGGGTCCTTTACATTCTGTTAGAAATCAAGGGAGGCCAGTAATGGGAAGCCATTTGGGGTATGGGGAGGAGAGCTAGAAATTTGGGGGGGGGGGTGTGCACAGGGTAAAATGAAGGTGACGGTAGGGGGTAGGGTTTGTCCAGGGCTTAGAGGAGGGAATTTGGGAGATACATGGCAGGAGTAGCTAGGTGCAGGGTAATTATTGAGGGCAGAGCTGATGGAGTAGGTGGAGGATGATTGCCGGATTTGAGGGGGAGGGCATTCCAGATTTTTGGGAGGTGGTGAGAGTAACTGGATTGGCCGATTTGTGTGGATCTGCGGGGGACTACCAGGGTGTGGTAGTTGGTTGATCTAAGGGAGTGGGAGGATGGGGGGGTGTTATAAAGGAGGACGTGAGGTAGGAAGGGAGCTCACCCAACCAGTGCTTGGAGGTGAATTTAGCACAGTGGGAGAGTCGTCTCTTTGTAAGAGAGGGGAAGGATAGGGCACGATAAAGATCGTAGTGGTGAGTGCAAGGGGGCATCCAGGGCAAAGCTGCCAAAGGAATTGAAGAAGGTGTCCAGTCTGGCCAGGGAGGACTTAGGGGCAGCACCATAGACTATGTCACAGTAGTCGAATATGGGCAGTATCATCTTCTGAACAAGTTCACACCTAGCCATAGGAAGGACGCAACTACAGTTCCTGAACAGGGCACCAAGCTTGGGGCGCAGTTTTTTCTGGACGGCGTCAGTATGTCCAGAGAAGTTTAGGTGTTGGTCTAACCAAACACCTAAGTACCTGAAGAGGATGTGTCCTCAAGTAAAGTCCCATCAAGGGTGTGGAAAGTGGGTAGGGAGGGAAGCCTAGAGAGTCTCTGCCTTGTGCCAAAGGTCATGGAGACGGTCTTCTTGGCATTGAGGAAAAGTTGATAGTTAGCAAACCAGAGCTGACCCTTGTTGAAGTCTTGCTTGTAAGCTGGTTGTAACCTCAGCAGGACAGGAGCCAGATGCATACAGGACTGTATCATCGGCATACAAATGTATAGCGGAGGAGGGAAGCAAACAGAGGGACGGTCATTTAAGAAGATGGAGAATAGGAGGGGTCCTAATACAGAGCCCTGGGGGATGCCAGTGTTGATCGGGAGGGGAGGGGAAGTGACATCCAAGATCTTAACTGATTGGGTTCTTCCAATAAGGTAGGCCTTGAACCAGTTTGTGGTGGCGGGAGATAGGCCAGCTGCCGGGAGTGAGTCGAGGAGAAGGGAGTGAGAGATGGTGTCAAAGGCCTTGGCCAGGACAACAAAAATGGCACAGGTAATTTGGCCATTGTCCATCTCGGTTAGGATGGAGTTTGTGAGCTGTAGAAGAGAGGTGGTAGTTGAGTGTTTTTTCCTGAAACCAGAGTGGAAAGGGGTGAAAAAGGAGGTGTCAGATAGAAAAGAGGTGAGTTGGGAGAGGACAATGTGTTCTTGAAGTTTGACAAGGTAGGGAGGAGAGAAATGGGGCGATAGTTGCCAGGGGATGAGGGGTCACCCCTTTGGGTAGAGGGAGGACCACTGCATGTTTCCATGAAGAGGGGACCGAGACAGTAGAGAATGAAAGATTTAAGGTTATTGAGAGGGGGTAGGCAGTGGCCGAAGTGGAGAAGGAGAGGAGTTTTGGGTCGAGGCCGTCAGGGGAGGCACCTTTAGAGGGGTTGATGGTGAGGAGGGCACTTGGGCATCGTTTGGGAATACAGTAGTGAAAGAGAAGGGAGGTGGGAGGGTGGTGGAGGGGCACACGGTAGAGGGTGGGAGGAGTGGGTAGGAGGAGGAATCAGTAGCTCAGTGCTGGGAGGGTATAATAGGAGTTAAATTCTGCAGCTCGGCCGATGGGTCAGACAGTAGTTAGCTATATACTTTTAAGTACTGGGTGGGGTGGGCAAGATGAGGGGGTAACTAGGGTGTGGACCACCTTCCAGAACTTTGAAGGGGAATTTATGTTGGTGATGAAGGCAGATTTGAAATATTCTGACTTGGCTAACCTTCTAGCCCTGGTGCAAGCGTTACAGAGCATGCGGTAGTTCGCAAGGTCACTAGGATGCTGTGTAGCTTTATGATGCTTCCAGGCTCTTTCTCTACTCTTGAGGCTGGCCAGAAGTTCAGGGGTTATCCAATATAAGTGGTTACCTCTGACTCTGGTTTGTTTGAGTGGGGCAAAGGCATTCCAGTTTAGAAGAAATATTTCTTTGAAGTAGGCAAGGGCCTTATCAACCGAGGGGAGGGAGGTTGGGGGGACCAGTCAGAAGTGGCAAGGTTACTCAGGTGAGGTTCAAGGTCAAGAGACTTGAAAGAGCGTAGTTGTATGGTTCTGTGTGGTGATTTAGTTCTGTGGACTTTCCTAACCATGAATGTTGGGTTATGGTCACTGAGGGCATTGGGGAGGATGCCAGAGGTGATGACTTGGTGGGGGTGGGAGATAAGGGCCCGGTCGAGTAGTGAGTGTTGCTGTGTCTTGTGGTTTGTGCAGGTGGGTTTGGAGATCAGTTGGGAGAGGTTTAGGACTGCGATTTAGTTTTTAGTTTTAGGTGACAACCAATTTATATTGAAGTCACCTAGGATGAATTATTCCCCAGAGCGAGCAAGGGAAGTGATAGTGATTAGGAGGTCTAACGCGATTGAAGGATGGACATTTGGGCAACAGTAAATACCAGCTACAAAGATTGGGAGAGTGAAGGGGAGGGTCACATGGATAGCTAGGGCATCATGGGTCTTAGGATTGGAGGATGAGTAGATGATGTAATATTGGATGGAGGCTAGGACATAAATGGCCACACTACCACCCCTGCCAGCACGGTCTTGCCTTAGCAGTGAATAGCCAGGAATCAAATCAAATCTTTGTTTATCCAGGCGATCACCATTGAGCAAGCTCATTTACAAGGTGGACCTGCTGTAGTCAAGTACAAGTATACATACATATGTACAGTAAAACACAGGCTACAAGGTGAGAATCAGGATACAAAACAATCATACAGCAAACATGTTAGGTGCAATATATACATTCCAATTGTTCACAGAGATCCTACATGAGAATCATAACATTTATGCAGTATTTACAACCTTCATGTACACAGAGTTGAGTTATCATGAGTATTATTGCCTACATGGAAGGATACAATTATTTTCATTTCAGCCCTCAGTAACTGATTATATGCTTAGGTGAAAGTCCCAGTTTACCGATGAGCCCACAGTGAGGACAATATCTCCTGCTTCAGAGGCGACTGGAGAGTAGAAAAAAGAGATGCCAAGGTGCTGAGGGCCAGAATGGCAGCTGGTTAGTGACTAGTTAAATGGGGAAAGACAGAGCTAGATTCATGGCTGAGTGTGATGGAACCAAAGGGGTAACCATATACAGGACTGCTAGTGACTGTGGAAACACTTACAGATTTCAGTGAATGCTTTATCATAAATAGTCCTGAAGAGGGCAATGCTGACCGGAGAACTAAGTCTCAGTGATCTTTGTATCTTATTCCAGAGTGTGGGCAGTGTGTGGCTTATGGCAGCCCTACCAAAATGGTTACTGATCCTGGGGATTTTCAAAGTAATTAATGAATGGCTTCGTAGATCGTAGTTACTCATTGGATTTAAGGGGAGACAGGCAGTGATGTATTCTGGGAGCTTGTTGGTGAGGGCTCTAAGTGTCCAGAGGGCTGCATTTCTACACGTCTGTATTGCAGGGAAGGCCACCCTACTGCTGAATATAGGGAGCAGTGATGTGTAGAGGACGGGAGGTTGGTTATGAATCTTAAGGCTCTATGATACAGAACATCCAGTTTTGCAAGGTATGAGATGGAGCATTGGCTATAGATAATGTCAGCGTAATCGATTAATGAGAGGAATGTAGACCGAACAAGCTGCCTTCTAGCATCTGTGGTCAGGAGGTGCTTAATTCTGAAAAAGAAGAGTGGAGACCGAGTGGTCAGGGATAGTGCTCTTTAGCCAAGTTTCTGAGATGATTAGAATGTCTGGTTTTAGAGTGCACACCATGGTCTGAATCTGGTCTATTTCTTGCAACAAGCTGTAGGCATTCAGATGTAGGATCTTTAAGCCCTTTGAGAGGGCTGAGAGAAGAGAGCAGGGGGAGGTAGTAGAGGAGGAAGCACCAGAGGAGCTAGGGGCAAAAGGGCCTGGGTTGGGGTGCATATCCCTGGCAGAGAGCAAGAGGAGAGTGAGTATGAGAAAGTGGAGCTTAGGGGATTTTGAAGGGGCTAGCAAGGAGGTTGGGAGTTTTGAGGAGAAGGGAGTGGATGAATGAGGAAAAAGAAGGTGGAGAACCACAGTGAAAGTGGACACCATTATCAAAGCCACATGAGAAATAGTGGTAGAGTGAGACCATATTTCAAATGGGGGGAGGGAATGATAGCATGGATGTGGGTAGGGGATTGGAGATAACTGATAGAGGTGGAGAGTTATTAGGACTAGATGAGTAGGGGGCTAGTGGAGGTGGTAAGGAGAGGGATAGAAGCAGAATAAGGGGGAGAGAGGAGAGAAGAGAAGGGGATGCATTGTTCATAAAGGCAGAAAAATTTATGAACAATAGGAACAGGAAGAATTTGTAAACGGAGTGCAGGGGGGCTGGTCAGATGAAGGGGGTCGCTGTAGTTAGGAAGGTATCTGAATGAACAACAGGCAGGGATCGCTTTAGATAAAGATTGTGTCCCTCTAGTGGCAATACAGTATAACTTGCTAAGAGCCGGTCAGGCACAGATTGAAAATAATTAAACTGGTCAGTGAACAGCCAAGGTGCTTGCATGGGCCAGTGTCCAAATGTCCCGCTTGAAGAAGGCATGCTAACCAGTGGCAGTCCAGCAGTTTCCCTGGGAAATTAGCCAGTGGGAAACAGAGGTTTGGATCCGAGTAGGCAAGAAGAGCAACAGCGGACATACCTGAATTTCTCTGTGGCGGGATGCTGAATACGGCCGATGGCGGCAAGGAGCGAGCCACGGCCGCTGGTCTGAAGGAGGGAGCCTGGTGAAGGGCAAGTTTCTGTGGAGGGAAAAGGGAAGGAATTAGAAACTTTAAATGGCTGGAGGATCGGCCACCGGTTAAGTGGTGGAAGGGACTAGTAAGTGAGAGAAGGGAGGTGGAGTTTGGAAACAAAAGGGAGCAGTAAATGGTTGTCTGTATCTAGGTGGCAGAACCATGAATAGCAAAAAGAAATGCAATTTTAGGTGAGATAGGGAGGAGGAGAGGGGAGAGATTAAGCAGAGTGCAAGGTAGTGAGTGAGGAGGGGTGGGAATTGGAGCTGTGGAGAAAAGATTTGAGAGGCTAGGGCAGAGGGAATGAAAGGAATACAATAGGCAAATTTTAGCACTTTTAGCAATATAGTCACAGAATACTGGCACACGAGCAGAAACTGTGCAGTATAAACCCACAGCAATTTAACACAGTAACCCACAAACAGTAATTAAAAAACAGTACCCTGCATAAAACACATTTACCCATAATAGTTTGGAAACTTGCACATTTTCCCATATAGTCTGGAAACATGCAGATCCAGATATAAGGAGGTTAAGCAGTACAGGGCAGGCTGGCTAGCCAGCTAAAAGGCGGTCAGGGCACAGACTGAAAGTAGCAAAAACTGGTCCATGAACAGCCAAGGTGC
Source organism: Neoceratodus forsteri (assembly GCA_016271365.2). Classification (NCBI taxonomy): domain Eukaryota; kingdom Metazoa; phylum Chordata; order Ceratodontiformes; family Ceratodontidae; genus Neoceratodus; species Neoceratodus forsteri. Next base: position 659,721,356 of record CM028138.1, read on the forward strand.
TTGCAAGGGCCAGCGTCCAAATGTCCCGCTTGAGGAAGGCACACTAACCAGTGGCAGTGCAGCAGTTTCCAGGGGAGATTAGCCAGTGGGAAGCAGGGCTGTGGATCCGAGTAAGCAAGAAGAGTAACAGCGGGCATACCTGATCTTCTCTGTGGCAGGAGGCTGAGTACGACAGATGGCTCCAAGGAGCGAACCACAGCCGCAGGTCTGGAGGAGGGAGCCCAGTCAAGGGCAACCCTCCCTCCTTCAGAGTCTTCTTTGCACTGAACCCATGCTCACGAAGGTGGTGCTGTGGTAGTGTTGTAGCAGAGAATACAGCCTCCCTCTTTCATAGTCTCTGCTGCATTGTACCTGTGGTCACCAAGGTGGCACTGTGGTAGTGTTGTAACAGAATACAGCCCTCCCACCTTCAGAGTCTCCATTCCACTGCACTCGTGGTCACCAAGGTGGCACTGTGATAGTGTTGTAACAGAATACAGCCCTCCCACCTTCAGAGTCTCCGTGCCACTGCACTCGTGGTCACCAAGGTGGCACTGTGGTAGTGTTGTAACAGAATACAGCCCTCCCACCTTCAGAGTCTCCGTTCCACTGCACTCGTGGTCACCAAGGTGGCACTGTGGTAGTGTTGTAACAGAATACAGCCCTCCCACCTTCAGAGTCTCCGTTCCACTGCACTCGTGGTCACCAAGGTGGCACTGTGGTAGTGTTGTAACAAAGAATACAGGCCTCCCACCTTCAGAGTCTCTGTTCCACTGCACCCGAGGTCACCAAGGTGGTGCAGTGGTAGTGTTGTAACAGAATACAGCCCTTCCATCTTCAGAGTGTCCGTTCCACTGCACTCGTGGTCACCAAGGTGGCACTGTGGTAGTGTTGTAACAGAGAGTACAGCCCTCCCTCCTTCAGAGTCTCCTCTGCACTGCACCCGCGGTCACCAAGGTGGTGCAGTGGTAGTGTTGTAACAGAGAATACAGCCCTCCCACCTTCAGATTCTCCGTTCCACTGCACCCGCGGTCACCAAGGTGGCGCTGTGGTAGTGTTGTAACAGAATACAGCCCTCCCAACTTCAGAGTCTCCGTTCCACTGCACTCATGGTCACCATGGTGGCACTGTGGTAGTGTTGTAACAGAATACAGCCCTCCCTCCTTCAGAATCTCCTCTGCACTGCACCCACAGTCACCAAGGTGGCGCTGTGGTAGTGTTGTAACAGGGAATACAACCCTCCCGCCTTCAGAGTCTCCTCTGCACTGCACCCGCGGTCACCAAGGTGGCACTGTGGTAGTGTTGTAACAGTGAATACAGCCCGCTTTCCTTCAGAGACTCCATTTCACTGCACCTGTGGTCACCAAGGTGGCACTGTGGTAGCGTTGTAACAGTGAATACAGCCCTCCCTCCTTCAGAGTCTCCACTGCACTGCACCCATGGTCACCAAGGTCATGCTGTGGTGATGTTATAGTAGTGAATACAGTCCTCCCTCTTTTTTTTTTTTAATTTCCTGTTTATGAACAGAAGCACAGTGGATATAAATAATATACGCATGTACAGTCCATTAATAATTCAACAAGTCGCCTGGCCCGGTGGCGCTGAGGGTTGAGGCACTGGACAGCACACCTTGCGCTACACCAGCGACCCGGGTTCAGGAGCGAGCTCAGGTGCCGGGGGTCGGCAGGGGAGGGTTGAAGATCGAGTGCCCTTGTGGTGCTCTCTCCCGAGATGGAGGGGGATGGCCCTGTGCCAGCAGCCCCCGGTGGAGACTGGGGGGCACCGCAGCATGCCAGGCAGCACTATCAGTGTGGCAGACGCAGGCAGGGTTGCCGTGTGCCAGTGCATCTGGGCGTGCGCCACGCATGGGGAGGGAGAACAAAGGAAAAACCCAGTCTTTGGGGTAGGCAACGGCACCAGCCCCCCATGCCCACAGCCAGGTCCATCCTGTCTGGCCTCTCCTGTTCCTCCGCCCAGGAACCCGTGCCCGCAGCTGGAGTCTGTGTAAGTAAGTGTGCCCAGAGAGGAGGGGCGGCCCCACCCTAGAGGGGTTAAGCTGGGAGTGCTAACTGAGAGGTGAGGAGAGAGGAGGCTCAGACAGGCGGACTTCGGGCTGGACAGGATCTGGCTGGATGCCCGAGAGAGGCTTCTCGGACCGTGAACAGGAGGGAAAAAGAGTTGTATATAAAAAAAAAAAAAATTAATAATTCAACAAGTAACACATTTCAGTTTGGTTGTGAGTTACATGCACAGGTAAAAGTCAGTTGATCCATACCGTAAATAATGGGTACCCAAAACATTACTGTAGGACTTCTGGTTCCGCCATGGACCTGAACACAGAGTAATCACAGAGCTCCTGACCTTCCCTGACTGTAAAACTTTTAAACCTACTATTCCCTAACTCTAAACAACAGAAAAGACAGCAGAAATGGTAGGAAACGGCCTCAAAACTAGAAGCGGCACAAAATCTGCAAAGAAAAATATATTAGAGGAGCAGATGAAGATGAATCGGACTACGGCCTACAGCACCAGGAACGTAGCGTGTCCCCGGCAAGCGTCAGAGAGTCTGATACAGATACAGATACAGATGGGGAGATGGAACATCTATCCCAGAGTAGATTTGAAATCCTCCTTAAAGAGATAAAAAGTTCTAGAACCGAGAACAGAAGAGAGCTTAAAAACCTGTCGGATAAACTCACCAACTTGGAAAAAAGAATTGACCAGGTAGAGGAACGAGTCAGAACCAAAGAGGACCAGACGCATCAACTGGGAGGTGCACTTGAGGTGGTGTTACAACAGGCAGCTGCACTGTATGCTAAGACTCTTGACCTCGAAAGCCGCTCGACAAGCGATAACCCACGGATCTACAGGTTAGCGGAGGGAGCGGAGACTCACCTGATGTCAGACTTTATAGAAAACCTTCTCCAGGATATCCTGGATTTACCAGCGGGATACAGTTTAGCTGTGGAGAGGGCCCATCATTTCCTTACTAAAAAACCCACTGACCCAACAGCTCGCCCTGGGTCCATCATAATTAAATGTGCAAATTACAAAGTGAAAGAAGATCTTTTGCGCAGGGCCTGGTCTAAAAACTTAAAATACTTGACCCAAACTGATGGACCATGATCCCCCCCCAAATATACAGGTAGCCAGACACGCAATATGCTCCACTAATACGTATCCTCGGAGAATAGAACATTAAGTTGCAAACCCCTTTTCCTGCTCGACTGAGAGTCCTTTGTGGGGGGGGGGCTCTGTGGTCTATGACTCTGCACAGGAGGCCATACAAGACTTTTTAAAGAGGGGTCTTCAGGCCTCAGGACTGCCGGCTGAACGTTTTACCAGCAAACAACTGTTTCACCCAGGCTGGCAGTTAGTCCTGAACAAGCGGAAAGGAGGCTGCAAGACGAGTCGTGATGCTGCTGAAGCAGGCAACGAAAACATCAGGAGACTCAAGGGGTACATCAACTACCTGAAAGTGAGTACAAACGAAACTGATGTATATTGAAGCCTTGGTCTTAAGCAGAAGCATTGGCCAAATGGATATAATTGTAGCTCGTCATCTTGGATTGACTTAAAAAGAAACGTACTCCTGGAGGTTTTATACAGTGGGTTATTTGGTTCCGAATTTTACTACCATCAAGGAACTGCTCTGGGGAATATACCCTGTATGGAATGTACAGCCTATCACACATTTAATGCAGGACACAGCCTGATTTAAAGGCGGACTCATGGATTTAAAGCAGAAAGAGGAGCAAAAATACATTTAGGAGTGTGATGTGTCTCTCTTTTTTTTGTTTTGTTTCTCTTTTCTAAAAATCAAACGCAAGACTTGGCTTTCTTTATAGGGTAATGCATAATCCCAGGGGATGGTGGGAACCTAATATTTTCTGTTCAAAATATCAAAGAGGGGGAAGGGAGATAAAAGGAAGGAGTAGAAAAAGTGAACAGCCTGTGAGAAGTGTCTGTGACAGACTTGCTGATACGAGCCGAGGGAGTTTCATCGGATAGCTCAGGGGAGGGTCCCTCTTAGGAGGGAGATAATACCACCATACCCCTTCAAACAACTTGAAGTCTTGCTGTATTCTGACAAGTGCAGTTAGCCCCAGCCTTTAAACTGCCCTGGAGAACAAATGGTTAACTTTCTATGCAGGGCATAGAATGCTGAGCTCAAGCTCGATTGATGTCTCTATCTGTTTCCCTTTGAAAGCTAACCGTTAGATTTTACTCCGCCTCACTGAACAGTCGCTCCGGAGATTTCTCCTGCAGCTCGGTTCGAAAGTCGGTTGAAGTGTCGGTTTTCTGTCGGTTTTTAACCGAAAAATTATTCCGCATAGTCGGTTCGGTCTCTGTCTGTGGTACCGTGAGTACTAGATAGGTTTTGTTCTGTTTTTCTGTGTGGAACTTGTAAAAGTGTGGATCGGTTCGGCTGAACCGATCATTTGTTGATACTTGTGTTTAAACTTAGAGTGTGGTTACCGGTCCTTATCGGTTCTAAAAAACATTTTTGCTACGCTTTCAAGATCTCGCGAATACCGGCCAGGAACCGAGCTAAGGAGGTCTTGCCTGGCGTGTTGCTGAAAAAGGTAGTTTGGTTAGGAAGGGTCATGTCTGATAAACCCAAGAAAAAAACTGGGCCCACTGGCTTCCAACACTGCAGTGAGTGTGCGGAGGTCTTTGCTAAGGCCGATCCCCACACCACCTGTGTTTATTGTCTGGGGTTTGAACACCTCGATTCAGACTGCCAAATTTGCAAAAATTTTCCCAAATCTACCCTTGAAAAGAGATTAGGTAGACTGATGGAAAAGGAGGCCGAGGAGTCTGCTGACCCGGATGGCCAGCCCGGTTCGGTTCCTACCAAACCAGAAGGAGTGCCCTCTGACCAGGGCGATACTTCTTCAGGCAAAAGGAGAGCCGATCCCAGGGGTCGGTTCCGCAAAAGAAAACGAGAGAAAATCATCCGTTCCGATCCAGAAGTCCATGTTCCGACCGCCAAGAAATAGCCAGAGCGATTCGGATTGTGGAATCACTGCCTGTTCCGACCGATCCGCACCTTTGCCAGGGCTCGGTTCGGTCGGTTCCCCCAGTTCACGATTATACCCCTGAAGAATTTTATGAACCGGAGTTTGAGGAGGAAGGGGAGTTTGAGGATGACAATGGTGATGGTGAAAGTCTGGATGTGCCTTTGGAACCGGACATCTCCCCAGACAGACCTTCAGGTGTTTCCCCTCCTAGGCTTTCTGAGTCCCCTTCCCACTTTGTGTTCTACAGAAAGGTGGCTGAGACCCTCCAGCATCCTGTGGAGGATCAGGAGGAGACTGATTATGTAGAAATGATGGATATCCCAGAGTCCAGGAGACTGTCTATTCCCCTCCACAAATCTTTTAAGAAACAGACACAAAAAATTCTGAAGTCTCCCAATTCCATACCTCCTGTGGATAGAAGAATGGACAAGAAGTATACACTATCAGGCTCAGATACGGAGTTTCAAACAACATGAAGTCTTGCTATATTATGACAATTGCAGTTTGTCCCACCATTAGAACTGCTCCGGAGGTGAAAGAGTTAACTCCATTCTAAGAATGGAACTTAGAACTCGAGCTCTATTAGAGAAGCTCTGTCTGGGTTATTTCAAACCCAAACTGTCAGATTCTTTACTTCGCCTCACTGAACAGTCGCTCCGGAGATTTCTCCTACTGTCGTTCATTCTCGGTTTAAACAGTATTTTCGGGTTAAATTCAACCGCGTAGTATTATTGTTTTAACCGCAAACCGATCGGGTTCAAGCTCTGTCTGTGGTATTGTAAGTAATAGACAGGTTTTATTTCTGTGTGGAACTTGTAATGTTTATCGGTTCGGTTCGAACCGATCAGGTTGTTTAAAACTTTAAAGAGTAAGCATTTTGAAGCTTTTAGAGTGCGGTTCCCGGTTCTTATCGGTTCTAAAAAAAACGGATTTCATTACGGTTTTTTCCTCGACCCGTGACACGGTTGGGAACCGATAAGGGTGTCTTGCCTGGCACTGCCGTTAAAAGGGCAAGTTTCTTGGTTAGGCTGGCATCATGTCTGAGAAACCCAAAAAGAAAAACCGGGCCCACTGGGTTTCAACACTGTAGTGTCTGTGGGGAAGCCTTTGCCAAGGCTGACCCACACAATACATGTGTTTATTGTCTGGGGTTGACCACCTCAATTCAGACTGCCAGATTTGTAAAAATTTCCCTGCAGCCACCCTGGATAAGAGAGTGGGCAGGCTCAGGGAACAAGAGGCCAAAAAGTCCGCAGACCCGGATGGCCAGCCCGGTTCGGTGCCAACCGAACCAGAGGGAGTGCCCTCTGACCAGGGCTAGACTTCCTCGGGCAAACGTAAAGCTGGCTCTGAGGAGCCAGTTCCAGCAAAGAAAACTAAAAAATCAGCAGGTATGGAGTCCAAAATTTCTTCTCCAACTGCTGCAGAAATAGCAAAAGCTATACAAATTGTACAGTCACATTCTCCGGTTCCGTCCGAACCGCCACTGTCTGGTAAAAGGTCGGTTCGGCCGGTTCCACCGGGTTCAAGAATATGTTATTGGAGATTTTTATGAACCAGAGGAGGGGAGGAGGATTATGATCAGTGTGAATGTGACTTTGAGAGTCTGGATGTGCCCATTGAACCGGCATCTCCCCAGACAGACCCTTAGAATCTCCCTATGCTTTCTGAGTCCCTCTCATTTTCTGTTTTATAAAAGGTTGTTGAATCCTCCAGCTCTCATTGGAGGAAGCTGTGGATGAGCAAGAGGAACCTGATTTTGTAGAAATGATGGATATTCAGAGTTTAGGAGATTGTCTATTCCCTGCATAATTCATTTAGGAAACAAACAATAACAATTTTAAAGCTCCTAATTCTGTGCCTCCTGTGGACAAAAGATGGACAGGAGGTACACTCTGTCAGGTCCTGATACAGAATTCCTTTCACAGCAATGTAGTCATGTTTCAGGCTGCAGCCTGTGATAAAGCTAATATTCCTTGGCTTCACATCCTCCTGACAAGGATTCCAGGAAGATTGATGCCATGGCTAAAAAAAAAAAAAATACATGGCAGCCCTTGGGACTCAGGCAAGCAAATTACATGGCTTATGTAGCAAGGTATCAAAATCTAGATGGGACACTGTCATGGTTTTGGCCAAACAGGCCTCTGGCCAGCTTGCTAAGGAGCTGATCAGGTGGCTGCTGATGGCATTGAGGCATCCAAGGTGCAGTTCCATGCTGCTGTGGATTTTAATGATGTATCCTCTAGAGTCATGGCTACATCTGTAGCTTTTCGTAGGTTGGCCTGGCTCAGGTGTACTAGCTTGTCACAGGATACCCAGACTAAGGCTATGGATTTTCCTGTGTAGGAATTCTCTGTTTGGGGAGCAGACAGAGAATTATATGAAGAAATGGATGAATATAGGACTACCTATAAGAGTGATCCAGGCCAAGGAGCGGCAAGCCACTCCTCAGAGGCAGGCTCCAGGGTAGGGTAGGCCTTTCACAGGCCTTTACCAAACCCAGGCCTCCCTGCTTATGTTCAGAGGGGTTCTTCAGAGGAGAGGCAGACGGGTGTGAGCAGGCCTGCTCCCCACCCCTCAGCCTAAAGCACCTGCCAAACAGGCACCCTGATGGAGTGCCCAGGGCCGATTCTCCTTTCCTGTAGGGGCAGGCTGGCTTACTTGCTCAGAACTGGGAGTCTCTAACTTCAGACAAGTGGGTCCTGGAAGTAGTAAGTCAGGGTCTGGTTCTCAGCTTCAAAACATTTCCAAGGATGAGAATCAGATCTTTCCCACCTGCAAACCCTTTAGAGACCTTTCTTTAGAAACAGAAGTCTCATCCTCCTGGCTCTCAGAGCTGTAGAAAGGGTTTCTCCCTACATCAGGGCAAGGGTCTGTACCCAGATATTTCTTACCCCAAAAAGACAGGAGAATGGCGGCCCATTTTAGACCTGAGATATCTGAACAAGCACCTTTTGAAACCAAAGTTCAAAATGGTAACTCTGGCAATGATTTTTCCCTCTCTAAGACCAGGGGACTGGCTAGCCTCCTGGACCTCAAGGATGCCTATTTTCACGTCCTAATCAGAAGCTCCCACCGAAATTACCTCAGATTCGAACTGCCCTCAGGTCACTACCAGTTCAGAGCAATGCCCTTCGGCTTCACCTCTGCCCTAAGGGTATTCACAAATGTCTGGCAGTAGCAGTTGCTCATTTAAGAAGGCAAAGGATTGCTGTCTTCCTTACCTGGACGGTTGGCTCATTGTAGGCCAGTCCCCAGAACAGGTCAAATCTCACCTGCAAGTACTCCAGCAGCTGCTCACCTCTCTGGGCTTCTTGCTCAATCTTCCAAAGTCAGTTCTGGAACCTGTTCAGGTGCTCACCTTCATAGGTGCAGAATTGGACACAAAGCAGGCCAGAGCCTTCCTACCCTTAGAGAGGGTAAGGAACCTGGTGGCCCTGGCCTCCTCCTATCTCTGCAGGTCTCTCGACCAGCAAGACACTTCTTGCAGCTCCTGGGGCACATGGCTGCGTCCACAGCTGTAGTGCAAGGAGCAAGATTTCAGATGAGGGACATTCAGTTTCACTTGAGAGCCTTTTGGTCTCAGAGAAGAGACCCCCTTTCCAAGTTGGTCCCAGTGACTCGAACCCTGATCCAGGCCCTCCAGTGGTGGCAGGATCAGAGCAATTTAAGACTGGGGGTCCCTTTCATTCCTCTGTCTCACTCCTGACCCTCACTACGGATGCATCCCTCCTGGGGTGGGGGCCCACATGGGCTCACTTCTCCACTCAGGGAGTGGTTCCCTCAGGAATCTCTGCCCCACATCAATTTGCTGGAGCTCAGAGCTGTCTTTCTAGCACTTCAAGCAGTTTTCATGCCTGTTCAGAACAAAGTGGCATGTCAGAACAGACAACACCACAACAATGTGGTACATCAAGCAAGGGGCACCCGGTCTTCGGCCTTGTGCACTGAGGCAATGAAGTTTTGGTCTCTGGCCTATTCCTGAACACCTTCATAGCAGTTCACCTTCCAGGAAGGACAATGTCCTGGCAGATGCTCTCAGCAGGATTTCCCAGGCCATCACGAATGGTCTCTGGATCCTCAAATACTGGGGATAGTTTTTGCCAGATGGGGCACCCTCAGATAGATCTTTTGCAGCCCCAGACAATCACCGACTTCCACTGTTCTGTTGCAGGCCCCAGTGTTGGGCTCAGTCCCCCTGGATGCCTTTCTCCTAGATTGGGAAGGGAAGTTTCTTTATGCCTTCCCCTTCCCTCTCCTATTCAAGGTGCTAGTCAAAATCAGATCCCAGCCTTGCAGGGTGATTCTGATTGCCCCAGATTGGGCCAGGCAGCCCTAGTACCCACTCCTTCTGTCCCTAGCAGTCCATCTTCCCCTGTGTCTCCCCAGGAATCACAACCTGTTAACCTGTGCCCAGAGGAGAGTTTGGTATCTGAACCTCAAATCCCTCAACCTCAAGGCCCGGCTCTTGAGTTAGAATTTGCTGACCTACACCTTTCTCAAGGTGTTCTTGGAATCCTAAAGGCTTCTAGGAAGCCTTCCACTAGGGCTACTTATAATTCTAAATGGAAAAGATTTTCCATCTGGTGTTCTGGGAAACATATTTCCCCGGAATCTGCTGATTTGCCCATTGTTTTGGACTATATGGTCTATCTTAATTCTTATGCCTGAGACCAGCTACCTGAAAGTACATTTGGCAGCTGTCTCTGTTTTTGTTTCAGCAGAAAGCCCTCCTCTCTTCCGCTCACCCTGTATTTTCCAAGTTTTTTAAAGGATTACTTCATACTAATCCACCTTTAGGGATCCGCCCTGCCTGGGATCTTAATGTTTGCATTGTCAGTTAATGCAACCCTTTGAACCTCTGTCTTCTGCAGAGCTTTAAGTACTTAACTTGAAAACTGTTTTTCCTAGTGGCTATCACTTCTGCCAGGCGCATAAGTGAGTTATGCCTAGTCAGTAGAAACTGACTTTATTTCTTTCCACAGGGATAAGGTAGTCCTCAGGACTAACAGGAAGTTTTGCCTAAGGTGGTTTCAGATTTCCATCTTAATCAATCTATCTCCTTCCAGTGTTTTTCACTGAACATTCTTCCGCATGCGAGAGGAGATTGCACAGTTTAGATGTTAAGAGGGCCCTAGTTACTATATAGAACGTACTAAGGGTCACAGGTTCAATCCTCCAACTTTTCTCACTTATGGTGAGGTCGGAAAGGGAGACCTGCCACTAAGAGATCAATTGCCAGGTGGATTGTCTCTTGTATCCAATTTGTTATCAAAACGGGGAAGGTTCCCTTCAGGCCTGAGGGCTCACTTCACCAGAGGTACAGCTGTATCTATAGCTGCTGCTAGAGACATACCTATTTTAGAAATATGTCAAGCAGTTACCTGGAAAACGAGCACACTTTCACCAGCATTACCCTGGATGTCCAGGCCAGGAGAGATGCTCGGTTTGGCACAGCTGTGCTCAGAGCCTATTCCCTAAGTAGGTTCTGTCCTCCTCCATGGAGGTACTGCTGTGTATTCTGTATTGTCATAATATAGCAAGACTTGATGTTGTTTGAAGAAAAATTACTCACCTTAGTAATGTTGTTTCTTCTAATGGAGTCTTGCTATATTATGACCTCCCCCAGCCTGCCCCTCTCAGAACTTCTACTAGGTGGGTAGTCTAGTGTGGGTACTAGTTATGCCTATTTGTATTTTTCCACCCTTCTGGGGTTTTGGGGTGGTGTTTTATTTTATTCTTACATTACTCATATTATTATATTATACTATTACTTTTGGTCCCTGACTTGAGTCTTTGTGTTGGGACCAGCATTGGTGTTAATATTTAGGTAGCCAGTTGGCTAGTGTAGGTTACAGCTGCCACACAGACCTTAGTGAGTTTTTGCTCGAAAAGATCTGACAGTTTGGGTTTGAAATAACCCAGACAGAGCTTCTCTAATAGAGCTCGAGTTCTAAGTTCCATTCTTAGAATGGAGTTAACTCTTTCACCTCCGGAGCAGTTCTAATGGTGGGACAAATTGCAATTGTCATAGTATAGCAAGACTCCATTAGAAGAAACAGCATTACTAAGGTGAGTAATTTTTTCTTTTGTATCAGCAATGCAGCCATGTTGGGGTTGTGCAGGCTGCTGCCTGTGACAAGGCAAACATTCCCTTGGCTTCACATCCCCCAGACAAAGACTCCAGGAAGATTGATGCCATGGCAAAAAAGCAGTACATGGCATCTTCCTTGGGACTCAGGCGAATTATATGGCCTATACAGCCAGGTACCAGAAGTCCAGGTGGGACCCTGTACTGGCACGGGATAAACAGGCCTCCCCCCAGCTAGCCAAGGAGCTGGAGGAGGTGGCTGCAGTTGGGACTGAGGCATCAAAAGTTCAGTTTCATGCTGCTGTAGACTCCAATGATGTGTCATCAAGAGTCATGGCTACATCTGTGGCTCTTCGGAGAATGGCTTGGCTCAGATGTACTAGCCTCTCGCAGGATACCCAGGCTAAGGCCATGGATTTTCCTGTAGTGGGTAATTCCCTTTTTGGGGAGCAGACAGAGAATTACATGAGGAAAATGGACGGGTACAGGACCACCTCAAGGAGTGCTCAGGTCAAGGAGAGGCAGGCAACTCCTCAAGGCAGCATTCTAGGGGCGGGGCAGGCCTTTTCATAGGCCTTTTTACCAAGCACAGGCCTCTTCTCCCTTTTCACAGAGGGGGTTCTTCAGAGGGAGAGGCAGAAGGGGGATGAGCAGGGCTGCATCCACTCCTCAGCCTAAGGCCCCTGCCAAGTAGATACCCTGATGGGCCTGCCTGGGTCGACTCTCCTATTCCAGTAGGGGGCAGGCTGGCTCACTTTGTCCAGGACTGGATGTCTATTACATCAGACAAATGAGTCCTGGAAGTTGTGAGCCAGGGACTGGTTCTCAGCTTCAAGAAATTTCCAGAGATGAGAGCCAGGTCTTTTCCACCTGCAAGTCGCTCCGAAACCCTCGCCCTAGAGGCAGAGGTTTCATCTCTGCTGGCCTTAAGAGCCATAGAGAGAGTACCTACCCTACACTACACTGGGGCAAAGGTCTGTACTCCAGCTACTTCCTTACCCCAAAAAAGACAGGGGAGTGGTGACCCATCCTAGACCTAAGATACTTAAACAAACATCTTTTAAAACCAAAGTTCAAGATGGTAACTCTGGGAATAATCTTTCCCTCCCTAAGGCCAGGAGACTGGCTAGCCTCCCTGGACCTCAGAGATGCCTACTTTCACATTCCCATCAGGTGCTCCCACAGAAAGTACCTCAGGTTCGAGTTGCCCTCAGGCCACTATCAGTTCAGAGCAATGCCCTTTGGCCTAACTTCAGCCCCAAGGGTTTTCATAAAGTGCCTGGCAGTAGTAGTTGCTTTTCTAAGACGGCAAAAGATCTCCATCTTTCCATATCTGGACGACTGGCTAATAGTGGGCCAGTCTCCAGACCAAGTCAAGTCACACCTGCAAGTGACTCAGCAAGTACTCACTTCTCTAGGATTCCTTCTCAGTCTTCCCAAGTCGGTTCTCGAACCAGTCCAGCTTCTTGCCTTTATAGGGGCAGAACTGGATACAGTCAAAACAAGAGCCTTTCTTCCTCTGGAAAGGGCAAGGGCTCTTGTAGATCTAGTCTCTTCTTTCAGCCTTCAAGTATCTCGACCAGCAAGGCATTTCCTCCAGCTCTTGGGCCACATGGCAGCTGCAACAGCAGTGGTCCAAAGGGCAAGATTCCAGATGAGGGATATTCAGTTCCATCTGAGGGCTTTTTGGTCTCAGATGAAGGATTCCCTTACCAAACTGATCCCAGTGACCCTGACCCTGATCCAAGCCCTTCACTGGTGGCAGGATCAGGACAATTTAAGACAAGGGGTCCCATTTGTCACTCAGTCTCATTCAGTGGTCCTTACCACGGATGCTTCCCTCTTGGGCTGGGGAGCCCATCTGGGGGCCCTCACTGCCCAGGGACTGTGGTCCCCCCAGAAATCCCTTCTCCATATCAATCTACTAGAACTCAGGGCAGTTTTTCTGTCCCTGAAAGTCTTTTCTCAATCAGTGCAGAACAAGGTGGTTCAGGTCAGAACAGACAACACCACCACCATGTGGTACATCAACAAACGGGGAGGCACTTGGTCCACGGCCTTGTGCACAGAAGCCATGAAATTGTGGTCCCTGGCTTATTCCCTGCAAACCTCTCTGATAGCAGTTCACCTTCCAGGGAAGGACAATGTGCCAGCAGATGCACTGAGCAGGATTTCCCAGGGCCATCACAAATGGTCCCTGGACCCTTGGGTTTTGAAGGTGATTTTTTTCAAGGTGGGGCACTCCAGAGATGGACCTCTTTGCAGCACCAGACAATCACCAACTTCCTCTTTTTTGTTGCAGACCCCCAGTCTTGGGCTCAGTCCCCCTGGATGCTCTGATTCTGAACTGGGAAGGGAGGTTTCTGTATGCTTTCCCTCCCTTCCCACTTCTGTTCAAAGTTTTAGTCAAGATAAGGTCACAACCTTGCAAAGTGATTCTGATTGCTCCAGATTGGGCCAGACAGCCCTGGTACTCTCTGTTGTTGTCCCTAGCAGTCCATCTTCCCCTGTCTCTTCCCAGGAATTACAACCTGTTAACCTCCTCTCGGGAGAATTTGGTATCCCTATCTTCAGTCTCTCCATCTCAAGGCATGGCTCTTGAGGAGTTAGAGTTTGCAGATTTGCATCTATCTCAGGTGGTTCTGGATATTCTCAAAGCTTCTCAAAAGCCCTCCACCAGAAAGACTTGCAACTCCAAATGAAAGAGAGTCAGCATTTGGTGTTCCAAGAAGCATATTTCCCCAGATACTGCTGAATTGCCAACGGTTCTGGAGTATATGGTCCATCTTAATGGCCTAGGCCTCAGGCCAGCTACTCTCAAGGTACACTTGTCAGCTGTTTCTGCTTTTCTGTCAGTGGGGAAGTCTTCCTCACTATCTTCTCACACTGTGTTTTGTAAATTTTTTAAAAGATTGCTTCACACCAATCCTCCCTTTAGAGACCCTGCCCCTGCCTGGGATTTGAATGTTTGCATTGCTCAACTGATGCAACCTCCTTTTGAGCCTATGTCCTCAGCAGAGCTTAAGTACTTGACTTGGAAAACTGTGTTCTTGGTAGCCATTACCTCTGCCAGGCGTATCAGTGAGTTGCAAGCCCTGTCAGTGGAACCTGACTTTATCTCCTTTCACAGGAATAAAGTTGGTCCTTAGAACCAATAGAAGGTTCTTGCTCAAAGTGGTTTCAGACTTTCATTTGAATCAGTCTGTGTCTCTTCCTGTCTTCGTCACTGACCATTCTTCCTCAGGAGAGAGAGGAGGCTACACAGTTTGGATGTTAAAAGAGCCCTTAGCTACTGCTTAAAGCGTACCAAGGGTCACAGGTTTGACTCCCTCCAGTTGTTTCTCACCTATGGAGAAGTGGGAAAGGGCAAACCTGCCACTAAGAGAACTATTGCCAGGTGGATTGTGTCTTGTATACAATTCTGCTATGAAAAGCTGGGAAAGATTCCACCCTCAGGCCTGAGGGCTCACTCTACAAGAGGTACAGCTGCTTCCCTGGCTGCTGCCAGGGATATCCCTCTTTTAGAAATTTGCCAAGCAGCCACCTGGAAAACAGTCCATACCTTTACCAAGCATTACTCTCTGGATATCCAGGCTAGGAGTGATGCTTGGTTTGGCACAGCAGTATTTCAGAGCCTATTCCCAAAGTAGGTTCTGTCCCTCCTCCATGGAGGTACTACTTGGTAGTCTGCACTTGCCAGAATACAGCAAGACTTCAAGTTGTTTGAAGAAAAAATTACTCACCTTAGTAATTATGTTTCTTCTATTGGAGTCTTGCTGTATTCTGACCTCCCTCCCTGCCTCCCCTCTCAGAACCTGGTTTTGGGAAGTGGGTGGGCAGGTGCAGTGTTGCACCTCAGGGGTGCTCCTTTTTACACCCTTATCTTTTTGTTGGGGTGTTGTTTGATTATTATTCTTGTTGGGTTTGGTTTTTGGGTTTCCTGACTTGAGTCTTCCTTTGGGAATCCAAAACCTTTTGTTGCCAGTTGGCTATTAAAAACCTTTACAATTTCCACATGGAATAACTATTAGAGTTTTGCTCATAAGAATCTAACGGTTAGCTTTCAAAGGGAAACAGATAAAGACATTAACTGAGCTCGAGCTCAGCATTCTATGCCCTGCATAGAAAGTTAACCATTTGTTCTCCAAGGCAGTTTAAAGGCTGGGGCTAACTGCACTTGTCAGAATACAGCACGACTCCGATAGAAGAAACATAATTACTAATGTGAGTAATTTTTTCTTCTCGGCATGCCCCTGGTAAAGGGAAGGGTGCGGAGAACAGAAACCCAAACACATGGGTTTCCTACCTTGGAAGTGGCTACTTCTGATTGGTTATACAGCCCAGCTGGCTAGTTCACTGTTGCATGCTTTGAAATTTTTCAATAGTTGTTTATGTTACTTTGTACTGTGCTACCACGCTGCCTTCAGATGTCAGGGGAAACCATATTGGGGAACAAAGGGGAACACTGACTGATAATGCAAAACCACAAAATTCCCCATTTATATATGGATAGTAAAGACACGTTAATATGCTCCTATTACAGTGTGTACATGGGCTTACTAGCCCTATTAAGAGAAGTAAGATTTTGAGTTATCTGAAAAAAAAAAACAGTGGACTTCTTTTTCCTGCAGGAAATGCACTTGCCACGTACGGAACATGAGAAGCTAAGTAAAATGGGGTTCAGTGAAGCAGTTACCTCCTCATACAAAAAAGGCAGGAGAAGGAGAGAGTGGTCTTACTGTCGAAAGGGGTACAGTTTTAGGTGGAAGGTAGACTTTCTGATAAGGAGGGCAGATATGCCCTGCTGAAGGGGATGTATGAGGGCACAAGGTTATGCTTGCCTCGGTGTATTTCCCCCTGGGATCTGCATACCTTGATTATAGGGCATTCCTGATTAAGCTGCAAGATTGGAGGGAGGGTACATTAATTTGTGGGAGGGGGGGGATTTCAATTTAACGTTCAATCCCAATTTGGACACCACATCGAGCATTCAGAGGGGGAAGCGTGAAGTAGCTAAACAAGTAGCTAAACTTGGGTTCACCACAACATAACCAGATAGACCGTCTTAGGGTAGCTGGTTCATTCCACTGGGGTGTCAAACAGATGAGGCACACTGATGAGTCCTGGTAGGACAAAACACGTGTATGTGTCTTCTGTTAGCACCCTTTGCAGACTGTGTGAGAGGCCTGTCGGCACCATGCATTTCTGCTTAAAGTTGAATCAGCATAATATGCTGTGGTGATTTGCATATACAGCCCATGGTGCTTTGCATTAAGGGGGTATGTGTGATTTTGTATTTCTTTGAAACTTTGCTTCCCGGCTAGTGCCCTTTTGGGTAACCATTGCTTCAGTGCTTGTGCGCTGAGGTTCTTTGTCTTTTAGCTTGTTTTTTGGTTTTATTGGGCTCACCACAACATAACCCAGATAGACAGTCTTAGGGTAGCTGGTTCATTCCACTGAGGTGTCACACAGATGAGGCACACTGATGAGTCCTGGTAGGACAAAACATGTGTATGTGTCTTCTGTTAGCATCCTTTGCAGACTGTGTGAGAGACTTTTTAATATCCTGCAAGTCTGCTTAAAGTTGAACCAGCATAATATACTGTGGTGATTTCCATATACAGCCCCTGGTGCTTTGCATTAAGGGGGTTTGAGTGATTTTGTATTTCTTTGAAACTTGGCTTCCCAGCCAGTGCCCTTTGGGGTAACCATTGCCTCAGTGCTTGTGCGTGGAGGTTCTTTGTCTGCAGACCGAGTTGGGAATATAGATGTATGACAACAACTTAACGCGGGTAGAAGGGATTACACATATTTTTCAACCCTGCATAGGACATACTCAAGGCTGGACTAATTCTTCTTACACAAAGAGGACTTTAACAAAGTATCGGATGCTTGGATTGGTGACAGGATCCTTTCGGACCATGCTCCCGATCTTTCTTAAATTAGGCCTTGGGGAAATTCGAAAAAACACACTGTGGTGCCTCAGTGTTTCCCTTCTTCAAGACAAGGAGCCAAGGAAGACAATTGAGGAGACTCATACACCATTCATAGATGAAAATACCTCACCAAAAATGTCACCAGGTGTTCTTTGGTACACGACGAAAGCTGTGTTAAGAGGGAAATTTATAGAGTTGGCTGGAAAAAGAAGAGGGAAAGGGGAGCCACAGGAGTTAGACTACAACAAAAAATAAATGATTTAGAGGGACAGCAAAAGGTTAAATATGACAGAGACAGCTGGGGAGCTTCAACACCTCAAGGGGCAAGTGAGAGAAATACTGGACTTCTATGTAGAACATAAGCTGATTTTTCTCAGACAGAGGTTTTACGGGGGGCTGGGGGGGGGAAGCTTTTTCCCTGAGACTGCTGGCTGGCAGACTGCAACCCCAGAGAGTGAGAGCAACTATTACTGCTGTGATTCACCCAGACACAGGGCAGACAATACACCAAATAACAGATATTGCAGAAGCTTTTAAAACATATTGTGCAGATCTATACTCCTCGGGGCCAGTGCCATCAGAGCAGGCAGTACAGGAACACCTGCAGATACTGAAACTTCCCAAACTTTCAGAACAGCAGAGAGACGTGCTTCAACTCCTTATAGCCCCCCAAGAATTAAAGACGGAAATAATGAGAATACAGACTGGTAAATGTCCCGGTCATGATGGCCTGGCAGCAGAATTTTATAAGTAATTTCTTGATATGGTACAGCCCCTTTTGCTAAGATGATTTCAGGATGTTTATAAGGGGGATGGGAAGCTACCCCCTCCTTGGACGCAGGCTGTGATGTCGGTGATACCCAAGCCCGGAAAGGACCCCACTAGGTGCCCATCGTATCGTCCCATCTCGCTGTTAAATAATGATTATAAGCGCTATACCTCCATTGTGACCCATCGGTTGCAAGGGGTTCTCCCGGACTTGATACAACTGGATCAAACAGGGTTCATACCGGGCAGACAAGCCCAGGATAACCTAAGAAGAACTATTCATGTTTTAGATCATATAAATTGTATGAAGACCCCCTCCCATAATGAGTTTAGATGCCAAAAAGGCTTTTGACAAGGTGTCCTGGCCCGTCTTGGCACGGGTCCTCTCTGGGTTTGGGTTCCCAAAAGAATTTATAACAAACCTGTTTAAACTATATGATGGGCCAAAGGGGTAAGTGAGTGCTAATGGACACATTTCAACAGGGTTTCAGCTGGGGAGGGGCACGAGGCAGGGATGCCCCCCTCTCCCCTTCTATTTGCTTTGTACATTAAGCCACTGGTGGAGAATATCCAACAGAGCCCCCACATAAAGGGGATAAGGTTGGGGGAAAGGGAAAATGAACAAACTTTATATGCAGATGATGTGCTAGTGCACCTGACATCCCCCGAAGACTCCTTACCAGCACTGTTTGAACAGCTAGACTGCTTCTCTAACATATCAGGTTACACGTTGAATAGAAGTAAAACAGAAGTATGTCTCCATTACGAACCCACTTCAGCAATTTGAGGGAGGTTACCAATGAAATGGGGGCTCCTTTTTTTTTTGTTCGAATTTTATTTTTCTCCCACCACTGCCGAACTCTCTCCGGCGACCTCCTGTCTGCCATCTCTACTTCCCTGCGTTGCTGGGTTAGCCCCTCCACTCTTCCCCAGCACCGGGCATCCCCCTGGTCTGCCCTCCGGGGAAGGGTCGCCCCCCAACCAGGGTGCTCTGTCTTAAATGTTGAGCCACCGGGCTGGAGTGGGAGGAGAGAGTGGAGAGGGCCGAGCCCGACTTCAGGAGTGTGGACTGCGTAGGGAGGCGCCATCACCTATCAGCGAGGGGATTCTTGTTTTACACCCCTGTGGAGCCTGGCTGCCAAAGTGACACACTGCCGCGGTTCCACCCCCTGGCATACGCCACAACGCTGCTTTCAGCTACCCCCCAGCCTTCGCCAGAGGTCGCTTGTTGAGCGGTCATTGCCCTAACTCTCCCTGGGGAAGAGTGAGCAGTCCTCTGGATGCTCAGTCTCTCCCACCAACCCCCGGCCGCCCGGGTCCATTCCTGAACCCGGGTCACCGGCGTGGTGCAAGGTGTGGCATCCAGCGCCTCAACCCTCAGTACCACAGGGCCGGCTGAAATGGGGGCTCCTCAAAATGCGCTACTTGACTATTGATATAGGCACCAGCTCAGACAAACTATATGTACTTAACTATCCTCAATTGGTTAAACAACTTAAAAGGGATTTTAACAGATGGTCCTTGATGCCACTATCACTGGGAGCCCAGATACAGGCGCTGAAAATGAATGCCCTTCTGCGTATTCTATACTTGCTTCAGTGTGTACCCTGTCAAGTCTCACAAGCTAATTTAACCAATTGCCAACTTCTCTTCTTAACATTTACATGGGAAAAAACCCAACCCAGACTTAAAAAGAATCTCTTATACTTGCCAAAGTGTGAGGGAGAATTGGCCTTCCCGGATCTGGCAGGACACTGGGTGGCATCACAGATGAGAATAGCTATTCTCTGGGGAAATGGACACTACGATGCCCTCTGGAAGAGAATAGACAGGGCAGACCAATTAGACCCTCCCCTGGCAGCTTTAATTTTTCGACCGGTAACTAAATTCACCTGTCAAACCTATCTGTCTGGAGTTCGAGCAGTGCTGGAGGGTTGGAGGAGAGGAGTTGGAAAAGGCAGCACTGAAAAATGTATGTGGCTGTTGAGGTGGTGGGCATATGATTTGAAATTTGTACCCGCACAATATGATAACTGGTTTAGGAGACAGGCCGAGTGAGGGCTTACCTCTCCCTACCAACGAATGAAGAACGAACAGATGAGCACCTTTGAACTAGATAATACACATGAAAGACTTGTCTCAACTCAAAAACAAATATGTTTCAGAATATTTTATTATTGTCTTTGTATAATATCATGAAAAACTCTCTCATGTGCTCCCTGAAAATATCAGTTCAGTAACATTTCGGAATTCAAATTCCTTCATCAGACTGTGGAGCTTATTCTGAAAATAAAAATACACTGACTGAATTGGAAGAGGGCTGCCACACCTCCGAAAACTCGGATGATAGCACTATGTTTCTTGCACATGCATGCAAGCAAACATAAAAACAGCAGAAGTTGTAACTTGTAAACTACTGTTAAACAAATAAATATATATGGACTATACAATAGCCTGACTTAGAATGGCAGTGTATAGTTGCTTGTGAGTGGGCAGGATTTAAAAATAACTTACAGATGGCTCTGGTGGCTCTACCACTCCTGAGTTATGGTCCTGCCCCCTCGCCCTTGAAGATAAATTGCATGTGTTTAGGCCGCCCATTGCACATTCTTGATACGCCAAACAAATCAAACTAACGAGAAGTATAAGATGGTGTAGATGTCTACAGGGGCTACTTCCTTTTTAAATTCCTGTGCATATATGTATATTTGTGTATGTGTTCACAGAGAGAGAAAGAGAGAGAGGTTTTAGGGTGTCTCATAGCTCTGCCTATAAATGAAACCAACTCTTATCCACATGTGGCTATATATTTTGCAGGCAATAACTCAGCAGGTGCAATGGGTAGAAAACTAGTAAGGCGGAGAATGTGTTTTTAGATGTTAACCCTGCATAAGATTGCAAGCCATTAGCTGTTACTACAAAGGCGACTGGATGAAATCGGCAGTTCTGTTCCGCTGTAATACCATCTATGGCAGCTTGGATTGGCGTTAGGGAATGACTGCTATATTAAATGACTTTATTCCTTTACACATTAAATGGAAATCTGTTTATCATCTGAGAAGGCATTTGCCTGCATTATTTCACCCCTGAGGTAGTACTAGTATATGTTGCTTACCAGGGAATCAGCAGGTACCCTGGGTGCTGCGTTGGATGGAGTGTTCCTATAAATTGGTGCATGTTAGCACAGTCCTGCTCACCGAAGGAATCAGCGGGTACCCTGGGTAGTAGGGGGGATAGAGTGTTCCTGTAAATTGGTGCATGTTAGCACAGTCCTCTGCTTACCGAGGGAATCAGCAGGTACCCTGGGTAGTAGGGTGGATGGAGTGTTCTTATAAATGGGTGCATGCTTGCACAGTCCTGCTTACCAAGGGAATCGGCGGGTACCCTGGGTAGTAGGGTGGATAGAGTGTTCCTGTAAATCGGTGTACAGTATGTTAGCACAGTCCTGCTTACCAAGGGAATCAGCAGGTACCCTGGGTAGTAGAGTCGATGGAGTGTTCTTGCAAATCGGTGCATGCTGGCACAGTCCTGCTTACTGAGTGAATCAGCGGGTACCCTGAGTAGTAGGGTGGATGGGGTATTTCTGTAAATTGGTGCATGTTAGCACAGCCCTGCTCACTGAGGGAATCAACGGGTACCCTGGGTAGTAGGGAGGATGGAGTGGTTCTATAAATTGGTGTGTGCTTGCACAGTTCTGCTTGCTGAGGGAATCAGTGGGTACCCTGGATTGTAGGGTGGCTGTAGCGTTCTTATAAATTGGTGCATGTTTGCACTGTCCTGCTTACCAGGGAATTAGTAAGTACCCTTGATAGTAGGGTGGAGGGAGCTTTCCTGTAAATTAGTGTGTGTTTGCACGGTCCTGCTTACCGAGTGAATCAGCGGATACCCTGGATAGTAGGGTGGATGGAGTGTTCCTGTAAATCGGTGCATGTTAGCACAGTCCTGCTTACTGAGGAAATCAGCGAGTACCCTGGGTAGTAGGGGGGATGGAGTTTTGCCATAAGTTGGTATGTGTTTACACAGCCCTGGTTACCGAGGGAATCAGCGGCTACTGTGGGCAGTAGGGGGGATGGAGTGTTCTTATAAGTTGGTATGTGTTTGCAGAGCCCTGCTTACTGAGGGAATCAGGGGGTACCGTGGGTGGTAGGGTGGATGGAGTGTTCCTATAAATAGGTAAGTGTTTGCACAGTCCTGCTTACGGAGGGACTCAGCGGGTACCCTGGGTAGTAGGGTAGATAGAGTGTTCCTGTAAATTGGTATGTGTTTGCACAGTCCTGCTTACCAAGGGAATCAGCGGGTACCCTGGGTAGTAGGGTGGATGGAGTGTTTCTGTAAATCAGTGCTTGTTAGCACAGTCCTGCTTACCAAAGGAATCAGCGGGTATCCTGGGTAGTAGGATGAATGGAGTGTTTCTGTAAATTGGTGCATATAAGCACAGTCCTGCTTACCAAGAGAATCAGCGGGTACCCTGGCTAGTAGGGTGGAGGGAATGTTCCTGTAAATAGGTAAGTGTTTGCATAGTCCTGCTTACCAAGGGAATCAGTCGGTACCTTGGGTAGTAGGGTGGATGGAGTGTTTCTGTAAATCAGTGCTTGTTAGCACAGTCCTGCTTACCAAAGGAATCAGCGGGTATCCTGGGTAGTAGGATGGATGGAGTGTTTCTGTAAATTGGTGCATATAAGCACAGTCCTGCTTACCAAGAGAATCAGCGGGTACCCTGGGTAGTAGGGTGGGTGGAGTGTTCCTGTAAATCAGTGCATGTTAGCACAGTCCTGCTTACCGAGGGAATCAGCGGGTACCCTGGGTAGTAGGGTGGATGGACTGTTCCTATAAATGGGTGCGTGTTTGCACAATCCTGCTTACAGAGGAAATCGGCTGGTACTCTGGGTAGTAGTGTGGATGGAGTGTTTCTGTAAATTGGTGCATGTTAGCACAGTCCTGCTTACCAAGAGAATCAGCGGATACCCTGGGTAGTAAGGTGGGTGGAGTGTTCCTGTAAATCAGTACATGTTAGCACAGTCCTGCTTACCGAGAGAGTCAGCGGGTACCCTGGGTAGTAGGGTGGAGGGAGTGTTCCTTTAAATTGGTAAGTGTTTGCATGGTCCTGCTTACCAGGGGAATCAGTCAGTACCCTGGGTAGTAGGGCGGATGGAGTGTTTCTGTAAATTGGTGCATATTAGCACAGCTCTGCTTACTGAGGGATTCAGTGGATACCCTGGGTAGTAGTGTGGATGAAGTATTCGTGTAAATTGGTGCATGTTAGCACAGCCCTGCTTACCAAGGGAATCGGCGGGTACCCTGGGTAGTAGGGGAATGATGTGTCTCTGTAAATTGGTGCATATTAGCACAGCTCTGCTTACCGAGGGATTCAGTGGATACCCTGGGTAGTAGTGTGGATGAAGTATTCATGTAAATTGGTGCATGTTAGCACAGCCCTGCTTACCAAGGGAATCGGCGGGTACCCTTGGTAGTAGGGGAATGATGTGTTTCTGTAAATTGGTGCATATTAGCACAGCTCTGCTTACTGAGGGAATCGGTGGGTACCCTGGGTAGTAGTGTGGATGAAGTATTCCTGTAAATTGGTGCATGTAGCACAGCCCTGCTCACTGAGGGAATCGGTGGGTACCCTGGGTAGTAGTGTGGATGAAGTATTCCTGTAAATTGATGCATGTAGCACAGCCCTGCTTACCAAGGGAGTCAGTGGGTACCCTGGGTAGTAGGTGGGGATGGAGTGTTCCTATAAATTGGTGCATGTTAGCACAGTCTTGCTTATCAAGGGAACCAGCGGGTACCCTGACTAGTAGGGAAATGATGTGTTTCTGTAAATTGGTGCATGTTAGAACAGCCCTGCTTACTGAGGGGATCAGCGGGTACCCTGGGTAGTAGGGTGGATGGAGTGTTTCTGTAAATTGGTGCATGTTAGCACAGTCCTGTTTACCAAGGTAATCAGCAGGTACCCTGGGTAGTAGGGTGGATGGAGTGTTTCTGTAAATTGGTGCATGTTAGCACAGCCCTGCTTACTGAAGGGATCAGTGGGTACCTTGGTTTGTAGGGTGGAGGGAGTGTTCCTACAAAAGGGTGTGTGTTTGCACAGTCCTGCTTACCGAGAGAGTCAGTGGGTACCCTGGGTAGTAGGGTGGAGGGAGTGTTCCTGTAAATTGGTAAGTGTTTGCATGGTCCTGCTTACCAAAAGAATCAGTCAGTACCCTGGGTAGTAGGGTGGATGGAGTGTTTCTGTAAATTGGTGCATGTTAGCACAGTCCTGCTTACCGAGGGAATCAGTGGGTACCCTGGGTAGTAGGGTGGGTGGAGTATTCCTATAAATTGGTAAGTGTTTGCACAGTCCTTCTTATCGAGGGAATCGGTGGGTACCTGAGGTAGTAGGGTGGATGGATAGTTCCTATAAATTGGTGTGTGTTTGCACAACATGCTTGTTTATCCTGCTTCTGAAGTGAGGAGGGGGGCGGCTGAGACACCTAGTGTTTCTGTTACTGTGGAGTGGGGAAAATGACAAAGTATCTGTTGGTGTTTATCACTCAATCAATCAAAATCTTTATTTTGCCAGGTGGAACTTCATTGAGACAAGCTCATTTACAAGATGGACCTGGGGCAAAACAATTGCCAACAGGGTTAAGACATAACAGGTTGAGTGAACGTACATAACAATTACATAGTAATAGACTTTGACGGCAGATAAGGACCGCTAGGCCCATCTAGTCTGCCCATTTCCCTACCTACAGGATAGGCCGCAGATCCTAATTAACCAACAGCCTATATCTTCCTGCCCCCAAAAGAATTGCCTTATGTCTGTCCATGCATTCTTAGATTCTCCACAGTTTTAGACCCACAACTTCCTCAGGAAGGCTGTTCCATGCATCCACTACCCTCTCTGTGAAATAATACTTCCTCACATTGCCCCTGAGACCGCCCTCCTTCTATCTTTAAATTGTGTCCCTTGTTCTTGCAAGTCTTTTCTGAAAGATGCTACCCTCTTGGACTTTGTTGATTCCTTGAGGTACTTGAAAGTTTCTATCATGTCCCCTCTCCTTCTTTCCTCAAGGGTATACATATTAAGCTCCTTTAGTCTCTCCTCATATGGCTTCTCTTGCAGACCCTGCACCATTTTAGTTGCCCTCCTCTGGACTGCCTCTATCCTGTCTATGTCCTTCGGAGATGGGGTCTCCAGAACTGGACACAGTATTCCAGATGGGGTCTCACCAACGTCTGTACAGAGGGATAACAACTTCCTGTTTTCTGCTGCTGATGCCTCTTCCTATGCATCCCAGTATCCCACCAGCACAGCTTACTGCCCTCTCACATTGCTTGCTCACCTTTAGGTCATCTGATATGATTACCCCAGGTCCCTCTCATTTTTGTTGTTGTTACTACCTCCCCACCCATTGTGTATTCTTCCCTGGGTTCTTGTTTCCCAGGTGCATTATTTTGCACTTTTGCATTGAATCCTAGCTGCCATACGCCTGACCATTCCTCCAACCTTGCCAAGTCCTTTTCATCCTTTCCACGCCTCCTTGTGTATCAACCCTGTTGCAGATCTTTGTGTCATCTGCAAAAAGGCATACTTTTCCTTCCAGTCCCTCTGCAATGTCACTGATGAAGACATTAAAAAGGACTGGACCCAATACTGAACCCTGCGTTACCCCACTAGTAACCCCTTTCTTCAGAGTGGACTCCATTTACAATTACCTTCTGTGTCCTGTTGTCCAGCCAATGTTTTACCCAGGCTACCACCCTGGGACCCACTCCCAGGCTGGTTAATTTGACTAATAATCTTTTGTGTGGGACTGTGTCAAATGCCTTGCTAAAGTCTAGGTAGGCAATGTCCACAGCCCCTCCCTGGTCTACTACTTTGGTCACCCAGTCAAAGAAATCTATTAGATTCGTCTGACATGACCTTCCCACTGTGAACCCATGCTGCCTTGGATCCTGTGCTCCACTGACCTCTAGGTACTCAACTATTCTTTCCTTCAGAAGTGACTCCATCACTTTCCCTACCACAGAGGTCAGACTGACAGGTCTGTAGTTTCCTGCCTCTGTCTTGGTCCCACTTTTGTGAAGGGGAATCACATCCGCCTTCCTCCAGTCCTCGGGTACCAATAATAACAACATAATAACATATAACCATCGCATGTGATGCAACAAGATACTTGCGCCAGAACATAGCAATAGGTTCAACAGGAGGTAGTGCCATTTAAATACAATTGCATAGATACAGATATATGGACGTAAGGTAATGAGCTAAAGTTTATACAGTAAACATCATTGGAGGAGTCATAGTGAGTAGGAGTGGCAGTTCCTCTAGCTTCAGAGTGTGAAGAAGATTGAGATGTAAGAGTCCTTTGATAAGTACTGTAGGCATGTCCAGGCAAGTGGGGTGGGAAGGGGAGGGGGGTATAGGGAGTGGGGAGGGAAGGTCAGATGAGATAGGAGACGGTTGGACATGATGGCCTAGGGAGCAAGAACTGTTCTAAGGGAGAAACAGGACAGATGCCACAGGCAGTGGTTGGGGTTTAAGTCCAATATTTGAAGCAAAGACAGATTGTGATGTTGGGACCTTGATTTGGACAATGACAGAAGGGAGGACTCAACAGTTTATGCTGTTTTCCATGAGTTGGAGGTGCCATGCAGCAAAGTGAGCACTGCCCCGCCAGAGTTTGAGTGTACTGCTTCTGAGGGACACCCTTGACTGCAACCCGGGGACAGGAATCTGGATGAGCATGTGAACCCTCGCTCTTCACAAGATAATGCAAAACACTGCCATGAGCTGGCATCTGGTGTGCTTTTAAAATGTTTTTCACCCTCATGTAGATCTGTCTTCCACTTTTAAAACATGTCACACATACCATTTGCCACTACAGCAATGGTCAGGCAGCTGAGCCTCTCATTCACACCTTCATACCCTCCCAACTCACCTACTGAATAGCATTGGTCCCAGCTCTGGTTCCAGAGGGCAGCTGAGTGGTACTCGACTACTGAGTTTCCCTCCTGTATGGTTGCCCACCCCACCCCACCCCTTCTCCTCACTAAGCTTCAGTGTGTCCCAAATGCTGCTGGGCATCTCCGCACCAGCTGTCTCAGGTGGGACCATATTACCATTGTGGTACCTACCTGCAAATATGGGGCATGGTCTGTTCTGGACAACTACAGGCCACTCAGCCAGACATCACTGTTGGGAAGGGCTGTGGAAGCCATCATCAAGGACAGAATCATGGAGTGTATGGTTGACCACAGTTCTGCCCCCCCAAGCATGGCTTTATGAAGGGGAGGATCATGCCAAATCAGCCTGATCCCCCTTCTATGGGGGGACCTGGGAGGTGGACAGGAGCGGCTATAGAAACATAGATATTGATGGCAGCAGATAAGGACAGCTTGGCCCACCTAGTCTGCCCATTTTCCTTTCCTACTATAACACAGCAGACCCTACTTTATCTCTGACTTTATCCTCCCTTTCTCTGCCACTAAGGTTCCCTTATGCCTATCCCATGCATTCTTGAAGCCGATCACTGTTTTTGCCCCCACCATCTCCACTGGGAGGCTTTTCCATGCATCCAACACTCATTCAGTGAAGAAGTACTTCCTCACATCTGCCCTGAGACCTGCCTCCTCCAGCTTCATAGCAAATCCTCTTGTTCATGAGAATCTTTTTTTCTGAAAAAGACTTCCCTCTTGAACTTTATTTATACCCCTGAGGTATTTGAATGTTTCTATCATATTCCCTCTCTCCCTCCAAGGTGTATATGTTGAGGTCCTTCAGTCTTGCCTCATTGGGCTTGTGATGCAGACCCTGTACCATTTCAGTTGCCCTCCTCCAGACTGCCTCTGCTCTATGTCCTTCCAGAGATGCGGTCTCCAGAACTGGACACAGTACTTTCGGTGAGGTCTCACCAGTGATCTCTACAGCTGTAACACCATCTCTCTCTCTCTTTCTGCTGGTGATGCCCCTTTCTATGCAGCCTAGCATCCCAGTAGCTCTCCCCACTGCCTTGTCACACTGTCTGGCCGACTTTAGGTCAGTAGATATGATTACTTCCCAGGTCCCTTTTCTGTTTGGTGGTGATTAATACTGCCCCCCCATTTTGTACTCCACCCCTGGGTTTCTGTGCCCCACGTGCATGATTTTGCATTTCTTAACATTCAAATACAGGTGCTACACCCTTGGCCACTCTTCCAACTTTCCTAGATCACTGTTCATTTTTCCACCCCCCTGGAGTGTCTGCCCTATTACAGATTTTAGTGTCATCTGCAAAGAGGCATACCTTCTCTTCTACCTCCTCTGCAGTGTTGCTAATTAAGACATTTAAGAAGACCAGTCCCAGTACTGATCCCTGTGGAACCCCGCTTGTCACCCTCTCTTCCTCAGAGTGAACTCCATTTACCACTACCCTCTGTCTCCCATCCCCCAACCAATTTCTCACCCAGTTTAACACCTTAGGATCCACTCCTGGCTTCCCAGCTTGTTTTTAAGTTTCCTATGTGGAACGGTGTCGAATGCCTTACTGAAATCTAGGTAGGTAACATCCACCACTCCACCCTGATCCAGTTCCCTGGTCACCCAGTCAAAGAAGTCTATCAGATTTCCTTGACATGATCTCCTCCCAGTGAATCCATGCTGACTCGGATCCTGAAGGCCACTGGATTTCAGATATTCCACAGTCCTTTCCTTCAGTAGTGATTCCATTACTTTCCCCACCACCAAAGTCAGGCTGACTGGCCTGTAGTTGCCAGCCTCCTCTTTGCTTCCACTTTTGTGAAGTGGGATTACATCTGCCCTCCTCCAGACCCCCCCATGTTCCTCCCCCAACACCAAGGCATCCCTGAGGCATTCCCTCATCTTAAACATAGAATTTGACGGCAGATGAGGACCGCTTGGCCCACCCAGTCTGCCCATTTCCCTACCTGATGGATAAGCTGCAGATCCCTGGTAACCAGCAGCCCTATCCTCCCCCCCTAGAATTGCCTTATGACTGTCCCATGCATGCTTGAATTCCACCACTGTTTGTGACTCCACAACCTCCTCTGGAAGGCCGTTCCATACATCCACCACCCTCTCTGTGAAAAAATACTTCCTTAAATTACCTCTGAGCCGCCCCCCCTTCTATCTTCAAATTGTGCCCCCTTGTTCTTGCACACCTCTTTTTTTGAAAGATGCTACCCTCTTGGACTTGGATCTTTTTAAAATCGGCTGTCCTGAAGTCCAGAATCTTTGCCTTTGTGTGGTTCAATCCTGCCACAGTACTTACATCGAACCACATTGTACGGTGGTCACTGGTCCCCAAGTGGCCACCCACTGTGATGTCTGCAACACTGTCCCCATTGATGAGTACAAGGTCCAGTACTGCCCTCTCATGAGTGGGCTCTTTTACTAGTTGCCTGAGGAATGCTTCCTGCAGGGAGACCTGGATGTCCCTGCTCCTAGTGAAGCTGCAGCTGGGATACTCCAATCTACATCCGGCAGTCCCCCACCAGCAGCACCTCTCCCTTGTTTGCCATCTTTTGGATGGCTTCCACTAGAACCTTATCCAACTCCCCCTTCCCTATGTTGGAGGTCTGTAGATCACGCCAGTGTGAACAGCGACTCCCTTCCCTGTTTCTAGGTTGACCCACAATACCCCCATCCCTTCCTGATTTCCTTGTATCTCAGTAGCCTTTATGTTATCCCTCACATAAAGAGCCACCCCCCCCTTTTATTTCCCACCATGCCCTTCCTGAACAGAGTATAACCTGGTGTGGCTATATCCCAGTCATGGTTCTCATTGCACCATGACTCTGTAATGACAACAATGCCCAGGTCAGCCTCTGCCATCATGGCCTCCAGGTTCGGGATTTTGTTTCCCAGACTTCGAGCATTTGCACACACGGCCTTCCAGAATGTGCTTACAACCCTGTTTGTCTTAATCCTCTGTCCTCTTCTGCCATCTCTCCTTACCCCTCTGCTCTCAGTCCCATCTTTCTTCACTTCTACCACTTTGTTTCCTTTTTTGTTGGGTACCCTTGGGGATTTCTTTCCCTTTGGTCTCTTTCTGCTGCTACTTCAGTTTGGGGGCAGTTTACGTCTCCCATTTCTTCCACCACCACTCTTGGCTGGTTAAATGGCCATCAGTGTGTAACATTTAAACCATTCATTGAGGACTGTGGCTCCCCTCCCAGATGGATGCAGGCCATCTCCCCTGTATAGGCCTCTATTCCTCCAGGTGGGACCCCAATCCCCAATGTAGCTGAACCCCTTCAAACAACATGAAGTCTTGCTGTATTCTGACATATTGCAGTTAGCCCCATCACTTGAACTGCTCCGGAGAGGAAAGAGTTAAATTCTATCCAGAGCATAGTATGTTGAGCTCAAGCTCGGTTCAAACCTCTGTCTGCTGCACTTTGAAGTGTAACTGTCAGATTCTTTAGTCCGCCTAACTGAACAGTCGCTCCGGAGATTTCTCCTTTGCTCTCGGTTCGCAGTTTAAAAAATCATCAGTTTTACCGATATATTATTTAATTACTTTTCTTAAGAGACCTGAGGGCTTCCCTCACTCTGTACCATGATTCTACCTCCACTACCTTGTCCCCTGCTTTTGCCTTCCCCCCCACTCTGCCAGTGATGCCCCAGACAGATTGATTATTAGTAGGGCCCCCCCTGCTGAGTTTCACCCATCTCCTCCCATGTATGATGCAGCCCCCATTTTCCTTGGTAGAAAACTGAGGTGGCGCACCATTTAGTACCTCAGCCTGCTCCCCCGGGTCTTGTGCCCATCCCTCCCCTGTTTTAATCCTGCTAATCTGCCCCTTCACCCTTCATTTTTCCCCAGTGTATCTAAAGAACCCCTTATTCCCTCTCCTAATTTCCCTGGCCAGGTTCTGCTCCTCCCTTGCCATAGCCACCCTTACCACTCTAGTGGCCCTTCTGGCTATTGGCTCGTACTCCCCTCGATCCCTTTCGCTCCTTGAGCACTTGAATTGCCTATAGGCTGCCTTCTTTCCTCTCACCACCTCCTGGACCTCCCTGGTCCACCAGCAGGATTTTCGGGCCCTACCACATTTGCATCTTACTCTTGCACAGGTGCTGGTAGCATCCTGTGCCCCCCCCCGATGATTTCCCGCCTACTGTTAGCATCCATGTCTGGCCCAATCCCATCCAAATGCTCCTTAAGGATCCTTCCCATTTCCTCGAAATCTGCCACCCTGAAGTCAGTTACCTCCGTCTTTGTGCAGCCTTCTACCCCCTCCTAAGTCCAGGCAGAACCAGACCGTGGCATGGTCATTCCCCGCCAACGGGTCCCTTACCTCCAGGCCCCCAATCTGGTCACTGTCTGCCAGGACCACATCCAGTATCCACATCTCCCTGGTTGATTCCCCCACCTACTGAGTTAGAAACGCGTCCTGAAAGACATCCAACAACCTCTGTTCCCTGGCCACCAAGGGTGTCATAGTCTCCCAGTCCGTTCCTGGCATGTTTAAGTCCCCCAACACCACCACCCTTCCCCTGCCCAATCTGCAGTGTCTCCCAGCATCTGCCACCAGACTCTCCTCCAGCTCCTCCGCCAGTGCAGGGGTCTATACACCACTCCTATTTTTACTTTCTGCCCCCATTATCAAGGTGACCTAAATCACTCCACAGTTCCCTCCGCCTCCTCCACTCCTCCTGTGCCAATGCAGTTTTTGACTGTTACTGCTACCCCTCCTCCCCTTCCCTCCCCCCATCCTTCCTGAACAAAGTGTAACCCTCCAGGTTCAGGTCCCAGTCGTGCCCTGCGGTGGCCCAGGTCTCAGTGACTGCTGCTACATCCACTGCTCCCTCAGTTAGCATTGCCTGGAGCTCAGGCATTTTATTGCCCAAGCTCCTGGCATTTAGCAGGACTACCTTCCACCCTTTCCCTATAGTTCCATTTCCCCTGCTCACATTCCCATGTGGAACCCCTAATGTACCCCAAATTTCGTGTCCTGCTGTCATCTGCGATTTGCCAGTACAACAATAGAATATTCCAAGCAGCTCAACAAGAGAAGTGCAGGAAACCTTTGAGAGCTCAGAACCTATTGACTGTGGGGATTATAAAATAGGAAAGAGAAACCCCCCATCGATCAGCCCATCCTATGATGAGGATGAAAGAAGGACTGAGCTTGATCTTCATTTGAGCAAAGATTGTATTTGGGCTCTGGCAGCAAGCATAGAATCTTTCAGAGAAGATGAATCTCTTCCAGTCCTAGAATCATGGACAGCTTTTAATAAAAAAGCAACGTCGACCACTACCTTCAAATCCAAAACAGATTTTCTGCCCATTATACCACGTGAACCAGATGATGCAGTTTGCAGATATTACCTTGACTTTCCCATGGGTCTAATGGATGACCTACAAATTGACCACATCTTCAGCCATAGCGATCCTGCAGTTTTCTACAGAATTGCACAGATAATGTGGAAAGAAAAATATACAAAAGTGGTTAATTTGATGGGAGGATTTCATGAACTGATGGCGAGGCGGAAGATCCTCTACAAGCAATATGGTGCTATGGGACTTCGTGACTGGTGGGTTCAGGCGGGGATAATAGCGGATGGATCTGTTGACCAGACCTCGGAAGGATGCCACTATTCTAGATCGACGAGGTTACATAAACAGTCCCTCGAGGCTCTCCTGTGATTCGTGGGATCCAAGATTGACGGCTCACTAACCGACGGACTACAGGATAAGCTCATCAACATGAGAAGATCTGTATCGGCAGAATCCATGAATCTTGTCCTGTTGGGTCCATCTTTCCCTGAAGTGCAGTCACAAATGCTGGAAACCTCTGGCACCATGGGACAGTGGGTGACAGGCTACATTGGTGACATCAGCTCTCTCCTCACCCAGGTCACCGCATACAGAGACCAGAATCTGAACTTGCATCTGCAGGCTCAGTGAGATATTCAGCCTTTACTGTTTGCATTCAACTATCAAAACTACTCTCAGTATTTGACGTGGCATCATGTAGACCTTATCAATGTGAAAACCATCAATGAGAAGGCATACAATGAACTGCAGGAATATGGTATCGGGGCTAGTCTGTCCGGTGAGGTGTTCTCCACTATACCTGGCGACTAAGTGACTGAGGTCTCAATCAACAAAAAAATCAAGGTGAAGGGTGGACCCATGAGAGGCAGTTACAGTACGTCTGAGAAAGCTGCTCGCAACTTTCTTTTGAATTACATACTAACATACTAAAAGCCAGCAGAATAGGCCTGATGGTCTGTTGTGTCTGCTTGGTAGTCAGCCTCCTAATGGGTGCTCTCTTTTCCACCACCCCCAGCCCCAGAGAGGGTCATCTTTGGCTTCAGTTTTCCCTTGTACCTATCCCACCCCTTCTTGAAGCCCTCCACTGTGCCCTCCTCCACCAGACTCCCGGGCAGTGCATTCCATGGCTCCACCACCCTATCAGTGAAGTATTGTCTCCTGCGTTCTCCCCCTGTAATTTCCCCCTCTAGCTTCCACTCATGCCCCCCTGGTTGTTCCCCCCTTCTTTAGTCTGAACATCTCTTTGGCTCCACATTTGAATTCCCATAAGCTCGCTAAAATTCATTTGTCACTGAAGGAGACGATGCTTCTGAAAACATCGACCACACACAGTGAGTTGACATATGGTGCCATGAAGAAACATGATGGTCAAGTGAAAGAGCTAGTGAAGAAACTTCCCGCATATTCAGATCCATGTCAGGGTGTAGCATGACACATCGCAATGGGCATTGAAATACCACCAGCAATAGTAGAGGGCCTTTGGAAGGCAAGGGCTACAGGGGAAGTTATGTTGAGTGCATTTATAAACAACCGCCTCTTATCAAGGAAAGTTGGTTTCTTTGAGCCCATTAAATGCAGTGGAATTTCCATGGGAATGGACAAGAAGAAAAAGAAACCCAAAGCAGAATCAGTCTTGAAAGAAGACTGTCAGGCTCTTGATATTGTTGCTAAGTGCCCTGACAAGAAAGATGCATTTTCCCATCTGCTTACAACATATCCTCTTGCAGTAGCAACTCCGGACAGAAACCTCTACAAACCTAATACCAGTAGAGTAGAACCTCGAAGTTCTTCCCCACCTCCGTTATGCTCAGTGTACGTATACGACGCCATGGCGATGGTCAGAGCAGTTCCTACACAGCGTACATGAGACACCCCACCCCGCATAGCTGAGTACCTCAATAAGGCTTTCTCCAATCTAAGCTCTGTCCTTCCCAACCACTTTTTTGGCCCTATCCCTGCGTCTACCCCCCACCCTAGATCGGTTCCCTTTCTACCTATGCGCCATATCCCCCTGATTAATCTTGGATACTGTACTAGCCCCTCTCACTGACCTCTTAATCTGGTCTCTTTGGGCCAGTTCCCAAGTCCTTGGAAAATTGCAGAAATCACCCCTATCCATAAGAGTGGTGATAGAACCTCCCCTAAAAATTTCAGGCCCATCTCCATTCTCCCCCCACTCTCCAAGGCACTTGAAAAAATAGTGGCCATACAGCTCTCTGAGTACCTAGCCAAATATGACCTGATGTGCCCGGAACAACATGGATTCTGCCCTGGACACAGCACCACTACAGCCCTCCTGGAGTACTCCCAGCGCCTCCACTCTGCTCTCGACTCTGGTCATATTGCGGGTGCAGTGTTCATTGACCTCTCCAAGGCCTTTGACACTGTCTGTCACTCCCTCCTCCTTGACTCCCTCCACCAGCTTGGCTTCTCCCCTGGCCCCCTTGCTTGGTTTACCAGTTATCTCTCCACCAGATCCCAGCGTGTGAAGGTAAATGGCACCCTGTCCAACACCCTGCCCGTTCGCTCCGGAGTCCCCCAGGGTTCCATCCTGGGCCCTGTTCTGTTCAGCCTCTTTCTCAATACTGTCCCCAGTTCCTGCTCGGGCAATATGCTCTTCTATGCCGGTGATGTGGTCTTCTTTACTGCCCAGTCTGACCCTGCATCTCTACAGGTATCCCTACAGCATACTGTCAACCAAGCCAAAAAGTGGTTCCCTGACCACCGGTTGGTCATTAACCTCAAGAAAACCAAATCCATGCTCTTTTCCCACCACCAGGATTAGGCCAAAAATGCCCCCCGCATCATCCCCAGTAACCCACTCCTTCTCGAACAGGTGACATCCTACAAATACCTGGGCGTCACCTTCGACTCGGCTCTTACCTTCCACACCCACATCAGTACCCTGTCCTCAGCCATAAACTCTCAGATTGGCCTTCTCTATCGACAAAGATTGCCCCCCCCAACCCGCTCTCAGGCTGGCCATAAATTCCTCCGTCCTGTCCTTGGTGGACTACGGTCTACCCATCTACGCCACGGCTGACAACACTTCCCTCGCCAAAATTCAGACCTCGATAAACAAGGCCTGCAGGCTCCTGACCGGTGCATCCCACTGCACTCATACTTGCCTACTCTATTCTACCGCCAACCTGCTCACCTTTGAGGAACGCTTGCACTACCAAACCTGCCTACTTGCCAGAAAATCCCTGCTAGGTCTCCCCCAGGGGTCACTGCGTCCGTGCGGCGTGCATCCACATCTGTTGCTACCCGCAGTGCAGTTAAGGCCACTTTCCAGGTGCCCCATACCAAGACCCCTTTAGCCCAAAAGTCCTTCCACTACCGTGCCCCCACATGGTTCAACTCTGTCCCACCCTCCGTCACCAATCTTCCCAGAATTGCTCCATTCAGATTCGCTCTCCGTAACCTCCTTTTTGATGCCTGAAGCTGTAATTGTCCCTAAGTAATGTAATAATGGCGTCCCTTCCACCTGGCCCTCAGCCCTGACAATGTCCACTGGACTGCTGCCCCCCCTTCCTCCCACTTAGGTATTCCTCCCTATAATTGCCCCTAAGTAATGTAATAATGGGGTCCCTCCCACTTGGCCCTCAGCCCTGACAGTGTCCGCTGGACTGCTTCCCCCCACTTCCTCCCACATACGTATTTCTCCCTGGTACGTCCAGGGTTGTACCATATATTATTGTAATATTTTTATTTCGATTGTAACCTCTGTATGCAACTTATCTGTAAACCACTGCTGTAAATGAGTGTTTTATTGTTATTCTGTACTGCACCTGTATGTTACCACTGTCATCCTCACACTGTATTAATGTCTACCCTCCCTGTGACGAGGTGCCTTTGTAAATGAGTCCAGAACTCAAAGGTTGTAAATCCGACTTCTCTAATAAATAAATAAAAAAAATAAATAAATAAAGCACTTCTTGTTGCATTCACAACTTCATCTACAGCAAACCCAGTGGGAGTCGTCATCATTTTTG
The DNA here is from genome assembly GCA_016271365.2 of Neoceratodus forsteri. Taxonomy (NCBI): domain Eukaryota; kingdom Metazoa; phylum Chordata; order Ceratodontiformes; family Ceratodontidae; genus Neoceratodus; species Neoceratodus forsteri. The sequence continues at coordinate 659,757,422 of CM028138.1, forward strand.
ATAATTATAAAGATGATCAGGAGTTCTCAGTGAAACAGCAAGAACAAGCTGAGCGAGCAGTAGGAACAGGAGGACTGTGACTGCACATGGGATCAGATTCACAAGAGATGCTGCAGGGAAAGGTGTGTCAGCAGTACCTTCACAACAATGACAGCAAAACAGATCTCATACAGTGCTTCAATGAATATATTCAACAAGAGGATGTCGGAAGAAACTTACAATACCCACTTACTATCAGCAATGGCAGAAGAAGAATTCCTGCTTTCCTGCAGCCATGAGGAGGAGGCAGATATGAGGATTGTGCTGCATTGTGCGAAAGGCCCAGTTGTCGTCTGAGCCAAAGATACAGACATCCTCATCCTGATGGTTTACGCTTTCGCAAAGACCCTTCCAGATTCACCATGGATGCTCCAAATCAGTCTCGACGTATTTGTAAACATAGGATCTATATACAATCACACTGGACACGTTGCAAGTCTCAATTTGCCAGCATACCATGCTGTCTCTGGATGCAATGCAGTGAGTTACTTCTACAGGGTATCAAAGAAATTAGTCTTTCAACATTTGCACAGGGTCGAAGAAAGAATAAATCTCCAGCAGCAGGAAAATCCCAGCCTCTCCCTACAAAACAGGGTACTAAATGAGAAAAAGACCGAGGTAGAAAGGTCAGTGGGGGATGCTGCAACAGAAAGTAAAGCCATCAAAAAATGGAGAGCAATGAGTACCAATGCCCATAGTCTGAGTAACAAGCTTCCTGAATTAGTAGCCTTGATGGAGGAGGAACATCTGGATATCATGGCAGTCACAGAAACATGGTACACGAAAACCATGACTGGGACGTAAACATACCAGGATACACTATCTACAGGAGGGACAGGGAGGATAAAAGAGGAGGAGGAGGAGGAGTAGCTTTACGTAAGGGAAGGAATCAAAGCAACAGAACAAAAGGGTAAACAGGGAGGAGAAGAAGCACTGTGGGTAAATTTGGAGACCGCAATGGCACCACAATCCGCATAGGGTTAGATACAGACTCTTCTCAGGGGAGGAAATGGACAAGGAAATGATAGAAAGTATACTTAGAATGGCAGAAAAAGGGGAGATATTGCTGATGGGTGATCTGAATATGCCAGATGTTAACTGGAGTGCAGTTGCAGCAGCCACTCAAGAGTGGGGTTATTCTAGATGCCCTACAGGGGCATGCCTTAGACAACTAGCATTGGAGCCCACTGAGAGGGAGCAACTTAGACCTGGTTCTCTCAAATGGAGATGAAGAGAGGATCACAGGTGTAGAAGTGGGTAGCCATTTGGGAACTAGTGACCATCGAACAGTATGGTTCACAATAAACACAGCAATAGAGTCAAGCCATTCAAAGGCAAAAGTACTGGACTTTAGGAGGGCTGATTTTGCCCAAATGGGTGAGCGCCTAAGGAATGCACTAGCAAATGGGCAGGAAGGAGGGGTGGAAGAACAATGGGGAATAATAAAAACTGCCATCACAGAGGTAACAAGCCTTTGTGTGAAGCAAATAAACAAAACGAAATGCTGTAAGAAACCATTATGGTTCTCAAAGGAAGTGGCAGTGAAGGTTCAAGAGAAAAAGAAAGCATTCAGGAAGTACAAGGAATCACAGAAGGAGCAAGACAGAGAACTTTATCAGTTAAAGCAAAAGGAAGCTGGGAAGGCAGTCAGAACAGCAAAGACCCAAACCAAGGAAAAGATAGCCAACTCAGTTAAGAAGGGGGATAAAACCTTTTATAGGTACATCAGGGAACGAAGGAAGACCAAGGGAGGGATAGTGAGGCTTAATAAAGGGGAGGGAGGGTGGGCAGAGGGTGACTGTGAAAAGGCAGAGATACTAAACAAATATTTTTACTCAGTATTTACAAAGGAAGAGGGGGAGGTACCTAAAACAAACAGTAGAAACACTCTGGATAAAGAAGTTGATACCAGCCCATTTACAGAAGAAAGGGTTCTGAAAGAACTCTTAAAACTGAAGGTGGACAAAGCAATGGGGCCTGATGGGATTCATCCCAGAATTCTAAAAGAACTAAGGGTAGAACTAGTGACACCACTGACTACCCTCTTTAACAAATCATGGGAGGATGGGATGGTACCCGAGGACTGGAGGAGGGCAGATGTGATTCCCCTTCACAAAGTGGGAGCAAGGCAGAAGCAGGAAACTACAGACCTGTTAGTTTAACCTCAGTGATAGGGAAAATGATGGAATCACTTCTGAAGGAAAGAATTGTCGAGTATCTAGAGGTCAGAGGGCACAGGACCCAAGGCAGCATGGATTCACATGGAAGGTCATGTCAGGACAAATCTGATAGATTTTGACTGGGTGACCAAAGTAGTAGATCAGGAGGGCTGTAGACATGGCCTACCTAGACTTTAGCAAGGCATTTGACACAGTCCCACACAAAAGATTAATATACAAATTAGCCAGCCTGGGAGTGGGTTCCAAGATGACAGCCTGGGTAAAGAATTGGCTGGAGAATAGGACAGAGAGTAATAGTAAATGGAGTCCACTTGAAAAAAGGGGTTACTAGTGGGTACCGCAGGGTTCAGTATTAGGATCGGTCCTGTTCAATGTCTTTATGTTTGAGCACTGCAGAGGGACTGAAGTAAAGTATGTCTCTTTGCAGATGACACAAAGATCTGCAACAGAGTTGATGCACAAGGTGGGGTGGAAAGGATGAGAAGGGACTTGGCAAGGTTAGAGGAATGGTCAAATGTATGGCAGCTTAGATTCAGTGCTAAAAAGTGCAAGGTAATGCACCTGGGAAACAAAAACCCAGGGGAAGAGTACACAATGGGGGTTGAGATACAACAACAAAAATGGAAAGGGACCTGGGGGTAGTCATATCAGATGACCTAAAGGTGGGCAAGCAATGTGAGAGGGCAGCAAGGAGGGCGGGGGGGATACTGGGATGCATAGGGAGAGGCATCACCAGTAGAAAACAGGAAGTTATCCTTCTGTACAGACAGCTGGTGAAACCCCATCTGGAATACTGCATGCAGTTCTGGAGACCCAATCTCCGTGAAAGACATAGACAGGATGGAAGCTGTCCAGAGGAGGGCATTCAAATGGTGCAGGGTCTGCACCGGAAGACATGAAGAGAGACTTAGGAGCTGACATGTATAGCTCAAGGAAAGGAGGGAGAGGACATGATAGAAACTTTCAAGTACCTCAAGGAATCAACAAAGTCCAAGAGGGTAGCATCTTTCAAAAAGAGGTGCAAGAACAAGGGCACAATCTGAAGATAGAGGGGGCAGCCTCAGAGGTAATTTAAGGAAGTATTTTTTCACAGAGAGGGTTGTGGATGCATGGAACGGCTCCGAGGAGGTTGTGGAGTCAAAACGGTGGAATTCAAGCATGCATGGGACAGTCATAAGGTAATTCTAGGGGGTTGGGGTAGCAAGAAGTAGGCTGCTGGTTAACTAGGATCTGCAGCTTATCCATTAGGTAGGGAAATGGGCAGACTGGGTGGGCCAAGTGGTCCTTATCTGCCGTCAAATTCTATGTTTCTTTCAGGGCTTGGGGAAAGCACATATGGTTCACAAGACACTGAACAAAATGTCAAGACCTTCATTCAACACTACATGTACAATGGTACAGGAGGAGAGGATCTGGTAGACACATGAGTAAGTCAATACAATAACCCGAAAGTGAAGACTACACAAACAATTCTATCAGACCCAGCAAGTCTATGTCAGCACATAAAGAGAGTAAATCTCTTAGCCAGCTATTGGTGCCACTGCATAGAGCCAGAAACCCCGAAAGTTGACCCATGTTTGTTAGGATGGAAATGAGAGGATGAAACGCTGAAACCTGTGTGGTTCACTGGGTTTCAGTTACCTGATGTCTTATTCATAGAAGAAAGGGCAGAAGGTTAGCTGGTTGACGGCGAGCAGCTGACGGAGATGAGGCAGACGACGAAGGTGAGTCAACACCTCAAAGACACACACAGAAGACAAAACAAAAACCTTCGACTACAGCGCCAATGACTGATTGTACAGGAGATGATCACACTGAAAATGACACATCGGCAGCCAATGAACAATCTTCTGCGGACGAATCTTCAAGCTTCGGGAATGAATGTGACAGTTCAGATCCATAGTGGACTCCAATACAATGACTTCAAAACTGGACATTACAACCAAAGTGTACTGTTGACCCAAAATATTCATAGTGTAGGGTCAAATCGTTGATAAAATGACTTGATTCTAAATAACTAATCAGCACATACAACATTTAGATTTTAAGCATTACTGTACATACTTCAAACTATTTTATCAGTAAATTGCCTCATGAATTCAGTTGTTTTATGTAGTATTAACATGTGCATTTGGTCCTGTGTCTAACAGGGAGCCTCAAAGCAATATATAGATGTTATAAATGTTCAATATATAGATGTTCATGAATCGTTGATAATCGGTATCTTGGAAGCTAGGGATTTCTAAATTATTAGTGAATCAAGTATTTACTAGCGATATGGCAACCATATTGGATTTTGGTGGCCATTTTGGATTTTCTAAGTTGTTCCATCCAACTTGGCATGGCAATAAATGTAAAAATGACACATTGGAATTGTAAATTGGGTATTCCTAGGCTGAGCTGTGGGGCCCATAGGACCCACAGTGTCCAAAATCAGAAATAGGCCCCCCGAGGGGCCATCCACCAATTTTCTCAGGAGTAACAAGCAAATTCTGAAAGGCGAGGTCTGTCTACCAGGAATCTGCAGAGATACCAACCTCTGCATTATAAATCAAAAGATTAGGCCGGTACATCTGTCAAGGAAAAACAAAGTTTACTAAAATTAAAAATAGTGACTACAATACCAAAACAATACATTAATGGCACAGTCAGAAAATAACTGGACAGTTATAACCAAAGCGCCTTGCACTGAATAACTAAGCCTACTTTAGTTCCAGTTGGTAAATAAATGGAATGAAATTACCTATTTTGACAGAAGTGCCTCTCTTTGAGTCCAGGAACAGAAGTGTCCCTTAGAAGTCCAGAATGCAAATATTGGTCCTTTCAGCAGGCTTAGTAATATTAGAGGCCAAAATGTCCCTCCCATCCTGTGATGTCACAGCTTTGAGCTGCTAGTGTGAGGTCTCGCACAGTCCTGCATACTTAATTTGCAACATGCAGGTACATAAGTGAACAAGTCAGATTACCACTGGATTGGAATCTGCAAATACAGCAATGTTTTTTTAAATTATAACAAGACAGTCTATCTGCCTCAGAGTATGGTTCACAACACCCTTTGATGCTGCAGAAATATCCTGTAAGGTTAATTCTCATATGCTTTCTGAAAAACATCTTCCTCTTGTTATCCTATAAAATGTAACCTTTTATGGCAATCTTCCTAAGTTCAAAGCAGTAGTCTTTTTACAACCTGGTTGTATAGCAGCTACCCAGACTCTAATAGGTAGGTGTCAAAAAAGGAAGCTCTAACTAGCTCATCCTCTAGCTCAGTGAGAGGACAGACCATTTTTTCTTCTCTTTTAAAATCCAGTGTCCCATGAGGCTCTGCTGCTTGGCCTGTTTCCTAAGCAGGACTGCCATACAAAACGTATATTTATAACAAAATTATATACACATAATAACAAGCAGATGGCTACTGCCACAGCGCGTATTCACGATACATACACAAGGTGGCATATTCAAAAGGCATACACAAGGTGGCGTATTCACAAGACATATACAAGGTAGCATATTCACAAGGCATACACAAGGGAAGGGAAAGGGGAAATTGTTTAACCAGGTAAGGCACACTAAGCCACAGCTTGTTCCAGGTGTGACCTGGGAGCACAAGGAAGTTAAGTGACTTGCTCAGGGTCACACAGTATGCAGGTGGGGGTTGATGGGCATATTCATAATACATACACAAGGTGGCATATTCACAGTACATACGCAAGGTGGTGTATTCAAAAGGCATACACAAGGTGGCGTATTCACAATACATACACAGGGGTGGCATATTCATAATGATACACAAGGTGGTATATTCACAATACATACACAAGATGGTATGTTCACAATACATACACAAGGTGGCATATTCACAATACATAAATGAGTACACAAGGTGGTGTAGTCACAATGCATATACAAAGTGGCATATTCACAATACATACACAAGGTGGTATATTCACAAAGCATGCACACGGTGGCATATTCATAATACATACATATGGTGGAGTATTCACAATACATACACAAAGTGGCGTATTCACAATACATGCACAAGGCGGTGTATTCATAATACATACACAAGGTGGCATATTCACAAGGCATACGCAAGGTGGAGTATTCACAGTACTTACACAAGGTGGCGTATTTGCAAGGCATACACAAGGCGTTGCACTCGCAATACATAACACAAGGTGGCGTATTCATAATACGTACACAAGGTGGCGCATGCAAGGTGGAAAGGGACCTGGGGGTTATTATTTCCGACAACCTGAAAATGTCAAAGCAGAGTGCTAAGGCAGCTGGGATGGCCAGTGGCATGCTGGGGTGCATAGGCAGGGGTATTACCAGCAGAAGGAGGGAGGTGGTGATGCCATTATATAAAACCATGGTCAGACCTCACATGGAGTACTATGTGCAGTTCTGGAGGTCGCTCCTTTGTAAGGACATTAACAGGCTGGAGACAGTCCAGAGAAGGGTGACTAAAATGGTACAAGGCTTGCAACACAAGACTTATTAGGAGAGATTAAGGGGCTTCAATATGTACTCGCTGGAAGAGAGGCGGGAAAGAGGGGACATGATACAGACATTCAAGTACCTCAAGGGCATAAACAAGGTGCAGGGGGGAGACATTTTCCAATACAGGAGGAGCATAAGAACGAGGGGGCATGACATGAGATTGGAAGGTGGGAGGTTAAGAGGGAATGTGAGAAAGTTCTTCTTCACAAAGAGGGTGGAGGACGCATCGAATGGTCTGCCTCAGGAGGTGGTGGGAGCGAGCACTGTGGATGGATTCAAGCATGCTTGGGATGAGCATAGGGGAACCATAGAGGTAGAGCAGTGGGTGGGCCGGAAGCAGTAATCCAGTACAAGGGCTTTTACGGGAAGACTAGATGAGCCAGGTGGTCCTTATCTGCTGACAATTTCTATGTGGCATATTCACAATACATACACAAGGTGGGGAATTCACAGTACATACACAGGGTAAAGTATTCACAATACATACACAAGATGGTATATTCACAATACATACACAAGATGGAGTATTCACAATACATACACAAGATGGTATATTCACAATACATACACAAGGTGGAGTATTCACGAGGCATACGCAAGATGGAGTATTCACAAGGCATACACACGGGGGAGTATTCACAATACATACACCAGGTGGCATATTCACATGGCATACATAAGGTGGCGTATTCACCAGGCAAGCAAGGTGGCGTATTCACAAGGCATACGCAAGGTGGAGTATTCACAATACCTACACAAGGTGGGGTATTCAGAAGGCAGATACAAGACGGCATATTCATAATACAAACACAAGGTGGCATACTCATAGTACATAAACAAGATGGCATATTCACAAGGCGGTGTATTCACAATACATACACAAGGTGGTGTATTCATAATACATACACAAGGTGGTGTGTTTACAATACATACACAAGCAGTATTCACAATACATACACAAGGTGGTGTATTCATAATACATACACAAGGTGGTGTATTCACAATACATACACAAGGTGTTATAGTCACAATACATACTCAAGGTGTTATAGTCACAATACATACACAAAGTGGCATATTCACAATACATACACAAGGTGGCGTATTCATAATACATACACAAGGTGGTGTATTCACAAGTCATACACAAGGTGGCGTATTCACAAGGCATACACAAGGCGGCGTATTCATAATACGTACACAAGGTGGCATATTCATAATACATACACAAGGTGGTGTATTCACAATACATACACAAGGTGTTATACTCACAATACATACACAAAGTAGCATATTCACAATACATACACAAGGTGGTGTATTCACAAGGTGGAGTATTCACCAGGAATACACAGGGTGTGTATTCACAAGGCATATGCAAGGTGGCTATTCACAAGGCATACGCAAGGTGAAGTATTCATAATATATACACAAGGTGACGTATTCACAAGGCATACAGAAGTTGGCGTATTCCCAATACATACACAAGGTGGCGTATTCATAATACATACACAAGGTAGTGTGTTCTCAATACATACACAAGGTGGTATAGTCACAATACATACACAAAGTAGCGTATTCACAATACATACACAAGGTGGTGTATTCACAAAGCATACACAAGATGGCGTATTCGCAATACATACACATGGTGGAGTATTCACCAGGAATACACAGGATGTGTATTCACAAGGCATATGCATAGTGGCATATTCTCAAGGTATACGCAAGGTGGTGTGTTCACAAGGCATATGGAAGGTGGTTTATTCACAAGGTGGTATGTTCACAAGGCATAAACAAGGTGACGTATTCATAATACATACACAAGGTGGCGTATTCACAAGGAATAAACAGAATGGCATGTTCACAAGACATATGCAAAGTGGTGTATTCATAAGGAATACATGGCGTGTTCACATGGCATACACAAGGTGGTGTATTCACAAGGAATACACAGAGTGGTGTGTTCACAAGGCATACACAAGATGGCGTATTCACAAGGAATACACGGTGGCATGTTCACAAGGCATACGCAATGTGGCATATTCACAAGGAATACACGGTGCATATTCACAAGGCATATGCAGGGTGGCATACTCACAAGGAATACACAGGGTGGCGTGTTCACAAGGCATACGCAAGGTGGGGTATTCACAAGAAATATACAAGGTGGCATGTTCACAAGGCATACATGGTGAGTATTCATGATACATACACAAGGTGGCGTATTCACAAGGAATATACAGGGTGGCACGTTCACAAGGTATACGCAAGATGGCGAATTCACAAGCAATACACAAGGTGCGTATTCATGATACATACACAAGGTGGCATATTCACAAGGCATACACAAGGTGGCATATTCACAGTACATTCAGAAGGTGGAGTATTCATGAGGAATACGCAAGGTGGAATATTCACAAGGCATGCACAAGGTGGCATTTTCACAAGGCACACACAAGGTGGAGTATTCTCAGTACGTACACAAGGTGGTGTATTCACCCGGCATACGCAAGGGGGCATATTCACAAGGCATACGCAAGGTGGAGTATTCACAATACTTACACAAGGTGTGGTATTCACAAGGCATATCCAAGGTAGCGTATTCATAATACATACACAAGGTGGCATATTTACAGTACATACACAAGGTGGCTTATTCACAAGGCATACACAAGGTGGCGTATTCATAAGGCATACACAAGGTGGCATATTCACAATACATGCACAAGGTGGCGTATTCATAATACATACACAAGGTTGTGTATTCACAATACATACACAAGGTGGCGTATTCACAATACATACACAAGGTGGAGTATTTACAAAGCATACACAAGGTGGAGTAGTCACCAGGAATACTCAGGGTGTGTATTCACAAGGCATACACAAGGTGGCTATTCACAAGGCATATGCAAGGTGGAGTATTCACAATACATACACAAGGTGGAGTATTCACAATACATACCCAAGGTGGTGTATTAACAAGGCATACACAAGGTGGAGTATTCCCAATACATACACAAGGTGGTGTATTCACAAGGCATACACAAGGTGGCGTATTCACAATACATACACATGGTGGAGTATTCACAAGGCATATGCATGGTGGAGTATTCACAAGGCATACACAAGGTGGCATGTTCACAAGGCATACACAGGTGGCTATTCACAAGGCATACGCAAGGTGGAGTATTCACAATACATACACAAGGTGGAGTATTCACAATACATACCCAAGGTGGCGTATTAACAAGGCATACACATGGTGGAGTATTCACAAGGCATATGCATGGTGGGGTATTCACAAGGCATACACAAGGTGGCATGTTCACAAGGCATACACAAGGTGGCGTATTCATAATACATACATAAGGGCATGTTCACGAGGAATACACAGGGTGACGTGTTCACAAGGCATACACAAGGTTGCATATTCACAAGGAATACACAGGGTGGCATGTTCACAAGGCATACGCAAGGTGGCGTATTGACAAGGAATACACGGTGCATATTCACAAGGCATACACAAGGTTGCGTATTCACAAGGAATACACGGTACATATTCACAAGGCATATGCAGAGTGGCATATTCACAAGGTATGCACAGTGGCATGTTCACAAGGCGTACGCAAGGTGGGTATTCACAAGGAATATACAAGGTGGCATGTTCACAAGGCATACACAAGGTGGCATATTCACAAGGAATACACGTTGCGTATTCACGATACATACACAAGGTGGCGTATTCACTAGGAATATACAGGATGGCATGTTCACAAGGCATACGCAAGATGGCATATTCACAAAGAATACACAGGGTGGCTTATTGACAAGGAATATACAAGGTCGCTTGTTCACAAGGCATATGCAAGGTTGTATATTCACAAGGAATACACAGGGTGCGTATTCACAAGGCATATAAAAAGTGACTTGCTAACTGGCTTGTGACAGGTTCTGGTGAATGGGTACTATTTTTTTTTTTTCTCTTTGTTAGTGCTGTTTATACTTCCACCACTAGCTGGCCCCAGCATCAGGGACTGACCCCTTCCAGCCCCGTTACCTTTGGACTTACCCTCCAACTCCTGCCTTCCCTCCATGCCCCCCCCCCATTGTAGGGGCAGCCAGACCTCCGCAAAGTGGACTCTTGGGTGACAGGCACGCCATATTGCCGGGTGGGGGGGGTCACTCCCAATATGCTAGTCAGTCTGTTTTTCTCCTCTCTTTATTGGTTCCCTGGGAGGACAGATGAGATGTGTAGTACAGCCTAGACAGCCCTACTCACACTCCCACATGTAAGACATTGGCAACTACCGCTACTCCCTCCCCCACATTTGCTGCCCCCTAGCTGCAGCTGCTAGGGGGTCAGGAGTACACTGGGTGCCACATTCCCTCCCTCCCTCCCTCCCCAGAGGAGGAGAGCAGTCCATCGGATGCTCGATCCTTTTTCCCCTGGCAACCCTCGGACGTCCTGAGTTCATTTTCAAATCCAGGTCTTCAGTGCCACAAGCGGTGTCACTACTGCTGCGACAGCAGGCTGGCCATTGATGGGTATTACCCTGAGTGAAATTGGATGCTGGGTGGCAGCCCTTTGGAACTGGAACTGCAGCCACTGCTGTTCAACATTTTCATCAGTGATTGGAAGCTGGGGCCTCCAGTTGGCTGCGTAAGTTCGCTGATGACCTTAAGCTGGCCAGGATGGTGGAAACCCTTCAGGAAGGGGGCAAACATCTGAAGGATCTAAACAGCTTGGGTTATAGGTCCAACATCTGAGGCTCTGAATTAGTGTAGCCCAGATGTCATGTGCTGTACTTCAGTAGAAAAATGAGCTAGGGCATGCAAACTGTATAGGGCTTCTCCAGTGCCTGCACACTGTATAGGGCTTCCCTAGAGCAGCACACTGAATAGAGCTGCCCTAGGGCCTGCACACTGTGTAGGGCTCCTCTAGGACCTGCACACTGTATAGGGCTCCTCTAGGGCCTTCATACTGTATAGGGTTGCCCTAGGGCCTGCACATTGTATAGCACTCCTTTAAGACCCACACCCTGTAGTGGGCTCATCTAGAGCCTGTGCACTCTATAGGATTTCTCTAGGGCCTGCATACTGTATATGGCTCTTCTAGGGCCTGCACAATGTATAGGGCTCCTCTAGGACCCACACACTATATAGGGCTCATCTAGGGCCTGCACACTGTATATAGCTCATCGAGGACCTGCACACTGTATAGGGCTTCTCTAGGGCCTGCGCACTCTATGGGATTCCACTAGAACCTGCACAATGTATGGGGCTCCTCTAGGACCTGCACACTGTACAGGGTCCTCTAGGACTGGCTCACTGTATAGGGCTCCTCTAGGTCCTGCACACTGTATAGGGTCTTCTTGTACCTTCCACTGTGTAGGGTTCCTCTAGGAGCTGGACACTGTATAGGGCTCCTCCAGGACTGGCATGCTTTATAGGGCTCATCTAGGGCCTGCACACTGTATAGTACTCCTCTAGGACCTGCATTCTGTATAGGACTCCTGTAGGACCTTAGTACTCCTCTAGGACCTTCCACTGTGTGGGGGCCTCCAGGACCTGCACACTGTATAGTGCTCCTTTAGAACCTGCACAAAGTATAGTGCTCCTCTTGGACTGGCACACTGTATAGGGCTTCTCTAGGGCCTGCACACTGTATAGGGCTCCTCTAAGGTCCGCATACTGTATAGGGCTCCTCTAGGATTAGTGCACTGTATAGGGCTCCTCTAGGGCCTGCACACTGTATAGGGCTCCTCTAGGGCCAGCACACTGTATAGGGCTTCTCAAGGACCTGCGCACTGTATAGGGCTCCTTTAAAACCTGCACACTGTATAGGGTCCTCTGGGACCTGCACACTGTATAGAGCTCCTCTAGGGCCTGCATACTGTATAGGGCTCCTGTAGGTCCTACACACTGTGTAGGGCTCCTCTAGGATCTGCACACTGTATAGGGTCCTCTATGGTGTGAACACTGTATAGGGCTCCTCTAGGACCTGCACACTGTATAGAGCTCCTCTAGGACCTGCACACTGTACACAGTCCTCTAGGGCATGCACACTGTATAGGGCTCCTCTAGGACCTGCACACTGTATAGGGCTCCTCTAGGATCCGCACACTGTATTGGGCTCCTCTAAAACCTGCACACTGTATAGTGCTTGTCTAAGGCCTTCACACTCTATAGGGCTCCTCTAGGGCCTGCACACTGTATAGGGTCCTCTAGGACCTTCTGCTGTATGGGGCTCCTCTAGGAGCTGTACACTGTATAGGGCTCCTCCAGGACTGGCATTCTTTATAAGGCTCATCTAGGGCCCACACATTGTATAGGACTCCTCTAGGACCTGCACACTGTATAGGGCTCCTCTAGGACCTGCATTCTGTGTAGGACTCTTGTAGGACCTTAGAAGTCCTCTATGACCTTCCATTGTATGGCATCCTCTAGGACCTGCACACTGTATAGGGTTTCTGTAGGAACTGCATACTGTATAGGGCTCCTATAGAACGCACACAGTATAAGGCTTCTCTAGGGCCTGCACACTGTATAGGGCTCCTCTAGGACCTGTACACTGTACAGGGCTCCTCTAGAACCTGCACGCTGTATAGGGCTCCTCTAGGACTTGCACACTGTATAGGGCTCCTGTAGGACTGGCGCTCTGTATAGTGCTCCTCTAGGGCCTGCACACTGTATAGGGCTCCTCTAGGGCCAGCACACTGTATCAGTCTCCTTAAGGACCTGTGCACTGTATAGGGCTCCTTTAAAACCTGCACACTGTATAGGGTCCTCTGGGACCTGCACACTGTATAGGGCTCCTCTAGGGCCTGCATACTGTATAGGGCTCCTCTAGGCCTGCACACTGTGTATGGCTCCTCTAGGGCCTGTACACTGTATAGGATCCTCTAGGCTGTGCACACTGTATGGGGCTGCTCTAGGACCTGCACACTGTATAGGGCTCCTCTAGGACCTGCACACTATATAGGGTCCTTTAGGGCATGCACAGTGTATAGGGCTCCTCTAGAACCCGCACACTGTATTGGGCTCCTCTAAGACCTGCACACTGTGTAGTGTTCCTCTATGGCCTTCACACTCTATAGGGCTCCTCTAGGGCTTGCACACTGTATAGGGCTCCTCTAGGACCTGCACACTGTATTGGACTCCTCTAGGACCTGCACACTGTATTGGACTCCTCTAGGACCTGCCCACTGTTTGGAGCCCCTCTGGGACCTGCACATTGTATAGAGCTCCTCTAGGGCCTGCACACTGTATAGGGTTTCTCAAGGACATAAGCACTGTATAGGGTTCCTCTAGGACCAGCACACTGTATAGGACTCCTGTAGGACCTGCCCACTGTATAGGGTCCTCTAGGGCATGCACACTGTATAGGACTCCAGATGACCAGGGGTTATGTTAATGGTCTGTGAATCTCCTTTTAGTGTGGGGGTCTGTAATCTGTTTGAACTGAGGGCCACATAATGAATAATGTATTCTAGTGACGTGGATATAGTGTACTATCCACACTTCTAGCAGGATACTTTCCCTTTAAAGAGCTCCTGACACAGTTGAGACAACTTTGAAAAAATTTTATATTCAGACATAACTGCAGCTTATATTTCGTATTTTATTCTATAATTCTCACCCTTAATTCCTTACTACCAAGGGTATTTGCATGAATACAGTATCTCTGCCCTTTTAGCTCTGGCTGCCTGCCTACACCTGACATCATAATTCTGTTTAAGACATCAAAATATGCTGCTGTGGCGATATGTATGATGTCATAAATAGGGGATTGTGATGTCATGTGTAGAGAAGCAGCCAGAGTAGATACAATCTTGCGGACAGGGATCTTGTTTTCATGCAACTGTTTTCAGTAATAAAGAAAATGGGGAATTAATTACAGAAAATATATGAAGCAATAAAGAAAATGTGATGCAGCTGAATATAAATCTTACTTTTTTCAAAATTTTGCTAATGCTCTTTTAGAGCTGGTCAGGAGGTCTTAAAACTGGCTCCTCCCACCCACCCATCTGGGTGGTATCCTCCTTGGCACTGCCCCATGACATCAGATCTTCCTTTCTGCTGGAAGCTTCAGGTTCCCTCTATCGCAGCCCAACGCTAGGTGTAGGTCCTACTTTTCTAAACTTCATTTCAGTCTTTGAGTATTTTGAAATTCAATGTTCTTCTCTACAACATGGAATGTGAAGATACCAAAGCTGTTCCCGGCTTCAAGAGTTGCTCAGTTTGTAATCGGAAGATGTTGTGCAGCAACCCGCACTCCATATGCGTTTACTGCCTAGGGCTTGAGCATGACCCACAGGCTTGCAGTCTCTGCCAAACCCTTCAGCCCTCCTCTTGTAAAGGCAGTATAGCTCAGTGTTTAAGGGCATTGAGCTGCAAACCTGGAGACTTGGGTTTGGATCCCACAGCCCCGACTTGCCTGCTGTGTGACCCTGAGCAAGTCACTTAATTTTCTTGTGCTCCCAGGTCGCACCTGGAAACAAGCTTTGGCTTAGTGTGCCTTTCCTGGTTAAACAATTTCCCCTTTCCTTTGGAGGACCATTATGCCTGCTTTGTGTTAGGCTGCCCGGATGAATGTGACCCCCCAGTTAGATCCAAAGAGGCGCGTAGAGCAGTCTCGGCGGCAGTGGGTTTCGCCACTCAGCTCACCGCTTTAGAAGAGGCAGCAGCCCAGGCTGCTTCAGCTTCGTTGTCTGCCTTGGCCTTGTCGGGCTTGGGTGCCTCCTTTTCAGGAGTGGTCCGGGACTTGTGTCAGTTACTTTGTACTCTCGGAAAGGGCTCTCTCAAGAGTCCAAGCGGGATAAATCTAAAAAATCCCACCACAGGTTGTGGGATCAAGACATGCATCTTAACTGTCACACATTACGAGGTACACCACTCGTTTTACCTCTCAGAAACCCTCTGTCTCACATGGCACAGGTGATATTTCACACTGCCTACTGACACTTCAATGCAGAAATTCATAATAATCTATGATACTCAATTATCAGCAAACATGAATAACATAAGTACACAGATTTAGACAGTGTTCTGAGCTTTCAATGTCATTTTTGATGATGTGTCACACATTTTGCCCATTTGTCACACATACTGTCACACATATGAGTGATGAAAGGTTGAGAGGTATGGCTCAAGAGGTCCCATTCCTCTCATTCCCGTGCTTCTGCAGGCTCGATGGCCGTCGAGCCCTCGGCTTCAGTCAACGCTTCTTCACTAGTCCAGGCCGCTGGCCCCACAGTAGCCCCATCAGGCTTGTCGACCAAGATGCAGGTGGACCAACTGGTTCAGATTTATCTCGACCCGGTCGAACCGTTGTCGTAGGCCAAAGGAGATGACTCCTTATCTAGGACCCTGGTTCTTGCTGCTCTCACTGGGGGTTCATTCTATGAGCTGGTGATCTCCCCAGGGCCTAATCTCTCTGGGGCCTGGGCGTCCTCGCTACCCATGCTCCCATCGGCCGAGGTTATTGAGGTCAAGGTCCCGGTCTTTCTCCAGATCGAGATCTCAGGACTGTTGCCATTCTCGGAGTTGTTGAGGTCGAGGTCCCGGTCTTTCTTCAGATCGAGATCTCAGGACTGTTGCCATTCTCAGCGGTCCCACTCTTGGCATTCTGCCAAGAGACACCACAGATACTCTTTGTATTCTTCCTCATCTTCAGGCAAGGAATGGCTCTGCTGTAAAATGTGGTACAGGTATGAAGAGCTCATATGACAGCAGTGGATTCTCTGCCAAGCCCATGGTCCACAGCCTATTCCAGTGCTCTCCTGGTTGCTGATTCCTTGGCTGGTGCCACCACCGACGCCAACCTCTCATCCCATTTGGGTGGAGCTACCACCCTGCAACCCAAGGAGGGCGCCCCAACAAAGTCGGTGAGTCCTGCCACAGGCCTTCCAGCGAGGATCTCAGTGAAGATTTCCTGCACTGATGAGCCTCATGTTGTCAATGAGAACATGAGGTCAGCAGTGTTCAAGAAAACCTCGGATTCAGAGGACTCTTCCATGCACTCTTCCTGCACTCCGGGGTTTGACCGGGAGTCCAGTGGGAAAGTTGCCTTTGAGACTGGCCCCTCTTCCTTTGGGGCTTTACTCTGCGTGGTCTCCGAATCTACAGGAATCCCGCTAGAACCAGTTCAGAAGTGGGCAAAATAACCCCTCACAGAGATCTTGGAACGGGATTACTCCTCTGGGGTTGCCTTCCCCGTGGCAGAGGCCATTACGGGTCTGGCTTTGGAGCTGTGGCAGCGCCCAGCCTCTTGCCCATAGCCTTTGGCCTGTATGGTCCTCAGGTGTGTGGTACCTACCGGGTCTTTGGTTAGATTCACTGATCATCCTTCAACTGAAGGCTTGGTCGTGGATTCAGTCTTTAGACACTCTGGCAACACCGGGGATGTCGACAAGCCCCCCCAGCAAAGAGTCCAAGAAGAATGACCATGGAGCTAAGAAAGTCTATGCCGCTTTGTCCTTGGGTCTTCGGCAGGCCAGTGCCATGTTTATGATGGCCAGCTTCTCCCATACCCTTTTGGGCTCCTTGGGCCAGGTTATTCCCCGCCTTCCCACTGATCTTCCGCTGGTGGTTAAAATGGTCTGGGATCAGGGTCAAGCCACGGTCAGACAACAGCTCCAGATGGCCCTGGACATTGGTGACTCCTTTGCCAGGTCTGAGGCTGCAGCAGTGGCTATGAGGCGGCGAGCATTGCAGTGGTTGACGACCTCCACTGCCAGCACTCAGCATAAGTTGATGTCTGTCCCCTTCTTAAGTACTGACCTTTTTGGTCCTAGTGTTGAAGGGGATCTCATATGCATTGAGAAGTCCAGTGCCACCTTGGACTCCATCCTGTCTTCCCAGAAGGACACTAAGGGGCAGAAACAGTAGAAGAAGCCCTTTCTGTTTCAGCCCCACTCCGCGCTCACTGCTCGCCAACTGGAGGCCGGGGTTCGGGGCCCTTCCCAACTGCCAGCTCTGGAGCTGCCGCTAAGCCTGCCAGTGATGGGCTGAGGGTGACCCCCTCCTGCCTGTTCTGCCTCGCCTGGGTCCTCCTGTGGGGGCTGACTCCACCACTTCCCTTCCACCCGGTCCCTTATCACCTCAGACCAATGGATGCTCAAAGCCATAAGTTGGGAATTACTTCTAGAATTCGAGGATCCCCCGCCCAGCCGAGCCCATGCCCTACAGGGGGACGTGGTGACCGTGGACATGCTGTCCACCCTTTGGGAGGACATTGTTCAGCTCCTGCAAAAGGATGCTGTGTCCCATGTCCCAGCTTTGACCGCCAGTCTAAGATTTGTCTTCAGGTACTTTCTAGTTCGGAAAAGGACAGGGGGTTGGCACCTCATATGGGACCTGCACGACCTTAACATGTATCTGAGGCCGCGCAAATTTCAAATGGTCACTCTGAATCAGATCGTTCCATTACTGGAGCAAGACATGTGGTTTTGCTCTCTGGACCTCCAGGACGCCTTCTTCCACATTCCCACCCGTCTGTCCTACCAGTGGTTCCTGAGGTTCCGCTCACAGGGGACTCTGTATGAGTTCCAGGCTATGCCATTCAGCATCTCCTCAACCCCCAGGGTCTTCACCAAATGCATTGCAGTGATGGCAGTGTTCGTGCAGTGCCGAGGCATCTGGGTTTACCCTTATCTGGACAACTGGCTGATAGGCAGAGGTGGGGTGGTCCAGGGACCTGGCCCTTCAGAGCTGTGCAGCCTTGGGCCCTCTTGGTCAATTCGGCCAAGTCAGAACTAACCCCCTCTCAGGTGATCCACTTCATCGGAGTGGAGCTTGACTCCTTTCGGGCTAGGGCCTGCCTCCCAGCAGACAGGATGGAGGACCTTTCCTCCCTTGCTCGTTCATTTTAGGTTGGGCACTCATGCCCTACCCGGGACTTCCTGCGCCTCGTTGGGTACATGGCAGCTTGCACCAGTGTGGTCCGGTGGGCCTGCTGGCGGATGCGCACCCTGCAGTGGGAACTGACTCATCAGTGGTCTCAGCATCTCAGACTCCTGAACTGTCCAATCAAGGTGACAGCTGATGTGGGATGCCATCCAGTGGTGGCTTGTCCTGGCCCATCTGCAGGAAGGAGTCCCATTTGTCTGCCGAGAGCCGATGGTCACTCTCATGATGACGCCTCTCTAACGCGGAGTCCCAATGTCACATCAGCCTGCCCGAGCTCTGTGCAGTGTGCGTAGCTCTGACAGCCTTCACTTCTGTAGTATGGAATCAAGTGGTCCAGGTCCAGATGGACAACAAGACCACCATGTACTACCTCAACAAGCAAGGTGGGACGCACTCCTTCCATTGTGCTGGCCTGTTGACATTTCATGTGGCCAGTGTGTCCAACCAGCTGGCAGATGCCCTCAGCTGAGTGGGCAAAGAATTGTATGAGTGGTCTCTTCACCAGGAGGTGGTCAATCTCCTGTTCTCCCTCTGGGGCTCTCTTCTGACCAACCTCTTTGCCTCCAGAGAGAATGCAAAACTGAGGCTTTTTTGTACTCCCATCCCCCCCAGTGCAGGACATTGATCGGGGGATGCCTTCGCAAGACCCTGGTCTCAAGGTCTCTTGTATGCCTTCCTTCCTTTTTCCCTGATCCACAAGGTGTTGCTCAAGGTGCAGAAGGACAAGGCTTGGATGATCCTGGTAGCCCCAGACTGGCCTCGCCAGTTCTGGTACCCCGATCTCCTCAGCCTCAGCAGCAGTTCCTCGTGGAGACTGCCCCTCTTCCCAGACCTGCTCTCTTGCTCTCAGGGAAAGGTGCATTCCATCTCTGCACCTAGCAACTTGGCTTCTAAGCAGCTAGAGTTCCAAGTTTTGGGTCCCTCCGACGAGGCCTCCTGAAAGTAGTCGACTCACCAGTGCTGTGCCTTCAGATGGAAGGGATTTTCTATTTGGTGTCAGGGCAAGGAGCTAGACCCCCTATCCCGCCCAGTGGCAAGCATTTTGGAATATCTGTGGTCTCTCTCCTAGTCGGGCCTCCAGTCGACGACCCTCAGGGTGCACCAAGCAGTCCAGTCATCTCGGGGTAGCCCATGACATGGGCGACAGTGATTAAGCACACACAAAAACGTCACCTCAGTCGTGGCACATGTCATGGAGACTACGGATGAGGAAGGGCAACCGGATGGGGGGGTCGCTCATATAGTGACAGGATGTTGCTAGATGTACGCGCACGCAGGGGGGGAGCAAGCATGCTCAGCAAGGGGAGAGAAGGATTTTGAGGGGTGGTGCCGCAGTGAGCTGCTGAGCTGGCCCTGTGGCGTGGTGGGTGGGTTCAGGGTTAAGATCCACAGAGTGCTGGGTTCGGGTCCGGGCACAGGTATGTTTTGTTGCGCCTGGCCCAAAAATTTTTTTCCACGGATTTGCACCACCCCCAACATGCACCCACACCCCCCCCCCACATAACCTGTAAAACTGTAAGTCCCCAGCATCGTTTTGCTGTGTGTTGGGGGGGCATATCACTGAAATTGATTTTCAGCAATGTGACCGCCCAAATGGCAGTCGCCTTTTGGCAGTCGCCGTTATGACATAGAACCTAATCTCGGCATACCAGGCTTGGGCAGGTTTGCCGACGGTGATGGAGGAAAAGGTGGTTGTGCGGATTTTCAAAGGACTTGACCACCTGTCCCTGCTGGTGCGTGAACCACCACCATCTTGGGACTTGGTGGTTTGGGGAATGCTCATGGGCAAGTCGTTCGAACCTGTGCACAGGTGTCGCATCTCCCACCTGTCCTGGAAGACTGCCTTCTCGGTGGCCATCACCTCCGCCAGAAGGATTAGTGAGCGCCAGGCATGCTCGGTGGAGTCTCCCTTGTCCTCCACCTGAACCTGATATTCCTCCTCAAGGTTGTATCAGAGTTTTACCTTAACCAGGTGATGCATCTCCCGGTGTACTGCACCACTCCAGCCCCGGAGGCTGAGCACAGGCTCCGTACATTGGACCCAGGGTGAGCGGCACAAGCCTATAAGGGTGTACGGCTGGAGTTTGGGGAGAGGTTTGCCAGCTCTTGTCACCTATGCTGAAGCCATACCTGGCAGATTGGCAGTTAAGCAGACGACTAGTAAGTTGATAGTCTCCTGCATCTACCTCTGCTATAGGTTGGCTGGTAAGGAGCCTCTCGTTGAGCTTAGGGCTCATTCCACCAGACATACCCCTGCCTCGGTGGCTGCTTTCCCCTATCCAGGAGATCTGAAGGGTTCTTACCTGGAAGTCAGCACATACCTTCATTTCCCAGAACCATATCAACATTCAGTCATGCTGGTTTTGGGGCCTCGGTTCTCCAGTCTCGGTTTCCTAAGTAGGGGGGTGTGCACCTTGCCCCCTTCCCCTGGAGAACTGCTAAGAGTCTGCCAGCAGTGTGAATAGTACACCATATCCACGTCCCTAGAAAAATAGGTTGCTCACCTGTATCTGTAGTTCTAGGAGTGGTATATGGTGTACATCCACACAACCCACCCAACTTCCTCTGGCAAGTGGCACACCTTCTTGCTTCCAGCATGGAAGATCTGACATCACGGAGCAGTGCCATGAAGGATACCACCCGGGTGGGTGGAAGGAACCAGCTTGAAGACCTTCTGGCCAGCTCTTAAAGGGAAAGGATCTTGCCAGAAGTGTGGCTGTGCACCATATACCACTCCTAGAACTACGGTTACAGGTGAGTAACGTAGTTTTGGTGACTATACACAACAAGCTTGTGTTTCCATCAAGGGGTGGAGATAACAGCATATGGACCCCGAGAGCGAAGCTCGAGAGGTCCAAGCTGTTGTCTGAACCACAAGCTGTAAGCACAAGGCAAGGTGTGTATGGCCACCCATATTTTAATTTTTATAATATATGGTTTTATAGTGGAGAGTAGCAAGTGAGAGCTGCAAGTAGCGCCGAGTGCTGGTACAGAGAGGAAGAGTGCACTCAGTGAAAATGAAAGTGAGCTGGCTAGCGTGAGCCAGCATAAGTAGGAAGCGCTCATTGAAAATGAAAGTGAGCTGGCAGGCGTGAGTCAGCACGAGCAGGGACACAGGTGCACTTGATCATGGAACGTGCACAACAAGATCTTTAGAACATGAACTGCGACGTCAACCATGCACAACCTTTTGAGAGCCACTGAATTCCATACACAATATGCCCTAACCATATACTGTTTGCCCATAGAAAATAACAGCTCTGATCAGCAGAGAGCCACACGAGTGTACACAGAGCAGATGTCCTTTTGTATATTCATTTTTTCGCCCTCCTCATGCTCGCAGCCCCCACTCCTTCAGGCTCTGCAAGTCTCCTGATAGCCCCTCCTGTCCTAACCTGGCCCTCCTGTAACTCCTCGTATTGCAGCCGATCCCCGGGATATCTCGGCGTATCCCTTCACCGGGCGGGCCTCCTCCAGGGAAGGCACCGAGGGAGAAGACAACCCGAGCACTTCTCTTAGGATCTGGGGATGCTGCTGTGGAGAAGGAGGCACTGGAGGCAACCGGGGATAGAGAGCCGTCATCCGGCGGTCAGCGAATGGTATTTCCGTTTTCTGGTGTTCCCCCTTCATGTGATCCCTCTGTTGTGCTCCCGGTCTCCACCAGAGGCTGCTGCAGAGCGATCATGCATCCCTAACCCTCCCCAGAGGAGGAGAGCAGTCCTAGGGATACTGAATCCTACCCCTTCCCCTGCCGACACCCGAGTCCAGACCCGGGTCGCCGGCATGGTTCGAGGTGTGGCGTCCAGCGCCTCAGCCCTCTGTACCACCAGGCCAGCCCTGCAGATGTCCTTTTGTAATATATACAGTAATGGTTCATTAATTCATCACAAAATGCTGTTTCAGTCAAATGCATTTTACTTCATTGGAACACTAAAATACTCTGGGGAATAAAGCGGAATTTAGCATTTGCTTTTGACAACAGTGATGCATTTTTCATGCTATGCAAATATATGATAAGTTTCAACTAGCAGAGTGTGCTAATGTAGAAGTTATGGCATGTGCCACAAGGTTGCTGTGCAGGGCAGAAACGTCTATCACCTGATATGGAATGTCATGCTTGATGTGCAGTCTACGGTACTCTCCTAGAGAGTGATCGACTGACCATTAACCTTTAAAAGCGCCGCTTCCTTGACCATTTTTAAATCTAAACTTCAGACCTACTTGTTTACTACCTGTTTTGGGGCATGATGCTGTTATTTTCTTGATATTATGACTGTCACAAACGCACTCAGCAGGTCAGGCCCTCTGCTCCTTCAGTGCCAACCTCAGAGCGCAATATGTGAACAGGTAACAGACAGGGTAACTGTCCTGTCTGCTTTTGGGTCTGAATCACCTTTAGTCTCAAGTTCTGGGGGGGGATTCAAACTGTGAACCTTATGGTAGCATACCCAATGTACAGGCTCAGATACGTACCCTCTTTGGGGATTGTGGTACAATCTTTTGCCAGGGACACCAAGCCAGGCCTCCAAAATGGACCCTAAAAACTCAACCTTAGGTATATTCTTACCTTTTTCCAGTTTAGTAACACCATCAAGCTGTTGAACAGTTTTGTCAGTCTTAACCCTCTATACGTCACACGCAAAAAGAACTGGCAGACACCCAGGCAGTCTTTCAAATAAAAGATTATTTACTAAAAGATGATAAAAATATGAAAAATGTAAACACAGAACAATATATCAAAGAGCTCACAATCACATAAAAGAACAAGGGAAAAGTACAAAACAAAACTCCTACCACAATACATTTAGACCTGTATGGTCTAAGGTATTACTTCTGGAAGTGCCTTTAAAGTTAGATCAGAGAGCTGTGTCTTTGAGTCCCAAAATAATATGTCATATTCCTCAGTCACAAGGATACATTTCAACCTCATCTCCCCAACCCCTTGGTGAGTCATCCAGCTCCTCCTTTTTAGAATTAAAAAATTACAAACATGATGTCCTATCAGGAAGTATATTAAATAAGGTGACATCAGCAAACACTCATTTCCCAAATTATGAGTCTTTGATCCACCAGTTCCTTTGAGGTTTACAACCCTGCAATCCGTCACCTAGGTGCGATATAACGGACAGGAATCAGCTTAATAATGTCCTGTTTCTGAAGTCATAAAGTCACATTTTGTTTGCACTTCAAAAAGCCTAGGCATGTCATAAAAAGGTAATAAAATGCAATTTCTCAAGGAAGTTAATTATATTATAGAGATCTCCTGGTCAGTTTCATATCCTGTAGCTTCACTGAAACCTGAGGGGAAGGGGCACCCATGGAAGCCCAGGCTGTCTTATGTGAGACAATCACATACTTTATTTTTATATTACAGATATCATACAATAATCATAACCAGCTGGCCAGACGTCACAATCCTCCCCACCTAGACTGAATTTGGGGGCTCTATCCCCTGCATGGGATGAGCTCCCTAAGTCAGTTCATTCCTCATATAGAAGCGATAAGCCATCTGTGTTCTGATTGGTCACTCCAGCCCTATGTAAGATCGTCATGTCATACCCTTGCAAGGCAAGGCTCCAACTTAATAGTCTACCATTAGTTTTTACCATTTGTTTCAGCCAAACCAGGGGGTTGTGGTCAGTTTGTACCTCAAAATGTTGCCCATATAAGTATGGCTCTAACTTCTTTAGGGCCCACACAATGGCAAGACACTCATTTTCCATAGTAGAGTAAGCCTGCTCTCTGGAAGTAACTTTTTACTCAGGTACACTACGGGGTGATCTTTCCCTTGGTTGGATGTCTGACTCAGCACTGCCCCAATACCCACATCTGAGGCGTCAGTCTGGACTACAAAGGGTCTGCTGTAGTCAGGACTTGTCAATACAGAGCTCTGCACAGTGCCTCCTTTAGTCTGGTAAAAGCTTTTTCACAGGCTGGTTTCCAGATAATTTTCTTAGGCATCCTTTTCTTTACCAAATCAAATAGGGGAGCAGCCAGGGCACTGTAATTGGGTACAAATTTCCTATAGTACCCTGCTGTCCCTAGAAAACCCCTAACCTGCTTCTCATTTCTGGTCTGGGCCATGCCTTGATCACCTCTATTTTTACTTGGTTAGGACGGAGCTGTCCCCTGGCCTACAACATGCCTGAGGTATACCACTTCAGCCATGGCCACCTGGCACTTCTCAGTTTTGACAGTGAGCCCGGCCCTCTGTATCCTGCCCAGCACTTCCCTAAGGTGGGGCAGGTGTTCCTCCCAGATGGCACCTAAGATGGCAGTGTCATCCAGGTATGCCACAGCGTACTCCTCAACACCATTTAACACCAGTGGGTGAAGCCTGACTGACCAATGAGAGTGGTTTGACGGGGGACCAACAAAGTGTGAGTGTCAGAGGATCTGAGGGAGGGGGGAAGAGAGTGAACATGAGAGGTAGGAGGGAAGCTCTCCTAACCAAAATTTAGAAGTGAGTTTGGCACAATAAGTGAGGTGCCTGTTGGCAAGTGGGGGAAGGGGCAGGGCATGGTAGAAGTCACGGTAATGAGTGCATGATGGAGCATCAAGGGCAAAATGACAGAAGGAGTTAAAGAGAGTGTCCAGTCTGATTAGGGAGGATTTGGGAGCGGCACCATAGACTATATCACTAGACAAAAATAGGGAGGACCATCTTCTGGACTAGTTCATGCTGCGCTGTAGGAGAGATGCAACTACGGTTCCTGAATAAGGCACCAAGCTTGGGGCGGAGTTTTTTCAGGATGGCGTCAATGTGGCCATAGAAGTTGAGGTGTTGGTCCAACTAAACCCCAAGGTATCTGAATGAGGAGGTGTTCTCTAGGATTGTCCCATCAAGTGTATGGAAAGAAGGTTAAGGGTGGAGCCTAGAGAGTCTCTGCCTAGTGCCAAAGGTCATGGAGACAGTCTTTTTGGCATTTAAGAATAGTTGATGTGAGGCAAACCATAGCTGAACCTGGTGGAAGTCATGCTGAAGGGTGGTTGCTACATCAGCGGGGCATTTGCCAGAGGAGAACAGGACGGTGTTGTCAGCATACATATGGATAGAGGAAGAGGGGGAGCATACCGTGGGCAAGTCATTTAGGAAGATGGAGAAGAGAATGGGTCCAAGCACTGAGCCCCGTAGGACTCCTGTAGAAATAGGGAGGGGGAGAGATTGTATCCTGGATCTTGACTATGTTCTGCCTGAGAGGTAAGCTCTAAACCAGTTTTGGGCAGAAGCAGACAACCCAGCAGCCATAAGGGAGTCAAGAAGCAGGGCATGGGAGGCTATGTCGAAAGCTTTGGTGAGGTTGACAAAGATGGCAGAGGTAATGAGGCCATTATCCATCTTGGTGAGGATGGAGTCAGTGAGCCTGAGTAGGGAGGTGGTAGTGGAGTGGTTCTTCCGAAAGCCAGATTAGAACGGGGTGAAAAAGGAAGAGTCATTGAGGAAGGAGGTTAGTTGAGAGAGGACCAGATGTTCTTGGAGCTTAGCAAGGGCAGGGGGGAGGAGGGAGATTGGACAAAAATTTGCAGGGGAGGAGGGGTCACCACTCTTAGGGAGAGGGGGGGACCACCGCATGATTCCAGGACGAAGGGACAGATGAGGGTGAGAAGGAGAGATTTAGGATTAAGGAGCGAGGGTAGGCTATAGCAGAAGCTAAAAGGTAGAGGAGTTTAGGGTCAAGGTCATCCGGTGATGAGGCTTTAAAAGGATTAAGAGAGAAGGGCCGTTAGTGTTTCCTCTGGAGAGGCAGCAGAAAAGGAGAAGGAAGGGTGAGCATAGAGGGGTTGAGTGCTGGGTGTGGGAGGATGAGGAGGGGGGAGGTTAGAGGGGAGGGACTTCAGAAGTGCTGTGGCACAGGAGGTATAATAGGAGTTAAACTCTTGAGCCACTGTGCACGGTTCGGACCAGTGAGTTATTTTAAGCACTGGGGGAGGCGGATGACCAGTAGCTAACTCGTTGCTTTGTAAAGCATTTTGGGATACAGTGTGTGTATAAAAGGTGCTATATACATCCGAATTCTATTCTACAGTCTCTGCACTACCAGTATCACATTTCTTGCTTTATAAACACCATAGGATACCAATCCAGATTCTGTTCTACTGACCCAGCACTACCAGTATCTAAACTCATTGCCTTTTAAAGCACTTTGGGAGACAGAGTGTATTTCCTCTGCTTCTGCCACCTGGCACTTTTTACAAATAGATTTTAGATAGAACTAATAACATTTCAGGTGTCTAATAGAAGTTTTTCAACTGTATTAGCTGGATTGTAATTTCTACTAGTGTTTTAAAGTGCTTACACATCTTCTGTTTCAGTGCTCCTCCTGCACCCCCACCCATCCAAGCACTCTGCCTTGGTGCCGAAAAGTCTAATTCTCCTTTGTCTTGCTAAACTGCTCAAATCTAAACTCATCCTACCTCTATAGAAACATAGAATTTGACGGCAGCTAAGGACCGCTTGGCCCACCCAGTCTGCCCATTTCCCTACCTGATGGATAAGCTGCAGATCCTAGTTAACCAGCAGCCTACTTCTTCCTACCCCCAACCCCTAGAATTGCTTTATGACTGTCCCATGCATGCTTGAATTCCACCACTGTTTTTGACTCCACAACCTCCTCCAGAAGGCTGTTCCATGCATCCACAACCCTCTCAGTGAAAAAATACTTCCTTAAATTACCTCTGAGCCATGCCCCCCATCTTCAAATTGTGCCCCCTTGTTCTTGCACACCTCTTTTTGAAAGATGCTACCCTCTTGGACTTTGTTGATTCCCTTGAGGTACTTGAAAGTTTCTATCATGTCCCCCTCTCCCTTCTTTCCTCGAGGCTATACATATTAAGCTCCTTTAGTCTCTCTTCATATGTGTTCCGGTGCAGACCCTGCACCATTTTAGTTGCCCTCCTCTGGACAACTTCCATCCTGTCTGTGTCTCTGCAGAGATTGGGTCTCCAGAACTGCACGCAGTACTCCAGATGGGGTCTCACCAGCTGTTTGTACAGAGGGATAATAACTTCCTGTTTTCTACTGGTGATGCCTCTCCCTATGCATCCCAGTATCCCCCCAGCCCTCCTTGCTGCCCTCACACATTGCTTGCCCACCTTTAGGTCATCTGCTATGACTACCCAAGTCCCTTTCCATTTTGTTGTTGTTAGTATCTCACCCCCCATTGTGTACTCTTCCCCTGGTTTTTGTTTCCCAGGTGCATTACACTTCTTAGCATTGAATCTAAGCTGCCATACATTTGATCATTCCTCTAACATTGCCAAGTCCCTTCTCATCCTTTCTACCCCACCTTGTGCATCAACTCTGTTGCAGATCTTTGTGTCATCTGCAAAGAGACATACTTTTCCTTCCAGTCCCTCTGCAATGTCGCTTATAAAGACATTGAAGAGGACCGGTCCTAATAATGAATCCTGCGGTACCCAACTAGTAACCCCCCTTTCTTCAGAGTGGACTCCATTTACTATTACTCTCTGTGTCCTATTCTCCAGCCAATTCTTTACCCAGGCTGTCATCTTGGGACCCACTCCCAGGCAGGTATACTATTTAAGCCCTGCTCTTTTTTCTTCTCTCCAGCTGCCTGCCCTTGAACGGGGCTGCTTCAGCTCCCCCACAGTCGGCTGGCACCCAGCCAGCCACTGACTGAGACCAGGACGCCCGTCTGCAGCTCCTTGCAAGGTACGGGACAGCGCAGCCGATCGGAACACGGGCACTTCCAGCAAACCCGCTCTGATTGGCCAGGACTTTTCCTCTGCTTCTGCCACCTGGCACTTTTTACAAATAGATTTTAGATAGAACTCAGCACATTTCAAGTGTCTAATAGAAGTTTTTTTGGTTTTTTTAGTGGCTAGTTTTCCATTAGCAGGTTATACAAACCTGCCACTAGAGGGATTCTTGGTCTCTCATTAAAAAAAAAAAAAGTATACCCTCTGAAAGACACAGTCCCTGACTGCCTGGCCTTCCTGGCTGTATCCTCACTTCCCACTGATCCAGCTACTGCTCTTCCGCCCCCTTCTCTTAGCCCCACCAGCCTGTCTTAACCCCCTCCCTCCGCCTACCCCGAATCCTACCTTAATCATGTGCCTCCCCCATTCTCTACCCCTATTCTATTTCTTCTTGCCTGTCTTCCTCCCCTACTGCACGCCCCAAAAGCCTGCTTTCCCTCCCTTCCCCACAGCTTCCATATTCCTACATCCTTCCTCCACTTAGCGCTGCACCTGGTCACTGCCCTTGCCCAGGGTCCATCCTACCACCATGAAACTGTCCTACACCCACACTGGTCCTAGCCCTCCTCTGGTTCCCCCCGTCTCGCTTACCCCTCACCCACTATCGCGATGTTCGGCAATTTCCCGAGATGCTAGCAGGCAAAAGCATTCCCTTAAAGAAATACGCCGCAGCTCCTTGAGGCTAGTCCTCCTCCTCCTCCTCCTAATGCTGTCAGGCAACGTGCACCCAAACCCTGGCCCATTCTGCTCTAAAGCCATTGATCTGAGCAAGCCTTCAGGTGCCGTCTCATTCATGTCAATCAACATCTGCAGCCTCCTTCCTAAAATGGATGCCCTACAGGCCTTCACCAGCCAGCACAGTCCTGACATCCTGGCGGTTGTTGAAACGTGGCTTACGCCATCAGTACCGGACCATGCAATCAGCCTTCCTGGCTACAACGTCTTTAGGCTGGATCGCCTCTCCAAAAGAGGTGGGGGCTGCGCTCTCTACCTAAAAGACTCCATACAGGGGCACCACATCATTACCTCACTCCAACCCACAACTGCTCAGATACTGCCAGTGAGAATCCTCCTTGGAGCCCAAAACAAAACCCTCACTGTTGCCACCATCTACATCCCTCCCAAAGAACAGGGAACTGGTCTAACAGCTGTTCTTGACTTTGTAAAGTCACTCCCACCAGACACCGAATCCATCCTCCTAGGTGACTTCAACATCAACTGGCCTGCGGCCGATGCTAATGCACACAGGGATACCATTGCTGCGGTGAACCTCACACAAATGGTTGACTCGTCAACCAAGATAAATTACAAGACCAGCACCAGCACACTCTTGGACTGGATTCTTACCAGTCACCCATTGCGGATATCTAACACTAATGTCCTCCCTGACTCTCTCAGCGACCAGTCCCCTGTTAGCTGCACCTGGTCAAATAAATTCATCAAACATCCACCAAAAACTATCACCAGCAGGGTTCTACCCAGTGGTCACCTTCCTTGACTCAAATCCCACCTCCTCCATCAAGACTGGTCCTCTATCTTCAATGCAACCAACGTAAACATTGCCCTTGACCACTTCATAAACGTCTTCACTGTGGCCTGTGACACGTATGCTCTTATTAAGAAATGCAAAGTCAAATCACTCAGTAACCCTTGGCTCACAGGTTACCTCCTCAGGATGCTAAAAACAAGAGACCACCTATGGGAGCTGGCCAGAAACTCTGGAAGGCAATACAACATCCAAAACTACAAATGTGCCCGCAATGACTGCACCAAAGCCATCTGGCAAATGAAGTCCGCCAACTATAAGCATGCCCTCACAAACTCCTGGGGCAATGGCTGGGAATTCTGGATGAACATAAAGGAACTCACTGGGAATCCACCCAAAACCCCCCCATCAATACTCAACATCAACGGAATCACAACCCTCAACCCAAAAACCATTGCAGATACCTTTAACGAAGCCTTTACCGACCTCAGCGCTGTCCTACCCCAGGACTACTTCAAAGATGGTGAAGCCCCTCTGTCCGCAATGAACACTACTCCCACCAGCTTCCCCTGCTTCTACTTCAAAGCAGTCAAGGCTCACCAAGTACGCAAATATGTAACCAAAGCCCTTGGTAAATCAAGATTCAGTAATGACTCCCTTGATCTCAAAATCCTGTCTCTCACACTTGATGAAGTGCTTAGTCCTCTGACCAGAATTTTCAGCCTCTCCCTCAGCCTTAGCCAGTTCCTGGACAGATGGAAATCTGCCACTGTCACCCCAATCCATAAAAGTGGTGACAAAACTGCCCACAATAACTACAGACCTATCTCCCTACTACCCCCACTCTCCAAGGCACTAGAACGCATCATCTCGGACCAGCTCACAGAATACCTGGATACATACAACATCCTGTGCAAGCAACAACACAGGTTCCGCAAAGGTCACAGCACCTCCACAGGCCTACTTGAATTCACTGGCGCAATCCACAATGCACTTGACTCCGGTGAGCTACTACTACTCAATCTACATTGACTTAACTAAAGCCTTCAACACCGTCAATCACCGCCTCCTGCTTGTCCAGCTTCAGAACACTGGGCTGTCAACCGACTCCATTGGCTGGTTTAAGAGCTACCTTGAAGAACGGTCCCAAACAGTAAGAATCGCTGATACACTCTCGGACCCTAGACTGGGCCACTCAGGAGTCCCCCAGGGCTCCATTCTGGGACGCCTCCTCTTCAGCCTATTCTTAAACTCACTACCAGACAGCTGCCCAGAACAAATAATTCTCTACGCAGACGATGCTGTGATCCTCGCCTCGGACCCTGATCTAATCCAATTACAAAATAAACTTTAGCAGGCCTTCTCCTCCATCGAATCTTGGTTTCTAAAACATAAACTGCTTCTCAATCAGAAAAAAAACCAAGTCTATGGTCTTCTGCAGCCCCCACAACAAAAGCAAACAACTCCACCTCTCCATTGCAACCAAACAAGGAGCCATCCTAGAGCAAACACAATCGTTCAAGTACCTCGGCATCACCCTTGATCCCCACTTCTCATACGCTGTCCATATCAGCAATGTTGCAAAGTCTGCCAATGCGAGGTTAGGCATATTATTCTGGCACAGGAAACACCTAACCCCAGAAGCACTGGCAGTGGCCATCCAAAGCTCCATCATCAGCATCATAGACTATGGTTTTATCATATGTGGGTCTGCAACTACCTCTGCTCTCAAACGTATCGCAACCTCCCTGAATAAGGCCTGTCATCTCATCACTGGCTCACATTGCTGTACCCACACATGTGACCTTTATTCCCAAACTGGATGGCTTCAACTGGACAAACGCATAAAATACCAAACCTGCATCACGGCCAAGAAAATTATAATGGGTCTGGCCCCACCTGGTGTCTGTGCCCTGCTTAAGCCTAGACATAGGAACGTCACTACAATGAGATCCAGTTCCCATCTATTACATGTCCCACGATGTCGCATGACCCAAGGACAAAGATCCTTCACCTATCGGGCATCCAACTGGCTCAACTGTCTTGGCAGGGACATAGCGACCGCTCCAACACTCAGCCTCTTCAAGTCCAAGCTACGCCTCTCACTGCTTGTATCCTGCAATTGCCCATCTTAACATTTCCACCATTCCAGCTGCAAATGCCCCAGCACCCAGCACTTACAATCAGTCTTTGCACCCCTAGTACCTTACCTGTCATATTCCCTCGACAAGGCCCCCTGACTGCACTGTCTCCCACCCTCGCCCACCTCCCCCCCGTATCTCCACTCCTGCCCCGCCCCAACCATCTCC
Source organism: Neoceratodus forsteri (assembly GCA_016271365.2). Classification (NCBI taxonomy): domain Eukaryota; kingdom Metazoa; phylum Chordata; order Ceratodontiformes; family Ceratodontidae; genus Neoceratodus; species Neoceratodus forsteri. The sequence continues at coordinate 659,789,575 of CM028138.1, forward strand.
CGTTATTCCCCTTTCCCCTGCTCCTCCTTCTCCCCGATCTCCTACCCTCACTTCCCCCACCACCCATCCCCCTTCCCTTGTCTTACTCATAGCTCAAGTCTTTGTACTGGTTATTACATGTCTGTAAGTCAATGACTGTATGTTTGTAACTAAAAATGATGACTGTTGCACACGCTGACGTGGAACCTTTGTAAAAGAGCCTTGGCTCAAAGGTATTGTAATCCTAGTTTTAAATAAATAAATAAATAAAATATGAAAGGTACTATATAAATCCAGATTTTATTCTACAGTCCCTGCACTGCCAGTATCTTATTACTTTGTAAGTCACTTTTCTATTCTGTTTTACAGTCCCTGCATTACTGGTATCTAACTCATTGCTTTCTAAAGCAATTTTAGATAGCGCATGTAGGAAAGACACTGTATTAATCCCGATTCTATAACTTAATCCCAGAACTGTATACAGGATCGTTTTTAAAAATCTGATTTTTGGCATGATTGGGCTGCAGCCTTTACAGGTATTGTTTACGTGCAGTGAATGTGCACAGTGTAACCGAACTGTGGTTTGATGGTACTACACTAGTGTTTTTTTATTTATTTGAAATTACTCCGAGATAAGCCCATGAGATGCAGGTTCTCATTTTCATGGGGGTCCCAGGACACTAACTCCACAGTTGTATTGATTGTAATGTTACCATTTTTGGCTGCTGCCTTCTGTCTCACCCTGGGTCAGATCTGAAAACAGGACGGTCATCTCAATACCATCTTGCCTAGTTAATAAAAACAATAGTATTTATTTAGACTAGTGAAAACAGCCACTCTGCCAGCCAGGACCAAGGTGCAGCTGTGGCCATGGCCACCTTCAGTTTTTGGGGAGGGGCCAGGGAGGAAATTTAAAATGGGTACAAGAACACTATTCAAACTGTGTGTGCTCTCGATCACAACTGGCCTGGGAAGCAGGTATGGGGACCCTTTAAAAAAATATTTCAGTTTTGACTGAGTGGTGAGGATATATGATGGAGGGTCTCCACCTCATGGAAAAGCACGGTATTGCGCCCTCACATATTACTGGCAAAGTGAGTCTTTGAGATCAAAAGGCTGAAGCTGAGGTGGGAGCATCCATTTTCTAACTTCCTCTTTCTCTCTTCCAGACCCCCCCCTCCCCCCAAGATTCATCATTCAGCCTCTAAACAGCAGACCAAACCAACAATACTGGAATAAAACAGCAGTTATTTGTTAAACAGTTGCATGCTGTTTATAATGCAAATCTAAAAAGGTACAGAATTGCAGGATTAAAAAATGCAGTCTGTGATGTCATTTCCTCCCCCCTCCCCCACTAACAAACACAAAAATTGAAAGTCTTGATTTTTGTATTTAATTCTATTATTATATTTTTGGATCAGGTAATGAACTGTGGCCTGTGCCCTGTTTTTGGTTTGTGCTTTGCACAAAAAATCTTTCGTGTCTTGCTTTTCTCTTGGGGTTGGGGGAGGGGTGTGTGTGAGTGTCTGTCTATGAGAAGGCTTGCTCTGATGTAATTTCCTGCGTGACTGCTGTGTTGTAGGCAGGGCCAGTTAGGGGCAGGCTGAAGGGAGAAGGAAATATTTCTTATCCATTTCTGTATATTTTCCCCTCCCTGGGTAAGAGGGGCTAATTTGAAAAGGGGGTGAAGATACGGGGGCAAAGGAGAGATAACTTTGTGCAGTGAGGCAAGCTTGACCCTTTATCTGCTCCCCCTTGAAATAAGACCTGGTCCATTTTCTCATTTCAGTAAACAGCAGCAGCAGCCTGAGACGGGGCATCCCAGCCCACTAAAGCAGCCGGCCACAAGGAAGCCACAACTGGAGGACTGACCAACCTGCAAGAACCGGACAGCCAAGCTGCTAGCCCACAATTCAGCCAGTGAGTCCGCAGAGGAGAGCTGTGGTGCCCACAGGCAGGCGGAGGAGGGCTAGAGCAGAGACAAAGACAGATGTTCAGGTTCCTGAGAGAGTCGGAGGAGGATCCCTTCTTCCTGTGAGTCTTTGTTTATAAAACTCCACAGTTGTTTAGTATGAATTATGTGATTATTGTTAACACAGCGATAATGCTGTACCAAAAAAATGGTATCCAAACTCCAGCTGCTTTTCTGTTTGGCTTGCTTACATTTCAGTTGGTGGTCCACTTGGCTATGTGAACAGTCAGAAAGACACAAGTGTTTTAAAGCACACAGTTATACCCACCTGGTATCTGGATTATTGGTAGTTACAGTCCAAAATGGCTAAGACCCTAATGGACGGAGCAGCTCTAATATTGCTAGATAGATTGTGAGAGATCTTTACTGTATGTCTGGGGTATTTGCATTTATGCTTCTTGACACTGACCCCAGGGTTTATTCAGCACATCGCTGCTCTAAAGAAGGCTGGCATGGGGCAGCATTGTGAGTCAGAGAACAAGGTTCCAGCCTCTGCTTTATCGGTATTGTGTTCTGCTCATAGAACTGTTCCCATTTTGTGTCACAGAGAGTGCGAGAGAAGCTGTGCCTCTTTTGTGGCATTATAGTGTGTGTGTGTGGTCTGTGCATATACTAGCAGAAATTTCCAAATGTGGCAAGAAGTCCCCAGTGTGTCCCTGTCATTACAAAGATAAGGATTTGGCAATTTCTTACCTTCTAAAAATGCCAGAAAAGGGAAGATGATCAGAGGTTTCCAGGTTCTTGGGTTGCCATTTTATAGGGGGGCGAGCACATCATGGAAGTGAAGCATGCACGCTTGGGGGGACGGTGTTCATGCACCCCAGTCAGCTAGCTTCAGTGTGACATTTGAAGTGGGTTCTGAAGTAACTAAACATTCGGGGGAGTATTTATGCACAAATCTGTTTTATATAAAAAAAAAAAAGGTTATCCACCACTGATAGAGCACTTAAACACTTGCAGTCAAGGAATGGATACCCCACCATGAGCTGGGTGCTGAGAACAGGCTCTCCACTTGCCCCAGGGTCAAGAAAGGGATACCCCATAACCGGCTGCATTCTGAGGCAGGGCTCCCTGCAAGCTCGGGGGGCAAGGAAGGGATAACCCACCATGGCCTGCCACAGATCAAAACTCCCTACATGCCTGGGGTCAAGGAAGGGATAACCCACCATGGCCTGCCACAGATCAAAACTCCCAGCAAGCCCTGGTGGCAAGGAAGGGATGACGCATATCTCTTTTTTTTATTTATTTTTTTAACCAGAAGAGAGACACTAAGCTGAAAGCTTGTTTACAGGTGTGACCTGGGAGCACAAGGAAGTTAAGGGACTTGCTCAGGATCACACAGTGTGCAAGTGGGGGCTGTGGGATTCAAACCCAGGTCTCCAGGTTTGCAGCTCAGAGCCTTAAATCTCCTCCTATCTCAGGCTACATGCTGATACAGGGCTTCACGCATGTCCTGGGGTCAAAAAAGAGAGACCTGATCACGGGCTGCTCACTAAGACAGAGCTGTTTGAAAGCCCCAGGTTCAAGGAAGAGATACCCCAGCATGGGCTGTACACTTAGCTAGGACTCACCACATGCCCTGGGGTCAAAGAAGTGATGCCCACTGGTGCAGTGGCAGCACATCCAGCTGCGATGCGGACAACATGGGTTCGGGAACGGACTTGCAGGCGATCGGAGGCCAGCAGGAGAGATTGAGCATCCTAGGGACTGCTCTCCTTCTCCAGGGATTGAGGGATTTTGTGTCCGGCATGCTACGGACCCCTGGCGGAGGCTGGGGGAGCTGCAATGCTGGCACCATATCATTTGGGGGGAGGGGCGGATGCTGGTCATCATTGCATGTCCCTACCCCGATACAGCCTATAAAATGCCAGCCCCACATGTGAAGCGCTACCCCACCGCCTCCACTGCCTACTGTGTCCGCTAGGTGGGGCAGCATTCCCATGGCCCCACATTGGGGGAGTCAAGCCAGGGTAACCTACCATTGACCTGGGGAGGGGGCAGCCGCCTAGTGGCCCTACCCAGGGGGTAAGCTTGGGCATGGGGAGGTGGCGGGGAAGGGACAGAGAAGACCCCTACAGGGATTAGGGGAACACCCCCTCCCAAAAACAAAACATGATGCTCCACCACGGGCTGCACACTTAGCTAGGACTCCCCACGTGCCCTGGGGTCAAAGAAAGGATGCCCCACCAGGGGCTGCACACTGAGACAGGACTCCCTGATGCTTTGGGGTCAAAGTAGGGATACCTCAACACTGACTGCACAGTGACACAAGACTTGCCGCACACCCCGGAGTCGGAGGAATTATGCCCACTACGGACATCATGCTAAGACCGGGCTCCCCACATGCCCGGGGTCAAAGAAGTGATGCCCCAAAAGAAGTGATGCTTCACCAGGGGCTGCACATTTAGACAGGACTCCCTGCCACCCTGGAGTCAAGGTAGGGATACCGCACCACTGACTGCAGACAAGACTCACTGCACACCCCGGCGTCAAATAAAAGATACCCACCAAGGGCATCATGCTGAGACAGGGCTCCTCACGTGCTCTGGGGTAAAAGAAGGAATACCCGCCAAGGGCGGAACACCAAGGCAGGACTCCCCCACATGCCTTGGTGTCAAGGAGGGGGATACCCCACCATGGATGGCACACAGAGACTTGACTTCCCACATGAATTACATGAATTGGGGTCAAGGAAAGGGGTACCCCCCACCATAGACTGCATGCTAAGACAGGACTCCCCACTGCCCCAGGGTCAAACAAGGGATACCCCACCACGGGCTGTACACTGAAGCTGGACTCACCACATGTCCCAGGGGCTGCAAGCAGATACTGAACCACCACGGGCTACACAAGAACAGGACTCCCCACTGCCCTGGGGTTAAACAAGGGATACTCCGCCACAGGCTGCACACTGAGGCAGGGCTCCCCGGAATGCTGTGGGATCAAAGAAGTGATGCCCCACCAAAGGCGGCACACTTATACAGGACTCCCCATATGCCCCGGGGTCAAAGAATGGATGACTCACCAGGGGCTGCACACTGAGACAGGACCCCCTGCCACCCTGGGGTCAAGGTAGGGATACCTCAACACTGACTGCACACTGAGACACGACTCGCCGCACGCCCCCGGAGTCAAAGAAAAGATGCTCACCATGAGTGTCATGTTAAGACGAAAAGCTCCTCACATGTTCCAGGGTAAAAGAAGGAATACCCCCACCAAGGGCGGAACACTAAGGCAGGACTCTCCTTATGCCTTGGGGTCAAGGATAGGGATACCCCACCATGGGTGGCACACAGAGACTTAACTCCTTACATGCCTTGGGGTCAAGGAAAGGGATACCCCACCACAGGCTACATACTGAGACAGCACTCCCCGCTGACCCAGGATTAAATGAGGGATACCCCACCACGGGTTGTATACGGAGGTAGGACTCCCCAGGGTCTAACAAGGGATACTCCACCATGGGCTGCACACTGAGGCAGCATTCCCCTTTGCCTTAGGTTCTGCAAGGGGATACTCCACCACGAGATGTCTGCAGCTTATCCAGTAGGTAGGGAAATGGGCAGACTGGGTGGGCCAAGTGGTCCTTTTCTGCCGTCAAAGTCTATGTTTCTATGTCTATGTACACTGAGGCAGGATTCCCTGCATGTCCCGGGGTCTGTTGGGGGATACCACAACATGGGCTGCACACTGAGGCAGTGCTTCCCACATGTCCTGGGATCTGCGAGGGGATACCCCATCATGGGCTGCACACTGAGGCAGGGCTCCTCACATGCCCCGGGGTCTGTGAGGGGATACCCCATCATGGGCTGCATACTGAGGCAGGGCTTCCCACATGCCATGAGTTCTACAAGGTTATACCCCACCATGGGCTGCACACTGAGGCAGGGCTCCTCATATGCCCTGGGGTCTGCGAGGGGGATACCCCACCATGGGCTGCATACTGAGGCAGGGCTTTCCACATGCCCTGGGGTCTGTGAGGGGATAGCCCACCACGAGCTGCATATTGAGGCAGGGCTCCCCAAATGCCTCAGGGTCTGTGAGGGGATACCCCACCACAGGCTGCATACTGAATCGGGGCACCCTACATGCCCCGGGGTCTGCGAGGGGATACCCCACCACTGGCTGCACACTGAGGCAGGGCTCCCCACATGCCCCGGGGTCTGTGAGGGGATACCCCACCACAGGCTGCATACTGAGGCAGGGCTTCCCACATGCCATGGGTTCTACAAGGTTATACCCCACCATGGGCTGCACACTGAGGCAGGGCTCCCCACATGCCGTGGGTTCTGCAAGGTTATACCCCACCATGGGCTGCACACTGAGGCAGGGCTCCCCATATGCCCTGGGGTCTGCGAGGGGGATACCCCACCATGGGCTGCATACTGAGGCAGGGCTTTCCACATGCCCTGGGGTCTGTGAGGGGATAGCCCACCACGAGCTGCATATTGAGGCAGGGCTCCCCAAATGCCTCAGGGTCTGTGAGGGGATACCCCACCACAGGCTGCATACTGAATCGGGGCACCCTACATGCCCCAGGGTCTGCGAGGGGATACCCCACCACTGGCTGCACACTGAGGCAGGGCTCCCCACATGCCCCGGGGTCTGTGAGGGGATACCCCACCACAGGCTGCACACTGAGGCAGGGCTCCCCACATGCCCCGGGGTCTGCGAGGGGACACCTCACCATGGGCTGCACACTGAGGCAGGGCTCCCCACATGCCCCGGGGTCTGCGAGGGGATACCCCATCATGGGCTGCACACTGAGGCAGGGCTCCCCACATGCCCTGGAGTCTGCGAGGGGATACAGTTGCATGCCTTGGGTCTTTGCCACCAAGTGCTACTGCACTTAATTGGGGTGTGTTACATCATGCAACACAGAAAGACAAAGATAACACTCTGAAATGAGACTAAATTCTCAATGAGTGGGTTCATAAATCTAACGCACGGTCTTGTTGTCTTGCTGTACCAGTCACAATGCTTCAGTTGTCTTTGTCGTTCTGTAATTCTGAACTGTATAGCACCATTCTTACCCACTGTATCCAATTAATGCGTTAAATACTGATAGTGCAGGAACTGTGGAATAGAATTTGGATTTATGTAGCACCTTACATACATACTGTATCCCAAAGTGCTTTACAGGGCAGTTCGTTAGATACTGGTAGTGCAGAGACTGCAGAATAGAATTTGGATTTATATAGCACCTTACATACGCATTGTATCCCAAAGTGCCTTACAGCAATGAGTTAGATAGTGGTAGTGTGTGAGGCTGTACAAGAGGAGAGGGAGGGGGGAGGGGGGGAGAGAGAGAGAGAGAGAGAGAGAGATGCCTTTCATACCCGCTGCATCACAAAATGCTTTACAGTGCAATGATTTAGATACTGGTAGAACAGGGGCTGTAGAATACAGCTGATACCTTCATTAAATCTCCCTTCATAGAGCCACACCTTTGGAGACGTAAGCAGTTAGTATTGGGACCACTTGGAAACTTTTTCCTACTTGGGGCTGCCCACTTAACGTATGTTAGTACCACCTGTATAACGTGGGCAGCCAGTCTCCTTAACTTTCCCCCTGCCATGTCAGATCATGGAAAACACCACTGCCGAGATCGGTTGGTTGAAGTTCAGTTCTATTTACTGTGACTTAGTTCATCACTATTGCGCGCTGTCGTTGCTTCCATCCAGTACACCTCCACGTTGTTGCTGCTGTCTGTGCAGTGTAAAGGTATTTCGAGATAACACTTACATACTGTGTTTGCTGCCTGAGCCTTTTGTGTGATGTAAAGAACTGTGTCATTTGTCAAGTCTTCAACCAAGTCACGTGGAGGCGCGGCCAAGAACTGCACCATTTTTCAAGTCTTTCTCCAGGCCATGAGGAGTCGCTGCTGGAAAGCTTTAGAAAATTTCCCGCTGAAAATGGAGAATGCAAAGTTGCCAGCATCGGCATCTACACCTGGGTCTCCAGTGTGGTCTACTGGATGTGTCGCTGGGAAACCCCACGGGTCTTCTCACCAGGCAGCTACATTTGTGCCTTTGCAGGAGATACACCATTCATCAAATGAGAAATCGAAACAGTCCTCTTCCACAGAGTGTCACTGTAAACAGTTACTCTTCTTGTCACCTTTGTATCCTAGACAGGGTGGAGGCAGTTCAAAGAGGGGCAACAAAGATGGTGCAGGGCCTGCACCAAAATTCATATGAGGAGAGACCTAGATATGTATACCCTGGAGGAGAGGAGGGACGGGGGAGATATGAAAGAAACCTACAGATATCTAAAGGACATAAATAGGGTACCGGAGGGTAGCATCTTTCAAAAAAGGAGATGTTCAGGAACAAGGGGACATGACATGAGGCTGGAAGGGGGTAGACTAAGGGGTAACGTGAGAAAGTATTTCTCACGGAAAGGATGGTGGATGCATGGAATAGACTCCCAGTGGAGGGGGTGGGAGCCAACACAGTGGGGAATTCAAAAATGCATGGGACAGGCATAGGGGCACCCTAGTGACAGGAACGAGAAGGTAAAGTCTGAGATCAAGTAGGGTCTGCGACTTTTGCAGTAGGCAGGGAAAATGGGCAGACTGGATGGGCCTATCAGTCCTTATCTGCCGTCGATTTCTATGTTTCTGTGAATCCCTGTGGGGATAAGTCTCTGGCTGCTTCGGCAGTCTCCACAGGAACACAAAAATCAAGCCACACCCTTGGAGTACCAGGACCACAACCAAAAAAGCAACAGTCGGTTTAGCAAAGGACGGCTCCCTGAGATACACTTGAGTGTCTCGCTACCATTCACATGTTTTGCCAAAGGGAAAGAGAAAGGGGAAATTGTTTAACCAGGAAAGGCACACTAAGCCGGAGCTTGTTTCCAGGTGCGACCTGGGAGTACAAGGAAGTTAAGTGACTTGCTCAGGGTCACACAGCATGCAAGTGGAAGCTGTGGGATTCAAACCCAGGTCTGGTCTGCTGGATGTCACCAGATTTGCAGCTCAGAGCCTTAAACCACTGTGCTATACTGCCTCCCTCCAGTAAAGCATTTGCTGGATCCTTATTGGCTATGGCAAGAAGGTGCTCCCCCATCTGGACCCTCATCACTCACATGCACAGGTGGCCAGATAAATTCCACACTCCCTTGTGCAGATAAAACCAGAGCTGTTAAGTATGCCACCAGTTTTGGGGTTTACAGTGGTTGATGTGTTGCTAACACACCCACCCCAACTACCATTGCCATTTAGTCAATATTTTAGTCGATTGCTTGTACAGCACATGCCCATGCCTTGTACAGCACATGCCCATGCCTTGTACAGCACATACCCACGCCTTGTGCAGTGTGTGCACACTCCTTGTACAGCGCGTTCCCGTGACTTTCAGCGTGTTCCCATACCTTGTACAGTGCATGCCCGTGCCTTGTACAGCTGCGGCTCCACGCCCGCATACAGTCTGCGTCAGATACAGCATATTCTTACCATTTTAAGATTTCTACTCCTCCTGTATACCTATTGTGGGGGGTCAATTCCCTGAATGCAGATCCAGTCCCACGATGGCCTAATATTTGGTGATTGGGGGAGGGGAGAGAAACTAGTAATAGAATCACCCCTCTGTTGAGTTGTCCCCTGTCTACCCCTTTCTCTGAAAAAGATCTACCCCATCCATCTGTTTTATCTGCATGTGCCCTTGCCTGGCAGACAGGCTTCCTGCTGTTTTCCATTATACAATCTGGCTTTCAGCTCATCCACACTGTTTTGATATTTGGAAGAGTGGAGTGATAGTGCAGATTTATAAATTCCAGATATACCAATTTACAAAATATTTTACAGAAATGTAAAACAAAATGTTGTGGCTGCTGAGGCAATGAGGGTTGGGTCAGGAGTAGGTTCGGAACTGGGTACCATGCAAGTGGCAAGTATACGGAACCAGGTACCAGGCAAGTAGCAGGTATATGGAACTGGGTACCACGCAAGTGGCAAGTATACGGAACCAGGTACCAGGCAAGTAGCAGGTATATGGAAGTGGGTACCACGCAAGTATACGGAACCAGGTACCAGGCAAGTAGCAGGTATATGGAAGTGGGTACCACGCAAGTGGCAAGTATACGGAACCAGGTACCAGGCAAGTAGCAGGTATATGGAACTGGGTAACAGGTAAGTGGCAAGTATACGGAACCGGGTACCAGGCAAGTAGCAGGTATATGGAACCAGTACCAGGTAAGTGGCAAGTATATGGAACTGAGTAGCAGGTATACTGAACCAGGTACCAGGTAAGTGGCAAGTATACGGAACCGGGTACCAGGCAAGTAGCAGGTATATGGAACCGGTACCAGGTAAGTGGCAAGTATATGGAACTGAGCAGCAGGCAAGTAGCAGGTATACTGAACCAGGTACCAGGTAAGTGGCAAGTATACAAAACTGGGTACCAGGTAAGTGGCAAGTATACAGAACCGGGTACCAGACAAGTAGCAGGTATACTGAACCAGGTACCAGATAGGTGGCAGGTATACAAAACTGGGTAGCAGGTAAGTGGCAAGTATACAGAACCAGGTACGTGGAAATATTTTTTTTCTTTAATTGTTGTATTTACATATATGTATATTATACAGATATAACTATATGGTTGTAATTAACCAAGGGTTAAGGGATTAAGTAAGGGGGGTGTAGAGAGTACTCCAAATATATCAGAACTCCATATATAAGGTAGACCTTTCTGTATCAGTTATTTCTGTGTTTGTTGGTGGATTGATTTGGATTTTAACTGGGTAGGCTGTCCCTTATCATAGAATCAAGTATGGAGATGTGATAGAGTGGTAACAGAATCTGATGTGGAGATGAGGTACAGTAGGGAGGTAGTTGTGGTGACTGTGGGGCGCTGTTCTCCAGGGTTACGCTCTGAAGGAAGGGGGCACTGCCCCATCTACAGGACCTTTGTTGGAGCTCCATGCTCAGCTGGTAGCAGTAACAAGTGAGAGATCTCAGCTGCGGCACTGGCTCATCTGGGTTCCACTCCCCACACCCCCACTCCCCCAGAATGCACAGGGGGCTGGAGAGTGGTGGGAAGGGCAGGAGAGAGGGTGACAGGGGCAGCCACAAGGGGTTCAACCAGTCTCACACCATTCAGATAGCCAGTTGCATTGCACCCTGGCAGAGGCTCGGGTACCTAACTCCATCAGTGGGGGGAGGGGGGACTGTAAGTCTGAGGGAAATGGGCATGATGACTTGATGGCATCCGAGGGGGGGGTGAGCAGGAGGAAGTTAACAAAGAGTCTTAGTGACCGGGGACTTCGTGGTTAGGGGAGTAGAGAGGGTGGTGGACAGTGGAGTGAAAGGGAGTGAAATGGTCAGATGCCTTCCCAGTGCGACAGCCATCTGGGATCTAGATAGGATGGTGGGGAAGGGGGATCTGGAGGTGCTGGTACACTTGGGTACCAACGATCTTGTAAACCAGCCTGTGGAGGCAGTGAGGCGGAGGACTAGGGGACAGACTGAAGGTGCACTCAGCTTCCATGTTTTTTTACAAAGTCCACCCTGTGTGGAATAAAGGGAATACATATGGCAGAGTAAGGAAGGAAGAGACTGAGGAGTTTCATGTGTGGTTGAAGGAATGGTGTCAGGAGGAAGGGTACCACTTTGTGGGGGACTGGGGGGGGGGCTTCTAGGACAAGAGGCTCTTCAGGGGGGAAAGCCTTCACCTGTTGAGAGGGGCCCAGTGCTCTGAGGCAGACATTTGACATTTACACTGAACAGTTAAACCGATTGCAGGGAGGCGGAGGCTAGGGGAACCATTGAGAAGGGCGAGCAGGTACGGAACCTAGCTAGGTCTCCCCTGAACAGGAGACTAGTAGCAGCAAGGGGGGTAACAGTAAGGTTGAAGTTCAAATTAGGTTAGGGGAAGAGGCCAGTGGGGGAGGGCTGTTAAAGCCTACATTCAGCATGAAAAATAAATAATTATGGAAACTAGGGAAGGAACAGAACAAAGCAAGAGGGGGATCAGGAGTAAGATAGAAAGGTGTCTACCTTAATGCCAGGACTCTGGGAAACAAAATTAGCTCGCTCCAGGTAATGGTGGCAAACACTGAGATGGATCTAGCAGCCATCACAGAAACTTGGCTGACAAAGAATAACGATTGGGGACCGGCCTGGTGGCACTGAGAGTTGAGGCACTGGACACCACACCTCGCGTCATGCCGGCGACCTGGGTTCAGGAACGGACTCGGGTCAGCAGGGGAGGGACAGGATTGAGCATCCAGAGGACTGCTCTCCCCTTCCAGGGTGGGTTCCAGGGTATGCCCCACTCTGTAGCAGCTCCTGGCGGAGACCAGGGGCCCTGCTGCAGGGGCTTGATGCCATGTCGGGGCGGAGGGCGGCAGCCAGGCTGCACGAGGGTGCGCTGCCGGGCATTGCATGTCTGCGCCCGGAGGGAAACTGTATGGGGGGAACCCTGGTGGCCTTGTGGAGGTGAAGGGGGCCTGGAGACCTGCCCACATCCCAAGGCCGGACCTGTCTCCCTGGGCTCCAGCTTTACTGGCTCTCACAGCTGTCCCTCTAATTACAGACAGGCCACCACGGGCAGGCAGACCCTCCTCCAGGGGGTGATACGGGGTGGCTGGTCAAGCCATGGAGCTGAGTGGAGACAGCCCTGTAGGAGCCCAGCAGAGGAGGTTTCTGGCAGGGAGTAGAGACAGAGTTGAGTGGTACCCTGGAGAGATGCCCTAGGTCCCAGTGAATAAAGAAACTTAAAAAATAAATACATATATAATGATTGGGACCTGACAGTCCCAGGCTACGCCACGTTTAGATGGGTTAGAGGAAAAGATAAAGTAGGAGGTGTAGTCCTTTATGTCAGGAAATGCATAGAGGCTATGAAGGATGGAAATGTCAGGGGAGGTAATGGGGAGACAGAATCGCTGTGGGTTCAGCTAACGGCATCTTAAGACAAGAAACTAAGAATGGTGGTGATCTGTAGACCTCCAGGACAGGGGGAAGAGAAAGATAAGGAGCTAGGGGCAAAACTAGAAAGGAGAGTGGCAAAAGGGGAGGTGGTGGTGGGAGATCTAAACCAGCCAAATGTTGATTGGGTCATTCCAGCAGCCAGGCTCTCCAGAAGTTGGGTCCTGCTGGATACATTGCAGGACTGCCTGCTGGTGCCGCTAGTTAAGGAACCCACTGCTGTTCTCGATGTGGTGCTCACCAACTCGGAAGTGGTAGGAGGAGTTAGGGGAGCCATTAGGGTCCAGCAACCATAACTCTATATGGTTCAGCCTGGCCCTTGGAATGAGTAGGCCCTCATCAAAGGCTGAATTCCTAGATTTCAGAAGGGCAGATTTCAGCCGAATGAGGGAGCTGGTCCGGCACCAGTTAGTTGGAGTGGACAGCATCAGGGATGTGGCGGAAAGATAAGGGGGCTGTTCTTGAGGCAACGGAGTCTTGCATGAGAACAGTAATCAAAAAAAAAAAAAAGGTACATGGAAAGGTCAGGGAATTGGGGCGAGAGCCAAAACGGAGGCCTTCACCAGGTACAGAGAAGAATGGGGAAGGTACCTCAGGAAAACAAAGGAAACCAAAAGGGGGGTCAGAGAAACTAAGGCAGACACAGAGATGTGTATTGCAGAGGGGGGTCAAGGGTAGGGAAAAGCATTTCTTTAGATATATTAGGGGATAAAAGAAAGAAGGGGGAGTAGGAATTGTTAGGCTAACGGAGAGGAGGCAGAGTAATTGAGGAGGATGGGCTGATAGCAACTGTTCTAAATGACTAATTCTGCTCTGTATTCACAAGGGAAGACAGAGGGCCTCTGCCAGAGAGTGACATTAAGGCAGCTGTAAGGGGTGGGGGGTCCCTGAGATGAGGCAGCAAGTATTCACCAGTGAAAGGGTTCAGAAATTGCTAGCAGCCCTAAAGATAGCTAAGGCCCCAGGGCCAGATGGAGTGCATCTGAGGGTGCTCAGTGAATTGGCAGCAGAACTAACTGAACCCCTGGTGGGGCTATTCAATAGTTCGTTTGAGACAAGGGGTAGTTCCAAAAGACTGGAGGGTAGCAGACGTCCCGCTGCATAATGGGAAAGACAAAGAGCAGCCTGGTAACTGCAGACCTGTCAGTCTTACATCTGTCGTGGGTAATCTGACGGAGACGCTAGTCAAAGAGGACATTATGAGCTGCCTGGAGAGCAGTAGACTCCAAGACAGTGAATAGCACAGGTTCATGGCGGGAAGGTCTTGTCAGACCAACCTGATAGTGTTTCGTTTTTTTTTTTGTAGTGATTTTTATCCCTCTGAAGCCCTGGCAGGTGGCTGTGGCCCTCCTAATGGAGGCAGTCTCTCTCTAGTCCTGCATTCGCCAATCCCCGGTAAGCCAGGGATGGCCCTCGTGAGCAGCGGACCATCACAAAACCTGCCAGGCTCTTTTTTTTTTCCCTCCATTTTCTCCCATCCCCCCTCCCCTACTGACATGAGGACAGACCGTACCTCCCGACCCGTACTACTCTCCAGCCACCACCAGAGGGCAGTCAATGAGCAGGATGACCAGTCTCCTTCCCCCTGAGAGAGGAAAGCAGTCCTCCGGATGCTCAGTCCTCTTCCCCAGCTGCCCGGGCTCATTCCCGAACCTGGGTTGCCAGCGTGGCGCAAGGTGTAGCGACCAGCACCTCAACCTCCAATGCCACCGGGCCGGCCCCTGATAGTGTTCTTTGACTGGGTAACAAGGGTAGTGGATCAGGGCCATGCTATGGATTTACTCTACTTCAGTTTCAGCAAGGCTTTCAACTCGGAGCCTCACAGAAGGTTGCTGAAGAAGCTAGAGAATCTGGGTACAGCAAAAGACACAGGTGGGTGAGAAGGGAGATATCAGAGAGTTGTGGTTAATGGAGTCAGTTTGGAAGAGAGGGAGGTCACCAGTGTGGTGCTACGAGGATCAGTCCTGGGACCAGTCCTTGTCAGTATGTTCATCAGATTAGAAGAGAGGGAGGTCACCAGTGGGGTGCCACAAGGATCAGTCCTGGGATCAGTCCTTGTCAGTATGTTCATCAGATCAGAAGAGAGGGAGGTCACCAGTGGGGTGCCACAAGGATCAGTCCTGGGACCAGTCCTTGTCAGTATGTTCATCAGATCAGAAGAGAGGGAGGTCACCAGTGGGGTGCTACAAGGATCAGCTGGGACCAGTCCTTGTCAGTATGTTCATCAGATTAGAAGAGAGGGAGGTCACCAGTGGGGTGCCACAAGGATCAGTCCTGGGATCAGTCCTTGTCAGTATGTTCATCAGATCAGAAGAGAGGGAGGTCACCAGTGGGGTGCCACAAGGATCAGTCCTGGGACCAGTCCTTGTCAGTGTGTTCATCAGATCAGAAGAGAGGGAGGTCACCAGTGGGGTGCTGTAAGGATCAGTCCTGGGACCAGTCCTCGTCAGTATGTTCATCAGCAACACAGGAGAAGGAATTCAGGGCAAGCTGTGTTGCTTTCCAGGCGACTCTAAGCTCTGTGGCAGGCTAGACAGCGAGGAGGGAATTGGGGAGATGAGGGACTTGCAAAGGCTAGAGAGGTGGTCAAAGGTTTGGCATTTGAAATTCAATGCCCAAATGTGCAAAGTTATGCACATAGAGAGCAAGAACCCAAGGACAGAGTACTGGATATTGGGGGGGAAGGGGTAAAGCTGTGACCCTCTAAAACAATCAGAACAGTGTAACGATGCCTACAGTAAGGCAAACAGGATGCTGGGATGTATAGGAAGAGGTACTGACAGCAGAAGGAAGGAGTTACTATTACTTCTCTATAGATCACTGGTGAGGCCTCACCTGGACTACTGAGCCCAGTTCTGGGGTCCCCACCTAAGGAAAGATCAGGACAGGTTGCAGACAGTGCAGTGTAGGGTGGCCAAAATTATTCAGGGCCAGCAGGGCTGATCTTACGAGGATCAGCTCAAGCACTGAACATGTACTCACAGGAGGCCAGACAGGAGGGGAGATATGACAGAGACCTTCACATTCCTGAAAGGAATGAACAAGGTGAACTGCGAAGAACTAGTAGTAGATTAGGAACACGGGGGCACGAGTGGAAACTGGGGGTGGGGTGGATTCAGGAGGGAAGTGAGACAGTTTTATTTTACTGAAAGGGTGGTGGAGTCGTGGAACAGTCTGCCAGTTCATGTGGTGGGCGCCAAAACTATTGGTGGTTTTAAACACAGCTGAGACAGAGTTAAGGGCTTGGTGGTTGCTCAGGTGATAGCGATAGGGCGGGGAGCGTGTGGGTGGATAGTGAGGGGTAGAACCCTGTATGGATAATAGGTCCCGGGTTTGTTAGGGCTTATGGGAAGACTGGGTGGACCAGTGGTCTCTTTCTGCCATCACTGTGTATGTTTCTAGATGGAACAGGATATCAGGTGAGTGGCAGGTAGAGACTAGCTGCAGGTGTATGACTTCGAGAAGTGTGCCAGCGAGAGCCGTTTGAGAAAGGAGTGAGAGTGAGAATGAGAGTTTGATAGAGAGGTAAGGTATTCCACAGGGTAGAAAGGCAGATAGAGAAAGCAGATGACCAATATAGTAGATTGCAGTGAAGGATACGGAGGGATCGCGCATCAGATGGAGGTGGGGGGGAAAGAGTATGAGAGAGAAGAGAAGGGGGGGATTGGTGACAAACCAGGAAGAGTAGTGTGAGTGGCAACAGGCCTCAAGGGAGGAGAGAGACAGAGAAGTGATGTGCAAGAGGTGGTGCATTAAGGGCAGAATGACAGCAGATCGTGAAGCCAGGGTATGGAGAGCCTCGCTAGTCTCCATCTAGTGCCAGAAGGTATGGAGACAGACTTTTTAGTATTTAGTGGGAGCTAGTTAGAGTGGAACCAGATGTTGTCCCGCTGAAGCAACTCTGGTGTGGAGACCCTCTGTAATTACAAGGGCTGTGAGTGCGTGCACTGGTGTGGAGACCCTCTGTTACTACAAAGGCCCTGAGATCACAATCCATCACATTGAGCCACCACACTAGTGCGCTGTTGTGGAGACCCTCCTCTGCTACTAGGGCCCCGGGTTTACATCCCAGCACAGTGGCACATCACATTAGTGTGCTGATGTGAGACCCTCTGTTGCTACAAGGGCCCTCTGTTCAAATCCCAGTGCAGTAACACACCACACTAGTGTGATGGTGTGGTGACTCTCTCTTACTACAAGGGCCCTGAGTTTGAATCCCAGCGCAGTGACTTGCCACACTAGTATGCCGGTGTGGAGAGACTCTCTTTTATTATAGGGCCCTGGGTTTGAATCCCAGCACAGTGACTCACCACACTAGTATGCCAGTGTGGAGACTTTCTGTTACTATAGGGCCCTGGGTTTGAATCCCAGTGCAGTGACTCGCCACACTAATATGAGAGTGTGGAGACCCTCTGTTACCACAAGGACCCTGGATTTGGATCCCAGCACGGTGGCTAACCACACTAGTGGTTTGATATACAGATCCCCTGTTAGTGCAAGACTTCTGAGTTAGGGTGGGAGGAATCTTTTTGCATCCATGCAGTCTGCTGCTGCCAGCACAGTATGAATTTAACAGTTTCTGTCTCTCTCTCTCACTTGTTTCTGTTCAGGGATCCCTTTGCTGCTCACCGGCAGCAGATACGCAACATGTTCTCTGGCTATGGCTTCAGTCCCTTTTTTGGCATACCCGACGGGCGGTCACTGGCGATTCAGGAACAGCACCCTCGCCCAGTACAGGTAAGGCATCACTGCGTTCTGGAGGAGAATGAGGCTGCATTACAGGGCTATACAAAATAACCATCATCACACCCCCAACTTCTGCCATGTTTGAGGGAAAAGGAATTTGCTCAGTGTAAAAACAGAAGCAGAAACGCAAAGTTGAATGTGTTGATTGCGTTGTGTTTCTCTTCGCGTTTTGTTTATGCTTCAGGGAAACAGTTTGTGGTCGCTTGTTGGCACAGCAGCATCGCAGTACACTGCAATGCCATTAACCCCAGCAGCATCGCAAGGCACAGCAGTGCCATCAACCCCAGCAGCACTGACCCGAATTCGGAAGCGGACTCGACTCAGCAACATCACAATACCCTGCAATGCCATTGACCTGAGTTCAGGAGCGGACTCAGCCCAGCAGTATTGCAATACACTGCAGTGCAATCAACCCCAGCAGCAACGCAGTACACTGCAATGCCATTGACCCCAACAGCATCATAGTACACTGCAGTGCAATCAACCCCAGCAGCAACGCAATACACTGCAGTGCCATTGATCCTCGCAGCATCGCAGTACACTGCAGTACCATCAACCCCAGCAGCATTGCAATACACTGCAGTCCCATCAACCCTAGCAGCATTGCAATACACTGCAGTCCCATCAACCCTAGCAGCATTGCAATACACTGCAGTCCCATTGACCCCAGCAGCATCACAGTACACTACAGTGCAATCAACCCCAGCAGCAATGCAATACACTGCAGTGCCATCTACCCCAGCGGCATCACAGTACACTACAGTGCAATCAACTCCAGCAGTATTGCAATACACTGCAGTGCCATCTACCCCAACAGCATCACAGTACACTGCAGTGCAATCAACCCCAGCAGCAACGCAATACACTGCAATGCCATTGACTCCAGCAGCATCATAGTACACTGCAGTGCAGTCAACCCCAGCAGCAACGCAATACACTGCAATGCCATTGACCCCAGCAGCATCGCAGCACACTGCAGCGCCATTGATCCCCGCAGCATCGCAGTACCCTGCAGTCCCATCAACTCCAGCAGCATTGCAATACACTGCAGTCCCATCAACCCCAGCAGCATTGCAATACACTGCAGTCCCATCAACCCCAGCAGCATTGCAAAACACTGCAGTCCCATTAACCCCAGCAGCAGTGCAGTACACTGGTGCCCTCGACCCCAGCAGCAGCAGCGCCGTACACTGCGGTGCCCTCGACCCCAGCAGCAGCAGCGCCGTACACTGCGGTGCCCTCGACCCCAGCAGCAGCAGCGCCGTACACTGCGGTGCCCTCGACCCCAGCAGCAGCGCCGTACACTGCGGTGCCATTGGCCCAAGTTCGGCAGTGGACTCTGCCCAGTAGCATTACAGTGCACTGCAATGCAGTTGACCCCAGCAGTATCGCAATACATTGTAATGCCATCATCCTGAGTTCGAGAGCGAACTTTGGATGATTGACACAGGTGGCCTGACAGGGTAGGTGATGCTGACAGCTGCACCTCTCAGCCTGAGGAGGGGGTGGCATCACGTCTGCCTCTGCAATGACTCCTGTAAAGGACCAGTGAGCTTGCTTCTCCAGGGGAACTTACGAGGCCACTTGAGGAGCTGTGTGGCACCGTCATGCAGGTGGGGGGGACATGGAGAGCAAAATTTAAGGGCACTAAGCCCATACACCACCCAGTAGATTCGGGACCTCTGTGTCACACAGCCTGCAGCCAGTCAGTATCTTGTGATGTCTTGATGGAGGGATATGGAGTGAGGATGCCCCCCTCCAACCAGGCATGCCACGGTGGTGGAACCATGGAGAACATTAGCAGCCAGTTAGATGAGGATGAGTCTGGGCTGCTGCATGGGGTTTGCGAGGGACTGACGTGATCTGACTGAGAAAAACCTATGTAGGAAAAGATGTGAAAAACTCGCTCAGCTCGGGGAGAGCTGCAGACTGTAATAAAATGAAAGGCAGAGGGCCAGTTATGAGTCCTACTACAATCCTATTATGAGCAGGGCAACTGGGCGGGTCAGCTCTTAACCCTCTGACTTTGCAAGCAGTGAGAACTGTAAAAGTAATACAGGATAAGGGAAGGAAATATCCCAAGGCCTGTAGACCAAGGGATATTGTAGCAGCCTTCGCCAGGTTCTATAAAGTCCTGTACCAATAAGATACCTGAGAAAGTGCAGAAGAAATCAGCACTTCCTCACAAAGCTTAAACTTACAGAATTAAGTCTGACTGACTGCCAGGATCTAGAAAAAATCATTTAGCAGAACAGAGGGGGGAGGAAGTTATCAAACTGTTCAAAAGTAGTAATATGCCAGGCCCAGATGGGTTCATGGTCATGTTTTACAAAACATTTAGGGACCAGTTGATCCCCATACTTGCGTGGACATTTTACAAAATAAGGGAAGCAGCAGAGGTGCCAGATACTAGGAGGGAACCATTGATTACTATTGCTATGTTTACATGAGCTGGTGATCAATTACCTAGTCTTCAATTCTAGGTAATTGATTACCAACTCCGTTCACGTTTACAGGAAGGGCATCAATCGATGCACCCAGAAGAGAACGGGTTTACATATAGGGTAATATTCGATTGCAAGGTAGTCAGTTACCATGTAATTGATTTTACCCTGCTTGTAAATGGGGTATAAGTTTACTGAGTCTGCGCGCTGGATCGGTTCTAGCTCTGAACGCATCTACGTGCAATTTGAAAACTAAAGTCCCTGGAATCGGTGCACTCATTCAGTGCACTTGGATTGATCCTTCTATCCTCAGTGCCGTCATTTACATGCAGACTCGCAATTGGTTACAAAGCAATCCAAATCCTTTTAATCGATGCTGAGCCTGCATGTGAATAGAGTGATTTATCCCTAAAGAAGGGAAGAATGCTTTGTACCGCACTGACTACAGACCAGTCTCCCTCCTAAGTGTTGGCACCAAGTTATTTGCTAAAATTCTGGCAGAAAGATTCAGACTTGTGGTAATTGTCCCGGATGCCTTCCTTGGGGAGGGAGGGTTACCTTCTTATTTATTTTTTATTTTACTCAGAAAAATACCTTTGTGCACAAGTGCTCTTTAGCAAAGGTTCTACAGTAAGAGAAGAAAAACAACTTCTGAGGAGGGTAGTCTGCAACTAACAATAGGATACAGTTGGATACAGGAGCAGAACTCTTGTTATTACAGTATCAGTAAACGTGTTAGTGTAATTTGGGTGTACAGATGAACTGAAGCAGGAACATTTGGAGCTCGGAGTGAGTTAAATTCTCAGAGCAGTTTTTGGGAGCCTTATCAGGGAGACGTCTTCAGTTGTCAGATGACCCATCTTGTGGCCCAGGGAGAGGCTGTGTCCTGCAGGAAAGCAGAAGTGGTCATTCTGGAGGAGCCTTATGTTGGCACGCATCTGCCTGCATTGTGAGTGACACGGAGGGGTTGCATACCTGGAGTGGGCCCAGCAGGGCAGTTCTGAAGATAGGGAAGGAGGGCCCCGCTTCTGACATCCCTGGTAGGTGTTGTGCCAGGCCGCTCATTGGGACCATGCATGGGGAGGTATAAGGGAAGGCATAACGGAAAAAAATACCTCTGCCACCCCAGTCTGATAAAGCTGCCCAGCCCCCCTTCCCCCATAGTAGGGCCCTACCGGCTCCTCACATGCCTTGCCAGCTCTTCCTCCCTGATGTCAACCGTCGAGCAAAGGGGAGGGACAAGCTGTGGGTTCCTGTCGGGATTCCAGAGAGGATGTCCAACAGAGGCTGGAGGATGGTTGGGCCATCAGAGGATTCCTATGGCTGGCAGAAGGACTTGGGCAGGTGAAAAGGGACGACTTGGCAGCGAGAAATGGGGGCAAAATGAAAAGGAAAGTCTAGTAATTAAAATGATGTTCACAGACTTAAAATTCATTTAACTCAAAAAAACAAAACAAAAAAAAACACATCCACACAGATCTAAGGTCTTCATGCCAAACAGACACAGCACTTCAGCCCTCCGTGACACTGGGCCGGCATACTGTTTAGAAAACCCTTGATTAAAAACAAGTGAGCCAATTTGCTCCCTGATTAATGTAAGCACAGAATTTCCTGTAAGATGCTGCTGTGATGTAACAGAAATGTAGTGCTGCTAACATTATTCCCCTCTTCTCATTTCAGACGACAGCTCTTTCCCCATTTGGGATGCTGGGAATGGTAAGTACAAAGAAAGGTACAACTGTGAACTTGTTGGGTCGAGGGGCTGGCTTAGGTTTATGGGCTGGAGAAGCAGCTTTCAGTGTGATTGTGTCTCTGATATGAGTTGACTGGGTTTAGTCAGGTCGGGGGGGGGGCTAAGTTAATGGGGCAGATGTTGAAAAAGTTTACAGGGTTGAAAGTAGATGAATCTATGGGACCTGACAACTTACACCTGAGGATGCTGAAGGAGGCAACAGAGGTGAGTGCAGAGAATTCCCAGACATACTCAACTGTTCGCTGGCCACCGGGGTGGTTCCTAGGGACTGGAAGACAATGGACCTGGTCCCGCTACACAGGAGCGGAGGGAAGGATGAGTAAGGGAACTGTAGACCAGTTGGCTTGATGCCCATAGTGGGAACACTTATGGAGTCTTTACTAAGGGGGGAACTGGTGGACTTCCTGGAGGGAAATGGGCTGCAGCACCTCAGGCAACATGAGGTCAGGCAACATGGGTTCGCAAGTGGAAGGTCTTGTCAGACAATCTGGCTGACTGGGCTGCTCAGTGGCTCAGTGGAAGGGCTTGTCAGACAGTCTGGTTGATTGGGCTGCCTGATGGCTCAGTGGAAGGGCTGGTCAGACAGTCTGGTTGACTGGGCTGCCCGATGGCTCAGTGGAAGGGCTGGTCAGACAGTCTGGTTGACTGGGCTGCCCGATGGCTCAGTGGAAGGGCTGGTCAGACAGTCTGGTTGACTGGGCTGCCCGATGGCTCAGTGGAAGGGCTGGTCAGACAGTCTGGTTGACTGGGCTGCCCGATGGCTCAGTGGAAGGGCTGGTCAGACAGTCTGGTTGACTGGGCTGCCCGATGGCTCAGTGGAAGGCTGGTCAGACAGTCTGGTTGACTGGGCTGCCCGATGGCTCAGTGGAAGGGCTGGTCAGACAGTCTGGTTGACTGGGCTGCCCGATGGCTCAGTGGAAGGGCTGGTCAGACAGTCTGGTTGACTGGGCTGCCCGATGGCTCAGTGGAAGGGCTGGTCAGACAGTCTGGTTGACTGGGCTGCCCGGCTGGGCTCAGTGGAAGGGCTGGTCAGACAGTCTGGTTGGACTGGGCTGCCCGGATGGCTCAGTGGAAGGGGCTGGCCAGACAGTCTGGTTGACTGGGCTGCCCGATGGCTCAGTGGAAGGGCTGGTCAGACAGTCTGGTTGACTGGGCTGCCCGATGGCTCAGTGGAAGGGCTGGTCAGACAGTCTGGTTGATTGGGCTGCCCGATGGCTCAGTGGAAGGGCTTGTCAGACAGTCTGGTTAATTGGGCTGCCTGATGGCTCAGTGGAAGGGCTCTGTGCTTCCATACCAGGAACCTGGGTTCAGAAGCAAGCCTGGGTCTGCACGGGCTGGGCAGCCAGGCTGGGGAATGCTCCTGAAGGGAGCGCGACCCAGCTGGGAAAGGGAGATGGCCCAGCTCTGGTGCAGCAGCTGCCCCTCGTAGCCAGCCAGGGGAGCTTGCTACTTCACAAGGGGTGGCGCATGCTCAGAGTGCACTGATCTGCTCGAGGCTGACATAGGCTGCGCCGGCTATCTGCTCGAGGCTGACGGAGGCTGCACCGGCTATCTGCTCGAGGCTGACAGAGGCTGCACCAGCTGTCTGGGGTGGAGGGAGGGACCAAAAAAGGGAGGAAACCGGAAGAACCCATGTACTGCAGCTGCAGAGTGTGATAGTCCCCGCAGTCCTCAGGCGTCGCACCATGGGATCCCCACTGGCCACAATAGCAAGGGAGCAGCAGTCAGGGCTGGGGACTGGCAGGGGACCCAAAGAAAGGAGCAGGTGGCAGTCCAGGCCAAACAGCTATACAGAATGAAAAAAAAATCTGGTTTACTTCTTCAACTTGGTGATCAGGGCAGCAGATGTGGTATATTTGGATTTCAGCAAAGCCATTGACCCTGTAGCCCACAGGAGGCTGGTTAAAAATATAAGGGACTAGCCGACCCACTGGCGCAGAGGGCTGAGGCGCTGAATGCCTTACCTTGCGTCATGCCGGCAACCCGAGTTCGGGAATGACCTCAGGTCATTGGAGAACCAGCTTGGGGGGGGGAGAGCAGGATTGAGCAGCTGAAAGGCAGCTCTCCTCTCCTGGGAGGTTGACCGCCACCCGTAGTTCCGCCTCCATTGGGTGGAGGTCCGATGGGTAGCATAGGTGTGAGGGATGGTGGCAGTTGCCAGGGTGGGGTGGAAGGGGCGAGCGGTGCCCGAGTGTGTCTGTGTGCGCCCACGCCGCACGCACCGCCGTGATTGCTGGGGTTTCGCCGCCAGGAGATAACGGGGGACGAAAATTGTAGATGTATAAAAAAAAATATAAGGGACTTGGTGGTGAGGAAAAAAATTGGCAACTTGGGTGAAGAACTGACTGAGGGGAAGAATACAGAGGGTACCAGTTAATGGGGCAGTTTTCAGGGGTAAGGGAAATAACAATGGGGTACCTGAGGTGTCGGAGCTGGGCATGGTCCTTTATAATATATTAATTTGTGACGTGAGGAAGGCATCAAAGGCAAGCTCTGTCCCTTTGCAGATGACACTCAGATCTGAGCCAGGCTGGACATGAAGGAAGGGATGAGAGAACTCTGGGAGGATCTGGGCAGGTTGGACAGCTGATCAGAGATCTGACAGCTGAGTTTCGACAGAAAAAAAATGTAAAGTGATGCAAATTGGGAAGAGGAAGCCAAGAGTGCAATATGAAATGGGGGAGTGGTGCTGGAAAGCACCATGGAAGAAAAGCACCGAGGAGTCATGATATCACAGAGCATAAACATAATAGTCATTGCAGCAGAGCTGTAGGCAAGGCAGCTGGGATGCTGGGTTGCATGGGGCATGGGATGAGCAGTAGAAGTTGGGAGGTGATCCTCCCATTGTACAGGTCAGTGGTGCGACCATGCCTGGAATACTGTGCAAGGTACTGGAGTCCGCACCTGAGGAAGGACAGTGACAAGGGGGAAGCGGTACAGTGCAGGGCAACCAAGGTGGTCCATGGAATAAGGGGCAAGGCATACGAGGAGAGGCTGCAGGACTAGAACATAGAGGCTGCAGGACTAGAACATAGAGGCTGCAGAACTAGAACATAGAGGCTGCAGAACTTGAACATAGAGGCTACAGGACATGAACGTGTACACTCTGAGAAAAGAAGGGAATGGAGCAACATGATCAAGACATGTACGTACCTGCATGGGATAAACAGGATGTACGCCAAGGAACTTTCCTCCTGGAGTTCAAACACAAGGACGAGCGGGAACCCACTTAAACTGGTGGTGGGGAATGCAATAGGGACATCCATAAGCACTTCTTCACACTAAGAGCAGTAGTGGAAAACTGGAGCAAGCTACCTGAGGAAGTGGTACAGGCCAAATCAGTGAGCAGTTTCAAGCAGGGATGGACAGGCATATGGGATTTGTTAGAAAAGGGGGGGGGAGCAGAAATAAAGGGATGGGATGACCACTAGGGCAAGAGCAGAGTGGTTACAGTAGATTGGGTGGGCAGACTGGTTTGGTGTACAGGCCTTTGTCTGCCATCACTGTCTGTGTATCTAGAGACATAACACAGCTCACATTTGTGTCTTTCCAATCTCATCATTCTGTCACTAAGTTCTCTACCTTTTTTTTTTTTTTTCTCCTTACAGGGTGGAGGGTTTCTTGATATGTTCGGTATGATGGGCGGAATGATGGAGAACATGGTAAGGTTGCAAACGGTGGTGATGAAGAGTCCTCCATTGTGAAATACTCTATTTAGGTCACATGTCTCATGGGTTTGGCGGGGTGATGGGAGGTCTCAGCATTGTTTCCTAGTGGATAATTCACTGCTGGACCAAGGGACTCCCATGAAAATGAGGTATTGTATCCATGGCTTGGATCTGACACTCATTTGATTTTATGAGAACATCATCAGAAGGCAGAATGTTAGTACACTGATGTAATATGACCTGTACCGCGGCCACTGTGAGGTCACTGTAGAGCTGGTCTATCATAATGAAGTGTTTCAGAATACTAAAACTTAAGTTTAATTGAACTGGGGGAGGAATATCAGTTCCTGGCTGCTAGCATTTACTTTTTAATATAAAGTTTTAAAATGTTGTTTGCAATGTATGCAATTGCAGTAAAACTGTATTTAGTCTAAGGTGGTAAATCAGATTTTTGGACAGATTATGACAATCTGTCAAAACACCAACGCAAGACTCTGGTGAGACTCTGAGCACTTCACAATCAATACAATCACCACAATAACACAATATCAAAAATATACAAACACATAATTAAAATCTATATCGTTATCCAGTTACACATAATTTAAATCAGATCATCGATCTGATCATTGACCACAATAGTGGTCTTTGTTGTGTGGAGTATAGATGGAAATGAATGTCACAGATATATATATTTTGTCAATTAATCTTCTATGTACTGCTCTTATATTTCAATAAACAAGAATTGGAAAAAAAAAATCAATCTTTACATAGAAACATAGAAATCATGTGAAGATGGGGTGGTACCTGAGGACTGGAGGAGGGCAGATGTGATTCCCCTTCACAAAAGTGGGAGCAAGGCAGAAGCAGGAAACTACAGACCTGTTAGTTTGACCTCAGTGGTGGGGAAAATGATGGAATCACTTCTGAAAGAAAGAATTGTTGAGTACCTAGAGGCCAGCGGGGCACTGGACCCAAAGCAGCATGGATTCACAGCAGGAAGGTCATGTCAGACAAATCTAATCGATTTCTTTGACTGGGTGACCAAAGTAATAGACCAGGGAGGGCTGTGTATATGGCCTACCTAGACTTTAGCAAGACATTTGACACAGTCTCACACAAAAGATTAATAATCAAGTTAGCCAGCCTGGGAGTGGGTCCCAGGGTGGTAGCCTGGAGAAAACTGGCTGCACAACAGGACACAGAAGGTAATAGTGAATGGA
The DNA here is from genome assembly GCA_016271365.2 of Neoceratodus forsteri. Classification (NCBI taxonomy): domain Eukaryota; kingdom Metazoa; phylum Chordata; order Ceratodontiformes; family Ceratodontidae; genus Neoceratodus; species Neoceratodus forsteri. The sequence goes on from CM028138.1 coordinate 659,816,293, forward strand.
ACACATTCTGAAGAAAGGGGTTACTAGTGGAGTACCTCAGGGCTCAGTATGGTCCAGTACTCTTAACGCCTTTATAGGTGACGCTGCAGAGGGTCTGAAGGAAAGGTATGCCTCTTTATGGATGACACAAAGATCTGTAACAGAGTTGATACACAAGGGGGGTAGAAAGGATGAGAAGGGACTTGGCAAGGTTGGAGGAATGGTCAGACATATGGCAACTTAGATTCAGTGCAAAGAAGTGCAAAGTAATGCACCTGGGAAATAAAAATCCAGGAGAAGAGCACACAATAGCAGGGAGGTACTAACAACAACAATAATGGAAAGGGATCTGGGTGTAGTCATATCAGATGACCTAAAGGTGGGTATGCAATGTGAGAAGTCAGTAGGGAAAGCCAGGGGATACTGGGATGCATAGGAGGGGCATCACAAGTAGAAAAGGAAGTGGTTATCCTCTATACAGACAGTTGGTGAGACCCCATCTGGAGTACTGCATGCAGTTTTGGAGACCTCATCTACTCAAGGACATAGACAGGATGGAAGCAGTCCAGAGGAGGGCAACTAAAATGGTGCAGGGTCTACATCAGAAACCATATGAAGAGAGACTGAGAGAGCTTAATATGTATACCCTTGATGAAAGGAGGGACGGGGGACATGATAGAAACTTTTAAGTACCTCAAGGGAATCAACAAAGTCCAGGAGGGTAGCATCTTTCAGAAAAAGAGATGTGTAAGAACAAGGGGGCACAATTTAAAGTTAGAGGGGAACGCTCAGGGGTAATGTGAGGAAATTATTTTTCACGGAGAGAGTGGTGGACGCATGGAACCGCCTTCCTGGAGAGGTTGTGGGGTCTAAAACAGTGGAGGAATTCAAACATGCATGGGACAGACATAAGGCAATTATAGTGGGGGGTTGCAGGAAATAGGCTGTTGGTTAACTAGAATCTGCAGCTTATCCAGTAGGTAGGGAAATGGGCAGACTGGGTGGGCCAAGTGGTCCTTATCTGCCGTCAAAGTCTATGTTTCTATGTAAAGATTGATTTTTTTTTTTTCCAATTCTTGTTTATTGAAATATAAGGGCAGTACATCGAAGATTAATTGACAAAATATATATCTGTGACATTCATTTCTATCTATACTCCACACAACAAAGACCACTATTGTGGTCAATGATCAGATCAATGATCTGATTTATTATGTGTAACTGGATAATGATGTAGATTTTAATAATGTGTTTGTATATTTTTGATATTGTGTTATTGTGGTGATTGTATTGATTGTGAAGCGCTCAGAGTCTCACGAAAGGAGCACTGTATAAATAAAGTATCTATCTATCTGACACTTTCCATCATCTGACATCAATCGTTAACAGGCTTCTTCTTTTTTAATTAATTTATAGATAAAAGTGTAAAATCTCTTGCTCACTTAATGAACCTGCTTGCTTTTATCACATCCCTCCTGCATTATGTATTAAATATAATTGATTTCTGTTGGTCACCTAGTTATCCTCCCCCCTCCAAATCACCCATCGTGTCCATCTACGGGTGAACACATGTGATTTTTAGGTTAACTTTATAGGTTCATTCTTCCATATTTTGTATCTCTTGGATTATTGTCAACCATTGGTCATAAGTGGGAGGATCCTCCTTCAGCCAGCTCTGAATAATTGCCTTGTGGGTGGCCGCCACCAGGATATTTCAGAGATATAAACTGTCAGCCCCTTTAATCTCCTGAGGCAGCAGGCCCAAGAGCAGTTGGGGAAGATCCAGTATGGTCGTGAGGGAGAAGAAGTCACCCACGGCATCCCTGACTCTCTTCCAGAAGGGCTGCAGGACTGGGCACTGCCAGAACACATGTGAATGATGTGCCCTGGGCTCCGTACACTTTCGCCAGCAACCCGCCGAGCCCTCATTATTCCTTTTGGTTTGAATAAGTGAGGAATAGAAGAACCTAGTTTTAATCTTCCACTCAGATTCTTGCCAGAGCGGGGCGTGAATGGTTTTGCCTGCCCCTATGAACACCCTTTCCCCGTTCTCCCTCTGCCAGTTGTGTCCCCATCTCCTGTTCCCATTTATTTTTTAGGGGAGTTGTACAGCCCATGCTCAAACTTCTAAGGGCCTCATATATGGCCGTGATGTGTCCTCTCACCATTACCAACGTAAAGATTAAATTGCTAGCCATGGTATCTCATAGGGCTGTCCTGCCCACTGTGGGGTGCAAAGCAGACACACACACACACATGCATAAGCATAAACACGAACACACACACACAGACCGATAAACCATGCACTGGCCTTTCCCTACACTACTGAGATCCAGGTTCAAATCCTAATTTTGAATCACAAGTGTTTTTAAGTTCGGGGGTTGGGGAGATTTGGTTCAGTCTGTCTGATATTGCATCAGACTCTTTGACATGGTGAACCACTCTCTCCTTAGCAGTAAGTTGAGTGCTTTAGGGATATCTGAACATGCCCTACTGTGGTTCAGTAGCTACCTTAGATATAGACAGCAACATGTCAGGGTCGGTACTACTCTCTGACAACTACCCTCCACTATTGGTGTCCCACAAGACTCCATACCCTCCATACCAACACAATTCACCACTGTTTTGTAAACAGTTCCCCTCTTCTTTATGCAGACGACCTGGTCTTCTTTACTAGTGTACAGAATGTCGATGACATCAGTAGCACCCTTACTGCGGATCTGCAGGCTGTTCAGTCTTGGTTTAAGTAAAATAGGCTACTGATGAATCCTGATAAATCTCCAGCTATGCCGTTTGGAACTGCCCAGTGCCCACCAACTAAAAAACAATCGCACTCTGCTAAGTGTGGTCTGTGGTAACTGATCCCCCTGAACTCTCTAAACTCCTTCAAGTACCTTGGTGTAACTCTTGATCCCTCCCTTGACTTCTTGCATTTAACTTCCACTAGCAAGGCTGTTAACATCAGTCTTGGACTAGCCTATCGAGCCAGTCCAGATCTTTCCTCCTCAGCTCTCATTGCTGTAGCACGTGGACTTCTGCTCCCCAATCCTATGGCCTACCTGTCTTTGCTAATGCAGTGCTTCTACCTCTCACCTCCATCAGTGGGATGTGGCATACAATAATTTGTCATTTTGCCCTTGTGTGTAACTGACTTACTCATCATTGTACCCTTTATTCCAGACTCGGCTGGCCCTTCCCTTCTGCTCTTCGAAAGCTCTCACTTGGTAGAATTACCTATAGTACACTGCTGAATCAAGTGCCCCAATCCCGAGCCTCCCACCCTGATGGTGAACAGCTCCCCCCCCCCTCACCAGTTTCAGGGAGTTACTCCCTGGTACCCATGTTACCACTAATAGTGAACAGCTGCTCCCTCCCTCCCTCACCAGTTTCAGGTAGTTGCCCCCTGGTACCCATGTTACCACTCAGTGAACAGCTCCTCCCCCCTCACCAGTTTCAGGGAGTTAACCCCTGGTATCCATGTTACAATTAATAGTGAACAGCTCCTCCCCTCTCCCCTCACCAGTTTCAGGGAGTTGCCCACTGGTACCCATGTTACAATTAATAGTGAACAGCCCCTCCCCTCACCAGTTTCAGGGAGTTACCCCCAAGTACCCATGTTACACCTCATAGTGAACAGCCCCTCCCCCTCCCCAGTTTCAGGGAGTTACCCCCTTGTACCCGTGTTACAGTTAATAGTGAACAGCCCCTCCCCTTCCCAGTTTCAGGGAGTTGCCCCCTGGTACTCTTGTTGCCACTAATAGTGAATAGGTCCTGCTGCATGCCCCCTGTGAGCCCGTGGCCTCTGTGAACCTCATGCTTGTGACATGGAAGACCCTCTTCTCATAGCGATGACCTCTGCTAGGAGATTCAGTGAGCTTCAAGCCCTGTGCAGAACCTAACTACGTCATCATGCACAGGGACAGAGTTGTCCCAAGGACAAACGGAACATTTCTCCCCAAAGTGGTGTCAGAATTTCACCTTAACCAGTCAGTCACTCTACTTGTGCCTTTTCCATCCCGTCCAAGCCTAGATGAACAAAAATTGCACTGTTTGGATGCCAAGAGAGCACTCGGCTACTGTCTTGACAGATCAGAAGATATCAGATCTGACAACAGCCAGCTGTGTGTCACCTATGCAGAGGTGGCAAAGGCCAAACCGGTTACAAGAAAGACCATTTCTAGGTGGTTGGTCTCTTGTGTAGCGGCCGGCCCTTCCCTTTAGGGCTTAGGATACATTTCACTAGGAGCACTGCATCCTCAGTGGCAGCCTCAAAAAGACATCCCTCTGGAAGTTGTCTGCACAGCAGCTACCTGGAAAACTGTACACCTTCACTAAATACTGCTGCCTGGATATTCTCTCCCAAAGAGATGCTAGGTTTGGGACAGCAGTCTTACAGAACCATTTTCCTAAATAGGTTCCAGACTTCCCAGCCTCCCAAGGTACTGCTATGTCGTTTGCAGTTTATTTTAAGGCAACACTGTTGGACTCATGTTGTTAGAAGAAAGAAATACTATTGTAATGATGTTTCTTCTAGTAGGTCCTATAGTGTACCAATACAGTCCCATCCCTACCTTCCCTTCTAGAAAGTAATCCAAAATGGTTCCTAAACATAATATGGTTTTAAATGCTCTTTTCAGCCTGAGCATTTGAATATGTTACACACTTTATATTTTAAATGTCTTTTAAAATATGATAGTTACTTAAACATTTAAGAATTTAAGTCTGCTTATTTTTTGCTATTTAGCTTACTATAAGCATTGTAATACAACATCATACATACCCCCGTCATGCAAAGCATCATGGGCTGTATATGCAGATCACCACAAAATGTTATGCTGGTTCAACTTTAAGCAGGAATGCATGGTGCCTAAAGGCCTCTCACACAGTCTGCAAAGGGGTGCCACAGAAGACACAGACACGTGTTTCGTCCTGCCAGGACTCATCAGTGTGCCTTGTCTGTATGACACCCCAGTGGAATGAACCAGTTACCCTAAGTTGATCTATTGGGTTTTGGTTGTAGTGAGCCCAATAAAAACCAAAAATAAGCTAAAAGACAAAGAACCTTCTTAGTGCGTAAGCACTGAGCCAAGTGTTACCCCAAAGGGCACTGGCCCAGAAGCCAAGTTTCAAAGAAATACAAAATCACACATACCCCCATAATGCAAAGCATCATGGGCTGTATATGCAGAGCACCACAAAATGTTATGTTGGTTCAACTTTAAGCAGGAATGCATGGTGCCAAAAGGCCTCTCGCACAGTCTGCCAACAGAAGACACAGACACGAGTTTCTTCCTACCAGGACTCATCAGTGTGCCTTGTCTGTATGACACCCCAGTAGAATGAACCAGCTACCCTAAGTTAGTCTATCAGGTTTGGGTTGTGGTGATCCCAATAAAAATAAAAAAAGCATTGTAGTTTAGCTTGTTGGTACTAATCCCTTCTGCTCTTCAGCACAGATCTGACGTTAGAACACTAGAGGGAGCACAGCGGGATGAAGATAGGGAGGCATACCAAACTGCCCTAAGGGAAGCAGGTAAGGCAGTAAGGCAGGCAAAGTCCCAAACTGAGGAAACACTAGCACGAACAGTAAAAGAAGGTGACAAGACTTTCTATATATACATTAGTGAAAGGAGAAAGTCCAGAGGGGGTATTGCTAAGCTTAATGGAGAAAAGGGAGCATGTGAGGAGGAGGACCCTGTAAAGGCATCTATCCTAAATAGATACTTTTGCTCAGTATTTACTGAAGAGAAGGTAGGGCAGGGCCCACAGCTCAGCATCATGGACACGGGAGGGAGGTGAGCACTACTCCCTTCACAAAAGAAAGGGTCCTACAAGAGCTTGCTAAGCTCAGGGTGGATAAGGCAATGGGACCTGATGGCATACATCCCAGGGTACTTAAGGAGCTAAAGGAGGAACTAGCAGAGCCATTAGCAGAATTGTTTAGTGAGTCTCTGAGCACAGGAGAGGTCCCAGAAGACTGGAGAAGGGTTATGTGATCCCGCCTCCACAAGAGTGGTAGCAGGGAGGAGGCGGGAACTACAGACCGGTCAGTCTTACCTCAGTAGTGGGCAAGATTATGGAGGCACTCCTTAAGGAAAGGATAGTGCAACACCTGGAATCCATAGGGCACAGGATCCAAGACAGCATGGGTTTACAAAGGAAGGTCCTGTCAAACTAATCTCATAGATTTCTTTGACTGGGTAACCAGAGTGGTGGACCAAGGGGAGCAGTTGATGTCGCTTACCTTGACTTCAGCAAAGCTTTTGACACTGTTCCACATAGAAGATTGATAAATAAGCTGGGTAGGCTCGGGTGGTCAGAAGTTGGTCAACTGGGTGGCAAACTGGTTGACGGGCAGAAAACAGAGAGTGGTGGTAAATGGTATAGAGTCAGAAGAGATGCAAGTCGCAAGTGGGTCACTTAGGATCAGTCCTGGGGCCAGTCCTATTCAACATCTTCATTAGTGACCTTGCAGATGGACTAGAGGGTAAGGCTTGTCTGTTTGCAGATGACACCAAGATCTGCAACAGGGTAGATGATCCAGATGGGGTGGGCAGAATGAGAAGAGATCTGGATAAACTAGCAGAATGGTCAGAAGAGTGGCAACTGGGATTTAATGCAAAGAAGTGCAAAATCATGCACATAGGGAAGAGAAACCCTGAAGCCACTTACAGGCTGGGAGGGGAGTTGCTAGCAGTCACAAAGGAAGAAAGAGACTTGGGCATCATCATCACTGATGACCTAAAATCATCCAAGCAGACCTCTAAAGCAGTAGGTAAGGCTGGGGGTGTTAGGGTGTATTAGCAGGGTATCACAAGTCGTAAGAGGGAGGTAATAATCCCTCTGTACAAGACATTGATTAGGCCCCATCTGGAGTACTGGCGCAGTATTGGAGGCCACACCTTCACAAGGACATTAATCAAATTGAGGCAGTCCAGAGAAGGGCAACCAAAATGGTGCAGGGACTGCATCAGAAGACATATGAGGACAGATTAACGGAGCTCAATATGTATACCCTTGAGCAAAGGAGGAGAGAGGTGATATGATCGAGGCATTCAAACACCTTAAGGGCATAAACAAGGTGAAAGAGTCTAACATGTTTAAATATAAGAAAAATAGCAGGACAAGAGGACACAGCATGAGATTAGAGGGAGGCCGATTAAGGGGGAATGTGAGGAAATTCTTTTCACAGAAAGGGTGGTAGGTGCATGGAATGGCTTACCACAAGAAGTGGTGGCTATGAATACAGTGCAGGGCTTCAAACAGGCATGGGATAGGCATAAGGGAGCAATACAAATGACTATGAATAGATAGGTCACTGACAGAGCAAAGGCCGATGGCACATTTATAAGGTAGAAAAAGAAATGGGCAGACTGGTTGGGCCTTGAGGTCCTTATCTGCCGTCAACTTCTATGTTTCTATGAGCACTAGCGCACAGCAACATTTGAATGGAGTTTTGATTCCGCAGCACTATTCTAAACTCGGAGGCAACATCTCAGAGTGGAGATGTAGTTTTTGTATTGGTGCACTATTAGACCCATTAGAATAAACATCATTACTATGGTACTATTTTCTTCTACTCTGTTCTACAGTCTCTGTACTAGCAGTATCTAACTCATCGCTTGGCAAAGCATTTTGGGATACCATGTGTATAAAAGATGCTGTATAAATCCAAAGCCTTTACTATTCTAGTTCATGAATTACCTGTATTTATAAAATGGGCATGAAAATATAAGCTCATTGATTTGGCTAGAAAATCAGTGTAATATGTGTATTACACATAGAAAAATAAAGACAGTCATAGAAATCAGTGCTCTGAATTAGAATGTTCAGTGCTGAACATGCTAAACATAGGATGTTCAGAAAGGCTCAGTTAGCCATCTTGTTATCACGCTACACACTGCATACCCCCGACAGCAACACGCCCTGAATCTGCTCCGTGGCAAAAGCAAACATCAGCCCTGGAAATACTGCTTAGTCCCCCAGCAACAGGTCCTCAATGTGCTCTGTGGCAAAAACGAAACATCAGCCCAAGAAATGCTACTTACTCGACCATGACAGCAATTCACCCAGATCCTCAATCTCCTCCATGGCAAGAAGCAATAAAGTGTGCAAGTAGCGGTTGCACGTCATTACAGGCAACAGATTCAAATGAACCCCCCTATAAACTTTCTTAGTACCTGTTTAAATTTCAATGCTCCGGTACATTCAGTGGCACTTTCAATTTCATTAACATGCCTAATTAATTCGAGTGTCCTGTGTCAGTTCAGTATGAGCTTGTCTGTCAGTTTAATTCATTGTTACTGCCTAATTTATTGTTTAAAAAAGTAAATGTTTTACAGCAGATATTTTTACTGGCTGATTAATTGTTAAAGTAGAGGTTTTACAGCGGATTTTACTGCCTTATTAATTGTTCAAAAAGTGTCCGTTAATAGGGACTATTTCCCCTTGCGTATGGACACTGTTCCAATAAAGCAATATTTTAATGGAAAAACTGAATTTACTCGCTTTTTTTTCCCCCATTTATATTGTAATTTCTCCATTTTATAAGCGTAATAAGACACGACGGGGTATGAGTTGAACATATATTACCGAACGGCTGTGGCTGGAGTCACTTGGCCTAGCGGCCTCGTGACTTACTAAGCCCCAGCCGTGCGGTAATATATGTTCAACTCATACCCCGTCGTGTCTTATTGCTTACTTAACATACTGCTAATATAGTATTTTGGGATATATTGTTTATGAAATGTGCTGTGTAAATCCGAATCCTATTTTTAGTCCCTACACGACTAGTATCTACTAATTGCTTTGTCGACTAGTATCTACTAATTGCTTTGTAAAGCTCTTTGGGGTACAGTGTGTATGAAAGGCACTACAGTAAAAACCCAGTTATCCAAACCTCAATTAACCAAAACTCAGTTATCCAAAACTGTGGTGTGTCTCTCAGCTTAACATAGAAACATAGACGTTAATGGCAGATAAGGACCGTGTGGCCCACCCAGTCTGCCTGTTTCTCCTACCTATTACAAACCACAGATCCTAGTTGATCTGCAGCTCACCCTTTCTTTCCTGTCCCTAGGGGTACCCTTATGTCTATCCCATGCATTCTTAAATTCCCTAACTGTTTTTGCCCCTACCACCTCCTTTGGGAGGCCATTCCAAGCATCCACCACTCTTTCAGTGAAAAAGTACTTCCTCATATTACTCTTGAACCTTCCCCCGCTCTCATTTCATGTCCCCTTGTTCTTGCATATCTTCTTTTTTGAAAGATGCTACCCTCTTGTACCTTGTTTATACCCCTGAGGTACTTGAACATTTCTATCATGACCCCTCTCTCTCTCTCATTTCCTCCAGGGAATACATATTGAGTTGCCCTAGCCTCCCCTCATAGTGCTTTTCATGCAGACCCTGCACCATCTTTGTAGCCCTCCTCTGGACCACCTCCAGTTTGTCTGTGTCTTTCTGGAGATGTGGTCTCCAGAACTGAACACAGTACTCCAGTTGATCTGTACAGTGGCATAACCGCCTCCTTCTTTCTGCTGGTGATACTGCTCCCTAAGCTTAATAGACTTCATTGTAAAGTGCACTCACTTATCCAAAACCCCATTTATCCAAACAACTGCACTGTCCTCCCACACATTTGGATAAATGATGTTATACTGTATATACATCTAAATTCTGTTCTGTTCTACAGTCCCTGTACTACCAGTATCCAATTGCCTTGTAAAGCACTTTGAGATGCAGTGTGTATGAAAAACATTATATACATCCAAAATCTATTCTGTTCTACAGTCCCTGCACTACCAGTATCTAACTGCCTTGTAAATCACTTTGGGATACAGTGTATATGAATGACGCTATAGAAATCTAAATTCTGTTCTAGTCTACAGTCTCTGCACTACCAGTATCTAACTAATTGCCTTGTAAGGCACTTTGGGATACAGTGTGTATGAAAGACGCTGTAGAAGTCCAAATTCTGTTCTACAGTCCCAGCATCTTACAAAACAGAAACCAACAAAAAAATCTTGCTGGCTGACAGGAAAAGCACTTGGCTTCAAAGCACAGCCACTCACCATTAGTGTGTCCTGCATTCTTTTATTTCTGTAAAACCAGCAGTGCAAAACCGTGCAAGTGAATAACAGCAAGCCCCCCAGCAGACTCAACATTTTGCATCTTCTCAGAACGCTTAGTCAAGAGTGACTGCCACCATATGTCCCTGTGTTATATAGACCCTCTTTTAAAAAGGTCCAGTGCAGAATTATCCAGTGGGGCAGGCACTACTAGAACAGTGCTAAAGTGCTTCACACAAAGTTGTTTTCCAAAATAGAGGCTCCGTTAATTTCAAGTACACTTAAAGAGAAACTCTATACTTCAGCATGTGTTTTCATGAGTGAGATGTTTCAGCTATTACGATTTACTAGTACATCTTTTCATTTTCAATGTTTCTTTCCAAGGCTTATAGCACATTTCAGTAGTCCATCTAAAAAGTTTGTATAGAAAACTGTTGAAAACATTTGCCTCTCCCCTGTTAACCTTGCGGTGCCTTGGTTTATGACATCACAGTGCTCACCACGACAACAGACTGTGATGTCACAAACCACAGTTGTGTGGCAAGCAGGGTAGAGTCAGATATATTTTAAAAGACTCTGAGAAATAATTACTGCAGTATCTACAATATTTAGTAGACCAGCAGCAGGGGAAAGTAAAACAAAAAAAAGAACTAAAAAATAATAAAGTCAAAACCATAAATGGTATAAATCTAGTATTGTTAAGCTTTTTATTATTATTATAATATAGAGTTGGTCTTTAATACATTCCTGGAAAAGGATTAAACTCCTGAGCAGCTGCTCCCATTCTGCTAGTCTCCTCACTATTTAGAATTTACGATCTGTAAAGATTCATTATACTCTCATTGTCGTCAAGTTTTGAAGAATGCAATAGGCTAGCCACTAGTGCAGCTACACATAGCTCACCTGTGATTATCGTTCACTGTTTACACGAGATGCTACATTGGGATACCTAACAAATGAGGTTGTAAGATCTACTGACATGTTGGCACCTTTACCCTTTTATAGAAAAAAAGGACCCTACGAATAACGTGAACTTATTGCCTCATGCAAGCATTCTGATTTTTATAAAAATCCCTACCCTATCAGTATCAAGCTTGTTGCTTTGCTGAGCCCTATGGATACAGTGTACACGTGGAAAGGGCTGTATAAATGCCATTGTTACTAATTTTTTCCTATTATTTGTTTGCGTAGGACCAGATGACCAACTCCAGCCCAAACTGCCAGACTTTCTCCTCTTCTACTGTCATCTCCTACTCCAATATGGGGAACGGCGCCCCGAAGGTTTACCAGGAGACCTCCCAGATGAGGACAGCCCCTGGAGGGGTGAGTATTTGTTCACAAAACTGATGGCCCTCCAAAACTGATCCTCCTCCCTTGTGTCTAGGGCTTTTGCACTGGTACATCCAGTGACAACACGCTGGTGACAGGGCTATGACACTGCTGAGAGCATCCCCATAGCAGTGCCCTGTTTACAAACAGAAGAACAGATGGCTTCAGTCCCTCTCCTGGTGATGAAGGGTAGTCCCTCCAGATCACACTTGGGTTACATTACTGAGTGAGTGTGTGAGTGTGTGTGTGTGTGTGTGCGTGCGTGCGTGTGCGCGAGAGCCTGCACTGTGCAGTGCCCACACTGTAGCTGTGGATAAATAGAGGGCTTCAGTCCCTCTGACTGCAGAGGGTGGCCGTCCAGGTCAGGGTTATGTAAGTAATAAGTCATAACAAGGTGTGTGCATTATAGAATTTTAATGTATGCTTCAGGGGGTGTTAAGGCACAAGGCCAAAGGCCGAGTGTCCTTACACCCCTGGAAAGTGCTTTAAAATCCTATGGTGCACAACCTGGAGGGTCTTATTACACTTATAAAATAGCTCTAAGTAGTTTTTTTGGGGGGATGAAAATGAGATTTGGCACCTGACCGTGCGTTTCTAAAGATTTAATTCACGTTCAGGTGATGTCTCTCGGCGAGTGAATTTCTAGATTTTTTTTACTTGCCATTTTATGAAAGTTAATAGGGCCTCCAGGGGCAGTCTCTTATGGTGTAAGAGAATCTGAGCCTGAGGTTTGGATGAGAGGACTGTGAAACAAAGCTGAGTAGTTCTGTCTCCCTAAACCTTGCAAGAAGAATCTCTTATACCATAAGAGACACCCCTTGGAGGTCCTTCAGAGACATTATAAATCACTCAAGCCTAGCTGGAGTGATTTTATAAGAAGTTTATAGGCTTTTTTCCCTCTCATTAATACTTTATGCTTCTTCTTCCCTGTCCTGCCTTCTTCCGTCGCACCCCCCAGCCCCATCACCTGGCTCCTCAGGAACTCACCTTATGCCAGCTTCATCTGCCACAGGACGGTGGCGTGTGCCCAGCCTCTGGTGCAGAGCCTGCGAGGGGGGCCTTCATCCTGTCCCTGGGGTGTTTACTCCCCGAGGCCTCGGCCAACATGGTTGCACATGTGCGTGGAGGCACACACGTGCTCCGGAACCAACAACTGCCCCGATCCACCCACCCAGCCTAGCGCCAGTCCCCCACTTGCCAGACACTAGCATCAAGCCTCCACTTGGTGGCAGCCAAGAGCTGGGAAGGCCTACCTCCCCAATCCAGGAGAGAGCTGCCCATCGGCCGTTCGATCCTCTCCCAGCCCTCCCCTGACTGACCCCTGGCAACCCTTGCTTGTTCCCAAACATGGGTCACCGGCATGGTGAGAAACGAGGCGGCCAGCGCCTCGGCCCTTTACACCACTGGGCCGATTTCTTTTTCTTTTTTTGTTAAATAATTTTATTGCGCTGTCCTTCCTCCAGGCGCTGAAGTGGAGCGCTTTCTCCAAACGCTCCCACACAAGAGCGCACTGTACACAAGATGAGAGGTGTCGAGGATCTGCATGCTGATTGGCAGAAATCACACTAGTAGGCTCTGCTCAGCCGGCGAAAGCGGTTGGATTTCCCAGATACACCGCACCCGGGTTCAGGAACGGACTCTGGTCGCTGGAGGGCCGGCCGGGGGGAGAAGGATGGAGGGCCAGCCGGGGGGAGAACGATGGAGCGTCCTGGGACTGCTCTCCTTCTCCGGGGGAGGGAGGGGAGGTGTCCGGAGCTCGGATGACCCCTGATGGAGGCCAGGAGTCACGCAGCTGGCGGCACAGGCACGTACTGGAGGCGGGGCAGGATGCTCCGCGTCATTGCACGACCCCGCCTCCCCCGAAAAAGGAAAATGGATAAAGCTGCCGGCAGCCTTAAATGAAGCTCGCCACGGCTTCAATTAGCCCCCCAGGCCAGCCCTCCGACCTAGTCCGATGACTGCGGCATGCAGCCAGAGTGCCGCAGCCCCACCGTGGGGGGTAAGCCACAGGTATCGGAGGGCCAGAGGCCAATATGGGGGGTGGAAGTCAGTGGTTCGTGACCGGGCTGACAGTAACGGGCTGCCGGCAGCTAGGGCAGGTGGAGAAAAGAATAAAATGGAAAAAAAAAAAAAGAAATCACAGTAGTGATCTGTGATGGGGTTCAGGGGTGGGGCAGCGCTTGGGGAAGCCCACAGTGTGCACTGCCTACACTCTACCAGTCCATATGGTATAATCGTCAGTTGCTTATCTTTCCCCTTCATTGCACAGAATTTGTTTTTCTGTCTCCCACCTCCTTATTCGTGACCTTCTCTGGAGCCGTGTCATCCTCTGCCCTTACAAAGCTGCTGACTACCCCAGATCCCCAGATCTGGCTCACCACACCCAATCAGCAGCCTTGCTTTATCCTCGTTGTTTCCACTTAAATTTGGGTCACACCCACTCGGTGTTTGGTCAGTAAGCTGCCCCGGGCCCCCACCAAGTGATAAGGATCGTGGTGTGCTTGTCTTTTGGTTTTTGTAGCCAGGCCGATATCCGCTGCGGCACCTCTCTTGGTGGTTATTGTGGCAGCACTGCACGCTGCCCTCCTGCTAAAGCGGAGATCAGGAAGTTGTATAAAGCCTGCTCCTCCTTCTGTTTTCGCTGCCGGCTCAAATGTGTCTAGATCAGAACTTAAGCGCACATTTCTGGTTCCTCCTTCCAAATTGCTTAAGTTTTTTTCTATATGTATTTTTATGCTTTTACCTCTGTTTTTCCCCTGAGAGTCGCAGGACCCTGGCAGACACGGCAGTGCATGCACGTGGAGACGCACTCCGGGTACTGGCTCAGCCCCTTCCGGCCTCTCCCCTGATAATCGACGGGCTCCCCATAGCCTGACACTACCATCCATCCTCCACAGGGTGGCAGCCAAGGGCCGGGGGAAAAAACCCTCATCCCTCCCCAGGAGAGGAGAGCCTCCTCGCGGCAGCTCAGTCCTGCTCCGCACCCTCCCCATGCCCCACCCACCCTTGACAACCCGGGCTCATTCCTGAACCTGGGTCGCCAGTGAGGCACAAGGTGTGGCATCCAGCACCTCAATGACTTAAGTTTTCTTTTTTTTTTTCCAAACATTTTTATGTTTGCTTGCACGCATGTGCAAGAAACATAGTGCCATCATCCGAGTTTTTCCGGAGGCGTGGCACCCCTCTTCCCATTCAGTCAGTGTGTTTGCAGGTGCGGCCGTAGTTCTCCAATAAACGCTGCAACTGTCTATGACAGCAGTTGAAAATGCAGTGCCGTACAGTTGAAAGGGAGAGCTACACTTCAGTGAGCAGCGATAAGATATTGCGTGCTCATGCGCGCTCCCCCCCCCACACACACGCACGCATACTGCATGCTCGTGCTCCCCCCCCACGCACACACTGTATAGCCGACGGGGGTGCCCAATCCCCTGTTGACTGTGCTGCGCTCCCCCCTCCCCCAAACAGAGTTCCAGATGCCACGCTGGAAGCCCACCCCAGCGTGGCAACAGATCGTATGGCTGGGGGTGCCGAATCCCCCGTCGGCTCCACTGTCTTCCTCCCCCAAGAGACTACAGGGTGTCATGCTGGGAGCCCACCCCAGCGTGGCAACAGATCGTATGCCCAGTAGTGGTGCCCAATCCCCCGTCTGCTCCACGCCCCCGCCAAACAGCCTTCCAGCTGCCATGCTGGGAGCCCACTCCAGCGTGGCACAAGTCCCACATCATCTGTTTAAAAAAAAAAAAAAAAAAAGAAACCTGAAAGAAAAAACACCTTCCCTCGCTGACTGTCCTGACCCAATCCTCCCCCCACCTGCACCCACCCTCTGCGCACCCTGCCTCCCCATACCCCCTCCTCACCCCATACTTACCTCCAGAGCTCGGCGCAACAATCTTCGGTGAACCAGGAACATGTCTGCACTCTTCAAAGCCGATTGCGAACTGAGGAAATGCCGGTAAGCTGTATAATGTAATTAATTGGGTTTTTTTCAACTTTAGTGCATTTCTTGGGCATTTGGGGGAATTTTTTCACCAAATTTTCAACATGGGGTTTTTGGCACCCCACCTCATGAATTCTGTCACTGTCATGGCGTTAATCGGGCCCGAAAGGTGACTTCACGGTCACTACACAGAGCCACCTTTCGGTACCGATTTACGAAACGACAGTGTCGACAATTCATGAGGTAGGCCTAAAAACTCCTATGTGGAAAATTTGGTGAAAAATTCAAAATGACTGTTTTACAAGCATGCATTGTGCTGTTCCTGCGCACGCTCGTAAGTTCTGGAATTTTCAATATGTTCACTCCAGATTTTCAACATTGCCATTTTACCATACCTCCTTATGAGCAGTACAGCTGTTATTTCTCACATCTGACCCAAAATGTGTTTCCACGCGTGTAGCGCACAGTGGCGCAGTCAGTGTGCGAAATCAATGTTCAGGACAGATTAAGAAAATCACAGTGACATTGTTCATGAGCAGAGGTGTTAAAATGGCTATGTTAAAAATTTGGTGAAAAAATTCTCAAAAATTACTGTTTTGCGAGCATGCGTTGAGCTGTTCCTACGCACGCTCGTAAGTTCGCGAATTTTCAATATTTCACTCCAGATTTTCAACATTGCCATTTTACCACACCTTCTTATGAGCAGTACAGCTGTCATTTTTCACATCTCAGCCAAAACATGTTTCCTCCCATGTAGCGTATAATGGCGCATTCGGTGTGCAAAATCAATGTTCGGAATAGATTAAAAAAAATCACAGTGACAGTGTTCATGAGCAGAGGTGTTAAAATGGCTATGTTAAAAATTTGGTGAAATACGTCCAAAAAATGACTGTGTTACAAGCGACCATTTCACAGTTTCCACGCACCCTCGTAACTTCATGGATTTCTAATATTTTCAGTCCAAATTTTCACCACTGGCATTTTTCCCCACTTCCTTATGAACAGTACAGCTGTCATTTTTCACACCATGGCGAAATATGTTTTCGCACTTCCAGCGCAGAAATATGAGGTCGCTGTGGGAAATCACTCTTCGGGACAGATTAAGAAAATCAGTGACACTGTTCATGAGCGGAGGTTCCAAAATCCCTGTGTTGACAATCTGCTGTAAAAAAAAAAAAAATCCCCTAAACTAATTGTGAATACGGGTGTGCTATGCATTTTCACGCGACGCCAGACTTCACCAGTTTTTAATTATTTTCACTGCAGATTTTCAACATTGCCATTTTGCACCTCCCCATGAACAGTACAGCTGTCATTTTTCACATCCTGTTTGAAATGTGTTTTCGCACCTGTGGTGCCAAATGGCGTAGTCGCTGTGCAAAGTCGGCTTTCGGCTAACAAACTGATTGCCACTGTTCATAAGGTGGGGGTCACACAAAAAAAAAAACATGTTGAAAATTTGGAGTGAAAATGCCAGCGAATGCCTGAGGCATTAGGGTTTCCGACCATAACTCCCTAGCCTGTAGAGATTGAGAGACATCAGGGGTGTGACTTGGGATTCTCGCCTGTAATGCTCATACCATTCCACACCCTGCAGCCCGTGAGAGGCATCGAGGTGTGCCTTGGACTCTTCAGCCCCAAAGTTCACCCCACGCTCCTATACAGGACCCATCTCATCGTATTTCCTGATGGAATGGGGTGAGCATAAGGGCCAAAGACCCCAAGGCACACCGTGACATTTGTCGGTGTCTGCAGGGTAGGGTGTGGTGAAATGGCATAGCCGTTATGCCTGACGACCCAAAGGCACACCCCAGTGCCTGTCACTCTCTGCAGGGTGGTGGTGGGGTTGGCTTCAGTTCAATACTTCACTGCCATTCCTATTACGCAGCTCTGTAACTTCTACACTGCCAATGCCAGCAAGCAAACATTCGGCATTGACAAATGCTTGTTTTTATTGAGTTATAGTAAGAAAACAACAATTACATACATATAAACTATGATTTGCAAACAACACAACTATATTATGAATAACAGGAAAATAAATATGCATTACTGTAATGGTATGCTAATATACAAGTTGATAGCTAAACATTTTTGGTTTCAAATAATTTAACTATCAATATTACCTAAATTGGATGTAATACACAATAAATATGTTGAATCTTGGTTGCATACACTAAAGAACTTGGGGTATACTAGGCAGCTCTTAGCCAAGCAAAGAATGGACCCCAAGCCGCATCATAATTGTGCATAGTCTTATTATTTTTATGACTAATATATTCATTGACAGCAGTTTTAGACGTGGGTTTAATCCATTCATCAATTGTTGGGGCCGGATTGTCCTTCCAGTGGAGTAAGATTAGCTGTTTAAAGCATAAGAAAGCCACCATTAACCATCTTTTTTTCGAAAATGACTTACATTTTCTGAGTAGCATGGGTAAGATATGTCTTTTGTTAGCTCTCTGGTTTGTGGTGGAGCACCGGGTTTACTAGTTTCTGGTCAGGCATCAGGCTCCCTGACTTCTGATCGAGCACCACTCCTCCATTCCTGTTGAAATGCTCCTATTTGCCCTAACTGACTTTTTTACTTCCCTTCCTTACAGATCCGGGAGATGCGGAGGACGATGCGGGACTCTGACAGCGGCGTTGAGCGCATGTCGATCGGCCACCACATCCGTGAACGGGGGCATGTTATGGAGCGCGCACGGAACCACCGCACAGGGGACCAGGAAGAACGACAAGATTTCATCAACTTGGATGAAAGTAAGGACTTTTGCGGAAATTTGTTTTGGTTTTCAGTCTCGGAGTTTCATTCTTTATTGCAGCCAGCATAAAGATTTTGTGTTATAAATTTCTACAATCGGAATCAATTAAAAAGCAATCGAGGACAATGTCTACATATGGTAGTGATTACTTAATACAGTATATAGGTTTATGCAACAGAAGTAGAGGTAAAAAATGAATGACATCTTGGCTAATACGCCACGCATGAGGTTACCCGAGGTCAAACTGCACAAGTGTAGATAAATCATTTATGTGACGGCTCTCCATTGTATATTTCTGTTATGCAATAGGGATGCTTTCTGTCGGTGCAGGGACATTTGCTTTTGACTGTTTATCTTTTTTTGCATATGTTTGTCGAAAAGTGAACAAAAAATTGCATTTTCTGCTCTTTTTTGCTAATTATAAAAAAAACATATAAGGTATCTATAAATGAAACACCACTCATTTTGTAGATAATTTTGTGCTGAACAATTTTCATGCTCACAGTACTATGCTATCTTTTTTTCATTTTAAAGTTATGCTACTGAGGCCGAACATTCTAAATGAGTTCTGGAGTGACTGTAACATACGAAGAAGCCAGCAGAAGAAAGCCATTTGGTCTATCAAGTCTGCTCGTATTGCAGGGTCCACGGCTTGAGCTAATGTCCCTGCCCTCCCATCCTCCCTACCCGTGATCCTTACCTTCCCCCAATGCCTATCCCAGCCTCTCTTAAAGCTACCCACTGTCTTCAATGACGTGACCTCTTCCAGCAGCACATTCCAAGTGCCCACCACCCTCTCTGTGAAGAAGTGCTTCCTGACCTCCTTCCTAGACCTCCCACCCTCCAGCTTAAGACTGTGCCCCCTAGTGTTATGGTTGCCACTCAACTTAAAGAAACTCTCCTTATCAACCTTATGTATCCCTTTCAAGTACTTGAAGGTCCCAGTCATGTGTCCTCTCTCTCTCTCTCTCTCTCTCTCTGTCTTCCAGGGAGTACATGTTCAGTGCCCTCAACCTCTCCTTGTATGCCGTACCCTGCTGCCAGCTATCATCTTTGTAGCCCTCCTCTGGACTTTCTCCAGCAGGTTAATGTCCTTTTTGAGGTGTGGGCACCAGTACTGAACTCCATACTCTAGATGCGGCCTTACCAGTGACCTGTACAAGGACAGTATAACCTCCTGTCTCCTACTACTGATCCCCCCTCAATATGCATCCCAGCATCTTGTTTGCCTTTGTTGCAGCCTTCTTTAACATAGAAACATAGACTTTGACGGCAGATAAGGACCGCTTGGCCTACCTAGTCTGTCCATTTCCCTAACTAGAGGATAAGCTGCAGATCCTATTTAACCAACAGCCTATTTCTTCCTACCCCCCACAAAAATTGCCTTTTGTCTGTCCCATGCATTCTTGAATTCTCCCACAGTTTTAGACCCCACAACCTCCTCAGGAAGGCTGTTCCATGTGTCCACCACCCTCTCTGTGAAAAAATACTTCCTCACATTGCCCCTGAGCCATCCCTCCTCTATCTTCAGATTGTGTCCCCTTGTTCTTGCACTGCGTGGAGTGCTTCAGGTCAGTAGTGATCATCACTTCCAGGTCCTACCTCTCCTCTGATGCAGATACTCAGACTCCACCCAGGTAGTACTCTGTCCTGGGATTCTTGGCTCCAATATGCATAACTTCGCATTTTTTGGCATTGAAGCCAAGCTGCCAGATCCTGGACCACCTTCGCAGCTTTTCCAGATGTTCCTGTAGGTACTGTATCCCTTCAGCTGTGTTTACTCTCCCACAGAGCTTGGTGTCATCCGTGAATAGGCACATTTTGCACTTAATGCCATCCCCAATGTTATTGATGAAGACATTGAACAACACCGGCTCCAGCACCGAACCCTGTGGGACAATATATAGCTACTATATGGATAATTTTTATTTATTCAATGGCTGTGACGATAAATGGATTTATTCAATGAGTTTTTTGAGCCCACTCCTATTGCATAAATAGGTTAATGCAACAGAAGCAGAGGTAAAAAAAATGACATCTTGGCTAATGGCAACCGTAATGAATTGCAAGGTGTCAAAAATACGTAGCTGTTGCTGTTGTCACAATGGATATCTTGAAGGTTAATAGAATCATAATGGAATACTGTACCAATCGGAGAGCAGCTTTCACAATGCTGCTGACATCACAGTACCTAGTGCACCACTGAAGCCAGCAGTAGAAATCGAAGAGAAACTGTTTAATCTTGAAACAAACAGCAGACTTCAAAAGTTAAACAAGTAAACTGATGTTGTATATCTGCACACGGCTCTCAGGGTTGAGGGAGTAGGTTGCTAGACTGCAGGCCGAGTTGGCTAGGATTTAGTGACCTCCTACCCCTCCCAGGGGCCACAGAGTCTGCCACTGTTATGTTAGAGGATGCCAGGGAGGAGGAATGGCTGGACTATCATTGTCTCTGGAAGAGTGGGAGTGGTGAGGTAGAGGTACATTCCTCGACTGGTACCACTACACAGTTCCTTCACTGCTCTGGCAGGGTGGGACTGCCACAGGGAGGCATCCCTGGTAGTGGCCAGGGGGATGTGGTGTCCTCCATAGCAGAGACCCCAAAGTGGGTGTAAGAGGACACTACAGGGGGAGGGAGTGACTCCTGATGGTGGACTCTGGGAGAGGGAAGTTAGGTGCCTATGAGGCGACGCAGCCCAGAGGGACAGGAAGAGGATCCTGAAGATCACTAGGGTAATGGCGGGAGGCAGATCCGGGTTTCTTTGTCCACCTGGGGACTAATGACTTGGCTAAGAATGGGGCTGGGATAGTGCAGGGGGAGTTTGGGGAGCTGGGAATGTATCTTGGGTGGCATGCTCCGTGGCTTTCACTGAGGTGCAGCCTGCCTGTGATAGGAGAGCGGAGGGAGATCTTTGCACCAGGACCTTCAACTCACGGTTGAGGGAATAGTACAGAGAGGAGGGGTTTGGCTACACTGGGGACTCGGGATCCACCTGGGGAGATAAGGGTCTTTGCAGGGGTGATGGCCTGTGCCCATCTGGGAGGGGAACTGCTGTCCTCCGTGTGGACAGTTCAGATGTTACTTTCTGTATTGCTTCACATTGTCAATTGGGAGTTAATAGCCATGGGTAATGAACACCCTACTGGGGTAGTGGCACAGCCCAAAGCGGTCATTCGGCATTGAACCTTGGGCACACAAACATTCTGAGATCACCAGTTCTCCCCAGTCTTTACAGTGCCACTAGAGGGGTGAGACAGCATGGGTAGAGCGGCCTCTCATTTATTTTTCTGACAGCATTGTGCAACTGTGATGCAGGTTGGGGCTGCCTGGTGACGGGATGTACCCTCAAATTTAGAAATCGTGCCTGTTGAGCTGTGGCTTTTGGATTGACTTGCCTGCAATTTCTGTCCCATTTTCAGTGCCTTCTGTGCATGAATTGGGGTGCACGTGCCACTGTGCTATATATTTTTTATTTATATACATATATGTACACTCACAGATACAGGTATACATTTTATCATCCTAGTCTTCCCTGGTGGCCCGTTTCCAACTGACCTCACCAGCCCTATCACCTGGCTTCTCTGGGACTTGCCTTCACCATTGTCCTGCGTCAGGACTGTGATTGTGCCCAGTCACCAGTGCCGGCCTGTGGAAGGTCAGGCTTCATCCTTCCACCTAGATGTTTTTCCACCGTTTTCTCCCCGAGGCCTTCGGACGTGCAGTGGCTGCAGTGTACGTGCTCCACCTCTGTGAAGACATCTCCAGCGACCTGAACATGGGGTTCCCTTCTCTTTCTTAGTGGTGCCACATTAGCTGCCATCCAGCTACCGCTGGATGGCAAGCAAGCACATCTTCCCTCCCTCCCCAGCCCTATCTACACATCCCCATCTGCCAGTCGCACCAGACGTTTCTGAGATTCGCGATTCAGGGACGGCATTTCCAGTACCAGGCACCTCCCCTCAACCTGACAATAGTGCCTAGGGTGTTTTCAAAGCTCCTGATTGTGCTTGTGGCGCAGCTGAGACAGGAGGGCCTTCACATGTATCCTACCTGGACGACTTGCATATCCAAGTGCTGACTGCTCGGACACCAGAAAGGTCAGTGTCAAGGACCTTGGAGGAGCTGAAGACACACAAATGGGTCATTCATTGGGAGAAGAGTTCCCTGATCCCATCTCAGAGGTTGGTGCACTTAGAAGAGGTGTTCCAGATGGACAAGGGGAACGTGTTCCTCTCTTCATCCAGGAAAGAGGCCCTGAGGCACGAGGTTCAGTTTCTGAGAAGCCAGTCATTGGTCTCCGCTCACAAGTTTCTTCAGATTAGGTCTGATGACAGCAGTGATAGAGCTAGTGCCGTGGGCTCGAATGCATATGCGGCCTCTCCAGAACAGGATGCGGGAGGCCTGGAACCCAGCCTCAGAAGACTACTAAGCTCTGATCTTACTACCTCGATCAGTCCTGCAGTCACTAACTTGGTGGGAGAACGTCGAGAACTTAAGCAAGGGATTTCTCTTGGAAGCCCCAACAGAACTGATTTTGATGACTCTACTCCAGCCTATCGAGCTGTGGCTCAGTCCTAGACCAAATCCCCATCCCAGTGGTCTGCCCCCTCCCCCAGCAGCAGCTACAGACTAACATGTAGGGATGAGGTCAGTGTTTTGCCCTTCCTCATTTTCACAATCGAGTGCAGTCCAGGGCCGTGAAGGTAAAGTCAGACAATGCAGTCACCGTAGTGTATATAAACAAGGAGGCAGAAGAAGCCAGGGAATGCTAGTAGAAGCACCTGAGGGGCTTCTGTGGACAGAGACAAACCTCTGAGACTCTCAGCAGTTCATCTAGCAGGGGAGTTGAACGTGCAGGCTGATTGGCTGAGTCAAGAGACTGTCCATTCAGGCAAGTGGATGGTGAACCTGGAGGTTTTCGAACATCTGTGCAGAAGGTTTGGTTAGCCTCAGATCGACCTCTTTGTGTCAAAGGAAAATGCTCAGGTATGAAGGTTCTTGAGACCATACCAGTGCCCTCAGCCAAAAGCAGTAGATGCTCTGTCCCAGCCATGGGAATCTTTTTAGAGCTTACTTGCTTCCTCCGCTACCGCTACTTTCCAAGGTAATCCTGAAGACAAGGTGCTCCAGAGGAAGCATCCTTCTGATAGCCCTGGAGTGGCCAAGAAGCAAGTGGTTCTCAGACCTTGAGAATCTAACTCAGCAGGCCCCATTTCAACTCCCACTTCAGGAAGGCCTTCTCTTTTAGCAGTGTCAGTGGCTCAGCAGGTAGCACACTTGCCTCTGAGGCCGGGAGATCAGAAGGCTGTGGGTTTTATCTCCACACCAGGCACTTGGGTTAAATCTCAGTACTGACACTGTGGTGCAGGATGGGGGGGGAGGGGGTTGCTGCACTCCTGAGGTGCTGTCTCTCGGATGAGACATTAAACCAAAGTCCCATCTGCCTGTTCTGGTGGTAGTTCAGATGGATGTTAAAGATCCCATGGCTCTTCTCAAAAGAGTAGGGGAATTTTTATTGAAAATTACATCATAAACAAATCTACAAACATCATTTCATTATTGTTTACATCAACATACAATCTTGTATATCCAAGAAAATTACTGACCAAAGAAAAAAACAGAAAGTAATTTACAGAAACAAGGTGTTATTTGATACAAAAACCGGCTTTCTCTCCTTTTTTTTTTTTTACTTAATAAATATAGAAAAACCCTGCCACCATCTAGTCAACGTATGAGAAGTATGGACAGAAACATCTTTCTGAAAAACAAGAGTTCATTGCATTAACAACTAATACTATAAACTGGTCATGAGATATCATTATTTGATGAAGTACCCATTGGCATCTAGCTTGCCAGAGATAACATTTTAGAATACAAAAAAAAAACTGCTGAGGTCTCATTATGATAATACTTTAAGTGAGGAGGATATATTCCCAACCCAAAACTATCATAGGTCAAATTACAGAGCCATGGCGTGTTCCATTCAACTGCCAAATGTCCCCACAGAGCAGTCACATATGAACAATGAAACATAAAGTGAAACATTGACTCTTCTATCCGCAAACGTTTAGGGTAAGGATACATTCTTTCTTCTGTTTTTTTGTGTTTCCAGTTCCTTCGCACATTTATTCTGCCAGACATGGATAACCATAAGATTTCCCACATATTGGAGGAATTCGGCTATTTATTAACTGGGTTAGAACAAACTCATTTTTATCAGAAGGGCAGTTTTTAAACACAGGTGACTCAGGATATTGTTCTGAGATTAATTTGTACAGTTTTTTGGGGGGATTATTTTTAATAATGTCTGCACTTAAATTCCATTTAAATAATTTCTGAGCTGCTGGCATAAATTATTTGGGAAGCTTAAATCTCTTAACAGGTTTGGGGGGAAAGGGGTTCCAAGCATTAAAATATTGCCCTGTTGAGATCTTGATCCATTTACTTTGTAGACTGTTTTGTGGACCTAACCCACTCTTTACAGTGTGTGAGATAAATATTGCATGAAAAAAGTCAATGGGGTCTATCATACGCAAACCACCATTTGCTATTGAAAAATATGTAAAACACCGCTTAATTAGATTGCGCCTTGAGCCCCATAGCATCTGAAAGAAACATGTTATAAATTCTAGTTTCTAAGGCAACTGGGAGTGGGAAGACCATGGCTATATATACTAAACTTGGGATTAAAAACTGTTTTATTATTTGTACCCTTTTTAGTTTTGTAAACTTCCAGGTTTTCCGTCTTTGAACTTTTATCTCTGTTTTCCTTAAGGCATCATCCCAGTTTGAGAAAGCCTGGTTTTGTGATCCAAACCTTACCCCCAATATTGTTAGTGATTCAGTGGAGAATCTAATACTATTCTGAATATCTTCTTGTATACCTCGCGGTCCTATAATAAGAGATTTGCTCTTATTAATATTTAATTCTGCATGAAACATTTGGGAATATTTTAACATTATTTCAAAAAAAAGATCAATTTGGTATATTTGTGAAAGAAATAAGCAAACATCGTCAGCATAGGCTAGAATTTTCACTTCATAATGTGATGCATCGTTGTTCTTTATACCTTGCCAGTTTGGATTATTATTTATTAATTGAATAAGAGGGTCTAAAGAAAATATATATAATAATGGACTTAGTGGGCATCCTTGTCGGACCCAATTCTGTATTTTAATCCCTTTAGTTATTTGATTTTGTATGACTGGATATGATACTGCATCAGAATATAACTATTTTACCCATTTTATGAGTTTAGCTGGAACACCATATTTTGCCATGGACTAAAATAATTAGGGGTGGTACACACAATCAAAAGTTTTTTTTTTTTTAATCTAGGGTTATTATAAAATTATTTATCCCTCTAGATTCTGAATGTTCTATAATATCTCTGACTGTTGTAATGGCTTGATATATATTTCGATCTGGAATTCCACAAAATTGAACTGGAGATATGACTAGTGCTGCTAGTTGTTTTAATCTATTGTTTAAAACCTGAGATAGAATTTTTAAATCGGCATTAAGAATTGAGATAGGTCTCCAGTTTTCCGTAAGGCGTTTCTCTGCTGACTTAAATAGATATACAATTAACCCTTTTGAAAATGACGGTGGAATTTTGTGTATTGGAAAAAAAAAATAATAATTAAAGACTACCTCTAAACAAAATGCTAATATTTCAGAAAAAGTTTTATAGAACTCGTGCGGTATACCATTCGGGCCTGGTGATGTACCAGATTTTAATTTTTTTTTGTATAACCTTTTATATTTCTCCCACTAAAACAGGATTTTCCATGGTTTTAGATATCTTCAGGTATTGAGGAATCTTTATAGCCTGAAAATGATTTTCTTGAGGACGGAAAGACTCTGGCATCTCTTGTGCCCTAGTTTGATTATATATAATATTGTAGATTCCAGAAACGGACACCATGATGTTCCCCTTTTCATCCATTAATCCTTCACTTGTAAAGTGTGTTTGTCTTGTTTTACAGGAGATTATAAGGGTCTCCAATGTTTGTTTTTTTTTGTTTTTGTTTTTTTTTAGTTCCATAGTGTAGCATGGCTTTTACGGTTTTAGCCCTATCATATTGAAAGGCCATCATAGTTCCTTTCAGTGTTTCAGTTTGACTTGAGTAATCTTTTTGAGAGGTTATTGCTACTGTATACAGGTATTGTTAGATGTAGGTATTTATAGAATTTCTTTTTTTCTTTAGATTTCCCATAATTTTTAAACCACGTATTAATTTCATTTTTTTTTATCATCCCACCATAATCCTAGGTCCTGATGAAGAAAACAGACAGAAGTTCTAGCCCATAATAATTTCTGAATATTAGATCGAACCTTAGGTTCTTCTAAAGTTGAAATATTCAATTTCCATCTATTCTGATGGATATTTTTCTTGGGGGGGGGGGACTTGAAAACTGAATTAGCAGCATACAGTGATCAGAGAATACAACTGGAAATACTTTAAAGACCGGTATAGGTAGGTTTTTAGAAATAAAAAAATAATCACTAGTTTAATAGTATTCCCCTCTTGAGAAAGTGAACTAAGGTTCTTTGCTAATACATTCTCTTAAGTCTGCTGTCTCTATACAATGCCTAAATGCTAGTGAATCGCAATAAACATTCTTACCATCTGTTTTCGTGGCCGGCCCGGTGGCGCTGAGGGTTGAGGCGCTGGACGCCATACTGACGATCCGAGTTCAGGAGTGAGCTTGGGAGTCAGGGGTCGGCAGGGGAGGGAGAAGGATCTGCTCTCCTTTCCGGGTGGGGGGGCATGGGTTGTCCGGTGCTCTTGCGACCCCTGGTGGAGACCAGGGGGCTCCACGAGATGCCAGACTGCACGTAAGGAGTGTGGCTGACACAGGCAGGGTTGCCGTGCGCCACAGCGTCAGACGTGCACCACACACGGCGGGGGGGTTGGATCTACACACAAGAAATACCCCTGCAGCCCAGATAGGTGACGGCCCTGCCAGTGCCACACGCCCAATGCTGGTTCCCCACCACTGCCCCTTTGGTCTCTCCGTGTTGTAGTCCCCCGACCCAGGGAACCGTAACGAACTTGAAGATGGCAGGGGAACACAGTGAGCGGTAGAGCAAGTCAGCGAGTGCAGTGGCCTGAGAGAGTTCCAGGCTGGACAGCTAGAAAGAGAATCATAAAAAAAAAAAAAAAAAATCTGTTTTTATTACCTTTTTTTTTTAACTCACAATTGAAGTCGCCTCCCAAAATGACATACTTAGAGGTGACCAAATAAGGTTGTAAGGTATGAAATAATGCCACCCTGTCCGATTTCAGTTGTGGACTATAGACGTTAATAAATCGGTATTCAACATTATTTAAGAAACCATCAGTAATGCACAGTCTCCCTGGAATGAGATCGATTAATTTGGTTAAAGAAAATGAAAAGGAGAACAATAAAATCCCTAAGCCATCTGCTTTACCTGTGCCATAGGACCAAAAGGAGGATCCCACTGTCCATTCGGCCTGGAACATCCTTCTTTGTTCTCTAGTATACATCCATGTTTCTGGGATAAAGCAAGCACTTAAAGAGAGTTGTTTCATGTATTGAAATAGTGAGACCCTCTCATCATAGTTAAAAATGCTGTGAACATTTAACGATCCAATTTCTAAAGGTTGCATGTTATCTAGAAAAAAGACAGCAGGATTTTACTTATCTCTTTCTCCTTTTTTACTTGTAACCTTCCATGTCTGCTGTCTTAAAGGGGTCCCCTGAATCTGGCGGTTGAACTTCAGATTCACCCTAGTCACTCTTTATATCTCCCCATTTAGCTAATGCTGAAAACGGATTTTTCATTTCTACTGGATCTTGTGTTCCTAGCTGACCTCCTGGGAAAGGAATCAGCTACAGGTACTTGTTCCTCTTTTTCCTTTCCCTCAGCATCCTGATAACAAACTGGTATCATAGTATCTGGTACAGGATCCACCTTTTAAGTTTAGAGAACAAGATTCTTTATCTGGTACTTTATCTGAAATTTCCTGCTTGGGGGGGTCAGAGGGGAAGGAGTCTGAGGGAATAACTTTTTTCTGAGGGGGTTACTGCATCCTGAGCTCATTGTATCAATAAATCTGGGCTCATTGTATCAATAAATCTGGGTTTATAACTAAAGTTTTATTTTTTGCAGCCCATGGGCAATCTGAGAACCCATGACCTGTTTCTTCACATAGATCACATTTTGTGACGCTTGCGCATTGAAAAGTAATATGTCCAATTTCCCCACAATTATCGCACCTGGGCTTGTCACATATACTGGATAAGTGGGTTCTTGAGCCACATATGTAACAGGCGCTATTGACCATGTGACTACACCCTGTCCTTTCCTAGAAAAAAAAAGAGTTAGGAATGTGTTCTCACAGCCTCAGATTGTCTCAACTTAACTTTATATTTCCACCCCACCCCGTCTGAAAAAGTTCGCTATCCAATATTGCCTCTGGTTCACTTAACACTTCACATATTTGTGGAAGCCAGTATGTTATGTCTTCCACATGGACCCCCTCGTTTCGAAACATCACTGTGACATAGGGTCACCGTGAGAGTAGGGGAATTTCCCCGGGCCTTGGCCAGATTTTCCTCCCATTCACTAAAAATACCACCAACAGCTTAATCTGGTTCAAGGTCAGTTAGCATTCATCTGTATCCCCCTCCCTTGGGTTGTGCGTGAAAATAGGCAGTATTTGTCTAGTGCACTTACCCGGTCAACAAAAACTAAATAAAATAAATAGAAGGTCCCATTCTGCGTCCAGATCTGGAGACACTTCAGTTGGCGGCCTGGCTTCTGAGAGGAGGAAATTGTCAAAGCAGGGTTTCTCCAAGGAGGTGGTAGATACTCTAATGGCCTCAAGGAAGTTTTTCGACATCTGTAGCTTTTATGTATTTATTGAAATGTTTCTCCCAGGGCTCCAGATAAGACTTTTTGTGATGAGTACTGTACTCCTTATTATGAAAGTGAGGTGAGTACAATTAAATTCGTATGTGTACAAATGTCTGGATGGAACAGCATGAGGAGTAGATTTTTAAAAACAATGTAGTTTTCTTCAAGATAAGAACTGATCAGGAGCCAACAGTGCTCCAGATAATGTTGGCAGGTAGGAGTACAGTGAGTAAACTGTGTACGAGTGCTGTAAACCTGGAAAAATGGCTCCTTTTGAATCACCAGATCTTACTTCGAGAGGATTCCTTCAGTAGGTTATCACATATAGGACTGATGTCACCTGGCATCGGGCCGCACAGCAGACTTTCCTAGCAATACCTGACAGGGGACCACCCACCCGACGTCACGTGACTGACGTCAGCGTGACTCTTATATAGTGAGTGGTCCCCACGCCCGCCCTCCAGTTCTTTCCTGCCGTGCTTGCCTCGTGTCAGTCGCGCCATCAGACTTCCAGTAGCGATCGTTGAGAAAGTTCATTCGCATCGGGTGTTTTCCCTCGCGATTCTCTTCAAATCTTTCGAAGTTTTTGATATCTTCTCCGAAGAAAAAGTGCTCAGCTTGTGGCACGCAGATCCCGCACAAAGACGGTCATCAGCAGTGCATTCTCTGCTTAGGCCCAAACCATCCTATCTCCTCCTGCCCCGATTGCCAGTCGTTCAACCAGGCCACTAAAAACAGAGACAGCAGGCATTGGAGGCCCACCTTCTCAAATCTCGTCTGGCCTCCCTGGAGAAAAAGATGGAGCGCCTTAGGGATTCGTCCGAAAAATCTTCCCCTTCAAAAAAGCACAAGGAGAAGACTAGGGAGCGGGCTCGTTCCACGGACGATGCCAGGCCATCCACAAGCAAGGCCCATTTACTGCCGAAGACAGACGGTAAGTCGGACAAGACTTCAGTGGGTAAGTCGGCCACCGGCTCCTCTGGCGATCGCTCCGGCTGGTAAGTCGGCTCCCGGCTCCTCCGGGGACCACGCGGCGGTCGCTAAGTCAACTCCCCCGGCTTGGGGCAGTTGCCCGACCATGGTCAATAAGCTGGTCAGGGGCTCCTTCCCTGACCATGCGGCCCTGCCCGCTAAGTCGGCTGTCTCTGATGACCGCATGGGCGTGGTTCCCCCATCGGGGCCTAACGGCGCCTCACCCAACGTCCAGCGGGACCAAAGTGAGAAAGCCCCTCTCCCTCAGTCCACTACGCCCATGTCCTCTCACTCCTGCCCGGGCGCGTCCGGCGATAGTCTTTGAGAACCCATTGAGCCTCTCAACATTGTGGGTACTTCTCCGCACTCCCCCTCGTGGGTCCCGGATCAGGAGGCTCCTTCCACGGCCATCTGGCCATTCTGTGGAGCCCCTCGCCTTCGTAGGGTTACAGCGCCTCCCAGGCGCCAGTCATCCCGTCGACGGTCCCTCAGCCGGGCCCAGTCGACAGGCCTTTACCTCTGTCCCCGAGGCCAGATCCTCTTCCAGCGCCGGATTGGGTTGTGCCGCTGCCGACATCGGTCCCTTCAACGTGGACTGTTCCGACGCCAGACCCGACGCCCATATATACAATGGTGGGTCCAACGTGGGTTCCCCCGATGCCTGATCCATCGTCGGGAATCTACTCTAGGCCCCGAACTGTCCACCATTACCCCTTTGGGTATCCTGGGGATCCCTACCCGAGGGGTCCGACTCCTGATTGGAGCCAATTTTGGCAATTTCATGGATACAACCCATATTCCCTTATATGGGTTTCCAGGGTTTACCCCCTCGGTCGCCCTCTCCTCCCCTCCCCTCCTCACCCCCCACCTCAACCAGCCCCTGTTCCCCCTCCTCCGGTGGTCCCAGATTTCAAGACCTTATTTCAGTCTTTGTGGCAGGGGGCCAGGTCAGAGCTGGTTACCGATCTAGAAGCCAGACTCCCCGAGCCGCAGCTTCCTAGATCCCCTTCCCCAAGTAGTTCTGTTTCAACCGTCCACATTTCGGGGAAGACTCGGCAGGACGTTCCCTTGCAGGATTTCCATCGTCGTCCTGTTGAGGAGGCGGAAGACAGTTCCAATGGGAGGGAGGACTCCGAGGAGGAGGAACCTGTGGAGGACCCCGAGGATATGAAAGGAAGAACCTTTCCAAAATCCCCTTCGGAGGATCCTTCCTTTTCGGACCTCTTGAGGACCTTAAGAGATCATTTTGACTGGGAGTCGGAGGACCAGGATCCTATGCGGCAAAGACTCGCGGAGCATCTGGATTTAGAGTCTCTGCCATCTATTCCGGTCCCCCCGTGGATGGGTCCGCACCAAGACCTCACCACCACCATCTGGCAGATGCCTCATTCGATCCCGGCTGTCCCAAAGAGGGCGGACAGGCTCTACCGGGTGCCTAAGGATGCACCTTTTTTAAAGGCTCATCCTAAGGCAGACTCTGTTGTCATCTCGGCTGCTCATGACCGACCCACAGTTCCCAAGCACATGAGCACAACACCTCCGGACAAAGAGTCGAGGCTGATGGACCAGTTCGGAAAGAAGGTCTACTCGTCGGCCACGTGCGCCCTTAGATCCCTTAGTTACGTGGCCCACATGGTATCTCACCAGAAACAGACCATGGCCAGGCTGGAGGCGAGGGTCCAGTCTATGGACCCATTGTCCCTTAAGGAGGAATTTACCAAGGATCTCCGCCTCTCCAAGGTCTGTAGACATGCTCTTCGAGCCACCTACAACTCAGTTGATTCGGTGGCCTGTACCGCGGCAACTGCCATTGCCCTTAGACGACATTCCTGGCTTTGTCTGTCTGGAGTCGCCAACGAAGTCCAGTTGGCGATTCAGGATGCCCCCTTCAGGGGCTCAGTCCTTTTTGGAGGAGATACCAAGGACATTATAACGGATTTACAGGAAAAAGGTGTCGCCCTTAAATCTGTTAGGTCCATGTACCAATCGGCACTCAACAACAGCAGCAGCCCTTTCGGAAAAGGACTGGGAG
Source organism: Neoceratodus forsteri (assembly GCA_016271365.2). Taxonomy (NCBI): domain Eukaryota; kingdom Metazoa; phylum Chordata; order Ceratodontiformes; family Ceratodontidae; genus Neoceratodus; species Neoceratodus forsteri. The sequence continues at coordinate 659,848,267 of CM028138.1, forward strand.
GCAGCGGAAAAACGCTCAGGCGAGATGCCAAGGTAAGCATAAGGTCACAGGTACCACTACCCCCCCCCGTTCCCAAGAACCAGCGACGTTTGGGGGGACCTCCTCCCAAGCGCCCTGCCACTTCTGACTCTCCGGCCCCACTGCACCCTCAGTCTCATGATGGGGAGCAGGTGGGGGGAAAGTTCGCCCACCATGTGCAGGAGTGGAGGGCGATCACTTCAGACGAGTGGGTCCTGCAACTAGGGTCCATCGGACACACCATCGAGTTTCTGGAGATTCCTCCAGATACTCCTCCTCGGAGGTCCTCTTATTCCCGGGACCAGGCTCTCCTCATTCGCGAGGAGGTCAACGCACTCTTGCTCAAAGAAGCAATTGAGCCAGTTCCCTTCGGGCAAAGGGGAAAAGGGTTTTACTCCCATTTCTTCCTGGTTCCAGAGACTACCAGGGACTTCAGACCCATTCTCGACTTGAGTCATCTCAATCAGTATATAGAGTACAAGAAGTTCGCATGCTGATGCTCCAGAGCCTTCTTCCTCTTCTGTTGGAGAATCATTGGCTCTGTGCCCTGGATATGCAGGATGCCTACTTGCACATCCCTATCTTCCCCAGTCACCGCTGTTTCCAAGGGGAGCATTACCAGTTCCGGGAGCTCCCTTTTGGTCTATGTTCGGCACCTCAGGTTTTTACCAAGTGCCTGGCGGTGGTGGCGGCGTTTCTACGCTGCAGGGGTTTTGCAGTGTTCCCTTACCTGGACGACTGGCTGATTTCAGCACCGTCCAGGGTTCTTTTATTGGAAGCTCTGTCTTTCATGCTGTACCTCTTCAACCGACTAGGAATAATGGTCAACGTCTCCAAGTCGTCCCTAGTTCTGTCCCAGAGACTGCAGTTCATTGGGGCAGTTCTGGATACAGTCCAGTGCAGAGCCTTCCTTTCTCCAGACAGATTGGAGACCTTAATCAGCCAGGCTCACAAAGTAGCCTCGCTCAGGACCATTCCCGCCCGGGAGGACCTGCGCCTTTTGGGACTGATGGCAGCGTCCATCACGACCATCCCCCTAGCAAGGCTACACATGAGCATCACCCAGTGGTCATTAAGGGTGCAGTGGGATCAGTTCCTAGACGACCTGGATCATCCGGTCTTGGTCTCTTCAGTGGTCCAAAGGGATTTACAGTGATGGGAGGATCCCCACAATCTCTCCCTGGGATTTCCGTTCCGAAACCCTGCACCAGTTGCTACCCTCACCACGGATGCCTCGAATATGGGGTGGGGGGTGCATCTGGGAGATCATCAAGCTCAGAGCCTTTGGATAGGCTTGGAGACTTCTCTCCACATCAATGTTCTGGAACTCAGGGTGGTCCTATATGCCTTACAGGCTTTTCAGACCCTGCTACCCAAGGGAGTACTGTTGATCCAAACAGACAACATGTCGGTAGTTTGGTATATCAACAAGCAAGGAGGAACCCGATCCTACCCTCTCTGCAGGGAGGCGACTCGGGTGTGGAACTGGGCAGTCCAGCACCTTCTGGTCCTGGTGGCTGTGCACATTCTGGGCGTTCTAAATGTCCTGGCGGACAGTTTCAACAGAACTCAAACCCTCGCCCATGAGTGGGAATTGCATCAGGAAGTGGCGGACTCCATCTTCTGGAAGTGAGGGCGTCCAGAAATCGACCTCTTCGCCTCCCAATCCAATGCAAAACTTCCCAAGTTTTGCTCGCTCGTTCCAGAGCGTGGTGCTTTCTGGAGCGACATGTTATCACTATCATGGACAGGAAAATTTTTGTACGCTTTCCCTCCTTTTCCCATTCTGCAGAGAGTTCTCCTCAAACTTCAAGCAGAGGGAGCAAGAATGATCCTTATTGCTCCTCTCTGGCCGAGATAAATTTGGTTCCCGCTGCTGCAGCAGCTCTCCAGGGAACCGCCAGTTCCACTTCCACTGACTCACGACCTCCTGACTCAGGATCAGGGCAGGCTGGTTCATCCGGGGCTCAGGACCCTGCATCTTCATGCGTGGCTCCTTCAGACGTAGCGATTTCTCGCTTTGGGGTCCCTTCTAGAATGGCTCAGGTTCTCATCGAGGCCAGGAAACTGTCAACCCGTTCCACTTATGCCATGAAGTGGAAGCGGTTTTCGATCTGGGCTTCTTCTCAGGGTTGGGACCCTTTCTCCTGTTCAGCCCCTCAAGTCATGGAATACCTCCTTCATTTATCAGACTCCCGGTCTGTCCTATTCTTCTTTGAAGGTCCATATCTCGGCCATTTCCGCGTACCATGAGCTAGTGGATGGTAAACCGATGGCTCAGTTGGAGGTCTCAAAGACCTTTCTGAAAGGCATCCTCCATCTAAAACCCCCCATCCACAGCCCAACTCCACCTTGGGACTTGAACTTCGTTCTGGAAAAGCTCACCCTGCCTCCTTTCGAACCGGCTATGAACTGTGATCTGCGCTTCCTTTCAAGACACTTTTTCTGGTGGCTATTGCCTCCGCCCAAAGGATTTCGGAGCTTCAAGCTCTAGTCTGTAAGGAGCCCTATTTGATTTTCCATAGGGACCGGGCGGTCCTTCGGACGCATCCGAGGTTCCTTCCCAAGGTGGTATTGGAAGCCACACTGAACCAATCAGTAGAGCTTCCGGTTTACTACCCCGTCCCCTTCTAACAAGGGTGAGACACTCCTTCACACGATGAATGTTCATCAGATCCTCCGGTGCTATACTCACCAGACTAAAGAGCTCCGCTCTTGTGATCAGTTGTTTGTATGCTTTGCCCCCAGGTCAAGGGGCAAACCAGTTTCTAAGCAGGGCCTTTCCAAATGGTTGGGCAACTGCATCCGGATCTGTTACCAGAAGTACGATAAGCCTCTTCCAGGTTCCATAAGAGGTCATTCTACTAGGGGCATGGCTGCTTCTGCGGCCTTCCTTAGGAACGTTTCTGCAGCGGACATCTGTGCTGCCGCTGCTTGGAGTTCTGTCCACACTTTTACCAAACATTACAGTCTGGACATTGCTTCTAGGCAGAGGGCCGGCTTTGGATTAGCCATTCTGCAGGGCCTTTTGTCCTAGGCTGGGTCCATGCTGGAATCCAGTTGTTTTGTTGGAGTTAGCTTCCTCCTCCCTAGTTTTCTCTCAGTCTCTCTCTGGAGGGACTGCTTGGGACTCTGTCCTATATGTGATGACCTACGGAAGGAACCCTGTTGAAGTAAGATAGTACAGTTACGTAGGAACTTACCGTAACAGTAGATCTTCGAGAGAGGTTCCTTCAGTAAGTCATAATTTTCCCTCCCTCCTACCCCTCATTTTAGGTTTTACAGGGACTCCAATTCCTGTTCGCTCCTGCTGTATGGCCTCTTCCTGGCTCCAGTGGGAGAACTGGAGGGCGGGCGTGGGGACCGCTCATTGTATACAGTCACGTGACGTCGGGTGGGTGGTCCCCCATCAGGTATTGCTAGAAAAGTCTGCCATGCGGCCCGACACCAGATGACGTCAGTCCTATATGTGATGACCTACTGAAGGAACCTCTCTCAAAGATCTACTGTTACGGTAAGTTCCTACGTAACTGTACTTTATGTTATGAAGCACTATTCAGTGGAGTGTGGTACATTTAAAAATGTTGGGTGAGTATTGGTACTCATTAAAAAAAAAAGGTTGTTTTTACGAGTATTTCCTAAAATGAGGTGAGTAAAATAGGTTGGTACTCACCTTATCTGGAGCCCTGGTTTCACCAGGAAGGCACACTGAACAACAAGTTGCTCGTCTCCTGGTGTGACCTGGGGGGTAGGGGAACATGAGGATAGTTTACAGAGATTTGGTACACACTATAAATTTACAGTAGATTACATTCAAATAATTTGAGCAGACTGTACAGGAGTAATTAAATAGTGGGATGCTAACAGTTTTGAACTAGATAGATACTACGCCAACACTTTTTTGGACTAGATACAACAACACAAAATAACATTTAGGCATAGGGGGTGCCTGGATGATAGACAGCATGGATTCGTCCCGGAGAAATCGTGTCAGACAAACCTTGTGGAGTTCTATGACTGGGTGACGAGTGCCTTGGACCTGGGTAGACCAGTGGATGTCCTCTTTCTTGACTTCAGCAAGGCGTTTGACTCTGTTCCTCACGGGGCCTTTTGGATAATCTGGGAGAAATGGGCGTGGGGAACCAGATTGATAGGCAGCTGGCTCCAGAACTGGACCCAGAGGCTCGTTGTTGGTGGGATAGTCTCATCCCCAAGGAGGGTCATTAGTGGAGTCCTTCAGGGATCGGTCCATGGGCCCCTCCTGTTCAACACCTACGGCTCTGACATAAGGAAGGGTATCAGGAGTGAGATGAGTCTCTTTGCGGATGACTCAAAACTGGGGGCGGTGGTGGATGGGGAGGAGGGGAGGGTGGCTCTACAGGGGGACCTGGAGGCTCTGGAAAGGTGGTCTAGAAAGCAGAAGCTGAGGTTCAATGCAGGGAAATGCAAGGTACTGCACCTGGGAGCCAGAAACCCGGGCCAAGTGTACATCCTGTGGGGGGGGGGATGCTACAGGTCTTTATGGCAGAGAGGGACCTGGGAGCAGTGGTGGATGTCAAGATGAGCAACTCTGAGACTTGTAGGAGGGCAGCGGCAAAGGCCAACAGGATGCTTGGATGCATTGCTAGGGGGCTCACCTCCAGAAGGAGGGAAGTGATACTCCAACTGTATAACTGCTTGGTGAGGTGGTACCTCGAGTACTGCGTGCAGTTTTGGAGGCCACATTTAAAGAGGGACATTGAACTCCTGGAGAGGGTCCAGAGGAGGGCAACCAAAATGATTTGGGGCTTGGGGGATAGGACCTATGGGGAGAGGTACACATTGGAAGAGAGAAGGGACCGGGGGGGCATGATAGAGGTCTTCAGGTACATAAAGGGGGTAAATAGGGGAGGAGCAGTCAGGGTGCTCCAAAGGAAGGAGGGGGGAACCAGAGGGCATGGGTGAAAGCTGGAGGGGAGAGTCAGGGAGAAAGGAGGAGGTGCTACTTCACTGAGAGGGTGGTGGAGCCATGGAACAGCTGCCCAGGGGCTGGTGGAGGCAGAAACGGTGGAGGGGTTCAAGAGGGGTGGGACAGGCACAGAGGAAGGGTTCTGGAAGCAAAACCAGTGCAGCGAGAATATCCAGGACTGGGAAGGCAGAAGCCGGGGGCAGCAAGGTCTCAGGGTGGGGGCTGACCAAATGAGCAGACACGCAAGACCGTTAGGCCTATTCTGCTGGCATTTTAATATGTTAGTATATGCTAAATGACACATAACTGTAGCTAGAAAATGGCTGAATAGAATTGTTGTAGTTTGATCTAGGGAAGGTAGTGAGGAGTAAACACAGGCAGAACAGGTTGGCTAAGGTATAACAGAAGTGCAAGTTAATTACAAGTGCAGTAGAGATTAGGGGTAAGCCATTGATAGGGCTGCGTAAGGGGGAGAAGGGAAGCTGAGTGAGAGGTAGGTATGTCGGTAGGCAGAGAAGCTGGGGAGTGGAAGGGAATAGAAGGACAAGGTGAGGGAAGAGGTAGGAGGAGAAAGGTCTGCTGGGGCCTGACCCCTCCAGTATGCTGGGGACCCTGCCTGCACAAGGCAGGGGTCAAGCACGACCAGAAGGGAACAGGTTGTGGCAGCAAGAGGTAGAGTATGATAGGAGGGAAGCAGGCTGTAGGCAGCTTATGACCATGTCCAGAGAGAGAGAGAGGTATCAGACCTTCTAAAGCTACAGTCCCACAGATATTGGTCTTCTTGCAGGCAGGGGTAGACAAAGTTCTCGTGTTGAGCACCTTACGAGGCCAGGTGTCTACACTCGAGGCAGCTCTGGGAATCTCCATGGTTTCATCTGTGGGAACCAGTTTAGATATTATCTGCTTTCTTTGGGCAGTCAGCAGAAGCAGACTGTGGTTTTGATCTCTGGTTCCTCCCTTGGACGTGAACCTGGTGTTGAGTGATCTTTGAAAGGCACCTTTCGAACCTCTTTCATCAGTGCCTTTGGACTTCCTGTCCTGCAAGCTGTGTTACTTAACTCTTGCTGTGCCACAGACTGATATGCTAGTCCAGAATTCCTATATGTTCTAATTCTGTCGGCAGCCTAAGGGTTAATTGTAATCTGCTCAGCCTGAAGGATTGGTGAACTTCAGGCACTGTCCATTAGAGAACCTTAACTTGTACATAAGGAAAAAGTGGTATTGAGGACAGTCCCCTCCTTTGTGCCCAAGAACCCCACAGCCTTTTCTGTATATCAGGAAAACTGTCTACTGTCCTGGCTGAAGGAGAGAGTAGGGTGAACCCAAGGGGAATGAAACCCCCCAAGGTGCAAATTAATAAAGGAAGCAGCTCAGTAGGAATGAAGGGGGATGGGAGCAGAAGCATTAAAAAGGGAGGCGGGGGAAGGAGACAGAGCATGGGGGGGGTAACAAGCAGAGTGGTAACAAAATCTGGAAGGCCATTTATTGCTGACCTAGAGGCCGTCATTGCAGAGGTAGACTGGGACATTGTGGCCAGTACCAAGTCATGGTGCACACTAAGCTGAAAGCTTTTCTGTAGGTGCGACCTGGGAGCACAGGGAAGTTAAGTGACTTGCTCAGGGTCACACAATATGTAAGTGGAAGCTGTGGGATTCAAACCCAGGTCTAGTCTGCTGGATGTCACCAGATTTGCAGTTCAGAGCCTTAAACCACTGTGCTATACTGCCTCCCTTGAATACCATGACTGGGACTTGGCCATACCAGGCTATACTCTGTTCAGGAGAGACAGGGTGGGAAGGAGTGAGGGGGAGGTGCTTTATGTGTGAGAGAAGGCATTAAAGCAGTGGAGATACTGGGACTACAGGGTGGGCAGATGTACTACTGGTCACCCTGGAGACTGGGAATGGCGCATCTATTCACACTGGTGTGATCTAATGTGATCTACAGACCTCCAGCACAGGGGGAGGAGTTAGATAAGGTACTGGTGGAAGCCACTAGCAAGATGGCAGAAAAAGGGAGGTGCTACTGGTGGGGGACTCCCTCCAGTGTGCCGGATGTAGATTAAAGCTCTGGCTTCAAGTAGAAGCAGGGACAACCTGGACTTCCTGCTGGGGCATTCCTCAGGCGCCTAGTTAGTGAACCCACTTGTGATGGGGCAATACTGGGCCTGGCACTCACTAACAGGGACAGTGTTGCAGACGTGAAGGTAGGAGGCCACCTGGGGACCAACAGTCACTGTACAGTGTGGTTCAGTAAAAGGACGACTGCGGAATCGAACCACACAAGGGCAAGGGTCCTGGACTTCAGGAGGGCAGATTTTAAAAACATGGGTGACTGCCTCATGGATGACTGGTGGGGAGGATGACATAGGTGGGGTAGAGGAACAGTGGGAGAAGCTACAAAGGGCCATAGGGAAGGCAACAAACATCTGCGTCAAGCAAGTGAGCAAAAATGAGGAAGAAGAGACCTCTTTAGTTCTCAAAAGAGGTGGTGGAAAAGGTAAAAGCTAAAAGGATAGCTTTCAGGTGTAAGGAGGCACAAGAAGAGGAGAGTACTGACTAACAAAGAAGGGATCACAGATTACTGACTAACAAAGAAGGGATCACAGATCTCCAGGTAGAAGGTCACCTGGGGGCCAGTGACCATCACATGGTATGGTTCAATTTGGCTACTACATCTAAATCATCCCATTCCAAGGCAAAAATATGGGACTTCAGAGGAGCTGACTTTGATAAGATGGCCAACAGAGTTAAGCTAGCCCTGGCAAAAGAAACACAGGTGAGGGTACAGGCAAAGTGGGCAAGCATTAAGGATGCAATACTTGAAGCAACATCCCATTGTGTTAGACAGAAAAGGAAGTGCAAAAGAAGAAGGAAACCACTTGGTTCTCAAAAACAGTAGCAGAAAAGGTCAGAGCCAAAAGGCTGACCTTCAGGAAATATAAGGGAACACAGCGGATGAAGATAGGGAGGCATACCAAACTTCCCTAAGGGAAGCAGGTAAGGCAGTAAGGCAGGCAAAGTCCCAAACTGAGGAAACACTAGCACGAACAGTAAAGAAGGTGACAAGACTTTCTATAGATACATTAGTGAAAGGAGAAAGTCGAGTGGGTATTGCTAAGCTTAATGGAGAAAAGGGAGCATGTGAGGAGGAGGACCCTGTAAAGGCATCTATCCTAAATAGATACTTTTGCTCAGTATTTACTGAAGAGAAGGTAGGCAGGGCCCACAGCTCAGCATCATGGACACAGGGGGGAGGGAGGTGAGCACTACTCCCTTCACAAAAGAAAGGGTCCTACAAGAGCTTGCTAAGCTCAGGGTGGATAAGGCAATGGGACCTGATGGCATACATCCTAGGGTACTTAAGGAGCTAAAGGAGGAACTAGCAGAGCCATTAGCAGAATTGTTTAGTGAGTCTCTGAGCACAGGAGAGGTCCCAGAAGACTGGAGAAGGGCTCATGTGATCCCGCTCCACAAGAGTGGTAGCAGGGAGGAGGCGGGAACTACAGACCGTCAGTCTTACCTCAGTAGTGGGCAAGATTATGGAGGCACTCTTTAAGGAAAGGATAGTGCAACACCTGGAATCCATAGGGGCACAGGATCCAAGACAGCATGGGTTTACAAAAGGAAGGTCCTGTCAAACTAATCTCATAGATTTCTTTGACTGGGTAACCAGAGTGGTGGACCAAGGGGGAGCAGTTGATGTCGCCTACCTTGACTTCAGCAAAGCTTTGACACTGTTCCACATAGAAGATTGATAAATAAGCTGGGTAGGCTCGGGGTGGGTCAGAAGTTGGTCAACTGGGTGGCAAACTGGTTGACGGGAAGAAAACAGAGAGTGGTGGTAAATGGTATACAGTCAGAAGAGATGCAAGTCACAAGTGGGGTACCTCAGGGATCAGTCCTGGGGCCAGTCCTCTTCAACATCTTCATTAGTGACCTTGCAGATGGACTAGAGGGTAAGGCTTGTCTGTTTGCAGATGACACCAAGATCTGCAACAGAGTAGATGATCCAGATGGGGTGGGCAGAATGAGAAGAGATCTGGATAAACTAGCAGAATGGTCAGAAGAGTGGCAACTGAGATTTAATGCAAAGAAGTGCAAAATCTTGCACATAGGGAAGAGAAACCCTGAAGCCACCTATAGGCTGGGAGGGGAGTTGCTAGCAGTCACAAAGGAAGAAAGAGACTTGGGCATCATCATCACTGATGACCTAAAATCATCCAAGCAGACCTCTAAAGCAGTAGGTAAGGCTAGGGGGGTGTTAGGGTGTATTAGTAGGGGTATCACAAGTCGTAAGAGGGAGGTAATAATCCCTCTGTACAAGACATTGATTAGGCCCCATCTGGAGTACTGCGTACAGTATTGGAGGCCACACCTTCACAAGGACATTAACTAAATTGAGGCAGTCCAGAGAAGGGCAAACCAAAATGGTGCAGGGACTGCATCAGAAGACATATGAGGACAGATTAACGGAGCTCAATATGTATACCCTTGAGCAAAGGAGGGAGAGAGGTGATATGATCGAGGCATTCAAACACCTTAAGGGCATAAACAAGGTGAAAGAGTCTAACATGTTTAAATATAAGAAAAATAGCAGGACAAGAGGACACAGCATGAGATTAGAGGAGGCGATTAAGGGGGAATGTGAGGAAATTCTTCTTCACAGAAAGGGTGGTGGATGCATGGAATGGCTTACCACAAGAAGTGGTGGCTATGAATACAGTGCAGGGCTTCAAACAGGCATGGGATAGGCATAAGGGAGCAATACAAATGACTATGAATAGATAGGCCACTGACAGAGCAAAGGCCGATGGCACATTTATAAGGTAGAAAAAGAAATGGGCAGACTGGATGGGCCTTGCGGTCCTTATCTGCCGTCAACTTCTATGTTTCTATATGTTTCTATGTAGTTGGGAGGTGTATCCGGGAAAACAGAGGGAGGCAGGGAGAGCAGTAAGGAGCGTAAAGGCACAAACTAAAGAGAGACTAGACCAGGAGGTAACGAAGGGGGACAAGACATTTTTTAGGTACGTAAGTGGAAAAGGGGAAGACCAGGGGAGGAATTGTAAGGTTAAAAAATGAAGGGGAGCTGTGCAGAGGGGGAACAGGAAAAGGCAGACATCCTGAACAAATACTTTTGTTCAGTGTCCACAGAGGAAGGAGAAGGAGAGGGGCCACTTGAAAGTAACCGGGAGCATTGGAGGGAGGTCGGTGGACCCTAACCCATTTTCACAGGAGAGAGTCCTAAAGGACTCACTAATCTGAAAGTGGACAAAAGCAATGGGGCTAGATCGATGGGGTGTATCCAAGGATACTGAGGGAACTAAGGGAGGTACTGGCTGCACCTATGACAGTCCTATTTAACAGCTCACTAGGAGTGATTCCAGACGACTGGAGGAGGGCAAATGTAGTCCCACTACACAGAGGTGGTAGCAGGGAAGAGGCGGGCAATCACATGCCAGTCAGCCTGACATTAATGGTGGGAAAGTAAAAGGAATCCCTGCTGAAGGAAGGAATTGTGGAATAACTTGAATCCATTGGGGTTACAAGACTCAAGGAAGCATGGATTTTTGGAGCAGTGATAATTGGAGAGAAGGATCTTGTCAAACGAATCTGATAGATTTCTGACTGGATAACCAAGGAACTAGATCAGGGTGAAGCGGTGGACATTGCCTGTCTAGATTTCAGTAAGGCTTTTGGCACTGTTCCACACAGGAAGCCAGTAAGCAAGCTGGGTAGTTTAGGAGTGGGTCCAAAGGTGGTCAACGGGGTATGAAATTGGGGGATAGGCAGTAGAGGGTGGTAGAAAACTGAGTTCACTCCGAGGAAGGGAGGATGACCAGTGGGGTGCCTCAGGGATCAGTGCTTGGACCGGTCCCCTGTGATGTCTTTATAAGGGACTTTGCAGAGGAGTTGGAAGGGAAGGTGTACCTCTTTGTGGATGACACCAAAGTCTGCAATAGGGTGAACACTTTGGGGGGAGGTGAAAAGGATGAGCAGTGAGCAGAAAAAAACTCAAGGAGCGGGCAAGGGTATGGCAGCTGGATTTCAATGCAAAAGTGCAAAATAATGCACTTGGAACACAGAAACTCGGTGACAGAGTACAAAATGGAAGGGATGGTACTGGCTACCACCAGGCAGGAAAGAGACCTAGGGGTAATCATATCCGATGACCTCAAGGTGGCCAGGCAGTGCAACAAGACCAGTGGGAGGGCTAGTGGGATGCAGGGAGCACAGGCAGGGTATCCCCAGCAGAAAGAGGGAGATGGTTTCGCCTCTGTATAGATCACTGGTAGGACTCCCAGTTCTGGAGACCACATCTCTGGAATGACGTACAGAATAGAGGTGGTCCAGAGGTGGGTAACTAAAATGGTGCAGGGTCTGCATCAGAAACCTTATGAGGAGAGACCTCAATATGTACACCTTGGAAAAGAAGAGGGAGAGGAAGGATATAATAGAGACCTTTAAATACCTCATGGGGGTAAATAGGGTACAGGAGGGAAGTATTTTTCAGGGGAAAAAAGTGCTGAAGAACAAGCACACTGTGATTACTACTGTTAAAAGACTGATCACATCTATAATCGACTCTTCCCTCGTCCCTTTTTCTACCCCCATATCTGTCCCTTCCACATTCCTTTGACCCTGGTTCCAGCTCTAAATTCTCCATACTGTATCACTATATATCTTTTCATATTAGGATTTATTTGTGTTCGGTGCACCTGATATGTATATTTCTTTACTTTTATGAAAAACTGTGTCCTACCCAAAACTAGCTGTATTTTCTGTTCCAAACATATACTACTGTCAATGCTACCTGCTGATACTTTGTATATACTGTATTACTGTATCTCACTTTATTTGTATTATTACTATTTTCTTGTGTGTTGTATCCCATGTATATTGTCCCTTGTTCCTTGTTAACAAACCCAGGTCCACCTCGAAAATAAGCTTGCTCAATGGTGATCGCCTGGTTAAATAAAGACTTTGATTGATTGATTTAAGGAGACGTGATATGAAGCTGGAGGGGTGCAAATTCAGGAGAGATGTGAGGAAGTACTTTTTTCAGAGAGAGTGGTGGGTTCTTGGAACAGTCTTCCAGCGGAGGTGGTGGGGGCAAAAATAGCGGTGGGGTTCAGGAATGCATGGGACAGGCACAAGGGAAACTTAGGGAAAGGAAAGTGGGAGCGGGAGAATGGGTTGGAGATCAAGCAGTATCTGTGGTGACTGTGTAGGCAGGGCAAAATGGGCAGACTGGGTAGGCCAAGCGGTCCTTGTCTGCTGGCAAATTCACCGGATGCTGCAGACGCTTCTAACACAAACCTCCACGTCTGTGTAGCACAGAATGAGATGCTGCTATCAGGCAAATAGTAGACAGTCACAGAAGACCGTGCACACTCCTGTAGTATTATTATTTTTTTAGAAGTGCTAGTGCATGTATTTTAACAAAAAATACCTATTCCTCAGCTGTTTGAGGCACCCTGCCTCATCATCAGGGGGAGATGTGGCCTAGCAAGTGGGAAAAATGGGAGCATTCAGTTACGCAGATTACAGGTTATGTCAGGCTGATCCCAAAGTGAATGCTTGAGACACTGAAAAAAGGGTTTGGGTCTGCCTAAGCAATCACAAATACGTGAGTTAATTTACATACTAACATACTAAGAAGCCAGCAGATTAGACCTTACAGTCTATCAAGTCTGCTTGATCATCAGTGCCTTCCCATGGCACTGTGTTTAGCCCAAAGAGGTCCCAGGGCTGTGGGATCACCCTCCTCTGTACTATCCCAACCTTTCTTGAACCCCTCCACAGTTGTAGCAGCCACTAACTCCCTGGGCAGCGATTCCAGGGCTCCACCACCCTCTCAGTGAAGTAGTGTCTCCTTGTTTCCCCTCTGTCCCCACCCCCACCGACCAGCTTCATTGAGTGTCCTCTGGTTGCTCCTACCTCCCTCAGCTGAAGCGCCCCCTCAAGGCTTACCCTATTCATTCTTTTTTAAATATTTGAAGACCTGTATCATATCCCACCTGTTCCTTCTCTCCTCCAGTGAGTGCAGGTTACGCAGAAACCTGCAGTGCCCCCCCTCCCAGGTGTATACATGGTCTGGGTTTTTGGACCCCAGGTGCAGAACCCCGCACTTCCCAGCATTAAACTTTAGCTTCCATGCTCGTGACCACCTCCCCAGAGTCTCCAGGTCCTCCTGGAGAGTCAGCTTCCCCTCCCCCCCTCCACCACCGCCCACAGCTTCTAGTCTCTGCAAAGAGGCTCATCTCACTCCTGATACCGCTTCTGATGTCTGAGATATAGTCATTAAACAAGAGTGGGCCCAGTACCGACTGCTGTGGGACCCCGCTAATGACTATCCTGGAGGATGAAACCTCCTCCCAACCCTCACCCTCTGTACACATCCCTCCTGTCATTTTCCTGTCCACCTGATCATCTGCCCCCTCCTCCATATCCTCCAGCTTCCCCATCATCCCAGGATGCAGCACTGAGTCAAATGCCCTGCTGAAGTCTAGAAAGAGGACATCCACTGACCTGCCCTGATCCAGCACACTCGTCACCCCTTCATAGAACTCCATCAGGTTGGTCTGACACGATCTGCCCTTAACAAAGCCATGCTGGCGATCTAGCTGACCCCATGCCTTCAGAACCCCCTCCAGCCGCTCCTTCAAGATGACTTCCATCACTTTGCCCACTACTGACGTCAGGCTAACCGGCCTATAGTTTCCCGGCTCCTCTCTCGAGCCACCCTTGTGTATAGGCATGATATGGGCCATCCTCCAGTCATCAGGCACCCACCCCGACTGCAGGGAGGAGTTGAAAAGATCCATCGGGGTGCAGCCAGGGTATCAGTCAGCTCCTGAGACACCCTGGGATGGATCCCATCTGGGCCCGGTGCTTTATCCCCTCTTAGGGCCTTGAGGGCGTCCCACACCCTCCCACTGTGGATTTCAGCATCCATTTCCCTCACTTCATCTTCCGGTCCCCCTTCCCTCTCCCCTTGCAGTGCTGCCCCTCCTCCCTTGGTAAAGACCAAGGCAAAAAAGTCATTTAGCACCTCTGCCTTCTCCCCCACCTCCTCCACCCATCCACTCCCATCCTCAGTCTACTAATCTGCCCCTTACCTTTTCTTCTTTCCCTGATATACCTGAAGAACCCATTTCCCACTTCTAATCCCCTGTGTCAATCTCAGCTCCGCCCCTGCCTTGGCTAACCTCACCACCCTGGTGACCCTCTTGGCTACCTCATCATACTCCCCCTTGGATATAGCCCCCCCGAGAACATTATATCTGCTATAAGCAGCCTTTTTCTCCCTCACCGCTTCCTGGACCTCCCTTGTCTACCAGCTCAGCCTCTTAGCTTTGCCCCACTTGCGTCTCTCCATCGTGCAGGCCTTGGTACCTCCAGGAGCCCCTTTTTAATAATTCCCCACTGGGCCTCCGTGCCCATGCTTGGTCTGATCTCATCTAGGTAGATCCTAAGGATCCACTCCATCCCCCCCAAAGTCTGCACCTCTAAAATCAAGCACTGATGTTTTTGTGTGTTCTACCCTGCCCCCTGGGTCAAGGGAGAACCAAACTGTGGCGTTATCTCTTCCTGCCAGTGGGTCCCCCACTACTAGGTCCCTGATGAGCTCACCGTCTGACAGGACCACATCCAGTATGCGCCCCTCCCTCGTCGGATCAGTCACCAGCTGGGCAAGAAACGCACCCTGGAAGCCGTCCAGAAGGTGCTACTCCCTGCCTGATGAGGATGCCATAGTTCCCCAGTCTGTTCCTGGCATATTCAGGTCTCCTGGCACCACAGTTTTGCCCTGTCCCCTATTGCAGTGATCCCTAAGGTTAGCCATCAGGCCTTCCTCCTGTTCCTCCCCCTGCCAGGGTGGTATATATACTACCCCCATCTTCACCCGCTTACCCCCTGGAACCTGCAAGGTGACCCATAAGACCTCCACATGATCCCCCGCTTCCTCAACCTTGCTTATCCCTATGCCATCCCTAATGATAAATGCTACCCCCCCTTCCCTCCACCCCATCCCTTCTGCACGTGCTGTATCCTAGTAGGTTTAGATCCCAATCATGTCTGGAAGTGGTCCAGGTCATTGTGACAGCTGCCATATCCACCTCCCCCTCCACTAACAGTGCCTGAAGCTCTGGCATCTTGTTTCCCATGCTCCTGGCATTAATCAGGACTGCCCTCCAACATGCCCCCTTGTCTCCCTCTCCCCTAAGTTCTCACTGTGTCCTGTCTACAAGGACCCCCTCATGCACAATCTGGTGCTCCTGCCCTGTGCCTTCTCCCCCCACTTGTGGGAGAAGGCCATGGCCGACCTGGTCTGGTCTGCTAGGAGCCCTCTTCCCCAAGTTTAAACCCCGCCTGGAGCGGATGAATTCTGCCAGTCAAAGCTGCAGGACCTCTTTCCCCTCTGAACTAAGGTGGAGCCTGTCTCTTGCGTACAGTTTCTTGTCCCCCAGGTTGCACCCCAGTCCCTCCACCCACCCATATCCCCTGGCCTCGCACCATTCCCCGAGCCATACATTTACTTCCCTTATTTTTTGCTTATTCTCCACACTGGCCGTAGGCACCGGTAGTATCTCAAAGAAGAAGACCGAACACCCCACGTCCTGACAGACCCTAGCCAGGTCACGGAACCTAGCCTGACTCTCCATCACACTGTTCCCCTCTGTGTCATTAGTACCCAGGTGGACTAATATGTCAAGGGTCCCCCCACACTCTAGTGCCAGAGCACAGACCAGATGCTTGGCCTTGTGCGCCATCATACCTGATATACTCCTGCTCATAACACCACTGGACGTCTTCCCCCCTTCCCACCTGATCCCCCAATCATGGAATCCCCCAAGAGGAGCACTCTTACCGCCTCCTTTTTTCCTTGGCCCCTTCCCGGCTGCTTCCCCAACCCCCATCAGTTTTTTCATCTCCCTGCCCTGTGCAC
The DNA here is from genome assembly GCA_016271365.2 of Neoceratodus forsteri. Classification (NCBI taxonomy): domain Eukaryota; kingdom Metazoa; phylum Chordata; order Ceratodontiformes; family Ceratodontidae; genus Neoceratodus; species Neoceratodus forsteri. Next base: position 659,864,186 of record CM028138.1, read on the forward strand.
CTATTTCCATCCTGCCTCCCCCAGCTCGCTCTTCTCACTGATCTATCTGGCCTCCCCAAGCCACTGCCCTCCCTCTGTGGCTCCCAGGCCCAACTCTGTACTACCCCCATGACAAGGGACTCCTGCCCCCCGTTGCCTGCAGTGGGTGGTGCGGAATGAAAATCCAAGTCACTGCAGCTCCTTTATGCCTTGTTACAGCCGGTCTCCAGCCCCCGGTCTTTAAAACTCGTTGCCTGACTGGCCCGCCTTTGTCTCCCGGATCCTCTGGTCGCTGCTCCCTCTGACCTTGGCCCGCTTCCTAGTGGCCAGGAAGGACCCGCTGCTCGCTGTTCTCTCTGGTCCCTCTTCACACTGCTCCTGTTGACCCTGGCCCTCTCCCTAGCAGCCCGGGAAGTATCCACTGCTCTCCGCTCCTTCTGGCTCCTCTGTGCACCGCTCCCCACTGACCCTGACCCGCTTCCTAGCGGCCGGAAGGACCGACAGCTCACTGCTCCCTAGCGGCCGGGAGAATCGCCCATTAGCAGTCACTGAACTGACTCTGTGCCCTGGGCCACCCTTTTAAAGCCTGGGTGGCTTTTCAGATCCCTTCTCCCTGGTCTGGATTGGTGCACCGGCCATCCTCATCTGATTGGTGCCAGCTCCCACTCCTGATTGGCGCCAAACTAGAATCCAAGTCACTGCAGCTCCTGTATGCCTTGGTACGGCCGGTCTCGGTCTCCAGTTTTTAAAAAGCTCACACCGTTGCCTGACTGGCCCGTCTTCCTCTCACAGATCCTCTGGTAGCCACTCAATCTGACCCTGGCCCACTTTCTAGTGGCCAGGAAGGACCTGCTGCTTTCCGCTCCTCTGTGCACCGCTTCCTGCTTGACCCTTGCCCGCTTCCTAGCGGCCAAGGATTGCCTCGCTGCTTCCGTGAGCAGCCGAGAATTGTCTTTACAGCTGTCGCTGACTCACCCTTTACAGCCGTCGCTTACAAAGTTGTCAAAGACGCATATCATTTAAGAGTACATATTAAAGTTTTACATGTAACTTGGCATGAGTCTGATCCTAGACAAACTACAATTGCATCTAGTAACTTTTGAAAGTGTAAAGTGCAATATTGTTAAAAGAAAAAAAAAAAGCATCAAAAGTTGATCTAAAAACTGATAATAAACTTACCCTGGAGCAGTTGTTCTAGGTACAATCTGACTACAGCTGTTTATGATCCTAGGCAGCGCTGGAGAGAGTTGCTTTTGCTGAGGTGCTGCCTGTCTACGACCAGGGGGAGGATCAGAGTCTCTGCTTCAACTCATGGTTGAAGGAATGGTGTAGAGAAGAGGGGGTTGGCTACATTGAGGACTGCTGACCAACCTGGAAGGATATAGGGCTACACAGAGGTGATGGTCTGCAGCTGCCTGGGAGGGGAACCACAGTCCATAGTGTATGTTTTAAGTGTTGCTTTGTTGAACAGTTAAACTAGCTGAAGAGGGAGGTGGAAGTTAACTTCCTCCTTCCCCACAGAGTAAAACAGAAAGAAGGGAGGACCCGAAGCAGGACAAAGACAACAGTGCAGTGATAATAGACAAAGGGGATAGGAACAAAAGTTGTGAAAAGAGAGGGGGAAAAGGGTCAGTGGAAAGAAGGGGTGTTGCAGGCAGAGTGGGAGCAGAGGTGTGGAAGGCCTTGTTTGCAAACCCAAGGAGTCTTGGAAATAAAATTCCAGACCTAAAGGCCATCATGGCAGAAGCTAGCCTGGATATTGTGGCCATTACCGAGTCGTGGTGCACTGGGAACCATGACTGGGACATGGCCATACTAGTGTATACTCAGTTCAAGAAAGATAGGGTGGCCGGCCCAGTGGCGTTGAGGGCTGAGGCGCTGGGCGCCTTACCTCAAGCCACGCCGGCGACCTGTGTTCGGGAATGAGCACGGGTCATCGGGGGTTTGCGGGGAGGAGAAGGATCGAGCGTCCGTTGGACCGCTCTCCTTCTCTGGGGGAATTAGCTGTTGGCGCTCCACTGGCCCCTAGCAGCTGCTGGGGGGCAGCGCGCCGATGCTACAGCTGAAGGGGAGGAGACAGGGCAGACGCTTGGTGAGAGCACGTGTGGAAGCTTTCACACAAGGGAAGAAAAGCGGAAAAACAGCTCCAGCAGAATAAAGCGGTCCCCGCAGCACCGCCTCCGAGAAGGCATCTCCCTGGCATGGATCCGTTTGGGGTGGGTTGAGTCGCTCCCCAAAACTCTGCCATGAAGGGTAAGTCGTGGGGTGCACAAGGGAAGGGGTCTAACCTTCGGGGCTGCGCTGGGGAACAACTGAAGGCAGGCTTGCAAGCTGGGAGCTCTGGAAGAATTAATGCATCAAAAAAAAGAAGAAAGATAGGGTGGGGAGGAAGGGAGGAGGGGTTGTGTCTTATTTAAGGGAGGGTATCAAAGTGACGGAAATGCAGGGAAAGTAGGGGGGAAGGAAGAGTTGGAGGTACTGTGGGTGATGCTGGAGACGAGCCAAAGCCGCTCTTCACACTGAGGTGATCTGCAGACTTCCAACACAGGGGGAAGAGCTGGATAAGGGCACTAGGGGAGGTAATTAGTGCAGTGGCAGAAAAAGGGGAGCTGCTGCTGCTGGGGGACTTCATCCTGCCGAATGTAGATTGGAGCATCCTAGCTGCTACCTTGACTAGAAGCAGGGACATCTTAGATTCCTTGCAGGGGAGGCGTTTCTCGGACAGCTAGTCAGGGAGCCCACTCATGACGGGGCAGTACTGCACCTGGTGCTCACTAACAGGGGTTAACTGGTGTTACAGACGTCAAGGTTGGATGCCAAGTGGGGGCCAGTGATCACCGTACAGTGTGGTTCGGCATAAGGATGGCAGCGGAAGCAAGTCACACAAGGATGAGGATCCTGGTCTTCAGAAAGGCCGAAATATATAAATATAAATATATATGTGTGTGTGTGTGTGTGTGTGTGTGTGTGTGTGTGTATATATATATATTTTTTTTTTTTTTAAATGGGCGAATGTCTCAGAGATGAACTAGCAGGGGGAATAGCTAGGGTGGGGTGGAGGAGCAGTGGGCCAAATTATGGGATGGTATAGTGAAAGCAACAAACCTCTGTGCAAAAGAAGTGAGAAAAAACAAAAGGAAAAAATATACTGTTATGGTTCTCAAGAGAACTGGCTGAGTAGGTAAAGGTAGTATTCAGAAGGTACAAAGAGACGCAGAGGGAGGAGGATAGGGAAGGATACCAGGAGAGGCAGAGGGAAGCGGGGAAAGCAGTACAAAGGCACAACCGGAGGAGAGGATAGCCAAAGGGGTAACTAAAGTGGACATGACCTTTAAGTACGTAATATGAAGAGGAAGACAAGAGGAGGGATTATGAGGTTGGGGGGGGGGGTACTGTGCAGAGGAGGATCAGTAAAAAGTGGATATCCTTAACAGATATCTCTGCTCAGTCTTCATGGTGGAGGGGGAAGGAGATGGATCATATAAAAGCAGCAGAAGCACTGGCAGGAGGGAGGTTAACAGAAGTCCATTTAGAGAGGAGAGAGTACCGAAAGAACTTGCAAATCTGAATGCGGACAAAGCTAGGGGGCCCGACAGGGTACACCTAAGGGTGTTGAGGGAATTTGGGGAGGTACTGGCTGCACTTCTGACAGCCCTATTCAACAACTCACTGGAAACGGGAGTGGTTCCAGAGCATTGGAGGAGGGCAGATGTATAGTCCTGCTTCATAAAAGGGGGTCCCTCAAGGCTCCATCCTGAACCCCCTGCTATTTTAAATATTTATTAACTCCCTTCCTGCTGACAGCCTCTCCTGCGAGGTGCTTCTCTACACTGACGACCTCATCCTTTTCCATAGTGACAAGTACCTAGCTAACATCTCCTCTCTAACTGTTAACTATGGTGCTGCATATAATTGGTTTCTCTCAAACAGGCTCTTGGTTAATGAAAACAAAATCTACGCTGTTCGATTCCAAACTGTACATCACCAAAGTCACCAAGTTGAACTCCTCTCTACTGGTGCTCTCTCTAGAAGGCCCCTCCCTCCAAAATGTTCCTAGTTTCAAATACCGAGGTGTTACCCTGGACCCCCCTCCCTTGAGTACATGGAGCATGTCAACAACATTGTGTGCAGGGTAAACCAGTAACTTGGGCCTGCCTACCACCATAAACAGTTCTTGACCTCTGAGGCATACCTTGCAATTGTGCAAGGGAACCTTCTCCCCTTATTGACTACTGCACTCCCATCAATTCCAAAGTGTCCTCTATGCTGCGCTCCAGGCTCAACTCAGTTTATAACAGTATCCACCATTCTGCACTCCAGTCTCCCCACTCAACCCACCACTGCAACCTGTACCAGTCACTGGGTTGGCTCCCCCTCCAAGGATGGTTTCACTTTGCCCTTGGCTGTATAAAGGACAATACCCTCTGAGGCAGTCACCAGTCCCCATTCTCATCCCTACTCATGGGCAGAGTGGCATTCAGGTGCCTCCGAGAATCATCTGCCCCCCCCCCCCCTTCTCAGAGGTCCCTAGAGTCTTTTCTGCCATGGGTAGCAAAGTCCAACCTGCTCTGCCCCCTCCCTATGGAACAAGCTCCGCATGACTCTCCATTCGACTAGTCTCACCTCTTTCAAAACCCTCTGCAAGGCCTGGCTGATGTCAGATGCCAAATGCTCTTGCTCTACCGGGCAAGTGGGCATCCCTTCCCACTTATTCCCTCCTTCTCCCCCTTCCATACTGCGGGGCCCTCCTAGAGGCTCCGACTCCCTGCCGTGCTCTGCACTCTCCCTTTACCTTGCTTTGTACTCTTCTCCCTTCTGACTACTACTACTACTACTACATAGCACTTACCGTCTGTTTGAGTGTAACGTTTGTAACTGTGTAACTATGTATTTACCACACTACTGAATTGCTGCTGTGCCTGGTACTTCACTGTAACCCTAGTTTATGTATTGTCCTATGTACCATGCTTCCATGTACTTAACCATGTTGACTGGACTACTGCTCGTGCTACCTGTATATGCCTTACTCGATGCACCACGCCAGTGGCCCGGGTCGTGCCTCAAAATGATCCATAGGATTAGTGCACCTACCTGGTCACCAAAGACCTAAATTAAATAAATAACTTAATTAAATGTGGTAGCAGGGAGGAGGCTGGCAACTGCAGGCTGGTCAGTGTGAAATCACTGGTGAGGAAGGGAAGCTAATGGAGACACTTTTGAAGGAAAGGATTGTGGAGTTTCTTGAATCTAGCGGGTTACGAGACTCGAAACAGTTTGGATTCACGCGAGGGGGGGGGGGAGTCATGTCAGATGAACCTGATAGATTTCTCTGACTGGGTGACCAGGGAAAGAGATCCCGGCCGGGTAGTGGACACGACTTACTTAGACTTGAGCAAGGCCTTCAACACTGTACCACATAGAACTCTCATTAGGAAATTGGGCAGTTTGGGGGTGGGTCCAAAGGTGGTAAATTGGGTACAAAACTGGGTGACAGAGGGCAGTGGTAAACAGAATTAATTTGGGGGAAGGGAAAGTGACCAGCAAGGTACCTCAGGGGTCAGTAGTGGATCCAGACCTCTTTAATGTCTTTATAACTGACATTGCAGAAGAGCTGAAAGGAAGGTCTGCCTCTGTAGATGACCAGCAAAATCTGCAACAGGATGAACACCCCAGTGGGAGTGGAGAGAACAGGGTAGATACCCTGGAGGGGGTGGAGAAAATGTGCTGAGACCTGAGAGAACTTGAGAAGTGGTAAAGGGTATGACAGCTGGGCTTCATGCAAAGAAGTGCACAGAAATCCAGAGGCAGAGTATTATGTTGGGGGGGGGGGGGAGACATATTGATGATCACCAAACAGCAAAGCGACCTGGGAGTGATTATATTTGATGACCACAGGGTGGGGAGGCAGTGCAACAAGACACTGGGTAGGATTAATGGGATGCTGAGGTGCATAGGGAGGGGAGTCGCCAGTAGAATGAGGGAGGTGATGGTGTTACTGTATAGATAGTTGGTGAGACCCCACCCTAGAGTCCTGTGTCCCGTTGTGGAGACCACATATTAAGAAAGACAGACAGGGTGGAGGCTGTTTGGAGGAAGGCAACTAAAATGGTACAGAGGATGCATCTGAAGCCTATGAGGATCTCACTATGTACACCCTGGAAGACAGGAGGGAGAGGGAAGATATGATAGAGAACTATAGATGCTTAACAGAGTTGAACAAGGTACAGGAGGGGAGTTTTTTTTGCAGAGGAGAAGGTGCGTTAAAAGGGACATGCTAGTGAAGCTAGAAGGGGGAAATTTAGGAGAGATGTGAGGAAGTAGCATCGAGGCATAGGTCAGGAAGTTTATGCAAACCAGGAGAAGTTATAAAATTCGCAAGTAGTGTTTCATTATTATCAAAAAATAAATAAATAAATTGTGCAGGTTAGCTCTTATACAGGCAGTTCAAGAAAACAGTCCATCATCTGAATCTCTAATTCTAAATTTCGATCCCTCCCCCAATATTACTCTTTATATTTGTAACATGGCAAAACGAAAGACCTCAAATGGAGCGTTTCTATTGGTCAATAAATAGTAGCCAGCCATGCATTAATTCCCAAGTAATGCATAGTTGGTCTTGTAATACTCTGTACAACCACTAGAAAAAAATCAGAAACTGACCGGAAACGCTCCATTTGACCACTTTTATTGTTGCCATGTTACAAATAAGCATATGTTCCAGTCCTCTGCACTGCAGGCAGTTCACATAGCAGGAACAGCGAGACCTCAGCTCAGCAAAAGAAAGGAGAGCAGCACAGCTCCGGGTGACCTCTTGTTTCTAAATAAGCACCGTTTCTTCCCTCCCACACACACGACCGTCATCAACTCGCACAATAATTCACTGTCCTTTTCAACAATATCAGGGTTTTTAATAGTACCGTTTTAATAGGAGCACATATCATTGCTTATCTTATGTACAGCAATACTTACGAATGTTTTTCTTTGGGGCGATCGTGGGCGACACAGAAGTCATATTGAATAGCAATATTTCGGTAGAATTTTTTACAGGAAGCGCTTCAGAGCTTAACACATGCTGTACTAGCTACGGCTGTCTTAAACTAGTATTTAGCCCAGAGATCACGTAACGTATGCACAACTACCGGAACCGGGTATGCTAAAAACAAGTACACGATGCTCTGTGCCAGTGCACAATCGGGGAAAAATTGTAGCAGTCAAAAAAGAAACAATCTTAATAATGTTAACACTTAGGCACACAGTCGATATTATTATACTTAACGATCATGCCTGCTGTATAATAGCTGTAAAATGGACTGTGCTGCAATCTGCATAAGTCTGGTAAGATACCTTACCCACAATGCAACAGTATATAGTAGTGTTCACTGCATTTAGTGACGGTCATAATTCTGTATTACTAAGTATTAATACTGTTTTATTATGATAGGCATGTTTAAAAAGCAACAGGTGTTAAAATGTTGCATTCAGTTTTTTTTCATTATTAACAACCACTGTATATCGTGCGTAGTTTTCCTGACACAGAATCTCACTTCCTTGAATACAAAATATAGCATGCATACCTGTGTCTGTCATATCTTTATGTTGTAAACAAAATAATTATTGACCACTAATACACAGATCCCACACAACTTGTCATCTTACACAACACTTGTCATGTTACAAGTGCATTAAGGCACTCCAAAGGAGTGCTCTACTGTGGAACTAATGCATGGTTGGGTGGTTGTAAACACTTGGCCTGCGGCCTCGTGCCACAACCCTCCCCAAACCATGCATTAATTCCACAGTAGAGCACTCCTTTGTTGTACCGTAATGCTTACATAATGTGTGTTCCTGCCAATTAAAGGAAAAATGCACCCTCATATCTTCTAAATGTTATTTGTTTCCATGTCAACAGACAACTCTTTTCATGTAGCTGTTAAAGATGTATTCAGCTGCTTCAGTTTTCACACTAGGCCCTGTCACTTTCCTGGGAGGGTCCATTTCATGGTTGTTGAACTCTCATTGTCCCTGAGAGCTGCATTAGCATGAGAGAACATGATGTCAGATCAACCATTTATATCATGTATCTCTATGCTAAAATAACAAATACCCTGCAAAAACTCTCTGGAAACTTATAAACCGAATGGAGTTTAAAGGGGAAAAAAAACTGCATTACAACTCAGATAGCTTGTAAAACTCCCTGAAGAGAAATGTGGTATTTCACACCTTCTTGCAGCTTGGTTCTTTTAAAACTACTTAAGTAGACAGACATACTGGGGAGTTTAAAGGTTGATTACGCATCTCATTCTCATATGCCATTAGTTCTCTCACTTTGTGATAGTGAGCCTCCCCCCAAGTCATGGAACAGATTCCGAGCCTCCTTCAAATTTGGAAAAAATCTTGGGCCTCCCCATAGAAAATTAAAATCATACTTTTGCACAGAACACCAGGAATCAAGTGGGACTAATGATGTTGATGGAGTATATTCTCTTTTTATTCGACTTATTATTCTCAATCCCCAACCCCACAACCCAGGTTATCCTTGTCACTCCACTATTCTGACTCTTGGACCCTTATTACTCTACTTCCTCTCTATCTGGAACAACTAACCTAGCCACATCATCTCTCCCCCGCTTACCCTGTTAAGCAACTTCTCGTTCCCTTACCGAGGTCACACCTGAAACATGCATTGGCTGTGTGCCTTTCCCAGATACAAATTTACATATAAATACGTACTGTAGAAACAAGCCTTGACTCGGTGTGCCCTTCCCAGTCACTAATTTGCATATAAACACCTACTGTAGAAATAAGCCTTGACTCAGCGTGCCTTCTGACAGGGCCTAGTATGAAGTGTGAAAACTAACTGAAGCAGTTGCATGCATCTTTAACAGCTACATGAAGAGTTGCCCGTTGACATGGAAGCAAATTACATTTAGAAGATATGAGGATGCAGTTTTCCTTTAACTTCTTGTGTTTCACACAATGTACCAAGCTTTGTCAGTTTCTTTCCTGTGAGCAGTACATCCAGTCTTTAACAGGTGCAGCCAATTAAAGAGCAGGGGGTTACTCCTATATGTCTATGGGGTAGTGGAAGTTGTTTCTTACAAGATAAGAATGTTATCTAATGCTGGTTTTGGCGAGAGGACCGTGAAGCGAAGCTGAGTGGTTCTGTCAGCCCAAACCAGTATGAGATAACGTTCTTATCTCATAAGAAACAACCACTACTACCCCTATAAACATATTATAAAGCGGTGGAACTACCGTGTGCATTTTGGTGTTTCTGTGGTACTTTCCTATCTAACGACACTAAACAGAATGGTAGACACAAAGGCCCAGATATTCAAAAGGGTTGCGCCTTGCACAGCTAGCGCCATGTGCAACCACTGATGCGCCCAGCGATGTTCAAAAGCTTAAAAGTCGCTGGCATGAAATCCCGGGATGCACCGGAGCATCAGTAATGTATGCAGGCACAGGGTGGGGGCGCGCACCATGCATAACCTGCACAGCCCGATATTCAGCCTGGGATGTGCAGAGCCATACGCCAACCCTACCTGCGCCAGCACAAAGGATAAGCCAAAAAGGAACAACTGATGGCCACCCACAGGTGAGTGCCGCATGCAGAGGCGCAACGGTAGCTGCCACCTGTGGTGGCCACTGAGTTCGGCTGCACCGTAGTCCCCCATGCCCGATCGCGGGCATTTGTATAAAAATGTAATGAAACTGTCCTATATCCCTGGTCGTCCAGTGGACCAGCTATCCGCCCGATTGCGGGCATGTGTAAAATGAAAATATGCCATTATCCCTGGTGGTCTAGGGGACCCTATCTGCCTGATCGTGGGCATGTGTAAAAAGAATATATGCCATTATCCCTGGTGGTCTAGCGGACCCTATCTGCCCAATCGCGGGCATTTGTACAAACGAGATAAGTCCAATATCCCTGGTGGTCCAGTGGACCACTGTTTACCGATCGCAGGCATCTGTAAAAACAAATTCAAATATCCCTGGTGGTCTAGTGGTACCCCCCACCCACCCATTGAGCCCCACCGCCCGCTACCTCCCCGTCAGCCCGGTAGGCGGCAGCACCACCAGCCTGCCGCCCGCCGACTGACACCACGACTAAGGAGCTGCAAGCCATTGGTTCTGGCGTGAGCCAATGGAGCGTGCAGCAATGCCGTACTACATTCAGATATGTGAAGAAAATCATTCACATATCTGGAATGTGTGTCTGATATGGCTACTGCCCATTGGCTCACGCTGTATTTCAGTGAATATGCATACCCAACTAGTGTCAGTCGGCGGCAAACGAGTAGAAAGTACCGCCCGGCTGGCCAGGCGGGCAGATGGGGCTCAGTGGGCGGGTGGAAGCCTGCTGAGCACCGAGATCAATTCATTTACAGATGCCTCTGATCCAGACACAGACAGGGTCAGCTAGACCACCAGGGATAATGGCATATAGTTTGGTTTTTTTTGGCACTACTAATGCCCGCGATCGGGCTGCTGGGGGCGTCTGTCCTCGACGGCTGCTGCCTGGCAGGGCGCCAGGCACAAGTCGTCGGGGATTGGCGCACCTGCATGCAAATGGGGCCATAATGACATGCAAATGGCCCCATGTGCGCCTTGCATACATTATGGGCCCATTTGCATCTCAACTTTTGAATATCGCTGGTGCTGTGCATGGTGCAATGGAACTTGCGCTAGCGCATCTCCATGCTCCACTCTGGCCACTTGCACTGGCGCAGTGCCACTGCGCCATGCACACTGGGGGTGGCCAGGGTGCGATATTCAAAGCTGCTGAGCCATGGCGCAGCTCTGTTGAATATCGCCCAGGCCACACCCCTGCGCAGCCAAGTTGAGCTGCGCCCAAGCTTGCGCCACAGCCTGGCGCAGTTTGAATATCCGGGCCAAAAAGTCCATCATAGCAGGTAAAAAATGTAAATGAACTCCACGCACAGTAAAAATAGTTAAAGTAATCCTGTCAAATCAGTTAGTAATAGTGCTTTTCTTCTGTCACCAGATGAGGAAGGTTTGATTGCAAATATATACTCTCTTTACATCTGGTGACAGAAAAAAAAGCACTATTACTAACTGATTTGACAGGATTACTTTAACTGTTCTTACTGTGCGTGGAGTTCATTTACGTTTTTTTACCTACTATGAGGGACTGTTTGTGTCTACCGTTCTGTTCAGCGTTGTTAAGTCACACAATGGATTTCTGAATTGATAAAGCACCGCAGCTTCTCGTATACAATGGCAACCACTGTTTAACGAGAATCCGTGTGGCACGAATCAGCTGTGCGGCGATGCACGAGGCACCTACTGTACACTAGATAAGACATACAGTAGATGGCGCCACCTGATTGGTGGAAGCAGTTCCACCACTTTATAATAGTAAATAGACAACTGACTATTTTATTTATAATATTTTGATGTGTTAGTAATTACTTTCTTCTTTTATAATAAAATATTTGTTAGTGCGGTGAAACAAGTGGGTTTTCACCTTTGTTTTTCACACTGCTAGTAAGAATTCAGTAGAATTCTGGTATTGTGATGTCCAAAACTGCCAGCTGTGTAGAAAGTGGCCCAGTGTATTTCAGTGAGAAACTAAATATATTTTTCTTTCTTTCTCAAAAGAAATAGATACTTCTTTCAGCAACAAACTGTGTCCTATATACTGTATATTTGCACTATTGTGGTCCCTCTGTATGATTTTGTAATCTGTAAAACAATAATAGACTTCTCTTTTCTTCTTTCCAAGTAAGATCTGGATATGAAGAAAATGTCACCTGCTAAATTAATAACGAAAGATCATAGGTTATCAAAAAATCACATATTTCAATTAAATATATAACATTTAACTGGTAGAAAATGTTGTTTCTCTATAAAAATCTGAAAACAGGTTTGTAGTGTCCCATTGAAATACACTGCCAGCCTTGCCAGTAAGACTTTTCTGACATCATAATACACTAATTCCATTGAATTCTTTTTTTTTTTTTACCAGTAGCTGTCAAAATATGAATAAAATGATTAAAATGTAATTACAAAAACAAATAAAAGCAAACAAAATGATTACAGAAGCATCTAAAGGTCCCAAACCTTCATTCATTAAGATATACACCCTTACTGAGCACTTGTTTAAAACTCATTATACCCTGCGCGGCCATTTTGTATCAGGAAAAGCAATGGATGGTTCGGACTTCATACGGAGCTATTGGGTACAAAGAGTTTTAAGGCATTCTGGCCAGAGCTGGTTTTCCTGTGGACATCTGTGCAAACAAGCTTGTGGAAGGTCAAAATGCACCTCAAGGTTAACCTCCTGAGTTCCAGATAGTTTTGCAGTCATTTGAACAATATAATTACATACATTTGCAAACCATGTGATCTCAGTTTCATAAAAATATTCACATATAGGTTTTAACACAGAGAAGCAAGCGGAGAAAGAAAGAACAGAAACAGCAAGTGAAAACAGAGAGATAACGGGGGAAACTGTGTGGGGCTGTTGGAGTGGCCATTTCCAAGGTTACACTAGGAAAATTTGATTATGCAATCAGACAGGAAAGACCTAGACAAGTAACAGAAAAGGAGTGGACAGAAAAATAGGTCCTTTCTTTTAACTCTCTGTGTAACAAATGGGACAGGGTCATATACATCCCCAAGAAGTAACCTGTTATGTTTTTCTTTTCCAAACCTTTTATTTCTCTCTTATCACTGTCTTATAGCATTTATAGTTCTTCACAGATGTAGTATCCCCTTTTCATGACACCTATTACAAGCATTTCAGTTAAGCAGACACTTCTTTTCCCACCTTCTGAATTCTCGGTTCCTGAACCATATCTTTTTTTTTTTACTTTCTGTTTATTGTTTTCACATTAAAACAATACAGTTTAGCCAGCCCGGTGGTGCGGAGGGCTGAGGCGCTGGACACCTTACCTCGCGCTATGACGGCGACCCATGTTTGGGAATGAGCACAGGCCACCGGGGGTTGGCAGGGGAAGAGAAGGATCGAGTGTCCGAGGGACTGCTCTCCTTCTCTGGGGAGGGGAGATGTCAGTGGTTGGCTCCTGACTGGCCCCTAGCGGAGGCTGGGGGGCAGTGTGCCGACGCTGCAGAAAAGGGTGGAGATGCAGCAGACACCTGGAGGAATGTGTGCAGATGCGCTCCCTCTGCCAGCGTCCTTGCACACCACATCTCCAGGGTGAAAAGTGGAAAATTGGCTCCTGGTCGGGCAGCAGGAGCTTCCGATCTCTGCGACCCAACCCTTGTCTGGATCCGTACAGGTGAGTTGAGCTTAGGGGGAGAGGCTCCTCACCACCCTGCCGTGGGGGAATTGAGGAAGTTGGCCTGATGTCGGGGGGCTGGTGCGGGCCAGGAGGTCGGTCGGGATGTCAGCCAACCAGGAAGCCATGGGGAAGAAAAAGATAGCCAAAAAAACAATATAGCAAGTAATCTCATGTAAGAGAATCACTACAGCAACATAAATACATATTGTTTGGGGTAACATAAACTTGCACTTACAATCTTGTACAGTAGGAGTGGGGGAAGAAACCTATAAAGAGGTGATAGAAAACACCAGGAGTCCCAAAGTGTCCAGTAAATGCTAGCTGCCTCATGGTTAGGGTCAGGATCCAAAGGTAAGTATTACGGGGAAATACTGCACTGAGCAGTAGTGCTCAATGCCTTATATTAAGTTAGCATTCAGGGTATAATTGTCCCCCTTAGCTCCACATTGCACCCCGCTTCAAACAATTTTTAATAAACAAACATTGGAAAGATAGAATAATGGCTAAGACGGCACTTAAAAACATGTGCTATATATCAGTGAGTCCAACTAGAAACTAAACTATTTGAGGGGGAAGGAAAGACGTAGAAGGTAGGGACAAAAAACAGGAACAGTATCCTAATGGGTTAATAATCCCAAACATTATTATGTTCTTTTTTTTTTTTTTTTTTAATACTTTATTTTTATTGTTATACATGTTTACATACACATAATAAATCCGTATCTGGGACAGACCATTTCTTAAGAGTAAACCCATCTGGAGACAAAGTTTCCCCTTAATATTTAGGATATAATGCATCCCCGATATAGTGATACCACATGGAGGGGTAACTAAACATTTTACTCCAGTAAATAACAAAAACATTGTAAGCTGTGATGTTAAGCCCAGGAGCAGTATGACAATACCTATATGACTTAAGTCCATAAAGTCCAGAAAATCCGTGCCCTACCAGAGGGCTATTGGAGTCGTACTATTTGACCTAAAAGATCAAAACTAACCATGGATTTATACTCAGAGCAGCAATACTTTACTAGTTACATGAACAGTTTCTGCTACAAAAAAGAATGCTCAAGACTCAGTAATCATTATTCTATCTGAAATGTATTCCATTTAGAACAAAACCTAACATCTATAAACTTTGGTCAGGTCCCAATATTTTAACTGAAGTCGGAGAAAAGAACAGGTGTTAATACAGAGCTATAATGCCTTCAATTTTAAACCTATTTTAGGGCTGAGGAAAAAAAAAAAAAAAACTCCATTGTGCTTAAATGTACATTACAGTTTGTTGATATTCAGCCTTCTGTATCGGAATCGGTGTCTCCAGGATCCCGACGCGGGTCTCGAGCAGGAACAAAACACGAGGCCCATTTCCCTGCTTCTGTGGGATCCGAGAAGGCCCAAACCTTCCCCTCGTGTACGATTCGCAATCTTGTGGGAAACACCACTGTGTGGATAATAGAGGCCTCTCTCAGTATTTTCCTGACCCTGTCAAATTTCTTCCTCCGTAAACGTGTGGCAAAACTTAGGTCAGGAAACAAGTAGATGCTCCGGTCGTCCTGCGTAATTGGGCTTGCTTGTCTGGCAAGTTGAAGTATTCTGTCCCTGGAACCAGTGCCATCCGTGATCAAGAGCAGTGTCCTGGGATTCTCCAGTCTCTCTGTAGCCTCTTGCCGTGATCCGGTAGACCTTTTGGAGAGGTATGTTTAAATTCTGACCCTCGGGCATTAGTTTCATCGAGCCACTCAGCAGGAACATAAAGGGTGGTCTCCTCTATCCTTCAGGTGAGCCCAGAATTCGAATGTCACGGAGGCGACTTGATTTTCTAAAGTTTCAAGTCGGGCTCGCATGTGGTGATTCTCTTTCACCAGAAGTGAAGTTGTGGCGCAGCTGAATCTGCCTGACGCTTTGCATCTCCAACCTCTACCTGTATCCCTGCCACTGATTTCTCCCCCAGAGTGACCCGGGTAGCAAACGTGTCCATTTTGGTGTTTAAATCTGCGACCGATGTTATCAGTCTTTGTAACTTTAGACCGATGGATGACATGGTCTCCTCAGGCTCCCGCTGAGATGCAGCCAGCTCCTCCGTCCCAGGGCGCACTGTCTGAGAAGTTCCAGTTGTTTTTGTACTCGTGCCACCACCTCTGTCTTTTCTAGGATTACCCATTTTAGGTTTGTTGGGATCCTCTTTTGATCTGTTAGATTTATTTCCCTGAAGAGCCACTCTAAAAAGCAGATTTTAATCAAACTTTGAGCTTTTTGTACAGAGCTACTCGAGATTGCTGCCTGTCAGCTTGGGCTCCATAGCGCCCCCCCCCCCCGACATTATTATGTTCAATAACATATTGCTCCTTATCTCCCTCTCTCCACTACTTCACCCCACTTCCAATTATTAAACATCATTAGAAATTAGCGTCCATAGTTCTGTTCTCTAAATAGAAGGGTTAGTTTTAAACAATTTAAACAGTGTCCTTATTACTCATTCTCCTTCCAGATCTGACTCTCCCTCCACTGAATCTTGAGTTGTATGGGCCTTGAACTCTGTTTCAGTCTTCTCCACCCATCGAGCTGCATCTTTTGGATCTGAAAACTGCCAGCTCTTCCTGCCGTATGTAATGCGTAGTCTGGCTGGTAAACGAAAGAGTACTATTCCTACTGTGTGCGGCTTATGCCTGATGGCATCAAATTGTTCCTTCCTGGCCCCAGTTTGGTATGAAAGATCTGGGAATAGTTTCACATCCGGCTCTTGCACTTCTAATAGGTAGGATGCACGGGCTGCAGAGATACAAGCATCCCGGACCTCTGATCTGACCGTCTTCAAAAGCATAGTTCTCGGTGAGACGAGTCCACCGGTTTCACTCGGGGATTCGCCCTATATGCTTGGCGCAGATCTAGCCATTCAAACTCCTCCGGTAAAGGGATACTTTCCGTGAGTGTACACAACCAACAGGAGAGACAGGGAGGGTAGAAGAGGGGGAGGAGTAGCTCTCTATGTAAGGGAAGGGATAAAAGCAACGGAACAAAAGAGTAAACGGGGAGGAGAGGAGGCACTGTGGGTCACCTTAAAGACTGGAAATGGCACCACAGTCCGCATAGGGGTTGTATACAGACCCCCATGTCAGGGAGAGGGAATGGACAAGGATATGATAGAAGGCATCCTTAGTATGGCAGAGAAAAGGGAGATATTGCTGATGGGGGACCTGAACATGCCAGATGTTAACTGGAGCACCTTTGCTGCAGCCACATCCAAGAGCAGGGCTATTCTCGATGTCCTACAGGTGGCATGCCTCAGACAGCTAGTTTTGGAACCCACTCGTGAGGGAGCAATCGTAGACCTCGTACTCTCAAATGGGGACAGTGAGAGGATCTCAGATCTAGAAGTGGGTAGCCATCTGGGAACAAGAGACCACCAAACAGTGTGGTTCACGATAAACTCAGCTACAGAGTCAAGCCATACAAAAGTGAGGGTACTAGACTTCAGGAGGGCCGACTTTGGCAAGATGAGAGAGTGCCTTAGAAAAACACTAGCAAACAGGCTAGAAGGAGGGGTGGAGCAACAATGGGGAAACATCAGAACTGCCATCACAGAGGCAACAAGCCTTTGTGTGAAGCAAATAAACAAAACAAAAAAAAAGGCCACTATGGTTCTCAAAAGAGGTGGCGGGGAAGGTTAAGAAGAAAAAGATAGCATTTAGGAAGTATAAGGAAACACAGAAGGAGCAGGACAGAGAACTGAGGGTAATAGTAAACGGAGTCCACTCTGAAGAAATGGGGGTTACTAGTGGGGTACCGCAGGGTTCAGTACTGGGACTGGTCCTCTTTAATGTCTTTATAAGTGGCATTGCAGAGGGACTGGAAGGAAAAGTATGCCTCTTTGCAGACGACACAAAGATCTGCAACAGGGTTGATAAACAAGGTGGGGTGGAAAGAATGAGAAGGGACTTGGCAAAGTTGGAGGAATGGTCAAATGTATGGCAGCTTAGATTCAATGCAAAGTAATGCACCCGGGAAACAAAAACCCAAGGGAAGAGTACACAATGGGGGGGGAGGTACTAACAACAACAAAAATGGAAAGGGACCTGGGGGTAGTCATATCAGATGACCTAAAGGTAGGCAAGCAATGTGAGAAGGCAGTAAGGAGAGCTGAGGTAATACTGGGATGTATTGGAAGAGGCATCACCAGTAGAAAACAGGAAGTTGTTATCCCTCTGTACAGACAGTTGGTGAGACCCCATGTGAAGTACAGTGTGCAGTTCCGGAGACCACATCTCCGCAAGGACATAGGATGGAGGCAGAACAGAGGAGGGCAACTAAAATGGTGCAGAAGCCATATGAAGAGCAACTGAAGAAGCTTAATATGTATACCCTCAAGGAAAGGAGGGAGAGGGGGGACATCATAGAAATGTTCAAGTACCTCAAGGGAATCAGCAAAGTCCAAGAGGGTAATAGGTCTTTCAGAAAAAGAGATGTGCAAGATCAAAGGGGCACAATTTTGAAGATAGAGGGGGACAGCTCAGGGGCAACGCGAGGAAGTATTTTTTCATGGAGAGGGTGGTGGATGCATGGAACGGCCTTCCTGAGGAGGTCGTGAGGTCAAACACAGTGGGGGAATTCAAGAATGCATGGGACAGACATAAGGCAATTCTAGTTGGGAGTAGGAAGAAGTAGGCTGTTGGTTAACTAGGATCTGCAGCTTATCCAGTAGGTAGGGAAATGGGCAGACTGGGTGGGCCAAGCGGTCCTTATCTGCCGTCAAAGTCTATGTTTCTGTGATCTACTGTTACGGTAAGTTCTTATGAAACTGTATCTTACTGGGGCTACTTTCTGACATTCAGCACAAGAACTGCAATAGGTAGCAACATCGTCATTAATTCCAGTCCAGTAAAATCTGTACAACAGTCTGGCAAGGTGCGATCTCTTCCTGAGTGATGAGCCATAGGACTGTCATGTGCTGTCGGTAAGAAGTCAGTTCTGTGCTTTGATATGATGAATTGTTGTATCTGTTCCTGCATCTGAGGATTAACCCAGACTCTGTACAGTAGCCCATTACATTTTTTAAACATTGGTTCACCCTAATTTTGTTTCACCCCCAGCTGCTTAAAATAACCTTGGAGAGAAACAGTGTTAGTTTTCTCAGAAACAAAATTCACAATCGGTAATCAGTTTAGTTTCAGCATTTTCATATATCGACCCCTTAGGTCCATCAGTCTTTTGGTGCCACTGTTTTTTCAGGCATCTTCTTTCTTTTCTGGACCTGGGCTCAAACAAACCTGAATCAGAGGTACCAAAAGGGAAGAGTCCTCAACATCTGAGATTTTTTTGCCTGTGCTCTCATCACAGGTGCTGAAGCTGCAAGGTGTACTCCCTCTGTGATTGACTTAGCAAATCCTGCAAAGTCATTTCCAGTAATCCCAGATACAGGTAACTTAGATACTACCCCTACTTTCATTTGGTGCGATGCCCCATTAATGTTCAGAGTCACTTGGGTGGTGGGATGGTCTGAAGTATCCCCGTGGATGAATATGATCCCAGTACCTGGTGCTTTTGCACAGTCCTTGTGCAGAACTTCAGCATACACCAGGGTCTGTCAGTGTCTCAAATCTACAGGTCCCTTCACAGTCTTAGCCCCCACCTTGACATCTGTTAAATACCTGTCCTAGTTTGCCAAGGACAAATCTGCTCCAGTGTTACCCTCCGTACTATGGCAGTTTCTTGTGATATGGCCTGGCTTATTACAGTTATAGCAAATAAAGTCTTTGGGTGCAGATTTGTTACCCCTTTCAGAGTTCTTATTTGATTAGAAGTTAAACTGGGGGAAAAAGGGGTCTTACCATTCTTTGGTTGTTACTTCGCTGCTACGGTGTCTGTCTGGCCCTCTCATAGTCTTCAGTCAAAGAAACGGCCTTTTCCTCACTTTCTGGTTGTTCCTCTACCCAAAGTTGTACGTCTGTGGGAAGGGAAGGATGTCGATGAATTGCTCCATTGCAGGTATGTAAGTTATCTGGGGAGTTCTTTGAGTCTGGTGACGGCTTCTCGAGGATTGTCAGCTGAGTGGTACTTCAGGGACTGAAATCTCTGCCTGTAGGTCTGTCCTGAGATGCATCATTTAAGGATTTCTCTTTTCACTAGGTCATAGTATTCTGGCTGCACAGTATCCGTATTGTTGTAGGCAAGTTGGACTTTACCTGTCAGATACTGTAGGTACCTGCCTGATTGCCCATTGCTGTTTTGATCATTGGCAGGCCCCAGTGACACTTTCAAAAGCTGTCAGGTATGCTTCGATATCATCCGAGGGACACAGCTTTGTAAGTTTCATGTCCTTTAAATTGTTTGTGTTTTGTTCATCTGCTGGACCTGTACCAGATCATCCAGCTTTGATAGCTTGCAAGGCGTCCAGCCATCGCTGCTTCAGTTGCTGTATCTCTTCTCTGCTGCTCCTGTCAAAAAAACATAGAATTTGACGGCAGATAAGGACCGCTTGGCCCACCTAGTCTGCCCATTTCCCTACCTGATGGATAAGCTGTAGATTCTAGTTAATCAACAGCTTACTTCCTCCTACCCCCCCCACCCCACTAGAATTGCCTTATGTCTATCCTATGCATTCTTGAATTCTCTCACTGTTCCTGACTCAACAACCTCCTCAGGAAGGCTGTTCCATGCATCCACAACCCTCTCTGTGAAAAATTACTTTCTAACATTACCTCGGAACCGTCACCCCCTTCTGTCTTCAAATTGTGCCCCCTTGTTCTTGCACATCTCTTCTTCTGAAAGATGCTACCCTCTTGGACTTTGTTGATTCCCTTCAGGTACTTGAAAGTTTCTATCATGTCCCCCCTCTCCCTCCTGTCCTCAAGGGTATACATATTAAGCTGCTTTAGTCTCTCTTTGTATGTCTTCTGGTGCAGACCCTGCACCATTTTGGTTGCTCTCCTCTGAACAGCCTCCACTCTGTCTATGTCTTTGCGGAGATGGGGTCTCCAGAATTGCATGCAGTACTCCAGATAGGGTCTCACCAACTGTCTGTACAGAGGGATAACAACTTCCTGTTTTCTACTGTTAATGCCTCTCCCTGTCCATCCCAGTATCCCCCCAGCCCTCCTTACTGTCTTCTCACATTGCTTGCCCACCTTAAGGTCATCTGATATAATTACTCCTAGGTCTCTTTCGATTTTTGTTGTGTTAACTCACCCCCCATTGTGTACTCTTTCGCTGGGTTTTTGTTTCCCAGATGCATTACCTTGCACTGAATCTGAGCTGCCATATATTTGACCATTCCTCCAATCTTACCAAGCCCCTTTTCATCCTTTCCACTCCACCTTGTGTATCAACCCTGTTGCAGATCTTTGTGTCATCTGCAAAGAGACATATTTTTCCTTCCAGGTGCTCTCTAATGTCACTTATAAAGACATTAAAGAGGACCAGTCGCAGTACCCCACTAGTTACCCTCCTTTCTTCACTGTGGACTCCGTTTACTATTACCCTTTGCGTCCTGTTGTCCAGCCAGTTTTTTATCCAGGCTACCACCTTGGGACCCACTCCAAGGCTGGCTAACTTGTGTATCAATCTTTTGTGTGAGACCGTGTCAAATGCCTTGCTAAAATCTAGGTAGGCCATATCCACAGCCCTTCCCTGGTCTACTACTTTGGTCACCCAGTCAAAGAAATCTATTAGGTTCGTCTGACATGATCTTCCTGCTGTGAAACCATGCTGCCTTGGGTCCTGTGCCCAACTGGCCTTTAGATACTCAACAATTCTTTCCTTCAGAAGTGATTCCATCATTTTCTCTACAACTGAGGTCAAACTAACTGGTCTGTAGTTTCCTGCCTCTGCCCTGCTCCCACTTTTGTGAAGTAGAATCACATTTGCCCTCCAGTCCTGAGGTACCACCCCATCCTCCCATGATTTGTTAAAGAGAGTAGTCAGTGGCATTACTAGTTCTACCCTTAGTTCTTTTAGAATTCTTGGGTGAATCCCATCAGGCCCTATTGCTTTGTCCACCCTCAGTTTCAAGAGTTATTTCAAAACCCTTTCTTCTGTGAATGGACTGGTATCAACCCCCCTATTCAGAATGTTTCTCTTGTTTGGTTTAGGTACCTCCCCCTCCTCTTCCTTTGTGAATACTGAGCAGAAATATTCATTCAGTATCCCCGCTTTTTCACTGTCACCCTCTGCCCACATTCCCTCCCCTGTATTAAGTCTCTGTATCCCTCCCTTTGTCTTTCTTCGCTCCCTAATGTACCTATAAAAGGATTTATCCCCCTTCTTAACAGAGTTGGCTATACTTTTCTTGGTTTGGGCCTTTGCTATTCTGACTGCCTTCCCTGCCTCCTTCTGCTGTAACTGATAAAGTTCTCTGCCCTGCTCCTTCTGTGTTTCCTTATATTTCCTGAATGCTATCCTTTTCTCCTTAACCTTCCCTGCCACCTCTTTTGAGAACCATAGTGTTTTTGTCCTTCGTTTTGTTGGGTTGATTTGCGTCACACAAAGGCTTGTTGCCTCTGTGATGGCTGTTTTGATTATTCCCCATTGTTCCTCCACTCCTCCTTCTTGCCCGTTTGCTAGTGCTTTTCTGAGGGGCACTCTCATTTTCCCAAAGTCAGCCTTCCTAAAGTCCAATACTCTTGTTTTTGTATGGCTTGACTCTATGGCTGTGTTTATTGTGAACCACACTGTTTGGTGGTCACTTGTTCCCAGATGGCTACCCACTTCTAAATCTGAGATCCTTTCTCCTTCCCCATTTGAGAGTACCAGGTCTAAGATTGCTCCCTCCCGAGTAGGTTCTAACACTTCCTGTCTGAGGCATGCCCCCTGTAGGGCATCAAGAATGACCCTGCTCGCTGGCCCGGTGGCGCTGAGGGTTGGGGCGCTGGATGCCACACCTCGCGCCACGCCGACGACCCGAGTTCGGGAGCGAGCTCGGGGGTCGACAGGGGAAGGAGATGGATTGAGTGCTCTCTGGGCAGCTCTCCTCTCCGGATGGGAGGGTTTGGGATGCCCGGTACTCTGGCGATCCCCAATGGAGACTGGAGGCACCATCGAGCCACTGGGCTGCACGTAAGAGCGTGGCTGACATAGGCAGGATTGCCATGCGCTGGCATCAGACATGTCCACACAGGGGGGAGGGGGGATCTTGGGCTTACTGAAACACCCCTCCAGCCCTGGATAGGCTGTGGCCCTGCCAGTGCCACTGCCACCACCACCACAGCCGCGCTGGTTCCCCACCACTGCCACTACAGTCTCCCGGGGTTGTCCTCCCGCCGGGGAACTGTAATGTACTTGAAGATGACAGGGGGAACACAACGGGCAGTAGAGCAAGTTGGTGAGTGCAGTGGCCTGAGAGAGTTCCAGGCTGGGGGGCTACAAATGGATTCAAAAAAAAAAAAAAAAAAAAAGAATGACCCTGCTCTTGGATGTGCCTGCAGCAAAGGTGCTCAAGTTAACATTTGGCATATTCAGGTCCCCATCAACAATATCTCCCCATTCTAAGGATGCCTTCTATCATTTCTTTGTCCAGTCCCTCCACCTGAGATGGGGGTCTGTACACAACCCCCATGCAGAATGTGGTGCCATTTCCTGTCTCCAGGGTGACCCATAGTGACTCATCTACTTCCTGTTTACTCTTTAGTTTTGTTTCTTTAATCTTTTCTCTTGTATAGAGAGCTACTCCTCCTCCTCCTCCTCTTTTACCCACCCTGTCCCTCATGTAGATTGTGTATCCTGGTATGTTGACATCCCAGTCATGGTTCTTTGTGTACCATGTTTGTGACTGCCACAATATCCAGGCATCCCTCTTCCATCAAGGCCACTAGTTCAGGGAGCTTGTTACACAGACTGTGGGCATTGGTACTCATCACCTTCCATTTTTTTTTATGTCACTATGATGAATATGATGAATGATTCAGTCACATATTTGGGACTGTCTAGTACAGTATGCCCTGCAAGCCCATTGGTCCATGCAGGGGACCAATGGTCTTACATCCCATACTGTATCTGTCATTCAGCGGGCATTCGGGCAGGATGCAGCCGCCCGCCGATGGCGGGGGGGGGCAAGGGGTAGTGGGTGGGTGGGATGGGAGGTGCCATTGTATCACCAGGGAATGCCGTCTGGGCATTCTACCATGATCAGGGACTCGAGTGGGAGGGGGTCCACTAGACCACCAGGGAATGTAGAAATATGTATTTACTGCGATCAGGGACTCTGGAGGGAGGGGGACTACTAGGCCACCAGGGATGGTCATATGTTATATTCATAAGGGAATGGGGGGACTGGGGGAGCCACTAGACTACCGAGGGTTTAATTGTAATATGTGTACTGCATGATCATGGCTACGGGCGGGTACAGTGAGTGCTTGTGGATGATGTTCTGGGTGGGCGAGTGGCCACCCAAGGCTGGACTGCTGTGTTGCACCCTGCAGTACTGCAGCCTGCCTTTGGGTGGCTGGGAGTTGCTCCTACTCTGCAGGGGCTCGACTTTGAGCCCCTCTATGTGGCGCACTGCAGAGCTGTGCCAACATATGCGCTGCACATCCCGGGCTGAATATCGGGATGTGCTGCATATGCATGGGCACGCCCCCTGCATCTGCGCCGCATACCATTACATTGCACCCCGGGGCACCTGCAGTTGCGCTGCATCAGGCAGCCTATTCAGTATCCCACAGGGGTGCAATTCGGGGTTGTGCCGGCACAACCCCTTTGAATATCTGGGCCCCAGTCTTTAACAGGTGCAGCCTGTTAAGACATTCTGGCCAGAGCTGGTTTTCCTGCTGACAGCTTTGCAAACAAGCTAGTGGAAAGTCAAAATAAATGTCAGGGCTAAGTTCCAAGTAGTTTAGTAATCATTTCAACAATATAACTGCATTTGCAAACTGAGAGATGTGTTTCACATAAAGATTCACATATAGGTTTTAATCACAGAGAAGCAAGGTGAGGAAAGAAAGAACAGAAACAGCAAGTAAAGGAGGGGAGATAACGGGGATTGAGGGACCATCAGAGTGGTCAGTTCTGAGTTTCCACAAGGAAAATCTGATTGTATGGTCAGACAGGGAAGAGATGGACAAGTGACAGAAAATGAGAAGGCAGAAAAATAGACCCTTGCTTTTAAGACTCTCTCTCTCTCTCACAAATGGGGCAAGGTTTTCTACAACCCTGTCACAGTAAGTACTTCACAGAAAGAGTGGCGGATGCCTGGAATGGTGTTACAGCGGAGGTAATGGGGGGACAGTGGTGTGCATCAAGCATGCGTGAGGTAGGCACAAGGGAATCTTAATGGGGAAGGGGTGGGGTGGGCATAGCCAGAGATCAGGTAGTGTCTGCAGTGAAAGTATAGGCAGGGGAAAAAATGTGAAAATAGTGGGGTGGGGGTAGCCGGAGATCAGGTAGGGTCTGCTATAAAAGTATAGGCAGGGGAAAAAATGGGCAGACTGGGTAGGCAAAGTGGTCCTTATCTGCCAACACATTCTCTGTTTTTGTGGGAGTAATGCATACTATATGTTGGGAGGAAACAGAAGATGGTAGTCCCTGAAATTCACATTGAGGTCTGCTTAACATTTTCTGTAGGGGCTTAGTCTCTGGTTGTTGCTACCAGTCCTGAGCCACACACAGAATTTCAGTGTTTTTACTGTCTGCTTTGACTCAAGGCCATAAATTGGGGGGGTTTGCTCCCCCCCCCCGAAGTGAGGCTTTAAATCAGTGTTTTGTTTTCCCCTTGCACAGGTGAGGCAGCTGCCTTCAATGAGGAGTGGAGGAGAGAGGCTTCGCTACACCCCACGAGATCGAGTACCAGCGTCACCGGGGTCGGAGGGGCGAAGGGGGCCCGCTGGCAATCACTGGCCCAGAGGAGACTCCACCTGCTGGACAGTCTCGTCGATATGATTGGTGAATGGGGTCATTCACGTTACACCCGCAACAAGGCCACGACACCATCTTGTAAGTGAGACTTTCCAGAATTTTTTTTTTTTTTTTTCTTTTCTCACCTTTTGTAATTTACTAAGACTTTTCTTTTGTTATGGTTGTAACCCCCTTCATTAGTAATTTGGCAACCTGCAAGAACCCAACACTACTGCACAGCATCTCTGTATGAGTCAGGCTTCAGAGTACTTCTCAGCACCCAACACAGCTCCACAGCATTTCTGTGAGGCATGGTTCCCCAGAGTACCTCCCAGCCCCTGATACTGCTGCACAGTATTTCTGCTTGGGATGGGGACCCACAGTACCATCCAGCACCCAACACTGCTGCACAGCTTCTCCGTCATACGGGGCCACAGAACACATCCCAGCCTCCAATACCACAGCACAGCGTCTCTGTGTCACACAGGGCCACAGATCACCTCCCAACCCCTGACTCTGCTGCACAGCATCTCTGTCACGGGGCCATACAGTACCTCCCAGCATGACTCCACAGCATCTCTGGAGCATGGGACCAGGTACCTCCCAGCCACCAAAACCACTGCACAGCATCTCTGTGTCACATGGGGCCACATATGACTTCCCAGCCGCCAACATGACTACTCAGCATCTCTGTGCCACATGGGGCCACAGAGTACTTCCCAGCCCCCAATACCTCTGCACAGCATTTCTGGGTCACATGGGGCCACAGAGTACTTCCCAGCCTCCAACACTACTGCACAGCATCTCTGTGTCACATGGGGCCACAGAGTACTTCCCAGCCCCCAGCACCACTGCACAGCATCTCTGTGCCACATGGGGCCACAGAGTACCTCCCATCACCCAACACTACTCCACAGCATCTCTGAGGTGTGGGGCCCCAGAGTACCTCCCAGCCCCTGACACCACTGCACAGCATCCCTGTCATGGGGCCACAGAGTATCTCCCAGCCCCTGACACCACTGCACAGCATCTGTCATGGGGCCCCAGAGTACCTGACAGCCCCTGACAGCACTGCACAGCATCTTTGTCACGTGGCCACACAGTACCTCCCATTCCCTGATACTGCTGCACAGTGTTTCTGCTTGGGATAGGGACCCACAGTACCTCCTAGCAACCGACACTGCTACACAGCTTCTCTGTGTCACACGGGGCAACAGAGCACATCCCTGCCTCCAACACCACCACACAGCATCTCTGTGTCACACAGGGCCACAGAGTACCTCCCAGCACCAGACACTGTTGCAGAGCATCTGTGTCGCACAGGGCCACAGACCATCTCCCAACCCTCGACACTGCTGCACAGCATCTCAGTTACGGGGGCCCTAGAGTACCACCCAACACGGCTCCACAGCATCTCTGAGGCATGTGACCAGGTACTTCTCACTCCAGGAGTCCTTCAGCATCAGTAACAATAGCAGTTAGCTGGCTAGGTGCAACTGCCCCGGAGGTATGCCTTTAGGAGAATGAGCTTAGGGAATTAGCCAATCAGAAAAGAGTAGGGGAGTGTGCTGAATGAGAGCAGCCTGACAGGCTTCAGAATTTTTTCTCCGCTGACTGAGCAACACTGCCCTTGAGGTGTTTCAGCTTTCCTAGTTAAGAGCTTATTCTGCTTTTTCCTGGTAAAGTTTTCTTCAAAAACATATTTTTTTAGTGTGCTGAGTTTATTTGTTTAGCTTTTTAGCGGTTCCTCTTGGTTCCCGGGAAACACTATTTTCGGTCGGTTCAGCAGTTCCCCCGCGGTTCCCTCTGCTTTATTTTAATTTATTTTGATCGCGTCTAAGTATATTCGACAGTTCCTTTGGTATTTTAATCGCGGTTCCACTTTTCTTGCGGGGAACCAACGATTTTGGATGTTGTTCACTTCTTTTTACCTCAGAAATCGCGGTTCCTTACCACGAGGGAACAGACTGCTTTTTTTCAACTCTGCATTATTTTTTAGGATTCTCTTTGGATTGGCATGTCAGAGATCCCAAAAACCAAAAAGAAAACTGGACCTACAGGTTTTAAAAATTGTCAACTGTCATAGTATTTTTGCTGTAGCAGATTCTCAAAGCCTGTGCCTTAGGTGTTTAGGTCCATATCATACTTGCTCTCTTTGCACCAACTTTTGTAACAAAACTTTGAGAAACAGATTAAAGAGACTTGAAAAAATTATGGCTGAGGAAAAATCAAAGGCTACCGATGAGGGGCCATCTAAAAACAGTAACAATAAAAATTCAAACCGGGGCGACGATGAAGCCTCCAAGTCCCAGCCAAGAAAAAGAGGTGCCGATGAGGTGCCTAAAAATAAAGCTTCCAAAGGAGCTGATGAGGTTCCTTCAAAACCAAAAAGTACTAAAGGCACTGATGAAGTGTCTGGATTAAAAAGGAAGCATGATCAAGCCGCTGATGGGGTGGCTAAAAAGATTGTTTGCAAAGACAAAAACGCTTCTTTTCCTCCTGGGAAAGCCAATAGTGAGACAACAGGCAGCAAAAAGCACAAAGGAAAAACTAAACGTACACAGTCACAGTCTGGCAGCTAACCTGATTTTTCTCAGGAGCTCCCATCTGTGGAAGATATGGCAAAAGCATGGCAAGTCTTTCAGACCCTACAAAGCATGGGATCTATCTTTTCTGCTGCTCCTCCTTCTGGTAAACACTCTTCCACAGTTCTCACTACATGAGACTCTGAGGTTGAGGTAGAAGAGAAAGAACACTTTTATGATGCACCAGACATGCATTCAGAGGGCCTAGAACCTGATGTGTCCCCTGACCCTCATTTTGGGGCTTCCCTTGCTGACCAGGAGGAGTCCTCCTCTATGCTTACTTGTATTCAAAATATGCTGGACATCCTGGACCTCCCGACCCAGGAGACCAACCAGGATGATGACTAGGACCAAGATTATAAGGAGATGAAAGGGCTTCCACCCCCTAAGAGATTGATCATACCTATTTACAATCCTTTCAGAAAAAACACCATGAAATTGCTTCAAACCCCCACTTCCTCGGTAGGGGTTGACAAGCACGGTGACAAAAACTACCAGTTGTCTGAAAATGACACTGAGTTCCTGTCTGTACACCCCAGCCATTGAGGGTATTGTACAGCAGGCAGCATGTGAGAAAGTTGGAGTCTTTGTCTTCCTTGCCTCCTGACAAGGACTCCAGAAAAATGTATTTTATTGCAAAGATGTACACTACAGCTTCCCTGCTTATCTGTCTTTCCTCCTATATGGCTTTCACAGCCAAGTATCAAAAAACACTGTGGAACTCTGTCCTGGCTATTGCCCAGAATGAATCTGACACAGTGGTGCAGGATCTGATTGACACTGCAACAACTGCCCTGCAAGCTACAAAATACCAATTCCACATGGCAGACAACAACGATGCTGCCTCTAGAGCCATGGCCCATGCCATCTCTTTTGAGGCGTTTTGCCTGGCTTAGAACTGCCAGTCTTGCTCCAGACGCCCAGTCTAAAGCCATGGATTTTCACTGTGATCAAAACATATTGTTTGCTTCCAGGACAACAGACTATATGAAAACGATACATGCGTACAAGGCTTCATGGCAAAGTCATTCCTCTCAACCTAAACTTGCTGCCCCACAAAAATCCCACTCCAGGGGAAACGGGGTAGAGGTTATTATCCCAGACCTTATGCTCCCGATCCTCAACCTGACTACTCTCAGTAGAGAGGATTTTACAGAGGGAGGGGCAGAAGGGGCCAAAGAAGAGCCACCTCTGTCCAGCCAGCTGCCTCTCAGTCTAAGCCCTGATCTGAGCGTCCAGGCTGCCTCCCCTCTGCCAGTAGGGGCCAGACTGTCCCACTATCTTCAATCCTGGCCCCTCATTACCTCGGATCAGTGGGTCCTCTAGATAGTGGAAAAGGGTCTGCCACTACAATTCAAACGGATGCCAGACCTCAGGCATACCCAGGTGTCAAAGCACCTAACCCCAACACAGGTACTTCTGTTGGAGTTAGAGGTAAAAAAACCTTCTAGCTTTACGAGCAGTGGAGAGGATCCCTGCCCACGAAAAGGGCAAAGGCCTCTACTCCAGGTACTTCCTGACACAAAAGAAAACTGGGGAGTGGCGACCTATTTTAGATCTCCGATATACTAACATACTAACATACTATTTGCCAGCAGATTAGGCCTTACGGTCTATCGAGTCTGCTCGAACCTTAGATCCTTAGTTGGGTGCCGAGGCCCTCCCATCCTTTGTGCTCCAGAAACCCCTATCTTCCATCCCCACTCCCCTGGGACAGGCCATCATCTGATTTCTGTGTCTGTCCCACCCTCTCTTGAAGCCCTCCACTGTGGATCTCTGAACCAGCTCGCCAGGCAGTGCATTCCAAGGGTCCACCACCCTCTCAGTGAAAAACCTCCTCCTCTTTTCTCCCCTCACCCTTCCACCTTCAAACCATGCCCTCTGGTGATACCTCCTTGCTTTAGTCTAAAGATCCCCTCCATGTTTACCCTATTTATTCCCTTGAGGTACTTGAAGACCTCAATCATGTCCCCCCGGCTCTCCTCTCCTCTAATGAAAACAGGCAGAGCTCCTCAAGTCGGTCCTCATACGTCAAATCCGCTAGCCCTTATATCATCTTAGTTGCCCTCCTCTGTACCCTCTCCAGGAACTGTATGTCCCTCTTCAAGTGTGGTCTCCAGTACTGCACACAGTACTCAAGGTGTGGTCTAACCAGTCCATTGTACAGCGGCAGAATCACTTCCTTGCTCCTAGAGGTGATCCCCCTTACGATGCATCCCAACATCCTGTTTGCCTTGCTAGCCGCTCTCCTGCACTACTCAGAGTTATTCATACATGCATCCACCATGACCCCTAGGTCTTTTTCCCCTGTTGAGGCCTCCAGCGCCTCCCCTCCCAGGGTGTACCTGTGTTTAGGGTTTCCCCGACCAAGATGCAACACCTTGCACTTAGTGATATTGAAATTTAATTTCCATGTGTGAGCCCAGCTGTCCAGGGTGTCCAGGTCCCCTTGCAGGGCCAACCTCCCCTCTTCTCCCTCAACTACTGCTCCCATCTTGGAGTCATCCGCGAAGAGACTCATTTCACACCCTATACCCTCCCTGATGTCCGATATGTATGCATTAAACAGGATTGGACCCAGGACCAAGCCCTGCGGTACCCCACTACCAACCTCTCTAGGGCTCGAGAGCTCCCCACAGACCACTACTCTCTGGGTGCGTCTAGCTAGCCAGTTTTCAATCCATCTGACCATCAAAGGGCCTACTCCTAACCCCATCAGTTTCTCCACCAGACCATTGTGGGGGACAGAGTCAAACGCCTTGCTGAAGTCCAAGAATAATACATCCACAGGCTTTCCCCTGTCCAGTTCTGATGTTACCCATTCGTAGAACTCCACAAGATTGGTTTGACATGATCTACCTGGCATAACCCGTGTTGCCGACTATCCAGACCTCCCACCTCCTCAAGTACACCCCAATCGTTCCTTTAGTATACTCTCCATTAATTTTCCCACCACCGAGGTCAAACTGATGGGTCTATAGTTACCTGGTACTTCCCTCGACCTCCCCTTATGGATTGGCACCACATGTGCCTCTCGCCGCTCCCTAGGTACCCTCCCTGTCTCAAGTGACCTGTTGAAGAGCTCCGCCAGGAGTGCAGCCAGTATGTCTGCCAATTCCCATAGTACTCTTGGATTAATGCCATCCGGCCCAGGAGATTTGTCTTTCTTTAGGGCCTTGAGGGCTAACCACACCCTTTTGGCGGAGATAGCATCATCTGTCCCCTCCACCTTACTGGCGTTTTTATCCTTATCCAGATGTGACACCCCTGGGGTACCTCTCCCTCCCTCTTGCTCCATTTCTGTTGCTCCCCTGATCCCAATCACTGCCGCTTCTATCCCCTTCGTGCCTTGCTTTGTAGATATCCCATCCCCCTCACTAGTGAACACAGAGGCAAAGTACTCGTTAAATACCTCTGCCTGGCCCCTCGCCTCTTCCACCCACCCTCCTTCTGATCTCAATCTGCTGAGATGGCCCTTAGTTTTTCTCCGCTCCCCAATGTCCGGAAGAACCCCTTTTCCCCTCCTTGTATCCCCTGAGCCAGCCGCTGCTCTTTACTGGACTTTGCTCCCCTCACCATATGGGTGACTTTTGTAGATGCAAGATGGTACATTTCCTTATCCCTATCCCCTCTTGTTGTTTTATATTTTTTGTAGGCTGCCTTCTTTTCTCTGACTGCTACCTGTACCTCACTGGACCACCAGCGTGGTTTATGTGACCTTGCTCCCTTACGTTTCAACTTAGCGTAGATCCTGACTGCCTCATGAAGTCCCGTTTATGACCTCCCATCTCCTTTCCACACTTGTCGTTGAGGTAATCCCTTCAAGTGATCCTTGAGAATATTTCCCATGCCCTCAAAGTCTGCCCCCTGAAGTCCACTGCCAGTGTCCTAGATCTCACCCCTCCCCATGCTTATTTGAAACCAGACAGTATTGTGGTCGCTCCCAGTCAGGGGATCCTCTACAACCAGGTCCCTTACCAGATCCCCATCTGCCAGAACCACATCCAGGACATGCCCCTCCCTTGTGGGCTCCATCACATGCTGTGTTAAGAACACATCCTGGAAGCAGTCCAGCAGCCTCTGCTCCTTGGCCACCTTAGAGGACATGGTTCCCCAGTTTGTACCTGGCATATTAAGGTCCCCCATCAACACCACTCCTTCCCTTTTGGTCCACACTGGGCAATGATGTTGTCCAGCAAACCATCCTCTAGAACATCACTCATCCCGGGGGCCTATACTACACCCAGCTTGACCTTATCTCCTGCTAGGGATCGTAGGTGACCCATAAGGCCTCCACATTTCCTCTGCCTCTTCTACCCTAGCAATTTCTATGTCATCTCTAATGAACATAGCCACTCCACCCCTCTGCCCTCCTTTCTATCCTTTCTAAGCATAGTGTGCCCATACGTTTAGGTCCCAGTCATGGTTTATGTTGGCCCACGTCTCCGTGACCGCTGCCACATTCACCCCCTCCTCGAACAGCATGGCCTGGAACTCTGGCAACTTGTTTCCCAAGCTCCTGGCATTTACTAACACCAACCCCCAACCCTGATCCTCTTTGTCGAACCCCACCCAGATTCCTTATACTTCCATCCTCCCTCTGCTCCTCCTGAAACCTCCACCCCCAGTCTGTTTCCCCCCTCCCCCCCTTGGGCTTGAAGGCTACTCCCCTCATCTGTAGGAGAGGGCTTCTGGTCAGTCCCTCCCTTATCCCTTCCCCTATCTGAACAAACATCTGCTAAAACCAAAATCCAAAATGGTCACTCTGTCACTGGCCATTCAGTCCTTAGAGCAGGGAGACTGGCTAGCCTCCCTGGATCTAAAGGACCCTACGCCCACATATCCATAAGGAATTCTCACAGGAAGTTTCTCAGATTCAAACTTCCTTCGGTTCACTATCCATTTACTGTGATGCCCTTCGGCCTGTCTTCTGCTCCAGGAGTTTTTACCAAGGGCCTAGCAGTGATAGCAGCACACCTCAGAAAGCTGGGTGTTTCAGTCTACCCCTATTTGGACGATTGACTCATTGTGGCAAGGTCTCCTCATCAGGTCAAGGAGTCCCTTTCCCTCACAGAAGACGCTCTGAAATCTCTGGTCTTCCTGGTAAATCTAAAGAAATCTCACCTGGAGCCCACTCAGTTACTCACTTTCACAGGAGCTCAGTTGGACACCCAAAGAGGATCTGCATTCATCCCTCCAGAGAGAATTCGGAGTTTCCTGTTAGTGGCAGATTCTTTTGTCCAGGGACAGCCAAGATCAGCCAGACATTTTCTCAGGCTATTGGGACACATGGCATCAATGACTTTATTTATTTATTTATTTATTTAGTTTTTGTTGGCACTTGTTGAGACTGCAGTGGTCTCAGGGGTCAGATACAAGATGCAGGACCTCCAGTTCTATCTCAGAGCTCGCTGGTCTCAAAGGAACAACGCCCTATCAAAACTGATACTTGTAACAGAACAGTTTCTTCAGGCTGTGCTCTGATGGAAGGACCCTGCAAATTTGGCAGTGGGGGTCCCCTTCCAGGCTCCTCTTCCCAAAAAGGTGATTACCACAGATGCCTCCCTCCTAGGCTGGGGGGCTCATCTGGACAGTGCCTCAGTAAGTGGTACCTGGACTCCTCAAGAGTCATAGCTGCACATAAATCTTCTGGAGCTGTGAGCCATTCTGCAGGCACTCAAGGCCTTTGCTCCTGTTATAAAAGGGCAGACTGTACAGATATGGACAGACAACACCACTGCAATGTTTTATATAAACAAGCAGGGTGGTACCAGATCAGGAACGCTCTAAAGATTTGGTCTCTCGCCTGCTCCCTGGGGGTCAGCCTTTCAGCTGTCCATCTCCCAGGCAAGCACAACACCCTGGCAGATGCTCTCAGCCACATCAGTCAGAACCAAAGCAAGTGGACTTTGAACAAGCAGGTGCTAGCTACAGTCTTCAGAAGGTGGGGCACACTAGAAGTGGATCTGTTTGATTTCCCCCCCTCAACTTCCAGCTTCCTCAGTACTGCTGCAGGGTTCCAGTCCTGGGAACACATCCACTGGATGCACTGGTTCTAGACTGGTCAGGGAGGTTCCTATACACATTCCCTCCCTTTCCCCGTTACTCAAGATGTTGCTGAAACTCTGACAACAGCCTGCATCTATGATTCTGGTGGCTCTAGATTGGCCCAGACAAGCCTGGTACTCTCTCCTTCTCTCGCTGTCCTGAAGCAGGCCCATTCGCGTGCCACCAACTCGCCCTCTGCTGACCCTTCCCCAGACAGAAGTGAATTATCCAGACGTACACTTTCTTCACCTCAAGGCCTGGCTCATGAGGAGTTGAGAGTTCCCAGTTTCTCAGTACTTGGAGCAGGTCCTCTAAGATCCTGAGAATGACTAAAAAGCCTAATACAAAAAAGACTTAAGCAGTCAAATGGAAAAGGCTTTCCCTCTGGTGCAAGGGCAGAAAGGTCAACCCTCTTACAGCTTCAGACTGTTAGTTGCTGGATTGCCTGGTGCATCTGCAGGCCTCAGGCTTGAAGCCCTCCTCTCTCAAGCTGCACCGGGCTGCAATTTTGGCCTACCTTTCAGTGGGAATGAAGTCTGTTTTTTCCCACTATGTGTTTAAACAGTTTTTCAAAGGTCTTTTGCTCCTTTAGCCTCCAGTCAGGGAGCTGGTTCATCCTTGGAGCCTGAATCTCTGCATTGCCAGGCTCATGGAACCACCCTTTGGGCCTATGGCCACTGCCCATCTCAAGTCTGTAACTTGTAAATCTGTTTTCCTGGTGGCCATTAACTCTGCCAGGTGGATCTCAGAGTTGCAGGCCCTGTGCACTGAGCCCAATTGCATCATTTCTCACAGAGGCAAAATTGAGCTCAGGACAAATAGGAAGTTCACGCCTAAGTGGTTTCTGACTTTCACCTTAACCAGTCTATTACTCTGCCTGTTTTCTTTACTGAGAAATTCACTCCTGGTGAGCAAAAGCTCCACAGTCTGGACATCAAAAGAGCCCTCTTTTGCTACCTAGAGCATACTAGGCAGTTCAGAGGCTCTTCCACTCAGTTGTTCCTCACCTATGGGAATGTAGGCAGGGGAAAACCAGCTACCAAGAGAACCATTTCCTGCTGGATGGTCTCTTGTATTAGATTCTGCTACAAAAAGCTGGTCAACGACCTCCTGTGGGGCTCGGAGCCCATTCTACCAGGGGCACTGCAGTCTCTGTGGCAGCTGCGAGAGACGTACCCCTTCTGGATGTCTGCAAGGCATCTACTTGGAGATCTGTACACACTTTCATCAAACATTACAATTTAGATGTACATGCCAGATCTGATGGCAAATTTGGCAGGGGCAGTTCTGCAGAGCCTCTTTTCTAAGTAGGCTCTCTGCCCACCTCCCACTTTTGTACTGTTCTGTAATCTGCTAGTGTTACTGATGCTAAAGGACTCCTAAGGGTGAGAAGTAAAAATTACTCACCGTAGTAATCTTCTTTCTTCCAAGGGGTCCTTTAGCATCAGTAAGCTCCCACCCTCCCTCTCCGGTTCACCTTTTAGGAAAAGGGCTCTGTTCTCAGTTTTATTACCAAATTTGCCTCTGCATTTAAAATGTTTTTTGCTCAAGTTCTTGATATCTGTTTTTGGACCTTTGCATGTATTTTGAATCCTGTTGGTTCACTTTTGGGGCATGTGCCCATTTATCTTCGAAAAAATTCTGAAGCCCTTCAGGCTGCTCTCCCTCAGCACACTCCCCTACTCTTTTCTGATTGGCTAATTCCCTAAGCTCATTATCTTAAAGGCATACCTCTGGGGCAGTTGCACCTAGCCAGCTAACTGCTATTGTTACTGATGCTAAAGGACCCCTTAGAAGAAGGAAGATTACGGTGAGTAATTTTTTCTTCTAGGAGCGTGGATATGTTGTTCATCCACACTGTTTGGCATTGTCCCCTTCCACTTTAAATCTGCCGGAAGTCTTCAAGCTGGCCCCTCCCACCCATCCGGGTGGTATATACCTCGGCTCCACCCCATGACGCCAGATCTTCCTTTCCACTGGAAGATACAGGTCTCCTCCCTTGTGCTCTCACATTTCGTAGGCCCTGGCTTTCAAATTGTCGGTTTTACAGAAACTCAAACTCGTTCGAGTTAGCGATCGTGCTTTTGCAGCATCGATCATGGAGGAGAAATCTTCCCCGGTGTCCCTGTGGCCAGAAGATGTCGCACACCGATCCCCACCTCATGTGCGTCTGCTGCCTAGGTGTCGGCCATGACACCTCATCCTGCAGCTTTTGCTTGACCTTCCATCCCAATGTCCTGGACGACTGCATGGCATGTCTGAAGCTGGGGAGACCGAAAAAAAGGAACCCTCCGGTGAAGTCGAAGGAGGTTAGGTGGGCAGTTTCTGCGGCCGCGGGCTGCACTGAGCAGCTGGAGCAGATGAAGACGTTCGAGGAAGAAGCCGCTCACGCTTCGGCCAATCGAAGCTTCTTTGTTCCTCTGAACCTAGGCTCCACCTTTATGGGATCTTTTAAGGAGTTATGCCAGTCTCTCCCCACCCGGGGCGAGACGCCCTCAGGCTTGCACTCCTCCTGCTCTCAGAAGAGAGATAAAGACCTGTTGTCTTCATCTCAGCGAAGATGTTCTTTGGACCGAGAAAGATCCGAGTCCCAGGAACACGCGGCCTCGACCCTGGACGAAATAGCATCCTCGGCCGCCGGCTCCACGGATCTTCCATGTGGCCAGGGGACCGAGGAGGTGGCCTATGAGGCTGAAATTATCCTCGACCCGATTAACCCTTTATCACCGGCCGTGGCCAATGACTCTCTTTTTAGAATGGACTCCGGTCCTGGTATTTCCTGATGAGGAGACCCAGCCCGCTGGGGTCCCCATCAAGGACCAGGTTCCGGACCCTCTGGTTTCACCAATCCCTCCGGTGTCTCCCGATCAACCGAGTCAACCTCCCTGATATCGGTCGCGGTCTAGAACCCCCTCGGCCGAACGACCGAGGAAGAAGCACTATAAGAAGAGGTGACGCCACAGGTCGTCCTTATCCTCCTCGGATGAGGAGAGGCTCTGGCGAAACTCCATCAGCACTATGAAGACCTTATGTGGCAGCAGCTGATCTTGTCTGAGCAAAAGCCAGCTCTGCCGCCTACCCGGCAATTACTTGGCTCTCGCCTCCCAGGCCGAAGTCGACCCCGGCGGAACCGAAGCCTTTGGTTCCTGTGCCCATGGGGCCGTCCCATCCCCCGGTTCCGCCTATCCTGGTCTCCCCACCCATTCGGGTGGAACCGCCACCTAAGCAGCCTGCAGGAGGGGCTCCCTTGAAGGAGGATAGTCTGGACACCGGGCTTCCCTGTCTGTCTGTTACTGTCACCCCTGACTGCCCTCGGCGGATCGAGGGTGATTTTGGCGGTAGACCGCTGTATCCCAACTCCTCAGACTCTGATGTCACCGGGCTGCACTCTCATCCTGGGGATGAGTCGTCCATTGACACAGGGATGGAGGAAGGCCCTTCCTCCTTCCAAGGGATTCTCCATCTCATTTCCGACTCTACTGGAATGCCCCTGGAACCCATCCAGAAAAAGGCGGAGTACCCTCTCACAGATATTCTAAAGAGAGAGGATACCCTGACGGAGGCCTTTCCAGTGGCTGAAGCCATTGTTGGCCCGGCCCTTGAACTCTGGCAGCGCCCTGCCTCTTGCCCAGCACCGTCTGTCTGCATAGACTGCAAGTATGCGATGCCCATGGGGTCATTTGCATGGTTCACAGAGCACCCTTCGGCTGAGAGCCTGGTGACTGCCTCTGTGTTCAAGCGTAGTGGCAGTTCGGCCGACACTGACTGACCTCCAGACAGAGTCCAAAAATATGGACCACACTGCCCGAAAGGGCTATGCGGCCTCTTCTTTGGGCCTTCATCAGGCCAGCTCAGCTGTCATCATGGCACTCTTCTCTCATGCCCTCCTCAGGTCATTAGATGAAGTCCTCCCCCATCTCCCTGCAGACATGCAGACCACGGTCAAGCAGGTCCATGACCAGGGCTGTGCTGTTGCAAAACAGCTGCTCCAGATGACCTTGGACATCAGGGATTATTGTGCCGACTTGATGGCCGCTGCAGTGGCCTCTCGCCGCAGGGCTTGGCTGAGGCTTTCCTCCTTCCTGGCAGATACTCGGCATAAGCTTGCTGACGTGCCCTTCCTGGGTACCAACATGTTCGGTCCAGGAGTGGCCAGTCACCTACAGTGTATAGAGCAGTCCAGTGCCACCTTGGATGCCACTTCTGCCAAGGGTTCTTCGGGCAAGAACCAGCAGAAGAAGCCTTTTCGGCACTCTTCCCCTGCGGTCCAGCAGCCCTCCTATCAGGGAGGTCAGCAGCATCAATAGCAGGCTTCAGCTTGGCGCCCTCAGCCCAAGCTTGGACCCCAACAGGCCCGCAAAGGAGGCCAAGGCTCAGGTCCTGGAGCCTCCCCCTCCTCCTACACCTGCCCAGTGATGGGATGGGGGTTGCCACCCCTATCTCCATCATGCCAGCTCTGGGAACTCCCATGGGGAGTCGGCTCCGCCACTTCCTTTCCACCTGGTCTGCTATCACTTCAGGCAGGTGGGTTCTCGACGTGGTCGGTCAGGGACTGCCTGTAGAGTTCAAGCAGAGCCCGTGCCCTACGGGAGTAACGGATTTCTGCATGCACCCAGTCGGTTCTTCAAGATGACGTAGCTCAGCTCCTCCGCAAGGAGGCAATAGCGCTTGTGCCAGATCCTCCAGCAGACCCAGGCTTTGTCTCCAGGTACTTCCTGGTGCCCAAGCGGACGGGGGGGGGGGGGATTGGCGCCCCATTCTAGATCTCCACGACCTGAATCAGTTACTCAGGTCTCGCACCTTCCGGATGGTCACTCTGTCCCAGATCATACCATCCATCCCTGGAGTGAAACATGTGGTTCTGTTCACTGGATCTGCAGGACATGTTCTTTCATGTCCCAATCCATACGTCCCATCAGCGGTTCCTCCGCTTCAGGGTTGAGGGGACACTGTACGATTTCCGAGCCATGCTGTGTGGCCTGTCATCGGCCCCACGGGTCTTC
Organism: Neoceratodus forsteri; assembly: GCA_016271365.2. Classification (NCBI taxonomy): domain Eukaryota; kingdom Metazoa; phylum Chordata; order Ceratodontiformes; family Ceratodontidae; genus Neoceratodus; species Neoceratodus forsteri. Next base: position 659,902,895 of record CM028138.1, read on the forward strand.
ACCAAATGCATTGCAGTGGTGGTGGCCCTTCTTTGGTGTCGAGGAGTCAGAATCTACCCTTATCTCGACGATTGGCTTTTGGCAGGTCCCACTTAACAGGAGGTGGAGAGGTCCAGGGATCTGGCCCTCCAGACCTGCTTCCAACCCAGCCTCCTGATCAACGAGCCCAAGTCAGAATTCGTGCCTTCCCAGGTGATGGGCTTCATCGGGGCAGAGCTCGGCTCCCGGAGAACAGGGCAGAAGTTCTCTCCTCCTTTGCCCAATCATTTCCGGTTGGGCACTTGCGCCCTGCCCGGGATTTTCTGCGCCTTCTGGGTTTCATGGCGGCGTGCACCTCGGTGGTCTGTTGGGCCCGGTGGCACATGCGCCCCCTCCAATGGGAGCTGGCCCCCCAGTGGATTCAGCGATATGGTCATTTCGACCAGCTGATCACTCTAACCCAGAAGATGTGGGATGCTCTCCAGTGATGGACCGCCCCAGACCGGTTGCAGGAAGGGATCCCATTTGTCTGCCCCAAGCTGACGGTCGTCCTTACGACCAATGCTTCTCTCATGGTCTGGGGAGCCCACATGGGGGACAACAGGGCCCATGGGTTCTGGACCCCCGAGGAGTCCTGATGCCACGTCAACCTGTTGGAGCTCAGAGCAGTCAGACTGGCACTGTCACCTTTCGCTCCTCAGCTCCGGGGTCAAGTGGTTCAAGTCCAGATGGACAATACCATGACCATGTACTGCCTCAACAAACAGGGCAGCACGCACTCTCATCTGCTGTGCAAGGAGGCGCTCCGCATCTGGACCCTCGTAAGCTGGTTGGAGGTGGATCTCCTAGCCATCCACATAGCAGGAGCCTCGAACCAGCTGGCGGATGCTCTCAGCCGCATAGACCAGACATCCTACGAGTGGTCTCTCCATCTAGAGGTAGCTTACAGCCTGTTGTCCCATTGGGGCAAACTGTTTGTGGACCTGTTTGCCTCCAGGGAAAACACCAAGCTGAGGCTGTATCATGCCCGCCCCCCTCAGCAGGGCTCACTGCAGGGGAATGCCTTGTCGAGGCCGTGGACCCCAGGCCTCCTCTACGCCTTCCCTCCATTTCCCTCGATCCACAAGGTGTTACTCAAGGTGAGGAGGGACAAGGCGAAGGTGATTCTGGTAGCCCCAGACTGGCCGCGCCAGTTCTGGTACCCAGATCTCCTCTGCCTCAGCTGTAGGCCCCGGAGCAGCTTTGCACACGCCCGGACCTGATATCTCTGAACCAGGGGAAGGTCTTCCATCCGGACCTTCAATCCCTGCACCTCACAGCCTGGTACCTGAGTGGCTAGAGTTCCAGGCTTTGGTCTTTCCCACGATGTCTACACCATGGTGGAAGCATCTCGTAAGACATCGACCAGGAAATGTTATGCCTTCAAATGGAAAAGATTTTCCATTTGGTGTTAGGGTAATGGTCTGGACCCCTTATCCTGTTCTGTGGCTAACATTCTTGACTACCTTTGGTCTCTCTTCAAAGGGTCTTGGTCATCGACCCTTAAGGTGCACCTGGCAGCCATTTCTGCTTACAGGGGCGGCCGGTCAGCCACTGATAGGCGCAGGAGAGACAGTGGTCGGCGCTTTTCAGAGGCCTGGATCATATATCCCTCGGTGCGTGAACCTCCACCTCCATGGGATCTGCTGCTGGTTTTGGCAAAGCTCATGGGCAAGCCATTCAAACCCATGCACAAGTGTGAGCTGTCACACTTGTCATGGAAGACGGCCTTCCTGGTGGTTATCACGTCTGCCAGAAGGACAGGGGAGCTCCAGGCACTTTTGGTGGACTCCCCTTATCTGGTCTTTCACAGGGACAAAGTTGTCCTGCGCCCCCACCCAAAATTCCTTCCGAAGGTGGTGTCAGAGTTTCACCTTAACCAGGTGTTGACTCTGCTGGTATACTACCCTAATTGCACCTTGGACGCCGAGTACAGGCTCCATACCTTGGACCTGAGACGTGCTCTCTCCTATTATAAGGAGAGAACGGCGGAAATTCATGGAGAGGTTCACCAGCTGTTTGTCACCTACGGTGAAGCCGCTTCTGGCAGACCTGCAGCCAAACGGACCATAGCAAGATGGATTATATCACGCATAGGTCTGTGCTATGAGTTGGCGGGCAAGGAGCCTCCCAGAGGGATAAGAGCACATTCTACCCACCATACTGCTGCATCGGTGGCTGCTTCCAGGGACATCCCTATCCAGGAAATCTGCCGAGCTGCTACCTGGAAGTCAGCAAACACCTTCATTGCCCACTACTACATCGACCTTGAGTCACGCTGGGATGCTGGTTTTGGGGCCTCAGTTCTCCAATCGCTGTTCCCTAAGTAGGGGGTGTGTGCCTTGCCTCCCTCCTCCCAGAGAACTTCTAGGAGTCTGCCAAACATTGTGGATGAACAACATATCCACACTCCTAGAAGAACAGCTTATTCACCTGTAACAGTAGTTCTAGGAGTGGTATATGTTGTTCATCCACAAGGACCCACCCGACCTACCCAGCTGCAGGTGCACACAACCTTGCTTCCAGCGGGCTAAGATCTGGCGTCATGGGGCGGAGCCGAGGTATATACCACCCAGGTGGGTGGGAGGAGCCAGCTTGAAGACTTCCAGCAGATTTAAAGTGGAAGGGGACAATGCCAAACAGTGTGGATGAACAACATATACCACTCCTAGAACTACTGTTACAGGTGAGTAACCTGTTCTTCCCAGCCACCAACACCACTGCACAGCATCTCTGTGTCACATGGGGCCACAGAATACTTTCCAGCCCCCAACACCACTGCACAGCGTCTCTGTGTCACACAGGACCACAGATTATCTTGCAGCCCCTGACACAGCTGCAAAGCATCCCTGTCATACAGCTCGTAGAATACCTCCCCAACCCTTGATATCATTGCACAGCATGGGTCTGTCCCGGGGCCCAAGAGTACTTCCCAGCCCCCAACACCACTGCACAGTATCTCTTGTGTGGCACTGGGCCCCAGAGTACCTCCCAGCCCCAGACATCAGTGCACAGCATGTGTCTGTCATGGGGCCCAAGAGTACTTCCCAGCCCCCAACACCACTGCACAGCATCTCTTGTGTGGCACTGGGCCCCAGAGTACCTCCCAGCCCCAGACATCAGTGCATAGCATCTCTGTCACGGGGCCACAGAGTACCTCACAGCCCCAGACATCAGTGCACAGCATCTCTGTCACGGGGCCACAGAGTACCTCACAGCCCCAGACATCAGTGGACAGCATCTCTGTCACGGGGCCCCAGAGTAACTCCCAGCCCCTGACATTGCTGCACAGCATCTCTTGTGTGCCATAGGGCCCCAGAGTAACTCCCAGCCCCTGACACTGCTGCACAGCATCTCTTGTGTGGCATGGGGCCCCAGAGAAACTCCCAGTCCCCAACACTGCTGCACAGCTTCTCAGTCGGGGGTCCCAGAGTACCTCCCAGCCCTTGGCACCACTGCACAGCATCTCTATGTGGCATAGGCCCCAGAGTACCTCCCAGCACCCAACACCACTGGACAGCATCTCTTATGTGACATGGGTCCCAGAGTACCTCCCAGTCCCCGACACCACTGCAATGCATCTTTTTTGTGGAATGAGGCCCCAGAGTACCTCCCAGCACCCAACACCACTGGACAGCATCTCTTATGTGACATGGGTCCCAGAGTACCTCCCAGTTCCCGACACCACTGCAATGCATCTTTTTTGTAGAATGGGGCCCCAGAGTACCTCCCAGTCCCCGACACCACTGCACATCATCTCTGTGTGGGATGGGTCCCAGAGTACCTCCCAGTCCCCGAAAACACTGCAATGCATCTTTTTTGTGGAATGGGGCCCCAGAGTACCTCCCAGCTCCCGAAACCACTGCACAGCATCTCTGCCTGTCACGGGGCCCCAGAGTACCTCCCAGCCCCCAACACCACTGCGCATCTGTATGTTACAGGGCCCCAGAGTAACTCCCAGCACCTGACACCGCTGTAACGCATCTCTTATGTAGCATGGAGCCCCAGAGTATATCCCTGCCCCCGACACCACTGCACCCCATCTCTGTCATGGGACCACAGAGTATCTCCCAGCCCCTGACACCACTGCACAGTATCTGTCTGTCACGGGGCCCCAGAGTACCTCCCAGCCCCCGACACCACTGCACATCATCTCTGTGTGGGATGGGTCCCAGAGTACCTCCCAGCCCCCGACGCCACTGCACAGCATCTCTGTGTGGGATGGGCCCTACAGTACCATCCACCTCCGGCACCACTGCACAGCATCTCTGTATTGCATGGGGCCCCTAGAGTACCTCCCTGCCCCCAACACCACTGTACAGCATCTCTGTGTTGGACAGCCCCTAGAGTACCTCTCAGCCCCTCTCCCAACACCATTGCATAGCATCTCTGTTGCACGGGCCATAGAGTACCTTCCACCCCTGGCACCACTGCACAGCATCTCTGTGTGGGATGGCCCTCAGTGTACCTCCCAGCCCCCGACACCACTGCACAACATCTCTGTGTGGAACGGGCCTCTGTGTACCTCCCAGCCCTGGACGCTGCTGCACAGCATCTCTGTGTGGGATGGGCCTCAGTGTACCTTCCAGCCCCTGGCACTACTGCACAGCATCTCTGTGTGGCACAGACCCCAGAGTATTTCCCAGCCCCTGACAGCACTGCACAACATCTCTGTGTGGAACGGGCCTCGGTGTACTTCCCAGCCCCTGACACCACTGCACAGCATCTGTGTGTGGGATGGGTCTCAGTGTACCTTCCAGCCCCTGGCACTACTGCACAGCATCTCTGTGTGGCACAGGCCCCAGAGTATTTCCCTGCCCCCTACACCCCTGTACAGCATCTCTGTGTGGCACAGGTCCCAGAGTACCTCCCAGCCCCCGACACCACTGCACAGCATCTGTGTATGGCACAGGCCCCAGAGTATTTTCCAGCCCCCGACACCACTGCACAGCATCTCTGTGTGGCACAGGCCCCAGAGTATTTTCCAGCCCCCGACACCACTGCACAGCATCTCTGTGTGGCACAGGCCCCAGAGTATTTCCCAGCCCCCGACACCACTGCACTGCACCTCTGTGTGGCACAGGCCCCAGAGTATTTCCCAGCCCCTGACACCACTGCACTGCACCTCTGTGTGGCACAGGCCCCAGAGTATTTCCCAGCCCCCGACACCACTGCACAGCATCTCTGTGTGGCACAGGCCCCAGAGTATTTCCCAGCCCCTGACACCACTGCACAACATCTCTGTGTGGAACGGGCCTCGGTGTACCTCCCAGCCCCCGACACCACTGCACAGCATCTCTGTGTGGGATGGGTCTCAGTGTACCTTCCAGCCCCTGGCACTACTGCACAGCATCTCTGTGTGGCACAGGCCCCAGAGTATTTCCCTGCCCCCTACACCACTGTACAGCATTTCTGTGTGGCACAGGTCCCAGAGTACCTCCCATCCCCCCAACACCACTGCACAGCATCTGTGTGTGGGACGGGCCTCAGTGTACCTCCCAGCCCCCGACACCACTACACAGCATCTGTGTGTGGCACAGGCCCCAGAGTATTTTCCAGCCCCCGACACCACTGCACAGCATCTCTGTGTGGCACAGGCCCCAGAGTATTTCCCAGCCCCCGACACCACTGTACAGCATCTCTGTGTGGCACAGGCCCCAGAGTATTTCCCAGCCCCCGACACCACTGTTCAGCATCTCTGTGTGGCACAGGCTCCAGAGTATTTCCCTGCCCCCAACACCACTGTACAGCATCTCTGTGTGGCACTGGTCCCAGAATACCTCCCATCCCCCAACACCACTGCACAGCATCTCTGTGTGGAACAGGCCTCAGTGTACCTCCCAGCCCCCGACACCACTGCACAGCATCTCTGTGTGGCACAGGCCCCAGAGTATTTTCCAGCCTCCGACACCACTGCACAGCATCTCTGTGTGGCACAGGCCCCAGAGTATTTCCCAGCCCCCGACACCACTGCACAGCATCTCTGTGTGGCACAGGCCCCAGAGTATTTCACAGCCCCCGACACCACTGTACAGCATCTCAGTGTGGCACAGGCCCCAGAGTATTTCCCAGCCCCCGACACCACTGCACTGCACCTCTGTGTGGCACAGGCCCCAGAGTATTTCCCAGCCCCCGACACCACTGTACAGCATCTCAGTGTGGCACAGGCCCCAGAGTATTTCCCAGCCCCCGACACCACTGCAATGCATCTCTGTGTGGCACAGGCCCCAGAGTATTTCACAGCCCCTGACACCACTACATAACATCTCTGTGTGGCATGAGACCCCAGAGTACCTCCCAGCCCCTGACACCACTGAACAGCCTCTCGTATGGCATGGGGCCCCAGAGTAACTTCCAGCCCCGACACCACTGCGCAGCATCTCTGTGTGGCACGGGGCCCCAGAGTACTTCTCAGCCCAAGACACCACTGCACCGCATCTCTGTGTGAGACAGGGTCCCAGAGTACCTCCTATCCCCTGACACCACTGCACAGCATCTCTGTGTGGCACAGGCCCCAGAGTATTTCACAGCCCCCGACAACACTGTACAGCATCTCTGTGTGGCACAGGCCCCAGAGTATTTCCCTGCCCCCAACACCACTGTACAGCATCTCTGTGTGGCACAGGTCCCAGAGTACCTCCCATCCCCCAACACCACTGCACAGCATCTCTGTGTGGGACGGGCCTCAGTGTACCTCCCAGCCCCCGACACCACTGCATAGTTCTGTGTGGCACAGGCCCCAGAGTATTTTCCAGCCCCTGACACCACTGTACAGCATCTCTGTGTGGCACAGGCCCCAGAGTATTTCCCAGCCCCCCGACACCATTGCACAGCATCTCTGTGTGGCACAGGCCCCAGAGTATTTCCCAGTCCCTGACACCACTGTACAGCATCTGTGTGGCACAGGCCCCAGAGTATTTCCCAGCCCCCGACACCACTGCACAGCATCTCTGTGTGGCACAGGCCCCAGAGTATTTCCCAGCCCCCGACACCACTGCACTGCACCTTTGTGTGGCACAGGCCACAGAGTATTTCACAGCCCCTGACACCACTGCATAACATCTCTGTGTGGCATGAGACCCCAGAGTACTTCCCAGCCCCTGACACCACTGAACAGCCTCTCTGTATGGCATGGGGCCCCAGAGTAACTTCCAGCCCCGACACCACTGCGCAGCATCTCTGTGTGGCACGGGGCCCCAGAGTACTTCTCAGCCCAAGACACCACTGCACCGCATCTCTGTGTGAGACAGGGTCCCAGAGTACCTCCTATCCCCTGACACCACTGCACAGCATCTCTGTGTGGCACAGGCCCCAGAGTATTTCCCTGCCCCCTACACCACTGTACAGCATCTCTGTGTGGCACAGGTCCCAGAGTACCTCCCATCCCCCAACACCACTGCACAGCATCTCTGTGTGGGACGGGCCTCAGTGTACCTCCCAGCCCCCGACACCACTGCATAGTTCTGTGTGGCACAGGCCCCAGAGTATTTTCCAGCCCCTGACACCACTGTACAGCATCTCTGTGTGGCACAGGCCCCAGAGTATTTCCCAGTCCCCGACACCACCGTACAGCATCTGTGTGACACAGGCCCCAGAGTATTTCCCAGCCCCCGACACCACTGCACAGCATCTCTGTGTGGCACAGGTCCCAGAGTATTTCCCAGCCCCCGACACCACTGCACAGCATCTCTGTGTGGCACCGGCCACAGAGTATTTCACAGCCCCTGACACCACTGAACAGCCTCTCTGTATGGCATGGGGCCCCAGAGTAACTTCCAGCCCCGACACCACTGCGCAGCATCTCTGTGTGGCACGGGGCCCCAGAGTACTTCTCAGCCCAAGACACCACTGCACCGCATCTCTGTGTGGGACAGGGCCCCAGAGTACCTCCTATCCCATGACACCACTGCACAGCATCTCTGTGTGGGATGGGCCCTACAGTACCATCCACCTCCGGCACCACTGCACAGCATCTCTGTATTGCATGGGGCCCCTAGAGTACCTCCCTGCCCCCAACACCACTGTACAGCATCTCTGTGTTGGACAGCCCCTAGAGTACCTCTCAGCCCCTCTCCCAACACCATTGCATAGCATCTCTGTTGCACGGGCCGTAGAGTACCTTCCACCCCTGGCACCACTGCACAGCATCTCTGTGTGGGATGGCCTCAGTGTACCTCCCAGCCCCCGACACCACTGCACAGCATCTCTGTGTGGGATGGGCCTCAGTGTACCTCCCAGCCCCCGACACAACTGCACAACATCTCTGTGTGGAACGGGCCTCTGTGTACCTCCCAGCCCTGGACGCTGCTGCATAGCATCTCTGTGTGGGATGGGCCTCAGTGTACCTTCCAGCCCCTGGCACTGCTGCACAGCACCTCTGTGTGGCACAGGCCCCAGAGTATTTCCCAGCCCCCGACACCACTGCACAGCATCTCTGTGTGGGATGGGTCTCAGTGTACCTTCCAGCCCCTGGCATTACTGTATAGCATCTCTGTGTGGCACAGGCCCCAGAGTATTTCCCTGCCCCCAACACCACTGTACAGCATCTCTGTGTGGCACAGGTCCCAGAGTACCTCCCATCCCCCAACACCACTGCACAGCATCTCTGTGTGGGACGGGCCTCAGTGTACCTCCCAGCCCCCGACACCACTGCACAGCATCTCTGTGTGGCACTAAGGCCCCAGAGTATTTCCCAGCCCCCGACACCACTGCACAGCATCTCTGTGTGGCACAGGCCCCAGAGTATTTCACAGCCCCCGACACCACTGCACTGCACCTGTGTGTGGCACAGGCCCCAGAGTATTTCACAGCCCCTGACACCACTGCATAACATCTCTGTGTGGCATGAGACCCCAGAGTACCTCCCAGCCCCTGACGCCACTGCACAGCCTCTCTGTATGGCATGGGGCCCCAGAGTAACTTCCAGCCCTGACACCACTGCGCAGCATCTCTGTGTGGCATGGGGCCCCAGAGTACTTCTCAGCCCAAGATACCACTGCACCGCATCTCTGTGTGGGACAGGGCCCCAGAGTACCTCCTATCCCCTGACACCACTGCACAGCATCTCTGTGTGGCACGGGCCCCAGAGTATTTCGCAGCCCCTGAGACAGCTGCACAAATTAGTGTATATTAATGTTTTGAAATAAACCATTCAAAGTGACCGTGTTTCATGTTTTAAATAATCCGCTTTATGTAGATGGCTCTTATCAGGGTTCGCAGCGAGACCAAAATCCCACCCTTTGGGTGGCTGAGGCAGAGTGCATGACAGTAATGAGGTGCCCAGCTCTTGAGGAAGGAGGAAGGGACAGCATGGGGTGCTGACTAAGCACGGAGTATCAGGTGTCTGATGTGAAGCAGAACAGGTTGCTGGGCAATCATTGAGTCAAATTAGGGTCGGCTGAGAAGGGGCACGGGGTGCTGGGTAATCACAGAGCAACATTGGTGTCAGCTGTTAAGGGGCACAAGCTGCAGGCCAGTGACAGGATGACTTTGGTTTTGGCTGTGACAGGTCACAAGGTGCTGGCCAGCCGTGGAGTCACACAGGTGTCAGCTGTGATGGAGCACAAGCTGCTGGCTAGTCACAGAGAGACACTGGTGTTGTCTGTGATGGTGTATGAGGTACTGGCCCATCACGGAGTGACACTGGTGTTGGCTGTGAAGGGGCTGTGGGGTACATGGGTTAAAATCTCAGGCACACTGCATGGGCCTCCTCATATGCTGCTGAATTGAAACCTAGTAACTGATTAATTTTTGTGACTGGGGTGGGATACGAACTCTGGTTGTGTGGGTGGGAGGGGTGGAGGTCTGCAGTTGTAACAAAACAAGAAAAAGTGTCGTTAACCCTTGCTCTTTTTGTGCTTTCTCTCAGGTCCAGCTTGACGGATGACCAGACGCAGCAGTTACGAAAGGGTGGGACTCATCTCAGTGTGTTACACCCTCCACTATTTGGGTGGGGGATCGGAGCTGAAGAGTCTCTCCTTCCTTTGTACAGGACAAAGAAAAGTCCCACTTTTATTGTGTCCTCTTGATTTAATTTTATTATTCATAATACAGTCCCCACTTCCCCCCTCCTTCCCATACATTGGCTCTGGGAAGCCCTTTCTGTCTGTACCACATCTGCAGAGGTTGCAACTTGTAACCAGGTTATGGTTTTGTTTTATAAAATGAAGTATTAAAAAAAAAAAGGCCCAGAGACTTGACATAAGGTAGATTTTTCTATTTTGTTTCCATTTTTTTGTTCTTCCAGAACCCCTCCTCCCCTCCCTACCTTATCTTCCCCTCCCCTTCTTCCTCCTCTCTTTCTTCAGCCTCTCATCTCAGTATTGTACATAATAGTAATGTGAACAGTAGCTTTGCTGAAAGACATAGAGAAGGGAAAAATAGAATGGGGGGGCAAAAATTGTAAGGTTTTGGAGTCCTCATCGGGGGGCCAAGGACAGTGGGGTATAGTGAATGCTGGGTATCTTGTCGTCTTCTTCTTTTTTTTTTTTTAAACTTGCTCTTTATACTTCCTCCCCCCATGCTCCCTAAACCCCGTGCCATCAGGAGTCACCTGTGGTGTCTGCCCCATGCTCCCTGCTTTACCTGGAGCCTGTGGGCAATCCCCCATGGAGCCGTGGCTATACCCCCCAGGCAGGTATAAGGTGGGGCCCGTACACCCCAAGATCCTTCTTGTTTTGTCGGGCACCCATCAGGACAGGTAGCCGGGAGTTGTGGGTCTGCACCAGGTGCTCTGTCTCCCGGCACTCAGGGAGCTGAATTTTCCACTTTTCTTGGGCGTGACATGCGCCCAGACACCCATCACGCCCCAACCCCTCAGACTGACTATGCTGCATGCTGTGCCCCTTTCTTCTACCAGAGGCCAGTAGTGCACTGAGCCTCAACCCCTCCCCCTTCCTTCCCAGAGAAGGCAAGCGGTCCTCAGATGCGTGAGCCTCCTCCCCCCCGGCTGGCCCTCTGTCTCCTTGGGCACGTTCCGAAACCTGGGTCGACAGCATTGCGAGTGACAGTGCTACCGCTGCGCTGGCAGTTGTCTTGTTTTCTGTTGCAGGAGAATGTGGGTGTGCAAGGTCTCTCAGAGTCTGAAAATGTGTGAAAAGCACTTTGAAACAAGGCACTGTGCTTACCTGTAGGTTTCCTGAGGCTTATCTAAGTCTGCTAAAGATTGTTTCTGGGCAGCGCCATTTGAGACCGCAAGTGATGTCCTCATTAGGCAAGCTGTATACCTATCAACACAGGTTCACTAACTGACATGGTTTGCATCTATGAAATAGCTGCTCTTGGTTTAATAGATGACTGATTTAGACATGGATATGTCTGCATTATTATCACCTTCTGGTAAGCTCAGTACCTTGATTGAAAGAGCTTTCATGTGCTTTACAAGACCCAGCACACCTGCAGTCCCCTTTACAAGACCCAGCACAGCTACATTCCCCTTTACAGTCAGAATGTACACTGAAAACTGTAACCAGCTCTGTCAGAAACTCCTCCCTTTACATTTGGGTACAGTTCCTAGACCCTTTCATGGAGCAGACCAGAAAGAGACTGCTTTTGAGATTGGGGAGAGATGGAGGGAGGGATTGTTTTTGAGGAAGTCCCTCTAAGACGGGGCAGGGGCAAAGAGTATTCAGACGGTTTATCAGAATTCTGTGACTGAAAATGCAACATCTGAAATGGCCTGTTCTTGTTTCACTGGAACAGTTACTGCTGTTTCTGGGTGAGCAGCGTCTGAAATGACCGTTATTGTTTTACTGAAACAATTACCGTATTTGACCGAATAGAAGCCACCCTCGAATAGAAGCCGCAGGCCATAATGAATACTTTTAATGAAAGCCACCCTCAAATAATAATGAATACTTTTAATAAAAGCTGCCCTCAGATAGAAGCCACAGCTTCTAATCAGGGTTGAAGCCATGTCAGATAAAGCTGTGTGGGTGGGACTCTGATTTTTATCTCTGTAAATATGATTGTTATGATATTTTTTCTTAAAATGTTTGTTTTAGTTCATGCTTGTTGTGCTTATTTTGCAATGAAGTAGACTAGTAACAATATATTTGATCATATTCATATGTCACATTTTCTTTTCACACTTAAAATAGGATTTTGCAATACAAGCCGCCTTCGAATACAAGCTGCAGGTCAAAATAAAAAATTTGAATACAAGCCGCGGCTTCTATTTGATGAAATACGGTACTGCTGTTTCTTGGTAAGCAGCATGTGAAATGGCCTGTTCTTGTTTCTCTGTTACTGCCATTTCTGGGTGAGCAGCATCTGAAATAATCCGTTCTTGTCTCACAGAAACAAATACTGCTGTTTCTGGGTAAGCAACATCCAAAATGGTCCATTCTTGTTTTACTGAAACAGTTGCTGCCGTTTCTGGGTAAGCAGGCAATTAGACACAACACTGAAGTGCTAAATGAGATATAGCACAGGACCGGCTAGTGTGGGACAAAACAGCGATCCTGTCCAGTATCTGACGGGGCGGGACAAAACAGCGATCCTATCCGATACCTGATGGGGGAGGGTCAAAACAGCAGTTCTGTCTAGTATCTGACCGGGGGGGGGGGACAAAATGGCAGTCCTGTCTGATATCTTCTTCGGGATGGAGCAAAACAGCAATACTATCTGCTGTCTGACAGAGATGGGACAAAACCGCGATCCAGCCCAATATTTGATGAGGACTGGGCAAAACAACAATCCTGTTTGATACCTAATGGAGACGGGACAAAACAGTGATCCTGTCTGATATCTAATGGGGGCAGGGAAGACAATGATCCTGTCTAATCTGGGACCTGACGTCTGTTACACTCACTGTATTGCAGTCAAACCCTAATAAGGTCACATCGCCAGATAGGGATGGGACCTGTGTGTAGAGAATGGATTCTATAACTGTCTGTTGCTTTGACTGCTTGTTGTGTTCACAAAGGTACATCTTGAGCCGTTTGTTTAGTATTAGATATTCCAGTTCTGCTAGACCAGCTCCACTTACTAACACAAGCAACTGTTGTATATCTGAAATTATACAATAGGTAACACAAAAGCTGGCTCCTGATTGGTTACTGAACAGGATTTACGACATGTAAATCCTGCTAGTACCCAACGGGAAGAAGTTCCAGCTGCACCCCCTTGCCCTATACCTTATCAGAATCCCTCCGACATGCAACATCAAAGCCCTCTGCCACCATCTTGCATAGCGCCACTACTGACCGCAGTAAATTTAAAATACAAAATAAAATGGAATGTTCCTTCAAACTAATAGATCAGACTGAGCTTGACGAAATTTTTTTCTAACATTCCGAAAACCTTTCTAGCAAAAACAATGTCTCACAACTCTCCTTGGCACTTACCTCACACCACAGTTCGAGCGTTCAACCAGCCAGCCTCTGCGAGTGCTTCAGAACCGGCACCAATAGCAACTACAGTTCTATGACAAACTGTTTTTTTCCTTCACAGCAATAAATCACTGTATCAATCACTTTCTGCTAACAATTAATAAAACCTCTAATACCAACATTTTAACAGAAAAAAAAAAATCCTAATTGTATAATAGCAATATCCCACTCAAGGATGTGGGTGATGCCAGGGTTTACCCATGGCTGGTGTGTGGCTGGTCCCTCGGCAACAGCACAGCAGCTGTGGGTAAATCCTGGCATCACCCACATCCTCTCATGGTATACTGCTTAAATAATCTTCTACGGTCTGTACTGCATGGGAGGGTTCTGTCACCTGAGCCAGTGTAGTGGCAGAGTACCTGAGTTTGTACATGCACAACAAAAACATTCGATACAGCGGTGTACCCACACACCTGGTCCTATACAGCGGTGTACCCACACACCTGGTCCGATACAGCGGTGTACCCACACATCTGGTCCGATACAGCGGTGTACCCACATAAAACACATGACTGTATTGGGCCAGGTGTTCCTGAATACACCGTTGCATCGGGCTAGGTGTGTGGGTGCTCAAGGGGTTAGGGTTTGCTGTGTGATTATTACTAACTGCTGTATGGGTAGACCTGAAATGCATGATGCAAGTGGCACTGGTGAACACTGCCAAGAGACCACACAACCGTCCCCTCAAACACAGGTTGCTGATAGACCCCTACCCAAATACACACCTCAGAGACTCCTCTACACCTCCAGGCATGCACCGCTGATTCCTCTGCAGTACACAAACATGCACAACTAAGCTTAACATGGGAACTAGAATAGATTGAGGAAGTGTCTGCATGTCACTGCAGCCCTGGGAGATGCTGATTCAAGAGAGGCACGGGGCGTTATTGACATCTGATATCTCAATGGCTGGTGAACATGACACGAATATTTGAAATGGGTGGGGTAAAAGCTTGTCTGGCTTAACATCACCCCCTGATGGTCTGTTACAACAAGCAGGGCTTGGAGTTTGTCTCCAAGGATGGCTACGCAATCATATCGTCTTTGCAGCCAAAGTGCGGTGCTGAGTGACCCAGCTAGTAAATGGAGGGATGGGAGACAGAAGAAGTTTCCCAGTTATATGTTGATGACCAAGTCATGTTTTTTTTTGGGGGGGTGGGATCCGTTGGCATTGGTGTCGTCTCTGTATACTGTATGTATGTATATAGATATAAATAGACTGTATGTACGTATGTTTGTATGAAGCTGGGCTGGAAGTTATGGGCACACGTTAATAAAAACCAGAAACCTTACTTGCATTATCTCGCAGTGTCTGCAGACTGGTTCTTTGTTTCTAACTGGGATTTGTTTTGTTCGTGACTGGAGAATTCAGTAGTTTTACGACCATTTGGGCTCTGCCTCTTGGCTGGACCATGTGACGCACCAGAACATGCATCAGGCTACTGCGATGCTCATAATGTAAAAGCGGCTATTGGTAGCTGGAACATCTGTCCTTTCTCTCCCCCCCTCCAGACACCCAAAGAGTCTGGTGATGCTGTCTCCTCCAGACCCTGCTGCTATGTTGTCAAATGTCGTGCCCCAGTGATTGCTTTCCTGACCTGTGATCTAGAGACAGTCCTAGTAGCCCATGGGACCCCTCTGTGAATTCTCGAACAGGGGTTCCAGAATGCAAATGGAGACAACCTCCTGTCTGTAGATGCTGCTTCCTGTCTCCCCGTTCATGTGTTTCTTGCTCCGACTTACTACTTGTACTGTCCCTGGATTAAAATGGAATTTCACTGGGACAGAAACTACAATTTTAATATCCTTCCTGGCTCTCCCACTTAAGAGCTGCAACTGGCATCCCCCAACCTCAACCACTGCACAGTTCCATTGTGTGTCTGGGTCCGAGAGTACCAGCAGTCTCCCAGCCATGACAATGGCACAGTTCCACTGTGTGGCACGTGGCAATGAGAGTATTCGCAATCTCCCAGAGATGACAACCACAGCACTGTGTGGCACAGAGTCTGGAAGTGGCAATCTCCCAGCCACAACAACCATAGCACGGGGCACCTATAGTACTAACAATCTCCCAGCCATGACAACAGCGGCACAGTTCCATTGTGTGGCACATGGTACTGAGAATGCCAGTGATCTCCCAGCCACAACAACCACAGCATAGTTCTACTGTGTGTGTCAGAGTCCGAGAGTGCCAGTGATCTCACTGCCCAGACAACTGCGGCACAGTTCCACTTTGTGGCACATGGGACCTAGCGCACTGGTGATTTCCCAGCTAGTCAACCACAGCACAGTTCCACTGTATGGCACATGGGACTGAGTGTACTGGTGATTTCCCAGCCACAACAACTACGACACAATTCCATTGTATGGCACATGACACAGAGTACTGGCAATCTCCCAGCCCAGACAACCATGGCACGGTTCCACTGTGTGATGCAGGGTCCGGGAGTATTGCCTTCCTAGCCACAACCACCATGGCACAATTGGATTGTGGGTTACTTGTCCTGAGAATGCCAGCAGTCTCACAGTTTTGACAACCAAGTTGCAGCTAAATTGTTTGCTGGGGGGGTCGGAGAGTAAACAGTCCACAACAGTCATGGCACAGCTGCACTGCATGCTGCAAGTCCCAGAGAGTACCAGCGATCTCCCAGTCCTGACAACCATGGCATATAACTCCAATGTCTGCTGTAAGGCCTAAGACAACCAGCAATCTGCCAGCCATGGCAACCATGACGCATTTTTTGTGTGGCACTGGGCCCAAGAGTTCCGATGATCTCTCAGCCTTGACAACAGCGCAGTTCCATTATATGGTGTGAAGCGCAAGAGAACTGGTAACCTTCTAGCTCTGACAACCACAGCACAGGTCCCATTATATGATGCAGGGATGTGAGTACAGTCCATCTTCCAGCCGTAGCAACCACAGCACAGATCCATTGCGTCATGTTGCCCAAGGTACCAGCAATCTCCCAGCCACAGCACAGCGCCATTGTGTGCTACATGGCCTAAGATTACCAGTGATCTCTGAGCCACAACACAGGTCCATTGTATGGCATGGGGCCCAGCAGCACCAGCAATCTCCCAGCCATGATAAACATGACACAGCTCCATTGGATCTCCAGACAGTGGAGATGCCATGCTTCCTACCACCATTGTCCAAAACATCATGCTCATTCCCATCGGCAGCCCCCCTGAGCATGAATCCCCAGACAGCAGAGATCCCATTCCACCCCCGAATGCTGGGTGTTCACCTGGCATCACAATGCACCATATGTGGGCCATTGGTGCAACCCGAACAGTGTGCTGTTTTGGAAACGGAAGAGATCAGTGACCATTAACTCCTGGCAGGCTGGAAGGCCAACAGATGGTCGAATCTTCCAGACACTCTTCCCCCCGTGTGAGCCAGCTATGCATCTTGCTGCTTTTCGGGTAGGGGTATCTTGTCCTGCTTTCATGTGACAGAACCAGGTTCCCTTCCCGAGTCAACTCCCTTACTCAAACTGGGGGTATCATGTCACACTCCCATATAGAAAAAACAGGTTCTCTTTGAGATTCTGTGTCTCAGACTTGGGGAATCACGTCTTTCATGTGGGAGAGCTGGAATCCCATCCTGAGCCTGATCCATACCCCAGGCTGGAGTTATCACATCGTGCAGCCATGTGACAGAACTGGGTTCCCATCCTGAGACCAATTCCATGCCTCGGGCTGGTAGGGGCTGGGGCTGGGGCTATCCTTTCGCACTTCTATGTGGGAGAGCTGGAATCCCATCTTGAGCCTGATTCTGTGCCTCAGGCTGGGGTATCACACAGTGCTTCCATGTGGAAGAGCCGGGTTCCCATCCTGAGACCTGTTTTGTGCCTCTTGCTGGGGTATCACACCATGTTTCTACGTGGAAGAGTTGGGTTCTCATCCTGAGACCTGTTCTGTACCTCATGCTGGGGTATCACACCGTGGTTCCATGTGGAAGAGCCAGGTTCCCACCCCAAGACCTGTTCTCTGCCATCAGGCTGGGGTATCACACCCTGCTTCCATGTGGAAGAGCCGGAGTCCCATCCCAAGTCTTGTTCCGTGCTTCAGGCTGGGGGGTATCGCACCATGCTTCCATGTGGAAGAGCCAGGTTCCCATCCTGAGACCTGTTCTGTGCCTCATGCTGGGGTATCGCACCGTGCTTCCATGTGTGAAAGCCCAGTTCTCATCCCAAGTGCTAGTCAGTGTCTCAGGCTGGGGGGTATCGCATCATGCTTCCATATATATGAGAGGACCAGTTCTCTTCCCGAGTGCTAGTCAGTGTCTCAGCCGGGTTCCCATCTTGGTCCAATTCCATTCCTCAGGCTGGGGGTATCGCATCATGCTTCAATGTGGGAGGGTCGGATTCTCATCCCGAGTCCTTTTCTGTGCCGCAGGCTGGGATATCACATCATGCTTTCCATTTGGCAGAGCCAGATTCACCTCCTGAGACCAATTCCATGCCTTGGGCTCGGGTATCACATTACGCTTTCATGCAGGAGAGCTGGGCTTCCACCTTGATCAAGGCTCCATGCTTCAGGCTAGTGGGGCTGGGGTATCATGCTTCTCTTGGTGTGCGCTAGGGGTAGCCTCCATCTCCACTGCTACAGTGAATTGAATTTGTCCCACTTTTTTATGTTCCCAGTCACCACATTGGTTAAGGTTTTTGGGCATTATGAATTTTTACTGTTAAGTTAACCTGAGGTAGTGGCTAATCCAGTTCACATGTGGCTAAAGAAATTTGGCTTATTTCAGCCACAGTGGCTAAACGTTTTTAGACCTTAGCGTTCATCCAGTTTCTGTGTGGGAGACCTCAGTTTGCATTTCGAGTCTGATTCCATGCCCCAAGTGTGTGTGTGTTTGGGGGGGGTATCACACTCTCTGCTTCCATTTGACAGACCTGGGTTCCTGTCCCAAGTCCTATTCCATGCCTCAGGTTGTGGGGTATCGCATGATGCGTCTGTGTGGCAAAGTCAAGTTCCTGTCCTGAGCCTGATTCCAAGCCTCAGGCTTCTGAAGTCTGGGCCATACTGCAGATACCAGGCCTCAGGTTGGTAAAATCTGGGCCACCCTGCAGATTCCGTGCCTTAGGCTGGTGGTGGAGTCCAGGCCACGATGCAAACACAGTGCTCTCAGACTCCTGGAATGGCACCTGTCCTGCTGCTTGAATGCTTTCTGTGGGAGACGGTGGAGTGGTGCTGGTGCCTGTCCTGCAACGCCTCCTATGGTGGAGCAGGTCTGGTGCCTGTCTGCTGCTTGAATGCCTCCTGTGGTGGATGTTGGAGTGGGGCTGGTGCCTGTCCTGCTGCTTGAATGCCTCCTGTGGTGGATGTTGGAGCAGGGCTGGTGCCTGTATGCTGCTTAAATGCCTCCTGTGGTGGATAGTGGAGTGGGACTGGTGCCTGTCCTGCTGCTTGAATACCTCCTGTGGTGGATAGTGGAGTGGGCCTGGCGCCTGTCCTGCTGCTTGAATGCCTCCTGTGGTGGATAGTGGAGTGGGGCTGGTTCCTGTCTGCTGCTTGAATGCCTCCTGTGGTGGAAAGTGGAGTGGGGCTGGTGCCTGTCTGTTGCTTGAATGCCTCCTGTGGTGGATAGTGGAGTGGGGCTGGTTCCTGTCTGCTGCTTGAATGCCTGCTGTGATGGATAGTGGAGTGGGGCTGATGCCTGTTTGCTGCTTGAATGCCTCCTGTGGTGGATGGTGGAGTGGGGCTGGTGCTTGTCCTGCTGCTTGAATGCCTCCTGCGGTGGATAGTGGAGTGGGGCTGCTGCCTGTCCTGCTGCCTGAATGCCTCCTCTGGTGGATAGTGGAGTGGGCTGGTGCCTGTCCTGCTGTTTGAATGCCTCCTGTTGTGGATAGTGGAGTGGGGCTGGTGCCTGTCCTGGTGCTTGAATGTCTCCTGTGGTGGATAGTGAAGTGGGGCTGGTGCCTGTCTGCTGCTTGAATGTCTCCTGTTGTGGATAGTGGAGTGAGGATTGTGCCTGTCCTGCTGCTTGAATGCCTCCTGGGGTGGATAGTGGAGTGGGGCTGGTGCCTGTCTGCAGCTTGAATGCCACCTGTGGTCAATAGTGGAGTGGGTCTGCTGCCTGTCTGCTGCTTGAATGCCTCCTGTGGTGGATAGTGGAGTGGGGTTGGTGCCTGTCTGCTGCTTGAATGCCTCCTGTGGTGGATAGTGGAGTGGGACTGGTGCCTGTCCTGCTGTTTGAATGCATCCTGTTGTGGATACTAGAGTGGGGCTGGTGCCTGTCTGCTGCTTGAATGCCTGCTGTGGTGAATAGTGGAGAGGGCCGGTGCCTGTCCTGCTGCTTGAATGCCTCCTGTGGTGGATAATGGAGTGGGGCTGGTGCCTGTCTGCTGCTTGAATACCTCCTGTGGTGGATAGTGGAGTGGGACTGGTGCCTGTCTACTGCTTGAATGCCTCCTGTGGTGGATAGTGGAGCGGGGCTGGTGCCTGTCCTGCTACTTGAATGTCTCCTGTGGTGGATGGTGGGGCAGGGCTGGCGTCTGTCCTGCTGCTTGAATGCCTCCTGTGGTGGATAGTGGAGTGGGGATGGTGCCTGTCGTCTCTGCTTGAATACCTCTGTAGCAGATGGCATAGCAGGGCTGGCACCTCCCCTGCTTTTGAATGCCTCCTGTGGTGGATGGTGTAACAGGAGTGACATCTGTCCTGCTACTTGAATGCCTCCTGTGGTGGATAGTGGAGTTTGGCTAGTGCCTGTCCTGCTGCTTGAATACCTCCTGTGGTGGATAGTGGAGTGGGGCTGGTGCCTGTCTGCTGCTTGAATTCCTCCTGTGGTGGACAGTTAAGTGGGGCTTGTGCCTCTCCTGCTGCTTGAAGTTCTCCTGTGGTGGACAATAGAGTGGGGCTGGTGCCTGTCCTGCATCTTGAATGCCTCCTGTGGTGGATGGCGTAGTGGGGTTGGCACTGTCCTGCTTGAATGCCTTCTGTGGCAGATGGGTTACTGGGGTTGGCACCTGTCCTGCTTGAATGCCTCCTGTGGTGGATGGTGGGGCAGGGCTGGCGTCTGTCCTGCTGCTTTAATGTCTCCTGTGGTGGATAGTGGAGGGGCTGATGCATGTCCTGCTGTTTGAATGCCTCCTATGGTGGATGCTGGAACAGGCCTGGTTCCTGTCCTGTTGCTTGAATGCCTCCTGTGGTGGATAATAAAGTAGGGCTGTTGCCAGTCTGCTGTTTGAGTGCCTACTATGGTGGATGTTGGAGCAGGGCTGGTGCCTGTGCTGCTGCCTAAATGCCTCCTGTGGTGGATAGGGGAGTGGTTCCGGTGCCTGTCCTGCTGCTTGAATGCCTTCTGTGGTGGATAGTGGAGTGGGGCTGCTGCTTGAATGTCTCCTGTGGTGGATAGTGGAGTAGGGCTGGTGCCTGTCCTGCTGCTTGAATTCCTCCTGTGGTGGATAGTGGCCTGGGGCTGGTGCCTGTCCTGCTGCTTGAATGCCTGCAGTGGTGGAAAGTGGAGTACGGCTGGTGCTTGTCCTGCTGCTTGAATGGCTCCTGCGGTGGATAGTGGAGTGGGGCTGGTGCCTATCCTGCTTGAATGCCTCCTGCAGTGGATAGTGGAGTGGGACTGGTGCCTGTCCTGCTGCTTGAATGCCTCCTGTGGTGGATAGTGGAGTGGGGCTGGTGCCTGTCCTGCTGCTTGAATTCCTCCTGTGGTGGATAGTGGCCTGGGGCTGGTGCCTGTCCTGCTGCTTGAATGCCTGCTGTGGTGGAAAGTGGAGTACGGCTGGTGCCTGTCTGCTGCTTGAACGCCTCCTGTGGTGGATAGTGGGGTGGGGCTGGTTCCTGTTTGCTGCTTGAATGCCTCCTGTGGTGGATGTTGGAGTGGGGCTGGTGCTTGTCCTGCTGCTTGAATGCCTCCTGTGATGGATAGTGGAGTGTGGCTGGTGCCTGTCTGCTGCTTGAATTTCTCCTGTTGTGGATATTGGAGTGGGGCTGGTGCCTGTCCTGCTGCTTGAATGCCTCCTGTGGTGGATAGTGGAGTGGGACTGGTGCCTGTCCTGCTGTTTGAATGCCTCCTGTTGTGGATAGTAGAGTGGGGCTGGTGCCTGTCCTGGTGCTTGAATGTCTCCTGTGGTGGATAGTGGAGCAGGGCTGGTGCCTGTCTGCTGCTTGAATGCCTCCTGTTGTGGATAGTGGAGTGAGGATTGTGCCTGTCCTGCTGCTTGAATGCCTCCTGGGGTGGATAGTGGTGGGGATGGTGCCTGTCCTGCTGCTTGATCGCCTCCTGCGGTGGATAGTGGACTGAGGCTGGTGCCTGTCCTGCTGCTTGAATGCCTCCTGTGGTTGATAGTGGAGTGGGGCTGGTGCCTGTCTACTGCTTGAATGCCTCTTGTGGTGGATAGTGGAGTGGGACTGGTGTCTGTCCTGCTGTTTGAATGTCTCCTGTGGCTGAGAGTGGAGCGGGGCTGGTGTCTTTCCTGCTGCTTGAATGTCTCTTGTGGTGGATAGTGGAGTGGGGCTGGTGCTGTCCTGCTGCTTGAATGCCTCCTGTGGTGGATAGTGGAGTGGGATTGGTGCCTGTCCTGCTGCTTGAATGTCTCCTGTGGCTGAGAGTGGAGCGGGGCTGGTGCCTTACCTGCTGCTTAAATGTCTTCTGTAATGGATAGTGGAGCAGGGCTGGTGCCTGTCTGCTGCTTGAATGTCTCCTGTAGTGGATAATGAAGTGGGGCTGGTGCCTGTCTGCTGCTTGAATGCATCCTGTGGTGGATAGTGGAGTGAGGATTGTGCCTATCCTGCTGCTTGAATGCCTCCTTGGGTGGATTGTGGAGTGGGGCTGGTGCCTTTCCTGCTGCTTGATCACCTCCTGCGGTGGATAGTGGAGTGAGACTGGTACCTATCCTAGTGCTTGAATGCCCCCTGTGGTGGATAGTGGAGTTGGACTGGTGCCTGTCCTGCTGCTTGAATGCCTCCTGCAGTGGACAGTGGAGTGGGGTTGTTGCCTGTCTGCTGCTTGAATGCCTTCTGTGGTGGATAGTGGAGTGTGGCTGGTGCCTGTCTGCTGCTTGAATTTCTCCTGTTGTGGATATTGGAGTGGGGCTGGTGCCTGTCCTGCTGCTTGAATGCCTCCTGTGGTGGATAGTGGAGTGGGACTGGTGCCTGTCCTGCTGTTTGAATGCCTCCTGTTGTGGATAGTGGAGTGGGGCTGGTGCCTGTCCTGGTGCTTGAATGTCTCCTGTGGTGGATAGTGGAGCAGGGCTGGTGCCTGTCTGCTGCTTGAATGCCTCCTGTTGTGGATAGTGGAGTGAGGATTGTGCCTGTCCTGCTGCTTGAATGCCTCCTGGGGTGGATAGTGGTGGGGATGGTGCCTGTCCTGCTGCTTGATCGCCTCCTGCGGTGGATAGTGGACTGAGGCTGGTGCCTGTCCTGCTGCTTGAATGCCTCCTGTGGTTGATAGTGGAGTGGGGCTGGTGCCTGTCTGCTGCTTGAATGCCTCCTGTGGTGGATAGTGGGGTGGGGTTGGTGCCTGTCTGCTGCTTGAATGCCTCTTGTGGTGGATAGTGGATTGGGACTGGTGTCTGTCCTGCTGTTTGAATGTCTCCTGTGGCTGAGAGTGGAGCGGGGCTGGTGCCTTTCCTGCTGCTTGAATGTCTCTTGTGGTGGATAGTGGAGTGGGGCTGGTGCTGTTCTGCTGCTTGAATGCCTCATGTGGTGGATAGTGGAGTGGGATTGGTGCCTGACCTGCTGCTTGAATGTCTCCTGTGGCTGAGAGTGGAGCGGGGCTGGTGCCTTACCTGCTGCTTAAATGTCTTCTGTAATGGATAGTGGAGCAGGGCTGATGCCTGTCTGCTGCTTGAATGTCTCCTGTAGTGGATAATGAAGTGGGGCTGGTGCCTGTCTGCTGCTTGAATGCATCCTGTGGTGGATAGTGGAGTGAGGATTGTGCCTATCCTGCTGCTTGAATGCCTCCTTGGGTGGATTGTGGAGTGGGGCTGGTGCCTTTCCTGCTGCTTGATCACCTCCTGCGGTGGATAGTGGAGTGAGACTGGTACCTATCCTAGTGCTTGAATGCCCCCTGTGGTGGATAGTGGAGTTGGACTGGTGCCTGTCCTGCTGCTTGAATGCCTCCTGCAGTGGACAGTGGAGTGGGGTTGTTGCCTGTCTGCTGCTTGAATGCCTTCTGTGGTGGATAGTGGAGTGTGGCTGGTGCCTGTCCTGCTGCTTGAATGCCTCCTGTGGCTGCGAGTGGAGTGGGGCTGGTGCCTGTCCTGCTGCTTGAATGTCTCCTGTGGTGGATAGTGGAGTGGGGCTGGTGCCTGTCCTGTTGTTTGAAGGCCTCTAATGGTGGATGTTGGAACAGGGCTGGTGTCTGTCCTGCTGCTTGAATGCCTCCTGTGGTGGATAATGGAGTAGGGCTGTTGCCTGTCCTGCTGCTTGAATGTCTCCTGGTGTGGATGGTGGAATGGGACTGGTGCCTGTATACTGCTTGACTGCCTCCTGTGGTGGATAGTGGTATGAGGCTGGTGCCTGTCCTGCTGCTTGAATGCCTCCTGTGGTGGATGGTGGAGTGGGACTGGTGCGTGTCCTGCTGCTTGAATGCCTCCTGGTGTGGATGGTGGAGTGGGACTGGTGCCTTTATACTGCTTGAATGCCTCCTGTGGTGGATAGTGGTGTGAGGCTGGTGCCTGTCCTGCTGCTTGAATTCCTCCTGTCGTGAATTGTGGAGTGGGGCTGGCGCCTGTCCTGCTTGAATTCCTCCTGTGGTGTATAGTGGAGTGGGGCTGGTTCCTCTCTGCTGTTTGAATACCTCCTATGGTGGATGTTGGAGCCTGGCTGGTGCCTGTCCTGCTGCTTGAATGCCTTCTGTGGTGGATAATGGAGTGGGGCTGTTGCCAGTCTGCTGTTTGAGTGCCTACTATGGTGAATGTTGGAGCGGGGCTGGTGCCTGTGCTGCTGCTTAAATGCCTCTTGTGGTGGATAGGGGAGTGGGCCTGTTCCCTGTCCTGCTGCTTGAATGCCTCCTTGTGTGGATGGTGGAGTGGGACTGGTGCCTGTCTGCTGCTTGAATGCCTCCTGTAGTGGATAGTGGAGTGGAACTGCTGCCTGTCCTGCTGCTTGAATGCCTGCTGTGGTGGATAATGGAGTGGGGCTGGTGCCTGTCCTGCTGCTTGATTGCCTCCTGTGGTGGATAGTGGAACGGGTCTGGTGCCTTTTCTGCTGCTTGAATATCTCCTGTGGTGGATAGTGGACTGGGGCTCATGCCTGTCCTGCTGCTTGAATGCCTCCTGTGGTGGATGGTGGAGTGGGGCTGGTGCCTGTCCTGCTGCTTGAATGCTTCCTGTGGTGGATAGTGGTGTGGGGCTGGTGCTTGTCCTGCTTGAATGCCTCCTGTTGTGGATAGTGGAGTGGGGCTCTTGCCTGTCTGCTGCTTGAAAGTCTCCTGTGGTGGATGTTGGAGCAGGGCTGATGCCTGTCTTACTGCTTTAATGCCTCCTGCAGTGGATACTGGCGTGGGGTTGGTGCCTGTTTGTTGTTTGAATGCCTCCTGTAGTGGATAGTGGAATGGGGCTGGTGCTTCTCCTGCTGGTTGATCGCCTCCTTCGGTGGATAGTGAAGTGGGACTGGTGCCTGTCCTACTGCTTGATTGCCTCCTGCAGTGGATAGTGTAGTGAGGCTGGTTCCTGTCTGCTGCATGAATGCCTTCAGTGGTGTATAGTGGAGTGGGGCTGGTGCCTGTCTGCTGCTTGAATGCCTCCTGTGGTGGAGTGGGGCTGGCGCCTGTCCTGCTTGAATACCTCCTATGATGGATGGTGTAGTGAGGCTGGTGCCTCTCCTGCTGCTTGCATGTGTCTTGTAGATAGTGGAGTGGGGCTCTTGCCTGTCTGCTGCTTGAATGCATCCTGTGGTGGATGTTGGAGCGGGGCTGGTGCCTGTCTGCTGCTTGACTGCCTTCTATGGAAGATGGCATAGTGAGGTTGGCACTGTCCTGCTTGAATGCCTCTTGTGGCAGATGAATACCTTCTGTGGCAGATGGATTAGTGTGCTTCTCACCTGTTCTGCTTGAATGCCTCCTGTGGCAGTTGGTAGAGCTGAGCTGCCACCTGTCCTGCTGCTTGAATGCCTCCTGTTATGGATGGTGGAGTGGGGCTGGTGCCTGTCTGCTGCTCGAATGCCTCCTGTGATGGATGGTGGAGTGGGGCTGGTGCCTGTCTGCTGCTTGAATGCCTCCTGTGGTGGATGGTGGAGTGGGACTGGTGCCTGTCCTGCTGCTTGAATGCCTCCTGTGTGGATGGTGGCGTGGGACTGGTGCCTGTCCTGCTGCTTGAATGTCTCCTGTGGTGGATGGTGGAGTGGGGTTGGTGCCTGTTCTGCTGCTTGAATGCCTCCTGTGGCTGCGAGTGGAGCGGGGCTGGTGCCTGTCCTGCTGCTTGAATGTCTCCTGTGGTGGATAGTGGAGTGGGGCTGGTGCCTGTCCTGTTGTTTGAATGCCTCCTATGGTGGATGTTGGAACAGGGCTGGTGTCTGTCCTGCTGCTTGAATGCCTCCTGTGGTGGATAATGGAGTGGGGCTGTTGCCTGTCTGCTGCTTGAATGCCTCCTGTGGTGGATAGTGGAGTGGAACTGATGCCTGTCCTGCTGCTTGAATGCCTCCTGGTGTGGATGGTGGAATGAGACTGGTGCCTGTATACTGCTTGACTACCTCCTGTGGTGGATAGTGGTATGAGGCTGGTGCCTGTCCTGCTGCTTGAATGCCTCCTGGTGTGGATGGTGGAGTGGGGCTGGTGCTTCTCCTGCTGGTTGATGACCTCCTTCGGTGGATAGTGAAGTGGGGCTGGTGCCTGTCCTACTGCTTGATTGCCTCCGGCAGCGGATAGTGTAGTGAGGCTGGTTCCTGTCTGCTGCATGAATGCCTTCAGTGGTGTATAGTGGAGTGGGGCTGGTGCCTCTCTGCTGTTTGAATACCTCCTATGGTGGATGTTGGAGCCTGGCTGGAGCCTGTCCTGCTGCTTGAATGCCTCCTGTAGTGGATAATGGAGTGGGGCTGTTGCCAGTCTGCTGTTTGAGTGCCTACTATGGTGGATGTTGGAGCGGGGCTGGTGCCTGTGCTGCTGCTTAAATGCCTCTTGTGGTGGATAGGGGAGTGGGGCTGGTGCCTGTCTGCTGCTTGAATGCCTCCTGTGGGCGATAGTGGAGTGGGTCTGTTCCCTGTCCTGCTGCTTGAATGCCTCCTTGTGTGGATGGTGGAGTGGGACCGGTGCCTGTCTGCTGCTTGAATGCCTCCTGTGGTGGATAGTGGAGCGGAACTGCTGCCTGTCCTGCTGCTTGAATGCCTGCTGTGGTGGATAATGGAGTGGGGCTGGTGCCTGTCCTGCTGCTTGATTGCCTCCTGTGGTGGATAGTGGAGCGGGGCTGGTGCCTTTTCTGCTGCTTGAATATCTCCTGTGGTGGATAGTGGACTGGGGCTCATGCCTGTCCTGCTGCTTGAATGCCTCCTGTGGTGGATGGTGGAGTGGGGCTGGTGCCTGTATACTGCTTGAATGCCTTCTGTGGTGGATAGTGGTGTGAGGCTGGTGCGTGTCCTGCTGCTTGAATGCCTCCTGGTGTGGATGGTGGAGTGGGACTGGTGGCTGTATACTGCTTGAATGCCTCCTGTGGTGGATAGTAGTGTGAGGCTGGTGCGTGTCCTGCTGCTTGAATGCCTCCTGGTGTGGATGGTGGAGTGGGACTGGTGCCTATATACTGCTTGAATGCCTCCTGTGGTGGATAGTGATGTGAGGCTGGTGCGTGTCCTGCTGCTTGAATTCCTCCTGTCGTGAATTGTGGAGTGGGGCTGGTGCCTGTCCTGCTTGAATTCCTCCTGTGGTGTATAGTGGAGTGGGGCTGGTTCCTCTCTGCTGTTTGAATACCTCCTATGGTGGGTGAGCCTGGCTGGTGCCTGTCCTGCTGCTTGAATGCCTCCTGTGGTGGATAATGGAGTGGGGCTGTTGCCAGTCTGCTGTTTGAGTGCCTACTATGGTGGATGTTGGAGCGGGGCTGGTGCCTGTGCTGCTGCTTAAATGCCTCTTGTGGTGGATAGGGGAGTGGGGCTGGTGCCTGTCTGCTGCTTGAATGCCTCCTTGTGTGGATGGTGGAGTGGGACTGGTGCCTGTTCTGCTGCTTGAATGCCTCCTGTGGTGGATAGTGGAGCGGAACTGCTGCCTGTCCTGCTGCTTGAATGCCTGCTGTGGTGGATAATGGAGTGGGGCTGGTGCCTGTCCTGCTGCTTGATTGCCTCCTGTGGTGGATAGTGGAGCGGGGCTGGTGCCTTTTCTGCTGCTTGAATATCTTCTGTGGTGGATAGTGGACTGGGGCTCATGCCTGTCCTGCTGCTTGAATGCCTCCTGTGGTGGATGGTGGAGTGGGGCTGCTGCCTGTCCTGCTGCTTGAATGCTTCCTGTGGTGGATAGTGGTGTGGGGCTGGTGCTTGTCCTGCTTGAATGCCTCCTGTTGTGGATAATGGAGTGGGGCTCTTGCCTGCTGCTTGAAAGTCTCCTGTGGTGGATGTTGGAGCAGGGCTGGTGCCTGTGCTGCTACTTTAATGCCTCCTGCGGTGGATATTGGAGTGGGGCTGGTGCCTGTTTGTTGTTTGAATGCCTCCTGTAGTGGATAGTGGAGTGGGGCTGGTGCTTCTCCTGCTGGTTGATCGCCTCCTTCGGTGGATAGTGAAGTGGGGCTGGTGCCTGTCTGCTGCATGAATGCCTTCAGTGGTGTATAGTGGAGTGGGGCTGGTGCCTGTCTGCTGCTTGAATGCCTCCTGTGGTGGATGTTGGAGCGGGGCTGGTGCCTGTCCTGCTGATTGAATCCCTCCTGTGGTGGATAGTGGATTGGGGCTGGTGCCTGTCTGCTGCTTGAATTCCTCCTGTGGTGGACAGTGGAGTGGGGCTCGTGCCTCTCCTGCTGCTTAAATGCCTGCTGTGATGGATGTTGGAGCAGGACTGGTGCCTGTCCTGCTGCTTGAATGCCTTCTGTGGCAGATGGCGTAGTGGGGTTGGCACTGTCCTGCTTGAATGCCTCCTTTGGCAGATGAATACCTTCTGTGGCAGATGGGTTAGTGGGGTTGGCACCTGTCCTGCTTGATTGCCTCCTGTGGCAGATTGTAGAGCTGACCTGGCACCTGTGCTGCTGCTCAGATGCCTCCTGTGGTAGATGTTGGAGCGGGGCTGGTGCCTGTCTGCTGCTTGACTGCCTTCTATGGCAGATGGCATAGTGAGGTTGGCACAGTCCTGCTTGAATGCCTCCTGTGGCAGATTGTAGAGCTGAGCTGGCACCTGTGCTGCTGCTCAGATGCCTCCTGTGGTAGATGTTGGAGCGGGGCTGGTGCCTGTCTGCTTCTTGACTGCCTTCTATGGCAAATGGCATAGTGAGGTTGGCACTGTCCTGCTTGAATGCCTCTTGTGGCAGATGAATACCTTTTGTGGCAGATGGGTTAGTCTGCTTGGCTCCTGTCCTGCTTGATTGCCTCCTGTGGCAGTTGGTAGAGCTGAGCTGCCACCTGTCCTGCTGCTTGAATGCCTCCTGTTGTGGATGGTGGAGTGGGGCTGGTGCCTGTCTGCTGCTTGAATGCCTCCTGTGATGGATGGTGGAGTGGGGCTGGTACCTGTCTGCTGCTTGAATGCCTCCTGTGATGGATGGTGTAACAGGAGTGACATCTGTCCTGCTACTTGAATGCCTCCTGTGGTGGATAGTGGAGTTTGGCTAGTGCCTGTCCTGCTGCTTGAATGCCTCCTGTTTGTGGATGGTGGAGTGGGGCTGGTGCCTGTCTGCTGCTTGAATGCCTCCTGTGATGGATGGTGGAGTGGGGCTGGTACCTGTCTGCTGCTTGAATGCCTCCTGTGGTGGATGGTGGAGTGGGGCTGGTGCCTGTCTGCTGCTTGAATGCCTCCTATGGCGGATGGTGTGTCAGGGCTGGCACCTGTCCTATAGCTTGAATACCTTTGGTGGCAGATGGTTGATTGGGGCTGGTACCTGTTCTGCTGTTTGAATGCCTTCTGTGTCGGATGGTGTAGTGGGGCTGGCACCTGCCCTGCTTTTGAATACCTCATGTGGTGGATGTTGTAGTGGGGCTGGTACCTGCCCTGCTGCTTGAATGCCTCCTGTGGTGGATGATGTGTCAGGGCTGGCACCAGTCCTATAACTTGAATACCTCCGGTGGCAAATGGTTGATTGGGGCTGGCACCTGTTCTGCTTTTGAATGCCTCATGTGGTGGATGTTGTAGTGGGGCTGGTACCTGCCCTGCTGCTTGAATGGCTACTATGTTGGATAGTGGAGTGGGGCTGGTACCTATCCTGCTGCTTGAATGCCTTCTGTGTTGGATAGTGGAGCGGGGCTGGTGCCTGTCCTGCTGCTTGAATGCCTCCTGTGGTAGATAGTGGAGTGGGTCTGGTATCTGTCCTGCTGCTTGAATGCTTTCTGTGTTGGATAGTGGAGTGGGGCTGGCGCCTGTCCTACTGCTTGAATGCTTTCTGTGTTGGATAGTGGAGTGGGGCTGGTGCCTGTCCTGCTGCTTGAATGCGTTCTGTGTTGGATAGTGGAGTGGGGCTGGTGCCTGTCTTCCTGCTTGAATGCCCCCTGTGGTGGATAGTGGAGTGGGGCTGGCACCTGTCCTGTTGCTTGAATACCTTCCTGGAGGATGGAATAGCAAAGCTGGCACCTGTTCTGCTACTTGAATACCTCCAGTGGTGGATGGCGTAGCAGGGCTGGCACCTGTCCTGCTGCTTGATTGCTCCCTGTGGTAGATGGCATAGCAGGGCTGGCAGCTGCCGTGCTTTTGAATGCCTCCTGTGGTGGATGGTGAAGCAGGACTGACATCTGTCCTGCTGCTTGAATGCCTCCTGTGGGGGTGGCATAGAGTGGTTGGCACCTGTCCTGTTGCCTGAATGCTTCCTGTGGTGGATGGCATAGCACGGCTGACACCTGTCCTGCTGCTTGAATATCTCCTGTGGCAGATGGCGTAGCAGGGTGGCACCTGCCTGCTTTTGAATGCCTTCTGTGGTGGATGGTGTAGCAGGACTGATGCCTGTCCTACTGCTTGAATGCCTCCTGTGGGGGATGGCATAGAGTAGTTGATGCCTGTCCTACTGCCTGAATGCTTCCTATGGCAGATGGCGTAGCAAGGCTGGTGCCTGTCCTGCCTCTTGAATACCTCATGTGGCAGATGGCATAGCAAGCCTGGTGCCTCTCCTGCTGCTTGTCATTGTGGTGCAGGACAGGAAGCATATTAAAATCAGGAGAAATAACATTTGCAGGTAGCATTTTATTTTATCAGTAACAATAAAAGTTCTTTATTTGACAGTCTTTCTCTAAAATCTCAGTTTCTCTCTTTCTCTTGCACGCTCTCCCTCCCTCCCTCTCAAAAACATTGTTGCTCTTTCTGTAAGAAGTCTGTGCCTGGCAGTTAACTTCTGCATCCTGAGCTCATTAGGATACATGTCCTGTTTTTACACAGCATCCCAAAACTCTCAGTTCTAGGGACATGGATATGTTGTTCATCCACACTTATTGGCAGGTTCCTTGCCGCTTTAAATCTTGCCAGAAGGTCTTCAAGCTGGCGCCTCCCACCCACCGGGGTGGTAAAACTCTCAGCTCCGCCCCATGACGCCAGATCTTCCTTACCGCTTGGAAGTTCAGGTTCTCTCCTTAGCGCTCTGCGTTTTCGACTGGTTCCTGGAAATTTCGGTCTTCGAAATCAATTGGAAGTTTTTTGAAATGTCGATCTTCTTCTTCGCTGCAGCGATGGCTCATTCGTTTTCCGGCTCTCGGAGCGCCCGGCAAATTCCTCCAGGAAAGACCCGCACTCCACGTACAATACTGCCTTGACTTGGATCATGATCCTCAACTTTCGATTTTTGTTGTGCCCTTCGCCAGCTCTCTGAGGATCGCGTGGGCCTGCTCGGGGCCTCAAGCGACCGGAAATTTTCCCGCCTGGAAGATTCCTCGGAGACTCGTCGGGCGGTGTCCACATTGGCTGTCTTGGCTGAGCAGCTCGATCTTCTTTCCTCCGGGGAGGGGGCGGTCGCCCCTCCGTCTTCCTCAGTTGCAGCACTCATCCCGCTCTCCTTGAGTTCTCCTCATGCAGCTTCGTTCAAGGGGCTTTGCCAGTCCCTTTCCTCGAAGGGAGAGGGACCTTCGGGACCTGCCTCTCAGCCCAAGTCCAAGGAGTCACAGGCTAAGTCCCTCCATCGGCGCTGGAGGGAGCGGGAGAGTTCCCCCTTCCCTGACGGCCGACGTTCGACTTCGGTCGAGGATGCGGCTCTGGCCACTGGCCTCACGGTGTCCCTGTCAGGTCAGCCGGCCAGGACTCCTGTCGACGTTGTCGAGTCTCTCGACCCATCATCTGGGCTGTCTTCTGCTGGAGCCGCCATCCCTTCGCCGGTTCCCCCGGCAGAGGCTGAGGTTCTGCCTGTACCTTCAGGTTCTACAGACCTCGGCCCTTTTTTCCGAGCCGAGGGAGGAGCGGGCACGCCCCGCTCCTTCCCAGGCCCGCCCTCGGTTCCTCCGAGGTTTTGGGTCTCGGTCTCTGTCCTCCTCTCGGTCTAGCTGCTCACGCCGACCTCGGGGTTCTCGAGCGGGGCACCGAGTCAAGTGGCATTGCCGTTCTTCCTCGTCCCCCTCCTCGGATGAGGAGTGGCTTCGATGCCGATGGCGTCGACGTTACGAGGAGTTTATGTGGCAGCAGCTGTAGTTGTCTGGGAATCAGTCGACCCTGATTCATTCTCCAGCTAGTAAGCAGCTGCCGCACGCTCGGCCGACGCAACCGCTCGAGGCAGTCAAGGTGCCCTCTCCGGGGCCGGTTGCTCGTCTGATCCCTGCTGCCCCACCATCCTCGGTGGAACCCAGGCCGGGTCATGACCTGTCCCGCAGGTTATCTGTTCCCCTCACTCCCGCCCGCCCTAGGCAGACGAAGAGTGATTCAGGCCTGAGGCAGCTTTTTGCAGACTCCTCGGAGTCCGAAATCGACTCCTCTACGTTTCCTAGCAGGGAGGACCCAGGGTCTTCTCCGGAACATTCCGTGGACGACAGCCCATCGTCCTTTGAGTCTGCTCCAGCTCATCTCGGAATTCACCGGGATGCAGCTCGAGCCCGTTTCCAAACGGGTCCCTTACCCCCTTACAGAGATTCTAGACCGAGGGGGTTCACCCTCGGAGGCCTTCCCGGTGGCTGAGGCTATTGTGGGCCCGGCCTTGGAGCTCTGGCGGCGGCCTACTTCCTGTCCTGTGCCATCGGCTAGGATGGCCAGGAAGTACTCTGTCCCTGTCGGTTCTCTGCCTGGTTTCTCGGAACACCCCTCGGCTGAGGGGTTAGTCACCGACAATGTTTTCCAGTGTTCTGGAAATGCTAGGGATGTGGATAGGCCCCCTGACAAGGAGTCCAAAAGGATGGACTATGTCAGGCGCAAGGTTTACGCTGCGTCCTCCCTAGGCCTCCGTCAGGCCAGCTCGGCTGCATTGATGGCACATTTCTCCCACGCCCTCTTGGGCTCCCTGGACGAGGTTCTCCTTCATCTCCCGGCCGACCTGCAGACCACGGTCTGGCAGGTGCGAGACCAGGGTAGGGCGGTGACGAAGCAGCAGCTCCAGACGGCTCTGGATCTAGGCGACTCCTGTGCAAGATTGGTGGCGGCCGCAGTGGCCATGCGCTGCAGGGCGTGGCTGAGGTTATCCTCCTTCTCTTTGGAAACCCAGCACGAGTTGGCGGACATCCTCTTCTTGGGGACTGACCTTTTCGGCCCTGGAGTGGAGGGACACCTCCAGGCGTCCGAGAAGTCCGATACCACTCCGGACTCGGTCACTTCTGCCAGGAGGGACAAGGGCAGCCGACAGCCTTTGCATAAGCCCCTTTGCCCCCCGGTTCCTGCGGCTCGATCGGCCCAGCACGAGGGCCAGCAGGCATGCGCTGGGCGGCCTGATTCCAAACCAGCGTCTTCCTCTAAAAGAAAGCAGGGAGGTAAAGGCCCGAGAGCTCCCTCAGCCTCTTCCTCCCCCAAGCCTGCTCAGTGACTGGCTAGGGGCGCTGTCCCCGGCCCCGTTCCCCCGTGGGGGGACGGCTCCGCACCTCCTCCACCTGGTCCGCTTCCCGGACCGCTAAGGGTTGGAGGTGCCTAGGGAAGGCCCTGTCTCGGATTTGCGAGCAGGTCCCACCCTCTCGAGCTGTTGCCCCACAGGGATCTTGGGGTCCACAGCCTCTTCGTCGGCCCGCTGAGCTGACTGGCCTGGCCCTGTAAATAGAGGTAATCAGGAAGGCTGCGGATCCTCCTTCTGACCCTGGGATAGTGTCCAGGTATCCCTGGTCTCATACGGACGAGGGGCTTGCGCCCTATTCTTCTGCATGCCTGGATGGTCTCTCTGACTTAGATATCCCATCCTTAGAACGGGTGTGTGGCTTCGCTCCTGGGCCTCCAGGACGCACTTACCCCTTGTTCCGTCCATTTCCAGGGAGACTCCTTTTTTTCCTAGTGGGGGATCTCCTTACGAGTTCCAGGCCAGGCCCTTCGGTCTCGACCCAGCTGCTTCTGCGGCAGCGAGGGGCCCGGGCGTAACCCCACCCGGATGGTGGCCTGACTTCAGCCCTTTCCAGGGGAAGGGGTCGATCCAGAGTTTTGGGTCTCAGGCGGGTCTCCTGTTATGGGAGCCACATTGGAACTCATGTCTTAGTGGGTGATCCTTCTTCGGGACCAGGCTCGACTCTTGAGTCCGAGCTCGGCCCCGGGCGGACAGGGCTGAGGTTCTTCCTCCCTTACCTGGTCAGGTCTGACTGGGCAATTGCGCCGTGCCGGGACCTCCTGCTCCTCCTGGGCCTTGTGGCGGCCGTCCCAGCATGGTCTGTTCCATGCGTTCCCCTTGGGGGGGACTGGCCAGCCAGCGGTCACAGTGCTGCGTTCCTTCGGACCAGTTCGTGACTACGGCCCGGGAGTTAGGGAACGCTCTCCTTCGGACCGTTCCAACTCTTGCAGGAGTACATCCTGTTCGTTCGCCCCAAGTCGACGGTCTGCTTCGACCGATGCTTCTCGGATGGATTGGGGTGCCCATCAAGGGGAATACAGAGTGCTCTGCCTCTGGTCCTCTCGGGAGTCTCGATGTCTTCCTACCCGCTGGAGCTCACGGCTGTCCGCTTTACTTGCACCGCTTGCTCCGTTTGTGTGGGGTCCAGTTGTTTAAGTCCAGGCGGACAACACCACGACCATGTGCTACCTACCCCACCAGGCTTGGACGAGCCCCTTGCATCTCATAAGGAGGTTCTCCGTATTGGGTCTTTTGCGCAGCTGGGAGGCGGTTTCCTAGCCATTCGATGGCAGGAGCCTCCAGCACCCTGGCTGATGCCCTAAGCCGGGCATAGGCTGCGCCTCACGAGTGGTCTTTCCTGCCAGAGGTAGCACAGGATCTTCTCCATCCTTCCCTCCAGGGAGAATACGAGGCCGAGACTCTCATGCCCACCCTCTCAGCAAGGTTTGCTATAGGGGATGCCGTCGAGGCCGCGGACCCCAGGCCTCTTCTACGCCTCTCCCCCATTTCCCTTGACCCACGGGCAAGGCGAGGCGGGACTAGACGCAGGCGATGCTGGTAGCCCCAGACTGGTTGGCCAGCTCTGGTATCCAGCTCTCCTCAGTCTCAGCCCCAGGCTCCCGAGGCAGCTTCCAGCCTGCCCTGTCCTGATCTCTGTTTTTCAGGGGAAGGTTTTTCCTTCTTGACCTTCGATCCCTGCACCAAAAGGCCTGGTCCCTGTGCAGCTAGGGGCCAGGCCTGGGGTCTTTCGGCACAGTCCTCTATGTTCTCGAGGCATCCTGCTGGGAGTCAGCCTAACTTGCTCGCCTTCAAATGGTAGATGTCTCCATTTGATGTTGGGACAGGGCCTGGGCCCTCTCCGCCCCCTCGAGCATTCCGGACCATCTGCGTCCGTCTTTTGAACCAGGGCTTCAGCCGACGACCCTCTGGGTGCTTCTGTTGGTCACCCCTGCCTTCCGGGCGGTCCGAAGGCAGCCAGTGGCACAGAAAAGGTGGTCTGGCGCTTTCTAGGCCTCAATCACACCCCTTCGGGAGTATCCCCAATTCTGTGGGATCTTCGCTGGTATGGGCTTAGCTCATGAGCAAGCCGTTTGAACCTTTGCACAGGTGCGAGTTCCCCACCTGTTGTGGAAGAACACCTTCTTGGGGCTACTCTGCCATCCAGAAGGAGGGGAGAGTTCCAGGCACTCCTTTGAATCCCCCTATCTGGTCTTCCACAGGGACAAGGTTGTCCTGCGCCCCACCCAAAGTTCCTTCTGTTGGTGGTGGTGGAGTTTTTCCCCTTTCCGGGTATTGCCTCTGCCAGGGTTCATCCCCATTCACGCCTCGGAGGCCGTATATAGGTTCCTTTAGGACCCTATTTTAACGCTCGCCTACCCAGGGAGAGTAGGGCTGAAGTTCGGGAGAGGTTCGGCAGCTGTTTGTCATCTACACTGAAGCCGCACCTGGCAGACCTGCAGCCAAGCGGACGACGAGTGGGTGGGGTCACCTCCTGCATAGGTCTCCGCTATAGGTGGGCGGGCATGGAGCCTCCCAGAGGGATAAGTGCTCATTCTACCCACCCTTCCGCTGCATCGGTGGCTGCTTC
Organism: Neoceratodus forsteri; assembly: GCA_016271365.2. Classification (NCBI taxonomy): domain Eukaryota; kingdom Metazoa; phylum Chordata; order Ceratodontiformes; family Ceratodontidae; genus Neoceratodus; species Neoceratodus forsteri. The sequence goes on from CM028138.1 coordinate 659,938,888, forward strand.
CGAGGATACTCCTGTTCAGGATATCCGCAGGGCTTCTGCCTGGAAGCAGGCTTTCCATTTCCCCTTCCACATCGACCTTGGGTCACGCCGGGATGTTGGTCGGGGCCTCGGTTCTCCAGTCCTTATTTCTAAGTAGGGGGTGTGCGCCTTGCCTCCCTCGTCCCGGAGAACTGCTAGGAGTCTGCCCATAAGTGTGGATGAACAACATATCCATGTCCCTAGAAATACAGGTTCTAGGGACCTGGATATGTTGTTCATCCACACTTATTGGCAGGTTCCTTGCCGCTTTAAATCTTGCCGGAAGGTCTTCAAGCTGGCTCCTCCCACCCACCCGGGTGGTAAAACTCTCGGCTCCACCCCATGACGCCAGATCTTCCTTACCGCTTGGAAGCTCAGGTTCCCTCCTTAATGCTCTCCGATTAAGACTGGTTCCTAATTCTTCGAAAGTTCGAAATCAAAAGTTTTTTGCTAAAAAGACTTCGGTCGTCTTCTCCTCGCGGCTGCGATGGACAAATCGACTCCCGGTTTCCGGAGGTGCCCTTGTGGGCAGAAGATATCTAGGACGGATCCGCACTCCACGTCCGTCTACTGCCTGGGCCTTGAGCACGACCCGCAGGCCTGAGACTTGTGCTCTTCTTTTTCCGCCTACGTCCTTGAAGACCGTGCTGCCCGATTACAACTGGGGCACCCCGAGAAGAGAATTCCACCGGTGAAATCTAAAGAGGCCCGGTTGGCGGTGTCCGGCGGCGGCGGGCTCGGCGGATCAGCTCGAGCAGATGATCGCCCTCGAAGAGGAGGCGGCGCGGGCCGCTTCTACCTCGGCTGCGGCATTTGTCCCGCTCTCTCTCGGTGCCTCGTACTCTGCTTCTTTTAAGGAGCTTTGTCTGACCCTCTCGACCAAAGGTGAGGGTCCAACTTTTTCGGACCTTTTCCAGGTCCAAAAAGAGCAAAGTAAGTCTCCGTCGGACGCCTTGGGAGCGGGAAAGATCCTCCCTTGTCGACAGTCGACTTCGTCGCATCCTCAGCTTCGGCCACTGGCTTCACGGTGTCCCCGTCAGGTCAGTTGACCGAGACTCCCGACAACGCAGTCGAGATTTTTCTCGACCCGTTAGATGGGTTGTCGGCTGGAGAAGCTGAGAATCCCCTCTCCCCGGTTCCCCCGGTGAGAGTTGAGGATCCCGTCGGCTTCGCCTGTGCCTCCGTCTGGAGCCTTCAGGATCGTCCGAGCGAGGGAGTGCCGTTCCTCGACACCTCCCTCGCCTTCTGCCTAGTCGAGACTTGTCCGGATATCCTCGCGGTCCGACCGATCCCACCGCCATAGGCGGGCCCGGGTCTCGCATCACTGGAAAGGGTGCCGCCGCCTTCCTCTTCCTCGGACGAAGGGAGGCTCGCGCCAGTTGCGCGGGAGGTACGAGGAACTCATGTGGCAACAGCTCCTTTGACCGGGAATAAGCAGACTCAGTCGCCTTCCTGGCCATTATGGTTGTAACATCGAGTGGCCAAACAACCCCTCGTAGCCGAGAGCCTGTTCCCAGGCCGTTGTTCGGTCCAATTCCAGCTGCCACACCGATTCTGGTGGAACCTCCGCCCACAGCCATTAGTTGGGGCTCACCAAAATTCTCGGTCGGCCTTGGGTTGCCCCATAGGTTGTCTGTACCCTCACTCCCGATAAACCTCAGCAGGTGAAGGGTGGCTCAGGCCCGAGGCAGCTTTTGAGGACTCTTCCGAGTCCGATGATGGTTCCTCCTCTTCTCCAAGCGCATGGACTTGGAGTCCTCGAGAGCAGTCCAGTGGGCGATAGCCTCGTCCTTCTTAGGGTTGCTTCGACTCATCTCGGAGTCCACCGGATGAAGTTTCAACCTCGTTTTAAACGGGCCAGGTATCCCCTCACGGAGATTGTGGACCGAGGATTCTCCCATGAGGCTTTTCCGTGGCGGCCATGCAGTGGGTCCGGCCTTGGAACTTTGGCAGCATCCTGCTTCCTGCCCTGTGCCTTCGGCCAGGATGGCCAGGAAGTATGCGGTCCCTACCGGTTCCCTGTCTGGTTTTTCGGAACACCCCTCGGCCGAGGGGTTGGTTACCGACAGCGTTTTCCGGTGTGCCAGGAACGCCAGGGATGTAGACAAACCTCCGGACAAGGAATCCAAGAAATTGGATTATGCCGGGCGAAAAGTCTACGCTGCGTTCTCTCTTGGCCTTCGTCAGGCCAGTTTGGCCGTCCTCATGGCACATTTTTCTCACGCCCTGTTGGGCTCCCTGGATGAGGTTGTCCCTCATCTTCCCGCAGATCTGCAGACTACAGTCAGGCAGGTGCGGGACCAGGGCAGGGCAGTGGCTAAACAGCAGCTCCAGACTGCATTAGACATCGGGGACTCATGTGCCAGGTCTGTGGCGGCCGCAGTGGCCATGCGTCGTCGGGCTTGGCTGAGGATATCCACCTTTACTCGGATACCCAGCACAAGTTGGCGGATGTTCCCTTTTTGGGGACTGACCTCTTCGGCCCTGGGGTGGAAGGTCACCTGCAGAGGATCGAGAAGTCCAATGCTACCTTGGACTCGGTCTCTTCCGCTCAGAAGGACAAAGGCCGCAAGCCACAGCCTAAGCCCTTTCATCCTTCTGCGCCTGCGGCGCGCCCGGCCAGCAGGCTCAGGGCTAGCAGGCTCGACCTTGGTATCCCAAGCCTAAGCCATCGGCTTCCTCCAACAGGAAGCAGGAGGTAAGGCCCAGGAGGTCCCTCGGCCGTCCCTCCTCCAAGCCTGCCCAGTGACGGCTGAGGGTGTCGCCCCATCCCTGTCACCTCACCCCTGGTTCCCCCCGTGGGGGGACGGCTCAGACACTTCCTTTCCGCCTGGTCCGCTGTTACCACGGACAGGTGGGTACTAGAGGTGGTGGGAAAAGGCCTACCTCTGGACTTGAGCAGGCCCGCCCTTCAGAGCCGTCGCACCTCGAGGGCCTCTAGTCCCGCAGCCTCTCACTGGCGGCTGTGAGCCGACATCACTCTCCTCCTCCAAAAGGAGGTGATCACGGAGGTGGAGGACCCCCTTCAGACCCGGGGTTCGTGTCCAGGTATTTCCTGGTTCCGGAACGGACGGGGGGCTGGCGCCCCATTCTCGACCTACACGACCTGAACAAGTTCCTAAGGTCTCGAACCTTCAGGATGGTCACTCTGGTGCAGATAATACCATCTCTGGAACACGGCGTGTGGTTCTGCTCTCTGGACCTACAGGACGTGTTCTTTCACGTCCCTATCCGTCCGTCACATCGGAGATTCCTCCGCTTTCAAGCGGAGGGATCCCTCTTCGAGTTCCGAGCCATGCCCTTCGGCTTATCTCCAGCTCCCAGGGTCTTCACCAAATGCATGGCAGTGGTGACAGCATTCCTGCGGCACTGAGGGGTCTGGGTGTACCCTTACCTGGACGATTGGCTGATAGCAGCCTCCTCCAGACGGGAGGTGGAGTGGTCCAGAGATCTGGCCCTCCAGGTTTGCTCTTGAGTTGGCCTTCTCATCAACGAGGCCAAGTCGGAACTTGAGCCGAAGCAGGTGATCCTGTTCATCGGGGCAGAGCTCGACTCTCTTAGAGCCAGAGCACGGCTCCCGGTGGACAGGGCCGAGGTTCTTACCTCCTTTGCCCAATCATTTCTGGTTGGGCAATTGCATCCCTGCCCGGGACTTCCTGCGCCTTCTGGGTCTCATGGCGGCCTGTACCAGCGTGGTCCGTTGGGCCCACTGGCACATGCGCCCCCTTCAGTGGGGACTGGCCAGCCAGTGGTCACAACGCTGCGATCCTTTGGACCAGCTAGTGATAGTGACCCAGGAGATGTGGAACACTCTCCAGTGGTGGACCGTTCCATTCCATCTGCAGGAGGGCATCCCGTTTGTCCGCCCCGAGCCGACGGTCTCTCTATCGACCGATGCCTCTCTGATGGGTTGGGGTGCCCATCTGGGGGAACACCGAGTGCACGGCCTCTGGTCCCCGTGGGAGTCCCGATGCCACATCAACCTGCTGGAGCTCCGAGCGGTCCGCCTAGCTCTCACTGCCTTTGCTCTGTTTCTCCGGGGTCAAGTGGTCTGAGTCCAGACGGACAATACCACTACCATGTACTACCTGAACCGCCAGGGCGGGATGTGCTCCATGCTTCTATGCAAGGAAGCTCTCCGCATTTGGTCACTCGTGCGCAGCCTGGAGGTGGATCTCCTAGCCATCCATGTGGCAGGAGCCTCCAACACCCTGGCCGATGCCCTGAGCCGGATAGGGGCTGCATCTCACGAGTGGTCTCTCCTGCCGGAGGTAGTACAAGATCTGTTCTCCCACTGGGGCACACCTCAGGTGGATCTGTTTGCCTCCAGGGAGAACGCGAAGCTGAGGCTGTTTCATGCCCGCCCCCCTCAGCAGGGCTCGCTGCAGGGGGATGCCTCCTTGAGGCTGTGGACCCCGGGCCTCTTCTACGCCTTTCCCCCATTTCCCTTGATTCACAAGGTGCTTCTCAAAGCAAGGAGGGACAAGGCGCAGGTGATCCTGATAGCCCCAGACTGGCCCCCACCAGTTCTGGTACCCAGATCTCTCCAGGCTCCCGAGGCAGCTTCCAGCTCGCCTGGACCTGCTCTCAGTCAATCAGGGGAAGGTGTTCCATCCGGACCTTCAATCCCTGCACCTGACGGCCTGGTTCCTGAGCGGCTAGAGTTCCAGGTCTTGGGTCTTTCCGACGAGGTCCTCAGTGTTGTTGAGGCGTCCCGTAAGGAGTCGACCAGAAAATGCTACGCCTTCAAATGGAAGAGATTCTCCATTTGGTGTCAGGGCAAGGGCTTGGACCCTTCCTCCTGTTCTGTGGCAAGCATTTTGGACTATTTATGGTCCCTTTCTAGTCAAGGGCTTAGGTCGACGACCCTAAAGGTGCACCTGGCAGCCATCTCTGCTTACGGGCGCGGCCGGGAAGCAGTCAGTGGCGAGGAAAGGTGGTCGGCGCTTCAAAGGCCTTGATCACATTTCCTCTGGTGCAAGAACCTCCACCTCCGTGGGATCTACTGCTGGTACTGGCAAGCTCATGGGCAAGCCATTGAACCAATGCACAGGTGTGAACTCTCTCACCTGTCGTTGAAGCCGCCTTCTTGGTGGCTATCCGTCAGCCAGAAGGATGGGAGAGCTCCAGGTGCTTTGCATCGAGTCTCCTTACCTGGTCTTCCACAGGGACAAGGTTGTCCTTGGCCCCACCGAAATTCCTTCCGAAGGTGGTGTCGGAGTTTAGCCTTAACCAGGTGCTGACTCTGCCGGTGTTCTACCCCAATCACACCTCGGAGGCAAATATAGGCTCCATACTCTGACCTTGTATGCCTATTATAAGGGAGCGCACAGCTGAAATTCGGGGAGAGGTTCGCCAGCTGTTTGTCACCTACGCTGAAGCCGCACCTGGCAGACCTGCAGCCAGCGGACGATAGGCAGGTGGGTCACCTCCTGCATAGATCGCTGCTGTAAGTTGGCGGCATGGAGCCTCCAGAGGGATAAGAGCTCATTCTACCCGGTCATACTGCTGCATCGGTGGCTGCTTCCAGGGATGTCCCTATCCAGGAAATCTGCAGGGCTGCTACCTGGAAGTCAGCACACCTTTATTACCCATTACCACATCGACCCTTGAGTCACGCCCGGGATGCTGGTTTTGGGGCCTCGGTTCTCAGTCTTTATTCCCTAAGTAGGGTGTGCGCTTGCCTCCTCCTCCCGGAGAACTGCTAGGAGTCTGCCAATAAGTGTGGATGAACAACATATCCATGTCCCTAGAAATACCAGGTTACTCACCTGTAACAGGAGTTCTAGGAATGGTATATGTTGTTCATCCGCTCCCACCAACCTCCCGGCTTCATTGCGCAACCTGGCTTCCAGTGGGCCAGATCTGGCGTCATGGGGCGGAGCCGAGAGTTTTACCACCCGGGTGGGGTGGGAGGAGCCAGCTTGAAGACCTTCCGGCAAGATTTAAAGCGGCAAGGAACCTGCCAATAAGTGTGGATGAACAACATATACCATTCCTAGAACTCCAGTTACAGGTGAGTAACCTGTATTTTCCTTCCTTGCAGGTGCAACAGAATGGAACATCGTGTCCCGGGCTGACCTCCTACTGACAGTTTTTCAAACAAGCCTGAGATGGTTAAACTGCATCTCAAAGTTAACCCTCTGAGTTCCAAATAGCTTTCTGCAAACATTTCAATAATATAACTATATACACATGCAAACCAGAGAAGCCAGTTTCACATAAAGATCCTCATTTATTTTTATAACCACAGATAAGCAACGGGGAAGAAATGATAGAAATAGCAAGTGAAGGCAGAGAGATAGCGGGGGAGGGAATTGTGAGACTGTTTGAGTGATCAGTTCCTAAGTCTCAGAAGAAAATTTGTGCAGCTAAGAGATAGAAAAAGAGAGGCTAGAACAGATCCTTGCTTTTTACTCTTTCTGCATAAAAACTTGGACAGCGTCTAATCAATACTGTCACACTGCTTGAATTCCTCCTGTGGTGGATGTTTGAGTGGGGATGGTGCCTGTCCTGCTGCTTGAATGCCTTCTGTGGTGGAGAGTGGAGTAGGACTGGTGCCTGTCTGCTGCTTGAATGCCCCCTGCGGTGGATAGTGGAGTGGGGCTCGTGCCTGTGTGCTGCTTGAATGCCTCCTGTGGTGGATAGTGGAGTGGGGCTGGTGCCTGTCTACTGCTTGAATGCCTCCTGTGGTGGATAGTGGAGTGGGGCTGGTGCCTGTCCTGCTACTTGAATGCCTCCTGTGGTGGATGGTGGGGCAGGGCTGGCATCTGTCCTGCTGCTTGAATACCTCTGTGGCAGATGGCATAGCGGGGCAGGAACCTGCCCTGTTTTGAATGCCTCCTGTGGTGGATGGTGGAGTGGGGCTGGTGCCTGTCATCTCTGCTTGAATACCTCTGTAGCAGATGGCATAGCAGGACTGGCCCCTCCCCTGCTTTTGAATGCCTCCTGTGGTGGATGGTGTAACAGGAGTGACATCTGTCCTGCTACTTGAATGCCTCCTGTGGTGGATAGTGGAGTGGGGCTAGTGCCTGTCCTGCTGCTTGAATACCTCCTGTGGTGGATAGTGGAGTGGGGCTGGTGCCTGTCCTGCTGCTTGAATACCTCCTGTGGTGGATAGTGGAGTGGGGCTAGTGCCTGTCCTGCTGCTTGAATACCTCCTGTGGTGGATAGTGGAGTGGGGCTGGTGCCTGTCCTGCTACTTGAATGCTTCCTGTGGTGGATGGTGGGGCAGGGCTGGTGTCTGTCCTGCTGCTTGAATACCTCTGTGGCAGATGGCATAGCAGGGCTTGAACCTGCTCTGCTTTTGAATGCCTCCTGTGGTGGATGGTGTAGCAGAACTGACACCTGTCCTGCTGCTTGAATGCCTCCTGTGGTGGATAGTGGAGTGGGGCTGGTGCCTGTCCGCTGCTTGAATGCCTCTGTGGTGGATGGTGTAGCAGGATTGACATCTGTCCTGCTGCTTGAATGCCTCATGTGAGGGATGGCATAGAGTGGTTGGTTCCTGTCCTGCTGCCTGAATGCTTCCTGTGGCAGATGGCATAGCAAGGCTGGCACCTGTCCTGCTGCTTGTCATTGAGGTGCAGGTCAGGAAGCATAGGAAAAGCAGGAAAGCATTTTATCATTATCAGTAATGATAAAATAAATTGTACAGGATAGCTTTTCTGGAAAGCAGTTTAAAAAAAAACGTCCTTCATTTGACAGTCTTTCTCTAAAATCTCAGTTTCTCTCTTTCTCTCGCACTGTCTCCCTCCCTCTCAAAAACATTGTTGCTCTTTCTGTAAGAAGTCTGTGCCTGGCAGTTAACTTCTGCATCCTGAGCTCATTAGGATACATGTCCTGTTTTCACACAATGTCCCAAAACTGTGTCAGTTTCTTTTCTTGCAGGTGCAACAAAACGGAACATCATGTCCCAGGCTGGCCTCCTGCTAACAGTTGGGAGATTAAACTGCATCTTAAGATTAACCCTCTGCGTTCCAAATAGTTTTCTGCAAACATTTCAATAATATAATGAACAGAGGTTCTTTGTCTCTTAGTAATATAATTATATACATATGCAAACCAGAGAAGCCAGTTTCACATAAAGATGCTCATTTATTTTTTATAACCACAGATAAGCAACGGGGAAGAAAAGATATAAACAGCAAGTGAAGGCAGAGAGAGAGAGTGGGGGAGGGAATTGTGAGACTGTTTGAGTGATCAGTTCTTAGGTCTCCGAAGAAAATTAGATTGCACAGAAAAGGAGAGGACAGAACAGATCCTTGCTTTTAATGCTTTCTGCATAACTGGGGCAGTGTCTAATTCAACACTGTCACACTGCTTGAATGCCTCCTGTGGTGGATAGTGGAGTGGGGCTGGTGCCTGTCCTGCCATTTGAACTCCTGCTGTGGTGGATGGCATAGCAGGCCTGGCACCTGTCCTGCTGCTTGAATGCCTCCTGTGGCAGATAGTGTAGTGGGGCTGGCACTTGAACTGCTGTTTGAACCCCTACTGTGGCGGATGTTGTAGTGAGGCTGGCACCTGTACTGCTGCTTGAATGCATCCTGTGGGAGATGGTGTAGCAGGGCTGGCACTTTTCCTGCTGCTTGAATTCATCCTGTGGTGAGTGGAGGAGCAGGGTTGGTGCTTGTCCTGCTGTTTGAACCCCCTCCTGTGGTGGATTGTGAAGCAGCCTTGACATTGTGAGTGCTCACCTGGCATCAGCACTCCCCTATTCGGCTGGTGTCAGCTTGGCAGTGTAGACATTGGGAGGTGGGAGGAATTAACAGACAAAAAAAAGGGTCTGTGTACAGACGTTAACCAACTTGACGCCTCCCCACACACCCAGTTCCACGAACCAGTACTCCCACTTGGCTTAAGTCCAACATGTGTGGGGGAGCAGAAGGGGCTTGCAAGATAATGACTGGATCTGGAGGTGTTTGCAACGGAAAGCGGTGGCATTTATCGTATCTTGGGGGACCACCCGACATAAAGAAGAACTGCAGGCTTGCGACCAGTGAGCCATTAAGAGTAAATAAAAATGCCAGCCCGGTGCCACTGAGGTGCTGGACACTTTACCTCATGCCGCACCAGTGACCCGTGTTCAGAAACGAGCACGGGCTGCTAGGGGTTGGCAGGGAGGAGACGGATTGAGCGTCCTCAGGACTGCTGTTCTCCGGGAAGGTGGGATTAGCAGTATGTGGCGATTGCTTGCCCCCTAGCAGAGGCTGGGAGGTGGCACGCCGACACTGGAGACTGTGGGTGAGGGATTGCGGCAGATGCCTGTCAGGAGTGCGCACAGGAGCGTGTGTGCTGCCACCGCTGGCATCATTGCATGCTGCATCCCTCGAGGGGGAAGCAAAGAAAATGGAAAAGGGAGTCCTCTGCATGGATGACAATGGTCCCCCACTGCAACAGCCCAGGAGGGCACTTCCCCGAATACTGGATCCGGTGTGGTGGGGCGAGAAGCTCCCCATTCCCTGCCACAAAGGATAAGTCGTGAGGGTTAAGGGGAAGGGGTCTCATACCCGGTGCCTGCATGGGGGGGATGTCAGAGGGGCAGCAGAGGACTCCAGGAGAAACAAAAGAACCAACAAAACAAAAAAAGAATAAACTGTACCAGCTTGTTGAACAGTGTTCATGCTACCGCTTATGATGTCAGCCACCCAGCTTTGGAGAGGAGCCGGAGTCGGAGGGTCAGCCGGGTGGGGGGGGATCGAGCATCTCACAGGACACTGCTTCTCCTCATGGAGGAAGGGAGGGTCCAAAACTCTGCTTTGCCACGCCACCTGGATCACCAGGTGTGGCACTGAAAGTTGGAGAACAGAAAGGTAGGACGTGGACATGGCCCTGATGTGCACTAATGCTCACTTGTGTGTCAAAGCCACATCTCAGCATCTCCTATGGAAGGGAGAAAACAAGCAGAACCACCAATGAGGCCGGGTATGTGACACCAAGCAAGGCACCCACCGCCATGCCATATATGAAGTCCTGCGAGGGATCCTGCCCACCTGCCAGCCCTGCTTTGGGGAGGGAAGCCACAGAGGAACAGGAGGTGGGGTGACAGTACAGGGGGCAGTGGCACAACTGAGTTGGGCAGACTGGGTGACGCAAGGTAGAAAAGTAACAAAAAGATTAACCTGACAGCAGAATCTTGGGGGTGGGGCACTGCATAATTCATGGCCACACTCATTGCATGTATAAGACCAGGTCACAGCTCTGCTCTGCTCCAACATCTGTGTACTTTGGTTATACCCCAGTGGCTGTTCTTTGTAACACCTTAACACCTTCTTATGCAGATTTGTGATCCCACTTCCCACTGCCATGGAATATGATAGTAGACAAATGTCTTACCTTTTGCTTTCTGCCTTGTATTGTATTCTGCATAAGTTCAAGTGATGAAATCACCACTTTGTTCTCTGCAGGCACCTATGCATTAATCTCTCGTGAGAAGTAAGAGGTGAGGTTATGGAAAATGAAGCTGCCTGTCTCAATTGAATTGAGGTGCTTTACACAAAAACTACATGACCGGAGACACCAGCAAAGCCTGAACTTGTAAAATTGAACCAGAAAGCAGCCTTAAATGATGAAAATAAAGGCCCTGAATAGAACCACCCCCCCCCCAACCAGCTATATGCCATTTGCTCCACGTAACGGGACACCGAAAGGAGCAGCTAACAGGAATCTGGGAGTATTGGAGGACACGGGCAGGTGAAGCTGCTTCCCTCAAAGATTACAATCTTTTATATGCTTCCAGAGACAGGGTCAGTGTTGTTGTGAACCTAATTCCCTTCCCTCTCATGGGTGCAAGGGTGGTTGGGAGGGGTACAGGAACAAATTAAAGGGTGTTAGGCTCCATTTTTACAAGACTTTTCTCGGAGGTAAAATCCTGCAGTTTCTTGACTATATAAAAGTACACTGGCTTGTTTGCAAGAATTTCAAAAAAGTTCTGAAGAAATTTCTGCAACTCTAATTAGTAGGAAAAAGTCCAAAAATCATATGCTGAATGTGGGGGGAATTAAGTTATTCACTTGTAACTATTGTTTTACTACTGGTATTCCTTCTAAAAAAATGTTTTTATTTAATTTTTAATATTTCTGACTGCCTGGATTCAGTTCACTAACCACATTTTGGCAGTCTTCCAGTGTGCATGCTCAGTCACTGAAACCGTCTCTTCTTTGAGGATATCTCTTTCATCAGGCCACACCTTTGGAACTTACAGCAGCCAGGCAGTAAGACCACAAAGAAACTTTTGCAAGAAGTCAGCCAGGGGCCATCCATGATGATGACATCAGATGTCAGCGTATACATAAATGTGAGCAGCCCCTCCTCTTCACAGTTCTTCTCCTGCTGTCGATTGGACTCATTGGACCGCCATCGGAAACATTGCTGCTCATAGCCGCTGTTTTCTTTGACATAGCTGTAGTGTATGGAATTCAATGAATTCCTAACACTTTCAATCACATGGATGCGGTGTGCATATTTATGGAACACATACAAACAGAGGAGAGAAAGAAGTAAATGCCTCAGCTGGGACTTGAACCAGGCCACCCGGAATACTGTTCAGGTCATGCTAACCAGCTACTGCTTTCTGTCCTCTGTATGAATTCCTAACATTGTTGTACCATCGTAGTGATGTCAAGAGATTGTTGTACCCTCTCAAGGATGTCACTACAATGTTACAACAACTTAGAATGTCCTTGCACTCCTGTTACCTGCACCAATCACTTTTTACATTTTTTATTAGTATTTTACGTTTTTTTCTGAGTTTTCTCCCATCCCACTCCTGCGTGTCCCCAACGTGACATAAGTGTGTGGAGACATGCGCACGCATGTCTTGAGGGACACCCCACCCTACCGGTCACCCGGTACCGCCTGTGCTCCTCACTGAACCTCCATTTGGTGATGGCGGGACTACAGGTGGGCGACCCCCCCCCCCCACAGCCACCTGGGATTGGAGAGCAGTTGCTCCCACTCCCCGTGCTGGCATCCCGGTGACCCGAGGTCGTTCCCAAACCCGGGTCACCAGTGCAGTGCGAGGTAAGGCATCCAGCGTCACTGGGCCGGCTCACTTGTTTCTTTTTTCCAGTTTTCACTGACACTTGAAAGGAGGAAAAAAAACAAGCAAACAGCGATTGCTTCAGCAGTTATCTTTTCTCTTTTCTTTATCCTCCACCCTGTCGCTCAAAGGAATAAATGATAATTTCTGTATTTGTTTTGGTTACCTTGCACTGCTATTTGTGGAGAGGTTGTGGGATAACAGATGGCCCAGACACCAATCTTCAGGTTCAGCACACAATCTCTGTGTGATATTTATTCAAAATACAGAAATTAACCTTCAGCAATGGCATATTCCTTCTTCAGTATATCAGTTTGCAGCAACAGACTATGTATGTTCTTTCTCTGCACTTAGCCAGCACCTACTGACACTGACCTCTGATCTAACCACTTTTCAGTGAAAACCCTTCTTTCCTATGTGGACCCCATTTGCTTGGGTAGTGGGGGCTCAAAAAGAAAAAAAAAACTAAAAACAAAGAACCTCAGTGGAGAAACACTGAAAAAGGGTTACCCCAAAAGGCAATGGCAACAAATCAAGTTTCAAAGAAATACATCATACATACTTCCATAATGCAAAGCATCATGGGATATATGCAAATCACCATGAAATTTCAGACATGTTCACTTTACAGCAATTTACATGCATTTTAAATAGCACAACTAACTTAATTTCCATAATAGTCACCTAGTACATTTTACTATTATCAAAAACACCGAATGCCATGGTATTTTCAACATTTACAGGTTTCAAAACATAAGATATATTATGACATAATGCTGTTACATACCAAATTCAACAACGATAAACACAACCTGTTTTACATACGCTTGGAGGTCACAACAATAACCTTTCTGTACGAGGACCTGAGAGGGAAAAGGAAAATTAAAGAGGACACTATAGCCTAGTCCAGAAAGGGAAGGGGATGTCCATTAGTGGCCAACCTTATGGACCAGAAACTGTAAAGGATAGCTTAGGCTAAGAAATAGAAGAACTGTTGCAACAGATTTAAGAAAAGTTCAGTCCTCAAGAGTGGCAGGAGCTCCCTGTCACACTGTTCAAATTTGTTTTGTTACCGCAAAACTTGGCGCAGTACCAGGAGGGAGAGCCGTGTGAAGAAATGCCCAGTTGTTGAACTGTTTACTGTTGTCCATACACTATAAAAGACAGTGGGTGGGCAACGGTAAACAACAATGCTTCGTTCACGAGGTTTACTTGATTGTCATGACAAGCTCTCGAAGTGAACACAGTGTTGTTGTATCCTATATAAGTGATCACTTTTATAGTTATTTTCGACAACCTGTATGTTGTCGCAGGAACCTTCAAAACACTTCCAGTACTGTGAGTGGGGAGAGAAAATCTACACCAGAGACCCCCGTAACATTTGTGTCCACTGCCTAGGCTGCAGCACGACAGCCTAAGAAATCTGCCAGGAGTTTAATTCCACAACCAGGCGACACAGGGGGTTTAAGAGATATTTTTACTCCAGAAGACCGTTCCCAGAATGGAGAAGCAGCTGCAAAAAACTCTGTATCGCCAGCCCCATTGACCGAATTGCAGTCATCGAAATCTTCAGGGAGTCCCAAGCAGAATCACTGGGACAAGGAGAAGACTTCCTGGCTCATTCCAGGTCGCCCCTGTGCTGTACAGGCATGGCCTCTGCTTCGATGTCATCTGCTCTGGGGGCAGGCCACCCCCCTTCCCATTGACCTGACACCAAGGTCGGGGTTTGGCATTGGCACTACCAAACCTATTACAGCCGGTATATCACCATTGATGACAGGGACCCAGCCACCACCGTCTACTCATCCAGTCGTGCCTGCTAACTAAAGCAATGCCAACGCTTAGGCAATCCTTATCACCTTCTCGGACACGATAAGCTGTCTTCTGCCTGGTCTCCCTGTTCCAGGGAGCCTGTCGATGGGGTCCTCTTTGCTTGACCCCTTGGCAAAGCAAGGTACTCCCTTACCACAGAATCCACCTATGCCAACGCCGTTGTCTCCTGCACTATGTCTCATTTATTTCCGTTGACCCAGTCGATGACAAATATGAATCTAGCCCTGTTCTGATGATGCAGGAAGAGGAGGAAGAAGCAGAAGTGTATGCTGGGAGCCAGTATGAACATACCGCCATCTCTCCAGTCTCTGCTTGCAGTGAGGACTCCGTTGTAAACACACCATAGTCATCGCCAGAAGATCCTTCATTTTATACCATGCTGCAGCAGATGCAAGGTGCCATGGGCTTTGTTTCAGAAAAGCAGGACTTTCTACAGCAACCAGATCTCCCTCTAGTGTGGTTCCTCCTCTCCTTTCTGCCTTAGAGCAGGGGTTTTCAACCTTTTTGTGGGCAAGGACCCCCAGAGTTAATGTTAGGAGTAGCAGGGATCCCCTACATGCAACGGCGGACAGAGGGTGCGGGGGGGGGGTTAAGTTTCTTACATGAATGTGATGGAGGTATGGAGTTTGAGCACATAACCTCTGACCGGAGACCAGATCTGAATCCCGTATTCACTGTCTGACCCTGAGGAAATGGAGGTGTGGAAGGTGTTAAGAGTGAGGAGCTGTGAATAAAGACCCAGATCTGAATTCCACAGAGATGATCCAAGATGGCCACTGGGAGGCTGTAGGTGCTAGTCTGGACCACCCTGTAGTTCAGGATTATTCTCCTTTTCTGTAATTTGGGGGAACAAGTCTGGATAATGTCTTTCTACATGGGTTAAATGCATGACCCCTTTTATACCTGTAACAGAAAGGAGGAGAGAAAGAAATGTGGCGAAAGATGCTACTCTGCAGGCCGTTGACACATACTAGGTACTACGAGTGAAACACAGCTCAAGTTAAAACAAATAACCACTTTCGACTGGGCTCTTTTCTTTACAACTGCTTGTCTCCAAATACTTATTTTATGAAAAGGAGCATGAACACAGCTGGGGCTGCTATGGCAAAGCACGGGAAGACTGTGCAAAATACCGAGATGGTATTAAAAACCGTTCCTACAGTTTCACATGTTAACATTTTTCCTGCTCACTCCAAGTACCCCCTATGCCTTGCTCAGGGACACCCAGGAAGCCTAGGATCCCTGGTTGAAAAACCCTGCCTTAGAGGATGCTTCCTATGCAGCCTGAAACAGACCAAACAATATACCAGCTATACCCAGAAAGGCAGATAAAACGTATTCTGCCCCCTCTGGGAAGCCTTTTTATGCTACTCTTTTTTTTTTTTCAGTATAAATTTTTATTGGTTTTATGAACATCAAAATACAGAATGACACTGGCTTCCGGTTCCGGTATGGCGGGCTGAGCACACGAGTTGAGAGGCTCCCACCCAGACAAACACTAAAAAGGTTTAAATCAAGCTAAATGCTCTTAATTACAGCCTTTAAATAGGCAAGAAGCTCTTCTGATGTTCGTCCGCAAGCAATAATATGGCAAAATAAAGCCAGAATAGATTTCAGCCATTCGCCGAAATGGCTGAGGGAGACGACCACATGTCAGATGATGGAGAACAGCACAATAGGCCCTCTTCGGCCTCTGAAATAAAAAATCAGCCTCTAACAGAACAAAAAGCTCTACAAGGAAACAACCAGACACTAATTTGCAGGCGAGCGCAGATTTCAGGGGAGAGGTTTGCGAGTAGCTGCAAGATCTTAAGACAGAATTAAGCACGCTACAAGGCCGTATGACCGAAGCAGACCAAGAAATCTCTTTGAACACCACCAGATTAGATGACTTAGAGGAAACTATGAGAACTATAGCTGTGGAGCAACTGGCAATTTCCATCCGCCAGGACAATGCTGAAAATCACGGCAGAAGGAGGAATATAAGAATATTTGCCCTACCTGAGAACAAAGAGGGTAACAATCCCAGGGCCTTTGCAGATTGCCTCCTGCGATTATTGCTTGATCTGGATCCTGATTTTCATTCTGACATTGAGAGGGCGGATAGGGCACTAGGCCCAAAACCTTAGCGACCCGGGGCTAGGCCCCGTTCTTTTGTTATCAGATTTCTCAGTTACCAAACAAAGGAAACGATTTTAAGGAAGGTCTGGCAGCAGGGTAAAGTAATGTGGGGCCAACAACGTTTGCTGTTCCATAATGACTACACCCCGGCCACTCAGAAGCAAAGACGAGATTACAGTCTACTCTTCCCCTCGCTCCGAGCCCAGAAGATTTGTTTCCACCCAGTAAGGTTAACTGTATTTCTCCCATCTGGTCAACATACATATAATTTGGCTGGGGAAGCAACAACAGATCTTTTGAAGAGGGGAGAGATTAACGAAAAAATGGCAGAGACAGTTAAAGCCCAATTTGGACAAACCAGTCAGTCAGAACAGAAAGGGCTTCAAGCATCGCAACTGCAAATATCGGATATCTTAAAATGTCTCCAGCAGTACCGGAATACTACCTTACCTACCTGAATGTCCACCAGATTAAGAGGTAATTATTTCTGGTTTCGGTCTTGATCTTGGATTGCCTCTTGGGGAAATGGTGGAGGGGGAGGACTGCGGGTGAGTGGGGAGATGCAGGAACCGGGTGAGGGTGTCTCTAAGGGATTCAGGCAACAATAATTTATTTAAAATCCTTCTTTAGTATCTGGCTAATTGGTATGGGCTGCTAGTGTTGAATCCTACATGGCTCCTAGATGCAGAGAATCTACTCAGGCAAGGAGACTGTGACCCTTTTCTTGTGGTTATCCTGTTTAGTCCCCTGTTCCTCGTAGGGCCTTCCCCCTTCTTAAGGCTTTGTCGGAATAACCCCCGCCCGATCATTGAGGGGGATCCTGTCCAGACTGACCAGAGGTCTGATGTTACGGAGTACTGAAGGGAAGATATTAAGATTAAGAAGATACTAATGTTCCAGCTTTTGTGACAGGCATTGTTTTAGTTTTTTCTCAAACTGTAATGGGTAACTGAGTCCCAAGCCTAGGAGAATTGTATATGATATTGTACTCAGTGCAACACTCTTATAGGAAAGTCTGGAAACTTTTCTAACTTCAGGACCCTCCACACATTGATCTATCTTTAATGAGATATGTGGGGAACGACTGGAAACACAGTTTAAATTTTGGACAATACAAGACTCGGGAGTTGAAACTGGTTTTGACTGTAACTGTAATTTTAGGATCGCCCACTAGAGGGTACTTATCCTCCTCATTTGGGCAAATGAATAATGTAAAGCCACTCTATTTGAACATCAGGTGGGAGCCTACTCGGACAAGGCTGGGAAATGCCACCAGGCATACCATTTCCTTTGTAGAATAAAGTATCTTACATTCCATTTGGGGCTATTATACTTGCATACTAGCATACTAAAATGCCAGCAGAATGGGCCTAATGGTCTTTTGTGTCTGCTCATTTGGTCAGCCCCCCACCCTGGGAGCTGACCTTGCTGTCCTCCTCTCCCTCTCTGCCTTTTGCCTTCCCAGTCCCGGATATTCTCGCTGCACTGGTTTTTGCTTCCAGAACCCTTCCCCTGTACCTGTCCCACCCCCTCTTGAACCCCTCCACCGTTTCTGCATCCACCAGCCCCTGGGCAACGATTCCATGGCTCCACCACCCTCTCAGTGAAGTAGCACCTCCTCCTTTCTCCCTGAATCTCCCTCCAGCTTCCACCCATGCCTCTAGTTGCCCCCTTCCTTCCTTCGAGCACCCTGACTGCTCCTCCCCTATTTACCCCTTTCATGTACCTGAAGACCTCTATCATGTCCCCCCCGTCCCTTCTGTCTTCCAGTGTGTACATATTTAGCTCTTCGAGCCTCTCCCGATAGGTCCTATGCCCCAAGCCCCAAATCATTTTGGTTGCCCTCCTCTGGAACCTCTCCAGGAGTTCAATGTCCCTCTTTAAATGTGGCCTCCAAAACTGCACGCAGTGCTCGAGGTGTGGCCTCACCAAGTAGTTATACAGTGGGAGTATCACTTCCCTCCTTCTGGAGGTGAGCCCCCAGCGATGCATCCAAACATCTTGTTAGCCTTTGCCGCTGCCCTACTACAAGTCTCCAAGTTGTTCATCTTGACATCCACCACCACCACCCCCAGGTCCCTCTCAACCATTGAGACTTGTAGCATTCCCCCCATAGGGTGTACACTTGGCCTGGGTTTCTGGCTCCCAGGTGCAGTACCTTGCATTTTCCTGCATTGAACCTCAGTTTCCGCTTTCTAGACCAGCTGTCCAGAGCCTCCAGGTACCCCTGTAGAGCCACCCTCCCCAAAATAGTAGTTTTCTCCCACAATCCTGGGTGTTTTATTTTATAGTGTATCTCTCTTCCACAAAAGTGGTCCCATCCCTCTCTACCCTAAGGACTAGAGTATATCCTGGGATTTGAACCACCAACCCTCTGCACCAGAAGTTAAGTCACTAGCCACTATGCTATCTTGGCAATACTTACACTGGGTATTTTATTTATCCAGATACAGTATAAAGCTCCAGACTCTTCTCCTGCTGCTAAGGGGTGATAAGGACAGGGGGTTTCCGGAGAGCTTCAGTGGAGCACCTCCCAAGTAGAAGTCACTTTGTATAAAGTTCTTGTTAAAACTGATAAGGTTAAGTACAGTTATTATGTACACATTGTACAAATTTTTCAGTTTTACTATCAGTTTAAGGGAATTAAAGGAACAAGGGGAGGGGCATCTTGACTGTTATTTAGCAAGTTTATGGCTTAATAGTATACAACAGCGTAATGACACGACATTTAATTTATTCAGTTTTTGATATAGTTAATTGGTGTCCTTTGGTTAAAATAGATTTAATAAGAGATAACTGAATTATTGGATACCATGGGGGGGGGGGGTAATAAATACAAGAGTCAAGAGTTTATCAGGCTTAAATCATTTTTATTGTTATATTGCAGGTATATAAGATATTGGTTTCTTTATTATGGACACAGGACCGCCAACCCTGGATGGGGAATGGTCTGGAAAGGGAAAACGTCCTTCCACCTAGGGAAAAAAAAAAAATACAGACAGATTGAAAAGAAATAACGATGTCGGTGGATCCAATTAAAATCATTTCACTAAATATCAATGGGCTTCACGATCCTATAAAAAGATCTCGCTTTAAACAATACTTGAATAAACAGAAGGCAGATCTTATTTATCTCCTGGAAACTCACCTCTCTGATGTAGAGCATAAGACGCTGACTTGGGGTGATAGATACAGGGTTATAGCCTCCTCACATCCAAGGGGGAGAAAACGAGGAGTAGCAATTTTAATCCCGTCAGCAACTCCCTTGGAAATACAAAAGTCCCATGTGCATGCCCAGGGTCTTGACGTAATACTAGAGGGAGTACTGTATGGCCCAAAAACTACCCTGGCTAGTATCTATCCTCCCCCAGACAAAATTCCCAATATACTGAAAGTTTTTTTTGTCTACAGTGTTAGGCAATCTACAGGGCCAGTTGACTTTGGGAGGAGATATCAACATGACCCTATCCCCACATTTGGATTGTTCTAACCAACAGACCCGTAGAAAAAAATACTACAGTAAAGCATTTTAAGAGAACACTAGATCATTTGGGCATTATTGCTGTTTGGAGACGCTTATTCCCCTCTACCCCGGGTTATACATACTTTTCACCACGTTTTAAACCCTACTCCCGCTTAGATTATTTTATGGTGACATGCGAACGAACATTTTTCGTCAGTTCAGGATATGACAATAGGCCTTCAATTATTATCTCAGCACCACCCCTTAGTTTTGAAATTGGATATGGGACGGGAAAGGAAGAGGACTTTATGGAGATTAAATCCATTAATCTCCAAAGATATGGAATTCCAGGAGATAATCAAAAAAGAATACACCAATTTTACTCAGAAAATGATTCTCAGGATATTACGGAGGCAATACTATGGGATGCCATGAAGGCAACGTTGAGAGGGGAGACCATAGCTTATACCTCTAAGAAACATAAAGAGAGACAGGCCAGGTATCTTGAATTATCAGACCAGCTACTGAATTACCAGATGCTATACAGAGAGGGAGATACCGAATTATATAAAAAAATTAGATATACAAAGGCAGAGTTGTAGAAAATTATAGATAATAAAATACAACAATTCTTAATATATTTAAGACAAACTGTTCATTTTTAAAACTTTCTTTATACATTTTTCATATTTCATGTATACACATAAACTTATATACATTCATAGGAGTTGCTTGATATAGTTGATGAATTGTTCTTTCAAAGACAAACTGTTCATGAGGGGGGTCCAAGGGAGGCTCAGAGATTAGCTCAGAAACTCAGGGCTAGAAAAACTATCTCTACAATCCTGAAACTTAGAAACCCTTATACTGGTCTAATATACCATTCGGATGCACATATATTACAAACCTTCTCAGAGTACTATACTAATCTATATTCACTGGAAACACCACCTGAACAGCCAGAAATATCTAAATTTTTAGACCAAATACCCCTACCTACCCTTTCCCCCTCTCAAATTTGGAGTCTGGAGACACTCTCAATTGGAAATCCAGGAGGCTATTAAAAACTTGAATCCGGCAAAGTGTTCAGGCCCCGATGGCTTTACATCTGAGTGGTATAAGACTTTTAAAAAATAATTAACTCCAAAATTACACACCTTATTTGTTGAGAGAGCTCGTGAGGGAGTTCCTCCATCATGGGATTACGCCACCATTGCCCTGATACTTAAACCCTATAAACACCATTCAGACCCGGCATCTTAGAGACCTATTTCCATTTTAAACGTAGACTGTAAGATCTATACAGCCATTCTGGCATCCAGACTTGAATATATACTTCCTAAAATTATATCACCAGATCAGTCAGGATTCATTAAGAATAGGAGTACAACAGATAATGTCTGCAGGACTCTCATACTTCAGGAATATGTAAGGACCAGGAAAATTCCATCAGTTTTCATCAGTTTGGATGCCGAAAAAGCTTTCAACCGAGTTTACTTGCCCTTTTTGTGGAAGACGCTCAAGGCCTTTCACTTCCCGGCTTCATTTATTACCTCTCTTAACAAATTATATAAATCCCCAAGGGCCTACATGAGAGCAAATGGGAATATATCCTCCCCGATTAAATTAAGTAGAGGCACAAGACAAGGGTGTCTTCTATCACCTTATTTATTTGCATTATATTTGGAACCACTTGCAGCAAAGTTGAGAAACACGATCTCGGTGGAAGGGATTCCAATAGCACAGCAAGACAGGGTAGGGAAAAAGCGTGGAGGCGGGGTGCTCCTCTATTATAAGGCGCACCTAAACATGTCTACCATAGATCACTCACCAACTACCTCCCCAGCTTGTGAGTTCTTGCATGCCCTTCTTCTGCTAGGTCACACAAAGAAAATACACCTGGTCCGGGTCTCTACAACCTCCTAAGGGTGGTCTGCCAGGATTCTCTCACTTCTGACTGCATTAGTGATAAGGCGGCCCCAATGAAACTAGTTATAGATGACTTCAACCTTAACTGGATGGGATCCAACTGCAAACAATATGAGCCCCTGCTCTCAGGCCTTGCCCTAAGCCAAATTATAACTGAACCCACTAGGCTCTCCTCCTGGGGGGACAAAGGGTCCCTTATTGACTGGATCTTGTCCAACAGACCTGACAGAATTATATCCTCAAGAATTCTCCCAGATGTCATCTCTGACCACTCACCTATCTATTGCATGTGGGGCATCTCACAGCCTAAAATCCCCAGTAAAGTGATCCAGTTGAGGGATTACCCTAAATTTAACATACACGACTTCCTTTCCGACCTCTTACTAGTTAACTGGTCAAGTGTCACAGCCACAAACAACCCCGCATGAGCTCTGGACTTCTTCTTAGCGGAGTTTGTCCCCTTGCAGAACAAACATGCCCCCCTCACTAGAAGGAGGGTGAGGGGCGCTGTCACCAAATGGCTTCATGGTGGCCTATTCTCCCTTATGAAGCTCAGGGACAAATGCTGGGAGACCTACAAGGCCTCCCGAAGCAACAATAACCTCTAAGCATACCAGCACCTCAGAAACTCCTGTAAAAAAGCCATCCGCTCAGCAAAGAGCGAGTTTTGCCAATCTGCCCTGCTTTCCTCTGCCAGCAACCCGAGGAGCTTCTGGCAAAATATCAAAAATGCGGTTGGTGGGTCTGCCAGAGTACAGGTCACTGACTTGCTTGTTGGAGGGGTCAGCTGCAATAACCTACATACTATTTCAAACGCCTTTAATTCCATGTTTTCTGAATTGTCTTCCCCCCCTTCCCAGTCCTCTGCCCCCAAGTCTCCTGGCACCCCCCCATATGGACTCACCTCCCGATCCCCCTTTTACCTACAACAGGTTTCAGTAAAAGAGACCCAGAAGCTGCTCACTGGCCTCTCCCCTCATAGTGTGGTGGGGCACGACAGCCTTGAACCGAAACTGCTCAGGCTAGGGGCTCACCTCCTTGCCAGGCCTGTCACGCACATCTTCAATACTTCCCTTAACACCGGGATCATCCCAGACATATGGAAAGTGGCCAAGGTCGTCCCTGTCTTAAAACAGGGTAACCCCAAAGATCTCCTGAACTACCGACCCATCACTATTCTGTCTGCTACCTGCAAGCTTCTGGAGAAAGTTGTTGCCTCTCAGCTATCACACTACATCCAGAACTACGATCTCCTCTCTCCCGCACAACACGGCTTTAGGAAAGGGCACAGCACGTCTACCGCTCTTGCTGTAGTCACCTCGTTGATCAGGACTGCTGTTGACCAAGGCAGTCTTACCAGAGCTATCTTTGTGGATCTCTCCAAAGCCTTTGATCTGGTCGATCACTCCCTCCTCAGCTCCATGCTTCTATCCCTTGGGTTCTCCCCCCCTGCCCATGCTTGGTTCTTAAACTACCTCTCCAGCAGGCAGCAGTACACTAACTTTAATCGGACCCTCTCCAACCCCTCATCAGTCCTCTGCGGGGTCCCTCAGGGATCCGTCCTTGGTTCTACCCTATTCTCACTTTTCATTAATGAACTGCCATCCATCACTGCCCATGGACATACCACCCTTTATGCGGACAACCTTGTCATCCTGGCCAGTTCCCAGGACATCTTCACAATAAACTCCCAACTAAACTCTGACTTTAAGCGCATCCAAACCTAGCTAGTGGACCACAGGCTTACCCTCAATCTCAAGAAAACCCAAGCCATGCTTTTTGGTTCCTTGAACAAAACAAAATCCTGCCCGCTCCCTTACAGATCTATGGGGCTGATGGCTCTCCCCTGCAGACGGTGGCCGCTGTCAAGTATCTGGGCATCACCCTGGACCCGCAACTGGATCTGACCCTACACATTTGGAACATTTGTAAGGCAACTGATGGTGAGCTCGGTCTTGCCTATAGAGCTAAAAGCTGCCTGATCCCGGCTGCTCGTGTGGCCCTAGCCAAGGGCGTCCTCCTCCCTACACTCTGCTTTGGGCTTGTAACCTTTGCCCCGGTACCTAAATCCAGCCTCTCGAAATGGGACACGGCCTACAACAATATCTGCCACTTTGCGCTCTCGGCCCCTCCTCTCACGCACCGCAGTGATCTCTACATGCATCTGGAGTGGCCCCCTCTGGAGAAGCACCACACCTTCGTACTCGGAAACTTCATTGACAACATTATCAGATCGGCCACCCCTTCTGCCCTCGCCCTTCCACTCAAACTCGGCACCCCATCCTACCCCCTAAGATCTAGGATGACACTGGATCGCTTGGTTCCTAAAACTTGCACCCTTGCGGGCGATCGGGCCTTCACTGCCTATGCTCCAAAAATGTGGAACTCGTTCCCTGCCCTAACTCGGTCCTCCTCCTCCTCCCATCCCAGCTTTAAAGCCTCCCTTTGGGACTTCCTGAAATCATTCTCCACATGTCCCTACACCTTGTAGCACACTAGCGGAGCCCCACTCTCTCCCCCCAGCCTAGTATGGCGGGGGCTTCAGCGCTAATTAGCACCTATCCTCCTGTAACTGGTCGCGTTATTACTTGGCAACCTTGCACTGGGCCCACTCCCTGCCCTCCTGCCCCATTAGAACACCTTGCCCTCTAGTCTCTTCCCTCTTGTTTTTTTTTTCTTCCTCCTTAGTACCTGCCTAGTTCACCTCCCCCTGCTGGCACTTATTTTTAGTCCCGTTTGCACTGATCAAACCTGTTATGTATTGTGCTGTTCGCTACCTAATTCATCCTGTATGTACCATTCTGTATTTATCCTGACATGTTCCGTTATGTGCCTAATTGTCTCTAATGCTGTTAGCTACCTATCAATACCTGTTATGCCTGTTATTTTCTGTATGTTCCATTTGACTCCTCCTACTGCTCTTGCATGTATCTACCTTGTAACCCTCCCGGGTCGCACCTGAAAATAGGCACTTGGCTGTCTAGTGTGCTTACTCGGTTAACAAAAGCAAATAAATAAAAGAGCATAAAATAAATATGTTTGCTGATGATATTTTGTTAACTCTGCTGTCCCCTCCCCAATCGATCTTGGAAGCCTGCCAAATTTTGAAGCAATACGAGACACTTGCGGGTTTTAAGTTAAACACAACAAAAACAAAGATCCTGACCTTTCATTTTTTTCCTTCCCGACAAAAAAAGAATATTCATTAAAATGGCATACTACGAAAATAAAATATTTGGGAATTAATATTCCTCTTAACCCAGAGGTGCTCGAGATTTTAAATTATGAACCCCTCACTACCACTATACAAATGGACATGGAAAGATGGTCCACTTTCCTAATTCCCTTCCATCAAAGGATTTAGACTGTTCGTATGAACATACTTCCAAGATTACTCTATTTAATTCAAAATATACCCTTTTTACCAGCCACATATTTTAAGTCATGGGACAAATTAATCTCAACATCTATTTGGGGTAAGGGACGCTCTAGGATACAGTTATCTATTCTTAAACTAT
The DNA here is from genome assembly GCA_016271365.2 of Neoceratodus forsteri. Taxonomy (NCBI): domain Eukaryota; kingdom Metazoa; phylum Chordata; order Ceratodontiformes; family Ceratodontidae; genus Neoceratodus; species Neoceratodus forsteri. The sequence continues at coordinate 659,963,807 of CM028138.1, forward strand.
CTTTAGGTCAGGGAGGATTCAATCGTCCAGATTTTAAATTATATTCTAAAGCGTCATTTCTTAGGATAATACTGATTTGGTTGACAGAGACCTACTCAGCTCCTTGGAAGGATATTGAATTTCATCTAAATGATCTATTTGATATTAAAAAAATTCTCTTCTCTTCGGGGGAGAGATCTCTGTCACCCATAGCCTGAACAGATATTGTAGCACAAACTTACAACTGTTGGAAACATATAAGGCACACTAGGCCACTCTGTAATATATATATTAATATCAGAAGATGATTCATTTGTACCCATACATATGGACTCCACATTTCAGGAATGGAGAAAACTAGGTCTCTCACATTTTTCCAGCTTTTATCCCCTCAAGGGATACTTCCATTTGATAAATTACAGTCCCAATATAGTCTCTGCAGATCTGATTTGTTTCGTTATTTCCAGGTTAGGAATCATATACTTTGAAACTGATTGATACAACCCAGGCTTCCATACCCAACCCCAGAACTTTTCAAATCATTTATGGAGGCCGTAAAGGGGAACTTAAGTAAGCATTTAATAGGTATAATATATAGGGAAATGAGAAATTAACAAAAAGAATCCACTGAATCTATATTAAGGAGTAGAACAGGGATCTCCACCTAGAAATAACTATGGAGGAGTGGAGGGGCTCAGCTTTGAGTGTGGTGAAGATCACTTCTTCTCCATTTTGGAGGGAGTTTGAGTGGAAGTGTCATTCTCATTTTTTTAGAGCCTCGGCGGTTCTGCTCAGGTTCCTTCCGGAGGAGTATGGAGCCTGCTGGCGAAAGTGTGGATGCCCAAAGGTGACACTGGGGCACCTATTCTGGCAGTGTCCTTGTTTGATGCCCTTTTCGTTTTCCCTACAAGTCGAGCTAACTGCTCTGTTGGGATAGATAGTAGAACTAATGGCTGAGCAGGTTTTACTGGGGATCTTTCCAGACCATTCTCCCCATGGGAACAAACCCTTTTAACCCCCAGTCTGTTGGCGGCCAAAAAGTCCATTACCCGCAGGTGGATGACTAGTACAATTCCAGCAGTTTCAGAATGGAGAACTATTATGTCTGATTTATATGCTACAGAAAGCCTTAATGCAAAAATCCAGGGTAAAGCTCCAACATACATGATGAGATGGCAGCAATGGGTGTTCCACCAAGCTGTGATAGATCCAGATTTCTGCTCCTAGTCTTAACTACTTAACCGAGGGAAGATCAGGGGATAGGACCGAATAGTTATAGAAGAACTGAGGGAAAAGGGAAGATAATTGAGGGGAAGAGGATTAATCAAGGGATATGGAATTCATCATCTGGAGATGAAGTACAGGAATGAACAGAAAAAGCATAAGGGGTAAATAAGGAAAGATATTTATAAAACAGAGCTGGAGCTTTATTCAATCAATGATCTCAGTTTTAAAAAGCTGTATAATTATCACGCTAACTTTTTAAACCTTAGGATGGAGAACATAAACTGTCAACAATATATAAAAATAGAAGATATGTGACAATATAATGAAATGTATGCAATATACTCTTGACATATGTGTAACAAAATCATTCAATAAAGAAGATATTTAAAAAAAAGTACAAAATACAGAATAACATCAACATCAAGAAAAAAAATTGACAGAATAGCCATAAAAATATCTGGAAAGTCAACTATTAAATGACAAGGAAGTACAACTGAATGTGCATCATATAAAAGAACTGCACACAGAGATAATGATTTATTTATTTATTTATTAAATTTTGGTGACCAGGTAGGTCCACTGAGCCCCGGAGGTCCTTTTTTCAGGAGCGACCCGGGATTACATTGTATAATAGTATATACAGAGAAAATACAATCAACACAGTTAACAGGTTGTGCCAACTGAGAATAATTTTCTTCTGTCGGGTCGCATAGCTGAGATCAGGGTGCACTGAGACCCGATATCCACCTTGTAGCAAAGTCTTTTTATGTTGTGCCAGGGCTAAGATAAAGTCTCTGGTGCCCAATCTATCTGGGGCCACCACGACGGCTCTAGGAGCCTCAGATTCTCCGGTCTCCCCCCTCTGAGCCACTTGGTAAGTTTTCTGCAGGGCAATGTGGCGGTCAATCAATGGTTGTCCCAGCTGCTGCTCGAACCATTCAACCAGGAAGAGCTCCAGATGATCACTTCGGACTGGCATGCCTAGTATTTGGAGGCAGGCCTTTCTGGTCTGATTTTCTAGTATCTCTAAGTGGGACTTTAAATGTGCGTTTTCCTTAACAATTGTAGTAGCAGCCCCCAGAGCCGTCTCAGACCTCTTATGGGTCTCAATTGATTCAGTTTTCACCGGTGATAAATCAGTTTCCAAAACAGTGATTCTGCTTGTAAGTGAATCAAATTTCTCTGCCAGTTCTGTAACCAATGTGATGAGGCGGTTAATGTTTTGCCCCAAACTCTGCAAGGTTTCTTCTTCCTTGACAGCTGCTTCAAGATAGTTGTGGCCTTGTGCAGACCACGTGGTCAGAGGGACCGGAGCATTTTTGCTTTTTGCTCAGTCGGATAGGGCTTTATCTTTCTTTGGATTGCCAATATTGATTCCTTAGATTCTCCGATTTTGTAATATTTCTATTTCTCTTGCCGGTGTTCCCCGAACAACAACGTTTTCCTTAAATCAAGTTGTCTGGTGAGCAGAGCACTAACTCCCAGCCACCATCTTGTTCAGGCACCACAGCGCACCCCCCGCCCCCCAATCAGGAGGCAGTATAGCGTAGTGGTTTAAGGCTCTGAGCTGGAGACCTGGGTTTGAATCTCACAGCCCCCACTTGCATACTGTGTGACCCTGAGCAAGTCTCTTAATTTCCTTGTGCTTCCAGGTCGCACCTGTAAACAAGCTTTCAGCTTAGTGTGTCTCTCCTGGTGAAAAAAAATATAATAATAATATAATAATAACTGAGAATAATTGATAATTCTATGCTACATCACCTGAGACTGATTCAGTGGTGATTGCTGCCCCGCCCGTGACAGGTCCAGGGCACCGAAACACCTGAGCTCCCTTCCTCCTGACAAAGAATCTATGAGGTTGGATGTCCTAGGCAAGCAGACATTTGCTTCTGCCTCATTGGGCCTTGGTATTGCTAACGGCCAGGCCCACATGATGAAGTATCAGAACCCCCTCCAGAGGAAAGATAAGGCTGCTGCGCAGACTTGCCTGAGGACTTTCCAAAACTGGAGGAAATGAAGACTCTAGCTGCTGGTGCTGATGTGGGCAAGCATTTGCTCCTGCATAGCCTATGATGTTTCTGATGCTTCTGCAAAGGCTGTGGCCTCTGGCATCTGTCTCGGGCATTGCAGGCTTTGCCACTGATGTGCAACAAACAGTTCTTAATGCCCCATTCAGAGGGCAGAAGTTGTTTGGCTATGAGGTAGAAGAGGTTTTAAAAGATCTTCAGTCCTCTGGCAGGACCTTGAAATCAATCCACTCTCTGTACCATATCCAGCCCAGGGGTAGGAGCAGGGGTAATTTTCACCTAGCTGGAGTCAGGGGGCAGCACCCAATCTGCAGACAGCAGGGCAGGGGCAAGCACCCAAAGGTGGTGGAACCAATGGATCCACCCCTACAGGCTCAGCCTGGCTCCTTATACACCCTCCAAACACTTTTACCTCCAAGGGGGTTGTAGGGGGTCGTCTCGCCCTCCAGACCAGTGGAGAGAGGTGACTACAGATGTATGGGTTCTGGAGATCACAGAGAAGGGGCATGCTCTAGAATGTCTGGACAACTCCCCCCCCCCGATCATCCCCCAGTTGTGACGACATATCCCCCAGGGCACATGTCCCTGTTGCTGGAGTAGATAAAAAACTCTGCTCCCAAAACAGGCCATAGAACCTGTCCCTCTAGAACAGAGGAATACAGGTTTTTATTCCCTCTACTTCCTCGTCCCAAAGTGGGCAGGAGACATGAGGCCTGTGCTGGATCTCAGACATCTGAACTTCTTCATAGATTACAAGAAGTTAGGAATGGTTGCTCTGCAGCGTCTCCATCCTCTATTGCAAGCAGAATACTGGATATGTTCCCTGGATATGAAGGATGCGTTCCTCCATATCAGCATCAGGCAACCTCACCAAAAATGTCCGAGGTTCCTGTCTCGGGGGAACACTATCAATTCAGAGTGTTGCCATTTTGCTTGTCTTCTGCACTGCGAGTCTTTACTAAATGCTTGGCAGAAGTGGCAGCAGCCCTTTGCAGGGAAGGCCTGTATATTTTCCCTTACCTGGATGACTGGCTATTAAAAGCCTACTCCAGGGACCAACTGCTGAGGGCCCTGGCATGAACCAGATAGCTGTTAGATGCTCTGGGGGTGACAGTCAACATACCAAACTCAGTACTAATCACCCTGCCAGTGACTTCAGTACATGGGGCAGTACTGGATACAGCCTGGGGCCATACCTCTCAACTGTACCACATTACGAGGAACGTTCCTCATTTTACTTCACAAAAGCTCCCTGTTCTACATTGTGAGGACTTGTCCCACATTCAGTGTTAACATTTTAAAGCAAAACTCTATATTAAATTATGCAGAAAATATAATATTCAATTAATATCAGACTTTCTGAATACAATGCAAACATTTTAACAGTGTTCTGAGCTTCTTAGGTAAAGATTTGATTACGTGTTCCACATTTTGCTCATTTGTTCCACATTTTGAGAGGCAATGTTCCACATTTGGGGGACAAAAGGTTGAGAGGTATGCCTGGGGCTCAGCCTTTCTGCCTCTGGTCAGGGCTGACCATCTGATTGCCCAAGCACAATTGGTACACGACAGCTGTTATGTCTCAGCAAGGACTTTTTTTTTTCTTTTGCTGATACTTTATCCTCCCTGCTCCATGGCCCTTGATTGGGAGGGAGCCCCAGTCCCATCCCCCGACATCCACCAGCCAACACCGACTGGTACCCCCAGGGCTTACTCCCCTGGTGGGGCCAGCTGTGGTACCCCAAACCCCACCAAAGACCGCATTCAGTGTGGTTGGCACTGTGGCTGTTCAGGGGGAGGGACCTGTGAGCTCCCTCTGTCATCCAGCTGGAAGCTGTCTTTCCTCCTGTTTCACTCCCACAGGGGCAGAGCATGCAATGACATCAGCGATGGTAGCATGCATGCTCCTGTGCACTTCCCATCAGGCATCTGCCCCACCTCTGATCCCAAGTCGACAGCATTGATGTGCCAACCCCCAGCCTCTGCTGGGGGCCAGGCATGCACCGACAACTGATCGCTCCCCTCCCTGAAGAAGGAGAGCCATCCCTGGGATGCTCAATCCTTCTCCTCTCCTGCTGACCCCCGGCAGCCCGCGCTCACTCCTGAACATGGATTGCCGGCGTGACACGAGGTGTGGCATCCAGTGCCATTATCCAGGATAATGATCTAAATAACTTATTAGGCCTACAAGTCAAAGATAAAACCTATGCAACTAGGGCTCATCCCTGGCAATTGACTATGGAACATTGCAATTCAAAAAATAGGAGTAACTGGTTTTCAGTAAGAATTTGCAAGATTTGGAATAAATTACCTGTGGAAATTGTGGCATGCAATAATATTGATGTTTTTAAAAATCAGTTGGACACATATTTAAAACAAAATTGTATAGGTGGTTATAATTAATTATTGGCGAGCATTATGGACTACGGTCTTTTCAGCTCTGTCTAACCTATGTAACCTATGTAACCCTCAGCACCACCAGGTCAGCAGCAGGGACATTTTTACACCTTCTGAGACTCACAGCCGCAGCTGTTGTTACAGTGCCTCTGGCCAGGCTGCATATGTGGATTCCCCAGTGGACTTTAAGAGTCCAGTGGACTCAACTGACGGACAATCTAGAACAGATGGTTCTAGTCATGTGCCCCTTGCCCAAAGTGCTCAAGTGGTGGATGGAATGCAACAGCCTGCTCAAGGGGACTCCAGTCTTAATCCCTTCCCCTCTTCAGATACTCACCATGAAGGCTTCGGGGTTAGGAAGGGGAGTTCACCTGGGTTCTCATAATACACATGGTACGTCGACCCAGGTGGAGTGCGCTTTGCACATCAGTTTTCTGAAATGCAGGCTGTCCTATACAGACTCTAGGCCTTCCGGAACCAGTTGTCTCCAGGTCCTCTACTAATAGAGACAGACAATATCAGCGTGATGCATTACATCAACAAACAAGGGGGGACTCATTCCTATCCACTGTGCAGGGAAGAAGTGAGAGTTTGGTATTCGACTCTGGAACATGGTCTAGAACTATCAGTAATACATATTCCAGGCATCCAAAACATAGTGACTGACCTCAGTGGTCGAAGACCTATTTGAAAGGGGTGCTGGGTCACTATAGCATGGAGAAAACCACGAATGGCTCTACAATGACAGGGGTTCTTTAAGCGTATAGCAAGAACCGCTACCCCTGTTGCTGTAGGCTGCAATGCTTGAGCTTGAAGGACACTGCCAGGCGGTGCTTGGCTGAGCTGCTCCCATGGTAGAGTGGCTACAGCACCTGTCTCCGGTGGCATCAAGGACCTGGGGCTGCGGTGCGGTTCTTCCCAGGTCCCACTATATGGCGGCATGTTTTTATTTTAAAAAGAGTTTCTCACCCCAGGAGTCCTTCAGCATCAGTAACTATAACAGTTAGCTGGCTAGGTGCAACTGCCCTGGAGGTATGCCATTAAGATAGTTAAAATAATGAGCTTAGACATCAGCCAATCCGAATAGAGTAGGGGAGTGTGCTGAGGCAGAGCAGCCTGAAGGGCTTCAGAATTTTTTTCTCTGCTGACTGAGCAACATTACCCCAGAGGTGTCTCTCTACTTTCCTTGTTGACCGCCCTTTCTGCTTTCTCTTGGTAAGGTTTTCCTCACAAACTTATTTTTAGAGTGTGTTGAGTATATTTTCTGTGTTTTTAGCGGTTCCCGGGAACCGCAATTTTCAGTCGGTTCCGCGGTTCCCTCCACTTCATTTTCTTTTTATTTTAACCACGATTTAGTGTTTTCATCGGTTTCTTTCACATTTTAATTGCGGTTCCCCTTTTCTTGAGGGAACCGATGATTTTGGAGGGGGGGGGTTCTCTATTTGTTACCTCAGAAATTGCGGATCCACACCGCGAGGGAAACAACCGTTTTTTCTTCATTCTGACAGGTATTGCTGGGGTCTCTGGGGATTGGCATGTCAGAGATCCCAAGAACTAAAAAAAAAACTGGACCATCAGGTTTTAAAAATTGTGTTAAATGCCACAGGATGTTTGCTAAAGCAGATTCTCACTCCTATGCTTATGGTGCTTGGGTCTGGATCATGCCTGCTCTGTCTGTGTAAAAACTTTGAGAAACAGAGCTAAAAGATTAAAGAAAATTGTGGCTGAGGATGGGAAGACCCAAGGCTACCATTGAGGGACCTTCAAAAAAATAAAAATAAAATAAATAAAATTCTTTTTTTTTTTTTTTAATTATTCTTTTTATTGTTCATATTTTAACTTATATACATATAGGTCTACAGTTATGGTTGTATACAATGTATCTACAACTGGTCCAATAAAACATACAGCTCTAAGGGTTCAGATAGTTTCTCAATCTAAAATCCAACATTTTCCAGATATTATTTCATCGCTCTCGTACATATTACCACCTCAGTAAGTCACAGTACTGAATTCCACAGGTATCATTGAATAACAAATAGGTGAACGCTAGTCACTCTCCAGATCACCAAACTCTCCCCTCCTGTGCCTGCTTCACCACTCCAGTTGTATTTCGGGTCCCAGACAGACCAGGGTATTGGGGGAAAGGGGGACGGGGGTGCACCAGGTCCAGGCCTCACAGGGGAGGGGGGTTAGCCGTCAGAGCTGAGACTCAGAGGTTCCTGCAAAGGTACAGAAACTCGGGCACAAAAGTGGGATCTATTAACATATAGTATAGTTGCCACCGCACCCATCTTATAGAGAAAATCTCCCCTTGTTCATTTATATTATATGTCATTTTTTCCATGTTGTGAATTTGCTGGGTAATTTCCCACCAGTCTCTAATAATTGGAGGATTTATTGTTAGCCATTGCCTAGTTATTGCCTTTTTGGCTGCTGTAAGGAGCAGGAAAGCAGGTATCTTGTGTTTGGGCCCCGATAAGGCCTGGGAAATGCAAAGAACAAGTATATCTCTGGTGTCAACTGAAATTGTGGGTCGATAAGTTGCTGTAACTGTACTTCCAGCTGTTTTAAAAAGTTGGAGAGCGCTGGGCATGCCCAGAGAATATGAGTCAGATTGGCCTCCCGCTCGCCACACCTTCGCCAACACTCTGCAGTTTTGTTTAGTGAGTAGTGCTTAGTGACCTTGGGTGACCTAAAATATCGTATCAGAACCTTCCAGGCGAATTCTCGCCATTGATATGAACTTGTAACCTTGGAGGAGTAGCTACATGCCACTCGCCAATCTGAAATAGTCAGTTGGCAACCTGACTCCTGACGCCATTGTGTACGGATGTTTTCAGTGGTTAACTCTCCTTGGGAATTCAAGGATTGATAATATATAGAAATCAGGTGGTCCTGCTTCTCCGAACTGTTCAGTGAAATTTGACATCGGACTGGTGCTAAATAGTTTTCTGGGTTTCGCAGGCATAGGGGCAAGCCTTCCATGTAGTGTCGGAGTTGTAGATATCGGAAAAAGTCTCTGCGTAGGAAGTGGAACTTTGCCTGAATTTCTGCAAATGACCAAATTATTCCTTGTGTCATTATTTGTGGCAAGTATCGTAGTCCAAGACTATCCCAAGTATAAAATCCAGAGTCCAGTGTATTGGGGGAAAGTCTGGCAATGCCTGAATCGGACGTAAGAGTGGCAAGTAGGGTGACAGTTGGTACGATTTTTTAATTACGCTCCAATTTTGAAATTGTGCTGCTAGCCAGGGGTTAGTAGTTGGGAGGGCCGTTTCTCTCGAAAGTTGACTATATATTGCCCGAAAGTAGTAATGTCATTTGTCAATATTTTCTCCATTTCCTTCCAATGCGGGTGTGAACTTCTTTTTGTCTTGCCATTATGTGCATCATAGTTACTGCTTGTTGGTAGTGCTTTAAATCTGGGAGTGCAAGGCCACCCTCAGTTCGTGAGAGCGACAAAACTTTAAGGCGCACCCGGGGCTTCCACCCAGCCCATATGAAATTCCGTAGTAGGCGACTAATTTCTTTAAAGAACTTTTGGGGCACAAAAAGGGGAACATTTTGGAACAGATATAATGCTCTAGGGAGAGTTATAATCCTGATTAGTTCTATCCGTTTTGATAAGCTCAGTGGGATCACTGACCTGGTCTGTAAGTCCTGATTCAGTTGTGTCATAAAGGGAGAGTAGTTATGTTTATAATAGTGTATTCCTTCACGGGAGATATACACGCCTAGGTATTTTAGTTTTACAAGGTTCCACCTACCAGGAAGGGCGTCAATTATACCCTGTGCAGGCGAATAATTGAATGTGAGTAATTCAGTTTTGGTCAGATTTAATTTATAGCCTGACACCATTCCATACGTATCTAGGACTTGGCGAACCGCTGGGATAGACTGCTCCGGGTTTTGGAGATATAACAGTATGTCATCCGCGTACAAGGCGATTCGGTGTTCTGTCTCCCCGAGCAAAATTCCCCGTATGTTAGGGTGGTCTTGAATTTGTTGTGCTAAAGGTTCTATGGTTACCGAAAATAATAACGGGGATAACGGGCAACCCTGGCGGGTGCCTCTTTTAAGTTGAAAGTATTCGGAGTGATGCCCGTTTACTCTTACACAGGCCCTGGGCGAGGAATATATGTTTTGTAGGACTTGGATGAGGCCAGAGGGAAAACCAAATCGGTGCAGGATAGAGTATAGAAAGGGCCACGAAACTCTATCAAAGGCCTTCTCTGCATCAAGACTAACCAGCACCGCTGGGGTATCTGTACCACTCAAAATAAATAAAATTCAATCAAGGGTGCTGATGAAGTATCAGGCTGCAGGCTGTGTCCCAGGAAATTGCACCATTAATTCCCGACGACATAGTTCTCACTCACCCTACTATGTCCATGTACACTGGCCTACAGCATCCATCTCCTGGCCACTCCCCCACCTCCCTCCCAGCCCATCCCGGGCGGCTCATCATTCTCGCCCTCCCTACCTTACAATCCCTACCCATCCCCTGCTCCCTGATGGTCCCATCCCATCTCCTCTTATCCGCAGGCAAAAAGCATATCACCACACCCTGGCCAGAGCTGTTGTCCTCTTACTACTCTTAACAGGCACTATCCACCCTAACCCTGGCCCCACCCTGACCTGCCCACCAGGTGGGGTCCCCGGTCTGAATATTGCCTCCATGAGTATATGCAGCATCTTGAAAAAATTTGACTCCCTCCAATGCTGGGTCACGCTGCACAAACCTGACATCATTGCACTGGTGGAAACATGGCTATCTAAATCCACCCCGACACCTTTATCGCCCTCCCTGGCTACACCTCTACCGTGAGGATCGAGTAACCAAACGAGGGGGTGGCTGTGCTATCTACACCAGGGTCACTCTCACTGGGCTCGCCCTCCCTGCTCCGGACCTTGTAAGTGGGGCACAGGCCCTTACCATTAAGCTTGCCCCGGACCCCACCAGGGCACCCCTTTATCTCACCGCTGCCTATATACCGCCCAGGAACCAAAACCCAGCACTATTACAATTAACTGACTATCTTGCCACCCTCCCTCACAGTGCTGAACAAGTCATTGTGGGGGACCTTAATGTGAACTGTCTGATCCCCTCCTCCACCCCCACCCGGGACTCCTTCTCAGCCCTTGATCTAACACAACTAGTCTCCCAACCCACTAGAGTGAACCCTATGAGAGGTACCAGCACCCTCCTAGATGTCTTCATCACAAACCACCCCCAAAAAATTCTGGACATCCAAGTCCTCCCTGTCTCACTCAGTGACCATTCCCCTGTGCTGTTCCGCTGGATGGCCTCCTCACCCCGACCCACTGCCCAGTGCACACCTCGCCGGCGTTTCAGACCGTGTGGTCTGAAAAACCTTAAACAATATCTTGCCCAGCAAGACTGGTCCCCCATTCACCGCGCTCCTGATATAGACACTGCCCTTGGCTTCTTTACCCAAACCTTTAGTAAAGCCTATGACCTCTTTGCTCCCCTCTCAGCCATCCGAACCAAAAAACATAACCTGCCCTGGATTTCTCCTGCCCTCTTACAGCTTCTCAGGCATAGGGATAATTTATGGCACCTTGCCATAGAAACTGGGAGACAAGCAGACAGACAGGCCTACAACGCTGGGTGGAATAAGTGCACATGGGCAATCAGGAAAGCCAAGGCCAACCACTATCAGGCCACCCTCACCGCCTCCTGGGGGTGCTCCCGTACCTTCTGGGATAACGTCAAACAATTGAGTGGGAACAGTCGCTCCCCTCCCCCATCCCAGATTATTACTGACAACACCACCATAACGGACCCTGCAGACATTGCAAACCTCCTAAACACCTCCTTTACTGATCTTAGCCCTATCCTCCCCAGCAACTTCTTTGACCAACCACCCTCCACACCTGCCCCTGCCCTATAATGCCCTAGCTTCTACCTGCGTAGGGTTACTGCCCAGGAAGTCAGACCGCACCTGACCCAGGCACTAAAAGGCAACAGTCCCGGTGACAACTCCCTGGACCACAGAATTCTCCGGCTGGTACTGGATCAGGTCCTTACCCCACTCACCAGCCTTCTCAACAAATCCCTCTGCCTGGGACAATTCCCCACTACTTGGAAAACTGCCACTGTTACTCCTATCCATAAAGGGGGTGACAGGTCCTTAGCTGGGAACTACCGAACTATCTCCATACTCCCACCCCTCTCCAAAGCCCTGGAAAAACTGGTTGCCATGCAAATCACTGAATACCTAACCAAACACAACATCCTCTGCCCTGAACAGCATGGATTCCATGCAGGACACAGTACTAGCACAGCTCTTGTTGAATTCTTATCATTCCTACACTCCTCCATGGACACAGGCTCCCTAGCCGGGGCCGTGTTCCTCGACCTATCAAAGGCCTTCGACACGGTCTCACACCCCCTCCTTCTGGAAGCCCTCTGTCACTCAGGCTTCGCCACTGGGCCACTTGCATGGTGCTCCAGCTACCTATCCGCACGCTCCCAACGTGTCAATATTGGTGGGACACATTCCAATCCATGTCCTGTCCTCTCTGGGGTTCCACAGGACTCCATCCTGGGACCCCTACTCTTCTCGCTATACCTTAATACCCTGCCCAGTGCATGCACGGGGAAAATTCTGCTGTATGCAGATGACGCCGTCATCTTCGCCACCGACCAGAACCCCTCCTCCCTCCAGGATTCCCTGCAATGTTCCTATAATGACGTTGAAACATGGTTTAAAGAGCATAGACTGGTCGTAAATCTTAAAAAAACTAAAATCATGCTCTTTGCCCACCCCCAAAACAAAGCATTCAAATCCCCTCTCCGTATCCTCTCCCACTCCAAACAGCAACTGGGGCAAGTCCACTCCTATAAATACCTAGGGATCTCCTTTGACTCAGCCCTCACCTATCACACCACATCGATGCACTTGTCTCTGCTAAATATACTGCCGGTATCTTATACACCTACAAAACTGTCTCCTCCCGATGCCCTCCGGCTTGCAGTTACATCCTCCATATTATCCCTAGTTGACTATTAGGCTACCTGTCTACGGTGCTGCCAACACGACTGCCCTAAACAAAATCCGCCTCGTCCTAAATAAGGCATGCAGGCTTATCACAGGGCCCTAGGTTCACACATACGTGTCAGCTTTATGACATGGCAACAGTACTAAACCTCAGTAACGGCTGCATTATCAAACTTGCCTTATAGCTAAAACCCTGCTAGGACTGTCACCACCGGGCTGACAGCCTCCCTCCTCCTAGCCCAACCCCTAGTCAGTACCCGGACCTCCTGCAAGGCCACCTTCCTGGTTCCACGATCTAGGACCTCGCATGGACAGTGGTCTTTCCGCCATAGAGCCCCTTCTTGGTACAACACGCTCCCTCCCTCCATCTCGGAAATCCCCACTATCTCCAAGTTCAAAACTGCACTCAAAAGTGAGCTAATCAACATGCGCTGTTGCACCTGTGCATAACGGGTGTACAACACCCTTGCCGTGACAAGGCCCACTGGGCTGCACCCACGCCGTAGCGCCTTAATCCTACCTCCTTGACATTACTACCATATCCGACTGCCTACCTTCTCTCAGTTATCATGAATGTACCATGTATGCTAGAATCCTAATATACTGCTTGCTAAATTGTCCTGCTAGAATGCACTACTGTATCCAAATCAAACTATCTGCTGTGTTGGCCTGGTCGCATGCTCTGCTAACTCTGTAACCTGTACCATGGAACTTGTTACTCATGTTTTCTTTTGCAAGTATCATTCACTTATACTGCTAAACTCTGTAACCTTCCTTTTTGTCTACAATATCTGAATCTGCACCTTGTAATGCAAACTGTGTAATCTTGACCCTGGATCCATGTATGCCTGCACCTTTATGTATTATGTTCTCTTTCTACCACACTTGACGAGGTACCTTTGGAAATGAGCCTCTGGCTCAAAGGTTGTAAACTGATTGAGAAATAAAATAAAATAAAATAAATATCCTTAAAATCCCAGCCAGGCCCTGATGAAGTGCCAAGAAAAGAAAGAAATAATAAATCTGGTGCCGATGGGGTGCTAAAGAATAAAGCTTCCAAAGGGACTGATGAAGTTCCTTCAAAATCTAAAACTAATAATAAAAAAGGCACTGATGAAGTGTCTTCACTGAAAAGGAGGCAAGATAAAGCTGCTAATGAAATGGCTCCAAAGAATTTGTATAAAAACGCTCCTGTTCCTCCTGGGAAAGCCAATAGCGAGACAACAGGTGGCAAAAAACATAAAGGAAAACAAAACATATACAGCCACAGACTGTCGGCCCACCAGATTTCAGTGCAGAGCTGCCTTCTGTAGAAGAAATGACAAAAGCATGGCATGTATTTCAGACCCTGCAAAGCATGGGGTCTGTCTTTTCTGCATTTTCTAGTAAACCTCCCTCTGCTGCCCCCTCCCTGGCAGGGGTTCACAAGGGGGGGGAGGAAGAAGAAGAATATTTTGATGCTCATGACATGGATTCAGAGGGCCTAGAGCCAGAAGTGTCTTCTGATCCTCATTTCCGTGCATCCCCTTCTGAACAGGAGGATGCCCCTTCTATGCTGACTTTCATTAAAAATATGATAGACACCCTGGATCTCCCTTCCCAGGAGACCAACCAGGATGTTGACGATGAGGACTGAGATTATAGGGAAATGAAAGGTCTTCTACCCGCTAAAAAAATAATAATAAAGCTCATCCTCCCTATTTACAGGTGAGAGTACTGTACATAAAAAGCTGCATACTACAGCTTCTATGCTGATCTGCCTTTCCTCATGCATGACTTTTACAGCCAAGTATCAAAAGGCATTATGGAATTCAGACCTGGCCATTACCCAGAGTGGCTCGGACACATATGGTTCAGTAACTTATTGACACAGCAAAATCTTCCTGGAAAGCTACTAAGTACTAATTCCATAAGGCAGATGACAACAATAATGCAGCCTCTAGCCCATGGCTCATGCCATCTCTTTGCGCCATTTTGCTTGGCTCAGGGCTACTAACATGTCACAAGACACCCAGTCAAAAGCTATGGATTTCCCTTGTGGCCAAAATATGCTGTTTGATTCCAGAACTATGGATTACATGAAGAAAGCGGATGAGCTTTCTTGGCAGAGACATTCCACTAAACCAAAGCCTCCTGCCCCTTAAGAAACCCAGCCCGAGGATAAACAGGGACAGGGACTACTTTCCTATGCCTTATCCCCCCTATCCTCATTTGATTTCTCTTGGTACAGAGGATATGACAGAGGAAGGGGCCAAAGAAGAGCCACCTCTGCCCCACCAGAAGTGTCTGAGCCTAAGTCCTGATGTGAGTGTCCACGTCACCTCCCCTCTGCCTGTGGACGGCAGGCTCTCCCACTACCTCCAAAATTGGGACCTTATTATTTCGGCCTCAAGTGTACCCAGATGTCAAAGCCTTTAACCCCAACAAAAATCATCCTGTTGGAGATAGAGATAAAAAACCTTTTGGCTCCAAGAGCAGTGGAGAGGGTCCCTACCCAGGAGAGGGGCAAGGGCCTCTACTCCAGGTACTTCCTAACACAAAAGAAAACTGGGGAGTGGCGGTCTATTTTGTATCTCAGATATCTGAACAACCAAAATTTGAGACCTGCAATTCTGTCTCGGAGCTCGCTGGTCTCAAAAGAGCAACGCCTTATCAAAACTGATAACTGTTACAGAACAGTTTCTTCTTCAGGCTCTGCTTTGGTGGACAGACCCTGAAAATTTGACAGTGGGGATCCCCTTCCAGGCTCCTTTTCCCACAAAGGTGATTACCACAGATGCCCCCTTCCTAGGCTGGGGGGCCACATTTGGACAGTGCCTCAGTAAGTGGTACCTGGATTCCTCAGGAGTCATAGTTGCACATAAACCTTCTGGAGCTCAGAGCCATTTTCCCGGCACCGAAAGCCTTTGCTCCAGTTATAATAGGGCAGACAGTACAAATAAGGAAAGACATCACCACTGTAATGTTTTATATAAACAAGCAGGGTGGTACCAGATCCAGGAACGATCTGTTCAGAAGCTATAAAGATTTGGTCTCTCGCCTATTCCCTTGGGGTCAGCCATTCAGTTATCCACCTCCCAGACAAGGACAACACTCAGGCAGATGCTTTCAGCTGCATTAATCAGAGCCAAAGCGAGTGGACTCTGAACAAACAAGTGCTAGCCACAGTGTTCAGGAGGTGGGGCACACCAGAAGTGGATCTGTTTGCCCCCCCCCCCTCAATTTCCAGCTTCCTCAGTACTGCTGCAGGCTTCCAGTCCTGGGAACACATCCACTGGATACACTGAATCTGGACTGGCCAAGAAGGTTCCTATACGCATTCCCTCCCTTTCCTCTGATATTCAACGTGTTGCTGAAACTCAGACAACAGCCTGCATCTATGATTCTGGCAGCTCCGGATTGGCCCAGGCAAGCCTGGTACCCTCTCATTCTCTCACTATCCTGCAGCAGGCTCATTCGCGTGCCACCAACTCACTCTCTGCTGACCCTTCCCCAGACAGGAGTGAATTATCCAGACGTACATTCTCTTCACCTCAAAGCCTGGCTCTTGAGGAGCTAGAATCTCAGCTTCTCAGTACTTTGAACAGGTCCTTAAGATCCTGAGAATGGCTAAAAAGCCTAATACAAAAAAGACCTATGCAGCCAAATAGAAAAGGCTTTCCCTCTGATGCAAGGGCAAAAAGGTCAATCCTTTTACAGCTTCAGACTCTCAGCTGCTGGATTACCTGGTGCATCTGCAGGCCTCAGGCTTGAAGCCCTCCTCTGTCAAGCTGCACCTGGCTGCAATTTTGGTCTACTTTTCAGTGGGAAAGGAAAAGTCTGTTTTTCCCCACTCAGTGTTTAAACAGTTTTTCAAAGGCTTTTTGCACCTTCAGCCTCCCGTCAGGGAGCCAGTTCCTCCTTGGAGCCTGAATCTCTGCATTGCCAGGCTCATGGAACCACCCTTTGAGCCTATGGCCACTGGCCATCTCAAGTTTGTAACTTGGAAATCTGTTTTCCTGGTGGCCATTACCTCTGCCAGGAGGATCTCAGAGTTACAGGCCCTGTGCACTGAGCCCAATTACATCATTTGTCACAGAGAAGAAATTGAGCTCAGGACAAATAGGAAGTTTTTGCCTAAGGTGGTTTCTGAGTTTCACCTTAACCAGTCTATTACTCTACCTGTCTTCTTTACTGAAAAATCCACTCCTGGTGAGCAAAAGCTCCACAGTTTGAATGTCAAAAGAGCTCTCTTTCACTACCTAGAGCGTACTAGGCAGTCCAGATGCTCTTCCACTCAGTTGTTCCTCACCTACGGGGATGTAGGCAGAGGAAGACCAGCTACCAAGAGAACTATTTCCCACTGGTTGGTCTCTTGCATTAAATTCAGCTATGAAAAAGCTGGTCATCAACCTCCTGTGGGGCTCGGAGCCCCCTATACCAGGGGCACTGCAGCCTCTGTGGAAGCTGCAAGAGACATACCCCTTCTGGATGTCTGCTCATTAGACATTACAGTTTGGATGTGCAGTCCAGATCTGATGCCAGTTTGGCAGGGCAGGTCTGCAGAGCCTCATTCCTAAGTAGGTTCTCTGCCCACCTCCCACTTGGTACTGATCAGAAGTCTGCCATAGTTACTGATGCTAAAGGACTCCTGGGGTGAGAAGACAAAATTACTCACCGTAGTAATCTTCCTTTTTCCAAGGGGTCCTTTAGCATCAGTAAGCTCCCACCCTTCCTTCCCGGTTCACCTTTTAGGAGAAGGGATCTGTTCTAAGTCAGTGTCAGTGGCTCAGTAGGTAGCACACTTGCCCCTGAGGCTGGGAGGTCAGAGGGCTGTGGGTTCAGTTCCGACATCTGGCCCTTGGGTTAATATCCCAGTACTAACACTGTAGTGCAGCATAAGAGGGGTGCTGTCTTTCGGATGAGACATTAAACCAAGGTCCCATCTGCCTGAGTTGGTGGTAGTTCAGGTGGATGTTAAAGATCCCATGGCACTTATTGAAAAGAGTAGGGGAATTTTTTATTTAGGAAAAACTGTACATTACATTCCAAAGAAACAAAGTACATAGAAAACAGAAACAAGAAATACCACAAAAAAAAAAAACCCTAGTAAAACTATTCTATTCTGTCCTTAAGGAATGGTACCTCTGTCCAACGTAGGACCCAACAATCTGAAGGCATATGTTGTTTTTCAAACATACATTGTTTCAAGAGTTCATTTTCCACAATAATAATAGTTTGTTTGGGTTCTTGATATAGTTGCTGTAGGACAAACTTACATCTCGTCTGCCATAAAACTAACTTTATAAAAGCAAGAATGATTCGTATCGTTCCCTTATGTATACCCAAGTTTTGAAAACTAAAGCCACCAACTATTTTTACATATGAGATATCTTTCCAGCATCTATTGTTCCACCTAGTAGCTGTTATACCCCATGTAGCTTTAACACATGGACATTCAATACAAAAATGAAACATTGATTCCTCCTGTGCAACACAAGATATCCTGGGGCACATCCGTTCCTCCATTTTTTATGTTTTGCATTACCTTTCACAAATAGATGGCCATGTGCACTTAACCAACAAATATCCCGTATTCTTGGTGGAATATAGGGGCCCTTCAGGGAATTCAATATAAGATTAGTATAACTAGGTTCTATCTGCCTAAAGGAGAGAAATGGTGGATTTATAGAATTATGGATTGTGGAATAAAGTGTTTTAGTGGTGAATTTGGACATTATATTAAATTGTAACTTCCAGGTTTTTAATTTACTAAGTGCAGGTCTAAAAAAATGCAGCCTGTTTTAATCTGTGCTTTCAAGATACCTTGTTCTTCCCAAACATTGTAAAGAGGCCTTAACTATTCACTAGCAAATATTGACCATACAGCTAAACTCGGTTTTGTCAAATCAACGAAATTAACATGAAAAAAATTACAATAGAAAAATATTACTGGATTAATCAAATTTAAACGTCCTTCTGCTACCGGTAAATATATTATTTCTCATTTAATGGGGTTCAAGTGGCTTCCCCATAATATCTGAAATACAAGTCCCAATAGTGAAATTTCCAAAGATTTAGGTAAAGGATAAACAGAACTAAGAAAAATGAATTTTGGGAGAAAAAAGGTTTTAATTACTGCCACTTTTTTCCTTTTTGTCTGGTTCCATTTTTACGTTCGCTTGCGCGCATGCGCAAGGAACGTCTTGGGAGAATAGCACACTTTGGAGGTGTGACTCGTCTGTGCAATCCACTGCTCCGTTGAGCAGGCATGGCGGTCCTGCACCAATGGATGCGGGTGCTGTGTATGACAGCGGTGGTGTTCAGTTCAAAGAAAACCACCACTGTTGCTGTCCTGGCCGTTCTGCGGGATTCCCCCCCAAAGCTTTGGTGCCACACTGGGAGCCCACCCCAGCATGGCAAATCTTGTTTTGGCCGACGGGGGTGCCCAATTCCCCATCGGCTCCACGTCCCCCCCAAACAGCTTTCCCTGCTGCCACGCTGGGAGCCCACCCCAGCATGGCAAACATCCTGCGTCATCTGAAGTAAAAAAAAAACCAAAAACCTGTAAATAAGAAAACATTTCATCGCTGTCTCCCCACCCCCACAACCCGCACCCACCCACTGCGCTCACCTGCCTCCCACACCCCCTCACCCCATACTACCTCTGGAGCTCGGCGTGACGATCATCGGTGGACCGGGAACACGTCTGCACTCTTCAAAGCCGACCGCGAACTGAGGAAATGCCAGTAAGCTGTATAATGGGATAGATAGGGTTTTTTCAACTTTGTTGCATATCTCAGGCATTTTTTTGGAATTTTTTCACCAAATTTTCAACATGGGGTTTTTGGGACCTCTGCTCATGAATGATGTCACTGTCATGGTGTTTTTCTTGCCTGAAGGGTGATTTCGCAGTCACTGCGGCGAAATCACCTTTTGGGCCCGATTAACGAAACGATACTGCCAGCGTTCATAAGGTGGGCTCTCAAAAAGCCTATTTTGAAAATTTGGTGAAAAAAATTCCTAAAAATGACCGTCTTACGAGTGTGTGTTGCGCAGTTCCTACGCAGGCTCGTAAGTTTGCGAATTTTCAAGATTTTCACTCCAGATTTTCAACATTGCCATTTTACCACATCTCCTCATGAGCAGTACAGCTGTCATTTTTCACATCCTGCCCAAAATGTGTTTCCGCCCATGTAGCGCACAATGGCGCAGTCGGTGTGCGAACTCAATGTATGGGACATATTAAGAAAATCACAGTGACACTGTTCATGAGGAAAGGTCTTAAAATGACTGTGTTGAAAATTTGGTGAAAAAATTCCTAAAAATGACTGTTTTACGAGTGTGCGTTGCGCAGTTCCTATGCATACTCATAAGTTTGCGAATTTTCAATATTTTCACTCCAGATTTTCAACATTGCCATTTTACCACACCTCCTTATGAGCAGTGCAGCTGTCATTTTTCACATCTTGCCCAAAACGTGTTTCCGCCCATGTAGCGCACAATGGCACAGTCAGTGTGCAAACTCAATGTATGGGACACATTAAGAAAATCACAGTGTCACTGTTCATGAGCAGAGATTGTAAAATGGCTATGTTGAAAATTTGGTGAAAAAATTCCTAAAAATGACTGTTTTACGACCGTGCGTTGCGCAGTTCCTACGCGTGCTCGTAAGTTCGCGAATTTTCAATATTTTCACTCCAGATTTTGAACATTGCCATTTTACCACACCTCCTTATGAGCAGTACAGCTGTCATTTTTCACATCCTGCCCAAAACGTGTTTCCGCCCATGTAGTGCGCAATGGCGCAGTCGGTGTGCGAAATCAATGTATGGGACACATTAAGAAAATCACAGTGACACTGTTCATTAGCAGAGGTCATGAAATGGCTACGTTGAAAATTTGGTGAAAAAATTCCTAAAAATAGCTGTTTTACGTGCGTGCATTGTGCAGTTCCTACGCACGTTCGTAAGTTTGCGAATTTTCAATATTTTCACTCCAGATTTTCAACATTGCCATTTTACCACACCTCCTTATGAGCAGTATAGCTGTCATTTTTCACATCCTGCCCAAAACGTGTTTCTACCCATGTAGCACACAATGGCGCAGTCGGTTTGCGAAATCAATGTATGAGACACATTAAGAAAATCACAGTGATACTGTTCATTAGCAGAGGTCTTAAAATGGCTATGTTAAAGATTTGGTGAAAAAATTCCTAAATATGACTGTTTTACGAGCGTCGTTGCGCGGTTCATGCGCTTGTGGAACTAATTTTAAATATTTCACTCCAGATTTTCAACATTGCCATTTTACCACAACTCCTTATGAGCAGTACAGCTGTCATTTTCACATCTTGCCCAAAGCGTGTTTCCGCTTATGTAGCTTATCAATGGCGCAGTCGGTGTGCAAACTCAATGTATGGGACACATTAAGAAAATCACAGTGACACTGTTCATTAGCAGAGGTCTTAAAATGGCTATGTTGAAAATTTGGTGAAAAATTCCTAAAATGACTGTTTCTGGCGTCGTTCGCAGTTCCTCTTGCACTTCGTAAGTTCTCGAATTTTCAATATTTGCACTCAATGACTTCCAAATACCTAAACAGCACATAGAAGCAAGCAACATTTGGCATTGACAAATGCTTGTACTTCTTTGTCACTGATTTTTTTAAGCCATGTCCAACTGCCAAATACCACTGCAAATACCTGCAAGCGAACGTTCGGCATTGACAAATGCTTGTTTCCATACTTCCACCTTTGTTTTTTGCAAATTATAATTTCTTTGTCCAGTTGTATACACTATTATCCTCCCGTCCAAACCAAATTCCTAAATACTGAAAGGGGTCAGAAGACACCTGAATAGCTTTCCAAGACATAGGAGAAATACTTAAATTATTTAATGGATAAATAATACTTTTCTCAATATTCAAACTGGTTCCAGATAATCTAGAAAATACTTAAATACGATGAAGAACTTGAATGCCTGAAGTGTAATCGGCTACAAGAACACATAGATCATCTGCATAGGCAGTCACCTTAACTTCCATGTCACCCGCCGGTGTAGGGATCCCAGTAATACATGAGTCCTGTTGAATGAGATGGAGCAGTGGGTCCAGACACAGTACGTAGAGTAAAGGACTGAGCGGACATCCCTGTCTTACCCCCCTTGATATATCAATATAAGTACCCAGATGTCCATTGACAAAGGGCATTGCCCTTGCATTCTTATACAGCAACGAGATCCAGTTCACAAAACTAGCTGGAATCCCACAATGTGTTAATATTAGGGAGATGTAATGATCTGGTACTCGGTCAAAAGTTTTTTCCTGATCTAGGGACATAACAAATCTCTGAGATTGACCATTTTTACCCCTTTCTATGATCTCTCGAGGTAATAGTAAATTGTGCATGATCAAGCGTCCCAAAACTGAACACGTTTGAGTTGATATAATAAGTAGTGAAGCAAAACTAAGTAGGCCATTATGTAAAATTTTCAATACAATTTTATAGTCTGTATTTAACAGACTCAGAGACCTCAAATAGTCCAGAATTGTTCTATCACCTTTCTTATGAATCAAGATCTGTATTGCTACACAAAAATGCATATCAACCTGCAGTGTGTCCAAAACTGTATTAAACACTGTCATTAATATAGTCTGCAATATTTCAGTGAATTCTACATAAAATTCTGAAGAAAGGCCATCTGTGCCCGGGGCTGTGGATTTTTTCAAATGTTTAATGACCTCTCCGATCTCGGCCTTAGAAATAGGTATAGTAAGGTTCCTTAAAAGGTCACTGTGTATATTTGAAACCTGAACAGCTGACAAAAATGTTGTTACTTGTGAAACATCGATTGGGGTCGTTCTATACATTTCTGATAAATATTGAGTGACAGCCTGTAGTATTGCTGGCCCATTCTATACACTAGTCCCATCCCGCAACCTAACAGAGTCCAAAAATCTCTCAGAGGCCCTGTGTGAACAGACTTGAAATGCCTCACCAAACCCAGTTTTCCCTTGTGAGCAAATCCTATGCTCATTTAGCATAGCTGTAGCTCTAGAATATTGTAATGACAACATCTCTTTTTTTAGATTAAGGATCTGTGGTGTCAACCCAATACGTTGAATATTGATAATAGAATAGAGCTTATTAAGTTGAAACCGGAGTTTAAGATAGTCTTTATATTGACTCAACCCACTCTTAGAAGAATATGTCTGAAATACTATTTTTAAACCTCTTTTTGTTTCCTCCCACCATGTACTGAGGTTACCCACTAAACATGCAACTGACATTCGAGCTTTAAGATATAAAATAATCTTGTGTTTTACTTCCTGTTCCTTCAAGAGTGCGGTGTTTAGTTTCCAGTATCCCCGACCGTATCTCGGCCCACTTTCACCTCCCAGCACAATCTGAAGGACTGCGTGGTCTGAAGTCTCTAAAGGAATAATGGCTGCCTTTGAGATACTAATATTTTTTTTGGTAAATATAAAATAAATTCTTGTAGAAAGTGCACCACTATAGTAAGTATGACCCCCAGTTTTATGTACACATCTAAAAGAATCTTGCAAACTACTCTGGTGAATAAGTTTAGTAAGTTAGTTGGAATCACAAAACATTTTAGTTGTAGTTGATTCCATATCATGTCTGTCCAGTACACAGTTAAAATCCCCCCTCCCCCCCGATATCACTATTTTTGTTGAATATTAATAAGGGATGACCTTCTGATATTGATCAATACGTTCCCTTTTTGTAAGAGGGGCATAGACATTAATCAGTCTCCACCCAAATCCCTTAAAAGTAAAATCTATGAGGAGGGCTCTACCCTCTGATATGTCTACTAAATGTGACACCCTAAACCCATCTCCTTTAAACAGTATAGCCACTCTCTCACAAACCCCTGTGCTAAATGAAAAAAAGGAGGGGCCCCAACACCACAACTGTTGGGCTGAATGAACTAAAGAATATGTATTTAGCCTAGTATCCTGTAATAAACATATGTCACAATTCAAATCTTTCAACACAGACAGTGTTATCAACCTACGTTTAGCATTCCAAATGCTATTCACATTAATGGTCGCTACCCCTAAACAGGGAAAGGCTAATGGTATGGGATGCAAGATACTTTAAGGTCGTTTCCTTAATCTAGAACTTATATGACTCCTGGGAGTCTGGTCCCCTTCGACTCCCTCCTCAATTCATTCCCCCTCGGATTCAGAAGAGAAAGGAGCGAGGGAAGAAGCCTCCGAGTCCCCTCCTTGTTCAGAATCTACCGTAGAGGGTTTAAGAACATCAAACTTATTGGATAAAACAATGCTTTCGTCCCCTTCGATGCTTGCTTTTGCAACTTTAGACCTGGGCCTTGTTTGCTTCATACCTCTTTTTTTTGCGCTACTCTTAGCCATGGGGGCATTTGGACTTCCATGTTCTTGGCCTCAAGAGGTGATTTAGAAACTGCAGAAGAAAGTACAGGGTCAGTAATCTGAAGAGGTATGGGGGGGTAGGAATTACTTCTACAGTCAAATTTTGAGCATCAGCATTGGGAGGGCTCGAAGGGGGTGGCGGAGGAGATGGGGGATTTGCATGCTCCGGAAGGGCCCGACTAGTTTTCTGTTTCTTTCTCTCTATTTCTTTTTTCTGAGCTTCTTGCAAAATGAAATCTTGGCTAACACAATCATTTCTATTGTGAGTAGCCCAAGGACAGGCTCTAAAAGCATGTCCAACATCATCACACAAATTGCAGCGAAAATCCTCAGTGCAGTCAGAGCTATGGTGACCAAATGCGAAACATAAATTACATTTGATTCTGTCACAAGCTGACCCCAAATGGGTATATGCCACACACCTAAAGCAAGTTCTCGGTTGGCCAGGGTAAAAACAATGACCCCTCTCATTACCCAAAAAAAAGACTGTTAGGAAGATGTACCAGGCCTAGGTTACTGTGTCTTAAACGAACCTGTATAACCCACCCCCATTCCAAAAACATTCCTCATCAAATATAGGTCTAGGACTCCCTAACACATCGCAGCGTTTCTGCAACCGATAAACAATGTCATGGATGGAAACAGATTCATTACGAAATAAAACGGTAACGTTTTTTATCAAGGGTTTTGTCAGTGGTATTGCTTTAAATGGTAACCATAGTTCTATGTATTTGAAGGCATCATATTTGGTCCAAAATCGGTCAAGACCCTGTGGGGAAGAAAAACTTATATCATATAGTGCGGAACCTGAGACATGAATTAAAGTATGGATTTCTGTTGAAAAAAACCCAAAAGACCTCTTCACTAGGTCGTGACCAATATACAAACGATCAGAAGCCACCTCCAAGCCCCCAAGGTATTCCAGGCGAACTGCATTGCGCCTCTGCAAGATGGGGGGATCCTGTAAAGGGTTCTTTCCTCTGAAAAGACTCCAAAGCAGTTTTTGCACGCTCTTGAAAATTTGGAGTGGTTCTGGGAGCCTCTTGCCCCTCGTCCCCTGACTCAGCCCATTGAATCAATGTTACTGCTTCTTCTGAAACAGAGGACTCTGTAACTTGTTTAGGGCTTGAAACAGACTGGGACAATCTTTTCCGATTGTCAGAAGCACATTTCTGTTCTAATACCTGGGTGACTGCTGCAGAATTATCGATCTCAGGCACAACTGTACTGGGAGGAGAAGAGTCCTCTGGAATCGGGCTATGGGCTGGATCCGGGATCCAAATCCCGGCACTGCCCTGCTTCTAACCTGCAGCAAGCAGGGAGTGCTCCAAAGACGTCAGGGAGGATCCGTGAGCGGGCTGTGCTGTAAGATCTACCTCCCTTCCTTTCCGTAACCCCAGCGAGGGAACAATATCACCAGGTAATAGTTCAGGAATACTGTTTGTTTTACTTACTAAAGGCGTAATTTGAGAAGGCAAAGCTGAATTAGTTGCTCCTATCCGGGGATTTCGCTGCTGTAACTGTGAAGCATTCACTGGAGGTGACTCAGGTGTCTGGAATGTGCGTAGAGTGATGACATCGCTTGAGTTAGGCATGCCGCCCTGAACTGTAGCATTCACATTTGCTCCTTGCTTCAAGATTAGCTTTGCAGCTTCTTGCAAGAGTTCATCAGAAATATCCAAGTCCTGTCCATTATCAGTGTCGGGCATCGCTGTATCCAGTATTGCGCTTTTAGTAACAACACAGTGCAATTCCTTATTTTGCAGCAGAATATTGTCTAACCAACTGTCATCAGAATCAAAAAGACCATGTCGTACTTGTTCCTGTACCTGAGATGCAGCAGCTTGAGTTGTATGCACTGAATTCAATACTTCCATGTTCTCTAGTGTGGTCTTCTGAGCTGGACCTGTGGGCTGGGAGATCTTCTCACCCACAGGTACACCAGCAGAATGAATCTCCAGTACACCTTCCTCCATAGTGGCAGCACCCCTACAGTCAGAGTAGGGGAATTTCCCCGATGTCCTGGCCAAATTTTCCTCATTCACTAAAAATACCACCGCCAGCTTAGTCTGATTCAAGGTCAGTTGCATTCATCTGTATCCCCCTCCCCTGGGTCGTGCCTAAAAATAGGCAGGATTTGTCTAGTGCACTTACCCGGTCAACAAAAACTAAAATAAATACGATTTATTACCAAAATTTGTCTCTTTTTGAAGAAGTTTTCTTGCTCAGGTTGTTGATATCTTTTTTCTGTTTTTTGAAATTTTCATGTTTTTTGAATCCTTTCACTTTTAGGACATGTGCCCATTTATCTTCGAAAAAATTCTGAAGCCCTTCAGGTTGCTCTCCCTCAGCACACTCCCTTACTCTTTTCTGATTGGCTAATGCCTAAGCTCATTATTCTAATTATCTTAAAGGCATACCTGTGGGGCAGTGGCACCTAGCCAGCTAACTGCTATAGTTACTGATGCTAAAGGACCCCTTGGAAGAAAGATTACCACGGTGAGTAATTTTTTC
Organism: Neoceratodus forsteri; assembly: GCA_016271365.2. Lineage (NCBI taxonomy): Eukaryota > Metazoa > Chordata > Ceratodontiformes > Ceratodontidae > Neoceratodus > Neoceratodus forsteri. Next base: position 659,990,376 of record CM028138.1, read on the forward strand.
TCCCCCCCCCACACACTTTTCCCCTCGCCCTGAAGTCCACAACCCCCCTTCCCACAGTTGATTATAGTAATTCCAAGGGGTGTTGGGGGGCAAAGCCTCCCCCCTGCAGAAAGCAAGAGAGTCCAGCAGCGTGTGCCCTTCTAATTCACGTCGGGATTTTGTCCCAACACTGTTAGATTGTAAATGTAACCGGCCCCCTTTGTTTCTACCATAGGGCTGCTCCTCTCACATCTAAGTGCCACCGAGAGGGGTGGGAGTAGTTACTACAAATTATCTTACAAAACTATGTGGACCCATTACTTCTACTTCAGAGCTGCCATCCTTAGACAGGCAAACCAAGTGTGGCAACTACCTGGCTGACACCTGTGGGGTGCCATTTACCATGGCCATCAACCTGGGTCCCTGGGAGAAAACATTTGCTCAGCATTATGCTAGGTTTGTACTTCTGGTCAGGAGCACCCAAGTAAATCCGGACACTGGAAGCAATAACTGAAATGTCCAAACCAGGAATGGGATTCTAGAGTGTGGCTTTTATTCACATAACACAGAGAACAACAAAGCAAAGATGGACCCCCACAGGGCTACACTCACTGGTAATGCAGATTGCTGAGGTACAGAGCACACTTCCTCACTGCGAACCCTCAGGTTCTGAATGGATCTGGGCACACACGGCCCAAACTGGTACACTCCTCTTCTATTCCTTGACATGGCACCCCGGCCAGTACTAGGACACTTTTCCATATGGCATGGAGATTGAGGGTGGCTCCCTAAACCACCCACGAGCTCTTTCTGGCTCTCAGGGAAAATCCAAAATCCCACATCTGGGTGCTTTCTTCAGACACTGGCCAAGTGTCTGAGAGAAAACCATAGGTGCCCAAACTGAACCCGGAGAGGTAACCCTGGTTACTCCAAATGGGGGGTCTCCCACCGCTTGCTCCCAAATCTATACTCGTCCATTCATTTGTTTACAACACCTTTCTTCAAAACTCTGTTTGTAGAGGCTCTCTAGAAATGTTTAGCACATTTAACATTCTACACTTCACTCTGGAGGTGTCCTGACTTTAAAAGTTCTGTAAGTAGCTATGTCTTTGCCCTAGACCCCCACTGTTGTAGGTGCTTCTAAGTCATATACAAATTAAAAGTTCTGTACTTGGCAAGTCTTCCTTTGACCCCACAGTAGGCAGACATTTTTACTCTAAACACTGTCTCGGTGAACATAGTCTCTTTATCAGAGGAGAACTCACCATGGTATGCAGGTGCCCCAGGGCTTCTTTTCCACAACTCAAACTGTGGTACTCACAGAACAAACTCGATTCTCAGGCAGCTTCTCCCTCTCCAGGCTGGACCAGGGGATTGCCCCTGAATTCTGGAATTCCCCCCCATCCTTCTGGGGATGGGGCACTGGAACAACTCTAGGAATGGTCTCTACCACTTTGCACAACTGGTCTTCTGTGTTCCTCTCTAGGGTGAGAACACACAACCCCTTTTTCTCAGGTAGCTCTATATCAGAGCATGGCTCTGAGGAGCTGCACACAGCAGCACTCCTCACTCTCTTGAGTCTCCACACAGACTACTCTCTGAAGACTGAACTGAATTCCCCAACATTCTACTGCTAACCCCTGCAGCTAGCATTCCATTGTGGCTTATGCTGCTGCGAGAATTCTATGGTGACATCATCACTCCTGTTCAGCTGAAACTGAGAACAGAGTGAGACAGTGTGAAACCCATTTAACTGGCATCTCACAAGCTGCCTTTCCTTGCCTGCCACTGGTTCTAAGTGGGGTTCTAGTAACCTCTGGGAACAAGGGGGTTACATACGTCATTGTGTATATGCTGTTGTTGGTTTACATGGTTTGAACTGTGACATTATGACCCCGTGCCTTTGAAAGATGGGGTTGTCCAGAGCTGGACATTTCTAGGATCATGGATATGTTGTTCATACACACTTATTGGCATGTCCCTTTCCCCTTTAAGGATCGCCGGAAGTCTTCAAGCTGGCTCCTCCCACCCACCCAGGTGGTATAACCCTCGGCTCTGCCCCATGTTGCCAGATCTTCCTTTCCGCTGGAAGATTCAGGTTGCCTCCTTCGTGCTCCCGCATTTTGTAGGCCCCTGCTTCAAAACCTTCAGTCATTCCGAAAATTCATGTAGTTCACATTAGCGATCGCAACTGCTTATCTTCGATTATGGAAGACAAGTCTTCCCCTGGATTTCGCCGGTGTTTGTGCGGCCAGAAAATGTTGCACACTCATCACCACACCGTATGTGTGTCTATTGCTTGGGTGTCGACCATGACATCTCAAAGTGCGATTTGTGGCTTGCATTTCACCCTAAAGACCTCGACAACCGTCTCACACGCCTGAAGTTGGGGAGGCCAGAAAAACCGAACCTTCTGGTGAAATCAAAGGAGGCTCGGTGGGTGGTTTCTGCAGCCACGGGATCTGCCGAGCAACTGGAATGCATGCAAGTCTTCGAGGAGGAAGGGGCTCATGCCGTGGAATCTTCCTCTTGGAGCTTCTTCGTTCCGTTCAACCTGGGCTCCACCTTCTCGGGTTCCTTCCGAAAGTTGTGCCAGTCTCTCCCGACTAAGGGAGAGGGTCCTGCGGGCATGCACTCCTCTCGGTCCCGTAAGCGGGAAAAGGACCCGGGATTATCTTTGTCTCAGCGAAGATGTTCTTGGGATCAGGAAAGATCTCGTCCCAGAAACCGGCAGTCTCGACTTCGGTCGAAATTGTCTCTTCGGCTGCTGGCTTCTCGGCTTTGCCATCTGGCCAGTCGACCGAAGTGTCAATCGACGAGGTTGAAATAATCATCGACCCGATCGACCCATTGTCGCCAGCTCTGGTCACCGATTCTCTCAACCGGACTCCGGTCCTTTCTTTCCCCAACGAGGAGACCCAGCCCGCTGGGAATCCCATCTAGGAAGTGGTCCCTAACCCTGGGAAATCATCAGACCCGCCAGTGTCTCCCGAGCGACTAAATCGGCCCATCTGATCTCAATCGAGGTCTAGGACCCCCTCAACCGACAGGCCAGGGAAGAGCCACAAGTGCTCAAAAAAGAGGCGATGCCATCGGTCGTACTCATCCTCCTCAGATGAAGAGAGGCTCCAGCGGAAACTCCGTCAGCGCTACGAGGACCTCATGTGGCAACAGCTGATTTTGTCCGGACACAAGCCAACCCCAGCTTCTACCCCGGCCATTACTTGGCTTTCTCCTCCCAGGCTGAAGCCGACTTCTTCGGAGCCGATTAAGTCGGCTCCCCCGCCCGCGGAGCCAGCGAAACGTCTGGTTCAGCCTAAACCGGTCTCTCCACCAATCGTGGTGGAACCACAGCCCAAGCAGCCTGTGGGAGGGGCTCCTTCTAAGGACGATAGACCAGACACTGGGCTTCCCCGGTGTCTTTCGGTCACTGTCACACCAGACCGCCCTCAGAGTGTCGAAGGTGCCCTGGGCAGTCGACTGTTGTATCCGGATTCCTCAGATTCAGATGAGACCAGCCTACATTCTCATCCTAGGGATGATGAATCGGCTGGTGGGATAGAGACGGAGGAAGGTCCTTCGTCCTTTCTGGGCATTCTTCACCTCATCTCTGAATCTACAGGGATGCCCCTGGAACCTATCCAGAAAAAGGCGGCATACCCTGTCACGGACATCCTCAAGAGAGGGGATACCCCGACAGAGGCCTTTCCTGTGGCTGAGGCCATAGTTGGCCCGGCCTTAGAAGTTTGGCAGTGCCCTGCCTCCTGTCCAGCTCCATCTGCCCACATGGCCCATAAGTATGTGGTGCCCATGGGGTCCCTTTCGGGTTCACAGAGCACCCTTCGTCCGAGAACCTGGTGACCACCTCAGTGTTCGGGTGTACTGGCAGTTCTGCTAACACTGACCAACCTCCTGAAAAAGAATCCAAACTCTTAGATCATTCAGCTCAAAAGGTCTATGCAGCCTCATTTTTAGGCCTTCGTCAGGCAAGTTCGGCCGTCATCATGGCACACTTCTCCCATGCCCTCTTGGGGTCTTTGGATGAAGTCCTTCCACACCTCCCCACAGACATGCATACCACGGTCAAGCAGGTCCAGGTTTAGGGTTGAGCTGTTGCCACACAGCTTCAGACAGCCCTGGACATTAGGGATTCTTGTGCCCGTTCGATGGCAGCCGCAGTTGCCTCTCGTCGCAGGGTTTGGCTGAAACTCTCCTCTTTTCTGGCAGATGCTCAGCACAAACTAGCTGATGTGCCTTTCCTGGGCACCGACCTTTTCGTCCCAGGTTTGGTTGGTCACCTTCAGCGTACTGAGCAGTCCAATGCCACCTTGGACGCTACTTCTGCTAAAGGTTCTTCGAGCAAGAAACAACAGGAGAAGAAGAAACCTTTTCAGCACTCTTCCTCTGCGACACAACAACCCTCCTTTCAAGGAGAGCAGCAGCAACAGCAGCAGCAGGCTCAAGCTTGGTGCCCCTGGCCCAAGCCCGGGCCCTCCCAGGCTCATAAAGGAGGCTGAGGTTCAGGTCCTGGATCCTCCTCTTCCAAGCCTGCTCAGTGATGGGGCGGGCTGTCACCCTCTCTCCCATCATGCCATGTGAGTATCAGTGGGGGGTGCACCTTGCCTCCCTCCTCCCAGAGAACTGCTAGGAGTCTGCCAATAAGTGTGGATGAACAACATATCCACAATCCTAGAAAAACAGGTTACTCACCTGTAACAGTAGTTCTAGGTGGTATATATATGTTCATCCTAGTTCTAAACCTCCCGGCTGCGGACACACAAACCTGGCTTCCAGCGGGCTAAGATCTGGTGTCATGGGGTTATACCACCCAGGTGGGTGGGAGGAGCCAGCTTGAAGACTTCCGGCAATCCTTAAAGGGGAATGGGACATGCCAATAAGTGTGGATGAACAACATATACCACTGCTAGAACTACTGTTATAGGTGAGTAACCTGTTTGTTTGTGTCCCCACACAGTGCAAACCTGCCGCTTTTCTGCTCGCTCACTCCAGGATCTGGAGTTCTCTGGAGAGACATGTTGTTCCTGTCTTAGAAAGGGAGGTTTCTGTATGCCTTCCCTCCTTTCTCACTAACTCAGAGAGTACTACTGAAGATGGAAATGGATGAATGGATGGGGCAACTCAAATACTCATTGCTCCCATATGGCCTCGGCAGATCTGGTTCCCAGTGCTGCAGTACCTCTGCCCCAGTGGAAGGGTCTACTGTCATAGGAACAGGGGACCCTGGTCCATTTGGACCTGAAGTCTCTACATCTGTACGCATGGCTCCTGAAGACATAGCCATAGCTCACTTTGGAGCTTCAGAGAAAGTGATGGGTATTCTGGTGACTGCTAGAAACCCATCCGCCAGGAATACTTACTCCATGAAGTGGAAACAGTTTGCCTTATGGGTCGCTTTTTGCCACCAGGATCCGTTTTCCTGTCCAGTTAATCAGGTTCTAGAATACCTGTTGTCCTTATCAGATTCAGGCTGCAGCATTTCTTACTCAAAGAGCACTTGACTGCCATGTCAGCTTTCCATGTACCTGTAGATGGCCATATGGCTGCTCAGCAGGAGGTAGCCTGTACGTTCTTAAAGAGCTACTGACGCCTCAAAGAAAATTTTGAAAAACATAATTAGGTAAAATTCTGCTTGTATTCTATATATATTCTAGACTTCTCCTCCCTATTATTTATTACTGAGGGAAATGTTTATTTATTGAAATTTATTGAAATGTTTCACCAGGAAGGTACACTGAGCAACAAGTCGCTCGTCTCCTGGTGCGACCTGGGAGGAAGGGGGTACAACTGGAATGAGACACTCAACATTCAAGTTACAAGATCAACATTAACATACAGTTGTAAGGCAGGTGTTACAAACAGTGTTACAACAGTGTTGAGCAGAACATGTAGAAAGAGTGAACAAAAATAAGTGCCAGGTTAATAAGTAAACAAGTGCTTACATGAAAGAAAAGGGGGAAAGGGGACGGAGGGGTGGGGTGGGGGAGGGAGAAGAGTCATGCCCCTGGAGACCCCTTCAGGATGAAAGGAACCCTGCAAGGGGACTGGGGGGACCAGAGAGAAGGGGTTACGGCGGTGTCCCAGAGAGACCTCTAGAAGATGGTGGAGGAAGGGAGTAGATGAGAGATACAAGCCCCTTGGTGGGTAAGGAGAGGGACCCATGGAGAGCATCCAGGGTTCTGTGAGAGAACAAGAGAGGCCAGTAAGGAAGGGCAATTAGGGGAAAAGGGAGAAGGGCTAGGGATTTGGGGGGGTGGGTGTGTACAGGGAAAAATGAAGGTGAGGGTAGGGTGGTAGGGTTTGTCCAGGGTTTAGAGGAGGGAATTAGGGAGGGACATGGCAGGAGCAGCTAGGTGCAAGGTAATTATTGAGGGCAGAGCTGATGGAGTAGGCAGAGGATGAGTGCTGGATTTGGGGGCGGAGGGAATTCCAAATTTTTGGGAGGCAGTGAGAGTAGCTAGATTGGCCAGTTTGGGTGGATCTGTGGGGGACAACCAGGGTACGGGAGTCGGTTGATGTAAGGAAATGGGAGGTTGGGGGGAATGTTATAAAGGAGAAGGTGAGGTAGAAAGGGAGCTCACCCAATCAGTGCGTGGAGGTGAATTTAGTACAGTGGAAGAGTTACCTATTTATAAGAGAGGGGAAGGATAGGGCACGATAAAGATTGCAGTGATGGGTGCAAGGGGGGCATCCAGGGAAAAGCAGCAGAAGGAACTGAAGAGGGTGTCCAGTCTGGCCAGGGAGGACTTAGTGGCAGCACCATAGACCACGTCACAGTAGTCGAATATGGGCAGTATCATCTTCTGAACAAGTTCATGCCTAGCCATAGGAGGGATGCAACTACGGTTCCTGAACAGGGCACCAAGCTTGAGGCGCAGTTGTTCTGGATGGCGTCAATATGTCCAGAGAAGTTTAGGTGTTGGTCCAACCAAACACCTAAGTACCTGAAAGAGAATGTGTTCTCAAGTAAAGTCCCCTCAAGGGTGTGAAAAGTGGGTAGGGAGGGAAGCCTAGAGAGTGCCTTGTGCCAAAGGTCATGGAGACTGTCTTTTTGGTGTTGAGGAAAAGTTTATGGTTAGCAAACCAGAGCTGAACCTTGTCGAAGTCTTGCTGTAAGCTAACAGGACAGGAGCCAGATGCATACAGGCCTGTATCATCGGCACACATATGTATAGTGGAAGATGGTGAGCAAACGGAGGGAAGATCTTTAAGAAGATGGAGAATAGGAGGGGCCCTAATACCGAGCCTGGGGGACTCCAGTGCTCCAGTGCTAATTGGGAGGGGAGAGGAAGTGGTGTCCAAGATCTTAACTGATTGGAGTCTACCAGTAAGGTAGGCCTTGAACCAGTTTGTGATGGAGGGAGATAGGCCAGCTGCTGGGAGAGAGTTGAGGAGGAAGGAGTGAGAGATGGTGTTGAAGGCCTTGGCCATGTCGACAAAAATGGCGGAGGTAATTTGCCCATTGTCCATCCTGGTTAGGATGGAGTCTGTGAGTCATAGAAGAGAGGTGGTGGTTGAGTGTTTTTTTCCTGAAACCAGACTGGAAAGGGGTGAAAAAGGAGGTGTCATATAGAAAAGAGGTGATTTGGGAGAGGACAATGTGTTCTTGAAGCTAGACATGGGTAGGGAGGAGTGAAATGGGGCAATAGTTGCCAGGGGATGAGACGTCATCCTCTTTGGGTAGAGGGAGGACCCAATTTAAGTCTACTCCTGACTTTCCCCTCACCCTACCCTAGATAGGGCTTTTCACCTATTTCCAATTTTAGTTTACCCCGACTCTCCCATCACCCTACCCTAGATAGGGCTTTTCACTTATTCCCAGTTTTAGACTACCCTGACATTCCCATCACCCTACCCCTGTTAGGGCTTTTTATCTATTCCCAGTTTTAGTCCATCCCTAATTATCCCCTTACCATATCCTAGACAGGGCTTTTCACCAATTCTCAATTTTAGTCCACCCCTGACTTTCCCCTTACCCTACCCGTTAGGGCTTTTCACCTAGTCCCAATTTTAGTCTACCCCTGAATTTCCCCTCACCCTATCCCTGTTAGGGCTTTTCATCTATTCCCAATTTTAATCCACCCCTGACTTTCTCCTCGCCCTACCCTGTTGGGGCTTTTCACCTATTACCAATTTTATTCCACTCCTGACTTTCCCCTTACCCTACCCGTTAGGGCTTTTCACCTATTCCCAATTTTAGTGTACCCTTAACTTTCCCATCACCCTACCCTAGATAGGGATTTTCACCTATTCCCAATTTTAGTCTACCCTGACTAACCCCTCACCCTACCCCTGTTAGGGCTTTCCACCTATTCCCAATTTTAGTCCACCCCTGACTTTCCCCTTACCCTACCCGTTAGGGCTTTTCACCTATTCTCAATCTTAGTCTACTCTTGGCTTTCCCGTCACCCTACCCCATTTGGAATTTTGACCTATTCCCAATTTTAGTTCACCCCTGACTTTCCCCTCACCATACCCTAGATAGGTCTTTTCACCCATTCCCAATTTTAGTACACCCCAGACTTTCCCCTCACTCTACCTGTTAGGGTTTTTCACCTATTCCCAATTTTAGTCTACCCTGACTTTCCCCTCACCCTACCCATTACGTTTTTTCACCTATTCCCAATTTTTGCCCATCCCTGACTTACACCCCTTACCCTACCCCATTAGGGCTTTTCACCTATTCCCAATTTTAGTCTACTCTGACTTTCCCCTCACCCTACCCCTGTTAGGGTTTTTTGCCTATTCCCAATTTCAATCCACTGCTGAAATTACCCTCACCCTACCTCTGTTAGGGTTTTTCATCTATTCCCAGATTTAGTCTTACCCTGACTTTCCCCTTACTCTGCTCTAGATAGGGCTTTTCACCTATTTCCAATTTTAGTCTACCCTGACTTTCCCCTCACCCTACCCATTTTAGGACTTTCACATATTGCCAATTTTAATCTACCCCTGACTTTCCCCTCATCCTACCCTAAATAGGACTTTTCACCTATTCCCTATTTTATTCCATGCCTGACTTTCTCCTTACCCTACCCATTAAGGCTTTTCACATACTCCCAATTTTAGTCCACCCCTGACTTCCCCTCACCCTACCCTAGATAAGACTTTTTACCTATTCCTAATTTTATTCTACCCTGACTTTCCCCATCACCCTACCCTAGATAGGGCTTTTCACCTATTCCCAATTTTAGTCTACCCTGACTTTCCCCTCACCCTACCTGTTACAGCTTTTCACTTATTCCCAATTTTAGTCCACCCCTGACTTTTCCTCTCACCCTACCCCTGTTAGGGCTTTTCATCAATTCCCAATTTTAGCCCATCCCTGACTTTCCCCCACCATACCCTAGATAGGGCTTTTCACCAATTCCCAATTTTAGTTCACCCCTGACTTTCCCCTCACCCTATCCCTGTTAGAGCTTTTCACCTATTCCCAATTTTAGTCTACCCCTGACTTTCCCCTCATCCTATCCATTAGGGCTTTTTACTTATTCGCTGTTTTAGTCCACCCCAATTTTCCCCTCACCATACCCATTAGGGCTTTTCATCTATTCCCAATTTTAGTCCATCCCTGACTTTCCCCTCACCATACCCTAGATAGGGCTTTTCACCTATTCCCAATTTTAGTCTACCCCAGACATTCCCCTCACTCTACCCATTAGGGCTTTTCACCTATTCCCAGTTTTAGTCTGCCCCAACTTTTCTTTTTACCCTACTCTAGATAAGACTTTTCACCGATTCCCAATTTTAGTCTACCCTGACTTTCCCCTCACTCTACCTGTTAGGATTTTTCACCTATTCCCAATTTTTGTCCATCCCTGACTTACCCCTTACCCTACCCGTTAGGACTTTTCACCCATTCCCAATTTCAGTCCATTACTGACTTTACCCTCACCCTACCTCTGTTAGGATTTTTCACCTATTCCCAGTTTTAGTCTACCCCTTACTTTCCCCTCACCCTACCCTGGATAGGGCTTTTCGCCTGTTCCCAATTTTAGTCTACCCTGACTTTCCCCTCACCCTACCCATTAGGACTTTTCACCTATTTCCAATGTCAGTCTACCCTGACTTTACCCTCACCCTATCCCTGTTAGGGATTTTCACCTATTGCCAGTTTTAGCCTACCCATGACTTTCCCCTCACCCTACCCTAAACAGTACTTTTTACCTATTCCCAATTTAAGTTTACCCCTGACTTTTCACCTATTCCCAATTTTAGTCTACCCTGACTTTCCCCTCACCCTACCATAGATAGGGTTTACCTGTTTCCAATGTTAGTCTACCCTGACTTTCCACTCTCCCTACCCTAGATAGGGAGTGAACAGGACTCTTACCTCCATTGTCTGGCAAACCTCCTGCTTCCCAGCTTCCTTCTATGGATGCCTTCTGATGCCAGACACCTATGCCACTCCTACACTGCTCCACCTGCCTCAGTGGGCTGACTCCACTGTGATGTCCTTGTCAAGTTGTCCTTTGCACGGAGGGCCATTTGGTTGCCTCTTCCTTTTGAAGCAGTAGGCAGTGGCCAAGGCACCCGGGATTGGCTGCTGAGGGGGCAGAGAGGCTTGGCTTCCTCTCCAGTGGCTCCAGCTGGAGCCCTGATTAGTCACCTAGCTCCACTCTTGTAATCAAGCTTTGGATTGGAGGAAGGGCTTCTTTTGCTAAAAACAGGTGACCCTGTCTGCCTTGATCGCTGCTCATGGCTTGATGGACTAGCAGCTGTGGGGTTTTAATTCCCCGTATACCTCTTTGCCTAACACTAGGAAGTGGGCTAGATGCCTGGGATTGGCTGCTGAGGGGGCAGGGAGGCACATCTTCTTCTCCAATTGGCTCCAGCTGGAGCTCTGATCAGCTGTCTAGCTTCGCTCTTGTAGGCAAGCTTCCGTGCCGGGGGGGGGTCCTTTTGCTAAAAACAGGAGACTATCTCTGCCCTGATTACCACTCATGACTTGATTAATGAGCAACTGTGGGGGTTTTAAATCCCCATCTCCCTCTTTGTCTGGCAGCAGGAAGTGGGCTAGGCACCCAGGACTGGCTGCTGAGGGGGCAGGGGTGTGTGGCTTCCTCTCCCATAGGGTCCAGCTAGAGCCCTGATCAGCCACCTCCTAGAGTTGCAAGAAAGAAATTATCCAGATTCCATAGACGCTCAGTGTCAGTGTTTTTGCACTGTTCAGCCTCATCCTCTTCCCGGAAGAAGGGGAAGAAACAGCACCAGGTGAGGTTATCCTCTGGTCGCTGTGCTGAGACACTCTACTTCCACAAGCTGGGGTTACCCACTGTTGTCACACACATGTCAGAGCTAGTGGCACAGGAGACTGCAGACCTGCTGAGAATCAGGGCAGGGGAAATAGTGCCAAAGTCAAAATGGCACAAAGGGTTCCACTCTCACTATTTTCTGGCACCCAAGAAATCAGGGGGCATTCACCCCATTCCCAACCTCAGAAAAATGGAAATTACGTGCCTACCGTAATTCTTGATCTTCTTGGATGAAGTCTCCACCACTCATTCACCCTAATGGGAGTATGCCAGAGGCGCTAGGACCCAATGGGAGCAAACTTTTTCAGGAGGGCTGGCGCCCGAGATGGAGCCGCGAGGAAGCGGCACCGTGAGCCCGGTGTGTGCAGACGACTATCTCAAGGCGACCCTCCAACCGCCTCAGTACCTTCTTTTTTCCATGGAGGTGCAGCGTAACTAACCTAGAAAGGACTAACCGAAAAATCGGACATAAGACAGTCCAAATGACCCATGTAAGAAGGGGCAACAATAAAGTATTCACAGCTCAGCCATTGAGGGAGTGAAGACCATAAACAGAGAAGTGAGCTCGATGGATGGTGGGTGGGCGTGTGAATGAGTGGTGGAGACTTCATCCAAGAAGATCAAGAATTACGGTAGGTATGTAATTTCCATATCTTCCTGGACATAAAGTCTCCACCACTCATTCACACTAATGGAAGAGTACCAAGCTAAATAATCCCCCGAGATGGGCGGCAGGAGATAAAGATCTCACGTGCTTAGGACAGAAGTCTGTTAAGAATGGTCCTGACAAATGATAGATGTCATCTGGCATGGACATCCAAGGTGTAGTGCTTAATGAAAGTATGCACGGAACTGCAGGTAGCTGCAGTGCAAATATCTGCAATGGGCAAGTTACGGATTTCCGCCAGAGATGCTGCGACTGCTCTGGTAGAGTGAGCGTACACTCTGCCTTCCAGCTTGACCTGTGTCATAGAATAGCAGTGGTGAGGCCAGCCCAGTGGTGCTAAGGGTTGAGGCGTTGGACACCACACCTTGCGCCACGCCAGCGACCTGGGTTCGGGAATCAGCCCGGGCTGCCGGGGGTCAGCAGGGGAGAGAGAGGATGGAGCATCCTACGGACTGCTCTCCTCTCTTGGGGAGGGATACAGGGGTAGCCCGGTGCAGCAGCGGCCCCCAGTGGAGACTGGTGGCACTGCTATGCACTCGGGCTTGTACAGTATGGGGTGACGTTGGGCAGCTGCCCTCCTGACGTGGGTGGGAGCACCTACATTGAGGGCTGGGCAGCATTGCACATCCCACATCAAGGGATGTAACCAGAACAAAGGAAAATACTGGCGCCGAAGATCAGGTGACGTCACTTGTCCCCCATGCCCTCTGCCGGGTTTCCCTTGCTGGCCTTCGATCTCTGCGGGTCCACTCCTCATCCAATGCCAGAGCCTGACTTGTAAGAGTGTTCCAGGTAGGAGAGGGGTGACCCACCCCAGATAGGGTTAGCTGGGGGTGCTGGCATCGGTGAGGAGGAGAAGAGGAGGCACAGTACAGGGTTCCTCAGGTGGGCAGGACAAGAATGGGATGCCTGAGAGAGGACCTCAGGGCCGTGAAGGGAGTGAAATAAAGTTGAAAAAAAAAAAGAATAGCAGTGGCGAAGGCATGCCACCAGCCACGCTGAGATGCATCTGATAGCAACAGGTTGACCCAGCCGGGTCTCGCTGAAGGAAACAAACAGTTGTTGAGCTTTGTGAATTTCTTCCATTCTATCTAGATAGAACCACAATGCTCTCTTAACATCCAGCGAATGAAGGGTGCACGCTCCTTCATTCTGGAAGTTCGCAAAGTAGGTAGGAAGGACTAAAGGTTGGCTTAGATGGAATTCTGAGACAACCTTAGGGAGAAACTTAGGATGAGTCCTAAGAACTACTTTGTCCTTGTGAAATACAGTGTACAGGAGGTCTGTGACCAGTGCGTGTATTTCAGAAACTCTACGGGCCAAAGTAATGGCCACCAGGAAGGCCGTTTTTCAAGTGAGGAACTTCAACTTGCAAGTAGCTAGAGGCTCGAAAGGTTTACGAGTGAGCATGTCTAGCACAAGGTTAATGTCCCAGGCTGCAACTGGACATTTAATAGGAGGTCTAGTATGCAGAATATCCCTAAGAAACCTCTTAACTATGGGCAACTGAGCCAGTGACATGGAAAGTACCGGCTCATGAAATGCTGAAATGGCACAAAGATGAACTTTAACTGTGGAGTACTGCAGACCTGTGTTTCAGAGGTCTAAGAGATACTCCAAGACTTTATTCGGTGGGCAGGAAAAAGGGTTCCAAGAGGATTTTGCACACCAGATAGAGAAATGCTTCCATTTAGCTGTGTAGGTTTTTCTAGTGGCCGGCTTACACACAGCCAAAAGAATATCTGAAACTCTATGAGAAACATTGAACTTATTCACCTCTATCTCTTCAGGAGCCAAGCGTGAAGGTGAAGCGACCTCAGGTTGGGATGGAACACAGGACCCTGGGTCAGAAGGTTCGTCTAAAGGGGAAGCATTTTAGGGGGGTTTCCGATAGTCTGTTGAGTAGCGGCAACTATATCTGCCAAGGCCAGAAGGGGGCAATGAGAATCATTCTGTCTCCGTGACTCCAATTTGAGAAGCACTGATCGAAGATAATATACAAAACAATACACTGAAACTAAGCTGCTAGTGAAGTTTAACTCCCAGTGGGTGAGCGACGTTGTCACTGAACCGCACTCAACGGTGGGAAAAAAGGAACTGAGGCGGTTGGAGGGTTGATGCCGAGATAGTCATTACCATGCACGCCGGGCTCACGGTGCTGCTTCCTCGTGGCTGCATCTCAGGTGCCGGCCCTCCTGAAAAAGTTTGCGCCCGCTGGGTCCTAGCGCCTCTGGCATACTCCCGTTAGTGTGAATAAGTGGTGGAGACTTTATGTTCAGGAAAATCTAAACAAGTAGGGAAGGAAAGCGGAAATTGTTTAACCAGGAAAGGCACACTAAGCCGGAGCTTGTTTCCAGGTGTGACCTGGGAGCACAAGGAAGTTAAGTGACTTGCTCAGGGTCACACAGTATGCAAGTGGGGGCTGACGGGATTCAAACCCAGGTCTCCAGGTTTGCAGTTCAGTGCCCTACGCTATACTGCTTCCAAGTACCTGGATCGAGAAAAATGCAAGATAGTTTCTCTGGAATCTTTGCTACCCTGTCTGAAGCAACAGGATTGGCTAGCATCTCTGGATCGCAGAATAGCATACCACCACACACTGGTGCACCCCAGCCACCACATGTACCTCCCATTCTGAGTGGAGGGGCAGCATTACCAGTTCAGAGTCCTACCTTTTGGGCTTTCCTTGGTGCCGTGAGTTTTTACAAAGTGATCTGCAGTACTCACAGTGCTCCTCAGAAAGCTAAAAGTATAAGACCTTCCATACCTGGATGACTTTCTTCTAATAAGCTTGTTCAGACAGGAAACAGAGCAACAGCAGCATTTCTAGTGGCTATTGCTTCTATGCGCAGTGTCTGAAATCCATGCTTTGGTCACAGATCCTCTGTACACTGTTTTCCATAAAGACAAGGTAGTGCTTCGTACACACCTCATGTTTCTACTGAAGTTGGTGTCGGGGTTCCACTTGAATCAAGTTCTGATTCGGTCTATCTGCTTTGTCAGCTTCCAGAATGAGGGCAAAAGGACCCTCCGTTCACTGGATGCCAAAAGGGTCCTTAAGTTTTACCTGGACAGGACTAAGGACTACAGACAGACAAAACAACGCGTCATCCCTTTCAACCCAATCAAAAGGGAAAGCATGTCACAGTCAAGTGAATTTCTGCCAGCATTGTGCATTGCCATCATCACTGCTATGCCATTGCAAAGGTAACGTTAGAGGGCAAGAGGCGTACCCACCACACCAGAACCATAGCCACTTCCATGGCAGAAATACTCCCCATGACAACTACAAGATTTACAGGGCTGCAACTTGGAGCATAGTACATACTTTTACCCTGCCCTGCATGGGCATGGCAGGCAGTATGCCACTGTTGGAAGGACAATTCTGAATGGATTGCCATCCAGAGTGAACCCATAGCTCCAGCCTCCCTAGTCCAGGGGGCTTTCTCTGAACTTGGTACTCTGACCCAGCAGTGGGATCTTTGGAGACGATTGATTCTTGGAACACAAGGATGTTACGTAGTTAACCGTAACTGTTGATCTTCCTGAACATCTTCTCCATAGATTACCACACCCACCCGCCATCCTCCAGACTCCCTCCAGTACTGTTATGCTATGGTCTTCCCTCCTTTGTACTTGGTTTGGGCTGTGAAGACTCTAGGTCACTGGTTAGGTGACCTTCTTACACAGGCCACCATGGGCTATCTTATGCCCTTAGGTTAAGTGCATAGGTTACTCATTACATTAATGCTGCTCACCTCATTGGTCAAAAAACAAACAAAACCTGAGCCCGTTGGGGGCTGGTGCTGCTGTATACCAGCAAGCATGTACACTGACACACAGACAGGGCCAACTCATGTCGCCAGGCCACTCCAAAGAAGTTCTGTCTCTTGCGTGGTCCTATCATCTCCGGCTCACACCCATTAGTGGTAATCCGTGGATAAGATATTCAGGAAGATCAAGTTAAGGTAGGTACGTAACTTTCATATCTGTTGGCATCATCATCTTCCCTTGTCAATCTTCACCATTCATTACTTCCTGTGTGTAAGCCGGAGGCGCGCACCCATCACGGGAGCTTTTTTTTTTTTTTAAATTGCTTCGCGGCCGCCCTCGAAGCGGCGTCATCGTCATCGCTGCGGCGACCGTTAATGGACCGACTCCTCCTCCAACTCAGTTCTGTTTCTCCACGCCGTCGAGGCAGCACCTGTTCACGGTAGCTAACCGAAAAGTGCGTATCCGACTCCTTTTCTACACTCGGCGCCTCTGATGAACTGTTCCTTTCTTTCCTTTATGCGGCGCGGGTGTATTTCCGACTGTGTTTAATCTTGTTTATTTCGCGTTATGTCGGTTCTGGGCGAAAGCGTTCTTCTAAGGCAGGCACGTGCCCTATGCGTCGGTGCTCCTGCGGCGGCATTTCTCCGTCTCGGACCAGCATGGCGTCTGTCTTCGTTGCCTGGGACCCAACCATAATATGGATTAGTGACGGCGCTTGTTTCTCGATGGACCGTGGCGTCCTCGAAGTCAGCGGCGACCAGGCTTCGGCAAGGCCCGCCGACTTCGGAGGGCGCGTCGCTCGGCGGAATCTCGGCGAGATCCTTAGGCCTTTCCCCGGGTACCCTCCGGGCCTATCACGATCCGAGGAGGAGGGTCTCCTCTTCCTTCTTGCCGAGGGAGGCCCTTCCATGATGTTGGGGGCGTCGTAGCCCCCTCCGGGGCTGCAGCGCTGACACGCCTCGGCATCACCTCTTGGAGGTGCAGGCTCCCCGTGTCGAGGCCCTTGGCTGGGCCAGCTTCGGGTGGACCCTCGGCGTCGCCCGCGGCGCCGTTTTGGATCCAGCGCCATTCGCGGTGCGGTGATCGAGCTGGCGCCATTGCGCGCCGCTTGGATCGGCGCCGTTCGCGGTGCCGGTGATCAGAGCGGCGCCGTTGGCGGTGCAGTTTTTGGCCTCGGCGCCGTTCGCGGTGCCGATGAGCCTGGCGGCGCCGCCGACGGTGCCGCCGCCTCCGGCGCCAGCGGCGCGGCGGCCTCCCCTCCCAGGCGGTGCGGGTCTGCGGGCCGCTGGGGGTGTGGGTTGGGCCTTCATGCTGCCCGGCGTGCTGGGCGGCGGTGTCGCCTTCGGTGCGGGGCGTTCGGCGGCCCGTGGCCTCGAGGACCCCTGGGGTAGCCAGCATCGAGTCCTGCTGGTCTCATCCTCCTCGGAGGCGATGGCTCAGATGTGGACCCATCCTGGCATCCCCATTCTTCAGAATCTGGGTCCTCGGTGGCTAGGGTACCAAGCGGCGGCGCAGCGGGCCCTCCCTCTGTCCCCTTGCCGTCGTCTCCTGGGGTTCCTCGGCTGGGGTGGCCGAGTCCCGGGGGCAGGCGTGGGGGTGGAGGGAGGCTCTCTCTGGAGGTCGGTGACAGCTACCCCGGGGTGCTGTTACCTCCTCTGGGGTTAGGGGAACGTTGCAGTCGGGGAGGAGGGCCCTCTCGGAATCCGAGGGGTTGAGGGGCAGGCGTCCTGCTGCTCGGTCTTCTTTGGCCACCTCAGGGGGGGTGGCCAGGAGCCGTAGCGCAGAGCCCCGCCCCTCCCCCCAGGGTTCTAGGGTGTCCTCTGGCGGCGTTTGTGTGGACTGCCCTTCTGGATCCATGCAGTCCCGGCGTCGTCACAGGGGAGTTTCTCCCCCAGGGCTCTTCCAGGTTCCGCTTCCCCAGGTTCGGTTCTGCGGCCTGGTTTGATATCCGGATCCCTCCTACTAGAGCTCCTTCCCGGATTCCAGAGCCCTCGGAAGCAGTTGCCTCCTCGGAGGTGCCCTCTCCCATCTCTCTGCCTTCACCACCCCGCTCCCAGGCCATGTCGGTCCTACGGGTCCGTTATCCTGGGAGCAGTTCAGGGGTTCTGCGGCTGCCTTCCCCTCATATGTTAGTTACATGCATGGGCGGGTCTTTCGACTCTCCCCACCGCCGCAGGAATCCTCTGGACATTCCAGTTCCCCATCATCCTCGTCTCCCTCCTCTGAGGGAGGAACCCTGCTCATCTGTCCTCCGATGCTGATTTCACAGAATATCAGCGTTTCCTCTCGAGGATGGTGAGGATCTTGGATTTCCTCGTTCGGAGAACAATACCCGAGCGGGTGACGCAGTGAATTCCTTGGTGAATTCAGTGCCCAGCATCTGGTGGTACCTTCCTGGCCTATCCCTTCCAGGAGGCGTCTATCCGGTCCTGGCAGTTCCCTGCCGTTTCTTCCCCAGCCCCGGCGGACTGCCAGCGTAGGTATTGTGCCCCCTCTGAGTCTCTAGGTTCCCTTCCCAACCCGTCCTCAGGTTTGGTATACCTGGATACTCCTTCTGGGCGCCGTTGCCTGGCGTACGACCGCCCACCGGATTCGGACTCTCTCCAGTTCGACCGTTGGGGGCGAAGAGTGTTCTCTTCTTCTCGTGCGAGTGCATGTATTGCATCACATCAGGCTCACCACGCTGCCTACAACCGGCATCTGTGGTCGATGATGTCCCAGCTGCTGGCATCTATGCCTGACACGGAGCAAACCAGACAAGCCGTTGCCCTCTCCGCGGTAGGCCTGGAGCTGGCAAGACGCAAGCAAGGGCATCTTATGGCGCCAATGAGGTGGCTTCCAGGCTTGCGGGGACAGCGATCTGCATCAGGCGGACGGCATGGCTTCGTCTCTCCAGGTTGTCACCCCTGGCCCGGCGTAGGGTGATGCGCTCCGCCTTCCGGGGGAACCGTCTTTTCTCATCCAGATAGAGATTTACCCAGGGTTCCCTCCGTCTCCCTCGTCCTCGGGAGGCACCTCTAGCTCTTCTCCCACTTAGGCTTTCTGAATAAGCCAGGGTCTTCTCCTTCTGTTTCTCACCAGCAGAAGGCTGGGGTCTTGTTCCTCAGGGTATGGCCTCTTCCCCCTCCTGGGGAAGAGGAGCTTGATACTCACCCAGGAAGTAATGAATGGTGAAGATTGACAAGGGAAGATAGGAAAATTACGTACCTACCGTAATTCTTGATCTTCTCTTGTATCTTCACCATTCATTACTTACGCCCTCCCACCATCCCCTCAGTGGCCTCTTCCTGTGGCTTCTCCACCTCCCGTCTCCTTCCTCTCTCTGCATTATATAAAATTTAGGGAAAATTGCTTCATTTTCCAAAAAAAAAAAAAAAAAAAAAAAAAAAAAAAAAAATCTTCTGGGGGTTTAAAATCCAGAAAATTATTTACTCTAAGATTCATGGGCCATCTCGCGGATTGCATTGGCGATCAGACTGCACAACTATCTCTTGCTATTCTTATGGCAAGATACCTCTGGGGTTGTTTGGCCTGGCTCAGGCTATTCAGTTTTGATCCTGCAATCCCGTGTTCAGGTAGTTGCCCTGAAATCTAATCCCCCCCCTCTATTCTTGCCTTGCAGAGCAGAGGAACGAGTACGTCTGTTCCTTTCTCTTCTAAAAAAAAAAAAAAAAAATGCTGAGGGAACTCTCTCCGACTGCTATAGGCATCTTGGTATCTGGGTCATGCATCTAGTTAAAAAAAAAAAAATTTTTTCTATCTGTAAAAAAAAAGGAATAGGAGAAATCAAACAAGAAGGCAAATGAGAAGGTAGGCTATCCTTCTCGCTGTTTTCTAAGTGGTTTCTCCTTTAAGTGTCCTCCTGGACAATTTTTACAGTAGAGCTCTGCTGACCATATCCAATCTTAGCCAGCCTAAGCCTTGGCCGGCCTTAGCCAGTCAGTCTGAGTCCTGCTTTATCTTGGAACGCCTGAAGGCTTACATTTTCCATTTCTAAACCCTGAGCAGCGCTCTCATGCTGCTGGGTTTTATTCTTCCCTCTCGCCGCCTCTCCAGTTAAAGGCCTTCCAGGCCAGGAGCCCGAGGTGGGTGTCAAGAACAATGGCATGTTGAAGATGAGGACTATGCCTCCTGAGTCTGTCTAGCGGGTTCGGTGAACCTCTCTTCAGCTCTATCTCCAGGGATTCTTGCTTCCCTTTAGTCGAGCCTTCAGCTACAAGCTAACTATGCTCGTTGGGCATTCTGGTCCCTTCAACATCCCATCTCTCTCTCTCTTTCTTCTTCTTCTTCTATTTTCTCATTTCCTTACTCATCTCTCCTCCAGTGCCTGGTAAGGAGGCCCTGCACTCCCTAGGCTAGGATGTTCTTATCTCCTCTGTCCTTCCTCCATCGGCTTATTCCTTTTCAGTTCATTCTTCCTTGCTTTGCTATCTCTGCTATCTTGCCTCGCTATCTATATTTTCTGCTTTCATTTTTGCCTCTCGGCTCACAGAACTGAGTTGGAGGAGAGTCGATGCATACTAACGCCACTTCCAACATGACGCATGACATCGCTCTCGGCCGGGCCATGTAGGCAACTTTTAAAAAAAAAAAAAAAAAAGCTCCCGTGACGGCGCGCCTCCGGCTTACACCCAGGAAGTAATGAATGGTGAAGATACAAGAGAAGATCAAGAATTACGGTAGGTACGTAATTTTCCTTTCTTGCAGTTGTTACACTGCTTGAAACCCATTTGGTCTGTCATGCTTTCTCAGTCTGGAACCACTTTATACAGTCCAAAAAAAAAAACAGAATTGTGGCATCTTCTCAATGGTGATGTGGGATGTGAACTATAACCGAGCAAGGCAACAAATGTAAACCGAATGAAACTTGAGGAAATGATTGAAAAAACCTTTAAGGGGAAAAAAAGGACCTTGGGGTAGGGCTACCAAGGGGTGACCTCACCTTTCCAGTGAAATGAAAGATCTGATGCATGAGTTTATGAGATATAGGGGTATGGGGGAGAAGCTCGAACTCCAGCCTATGGGCTTTCTGAGGACTTTACACATGCTGTAAGTGTGACTGCATAGAAGAAATCCAGGCAGTTGTAGGGAAGGTTTTCCACATTCATTTTTCCTAGAATTTTCACTAATGTTGCAAATTGTGGACATTTCTCAAAGCCTTTTTCAGCAGTTCAGGAACTCGAAACCAATGTACAGAAAAGTCACATAGCTCTAGTTTTTACATGAAACAGCTTACAGGTATGAAAAGAATCATCTGACATCAGGTTCCCATATACTAAAGAGCTTTTTCACTATCTTTAATAATACTAGCTTTGAATCCGGTGCCCAAATAAAGGAATTGAGCAGGTCACACCTTGGTCCTGGGACATACATTGATTTTTCCAGGCAGCAGATCTCTGCAAAGAAGGAAGACCTTCTACAAGCAGGTCTTCTGACTACCTAGATTCAGTCCACTATCCACACTTAGGAAGTCTTCTACCATGCATGCCAAGTCACCAGATCCACTGGTTTGTGAACCACACCCACCAGGGCACCTAATGTTAGTGCTGTCATGGCTAACTGGTAAACCATTTAAACCTATGGAACTATAATCTCTCACACCGGTCCACAAAAACTGCATTTTCTAGTTGCCATCACCTTAGCCAGATGGGTGAGTGAACTCCAAGCTGTAACTGTAGAGTCACCTTGTCTGGTTATGCACAAGGAGGAGGTAGTCCAATACTCATGTGGAATTCCTACTAGAGGTTGTCTGAGTTTCACCTAAATCAGGAACTCATCTTCTTCCTGAGGCCTTTAAGCCTCAAGGACTAAGCAAACAGTTCAGATACTGAATATTTGCAGAGCCCTGCTCTTTTTTGTTTTAATTTTCAATTTTTTTATTTTGAATTTGAAAAAAAAAACAAAATTAGATAAAATATTTCAACCATCAAATAGTTAAACTATTGAGTCATCATGTAGTCAGGTTATAAGCACAAACAAGTCTCTATTACAATATAAGAGAGAAGGTATAAGCACACATTACTTAACATGCATAAGACTGTAGTATATATGCTCTTATATACAAGTTCGATCTATACCAGGGGGCATGGCTAGCAGCCAGCTGGAGCAGACGTATCTTTATGGAGCTCCATCATTTAGCGAATTAAATCTTGGGGAAAACTATTTTAAAGAAGAGTCGACAGCTTTTGCACCTTTGTACTAGCCTAAGAGACATAATTCTTACCCCTTGGGAGATCTTCACCTTTGTAGAGCTATGGGAAAGCCGGAGAATGCAGCGGCTGCAGAGCCAGGAGGGAGAAGCAAAGCCCAGAGGCCTGGAGAACCTGCAAACAGCATAGGAGTGGAAACCGCCACAGGGGGCCCTTTTGAACCCTCAAATAGTGCTTTACTGCAGGCTATCAGAGAGCTCGATAAAAAAGTGGACACTTTGGAAACGTGATTTACTGGTTTGGAAACAAGAATGGACTTGATATCCTCAGAGGCTAAAACAGCGACTGACACGGTGAACAAACCTACAGTGGCTGTAGCAGGCTTTGTAGCCAAAACTAAGCTACTCCATCTCTGTTTAGAAAATTTAGAGAACAGAGTGAGGGTGGCTAACCTTCGATTGCTGGGAGTACCGGAGGACACAGAAGGGCTGACCTTATGGGTTATGTAATTGCACTAATCCAGAAATGCTTGGATCTAGACACACAGCTGACTACTTAAAACTTACAGGATCTCCCCTCAGAGAGCCCTCCCAGAGAATCTTCAATCGATCAATTGATCAAAATCTTTATTTATCCGGGCGGACATCGCTGAGCAATGCTCATTTGCAAGACGGACCTGGGTGGAACATAATGAACATAACAATACAAAATAGTGCAATTGAATACAGATATATATTGAAAACAAGTCAACAAGAAACAATAGAACATACAAGCCTGTAGCAATTCGAGGCAATAGTGCAAAAAAAGGAGCATGTACATATATTCAACCTGGGCACAGTAATGATGGAGAGGAAAAGAGAAAGAGAGAAGGAGAAAGAAGAAGCATGATTGGAGTAATATAGTAGAATGAGAAGCAGCTTGGGCAGCAGGAAGTCAGAATAGAGGGGAGTGGGGGAAAAGGAGATAAGTAGGGGTACGGGGGAGAGAACAGGTGGAGTAGGAGAAGGATGTGTGCAAGGGGTAGTGGTGGAGACCATTTGGGAGGTGAGAGAGTTGCAAGGGAAGGGGCACGGAGATAGTCTCAACCAGAGAGTACAAGCAATTCCTACCCTGAAGATGGGAGACATAGACTGAAGATAAGATGGGGAGAGCAAGTGAGGGAGAGGTGGGGATGGAGATGCCCAGGACAATAATGATTGTGACCAGCGGTCCTCACATCCGAGACCACATTTTTGAAGCAGCTAAACTAAGGGCTCCGCTGAAACCATCTGTGGCACTCTGGTCCTCTTTTTCCCTGACCTGAGCTACACAACTTGACAGCACAGAAAGGCCTTCAATGGTTCGAGCAGGCCTGAAAGCACTGGGGATAACGCATGTGTTGCAGCAACCAGCCCGATTGCGTATTTACAATGCTGGTCAGACTTTTCTTTATTCCGACCCAGTGGAAGTGGGGAAGAAACTGGAGTCAATTAAAAAAGGACTTCCATCGCTCCCGTTCCGAGAGCCCTTCTGATGAGGAAGACTGAACTTTGACAACATAAACTCCCTTACTTAAAATGGAGGGCTATGTGCAAGTTAAATGAAGAACTTGGGACTGCCGCAGCTTCACAGTATCTCATTCTACAAGTGTCTTTCTCTTTCTCGTTTTGTTTTTGGATTACCTAGAGTTTAAAGGTAGAACCTGATTGTGGAATGTAAACCAGTTTCGACTGAATGTCTATGAAGCAGTTTTTAGGGGTATATTATGGAATGTGTCCTTAACTTCTATTCAAATTTGTCTAGCCTCAGGTAGTTTCTATTACTGTTATCTATCTTAGGTACCCTGCAGTTATATAAGTTCTGTTAGTTGGTGTATTAAGCTAACATATTCTATGGATTGATTTTAGCATACAGGGTAATTGAGAATTTAAAGAAGTATAGACTTGAAATTATCATATATTTATATTACTGGTGGCGTAATCCTTTATAGATGGAGTTCTTTTTTTTTTAATTTATTTTTTATTAGGTTTTTTTCTTTACTT
Organism: Neoceratodus forsteri; assembly: GCA_016271365.2. Taxonomy (NCBI): domain Eukaryota; kingdom Metazoa; phylum Chordata; order Ceratodontiformes; family Ceratodontidae; genus Neoceratodus; species Neoceratodus forsteri. The sequence continues at coordinate 660,014,239 of CM028138.1, forward strand.
TTACATCAGGAGACATTTTACAAACAGAAGATTTTCTATGATTACTTCAGATTTGTTATTACACAAAAAAGCATTGCATATATTTCTTTTACATTGGTTACACATTGAGACCAAAACCGGACTTTCCTTATTTAATATAGAGTCGGTCCTGTCCACGCCCCCACTCACTTTTCTTTTCCCCTCTCGGAGACCTACTCCCTAAAAGCAGAAGTCAGGGTCAATTCTTGCCTGATTGACTGACCATCTCCGCCAAAGGGTGGCAAAACCATCTCTTTGATTGTTTAGTTTCACTGTGATGTTTTCCATCTGATATATACCATACACAATTTGTCTCCAATCTTGTATACTTGGTACAACTTTCGTCATCCATTTCTTTGTCAAAGATTTTTTCGCCGCCAACAGCAGAATGGGAAGCAGGGTCTTTGTCCAAGGGGGGGAGCGATCTGGGTAGATGGCCATTAACACCATCTCAGCCGTAAGTTCGACTTGTTCATCTAGGCCCTCCCTAATTGCGTTTTGTATATTTTGCCAGAAAGGTATTAAACGTGGGCACAGCCACATTATATGTGCTAAGTCAGCTAATTCTGCTCCACACTCCCTCCAACAAACCCCATATTCTCTTGGAAGATATTTAGTCAGGGTCGCCGGAGACCTGAAAAATCTTGATCTACACTTCCAGGAGTATTCCCTCCACACATGTGATCTGGTGATTTTGACCACTCTCAGACATGAAGAGGACCATTCTTCATTAGACACAGCTAGGTCCAAGTCCTTATTCCAGCTTTCTAGGATTGAGTTTGTTGATTCTTTTGATTGATCTCGCATCATTTTGTATAAGTTACCAATTAGATGGTTCCAATGTTGCCCCCAAGAGTGGTCAATGAATAGTTTTAGGAGAGGAGGAAGGGGAGACTTCAATTTGACCTGGATAATTCTATTACGTAGAAGGTGGTTTCTAATTTGGAAATATCTGAATTGGCCAACATTTGGGAGATTAAATTTTGATTTTAAGTCTTCAAATGATAGGATTCCGTTTGGACCCAAGGACTGGAACACCTGCTCCAGTCCCAGTCTGTGCCAGCGGGGGAAAATTAAGTCACTGTGGGACGGGGCAAAGAGCTCATCTTCTGAAATTAACTTACAATATTCATAAATTAATTGAAGTGGTGCCTTTTCACGTATTTTAAACCATGTTTTTAAGACCTGTGAGGTAATGACTGTGAAATCTTTTAGAGGAGGAGTTCTCCCAGAGGATAAAAAAATTATTTTTTAAATATAATACATGTCATTCAGATGAAATTCCAGCCTCTTCCACTGGGAATCGAACTGGTCAAAGAGCCAAAGTAAAAGAATTTTTAAGAAGGTGGCCTTGGCATATTTTGTAAGGTCCGGCAGATTAGTCCCACCCTGAGCTAGTGATAGTTTTAATATAGAGAGGCGAATTCATGGTTTCTGTTTGTTCCATATGAACTTTGATATCATGTTGTCCCAAGACTTGAAAAAATAGATGGGAAGTATGGTATGTTTTGGAATAAGTACAGTAGGCGAGGTAGAACGTTCATCCTGATGGTTTCTATTAGTTGAAATAAGGATAATGGGAGATGGATCCATTTGTCCAGGTATTTATTGATTTCTATAGAAATGGGCTCATAGTTGATTAATTCAGTTAAGTGAAGATTGTAAGAGATGTGTATTCCTAGGTATTTTATTTTGGTTGAGTGCCATTTAATTGTAATTCCTCATTTTAGAGTAATTGGGGGAATATGTTTATACAAAAGGGCCTTTGTTTTTGTTACATTTAATTTAAAATCGGCTAACTCTTCAAATCGGGTCAGTATTCTCCACGTCTCTGTGATCGATTCAGTAGGGGATAAAAGGGAAAGGAGTATGTTGTCTGCGAACAGACTGATCTTTTTTTCAGACTGCTGCATTGGTATACCCTCTACGTTTCTAGATTTTCTGATTGTGCTAGCTAGTGGTTCAAGATATAGTATGGACAATAGAGGGGAGAGAGGACATCCCTGCCTTGTGCCCTGGCCTATTGAGATCAGGGAGGATAGTCCCCCATTTATTCTAAAGTAGGCTTTTGGCGAAGAATATATTTGGGTCAACCAACGCAGCAGTGAGTCAGGGAAACCAAATGTTTTTAATGTGTCCCATAGAAAGGGCCAATATACCTTGTTGAATGCCTTTTCGGCGTCAAGGCTTAAAAAGGCAGGTGGAATCTTCCGTGTTTGGATATATTCCATAAGTATTAATGTTTTTCTATTATCTGTTGTCGACCTATTTTTTTATAAAGCCGGCTTGGTCCGGGAGTATTATCGTTGGGAGGATTTTTTCTAATCTTTTGGCCCAGATGGCCATAAAAATCTTGTAGTCCGAGTTTAATATTGAATCGGTTAGTAGACAGAGGGGTCTAGTTTATTTCCATTGGGTTTGGGACTAGCTGCAATTGTAGCATAGTCCAATGATGGGGGGGTGCTTGTCCAATGGGCGTTTCTCTGAACAACTTGAGAAGTCTTGGTGTTAATTCTTTGTTAAAAATTTTATACCATTCATTGAGATATCTGTCAGGTCCGGGGCAATGACCCGAGGATTGTTTAGTGACCACCATCTATATTTCTTCAATTGTTATAGGGGCTTGTAGTTTCTGGGCTTGTTCTGGTGTAATGTTTGGTAGCTGTGTTTGAGATAGAAATGTTTGTCTATCCTCTTGGGAAGAGGTGTTATGTGTAGTGTAAAGATGTTGGTAATAGTCAGCAAAAGTTTGTCTTATGTCTTCTTCTTTATGGGTTACCCTACCAGTTTGAGGATGTTTAATTTTTAGTATTGTTACTGCATTTTTTCTTGCCCTCAATTTTTGAGCCAGTCTGTGGGTTCCCCTAGATCCTCCCTTGTAATTTGTTTGTTTTAAGTATATAAGGGACATTTGAATTTTTTCATCTGTGATTTTTTGGAGTGCTGATTTAGTTGCTCTGATTTTGACTTGTATTTCCTTGTCCCCTTCTCTATAAAGTAGTTGAAAAGTTTGTAAGGTCTTGGTGAGTTCCTGATATTTCCTTTCTCTTTCTCTTTCTTTTTTTTTTCTTTGAGGTGTAGGCAATGATCTCACCTCTAATGGTGGCCTTCATTGCGTCCTATAATATAGCTTCAGAAACGGCTGATGATGCGTTTTCTTCAAAGAATTGTGGGATTCTTTTTTTGATTTGGTCAGTAAATTCTCTATCCTTTAGGAGATAGAGGTTAAGTCTCCAAAGAGTTTGCTTTGTTTTTTTTAACCATATCCACTTTTAACATCAGAGGGTGGTGGTCAGATACTACTTTTGGACAAATTGTCATGTCTTGCACTGAGGAGAAGTGCTCACAAGAGGTAAAAAAATAATGTAGTCTAGAGTAAGAATTAAATCTTCTTGAATAGTATGTATAACCGGGGTCTGAGGGAAAAAATTTCCTCCAGATGTCAACTAGGCCGAGGTTTTCAAGTTGTATTTTGAAGAACTTTGCGGTGAAGATTGGCGGTAGACTTTAGGGTTAGATGAGTCTAGGTTTGGGGTTAGTGTCATATTGAAGTCTCCTGCCATTATTAATTGCCCCTTGTGTATGTCTATTATTTTATTTAGGATTTGCCATATTGGAGGCGACTTGGTCTGTGATGGTAGGTATATGTTAGCTAGGGTAACTTCTTGATTGTATAGGCAGCCTTGTATTATGATAGAACATCCTAGTCTATCAGATTGTATATTGTTTATTTTGAATTGAGTGGTTGATGGGATCAGTATTGCTACTCCCCTTTTGCGTCCACTCGGGTGAGATGAAGAGTGAATGGCATAACGGCCCCCCCATTTTAATTTCTGATGCTCGGTATCTGACAGATGGGATTATTGTATAAATATAACGTCCGCCTTCTGTTTATTTAAGTGTTGCATTACTCTCGATCTTTTGAAGGGGTTATTAAGGCCGTTCACATTTATTGAGTATATTTTCACCGGTTGGGAAGCCATTTAGATTTGTTGCTCCTTACTTTATTTTCAACTATTCTAAGTATGCTATTGATTTCTTTCGTTTTTATTATAAGTTTTGGCCATTCAGATATTCTTCTTCGTTTATTTTTCAGATCAACCTGGACCAGATTCACCTGGATCGCTCCCCCCAAACTGCATGAAGAGGTCTATTAATCATTACCAGTTTTTCCTGTGGACATCCATTAGATCTTGCCAACATAGTATTCTGAAGTTTCTGTAATAAAACAGTACTTTGAAATTTTGTATCCTGTCTCCTGTGTCTCATTCTAGTTTTAGAACATGAACTAAGGTTAACTTTAGCGTGAACTATAGCTATATGGCAAACTATAAGTAAAAAGACTAACCAATTAACATTTAACATTCTAAAACGTCTTAACTTACTATAACTTTTCAGTACTTCCATTGTTGGGGTGGGAATAAGTTCCACCCTTCCGTTATCTCAAGCCAGTTCCCAGAGGGAATCAGCGTTGATCGAGGAACTCTTTAGTAAGAGAATCCTCCAGGGATACAAATCTGCACCCTTAAGGTTCACTAAAATGGGCAGCGAGGGCTCCCAAAATTCCCTATGTAGTCAGGTCCCCTCTCCTCTCCAATACTGGGGGGGAGCGGAGATACCCTGAAACTGATCCCTCGGTCCCCCAGGCACTCCCCCCAAGCTTTGAGGCCCAGTCCACCAGATCCCTCCCCTCCCCCTAACACTTTGCCCCTCCTCTCCTTTGGAGGATTTTCTACTTGGAGAACCCGGCTGATGAAGGTGATGGGGCTCCAAGAAAAATGGAGCCTCTCCCCCACAGTGTTGCACCCTGTAGGGAGAGGAGAAGGAGAGAGAGAGAGAGTGAGAAAAAGAGAAGAAAAGGGGAGGGTTTTCCCTCCCTCTCTCCCCGTTTCCCCATCCCTTCCTTCCCCTCCCCCTCACCCTCCCCACATGTGGGGAGGTAGGAAGGACATTTGTTTGTTACTCCCATTAACCCCATCTGCCTCAACCATCAGGCCTGGACTGGGGTATGGGATTTCACTAACGGTAACACTGTAACAGCATTCAAGTGAGTTAAATTCTTTGGTCTATGGGGGCTACCCCCTGTGTTATACCTTGCCATGGTAGAAAGACCATGGTTGACAGATCCTGAGAGAGGGACTGGGGAAAGTTGTTTTTATGTGGGAAAAAAAGGGGGGAAGGGAGGGGGGAGAGAGAGAAGCCTCCGGCCCCTCCCATCCAGACATACGAGGATCCCCGCAAATACACAAAAGTTAATGTAAACAAGAGTAAAAACCCGGTAATTCAAGTTTATATAGGTAATTTCCAGTCCACAATGCTTTTCCTTGTCTCAGGACCCTTGGTTCTTCTGTTTTTCACCTGGGGGGCGGCGGCTCTAGTTGAGGTGACATGACTTATCAAGAGGAGGAGAAACCTCAGGGAGTCCCCCCCATGACCCAAGCCTGGAGGACTCCCAAGGTCCAGGGAGGGAGGGAAAGAGTGAGGCGCCACCCCAGGGGGGAGCACCCTGGCAGCCCTACTAAGTCGGGACCTGTAACCCCCCTCAGCTAGGCGTGGAGCCCGCTGTCGAGGAGGATTACATTTCCCCCATCACAGCAAGGTAGGGGGAAATCATTTTATTACTCATCCCTTTGTTAAAATGCTGGACTGGTGGGAAGGAACCCGAGAGCAGGCATACCTCAGGAGCCCCCCCAGCCGGCCCCCCCACATCCCCCCCTTCCTCCCCCCAAAAAAGCCTAAAGGGACTCGCCCACCACCAGGACTTGTTACTGGTCCATTGTTATTGTAGGATTTCTCAGAGACCAAATCTTCTGAAGCATCTCATCCAGACTCATGTTCGGTTGGAGTGGTTCATATAGCAAAGATTGTCCCTGAAGCAAGGTCCTGGAGGAGCCGGGTCGATTCAACGGGCGATCCTTGAGTACCCCTTTTTTAAACAGGTCTTCCTTGGCTTCCGAAGCAGAAAAGTATGAGGTGGGGCCTTCTGGCAAGAACACTGTAAGCTTGGCTGGGTAAAGGGTGCGAAATCTGATCTGTTGTGATCTTAAAATGGGAAACAGCGGAGCATAGGCCCTTCTCTGGCTTTGGGTGAAGGGAGCGTAGTCATTATCGATGATGATACGGTGAATTCAATACATTATTTTCCCTTTCTGCCAAGATTTTTTAAGGAGAAGTTCCTTGGTCTGGAAACTTTGCATCCTTACCATAAACGATCTGGGTCTGGCATCTTTAACCTTTGGTTTAGGCCCCAGAGCCCTGTGGGCACGTTCAAAATCAAGGGGGTAATCCGGACCCAAGTCGAGAATGGATCTGAAGAATTGGTCTGCGAAGGCCAAGGGGTCAGAGCCTTTGTCGCCCTCTGGCAGGCCGAAGATTCGGAGATTTTTCCTATGCCCTCTGTTCTCTGCGTCCTCCTGTCTGACAGAGCAGTGCAACTGGGATTCCGCTAAAGAGAGAACTGCAGACTCCAGGGCTTTTATTTTTGTAGTGTTTTGAGATATTTGCTGATCTGCCTTATCAGCCCGAGTCTGCAGGGATCTCAGATCAGCCTTAACTTGGTTGAGACAGACCCTCATTTCTTCTCTGAATTCAGAAATGGCCCGAAGAATATTGTGTTCTGACGGAGGGGACGATAGGGCAGGCAGGGCTGCTTGGGTTTCATTACCCCTTCTTTTCCCTCCTTTGGTGGCCATTAAGGTGGGAGGAGGATGGACTGGGTTAGCTGGGAAGGCTGCAGGCAAACTTGGATTAACTATTGGGTCCACTGTAGGCAGAGTAATACTTCCCTCCTCTGTAGAGATGCCTGAGAGCGGGGAGAATCTGTTTTGCAGGACAAGTTCCATAGATTGCAGCCATAAAGCTGCCGGAGGTTATTATTTATATTCCCTTTTTTCCCTTTGTCTCCCTTCCTCTTCTTCCTCCTTTGCTCCCCCACCCTTTCTCTCTCACACACTTCTTTTTCCTCCCTCTCCTTCTCCTCCCCATCCTTCTTGAATTCGTTGTGAGTTGTTATGCTGATGCAGACTGCGTAAGGATGCACTAGAGGGAGTCAGTTGCACTCCTAGGTTGATCCAAGCTGTTTTCTGTGCTTTATGCACTTTATTTGAGCTGCTCCTCGGGATTGAAGCTCCACCCGCGCAGGGAGGCCACCCGAGGAACCCTAAGCTGGCACCGGATTGCCACCACGGAGAACCAGTTTGCGACCACGAGGTCCAACTTTGCTGGGGGGCTCCCGGCTATTTAAATACTGCAGGCACTGTGGGAGGAATCGGGAGGCCGAAGAAGCGGAGAGGAGGAGAGGGCAAGTCGGGAGCTGCGGTGTAGAGCCTCCGTGTAGCACATAGCAAGCGATCACGACTATTGGGGCCTAACAGTTGATGCCCTTCTTCCACACGGCCAGGGAAAGCTGTGGAGGGAGCTCTGGTTTTTGTTAGTATGCCGCTTGGGACCATGAGCGATGCGGCTTTGGGAGTTGCAAGGGTCTCTTCTCAGATTTGGTAGGTGATCCTGTTCCTGCTTAGCTTGTTGTTTTGAAGTAGGAGACCATTTTAATTTTGTTAGTTAGAGAGCCACCGCATAGTACTGCTCACTGTGCCATTTCTGGAACCTGGAAGCCAGATGGAGTTCTTTTATTGTTGCATCCTACTACTCTTGGTAATTATTACCATTTATGTAGATTAATGGGCTATAAAGTGCTAGTCACTGGCATTATAAGGTGAGTTTCTTCACCTAGTAATGATTTCTTTAATAATTTTTGATTCAGTCCATAAGTATGCTGCAATAGTCACATTTAGAAAATAGTACTACTGTATCTAATTGCTACCTTTATTTGGTAGCTTCAATTTAAGGAATCCCTCATATGAAGTAGCAGCGGATGTCATATACTGTATACAAACATTGTATTGCTGGATGTGATAAACATTTTCTACATTTGTACCAAGGAAATGTATTTTACAATATAATTTGCATTGCAAACTAATAAAAATAAAGTATATATATATAAAAAGTTAGATCTATACCAAGACAACAGGGCTTATTTGCATTTAATACAGAATTCAGAGGTTTATCCAAAACGTGCAGCCAAATTTCATGGCGAGGCTCGCCAGCTGTCACTTATGCTGAAGCTGTCCTAGATAGTCCAGCAGCCAAACACATAATTGCCCGATTGATCACCTCCTGCATTGCTCTGTGTTAACTGTCAAATGGGGAGGAGCCACCCATGGAATTAAAGGCTCACTCCACCAGGCATACTGCTGCCTCTGTTGCTGCTACCGGGTACGCCCCCATTTCTGAAATATGTAGGGCTGCTATCTTTTAGAATGCCAAACATTCATGTCCTATTCCAGCATCAACTTATTTAGTCAGTGAGATGCTACTTTTCAGTTCTCCAGCCTCTGAACTGGGGTGTGCACCTTGCCCACTCCTCCTAAGACCTGCTGGAAGCCTGCCCAAGTATGGATAGTGAACTGAAGCTAGGTAGTTAGAAATAGAGGCTACTCTTAACCACAGTTCTACTGCTGGCGTTCTGTTCACATTGACATGACCAACCAGATCTTTTCTGTCAAAGCCTGCTTCAGTTTCTAACCCCAAGAATCCACTAATAGTATTATGCTTGCAATGCTCCTTTATATCAGCACTACCCCAGAGAGAATGGAATGCTAATCATGGAATGTTTAGCTTGTGCATCTATTTTCTAACTGCCCAGTGTCAATTGCCTACATTCTACCTCAGATTTCTTCTCTCTGCTGCAAAGTTCAGATGCCCTGGAGATCTCTCTCAATCAAGACAGATTCTTGTAGTGCATAGAGCAAAAAAAGTAAGTATTTTTATTTTTCATTACTGCCTTGTGTCATTGTTCTTTAATGTTTTATACCTCATAAGATTTAAATTTAAACTTGTTTATTGGTTCCTCGCAGTTCATTTGAACTGAGGGGCAACTGACCTTTATTTTTATTTGATCAGATCCTTCTTGGGGTGTTCCAGTTACTTTATTCTTTAATTTTATTTAATTTTACCCACTTTTGAACCAAGGTTTATCGATTTTTCTCAGCGGTTTCTCGGTTCCAGATCCGATCGGAACCTATAGTTTTTTTCACGTTATCAGTTCCTGAACCAACTGTTTCTCTATTGAAACTGACCACAAATACAGTATGCGCCAAATAAACCGTACAAGCTTGTAGCGGACAGCTGCTTCTAACAGACATTTCACCAATGCCAAATGCCATTTCCTATATTGCCCAATAGAAAAAGCACCCTTTTAAGCATACCTGTATCTCCATATGTAGCGGCCACCAAGTAGTACATTACCTTGTTTCACTGACAGCTTAACAAGGTGATAAAGTTTCAGTCACACTTGTAGCACCATATTTGAAACCCTAAAACCCTAAAGAGCTGCTAACATTCTATACTCTTCACCCCTGTGCAGCTTGCAACTTGCAGTTAAATCCCTGCCTGCTGGCACTTTCGGTGACTGAGACTGGGCACTTGATCAGGAGCCTGTCTGGTCCTGATGTAGCTTGCGACTTACAGCTAAATCAGTGCTGCTTGCGACTTGTGGCTATTCCTCACCTTTGCCTGCTCACAGTGCCACTTGCGACTTGTGGCAAATTCAGCCAAGAAAGAGCTGCATATTTTATTCCTCACCCATGCCTGTTCACCCTCTCTCACCACCCATTGCACTGCTCGGTAGCTGTCACTGCGGGTTTAAAGTACAGGCACAAATTTTACAGAGGCAGAGAGACAGAAAATGAATACTCTTTTGCACAACTAAGGCAACCCTTGAAAGCTCACAGATTCACAGTTCCTGGCAGCTCATCTCCACTTACTGTGATGATTCCAGTTAGGTGCGCTACTGTTTCTTCCTCGGTGTGCACAGCTCACACCCCTGTGCAGCTTGCGACTTGTGGTGAATTCAGCCAAGAAACAGCTGCATTATTTATTCCCCACTCATGCCTGCTTGCAGTCTTGTCCCATTCCTGTTTCTGTTCAGATGATGGATACACTGAGACCAGGGCAGAGGACTGAGATCTGAGCTCTGATGATGTACCGGACGCCGCTTGTAATGGATGTATGGTGATGTGTCAAACTAGTCCGTTACAAGCGACGCATACTGTATTTAAATTTAAGCTATTTTTTCATCACTTACTGGTTCCTGTTTTCTATGATGTCAGACAAGCCTAAAAAGAAAACAGGATCCCCTGGGTTCAAGAACTGCTTAAAGTGTGCAGAAGTGTTTACCAAGGCAGACAAGCATGATCTTTGCTTGATTTGCCTTGGGCAACCACACTTCGGTGAAGACGGTGATATTTTTAAGTCTTTCCCTGTTAAGACAGAAGAAAAATGCAGGGAGAGGCTGAAAAGAAAACTAGAGGAGACGTTCATGGGCTCTAACCAGTCCACCCCCTCTAAGACTGTGGCAGTTCCTTCCAGAGCTTCTAAATCCACCCCTGATATGGGTGAGGGCTCTGGCAAGAGAGGCAAGCAACCGGCTGACTCCCCGGTGCCTGCCAAGAAATTAAAGAAAACCAAACACACTGACACCCTGGCTGAAATGCCTCAAGGGGTCCCTCAGGTGCCTATTAATGCTCCTTCTCCTGCTGATTTGACACAGGCTTTCACCTTACTTCAGGCTCTGCAGGGTTTACTACCCTCTCAGCAGCCTGTGATTACTACCGCTGAAAAAGCAACTGTTGCTACCCCTCTTTTGCCTACTGCAACAGTGGCATATGAGAGGATGATCTGGAAGAAGAGGGAATTGAACCTGAGATGTCACCAGAACAGGATTTTGGCTCCCCTCCCAGACCCTCAGAGGATTTCTCTTCCCATTTTTCTTTTGTCAAGAAAATGGCAGAAACCCTGGATCTCCAGACAGCTAAAGAGATCCAGGATGAAGAGAAGGCACAATACATGCAGCTGATGGGGCTGACACCCTCAAAGAGGTTCCTTTTACCTATCTACAGATTCTTTAAGAAGGATGTTTTAGAAATCCTAAAGGTTCCCAATACAGTCACACCCACTGACAAAAGGTGTGACAAGAAGTATCAGTTAGAAAGATCTGGTGCTGAGTGTGACGCTCTGCCCCTTACTTATGATCATTGTATGTTATTGGTATTATAAATACATGGTCTGTGTATGACATTTCGGTGTGTGAGGAATTTGGCTTGTAATTTCAAAGTGTCAGTAGCTGAAAACCAGGAGGTAATAAAACAGACCAGAAGGAATCAGTTAATTGGAACATCCTCCAGAAACAGTTTATTGCCTGCTGCTGCCTTTGATGTTGGAAACTAAATATGAGTTTTATGACATCAGGGAAAGGACGTCATTGGGCTGATTCCTGTTGGCTTTTTAACACCTTGTTGCCAGTGTGGGGTTGCTAAGTTCAAAGGGAAAATGTTTAAGTAAAGGATGCCATATTTAGGATTTTTTTTTCTTCTGATGTACCATTCATTTTAAAATACCTCCTGGTAGGAAATTATGTTTGTAAGACTTAATTCTAAAAGGTGGAGTTTGATGACTCACCAAGGGGGGGGGAGGGGGAATAGAGATGAAAATGTATCAGTGTGTCTGAAATGTGGGATATCGTCTTGGGCTCTGAAGAAACAAAGTTCTCTCTCTAACTAAAAGAGCACTTAGAAAGGTAATAGAAGACAATTATGTCTTTTCTGGTAAGAGTGTTGTTCTGAAACTTCCTTTTTGTTTATAAGATTGTAAGCTATATGATACATTGTTCTGTATTTTATCTTACTTGTTTTACAATTTCTTTAGTAAAGAACATTTTTTTTGAAAGATTGCCTGGGTGACTGTCAGTTCTTTTTGCATGTGACGTATAGGTGGTTAAGTCTGTTTGTAGTGGTGTTCCTCAGGGGTCTGTTTTGGGTCCCTGCCTATTTTTAGTGTTCATTGCTGATTTGACAAAAACTTGTAAATCTATTTCAATAAAATATGCAGATGATGTAACACTTGGCAGGCCTTGCGGTAGTGATGAAAAGAGATCTGTAATACAGCAAGATCTGAACAGCATCTCGAATTGGGTTTGTACGTGGGGTATGCATTTAAATCCATCTAAATGTAATGTGATGTATGTTGGACCAAATAACCCTCTGGCCACATATATGTTAAATGGATTACCACTCGAAACAACTGTAGATGAAAAAGACTTGGGCATATACATATCAAATGATTTAGGGCACAATAAACAAATAAATGAGGCAATTAATAAAACAAATACTGTAGGATAATATGGTCTATTAAGAGAAACATGAAATCTAGAGACCCTCGGATAATGCTGCCTCTATATAGAGCTTATAGTAGATCCCATTCGGAATATTCGTCACAATTATGGAATCCATACAAAAAGAGTGAGATCACTTCTCTTGAAAATATACAGAGGAGATTTACTAAAAATATTAAAGGACTCTCCAAATGTCCATACGAACTACATTTAGAAAAGTTAAATCTGATGCCATTATCACTTAGACATCTTTGAGGAGATCTAATTTACATGTATGATATAATTAATGACCCATACCTGTTTTTTCATATGCGTTTTGAGTTTAAAAATAATATATTTAATACTAGAGGTCGCCCACTACAGATTAATAGGGCTAAATTCATTCATGTTTCTAGGAAAAACTACTCTACTATACACAAAGAATCATAAATCCTTGGAACAACATACCCTTAGAAATAGTCACCAGTAAGGACAAAAAAACCTTTAAAAATCACCTTGATAAATTTATATTTAACAAACCAAACTTGGGATACTATAATTGATAAGGTGCAGTTATGGGCCTCACAGCCTCCTTTGCACCACATTACCTTAGAAACCTTAGAAAACCTTAGAAGTCTGACAACTGTTCAACAGCTTGATGCTGTTATTGAGCTTGGGAAAGAAGGTAAGAATATACCTCTAACATCTCTTATGAAGTTTTAAGGGTTCATTTTGGAGACCTGGCTTGGTGCACCTGTCTAAAGATTGTACTGCAGTCCTGAAGAGAGTACATATCTGACCCTGTACATTGGGTATGCTAGCATAAGGTTCATAGTTTGAATCCCTCCAGAACTTGAGGCTAAAGGTGATTTGGACCCAAAGCAGACTGGAGGGTTACCCTGTCTGTTACCTATTCACACTATTGTGCTCTGAGGTTGGCACTGTGGGAACAGAGGGCCTGACCTGCAGAGTGTGTTTGTGAAAGATTTGGTTGGCAGTGGTACAATAAAGATTTGGTAACACAAGCTTTAACAGTTCAGTGTGTCAGCTTAATTCTGTGCAGCTCACTTGCAAAATAAGGCAGTGATTTATTTTTAAAAGAGAAAACAGAACTATATAATTTTGCTTACAATCAAAGTTCCTACCTGTTTTATTTTTTTTCTAAAGTGCAAGTTAGAGTAGCCGTAGTTAGAGAAGAAGATGGCTTCCAACTACAGCAGGTACACTGCAGGCTACTTGAGGCGGTTGTGCCAGGACAGAGGAGTCCAGTATGAGGGGAAAGCCAACAAGCAGAATCTCATAGATGCCCTGATCACAGCAGATGCCCAGAGCATTGAGTCAAAGACTGTGACTGTAAGGACCAAACCTTGGGTGTGGAGGGTCTAGCGGCCAGTGCAGTGTCCAGATCCAGTGAGGAGGACAGCAGAGCCAGTGCAAGCCAAGGGCCACAGCAGCAGGGGAGGGTCATCAGCATTCTGCAGCCAGAAAGCAATCAGGCTACAGATGGAACTGCGGAGGATGGAACTGGAGTTCGTACAGTGGAAGCGGGAATTCGCGAGAGAGGAGAAGTGAGAGCAGTGAGCCGCAGAGGAGAAGAGGGAGCAAGAACAATGAGCCACAGAGGAGAAGAGGGAGAGAGAACAGCGAGAAGCTGAGCGGGAATGGCAAGAAGCAGAGCGGAAACAGCAAGAGGCTGACAGTGTAGAGCGTGAGCACCAGAGGCAACATGAACTGGAGAAGCTATGACTCCAACCACCAGCACCAGAGTAGGTAAGTGGCTTGGGTTTAACTGGAACTACAGGACTGGGTTACAGATTAAATTCCAAATTGATAGCCAAATTTAAAGAGGGGGAGGATATGGATGCCTTCTTAAATTTCTTTGATAAAGTTTGTATTCAGGCCAATATTCCTAGAGGATCCTGGAGCTTCCAGCTATCCTTGCTACTTACTGGAAAAGCTTGGGATGCATTGGGTCAAATGGACAATGAGGACAGTAATGATTACAGCAAACTTAAAGCTGCACTTTTAAAAAAGTTTGATTTAACTGCAGAAGCATACAGAGCTAAGTTCCATAAGCTCAGGAGAAGCTCTGACATGAGCTACGAGGAGCTAGCCATGAAACAACGTCAGTGTTTAAAATGTTGGTGGGAGGGAATTGAAGCAAACTCTGTAGATAAAATTGAAAATGCTATATTGTTAGAGCAGTTTTTTTGGGGCATGCCCAGCAGAGCTGAAAACTTGGCTGGAGGACCGAGATCCAAAAACAGCACAAGAAGCTGCTGAACTCTCGGACTGCTATGCCAAGAGCAGGGGTGGCAGCACAGAAAGGGAAAAGCTCACCTTCAGGGCAGCTAAAACCCTCATTGCCTCCACCAAAACCGGTTAGCCCCAGGTTTCAAAGAAAAGATTTTTTCTGAGAAAAGAAATGAATGTTGGGTTTGCAAAGAAATTGGGCATATTGCCAGACAGTGTCCCAAAAGGACGAGCAATATGCAAGGTGGTGCTAGGAAAGAAGTGGGTTGTTTGTGTGTCCCTGAAAGCATGCCTGTAAACATGAGGGAACACATGCACCCAGTCACTGTGAATGGTGTACAGACACAAGGGTTAAGAGACACAGGGGCATCCCTGATGTTGGTAAAAGGGGATCTGGTAGAGCCTGGTCAGTTTATACCCAATAAATTTGTAACTGTACAAGGGTTCACTGGGGAGGAGAAAACATTGACACTCGAACATATTCTAGACTGGGGCGAAACAGGGGGAACTGTGCAACAGGTGACTGTAGCCAAAACTTTACAAGTTGACGTCATCCTTGGCAACAATCTCAAACAGGGGATGGTGTGTGCAGTAACCCATAGCCAAGCAGCAAGGGACAATTGTAGTTCCTTGGACCCCATAGAAGCCACTATGGAAACCACTGGGAGGCTGGTTCCCCAGCCTGTGTCTCCAGATATGGAGACTAATGAAGGGGGGGTAGTAATTCCCCTAGTAGCAGTTAACCAAACAGCTATGAAGGGTTACTCCAAAGAAGGAATGGTGACTTATTTTCAGAGGGTTAGGGATGGCAGTGATCCTGAGTGCCCCAATGCTAGAGCTAGGGACCCTAGTTTAGAGACTGAAGGGGACCTGTCCCATGCCTTGGGAATGTGTAAGGAGTTTGCAGCTACTCAGAAAAGTGACCCTAGTCTAGCGAAGCTGAGGGCGTGGGCAGACTCTGACAGAGTACAAGGAGGTAATGGGAAACATAAGGTTTATTAGGAAAATAGACTGATGTATACTCAGGCTGAAAAGACAGTGGGGGGGGTGATACGCAGGCAGCTTGTCATTCCCCAGGGGTACTGTGAGCAGTTGCTCAAGATTGCACACGATATTCCTATGCCTGGTCACTTGGGAATTGCATGCACTATGCAGTGATTGGCCCAGAATTTCTATTGGCCCAACTTCACCAAGCAGGTGAAGGAGCATTGCAGGTCTTGTCACCGGTGCCAAGAAATAGGGAAGGCGGGTAAGAAAACCCAAGCCGCCCTAATTCCATTGCCCATAGTGGAGCAGCCATTCCAGAGGGTGGGAATGGATATTGTGGGGCTTTTAAATACCCCCAGCTCCTCTGGGAAGAGGTTCATCCTGACTGTGGTGGATTATGCCACCCGGTACCCTGAGGCAGTCGCCCTATCCTCTCTGAGGACAGACAAAGTGACAGATGCCTTACTAGGGATTTTCTCCCGTGTTGGGTTTCAGCAAGAGGTTATCACTGATCAAGGGAGTTCCTTCATGTCGGACCGGATGAAATGTTTGTGGGAGAAGTGGGGGGGTGCAGAGACACACAACACCTTATCACCAACAAGCCAATGGGCTTGTGGAAAGATTTAATGGTACCCTGAAGTCAATGCTCCAAGCATTTGCTGAACAGCATGGGAGGGACTGGGAGAAATACCTTCCCCACCTGTTGTTTGTATACAGGGAGGTGCCCCAAGAGTCGACTGGGTTTTCCCCCCTTTGAGCTCTTATATGGACGCAGGGTATGTGGGCCCCTAGACTTGATCTGGGAGGACTGGGAAAGCAAGCATGCCACCCAGAGAACTCCCATTGTGGATTATGTCTTTAGGTTTAGGGAAAGGCTGAAGAAGCTTATGGGGACAGCCCAGAGCAACCTGGCAGCTGCCCAACAAAAACAAAAAGTGTGGTACGAACGCAGAGCCAGAGCTCGCTCATACATGGTGGGTCAGGAAGTCATGGTCCTTATCCTGGTCCGGAAGGACAAGCTGCAGGCTGAGTGGGCAGGACCATACAAAGTAGTCAGAAAGGTAAATGATGTGAACTATATCATAGAGTTACCTGACAGAAAACATACAGAAAGAATGTACCATGTCAACATGATGAAGCCATATGCTAATAGGGCTGACATGATGTTTGCAGTGTGTAGCCTTGGGGAGGGGATGGATGAAGGAGACCCCCTTCTGGACTTGCTGGAAAAAAGCAAGCAGGAGTCCTCTGTGGAGGCAGTTAAACTGTCACCGCAGCTGGCCCTGGACAAGATCCAGGAAGTAAGGAAGGTTTTAGCAGACTTTGCCCCATTGTTTAGCACCGAGCCTAGACTAACCCCCTTAGCGATGCACGATGTGGAGACAGGGACACAGACGCCCATACGGCAGACAGCATATCGGGTGTCAGAGGCTGTCCAAAAGGACATTAGGAGGGAGGTGGAGGAAATGCTGGATTTAGGGATAATCCAGAGATCCCACAGCCCCTGGGCCTCACCCATAATCCTTGTGCCCAAGCCACTTGTTTTTTGTGTAGACTATCATGGACTGAATGCAGTCATGAAGTCAGATGCCCACCTGGTGTCACGGATGGACAAACTCCTGGACAAGTTGGGAGGGGTGACCTACCTTACAACTATTGATCTAACAAAGGGATATTGGCAGGTAGAGTTAACTGCCAGAGCTAGGGAGAGGGCGGCCTTCATCACTCAGATAGGGTTATTTGAATTTAAAGTAATGCCTTTCGGAATGAAGAACGCCCCGGCCACTTTCCAAAGGTTGATGAACCAGGTGTTAAATGGTGCTGAGGAGTATACCGTGGCATACCTGGATGACAGTGCCATCTTTAGTGCCAGCTGGGAGGAACACCTGTCCCACCTTAGGGAAGTGCTGGGCAGGATACAGAAGGCCAGGCTCACTGTCAAAGCTGAGACGTGCCAGGTGGCCATGGCTGAGGTGGAATACCTCGGGCACGTTGTAGGTTTGGGGCAGCTCCATCCTAACCAAGTGAAAATAGAGGTGATCAAGGCATGGCCCAGATCAGAAATGCAGAAGCAGGTCAGGAGTTTTCTAGGGACAGCAGGGTACTCTAGGAAATTTGTACAATTACAATCACAGTGCTCTGGCTGCTCTCCTATCTGACCTGGTAAAGAAAAGGATGCCTAAGAAAATTGCCTGGGAACCAGCCTGTGAAAAAGCCTTTACCAGATTGAAGGAGGCACTGTGCAGTGCTCCTGTGTTGACAAGTCCTGACTATAGCAGACCCTTTATAGTACAGACTGATGCCTCAGATGTGAGTATTGGGTCAGTACTAAGTCAGACATCCAACCAAGGGAAAGATCACTCTGTAGTGTACCTGAGTAAAAAGTTACTTCCCAGGGAGCAGGTTTACCCTACTGTGGAAAAAGAGTGTCTTGCCATGGTGTGGGCCCTAAAGAAGTTAGAGCCATACTTATTTGGGCAGCATTTTGAGGTACAAACTGACCACAATCCCCTGGTTTGGCTGACACAAATGGGAAAAACAAATGGTAGACTATTAAGATGGAGTCTTGCCTTGCAAGGGTATCGCATGACGATTTTATATAGGGCTGGAGCAACCAATCAGAACGCAAATGGCTTGTTGTGACTATATGAGGAGTGAACTGACTTAGGGAACTCATCCCATGCAGGGGATAGAGCCCCCAAATTCAGTCTAGGTGGGGAGGGGTGTGACGCTCTGCCCCTTGCTTATGATTATTGTATGTTATTGGTATTATAAATACATGGTCTGTGTATGACATTTCAGTGTGTGAGGAATTTGGCTTGTAATTTCAAAGTGTCAGTAGCTGAAAACCAGGAGGTAATAAAACAGACCAGAAGGAAACAGTTAATTGGAACATCCTCCAGAAACAGTTTATTGCCTGCTACTGCCTTTGATGTTGGAAACTAAATATGAGTTTTATGACATCAGGAAAAGGACATCATTAGGCTGATTCCTGTTGGCTTTTTAACACATTGGTGCCAGTGTGGGATTGCTAAGTTCAAAGGGAAAATGTTTAATTAAAGGATGCCATATTTATGAAATGTGTTTTTTTTCTTCTGATGTACCATTAATTTTAAAATACTTCCTGGTAGGAAATTATGTTTTTAAGACGTAATTCTAAAAGGTGGAGCTTGATGACTCACTAAGGGGGGGGGGGAGGTGGGATAGAGTTGAAAATGTATCAGTGTGTCTGAAATGTGGCTTATCATCTTGGGCTCTGAAGAAACAAACTTCTCTCTCTAACTAAAAGAGCACTTAGAAAGGTAATAGTTAGAAAGCAGTTATGCCATTTGTGGTAGGAGTGTTTGTTCTGAAACTTCCTTTTTGTTTTATAAGACTGTAAGCTGTATGATATATTGGTCTGTATTTTATCTTACTTGTTTTACAATTTTTTTAGTAAAGAACATTTTCTTTGAAAGACTGCCTGGGTGTCTGTCAGTTCTTTTTGCATGTGATGTATAGGTGGTTAAGTCTGACAACTGTTCAACAGCTTGATGGTGTTACTAAGCTTGGGAAAGAATGTAAGAATATACCTAATGTCTCTTGTAGAGTTTTAAGAGTTCATTTTGGAGACCTGGCTTGGTGCACCTGGCTAAAGAGTGTACTGCAGTCCTGAAGAGGGTACATATCTGAGCCTGTACATTGGGAATGCTAGCATAAGGTTCATAGTTTGAATCCCTCCAGAACTCGAGGCTAAAGGTGATTTGGACCCAAAGCAGATAGGAGGGTTACCCTGTCTGTTACCTGTTCACACTATAGCACTCTGAGGTTGGCACTGTGAGAGCAGAGGGCCTGACCTGTGGAGTGCATTTGTGACACTGAGTTTCTTTTTAGTCACCCAGACCACCAGGGTATTGTACAGTAGGCTGCCTGTGAGAAAGCCAAAACTCCCTTATCCTCTCACCCCCTGAGAAGGATTCAAGAAAGGTGGACAGCATGGCAAAAAAGGGGCAATTCATCAAGCCAGCTACCAGGCCTATGCAGCCCTTTATCAAAAAGCTCTCTGGCAGTACATAGGCTAACCCCTCTTTAACAGTGTCAGAGCTGCTAGACACAGCAAAATTGGGCTTGGAGGCTTCCAAATACCAATTTCAGATGGCAACTTACACCAATGATACAGCTGTAAGTTGGATGGCTGGTACCATTGCTCTAAGAAGATTGCCTGGCTGACAGCTACCAACCTCACCCAGGACACCCAGACTAAGGCAATGGACTTTCCTGTCGAAGGCTACTCTCTTTTTGGTGCCCAGACTGAGGCATATATGAAAAAAGTAGATGAATATAAAGCTACTTTTAGGAGCAACTCGACCAGAGACAGGCACTCTACTTCAGCTTTGTCTTATTCTAGAGGAGGCAGGGGCAGGTCGTCTTTTAAGAGGCCTTTCTTTCAGGTACAGGCTGTTTCCCAGCAGCAGTACCAATCACAGCAGACTGGATTTTAGAGAGCTAGAGGCAGAAGGGGTTCTCGGAGAGGATCCCAATCTGCTCAGTCTCTGCAGCAAGAAAAACAGAACCCATGACTTTTCCCTTCAGGCTGCCTCTCCACATCCTGTAGGAGGCAGACTCACTCACTATGTCCAGGAATGGTTAAAAATAACCACAGACAAGTGGGTCCTTGAAATAGTGAGTCAGGGTCTCTCCCTTTGCTTCAAGTCCCTTCCTCCTCCAAGGTTAAAACATTTTGCACCAGCTCCCTTCTTAGAAATAAAACTATTGGAGCAGGAGGTACAGGTCCTACTGTTGGCAAAAGCAGTGGAGCCTGTCCCCCACAACCAAAGAGGGCAAGGGTTCTATTGCAGATATTTTCTAACAACAAAAAAGAATGGAGAGTGGCGGCCTATACTAGACCTCAGACTGCTAAACAGGTACCTGGTAAAGCCCAGGTTCAAAATGGTCACAATGGCATGATTTTTACAACTCTGCAAAAAGGGGACTGGCTAACCTCCTTGGAGCTAATGGACACATATTTCCATATTCCCATAAGGGAGTCACACAGGAAGTATCTCAGATTCAGACTCCCCTCAGGCCAATACCAGTTCTCAACACTTCCCTTCGGCCTTACTTCTGCACCAAGAGTCTTTACCAAGTGCATAGCAGTAGTAGAGGCACACCTCAGAAGAATGGGTGTCACAATTTTTACTTAACTGGACGATTGGTTAATCATAGGGAAATCCCACCAACAGGTGTCAGACCACCTTCAGGTAACCCAGGATGTGCTGCTCTCCCTGGGATTCCTTCTCAATACCAAAAAGTCAGTCCTGACCCCTGTGCAGGTTCTGTAGTTCATAGGTGCAGAACTGAATGCAGTGGTGGGAAGAGCTTTTCTCCCTCAGGAAAGGGCAGGAAGCATTCAGCTTCTGGCAGGCTCATTTTTCCTGGGCAGGCAAAAGCCAGCAAAACAGTTTCTTCAACTGTTAGGGCATATGGCTACAGCAACAAGCACAGTCATAAGTGCTAGGTTTCAGATGAGAGCTATTCAGTTCCACCTCAGAGCACACTAGTGCCAAAGGCAAGACCCCCTCTTAAAGCCAGTACCAGTCACACAAATGTTACTACAGGCTGTCCAATGGTGGAGAGAACCATAAAATTTAAGGGAAGGGGTTCCATTTCTGCAGGAGCCTCCCTCCCTGGTTCTCACAACTAATGCTTCCCTGCTTGGTTGGGGTACTCACTTAGGGGATAACACCATTCACGGTACCTGGGAAGAGTGCAGACTCACTCCTGCACATAAATTTGCTGGAGTTAAGAGCTGCTTATCTGTCCCTTCAGGTTTTCTCTTATCTCATACAGGGAAAGGTGGTTCAAGTCAGAACACACAATACCACAACAATGTATTACATCAACGAATAAGGAGGGACAAGGTCCAATCTTCTGTGTACAGAAGCAATGAAGATAGGGAGCCTTGCTTACTCTCTAAATGCCTCTCTACAGTCAATTCATCTGCCAGGCAAGGACAACACCTTGGCAGATGCCTTGAGCAGGATAAACCAGACCCATCATGAATGGGCATTGAACAAGCAAGTGGTGAATGCTCTATTCAGGAGGTGGGGGATCCCAGAAATAAACCTTTTTGCTTCCCACCAAAATCACCACTTATGAGCCGGCCTGATGGCGCTGAGGGTTGAGGCACTGGATGCCACATCTCGCTCCATGCCAGTGACCCAGGTTCGGGAGCTGACTCGGGTCGCTGCTGGGTCGGCAGGGGGAGATAAGCTGGAGCGTCCCACAACAGCTCGCCTTCTCCGGGGAGGGTACAGGCCGCTGCCTGCACACTTGCCTGATTCCAAACATAGCTCGGAGTACTGCAAGCCCTACATAGGGTCGACTGGCCGCACTGCAGTGTAGACTTTGGCGCTTAGCACCTTGACATCAGGGGAGTCACACAATGTATGGGGAGGGTGGAAACAGAAAAAGAGCCTGCCATCGCCGGGAAGAAGGGGAGACTGGATGTGCCCATGATTTGCCTCCACCCACTCAGCGAGCCCTGGACTGATGACGTAAGTTTCGGGGTCAGTCCCTGCTTCTTCCCTGCCCAGGGGGTATAGCCATGGCTACATGGGGATCTGGGGCTCTGCTGAGTAGGATGTTGGTTGTCTCCCCTTAACGGTCGGGGGTGGCAGGCTGGGTGGGAGAGAAAATAGTAATTACAAAATCACCACTTACCTCTCTATTATTGCAGGGCCCCAGTGAAGGGGACAGTTCCAATGGAAGTCCTGATTCTGGATTGGACAGGCAGGTACCTCTATACCTTTCCTCCTTTTTCTCTGATACTCAGGGTGCTCATCGAGCTCAGGTCACAACCAGCTTCGATGATTCTGGTAGCCCCGGATTGGGCAAGAAAGCTTTGGTACTCCCTGCTGCTCTCAATGTCTGTGAGCAAACCAGTTCACCTCCCTCAGAGGTACAATCTACTGACTTCTTTTCAGGGGAAGGTAGTGTACCCCAATCTCAGGTCTCTCAAGCGCAAGGCTTGGCTCTTGAGGACTTAGAATATGCAGATTGCCAATTCTCTGAAGCAGTTTTAGAAGTCCTTAAGGGTTACAGGAAGCCTTCTACCAAAAGAACCTATGCCTCAAAATGAAAAATATTTTCCATTTGGTGCAGTGACAAGGGTGTAGTCCCTGCCCAGGCCGGGATCCCAACTCTTCTTGATTATTTGTCTCATTTGCACTCCCTTGGGTTGCAGCACTCAACTCTGAAGGTGCACCTGGCATCAGTTTCAACATACCTTTCAGCTAGAAAGGATACCTCCCTGGCATTTAACCCTATATTCAAAAGATTCTTTAAAGGGCTTTCTCATTTGTTTCCCCCTCACAGGGAACCACTGCCAGTATGGGACCTTAATATTTGCATTGCCCAGCTTATGATTCCACCTTTTGAGCCTATAGCATCTGCAGAGCTTAAATTTCTTACCTGGAAGGTAGTTTTTCTGGTAGCAATCACTTCTGCCAATAAGATAAGCAAGCTACAGGCCCTCTCTGTGGAAAAGGACTATGTTTCTTTCCACAGGGACAAGGTAATGTTGAGGACTAATAGGAAGTTCCTCCCCAAGGTAGTTTCTGACTTCCATTTGAACCAGTCTATTACATTGTCAGTTTTCTTTACTGAACACTCTAGCTCAGGTGAGCGTATATTGCACAGCTTGGATGTAAAAAGACCACTGATTAATTACATGACTCATACCAGAGATCATAGGCAGGGCAGACAACAATTGTTCCTCACCTATGGAGAAGCAGGTAAAGGTACTCCTGCTTCAAAGAGGACTATCTCGCGATGGATAGTTCAGTGTATTCAGTTTTGCTACTCAAAGGCAGGCAAGGTTCCTCCCTCTGGTCAAGAGGGCCCACTCTATAAGGGGCACAGCTGCCACTATTGCAGCTGCCTGAGAGGTACCTCTAATGGAAATATGTAAAGCAGCTACCTGGAGGTCAGTCCACACCTTCACTAAGCATTATAGCCTGGACACCCTGTCCAGGAGTGATGCCAGATTTGGCACAGCAGTCTTGCAGAGTATTTTTCCTAAATAGATTCTGGCTCACCTCCTTGAAGTACTGCTGCATAGTCTGCAAGAGTAATAATATTTGTGGATTCCTGGGGTTAGAAGAAAAAATTACTCACCTGTAGTAATCTTGCTTCTTCCAAAGGGATCCACTAATATTATTACTCCCTGCCCTTGCCTCCCCTTTCATAATCGGTAACAAGAAAAAAATCCTCTCCACAGCTGATAAGATGTATACTTGGAGTGGCATGCCACCTGCTGGCACCTTCTAGTAATGTCTTAACTTGTAGGTTATTTTCTAAAGGCATATCTGACTTAAAAAAAGGGAAATTTGTTTATACTAGTTCTTTGGTTAATGATGTTGTTATTTGCCCAGTTGGGCATTATTTTTGTATAATTATTTAAATAGAAGTTCACGTGTTGTTATGGCCTCTTCTAAGAAATCTGAGGTAGAATGTAGGCAGTTGACACTGGGCAGTTTGAAGATAGATGCACAAGCTAAACATTTCATGATTAGCATAGCATTCTAGTCTCTCTGGGGCAGTGCTGATTTAAAGGAGCACTGCAAGAGTAATAATATTAGTTGATCCCTTTAGAAGAAACAAGATTACTACAGGTGAGCAATTTTTTCTTTCTGTTCCAGCATGCAGATCGGAGTGCGCTGGTGCTGGAGGACCACATGGTTGGGTAATAAGAGAAGACAAGCTTGAAGGCTGTTCCAGTGACTGAGCATGCTCAGTGGAAGACTGCCCAAGTGTGAATGTGCACTGAATACCAGTAGCAAAAAGAAAGATATGTGCTTACCGTAACAGCAGATCTTCAAGATAATCTCTTTCATCAGGCCACACCTTTGGAACTTACATCTGCATCAGTGCTAGGACCACACAGAAACTTTTGCAAGCCAGGGTCCACCCACAACAGAATAAGGACTGCAGCCCCCATCACCTCCGTCACATCCTACTCTTCAAGAACATCCTCCCCCTGTTCGATTACGGCGATCTTAGCTAGTCAGTGTCAGTGGAGATGGGGAGGTATCGAGCATCCCAGGGACTGCTGTCCTCCCCTGGGGAGGGGGGATTTCTCTCATGCCAGTGCACTAGCAACCTCTGGTGGTGACTGGGGGATTGCAGTGCTCGGCCGGCAGAATGCAGGGATTGGAGCTGAGGTGGATGTCTTTCAGGTATGCATGGGAGCATGTACATGCCGGGCAGGATGTCACTGCATGTCCAAGCTCCAGGGTTGAAAACCTAAGAAACTACTCCCTATCATCGGGTGAGGCGACGGTGACCATCAATAGCCCTGGTCACACTTCCAATGTTGGCTGTATCTCCAATTCCCCCCTGAGGATTCTGTGGCTTCTCTGTGGGGTCAGGAGAGCCTGGAATCCTGAAACTGACGTAGTATCTGGAGAGTGGTTCAGGCAGGCGGTGGAGCCGTAGGAGCTGTGCATGGGATACCTGAGAGATGCCCCAACAGTAAAGTGCATAAACAAAGTCTACAAAAACAAAAAAAAGAGATAGCTCAGGCCTCACCTTTGGAATGAGTCCCAAGCAGTACCAAAAAATTAAAAATGCCAACAGTCTGGGTAGATGGACCATACGTGTTCATGAGAGCAAGCCCTATAACAAAGCCAGGCCAAATCCTGCTCTTCTTATAGAGACATAATGTCCAGACTATAATGTTAAGTGAAAGAGTGGACAGTGCTCCATGTGGCAGCTACACAGATCTCAGCAGAAACACTGCAAAAACAAGCAACAGAAGTGGCCATGCCTCTTGTGGAATGACAACGAACCACTCCAGAAACCACAACCCCTCTCTGAAGTGTCTCAAGGAAGCCCTGGTAGGGGAAGAAGAAGGGGGGGTGTAGAGAAACAATGGGCTAACCTTAAGGGACCCATAGCAGAGGAACATGCCTTTGTGTTAAGCAAGTAAGCAAAACAAAGAGAAAGAAAAAAACACTATGGTTCTCAAAGGACATTGCCGGGAAGGTAAGAGAAAGGGTAGACCCATTGTGGGTGGACCCTGGCTTGCCAAAAAGAAAGCAGTACCAAACAAAAAAAAAATACCAACAGAGGGACTGGAAGGAAAAGTATGCCTCTTTGCAGGCGACACAAAGATCTGCAACAGGGTTGATACACGAGGGAGGGGTGGAAAGGATGAGAAGGTGAGAAGGGACTTGGCAAGGTTGGAGGAATGGTCAGAAGTATGGCAGCTTGGATTCAATGCAAAGAAGTGCAAAGTACTGCACCTGGGAAACAAAACCCCAGGGGAAGAGTACACAATGTGGGGGGAGGTAGTAACAACAACAAAAATGGAAAGGGACCTGGGGGTAATCATATCAGATAATCTAAAGGTTAGCAAGCAATGTGAGAAGTTGGTAGGGATGGCTGGGGGTATACTGGGATGTATAGGGAGAGACATCACCAGTAGAATACAGGAAGTTGTTATCCCCATGTATAGTCACTTGGTGAGACCCCATCTAGAGTACTGTGTCCAGTTCTGGAGACCACATCTCCACAAGGACATAGACAAGATGGAGGCAGTCCAGAGGAGGGCAACTAAAATGGTGCAGCTTCTGCAAAAGAAGCCATACAAGGAGAGACTAAAGGAGCTTAATATGTATACCCTTGTGGAAAGGGGGGGGGACATGATAGAAACTTTTAAGTACCTCAAGGGAATCAACAACACTGAAGAGGGTAACATCTTTCAGAAAAAGAGATGTGCAAGAACAAGGGAACACAGTTTGAAGATAGAGGGGGGATGGCTCAGGGGCAATGTGAGGAAGTATTTTTTCACAGAGAGGGTGTGGACGCATGGAATGGCCTTCCTGAGGAGGTCATGGGGTCAAAAACAGTGGGGGGAATTCAAAAATGCATGGGACAGACATAAGGCAATTCTTGTGGGGGATAAGAAGAAATAGGCTGTTGGTTAACTAGTGTAACCCCTTTGCAAATAGGGGTTCCAAGAAATGCCTGCTTGGGCTTACCTTAGCCCTGTCCTTCTGTCCTTCTCCCGCTGTCTCTCAGGCTTCTTCTGACTTGGCCCCTAATTTCTTTCTGGCTCCTCAGGTCCTGTTTGCCTTTCTGTGTGCCCCAGCCTGCAGCCCAATTGAAATTCAGCCCCTCAGGGCTTAAAGGCTGATCGTGATCTCCCGCTGCAAAAGTGCTGCCTCCAGGGCAGCGGGAGTTGCGATGGCATGCAAAGCACCTTTGAAGTGGAGACGCTTGTTTTGCGGTCACCTCAGGGACTGTGCTGTGGGTCCCGGAATCCCTTCCACCTAATTGGGACCCAGTGACCACAGACAGCCTGCTGTGGGGCTACTTCTGTGTAAATTGAAGGAGTTTGGCCAGGGTTCAGGGCAAGAATGCCTGAGCAGGGCCCCGGTCATCTGTATAATAAATAACAGCGTGTCTGGCTGTCTCTAGGGTAGCCCAAAACGGCTTTGGACGAAAAAGGGAGAAAATAAATGTTTTAAATGTTGTAAACTAGCCGGCCCGGTGGTGCTGAGGGTTGAGGCGCTAGACGCCACTGCATAATCGCGCCCGGGTTCGGGAACGGACTCGGGCAGCCGGGGTCGGTGGGGGAGGAGGACGAGGTCCCAACAGATGCTCTCCTCCTCAGGGGTGGGTGACCAAGAATGCTTTATGTTCTGCATCCCTTCCATAGCCAGTGGAAGCACTGACAGTAGGAAGGATGGAGGTGGCTTCGCCGTCTGGAGCCGGGAAGGGGATGTCGCGGGCATGAGGACTGGCATGCGACGGCACGAGCCACCGGGACATATGTCCCAAGCGACGCACCCCAGGGGCGAAGGCAAGGAGAGAAAACTGGAAGAACCCTCCGGGCTGCCCTAGATGAAGTCCGCCCTAAGTCTACCCGGACCACCTACAGGGACAGACCCCAATGTGCCAGGGGGAGGAGGAAGGGCACTCTAGGGGCAGATCCCTAAGGTGGGGTCGGGGGACATGAGCGGACGGAAGGAGGGGGCACCGGGGGGTAGGAAAGGAGGATAAAGATGAAAATAAAAAAAATAAAAATGTTGTAAACGGTTGCTGCATAGGGGGGATTAGTTGTACATGTGGGGAGAAGTGTTTCAGAGTGTTTTAAAGTAAAACAGATACTTTTTCCTGGCAATTCCAGTATTTGGGACTCATGTGTCAGCCTATCAGCTGCTGCAGGGAGAGCTTGCATAAGTGCAGTAGCGACAGAAAAACTAGAGGAGCCACCCTTTCATCTGTGCAGCGACTGCAAGTAGTACAGCCTTTAACCTACAGAACTGTGGGGCATTTGGGGCAAATAATTACTTCTTTCTGGCTGCACCAGGACATTATTCAGGACTGTATCTAATCTGCTATAAGGGACAGTGGGTTAAGCAGCCATTGCCAGCAACACAGCCAATTGGAATTGCAGCAACAGAAAGCCAGGACTTGTGGGACATTCACTGCACCTCATGGGTACCCTTACCAAATGTGGCACAATGGCAACACCATGGCAACACGGTGGTGCGCTACAAAATGTGCAATGGTACTACCCAGTGGAACCCTGGTTGTACTATGGTAGTTAAAATTTTGATTATTTTTGTTGATATGGTAGGACAGTGGTACAATGGTATCACGATGGAATTGAAACAAACCACTGTGATACCATGAAAACCTTAATGGTAGTACAGTGGTATTGCAATGGCAAATGAGTGGTATTACAGCGGTATTCCGAAGAACTTTTTGTAAGGGTAAGCACTCAAGTGCTCATGGGGACTTACAGCGACATTATTTTAGGGGCCAAGCCTACAACCCAATTGTGCCTTGAGTGTTCTGATTGACAGGTCCCTTAGCCACTTAGAGTCCTGTCACCCCATCTCTGCTGCCAATCAGGAGTCGAGCTAGGAGCTCTATAAAGAGACAGTGTTGCCAGTTTGTCTGGGGATTCTGTAGATTCAGAGATTATAGACAGAGAGAGAGCAAGAGAGAGCAGACAGAGCAGGCTCCAGACGGGCTCAGGCTCCAGCTATACCACCAGGCCTGGGCCACTTAATCCAAGCCCCTTCAGTCTTCAGGGGGCATTTATTATTTTCTTAAGTTAAAAGTTTACCAGTTACAGTAATTGTACTTTCTGCAACAGCTAGTCTGGAGGTTGCCAGTAATGTCCTCCAGAGGCTAGCCCTCTCTCCCACGTCAGGGAAAGATGTGGACCGAAGATCAGATGTCCAGCAGCGGTGAGAGTGCTGACCAGACCAGATGACATCATGCAGCAGTGAGAGTGCTGACTGAGTACTTCAGTGGTGAGAGAGCTGAAGAAGTCTTCAGGGTGCCTTCAATTATGGAAGAAACCTGTGGAAGACCTGAGTGAGTACCCTCGTACCCCCCGGTGCGAGGGAGAACTGAGCAAGTAATCTTGGGGGCCCCAAGCCCCGCTAAGAAATATGTGCTGTTAAGTCTGAAGTATTGAAGTTATCAGTCTGGGCTACTAGCCCCCATGAGAGACTGCCTAGTTCAAGTACATGGATGCATCTTGTCTGTGGCCCAAATGGCTAAGTGGCAGATGCAGCAAGATGCCCGGCTAGTAAAGCATATAAATGTCTTGCAAGTTGTGTAGCTACGGGTTAGAGTCCTACCATCGTGGAGCTGACTGCTAAGCCGCGTTTACCACTTCATTAGACAGGAGGCCCTAGAGCAAATTATGTCTAAGATACCCTGAGAGAATTTACCTGTGTCTGACCAGAATTTCATCTGAGAGTACTTGGTATAAGTGTACAATGTCTAGACATGATGGATAACACTCCGCTTGTGGATAATGTTCTTGGTATATAGAATGTACTGGATGTGACTGCCTGTAACTAAAGTATGGGATGCTTGATAAAAGTGCCACTGTCAGCTTACTCTGGATGGATGCCTTTTGGTATATAAAGTACTGGATGTGACCGTGTTTAAATTGCAATTAGGATGCTTGACAAAGTATCACTCTCATTGCATTGGATGGGACTTTCAAATTTTGTGCTGAATGTTCTGGATTAAGATCCACACAGCTTGTCCTGGAATGTTCAGAAGTCTGAGAGTGCAGGGCAATCCCTGCTGTGGCTGTAAATAGTAATCTGTCGTTTTACAAGAATCTGTTTCCAAGTTGCCCCCTCCCTCAAATTAATAGCCGGCCACCTTGTCCAGCTGCACTATTCTTCAGGCCTGCAACATCTTGGAATGTGGTATATGTTTAACCAGTATGGTATGAGATTGCAGGGTTTTTTGCTGCATCTGGGTACTGGTACCAGTGTGGGTATTAATAATAATCATGTTTAACATCTGATTTGTCAGCAGCTAGATAGCCAGGGTGCTGGATGTCTTAAGTTGAATGGTAAAATGTGATTTATGTCTGCCTTTTAGTATGTAGCCACCCAACTGGAGGGTTCACCAGCAAAACCAAATAACTTTGTACATTTTGTAAACAGGATGAGATAATCTCTATTCCTCCTGTTTCCCCTTCCTAGCTCCTATATTACCCCTGAAATAAATATCTTATTTGTTGTTTAAAAGTGTGGTGTGAGCATATTATTAGAGAGAGCCTTTAATTCAAAATGTTGAAATGTAGGGAACTGTGTATTGGGGCATGTCTGGGGAAGGTAAATGGTCACCGTGGGTTGTGTAGCAGCTCAGGGGCTACACCCAGTACCATCTCACCCACGTAAAGCACCCTGAGTGGAGGCATTGCGCAAAGGTTTTAAAAATGTTATTAGCTAGTGAACCCAACCCCCTCAGTCTATGTCCAGGGTACTGCTGCAGGGGTGTAACACCCAGGGGTTACACTAGGATCTGCAGCTTATCCAGTAGGTAGGGAAATGGGCAGACTAGGTGAGCCTAGAGGTTCTTATCTGCCATCAGAGTCTATGTTTCTATGTTTCTAAGTACAGTTATGTAAGAACTTACCATAACCGATTTTCAAGAGAAGCTCTTGCAGCAGGTAACACAGTTAGGACTGCAGTCGGCAGGTGACAGGACCCCACAGCAAACTTCTAGCCAGCAGTGTATTGAGGGGAGTGCCCCCCCAACGTCGGCCCACCCCTGTCACACATGCTATAAAGGGTGGGCAATCCCCGATGTGCCTCAGTTCTTCCGCTGGAGACTCCAGCATCCAGACATAATGTGATCTGAACCAGGAAACCGAGGTCAACACCTCACGGAGCAATACATGTATCAGTCGACACAGGTAGTATACAGCAGAAAACTTCTTAGGGGTAAGGAGGGCGGGAAATACACCTGCTGCAAGACATTCTCTCAAAGATCTACTGTTATGGTAAGTTCTTGCATGACTGTACTATCTTACTTTGAGAGTCGGCTCTTGCAGCAGGTAACACAGTTAGGACTGATCATCCCCAAGCAGTACAGACACCTACCCAACCTGGGAGGAAGGTAAGAGGAGAGTGATAGGGAGTTCTCTTAGGAGAGGAGACCCTGCAAAACTGCGAAACCAAACCCCGCACTACGTTGAGAGGCAATGTCCAGACTGTAGTGACGTATGAAGGTATGGACTGTGTGCCGGGTAACAGCTGCATAAATGCCAGATGCAGAGACGTTTTTGAGGGCAGTGAAGGAGGCCGCTACAGCCCTCATGGAGTGACCCCTTACTGAGCCTGGTGGCGGCTTGTTGTGCTTCTGATAACAAAGGGAAATGCAATGGACTAACCACTTCGATACGGTCTGTTTGGTCACAGGTGCCCCTTGGGTCCTAGGAGTGAAAGAAACAAACAACTGGTCAGAAGGTCTACTGTCCTTAGTTCTGGCCAAGTAAAACTGCAAAATGCAGTGAACATCTAAAGTATGGAGAAGAGTCTCTCACCCAGTAGCGTGATTGGGGTAATATACCGGAAGCTGGATGTCCTGATTTAAAGCCATCTCAGACACTACCTTGGGCAGGAACTTAGAATTGGTTCTCAAGGCCACCCTTTGCTTGTGGAATACCAAGTAAGGCTCCTTACACATCAGGGCCTGAAGCTCAGAAATCCTTCGAGCGGAAGTTACAGCAACTAAGAATGATACTTTCCAAGAGAGGATGTGAAGCTCGCAATCAGCGGCTGGTTCAAAAGAGGGCAAGGTCAGCTTCTCCAAAATGAATAACAAGTGCCAATAAGGGACAGGGTCCCTTACGGGGATTTTATGTGCAGGATACCATGAAGAAAAACATGGGTTACCTCCACCTCTGCCACCATTCTGCCCTGTACAGGAATATGATAGGCAGAAATGGCTGCTAAATGCACCTTAATAGAGGAGTAGCCCAAGGCCAAGTCTGAAAGAGACAACAGGTGCACGAGAAGAGTGTTCACCGGACAGGTCAGAGGGTTTAGGTGACGAGCCATAGCCCAGAGACAAAAACACTTCCACTTCATGACATAGGTTGCCCTGTTGGAAGGTTTTCTAGCAGCCACCAGAATGTCAGCTATCTTGTCAGAGACTCCGCAGCGGAGTTTGACTAAGTCTTCAGGAGTCATGCATGTAGGTGTAGCGACCAAAGGTTTGGGTGAACCAGGGTCCCACTGTCCTGGGAGAGCAGCTAAGTGCTCACAGGCAGGGTAATCGGGGGTTCCACAGCCAGCTGTTGCAGTAGTAGGAACCAGATCTGTCGAGGCCATAATGATGCCACTAGGATCATTGTCACCCCCTCCACTTGTACCAGGAGAAGGACCTTCTGAAGGAATGGAAACAGGGGTAAGGTATAGAGGAATCTCCCCTTCCAGGAGAGGGACAATGCTTCTCACCAGAAAACACCAGGCCCTTTATTTAGTGAGCAAAAACTAGGCAGTTTTGCATTGGTAGGGGAGGCAAAAAAATCCAGTTCGGGAGTTCATCTGTTGAAGAGTTCGTCGATGACAGACTGCAGAAGAGTCCATTCGTGAGCTCTTGACCAAGTTTGGCTGAGAATGTCGGCCAGAGTATTCTGGACTCCAGGGACTTGGACTGCAGAGATCCCGAGATGACGGGATATGGCCCAATCCCACACCCTCATTGCTTCCCTGCAGGGGGGTAGGAGTGTGTGCCTCCTTGTTTGTTGAGATAAAACACTACAGACATGTTGTGTGTTTGCACAAGGAGGTGTCCTGGGCAGAGCACAGTGCTCAAGGCCTGCAGAGTGTAGAGAAAGTACAGTTATGTAATAACTTACCATAAACAGTAGATCTTTGAGAGGAGCTCTTGCAGCAGGTAATACCATTAGGACTAAGGCCACCAGGCATTAGGACCCCATGGAAAAATTTTCTAGCTAGCAGTTTGTGGTGGGGGACAGCCCCCGACATCGTCTCTGCCCCGACATCAGATGTGGTATAAAGGGGCGGGCCCCCGGTGCCATGTCGGTTCTCCAGAAAAAACAGATGGAGAACCGAGGAGGATCGCCCATCCCCAAAGAGAAGATATAATATTTGTCCCTGGGGACAGGTGGGTGGGAAAGTCACCTGCTACAAGAGCTCCTCTCAAAGATCTACTGTTACGGTAAGTTCTTACGGAACTGTACTATTTCAGTTCGAGGGGGAGCTCTTGCAGCAGGTAATACCATTAGGACTGAGTCCCAAGCAATGCCCAAGGAGAGACCAAGATTGAAGAGGGCCGAGGACAATAAATACTGTGGTAAATTAGGAGACGAGTCCATGAAGGAACGCTAGGCTGAAACCTGCTTTCCTCCTGGAAGCAATGTCCAGACTACAGTGCCGCATGAAAGTGTGCACTGAACTCCAAGTAGCGGCTGCACAGAGGTCTGCTGAAGATACATTTCGAAGGGAAGTGAAGATGTCACTATCCCTCTGGTGGAGTGACCCCTAACCAGTCCTGGTAGGGGTCTGTTGTGGTGCTGGTAACAGAAAGTGATGCAGTGCACAAGCCACTTACGTTTTGTTTTGTGACTGATGCCCCAAGTTTCCTGTGGGCAAAAGAGACAAACAACTGGTCTGTCTTTCTGGTGGAACTGGTCCTAGCCAGGTAGTAATGAAAAATTCCATGTACATCCAGAGTATGCAACAATGCCTTCCTTTTGTTGGAGTACTCTGGGTAGTAAACTGGTAGTTGAATATCCTGGTTCAACGTGAATTCAGACACTACCTTTGGTAGGAACTTAGGGTTTGTACGCAGGGCTACCTAGTCCCTGTAAAAAATAAGATAAGGCTCTTTACACATCAGAGCCTGCAGTTCAGAAATCCTCCAAGCTGAGGTAATGGCAACTAAAAATAATGCCTTCCAAGAGAGAAGGCGGAGCTCGCAACTTGCAGCTGGTTCAAAGGGTGGCAAGGAAAGCTTTTCTAAAACAAACAGGAGATCCCAGGATGGCACTGGGTCTCTCCTGGGGGGTTTAATATGCAAGATACCTCTTAAAAAGGTCTTGCAGGTGTCCAGCTGTGCCAGAGTTTTCCCATTTATTGGTGCATGGTAAGCTGACAGAGCACAGAGATGCACCTTAATGGACGAGTAACTGAGACCCAAGTCCAACAGGTGGAGAAGATACTCCATCACAGATTTCCACCGGACAACCCAGGGGATCCAGAGAACGGGGAATTGCCCACAAGCAGAAGAGCTTCCATTTCATGGCATATGTTGACCTGGTAGAGGGTTTTCTCACTGCCAAGAGCACCTCTGCCACTCTGAGGGATACTCCAAATATATCCCTAGGTAAGTCCACAGGATCCATGCATGCAGATGCAGGGATCGGAGGGCCGGATGGACCAGTGTCCCTTGATCTTGGGAGAGCAAGTGAGTGGAGAGGGGCAACAGAACTGGCGGTTCTGATGCCAGCTGTTGCAACAGCGGGAACCAAATCTGTCGAGGCCAGAATGGTGCTACCAGTATCATTCTGGCTTCTTCTGCCTGCAGCTTGAGCAGAGCCCTCTAAAGAAGAGGGAAGGGAAGGAAGGCATACAGAAACCTCCTGTCCAAGAGAGGGACAATGTGTCTCACCAGAAAACACCAGGCCCTGGATCTAGAAATTGGGCAGTTTGGTGTTGTGTGGGGATGCAAAGAGGTCCAGTTCTGGCTGACCCCATCTTTCTAAGAGGTCATCTATGACTTCTTGCTGTAGTTCCCACTCATGGTTCTGAGACTGCGAGCGACTTAGGCTGTCTGCGAGGATGTTGAGGATGCCCGGAACATGGACTGCCATAATGTCCAGTTTGTGATCCACTGCCCAAGACCAAACTCTCATCACCTCTCTGCATAGGGGATATGAACGTGTACCCTCTTGCTTGTTGAGATGGAAGACTACTGGGGTATTGTCCAACTGGACCAGTAGAGGTCCGGGAAGGATCACCCCTTGGAAGGCTTGAATGACATACAGAATGGCTCTCATCTCTAAAATGTTTATGTGAAGAGCTCTTTCCATTGAGATCCAGGAACCCCTTGTTTGATGAGAAGCAAGATGTACTCCCCATCCCAATCACAATGTATCAGTAGTCAGAGTCTGCTGTGGACTGGGTTGCTGGAAAGGAACCCCTATGCTTAAATGGGTCGGGGTGAGCCACCAGGTCATGGACTGTCGGACTGCATTGGAGATCCAAATGGGCTCCTCTAGCATGTCCGTACCTTGATCCCATTGAACCCTGAGGTGTCACTGCAGGATCCACATGTTCAGACGTGACAGTGGAACCATGACAATGGCTGCTGCCGTATGACCTAGCAGTTGTAGAACCACTCTTGCTGGATCCGAGTCCGAGTGCTGTACCCTGCAAGCAACTTCTCAGCC
Source organism: Neoceratodus forsteri (assembly GCA_016271365.2). Classification (NCBI taxonomy): domain Eukaryota; kingdom Metazoa; phylum Chordata; order Ceratodontiformes; family Ceratodontidae; genus Neoceratodus; species Neoceratodus forsteri. The sequence goes on from CM028138.1 coordinate 660,049,440, forward strand.
TTAATGCCCTATCTGTGGGCAGAAAGGCTTTCCCTTGGACTGTGTCCAGGACTGCTCCTATGTATTGCAGCCTTTGAACTGGCCATGGTTGTGACTTGGGCAGGTTTAGGGTAATGCCCAGAGTCTGGAATAGGCTGAATGTTTCCTCCAAGGTTCTGTTCAATTGGCCTTCTGTTGGAGTGGTAAGAAGCCAATTGTCCAGGTAGGGGCATACAAAGTGCCCCCCTTCTCCTGTGGGCCACCGCTACTACTGCTAGGCACTTGGTAAAAACCCTTGGTGCCGAGGATAGGCCAAACGGAAGTGCCCTGAATTGGTAGTATCCTCCTTGGAAGGTAAAGCATAGGTACTTCCTGTGGGATGGCAGGATCTTGATGTGCATGTAGGTGTCCAGCATGTCCAAAGAGCAAAGCCAGTCTCCTTGGTGGAGTACTGGTAACAGAAACTCCAGGGTCACCATTCTGAAGTGTTTGTATTCGATAAAGATGTTCAGATGACTCGGATCCAGAATGGGATGGAGGTCTTCAGTCTTTTTTTTTTTTTTCTTTTTTATCCTCCTGCCGTCCCTCCGGAGCCCCTCCTTCCGTCCCTTGCTCATGTCCCCCGAGGTCACCTACCTGAGGATCTGCCCCTAGAGTGCCTACTCCTCCTCTCCTTTGTCGCACAGTGGGATCTGTCCTGTAGGTGGCCTCCTGGGTGGTACTGGAGCGGACTTCATCTAGGCTACCGGAGGGGTGTTTCCGCATTTCCTCCCTTAGGACCCCGTCCCCCTGAGATGCCGTGCACTAGGATGTACGTCCCGAGTGGCGACGTGCTGATGCACGTCAGCCCTCATGCGTCGCGACGTCCCCCCTCCCCGACTCCGCTAAGCGAAGCCGCCTCCATTCCTTCCTTTGGTCGGTGCTTCCACGGCTATGGAAGAATGCCGAAACAGGCGCGTTCCAGTTACCCCTGAGGGAGGAGGCATCCGCTGGGGTTCGATCCTCCCCTCCCCGACCCCGGCACGCAGTCGTTCCGAACTGGGTCGCCGGGCGAGCGAGGTGTGGCGTCCAACGCCTCAACCCTCAGCGCCACCGGGCCGGCTTCAGTCTTTTTTGGGACAAGAAAGAAATGGAAATAGAATCCCTTGTCCCGTTGAGCAAAGGGAACCTCCTGTATGGCTCTTTTGTCCAGCATGGCCTGTATCTTTTCCCTCATGAGGAGTGCATGGGAGGGGGAGCAGTGGGAGGGGACTGGTGTGTTGTTCGGTGGAAACTGGGTGCACTCTAGGGAGTATCCCCTTTCTACCAGCTTTAGGACCCATTGGTCTGATGTTATACTGGACCATCCAGATAGGTAGGGGGAGAATCTCCCTCCTACCACCTCCTCTGCACTGGCTGTGGTGGGGGGGTTGGCTAGGGAGTCATGCTGTGTTGGAGGGTGTAGGCACTGCAGGTCTGGGCGCCTTGGGATTTTTGGGGCCCTGGGTGCCTGAAGGGACAGGGAGGCCTTTTTTATTAAAGCCTCTCCTGGGTTGTGTGTGGCATCTTCCTTGCTGTCCCTGAATTTTCTGAAAGGGACAGCAATGTGTAGATTGTGGCTCCAACCTGTACATCCTATGGACTTCAGATACTGCTTTTCCAGAATCTTGAAGTCCAGTAATCAGTTTCTCAGTGTCCTGACCAAACAGGACTGGTCCTTAAAATGAAACATCCAGGATAGCATCCTGAAGATCTTGTCAGAAGCCAGAAACCCTGAGCCAAGCATGCCTCCGCATGCAAATGCCAGTGGCCACTGCTCTTGCTGCTGTATCCGCAGAGTCATAAGAACTCCTGAGTATGTGTTTGTCCACGTCCATGCCAGGCTGAATGACAGCAAGGAGTTCCACCTTACCCTCTGAATCTGGCTGTGCCTTGGCCAGGTCCATTGCCTTTGCCCACAAGGACTTCTGGTACATAACCATGTGGGCCAGGAAGTTCAATGACCTAATGGTGCAAGTTGCCGAGGAGTACACCTTGAGTCCCATCTGGTCTAACTTTTTGAATTCAGAGTCTGGTGGCTGGGCACTCATGTGGCGTGGGTGCTGTGCCCTGCCATGGGCAGCTGTCGGGACCATAGAGTCTGCCTTTGCATATTCGCCCAGAAAAGGCTCCCCTTTCGTGTTTTGTAAAGTCTATCAGCCATGCGAGGTACTGCAGTCGTAGTGGCCGGATGCCTCCATGTGGACCTGGTCAAATCTTGAAAAGGTTCTACCAAAGGGGGGATGACCAGTAGCTTAGGGTCTGTGGCCCCCAAACATTTAGCCAGTCTGCGCTTTTCTGGGTCCACTTCCTCTGTGTCCCATTGGTATAGTGCTTGGATATGGCGCATAATGTCCAGAAAGGACAGATCATTCGGGGATAACCTCAGAGAGTCCCTTAGATTTAGAGATGGAATGGGTAGCTCGTCCTCTGAGGAATAGTCTGAAGATGAGTCCCCTGCATCGTCCCCTGAAGATGATGGTGGGCATCCACTGGAGGATGGGATGGACAACTGGTATCTTTTACGGTCACCCAACCCAGGCATCTGCCTGTCTTCTTTTTCTGGTGTCTGGAGCTCCTTTGAGGGTAAAGGCCACTCAGGAGTGAGGTCTCTAGGTGGAGGATGTACTGGGGATGGATCCCTAGGTCTGGGAAGAAGATCCCCTTTGATGGTATTCCACCATGCATTAAAGAGTGCGCCCACCTCCGCTATAGGAACAACTGGCGGTGGGGGCATCTGGTTCGAAGTGCCAGAGGGTCCGGGCATCTGATCCAGAGGTAGTGGCATCCAGTCCTCGGGCACTTTCTCAATGGGTATGTCGGGCGTCAGAGCCGCAGTGTCTAGTGGTCTGGCATCCGGTTCTTTTGAAGGAGGTTGTTGGGCATCCGGTACCCCCGTGTCTGGGGCATTGGTCGGCGGGGCCGACAGCTGATCCTTCTGGGCTGAAGGCCGGTCCTTGGGGGCTGACAGCCTTCTTAGCTGTGGCGCTTTGGTTTTTCCAACACAGAGTCGGAGTGTCTGGTCGTCTGGGAGGAGAACGACACACGTTGCTTGGGTGGGGAAGGCATCTGGTACCTGATGACCTCCTGGCATTTTGTGGGTTTGTCCAGCTTGTTATGCTTCTCGGATGACCCAGAATGCTAGCGGGTGCCAGACTTGGTGGATATGCCCAAAGCCAATGCCTGTCCCTCATGGGTTCACCCATGTTTGTGAGGTCGGTGGGCCAAGGGGACGTGGGTGGACGGCTGTCCCTGGAAAGAAGACTTCCTACCTTTTGTATGTGTGGAGGTGTTTGACTTTTTGTGGGTGTCCCCAAAAGCTGCTTTGGTACCTGGGAGAACAGATTTCGACCTCCCGCTGGAGGTGGAAGAAGATAGATGCCTAGTGAGGGGACTTTGGGCAGGACTCTGTTCTAGCCCTCTCCTAGTGGTGGTGTTTCCCTTCCGATCTCTTCTCCTTGGGGGGAGACTCCCTGGCTGAAGAGGACAAGCTATGTCCCGATAGGGCCTTATGCATGGAAGTTACTTGCTGCTCGAATAGATATGCCTTCAAGGTGTTGGCACGGTGAATCCTGGTTTTATTGTTGAACTTTAAGCAGTGCATGCAATCATCCGACCGGTGGTCTGGGCCTAGGCAGATCAGGCAGGCAGAGTGGCCATCTTTCACTGGGATCTGCTTCCCGCACACACACTTCGATTTTCACTGCTGTGTCGATGAAGACATTAAACCGACAAAAAACTTGTTGAGAAAAAGTTATTTTATAAAAAAAAAAAACTGCGCGATGTGCAAGAAAAAGGCAGTTGACTGCAACTATGGCGTCTGTGAATCCGATGTTCACGGGTCAACAGCAGGAAAAGAACTGAGGTGGAGCTGGGGGACTGCCCCCTTTATACCACGTCTGATGGGGCCGAGCCATCTGGGCCGGTCCCCCGCCACAGACTAACTAGAAAATGTTTCCATGGGATCCTAATGCCTGGTGGCCTTAGTCCTAATGGTATTACCTGCTGCAAGAGCTCCCCCTCGAAGTGAGATCAGCTCTCATCTCTAAGATATTTATGTGGAGAGATTCCTTGGTCACAGACCAGGAGCCCTGAGTCCTGAGTGTGCCAAGATGTGCTCCCCACCCTAAGCCTGAGGCATCGGACTTTAACACCTGGTCTCTCACCTCTCTTTGAAAGGGCATCCCCTTGAGCAACGAAGGGGATGACATCCACCACTGGAGTTCCTGACGGACCGGCTTCGTGATAGAGATTGGTTGATCCAAGTCGTCCCATCTTTGGTCCCACTGTACGCATAAGGTCCACTGGATTGTCCTCATGTGGAGTCTCACAAGTGTTATCCATGGTCCAGCACCACTGACTGTACCTCCACCTCGCAGACGGCAAAATGTATGTAGGTATATGTACTAACCTTAGGGCAGAGACACTTATTGTACATGCACAAGTGTCAGAATCTGTGTTCTACTGTATTTTACTAATGCATATTATGCTCCATTATGTTTTACCAATATATCTGAGTCCTGGGAGATGCTTTCCACTCTATTTTGCTGTATTATGATAAGGCAACAATGCCACCTTAAGTGCTTGTGCATGATTGTAACTGCAACTGACCTTGGGGACTTACAGAGATCCCATTGTTTGTGCTATCTATGCAAGCTAAGCAACTTCTCATGTTAGTTAGGATGGTTACTCATGCCACCTGTTTTTACCCAATTATAGACTTTTTATGTATCTTCCTTAGTAGTAACTATAGTGATTATCAGGGTATAAGACCCTGTGTAGCACGTAGCTTCTCTGAGATGAGAGACTGCATTACCTTGGTAAGGAAAACTGGAAGCTCTCCCAGTGTATCCACTGTTGGAAGTAAGCTTGTATTATTTACCTGTAATAAATTCCGTTTATTACATGTGCACCACTTGTCTGTTGTCTCTTCCTTTGCGCCGTTCCACCAAGAACCTGAAAAAGGTAATTTATTACCACCGTACATTTGGCGACCCTATGCAGGTTGGAAGGTACAAAAGAAGATTCCATGAAATTTATTTGAATGTCGAGTAGTGTAGTGCGATTTTCGTCTACTTGGACCTACTCGTACTTACAGTGGTAGCGGTTGTGGTGGACCCACACCGTCTTGGTCTTGGGAATGGCAGATGCACACTGGACCCTCTTACATTCCCTCTGCGAGTGACAGTGTACCGCCTTGGCATCACCATTCACCCACTGGGGACCGGAAAGCGGTTGTGTGATGGCGCCTGGGATTTTGTCCAGTTTTCTAACTGCTTCTTTGTCTACCCCTTATTTGTCATGCCTGAACTTTGCACTGAACTGAGACTTGACGTCTCAAACTACCTCACATCCCATGGCGGATGGACAGATTTCATGCTGGATGCAAAGTCTGCAGACAATCCATTGCTACTAATATGAGAGCAATACTTAAGAGTCCAAACAAACAACCAAGAAATACCACCTCAAAGGTCTTTTGGTTGCAGCTCTGTTCACTGCTGTTGAGGGTCTCACAGCAAGGTGTGCCTCCCTTGAACTGCAAAATGCATCTCTAAAAAAAAGAGATGGGCTTGCAGACATCAGAGTTACAGAAAAAGGAAAAGAAACTAGCAGAGGAGACACAGTCACTCCACGATGCTAATAACAGACTGTTGCACTGTACTGCTCAAGACACTGAGCGTGAAATTTGTATGTTGAGAGATGATTGTGAAAGATTGAAATGTGATAAGAAACAGCATATTTGAATGATATTTTGAGCGATACGAATGAGGGTTTGAAAGAGGAGAATGTTGAGTTGAAAGAGGAGTATCAGAGACTGAATCGTGAGTTAGAGAAAGAACTTAGGGAAAACGTCAAATTGGGTGCCGCATATAGAGTGTTGCAGCGTGAGGTTGAAAAAGGTATGGAGCAGGGCACTGCAAGAGTTTGTCACAAGAAGTGTAGAGAAAAGATGGCGAAGTTGCAACATTAATGGGAGGTTCTTGCTGGCCATGAACGGATTTCAGTATACGACCATTGACATTGCATCATCCAGCGATGATGACTATCTTTGACGATGAGGCATGCCGCGACACACACAAGTCCAACTACCACTACTAGTGGTGTAACTTCCGCCAGCCATCCACAAGATGGAGCCTATGTCGGCACGCACTCTGCGTTGCCATGTCTACACAAAAATGGTGAAAACCATGTACAATGCCAAGATGGTGGCCCCAATGACACAGGCGGAAGGCCTGTATTCCATGGCGCGCCTCTGCTTGCTCCTCTCAACTGGGGCGATGAGTTGGAGATTTGCAGCCTAATCCATGAAGCGATCAGTAACATTACTGTACTGGAGGACCAAAAGAGGGCCATCCGGGACCAAATTGACAAAATGTTCAAAGAAACCATCAATCAGGATTATGCATACAAGGTATTCGCCAACGCAGCAGTGGAGTTTGCTCTTCGTGGCGCCATGGAATGTATTCAGCTTAATCTGGTTCAAGGTCAGTTGGCATTCATCTGTATCCCCCTCCCCCGGGTCGTGCCTGAAAATAGGCAGGATTTGTCTAGTGTACTTACCCGGTCAACAAAAGCTAAATAAATAAATAAATAAATTGAACTGAATGCGACTATGCATACTTCCAACCCCCTACAAGTCACTCACTCTGTCCAGCAAATTGCCCAAAGTATCGGACAGATGGACCCAACTGACAATCTCAGTTGCCATTTGGAGAAGGTGTGCTCCCTCTGCGAGAAGCTTTCTCTCCAACCCGAGTACCAGGTTCAAGTCTTGCAACAGATGATCAAACCTACCCTCTGGGCCAATCTCCCAGAGACAGTACGTAACTCTGAAGACCTCATCTATGACAACATCGCCATGGCCCCCATAGCCACCAACTCCTGCCTACAAGGTTAAACAGGCAGCAAAAGAAAGCCCCGCGGCCTACCACCAACAGTTATGGCTTGCATGCAACACTAGCATAGGTCTGTCAGGAGAGCTTGCAGACTGAGACCAAATTGAGTACGAGAATCTGTATATCCGGAACATGACTCCAGCCTTGCGCGAAAAGGTTGAATTCAATGTTTACCTGAATACCTTTGCAAATATTCTCACGAAAACGGAGCGTGCCTATCAGGTCTACCTCCGTAACCTTGCTTCCGGCAAAGCAAACAAGGTTGCCACAGCACAAGTGGCTGCAGTACAGCCCACCCCCGATACACCAACCCACTACACCGTGGAGGGCAACAACCAGAAAACTGATACCCCTTCTGATGACAAGCAGTTGCACAAGGGGGGGGGGGGGACTGAAATTTCAAAAATAACAGGAACAGAGACAGAAGCAATTGGAAAAATCCAACTGCCCAACAGGATGGCCAGAACTGTAATGGTCCTAGCTATAGCAGTCTTAAAGATGAAAATGAGGCCCTCTGCAAATTGCTGGTGGAGATCCATGCTGAAAGAGCGGCTAAGCCTACACGAACCGTGGCAGCTCTCGCTCCAGCCGCTGCATAATCATGCGGTCTGGGGAACCCTTTCCTGTCCTCGGCTGCCGAACAAATGAACAGCTGAGGGAAGAATTCCTTTTGAGGCACTGGTTACTGGCCAGGCCAATGCGACAATCAAGGAAGACCCATGCATACAGGCCGTCGCAGGGCATGTGACATCACAGGCACATCTGTATCCTGTGCAAGACATACAAGAGGCCTTGAAAGATCCTGTAAGCCTCAGATTTCAGGAACAGGATGATGATTATGACTCTGAAAATACAGATTGACAATTACAGACCCCAGTCCGGATTGTTAGTGACTTGATTGTTGACACAAATGGACGGTCTTGTGTAAATGCCACGGTCGGGGGCAGCCAACTTACCATGCTTCTGGATACCAGAGCAGCCATGTCAGTCCTCCATGATGAGGACCCAGTCTCATCTGACTGGTCTACCGGCTGGGAGACCAGTGCCCAGGGTGCAGATGGTACCCACCTACACACCTACCGATCTGTTCCTCTACCTGTGGTGGCAGGCCACCTCAGAACTGATTTTGTTTTTGACCTCATGGTATTATGTCATCACCCCAGCATATTGGGAATTTACTTTCTAGCACTACACGGCTGTGTAGTAGACTTAGCCAACAGGCTACTCCTTCAGATCAAAGGACAATGTCATGCAGTCACCATTCCAGATTCGCACGTGGTGGCAGCCATCTCCCATAACAACAAGGAGTATGACATCATGGCTTTGTTCAAAAGTCATGACCTGTTTTCTGAACTTGCACCCTTGCTGCAAAAACACCTTGACATGTTTGCCACCAACAAGCATGACTGTGGTAGGATGCACACTACCATTGAGATCACAGGGCCTGACTTTATGAGGCAGAAGCAGTACCCATTCCCTGCTGAAGCCTTGCCATCACTTAGGGAGACAATGCAATCACTGCTACAACAAGGAGTGATTAGGACCTGTGTGTCCACTGTCAAATCAACTAGACCTGTGAAAAAGCCAAATGGAGCTTGGAGGCTCACAACTGATTACAGGAAACTGAATCAAGTTACCCCCAGTTGCGCCCCAACAGTAGCATCAGAACCTGATGTGCTCAATCTGTTGACACCTGACAAAAAGTGGTTCACAGCTCTTGACATCTCTAATGGGTTTTAGTCACTCCCACTAGCACAGGAAATACAAATATGCTTTCACCTTTGATGGATGCCAGTACACCTGAACCTGTCTTCCCCAGGGCTTTCACAACAGCCCTTCCCTCTTCCATCTCCACATGATGGATGCCCTGCAGGGGGTTCTCCACACCCCAATGTCTCCTGCAGTACATGGATGACTTACTCCTAGCAACCACCACGAAAGATCATTTGGCCCTTCTAGAGGAACTTCTGTCTCTCCTCAAGAGAGCAGGCCTCAAGTGCAATCCCTCTAAGGCACAATTGTGTGAAAAAGAGGTCATCTTCCTTGGCCTACATATCATAGACCAAGGCAGAAGCCCAGCTGCCAAGAAGATCCAGGGTTTGCAAGATCTGCCACTTCCTACTAGAGTGGCAACACTCAGATGCTTCTTAGGAATGGTAACCTACTCCAGGGATTTTATCCCTGATTTTGCCTTGAAGGCTGCTCCCTTGTATGAACTTCTGAAAAAGGACATCCCATGGACATGGGGCCCCAGTCACACTGAAGCTGTAACACAGCTTAAGCAGGCCTTAGCCTTAGTCCAAGCACTGATCAATCCTAACCCAAATCTCCCATTCCACTGGAAACTACCACATCTGATGTGGCCATGTCTGCAGTGCTGGCACCAAAGTACAATGGGTACTTCAGGTCCATTGCCTATGCATCTCAGATGTTATCCCCAATAGAGAGAAAGTATAGTCTCTCTGTGAAAGAACATTTTCGGCAACCTACTGAGCTATCAAACATTTTATGTACATCATTGGGTATGCTCCTATTGTCTTGCTTACCTGTCACACCCCAACCAATTTTTTACTTTCAGACAAGGTGAAAGATGGTTCTGTCTCAAACACCAGACTTACCCACTGGTCTTTGCTTTTGCAGGACAGGGACATCAAAGTACTACCTGCAGAAATGTTATCCATCTTGGCCCATGGCCTACTTTATACAGGTAAACCCCATGATTGTGCACTCCAACCTCCTGACTTACCTAAGCCAGGACCATTTTTACTGGCTACACCAGATGTTCTAGAGGATACCAGCACGTATCACGTCTTTACAGACGGCTCCGCCTACTATGTAGACAGAGAGCAGGTAGCAGGTTTTGGTGTGCTCATATTAGATCAAGATGGTGATTTCAGGGGAACTAGACAGCCAGCTTCCAGGCAGGACGTCCCTACTTTTGCTCTGCAGATATAATTCCACTAAATACTAATTTTTTAAATTTTGAGGCTACAGAATTGTATGGTAAAGGGGAATTTTCAATTTGGAAGGCTGTAAGCTACAGATCGATACCTTCCTCAAACATGGGGTGCACCAAAAACCCTCCTCAGCAAATGCAAGGGAATTAATAGCCTACCTCTGCACACGCGCTAGCCAAACCTGCCACTGAATTGGCCAAACCTTCACTGTGAACCTTGCCTCAGGAACCCTTGTGGCAAGCAATTCTCAAGTCGGTCAGAGCCATGGATGCTAAAATAGAGAAAACTCTGACCAGACTCGAAATCCATGATGCAGCTTTGCACTCACTCATAGAGACTGTTTCAGAGGCAGACAAATGATCCATTACAATCCAGGCAACAGTGGCACTCCTATTAAAGGAGAACGCCCAACTCCAAGGGTGATTGGAGGCAGTCGAGAATAGCCTCTGATCGGGCAACGTCCGAGTTACTGGCATCCCAGAAGGTGCAGAGGAAGCCAATCTGCTAAGTTTTGTCAGAATTTGGGTGGCGGAGAATCTCTCACTATCAGAGGACTTTGAGTGGTTGGAATTACGCCAGACCTACAGGGTGAACCCCAGAGTGAAGCCCGGGGATTTAGCCCAGCTTAGAACAGTGCTTGTGAAGACAGTGGGCTCTGAGGTTCGGGATGTCCTAATCACAGCAGTTCATGCATCTTATCCACTACAGCTACCTGTACAAGGGCAGGACATTAAGTTATTTCCAGACCTCTCATATCAAACCAGGTCTAGGAGAAAGCAGTTTGATGCCATCAGAAACAAACTGCACACCCTGAGAATCATCCACTCTTTTCTTTTACCAGCCAAACTGCGGATCACCTATGGCGGGAGGTGCTGGCAGTTTGCTGACCCAAAGGATGTGTCCCACTGGGTCAAGAAAACGGAATCAGAATTTAAAGCATAAATGATCCAAGATTCTGTGGAGGAGGAATCGAAACAGGAGGAAGACTAAGTAAAAGAGACGTCAGATATAAGAGACAGTTCTCGGTTACCTATAGACCTGAACACTGGGGGGAGGTAAAATGCAGCTTAAACAGTCTGGGAAATGAAGAGGAATGAAGGGGAAGTAAGGGGCAGGAAAATACTGTTATAATTTATACATTTGGGATTATTATTCAATCGACTTATGTTCCTGCCTTGTATGTTCTTCTCTAAACTCTTGTACAATGTGGTTCTCAGCATAAAGCAGCTTATTTATCAGCCATGTAGTTATGTTTGATGTTTAAGACTTAAATCCTCTTATTTGCTGTTCTTTTTGAGTATAAGTTTGGTAGTCGTGGGGTATACTGTGGAGTTTAAGTGGGGCATTTATACCTATAACTGTTGTCTTATTATAAGGGCAATAAGCACTACTGGTTAGTGCAGTTACGTTCCTGCAACACTTATCTTTTGGATGTTGACCTCAGCCATGAAGTGGCAGGCAATATTGGACATTTTGGGACTCATGGTGTTCTTATCACCTAACTTTGTTTTTCCCCCCATTCCTGCTCTTCAAGAATGTAACAGTAAGTTTTATGTTACCCCAGAAATTGTGAAGATGCTTCTGCTGATCCTCTTGCAATAGGATACTTATTGTATTGTTTTTATCTGTGAAAACAATAAACAGAAAGTAAAAAAAAAATGGCGATTTCATGCCCCATGGTGACAAGGATGCCATCATCTTTGCAGACTTCATTTGGGTCCGCTCTTCCCTTACTGGGTTTCTATCATTCTGGGAGAAAAATACCTTTACATCCTCTGATGGCACACCTGTCAAATACAAAGATCTGTTTGTGTATATACACACCCTGACACAACAGTTTACTCGCAAACTGTACATCCACAAGGTAAAGGCTCACTGTAAATCTGACCCTTACCATGAATTCAATGATCGAGCGGACTCACTTGCCAAAGCCGGCACTCAAGGGGGGGGGGGAGACATGGACAATGACTCACCCAGTAGCTGTGGCAGCTATTTTCTTAGCCGCTAACACCAGGCAGAAACCAGTACCAGAACCTCCATTGGATCTTTCTGCTGCACAGAAGTCTGACCCAGAACTAAAAGATGTGTTCAAATTCTTGGACAAGGGAATTGAACAGGAACATACAAGAGAAACTCTGACAACATACACTTGTCTAGTGATCAGAAGCTCATCTGGAATCGAAAAGAAGAGACAGGTGACAAATTATGGGTTGTACCACAATTTCTGTGAACTGAATTCATCAATATGGTTCATGACACCCCCCATTGGTGGACACCAGGGGAAGATAACACTCTCCAGAGACTCAAAACCATCGTCTGGTGGCCTGGCATGGCAAAAGATGTAGAGCACTATGTGGACAACTGCATAGTGTGTGCCCAGAATAACCCAATTTCAGTGAAAAGAAATGCCAAATTGTTGCCACAAAGGCAGACTGGACCATGGAATGCGATACAAATCAATTGCCTTGGCCCCTTGACCAACTCCAGCAAGAACAAGAAGTATGCACTTGTCACAGATTTGTTTTCTAAGTGGGTAGAAGCATTTCCCACTAAGAATAACACGGCAAAGACAAATGCCAAGATCCTGGTGGATCTATTGTTCTCCAAGCGAGGCCTACCCCTTAAGGTAGACTCGGATCAGGGAACCAGTGTTACAGCTGAGCTGATATAGCAGACACTCCAACTGCTTGGAGTAGATCAGAAATTCCATACCCCTTATCATCCCCAATCCTCGGGCCAGGCAGAAAGAGCAAACAGAAGAATCAAACAGATGTTATGCAAACCTGTCTCTGCACTTAATGAACCTTCACTGCGCCATCAGCCCTGACTATACTGACCGGCTTAGTCATTCTAACCCTGCTGTGACAGACAAGGAGCTAAGTCTCCTGATACTGAATGCACTTTATCCGCTATCTACCTCGTGCTAACAGTTGTACTAACTGTATTGGGCCATTCTTTGCCCCACTGTTCATGTATAGATGTCCTGTACTACTCTAGCCTATGTTTTCACTGGTCTCTCACCCACAAAATGTATTACTTGCACTGCTTATTACCCCTTACCTACCTGAGGGTATGGCAGACCCTAAAATGCATGTGACTGTTGTCCAAAGCCTGTACTATGCTGTTTCTGCCTCTTGTAATTGTTTATGCCTGATGTTCTTGTCTGTACCATGTAATCTCCCGGGTTGCACCTGAAAATAGGCACTTGGCTGTCTAGTGTGCTTACCTGGTAAACAAAAGCAAATAAATAAATAAATAAATTCATCAATGATAATCCCAAGGATTGGGATTCCCTCTTGCCACTACTACTGATGGCAATCAGGGGCACTCTTGCAGTAACTACCCAGTGCACACTATATGAGGTTATGACTGGCAGAGCCATGAGATTACCTGCGTACCTGTTGCTTGACCTCCACACCCCTACTGCAGACTGAAATAGTACAGTTACATAAGAACTTACTGTAACAGTAGATCTTTGAGAGAGGTTCCTGCAGTAGGTCATTACATATAGGACTGCACCCTTTGGTGTCAAGACTGCACGGCAAACTTTTCCAGCAGTGTCTGGTGGGGGACAGCCCACCTGTCACATGACAGACGTCAGCGTGACCCTATATAGTGGGCAGTCCCCATGCCCACCTTCCAGTTCTCCCATCGGAGAGCCAAGAAGGATAAGACAGAAGAAAGGATGAAATCCTGGAGCCCAGTTCAGAATGGCTGAAAGAAATGCAGAAAACTGGGGGAAGGAGGGAAAAGGTGACCTACTGCAGGAACCTCTCTCGAAGAGCTACTGTTATGATAAGTTCTTACGTAATTGTACTATCTTACTTCGAGAGGGTTCCTGCAGTAGGTCATTACATATAGGACTGAATCCCAAGCAGTCACTCATAGAGAGCCCGAGAGAGTCACAGGAGGAGGAGCAACAGAAATACAGCACAGGACCAGCCTAAGACAGTAGGCCCCGCAAGACAGCAAGGCCAAACCTGGCCCTACGCCTAGAAGCAATGTCCAGACTGCAATGCTTCGAGAAGGTATGGATGGAACTCCAGGTTGCTGCTGCACAGATCTCTGCTGCAGAAACATTCCACAGGAATGCCGTAGCGGTAGCCATGCCTCTAGTAGAGTGACCTCTAACCTTTCTGGAAGAGGTTTGTTGTACTTCTGGTAACAGAAGCGAATGCAGTTACCTAGCCATTTAGAAAGGCGCTGTTTAGAAACTGCCGATCCCAAGGATTTGGGAGCAAAGGAGACGAAAAGCTGATCAGACTTTCTGGACTCCTTGGTTCTATGAACGTAATATCTGAGGATTCTATGGACATCCAAGGTGTGCAGGAGATCCTCCCCCCTGTTTGAATGCACAGGGTAATAAACCGGGAGTTCAACTGTCTGGTTTAAGGTAAACTCAGAAACAACCTTAGGAAGAAACTTAGGATTAGTACGGAGGACTGCCCGGTCCTTATGTAAAATCAAATAAGGCTCCTTATGCATAAGGGCCTGAAGCTTGGAAATCCTATGAGCAGAAGTAATGGCAACTAAAAATAGCACCTTCCAGGAAAGGTAGCGCATGTCACAGCTCATTGCTGGTTCAAAGAGAGGAAGCATGAGCTTATCTAACACAAAATTCAAATCTCACAGTGGGGAGAGGTTACGAATGGGAGGTTTTAGGTGGAAGATCCCTTTCAAAAAGGTCTTAGAGACCTTCAACTAAGCCATGGTTTTTCCTCCCACCGGCACGTGGTAGGCTCAGATAGCTGACAAGTGAACCTTAAGGGACAAATACAACAGACCTGAATCAGACAGGTGCAGGAGGTACTCCATGACCGGAGAAGCAGAGCAGATAAAGGGATCCCAACCTTTGGAAGCCGCTCAAATGGAAAACCGCTTCCATTTCATGGTGTAGGTGGATCTGGTGGAGGGTTTTCTGGCTTCCACCAGTACCTGAGCGACCTTTTGGGAGACCTCAAAGCGAGCTCTGATTATGTCTGAAGGGGCCATGCATGAAGATGCAATGTCCTGAGTCCTGGATGTACCAACCTGCCTTGATCCTGAGTCAACAGGTCGTGCCTGAGAGGTAAAGAAATTGGGGTTCCACTGAGAGCTGCTGCATTAGTGGAAACCTAATTTGCCTAGGCCAGACAGGAGTAACCAGGATCATTCAAGCTACCTCTGCCTGGAGTTTGAGAAGTACAATCTGAAAAATGAGAAAGGGACGGAAGGCGTACAAGAACCTCCCTGTCCAACATAGTGACAACGCGTCGTGCCAGAAAGCTCCAGGCTCTGGAACGAGAGAACAAAAGCTGAGAAGTTTTGCGTTGGGTTGGGAGGAGAACAGATCAATGTCTGGGTGATCCCACCTCTGGAAGAGAGTGTCTGCTACCTCCTGACTTAATTCACATTCGTAAGCGAGGGACGACGTCTGACTGAGGCTGTCTACCAGCACGTTGTGAATGCCTGAAACATGCACGGCTGTAAGAAACAGGTTGTGCTGGACTGCCCAATTCCACACCCTCATCGTTTCCCTGCATATGGGGTACGACCGGGTCCCTCCCTGTTTGTTGGTGTACCAGACTACCGAGACATTGTCTGTCTGGATTAGCAGTGTTCCTCTTGATAGGATGGTCTGAAAAGCCTGAAGGGTGTAAAGAACCGCCCTCATCTCCAGAATGTTAATGTGCAAGGACAACTCCAGCTGGGACCATAAACCCTCAGTTCGG
This sequence comes from Neoceratodus forsteri, assembly GCA_016271365.2. NCBI lineage: Eukaryota > Metazoa > Chordata > Ceratodontiformes > Ceratodontidae > Neoceratodus > Neoceratodus forsteri. The sequence continues at coordinate 660,065,001 of CM028138.1, forward strand.
TGGTCCCCCAGCTGCGCTCCCCAACCCAGGCACAAAGTGTCTGTGGTGAGGTTCCATAAAGGGGGGGAACTTCAAAAGGGAAGTCCCTTGGACAGATTCAGAGGGTCTAGCCACCACTGTAGATCCCTCTTGACTGCTCTGGAGACCAGAATAGGGTGGTCCAGACCGTCCAAGCACTGATCCCATTGGATGCGAAGAGTCCACTGGGAGATCCGTATATGCAACCTGGCTAAAGGAACTGTGGAGATAGAGGCTGCCATCAGGCCCAGCAAGCGTAGCAATGTTCTGGCCAGAAGAAATCTGGATGAGATTACCAGAATGACCTGCTGTTGGAGAGTCTCCATTCTGTCTGAGGGGAGAAAAGCTCTGCACTGGACCATGTCCAAAACCACCCCTTTGAATTGAAGGTTCTGAGAGGGGGTTAAAGATGACTTGGGGAGATTGACTGTGATCCCCAGTCGAGGAAACAAGGTCCAGGGTAATGGAGAGGGAGTCCAGAAGGCTGTTCCTGGATGGAGCAGAAAGTAGCCAATGATTCAGACAGGGGAACACTGCTATACCCTGGCGGTGCAAGGCCGCTGCCATCACCGCTAGGATCTTGGCAAAGACCCTGGGTGCTGAGGACAGGCCAAAGGGGAGGGCTGTGAACTGGAAGTGCTCCCACTGGAAACAAAACCGCAGAAAATGGTGGTGGCCAGGGAAGATCAGGATATGCAGGTAAGCGTCCGGCATCTCCAGAGCACAGAGCCAGTGATTCTGCTGCAGAAGGGGCAGGAGGATCTGAACAGTCAGCATGCGGAACCTCTTGTACTCGACGAAGAGGTTCAGACTGCTGAGGTCCAGGATTGGTTTGAGGTTAGAAACATGTTGGCAGAAAAGGACTGCCTGGCCCACCAAGTCTGTCCAAGGTGCCTAACAGAAAGCTAGGACTTCCTGCCACAACCTCCCGGTACCAGACCCATGTGGCCGTCCCAAGCTCTCTTAAAGCCCCTTATGGTGACCTCCCTTATCAACTCCTCTAGGAGTTTGTTCCATTTTTCCACCACCCTTTCAGTGAAAAAGTTATTTTTGGTGTTTCCCCTAAACCTGCCTCCCTCTATTTGTAGCGTATGCCCTGGTCCTCTTGTGCCCCTTTAGTTTATAAAGTCCCCCTTCTGGTTCTGTTTATCCCCTTCATATACTTAAAGGTCTCAATCAATTCCCCCCTCCATCCCTTCTGTGCTCCAGGGAGTACATTCCCAGTTCACTCAATCTGTCTTCGTATGTCAGGTGACTAAGCCCAGCCACCAACTTAGTCACTCTTCCCTGCACCCTCTCCAGCCTTTCCTCATCTTTTTTCAGGAACAGTTTCCTTAGTTGCACCCTATATTGAAACTGCAGTCTGACCAGCTGTTGATACAAGAGGATGATAACCGCTCTCTCTCTCCCTGCTAGTGAATCCCCTCCTGATGCAGCCCAACATCCTGCTAGCCTTGGCTACCACCTGTCCGCATTGTTTAGCTACCCTGAGGTCCCTGGAAACAATAATTCTCAAGTCCCTCTCCTCCTCAGTCTATTCCAGTGCCAAACCCCCGAGGTAGTAAGTCTCATTCTGATTTCTCCTCCCCAAGTGCATGATTTTGCACTTTTTTACGTTAAAGGCCAATTTCCAGCTTTTGGACCAGTCCTCCAATAATCCTAGGTCCCTGTGCATATTTTCTCTCCCCTCCTGGTTTTCCACCCAATTACAGATCTTCATGTCATCTGTGAAGAGACAGCACCCTACTCCTTAGATCCATAGTTATATCCACCACAAATATGTTAAACAGCAGTGGACCCAACACAGACCCCTGGGGAACCCCACTTGTGACCCTTCCCTCCCCTGAGGCAACACCGTTTACTATTACTTTCTGACTCCTATCTGTTAGTCAGTTTTGCACCCATTTAACTACCCTCCCCCCAGTCCCAGTCCATCCAGTTTATAGATCAGTCCCCCATGCAGAATGGAATCAAACTCCTTCCTAAAGTCAAGATACGCAATATCCACTGATCCCCCTTGGTCCACTTCCCTAGTGACCCCATCGAAGAACTCTATTATGTTCGTTTGACAGGACCTCCCCTTGGTGAATCCATGCTGATGGCTATCAATAAGTTTATTGTCCTCCAAACACTGCTGAATCCTGCTCTTCAGTAACTTTTCCATAATTTTGCCTAAAATGGATGTTAACCTCAAGGCCTATAGTTATCCACCTCTTCTCTATCACCCCCCCCTTTATGAAGAGGGATGATGTTTGCCATCCTCCAGTCTTCTGGGACCTCCTCCGTCTCCAGGGACCTGCTAAAAAGAGCTGTTAAGGGAGCCACCAGAATATCCCTAAGTTCCCTCAGCACCCTAGGATGCACCCCATCTGATCCCATGACCTTGTCCACTCTGCTGCTCCAAGTCTCTCAAGACTGTCTCCTCCTTGAATGGGCTCATGTCAACCACCATCCATCTTTGCCTTAACTCGTGTACTAATGTCTGCAAAATCCCCCTACCCCTCTACCTGAAATACTGAGCAAAAGAATTTAATAAGTGCACCTTATCCCCGTCATCCTCGATCAAGACCCCCTCCTTGTTTCCAAGTCTGTTTATCCCCCTACCAGTTTTCCTCTTCTCACCGACATACCTAAAAAAAGCTTTGTCTCCGGTTTTGACTGACCTGGCAATTTTCTCTTCTGTTTTGGCCTTCACTCTCCACACCTCTCTGCTTGCCTCCTTTTGCCTCCTCTGGTATATTTCCCAGTCCCCCCCCTTTGTGTTGTCTTGAATGTCTTGAATGCCCTCCTCTTTTCCCTAACCCTGTCTGCCACTTCCCTGCTAAACCAACGGTTTCCTCTTCCTCCCAGTCTTATGAACCCTCCTGACACAGATATTTGTTGCCCCAATTATGGCCTCTTTAATACCCTCCTACATACCATCCACCCCTTCCTGCAGATCTCTCCCTTAACGCCTCCCACACATAGTGCCCCATGCAAGTCTACCCTTCTAAAGTTGAGCACTTTTCCCTTTGTTCTAGTACCCACCGCAGCTATAAACACAGTGAACCAGACAACACTGTGGTCACTTGAAGCAATGTGTTCTCCCACCTCAACTTCGCCCACCCTGTCTCCATTTGTCAGGACTAAATCCAGCAAAGCCCCTTCCCTGGTGGATTCTCTAACCAGCTACCTCAGTAGGGCTGCCTGTAGACAATCCACTATAACCCCGCTCCTCCCCGATTTGGCAGAGGAAGTGTCCCAACTCACTCACATCAGGTAGATTCAGATCCCCCATCAACAGCAGCAGCACCTCATCTTCTTTGGGACCAGAAAGAAGTGAGAGTAAAACCCCTTTCCTCTCTGGGCAACTGGCACAAGATTGATTGCTGCCTGTCGTTCTAGAGTCCTGATCTCCTCCTTGACCAACAGGGCTTGGTGCGGAGAGTAGTGCGAGCGACTGGGAGGAGAGTCTGGAGGTAGCTTCAGGAACTCTAGCGTGTGCCCTTGAGAAGTGAGCTGTAGGACCCACATGTCCGAGGTGATGTCCTTCCACTCCTGGACGTGAAGGGCAAATCTTTCCCCCACTGGCTTCACGCTTTGAAGTGTAGGGGAGGGAAGACTAGGCAAGTCAGGAGGCAGAGGGGTGGGGGGGGGCAAAGTTCCTCCTGATGGTCTCTGGGACTTGGTGGCCAGTGGAGAGGAAAAAGAGGAGCAAGTGGCTCACCTTTTGGTCAGTTTCTTTGGGGCCACTTGCTTTTCTTGCTGCTTGAACTGGCACCAAAATGGCTGCTTCTTCGGAGTACCGGCCTTATACATAGAGCGGACTGATCTGAGGGCCTGACCACTATCTTGGAGGCCTGTAATCAAATCCTTGGTGTCCCCTCCGAAGAGGACCAATCCTCTAAATGGAGCGCCTGGATGGCTGCTTGTAAATCTGTCGACAGACCTGAAATATGCAGCCAAGGTGTGGGCCACTGCATCCACCGAATCACTGGTGGCCCAAAGAGCATGTCTGCAAGAGATCCTAGAGAGATGTAGCTCCTTAGCAATCTCCTCTTAGAGGTCAGAATCCTCCAGGAAGGAGACCTTATCCTCAAGTTTATCTAAAGTGGCCTTCTGAAATTACACCATATGTGCCACATAATTCAGAGAGCGCAGAGCACACATGGCAGAAGAGTAGACCTTCTTGCCAAACTGCTCCAATTGTCTGGACTCCTTGTCCGGGGGGGGGATGCGCTCATGTGCTTGGGGTTAGCCGAGCAGTCATGAGCAGCAGTAATAACAAATGAATCTGCCTTATGGTGAGAGTCCAGGAAGGGGACGCCCGCTGGAGAGTGGTATATCATGTCTGCCTTTTTAGGGACAGCAGAAATGAAGCATGGCAATTTCTAAATGGTAGACATAAGGTCCTTGTGTGGTGCTATCCAAGAAGGAACTGGAATGGGGGAGGCAGACTCTAAATCTAGATGCTCGGCTAAGCCCATCCTCATAGGATCCAGATCCTCAGCATTCCAACCACTTGCCTGTTGGATTATGTGGAGGAGCTCTGTGAAACAAGGGTCCTCCAAAGGAGGCTTAGGAGACTCTTTGCCGCTGGGGGGAGAGGATAGCTCATCTGAGGGAGACTCATACGTATCAGCATCAGAGTCAAGGGGCTCCTCACCCTCTGGACATTCAAAATCTGGAAGAGGGATGTCTTGAGGGGTAGAACCCAAGACATGCACCGTCTGCCAAGGGGCAGGGGATAGAGGAGTCAGGGGCACTATCACCAGACCAGGATGCCTACGTTCCAAGTCGGAGAAAAGCTGGGACCTCGCATCTTTCCACTAAGACTGAATAAGTGAATGGAAGTCTGGTTGTGGAGGAGGAGGAGGAGGAGAAGCAGGTGGGTTAGTGGGGGGGGGTGTAAAAATGAGTTTCCGAACCCGCATATTGAGGAGGGAAGTACCCCTGATAATATGGGTGTCCCTGCTGATACCCAGGGAAATAGCCATGGAAATAATGAGGCATTGATGGACCCAAAGGCAGAGGGAGGAATGCCTGATGTCCAGATAAAATAGGAGGCCCGGACAGTAGGTCTTAACCAAGAGACCTGGATGGGCCAGGATAAATGCCCGATGTCACGATAGTTGACGTTGGAATAGCTGTTGTCGGGGTAGCAGAAGAAAAGGGAATAAATGTCAGGGTCCCTGATGTGGCATTACATTAGACCTAAAAAGGTCAGACCCTGCGTAAGAGGCTGAACGTTGGACCCCGATGGAGGGAGCTGATGTATGATATCCAATGGTGCTCCTGACGTCCAAGGAGGAGCAGGAGGTGGAGGGTAATCCAACGTCAGAGTAGCTGGTGAAGGAGAAGTATCCTACGGGGGATCTGAGAGACCGCCGAAGGAATGGGTGAAGAGAGAACCACATGCAGGTGTCCTTCTTACTCCTTCTCTGTCCCAGACATAGGCTGTGGGGCAGGAAAAACCACTGGAGGAGGTGGACAGGAAGTCTCCTGGATGGGCAGGGACCGGGGGGGAAGGCTGACTCAGAGAAGCCAGCGCACTCTGCCGGATGTCGGGTGTAATAACGTGAGCCCCAGATGGGACAGCAATGCCTGAGCGGTCATCAGAGGTGACCGACTGACTAGCTGAAACAGCGACCAGGTTGTGGAGGGTGAGACACTCAACTGGCTTATCAGTTGAGCCAAGCAGACTTCTGGCTGCCTTTGAATGAAGTCTGACTTACTGACCACCAGGCGGGCCGCAGAGGAGCCAAGGTTTGACTTACCAGCAAGAACCGGGCGTTCACCAGAGAAGCCAGTGGACGACTTACCAGTCGAGATTGGTTGAAAGATGGCGGAGGCACTGGAGATCGTTCTGGAAGCTGCCATGGCCACCATGAGGGTGGGCGGCAGGGAGAGGGCCTTGCTGGTCAAAGGCTTGCTAGCTGAGGATTGGTCCCAGTCCTCATGGCTCTCCTTTCTCTGCACCTTTCCTTGTCCTTTTTCTTGTTCTGTTTGTCAGATGAGGGGGAAAAAGCTGAGTCACAAATGTTTTTTATCTCCTTCTCAAGCAAAGCCATTCTGGACTTAAGGAGATGGGCCTCCAGAGCTTGCTGTCATCGTTTGCGGGCGGCCTGGTTAAAAGGCTGGCAGTCGGGACAGGCCATGGTGTCGTGGTCCAGGTCTAAACAGAAGATGCAGAGATGACGGCAGTCTTTGTGGGGAATTTGTGCCCCACACTTGGTGCACTACTTCTTTGTCTTTGGAGGCAGAGATGGAGAAGACAAAGTGCTAAAGACAGACTGAAAAAACAAGAAAAAATGGTGATCGACAAAGCTGGAGAATATTGCAAGGTACTAGCACTGGTCGACATCGAGAAAGAACTGGAAGGTGAGCGTGGGGACCGCCCACTATATAGCGTAATGCTGATGTCCATCATGTGACGTTGGGTGGCCAGTCCCCCACCAGACACTGCTGGAAAAGTTTGCCGTGCAATCCTGATGCCAGAGGGTGCAGTCCTATATGTAATGACCTACTGCAGGAACCCTGTCGAGGTAAGATCTGTGGATAAGTATGTTGAAAAGCTTCATGAGGACATCATGAAGACACACCTGTTCGCTGCCAATCAGAATGGTAAAGCTCAACAAGCTAGAGCTCATTTTGACAAGCATCTCAAAGAAGTAGACTGGCAAGTTGTAGACCAAGTGTTGCTTCTCCAATAAAGACAACCAACTCATTCCTTTGCCAGAAAATGGGACACCCATATTTCATTGTCAACAAACTCAGTCCTGCTGTCTACCAGGTCAGAGTTAAACAGTAAAAACAGACCACCGACAAGTGGTTCCATGCTAATCAGCTCAAGTTGTACATAGGTGACTAAATGTACTTTTCCTAACCCACTTAGGGTGGAATAGTACCCCTCTGCTTTCTTTCTGGTACACTGGCAAAATGACTATCTTGCGCCTCCTCATCCTGGTGGGACTACTTTCTCTGACTGACTCTCAGAACAAACCCCTATCAACTCTACACAAACAACATATAGAACATTTGTTTAGCAAACTTGAACACTCAGCCCCAATGGGAGTTCATATTAATGTTCCCAACAAAATGATTACTGTTAAGGAAGGCTCAGACGCCTATCTTAATGCCATGGTAGTAGCTCCAGACAAGTCCACATTGCAAATACAATGGGAAACTGATTTTAATGGTTACACACTTCCTGTAGCTCATTTATCCAAAGGTACTTTCTAGGGATGGCCCAACACAAGCATCTCACCAAAAGATACACTCTATTCGACAAACTTCCCCCAGACATACTGGTTGCTACAACCTTACTGCTCTAATAGATCCTGGCTGGTGTGACCGCCTCAGTTCTGAGGAGTCACGTGCTTTCTGTCTTCACAACTGTGTAGCTACTGAAGCTGTATTTCTTTCTGTAGTCCCACCCACCGAAGAAGAAATGACTGACTGCCCTCCCCAGGAGGATGGTCCTTCTAGTGGTTTGCCCACCACCTCCCTTCCAGAAGCCCTGATGAAAAAAGTACGCACCTTAGTAATTATGTTTCTTTTATTGGAGTCTTGCTGTATTCTGACAAGTGCAGTTAGCCCCAGCCTTTAAATTGCCCCAGAGAACAAAGGGTTAAACTTTCTATGCAGAGCATAGAATGCTGAGCTCAAGCACAGTTGATGTCTCTGTCTGTTTCCCTTTGAAATCTAACTGTCAGATTCTTACTAGCAAAACTCTAATAGCTATTCTATGTGTAAATTGTAAAAAATGTACAGCCAATTGAAATAAAAAAGTTTTGATTGCTTCCTCAAACAAGACTCAAGTCAGGAAACCCAAAACTCAAAACCAAAACCAAACAGGAATAGAATAAAATAAACACCCAACAAAGATGAGGGTGTAAAAGGAGCACCCCTGAGGTGCAACACTGCACCTGCCCACCCACTTCCCAAAACCAGGTTCTGAGAGGGCAGGGAAGGAGGTCAGAATACAGCAAGACTCCAATAGAAGAAACATAATTACTAAGGTGAGTAATTTATTTCTTCAAGCAACTTGAAGTCTTACTGTATTCTGACAAGTGCAGACTACCAAGCAGTACCTCCATGGAGGAGGGACAGAACCTACTTTGGGAATAGGCTCTGAAGTACTGCTGTGTCAAACCAAGCATCACTCCTAGCCTGGATATCCAGAGAGTGTTGCTTGGTAAAGGTATGGACTGTTTTCCCGGTGGCTGTTTGACAAATTTCTAAGAGAGGGATATCCCTGGCAGTAGCCAGGGAAGCAGCTGTACCTCTTGTAGAGTGAGCCCTCAGGCCTGAAGGTGGAACCTTTCCCAGTTTTTCATAGCAGAATTGTATACAAGACACAATCCACCTGGCAATAGTTCTCTTGGTGGCAGGTTTGCCCTTTCCTACTTCTCCATAAGTGAGGAACAACTGGAGGGAGTCAAACCTGTGACCCTTGGTAAGATCTATGTAGCAACTAAGGGCTCTTTTAACATCTAAACTGTGTAGCCTCCTCTCTCCTGAGGAAGAATGATCAGTGAAGAAAACAGGAAGAGACATAGACTGATTCAAGTGGAAGTCTGAGACCACTTTGGGCAAGAACCTTCTATTGGTTCTAAGGACCACTTTATCCCTGTGAAAGGAGATAAAATCAGGTTCCACTGATGGCTTGCAATTCACTGATACACCTGGCAGAGGTAATGGCTACCAAGAACACAGTTTTCCAAGTCAAGTACTTAAGCTCTGCTGAGGACATAGCCTCAAAAGGAGGTTGCATAAGTTGAGCAATGCAAACATTCAAATCCTAGACAGGGGCAGGGTCTCTAAAGGGAGGATTGGTGTGAAGCAATCCTTTAAAAAATTTACAGAACACAGGATGAGAAGATAGTGAGGAAGACTTTCCCACTGACAGAAAATCAGAAACAGCTGACAAGTGTACCTTGAGAGTAGCTGGTCTGAGGCCTAGGCCATTAAGATGGACCATATAATCCAGAACCATAGGCAATTCAGCAGTATCTGGAGAAATATGCTTCTTAGAACACACAATGCTGAATCTCTTCCATTTGGAGTTATAAGTCTTTCTGGTGGAGAGCTTTCGAGAAGCTTTGAGAATATCCAGAACCTCCTGAGAAAGATGCAAATCTGCAAACTCTAACTCTTCAACAGCCATGCCTTGAGATTGAGAGACGAAGATTGGGGTACCAAATCTTCCCCTGAGAGGAGGTTAACAGGTTGTAATTCCTGGGAAGAGTCAGGGGAAGATGGACTGCTAGGGACAACAACAGGGGGTACCAAGGCTGTCTGGCCCAATATGGAGCAATCAGAATCACTTTGCAAGGTTGAGACCTTATCTTGACTAAAACTTTGCACAGAAGTGGGAAGGGGGGGGACATACAGAAATTTCCCTTCCCAGTTCAGAATCAGAGCATCCAGGGGGACTAAGCTCAAGACTAGGGGTCTGCAACAAAAGAGAGGGAGTTGGTGATTGTCTGGGGCTGCAAAAAGATCTATCTCTGGAGTGCCCCACCTTGAAAAAATCACTTTCAACACCTGAGGATCCAGGGACCATTCATGATGGCCCTGAGAGATCCTGCTCAGTATATCTGCTAACACATTGTCCTTCCCTGGAAGGTGAACTGCTACCAGAGAGGTTTGCAGGGAATAAGCCAGGGACCACAATTTCATGGCTGCTGTACACAAGGCCGTGGACCGAGTGTCTCCCACCTTGTTGATGTACCACATGGTGGTGGTGTTGTCTGTTCTGACCTGAACCACCTTGTTCTGCACTGACTGAGAGAAAGCTTTCAGGGCCAGAAAAACTGCCCTGAGTTCTAGGAGATTGATATGGAGAAGGGATTCCTGGGGGGACCACAGTCCCTGGGCAGTGAGGGCCACCAGATGGGCTCCCCAGCCCAGAAGGGAAGCATCCGTGGTAAGGACCACTGAATGAGACTGAGTGGCAAATGGGACTCCTTGTCTTAAATTGTCCTGATCCTGCCACCATTGAAGGGCTTGGATCTGGGTCAGAGTCACTGGGATCAGTTTGGTAAGGGAATCCTTCCTCTGAGACCAAAAAGCCCTCAGATGGAACTGAATATCCCTCATCTGGAATCTTGCCCCTTGGACCACTGCTGTTGAAGCTGTCATGTGGCCCAAGAGCTGGAGGAAATGCCTTGCTGGTCGAGATACCTGAAGGCTGAATGAAGAAGCTAGATCTATTCTATAAGAACCCTTGCCCTTTCCAGGGGAAGAAAGGCTCTTGCTCTGACTGTATCCAGTTCTGCCCCAACAAAGGTAAGAAGCTGGACTGGTTTGAGAACTGACTTGGGGAGGTTGAGAAGAAATCCTAGAGAAGTGAGCGCTTGCTGGGTCACTTGCAGGTGTGACTTGACTTGGTCTGGAGACTGGCCCACTATTAACCAATCATCCACATATGGAAAAATTGAAATATTTTGCCTTCTTAGAAAGGTAACTACTACTGCCAGGCACTTTGTGAAAACCCTTGGGGCTGAAGTTAGGCCAAAGGGCATTGCTCTGAACTGATACTGGCCTGAGGGCAACTCGAACCTGAGGTACTTTCTGTGGGAGCACCTGATGGGAATGTGAAAGTAGGCATCTTTGAGGTCCAGGGAGGCTAGCCAGTCCCCTGGCCTTAGAGAGGGAAGGAACATTCCCAGAGTTACCATCTTGAACTTTGGTTTTAAAAGATGTTTGTTCAGGTATCTTAGGTCTAGGATGGGTCGTCACTCCCCTGTCTTTTTTGGGGTAAGGAAGTACCTGGAGTACAGATCTTTGCCCCAGTGTAGGGTAGGTACTCTCTCTATGGCTCTTAAGGCCAGCAGAGATGAAACCTCTGCCTCTAGGGCAAGGGTTTCCGAGAGAGTTGGAGGTGGAAAAGATCTGGCTTTCATCTTTGGAAATTTTTTGAAGCTGAGAACCAGTCCCTGGCTTACTACTTCCAGGACCCACTTGTCTGATGTAATAGACATCCAGTCCTGGAAAAAGTAAGCCAGCCTGCCCCCTACTGGAATAGGAGAGTCGACCCGGGCAGGCCCATCAGGGTGTCTGCTTGGCAGGGGCCTTAGTCTGAGGAGTGGATGCAGCCCTGCTCATCCCCCTTTTGCCTCTCCCTCTGAAGAACCCCCTCTGTGAAAAGAGAGAAGAGGCCTGTGCTTGGTAAAAAGGCCTATGAAAAGGCCTGCTCCTGCCCCTAGACTGCTGCCTTTGAGGAGTTGCCTGCCTCTCCTTGGCCTGAGCACTCCTGTAAGTGGTCCTGTACGCATCCATTTTCTTCATGTAATTCTTTATCTGCTCCCCAGAGAATTACCCACTACAGGAAAATCCATGGCTGTAGCCAGAGTATCCTGCGAGAGTCTAGTACATCTGAGTCAAGCCATTCTCTGAAAAGCCACAGATGTAGCCATGACTCTTGATGACACATCATTGGAGTCAACAGCAGCATGAAACTGAACTATTGATGCCTCAATCCCATCTGCAGCCACCACCTCCAGCTCCTTAGCTAGCTGGGGGGAGGCCTGTTTAGCCAGTGCCAGTACAGTGTCCCACCTGGACTTCTGGTACCTGGCTGTATAGGCCATATCATTTGCCTGTCTGAGTCCCAAGGAAGATGCCATGTACAGCTTTTTTGCCATGGCATCAATCTTCCTGGAGTCTTTGTCTGGGGGGTGTGAAGCCAAGGGAATGCTTGCCCTATCACAGGCAGCAGCCTACACAACCCCAACATGACTGCATTGCTGATACAAAAACTCCGTATCTGAGCCTGAAAGTGTATACCTCTTGTCCATTCTTCTGTCCACAGGAGGTATAGAATTGGGAGACCAGAATTTTTTGTATCTGTTTCCCAAAAGATTTGTGGAGGGGAAAAGACAGTCTCCTGCACTCTGGGATGTCCATCATTTCTACAAAATCAGGCTCCTGCTGATCCTCCATTGCCTCTTCCATAGGAAGCTGGAGGGTCTCAGCCACCTTTCTGTAGAACATAAAGTGGGAAGGGGACTCAGAATGCCTAGGAGGGGATACACCTGAAGGTCTGTCTGGGGAGATGTCCAGTTCCACAGGCACATCTAGACTTTCACCATCACCATCTTCAAACTCCCCTTCCTCCTCAAACTCCGGTTCATAAAATTCTTCAGGGGTATAGTTGTGAACCGGGGGAACCGACCGAACCAAGCGAAGCGATTCCAGAATCCAAATCGCTCTGGCTATTTCTTCGGCGGTTGGAACATGGACTTCTGGATCCGAACCGGATGATTTTTCTTTGCGTTTTCTTTTTGTCAGAACTGACCCCTCGGGATCGGCTCTCCTTTGCCGAAGAAGTATTGCCCTGGTCAGAGGGCACTCCTTCTGGTTCGGTCGAAACGAACCAGGCTGGCCATCCGGGTCAGCGGACTTCTCGGCCTCCTTTTCCCTCAGTCTACCTAATCTCTTTTCAAGGGTAGATTTGGGAACATTTTTACAAATTTGGCAGTCTGAATCGAGGTGTTCAAACCCCGGACAATAAACACAGGTGGTGTGGGGATCGACCTTAGGAAAGACCTCCCCACACTCACTGCAGTGTTGAAACCCAGTGGGCCCGTTTTTTTTCTTGGGTTTCTCAGACATGGTCAACCTAACCAAACTTACCCTTTTTTCGGCAACCGCCACACAAGACTTCCTTATTGGTTCCTAACCGTGTCACAGGTCTTGGAAAAAAACGTACCAAAACACGTTTTTTTTAGAACCGATAAGGACCGGTAACCACACACTAAAGTTAAACACAAGAATTAACAAATGATCGGTTCAGCCAAACTGATCCACACTTTTACAAGTTCCACACAGAAAACACAGTACAAAACCTATCTAGTACTCACAGTACCACAGACAGAGACTGAACCGACTATGCGGAATAATTTTTTGGTTAAAAACCGATGAAAAACCGACACTTCAACTGACTTTCGAACCGAGCTGCAGGAGAAATCTCCAGAGCGACTGTTCAGTGAGGCGGAGTAAAGAATCTGACGGTTAAATTTCAAAGGGAAACAGACAGAGACATCAACCGAGCTCGAGCTCAGCATTCTATGCTCTGCATAGAAAGTTTAATCCTTTGTTCTCCGGGGCAGTTTAAAGGCTGGGGCTAACTGCACTTGTCAGAATACAGCAAGACTTCAAGTTGTTTGAATAATAATGTACAATTTATGCATGTCCCAGTTATTGTCAGTCTTATTAGAATATGGCTGAGATTGGTCTCTGTCACACGACCAAAACTTCTAAGTTTTTCAGTATGACACTTACAGATATTGTAGCTGCTTACCAAACCTGCACTAATGATCTGGTTAGTGGACCTCATACCACTGACCATGTAGGAGTTTTTTGACCCGTACCTAATGCTAAAGTTAGACCATGCACTAGGCGTGACACTGCAGATGTTACCGGTGCAGCAGGCACTATTTCTGGCCTTTCTGGCTCAGGCATGTCTATCTGGAATAGAGCAGAGATCGCTGCTATTAAAGCACAAACACTTAATTTTCAGCAAGCTGTTAAAAATGCTATCCTACCCCCACTGTTACATGGTGTAGGAAATTGCCAAAGGGTTCAATGATACTAAGAATAAGATTAATGAACTGATTTTTCAAAATAACAAGGAGGCAGACAAGCAATATATTGCCTGTAAACATTTATGCTCCGCCTATGATTCTTACGTAATTACCACTGTTAAGGATCATTTCAGGGATTTGGAAACAGGACGCATTCCAGATCTTATCCGTGATCGGAGAATGGATAAATGGTATGATCCTCATTGAAATCGAACGGCTGCATTAGTATTTGTTTAGCAAATTCTGTTAACATTTCTGTCAACAGCTAGAAATCTTGGCATATGTTTCACGATATCGAAATCAAGCACCTTGTTACTTTACTAAGACTTGCTCAATCCATGACAACATGTTTATTACCTTTACTGTGTCACTACCACGCTTTGATCCACAAACTTCTGTCTTTGACAAATTGGCTGCTATTAATTCTGTCAGACACCTTGATGACAACATCTATAGAGAAAGAACTGACCTACCCTCCTTATTGGTCGACCACTCTGTTGTCCAAGCCTGGGTGGCACCCCACATGAACTGTTGCGCCAAGAAGGAATACTATTACCTGTAGCACTGTGACATATTCGATACTGTGAAACCTGTCTGTAGCTACTCCCCAGAACATCTTGACTGGTCCTACGCTTTGGGTGATGATCTGCCATCCAACCTGTCTGACACGGATGACGAATCCGAATCTTCGCAAGCTGCATCTTCAGCGCCTGACGCCGAAACAGCCGCATCCCGAAGCTACCTGGAAGAGGTACATCGCTTCACTTCATGGCTCACCAACCAGTCCTTTGCCTGTCCCATACATCTACAGTGATGGAGGGTTCCAACTGAGAGAGTTACCTACAATTCTGAAGGGCAGTATTGTGTAGTGACAAATCACAAATCCTTTGCTTACAGTGGGAAAAACGTGTGATATCTCAGCTCCTAACTTTTGTTTCACTCCACAGCAGAAAACAGTAATTGGTCACACACTGTGATCACTCCTGTTCCTCTCCCTGAACCAGATGTTATTGATACTGATTCGCAATACTTGCTTGCCTCGTCCCAATATTTGCCCGTGTTTAACATGCACATTGACCCTTTGACTCTTTCTTTGAAATCTCTTTTAGCTAGAAAAGATTCACATCTGATTTATATTAACAACAATATTTGTAAGGCTGGTGATGCTCTTAATGATCTTATCCATGATGGGGATTTGAGCACTGCTGTATCCGACACTTGGTTAGAAATTACTTTTAAAGCTTTTGTTATTATCCAAGCATTTTTATTTTGTTTGCTCCCTCCCAGCTCCGGGCTGGCCTCTCCTTCAGGCCACCTATGCCCTTCATGCCGCATTGCCTAGTATCAGCCACCTCTTCACCCCATATTGCAATCCCCTGGGTAACCCCTGGACGTAACTCTTTGCCGGGTGGGTCCCTCTCCTCCCAGGGGGAAGGCACCAGTGGGGTGGCCAGCGCAATACTTGCCCTGGGTGCTGCTGGGATGGTGCGTGCACTGTCCTTGGACTCGCAGCAACAGGAGCTGGCTCCGACGTTCACCATGCCCTCTTGTTGAATTGGACCCTGTGCATTGCCATTTCTCCAGCCTCCACCAGGGGTCAGCAATCGTCGGATTGTGTCCCCGGCCTCCCCTGAGAGAAGGCGAGCCATCAACCAATGCTCAAGCCTTCTCTCCCCAGCCAGCCCTCCAGCACCTGAGTCCGTTCCCAAACCTGGGTCGCTGGTGTCACAAGCAGAACTCCAACCACTGCACCAACGGGCTGGCCCTCCAAGCCCTTTTGATTGTTTTTCTGATACTAACCCTTTGCTGTCTGTGATGTACTCTAAGACAATACCAAAAACAACTCGAATTCCTTTGCAAGGCTCATGCGTTGGGCTTGTAAACTATTTTTGTTTTTGCTCCATCCCACTACTTTCCTATGATTGTTGCCTTTTCTTCTGATGACAACAGGGGGAGAATGTTATCCATGGTCCAGCACTCCTGATTGTACCCTCACCTCACGGACGGCAACATATATGTAGGTATATGTGCTAACCTTAGGGCAGAGACACTTATACAAGACACTAGTGAGGCCCCACCTGGAGTACAGTGTACAGTTCTGGAGACCATACCTACGTAAGGACATAGACAGGGTAGAGAAGGTTCAGAGGAGGGCAACAAAGATGGTGCATGGATTGCATCACAAGTCCTATGAAGACAGGTTGAAGGAACTGAACATGTACTCCCTGGAGGAGAGAGGGGATATGATAGAGACATACAAGTATCTGACAGGGAGGAACAGGGTGCAGGAAAACACTATTTTTAAGCGAAAAAGATGTTCCAGGACTAGAGGGCATGGGATGAAGTTGGAGGGAGGACGATTCAGAGGAAATGTGAGAAAGAATTTCTTCACAGAACGGGTGGTGGACAAGTGGAACACCCTGCCAGAGGAAGTGGTGGGGGCTGAAACAATCACGGGATTTAAGAATGCATGGGATAGACATAAAGGAATTCTGGAAGTCAGGGGTAAGGGGCAACAGACTTCTAGGAAAACTGAACTTACAAGCTCAAATGGGCAGACTGGGTGGGCCATAGGCCCTTATCTGCCGACACTGTCTATGTATCTATGTATCATACATGCGTAAGTGTCAGAATCTGTGTTCTACTGTATTTTACTAATGCATCAATCAATCAATCAAATCTTTATTTATTCAGGTGAACATCGTTGAGCAAGGCTCATTTACAAGATGGACCTGATAAGGTCAAGGTTCAATAGTTGATACACAGCAGATAAATCATACACTTTATAAGACAGTTATACATACAGGGAAAAAATAATGTTTATAACACAATGATGTACAGTGAATTCACATGATAAAGCTCGGTTAAAGGAAGGTTAAGCTAATATTTACAGTATGTACAGTACATACATATCCCTATGAGGGCCATGACAGACACACAACATAATGAATACTAGGATGTTGAAGGTATTATTGGGTGCCATAAGCTGGGGGTGTCTGACTGGAAGGAATATGCCATATATGACTGGAATTCAGATTTGTAGGATGACAATTCTAGCTCTAGTGGTAGCAACTACATTTCTCTGTGAAGAAGACTGTACACTGCTGTTTAAAGGATGCAAATGGAATGATAATGGACAGTTTTAGGGATTTTTGTAGGGTGTTCCATGCTATAGCTAGAGAATAGCTGATTGCTGCCCTCCCTAGTCTGGTGTTGAATTTGGGCAATTTGAGCAGGATGATATTGTTGCTTCTTAGGGCATAGGAGCTAGGAGTGGTCTGGTTGAAGCAGCCCAGGATATAGTTTGGGAGTTTTTTTGATAAAGCTCTGTAAATCCATAGAGCTGCATTTCTGCTCCTCCTGGTGTGAAGGAAACCCATCCAACTGCACCATAAAGAGAGCAATGGGGGGTATTATATGGCAGATCTGTAATGAACCTTATTGCTCTATGATATAAGGTATCCAACTTGTGAAGGTAGGAGATGGGGCAGTGACTATAAAGGAAGTCTGCATAGTCAATAACAGATAGAAAGATGGCCTGGACTAACCTCTTCTTTGAGTCTCTGTTAAGGAAGGGTTTTAATCTATAGAGGAGGCCAAGCCTTTGGCAAAGCTTTTTTAACAGTTCTTCTAGATGATGAGTGAAGTCGAGTCTGTTGTCAATCCACACACCTAGGTATTTGAAGTTTTCAACATACTCCAGATTTTCTCCAAGTATAGTGCATAGCTGGGGGAGAATGATTGAAGAGGATGTGCTGGTGGAGTTTTGAGTTATGAACATCATTGCTTTAGTTTTCTTTGCATTTAACAGAAGCTTTTTCTCAAGTAGCTGATGTTGTAACAAGGAGAATTCTGTTTGTAGGATTCATGAGCAACTACAGACGAAGGGCTGCTGGCATACAGAACAGTGTCATCAGCAAAGAGGTGTACTGAGGACTTGGTAAGGATTGAATCAATGTTATTTATATAAATGGCAAAAAGGATAGGACCCAGAATAGAGCCTTGGGGGACTCCTCTTGACAGTGGTCTTAATGGGGATAGGTTACCTTCAGCTTTTACCTGCTGTGACCTACCGGAGAGATAGCATCTGAACACACTTAAGGGAGGGTGGATCTAGGCCAAGGGAGTGCAGGGATGAGAGTAGCAGCTCATGGTCCATAGAATCAAATGCTTTGCTCAGGTCCAGGAATACTGCACAGACATTATTCTTTTTATCCAATTCGGTTCGCCAGTCATTTGTGACCTTGGCTAATGCAGTGATAGTGCTATGTTTGGCCCTGAATCCAGATTGAGCTGGATTTAATAGGTTAGCATTGTCAAGATATTCCCTTAGCTGATTACTCACTAATTTCTCCAGCATCTTGGCTAGCATAGGTAGAATGGAAATGGGCCTGTAATTATTAAGATCCATAGGGTTCCCTGATTTTAGAAGGGGACCACTTGGCTGTCTTCCACAGTGTAGGAATAGAGCCAGAGTTTAGGAAAGGTTAAGAGGTGTGTAAGGGGACTGCAAGGCATGGCATGCAATCTTTAGAAAAGGGGTCCAGAGAGTCTGCTCCTACACTTTTTTTGGTATCCAGATGCCATAATGGATCCTCAACTTGTTTCAACAGTATAGGTTTGAAGCTAAAGGAAGAATCAACTCTTTGATCACCAGTGTAGTGGGAGCTTAATTGGTCCCTCAGCAGGTTAGCTCGGGAGGTGTCAAAGGCAAGACCAGCCGTTGTGAAGTGGTTGTTGAATGCATACAGGATTTCCATTTTGCCAGTGATAGGGCCATAACTGTTGTGTAGTTGAGTTGGAAGGGGGTTGTTAGCATCCTGCCCCATCATACCCTTGATGGTGCCCCAAAACCTAGCAGGATTATGGTAGGAGAAGTCGAGCTTGGCCAGGTAGAAGGCAGCCTTTGCATCCCTAACTTTCTTGGTGCATCTGTTCCTGGCTTTCCTAAAAATCATCCAGTCATTTGCATTCTTAGTTTTTCTTGCCACGTTCCAGAGTTTGTCTCTCTACAGCAGTGCAGCTTTGAGGTCAGCTGAAAACCAACAACAGGATTTGTTTTTTATTCGGATACTAGAGATTGGGGCATGGGTGTTAAGGGCATTTATTATAATGCTATTTAGTACCTACTGAGCTTTTTCTACAGAATGGGCAAGGTAAAACTTTTGCCAGTGTGGAGAGTAAGCTAGATCATGCAGATATCCTTCAATATTGATGTTTTTCTTGGATCTCCTCATGAGGAATTTTGCAGGATTTGTTTTAATGCTGTTGGATCTTACCCCTGCGATGGGGCAGTGATCACTTATATCACATAGGAGCACTCCAGCATGTGTGAATAGATGTGGTTTACCCACTAGCATGATATCAAGTAGTGTGCTGTTATTACTATTCCTTGCATTAACTCTTGTTGGTTCATTAATTAACTGTGTGAGCCCATAGGTGTCACAGAATGAAAACCAGAGGTGTAGCTGCCTGGGTGAGCCAGTTGAAATTCAGGTCACCTAGAATAATGACTTCTTCAGTGTTGGGCTTGACCAGGTTCCACAGGTGGGATAAGAGCATGTGTTCAGCAGAGGGGGGTCTGTAGCATCCAATTAGTTGAAAAACTGCTGTATTGGGGAGAGAGACTTTTAGGGCTAGGCATTCAAACTCCTTGGGCATAGATGTTGCAGCAATACAGGATACAGCTATACCAGATTTTGCATATATGGCTACTCCATCTCCCCTTGTTTGGCAATCAGCTCTGAATAGCTGATAGTTCGGTAGGTTAACATCCCTGTCCGCTGTGGTGGGTTTGAGCCATGTCTCAGTTACCACGAGAAAGTATGGCAAGGTATGAGCAACCCAGGCTTGTATCAATGTAAATTTTTTCAAGACTGCATACATTAATATGCAGGAAACTGAGGCCTTTAATTGAGGTTAGGTCTGATGGAGAGGTGATACATTCAGGGGGTCCAGGGTTAATTTCCACGTTACCAATACAGAGCAATAGAAAGAGCAGCAGTTTCATGAGGGCTGCCAGTGATAGGGAGAGGGGGCTGTCTTTGGTCCTCCTTCTCTTATTCTGTTGCCACTCTTTTTTTGGGGTGCTCCCTGTGGGCTTAAGGAAGTGTGTTGGGATACCAAATAGCAGTTTGATGCCTAGGCTTAGAAGGGATCTATATATCCAGCAGTGGAGCCTTGGCTGAAATGCATATGTGGTAGTTTGAGTCTCTTTATGGTGATTATACCACTGTAATTGATGCAGCAATGGTACAGCTTATGTGAGGGTTTGAGTATCAGCCAAAGGGGATGGTTCAGAGAGACTGGGCGGATGGACCACTCTAATTTGTATGACAGGGACACCTTCTTTGCGGAACCCTATGGCTGATAGTGAAAGGAGTATCAGAAGTAGGCTCCCCATTCTGAAAAGATATTGGTAGTTGGCTGTGGGAGTAGTGAAGTTGCTGATTGGTTGGATCAACAAGCTGGTGTGACTCTCTGTTGGTTTACAAAATACTGAGGGCAGGAAGAGATTTCGGTGGGAAGATGCCTATAAATTAACACACAAGAGGGGAAGGGTGGGTGGGCAAACATTTGCGCCCTTCCCGAGTGCTCCCTCGCTGTTCCTCCTGGCCTCATGGTTCCCTGGTTCGGCTAAGGTGCCGCCGACCGCCCGCTGGCGGAGCAAAGCCCCGGTGCTCAACTGGGTGCTGTGGGGTGGGAGTTTGCAGGCTGGAGAGAGACAGAGGAGGGTGCAGCAGTTAATAAAGGCAGAATCAATCATTCCTGAGCCTCACTGACTAAATCTGCACTACAAAGGGACTGTGGATGGGGGGGTGCTGTGGCGCCTCAGCATCTGGCACACCTTACACATGCAAAAAAGGAGCTGTAATTACAGTAAAGAGCAGTAAAATGGCAGTTTCCCCTTGCAATAAAATAGTGGAAAACAGCCCTTTTTAGGTAATTTGCACAGTTAAAAGAGAAGGAGAGTGGCGCCTCAGTGTCTGGCCCACTGCTGCTAACAGGATCCAGCAGAATTTAAACAAAAGCAACAACAGATTCCCTCTACAGATGCATCACAAGTTGGAAGCAGCTCTTTTGGGGATTTTGCAGAAATACAGGTGAAGAATAACACAAAATCAAGCCCCACACAGATTTCGACAATGCAGGCTGAGCCAGTGAAAGTCAATGGGGCAGGAGAGCCAAGCTGTGCCTGGAGGAGCGCTCGCTTACCGATTGGCTGCGCCTTTCCCAAGAGCTCCCTCACTGTTCCTCCCGGCCTCGTGGCTCCCTGGTTCGGCTAAGGTGCCACCGACCGCCCGCTGGCAGAGCAAAGCCCTGGCGTTCAGCTGGGTGCTGTGGGGTGTGAGTTTGCAGGTGATTGGCTGTGCCTTTCCCGAGTGCTCCCTCACTGTCCCTCCCGGCCTCGTGGTTCCCTGGTTCGGCTAAGGTGCCGCCGACCGCATATTATGCTCCATTATGTTTTACCAATATATCTTAGTCCTGTGAGATGCTTTCCACTCTGTTTTGCTGTATTATGGTAAGGCAACAGTGCCACCTTTAGTGCTTGTGCATGACCGTAACTACAACTGACCTTGGGGACTTTCATTGTTTGCACTATCTATGCAAGCCAAGCAATGTCTCATGTTGGTTATGATGGTTACTCATGCCACCTATTTTTACCCAATTATAGACTTTTTATGCATCTTCTTTAGCAGTAACCATAGTGATTTTCAGGATAGAAGACCCTGTGTAGCATGTAGCTTCTCTGGGATGCGAGACTGCATTTATCTAGGTAGGAAAAACTGGAAGCTCTCCCAGTGTAGCCACTGTTGGTAGTAAGCTTGTATTAGTTACCTGTAATAAATTCCATTTATTACATGTGCATCACTTGTCTGTTGTCTCTTCCTTTGTGCCGTTCCACCAAGAACCCGAAAAAGGTAATTTATTACCACCGTACACAAGGGAGACCATAATGATGGATGCTGCCATGTGACCCAACAGCCACTGTAGAGTTCTGGCTGGTACTACCAAGGCAGAACAAATGTGGCGAGCTATCCCCTGAAGATGGGCAGCCCTGTCTTGTGGCAGATAGGCCCTCCCTCGAAAAGTGTCGAGATGCACCCAGATAAAGTTCAGGTTCTGGGATGGGTTGAGGAAGGATTTCAGGGCATTGGTTGTGATATCTAGTTCCTCAAAGAGAGAACAGGTGTCCCGAATGGCTCATAGCAGTTGAACTTTGGATGGTGCTGTCAGTAGCCAGTCGTCCAAGTATGGAAAAACCTAAACAGTTCAAGCTCCTAATGCTGCAGGTGGCGGAGGAATAAACCTTACGACTCATGAAGTCTGTTTG
The DNA here is from genome assembly GCA_016271365.2 of Neoceratodus forsteri. Lineage (NCBI taxonomy): Eukaryota > Metazoa > Chordata > Ceratodontiformes > Ceratodontidae > Neoceratodus > Neoceratodus forsteri. The sequence goes on from CM028138.1 coordinate 660,086,925, forward strand.
GACTCCTTATCTGGAGGTTGTGTGCCGAGGTGTTTTGGCCTCTGTGAATGATCATGGGCTACCGAAATCACCACTGCATCAGCTATGGAATGCTCCGTCAGAAAAGGTTGCTCTTTGAGGGTCCTATAAAAGTGATCGGCTTTCTTAGGGACTGTTGTGGAAGTATGTGGGCACTTCCAAGCCACCTGTCTGACATCGGCGAAGTTGTCCACCAGGGACAGTATGACCACTGGCTTGGGAGCTTTCTGGTGGAGGTGGAGGTACTTTGCCAGGCACATTCTCTCCGGGTCAAGACCCTCTGTGTCCCAACCCATATTAGCCTGGATGTGTCTCATGACCTCCACGAATGAGGGGTCATCAGGAGAGGATTGTGGTGTATTTTCTGGGTCCAGACAAGAGAGGTCACCGGACGAGTTTTAATGGAAGAGTCCGAGGGCCTGTATAAGTCTGATGAGGAAGAGGAATGGGACCTGTGTCATCTCTTCCTACATTCATGACTGTCAGGAGAGCTTGAAAGGCTCAGGCTCCATGATCGAGACCTGTGACATCTCTTACAGGATGCTTTTCCTTTAGGCTTTTCATGAGGAGGAGGCTCATTGCCATGGCCCTCATCTAGAGGTGGGGAGGGGACCTTGGCCAAATCTGGAATTGGGGGAATGGCCTTTGCAGGTGTCCCATCATCCGGAGTTTTTGTCACATCTGGTGCAGTAGGAGCATCTGGTTGAGGCTCTGGGGGTAGAATATCAGAATGGATAGTCTCCCACCAATGGCTGAAGTGATCCTTAACCTGAGACAGGTTCAGCTTGGGATCTGACCCTGACGCCCAGTCTGGTCCCTTTGTCTTCACCGATGCTGGTGCCATCTGGTGCTGCGTGGTCTGGCATCGGCGGACCTACTGGAGGCAATGACAGGCTGGTGACGAATGGACCTTTATTAATCACCTGTTTCTCTTGGGGGACCGACGCCTGCTTGTCCTCCATACAGGTGTTGTCGGACCAGTCGTCAACCAGTGGCAGGGAAGAAACCAAAGACGACAGGGCTCCTGCAGCCGGCGTGTGAGGAATGTTTGGAGTGTCGTCGGTCCAACGTTAGTGCTGGTCCAATGCAGGCTTTGAGTGTGGACGTTTGTCCGATGGTGGTTTACTGGTTTCTCTGCTGGTTTCTTAGAGTGCCTGGGTGGAATGGAGGAAGATCTCCCACATGAGTAATCCGAGGCCTTCTGCCTGTCATGGGGGTAGGCGCTGCATACAGAGGACAACCAGGAAAGACCTGATTGGTGTCCCTTACCTGTGCAGAAGAGTGACCTGTCGGGGTGCTGAAGGCCTAATTTTTATCGGCTGGAGAGAGTGGCCCAAAGATCAGGAGCCTCTGTCCTTGGTGCTTGTAGCCCAGGTCACAGTGAGTCTAGTGTCTTGGGTGGCAGAGTTGGAGCTGCCCCCTGAAGGCAGAGCGGGAGCCAGAGGATCTGGAGCGCGACTGGGACCGCTCCTCTCATCTTTATGTTTTAAAGATGACTTTTTGTGCAAATGGTGGGAAGATTCCCTCTCAGAAGAAGAGTTTTGCTGCATGGCGGCCAACTGTTTTTCCATGAGGAAGGCTTGCAGGGTCTTCTGGTGATGGATCTGTGTCTGGCTGTTAAATTTCTGACATTGCGGGCAATTCTGGGTGTCGTGATCCGGGCCCAGGCACAGCAGACAGGCCGAATGGCCATCTTTAGACAGGATCTGCTTCCCACAGGTGCACTTGTTAGTGTGCCTAACAGATGGCGTCAGGGAAGAAGACATACAGATGAAAGGATCGCTAAAAGCGGAACTTTCAACAAGAAATAAGAAATTTAAAGTTGTTAGAAAATGGCAGTTGGACTAGTGAGAGGCGAGCCGTGGAGCCGATGAATGTGAGTTGACAGCAGAAAAAGAACTGGGGTATGTTAGGGACCGCCCACCCTTTATGCCATGTGTGATATTGGGGGTGGGCCGACGTAGGGGGGGTGGTCCCCGCCATAGAATGCTGGATAGAAGTTTGCCATGGGGTCCTGTCGCCTGCTGGCTACAGTACTAACTGTGTTACCTGCCGCAAGAGCTGACTCTCGAAGTAAGATAAAAGGTTAACTTTAAGGAGGTGCAAGGGGGGAAGACAGGGAACTGTATCTGGAAAAGCACAGGGAGGCAGAGAAGAAAAAATTACTCACCTTAATAATGTTGTTTCTTCTAATGGAGTCTTGCTATATTATGACAATTGCAGTTTGTCCCACCATTAGAACTGCTCCGGAGGTGAAAGAGTTAACTACCATGCCAGGCATGGAGTTTAGAGCTCGAGCTCGGTTAGAGAAACTCTGTCTGGTTATTTTCAAACGAAACTGTCAGATCTTACTGAGCAAAAACTCACTAAGGTTCTGTGTGAAGCTGTAACCTACCAGCCAACTGGCTACCTAAACATTACACCTGCTCCCTGGTCCCAACACCAAGACTCAAGTCAGGGACCAGAAAATAATAACATAAGATAAAATAAAACACAACACCCCAAAACTCCAAAAGGGGTGGAAAAAACATAAACGGCATAACAAGTGCTAACACTGGACTGCCCACCCCATACCCAAGTAGAAGTTCTGAGAGGGGCAGGCTGGGGAGGAGGTCATAATATAGCAAGACTCCATTAGAAGAAACAACATTACTAAGGTGAGCAATTTTTTCTTCAAACAACATGAAGTCTTGCTATATTATGACAATTACAGAATACACAGCAGTACCTCCATGGTGGAGGAACAGAACCTACTAGGAATAGGCTCTGAAGCACGGCTAAAGCAAATCTAGCATCCTCCTGGCCTGATATCCAAGGAGTAATGCTTGGTGAAAGTGTACCATTTTCCAGGTAGCTTGACATATCTCCAAGATAGATGTCTCTGGCAGCAGCTAGAGACGAGCTGTACCTCTGGTAGAGTGAGCCCTCAGGCCTGAAGGAGGAACCTTTCCCAGTTTTTGATAACAAAATTGGATACACGAGACAATCCACCTGGCAATGGATCTCTTAGTGGCAGGTTTACCTTTCCCAACCTCACCATAAGAGAAAAAGTTAGAGGATTCGAACCTGTGACCCTTGGTACGCCTATATAGTAACTAAGGGCCCTCTTAACATCTGTTGTGCAGCCTCCTCTCACCAGAGGAGGAATGGTCAGTAAAGAACACTGAAGGGAGACAGATTGATTAAGATGGAAATCTGAAACCACCTTAGGCAAAACTTCCTGTTAGTCCTAAGGACTACTTTATCCCTGTGAAAGGAAATAAAGTCAGTCTCCACTGACAAAGCTTGTAACTCACTTATCGCCTGGCAGAAGTGATGGCTACTAAAAAACAGTTTTCCAAGTCAATACTTAAGCTCTGCGAAGACAGAGGCTCAAAGGAGGTTGCATCAACTGAGCAATGCAAACATTAAGATCAGGCAGGGCGGGTCCCTGAAAGGTGGATTAGTATGAAGTAATCCCTTGAAAAACTTGGAAAATACAGGATGAGTGGAAGAGAAGAGGGCTTTCCTGCTGAAATAAAAGCAGAGACAGCTGCCAAATGTACTTTCAGGGTAGCTGGTCTCAGACTCAAAGAGTTAAGATAGACCATATAGTCCAAAACCATGGGTAAATCAGCAGATTCCAGGGAATATGCTTCCCAGAGCACCAGATGGAAACCTTTTCCATTTAGAATTATATAAGTAGTTTAGTGTGGAAGGCTTCCTAGAAGCTCAGGATGTCAAGAACACCTTTGAGAAAGGTGTAGGTCAGCAACTTCTAACTCCTCAAGAGCCAGGCCTTGAGGTTGAGGGATTTGAGATTCGGATACCAAACTCTCCCTGGGCACAAGATAACAGGTTGTGTTTCCTGGGAGGCACAGGGAAGATGGACTGCTAAGGACAGAAGGAGGGGTACCAGGGCTGCCTGGCCTAATCCGGAGCAATCAGAATCATCCTGCAAGGCTGGGATCTGATTTTCACTAGCACCTTGAAAAGGAGAGGAAGGGGGAAGGCATATAAAACTTCCTTCCCAATCTAGGAGAAAGGCATCCAGGGGACTGAGCCCATCACTGGGGCCTGCAACAAAACAGTGGAAGTTGGTGATTGTCTGGGCTGCGAAAAGATCTATCTGAGGAGTGCCCCATCTGGCAAAACTATCCCCAGTACTTGGGGATCCAGTGACCATTCGTGATGGCCCTGGAAATCCTGCTGAGAGCTTCTGCCAGGACATTGTCCTTTCCTGGGAGGTGAACTGCTATGAGGGAAGTGTTCAGGGAATAAGCCAGAGACCACAACTCATTGCTTTGGTGCACAAGGCCAAGACCGAGTGCCCCTTGTTTGTTGATGTACCACATTGTGGTGGTGTTGTCTGTTCTGACTTGTACCACTTTGTTCTGAACAGATGCAGAAAACACTTGAAGTGCTAGAAAAACAGCTCTGAGTTCCAGCAAATTGATGTGGAGCAGAGATTCCTGAGAGGACACACTCCCTGGGTGGAGAGGTCGCCCATGTGAGCTCCCCATCCCAGAAGGGACGATCTGTAGTAAGGGTCAAGGAGTGAGATAGAGGGATGAAAGGGACCCCCAGTCTTAAATTGCTCTGATCCTGCCACCACTGAAGGGCCTGGATCAGGGTTCGAGTCACTGGGACCAACTTGGAAAGGGGATCTTTTCTTTGAGACCAAAAGGCTCTCAAGTGAAACTGAATGTCCCTTATCTGAAACCTTGCTCCTTGCACTACAGTTGTGGAAGCAGCCATGTGTCCTAGGAGCTGTAAGAAGTGCCTTGCTGGCCGAGAGACCTGCAGAGTGAAGGAGGAGCCCAGGGCCACCAGGTTCCTTACCCTCTCTAAGGGTAGGAAGGCTCTGGCCTGCTTTGTATCCAGTTCTGCACCTATGAAGGTGAGTACCTGGACAGGTTCCAGCACTGACTTTGGGAGATTGAGCAGGAAACCCAGAGAGGTGAGCAGCTGCTGGGTAACTTGCAGGTGTGATTTGACCTGTTCTGGAGACTGACCTACAATAAGCCAGTCGTCTAGGTAGGGAAAGACAGCAATCTTTTGCCTTCTTAAATGAGCAACTGCTACTGCTAGACATTTTGTGAATACCCTTGGGGCAGAGGTGAGGTCAAGGGCATTGCTCTGAACTGGTAATGGCCTGAGGGCAGTTCGAATCTGAGGTACTTTCGGTGGGAGCATCTGATTAGAACATGGAAATAGGGCATCCTTGAGGTCCAGGGAAGCTAGCCAGTCCCTAGCCTTAGAGAAGGTAAATTATTGCCAGAGTCACCATTCTGAATTTTGGTTTCAAAAGGTGCTTGTTCAGATATCTTAGGTCCAAAATGGGCGCCATTCTCCTGTCTTTTTGGGGTAAGGAAGTACCTGGAGTACAGACCCTTGCCCTGGAGTAGGGGGGAAACCCTTTCTACAGCTCTGAGAGCCAGGAGGGTTGAGACTTCTGTTTCTAAGGCAAAGGTCTCTAGAGGGTTTGCAGGTGGAAAAGATCTGGCTCTCATCTTTGGAAATTTTTTGAAGCTGAGAACCAGACCCTGGCTTACTACTTCCAGGACCCACTTGTCTGATGTTAGAGACTCCCAGTCCTGAACGAAGTAAGCCAGCCTGCCCCCTACAGGTAATGGAGAACCGGCCCTGGGCACCCCATCAGGGTGCCTGTTTGGCAGGGGCTTTAGGCTGAGGGGTGGAAGCAGGCCTGCTTGCGCTCCGTCTGCCTCTGCCTCTGAAGAACCCCCTCTGAGCATAAGCAGAAGAAGCCTGGGTTTGGTAAAAAGGCCTGTGAAAAGGCCTACCTCTACCCCTGGGGGTCTGCTTCTGAGGAGTGGCTTGCCGCTCCTTGGCTTGTGCACTCCTATAAGTTGTTCTATATTCATCCATTTTCTTCATGTAATTCTCTGTCTGCTCCCCAAACAGAGAATTCCTACCACAGGAAAATCCATGGCCTTAGTCTGGGTATCCTGTGACAAACTAGTACACCTGAGCCAAGCCAACCTACGAAAGGCCACAGATGTAGCCATGACTCTAGAGGATACATCATTAGAATCCACAGCAGCATGGAATTGCACCTTGGATGCCTCAATACCATCAGCAGCCACCTGCTCCAACTCCTTGGCAAGCTGGCCAGAGGCCTGTTTGGCCAAAGCCATGACAGTGTCCCATCTAGATTTTTGGTATCTTGCCACATAAGCCATGTAATTTGCTTGTCTGAGTCCCAAGGACGCTGCCATGTATTGTTTTTTAGCCATGGCATCAATCTTCCTGGAGTCCTTGTCAGGAGGATGTGAAGCCAGGGGAATGTTAGCCTTATCACAGGCTGTAGCCTGAACTACCCCAACATGACTGCATTGCTGTGAAAGAAAGTCTGTATCAGGACCTGATAAAGTGTACCTCCTGTCCATCTTCTTGTCAACAGGAGACACAGAATTAGGAGCTTTTAGTATTTTTATTGTTTGTTTCCTAAATGATTTATGTAAGGGGATAGATAATCTCCTAGACTCTGGGATATCCATCATTTCCACAAAATCAGGTTCCTCTTGCTCATCCACAGCTTCCTCTAATGGGAGCTGGAGGGTTTCAGCAACCTTTTTATAAAACAAAAAGTGAGAAGGGGACTCAGAAAGCATAGGGGGAGATTCCAAAGGTCTGTCTGGGGAGATGTCCGGTTCAATGGGCACATACAGACTCTCAAAGTCACATTCACACTGATCATAATCCTCCTCCCCCTCCTCTGGTTCATAAAACTCTTCAATATCATATTCTTGAACCGGTGGAACCGGTCGAACCGACCTTTTACCAGACAGTGGCGGTTCGGACGGAACCGGAGAAAGTGACTGTACAATCTGTATAGCTTTTGCTATTTCTGCAACAGTTGGAGAAGGAATTTTGGACTCCAAACCTGCTGATTTTTTAGTTTTCTTTGCTGGAACTGGCTCCTCAGAGCCAGCTTTCGCTTGCCCGAGGAAGTGTCGCCCGGTCAGAGGGATACCCTCCGTTCAGTTGGCACCGAACCGGCTGGCCATCCGGGTCAGCGGACTTTTTGGCCTCCGCTCCCTGGAGCCTGCCCACCTCTTGTCCAGGGTGGCTGCAGGAAATTTTGCAAATCTGGCAGTCTGAACTGAGGTGGTCAAACCCCAGACAACAGACACATGTAGTGTGTGGGTCAGCCTTGGCAAAGGCTTCCCCACAGACACTACAATGTTGAAACCCAGCGGGCCCGGGTTTTCTTTTGGGTTTCTCAGACATGATGCCAGCCTAACCAACAAACTTTCCTTTTAACGGCAGTGCCAGGCAAGACACCCTTATCGGTTCCCAACCGTGTCACGGGTCGTGGAAAATACCGTAATGAAATCCGTCTTTTTTAGAACCGATAAGAACCGGGAACCGCACTCTAAAAGCTTTAAAATGCTTACTTTTAAGAGTTTTAAACAGCCTGATCGGTTCGAACTGAACCGATAAAAATTTACAAGTTCCACACAGAAATAAACCTATCTATTACTTACAATACCACAGACAGAGCTTGAACCGATCGGTTTGCAGTTAAAATAATAATACTCACGGTTGAATTTAACCGAGAAAATACTGTTGAAACCGAAAAATGAACCGAGCAGAAGGAGAACTCTCCGGAGCGACTGTTCAGTGAGGCGGAGTAAAGAATCTGACAGTTTCGGTTTGAAAATAACCAGACAGAGTTTCTCTAACCGAGCTCGCGCTCTAAACTCCATGCCTGGCATGGTAGTTAACTCTTTCACCTCCGGAGCAGTTCTAATGGTGGGACAAACTGCAATTGTCATAATATAGCAAGACTTCATGTTGTTTGAAAGCAGTCAGGAGTGCAAAGACACAAACTGAGGAAAAAACAGCCCAAGCAATTAAGAAAGGAGACAAGACCTTTCTTCAGGTACATTAGTGATAGAAAGAGGTTCTTTGTCTTTTAAATAGTTTTTTATTTTAATGGGTTCACCACAATATAACCCAGACAGACCACCTTAGGGTAGCTGGTTCATTCCACTGGGGTGTCAAACAGATGAGGCAAACTGATGAGTCCTGGTAGGGTGTCTATGTCATCTGTTAGCACCCTTTGCAAACTGTGTGAGAGGCCTTTCGGCACCATGCAATTCTGCTTAAAGTTGAACCACCATAACATTCTGTGGTGATTTGCATATGCAGCCCATGATGCTTTGCATTGTAGAGGCATGTGTGATTTTGTATTTTAGTGACAGAAAGAAGACTGGGTGGGATTGTGAGGTTAAAAAGGGAGGAAGGGGTGTATGCAGAGGGGGACCTAGAAAAAGCAACAATCCTGAACAAATATTTTTGTTCTTACCCCAGGAGTCCTTTAACATCAGTAACTAGTCTATAGCAGTTAGGTGGCTAGGTGCAACTGCCGCAGAGGTATGCCTTTAAGATAATTAGCATAATGAGCTTGGGCATCAGCCAATCAAAAAATAGGAGAGGAGTGTGCTGAGAGGGGGCAGCCTGAAGGGCTTCAGAAATTTTTCTCTGCTGACTGAACAACACTGCCCCAGAGGTACGTCTCTACTTTCCTTGTTGACAGCCTTTTTGTGCTTCTCTTGGTAGTTTTCCTAACAAACTTAATTTTTTAGTGTCCCAAGTGTAATTTTACTGTTTTTAGCAGTTTGTTTTCTGCGCAAGTGTACATTTTTACCACATCTGTGTATTTTCTGTACATTTTTTTTCCATAACTGCATATTTTCGACAGTTCTTCACAATTTTACCGCTTTTCTTGAAGGAACTGTTGAAGTTTTATGTTTTACTGCACTTTTTACCTCAAAAATGGCAGTTCTCTGCCGCAAGGGAACCGTTTGGATTTTCAGACTTTGAGTTATTGCTGGGATCTCTGGGGATTGTCATGTCAGAGATTCCCAGAACTAAAAAGAAATTTGGACCTACAGGATTTTAAAAAGTGTGTCATCTGTCACAGGATTTGGCTTAGCAGCTTTTCAACAACCTGTGCCTCAGGTGTTTAGGTCCAGATCTACTGGTTCTCTTTGCACAAACTTGGTAAGAAACAGAGCAAAGAGACCTTAAAAAATGATGGCTGAGGAAAAACCAAAGGCTGCCAAACAGAGGCCATCTAAAATTAATAACAATAAGAATTCAAGCAGGGGTACTGATGAAGCCTCCATGTCCCAGCCAAAAAAGCAACTGATGAAGTTCCTCAAAAATTTAGAAATAATAAAGGCGCTGATGAAGTGGCTAAAAAGATAGTCTGTAAAGAAAAAAAACACTCCTGTTCCTCCTGGGAAAGCCAATAGTGAGACAACAGGCAGCTTAAATCAAAGAAAAAACAAAGCATATACAGCCACAGTCTGCGCAGGAACTCCCATCTGTGCAAGACATGGTAAAAGCAGGGCACATCTTTCAGACCCTACAAAAGATGGGGTTTATGTTTACTGGTTAGCACTCTTCCACAGTTCTCTCTCCTGGAGACTGTGAGGGTGATGCAGATTATGATTAACATTTTTATGGCACCCCTGACATGAATTTGGAGGGCCTAGAACCTGATGTGTCCACTGATCCTCCTTTTGGAGCTTCCTCTGCTGGCCAGGAGGATCCAACCTCTATGCTTACATTTATCCAAAACTTGCTAGACAACCTAGACCTCCCTACTCAGGAGTCCATCCAAGATGAGGACGAGGATGAAGATTATAGGGAGATGAAAGGTCTCACACCCCCTAAGAGACTAGTCGTGCATATCTATAGTGCTTCAGAAAAATACCATGAAACTGCTTCAAACCCCCACTTCTGTGGCAAAGGTTGACAAGTGGGCTGAGAAAAAATACCAACTGTCTAAAAACAATACTGAGTTCCTGTCTGTACATCCCAGCCATGAGAGTATAATACAACAGGCAGCTTGTGAGAAAGCTTGGGTTTCCTTGTCCTCCTTACCCCTGGACAAGGACTCCAGAAAAATAAGATTTCATAGCAAAGAAAATGTACACCACAGGTTCCCTGCTGGTCAGACTTTCTTCCTACATGGCTTTCACTGCCAAATATCAGAAAGCACTGTGGAACTCTGTCCTGGCCATTACCCACAATGGATCGGATACAAAGGTACAGGAAATGGTGGATATGACAAAAACTGCCCTGGAAGCTATGACATACCAATTCCACATAGCAGATGACAACAGTGATGCCACCTCCAGAGCCATGGCTCGTGCCATCTCTCTGAGGTGCTTTGCCTGGCTTAGAACTACCAGTCTGACCCCAGACACCCAATCCAAAGCCAAGCACTTTTCCTGTGATCAAAACATATTGTTTGACTCCAGAACAACTGACTACATGAAAAAGGTTGATGAGTACAAGGCCTCTTGGCACAGTCACTCCTCTAAACCTAAGCCCCCTGCCCCACAGAAATTCCACCCGAGGGGCACAGGTTATTTTCCCAGGTCTTACATTCCCTATCCCCAGTCTGATTTCTTTCAGTACAGGGGGTGCTTTCAGAGGGCAGGGCAGAAGGGGCCAAAGAAGGGCCACCTCTACCCAACCAGCAGCCTCACAGTTTAAGCTCTGATATTGAGTGGCCAGGTCGCCTCCCCTTTGCCAGTAGGGGGCAGACTCTCCCACTACCTTCAGAACTGGTCCCTCATTACCTCGGACAAGTGGGTTCTGGAGATGGTAGAAAAGGGTCTTCCACTACAGTTCAAGCAGATGCCAGACCTCAAGCACACCTAGGTGTCAAAGCCTTTAAACCAAATGCAGATGCTACTGTCAGAGTTGGAGATAAAAAAAAACTCCTAGCTCTAGGAGCAGAGGAGAGGGTTCCGGCCCACAAAAAGGGCAAGGGCGTCTACTCCAGGTACTTTCTGACACAAAAGAAAGCTCAGGAGTGGCGACCTATCTTGGATCTCAGATATTTAAACAAACATATGTTCAAGCCCAAATTCAGGATGGTCATTCTGTCACTAGTTATACAGCCCTTACAGCAGGGAGACTGGCTAGCCTCCCTGGACCTAAAGGACGCCTACTTCCATATACCCATAAGGAGGTCTCATAGGAAGTTTCTGAGATTCAAACTCCCTTTGGACCACTATCAGTTCGCTGCAATGCCCTTTGGCTTGTCCTCGGCTCCAAGTGTCTCTGCCAAGTGCCTGACAGTTGTAGCAGCACACCTCAGGAAGCTGGGTGCATGTCTCTATCTACCCCTATTTAGACGATTGGCTCATATTGGCAAAGTTTCCTTTCCCTTACGGGGCTCACTCTGGAGTCTCTGCATTCCCTGATAAATCTAAAGAAGTCTCACCTGGAACCCACTCAGCGACTCACCTTCATATGAGCTCAGCTGGACACCCAGAAAGGATATGCCTTCCTCCCACAGGGGAGAATTCAAAGTTTCCTTTCAGTGGCAGATTCTTTCATCCAGGGACAGCCAAGATCAGCTAGACGTTTTCTCAGGCTCTTGGGACACATGGCGTCAATGACTGCAGTGGTCCCAGGAGGCAGGTACAGGATGTGGCACCTGCAAGCCCATCTCAGAGCTTGCTGGTCTCAAAGAAGCAACAATTTTTCCAAAGCTGATACCTGTGGCACAGCAGTTCCTTCAGGCTCTGCTTTGGTGGAAGAACCCTGCAAATCTGGCAGTAGAGATACCCTTCCAAGCTCTGCTCCCCTCAAAGGTGATCACCACAGACGCCACCCTCCTGGGGTGGGGAGCTAATCTGGACAGTGCCTCAGTAAGTAGCACCTGGACTCTCCAAGAGTCAGCAGTTACACATAAACCTTTTGGAACTCAGAGCATTTTTCCTAGCTCTCAAAGCATTTGCTCCTGTCATAAAAGGACAGACTACAAATTCGAACAGACAACACCACTGCAATGTTTTACATAAACAAGCAGGGTGGTACCAGATCAGGCATACTCTTTTCAGAGACTCTGAAAATCTGGCCTCTTGCCTTCTTCCTGGGAGTCAGCCATTCAGCTATTCACCTCCCAGGCAAGTACAATACCTGACTGGCAGACGCTCTAAGTCGCATCAGTCAAGGCCAGAGCAAACGGACTCTGAACAAGCAAGTACTAGCCACAGTGTTCAGGTGTTGGGGCACATCAGAAGTGGATCTGTTTGCCTCTTCCCTCAACTTCCAACTTCCTCAGTACTGTTGCAGGCCCCCAGTACCAGGAATGCTTCCCCCGGGATGCCTTGATCCTGGACTGGTCAGGGAGCTTCCTATATGCATTCCCTCCCTTTCCCCTGACACTCAGGGTATTACTTATACTCAGACAACAACCTGCATCAATGATTCTGGTGGCTCCGGATTGGCCTAGGCAAGCCTGGTCCCCTCTCCTTCCCTCACTATCCTGCAGCAGGTCCATTCACCTGCCGCCAACCCACTCTCTGCTGACCCTTCCCCAGACAGGAGTGTATTATTCAAACATATACTCTCTCTCTTCACTTCAAGGCCTGGCTCTTGAGGAGTTAAGAGTTTCCATCCTCTCAGTAATCAGAGTAGGTCCTTAAGATTCTGAGAATGGCTAAAACACCTAACACAAAAATTACTTTTGCAGCCAAATGGAAACTGTTCTCTTGTTGGTGCAAGAGCAAAAAGGTCAGTCCTTTTATAGCTTCAGACCCTTGGCTGCTGGATTACCTGGTACATCTGCAGGCGTCAGGCTTGAAACTCTCTTCCCTCAAGCTACACCTGGCTGTAATTTTGGCCCGTCTTTCGTCGGAGAAGAAAAGTCCCCCCCCCCCACACCATATTCAGTTTTTCAAAGGACTCTTGCACCTTCAGCTCCAGTCAGGGAGCTGGTTCCTCCTTGGAGCCTCAATCTCTACATAGCCAGGCTCATGCAACCACCCTTTCAGCCTATGGCCACTGCACACATCTAGTTTGTGACCTGGAAGTTTGCCATCCTGGTGGCCATTACCTCTGCCAGAAGGATTTCAGAGTTACAGGCCCTGTGCACTGAGCCTAATTACATCATTCCTCACAAAGATAAAATTGAGCTCAGGATAAATGGGAAGTTTCTGCTTAAGGTGGTGTAAGTGTTTCACCTTAACAAGTCTATTACTCTGTCTTCTTTACTGAGAAATCCACTCCTGGCGAGCAAAAGCTCCACAGTTCGGATGTCAAAAGAGCTTTCTTTTACTACTTAGAGCATACTAGGCAGTCCAGAGGCTCTTCCACTCTGTTCCTCACCTACGGGGATGTAGGCAGAGGAAGACCAGCTACCAAGAGAACTGTTTCCCACAGCTTGGTCTCTTGTATTAGATTCTATGAAAAAACTGGACATCAACCTGCTGCGGGGCTCAGGGCCCACTCCACTGGGGCACTGCAGCCTCTATGGCAGCAGCAAGGGACATACCCCTTACGGATGTCTGCAAAGCAGCTACCTGGAAATCTGTACACACTTTTATTAAGCACTACAGTTTAGATGTGCAGTCCAGATCTGATGCCAAATTTGGCAGGGCAGTTCTACAAAGCCTCTTTCCTAAGTAGGCTCTCAGCCCACCTCCCAGATGGTACTGATCAGAAGTCTGCTATAGTTACTGATGCTAAAGGACTCCTGGGGTAAGAAGAAAAACTTACTTACCGTAGTAATCTTCTTTCTTCCAAGGGGTCCTTAAGCATCAGTAAGCTCCCACCATTCCTCCTTGGTTCACCTTTTAGGAGAAAGGTTCTGCTCTCAGTTTTATTACCAAAAGTTTTTTTGTTTTTTTTAAAGAGTTTTCATGCTCAGGTTGTTATTTTCTGGTTTTGGACATTTTCATATTTTTTGAATCCTGTTGGTTCAGTTTTCGGAGCATGCGCCCATTATATTTGAAAACATTCTGAAGACCTTCAGGCTGCTCCCTCTCAGCACACTCCCCTTTTTTCTGATTGGCTGATGACCAAGCTCATTATGCTAATTACCTTAAAGGCATATCTCCGGGGCAGTTGCACCTAGCCAGCTAACTGCTATAGTTACTAATGCTAAAGGACCCTTTGAAGAAAGAAGATTAACATGATGAGTAATTTTTCTTCAGTATTCAAAGGAGAAGGACCATTACTGGGGGATAGGAGCACCAGTGGGAAAGAAGTGGACACCAGCCTGTTTATGGAGGAAAGAGTGCTAAAGGAACTCGAGAATCTTAAACGGGACAAGACTATAGGGTCAGATAGGATACATCCCAGAATATTAAAATAACTTAGGTGCTGGCAGCACCGATAGCAGTCCTATTTAACAAATCGATAGATAGATGTGGTTCCAGGGGACTGGAGGAGAGCAAATGGAGTCCCTCTCCACAAAAGTGGGAACAGGGAGGAGGCTGGAAACTACAGGCCAGTCAGCCTGACCTCAGTGGTGGGGAAATTAATGGAGTCACTGCTAAAGGAAAGGATTACATTTCTTGAATCCAGCAGAGCACAGGATCCAAAGCAGCATGGATTCACAGCAGGAAGGTCTTGTCAAACAAATCTGATAGATTTCTTTGGGTGACAGGGAGGTAGATAAGGGAGGGGCGGTGGATGTGGCCTACCTAGATTTCAGCAAGGCCTTCAACACTGTCCCACATAGGAGGTTGATAAATAAGTTGGGCAGTCTGGGAGTGGGTCTCAAGGTGGTAAACAGGGTCAGAAACTGGTTGAGTGACAGGACACAGAGGGTGGTGGTAAACGGCGTTCAATCTGAGGAGGGGGGGTAACCAGCAGGGTGCCACAGGGATCCATGCTGGGGCCAGTCCTCTAATGTCTTCATAAGGGACACTGTAGAGAGGGGGGAAGGTATGACTCTTTACGGATGACACTAAGATCTGCAACAGGATCGACACTCGGGGGGGGGGGGAGATGAGAAAGGACCTAAACATGCTTGAGGAGTGGTCAAGAGTGTGGCAGCTAAGATTCAATGCAAAGAAGTGCAAAATCATGCACTTGGGGCACAAAAATCCAAGGGAGGAGTACAAGATGGGGGGGTACTGATGGCTACCAGTCAAGAAAGAGACCTGGGGGTAATCATATCTCATGACCTAGAGGTAAATAAACAAAGTGAGAAGGCTGTGGGGAGAGCCAGTGGGATGCTAGGGTGCACAGGGAGAGGTATCACCAGCAGAAAAAAGGAGGTGGTTGATGTCGCATGATAGGCCTATATCCATTTACATGGGTTCATATTGTATATGCTATAATGTACTTTAGAATTAAGACAGTCTCTTTACAAGACTTTTAGGAATGAACTAACTAAAACAGCCTTAACTGTTCTAATGACCAGGGTGAATCTGGTACGTACCAGATAAGGGAGACAGTTTTATGGACCCAGAAAATCATAACTCTTAGAGAAAACTGAGTATCTAGCTTTCCATGACAAGAAGAGGTCAGGGGGATGACTTAGGGGTCAGGGGTTAAGCCAAATGCATGGACCAGATGTCACTGGGGTTGACATGAAACCTGACATGGAACCACAGTGACACCTACAGGGAAAGGTAAACTGCTGCACCCCATCACATTGTGGGGTGTGGCCTGAAGATGACCAGCCTCTATGTAAAAGACACATTTTGAACTCGGGGCAGTTGATAAACAGTTTAGTCTGTCCAGCTGGCATATACTTGAAGACCAGAAGTATATGTGCAGGCCTGGAAAAATCTCTAAAACCAGACCTGAGTGTGTGGAAAGTTTGACTTGTCACATACTGAACAGAACATTCTGATTTTAAGTCAGAATTTTGGAAACCAAGACTTTCCACCAAGGAAAGCACAGGAAGTCTTTTTTTTTTTAAAGGACATTCAGAGGAACTGACTTGGAATAAACACTTGCTACAGAACTGCTGCTTAAGGACTCATCTCTACAAGGACATTTAAAATCTTGTCTGGACTGTAACATCAAAACAAGGTATAGTTTATAATAACAGTATTCTCCATCCAGTTTTACTTTCATTATTGTCTGCATTTCAAAGTTCTTCCAAACTGTAGACTTTTCTGTATTTCTTTTTCAAGTAAATGTTTATGATTTTCTTATCAACTCTGCCTGGGGGTCTGATTGTGTGATCTAACAATTTAACAGAAGGGTTTTGAAAAGACTGTGTGCCTTGAAAGACAGAACCACTCGGCTATAGTACAAAACTACTTAGGCAAGACATGCACAGTCAAGGGAACTCGAAACTACAGAATCCACTCTCCCACTGGGAAAAGGAAGGTTGTTGGTAAGTCTTCCTGAAACCCTTACTCCTGCTCACAAGTTCCTGAAATGGGGGATCCTCTCTGTAAACAGGAGGTCCTACCTGGCTGCCTGGGGTTTGGGGGCTCATGATAGTTATGCCACTGTACAGCTCGCTAGTGAGACCTCATCTGGAGAACTGTCCAGTTCTGGAGGGCGCATCTCTGGAAGGACAAAGACGAAATAGAGGCAATCTAGGAAAGGGCAACAAAAATGATGCAAGGAGGGCACCAAAAGTCATATGAGAAAAGACTAAAGGACCTCAATATGTGTTCCCTTGAGGAGAGGGGGGGTATGATAGATGCATACAAGTACATCAGGGGTATAAACAAGGTGCCAGAGGGTAGTATCTTTCAGAAAAGAAGGTGTACAAGAACAAGGGGGGCATGATATGAGGCTAGAGGGTGGTAGGCTCTGGGGCAACATGAGGAAGTACTTTTTCCCAGAAAGGGTAGTGGATGCTTGGAACAGCCTCCCCGCAGAGGTGGTGGGGGCAAAAACAGTAGGGGAATTCAAGAATGCATGGGATAGACATGAGTACTCTAGCAATAGGGAAGAGAGAGTGAGCCGCAGATCAACTAGGGTCTGTTGTAATGAATTAGGTAGGGAAAAGGGGCTGATTAGGTTTGCCACACGGTCCTTATCTGCCGTCACCTTCTGTGTATCTGTGTACTCCAGGAAGTTCCTTACCATACTTCCTACAACAGAATATAATATAATGTGCCAGCCATTTGAACAGGCACCGTTTAGACACCGGATGCCTTCTTTCCCACAGGTGAACGAAACAAAAAGCTGCAAGGACTTTCTGCACTTTGGTGTGACTGACGTATCTGAGAATTCTGTGTACATCCAAAGTATAGAATAATGCTTGCCCTGGATTGGCATAATCAAGGTAGTGCACTAGAAGGTGGATGGTTTAATTCATAGCAAATTCAGACACCACATTTGGTAAGAACTTAGGATTGGTCCCTAAAGACATATTTTTATGGAAAATCAAATAGGGAGGCTCACACATGAGAGCCTGTAGCGCTGAAATCCTTTAAGCAGAAGTCACTGCAACTAAAACCACTTTCTACAAAAGAAAGCACAGGACATAGCTTGCAGTAGACTCAAAGAGTCAAAGTAAGCTTTTTCAAAACAAAATCCGGGTCCTAAGCTGGGACTGGATTTCTAATGGGAGGTTTTATGTGTAGTATACCTCTCAAAAAAGTACAGGGTACCTCTAATTGGGCAACTGCACGTCCCTCTGCAGGGAACAAATAGCTGCCAGATACACCTTGAGTGAGGAATACTGAAGACCAGAGTCTGATAGATAGCAAGTATTCCAACATTGTATTGACCGGACAGGTAAAGGGATCCAATTGTTTGGAAGCGGCCCACAATGTAAACCGCTTCCATTTCAAAGAATAGGTATGTCTGGTGGAGGGTTTTCTGGCAGCCACCTTAGGCGATACTCCAAATAGTGCCATGGCTTTGTTTTCAGAATCCATACAGCAGATGTAGTGATTTCAGGTCTGGGTGGACCAGAGACCCCTTGTCCCATGATAACAGGCACTTGCACAGCAGAAGAGGTACTGGGTGTTCCACTGCCAACTACTGGAGTAGTGGACATCACATCCACCAAGGCTATAACAGAGCAATGAGGATGAGTGTTGCTTCTTCCATCTTCAGTTTCTTTGTATTAGAGGGAAGGCGTGCAGAAACAGAACAGCTATGCAAGAACTTACTGTAACAATAGATCTTCGAACGAATCTCTTTCATCAGGTAACCCCTATAGAACTTATATCCGTCAGGAGCTAGGACCACATGGAAACTTTTCTAGCAGTCTAGTAGGGGCCACCACGCTGATGTCAGATGCCGATGTCCATATATAAAAGAGTGGGCAGCCCCGCTCCCTCCTCAGTTCCCCACCAGAGACCATACTCACTAGGCCTCCCTCTAAGGAACCAAAGAGAGAGATGAAGTGCTCCGCTATAAGAATGGCTGGAGCAACAAGAAAGCCAATCTGGAGACAGGGAATAGGGGGAAGGAGGGTGGGATAGTAGACCGGATGAAAGAGATTCCCTTGACAATCTACTGTTTTGGTAAGTTCTGTCTTCTTCAAGGATATCTTCCATAAGGAGGCAGTATAGCACAGTGGTTTAAGGCTCTGAGCTGCAAACCTGGAGACCTGGGTTTGAATTCCACAGCCCCCACTTGCATACTGTGAGACCCTGAGTAAGTCACTTACTTCCTTATGCTCCCAGGTCACACCTGTAAACAAGCTTTCAGCTTAGTGTGCCTCTCCTGTTGAAAGAAAAAAAAAACAACCTATGAAACGAGTCCCAGTAGTTCTAACAGCGAGACAGTCTGAATGGCAGGAGGCCAAATGTCTACGAAAGAAGGCATTGTAGCACGGCTAGGCCAAGTCCTGCCCTCCTAATAGAGGCAATGTCCAGACTGTAGTGTCTCGTGAAAGTGTGGACAGTACTCCAGGTTGCAACAGCACAGATTTCAGCAGCTGACACATTCCTGAAACAGGCAACAGAACTGGTCATGCCTCTGGTTGAATGGCCATGAACTACACCAGGAAGCTCCTTACCGTGCTTCCTGTAACAAAAAGTAATACAGTTGGCCCACCATTTGGACAAACACTGTTTAGAAACTGGAACACCTTCTTTCCCAGGGGTGAAAGAAAACAACTGTGAGGACCTTCTGCAGTCCTTCGTACAGTGTGTACAGTACCTGAGAATTTTATGCACATCTAAAGTATGGAGCAATGCTTCCCCTGGATTGGCATCCTCTGAGTAACAAACAGGAAGGTGGATAGATTAATTTAAGGTAAATTCAGACACCAACATAGGAAGAAACTTAGGGTTAGTATGCAAAGACACCCTGTCTTTGTGGAAAATCAAATAAGGCTGCTCACACATGAGAGCCTGTAGCTCTGAAATCCTTCGAGCTGAAGTAACAGCAACTAAAAATAATGCTTTTCATGACAGAAAGCATAGCTCACAAGACATGGGTGACTCAAAAGGAAGCAAAGTCAGCTCTTCTAGAACAAAATTCAGGTCCCAAGTCGGTACCAGATTATGGATAGGAGGCTTTAATTGTAGAATGCCTCGCAGAAAAGTAAAGGCCACAGTAAGGCCATCAATGGGCACATAGAAGACTGTTGCAGCTTAATACAGGAGTATTGGAGTCCTGCATCAGACAAGGACAGTAGATACTCTAGAACCTGGTTCACTGGACAAATGAAAAGGTCCAGGCGATGGGAAGCGGCCCATATAGCAAAGTGCTTCCATTTCATAGAATAAGCAACCCTGGTGGAGGGTTTTCTGGCAGCCACCAGGACATCAGCCACTTTCTGAGACACCCCAAACCTAGCAATGGCCATTGGCTATGTGTTCAGGAGCCAGGCATGCAGACAGAGGGACTTGAGGTCCAGATGGATCAACAAAGGAATGCTGTGCTCTTACAGAGAAGGGCAGGGTGTGAGCACGGGGCTGCCAGCCCACATAGAAGTCAATTCAGACAAAAGGTGCTCGCCCTCTAGAGCCAGACCCCCTGACGAAGTCCTTACGTGGCAAAGCGCCGCGATAGCTGGACTAGTGTCTGTTGGCTGATTGTTATACTTCACTCCAGTGTTCCAAATTGGTAATAAACCATTTATTTACTTGAAGAGTGACTGAAAATTTTCTTTCCTTCACTGGAGATACACTCCTGGCTCTGGAGTGCAAGCACCTTTCGTCTGAACTGAACTGGAGGTTCCACAGCCAATTGTTGCAGTAATGGAAATCAGATCTGGTGTAGCCAGAATGGTGCCATGAGAATTAGACTGACCCCCTCCATCTGGGGCTTAATGAGCACCCTCTGGATCAGAGGAAAGGTGTAGAGGAACCTCCCTTTCCAGGAGAGGGACAATGCGTATCGCCAAAAAAACCTCCAGGCCCTGGATCTAGCAAGCAGAAACACAGCAGTTTTGTGTTGAGTGGGGATGCTGAAAGATCCAACTCAGGACGACCCCACCTGTCAAACAGGTCTTCTACGACTGACATCAACAGCTCCCACTCATGCATTTTGGACTGTGATTGGCTGGGGCTGTCCGCCAAGGCACTTTGGTCACCTGGTATATGGATGGCCAATAGATCTAGACCGCGTTCTAGAACCCAGTACCAGACTTTCATCATCTCTCTGCACAGGGGGTAAGAATGAGTCCCCTTTGCATACAGGGAGGAGACAAGAACCTGCTGATCCAGATTATCGGAGCGTTGATCCCACTGCACCCACAGGAGGATCCGCATATGCTGTCTGGCCAAGGGTAGTGACTGTGGTGACAGCCATCAGGCCCAGCAACTGCAGGAATGTTCTGGCTGTGAGCCACCAACTGTGCCTGAGCTATGAGGCATTCCGCCCTGTCTTTGGGAAAGAAGGCCTTGCCCTGGACTGTGTCCAGAATCACTCCTACATACTGCAACTATTGGCATGGGGTCAGAACAGACCTGGGCAGACTGACCGTAATTCCTAGATCCTGGAACAGCTGCCTGGTACGTTTCAGAGTGAGCAGGAGATCCCTGGACTGGGCCTTCAGTAACCAGTTGTCTAGATAAGGGAAAACATAGAATTTGACGGCAGATAAGGACCGCTTGGCCCACCCAGTCTGCCCATTTCCCTACCTACTGGATAAGCTGCAGATCCTAGTTAACCAGCAGCCTACGTCTTCCTACCCCCAACCCCCAGAACTGCCTTATGACTATCCCATGCATGCTTGAATTCTACCACTGATTGTGACTCCACAACCTCCTCCGGAAGGCCGTTCCATGCATCCACAACCCTCTCTGTGAAAAAATACTTCCTTAAATTACCTCTGAGCCGCCCCCATCTTCAAATTGTGCCCTCTTGTTCTTGCACACCTCTTTTTTTGAAAGATGCTACCCTCTTGGACTTTGTTGATTCCCTTGAGGTACTTGAAAGTTTCTATCATGTCCCCCTCTCCCTTCTTTCCTCAAGGCTATACATATTAAGCTCCTTAAGTCTCTCTTCATATGTCTTCCGGTGCAGACCCTGCACCATTTTAGTTGCCCTCCTCTGGACAGCTTCCATCCTATGTCTTTGCGGAGATTGGGTCTCCAGAACTGCACACAGTACTCCAGATGGGGTCTCACCAGCTGTCTGTACAGAGGGATAATAACTTCCTGTTTTCTACTGGTGATGCCTCTCCCTATGCATCCCAGTATCCCCCCAGCCCTCCTTGCTGCCCTCTCACATTGCTTGCCCATCTTTAGGTCATCTGATATGACTACCCCCAGGTCCCTCTCCATTTTTGTTGTTGTTAGTATCTCACCCCCCATTATGTACTCTTCCCCTGGGTTTTTGTTTCCCAGGTGCATTACCTTGCACTTCTTAGCATTGAATCTAAGCTGCCATACATTTGACCATTCCTCTAACCTTGCCAAGTCCCTTCTCATCCTTTCCACCCCACCCTGTGCATCAACTCTGTTGCAGATCTTAGTGTCAACTGCAAAAGACATACTTTTCCTTCCAGTCCTTCTGCAATGTAAACTATAAAGACATTGAAGAGGACCGTCCTAATACTGAACCCTGCGGTACCCCACTAGTAACCGTCCTTTCTTCTGAGTGGACTCCATTTACTATTACTCTCTGTGTCCTATTCTCCAGCCAATTCTTTACCCAGGCTGTCATCTTGGGACCCACACCCAGGCTGGCTAACTTGTACATTAATCTTTTGTGTGGGACTGTGTCAAATGCCCTGCTAAAGTCTAGGTAGGCCATGTCCACAGCCCCTCCCTGATCTACTACTTTGGTCACCCAGTCAAAGAAATCTATCAGATTCATCTGGCATGACCTTCCGCTGTGAATCCATGCTGTCTAGGGTCCTGTGCCCTCTGGCCTCTAGATACTCAACAATTCTTTCCTTTAGAAGTGATTCCATCATTTTCCTATCACTGAGGTTAAACTAACAGGTCTATAGTTTCCTGCTTCTGCCTTGCTCCCACTTTTGTGAAGGGAATCACATCTGCCCTCCTCCAGTCCTCAGGTACCACCCCATCCTCCCATGATTTGTTAAAAGGGTAGTCAGTGGTGTCACTAGTTCTACCTTAGTTCTTTTAGAATTCTGGGATGAATCCCATCAGGCCCCATTGCTTTGTCCACCTTCAGTTTTAAGAGTTCTTTCAGAACCCTTTCTTCTGTAAATGGGCCGGTATCAACTTCTGTATCCAGCGTGTTTCTACTGTTTGTTTATGTACCTCCCCTCTTCCTTTGAAAATACTGAGCAAAAATATTTGTTTAGTATCTCTGCCTTTTCACATCTCCCTCTGCCCACCCCCCTCCCCTTTATTAAGCCTCACTATCCCTTCCTTCGCTCCCTGATGTACCTATAAAGGTTTTATCCCCCTTCTTAACTGAGTTGGCTATCTTTTCCTCGGTTTGGGCCTTTGCTGTTCTGACTGCCTTCCCAGCCTCCTTTTGCTTTAACTGATACAGTTCTCTGTCCTGCTCCTTCTGCGATTCCTTGTACTTCCTGAATGCTTTCTTTTTCTCTTGAACCTTCACTGCCACTTCCTTTGAGAACCATAGTGGTTTCTTACATTGTCTTGTTTTGTTTATTTGCTTCACACAAAGGCTCGTTACCTCTGTGATGGCAGTTTTTATTATTCCCCATTGTTCTTCCACCCCTCCTTCCTGCCCATTTGCTAGTGCATTCCTTAGGCACTCACCCATTTTGGCAAAGTCAGCCCTCCTAAAGTCCAGTACTTTTGTCTTTGTATGGCTTGACTCTATTGCTGTGTTTATTGTGAACCATACTGTTCGATACATACATACATACATACAGGCCCTTGCACCTGAAGGCTGCTGCCAGCACTGCTAAGCATTTGGTAAAGACCCGTGGCACAGAGGACAAGCCAAAGGGCAATACCCAGAACTGGTAATATTCTGATAAGTAGATAAGCATCCTGCATGTCCAGGGAGCATAACCAGTCTCCCTTCCCGAGCAAAGGCATCAGACCATGCGGAGCGACCATGTGGAACTTTGCTTTTGCTATTTAGTATACTTTTTTTGACCACATCTACCCAGAGCTCAGCCTCTGCCACCCTGAACCCCAACCAATCCCCCTGGACTTTTACCTGCTATGGTGAGCTGAAATCCCAGGCTTGCCCCTGGCTGGGAGGGGCCATCGGTTGGCCCTGGAGTCAGGAATTCTGGTGGGCATCCCCACCAGAGGAACCCTCTGGCTTACCCTCCAGGGTGGGTGGTGGGCCATGGGACTGGGACGAACTGGCAGAAACACTTCTATCCACCATCAAGCAGGGCCGAGAGGAATAGTTGGGGATGGAGCACGGAGCGTCATAGAGGGGGTGGCTGTATTTTAGTAATGCATATCCCCAGAGGGTGGGGCATGCAATGGCATGCAATGTCTGCCCTGCCCTCATAGTTAACGGCACTGGTCATGGTGGAACCCACAGCCACACCAGGGTCCATAAAGCACCGGACGCGCTTCCTCTCCTCCCATCCGGAGAAGGAGAGCAGTCCCCAGGACGCTCAATCCTTCTCCTCCTGGTCTGCCCTCCAACTCCCGAGTCTGTTCCCGAACCAGGATGTCCGGCACCATCCTGAACTTCTGGTATTGAACACAGAAATTCAGGCATTTGAGGTCTAGAATTGGTCCCAAGTCCACTCTTCTCTTGGGGACGAAGAAGAACCGGGAGTAAAACCTTTTATTCCTTTGCCAACTGGGCACTGGTCCTATAGCCCTTTTGTGCAGCAAGGCGAGGAACTCCACCTGAAGCACCAGAATGTGGCCGGGGGATAAGTGGAAGGAACAGGTGGAAAATCTGGAGGCTGTTCTAGAGTATAGCCCTGTTCGATCAGTTAAAGGATCCAAGCGTCAGAGTAAGGGCCTTCCACTGATCCTGATGGAGGGAGAAACTACCTCCAACTACTACCTCTTGGCATGGGGCAGGAGGAGTGGGGTTGGGCAAAGAGTCATGCCGATGCAGAGCCGGTGGCCGGGGCTGCACTGCCACCTCTGGGTCCTTTAGCAGAGGCACCTGTGGTGGAGGAAGGAGCAGGCAGGGTGTGCCCGGCCCTGAGGTCTGGTTCCTGACCCAGTCTTATGGGAGACCATACGAAAGGAGGGTGGTGGCCTGCTCCTGGGTTGGGTATGATAGAGGGAACGAATGGACCTAATGGTTCTACCAGAGGCTTGCAGGTCTTGAAAATATCCTGCACATCAGGGACAACAAGCTTAAAGCCCCCAAAGGGGGCACTGAGATTGTTCTGCTGAACATCAGCAGCAAAGCCAGAGACCCTCAGCTAGGAATGCTTTCTAAGGCAGATATCTGTGGCAGCAGCCCCGGCCATGGCATCAGCCATGTCACAGATGGCTATCAGAAGATGCTTACTGACATCCACCATGGCCTGAAGAGTCTTAAGGAGATCCTGCCTCTGGGGACCCTCAGGAAGGGCCTGTACTGCAACCCTGCCCTTCTTCCAGAGAGTGCTCTGGTATTTCACCATGTGGGGCAAGTAACTGACAATCCTGAGGCCTAAGGTGACGAAGCAAAGGTCCTCCTGTCCCAAAAGTCAATCCTCCTAGATTCCCTATCATGTGGCAGGGAACCAATGTGCTTGGGCACCTTGGACGTATCATGAACCGTCTTAATGACCACCGAGTCAGTCTCTGGTTGGGCGGCAAGAAAAAATTACTTACTACAGTAATCTTGTTTCTTCCAAGGGAATCTTACTGTATTCTGACATATGCAGCATTGTCCTTCCATTGTACTGCCCCGGAGCCGAAATGGTTAACAAAACCTATGCTAATGATGGAATGACAGGCTCATGCTCAGTTTTCAAACCACTGTCCCTGGTAAACATCCTACAACTGTCAGATTCTTACGGGGTGTGAATACTAACAAGAAAGGAAAATTACGTACCTACCGTAATTCTTGATCTTCTTGGACGAGTCTCCACCACTCATTCACACTAGTGGATTAGCGCCGAAGGCACTAAGACCCATCGAGCAAACTTTTGCTGAGGGTCAGCGAGACGGCCACAGACACGAAGGCGCCGGGCCGAGCAGCGGCTCCAGCGAAATGACCATCTCGGCGACGCACCCTCCAACCGCCTCAGTACCTTTTTTACCAAGGAGGTGCAGCCAACTAACGAAAGTAGAACCAACATTAAAAAATGGACATAAGATAGTCCGTATGACCCGTGTAAGAAGGGTCAGCAAAGAAGTCCTCACGGCCTAAAGATTTGAGGAGGAAGACCAATACAGCGGTGAGCTGGGGAATGGAGGGTGGGCGTGTGAATGAGTGGTGGAGACTCGTCCAAGAAGATCAAGAATTACGGTAGGTGTGGGTTCCTATCTTCCTGGACATAAGTCTCCACCACTCATTCACACTGAGTGGGAGAGTACCAAGCTGATAATCCCCAAAGGGCGTAGGAGAGCCAGAGCTCACGCGTCAAGATAGAAGCCCATTAAGGATAGTTCTGCCGAATGCGGAATGTCGCCTAGCATGAACATCCAGTGCATAGTGCTTAACGAAGGTATGCACTGAGCTCCAGGTGGCGGCGTTGCATATATCTGCAATTGGAACATTGCGAATTTCCGCTAGGGATGCCGCGACTGCCCTAGTAGAGTGAGCGTACACTCTACCTTCTAATTTAACTTGAGCCATGGAATAGCAATGACGAAGGCATGCCACTAACCATGAAGAGATGCATCTAATAGCGACAGGTTGACCCAGCCGAGTGTCGCCAAAGAAACGAACAGTTGCTGAGTCTGCGAACATCCTTGGTTCTATCTAAATAGAACCGCAAGGCTCTCTTAACATCCAAGGAATGAAGAGCTCATTCCCTTCATTTTGGAAATTAGCTAAGTAGCGAAGTACCAGAGGTTGGTTTAGATGGAATTCTGACACAACCTTGGGAAGAAATTTAGGATGAGTAATGAGAACTACGTTGTCTTTATGGAATACAGTATACTGGAGGGTCCAGGAATCAGGCATGATCTCAGAGACCCTGGTGGCTGAGGTAATGGCCACCAGGAAGGCAGTCTTCCAGGTAAGAAATTTTAGCTCACAGGTAGCTAAGGGTTCGAAGGCTTCCGAGTGAGCATGTCCAGCACCAGGTTAATGTCCCAGGCTGCAACTCGGACGCTAACAGGGTCTGGTATGGAGAATCCTCTTAAGAAATCTCTTCACTCATAGGTAACTGAGCCAGAGTTAAGGAAGAAACCGCTCATGGAACGCTGAGATGGCACTAAGGTGAACTTTAACTGTGGAGTACTGAAGACCTAAGTTTGACAGGTCCAAAAGATACTCCAGAACCTTGCCAGGAGGACAGGAAAAGGGATTCCAAGAGGATTTTACACTAGAGAGAAAAACGTTTCCATTTGGAAGTCAGACGCTGGGTGGCTGGCTTCCGAAGCAGCCAGAAGGATGTCTGAGACTCTACGAGAGACGTTGAACCGATTCACTTCTATCTCTTCAGGAGCCAAGCATGAAGGTGAAGTGATTTCAGGTTGGGATGGACCAACGAACCCTGAGTCAAAAGACTGATTTGCAAAGGAAGTGGTCTCGAGAGGCTGCCAACATACTGTTGAGTAGAGGAAACCATAGTTGCCGAGGCCAGGAAGGAGCAATGAGAATCATCTTGGTCCCTGAGACTCGAACTTGAGGAGTACTTCTGGATTAGAGGAAGCAGTGGAAAGGCGTAGAAAGCTGCTTTTGTCCACCGCAGCCTGAACGCATCCTGACAGAAAATGCCAGGCCCTGGATTTCTGGAGCAGAAGAGAGGCAGTTTTATGCTGAGTGGGGATGCAAAGGTCCAGGTCTGGAGTCCCCACTCTTTGAACAGGGACCAGCTATGGCTGGATCGAGAGACCACTCGTGAGGTCTGCCTCCGTTCTGCTGAGGTGATCTGCTAGGTCGTTTGTATACCTGGCAGATAAACCGCTTGAATCAGAGACTTGTGCTCCAAGCACCACTCCCACACTCTCATTGCTTCCCTGCAAAGGGGTAAGAATGAGCACCGCCTTGCTTGTTGATGTAATACATCACTGCTTTGTTGTCCGTTTGAAGGAGAATGTTCTTGTGACAAAGGACATCCTTCAGAGCTCGGATTGCATAGAGGACCGCTCTCATCTCCAGGACATTTATGTGGAGATGAGTTTCGAACTGAGTCCATACACCTTGAGTGTGGAGGGAGAGACAGTGAGCTCCCCATCCCATTAGCGATGCGTCTGTGGTGATGGAGGTCTGATGATCCGGGGGAGCAAAGGGAAATCCTTCCAGGAGATTGCTCTCTTGAGACCACCAGGTGAGAGACCTTCAAGAGGCTCCGCACCTTGATGGGATAAGACTGGGGTGAGAGGTCGGGACCACTGAGTGGAGAGCATCCATTGGTGGTTCTCATGTGCAGTCGGGCCAGGGGACAGTGAAGACCGAGGACGCCATGAGACCCAACATGCGTTGCATCGGAGAGCTGTAACCGATTGGTTCTCCCTGATGTAACGGGCCATTCAAGGATGTCGAGTCTTCTGTCCTCTGGAAGGAAAGCCTTCGCTGAAGAGGTGTCTAGAAGCGTCCCTATGAAAAGGAGCCTCTGGGAGGGTTGCAGTTGAGATTTTTCAAATTCAGCAGAACTCCCATGGACGTGAGAAGACAGAAGTCGCTTGCACGCTTCCAAAGTCCCTTGGACGGAAGGGCTTGCTAGAAGCCAATCGGCCCAGGTAGGGAAACACCTCGAGTCCGACTTTCCGAGATGCGCCCAGAGAACTGCACAACACTTTGTAAAACCGCTGGGCGCCGAGGATAGCCCAAAGGGCAGGACTCTGAACTGATAATGTTGACCCAAAGCTACAAACCTGAGGAACTTAGGTGGGTCGGGTGGACGGGATATGCTGGTAAGCATCCTGCATATCCAGAGAGGCCAGCCAGTCGTGTTGATGCAGCAAGGGTAACAGGGTACCTAGGGAAATCATCTTGAATTTCTCCCTGGGGAGGAATTTGTTTAACTTTCTGAGGTCTAGAATGGGCGATCCCCAGATTTCTTTGGAACCAGAAAGTAATGGGAGAACCTGTGTTTCTAGAGATGCGGGGCACCAGTTCTATTGCCCTGTTGTTCAGAAGGCCCTGGATCTCCGCGGTGAGGAGGTCTGACTGAGAGGCCGACAACCTGGGTTGTCGTCTGGGAGGACAATTCGGGGGGGTTTCCAAGAAATTGAGAGAATAACCCTTGCGAATTATCCGAAGGACCCATTTGTGCGAAGTTATGGACTTCCACTGGTTGTAGAAGTACATCAGACGACCTCCCACTGAGGAGAAAGTTCCACCCGGCAGAGTGGATGGAACTTGGGCCAACGACTCATAAGGTAGCGCTGGGAGCTTTAGGCCCCGCGCTTGCCGCGCTTCTTTTGAGGTTGGGCAGGTTGGCTTTATGGAAGCTTCCTGCCTCTGCCTCTGCCTCGAAAGGACTGACGACTATGAAACTGACGCCTGTTCACATGCCCCCGAGGGGGCAGGCGGAGGTCTGGCCAACTTAATGGCTGATCTAGTCTTCTGAGTGGCCTCTAAGGCTTGCTCCACCTGAGGGCCAAAAGAAAGGAGCCATCAAGGCAGCGCTATCACCTGCTGCTGAGCATCATTCGTGAAGTCAGAAGCACGCAGCCAGGAATGGCGCCAGTACAAATCCGCGCTGCTGAGCGAGAAGCAGTGTCGAAAGCGTCCATGGCGGCTTTACCTGTTGGTTATTGACCCAATACCTTAATAACGGTCAGAAGAAGCTCTGACTTGGAATCCGAATCTGGAAGAGCTTCAACCATTCTTTTCATAGAGTGCCACAGGATATACTCATACTGAGAAAAATAGCCTTGATAACTGGCAATACGCATACTTAGAGTGGAGGGCAAAGACTCTCTTACCTAAATGTATCAATCTTATGAGACTCTTTGTTAATAGGTCGAGCTGTAGTAGTTTGAGGAAGAACGACCTTGTCATTCTCTGCCAGGACTACAATAGGATCCGCAAAGGCTTGGGATGCCAAAATGGACGATCCTTGGGAGCTGAATACTCTTATCAATGGATTTAGCCACTGATGGAATAAGAGCAGGATTATTCCATACCATTTGAGACAGCGTGCCTCAAGGAAGGCTGGATCGGAGGAGTCAAATCAGGGATCTCCGGCATGAAGATACTGAGTCTTAATATCTTCCCAGGATCGATGTCTGTAGTCTGGAGAAAGAGTGGATCCCAGGTTCTTCGACAGAGACTTAAAGGACAGGTCCTCACCACAGGCTCTGTAGCAAAGAAAGATCCTGTTTCTCCACTTCATCACCCAACCGAGGTCTGGGTCAGGCTCAACATCATCTCCTGATGGTCCAGAAAGGACTGTTTGGACAGGAAAGGAGTGAAAATTAGGAGAGGAGGAAATAGCAGAAAAACAAGGAGAGTCCCCAAGGGCTGCCGGCGCCGAGACGGCAAAACGGGCTGAAGATCGGACCGAGGGAGGCGACGGCGCCAAGAGGCACGTGGTCTCGCTGCTTCGCGCGGCGCGGGCGACGACATCGCCGGGCGCGTTAATGACGCGCGACGGGCGCCACAAACGGCGCCTCGACGACGCTGCTGAAGAGGCGCCGCGAACGCGCCACCCTATCCAACGGCACCACCGCGGGCGCGCTGCGAGACCCCGGCTGGCGCTGGACGCTACCGCAAGACCCAGCGGCACCAAAACTGCGCCTCGACAAGCCAACAGACCCTGCCAAGGCGCCGGAAAGCCCCAGGAACCTGGAAAGCTAGAGAAGGAAAACCAGGAGATAAGGGCATCGGTGAGGCCCCTGCGCCGCAGCCATGTGAGGGGGAAACACCTACACGGAGTCGCTGGCACCGAAGAAGGCGCCACGCGACTAGGAAGGTCCAACCGCCCTACCTGATCGCCGGAAGGGCCCGAGGGCTCCGAGGCAACCGAGCCAGGCAGAAGAACCAACCTCCGAGCCCATTGCTCCATAAGAGCGGCCCACTGATGAAACTGCTCATCTGGAGTCCTACCTATAGGCGGGGAGGGACTCTGATGTCGAGGACGATGATTACCGGAAGTTGGCGACTCCGAAGAAGGAGACCGGCAACTAGCAACGATAACCGAGCGTCGACGCGCAGACATACCAGAGGGCGACCTCGAGTGATGCCTTCTCTTTTTTGACCTGTGGGCCGAAGAAGAGCTCGAGGCCGAACGGTGCCGAGAATGCGACCGTTTATTTTTATGCCGGCGGGGGGACCGCCCATCCCCCCGGGCATCGGACTGACCGTTGTCGGAACCCCGCTGAGGAGAAGGAGGCTGACCGGATCCAGCCCGGCTGACTGAACAGCTTTCATACGAAGTCTCCCTACCGTCACCTGACCTGCTCATGGTCGACTCCGTCCAGTAGGCCGAGACTTCTTCAAGTAAAATTTAATATTAGAAAAATTTACTAAAATAGAATAAAATTAAGCGATACTACTTATCGAGATAAAGTTACAAAAAAACAAACTGAAAACTATGCGCTAGTTTGAAGTTTGACTCCCGACAGGCGAGCGACGTCGTCACTGAAGCGCACTCGACGGCGGGAAAAAAGGAACTGAGGCGGTTGGAGGGTCGTCGCCGAGATGGTCATTACCGCTCGAGCCGCTGCTCGCGGCGCCGTGTCTCGCGGCGCCATCTCTCGCGCCGACCCTCCAGCAAAAAGTTTGCTCCCGATGGGTCTTAGTGCCTCCAGCGCTAATCCACTAGTGTGAATGAGTGGTGGAGACTTATGTCCAGGAAGATACATAGAATTTGACGGCAGATAAGGACCGCTTGGCCCACCCAGTCTGCCCATTTCCCTACCTACTGGATAAGCTGCAGATCCTAGTTAACCAGCAGCCTACTTCTTCCTACCCCACTCCCTTGAATTGCCTTATGACTGTCCCATGCATGCTTGAATTCCACCACTGTTTTTGACTCTACAACCTCCTCCGGAAGGCCGGTCCATGTATCCACATCCTCTCTGTGAAGAAATACTTCCTTAAATTACCTCTGAGCTGCCCCCATCTTCAACTTTGCCCCTTGTTCTTGAACATCTCTTTTTGAAAATGCTACCCTCTTGGACTTTGTTGATTCCCTTGAGGTACTTGAACGTTTCTATCATATCCCCCCTCTCCCTCCTTTCCTCGAGGCTATACATATTAAGCTCTTTAAGTCTCTCTTCACATGTCTTCCGGTGCAGACCCTGCACCATTTTAGTTGCCCTCCTCTGGACAGCTTCCATCCTGTCTATGTCTTTGTGGAGATTGGGTCTCCAGAACTGCACGCAGTACTCTAGATAGGGTCTCACCAGCTGTCTGTACAGAGGGATAACTTCCTGTTTTCTACTGGTGATGCCTCTCCCTATGCATCCCAGGATCCCCCCAGCCCTCCTTGCTGCCCTCTCACATTGCTTGCCCACCTTTAGGTCATCTGATATGACTACCCCCAGGTCCCTTTCCATTTTTGTTGTTGTATCTCCAAGCTATCTACACTAACTAACAATTAAATAAATAACAACCAACAATACCCTTTATTTAAAAATGTGGTGTTTGTATTGACCTGTCATTGTATTCAGAATACTTGGGTCTCAGGGAATGGGCCCACGGTGACTGAGTGGCGGAGAATGACCCTTCGCTCTCTAGCATTGGAAAGGCTCACACTGCTGGTAAGAGATAGAGAGGAGGCCTTCTTGAGGAATTGGGCTCCCTTTCTGGCGTCCTTGAGCATATCTGAAAATATGATGCTTCGCACAGGGCTGAATATATAAACACCAGCATAAATGCCCGTTTAAGTGGAAGGGCTCCTTTTGTTAGTTGGCTACTCATTGTCTATTATGTTTATGATATTATCTTGCACAGAATGAAATGGATCTCCTTGGTCTTATGCGTGTAATTGTGAGTACTTGTATATTTATAATGGTATAGATTGAAATGCACACTCGATTGCATCCATTTGTTGTTATTCGTTATCTATTATTAGTTTGCTTAGGATGTTAGTTTGTTTTTGTAGTTGTCTGCTGTTGTATGTCATATATGTACTGTTTGTAAAAGAAAATTCTTAATAAACAGAATATTCAAAAAAAAAATGTGGGACACATAGACTCAAGTCATTAAGCCCAACAACAGAATCACTCATGGGTATACAACAGCATGGACTGCTGTGCTGCAGTGCCCATAGGTTATAGCAGGGGAGGCAGGGTGGGAGCTCAGAATACAGTAAGATTCCCTTGGGAGAAACAAGATTACTATGGTAAGTAATTTTTTCTTCAAACCCAGGAAATCTTACTGTATTCTGACATATCCAGACTACCCAAGCAGTACCTTTGGAGAAGGGTAGAGAACCTCTTTAGGAAACAGGCTCTGCAGTACTGCTGTGCCAAACCTGGCATCACCTCTGGCCTGGGTATCCAGGCTGTAGTGTTTGGTAAAGGTGTGAACTGTTTTCCAGGTAGCTGCTTTACAGATTTCCAACAAAGGAATATCTCTTGCAGCTGTACCCCTTGTATAGTGAGCCCTAAGGCCTGCAGGGGTTCTTTACCTACTTTGGTGTAGCAGGACTGAATACAAGCAACAATCCAGCGGGCAATAGACCTCTTTGAGGTGGGTTTGCCCTTTCTCACTTCTTCACAGGTCAGGAAGAGCTGAGTGCTCACCTG
Source organism: Neoceratodus forsteri (assembly GCA_016271365.2). Lineage (NCBI taxonomy): Eukaryota > Metazoa > Chordata > Ceratodontiformes > Ceratodontidae > Neoceratodus > Neoceratodus forsteri. Next base: position 660,119,774 of record CM028138.1, read on the forward strand.
CCTGTGACCGTTTGTGTGAGCTTATAGCTCACTTGACATCTAGGCTGTGCAGTCTACATTCCCCTGAACTAGAGTGGTCAGTGAAATAGACTGGCAAAGTAATGGACTGATTCAGGTAGATGTCCGACACCACCTTGGGCAGAACATTTCTGTTAGTCTTGAGGACTACCTTGTCCCTATGGACCGATATGTAATTTGACTCAGTGGACAAGACCTGGAGCTCACTGATCCTTCTAGCTGAGGTGATGGCTACCAGGAACACTGTTTTCCATGTTCCATACTTAAGTTCTACTGAAGACATGGGTTCAAATGGTGGTTTCATTAGCTAGCCAATGCATATATTAAGGTCCCATGCTGGGGTGTTCCCTGTGAGGGGGATGCAAATGCATGAGACCCTTGAAGAATTTCCTAAACACTAAATTAACTGCTAGATATGACCCCTTACCAGCTGAGAGGTAAGCAGAGACAGCTGCTAAGTGTACTTCGAGGGTGGAAGACCTAAGGCCGAGAGAATGAAGGTGTGCCAGATACTCTAGGATGACTGACAAGTCAGCCGGCAGCAGTCTATCTCTTTTTACTGGCACCAAATGGAAAAACCTCTTCCATTTACAGGTGTAAATCTTTCTGGTAGAAGGGTTTCTAGAAACCCTAAGAACCTCTAGCACCCCTTTAGAAAGGTGCAAGTCAGAATACTCTTAAGTTCTCAAGAGCCAAGCCCTGAGTCCGAGACCGGAAATTGGAGTAAAGGACCCTGTCCTGTGAGGAGGTCAATAGGTTGTGCCTGCTGGGTAGAGACTGGCCTGGAAATTGACAAGGTCAGCAGCAGAAAATACCATGGCTGTCTGGCCCAATCTGGAGCAATGAGGATCACTGTCATTGGTTGAACCCTGTGCTTGTTCGGCAATCTGAGCAACAGGGGAAATGGAGGAATGGCATATAGGAACTTCCCTACCCCATCCAACAGCAGCACATCCAGAGGGACTGTGGCCACTGCAGGAGGCATGCAACAGAATTGTGGTAGCTGGTGATTGTCTGGGGTTGCAAAGAGGTCCACCTCTGGAGTACCTCACCTTCTGATCACCACTTGCACTCATGGTGGTTTTAGTTGATCCTACTGAGATTGTCTGCCAGGACACTGTCCTTCCCTGGGAGGTGGACTGCTGAGAGGGAGATTCTTAGGGAGTAAGCTAGACTCCACACTTTCATGGAATTCGTGCCCCCTTGCTTGTTTATGTAGTACATTGTGGTTGTATTGTCTGTCCTGACCTGAACCAATTTGCCTTGAAGCATTGGAGCGAAGGACTGAATGCCCAGAGCTCCAGCAGGCTTTATGTGAAGCAGGGACTCCTGATGGAGCCAGGTACCATGTGTAGTGTCTTCCCCTAGGTGTGCACCCCACCCTAGGAGGGAGGCATCTGTTGTTAAGATTGCTGCTGGTGGCAGCTGGAGGAAAGGCACACCCTTCCCTGAGGTTGTCTTTTTCCTGTCACCACTGCAGAGCTTGTAGCAGAATTCTTGTGACTGGGACCATCTTTGACAGGGAATCTCTTTTTTGGGACCAGTGAGACCTGCGGTGGGACTAAATGTCTCTTATCTGGAATCCTGACCCAGACATTGTTGCTGCAGCCACATGCCCTAACAGCTGTAGAAAATGCCTCACTGGTCTGGGGGTATGCAGCTGGAATGAACCTGCCAGCTGCACCAAGCTGTCTACCATTCCCTGTGGGAGGAAGGCCCTTCCTCTCAGAGTGTCCAGTTTTGCCCCTATGAATTCCAGGCGCTGAACTGGTGTTAGCATTGACTTTTTTCTGATTTACTGGGAGGCCCAGCGTACACAGGGTATCCTGCATGGTGATCAGTGCATCTCTATCCACTGAGGAGACTGGCCTACCACCAACCAGTCATCCAGGTATAGGGAGACTATAACCCCTTGCCTCCTTTGGTGTGCTACCACCACTGCTAGGCACTTGGTACACACCCCTGGAGCAGAGGTAAAGCCAAAAGGAATGGCTCTGAACTGGTAGTGGTCTGATGGCAATCTGAACTTGAGATACTTTCTGTGCGATTGCCTGATAGGGATGTGGAAGTAAGTGACCTTTAAGTCCAGAGATGCTGGCCCAATCCCCCTTCCTGAGTGTATGGAGGATGGTAACCAGAGTGACCATTTTTAACTTTGGCTTTGTTACATGCCTGTTTAAATGTCTCATATGGGTTGCCAATCTGTTTTTTTTTTTTTTTTTTTAATGTGAGTAAGAATCCTGAGTAGAGACCCCTTCCCTGTGGGCCAAGGGAACGGGCTCTACTGTTTTGTCTCAAATTAGTTTTGCTACTTTCTCTTCCAACAGAGTTACTTCTGATAGACTGGCTGTCTGAAAAATCTTGCCCTCAGTTTGGGCAGGATCTTGAACCTGAGGGCAAGCCCCTGGCCCACTACCTCCAGGACCCATCTGTCTGTAGTGATGGATTCCCAAGCGTGGAGGTAGTGGGCCAGCCTACCCCCTACTGGAACTGGGGAGGTGGCTCTGGCAGCCCCCTCAGGGGTCCGCTTAGTCTGTGCACTTGGCTGAGTGCTGGGGCAGTATGGCTGCTGCCCCCTCTGCCTCTGATGTACCCTCTCCGAGATTGATAGGTAGGAGATGCCTGGGCCTGAAAGAAGAGTCTGTAATGGGTTCAATCCATGCTCTCTGTCTTGGTACTTCTGGGGTGTTGCTGCCTTCTCCTTTGCAGCAGCACTCCTTCTAGCCACCTTGTACCCATCCATCTTTTCCATGTAAGCCTCTGTTTGTTCACCAAAAGGGGATGTGGGCTCACCAGGAAAGTCCAATGCCTTTGTCTGGCCTGGGACAAAGTAGTTGTCCTCAGCCAGGCCAATCTCCTCAGAGACATTGAAGTTGCCATTTGCCTGGCTGCAATATCACTGGCATCCACTGCCATTCTGAACTGGCATTTAGAGGCCTCTATGCCCTTAGTAATCTCTGAAATTGCATTCCAGACCTTTTTTATTGATATCTGGAGACATAGGCCATGTAAGTGGTCTAATGGCCAAAGAGGCACCTAAGTAGGATTTCTTGGCCATAGAATTCATTTTCTTGGAGTCTTTATACAGCGAGTGTGATGCCAGGGGAATCCCTGCCTTATCGCAAGCTGCAGCTTGCACCACCTCTTCATGGCAGGGGTGTCTAAAAAGGCATTCTGCTCCAGACTTAGCCACCCAATACTTCCTATCCATCCACTTGTCCACTGAGGGAATGGAAGTGGGGTTTTATAAAATTTCTATAAGCCTGTCTCTTCAGAGACTTGTTGATGGGCAGTAACTTGTTACTGGCAGATCCATCCTTTCCATATAGTCTGGCTCCTCTTCCTTGTCTGTGGATTCCTGGGTGGAGAGGCCCAGTGTCTGTGCTGCTTGCTTCATGAAAGCAAAGTTAGAGGAAAAAGGCTGGAACGGTGGCGCTGAGGGTTGAGGCACTGGACGCCATACCTCGCACCACGCCCGTGACCCAGGTTTGGGAACGAGCCCGGGCCGCCGGGGGTCGGCAGGGGAGAGTTCCAGAGTTTGCCTGGCATAGCAGTGGCCCCCAGTGGAAGCCAGAGGCACTGCATAAACTCTGGACTGAAGTAGAGGGCGTAGCGCTGCGGCGGATGTCGGGAGAAGTCATTGCACGTCCGAGCTCTGGGAGGGAGTGGGGAGGGGCAACAATCAAGCAAAGAAAAAAACCCTACCAGCCCGGTAAGGTGACAGTGACCTCCAGGAACCAAGGCTCCACACGCCCATCGCCAGCCACAATCCCCGAATCTACCCCCCCGGGGATCTTTGGCCTCTCCAAGGGGCCCAGGAGAGACGGAGGTCCTGACACCGATGCTACTGTTGGGGTGAGTGGTTTGGGGCTGCAGGTTGAGCAAGAACAGCCCAAAAGATGCCCCAGAAGCTAGGTGATAGAATTGGGGGGAAAAGTGTAGGAAAACCTCAGCACCCTGCTCAGGGGAGTCTTGATGTTGAGGATCAGGGGATACATCAGGTTCAAACTCATCCTCCCCTTCCATGTACACCTCAGCAAACCATTCAAATGAAGAGAGGAGGAACCCAAGTCCTGAACCGAGCCACTGAACTGGAACCGCGGTACTGGTTGCAGTGCCTGTATAATTTTTATAGCGTTTGCTATTTATCTGCGGTTGGAACTGATGGTTTTGTAGGGTGCAGTTCCTGAACAGGGTGTTTTTCCTTCCTCTTTTTCTTAGCAGAACTTACCAGTTCAGCAGCAGTGTCTGCAGTTCTTTTCTTTAATTGGGGCAACATCACCCTGGTTAGAGGGTTGTTCAACCGGTTCTTTCGGTTTCTACTTATGAGAGGACGAAGTTTTGTCTGCAGCTGGGTCAGCAGCCTTCTTGAACATTTTTCCTACAGTTGGTTCAAATGCCTATTAAGCGTTGACTGAGGAAATAAAAAAAAAAAAAAAACACAAATTAAATGAGGATCTGTTTTCAAACAGTCCCCCCACACTCTGTACAAAGCTGAAAATCCATGGGCCGGTTCGTTTCCTGGGTTAGTGACAAAACACACCAATGAATAAGGCTTAAACCTTTATTAATCTTATTACTTTACTTTTATCTTTTTTACTTCGTGATCGGTTCAGCAACTGCTGAGAGAACAAAGAGTTACCCCGGTTTCCCTCAAATGAACAAATTAAGCAACTGGCCCAGGGAAAGAATAAAATACAGAAATTTACTTTTAAAATTGTAAATAAAAGTTTGGTTCCCTCCTGTTTAAATGAACCGAAAAGAAATCGAAAAAACTTACCAGAATAACACTAAACCTAAACTAGTTTACCTGTAAACAGAAGGGCGGTGCTTTAAAAATGAACACAAATACATTTTACTTCAAAAAAACGAGAAAATAAAATCTTCAAGAAAGATGAAGGAAGAGCTCTCCGCGACGTCTGTACTGTTCAAGTGGAGTAAATAATCTGACAGTTGTAGAATGTTTACCAGGGACAGTGATTTGAAAACAGAGCATGAGCCCATCATTCCATCATTAGCATAGGTTCTAGTAACCATTTCGGCTCTGGGGCAGTACAATGGAAGGACAATACTGCATATGTCAGAATACAGTAAGATTTTCTGGGGTTTGAAAGAAAGGTTTCCCCAGAGGGGCCTAATAAAGCTTTTCAGCGTTCCTATACATGGCAGGGACTATGTTAGGCCTGCGCCAGGCCGCAGTGGCAGCATCATCCAGTGCTGAGAGAGAAGGAGGGATGACCTTAGCAGAAGACTCATGAATCTCCAGGAAATCCACCAGGTTCTTCCTGGTGATAGCCTCCTCCTCAGTCTGGAACCCCAAGGTAGCCTGAAGTTGCTTCATGAGGGAGAAGAAGAAGGAATCCTCAGGAGTGGATCTCAGAGAATCTTTCATAGAGTCTGCACTCGGAGAAGACAGTGGATCTCTCTGAGAAGTCACCCCCAATATCTGGCTCTTCATCCTCATCATCAGGGAAAATGAGATCTGGGTGGTATTTCTCATCGGTGGCTTGGTCAAAGGCAGGGACCGACAGCAAAGATGCTGATGAAGCCCAAGAGGGAGCAGTGCGTGGAGGCTGAAGCAGCGTTGACGAGGAGGCAGCCACCCGGCAATGAAGGTGTAGGCTGGGGAATGAACTGCTGGATTAGTGTCACTGTCATGAAAGAAAGTACCGTGTTCAGGTCAACGGCAGGAAGGGGCAACAAAGTTGCCAACATCAGAGATGGAGGGGGCAGAGGCCCTAGCATCATTGGAGCACTGCCTGCCAAAGCAGAACCAGTGGAGCCTGGCGCCGATGGACAATGCGGTTGTGGAGGTTGCATCGGTGAAGCTGGCACTGACGGCCTGGGAGAGCCCGAGGTCAACAGCTTTTCACCTGCTGTAGAAAGGCTGGTAGAACTCGCTGCCAGGGATAGCCTGGTGGAAGATGAGGCTGGGGTGGTGGGTTGACGCCGAAGCAGTTGATGACGCTATCAGTAGCAACTGGGGAGCGGGAGTGCCGGGGGAAGAGACAGACTTTGTTATGTTCCCTGTCCTGGTAAGAGTGCTTCCCCGCAGACCTGCCCCAGGCCTTGGTGGCCTGAGCGCCTGAAGACTGAGCCAATGACTGGGGGTAAGTCCTCAAAGGGCCCTGCTCCATCCTGGAGAGTTGTTGCTCCAGAAGAAAGGAATACAGGGCTTTCTGGTGGTGTTGCTGGGATGGCAAGGTTAAACATCAGGCGGAGCTCACAGGCGTAGGCATCATAGTGAGGCCTGAGGCAGCACATGCAGAGGTCATGCTCATCTTTGGAGTAAATCTCTCCGGAGCGATAGCAACAGAAAAGGTTGGTAGAATCTTTCTTTCTCAACATACAAAATAAAGGCAATCACTTTAAAATAAAGTGATTCAACACTATGAAAGAAAGAAAAGGTCAGTTGAAAAATAGTGGTCCACTAAATGACGACGCTTCCATGGAGTCCGTGCGAGTATGGTCAAAGGTGGGAAAGACCTGAGCAGGGAGTAGGGTAGCCCACATTTATGTATGCAGGGACATAGGCATGGGCAGCCCCTACCAAACTGCTAGAAAAGTTTCCATGTGGTCCTAGTGCCCGATGGCTATAGGTTACTTAGATGTGACCTGATGAAAGAGATATCCCTGAAGATTTCCCTTTCCAAGAGGACAATGCATCATGCCAGAAAACTCCAGGCCCTGGAGCACGCCTGCAAAAATGTGGCAGTTTTGTGTTATCTGAGAGAACGCAAAAAGGTCCAACTCTGTGCAACCCCACCTTGTGAAGATGCCTTCCACTACCTAGGTCAGCAGTTCCCATTTGTGTACCATGGATGGTGACCTGCTTAATTTGTCCACAAAGACGTTTTGGATGCCTGAAAGATGCACGGTTGATAGTTTTAGTCTCATTGCTTCCCCTGCATAGCAGGCCTCTCGGACTCTTCTGTCTGTTGGTTTCATTCTTACATTGAAGGTAGGGCTCAAGCTGTCCAGATAGGCAAATTCATTTCATCTCCACTTTCTATTAACTCAGGTGTCCCTCAAGGGTCTTTCCTGGGTCCTATTCTCTTTTCCACATTCTTAAAAGACCTACCCACTGTCTGTTCCTCTGTGTCTATTCATATGCACAATGACGACACAGTTCTTTCTGCTTCTGGCTCCTCTCCCCATAACCTTATCTCCAGGCTATAGCTAGATTTTGACAACATTCAGCATTGGTTCAAATCTAACCAACTGTCCCTCTATACCACAAAAATTCTCCATGACTTTTGACACCCGGCAGAGGCTTGCCAAACTTGCTTCTCTCACACTAATACCCTTGATGGTGCCAAGATTGATGATGATTCCTCCTCCTTTAAGGACCTCGGGGTCTGCCTTGACCAGCATCTTGATTTCTTAGTGCATACTGATGCAATACACCATAAGCGTCACCTAAGCTTGGTGCTCTGTACAGGAATAAAGCAAGTATTCTGCTTTCTACCCGACGTGAAATTGTATTAAAAATTATTCTGCCTATATTTGACTATTGTGACTCAGTCTGCAGTGGTTCCCCCAAATCCTCCCTTGTCAGACTGGACCTTTTTCTTTATTTCTGTCGTTTTACTTTAGATTGCACCCCCCCCCCCCCGTGCTCACCACTGCTCTCTTTACTCAGCCCTTTCTCTCATCCCTCTTGATGCTAGGCACCTCTCTCATTGTATCTCATTTATATCCAAATTTTTGTTCAGCACCCTTCCTTCTTCTCTCGGGAGGCAGTATAGCACAGTGGTTAAGGGCACCGAGCTGCAAACTTGGAGACCTGGGTTTGAATCCCACAGCCCCCACTTGCATACTGTGTGACTTTTTGCAAGTCACTTAACTTCCTTGTGCTCCCAGATCGCACCTGGAAACAAGCTTTGGTTTAGTATGCGCCCTTCCTCAAATCCCTTCTATCCTCTCCTTCCTCCCATTCTCTATTCCTTCTAGAAAATCTACTGTTGGTCAACCTGCTTCCTAAACTTTGGTCCTCCCTTTCTGATTGATCTGCCTCTTCTCCTTCCTCCCTAAAGTCTTTTCTTTATGACTTTTATCATACTTGCAACGGTCTCTGACCCTCTCCTCTTCTTACTCCCCATATCTAGCTTTGCCCTTTTCATGCTGTCCCACTATTTTTCCCTTCTATACATATGAGTGCGTTTTATTTTGTAGTAGTATTTGTTTAGTAATTTGCCTCTAATATTTATGATTCTGCTTGTAATACTACATCATTGTATTGGACTAATTGGATTTTTAGTAAATTTGTTTAGTAATCTCCTTCTCCCCCAAGACACATCTGGAAATGAGACGTTATCAGCTCAGTATGCATTTCCTGGTTAATCATTTAAATTGTGGGTGGGAATGAGCACTTTTCTATCGATGTGATGCAGCACACTGATGTTGTCTGTCTCTAGTGAGAGAGGACCTGGAGTCATAAGCTCCTGAAATGCCTGGAGACTGTGTAGGACAGCTCTCATCTCCAGGACATTTGTATGCAATCTGGTCTCCACCAGGGTCCAGGTACCTTGTATCTGATGTGGGCCCAGGTGAGATCACTACCCAGAACCCAAGGCATCCATGATGAGAATTCATGTTGGGGTTGAAATCAGAAATGGAACACCGTGCAAGTTGTTGCACTCCATCCACCACTTCAGTGCTTTTCTTAATGGAGACATAAACAGGGAGACATAAACATCCGTTGGTCTAGTTCATCATTCAACTAGTGACACTGGACTCTCAAGGTCCATCGGGTGATCCACACAGACAAATGGGCCAGTGGCACAGTGACAGTGGCTACTGCCATCAGTCCCAGCAAGTACAGGAAGTCCTGGCTGATACATAATGACTGTTGAACACCAGCTGTGGCTAAGCCATAAGGCATTCGGCTCTGTCCAGAGGCAGGAATGCACAGCTCTGTGCTGTGTCCAAGACCTCCCCTATATACTGCAGTCTTTGACATGGGGTCAGAACTGACTCTGGCAGACTGACTGCCACCCCTAGGTCACTGAACATTTTCCTGGTTCAAGCTAGGGTGTGTAGGAGTTGGTCCCTGGAATGGGCCTTTAACAGTCAATTGATCAGGTAGGGAAAAAACATACAGGCCTTCCTGGTGGAGGGCTGCTGCTACCACTGCCAAGCATTTGGTAAAGATCCGTGGCACAGAAGATGAATCAGATGGTAATACCCTGAACTGGTAATGTTCCCTATCAAGCCTGAACCTCATATAATTTCTGTGAAGCTTCCTTATTTTGATATGAAGGTAAGCATCCTTCAAATCCAGGGAACATATCATAACATAACACATGGAGGCAGTATAGCGCAGTGGTTTAAGGCTCTGAGCTGCAAATCTGGTGACATCCAACAGACCAGACCTGGGGTTTGAATCCCACAGCTTCCACTTGCATACTGTGTGACCCTGAGCAAGTCACTTAACTTCCCTGTGCTCCCAGGTCGCTCCTGTAAAAAAAGCTTTCAGCTTAGTGTGCTACTCCTGGTTAAACAACTAAATAAATAAATATCCAGTTTTGTTTGCAGAAAGACCATCCAGAATTTCTTGTACTCCGTGTAGAAGCGGACGTCTCTCAGGTCTAGAAAAGGCCTCAGATCTCGTCCATTTGGGACTAGGAAGAATCTGGAGTGGAAGCCTCTGTTACTCTGCCTGGCAGGACCTGGTTCTATCTTCTATGGCATGTTTTGGGAGTAAGGACCGCACCTCTTCCCTCAACAGTGAATAAGTGGAGACAGGTGGTGGATGATCTTGAGGGGTCTCCAGAGCATGACCTTTCGCAATAATGTCCAGGACCTATTTGTCTACAGTGATCTCCCCCCACCGACTCAGATGAAGAAAGACAACACCCATTACCCCTGGGGACAATGGTAGTTGGGGGGTTATATAGCTGCAAGTCAGGCTGAACCAGTGGGGGTAACACCACCGGCTCCACCATTTTTAGGTGCTTTTGAATGGGTGGGGGTAGGGGGCTGGTAAGGCTCAAAGACCCTTACCTCTGCTTTGCTGTCTACAGACCTGTTGGCCCCCTTAGCCATGGGTTGATGAAACTGACCCCCACCCTTACCTCTACCTGGTGTGAGTAGAGGGATTTTACTGATCTTAAGGTCGTCCTGGGTGACTGAATGCCTCTTCAACATCATATCCAAACAATTTACTGCCCTTGAAAGGGGCATTTAAACGTGACCTGCAAACACCATTAGCAAAACTTGCTACTCTAAGCCAAAAATAGCACCTTAGGCACATGCCCCATGAAGCTGCCCTGGCAGATGCATCTGGGACATCATTGGCTGAACATATTAAGCGTTTATCCACTTCAGCCCCAGCAGTCAGAGTTTTTGAGTAACTCAGTTTTGGCATTACAATCAGGTAAGGCCTGCATTTCAGCCTTGGCACTTCTCCACAAAGTGTTTTGGTATTTAATCACATCAGCCTGGTAGTTTGCAATGCATAGGCCAAATAAGGCAGAGGCATTAGTACATTTGTTCATGACATCCAACTTCTTGGGCTTCCTTGTCAGGAGGGAGGTTACTCCCATGTTCAGGTACCCTGGATCTATCATGGGCAGCAGTGATTACCACAGAATCAGTCTCTGGCTAATTGGCACAGTAAGGTTTGTTAGATGGTGCAGGGTACATCTTGTCAGCCTTCCTAGAGACAGCTGGTCTGGCACTTGGTCTATACCAGACTGCATAGGTAGCATCCTCTAGGGCTGGGAATAAGGGAGGAAAACAATGGAAGGGGGATTCTGGCACCTCCAAGAACTCAACTCCATTTTTCTTTGTGGAATCCTCTTCCTCCAAAGTAAAGCCCATGGCAGCCTGCATCATGGACTGGAAAGAAGGATCTTCTGGAGGTCACCTTGGGGTGTTCTCTCCACAGAGTCCTCATTACACGAGGATAAGGTGGAGCTGATGCCAGGTAAATACTGGTCTTCAGCATATCCCTCCTCCTCCAATACGAGGTCTGGGTTATATTCACTGGCAGCGGCTGAGGAGGTCTCTTTTGCAGTATGCTGGTTTGAGGTGTTGATGGGGTCTGGGAGGTAGTTAAGTCCTGTCAATGGCAGAACAGGCTGTTCAGGTAAGCACTGTATCATTTCTGAAAATGACACCAGCATTTCTTGTGCATTGACAACTTCTGTATTAGAGGTTGTGACAGCAGTAGTCGACAGCGGGTGAAGATGCAGCGATGTACCACCAATAACAGGCCAGGAGTCCCTAAGCCAAGCCCTGACCTTGGTGTCTGGTCAACAGTTGGGGGGGCCATTGTCACCACCGCTGGAGTGGACAATGACAGTTACCTGACAGACACAGTGGCAACATATATCTTGTCGAGGCCTTTTCTTTGTCCCTATGCTTTTGGCTTCCCGACGACGATTTTTCTTTGGATTTTGACGACTGCGATTTGGTCAACAGGGCAAGTGATGAGGATTTTTCCTGCATCCGTTTCTCCATTGCTGCTATACTCTTCTTTAAAAGGAACTTTTCCAGCACTCCATTCCTATGTTGTCTGGAAGTGGAGCTGAAGCCCCTGCAAATCTCAAAGCTTTTTATGTTGTGAGCGAGGCCTAAACAGCATACACACACATCATGGGAGTCATGCTTGTAAATCTTCTCTCTACACTCACAATCCCGAATTAACTTTGAAGGTTCTCTTGGTGGCATCCAGAAGTGCCAAAAATCACTAAATTAGTGCTAATTTTTAAATCAGAAAAGAATAAATGACAACAGTTAGCAGTCGACATTTCTGTGGGAGGTCCGATGACTATGACTGACGGCGTAAAAAGAACTGAGGAGAGATGGGGCCACCCACGTTTATGTGGTGCACGATGTCATGGGCAGCCCCTGGCTTGCAAATATTTCCGCGTGGTCCTAGCACTGATGTGGGTGTAGTTCCAAAGGTGTGGCCTGATGAAAGCGATATTGTCAAAGAAGATCTATGGTTAAAGTAAATAACCCTTAATATCTGGCCCTGGGACACTGCCCTTTTTGAATCCCAGCATGGCGTCATCATACTACTGCGCTGTTGTGCAGACCCTCTGTTACTACAAGGGTCCCAAGTTTGAATTCCACAATGATGACTCACCACACTAGTGCACTGTCGTGGAGACAGTACAGTTATGTAAGAACTTACCGTAACAGTAGATCTTCGAGAGGAGCTCCTGCAGCAGGTAACACCATTAAGACTATGCTGCCAGGTACTAGGACCCCATGGAAAAATGTCTAGCTAGCAGTCCAAGGCGGGGGACTGCTCCCTGATGTCCCGCATGGTATAAAGGGGGCAGTCCCCCAGTACCACCTCAGTTCGCCCGCCGGAGACCCGGCTGACATACAGAATGGGGAACCAAGGAGGATCTCCCATCCCCCAGAGAGAAGTACTGTTATATAACCCAAGGGGCAGGTGAGTGGGAAAACCACCTGTTGCAAGAGCTCCTCTCGAAGATCTACTGTTACGGTAAGTTCTTACTTAACTGTACTATCTTACTCCAAGAGGGAGCTCTTGCAGCAGGCAACACCATTAGGACCGAGTCTCAAACAGTAAAAGAAAAGACCCAGGTCAGAAGGCCAGTGTACTAGTAGATACAGTGTCTTTAGCACTCCTTAAGAGAGTAGTCCCTGGAGAACCGCAAGACCAAAGCCTGCTCTCCTTCTGGAAGCAATGTCCAGACTGTAGTGTCTAATGAAGGTGTGGACCGAACTCCAAGTAGCAGCTGCACAGATATCTGCTGCAGACACATTCTTGAGTGACGCAAAGAAGGTTGCGATCCCTCTGGTGGAATGACCCTTGACCGGTCTCAGCAAGGGTTTGTCGTACTTTTGATAAAAGAATGCAATGCAGCTGACCAACCAGTCGGCCAATGTATGCTTGGTCACTGCAGTCCCTCACATTCTTTGGGCGAAAGAGACAAACTGGTCTTTTTTTTTTTTTACTTTTATTTTTCTTGTTTTAGCAAACATACAGTTTATGCACAAGATCAGGACATTGCAAATTATTACAATAATGAGGTCACCACTCCTCTTAATATGCACATACCATCCCAGCCTTTTTGATACAGCATAGGAGGGAATCAAGATGAAAGTTAACTCAATGCAAACATCCACCTAAGCTGACAGTTAAGCCCATGAGCTGCATGGTAAACAAATTCCCATGTATTACTAGTGTGTATTTCTCTGTAAAGTCACCTAATCAATAGGCGAAAAATAAAGCCATGCCTTATCTCAGTTATGCACCTTGTGGTGCTCTACCCCTTGTGCTGCTAACAATAACCAATCATATCTCAGTGCTTGTTATAATTAACATTACTTTACCAAACACTATATAGCTTAGAACTGCCTCCCCAACAATCCCATCATTGCATATAACATATCCGTCATAAATTCAAATTGAAAAAAGGGAGACCCCCTCCAAAAAAAAAAAACAAAAAAACAAAGGGAAACTGATACTCTAGGCTATCGACTGCCCACCATACTTTAGATTCCATTAAATACTCAGGAAAGAGTCACTGTATAAACCTAGAGTTTTTAAACTTGTAGTGTCCTGGACTCATCAATAAAAGTAAATAAGGCTCCAAAATTAGAGTTACTCCACTGTGGGAAAAGCAAAACCAGCCATCGACCATCAGGAAAGTCTATGGGTAGACACATATCCCTCATGTCTTTTCCTCCTCTTCTTCGGAAGATTCAGCCTCCCGCAATGGCCTGTTACGAGCAGGCCTAACATGCTTCTGGCTCCATTTGCGTGCCTCTGCTGGGTCTGAAAAAATAAACACCCTGCCGTCGTAGACGATCCTCAATCGCGCCAGGAACAGTACTCCATGTGGTATTCTGGCCTCTCGGAATTCGCATGCACCCCGTCAAATGTTTTCCATTTTTGGTGTGTAGTGTAGTTGATGTCCTGGCTATCACACAAGAGAGGTCCCTTCTGCCTAGACAGTGCCAACAGGTGGTCCCGAGTGCCCATTCCACCGGTGACTAGTACTACAGTATGTGGGGCCTCGGGATTCACCAGACGTCCTGGTGGGGCAATGCGATATGCTTTCTGAACGGACTGAAGCTTAGAGGCTACTTTCTCACCCAGTTGTTGTGTGAACCAGTCCTGGAGAAATAGAAGTAAATGATCTCTCTCTCTGCTACTTTGGGTAGCCCCACTAAGTGAATGTTGGCAGGTCGAACTTGATTTTCTAGGGTTCTGAGCCTAGATTTAAAGTGATTTGTCTCCTTTTCCATTGCAGAGACTGCTCCTATTGCTGCACTGGCTCACTGGGTAGAATCAACAGCTGTTGTCTGAAGCACCTCCACTTTAGTTTCAAGACCCACCACTTGATTAGTTAAGCCATCGAATTTATCTGCCAGACCAGCAACTGTGGTGATAAGTCTGTTTATTTTATCCCCGATCATTTGCAGGGTCTCTTCCCCCGGTTCTGGCTGAGTTTCTTCACTGCGGCCTTGAGCAGAACGCATGTTAAGAGCTGTGGAGCTGGTTTTACTTTTTACTCCTGAACCATGCGCTTGTTCTTTGCGTGGGTTCCCCATCTTAAAGTAGGCAGTTTCCCATCATTGCAAATGTGATTTCTGCTGCGTTTGGATTCAAAAATTTTTAGTTTTGTAACAAATATACCGAGCATTAAATGGAGCTCTATTGTTTAGTGGCCACTGTGCTCGAGCTTCACAGTGCCCCCACTCCCCCGTCTATCTTTCTTGGTGAACGAGTACGGTCTATATAGTAAAAAAAAGGATTCTATGTCCATCCAGCATATGTAACAAGGCCTCCCCTTTGTTCGAGTACTCTGGGTAGTAAACTGGTAGTTGAGTGTTCTAATTTAAAGTGAATTCGGAGACAACTTTCGGAAGGAACTTAGGATTTGTACGCAGGGCAACCCTGTCCCTGTGGAAAATAAGATCAAGCTCGTCGCACATCAGTGCCTGAAGGTCAGAAATCCTTCGAGCAGAAGTAATGGTAACTAAAAATAACGCTTTCCAGGGGAGGAAGTGTAGCTCGCAACTTGTGGCTGGCTCAAAGGAAGGCAATGCAAGTTTTTCCAACATAAAGAAAAAATTACTCACCTTAGTAATGTTGTTTCTTCTAATGGAGTCTTGCTGTATTCTAACAATAGCAGTGAGTCCCAACCTTGGAACTGCCCCGGAGATGAAAGAGTTAACTTTCCATGCCAGGCATGGAACGCTGAGCTCGAGCTCGGTTGAGACTCTGTCTGTTGCTGTTTGAACTCAAACCGTCAGATCTTTACGCGCTAAACTCACTGAGGTCCTGTGTGGAAGCTGTAAACCTACACTAGCCAACTGGCTACTTAACATTAAAACAAATTGTTTTTGGTCCCAAAACAAAGACTCAAGTCAGGAAACCCCAAAAAATGAAATAAACACAACACCCACTCACCCAAAGAAAGAGGGTGATAACAAAAAAGGTGGGGCACCTCCTGAGTGCCAACACTGCTACTGCCCACCCACATCCCAAAAACAAAGGTTCTGGGAGGGGAGGCGGGGGGGAGGTCAGAATACAGCAAGACTCCATTAGAAGAAACAACATTACCAAGGTAATATTTTCTTCAAACAACATGAAGTCTTGCTGTATTCTGACAATAGCAGACTACCAAGCAGTACTTCCATGGAGGAGGGACAGAACCTACTTAGGAAATAGGCTCTGAAGCACAGTTGTGCCAAACCGAGCATCACTCCTAGCCTGGATATCCAGGGAGTAATGCTTGGTAAAAGTGTGAACTGTCTTCCAGGTAGCTGCTTGACATATCTCTAAGATAGGAATATCCCTGGCAGCAGCCAGGGAAGCAGCTGTACCTCTGGTACAGTGATCCCTCAGGCCTGAGGGTGGAACCTTACCCAGTTTTTCATAGCAAAATTGGATGCAAGAGACAATCCACCTGGCAATGGATCTTTCAGTGGCAGGTTTTCCTTTACCAACCTCACCATAAGTGAGGAACAGTTGGAAGGAGTCAAACCTGTGACCTTTGGTACGTTCTACATAGTAGCGAAGGGCTCTTTTCACATCTAAACTGTGCAGCCTCCTCTCACCAGAGGAGGAATGGTCAGTGAAGTAAACAGGAAGAGACACAGATTGGTTAAGGTGGAAGTTTGAAACCACCTTAGGTAAAAACTTCCTGTTAGTCCTGAGGACCACCTTATCTCTATGGAAAGAGATAAAATCAGGCACCACTGACAGGGCTTGTAACTCACTTATGCACCTAGCAGAGGTGATTGCCACCAGGAACACAGTTTTCCAAGTCAAGTACTTAAGCTCTGCTGAGGACAACGGCTCAAAGGGGGGTTGCATGAGCTGAGCAATGCAAACGTTAAGGTCCCAAGCAGGGGCAGGGTCCCTGAATGGCAGATTGGTATGAAGCAATCCCTTGAAAAACTTGGAGAATACAGGGTGAGCTGAAAGAGAAGAGGGCTTACCTGCTGAAATAAAAGCAGAGACAGCCACCAGATGCACCCTTAGTGTAGCTGGTCTGAGTCCCAAGCTATTCAGGTGAACCATATAGTCAAGGATTATGGGCAGGTCAGCAGACTCTGGGGAAGTATGCCTCCCAGAGCACCATATGGAAAACTTTTTCCATTTGGAATTATAAGTAGTTCTGGTGGAAGGCTTCCTAGAAGCCTTTAGAATATCCATAACACCTTGGGAAAGGTGTAAATCAGCAAACTCTAACTCTTCGAGAGACAGGCCTTGAGATTGAGAGATTTGAGGTTCGGGTACCAAACCCTCCCGAGCACAGGTTAACAGGTTGTAATTCCTGGGAAGAGACAGGGGAAAGTGGACTGCTAAGGACAATAGTAGAGGGTACCAGGGCTGTCTGGCCCAGTCTGGAGCAATCAGGATCACCTTGCAGGACTGAGACCTGATTTTGACTAGCACTTTGAACAGGAGAGGGAAGGGGGAAAGCATACAGGAACTTCCCTTCCCAACTGAGAACTAAGGCATCCAGGGGGACTGAGCCCAACACTGGGGGCCTGCAGCAAAACAGGGGAAGTTGGTGATTGTCTGGGGCTGCAAAAAGATCTATCTGTGGGGTGCCCCATCTGGAGAAGATCACCTCCAAAACCAGGGGATCCAGTGACCATTCGTGATTGCCCTGAGATATCCTGCTGAGAGCATCTGCCAGGACATTGTCCTTGCCTGGGAGGCGTACTGCTGTGAGGGAGGTGTTCAGGGAATAGGCCAGAAACCACAACTTCATTGCTTCTGTGCACAAGGCCATACACCGAATGCCCCCTTGCTTGCTGATATACCACATTGTGGTGGTATTGTCTGTTCTGATCTGAACAACTTTGTTCTGAACAGACTTGGAAAAAGCTTGAAGTGCTAGAAACACTGCTCTGAGTTCCAACAGATTGATGTGAAGCAGAGATTCCTGAGGGGACCACAACCCTTGGGTGGTCAGGTCTCCCAAGTGAGCCCCCCCACCCCAAGAGGGAGGCATCTGTAGTAAGGATTAAAGAGTGAGACTGAGTGACAAAGGGGACTCCCTGTCTTAGATTGTTCTGATCCTGCCACCACTGCAGGGCCTGGATCAGGGTTCAAGTCACTGGTATCAGTTTGGTAAAAGGGTCCTTTTTCTGAGACCAAAAGTCTCTCAAGTGGAACTGAATGTCCCTCATCTGAAATCTTGCTCCCTGCACCACTGCTGTAGAAGCAGCCATGTGCCCCAGGAGCTGTAGAAAATGCCTTGCTGGTCGAGACACCTGTAGGGTGAATGAAGAGGCCAATGTGATAAAGGTCCTCGCCCTGTCCAGGGGAAGGAAGGCTCTGTCCTTTTCTGTATCTAGCTCTGCGCCTATGAAGGTGAGGAGCTGAACAGGCTCTAGAACTGACTTTGAAAGATTCAGAAGGAAACCTAGAGAGGTAAGCAGTTTGCTGAGTTATCTCTAGATGTAACTTGACTTGGTCTGGGGACTGGCCTACTATGAGCCAGTCGTCCAGGTATGGGAAGATGGCAATCCTTTGCCTTCTTAGAGAAGCAACTACTACTGCCAGGTATTTTGTGAACACCCTTGGAGCAGAGGTTAGGCCCAAGGGCATTGCTCGAATTGGTAATGGCCCGGGGGCAGCTCGAACCTGAGGTACTTTCGATGGGAGCTTCTGATGAGAATATGAAAATAGGCATCCTTGAGGTCCAGGGAGACTAGCCAGTCCCCTGGCCTTAGAGAGGGTAGAATTATTCCCAGAGTCACCATTTTGAACTTTGGCTTTAAAAGGTGCTTGTTTAAGTATCTGAGATCCAGGATGGGCCGCCATTCTCCTGTCTTTTTGGGAGTAAGGAAGTACCTGGAGTACAATCCTTTGCCTTGGTGTAGGGGTGGAACCCTTTCCACAGCTCTGAGAGCCAGGAGGGAAGAGACCTCTGCCTCTAGGGCAAGTGCCTCTGAGGGATTTGCAGGTGGAAAGGATCTGGTTCTCAGCTTTGGAAATTTTTTGAAGCTGAGAACCAGTCCCTGGCTTACTACTTCCAGGACCCATTTGTCTGATGTTAAAGACTTCCGGTCCTGGACAAGGTAAGCCAGCCTGCCCTACAGGTGGTGGAGAATCGGCCCTGCAAACCCATCAGGGTGCCTGTTTGGCAGGGGGTTTAGACTGAGGGGTGGAAGCGGGTCTGCTTGTACCCCTTCTGCCTCTCCCTCTAAAGAACCCCCTCTAAGCATAGGCAGAAGAGGAGGCCTGGGCTTGGTAGAAAGGCCTATGAAAAGGCCTGCCCCCTGCCCCTGGGATGCTGCCTCTGAGGAGTGGCTTGCCTTTCTTTGGCCTGAACACTCCTATAGGTGGTCCTGTATTCATCCATTTTCTTCATGTAATTCTCTGTTTGCTCCCCAGAGAATTACACAGAACAGGAAAATCCATGGCCTTAGTCTGGGTATCCTGCGACAGGCTAGTACACCTAAGCCAAGCCATTCTACGAAGTGCCACAGATGTAGCCATGACTCTAGATGAAACATCATTGGAGTCCAATGCAGCATGGAATTGCACCTTGGATGCCTCAATACCATCAGCAGCCACCTGCTCCAGCTCCTTGGCAAGCTGGCCAGGGACCTGTTTAGCTCAAGCCATGACAGTGTCCCATCTAGATTTCTGATACCTAGCTGTATAGGCCATATAATTGGCCTGCCTGAGTCCCAAGGATGCTGCCATGTACTGTTTCTTTGCCATGGCATCAATCCTCCTGGAGTCCTTGTCTGGGGGGGGGGGGTGTGAAGCCAAGGGAATATTAGCCTTATCACAGGCTGCAGCCTGCACTACTCCAACATGGTTGCATTGTTGTGTAAGGAACTCCGTATCTGAGCCTGACAGAGTATACCTCTTGCCCATTCTTTTATCCACAGGAGGTACAGTATTAGGAGTCTTTGAAATCTTAAATGTCTGTTTCCCAAAAGATTTGTGTAAGGGAATAGACAGCCTCCTAGACTCTGGGATATCCATCATTTCCACATAGTCAGGCTCTTCCTGGTCATCCACAGCTTCTTCCATAGGAGGCTGAAGGGTTTCGGCCACTTACTTGTAAAACATGAAATGGGAGGGGGACTCAGAAAGCCTAGGAGGAGACACTCCTGAAGGTCTGTCTGGGGAGATGTCCGGGTCAATGGGCACATCCAGACTTTCAAAACCACATTCACTTTCCTCATACTCCTCTTCCTCCTCCTCCTCCGGTTCATAATATTCTTCTAAATCATAATCCTGAACTGGTGGAACCGGCCGAAGCGAGTACCTTCCCGATGGTGCCGGTTCGGTCGGAACCGGGGAAAGCGACTGCACAATTTTTATCTCTTTGGCTATTTCATCAGCGGTTGGAGAAGAAACTTTTGGATCCACACCAGCTGATTTTTCCCTTCTTGTTCTCTTAGCCGGAACCGACTCCTCGGAATTGGTTCTCCTTTTGCCCGAAGAAGTTTCGCCCTGGTCAGAGGGCACTCCTTCTGGTTCGGTTTGAACCGAACCGGGCTGGCCATCCGGGTCAGCGGACTTTTTGACCTCCCTTTCCCTGAGCCTACCAACTCTCTTCTCTAGGGTAGCTGCAGGAAAATTTTTACAAATCTGGCAGTCTGAATCGAGGTGGTCAAACCCCAGACAATAAACACAGGTGGTGTGGGGGTCAGCCTTAGCAAACACTTCCCCACACACACTACAGTGTTGAGACCCAGTGGGCCGGTTTTCTTTTGGGCTTCTCAGACATGGTGCCAGTCCTAACAAAACTTACCCTTTTAATGGCAATCCGCCAGGCAAGACACTCTTATCGGTTCCTGACCATGTTACGGGTCGTGGAGAAAACCGTAATGAAATCCGTCTTTTTTAAGAACCGATAAGAACCGGTAACCACACTCTAAAAGTAGAAATAAAGATTTTTACAACAACTTGATCAGTTCAAACCGAACCGATGAACCGTTTACAAGTTCCACACAGAAGAGAAAACAATATAAACCTATCTAGTACTCACGAATACCACAGACAGAGACTGAACCGACAGGTTGCGGTTTAAATTCGGTCGAAAACCGAGAAAGGCGGTACTTTAACCGACAAATTGAACCATGCAAAGGAGAAATCTCTGGAGCGACTGTTCAGTGAGGCAGAGTAAAGAATCTGACAGTCTGAGTTCAAACAGCAACAGACAGAATCTCAACCGAGCTCGAGCTCAGCGTTCCATGCCTGGCATGGAAAGTTAACTCTTTCATCTCCGGGGTAGTTCGAAGGTTGGGACTCACTGCTATTGTCAGAATACAGCAAGACTTCATGTTGTTTGAAATTAAGGTTCCATGGAGGGACGGGGTCCCTCCTAGGAGGTTTAATGTGCAAGATACCCTGTAGGAGGTATTGCACAAATCCAGTTGTGCCAGAGCTTTCCCATCCATCGGTGCATGGTAAGCTGACAGCGCAGAAAGGTGCACCTTAAGGGATGAGTAGCCGAGTCCCCTATCAGACAGGGAAAGAAGGTACTACAGCACAGATTCCACCAGATAGTGTAAAGGATCCAAGGAATGGGGGGGGGGATGCCCATTAGCAGAAACGTTTCCATTTCATGGCATATGTCGCTCTGGTTGAGGGCTGTCTTGATGCCACGAGGACCTCTGCCACTCTAGGGGACACTCCAAAGCTGCCCCTGATTAGGTCTGCAGGAACCATGCATGCAGATGTAGAGACCGAAGATTTGGCTGTACTATGGCTCCCCGCTCCTGGGAGAGCAAGTGGACAGGGGTAATGGGACCAGCGGTTCCAATACCAATTGTTGGAGCAATGGAAACCAGATCCGACGAGGCCAGAAGGGCGCCATGAAAATCATACATGCACTCTCTGCCTGTAGCTTGAGTAGCACACTCCGGACGAGCGGAAAGGGATGGAAAGCACACAGGAACCTCTCTGTACAAAAGAAGGACAATGCATCGTACCAAAAAACACCAGGCCCCTGGATCTAATGAGCAGAAACTGGGCAGTTTGACGTTGTGTGGGAACACAAAGAGGTCCATTTCTGGCTGACCCCACCTTTCGAAGAGGTCTTCTATGACCTTGCATTAGCTCCCACTCGTGGCTCTGAGACTGAGAGCGGCATAGACTGTCTGCGAGGACGCTGTGAATCCCTGGAACGTGAACTGCTGTGTTATTTCCAGGTTGTGATCCACTGCCTGCTGCCAAACTCTCATAGCCTCTCTGCACAGGGGGTAAAAATGGGTGCCCCCTTGCTTGTTGAGATAGAAGACGACTGGAGTGTTGTCTGACTGGACTAAGGGAAGACCTGGCATTAGCACAGACTGCAAGGCCTGCAGGTCATACAGGACGGCCCTCATTTCCACGCTGATGTGGAGATTGAGTTTCATGGAAGGCCGGGTGCCCCATCTGGTGGAATGCCAGATATGCCCCCAAGCCCAGCCCTGAGGTGTCAATAGTTAGGACCTGCTGAGGACTGGGGGATTGAAAGGGAATCCTGATGACCAGTTGAGATGGGGTGAGTCACCATTCCAGAGTACAAAGTACTGCTTTGGAGATCCTGACCAGTTGATCAAGGTCGTCCATGCGTTGGTCCCATGGAACCCAAGGTGCCACTGCAGGACCCTCATGTGCAGACGGGCAAGAGGAACCGTGGAGACGGCCGTGACAATGTGGCCTAAAAGCTGCAGCACCACTCTGGCCGGGATCATATTTGTAGAGATAATCCTCCAAGCAATCGCCCTTAACTTGTCTGCTCGGTCCGAAGGGAGAAAGGGTCTTCCCTGGACTGTGTCCAAGACTGCCCTATGTACTGTAGCCTTTGAGTAGGCCAGGGGAACGACTTGGGGAGGTTCAAAGTGACCCCCAACTCTTCGAACAGACGGAAGGTCTCTACTGAATGACACAGATGTTCTTCCATTAAGACTGTGAGAAGCCAATCGTCCGTCCAGGTATGGGTAAACACAATGACCCCATCCTCCTGAGAGCTGCTGCCATGACTGCCAGGCACTTGGTGAAGGCCCTCCATGCCGACTGTGACAGGGAGCTCCTGCCACTCTTGAGGACCGACCTTTTCTTAAATCTGTTGCAACACTTCTTCTATTTCTTAGCCTAATCTATCAATTACAATTTCTAGTCCATAAGGTTGGCCACCTATAGGCACCCCTTCCCTTTCTTGACTATGCTACAGTGTCCTCTTTAATTTTCCTTTGCCCTCTCAGGTCCTCGTACAGGGAGGTCATTGTGGTGACCTCCAAGTGTATGTAAAACAGGTTGTGTTTACTGTTGTTGGATTTAGTATGTAATAGCACTATGTCATAAAATACCTTGATGTATATACCTTAAGTTATGAAACCTGTAAATGTTGAAAATACCATGGTACTGGGTGTTTTTGATAATGGTAAAAAGTACTAGGTTACTGAAGTGCTATTTAAAATGCATATAAATTGCTGTAAACCGAGACAATCTGAAATGTCATGGTGATTTACATATATCCCAAGGTGCTTTGCATTATGGAAGTATGTGTGATGTGTTTCTTTAAAACTTGGCTTATTGTCAAGGCCCTTTGGGGTAACCCATGTTTCACTGCTTCTGCACCGAGGTTCTTTGTTTTTAGTTTTTTTTTTTTTTATTTATTTGAGTCCCCACTACCCAAGCAAACAAGGCCTGCATACGAGTGGAGGCTGAATCTCAACTGCTAAGTAGATCAGTGTTAGTAGGTGCTGGCTAAGTGCAGAGAAAGGCCATATGATACGTAGCCAGTTGCTGCAAACTGATGTACTGAAGAAGGGATATGCCATTGCTTAATGTTATCGCCTGCATTTTGAATAAACATCACACAGAGATTATGTGTTAAACTTGAAGTTCAGTGTCTGGTCCATCTGTTATCCCAGAACCCTTCACACCGACGAAAGGCCAAATGGCAGTGCTCTGAACTGACAGTGTTCTCCTTGGAAGGTTAAGCGGAGATACTTTCTGGGGGATGGCAGGATCTTTATGTGCATGTAGACATCCTGCATGTCCAGGGAGCAGAGTCAATCCCCTTGGCGAATCATGGGCAGCAGACCAGGCAGAGTCACCATCCTGAACCTTCTGTAGTTGATAAAGTTGTTCAGATCTAGGATGGGACAGAGGTTCCTCGTCTTCTCTGGCACAAGGAAGAAACGTGAGTAGTATCCCCTTCCTCTGTGACCTGGCGGTACTGTCTGAATTTCTCACTTTTGCAAAACAGCTTGGATTTCTGACCTTATAAGAGCCGGGGTGGATGGGGAGCAGTGGGTGGGGACAGGGGGGTTGTACTGTGGAATCTGTGTGAACTCCAGAGCGTACCCTTTTTCTATTAGCTGGAGTACCTACTGATCCATGGTGATATTGGACCATCCTTTCAGGTAAAGGGAGAATCTTCCTCCTACTGCCTCCCTGAGACTCTGCTGGAGGTGGTGGGGGGCGGGAGTCATGCTGAGGAGGAGGGGGTAGGCAGGGGAGCTCTGGCATTTTTTGCACTTTTGG
Organism: Neoceratodus forsteri; assembly: GCA_016271365.2. Taxonomy (NCBI): domain Eukaryota; kingdom Metazoa; phylum Chordata; order Ceratodontiformes; family Ceratodontidae; genus Neoceratodus; species Neoceratodus forsteri. The sequence goes on from CM028138.1 coordinate 660,143,751, forward strand.
GTCCCTGGATGCCCGAAGGCAGGGGAGGGCCCTTTCACTTAAAACCCCCTTTGGTTGCTGATGCCTTCCTTGCTGGCCCTGGTTTTACGAAAGGGGTGGCATCAGGTAGTTGCTGGTTCCGATTTATACATCCTGTGGACGTCAGAAACAGCCTTACTGGAGTTCTGTAGCCCTGTGATCAGTTCTTGTTTCTGGACCAAAGAGAACTGACCCCTGAAAGGCTGCATCCAGGATTACGCCCTGTAGGGCCTGCCAGAATCCCAAGACCCGTAGCGTGGCGCCTCATATATACCCCTGTGGCAGCTGTCCTGGGGGCCATATCTGCTGAGCCATGTGAACTCCTTAGTACATGTTTGCCCACATCAATGGCAGACTGAATGACAGCTATGAGCTCACATTTGTTGTCAGAATCAGGCTGAGCCTTGGCTAAGTCCAAGGCCTTATTCCACAAGGATTTTTGGTACATAACCATGTGTGCCAAAACGTTGAGCGACCTTACAGTGCAAGTGGCAGAGTACACTTTGCGGCCCATCTGGTCCAGTTTCTTGGATTCTGGATCTGGTGGCTGGGAACGTGTGTGCTTTGGCAGCTGCGCGCTGCCATGGGTGGCCGTCAGCACCAGAAGTCTGCGTTTGGTTGCTCACTCAGGTGAGGCTCCCCTTTCGGCATCCTGTTGAGGTGGTCTGCCTTCCTGTGGACAGCCAAAGTAGTGGAAGGATGCTTCCAGGCCAGTTTCGTGCATCCTGGAATGGCTCTACTAGTGGAGGGACGACTAAGGGTTTTGGGTCGTTCGCCCCTAACAAGTTTGCCAGATGACGGTGTTTGGGGTCAAGTTCCTCCGTGTTCCACTGATTAAGGTATTGGATGTGCCGCATCACATCCAAAATTAAAGGGTCATATGGGGGGGGGGGGAGACCTGGGAGAATCTCTCTTACAATCCTGAGAGGGTAGAGGCAGTTCATCCTCGGAAGAATAATAGTAGGAGGAGGAGTCACTTGCATCTTCATCTGAAGACAAATGCGGATGTCCCTTGGATGAGGGTATGGACGACAGATGTAGATCACGACTGCTCAGTACTAGAGATACCCGGTCCACATCCCCGGACGACGGGCAGTCTGGCGTCAGATGGGGGTCTCAAGGATCTCTGAGGCGAGGGCTCCCTGGGAAGAACTGGAGGTGGGAGACCTCTAGGACTAGGGAGCACACCACCTTTTATAGTGTTCCACCATGAATTAAATAAAGCCCCTACCTCCATTAATGGGATGACAGGCTGCGCTGGTGGCAGAGTAGGGACGTTCAGGGTCCCTGGCGGCAGCCCTTACGGTGCATCCAGTGGGGTCATCTGGTCCGCCGGTTCTTTGTCATCAGGGGTTGGGACTGGTGGCACTGTTCCTTCTGGGGTAGTGTCCCCCAAAGGTTGGACGTAGAGCTCCTTGGGAGGAGGTGGGGACGATGGGTTTGAACCTCTTTTGAGAGGTCCGGATGTCTGGTCCTCAGGCATGTGACCTGTCACCTGGTCTGACATCTTGTCCTTCGGAGTAGATGGGCATTTAGGAGGGGGCGTCTGGTCCGATTCTGATGCAGAATCAGAAAGCCCTGAGGTTTGACGTTCTTCTGAAGTAGTCGACGCCCTGTCACAAGCTGGCAGGTGTTTTTGATGGCGTTTTGATTCCTGGCATCTGGTGGTATCATCTGACCCCTTTGACCTGTCGGATGCCACCGATGTCTTGTGGGTGGTAGACTCTGACTTGCTGTCCAAAGAAGATGCCTGTCCACATGACTTAGACCCTAGCGACTGCGTGTGGGACTTTAAAGCTAGGGACATAGGGGTGGATGAACGCCCATGCCCAGAAGACTCCTTGCTGTGCGAATGGGAAGAGGTGGGAGTCTTCTTCGAGGAAACTCTGGGTAGAGTCAAAGGGCCAGGGGAAACTCTGACCTCCCGCTGCAGGCAGAAGACCTGGAGGTCTTGTTTTAGGGGGGGGACGTGGGGCAGGAATCTGAGCTGGCTTGATCCTTGTCCCTATGATGGTGCTTCCCACCCAATTTCTTCTCTCTGGGGGAGGATTCCCCGGCTCAGGAGGAGGAGGAGGAGGAGGAATTGTGTCCCGGCTGGGTCCTCTGCATGGCGGCCACTAGCTGTTTTATTTTATTTATTTATTTTAGTCTTTGGTAACTGGGTAAGGCCCATTAGGCACAAGTGCCTATTTTCAGGGGTGACCTGGGAGCACTGGGCGGTTAAGTGACTTGCTCAGAGTCACACAGTATGCAAGTGGAAGTTGTGAGACTCAAATTCAGGTCTGGTCTGCTGGATGTACCAAGCTTGTTCACACCTCATTCCTCTAACCTCTAGGCTATACTGCCAGCCTTGTTCCTGAAGGTATGCTTTCAATGTCTTGAGTCGGCGGATTCTAGTCTTCTTGTTGAACTTCTGGCAATGCGGGCAATCGTCCGGCTTATGGTCCAGGCCCAAGCAAATAAGGCAGGCTGAGTGGCCATCTCTAGCGAGATCTGCTTGCTGCACCCACACTTAAGACTTCCGCCACTGTGAAGATGACGAAGACATACACAAAGAGAAAAAATGCGAGGAGAAGAACTCTGACAAATGGTAACTGCGCAAAGCACAAAAATGGCGGTCGACTGTGAGAGCAGCGTCCATGGAGCCGATACTAGCGGGTTAACGGTGGGAAAAGAACTGAAGTGGTCCTGGGGGATTGCCCCTTTATACCACGTGGGACGTCGGGGCAAGGCCGACATAAGGGGACAGTCCCCCGCTTTGGACTGCTAGCTACAAATTTTTCCATGGGGTCCTAGTGCCTAGCAGCATAGTCCTAATGGTGTTACCTGCTGCAAGGGCTCCCTCTCGAAGCAAGATCTTCTGTTACTACAAGGGTTCTGAGTTTGAATTCCACAATGATGACTCACCACACTAGTGCACTGTCGTGGAGACCCTCTGTTACTACAAGGGTCCCGAGTTTGAATCTCAGTGCGGTGACTCCTGCAACTACAACAAAACCCTTTTTTCTCTAATGGCAAAATTTAATAAAAGTTACAAAAAAAAAAAAAAAGACGTTTGAGCTTTTGTAAAGAGTCACATTTATTTACACAAAAAAAAAAAAAATTGAGGAAAAGAAACTTGTTAAATGGCTCTCCGCAACACTCCGCTCCCCTGTAGAAAAGAAACAGACGCCCCCGACTATCGTAGTCACCTTTCACTTCTCCCTGGGATGGGGGCGTCGGTACCGCTAGACCAGCCAAGAATTTTATATTATACTATATATTTATATATTTATATATATTTGTTAGGAAACTTACAAAGGAAACCTACCCCCTTCCCCCCAAAAATACTTTTCATTTCTTGATGTAAAGAATTTTCAGGCAGGTGGAGTTGAGCGAGGGTGGGAGAAAAAGGGAGTTTCAATAACTCCCCCATAAGCCACATGTACCGGGGGAGGTTGAAACTGTCTCTCTGACTTGTGGCCACTGAGTCAAAATGATAGTTAACCACCTGCACGTCTCCCTTTACCTCGACAATGTCACTGTTACAGGCAGCTTTTTCAATACTATGCAGGAACTGTGCTCAAACTAGGAGATTAAGAGAAGAAGAGTTTGTGATATGGGCAGTAAAATGCAACACTGAATATCCAGGCCGGGGGGGGGGGGGGCACGGACAAGAGACAGATTTTAAATACCCCAGAGGAAGAGAGACATTTGAAAAGGCGTGTATTTGTATATATGGGACAAACCATCAGGTCAGACACAGAGACACAGCTGTAGACCACTTTGTTAAGTATGACCATGGGGGAGGTTTTTTTTGGGGGGGGGATCAGCATTTGGGGTTTTCTCTGGCACCAGGACCTAAATGGGATTTGGGGGAGGGGGGGGTCAATGTCCACTGAGAGACCGAGGCCCAACCTATGTGTATACCAGGGACAGAGGAAAATATACTAGAGTCCCCACCCCCACACCAGTTTAAGTTACAAAGAAGAGGGCTGCCGGATACAGCACCTTCTCAGCAGGAATGGCAGCAGGTGCTAAAAGTTGGGGAAAGGGCATTTAGTGTTTGTTGGGGGACAAATGGGGGCACTTCCTTGGGATTTTGTTCTTACCATAGTGTGTCCCACCTCTCGATAGTAGGATGCAGAGAGAACGCAGGTGGCACACAACCTACGTTTATATGTGACTTATTGAATCCTTATTCTGATCTCTGGCATACGACCACATAAGTGTGTGCTTATAAGAAAGGGGCAGGAGGTAGCCTGGCCTTTTTTAAGACATACCAGGGTAATTAACTCATTCTATTAAAAAATATGTAATACAGGATTAAACGGCAGCTGACGCCTTCATGAGAACTTTAACAAAACATACTATTTGACACAGTTTGGCTTGCATTTTACATTAGAAAATGGGCTTTTTATTTCCTGGCATGTGATTGGCTCACACTCCTGCCGGGGGGGGGGGTAACTTTAACTTTCAACAGATGCCCAGGAAATAAAAAGTAGCAGCCCCAGTCCCCTTTCACTCATTCCGATATCCCTGTGCCCACCCTGCGTCCTCATTGGCTGAAAATACCCAGTTCAATTTTAAATCACCACCGGTTTTTCTCTCGCTTAGCGAGAGATACTGGCCCAAATACCAGCTGCCTGCCTGACCATATACAACCTCAGCTGGGTCATTTTCACATATTTTTTTTTATTTCATTACGCCTTCACGAGCTGACTGCGTTTCCTCTGTCCTTCTCCAACCTACCGCTCGCCTCCCAAAAATGATGCTGCTTGTTACTGTAACGGACGGCCAAGCGAGGCAGCAGTAGCTGCCCCCCCCAGCAAGACAAGCATCCCCCTCCCAAGTCTGCTTACTTTTTTTCAGAATAAAATACTTAGCCATAAATACAAACAGAAAACAAGCCCTCAGACTGATCGGCTTCACAAAACTGCCTGCTATTTTCAAAACGTGAGCACGATACTCCTTACAGCTGCTAAAAATAGCAGCCCCGTTGATAACCCACTTGGTCTGGGCCCGCACTGTTCTCCCCAAAAGCAACAACAAAAAAAAAAACCAGCCGGAAGGAACAGAACACTTTTTATAAATTCTCTTTCATGAACATCATTGTGTCCGCCAGCTCCCGCCCCTCCAGCTGCCCGCTGACTCAGCTCCCACACAAAGCATTTCTCCCTCGGCTCTCCATTCTCCTCCCCGACTCTGCTTCTCTCACTTGTGAAATTCACCAAAGGCACTCTCTTCATGTTCCCAGTCCTCCGGTCAGGCAGCGAGGACCGCCGGGAGCTGTAAAATAAGAACAACTACTAAGTCCTGATTCTCAGAGCAGGCAGCGAGGATAAAGAAAATGGAAAAAAAAAAAAAAAAAAAAAAAAAAAACTTCATATTCACACAGCTGGCACTGGGGACCGGAAAAAAAAAAAAAAGAACCAGTCTGATTCGGTCCTGGTCCTCAGGGCAGGCAGCGAGGACCGGAAAATGTAAAACAAGAAAGAAAAGGGGGGAACGAGAGGCAGGCAGTGAGCAAGGAGTCATCACTGCAAGTACACATAACAGCTTCCCTAGTAATGACTAGCAGAGGAACTGTTGCCAGCTGTATAGGGACTACTTTACCAAAAAAAAGACAGAAAATGTAATTTTTTTTTTTTAGAATTTTAGTTTTGTAATCCTATAAAAAATTACGTGGCCATTTTCTAGGTGCAATAATACCCTCCAGGGTGGGCCGTATTGGGGAATACCGGACCTTCCAGGGGCTATTCATTACTTCCCTGGGCGGTCCGGTATTCCCCAATACTGCCCACCCTGTCGGGTATTATTGCTTACTTAGTTCTGCATTCCTCCTCCCCATTATTACTGATGTAATCCGTGAGAAAACTGGATCTTTGTTCCTGAAGAGTTTGTCTATTCCTGCTCCTTTCTCCCTACCTGAGGTCATAATGCACAGCTTGTGACATCAGCTACCCCCAAGGCAACAGACGTATGTCACAACAGAGGATTATGACCTGAAGTAGGGAGTCAGCTACAGAGGCAGATGAACTCTGAGGTATAAAGATCATGTATTCATGCAAATTTCCTTAGTAATAAGTAATGTGCAGGAGAAATCTATAGAATATATATGGAATGCAAGCTGAACTGTACCTAAATATTATGTTTTTCAAAGTTGTCTTTGAGGTGTCAACAGCTCTTTAATAGAGCTGTGTCCCAGAATGACCGATTTAATGAACAATGTATCGTTTCTTGTCAAAAGATGGTGGGGGTGGTGGTGGTGAGAACTTGTGTTCGCTTCTGCTGCTGGTTATTTTCCATTTAGGACTGCAAATCGTGTCTCATTTATCACCCTTCATCGGGGGTGAGAGGGACTGAAATCCTCTGTTTATCCAAAGAGACAGATACAGTGTGGGCAGTGCACAGTACATGCTTCTCCACACACTGCTCCACCAATGTACCCCAACCCTGACTATGAGGGGCCACCTGCCCCTGGGGTTAGAGGGACTAAAGCCCTCTATCCACAGTGACAGATACAGTGTGGGCAGTGCACAGTGCAGGCTTCCCCACACACTGCTCCACCAATGTACCCCAACCCTGACCTGGAGGAACCATCCTTCACCAGCAACAGTGTGGGCAGTGCTCGGTGTCGGCTTTCCCGCACTGCTCTACAAATGTACCCCACCCCTGATCTGGAAGGACCACTCTTTTCCTGGTGAGAGGGACTAAAGCCTTCTGTTTATCCACAGGGACAGTGTGGGCCATGCACAGTGCAGACACTCCCCACACATTGGGTTACTAGTGGGGTATCGCAGGGTTCAGTACTGGGTCCAGTCCTTCGTAATGTCTTTATAAGTGAGATTGCAGAGGGACTGGAAGGAAAAGCATGCCTCTTTGCAGATGACACAAAGATCTGCAACAGGGTTGATACACAAGGAGGCGTGGAAAGGATGAGAAGGGACTTGGCAAGGTTAGAGGAATGGTCAGAAGTATGGCAGCTTGAATTCAATGCAAAGAAGTGCAAGTAATGCACCTGGGAAACAAAATCCCAGGGAAGATTACACAATTGGGGAGGTAGTAACAACAACAAAAATGGAAAGGGACCTGGGGGGTAATCATATCAGATGACCTTAAGGTTAGCAAGCAATGTCAGAAGGGAGTAGGGAGGGCTGGGAGTATACTGGGATGTATAGGGAGAGCCATCACCAGCAGAAAACAGGAAGTTGTTATCCCTCTGTACAGACAGTTGGTGAGACCCCATCTGGAGTACTGTGTCCAGTTCTGGAGACCCCATCTCCGCAAGGACATAGACAGGATAGAGACAGTCCAGAGGAGGGCAACTAAAATGGTGCAGGGTCTGCAAGAGAAGCCATACGAGGAGAGACTAAAGGAGCTTAATATGTATACCCTTGAGGAAAGGAGGGAGAGGGGGAGACATAATAGAACCTTTTAAGTACCTCAGTGGAATCAACAAAGTCCACGAGGGTAGCATGTTTCAGAAAAGAGATGTGCAAGAACAAGGGACACAATTTAAAGATGGGAGGAAGTTCAGGGGCAATGTGAGGAAGTATTTTTTTCACAGAGAGGGTGGTGGACGCATAGAACAGCCTTCCTGAGGAGGTTGTGGGGTCTAAAACTGTGGGAGAATTCAAGAATACATGGGACAGACATAAGGCAATGCTTGTGGGGGTTAAGAAGAAATAGGCTGTTGGTTAACTAGGATCTGCAGCTTATCCTGTAGGTAGGAAAATGGGCAGACTAGGTGGGCCAAGCGGTCCTTATCTGCCGTCAAAGTCTATGTTTCTATGTTTCATTGCCCCATCAATGTATTCAAACCCTGCTCTACAGAGACCAACTTTCTCCTGGGATGAGAGGGACTGAATTCCTTGGTTTATATACAGGGACAGGTACAGTGAAGGCAGTGCACAGTGCAGGCTTCCCCACACACTGCACCATGGATGTACCCCACCCCTGACCTGGAGGCACCACCGTTCTCCTGGGGTGAGAGGGACTGAAGCCCTCTATTTATCCACAGGGACAGAAACAGTGTGGGCAGTGCACAGTGCAGGCCTCCCCACACACTGCACCATGGATGTACCCCACCCCTGACCTGGAGGCACCACCGTTCTCCTGGGGTGAGAGGGACTGAAGCCCTCTATTTATCCACAGGGACAGAAACAGTGTGGGCAGTGCACAGTGCAGGCCTCCCCACACTGCTCCACCAAGGTACCCTAATCCTGACCAGAACAGCCCAAACGTCTCCTGGGTTGTGAGGGACTGAAGGCCTCTGTTTATCCACAGGGACTGGTACAATGCAGGGTCCCCAACCCAGTGTCCCAACTATGCATTCTGATCCCTTATAGGGTCCTGGGCCCCCAATATCAGTTAGCTGTGTCACTCGAGGGACTTCAGTTGGTGGTACTTCGCAGGGAACTGAGGCAAAAGTCAATGTAAGATCCATGTTGGAATTGACTGCTTGGCATTCCTTTCTCAGGTCAGGTAACACCCTACAAAGGGCCATATGGTTAAAGTTGCACGCTGTTACACCAGCTTGCTATTGCAATACAAACCACCCAGAATGCCCTGCATCCCTCTTCACAACCCTCCCTTTCTATATACTAAGACAGCCTCCTCCTACCGTAAAAAAATGGGTCACAGAGAACCCTCAGACTCTGATACAGAGCAGAGAGAGGCTTTTTCTCACATGGGTCCCAGGTTGGGTGTCAGTATCCAGCACCAGACTAATCTGTCAAACCACACGTCCAGGTACTTACTATACCAGCGGCACAGACAAGCAATTTCTTGCACAGGCCCCAAGCCAGGTGCCAGTACCAGCCCAATCTGTTAAAACAGCAGCATCAGGTACTGGAGACGGAGATGAGGAGTATCATGTATGGAACTCCAGGCATGCGTAAGGTTCCAGCACCAGCTCCCCTGTATGACCTAGTGACTCCAATGCTGACAGCAGAAACAGGCAATATTTCACTAGTGCCCAGTGTCTGGTGCCAGGGGGCCATAGCAGAAGACTAGCCTTTCAATCTTCAGATACCAACACTAATACTCAATGTACAGGTGGGCAATCTCAAACAAGGGCTCCAGGTTGGGCACCAAGTTAACTACTAGTACGGAGTTAGAACTGTCTCGTGGTCTGAAATAATAGTAAGAATATCTCTTTATCCAGGGCCCATAACACAGCTCCCTTCCCAAACATAAAGTCAGGGGCGAGATGGAGGGAGGCAGTGTAGATTTTGTTTGTTAAAGAACCAAGTGAGAGCACCAGTGCTATAGGTTCTAAGCTTCCCATTCCAGCAGTAAATACTGCTGCTGTTACCCATCAGCCTGTATGTGGCTGTGCATAGTACCATATAACTTCATCCAGTTGGAAGCAAGGCAAATATCTACATGCACCTATATACAGTGACCCCCTTCAAAGACTATAGCGGGCCAGAAAATGCATGAGCACTGGATGAGAGTCCATACAAAGGAGTGGACAAAAATGACCAAATAACAGGCTAGTAACCCAGGCTGTCCATGTTTGGGTGCGAAGGGCCAATACTACCGGGAACAGTAACCCAGGCTGTCCATGTTTGGGTGTGAAGGGCCAATACTACCGGGAACAGTAACCCAGACTGTCCATGTTTGGGAGGGACGGGCCAATACTACCGGGAACAGTAACCCAGGCTGTCCATGTTTGGGTGCGAAGGGCCAATACTACCGGGAACAGTAACCCAGGCTGTCCATGTTTGGGTGCGAGGGGCCAATACTACCGGGAACAGTAACCCAGGCTGTCCATGGTTGGGAGGGAAGGGCCAATACTACCAGGAACAGTAACCCAGGCTGTCCATGGTTGGGAGGGAAGGGCCAATACTACCGGGAACAGTAACCCAGGCTGTCCATGGTTGGGTGCGAAGGGCCAATACTACCGGGAACAGTAACCCAGACTGTCCATGTTTGGGTGTGAAGGGCCAATACTACCGGGAACAGTAACCCAGACTGTCCATGTTTGGGAGGGAAGGGCCAATACTACCGGGAACAGTAACCCAGACTGTCCATGTTTGGGTGTGAAGGGCCAATACTACCGGGAACAGTAACCCAGACTGTCCATGTTTGGGTGTGAGTGGATAATACTACCAGGAACAGTAACCCAGACTGTCCATGTTTGGGAGGGAAGGGGCAGGGCATTGCTTAAGCAGAAAGAAAAGAGGTCATGTTTTTGCTGCGATTTATAGTCCAGACCATATTTTGCTCCATCTGAATGGTTCGACAGACATTCATGCAGACAATCCCTACCCCACACTAAATACATCAGGGGACTTTCTGTATTCCACTATATAGTTATTTTGTTGAATGTTTTGTCGATGTCACTGCTCTGCATTTCTAAGGGCTGGATATCGGCTTTGGTTGCTGAATTTCCAGTTGCCATTTTTCAGCATTAGGGACCCTCCGCTTTCAACTCTTACACACTGTACCCTGAATCCAGAGGGAGGGAGGGCAGAGCTGTTACCTTGCTGTTGTGTGTTTATATGTGTGTGTTGGGTTCCTCTCTGTTCGCTAAACAAACTCAGTGAACAGTAACACAGATGTAGTCCCTCATAAAATGGCTTGCTGTTGGCAAGAATGCATGGTGTCTCACAGGCTGAAATTCCATGAAATGCTATTTAGACCAGTGTACTGGGGGTTCCCTGCAGGTGTCAGCAGTCCAGAGACATCCATATCTAAGCCAGCCCCATCTAAATAACAAGCAGCAATGATTTCACAGAAACCAGACAGAGAGATGTAACAATAATGAGTTTTATGGACTTTAAGGGACCCTGCATCTCTAATATACTTTTACGTGAGTCTACAATGATGGGAAGAGACTAATTTCCACAGAACTGTGGAAAGTGAAAAAAGCAGAACCCCCCACTGATAGCAGGCGAAAAACCTAAGACAAAACTGAGATACCCGCATTAACTAGTCGTAGACAATCATCCTCTGGTTCGACCAACTGAAACCCCATCAAGGCCCTACCCCAACCCTAAAGGTAACAGCTTGGCTCCCCCTGGGAGAATCAGGTGCAGTGGGTCCCACCCACCACAGGGTCACATGCTGACCCCAGAACCCTAGTGAGTGCTGTTCACAGCATGGTCACATTCTAGCCCCGCCCACTGCAGGGTCACACGCTCACCCCAGAACGAGTGTCAAGCAGCAGAGGCAGTCACGGCTTCAACATTTGCTGACCCCCTGGCAATCAACCGGGGGTGGGGGAGACTGGTGCAGGCTGTGAAAGTAGCTGCTCGCCCACCCTTTGTTCCTCCTGTTCAGAGGCAAAGTGCAGCCATGGGATGCCCCCATAATGTGGTGCTGACAGGCGGGGCAAAGGAATCCATGGGCAAATGACAGATCAGTCAAAAGATCCAGAAGTACAGAAATGCAGAGCACTACAGCCTCAAACACACATACAAACACAATGCACCTTCTGTAAGCTGCGCTTAAAACTACCCCACAGGCTGGCCTGTAGGCTGAGAGCCATAGCTTCACACCCTCCCCACTTCATCTCACTCCTGGAATCAAGCTAAGTTTTCCCCAGTACTCCAGTACACTGGGGATGTAAGGAAATGTGTAAAATAAGATTCCCTCCACCTGCCTGTACTACTGTACTTGGAACAGCATTCTACCTCTGTCAGATGTAAGAAAATATCCCAACAGCCATTTATCTCATTATACTGAGGTTTGCTTAGTTCAAAAAGTTGTTTTCTCAAGTGAGGTTATTCACTTAATAAAAACCCCCCCCAAAAAAAAAAATGGATAAATGACCTATCATTTTGATACTGGTGGTACTCAGTTCTTGGGGGGGGGGGGTGCATTAAAATGGTGGACTGCTGCCTGTTCAACCACCCCTACCATTCAATAAATCACTGAAAATAATATTTTTTCGTTTTTTAGAAAAAGAATACCAGATAAACAGTCTGCGGCTTACAAAACTCAAACCCGTTTTGGTTATGAAGGCCATTTCAAGTCTCATCAGGGAAGCCAACACTGTACTAATACTGAGCCCCTCCCACAGTAAACAAACAGAAATCCTGCCCCCACCAATCCTTCCCTTTTCATCCCCAAACAAAATGCTAGGTTCTCTGGAATCTTGACACACATGGCAGAGAAGCTAAGATAGGGCTAACAAGTCCAGGGAACAGGGAAGACCTGATGTCAAAACATTTCAGCTATGGGAAAAAAAAACCAAAACCATTACAGTAATAATAAGGAGAATAATATATCCAAGTCTGAAAAGTCTGGCCAAAGGTAGATGTTCTTATAAATGTCTTTTTCTTTTTGTTTTAAAATGTCCTCTGAAATTTTCAAAGCACAGGACGACCGCAACTGCGAAGAATCGTTGAACCAATCCCCCACACTCCTGAAAAATCTAAATTCTCTGACACCCCGCTCTTCTATGTTAGACCAAGGTCAAGCTCACAGATCTGTATGAGGGGGTGGGTGAGGCTGGCAGGGAGAGAGAGAGAAAAGACGATTAAAAATGATTCTTATATATAAATTTTTGATACCTTCTCTTGTTTTTTTTTTTTCTCCCCACCCAAATCCATTTTCGGGACTTTTTCACCAATACAGCTGCTGGAGATGGGTTGGTTTCAGTGACTTTTCTCCTCTCAAACTTCACCTGGTTTCTTATACAGAATAAAGAAAAAAAAAAAAAGCTCCCCCAAATGACATTTCTTTCAGTTAGCCAGAGGCCCTGATGTAACTGAAGCCTACTCAGTATATTCTAAAAATTGTTGTAAAAATGGCAATATGTTCAAACAATAATAAAATGAATAACCAAAGTAACTCGGAAGGTATCCAACGGGCATCTTCATAAAGACGACCAGCCTGCTGTGACTTCTTAGGATGGTCGTCACACTGGTCGTGACAGGAGGAGGGAGGGGTACTGCACTGTCCTCCCCTCTTCCTCATCAGCGGACCATCCTCCAGTTCACGGTTAACTTTTTGTCTGTGTGACGGGATGTTTGAGGTCAGCAGCTGGGCTCCTCGCTTTACATTTCCAAGAACACTGCCGTCTGTTGCAACCCCAAAACATTTACCTCGCTCCCCGTCCATTCCTCCATCTGCCTCTTTATCAAACACATTCTGGGGGTCAGTATAAAAATCACTTTCTCATGATGTATTTCTATATATAGAAAAGAAAACAAGAGTTTTTTCTCTTTCTTGGAGAATAGTTTGTGAAAATCCGAGAGTGAGAGAGAGACAGAAAAACAGAACTGATTATCCATAGCAATGAGCCAAGTCTTTCACAATCACAAAAATCGGACTAAATTGTTGTGGGGGAAGGCAGGGTGAGACCGCACACCCTTGTTTTCTTGGATATGAGAGTGAGGCAGGTCATTAAAACAAACTGAGCGAGGAACAATCCAAAAGTTTGCATGCCGATTTCTGTGCACTGTTCCCTCGATGGATGTCCAGAAGTCTCTCTCTCTCTCGCCGGCCACCCCCACACGGGAACTGTCCGCTTCTTCTGGATTCCAGGCATATCCTGTTGCAAAAAGGCTCTGGCAGAGAGTCTGGGGGTGGAGAGGGGAACAGGACTTTTACTGTTCTTCATTTACTCTAGGTTTTGGAGGGTGCATGTGGGTTGGGGAGGCGATGGATGAGACAAGGAGGAAAAGGATAGCCTCACTAGGAGCTGGAGAGGTGGTCCACCTGGATGGTGCTGGCGCTGACAGTGAGGCACATGTCTTTATGTGGGTCGTTCTTGTACGGGTTCATGTCAAAGGAGCACTGAGGTGCCTCGGAAGGTGGGCCCTGCTGAGGTGAAGGGTAAGGGTTCCCTTGCTGTTGCTGTTGCTGCTGCTGCTGTTGCTGCTGAGGGTCGGGACCGTTGTGTTTCCTCATGTGTTTCATCAGGTAGGTTTCCTGCAATGCGAAAAAAGAAGAGAGAAGGTGTAAGAACTGTCAACTGTTTACCTCCCCTGGGATTTCCTACATAATATCCTTGAACCCCTCCTCTGTATCTAGTGCTCTTGTACCAACATTCACAGTGACACCCCTGGTAGTGACAGGGCTGGGACACTGCCAAGAGCTTCCCCACTGCAGTGCCATGTCAATGTCAGCTGTGGCTCTTACACCTTGAGCCCCCATCCCCTGTTATCCTGTGCTCTTGTACCAGCACTCAAAGTGACACTTATTGGTAGTGACAGGGGTGTAAAACAGTTGAATGCTTCCCCACTGCAATGCCCTTTCAATGTCAGCTATGGCTCCTATATTGTCACCCCTGGCAAAGACACAGGAACAGTGCTCTCCATCAAGAAAATTACAAAAGGAAACGTAATTCCACTTAACAGGAGTGCCAGCAAACAGCCTGGCGCTTCAGGTTGTAGCATGACTCTTCTTCAGGGCGTATGGCCAATAAGATCACCGACAGGTTTTAAAAACTTCGATGTTTGTAGATGTAATACATTTTTATATCTCTGTAAAATCAGGCATCACGTATATCACCTGTTGGTAATCTTAGTGGCCATGCCTCTGAGGAAGGGTCTCGCTAAGACCGAGCGCTTATTCCTTGCTGCACTAAGAAAATGGAACAAACAGTTGTACTTTTGTACAAAACATTTTCTTTGTTATTTTCTTTGATGGAGTGCAGGGTTCTGTGTTTTGCTTCAGTTCAGCTTCTCTCATTTACCTGCCTGGGGTGACTTCTGGACTACAGCTGGGTTCCTATGTTTGTTATACCTTGACCCCCCCCCAAATCTAGTGCTCTGTTACCAGCACTCACAGTGACACCCATTGGTAGTGACAGGGCTGTGACACTATTGAGAGCTTCCCCACAGGAGTGTCCTGTGAATGCCAGCTATGGCTCCTATACCCTGAACCCCCTTCCCTGTATCTAGTGCCCTTGTACCAGCACTCACAGTGACACCCACTGGTAGTGACAGGGCTGTGACACTATTGAGAGCTTCCCCACAGGAGTGTCCTGTCAATGCCAGCTATGGCTCCTATACCCTGAACTCCTCCCCTGTATCTAGTGCCCTTGTACCAGCACTCACAGTGACACCCATCAGTAGTGACAGAGCTGTGATACTGCTGTGAACTTCTCACAGTAGTACCCTGTCAACGCCAGCTATGATTCCTATACTCTGACCCTCCCCTCCCCTGTATCTCGTGCTCTAGTACCAACACTCACAGTGACACCCATCAGTAGTGACAGAGCTGTGATACTGCTGTGAACTTCTCACAGTAGTACCCTGTCAATGCCAGCTATGATTCCTATACTCTGACCCTCCCCTCCCCTGTATCTGGTGCTCTAGTACCAACACTCACAGTGACACCCATTGGTAGTGGCAGGGCTGTGACACTACTGAGAGCTTCCCCACAGCAGTGCCCAGTCAATGCCAGCTATGGCTCCTATACCCTGAACCCCTCCCCTGTATCTAGTGCCCTTGTACCAGCACTCACAGTGACACCCATCAGTAGTGACAGAGCTGTGATACTGCTGTGAACTTCTCTTAGTAGTACCCTGTCAATGCCAGCTATGATTCCTATACTCTGACCCTCCCCTGTATCTGGTGCTCTAGTACCAACACTCACAGTGACACCCATCAGTAGTGACAGAGCTGTGATACTGCTGTGAACTTCTCACAGTAGTACCCTGTCAATGCCAGCTAGGATTCCTATACTCTGACCCTCCCCTTCCCTGTATCTGGTGCTCTAGTACCAACACTCACAGTGACACCCATTGGTAGTGGCAGGGCTGTGACACTACTGAGAGCTTCCCCACAGCAGTGCCCAGTCAATGCCAGCTATGGCTCCTATACCCTGAACCCCTCCCCTGTATCTAGTGCCCTTGTACCAGCACTCACAGTGACACCCATCAGTAGTGACAGAGCTGTGATACTGCTGTGAACTTCTCTTAGTAGTACCCTGTCAATGCCAGCTATGATTCCTATACTCTGACCCTCCCCTTCCCTGTATCTGGTGCTCTAGTACCAACACTCACAGTGACACCCATTGGTAGTGGCAGGGCTGTGACACTACTGAGAGCTTCCCCACAGCAGTGCCCTGTCAATGCCAGCTATGGCTCCTATACCCTGAACCCCTCCCCTGTATCCAGTGCCCTTGTACCAGCACTCACAGTGACACCCATCAGTAGTGACAGAGCTGTGATACTGCTGTGAACTTCTCACAGTAGTACCCTGTCAACGCCAGCTATGATTCCTATACTCTGACCCTCCCCTCCCTTGTATCTGGTGCTCTAGTACCAACACTCACAGTGACATCCACCAGTAGTGACAGGGCTGGGACACTGCTGAAAGCTTCCCCACAGCAGTATCCTGTCAATGTCAGCTATGGCTCCTATACCCTGAATCCCTTCCCTGTATCTAGAGTTCTTGTACCAGCACTCACAGTGACATCCACTGGTAGTGACAGGGCTGTGACACTGCTGAGAGCTTTCCCAACAGCAGTGCCCTGTTAATGTCAGCTATGACTCCTATACCCTGAACCCCCTTCCCTGTATCTAGTGCTCTTGTACCAGCACTCACAGTGACACCCACTGGTAGTGACAGGGCTGTGACACTGCTGAGAGCTTTCCCAACAGCAGTGCCCTGTTAATGTCAGCTATGACTCCTATACCCTGAACCCCCTTCCCTGTATCTAGTGCTCTTGTACCAGCACTCACAGTGACACCCACTGGTAGTGACAGGGCCGTGGCACTGCTGAGAGCTTTTCCCACAGCAGTGCCCTGTCAATGTCAGCTATGGCTCCTATACCCTGAACCCCCTCCCCTGTATCTATTGCTTGTGTATTAGCGCTCACAGTGACACCCGCTGTTAGTGATAGGGCTGTGACACTGCTGACTGTGTCCCCAACAGCAGTGCCCAGTCAATGCCAGCTATGGCTCCTATACCCTGAACCCCCTCCCCTGTATCTAGTGCTCTTGTACCAGCACTCACAGTGATACCACTGGTAGTGACAGGGCTGTGACACTGCTGAGAGCTTCCCCACAGCAGTCCCCTATCAATACCAACTATGGCTCCTATACATTGAACCCCCTTCCCTGTATCTAGTGCTCTTGTACCAGCACTCACAGTGACACCCACTGGTAGTGACAGGGCTGTGATACTGCTGAGAACTTCCACACAGCAGTACCCTGTCAATGCCAGCTATGGTTCCTATACCCTGAACCCCCTCCCCTGTATCTAGTGCTCTTGTACAAGCACTCACAGTGACACCCACTGTTAGTGACAGGGTTGTGACACTGCTGAGAGCGTCCCCACAGCAGTGCCCTGTCAATGTCAGCTATTGTTCCTATACCCTGAACCCCCTCCCCTGTATCAAGTGCTTCTGTACCAGCACTCACAGTGACACCCACTGGTAGTGACAGGGTTGTGACATTGCACTGATTTCCCACAGAACTGCCCTGTCAGTTAACTGAGAAGACAGCCCCCTGCCTGTAAAGGGATACCTCACTACCTAGTCCATTCTCTTTGATAAAGTGTCTGTACACCATCAGTGTGATCAGAGCACCTTGCGCCCCACAGGAGCACCCAACTCCATCCGCTACCTGCTGCAGCAAAGGACAGAACATGCTTGAGTAAAGACCCAACCTCTGCAAGGCATGATGCTGCAGGCAGACAGGTTGGCCAATCTCCTGGGAGCACATGTGACAGAGAGAACATTGCACATCCCCAAAAACAGGTCTCTCTTAACTCCACCCCTAGGACTCCCATACCGATGTGTAGGCCCGGCTACAGATGGAACAGGTGTAGACTTTGGCGTGCTTCACGGTGTGGGTAGACAGGTGAACTTCAAGCGAAGTGGCGTCTGTGTACGCTCGGTGACAATTGTGGCATTTGAACGGTTTGTCTTTGTTGTGCTGCCGTCTGTGGGACTGGAAGAAATAAAACAGACTGTAAGAAAATAAATTCAAACTAAGAGCATTTAGTACTTCAGGATGAATAGCTTATTCACCTGTAAATACAGGTTACTCACCTGTAACAGGAGTTCTAGGAATGGTATATGTTGTTCATCCACACTTATTGGCAGGTTCCTTGCCGCTTTAAATCTTGCCGGAAGGTCTTTAGGCTGGCTCCTCCCACCCACCCGGGTGGTAAAACTCTCGGCTCCGCCCCATGACGCCAGATCTGGCCTGCTGAAGCTCAGGGCCGGCGTCAAGCTGGAGGTCAGTGAGAATAGGGATGAACAACATATACCATTCCTAGAACTCCTGTTACAGGTGAGCAACCTGTATTTCTAGGGACATGGATATGTTGTTCATCCAGCACTTATTGGCAGACTCCTAGCAGTTCTCCGGAGGAGGGAGGCAAGGCACATTCCCCTACTTAGGGAATAGAGACTGAGAACTGAGGCCCAAACCAGCATCCCGGCGTGACTCAAGGTCGATGTGGTAATGGGTAATAAACGTGTGCTGACTTCCAGGTAGCAGCCCTGCAGATTTCCTGGATAGGGATGTCCCTGGAAGCAGCCACCGATGCAGCAGTATGACGGTAGAATGAGCCTTATCCTCTGGGAGGCTCCATGCCCGCCAACTTATAGCAGTGATCTTGCAGGAGGTGACCCGCCTGCCTATAGTCCGCTTGCCAGGTCTGCCAGGTGCGGCTTCAGTGTGGGTGACAAACAGCTGGCTGAATCTCTCCCGATTTCAGCCGTACGGCCCTTATAATAAGCTTGCCTCTAGGGTCCAGAGTATGGAGCCTATATTCGGCCCTCTGAGGTGTGATTGGGGTAGAACACCAGCAGAGTCAGCACCTGGTTAAGGTGAAACTCCCGACACCACCTTGGAAGGAATTTCGTGGGACGCAGGAACAACCTCGTGTCCCTGTGGAAGACCAGGTAAGGAGACTCCATGCGGCTGGAGCTCTCCCATCCTTCTGGCTGACGTGATAGCCACCAAGAAGGTGGTCTTCCACGACAGGTGAGAGAGATCACACCTGTGCATTGGTTCAATGGCTTGCCCATGAGCTTTGCCAGTACCAGCAGTAAATCCCACTTGAGGTGGAGGTTCTCTGTGACCTGAGGGAAATGTGATCAAGGCCTTTGAAAAGCGCCGACCACCTTTCCTGCAGCTACTCGACTGCTCCCCCGCCCGCCTGCAAGCAGAGATGGCTGCCAGGTGCACCTTTAGGGTCGTCGACCTAAGCCCTTGACTAGAAAGGGACCATAAATAGTCCAAAATGCTTGCCACAGAACAGGAGGAAGGGTCCAAGCCCTGACCCTGACACCAAATGGAGAATCTCTTCCATTTGAAGGTGTAGCATTTTCTGGTCGACTCCTTACGGGATGCCTCAACAACACTGAGGACCTCGACGGAAAGACCCAAGGCCTGGAACTCTAGCCGCTCAGGAACCAGGCTGTCAGGTGCAGGGATTGAAGGTCCGGATGGAACACCTTCCCCTGATTGACTGAGAGCAGGTCCGGGTGAGCTGGAAGCTGCCTCGGAGCCTGGAGCTGAGGCTGAGGAGATCTGGGTACCTGTAACTGGCGGGCCAGTCTGGGGCTATCAGAATACCTGCCTTGCCCTCCTGCCTGAGAAGCACCTTGTGAATCAAGGGAAATGGGGAAAGGCGTGAGAGGCCCGGGGTCCAGAGCCCTCGAGAAGGCATCCCCTGCAGCGAGCCCTGCTGAGGGGGCGGGCATGAAACAGCCTCAGCTTTATGCTCTCCCTGAGGCAAACAGGTCCACCTGAGGTGTGCCCCAGTGGGAGAACAGAACTTGTACTACCTCCGCAGGAGAGACCACTGTGAGATGCAGCCCTATCCGCCTCAGGGCATCGCCAGGGTGTTGGAGGCCCTGCCACATGAATGGCTAGGAGATTCCAGGCTGCGCACAGAGTGACCAAACGCGGAGAGCTTCCTGCATAGAAGCATGGAGCGCGGCCCCCGCCTGGCGGTTCAGGTAGTACATGGTCATGGTATTGTCCGCCTGACTCGGACCACTTGACCTGGAGAAACGGAGCAAAGGCGGTGAGAGCTAGCGGACCGCCGAGCTCCAGCAGGTTGATGTGGCATCGGACTCCCGCTGGGACCAGAGGCCATGCACTGGTGTCTCAGATGGGCACCCCAACCCATCAGAGAGGCATCGGGTCGATAGAGACCACGGCTCAGGACAAATGGGATGCCCTCCTGCAGATGAGATGGAACAGTCCACCACCGAGAGCGTTCCACATCTCCTGGGTCACCATCACTAGCTGGTCCAATGGATCGCAGCGTTGTGACCACTGGCTGGTCAGTCCCCACTGAAGGGGGCGCATGTGCCAGTGTGCCCAATGGACTATGCTGGTACAGGCTGCCATGAGACCCAGGAGGCGCAGGAAGTCCCGGGCAGGGCGCGATTGCCCAACCAGAAATGATCGGGCAAAGGAGGTAAGAACCTCGGCCCTGTCCGCTGGGAGCCGTGCTCTGGCTCGATAAACAGAATCACCTGCTTCGGCTCGAGTTCCGACTTGGCCTCGTTGATGAGAAGGCCGACTTGAGAGCAAACCTGGAGGGCCAGATCTCTGGACCGCTCCACCTCCTGTCTGGAGGGGGCTGCTATCAGCCAATCGTCCAGGTAAGGGTACACCCGGACCCCTCAGCGCCGCAGGAAGGCTGTCACCACTGCAATGCATTTGGTGAAGACCCAGGAGCTGGAGACAGGCCAAGGGCATGGCTCGGAACTCGAAGGGGGATCCCTCCGCTCGAAAGCGAAGGAATCTCCGATGTGACGGACGGACAGGGACGTGAAAGAATGCGTCCTGCAGGTCCAGAGAGCAGAACCACACGCCGTGTTCCAGAGATGGTATTATCTGCACCAGAGTGACCATCCTGAAGGTTCGAGACCTTAGGAACTTGTTCAGGTCGTGTAGGTCGAGAATGGGGCGCCAGCCCCCTGTCTGTTTCGGAACCAGGAAGTACCTGGACACGAACCCCGGGTCTGAAGGGGGGTCCTCTACCTCCCTGATCACCTCCTTTTGGAGGAGGAGAGCGATGTCGGCTCGGCGAGCCGACAGTGAGGCTTTGGACCCCGAGGCCCCCCGAGGTGCGACGGCTCTGAAGGACGGGGCCTGCTCGAATTCTAGAGGCAGGCCTTTTCCTACCACCTCCAGAACCCACCTGTCCGTGGTAATAGCGGACCAGGCGGAAAGGAAGTGTCGGAGCCGTCCCCCCACAGCCCGTCACTGGGCAGGCTTGGAGGAGGGACCGGCCGAGGGACCTCCTGGGCCTTTTCCTCCCTGCTTCCTGTTGGAGGAGGCCGACGGCTTGGGTTTGGGATGCCAAGCTCGAGCCTGCTGGCCCTGACGTTGCTTACGGGCCAAGGGCGCAGAAGGACGAAGGGCGAGTAGGCTGTGGCATGCCTTTGTCCTTTGAGCGAAGAGACCGAGTCCAAGGTAGCATTGGACTCTCAATCCTCTGCAGGTGACCTTCCACCCCAGGGCCGCAAGAGGTCAGTCCTCAAAGGGGAACATCCGCCAACTTGTGCTGGGTATCCGAGGTAAAAGTGGATATCCTCAGCCAAGCCCGACGATGCATGGCCACTGCGGCCGCCACCGACCTGGCACATGAGTCCCCAAAGTCCAAAGCAGTCTGGAGCTGCTGTTTAGCCACTGCCTGCCCTGGTCCCGCACCTGCCTGACCGTAGTCTGCAGATCCGCGGGAAGATGAGGGACTACCCTCATCCAGGAGCCCAACAGGCATGTGAAAAATGTGCCACGAGGATGGTCGAACTGGCTGGACGAAGGCCGAGAGAGACGACATAGACTTTTTGCCCGACATAATCCAATTTCCTGATTCCCTGTACGGGAGGTTTGTCCACATCCTGGCGCCCTGGCACGCCGGAAAACGCTGTCGGTAACTCCAACCCTCCGCAGAGGGAAGTGTTCCAAAACCGGACAGGAACTGGACCGTGATACTTTCTGGCCATCCTGGCCGAAGGCGAGGGCAGGAAGCAGGGCGCTGCCAAGCCTCCAAGGCCAGACCCACTCATGGCCTCGGCCACCGAAAGGCTCCGTAGGAGAATCCTCGGTCAGATCTCCGTGAGGATACTGGCCCGCTTAGAAAGGGTTCGAGCTTCATCCCGGTGGACTCCGAGATGAGCCGAAGCAACCCTAAGAAAGACGAAGGGCTATCGTCCACTGACTGTCCTCCCGAGGACTCCAAGTCGAATCGCTTGGAGAAAAGGGAGGAATCATCCTCTGACTCGGAAGAGTCCTCAAAGAGCTGCCTCGGGCCTGAGCCATCCTCCACCTGCCGAGGTTTATCGGGAGTGAGGGTGACAGACAGCCTATGGGGCAAACCCAAAGCCGAGCGAGAATTCTTGGTCGGAGCCCCAACTAATGGCTGTGGAGGCGGAGGTTCCACCAGAATCGGTGGGGCAGCTGGAACTGGCCAACAACCGCCTGGGAAACAGGCCTCGGCTACAATGAAGGACAGCTGTCAGTCCCGTGACAGCCACTTAATGGCCGGGAAGACGATCGGTCGGCTTATTCCCGGTCAAAAGGAGCTGTTGCCACATGAGTTCCTCATACCTCCGACGCAACTTGCACCGAAGCCTCCGCTCGTCCGAGGAGGAGGAAGAGGAAGAGTGGCGGCGCCGCTTGCCGCGGTGCCGAGACAGCCTATGACGGCGGGATCGGCTGGACCGCGAGGATGTCCGAGACCGAGAGTCTTGACTAGGCCGAGGAAGGCGAGCAGAAGTGTCGGAAATCGGCACTCCCCTCGGCTCGGACGATCCCACCGAAGGCTCCCGAACCGGATGCACAGTCGAGCCGACGGGATCCTCAACTCCCACCGGGGGAACCGGGGAGAGGGATTCTCAGCTTCTCCAGCCGACAACCCGCCTAACGGATCGAGAAAATCTCGACCGCCGCGGGAGTTCGGCCAACTGGCTTGACGGGACACCGTGAAGCCAGTGGTCGAAGCTGAGGGTCGACTTCAATCGCTTTCACTGTCGACAAGAAGGAGGGGATCTTCCGCCCCAAGAGCGCCGACGGAGAGACTTACTTTGCTCTTTTGACCTGGAAAAGGGTCCAGAAGAAGTTGGACCCTCACCTTTCGTCGATAGGGTCAGACAAAGCTCCTTGAAAGAAGCCGAGTACGAGGCACCGAGAGAGAGCGGGACAAATGCCGCAGCCGAGGTAGAAGCGGCCCGCGCCACCTCCTCTTCGAGGGCGATCATCTGCTCGAGCTGATCCGCCGAGCACGCCGCCGCGGACACCGCCAACTGGGCCTCTTTAGATTTAACCGGTGGAATTCTTTTCTCAGGGCGCCCCATTTGTAATCGGGCAGCACGGTCTTCAAGGACGTAGGCCGAAAAGGACGAGCACAAGTCGCAGGCCTGCGGGTCGTGCTCAAGGCCCAAGCAGTAGACGCACGTGGAGTGCGGATCCGTCCTAGACATCTTCTGCCTGCAAGGGCACCTCCGGAAACCGGGAGTTGATTTGTCCATCGCAGCCGCGAGGAAAAGAAGACCGAAGTCTTTTTAGCAAAAACTTTTTGATTTCGAACTTTCGAAGAATTAGGAACCAGTCTTATACGCAGAGCGTTAAGGAGGGAACCTGAGCTTCCTAGTGGTAAGGAAGATCTGGCGTCATGGGGCGGAGCCGAGAGTTTTACCACCCGGGTGGGTGGGAGGAGCCAGCCTGAAGACCTTCCGGCAAGATTTAAAGTGGCAAGGAACCTGCCAATAAGTGTGGATGAACAACATATCCATGTCCCTAGAACCGTAGTTCTAGTAGTTGTATATAGTTCTCATCCACAGTCTGGCAGTTTCACTGGAATGTGGCGATTGTCCGGAACGTCTTTAAGTTAAGCTCCTCCCACCAGCTGGGTGGATATATTCCCCAAGCCTGCCCTGTGACGTCAGATCTCGCAGGCTGAAAACAGGATAAGGTGCCACCTGTCAGGGAAAGCTGGTAGGGTTGTGTGAATCAAATACCACTCCCAGAACTACAGTTATAGGTGAGTAACCTATTTTTCCCGGGGTATGGAATATGGTACACGTATCCACACTCTGGCAGACTCTTAGCAGTTCTTTGGGAGGAGGGGACAAGGCACGCACCCCTAGTTGGCGAACAGAGACTGGTAAACCGAGGTCCCGAAATGCGCATCCCAGCATGACTCACGGTCGATGAGGTAATGGGAAATGAAGGTGTGTGCTGACTTCCAGGAAGTAGCCCTACAGATCTCCTGTATGGGGATATCCCTGGAAGCAGCCACTGAGGCAGGTGTATGTCTGGTGGAACGAGCCCTAATCCCAATGGGAGGCTCCTGACCAGTCAACCTATAGCAGAGGTCGATGCAAGATGTGATCCACCTTGCAATCATCAGAGCTGGCAAACCTGTCCACGGGCTCCAGTCGTATGCTGCACATAACAGGAGCGTGCTCTCTGCAGGTCCAGGGTATGGAGCCTGTGGTCGGCCTCCGAAGCAGGGTTGGTAAAGTACACCAGTAAGTTAATAACCTGTTATGGTGACACTCCGATATCACCTTCGAAAGAAACTTCCGAGTTGGGGTGAAGGAAACTTTGTCCATGTGGAAGACCAAACAGGAAAAGTCCTCCGGGAGTGCCTGGAGCTCCCTAATTATTCTGGCAGACGTAACTGCCACCAGGAAGGCAGTCTTCCATGACAGGTGTGAACATTTATACCTGTACATCAGCTCAAAAGGCTTGCCCATGAACACAACCAGGACCAGCAGTAATTCCCACAGTGGAGGCAGGTCATGCAGAAGAAGGGAAAAGTGGCTGAGGCCCTTGAAAAATTAACTGCCCGTCCTCCTTCTCCTGGGCTGGCAGCATACTGACCCGCGTCCGGTAAGCAGAGATAGCTGCTAGGTGCACCTTTAAGGTCGTCGAGTGCAGCCCTATTTGGAAAAGGGACCAGAGGTAGTCCAGGATGCCAGCCACAGGGCAGGCAAGGGGATCAAGTTCCTTGCCCTGGCAACAAATGGAAAATCTATTCCATCTAAAGGCATGGCACCTGTGAGTTGACTCTTTTCTGGAGGCCTCCACAACGTAGAGGATATCCTCGAAAAGACCCAACGCCTGGAACTCTAACCGCTCAGGAACCAGGCCATGAGGTGCAGGGACTAAAGGTCTGAGTACAGGACCGTCCCTTGAAGTCTGGTCAGCAAATCTGGCAGAGAGGCAGTCGCCACGAAGACCTGCTGATGAGGCTGAGGCGATCTGGATACCAGAACTGCCTGGGCCAGTCTGGGACTATCAGGATTATCCACGCCTTGTCCTTCCTGAACTTGAGCAGTATTCTGTGGATCAAGGGGAAGGGAGTGTCATTGAGGCTCAGGTCAGGAAGCATTGGAAAACCTAGAGCAGTTTCAAAATTCGGAAACAGTGGTTTATTTTTCTCATTAACAGCAAAATAAAAAAATAAAAATTTGTTCAATATAACTATTTACAAATGCAGTACACATAGAGGTAAGTCCTTCTTCTGAGGGTATCTCTTAATTCCAATTTTCAGTATCACAGTCTCTCCTTCTCTAGCAGAAGCATTGCTGCTCTTTTTGTAAGTCTTTGTCTGGGAACTCGTTAAGACAGCCTGCTCCTCACAGAATGTTCTTCTAAGTTTACAGAATGTTCTTGTCAGTTTCGTTCCTTGTTGGGGCAGCAAAACAGTACATGGTGTCCCAGAACTGACTGCTTGTTGACAACTCTGCAAAGGGCTTAAAAACTGCATCTATGGCCAGCCAATCAGCGCAGTGGTTGGATTTCCATCTGCGACGCCGGTGACCCGGGTTCGGGAGCGGACCCGGGTTGCTGGAGGGCTGGCCAAGGGAGGAGGATAGAGCGTCCAGAGACAGCACTCCTCTTCCTAGGGGGAGGGTGGGGATGCGCGCCGGCGCCTGCTGGCCCCTAGCGGAGACTGGAGGCACAGCAGGACATCGGACCCAGTACGCAAAAGGGGAGGGGTGGACATCGGCGTTTGCCATGACGTCACTATGCCACCCCAGGGGACAAAAAAACGAGGAAACAGCTCAGTGCCTGCTGGATAATGGCTGTCAGGTCCCTGGTGCCGCCGGAGCCCTCCAGTGAGCTGTCCCCTTCACCTCAGCAGTATCCCGGGGCCTAACAGATAGCCCCATACTGGTGCATTCCCTCTCGGAGGAGGGGGAGCTGCCCGTCGACGGGATACGCCAGGATACCTCGGGAGCTGCTGCGATATGAGGACAGAGGGGAGACAGGACTCGAGTGAGCTCAGTAGGGGTCAGCCGGGACCCAGGCAGACCTGAAAGAGCGGGGGGCACTGGAGCAGCAGGAGGCAAAAATAGATAAAAAGGAAAAGAAACTGCATCTCAGGATAACCCCTTGAGTTCCAAATAGCTTTTTGCAATCATTTCAACGTATAACTATATACAGTTTTAAACAAAGGGATCCCAGTATCAGTGACATTTTCACATAAAGATTCACACATATTTTTATAACCACAGATATGCAAGGGGAAAGAAAAGACAGAAATAGCAAGGGAAGGCAGAGCGATAGCGAGAGGCTGAGAACTGCGAAACCGTCAGAGTGATCAGTTCCTAGGTATCACAAGAAAATTTGGTTGTGCAATCAGACAAGAGAGAAAAGGAGAGGACAGAACAGACCCTTGTGTTTAAACTCTTTCTGCATAACAAATGGGGCAGGTCCTTACTCAAGCCTGTCACAGGGAGGAAAGGCACACGAGGCCCAAGGTTCAGGGCCTCATGAAGGTGTCCTGGACTATGGTGGGGGGGCACAAAACATCCTCAGTTTGGTGTTATCCCAGGAGACAAACAGGTCCACAGAGAGTGAGCCCCACAGGTGTTCACCACCTCCTGATCCAGAGACCACTCATGCACCATTTCCAGATGTTCCGGGACAAGCCACCACTGGATGGCATTCCACATCGTCTAGATCACTGTGACTGGCTGGTTCAAGTGGCCTAGGAGCTGGGACCACTGACGGCACAGCTCCCACTGAAGATGGCATATCCGCCAGCGGGCCCAGTGGACCACGCTCGCGCAGGATGCCATGTTGCCAGCAACCGTAGGAAACTCCGGGCAGGGCGCAAGAGCCCAACCTGAAATCATCAGGCAAAGCAGGTAAGATCCTGTGCCCGGTCAGCCAGGAGGTTGGCCTCTGGCCCGCAGGGAGTCTAGTTCTGCCCCAATGAGCTTGCTCACCTGCTTCGGTACCAGTTCGTACTTGTCCAGGTTGACCAACAGGCCCAAGTCTCGGCAAGTCTGGACAGCCAGTTCTGTACATCTCTCCAGGGTTTCTCTGGATGGACCAGCAACTAGCCAGTTGTTCAGGCTGGGGTACATTCTGACTCCTAGGTGCCGTAGGTGGGCCAACACCACTGCCATGCATTTGGTGAAGATCCTTGGCGCTGAGGAGAGGCCGAAGGGCTTGACTTGGAACAGGACCCCTTTCGCTCAGAAACAGGAGGTACAGGTTGTGGGACCTGCTGACAGAAATGTGGGAGAACGCATCCTGGAGGTCCAGAGAGCAAAACAAACACTGCTCTGCTCCAGGGATGGTATAATCTGGCTCAGAGTGACCATCCAGAACTTGTGCTTCCACATGTAATGGTCGAGACTGTGTAGATCCAGTATGGGGTGCCAGCCACCGATCCTTTTTGGGACCAGGAAGTACCTGGACATGTAACCCTGACTGGCCAGGGCACTGGGGACACGTGTTATTGCCCCTTTCACAAGGAGCAGAGCAATGTCCTCCCGGAGGGCAGACAGCATGTTCTGAGACACCCTGGACTCTTGAGGTGCGTGGAGGAAGTAGGACAGGAGGGCCTTGAAGTCCAGAGACAGTCCTCTGCCCACTAAGTCTAAAAGACCCATTTGTCCATTGTGATAGCGGACCAACATGGCAGGGAGTGACGTAGCTGGCCTCCAATGAGGAGAGCAGTCAGGGACAAGACAGGTGGAGGGATGACACCCCCTCAACCTGTCACTGAGCAGCTTTTGCAGGGGCACTGGTGGCTGCTGCCGGAGGGGCACCACTACCCCAGCCACCCCCCCCCTTTTTTTTATTACCTTGGGTCACAGACTTCTGCTTGGGGCACTAGGCCTGCTTACGGGGAGGCTGTGACTGAAAGGATCGGTACTGGAAAGCACATTTCTTTGGCTTCTTTTTCTGGTCCTTCTGGGAATGCAGTTCCAGAGTCAAGGGTGGCGCCGGACTTCTCAATCCTACTAAGATGCCCTTCCACCCCCGAGCCAAAGAGGTTGGTGCCCAGGAAATGGGCCAACTTATTTGAGTGTCTGCCAAAGAGGCGGACAAACGCAGCCAAGTCCTATAACACATGGAGACAACCGCTGCCATTGCACTAGTGCAAGAGTGGCTCATTTCCAAGGCTATCTTGAGCTGGTATTTAGCCAGTGACTGAACATGGTCTCTGATGAGCACCACCACCACCACTGACTGGATGGAGGTGGGGGAGGATTACATCAGAGAATGACCATAATTAGCCATCATGATAGCACAGTTTGCCTGATGGAGATCCAGGGTAGTGACATTGTACATCTTTTTTGTGGCATGGTAAATCTTGCAGAACTCCTTGTCCACAGGCTTGTCCATTTTCCCATGGTGTCTGGACTTCTGGAACACCAAATCAGTGACCAGACCTTCGAATGAAGGGTGGTCAAAAAACCCTGGAAAGGTGTCCATAGGGACCAGGTACTTGCAGATCATGTGGGTCAAGGGTGCCCGGCAGGATGCTGCCAGAGCTCCAGGGCCAGTCCCAAGATGGCCTCAGCCACCAGGAAGGCAACCCCCGTTGACTCATCCCAGTCCAAAATATCTGTAAGAGGGTACTTTGCCCACTTCTGGACTGGCTCTAACGGGATTGACACGGACTCTGAGATAAGTTGAACAACCCACGAAAGGACACCAGCCCATGGTCAGTGGGAGGCTTCTCGAACGAGCCATGGGCTAAGAGCCCCCAAACTCTTTTTTCTGCACCACTCTCTCTAGGAATTCTCTCGGCATCCTCCGTCTTTTCGAGCTCTACCTCCCACCTGAGACTCATCCTTCTCCCTTGCCCCAGCCGACACTGCCCCCGGATCTGAGCCCCCCCAGGGAGGGGACGCCCTATCCGCCCAAGGCGCTCTATCTATAGTACAGAGAGCTGGGCAAACGAGCGGGGCCAGAGAGGAGAGGGCCCGGTGCTGGGAGTGTAGTTCAGGGGCTGAGGTGCCTTTGCCTATCCCCGAGGGTGGGGATTTTTCATTATATTACCCCGGGAGCACGGACGTGTACTGACGTACAGCGCAATGTGGGTGCACTCCCACACCTGCTTGCAGAACGTCCGCCAATGCTCCCATATCCCCCTTCTGCATGCTCCACATCTTGCTGTGACTGCCAGCCTCCACTGGGAGCTGCTATAGCAGCAAGGAGCTTCAACCCCCCCCCCCCCCAGGAGAGGAGAGCAGCCCTCCGGATGCTCAATCATCTCCTCCCATTGCTGATCCCCAGCGCCTGAGTCCGCTCCAACCCAGCTCACCAGTGCAGCACGAGGTGTGGTGTACAGTGCCTCAACCCTCAGCACCACCGGGCCGTCCCACGGTTGAAGAGTTGAGTCCCTGAGGAGACCAAGGATTCCTGATCCAATGCAGCTGCCTCAAAGGATGCCAAGAACGAGGAGTACTTGGATGACAGTGGGCTCAGAAAGGGTTAGAGCAGTCAGGCAGAGGCACATCCCAGATCCTATTCCACTCAAGAACTCATATGCCACACTGGCAAACGAGGACAACCAATAGAGGTACCCACAGAAGTGGAAGGAAAGGATGTGGAGGTTAGCCAAGAGGTGACCTCAGCGGGAAAGCAGTGGACCCCAGAGGAGGAGGAGGAAGCGAATCCTGGTGGGGACTCCATCGAAGAGGGATCCAGCTAGGAACACAGGAGGGGAGGACAGGGAGGTGAGGTGCCTACCAGGTGCTACGGCATGGAGGGATGGAAGGAAGATCCTGGGATCACTGGGAAGGCAAGACAGGAGGGTGAGCTGGATGTCATTATCCACCTAGGTACTAATGACCTGGCAAATGGGGAGCCAAAGGAAGTTCAGGAAGAGTTTAGGAAACTGGGGAGGGTCTCAAGCAATGCTACTTCTGTCACTTTCTCAAGTACTACCTGTGAGAGGCAAGGGAGAGCATAGGGTGCATGCACCAGGAACTTTAACTCATGGTTGAAGAACTGGTGCTGTGAGAAAGGGTTGGATTCATTGGTGACTGGGGACCCACCTGGAGGGATGGAGGTTTGTTCAAGCCTGACGGCCTGCATCCATCCTGGAGGGGAATCCAAGCACTCAATGATAAGTTTAAATGCTACATTGACAAGCATTTAAACTAGCAAAGGGGGGTGGCAGGCCAGCAAGGAGGGTACCTACTTGCTCACCCCCCACAGCTAGCAGTGGAACCAGTGAACCAGAGGAGTGGCTATCTCTGCAAAGCAGTGTGCAAAAGATGGAGATTAGTGCCCAAGAGGTGGATAAGCAGAAAAGGAGCAAAATTCAGCAGAAGGGCAGACAGCAAGGAGAACCAGGGATAAATGACAACCAAGGAAGGGGCTGGAGTAGAACAGTGAAGCAGTCTAGGGAGGTCAAATCATGTAAGCCATGTGTGCAAATGCCAGGAGCCTTAGCAACAAGATGGAAGATCTGGAGGCTGTCATGGTACAGTCAGACCTGGACATTGTGGCCATCACTGAAACCTGGTGTAATGATAACCATGACTGGGAGATGGCCATACCTGGCTACAACATATTCAGAAGAGACAGAGCAGGCAGGAAGGGAGGAGGAGGCACTCTATGTGAAAATGACATGAGGGCCACAGAGATCCAGGAGGAACAAAATGGGGAGAGATACTGTGGGTTAAGCTGGAAAGGAAAATGGGGACAGCCATCCGCACAGGTGTGGTCTATAGACCACCAGCCCAGGAGGAAGAAACAGATAGGGAGCTGATGCTAGCCATCCAAAGGATGGCAGACAAGGGTGAGGTAGTACTGGTTGGAGACTTCAATATTTCAGACGTGGACTGGAGCATCCCAGCAGCAGCATCAACTAGGAGCAGATTTATCCTGGACTCCCTTCAGGGTGCCTTCCTCAAGCAACTGGTCATGGAACCAACTGGCAGAAGGCAATACTGGACCCTTGTGCTCACAAACAGGGACAGTGTGATGGGGTAACAGTGGGGAGCACCTGGGAAACAGTGACCACCAGTCATTGTGGTTTGAAATCACAGAAAGAGCAGAACCAAACCACACAAAACACGATCCTGGATTTTAGGGGGGCAGACTTTGGGAAAATGGGGAGATACTTGAAAGAGGCATTAAGGGAATGGGACAGGAATCAGGGTTGAGGAACAGTGGGCAGTATTTAAAATGAGGATTATAAGAACAACAGAATTATGCATTAAGCAGGTTAGCAAGAGGAAAGGAAGAGGAGACCATTATGTTTTCCAAAGAGGTAGCAAAGAAAGTGAAAGCCAAAAAGATTGCATTCAGGCAATACAAAAAGACACAGGCAGAAGGGATGGGAGAAGTACCAGGAGAAGCAAAGGAGGCAGGAGGTCAGTAAGGGAAGCCAAAGCTCAGACAGAAGAACACATTGCAAAATCAGTGGGTAGAGGGACAAAACCTTTACAGGTACATAAGTGAAAAAGAAGGACAAAGGAGGGATAGTGAGACTGAAGGGGAGGATGGGAGCCGTGGAGGATGACAAACAGCAAAGCTGACATATTGAACAGGCATTTCTGCTCAGTCTTTACTGAGGAAGAGGGGGTAATGGGTCTGAAGGGAGTACAAGGGTGAGAATGGTGCAGAAATGGACACAAGTCCCTTTACACAGAAAGGGTCCTGAAGGAACTGGAAGTAATAAGAGTTGATAAGCAATGGGGCCAGACGGGTGCACCCAGGGTCCTTAAAGAACTAAGAGAGGTGGTGGCTGAACCTCTGGCTATCCTGTTCAGCCGATCACTGGAAACAAGGAGTAACCAAAGACTGGAGGACAGCAGATGTAGTCCCCTTATACAAAAGTGGGAAACAAAGAGGAAGCAGGAACTACAGACCACTCAGCCTCACCTCGGTAGTGGGGAAGATCATGGAAGCACTACTGAAGGAGAGATTGGTGGAACATCTGGTTGTGAATGGACTACAGGACCCAAGGCAGCATGGTTTCACCAGGGGAGGTCATGTCAGACCAACCCCTCGCTTGAACTTTGACTGGGTGACTAGGGAGGTGGATCAGGAGGGCAGTGGACATGGCCTATCTGGACTTCAGCAAGGCCTTTGACACTGTGCCACATAGAAGACTATTACACAAACTGGGGAATATGGGTGTGGGCAGGACAGTAGTGTGGTGGGTAGGTAACTGGCTGGGTGGCAGGACACAGAGGGTGGTGGTAAATGGCTGTCACTCACAGAGGGAAGAGTGACCAGTGGGTACCTACAGGGATCAGTGCTGGGACCGATCCTATTCAACATTTTCATCAGTGACATCATGCAGGATCTAGAAGGCAGAATTTCACTGTTCGCTGATGACACAAAGCTCTGTAATAGAGTAGACACACCAGAGGGTGTAGACAGAATGAGAAGCGACCTGCAGAAACCTGAAGAATGGTCAAGGGTTTGGCAGTTGAAATTCAATGCAAAGTGCAAGATAATGCATATAGGGCACAAAACCATGGCACAATATATCAGTTGGGGGTGAGGATATAGCATGCACCAAGCAGGAAAGGATCTTGGGGTTGTCATCTGATGACCTCAAGGTAGGAAACAGTGTGACAAGGCAGCAGTTAAAGCAAATAGGATGCTGGGATGTATAGGCAGGGGCATCACCAGCAGGAAAAGGGAGGTCATAATTCCACTATACAAGACACTAGTGAGGCCCCACCTGGAGTACAGTGTACAGTTCTGGAGACCATACCTACGTAAGGACATAGACAGGGTAGAGAAGGTTCAGAGGAGGGCAACAAAGATGGAGCATGGATTGCATCACAAGTCCTATGGAAGACAGGTTGAAGGAACTGGAACATGTACTCCCTGGAGGAGAGGAGGGAGAGGGGATATGATGAGAGACATACAAGTATCTTACAGGGAGGAACAGGGTGCAGGAAAACACTATTTTAAGCGAAAAAGATGTTCCAGGACTAGAGGGCATGGGATGGAGTTGGAGGGAGGACGATTCAGAGGAAACATGAGAAAGAATTTCTTCACAGAACGGGTGGTGGATGGAATGGAACACCCGCCAGAGGAAGTGGTGGGGCTGAAACAATCACGGATTTAAGAATGCATGGAATAGACAAAGGAATTCTAGAGGTCAGGGGTAAGGGGCAACAGACTTCTAGGAAAACAAACTGAACTTACAAGCTCAAATGGGCAGACTGGGTGGGCCATAGGCCCTTATCTGCCGACACTGTCTATGTATCTATGTATCTATGTAAGTCGTCCAATGACTCCTCAAAAATAGCCTTCAGCCGTTGTTCACTACGGACCTCCTGGGAATTCTGACCCGGAGCAATCTAAACCGATAAATGGCCAGGCAAGCCAGGAGCTGAACAACCAGCCTTCTTGGTCAGGGCACCAACTGGCGCCTGTTGGG
Source organism: Neoceratodus forsteri (assembly GCA_016271365.2). Taxonomy (NCBI): domain Eukaryota; kingdom Metazoa; phylum Chordata; order Ceratodontiformes; family Ceratodontidae; genus Neoceratodus; species Neoceratodus forsteri. The sequence goes on from CM028138.1 coordinate 660,177,305, forward strand.
GTTCCAGCTCCATTGTAGTCAGTGGAGAAGCAGGTGTGGGGAGCATCTACATGGTTCCACCATGACGTGGCAACACCAAAGTCACCGACATCCCCTACATTGACAGACACAATGCTGAGTGTCGGCACTGTGCTGTTGGTTTTCCCTTGTGTTTTCTTTGGAGGGGCTGTGACCCCCGAACTCCCCACACTCCTTGATATTTTAATAAACAACTCTGAGTCGGAGTTGTCTCAGGGAAGGGACGAAACACCGGGAGATGCTGTGCAGTTGTTAGCGGGGACCATTACAGTAACCTGTCGATTTCTGTCATTGTAATGGTCTTCACTGTGAGAGTTTCGTTGTTTGGTCGGTATACCCACTTATGTAACCTGAACTGGTGGTGCAACCACTGGCAGCTGACAGGGAACCAAAGGTCCTTGGGTAGAGTCCTGCCCTACCCTGGGATGGCCATCTGCTGCCAGAGGAACTCCTCGTGAGCACTGGTGCATCTTCCACTGGTGCCTCCTCACCAGAGGATGAGGAGGACAAGAAGCGCACTGCGCACCTCCCCATTGAGCAGGACTGCGCCAGCAAATTCCTCTACTGCAACCTTGACCATCGACAACCTTGTTGACAGTGAGAGGGGTCTTCCTGAGGCTGGCCGAGGTTACGTGCCTACCAACATTTAGCAACAAAGGCGCGAAGATCCCGACCCTGGGTGGAGGCTGGTTCCTGGAGGGATCGACCGGGTCAATGACTGGTCCGTGTCCTCCTGAGTGAGGACTGGGAGCACCAAGGTCTGTGAGGCCAAAACCTCAGCCTCAACCGACAACTGGTTGACCGTGTCCAAGAAAAATCTCACAGCTTGGCTGACCAGAGCTGAGGTTGACTGGCTTGACGGCAAAGCTGAAGAGCCTTCACTTGCTTGACCAGCCCTCAGTCAAGGGATGCTCGACAGTCAAGTGGTCAGTGAGTTGAGGACCCTCAATCTCCCATTCCATGACCAGCATGTGAAGATTTGGTTTTAGACTTAGAACCACAGAGGGCAGGGCTCTCCTCCATGGTCTGGAAGGACCTGCATATGTCACAGAACTGGTCTATGAAAGTCCTCTGATGCTGGCCTGGGTGGGAACAGCACAGAGATCGAGGAGGTGCCTGCTGTGGCAGTTGCTGCTATCACTTCAAGGGCTGCAAGCTGAGCAGCAGACCTGGTCACAGCTGAGGCCTTTTGCAGCTCTTGGGGCGATCCTTCAGATCTCGCTCTGAAGGCTGGCCCAGTGTAAGCCGGAACGTCCGGTCTTCGAGGACTCAGGAAACATGGATAAGCATAGTCCGCACCCAGCCACGTCATGTTGCCCACCTAGGCAGCACCTGCACATGTCGTGTGGATCAGCGACTGATATCTTCTGGTGGCACAGAAAGTACAGTTACATAAGAACTTACTTTAACAGTAGATCTTTGACAGAAGCTCTTGTAGCAGGCCAACACCAGTACGACTTAGCTGCCAGGTGCCAGAACCACACAAAAAACGCTATAGCTAGCAGGCTACCATGGGGGACCCGCACCACCGACGTCATCTTTTGACGTCGGCCTATCCTATAAAGGTGGGCGGCCCCTCACACTCTCTTCAGTTCTCCTGCCACAAACCCAGATTGGGGAGCGAATGAAGAACAGAGGAGGTTCCCAAGAGCCAAAAGAGGGAAAACAGAAGTAGTGCAAATGGAAAAATGGAACAGCAAAGACAGCAGGGGGAAGGAGGGAGGGAAAATTAGGGCCTGCTGCAAAAACTCCTCTTGAAGACAGTACAGTTACATAGGAACTTAGCGCAACAGTAGACCTTCAAGACAGGTTCCTTCAGTAGGTCATTACATATAGGACTGGCGCCACCTGGCGTCGGGCCGCACGACAGACTTTTCTAGCAATCCCTGATGGGGGACCATCCACCCGACGTCATGTGACAGACGTCAGCGTGGCCGTATATAGTGGGCGGTCCCCAGCCCGCCCTCTGGTTCTCCTGCCGGAGCCAGGAAGAGGCCCGGCAGCAGGAGCGAACAGGATTTGGAGTCCCTGTAAGAAATAAAATGAGGGGAAGGAGGGAGGGAAAAATATGACCTACTGAAGGAATCTCTCTCGAAGATCTACTGTTACAGTAAGTTCCTACGTAACTGTACTGTCTTACTTAGAGGGTTCCTTCAGTAGGTCACTTATAGGACAGAGTCCCAAGCACTCCCTCCAAAGAGAGACTCAGAGAAACCGGGGAGGAGGAGAAAATAGCTCCAACAGAAACTGGGAACCAGAATGGACCCAGTCTAGGACAGAAGGCCCCGTAAGACAGCTAGGGCCAAGACAGCCCTCTGCCTAGAAGCAATTTCCAGACTGTAGTGTTTAGTTAAGGTGTGGACAGAACTCCAAGTGGCTGTGGCACAGATATCAGCCACAGAGAAGTTCCACAAAAAGCAGCGGAAGCAGCCATGCCCTAGTAGAACGACTTCTGATGGGACCCGCAGAGGTTTTTCGATTTGTAATAATATCAATATAGCTGCTCAACCATTTGGAAAGGCATTGCTTGAAACCGTTTGTCCTTCTCGACTGGGCAAAAGAAACAAAAGCTGATCGCAGATACGGAAATCTCTTGGCCCGGTGTGTGTAGCATCAAGGATCCGATGGACGTCCATGGTGTGCAGGAGTGCCTCACCTCTATTGGAAGGGATGAGTAAACAGGAAGTCTACTGATTGGTTCAGTGTGGCTTCTGACACCACCTTGGAAAGAACTTAGGATTTGTCTTGAGGACCGCCTGGTCCTTGTGGAAAGTAAGATAAGGTTTTATAAACCAGAGCGTGAAGCTCCAAACTTTTGGGCTAACGAATGGCAACTAAAAATAACGCCTTCCAGGAAAGGAAGCGCAAATCACTGCTCATGGCTTTGCTCAAATGGTGGAAGAGTAAGCTTCTCCAACACAAAGTTCAAATCCCAAGGTGGAGTTGGGCTGCGGATTGGGAGGGGGAGTTTCAGGAAGGAGGATCCCTTTCAGAAAGGTTTTGGGACTTCCAACTGAGCCACTGGTTTACCATCCACCGCTCGTGGTATGCTGAAATTGTGGAAAGGTGGACCTTCAAGAAAGAATATCACAGACAAGAGTCTGACAGATGATGGAGGTATTCCGTGATTTGAGGGGCAGTACAAGAAAAGGGGTTCCAGTTCTTCAAAGTCACCCAGATGGAAAATGTTTCCACTTCATGGCGTGGAGAATGAGTAGAGGGTTTCTAGCCTCTATAAGGACTTGAGTGCCTCGGGAGGAGACCTCGAATGAGAAAATCACTATGTCTGCAGGAGCCATGCATGAAGATGCAATGTCCTGAGCCCCGATGTACAAGATGACCTCAATCTTGGGTCAAGAGGTCGTGGGTCACTGGAAGTGGAACCAGTGGTTCCCTTGATAGCTGTTGTAAAAGCGGAAACCAAATTTGTCTCGGCGAGAGAGGAGCGATGAGAATCATCCTCGCCTTCTCTGCCTGAAGCTTGAGAAGGATCCTCTGGAGAATGGGAAACGGATGAAAGGCGTACAAAAATTACTCTGTCCAGGGGAGAGACACCGTGTTATGCCAGAAAGCACCATGCCCTGGAACAAGCAAGCAAAAACCGGGAAATTTTGCATTGTATTGGGAGGCGAAAAGGTCGATTTCCGGATGCCCCCAATTTAGGAAGAGAGATTCTGCCACTTCCTGATGTAATTCCCACTCGGAGCAAGGGTCCGATACCTGCTGAGACTATCCGCCAGGACATTTAGAATGCCTGAAACGTGCACGGCCACAAGAGCCAGATTGTGCTGGACCGCCCAGTTCCACACCTGCATCACCTCCCTGAACATGGGGTATTATCAGGTTCCTCCTTGTTTGTTGCGGTACCAGACTACCGACATATTGTCTGTTTGGACCAACAGTGATCCCTTGGGAAGGAGGGTCTGGAAGGCTTGCAAGGCGTACAAGACCGCTCTAATCTCCAGAATGTTGATGTGCAAAGGTGCTTCCCAGATGGACCACAGTCATTGAGCTTGGTGCTCCCCCAGATGCTCTCCCCATCCCATGTTCAAAGCATCTATAGTTAGGGATGCCAGAGGAGCAGGGCTCCTGAAAGGGAGACCTAAGGAAAGGTTGCAGAGGTCCCTCCACCAAAGCAATTCTTTCTGAACCGCTGCAGAGACCAGTACCGGATGGTCCAGGTCATCCAGGAGTTGGTCCCACTGCACGCGCAAGGACCACTGAGTAACTCTCATGTGAAGCCTCGCCAGGGGAACAGTACATAGATGCATACATAGACAGTGTCGGCAGATAAGGGCCTATGGCCCACCTAGTCTGCCCATTTGAGCTTGTAAGTTCAGTTTGTTTTCCTAGAAGTCTATTTCCCCTTACCCCTGACCTCTAGAATTCCTTTATGTCTATCCCATGCATTCTTAAATCCCGTGATTGTTTCAGCTCCCACTACTTCCTCTGGCAGGGTGTTCCACTTGTCCACCACCTGCTCTGTGAAGAAATTCTTTCTCATGTTTCCTCTGAATCGCCCTCCCTCCAACTTCATCCCATGCCTCTAGTCCTGAAACATCTTTTTCGCTTAAAATAGTGTTTCCTGCACCCTGTTCCTCCCTGTAAGATACTTGTATGTCTCTATCATATCCCTCTCTCCCTCCTCTCCTCCAGGGAGTACATGTTCAGTTCCTTCAACCTGTCTTCACAGGACTTGTGATGCAACCCATGCACAATCTTTGTTGCCCTCCTCTGAACCTTCTCTACCCTGTCTATGTCCTTACGTAGGTATGGTCTCCAGAACTGTACACTGTACTCCAGGTGGGGCCTCACTAGTGTCTTGCATAGCGGAATTATGACCTCCCTTTCCTGCTGGTGATGCCCTGCCTATACATCCCAGCATCCTATTTGCTTTACCTGATGCCTTGTCACACTGTTTCCTACCTTGAGGTCATCAGAGATGACAACCCCAAGATCCTTTCCTGCTTGGTATGCTATATCCTCACCCCCAACTGATATATTGTGCCAGGGTTTTGTGCTCCATATGCATTATCTTGCACTTCTTTGCATTGAATTTCAACTGCCAAACCCTTGACCATTCTTCAAGTTTCTGCAGGTCCCTTCTCATTCTGTCTACACCCTCTGGTGTGTCTACTCTGTTACAGAGCTTTTGTGTCATCAGCGAACAGTGAAATTCTGCCTTCTAGATCCTGTGCAATGTCACTGATGAAGATGTTGAATAGGACCGTCCCAGCACTGATCCCTGTGGTACCCCACTGGTCACTCTTCCTCTGTGGAGGACAGCCATTTACCACCACCTCTGTGTCCTGCCACCCAGCCAGTTACCTACCCACCACACTACTGTCCTGCCCACACCCATATTCCCCAGTTTGTGTAATAGTCTTCTATGTGGCACAGTGTCAAAGGCCTTGCTGAAGTCCAGATAGGCCATGTCCACTGCCCTCCCTGATCCACCTCCCTAGTCACCCAGTCAAAAATTCAATGAGGTTGGTCTGACATGACCTCCCCTGGTGAAACCATGCTGCCTTGGGTCCTGTAGTCCATTGACAACCAGATGTTCCACCAATCTCTCCTTCAGTAGTGCTTCCATGATCTTTCCCACTACCGAGGTGAGGCTGACTGGTCTGTAGTTCCCTGCTTTCTCTTGTTCCCACTTTGTATAAGGGGACTACATCTGCTGTCCTCCAGTCTTTGGGTACTTCCCTGTTTCCAGTGATTGGCTGAACAGGATAGCCAGAGGTTCAGCCACCACTCTTCTTAGTTCTTTAAGGACCCTGGGTGTACCCATCTGGCCCTATTGCTTTATCAGCTCTTATTACTTCCAGTTCCTTCAGGACCTTTTCGTAAAGGGACTTGTGTCCATTTCTGCACCATTCTCACCCTTGTACTCCCTTCAGACCCATTACCCCTCTTCCTTAGTAAAGACTGAGCAGAAATACCTGTTCAATATGTCAGCTTTACTGTTGTCATCCTCCACGCGGCTCCCATCCTCCCCCTTCAGTCTCACTATCCCTCCCTTTGTCCTTCTTTTTTCACTTATGTACCTGTAAAAGGTTTTGCCCCTTTAACCACTGATTTTGCAATGTGTTCTTCTGTCTGAGCTTTGGCTTCCTTACTGACTTCCCTGCCTCCCTTTGTTTCTCCTGGTACTTCTCCCTATCCCTTCTGTCTGTGTCTTTTGTATTGCCTGAATGCAATCTTTTTGGTTTTCACTTTGCTACCTCTTTGGAAAACATAATGGTTCTCCTTTTCTTTTCCTCTTGCTAACCTGCTTAATGCATAATTCTGCTGTTCTTATAATCCCCATTTTAAATACTGCCCACTGTTCCTCAATCCCTGATTCCTGTCCCATTCCCCTTAATGCCTCTTTCAAGCATCTCCCCATTTTCCCAAAGTCTGCCCCCCTAAACTGCAGATCCTAGTTAACCAGCAGCCTATTTCTTCCTACCCCCCCCCCCAACAAGAATTGCCTTATGTCTGTCCCATAGTGATGGAGGCTGCCATCAGGCCAAGAAGGCGGAGGATATCCCGGGCCGGGATGGTCCTGGATGAAGCCACAACCGAAGCCTGACGGATCAGGGTCTCCACCCTGTCTGGAGGAAAGCAGGCTCTGCATTGGACCACATCCAAGACTGCCCCAATGAACTGTGGTCTCTGGGACGGGATCATGGATGACTTGGGAATATTGATAGTAATCCCTAGTCTGCCAAAGAGGTCCTAGATGAAAGAGAAAGCCTCCTGTAAAGAGTCCCTGGATGGAGCTGAGCTCAGCCAGTCGCCCAGGTAAGGGAAAACTGCAATACCCTGGTTGGAGTAAGTAAGCCGCCACCACTGCCAGGCACTTAGTAAAGACCTGGTGCTGAGGACAGACCAAAAGGAGCGCCTAAAATTGGAAGTGCTCCTTGGAACTGGAACTGTAGGAAACGGCGGTGGCTGGGGAAGATTGGGATGTGCAGATAAGCTTCCTGCATGTCCACAGCAGAGCCAATGATCCTCCAGAAGGAGTGAGGAGAATCTGGAGTGTCAACAACCAAACTTTTGTACTGACAAATTGACTGAGGTTGCTCAAGTCAAGAATGGTCTGAAGTCTCCAGTCTTTTGGAACCAGGAAAAAATGGGAGTAAAACCCCTGCCTCTTGCCGGAGGGGAACACGCCTATTGCTTCCTTGAGCAAGAGTCTTTGAACTTCTTCTCGGATGAGAAGAGCCTGATCCCTGGAGTAAGAAGACCTTTTGGTGGAGATTCTGAGGAAGTTCAAGAATGAATGGGACAGACATAAGGCAATTCTGTGGGGGTAGGAAGAAATAGGCTGCTGGTTAACTAGGATCTGCAGCTTATCCTGTAGGTAGGGAAATGGGCAGACTAGGTGGGATAAGCAGTCCTTATCTGCCACAAAGTATATGTTTCTATGGTGCCCGATGGACATTAGTTGCAGAACTCATGTGTTGGAGGTCATTGCCTTCCATTCCTGCGCATGGCGGGCGAACCTCTCCCACACCTGCTCCTCATCGTGAAACTGAGGAGGTAGTAGGGATAGTCAGTTAGGAAGTGGCAGGACGTTCAGGGGGAGGGCCCCTCGCACTTCTCTGGTTCTTGGAGGCTGGAGGAGTGGTGGAACCCGTGGACTTAGGGCTGTTCTGGAGCTGCCGAGGCCTGCCTCCTCTGCCTCCAGGTCCTTTTCCAAAGGATTGCTGCTGCTGTTGAGGTGCACGATCGGTACAGAGACCTACCTGATTTGACGGCAAGGCCTCTGTCCTGGAGATCAGTGGTGATATCTTTGGTGTCCCCACCAAAAAGCACCAAGGCCCAGAAGGGGGCATCCTGAATCGCCGACTGTACCTTGTTGGCAAGGTCAGAGATGTGAAGCCAGGAATGCCATCTTACGGCAATGGCAGTTGCCAAGGTGCGAGCTACAGAGTTGTATGTAGCCCGCAAGGCATGCCTACATGAAAAGCGAGAGAGGCGAAGGTCCTTGGCAAGTTCCTCTTTGAGGCTCGAGGGTTCCATGGACTGGACAAAAGCCTCTAACCTGGCCAGGGTAGCCTTTTGGTGGGACACCATGTGGGCCACACAGTTGAGGGATCTAAGCATGCATGTGGCCGAGGCGTAAACTTTTCTACCGAACTGATCCATCCGCCTCGACTCTGTCTGGAGGAGAGGTACTCATGTGCTTGGGTGCAGCAGAGCGGTCATGAGCAGCTGAGATGACAACAGAGTCTGCCTCAGGATGTGTCTTTAGGAACAAAGCATCCTTCAGCGCCGGTAAATCCTGTCTGCGCTCTTGGGGACAGCCAAGAGGGAATGAGGCATCTGCCACACTGTGAGGTGAGGTTCAATCCAGGGACGAATTGGGACCGGAGACAGAGACTCAAGTCCAGGTGTTCAGCTAGCCTCTGTCTCTTTGGGTCTTGTTCCTCACACTCCCAGTCAAAGAAATCCTTCATGGACCTCAGAAGATCCGAGAAAGCAGGGTCCTCTGGGGGGGGGGGGGACTTTGGGGAAACCTTGCCTTTTGGACCCTCTGGCTCCTCCAAGGCATCCTCCACCGACTCGATGGCATCCTCCTTCTCCTCCTCCTCCTCCTCATCATCATCGTTTGCCCCCTCATCAGGAAGATTACGGATGTCGAGAAGGGTAATGTCCTGACGAGCCGCCCCCGAGACATGTACTGTGGATGGAGAAGAGCTTCTCAGGGACGCAGACCGAGGAAGAGGGAGTCTTGTGTCCAGGTCTGAAACCAACTCCACTGCGTCTCTCGCCACCAAGACTGGGTGAGGGTATTAAAATCTGGAGCCGGAGGAGGTGAAGGGGTGGAGGAGGTTGTGGCTGAGGGTAGGAGGCATAACTGGTGAGGGCGGGTAATGGTAACCCTGGTAATGGTGGTAGGGTTATAACCAGAGTAGTACTGCCCAAAAGAGCTCATTCAGGAGGAGGACCAGCCGGGAAGTGGTCCCCAGGATACCCGAAGGGTAATGTGACAGTCCGTGTCTTGTATAAACCCCAGTCGTCAGATCTGAGGGAGGGGACCCATGTCGGACATGCTGTAGTATAAATCGGCAGGGGGTCCGCGCTGGATAGCCAACGCCGAGGGACTGATGTCAGGACCGGCACCACCCGATCCGGCGTCGGAGGGGCTGGTGTCAGGGCCCGAGGGCAGGGGCAGACCACAGGGCCCTGGCTGTGGAAGAGTCATTGTAATATCCAGTGTTGAATGGGATTCGCCGGTTGGATCGGGGCCGGGATAATCATCGGCTCCGGAGGGATCCCACCTGAAAGAGGAGGAGGAGCCTTCGCTGGAAGGCCAGATGGCAGAGGAGGAGCCTTCTCCGTGGACCCCTATCAGGAGAGCGTGGACAGACCCGGGGAATCTACCACGTGGTGTCTCCACGCTGTCTTCACCTGAAGTACCTGCCTGAGAAGGGAGGGTAAAGGCGTAAGGAGGAGGGGTGGGAAGAGGGCTTTCCCCTGGTTCTGCCGGTCATCGGGTTAGGCGCTGCTAGGCCCCGACAGGAGAACCACGCCTGAGCGGACGTCAGAGGAGCCCCCGGCTGACTTACCGACTGGTGCCGGGCGAGTCCCTGAAGGCTGGGGAGCTGTCTTAACGGCGGCCTGTGGTCCCCGGAGGAGCTGGGGGCCGGCTTAGCAGCTGTAGTGGTGCGGTCGCCGGAGGAGCAGACAGTTGACTGACCCACTGAAGATTTGCCAGACTTATCATCCGAGGTCTTCTTAGACGGTGGTTGGGCCTTGCTTAGTCGAGGGTCAAGAAGGTCTCATCTGTGGAGTGTCCCTCACTCCCGAGATTTCTCCTTATGGTGCTTCTTTGAGGGAGAAGATTTCAGAAGAGGACTTCTAATCGGTCCATTTGCTTTTCTAAAGAAGCTAAGTGGACCTTTAAAGGTGGGCCTCCAAAACCTGCCGCCTCCGCTTTTGGTGGCCTGATTAAAAGTCTGGCTTTCTGAGCAGAAGGAGACAGGGTGGACTGGGCCCAAACAGATCACGACTTTAGGGACTGTCCTTATGAGGGATCTCCGTACACAGGACGGGCACTTCTTCTGGGTGAAGACATCAAGTAGAAGAATATCAAAATAAAGATTTACGAAGGAAAAATCCGACGCAAGAACTAACACGGTGATCGCTGTACGGAAGTCTGCAATGCGACTGACACGAGGCGACGGTGGGAAAGAACTGGAGGGCGGGTGTGGGGACCGCCCACTATATATGGCCAAGCTGACGGTCATGTGACATCAGCTGGGCGGTTCCCCGTCAGGGACTGCTAGAAAAGTCTGCCGTGTGGCCTGGTGCCAGTCCTGTATGTAATGACCTACTGAAGGGACCCTCTCTCGAAGATCTACTATTATACTAAGAGTTATACTAAGAAGGTCTAGACATGCAGAAGGTCGAAACCATATTAGTACGTCTCCAGCCAAGCTGGTACATCAGTTTATTTTAAGATTAAATTATCAAGATAGTGTTACGGTAAGTTATTACATAACTGTACCATCTTACTTTGAGGAAGGCTCTTGCAGAAGGCCAACACTTGTAGGACTAAGTCCCAAGCAGTGCCTGGTATGATCAGGAAAAACAGCACCAGGAGTAGGTTATGGATCGCAGCAGTCAATAGCTCAGGAGAGAATGCCCAACTGTGAGGCCGAAACTGGCCCTGAGCCGAGAAGCTATGTCCAGACTGTAATGCTTAGTGAAGGTGTGGACAGAACTCCAGGTGGCAGTTGCACAGATGTCCGCAGCAGACACATTTCTGAAACAAGCCATGGAGGCAGCCATACACCTGGTGGAATGGCCCTTGACCACTCCCGGAAGTTCCTTGCTGTACTTATGGTAACAATAAACAATACAATTGGCTAACCACTTAGACAAACACTGTTTAGAAACAGGAACCCTCTCCTAGGGACTCAACAAAGCAAACAACTGGTCAGACCTCCTTGAAGCTCTGGTCCGGTGCTTACAGTACCACAAGATCCTATGTACATCCAAAGTATGGAGCAGAGCCTCCCCAGATTAGAACACTCAAGAAAATAAACTGGAAGGTGGATGGACTGGTTCAAAGTAAACAGTGACACCACCTTGGGAAGAAACTTAGGATTAGTAGGCAGACACACCCTGTCTTTGTGAAAAACCAAATAAGGCTCCTTATGGCGCTGAGATATAAGACTAGAGTGTGAGTTAGCCCCCTTCTTGGTACTACTATAATAGGAAATGGGTCCCTCCCTCCCTTCTCCCACTTATGGAGCACCTAACATTTGCCATATAGCTCTGTTGATTGTCAGATATTAGACTCTAACTTTTGAGATGATGGAATAGTTCAAAATGGTTCCTTAGAATATTGATTTTATCTTCTAATTTTTCTAAAAGCACCTGTTTTTAGCCCATACTCTTTTTGTTTATAATTTAGTTATTAACTGGACAGGCTGTAGTTCTAAACAGCCACAACCTGCTGTATTATCTGTAACTGAATTATTGCACTGTATTTGTAACTTTACACATGCAGATTCCTTCTTAATAAAGGAAGTATAAAAAAAAAAATAAATAAATAAAGCTCCTTAGACATGAGAGCCTGAAGCTCGGAAATCCTATAAGAAGTGACAGCAGCTAAAAAAAGTGCTTTCCATGACAGAAAGCACAGCTTGTGGCTGGTTCAAAGGGAGGTAGCGCAAGTTTCTTCAACATAAAACTGAGGGCCTAGGGAGGGACTGGGTTCCAGATGGGAGGTTTCAGATGCAAAATGCCCCGCAGAAAGGTGCGTGACACCTCGAGCTGAGCCACAACACCGCCCTCGACAGGCGCATGGTGCGCAGACATGGCAGAAAGATGTACCTTGAGTGAGGAGTACCCCAAGTCAGAGTCTGAAAGGGAGAGAAGGTTCTCCAACACCTGATTCACCAGGCAGGTGAAAGGGTCCAGCTGGCAGGAAGCAGCCCAAAGGGTGAAATGATTCCATTTCACGGTGTAAGTGGCACTGGTGGAGGGTTTACTAGCTGCCGCCAGGACATCTGCAACCCTAGAAGACACCCCGAATCAGGCGATCACTAGGTCCGCAGGAACCGTGTAAGGAGATGCAGAGACTTTAAATCCGGATGGACATGGGTGCCCTGGTCCTGGGAGAGCAAGCCGGTGCACAGGGCAAGGGCACTGGAGGTTCCACCGTCAGCTGTTGCAGCTAGGGGAACCAAATATGATGCAGCCAGAAGGGAGCTATGAGTATAGCCTCTGCCCCTTCCAACTGGAGTTGGAGCAGGACCTCTGTAGGAGCGGAAGGCGACAGAACGATCCGCTTCTGGGACAGGGACAATGGCTCTCCAGAAAACTCCTGGCCCAGGATCAAGTGAGCAGAAAAGCAGCAGTTTTGAGTTAAGGTGGACGCAAAAGGTCCAACTCTGACGACTCAACCTGTTGAGATCTTCACCACTGGGGTCAGGAGTTACCATTCATAGCCTGTGACCAGGAGTGGCTGAAACTGTCTGCAAGGACATTTCTGATACCTGGAACATGTACGGCTGAGAGCTCCAGACTGCTTAATGGTCCAATACCAACCCTCATCGCCTCCCGATACAGGGGTAAGAATGAGTCTCCTTCTTATTGATGTAATACACCACATGCTGTCTATCTGCACCAGCAGCAGACCGGGGAGGAGAGGAGAGGAGTCTGAAAGTCCTGCAGAGTGTAAAGGACCGCTTGCATCTCCAGGACATTGATATGGAGACCCTGCTTCACTTCAGTCCAACTGCCCAAAGTCTGGGGATTGGCCAGATGAGCTCCATAGCCCAGACCTGAGGCGTCCATCGTGAGAATGTGATGGGCCAAGAGTTGAAAGGAGACCCACCAAAGGAGGCTGGCCAGCTCCAGCCCCCATGACACAACTCTCTTGATCGGGTTGGAGACCATGACCAACTGGTCCAGGTCATCTGTGTGTTGGTCCCACTGGACCCTTAATGTCCACTGAGGAACTCGCATGTGCAGACGGGCAAGGGGAACCGTGGCAATGGCTGCTGCCATATGGCACAGGAACACCCTGGCAGGGACCTGGCGACTTGAGAAAACTAGCCGGGCCTGTTCCATCAGGTGTTCCGCCCAGTCCATGGGCAAAAAGGACATGCCCTGGTCGGTATCCAGACCACCTCTATGTACTGGAGGTGCTGGCAAGGACAGAGGCAGAACTTCAGATGACTGATGGTGATCCCCAGGGCCTGAAATAGATGAAAGGTGTATTCCAGGGTCTAGACCAGTCAGTCCCTGGAGGGTGCCACTAACAGTCAGTCATCCAGGTAAGGAAACACGGACAAACCCTGCCTCCTGAGAGCAGCTGCCACCACTGCCAGGCAGTTGGTAAAGACCCTAGGGGCAAGGAAAGGCCAAAAGGGAGGGCCCGGAACTGAAAATGGGCTCCCCGAAAGTGGAAGTGGAGGAAGCGTCGATGGGCAGAACAAGATCTGAATATGTAAGTAGGCATCTTGCATGTCCAGCGAGCAGAGCCAATCCCCCCAACCCCGTATGCAGTAGAGGCAACAAACCCTGAAGGTTGACCATCCTGAAATGTCTGTACCTATGAACAGGTTCAGATGACTCAGATCCAGGATGGGTCAAGATCTCCGGGTCCTTCTGAGGACAAGGAAGAAGTGGGAGTAGAACCCCTTCCCACGAATCGGAGGGACGAGCTCTATGACCCTTTTATAGAACAGCCTGAATTTCCTCCCAGACGAGGGGCAGGTGGGATGAGGGGTTACTGGAGGATTTTCTGGGGTCACTCTAGAAATTCTAGAGCGGCCGTACTCTATGATCTGAAGCACAGTTGTCCAGGAGTTATGTCCCTCCACCCATCAAGGTGGAGGGAGAAATCGACTTCTGACAGCCTCTCCCTAGAATCCTTTCCCGGGGGAGAGAGATGTCAGCCAAGGAGTTAGGAGGGAAGGCAACCACGGGCGCTTGAGGGGCTCTGGTGGCGGGGGGCGGGGGGTCAACAAAGCCATGCACCTGCCATGACCTTTGGCAAGCTGACGAGAGTGCTTACGGGAAGAGCAGCGAAAAGAAGGACGCCGACGTGCCCTAGGTTGGGTGTGGTACAGTGACTGAACAGACTGGAGGGCATGGCCTGACTCCTGGAGGGTGGAAATTAAATCCTGAATGTCCCCTCCAAAGAGGATGGGGACCCAAAAGAGGGTGTCTAAAATGCTGGACAGCACATCCGAGGCAAAACCAGATACCTGGAGCCATGAATGGTGCTGGAGGCAGACACCAGCAGCCGCTCCCCTGCCTGAGGCATCTACGACATCATAGGCAGCCCGAAGAACATGGCTGCCAATGTTGGAGCAGCTGGGCAAGCTGCGTTTTGGTGGGAACCTCAGGCAAAGCCCGAACGAGGTCCCTGGCTTGGTCCCAGAGGACATTCTGATATTGGACCATATGGGCCAGGTAGTTAATGGCCCGGACAGCCAGAGTAGTGGACGCAAGGATGTGTTTACCCAAGTGGTCAAGCTATCTGGATTCCCAGTCCGAGGGAAGAGCACTAAGGTGTCTGGGCTTCTTGGTACAGTTATGCACTGCATTTATGACCACTGAGTCAGTTTTAGGGTGGTCCCCCAAAAAAGGGCTTACCGGCCGGAGCATGGCAAAGCCTGTCCACCTTTAGGTAGCGGAGGGCGCCAGAAGAGGGATGACCCAAGCTGCCCAGGTGACATCATCATAAGAGTCAATCAGGAGTGGTACCATCACTGGAAGGCATCCTGCTGCCTCAAACAATCGCCAGGCGATGCCTCCGGGTCTTGCTCCTCCATTTCCAGCCCACGATGGACTGGATGTGTCTCATGATGTCCATGAAAGGTGGATCATCGGGGGACTTGGGAACCCTCAGGAGTTTCCCTGGGGTGAAGGAAGACCCAGAGGAGTCCCAGTCGCCCTCAATCAGCTCCTCCTGATCGCTCTTAGGTGGCAGGCACCTTTCCTGAAGATAGTCAGAACTAACGCCTTGCCGGACCTGGAGGAGCCCAGCGTCCGGGATCACTGCACCAGACCATCCCTGATCCTGGGGTGGAAGGTCTGTACTAGTTGCTAGGAGAGGCCTGAGACAGGTCCTGAGAGGCAGGGGTCTGTTTCGTACCAAGGATCACCACACGGAAAACAGGGAGTTACAGTCCACTGGAGGAGGGCAATTTCTTTTTTTGTTCCAGATCCTGAACCTCCCGGAGGTCAGCCTTGGTGCCCCACCTGCCCCCACAGCTTGCCCTCTTAGGCAGGGCCACTGGGAGTGCTCCCCTCCCAAACAGTCATCAGTGGCAAGCCCTAGCTTACTCCCCGGTCAGGCCACAGGAGAAAGAGACCCCGACACTGGTGGCAGTGGATGGTGGCGGAGTCAGGCATCATGCCCAGGGGCCAGCTTTTGCGTGGATGCTAGGTCCTGGGGCGGGTGTGCAATGACAGCCAGCGCCTCTGCCCCACCCAACCTCCACATATTGGTGCTGACCGTGGTGGCATCCCTGGCCTCTGCCAGGGTCCAGGATGCGGCGGACACACTTCTCCCCTCCCCCTAGGGAAGAAGAGCAGCCTCAGGATGCTCAATCCTTCTCCCCCCGCCAGCCCTCCAACACCCAGGTCCATTCCTGAATCCGGGTCGTTGGTGTTGCAAATTGAAATCCAACCACTGCGCCGGCGGGCAATTGTGAACTGGTGGAGTGGTAAACTGGCACCAGGAAGGTTACAACAGTGTGGGCAGTAGGGTATCCTGGCAGGGGACCAGCCAGCATCGAGGCCCCAGACCCACAGGCGTTGGCAAGGATTCAGGCTGCATGAGAGGCAATGCAGGTGCCGGCCGAGGCTGAGGCAGCAGCAGGACTGGCGCCAACCTGAGCTGGCGCTGGCAGGAAACGACTGGGAGAAGAATCAGCCAGTGCCGGGTTAGAAGGGAGAAGCAGGTGCCTGGGAGGAAGGAGACCGCCCAGGCGAAGGCAGAGGCGATGCCAGACTGGGGAGGCAGTGGTAGCCTGCTATGGGGATTGCTTACATGGGCTGATGTCGGGTCCTGCAGAAAGTTCACGTAGGCAGTACCTGAGGGCAGAAGAGCTGGACGCTCATGAACCAACACTGGCCGAGGCCCTGGCAGAGAGCCCACAGAAAAAAATGGGCCTGAGCAGGGCTAAGAGCCAGGAGACACAGTCCCCTGCTTCAAGAGCTGCTGCCCATAATGGAAATAAGGGCAGGCAGCTGTGCCACTGGCAGCCCAGTGAAGCAAGGGCTGGTGGGGCAGTGGGAGCCGACCCCCACAGGAGGATGATCCAGAAGCAGTCGAGGCTTGTGTGGCAATCGCGAGTGGGGATGAGACGGTTCCCGGTGCTTATGCTTCCTGCCAGATTTCTCCCGGATTGAGTTGAAGAAAAGCCCTGGAAGACTGTGCAGGTGAAGCCAAGAGCTCCTGGCCTGCAGCTCCTTTCCAGCACGACCAACCTTTGCCTAATAAGATGGTCTCAGCATTTTTAAGATGACATTTCTGAGTAGCCTGGTTGAACTTCTGGCAAATCTGGCAGGCTTTGGTCTTGTGGCTGGGTCCTCTAGGCAAAGGATGCATGCAGAGTGCCATCTTTTTCAGGAATTTGTTTGCTGTAGGCACACTTTTGGAGCGGTCAGAAGATGAAACAGGTGAAGAAGACATAAAGCTGACGGTAATACACTGAAAATCAATGTTTACAGTACAGAAAAAGGAAAATAAAAGAAGTCGGCAAACCAAGTAATGGCGGTTGACTGTAGCTCCGGCATCCGCTAAGGTCTGACATGCGCGGGTCGACAGCGAGAAAGAACTGGGGAAGGTGTGGGGGACCACCTGCCTTTATAGGATAGGCCAACGTCAAAGGGTGTCAGCAGTGGGCGGTCCCCTGTGGTAGACTGCTAGCTAGAAAGTTTCTGTGTGGTCCTGGCGGCAAAGTCCTACTGATGTTGGCCTGCTGCAAGAGTCTTCCTCGAAGTAAGATCACAGAATTTAAATCATGGTTTCTTGTGTTCCATCGTTGGTCCAGCGATCATACTTAAAGAACCGTGAAACTATACTCAAAAATAACTTTGAAAACATCCAAAAGAAAGGTTCGCCAATGGCGCAGAAAAATCCTAAACGGAGTACAAAGGAGGTGATCTGTTCTTCCAGTGGAAGGAAAGATCCGACGTCGTGGGGCAGAGTCGGGGGATATATGTGCCCGGGGGTTGGATCAGCTTAGCTTAAAGACGTTCTGGCCAATCAGCTCAGTCCAATGGTTTTGCCAAAATGTGGGTAAGTGAACCATATCCAAGCCCCTACGAGTAATACTCAGACACAATCTTGCTCATATTTCATATTGTTTCTCCTCCCTCTTGTTACTGAGCACATCTGTATGAAAACGGGATCTTTTCTATTGGAGCTGACCAGCTCCAGGTGCTTACTGCCCAGAATTCCCGGAGAGAGACATCACAGGTCCTTTCCACAGTAACAAACCATGATGTCATAAGCAGATGACTATGACTTCACATAGGGAACAAGGGGTTGGACTGGAATGGATGAACTCCAAGGGACAAAGTTCCCAGTTAGAAGGATATGTGTCAGTGATACACAATGTGGGACAAGAACTACTGCAAATACATAGCAGAGAATCAGAGCTGGCTCTAAAGGAGATGTTTGCGGTGTTTTTTTTTTCCAGAGCCGCCAGATGCTCTTTTGGCAAGCAAGGCAGGGAACAAGGAAAAAATGTTCAGTCTTCATGGGTCTGGGACCTTTGCCACAACAAAATTCTGGTCCAACAGACCAAGATAAGATGAAAAAATATGTATATCACAGAGCTTAAATGAAATCTGTAGAATAAAAGCTACAAAGAGTGAAAATTCAAAATGTGACACTTTTCACGATATTTCTCCAAAATGACTCCATTTCCAGTAACCCCCCTCCCAAATGTTTTAGAAAAATAATGACATGTGGAAAGGGTATAATAGAAAAGGGTCAAGTTGTTAAAAATAATGGAAAGGGGTAATTTTGGGTAAAATTAATGAAACAGGTTAAACAGAAGAATTTTTCTTAAAATTAACATTACTTATTACTTCCCTATTTTCCCCAGAATTACTGCTTTATTTTTCCATAATTACTTGTTCTATCAGTTTTCCAAATCACCCTTTTCTATTATTTTCCTCGAAAAACGTTTTCATTATTCTTCCCAAATAACTTGTCAATATTTCCTCCCAACTACCGCCTCATTATTTTCCATTTTTTTAAAATAATTCTTCTTTATTTTCTCAAAATTACCCAGTTTCTCCACTTTCCTCAAATACAGGTTACTCACCTGTAACAGGAGTTCTAGCAGTGGTGTATGTTGCCCATCCACACTGTCTGGCAGGTTCCTTGCCGCTTTAAATCTTGCCGGAAGGTCTTCAAGCTGGCTCCTCCCACCCACCCGGGTGATAAAACCCTCGGCTCCGCCCCATGACACCAGATCTAGCCCGTTGGAAGCCAGGTTGCGCGCCAAAGCCAGGGAGGTCGGGTGAGTAGTGTGGATGAACAACATATACCACTCATAGAACTCCTGTTACAGGTGAGTAACCTGAATTTCTAGGGACGGATATGTTATTCAATCCACACTTTCTGGTAAACTCCTAGCAGTTCTCTGGGAGGAGGAGGCAAGGCGCACACTCCTACTTAGGAATAAGGACTGGAGAACAGAGGTCCCAAAACCAGGATCCCAGCGTGACTCAAGGTCAATGTGGTAATGGGAAATAAAGGTGTGTGCTGACTTCCAGGTAGCAGCCCTGCAGATTTCCTGGATAGGGACATCCCTAGAAGCAGCCACCGAAGCAGCAGTATGGCGGGTAGAATGAGCTGTTATCCCTTTGGGAGGCTCCATGCCCGCCAACCTATAGCAGAGATCTATGCAGGAGGTGACCCACCTGCTTATCATCCGCTTGGCTGCAGGTCTGCCAGGTGCGGCTTCAGCGTAGGTGACAAACAGCTGGCGAACCTCTCCCCGAACTTCAGCCGTCCGCTCCTTGTAATAAGCGAGCGCTCTTCTAGGGTCCAAAGTATGGAGCCTATATTCAGCATCCGAGGTGTGATTGGGGTAGAAAACCGACAGAGTCAACACCTGGTTAAGGTGAAACTCCGACACCACCTTCGGAAGGAATTTTGGGTGGGGGCCAAGGACAACTTTGTCCCTATGGAAGACCAGATAAGGAGACTCAATGGAAGCACCTGGAGCTCTCCCATCCTTCTGGCTGAAGTAATAGCCACCAAGAAGGCGGTCTTCCATGACAGGTGAGAGATGTCACACCTGTGCATCGGTTCGAATGGCTTGCCCATGAGCTTAGCCAATACCAGCAGTAGATCCCACGGAGGTGGAGGTTCTCGACCGAGGGGATATGTGATCAAGGCCTTTGAAAAAGTGCCCGACCACCTTCCTCCTGCGCCACCTCCACTGCATGCCTGCCCGCGCCTGGTAAGGAGATGGCTGCCAGGTGCACCTTAAGGGTCACAACCAAGCGCTAGCTGAGAAAGAGACCACAGGTAGTCCAAAATGCTAGCCAAGGGACAGGAAGAGGGGTCCAACCCCTTGTCCTGACACCAAATGGAGAATCTCTTCCATTTGAAGGCATAGCATTTCCTGGTCGACTCCTTACGGGACGCCTCAACGACGTTGAGGACCTAGTCGGAAAGACCCAAGCCCTGGAACTCTAGCCGCTCAGGAACTAGGCCATCAGGTGCAGGGACTGAAGGTCCGGATGGAGGACCTTCCCACTGTCAACTGAGATCAGGTCCGGGTGGGCTGGGAGCCACCTTGGGAGCCTGGAGCTGAGGCTGAGGAGATCTGGATACCAGAACTGGCGAGGCCAGGCCGGGGCTACCAGAATCACCTGCGCCTTGTCCCTCTTCGCCTTGAGAAGCACCTTGTGGATCAAGGGAAATGGAGGGAAGGCGTAGAACAGGCCCGGGGTCCATAGCCTCAAGAAGGCATCCCCCTGCAGCGAGCCCTGCTAAGGGGGGGCGGGCATGAAACAGCCTCAGTTTCGCATTCTCCCAGGAGGCAAACAGGTCCACCTGAGGGGTGCCCCAATGGAAGAACAGATCTTTCACTACCTCCGCAGGACAGCCCACTTCAGGAGACAGTGCCTATCTGGCTGACGGCATTGGCCAGACTGTTGGAGGCTCCTGCCACATGGATGGCCAGGAGATCCGCCTCCAGCCTGATCACGATAGACCAAATGCAGAGCGCTCTTGCACAGAGGCAAGGAGTGCATCCCGCCTGATGGTTGAGGTAGTAATATGGTCGTGGTGTTGTCCGTTTGACCTGAACCACCTGACCCCGCATAAAACGGAGTGAAGGTGGATAGGCCAGCCACCCGCCTCAAGCTCCAGCAGGTTGATGTGGCATCGAGACTCCTGAATAGACCAGAGCCGTGGCCCGAATTCCCCAAGATGGGCACCCCAACCCATCAGAGAGGTGTCGCGTTATAAGAGTGACCATCGGGCGGCGGATAAATGGGATACCCTGCTGCAGATGAGCTGGGACGAGTCACCACTGTAAGCCATCCCACATCTCCTGGGTCATCTCACCGGGCTGGTCCAGAGGACCAGAGCGCCTGTGACCACTGGCTGGCCAGCCCCTCATTGCAGAGGGAGGGATATGCCAGCGGGCCCAATAGACCACGCTGGTGCAAGCCGCCATGAGGCCCAGAAGGCGAGGAAGTCCCAGGCAGGCGAACTGCCCAACCAGAAATGACTGGGCAAAGGAGGAAAGGACCTCGGCCCTGTCTGCCAGGAGCCGGGCTCTGGCTTGAAGGGAGTCGAGCTCTGCCCCGATGAACTGAATCACCTGCGATGGCACGAGTTCCGATTTGGCCTCTCTGATAAGGAGGCCAACCTGAGAGCAGGCCTGGAGGGCAAGATCTCTGGACCACTCCACCTCCAACCTGGAGGGGGCTGCAATCAGCCAATCGTCCATGTAAGGGCACACCGGATCCCTCGGCGCCATGAATGCTGTCACCACTGCCATGCATTTGGTGAAGACACTGGGAGCTGGAGAAAGGCCGAAGGGCATGGCCCGAACTCGAAGAGATCCTCTGCGCTGAAGCGGAGGAATTGCTGATGAGACAGAGGATCAGAACATGAAAGAACGTGTCCTGAGATCCAGAGAGCAGAACCACATGCCTAGTTCCAAGGATGGAATGATCTGTGCCAGAGTGACCATCCTGAAGGTGCGCAGCCTTAGGAACTTGTTCAGGTCGCAGATTGAGAATGGGGCGCCAGCCCCCGTCCGCTTTTGGGACCAGGAAGTACTTGGACACACACCCGAGTCTGGAGGAGGGTCAGCCACCTCCTGATCACCTCCGTTTGGAGAAGCAGGGCAATGTTGGCCCAGACGAGCCGACAAAGACTCGCGAACCGCTGCCCCTGGTGGTGACGGCTCGGTAGGGAGGGGACTGCTCGAACTCCAGAGGCAGACTCCTGCCGACCACTTTAGGCACCCAGTGGTCCGTGGTAATAGCGACCAGGCAGAAAGGAAGTGGCGGAGCTGCCTCCCATGGGGGGAACCTGGGAGGAATGACAAGGCTGGGGCGACACCCCTCAACCCGTCACTGGGCAGGCTTGGAGGAAGAGCCAGCCGAGGGCCTCCTGACCTTTCCTCCAGGCTTCCTATTGGAGGAAGCAGCAGACTTGGCCTTAAGGCACTAAGTGTGAGCCTGCTGGCCCTGTTGTTGGTGCTGACAGTACCGGGTCAACACAGGAGCGAAGGCAAAAGGTCTTACGCTGTGCTGGTGGCCTTGTCCTTCTGGCGGAGCGTTGACCGAGTCCAAGGTGGCACTGGACTTCTCGATCCTCCGGAGATGGCCTTCCACCCCTGGCCCGAACAAGTCGGTGCCCAGGAATGGAACGTCTTCCAACTTGTGCTGGGTGTCTACCGTGAAGGTGGAGATCCGCAGCCAAGCTCTGTGGCGCATAGCTACTGTGGCTGCTACTGACCGGCACAAGAGTCACCAATGTCCAACGGTTTGAGCTGCTGTTTAGCCACCGCCTCTTCCCTGCTCCTGAACCTGCCTGACCGCCGCCTGAAGGTCAGCCGAGATGGGGAATCATCTCATCCAGATAAGGGCGCTTGAGAAATGTGCCATAAGCAGAGCCGAGCTAGCCTGTTGAAGGCCTAGGAGGCAGCAGCATAAACCCTCCGCCCCAAGTAATCCAGCTTCTTGGTCTCTTTATCAGGCGGTTTGTCCACATCCAGCGCTTCCGAACGCCGAAAACACTGTCGGGTCACCAACCCCCTCCGCAGAGGGGTGCTCCGAGAAACCGGAGAGTGAACCGTGGGACAATGCTTTGGGCCATCCTGGCCGGGCGGGACAAGAAGCAGGCCGCTACCACATTTCCAGGGTCGGGCAACAATGGCTTCGGCCACGGGAAGGCTCTGCTGGAGAATCTCCTCGGTTCAGTATCTCCGTGAGGGATACGTGGCAGTTTCTGGACGGTTCTATTGCATCCCAGTAGACTCTGAGATGAGTCGAGAATACCCAGGAATGAGGATGGGCTCTGCCCACCGACTGACCCCAGCGGATTCCAGGTCAATAGGCCTGGAGAACAGGGAGGAGTCGCCAGACTCCGAGGAGTCTGCAAACAGCTGCTGAGCGTCTGAGACACCCTCCACCTGGCAAGGTCGATCGGGAGTGAGGGTGACAGACAACCTAATGGGCAAGCCCTGACCCGACCGAGAATCCTTGGTCAGGGCCCCAGTCTTCAGTTGTGGAGGCGGTGGTTCCACCACAATGGGCGGAGCAGCCGGTTTCAGCCGAACAACTGGCGCCGGGGTCGGCTCCTCGATGACTACGAGGGGTTGCTTCTGCCGCTCCAGAGACAGCCACTTAGTTGCCGGAGAGGGCGACGGAGTCGGCTTGTTACTGGTCAATAAAAGTTGCTGCCACATCAAGTCCTCGTAGCGCCAACGTAACTTACACCGAAGCCTATCCTCTGAAAAGGACGAGCGGCGGCGCCGCTTTCCATGATGTCGAGACTGAGACCGCCGACGTTGGCAGGATCTGCTCGACTTGGAAGAGGACAGAGACTTTCGGGGTCGCCGAGGGTGGGTCAAAGAGGGGGCGGGGGAAACCCACTCATTCCCTGGTTCAGGGTCCTTTACCGGGGACTTTGGCAGAGGCAAGTCCTTGGTTACCATGAGGGGAACCGGTAAAGAAGGGCTGTCGGCTTCTCCAGTCGACAAACCGTCTAATGGGTCGAGAAAAATCTCGACTGCGTCGACGGATGTCTCGGCCGGCTGATCTTACGGGGACACCGTGAAGCCAGCAGCCTTAGCCGCAACCTCGACCGAAGTCGAGAGCCGACGGTCCGGTGAAGGGGATCTCTCCCGCTCTCACTAACGCTGATGGTGGGACTTACCTTTTGGGTCTTTTTTCTTAGACCAACTGGAATGATCCGATGGCCCTTCTCCTTTAGTGGAGAGGGACTGGCAAAGCTCCTGAAAAGAAGCAATATAGGAGGAGCCCAAGGAGAGCGGATAAACGCCGTGCAACTGAGGAGGAAGATGAAGCGGCCTGACCGCCTCCTCTCGAGGGCGATCAACTGCTCCAGCTGCTCCGCAGACACCGCCCAACGGGCCTCCTTTGACTTCACCGGCGGGTACTGTTTCTCGGGACATCCAAGTTGTAGTCTGGCAGCGTGGTCTTCAAGAACCGAAGCCGAGAAGGACTTGCAGAGATCGCAGGCCTGCGGACAGTGAGCAAGACCCAGGCAGTAAATGCACGTGGAGTGTGGATCGGTCCGGGACATCTTCTGCCCACAAGGGCACCGACGGAAGCCGGGAGTGGATTTGTCCATCGCAGCAGCAAGGGAAGAAGAAGACAGAAGTCTTGTAAATTTTAAAACAATTTTTTTTTTTTGTTCATTTTTTTGTATATTCTTTTTTTCGCCCTCCTCATGCTCGCAGACCCCCACTCCTTCAGGCTCTGCATGTCTCCCGATAGCCCCTCCTGTCCTAACCCAGCCCTCCTCTTACTCCTCGTATCGCAGCTGATCCCCGGGATATCCTGGTGTATCCCTTCGCCGGGCGGGCCCCCCTCTTCCAAGGGGGAAGGCACCGGGGAGAGAGGGATGACCCCAGCACACTCTTCTTAGGGCCCAGGTATGCTGCCGTGGAAGAGGCGGCCCCGGGAAGGCACTGGAGGCAACCGGGGACAGAGAGCCATCACCCGGCGGCCAGCGAGCGGTATTTCCATTTTCTGGTGTTCCCCTTCATCTGATCCCTCTGTTGTGCCCCTGGTCTCCACCAGGGGCCACTGCACAGCGATCATGTGTCCCTAACCCTCCCTAAGGGAGGAGAGCAGTCCTATGGATGCTCAATCCTACCCCTTCCCCCGACCCCGCGCCCCAGTCCGCTCCCTTAACCTGGGCGCGGAGTGGTTGCGTATGCCTAGCGCCCAGCCCTCGCGCCACCGGCAGGCCATTAAAACGATTTTTTGTAAACCCAAGAGTTAGGATCCAGGCCTATAACGCAGAGCGCTAAGGAGGGAAACTTGAGCTTCCAAGCAGTAAGGGAAGATCTACGTCATGGGTGCAGTCAAGGTTTTACCACCCGGTGGGTGGGAGGAGCCAGCTTGAAGACCTTCCAGCAAGATTTAAAGCAGCAAGGAACCTGCCAGAGTGTGGATTGAACAACATATTTACGTCCCTAGAAATGACCATTTTCATGTTTTCCCCACATTAATTTTCTGTTATTTACCTCAAAACTCTTTATTCTCTTGTCCCAGAGTTACTCTCTTATCATTGTCTACAAATTATTTTTACCCCACACCACACACACCAAAATAACCCCCTCATTTTGCCTGGACTTTTGCTGGTTTCTAAATTTCAAATGTTATGTCAGTATTTTATGCGTATCAATTACAGTAAACACCTGTGTGGCTCTGAAAGGTTATGTACTGAAACCTCTATGTACACTTTGTCTGGAAGCCCAATACCAGGTATCACAATCTTAAACGACAGAGGGTTAGGTTCAAATCCCGACTGTCCTGGTCTGGCAAAATAGGAGGTTGTAGTATCAAGAGGCAGATAGCAGGTGGTGCTTTATTTATGAGTGAATTTCAACGCAAACAGTCTGATTACTTGTTTCTTCATGAAAAACATCATTATTCATATTCTTTAACGCTTTTGAATTGGGGGGTCAGACCCTGCTCATTCACACAACAGTGGGTATATAGAAAGTGAAAGTGAAGAAGAAACCGCTAACCGAGGGACTGCTGAAATGGCATTTACATGGCTTGGTCAACCAGCTATCATAGGATCAACTTCATTAAAATTTAATTTGTGGCAGACAGGGACTTCTTTTTCACCCCCACATCCAATTCTGGCCACTGTATAAGGCAGATAATACACTACATGATGTGCAGTCATGCTCTGACATACATACGCCTTGGATGGTTAAATGCACTCAGCCTGCAGCCTCATGCCTCACAACATTCGCAGTACACCCTATGGTGTATTAACTTTTACAGATAAACAGACAGATGTACACACATGCTGAAATTTTTTTCTGGCCTGGTACCCCACCTCTGCCCAATCAGGCAGAGGCTCGTCAGCCCTCACCCCCTCTCACCACCTCCCAGCCCATGCTTACCCCCCAACAGGAGAGAGCCGACCCCCAGGTCATTCAGTCTGAAGCCCTGGCTTTCCTCCCAGGATGGGGCCATGGGAGTGGGAGGCCCCCCCCCCCGGGCAGATCTTTAACGCAGCAGGAGTGGCATCGGAGGCAGGAGCGTCATCCACGACGCCGGATTTTGTGGATGCTGATGTTCACCGTAGGCGGGATGTGCAATGATGTCAATGGGCACACCTGACGCCTGTCCTGTTTCCCATGACATGTGGCCTCGGTATCTGCGGCTCCCCAGCCTCCGCCAGGGGCCGCTAACGTACCGGATGCTCACCCCGCACCCCCCCTGGAGAGTCACCAGACGGCACTCAATCCTTCTCTGCCCCGGCCAGCCCTCCGACTTCTGGGTCTGTTCTCGAACCTGGGTCGTTGGCGTCGTGAGCGGATGCCCTACAGCTGTGCTGGCAGGCTGGCTCACACACGGAAATTTAAATAAAAAAAGAATCCGAAGCTTTTAAAAGGTGTCTGTTTCTGTTAAAGTAATCCGAAGAGTTTTACTGCAGTGGTCAACCTGTGCCACTAGGGACTAATAATTTGTTTCGCGGCTCTACTGCTGTTTTGCTTTTCCTCCCGCTTCCTCTCTTCATGTGCGCTTTATTTAGGTTTTTCTTTTGGGGATGCCAAATTGGGCAGAAAGCTGTTCCAGTAAGCTTTGTTTTCTGAGCCACCGCTCAGTACTGTCAGCCACGGCTCGGCAAAGTCGCTGTGTGCTGCTGATCGCTGCAAGCGGTCCACTGGAATAAGTGTCTGCAGGATGCTTGACTGGGGTTCCTGGGCCGCAGGCTCATTACTGTCTCGCCGCGGCTTAGCTCAGTCACCGTGACATAGCTCGACTGAGGATCTGTCACAACAAAACAAAAAGTATCCAAATATTTTGAGCCTAACATTGATCCTAATGAGGGAGGGAGTCCGACACAGCAGTGGGTGGGTGGCAGCAAGGGCGGCACTGGCACAGACAGCAACTCATGGTCATGATTACAGGCCTGAAGAAAATAAAAGCTGTGTACAAGTGTAACACAAGTTTAGTTAGTTCTGTTACAGCTTTTATTTTACATTTCATGTGTTCCTTACTTGTGGGGATAGGTACGCAGTGTTACTGAGGAGAATGCTACTGCTAGGGCAAATAATGGGTGTTTACCCAAGAAACACGGCTATATTGAAAAAGGCATGGCTATGTGGGATACAGTGTGTCCTGACTGACAGGAAAGGCACCACCCGCCGAGTTGTTGCTTTATAAATGCAAGACTGTTGATGGCGAGGCAGTAAGCGCAGTGGTTCAAGGCCTGAGCTGCAAATCTAGTGACATCCAGCAGACCAGATCTGGGTTTGAATCCCACAGCTTCCACTTGCATACTGTGCGACTCTGAGCAAGTCACTTAACCTCCTTGTGCCCCAGGTCGCTTCCTGTAAAAATAGCTTAGTGTGCTATACCTGTTTAAACAACTAAATTAAAAAAAAAATTAGATTGCAGCATTTTCCTTAACCATTTTATAAAGGAAATAAACCCATTGAGGCAGCTAACCAGATTATAAGCCCATGAGCCCAAAGTAGTAGTTTTATGATCACGTAAGCCCCTTGATGGGTTTATTTTCTTGTAATTACACTTACCAATCCTTTATTTGTTATAATTCATTTGGATGGTTGCTGTTAGTTTTCGCTGCATTATGTATACAGGAAAATAACGCCATTTCTATGGGGAAATGCCTTCCATGTAATATATATCTACATCTACATCTATAATTATGGGCAAGAGTGGAAGGCATACGAATAAGCAACAACAGAGTGTGCTACAGGCACAAGGCTGCGGCTGAGTGTCCTTATGTCATGCATTAACATCCTTAATGCACAACCTGGAATGGCTCATCACACTTATAAAATGGCCCAACTGTAATTTGATAAAATTAATTTAAAAAGTGTGTTTTTATGTAAAATAAATTGCGCTTCTAAAGGATTTTAAAGCAGTAACTGATAAAATAGTGCTGTTTGTACTATGTAGCCAGCAGGTGGTGCTGTTTTACATAGTTTAAACTGCAGGCAGCTTCAGATTTGTCCCCCACCAACCCTGTGTCACTGAACTCACCTGCCTGCTCAGCCCGAGAGTAAATGCGTTAGGGTTTTATATGCCACTACCAGAACAAACAAAATCTGCTCAGAGCTCACTCGCCTGCAGACAATACAGCCTCCCAGCAGAGCGCATCTGTCTACGTAGACCAGCAAACCAAAATTTCTCAGAGCAACAGAAACTGGAGCCAGCAGTTCCTAGATAGCAGTGCAGGCAACACCAAAAGGTAGATTTTTGATATATTGTATTCAAGCAAAAAACAGTTAACATGCAGCAATTTAAAAAACCTTTTGAGAGTGCTAGTACTCAGAACTAAACGAAGAAGGTGGGGCTTCCCCACCGAAATGTAAGCACGTTTGCTACTGGGCACTAGCACTCTGAAGTTTTTAAAACTGGTACATGTTAAACGTTTTTTGCTTGAACAACATTATGCCCAAAGTCTGCCTATTTGGTGTTGCCTGCGCTAGTCCCTGGGAACTACTGGTTCCACTTTGTTCTGCTGCTTTAAGGTGTTTTTATATACTGTTCCCGTGTCCCTCCATTTTCAGTGATGGGCCCAGTTTCTGTTTAGGCTGCGCCGGAATGCGAGGTATGTGGAGAGGTGCTGGGAAAAAGTGATGGGGTGGTGTTTAATTATGTATGGCACTGGCAGTTCCGTCAGCTGTAAGTGGTTTGTTTCTGCTGGGGGGGGCCTCTTCAGAGTCGGCAGTTTGGTAAAAGGAGTGTCACACTCAGAAGTTGGAGGGGGCGGGGCAGCAAGATGGCCGTGAGGCTGCTCCGCTCCCTGTTGTTTGTTTCTTGCTAGCTGGACAAAACGCGGCTCTTGTGGGGTTTCAATGAATGAAACCCCAAGTGTTTGGATGAGCGACGTTCAGCGAGGAGCTATTTCTGCAGTTTGGGTCTCATATTTTTATATAAGAAATGCTTTTTGTAGCTGGTGGTCGGTTGGTCGCTGATTCTTGGGTCCTAAACATTATGGTCAGAACACAGTAAAGAAAATGTGTTTTCCGACATGAGTATGTGGTGGTTTAAATGAAATGAAGTTGCAAAATGTTGCCTTATTTGAGGAGGCTTATTACTATTTTAAATAGCATATGTGAGATTTGGCATCTCACTAAAAGTTTGAGAGAGCTGTTGCAATTTCTGATAACCTTTGGTAACGAGCATTGGTTCCAGAGGATTTTAAGGCTTTTTAAAGAACCTGGCAGTTTCTTACAGGAAAAGACCCCTGAAGTACGACAGAGGAGGTGAAACTACAGTGGCACTTTGTACTATAGGCTTTTTTAAGCCTTCAGCAGGTATGCCATGATTGCCTGTGGGCTAGAATGTTTCAAATCTTTTCATGTATAGTCTGTGCTTACTGCGCCCAGGGGAGTGCTACTTTTGTTTGTTTCTCAACAGCATTTGCCATACTCTTGGAGATGAGCTGAATAGAGAAGGATTGGCTGATGGACCGAGATTGAACTTCGGAAACAGAAGGATATTTTGGCCCTTGGTCCAAAAGATAAATGTAAAGAGGCTAAAACTCTGTGTGAGACGATGGTTTTCCTGGGTAAAAAAGCACTTTGTTTAGTGACTACTGGAGAGCTGGTCTAAAGGGGGTTCCCCCCCTCAAGGTGCCATTTTGCCCTTCATTGTTACGAGGATATCGATAGACAAAGGGTGTCTTATTGTTAAGCGGTACCTTTCTGTTTACTGTTTGGGACTAAATCTATAGCAAATACTGTGAGAAATTACACGGAGTCATTTGGAAGGTGGGCTCCAGGTGATGTGTCTGCTGTGGTGGTGGTGGTCTCTCTCGATAATAAATAACGATTTAAACTCTTAAAGCTTCTTTAAGTGACTCAAGAAACATGAGACTACTGTGGGATTCATCTAACCTCAACGGTGCAATGGCGCTTGGCTAAATAGTATTGAGTAACATTTGGCTAAACTCCATGTTTCTTCTTAGAGGGCTATAATATATCAGAATGGAGTCTTATATGGATTTTGGTCCATGCTGCTTTAAACATTTACTCTGTGAACTAGAAATGAATGAATGAACTCCTAATTTAAAGGCGCCATTTTATGGTCTTTTCTTATGTTTCATTTTTCTTTATATGGTCTCTGTGTAATCCCAATTACGCTTTAATTAGGGAAAGACTATTCCTGGTTATCCAGAGGAGTGAGTTTAACTAAGAGTCTGTTAATTAAGAAATTGATCAATTTAAAGTGGACAATAGTTATGAATGTTTTATTAGACTGGTATTAATGGACTGGGTTAATGATATGTGATATTAACACAAATTCAGACGGTTTGTTTTTGAGGCTTTGGGATCTTCCATGGCCATCTGGAATCAGGTGGAACACGACTACCCACTATGAGTGGCTCTACCAGTGAAATGGAGCCCCATTCTATGCCGCAGAAGTGGCTTATGGGTGAAACTGGAATTGGAGTAATCAGTGGGGCATGGAACGCATCAATGTAATTGCTGTGGGGCAGCAGTCTTCTGGGAGTCCTTCTGGAAGCTGAGATGCTGCCTATTGCAGACAACTCTCTGCCCTGAGGGAGGAAGTTGCCCGTCTTCAGGCCACACTGGACAGTAGTAAGGGAACCTTCCCCCAGGCCACACTGGACGGTAGGAAGGGAACCTCCCCCATCCAGGGAGCACCAGAGCCACCACCACTACCTCAGAGGTTGTGAAGAAAGCACAGCATCTGGACCACAGTGGACTCAGGGAGGGTGAGGATGGTGGAACAGAGGCACACCCACTCAGTTGTTCCACTGCACAATCCATACACCATTCTGGGGAAGCATAGCTCCCCTATGGATGCACCCACAGAGGAGACTAAGGAGGCTGAGGGACAACTGTCACAAGGAAGCCCACAGGAAGGAGGCAGAGGACACCACAAGGAAGGAAGCAGCTCCTGGTGGGGACTCAATTATTAGGGGGATAGGACTGGGGGGGAGCAGAGAAAACTGAAGTAAGGTGCCTGCTTGGTGCCAAGGCTTGGAGGGACAGGAAGTGCATCCTCAGGATCATGAGAACAGCTGCACGGGAGTCTGAGCTGGACATCACTGTCCACCTAGGGACAAATGACTTGGCTCAACATAAGTGCAGAAGGACTTTGTAGAATTGGGGAGGGGCCTAAGACAAGTAGCACACACAGTATCCTTCTGAGAGGTGCTGCCTGTCAATGGCATGAGTGAGGCGAAGGTACTTTGCACCATGCAGTTTAATAAATGGTTGAAAAAAGGTGTAGAGCACAGGGGTTTGGCTTCATTGGGACTGGGGTTCCACCTGGAGGACACCAGCCTATACTGGCAGGGTGGTCTGCATCTGTCCAGGAAGGGAACAAGTCTTTTGAGCAATTGGTTTAAATGCTTCATTGGCAAGCTTTGAACTAGTCAAGGGGGGAGGCACTGATAAGCAGCAGGAAAATCCCATCCTCTCCCTACAAAACAGGGTACTTAATGAGAAAAAGACCGAGGTAGAAAGGTCAGTGGAAGATGCTGCAACAGAAGGTAAAGCCATCAAGAAATGGAGAGCAATGAGTACCAATGCCAGCAGTCTGAGTAACAAGCTTCCTGAATTAGTGGCCTTGATGGAGGAGGAACATCTGGATATCGTGGCAGTCACAGAAACATGGTACACACAAAACCATGACTGGGACGTAAACATACCAGGATACACTATCTACAGGAGGAACAGGAGGGTAAAGAGGAGGAGGAGTAGCTCTTTACATAAGGAAGGAATCAAGCAACAGAGCAAAAGGGAAAACAGGGAGGAGAAGAAGCACTGTGGATAAATTTGGAGACAACGGCACCACAATCCGCACAGGGGTTGTATACAGACCCCTTCTCAGGGGAGGAAATGGACAAGGAAATGATAGAAAGTATACTTAGAATGGCAGAAAAGGGAGATATTGCTGATGGGTGATCTGAATATGCCAGATGTTAACTGGAGTGCAGTTGCAGCAGCCACTTCAAGAGTGGGTTATTCTAGATGCCACAGGGGCATGCCTTAGACAACTAGTATTGGAGCCCACTGAGAGGAGCAATCTTAGACCTGGTTCTCTCAAATGGAGATGAAGAGAGGATCACAGATGTAGAGAGTGGGTAGCCATCTGGGAACTAGCGACCATCGAACAGTATAGTTCACAATAAACACAACAATAGAGTCAAGACATACAAAAGCAAAATACTGGACTTTAGGAGGTTGACTTTGCCAAATGGGTGAGTGCCTAAGGAATGCACTAGCAAATGGGCAGGAAGGAGGGTGGAAGAACAACGGGAATAATAAAACTGCCATCACAGAGGTAACAAGCCTTTGTGTGAAGCAAATAAACAAAACAAACGATGTAAGAAACCACTATGGTTCTCAAAGGAAGTGGCAGTGAAGGTTCAAGAGAAAAGAAAGCATTCCGAAGTACAAGGAATCACAGAAGGAGCAGGACAGAGAACTGTATCAGTTAAAGCAAAAGGAAGCTGGGAAGGCAGTCAGAACAGCAAAGGCCCAAACCGAGGAAAAGATAGCCAACTCAGTTAAGAAGGGGATAAAACCTTTTATAGGTACATCAGGGAGCGAAGGAAGACCAAGGGAGGGATAGTGAGGCTTAATAAAGGGGAGGGAGGGTGGGCAGAGGGTGACTGTGAAAAGGCAGAGATACTAAACAAATATTTTTGCTCAGTATTTACAAAGGAAGAGGGGGAGGTACCTAAAACAAACAGTAGAAACACTCTGGATACAGAAGTTGATACCAGCCCATTTACAGAAGAAAGGGTTCTGAAAGAACTCTTAAAACTGAAGGTGGACAAAGCAATGGGGCCTGATGGAATTCATCCCAGAATTCTAAAAGAACTAAGGGCAGAACTAGTGACACCAGTGACTATTCTCTTTAACAAATCATGGGAGGATGGGGTGGTACCCGAGGACTGGAGGAGGGCAGATGTGATTCCCCTTCACAAAAGTGGGAGCAAGGCATTAGCAGGAAACTACAGACCTGTTAGTCTAACCTCAGTGGTAGGAAAATGATGGAATCACTTCTGCAGGAAAGAACTGTCGAGTATCTAGAGGCCAGAGGGCACAGGACCCAAGGCAGCATGGATTCACAAGGGAAGGTCATGCCAGACAAATCTGATAGATTTTTTGACTGGGTGACCAAAATAGTAGATCAGGGAGGGCTGTGGACATGGCCTACCTAGACTTTAGCAAGGCATTTGACACAGTCCCACAAAAGATTAATATACAAGTTAGCCAGCCTGGGAGTGGGTCCCAAGATGACAGCCTGGGTAAAGAATTGGCTGGTTAATAGGACACAGAGTAATAATAGTAAATGGGGTCCACTCTGAAGAAAGGGGGGTTACTAGTGGGGTACCGCAGGGTTCAGTATTAGGACCAGTCCTCTTCAATGTCTTTATAAGCGACACTGAAGAGGGACTAGAAGGAAAAGTATGTCTCTTTGCAGATGACACAAAGATCTGCAACAAAGTTATGCACAAGGTGGTGTGGAAAGGATGAGAAGGGACTTGGCAAGGTTAGAGGAATGGTCAAATGTATGGCAGCTTAGATTCAGTGCTAAGAAGTGTAAGGTAATGCGCCTGGGAAACAAAAACCCAGGGGAGGAGTACACAATGGGGGGTGAGATACTGACAACAACAAAATGGAAAGGGACCTGGGGTAGTCATATCAGATGACTTGAAGGTGGGCAAGCAATGTGAGAGGGCAGCAAGGAGGACTGGGGGGATACTGGGATGCATAGGGAGAGGCATCACCAGTAGAAAACAGGAAGTTATTATCCCTCTGTTCACACAGCTGGTGAGACCCCATCTGGAGTACTGCGTGCAGTTCTGGAACCCAATCTCCAAAATACATAAACAGAATGGAAGCTGTCCAGAGGAGGGCAACTAAAATGGTGCAGGGTCTGCACGGAAGACATATGAAGAGAGACTTAAGGAGCTTAATAGGTATAGCCTCGAGGAAAGGAGGGAGAGGGGGGACATGATAGAAACTTTCAAGTACCTCAAGGGAATCAACAAAGTCCAAGAGGGTAGCATCTTTCAAAAAAAGAGGTGTGCAAGAACAAGGGGGCACAATTTGAAGATGGGGGGGCGGCTCAGAGGTAATTTAAGGAAGTATTTTTTCACAGAGAGGGTTGTGGATGCATGGAACGGCCTTCTGGAGGAGGTTGTGGAGTCAAAAACAGTGGTGGAATTCAAGCATGCATGGGACAGTCATAAGGCAATTCTAGGGGGTGGGGGTAGGAAGAAGTAGGCTGCTGGTTAACTAGGATCTGCAGCTTATCCATTAGGTAGGGAAATGGGCAGACTGGGTGGGCCAAGCGGTCCTTATCTGCCGTCAAATTCTATGTTTCTATGTTTCTAAAGGTTAGTCCTACCCAACCTGACCATGTGGATAAACAGAGGGTTTTGGACACTCACCCCAGGAGAAGGCTGGTCCCTCCAGGTCAAAGTTGTGGTACATGGGCGGGGCAGTGCACAGGTAAGCCTGCACTGTGCACTGCCCACACTGTACCTCACCCTGTGGATAAAAAGAGGCTTCAGTCCCTCTCACCCCAGGAGAAGGGTGGTCCCTCCAGGTCAAGGTTGTGGTACATGGATAAGACAGTGTGCTGGGAAGCCTGCACTTTGCACTGCCCACACTGTATCTCTCCCTGTGGATAAAATGAGGGATTTTGTTCTTCTTACCCCTGGAGAAGGGTAGCCTCTCAAAGTCAGGTTTGGGGTACACTGATGGGAAGGGTGTGGAGGAAGTCAGTACTGTGCCCTGCCCAGTAAAGTAACAAAAAAAGAAAGCACTCTGGACCACAGGATAGGGTTCATCATAGGAATTTATTACATGACAAAGTGAATGCTAGACAAAAAAACAGCACCTTATCCCAGTGCCACAAGAGCAAACCTTCTTCCTCAGGCAGCCCCAGTGGTCTGGGAGTGCTTTTCATTTTGTTGCTTGATTGTCATCTTCCTTTGGAAAGCACCTGGTATTTCAAATGGAGCGCACTTTGTCCCGTTTGTTATTCTGCTGTACACTGCGCAGACTGTACCTGCCCTGTGGATAAACAATGGGCTTCAGTCCCTCTAATCACAGAAGAAGGGTGGCCCCTCCAAGTCAGGGTTGGGATACAAGGAGCAGTGTGTGGGGAAGCCTGCACTGTGCACTGCCCACACTATACTGGTCCTTGTGGATAAACAGATGATTTCTGCCCTCTCACCCCAGGAGGCGGTTGGACATTCTGGGTCAGGACTGAGAATACGATGGTGGAGGAGTGTGTAGGGAAGCCTGCACTGTGCACCGCCCACACTGTACCTGACTGTGGGATAAACAAAGAGGCTTCAGTTCTTCTCATGTTTGGAGAAGTGTAGTCCCTTCAGGTCAGGGTTGGGGTACATTGGTGAACAGTGTTTCTGGAAGACATACAGGGGAGAGAAAGAAGTAAGTGCCTCAGCTGGGACTTGAACCCAGGCTGACCAGAATACTGTTCCGATTGCACTAACCAGCTGCACCACTGAGACAGCTGGGACCATGTCTGTCCCCGAGCACATTACGCTTTCTCAAATGCACAACCTAGTGGCTACACAAATATGTAAGCGATAAGGCACAAAGGGAAGTGTGTAAAACATATTTTACAGCACGGCCAGGGGCACAGTAAGGCATGAGGCCAAAGGCCAAGTGATTTCAGTTGTTGGCCATGCTATAAAATATGTTTTATATACATCCCTGAATGCCTTATTGCACTTATAAAATTGGCACCTTTATCCTTTTTATGTTTGCTTGCGCATGTGCAAGAAACATAGTGCTTGATCGGAGATTTCGGAGTGTCACCTCCTCCTCCAATTCAGTCAGTGGGCTGGCAGGCGCAGCCCTGTAAGCCAATGCATTTTGGAGCTGTCATGACACGCTCCAAAATGCAGTAACACTCCTGATTGAAAGGGGAGCTACGCTTGGTGAGCACCGATAAAGATATCGGCTGCTCACGGCGCAACTCTCCCACGCCTGAACAGGCGTCAGAGCCCCGTACTGAATAATGACGGGGTGCCCAATCACGTCGGCTAGATGCCGCCCCCAGTCCTTGTGCCACGCTGAGCCCACCCCAGTGTGGCAAACGGTGCCGCGATTTTTTTATTTGCCCGACGGGCTGCCCAATCCCGTCGGCTGAACGCCCAAGTCCTTGTGCCACGCTGGGAGCCCACCCCAGCGTGGCAAATGTGCGTGATTTTCGCTCTTATTTTGCGTCGAGGTACCCAAATCCCCGTCGGCTGGCTCTCCAAGTCTTTTGCCATGCTGAGCCCACCCCAGCGCGGCAAAGGTCCACGCGTCTTTTTTATTTTAAGACCTGTAAAATAAAACTGTCCTGACGCATCTCCCAACCCCTCCCACAACCCGTACCCACCCACCCACCGCGCTTTTAGCCTCCCCACACCCCCACCCCATACTTACCTCCGGACTCGGGCGCGACGATCTTCGGTGGACCGGGAACACGTCTGCACTCTTTAAAGCCGACTGCGAACTGAGGAAATGCCGGTAAGCTGTATAATGGGTTACATAGGGGGGTTTCAACTTTAGTGCATATCTCGGGCATTTTTGGGAATTTTTGCACCAAATTTTCAACATGGGGTTTTTGGGACCCCTTCTCATGAATTATGTCACTGTCATGGCGGTATTCATGCCTGAAGGGTGATTTCGTGCAGTGACTGCGAAATCACCCTTGACCCGAATACCGCCATGACAATGACATCCTCATGAGAAGGGTCCCTAAACACCATGTTGAAAATATTGCGCAAAATTCCAAAATACAGTTTATTGCG
This sequence comes from Neoceratodus forsteri, assembly GCA_016271365.2. Classification (NCBI taxonomy): domain Eukaryota; kingdom Metazoa; phylum Chordata; order Ceratodontiformes; family Ceratodontidae; genus Neoceratodus; species Neoceratodus forsteri. The sequence goes on from CM028138.1 coordinate 660,213,849, forward strand.
TGAGTTGCGCAGTTCCCACGCAGGCTCGTAAGTTCATGAAATTTCAATATTTTCACTCCAGATTTTCAACATTGCCATTTTACCACACCTTCTTATGAGCAGTACAGCTGTCATTTTCATCTCACCAAAATGTGTTTCCACCCATGTAGCGCCAGAATGGCGCGTCGTTGTCTGGAAATCAATGTACGGGACAAATTAAGAAAATCACAGTGACACTGTTCATGAGCAGAGGTCTTAAAATGGCTATGTTGGAAATTTGGTGAAAAAATTCCTTAAAATGACTGTTTTACGAGGGTGCATTGCGCAGTTCCTACACACACTCGTAAGGTTGCGAATTTTCAATATTTTCACTCCAGATTTCCAACATTGCCATTTTACCACACCTTCTTATGAGTAGTATAGCTGTCATTTTTCACATCTCACCCGAAACATGTTTCCGACCATGTAGCGCACAATGGCACAGTCGGTGTGCGAAATCAATGTACGGGACAAATTAAGAAAGTCACAGTGACACTGTTCATCAGCAAAGGTCTTAAAATGGCTATGTTGAAAATTTGGTGAAAAAATTCCTAAAAATGACTGTTTTACGAGGGTGCATTGCGCAGTTCCTACGCACACTCGTAAGTTCGCGAATTTTCAATATTTTCACTCCAGATTTTCAACATTGCCATTTTACCACACCTCCTTATGAGCAGTATAGCTGTCATTTTTCACAACTTGCCCAAAATGTGTTCCCACCCATGTAGTGCACAATGGTGCAGTATGTGCAAAATCAATGTATGGGACACATTAAGAAAATCACAGTGACACTTTTCATGAGCAGAGGTCTTAAAATGGCTATGTTGAAAATTTGGTGAAAAAATTCCTAAAAATGACTGTTTTACGAGCGTGCGTTGCGCAGTTCCTATGCATGCTCGTAAGTTTGCAAATTTAATATTTTCACTCCAGATTTTCAACATTGCCATTTTATTACACTTCCTTATGAACAGTACAGCTGCCATTTTCATATATGCGCCCAAATGTGTTTTAGCATGTAGCGCTATTAGATGCTGTTGGTGTCTGAAAGCAATGTTTAGGACAGATTAAGAAAATCACAGTTACACTGTCCATGAGCAGAGGTCTTAAAATGGTTATGTTGAAAATTTGGTGACAAAAGTCCATAAAATGACTGTGTTACGAGTGAGCAATGCGCAGTTTCCACGCACCCTCGTAAATTCATGACTTTGTAATATTTTCAGTCCAGATTTTCACCAGTGGCATTTTTTCACACTTCCTTATGAACAGTGCAGCTGTCATTTTTCACAACATGGCTGAAGTGTGTTTTCACACTTTCAGCACTGAGATGCATGGTCGCTGTGGGGAATCATTGTTCGGCACAGATAAAGAAAATCACAGTGACACTGTTCATGATCGGAGGTCCCAAAATGCCTGAGTTGACAATCTGCTGTAAAATATCCCCAACCTAATTATATTACGGGTGTGCGTTGCACACTTTCTATGTACACTCATGACTTCACCATTTTTTTAAAATATTTGTACTGCAGATTTGCAACATTTCCATTTTTTACACCTCCCCATGAACAGTACAGCTGTCATTTTTTACATCCTGTTCGGAATGTTTTTGCACCTGTGGTGCTAAATGCCGTAGTCGCTGTGCATAAGCAGCTTTCGGCTAACAAACTGATATTCCCCCTGTTCATGAGGTGGGGTCACAAAAAAAAATGTTGAAAATTTGGAGTGAAAATACCAACGAATGCCTGAGGTATTTTAGGGTTTCCAACCATAACGCCCAACCCTGTAGAGAATGACAGGCATCAGGGGTGTGACTTGGGATTCTTGCCTGTAATGCTCATACCATTCCACACCCTGCAGCCAGTGAGAGGCATCGAGGTATGCCTTGGACTCTTCAGCCCCAAAGTTCACCCCATTCTCCTATATCGCACCCATCTCACCGCATTTCCTAATGAAATGGGGTGCGCATAAGGGCCAAAGACCCCAAGGAACACCGTGACACTTGTCAGTGTCTGCAGGGTGGGGTGTGGTGAAATGGCGAGGCCGTTATGCCTGATGACCCAAAGGCACACCCCAATGCCTGTCACTCTCTGCAGGGTGGTGGTGGGGTTGGCTTCAGTTCAGTACTTCACTGCCATTCCTATTACGCAGCTCTGTAACTTCTCTACATTACCACTGCCAATGCCAGCAAGCAAACATTCGGCATTGACAAATGCTTGTTACTGTTTGGAAAAGCATGTTTATATGTAGGATCAATAGATTTAATTGTGTGCATTTGTGATAAAATAGTCCTTCCGCCCTCTGTAAGTGATGTAATTGATGATGTTATTATATTATTGCCTACTTTCTTCTTCCTGTTTTTTTGTTCTCTGTTTTTCTCCACATTCAAGATACAGAATGTTTATCATAGGTTATACCATGGACATAAAGCAACAGCCAATCACATACGCAGACTGGCACCTTAGCCCCATTGTAAATCCTATGATAATCACTAGCAAGGTGCCAGTCTGCCACAACCTCATGCCACTCACAAATTATCACTCCATTACTACAATCGATGCCTCAAAGCCGCCATATTACCTCTCGCTAAGGAAATCCTAGTAGGCCTTACAGTAAAAAAAAAAGAAAAGGCTATGGAGACATCGTCTGAATTAATCGATGAAACCAAACTCAATCAAATCTTTCAAAATCTCAAAAACAGTACCGGATGGTCTCCTCAGCAAAACGTACCTGTCTCAAATCATAGCTCCCAGTTCACTGCTCTGGTCCCACCAGCCAAAACCCCACTCATACAGTCCTTTGTGCAGCCAGGCCCATCAGCTTCACTCTTCACAGCCACCAGCTTGAAGTTGGCACCTCTCGTCATCTCATATGCAGCATCCAATCCTGTAGCAAAAAACAGACAGCGTCAACAAGAAATCACAACACAGGAAATGCTTGAATTAGAAAAGCATCGCCATGAAATAGCTACGCAAAGACAAACATTTTTTTTGATTGGGCTAACCAAAAACAAATAAAAATAAATGTAACCACTATCACTCCTTCAGAATTGAACACCATACTTAGACAGTACTACAGCACAGTTCGGAATAGCGATGGCAAAGAGTACACATTGTCAAGCTATATAAGGGCTGGTAGTATAGCCTATAGGTTAGAGAAATGAGGTGTGAATGAGCTTGGTACATCCAGTAGACCAGACCTGAGTTTGATTCTCGCAGCCTCCACTTGCGTACTATGTGACTCTGAGCAAGTCACTTAACCGCACAGTGCTCCCAGGTCGCCCCTGAAAACAAGCACGTGTGCCTAGTGGGCCTCACCCGGTTACCAAAGACTAAAATAAAAAAAATAAAAATAAATAAATGTCTCAGAGCAGGCATAAATAGACATTTAAATGATCCTCCCATAAGCTGCCGCATAAATATTATGACTGACACAGGTTTTAACACAGCCAACATCTTCAAGGCTGTAGAGGATAAAGATAAAGCAGATCATCACACCCCACTGACCATAAACCAATTTACCAGGCTCAGAAATTCATCTGCACTGACACCACTCACTGCCACGGGTCTTGTTAAAAAAGTCTGGAAAGACATCTTGCTACACTTTGCCAGACGCGGCAACGAAGGAGTCAGACAATTAACAATTGAGTCCTTTGAAGTCAAATTCACAGAAGATGGTGAAGAATACCTCACCAAAACATTTAATGAGCAGAGTAAAAATCATAAAGAAATTGTTGATCCTACTAAGCAATTCACAAGAGGCTACATGTTTGCACAGCCCAACGATCCTTTATGCCCAGTCAGTAGTTACAAAAAATATTTATCAAAACTCTTGCCAAACCCTCCAGCTTTATTTCTTCATCCCAAAAACTGGATCAATCTATACTAGATACGATGGAAATATGTGATAGCTGTGCCAATAGGAGTCAATAACTTGGGCTATATGTTGCTCAAAATCTGCAGAGAGACCAACCTAGAAACAATATTTCCAACCACTCCTCCGTGCAACCGCAGTTACTCTCCTAAGTAACTCCAGTATGGAAGCAAGACAAATTGTGACCATAACAGGTCATAAAAGTGAAGCATCTCTGTGAAGTTATTGGCAACCCAACCTTTCAGAATTTAAAAATGGGGCCAAATCATCAGTGGCAACAACAGCACGCCACAGATTCTTCTTTATGCGCCAGAAAATACTAAAGAAAACAGAACTCTGAATCTGCCCCTGAAATACAAATCCACCTTCTGCAGCCAAGCAAATCAAACTTTCTCCCCCTATTACATACCTTCTGAAGACAGAAGAGCTCCTGAAGTCTGCCACTATAGCAAGGCGCCAGAAAGTGAGGTCGAAGACACAACAATCACAACAATAACTTCCAAAGCTGCAAATCTTTCCAGCCTGAAAGCTGCGGACCACGTCAACCAATCGGGTCCAGAACCATGCTCGAAAAAGTCTTCAATCGGAAACCTTGTTGACTATGGAACAGTTAACTTTATTTCCAAATAAAATGTTAACTACAACAAAAAAACTTCTTTTTACAAAGCAATCCTACTGCATACCTTACAACCCATTTGAAAAATATCTCCCAAAAATAACACACTTTTCTGTTATCCTCCAACTGGTCAAACATGTCACACCACTGCATCCACAGGGTCAAATGCAACCTACAGCAAACCGATTTAAAGCAACAGAAGCAAGCAAGCTTAGCACAACAAAATGTTACAATAAATAACTAACCTATCTAATATATGAATTCTTAAGAAAACTACTTCCTAATTACTATTAATAACATTCATTAAAGTTTCAGATCTTAGCTTACGAAGTTATAACCACTAGATAAGCAGATTTGTTTGCAAATGTTACTACTGTTTACAAAGTTCAAAGCCTCATCATCTCTTATTCTGCACTCAAATCCTCAATTTCTGTTATTCTGCACTGAATGCACACATATTGAATAAACTATTGCAATACAAACCAAGGACTATTTTCTTTCATGGGACAATATTTCTTAATAAAATCATTTTTTTCTCACAGGAAAAAAATTAAAAAACAATTTCAACTCACATACATGTCAAAATATCATGGTATAATCGCAATGGAATACAGGGATTCAAAATTCTACTCAGTTCCACTAGCAGAATGTTTCTCTCCCAACACACTGTACACACAGACAACAAAGGCCTTTGTTACAGCCATAGATTCAATTATCTCACGGTCAGGGCAAGAAGAAGGGAGTTCCTTGATGAACAGCTACAGATAGAAGCGGGATGTTTCACTGTCAGCAAAGAAACAGTTGTAGAGAAAACTATAAACAATGCTTATTGTTTCTTTTTTTTTTGTGCCTCCCTGCCAAACCCCAACCTGCCACTCCTTCAGAGCGCCAGTGCCTCCTACCACCCTCCGACATCCTACCACCTTCTACCAGCTCCTATAGTGGCCTACCTGAGAGTGGCCCCAGTATATCCCTGTACCGGATGGGTCCCTCTCCTCCGGGTGGAAATCGCCTTGCGACCCCTATTCAGCTTCTCAGGCACTGCGGGGCTGGATCCGGGCTGGCTCCAGGGCTTCGGGTGACAGGGGCCTCGGGCGTTCATCACCTAGGCCTTCAGTCGGATGGCATTTTTCCTTGTTCTTGTGCCTCGCCCACTGCAGTTCTCGGCCATGCAAGAATACAGAGGATCCTGAGACGAGAGCATGCGGGGAGTGTGTTGAGGCCACATGTCTCCCCAAGCACATTCACCAATACACCCTCAGGTCTGCAGTCTCCAGGCTGAGCCCACCCCCAGGGGGCATCCAAAACCCCTCCCCTGCGGACTCCACTCTCCTGACACCTGGGCTCAGGGCACGAACCAGGTCGCCCAGCATGCTCGAGCGAACCTCTTCACTTAGCGCCAGAGCCTGTGCTTATTGTTTCTAATTTGTTTATGTATGTAAGGAGTGTGTGCGATCATGGAAACAACATTAATTCATTTGTTTTATTTTTATTTAAGGTAGTTTTATTTTAGGGCCCAATTTAAGTTTTTTTATGTGTAAATACGTCCCTCGGAGCCACTCGTTGCTGAAAATGAGTGGTTTCATGTGCCTTCAGCTGACTGAGAACAGAAAGCGATCAATAACATATTTAAAAAAAAAAACTGTTCCCGGAATGTGCCGTTTTCAGGGCATCTGTGCATAAGACGCTCTTCACAGAATAAGAGTGCCTCACGAGCAGAAGAAAAGAGCGTTCCGATTGGTCGGGAGTGCTCCTCGATCTATAATACAGTGTAACGTAGCAGCCATGTTTGTGGTGGAAGATCAGTTCTGGCTGTAGGGGGCTAACTGGAATGCCTGTGTTCCATATGTCCATTTATCTGGGTTCCAGACTCTTCACTGCTGAGCAGTCTTTTTTTAAACCAAGTGTAAACCATATTTGACACATAAATAAGAGCCAATCAGATTACTGGAATTTATCCTGTCATTTTATAATTACTTGTAACAAACACACAAGAGCACCAAGTGCATATTTATGGAACACATACAAACAGAGGCAAGAAAGAAGTAAGTCCCCCGGCTGGGACTTGAAACCAAGTCACCGGGAATACTGTTCTGACTGTGCTAACCAGCTGTGTCACTGAGACAGTTGGAACATGGGCCATCTCCAAGAACATTACTCTTTCTCAAATGCACAACCCAGTGGCTACGCAAATATTTACTTGTAACAATCACACAGTAGCCACTGGGTTGTGCATTTGAGAAAGAAAATGTGCTCAAAGATGGCTCAGATTCCAGCTGTCCTTAGCTTAGCTGCTTCAGCTTAGTCGGAATGGTATTCCAGGTAATTGGATTCAAGTCCCAGTTGAGGCACTTACTTTTTACTCTCCTCTGTTTGTATGTGTTCCATAAATATGCCCACCGCACTCCTGTGTGATTGTTACAAGTGTGTCAGAAAGCCTGCACCGTTCACTGACCATACTGTACCTGTTCCTGTGGATAAATAGGACTTCATTCCCAGTAACTGCAGGAGAAGGGGTTGTCCCCACAGGTCAGGTTGGGATACACTGGTGGGGCAGTGTGTGGGGATGCCTGCACTGTGCACTGTCCATACTGTAACTGTCCGTGTGGCTAAACAGAGGGCTTTAGTCCCACTCACTTCAAGAAAAGGGGGATCCCTCCAGGTCAGGGTTAGAGTACATTGGTGGAACAGTGTGTGGAGAAGCCTGAAGTGTAGATGACCGCATTGTACCTGTGCCTGTGGATAAAAAGAGGGCCTTAGTCTCCCTCACCCCAGGAGAAGGGGGTTCCCCCCATTTCTGGCTTGGAGTACATTGGTGGAGCAGTGTGTGGGGAAGCTTGAACTGTGCACTGCCAACAATGTACCTGTCCCTGTGGATAAACAGTGTTCCCCTGTCCCACTTACTGCTGGAAAATGGACATTTGTCTATGTCATATATGGGTGGATGCAAACTGGTAGAGGTCATCTCACACCTGCTAGGACAGAACCTGGGTTTTGCCTGTGTTTTGTTTTCCACTGTCAACAATCATTCGAAATCAGAAGAAACAAATATGAAGCTAGGAAGAAATAAAATTAGAAACAGTTCTTGCATGCAGTCGTAATCAAGTTCTAGGTGGCTGAAAATAATGATCAATAAATATCAAAAGTCTGCTGCCATGAAATGAGATCTTATCTGTAAAGGGTTTGACTTGCTTGGCAACTATTCTTCAGTTAGCCTGGCAAACTTTCACACCAGTGGCGTCACCACGCTGATTTTGGGGAGGCTACAGCCCCCCCAACTGAAGTTAAAGCGCCCCCAATCATTGAAGGGCAAACCTACCCTGGATTAATGGGACACGGTCAACTGAGGTAAATAAATAACAGTGTTGACTTTCTTAGTCTGTACAGTACAGTTTGGCTAAAACTAAGAAGAACGCTCCATAACCCTCCCCTCGCCATTGACCCGACTCTCCGACTGCCTCCGATTTTACCTGAGTTCTGAACTGCATCACCAATCTAATTCTGCAGCATGCAGTTCAGAACTTATGTACACTGTGTGCCACTGTGGTGACTGTGCGCTACTAGCCATTTTCAGGAAGAACGCGCCCATAGTAGCCCTACTAGCCTCGCTGATGGTGCTGACCCTTCCATCCACCACCGATCATCCAGCAGGTCTCTGGGAAAGCCATTGATCCGCCTGCCTGATGAACGAACGAAGTCTCGGTGAGGATTGGGAACGAGAAGGACCATCGGTGTTGTTGTGACTGACTGTGAGTACTAGTGCCCACTGCAGTGCAGACAGTGCTTTCTTGTGTTCGGTGATGGGGGCACACTGGGGTCTCGGGATAGGAGGGGGGCACTGTGGGGATGGGGACAGTCACAGCAGGACAGGACAGAACACTGGTGTGTTTGTTGGGAGGAGGATTGAGGTGGGATGGGACAGGAGGTATTCAAAATAGTTGCTCAATCTACTAAAATTAGTGAATCTATGGGCTACTCTATGGGCTAACCTGAACTGCCTGAATTGAACTACACACAGGGTGCCAACTTGGATGTAACCTGAACATCCATTAAAGCGACAGTAACACAGTCAATGCAAATAAAAACCTCTGTGCTGTGCCTCTTAGCTCTTAGATTCACTAATTTTAGTAGGTTGAGCACTAGTTATTTTGACAAGGAATTATCAGGAGCAGCATAGGGTGACACAGGAATGAATGGAGTGGAGACACAGTGAGTGTAAAATTGGGGGTTGTGTGTGCAGTCACACAGAAGCAGATGGACGGAGTGTAAATCGGGTCATTGCTAAGCACAGACACATTCAGTTTAAAGAGTTTGCAGAGCTTGAGAGATGTTCCCACACTCTGGGTTTGACGCTGACATTTCTGGCTAATTTTATAGAAAGATCATTATTTATGTTTTCAGTCTGAAGTCAGTAAGGTGTGTGGGAAGTTGTCACGAAACTGAAATGGACCACCGACACTGAACACTGCCACGGACAGAATGGATACAGGGTTTGGAAGTTTATAAGTGACTAAATGTCCCTGATCTCAGTGAGATCAGGGACATATTATTATTTATAAACTTCCACTTACTCTCAGTCACTGGGGTCGGCCGGGTGCGGATTCGGGGAAGGCATGGGACGGGCGGGTTACAACGGACACGGTGGGGGGGGAGAGTGAGATGACAGGAGGCTCCTGTGGTCAGGAGGAGGGATGGAGTCAGGACAGTACACAGGGGGGTTTTATTTAATTCAGACAGCAGCCTGGTCTACCCTCACCCTACACTCAGCAGCAGCAGCAGCAGCACTTCTTGGTGGAGGAGGAGGCTCCTGGCTTGCATGTCACGCTGAACAACAAGCCAAGGAGTGGAGTGATCAGCGCGTGTTGTCTTGTGTCTGGTGTGTGTGTGGGCGGGAGCAACGCCAGCAGATCGATCATGATTGGGACAATGGAGATAATGAAATGGCGTCAGTTGTTGGAGGGGGATGATAGACAGAAGGAAGCGAGCAGGGAGGGTTCATTCTTGTATTCTGTAACTGGCACCCGCCTCATACTCTGCCTACCAACAGCACAGCAGCTTGCTTGCACAGTGAGCCAATCAGTGGACAAACATGTGGTGTGCTTCTCCAACACACACGTGGTACACACTAGTAGTCCCATTGTGTGCAGTAAGAAAAACTAGTGACGCAGTTGTAGTTGATAGCAAGCAACAGAGCAGAGGCAGGCACTATTTGGGAGATTCAAATCGGAATTCAATTTCAATCTATATTTCTAAAAAGTTATTATCAAACATTGAAGTCTCAGTTCACTTGTTGGGCTAAGAGGCTTGAGAGCTAAATAAAAGTGTAGTGTTTATTTTTTTTACATTTTTCTCTGAATTGTAAACTGGGGGTTGTGTTTGTGTGTAAATTGAAAAGCGGAGACACAGACAACCTGCTGTGAATGCTGCCATACAGCAGCATTACTAACTACTGCATATATGTTCATTTTTTTTCTTACTTGCAACTTATTTTCACATTTACTATTTTACTGAGTAAATTGAGTACTTTGGTGGTTTATGTTTTTAGGCTCACAAATTTAGAACAAAAGTAGCAGAACTTTTCTTTTCCTAAATTGCCTTATACCCTGACCCATGCCTCGCGTTTGTATTGTGGCAAGCACGCAAGCTTAACATCATAAGCAAGGAGTTAGCCAGTTCAATTTCAGACACTTTTTTTTTTTATGAACAAGGGAAACCGTCTGTTTTATAAAAAAAACAGTTCCAGTAGTAGCATACTCATTTTGCTTCGCATACTGCGAGCCCTGCTTGTTAGGCTCCGTCTACTGTATTAAATAGCAGTTTTCCAGTAGGTGTTTAATACTCATTACTTCGCATACTGTGAGCCCTGTGTGTGTTAGGCTCCGTCTACTGTATTAAATAGCAGTTTTCCAGTAGGTGTTTAATACTCATTACTTCGCATACTGTGAGCCCTGTGTGTGTTAGTCTCCGTCTATTGTATTAAATAGCAGTTTTCCAGTAGGTGTTTAATACTCATTACTTCGCATACTGTGAGCCCTGTGTGTGTGTTAGTCTCCATCTATTGTATTAAATAGCAGTTTTCCAGTAGGTGTTTAATACTCATTACTTTGCAAAAGTTTGCATACTGTGAGCCCCTGTGTTAGGCTCTGTCTAGTGTATTAAATAGCAGTTTTCCAGTCGGTTACTCATTACTTTGCACACTGTGAGCCCTGTGTGTTAGACTAAGTCTGTCACATCAACATTTCATCCCTGTGTACCAGACCCAATAAGAGGGCAATTTTTCTTATAATTTACTTTTTAGTTAGTTCTTGTCACACACTCATCAGCCTTGTTAAAAATGAGTATCCGTGACTTCTTCCGTCCAAAATCAAAAAATCAGAATAAAGAAAGTAACTTCCCGGACCCCAGTGATGCTCAACAGCTGCAACCAGAGCAGCATTAAGAAATGAAGTGGAAGTTCCAGTACCAGGAAGATGTAGCAAACACATCATCATCTCCCGGAACATCCTGTGATGCACTTGAATCAGTAGCAAGATTTACGTCTGCTACTGTTTTACCAATGATCTGGGAACCAAAGAAGCTGGTCCTATGCAGCCAAAGCTGTCTAGTTTTCCATAAAGAGACTTTGGAAAGCAGAAGCGTTCATTTTCAAGCAGCTGGTATGCATCATTTAAATGGCTTGAATATAGTGCAAGCAATGATGTCATATTTTGCTTTGCCTGCAGAATGTTTTCAAGTTGTACTGGTTGAGCGGACACTGCTTTCACGTCCAGAGGGTTTATCAACTGGAAGAAGGCAATAGTGAAGATGAGAGAACACCAACAGACAACAACACATACAGGAGCAATGGAGGCCTGGTCTACTTATTTGAAATCTAAAGAACGAGGCAATATTATACAGCTAATGGATTCAGCAATGATTGCAGATATTAAAAAGTGCAGGGAGTACCTGAGAAGAATAGTTGAGATTGTTTTGTTGTTTGGCAGACAGGGAACTGCCTTTTAAGGCCATAGGGAGTGTGAAGGGAGCTCAAACAGGGGTAACTTTTTAGAGACTTTTGATCTTCTAAAAAAGTTTGATCCTGAATTGCAAAATTTGCAGATTCACATGCCAGGAATGCCACCTATCTCTCACCTCTCAGTCAAAATCAGATGATAGAATGTTGTGCAAAATTAATAAGAGAGAAAATTTTAAATGAGGTAAAAGAAGCAAAGTATTTTGCAATACTTGCTGATGAATCTAGAGATGTTGCTTGCAGAGAACAAACAGTATTTGCCTTCGTTATGTTCACCATGGTTCCCCTGTAGAGAAATTTTTGTGCTTCCATCAAGTAACAGCATTAGATGCCCAAAGTCTGACAAATGAACTGTGTCCAAAGCTGACTAACTGGGACCTCCATGAGAATTCTGTGACTTGCGTAGCTCAAACTTATGACAGTGCATCTGTTATGAGCGGCAACTTAAATGGAGTCCAGGAATTATTTTGTCATAAGCATCCATATGCTATATATGTTCATTGCTATGCGCATATTCTGAATTTGGTCCTTGTAGATGTCTGTTCGTCACTTCTTCCTGTACGGAAATTCTTTGACATGCTTCAAGAGATACGCACGTTCTTTTCTAAATCTGTCCTGACTCACCAGGGGTTCTTAAATGTTCAAAAGGAGCTTGGGTTGACTAGAATTCTTGAGATACCGGAGTTAAGTTCTACCAGGTGGACTTGTCAAAAGCGAGCAACAAAGGCAGTAATAGAAACTTATCCAGCTCTTCTAAAATAGCTTTCAGAATGTGAAGAAGGAGAAACTGCAAAGGCCAGAGGACTCCACAGCAAGCTTCTAGAATTCAACAATATCTTTCTCCTTAAAAAGTTTGACAAACTACTGTCAGTGGTTGATGGAACAAATAACTTGCTTCAGACTCAGGCTTTGGACTTCGGATGTGCAGTGACTGCTGTATCTGCGCTGAGAGACACAATTGCACAATTTCGCACTGAAGAGAGATTTCTAGTTCTCTACAGGAAAGCTGAAAATATGGCAGAAAAATATGGGACACAGACACTCGAAAACACTCTGGGTCCACAGAGGCAAAGGAAACTACCTCGTACTTGGGAGCACTTTGTTCCAACTTCACGAACTGGAACTGAACAAAGTGCATCAGCATCGCATGAAACAAGAACTGCTGTGCATTTGAGAGTCACTGTTTTTTACCCTGTGATTGACAAAATGATTGGAGAGATTGACAGAAGGTTTCCAAGCATAACCAAACACTGATAGTTGCTATCAATGCTCTCAGACCACAGTCTAACACATTCTTGGACCAGGACAAACTGAGGCCACTTGGAGGATGTATGACTGTCCAGTTCTGGAAGAGGAACTGGTAGTAGCAAGAAACTTCATTTGCGGCTGCCAGAAAATGAACGTCCACCACGATATGACCAATCTTTATAATGTACTTCCAGAAATCATGTATCCGACGCTACATAAATCACTGCAGATTGCTTTAACAATCCCAGTTACCACATGTGTGAGTGAGCACTCATTTAGTTCCATGAGTCGCATTAAGACATATCTGAGAAACAAGATGGAAAATGACAGATTGAGTTCACTTGGAATTCTCAACATTCAGACAGAAGAAAGCAGACAACCTGACACTGATTATGTGATTGACAATTTGTATCCATGACAAACAGAAAGGTTGAGCTACTTCTCCAAAATCAGCACAATAATAAAATAATAAAACCTGTATGACACTGATATCGAGCAGATCTCCTTGGATAATGGTGTGTCTGGCTGTTCTGATCTCTCATTTGCTCTGGAGTCCTCCTGCAACCTTCCCAGCAGATCTGCTGGGATAATGGTTGGTATGTCTGGCTGTTCTGGTCTCTCATTTGCTCTGGGGTCCTCCTGCAACCTTCCCAGCAGATCTGCTGGGATAATGGTGTGTCTGGTTGTTCTGGTCTCTCATTTGCTCTGGGGTCCTCCTGCAACCTTCCCAGCAGATCTGCTGGGATAATGGTGTGTCTGGCTGTTCTGGTCTCTCATTTGCTCTGGGGTCCTCCTGCAACCTTCCCAGCAGATCTGCAGGTATAATGGTTGGCGTGTCTGGCTGTACTGGTCTCTCATTTGCTCTGGGGTCCTCCTGCAACCTTCCCAGCAGATCTGCTGGGATAATGGTGTGTCTGGCTGTTCTGGTCTCTCATTTGCTCTGGGGTCCTCCTGCAACCTTCCCAGCACATCTGCTGGGATAATGGTTGGTGTGTCTGGCTGTTCTGATCTCTCATTTGCTCTGGGGTCCTCCTGCAACCTTCCCAGCAGATCTGCTGGGATAATGTGTGTCTGGCTGTTCTGGTCTCTCATTTGCTCTGGGGTCCCTGCAACCTTCCCAGCACATCTGCTGGGATAATAATGTGTCTGGCTGTTCTGGTCTCTCATTTGCTCTGGGGTCCTCCTGCAACCTTCCCAGCAGATCTGCTGGGATAATGTGTGTCTGGCTGTTCTGGTCTCTCATTTGCTCTGGGGTCCTCCTGCAACCTCCAGTAACCACATTTTTCCACGTGTACCCTATTAAATATGGCTGATAACTAGGCTTCTCAAACATATTTTTCAGCACTAAAATGCAGGAAAAGCCACCATTTAAAGGTAAAATTTCAAAATTTTCTGGGGGGGGGCATGCCCCCGGACCCCCCTAGCTTTCTTAGGATTTTGACTAAGAGGCATTAGCCTCGCAACTTTGTACCTCTAGTAACGCCCCTGTTTCACACCCTTCCAAATCACATGGCCATCCGGTTTGCTACTGTCTCCTTTAGCATCATGCAGAAATCCATACCAGGACTCAAAGAAAACGTGAAGTATAAGGAGTATAAGGAGTAAAGGACACAAACCAGAAGACAGCTAGAAAATCCCCATTATGGCCACATACCTGCTTGTCCAAAACCCCAAATGTTATTTATTTATTGAAAAGTTTCACCAGGAAAGGCACCATGAGCAGATAAGAGTGCATCCTGGTGGGGAAGGGAATAGCAGGGAACAAATACAGCAGATGCATTACAGCACAGTAAGACAATTGCAACAGTAGATGTGGGTTTCAGAGTAAGGGTAAAGCGTACACTAGTGCAATACCTGCAGCCAAGATGGAGTGCTAGCATAGAGAGGAACACAGTAGTATGTGAGCACGTGGGCAGGAGTCATTAGAGAGAACGAGTCCAAACAGCAGACGGGAGACTATAGGAAGGGAGGCGGAGACAACAAATTAGAAGCAGGGACAGTTTGGAGAAAATAGTTGAGCAGGGAGGCAGAGAGACAGAGAGAGAGCGGTGACTAGAGGAGTGCCTAATTTGAGGGGGCAGTTGGTTCCAGAGTACAGGAACTGGTACAAGAAGGCTGATTGGTCTGCTGAAGTTAAGTAGTGAGGGACAGAGGGCCAAGAGAACCAGGTTGTTTTAAAACTTTATTAGTATTAAAAACAAGAAATTCCATCCAATCATACATACATGAGGTGAAGTAAAACACAGATTCCTTCAGGAGAACCAGTTTTGATATGTTCAGAACTTTCTGGAACCTCTGTCATTTTCTAAAACAGGAACAGTATCACCTTTTTCTTGAGTTCTAAACAGAAACATAGAATTTGACAGCAGATAAGGACTGCTTGTCCAGTCCAGTCTACCCATTTCTCCCTACCTACACTATTTCATCAGTCTGTGCCCAATCTACAGCTCTTTCTCCCTCCCCCCTTCCTTTCAGTTATGACTCCTTTGTACATATCCCATGCATTCGTGAACCCCATCACTGTTTTTGTCCCACTACCTCCGCTGGAAGGCCGTTCCAGGAACCCACCACTCTCTCTGTGAAGAAGTACTTCCTCACATCTCTACATAATCTACCCCCTCGAGCTTCGTAGTATGTCCCCGTGTTCTTGAGCACCTTCTCTTCTGAAAAATACTCCCCTCCTGTACCTTATTTCTTTTTCATTTTTTTTAGTTTTTGTTGACCGGGTAAGTACACTAGGCAAATTCTGCCTATTTTCTGGCACAACCCAGGGAGATGGGGATACAGACGAATGCCAGCTGACCTTGAACCAGATTAAGCTGTTGGTGGTATTTTTAGTGAATGGGGAAAATTTGGCCAGGGCACTGGGAAAACTTTTATACTCACTGAGAGAGGGTGCTGTTGGCCTGGGACAATGGAGAACTCAGTAGAGTCTGAGCAGTGCAAGGAGCAGCAGGCTGGTGTTTTGTCTTCCGACCCAGCCAACGGTCACCAGGAGGATATGCGTGCAGCCCAGGAGGGTGTTATGGATTTAGAGTCGGATGACTCATGTGAGGAGGCAGAAAACGATAACATGGAATCCAGTACCTTGGGGGACAAATCCTGAGGATATAGCAATGGCAGGTTCCCAGTTGGAAAAGGAGCTGGATGCAAGGTGCACAGTTTTATTTCAGCTGTTAGCTGAAGAGGAAGAGCGCTACATGAGGAGAAAGATTCCAGAAAAGCGTCCAGAGCAGCGCGGTGGAAGAAGTAGTGAGGGATCCCAAGCAGAAGCAAGCATTTCCACTGAATGGATGTGGCCTAATGACAGAGATGCACCAGCACATCTCCTACCTTCGCAGGAAATCATAAGACAGGCATTTGGGGTTACAGCAGAGCCAGAAAGTGCACAGCAATGGTCCCCAGAGAAAGCTCTGCAAGAGGCAGGGTGGTTGCAAGTACCTCTGGGTAAATGGATACTTGATTCAGATATCACAGTTTTGGATGCCAGTGGAACTTCTGATGGACACATTCTGGGAGTGGAGAAGGACTCTGTACAGGACACAATAATTAAAGCAAAAATGGTCTGGGGGTCAGCCCACTGGTGCAGCAGTAGAGTTACTGTTTGCGACATCAGTGACCCGGGTTCGGCAACAGACTCGGGCTGCTGGAGGATCAGCTGGGGGGAGGAGGATTGAGCACCCACAGGCAGCTCTCCTCCTCCGGGGAGGGTGGGGATGTCAGTCTCATTGCTCTACCGCCACCTGGGTGACCACAGGTATATTGTTTGCAGGATCTCGGTTTAAGTTTCAGAAAATAATGGATTTGGTATTGGGTAGGGTTTTAATCTTGGATGGGATCTGGAGAGGCAGGTCCAGTAGGTTTTTAGTGGTTTATAGTTCTCAGAATAAAGCAGAGAGGTACAGATCCTGGAAGATCTAAAACCATTTTAGCTCTGACAAGAGATATTCAGCGGGGACTTTAATTGCTCCTGAATGTTTCTGCATGAAAGGCACAAGGAAAAAAATATATTGTGATTCACTGCTTTAAAAGCATGTGTGGGAGCAAGCTGGCCTGATGGATTGCAGCATGGGGCTAACCCAAAGAGTAATTATACGTTTACAAAAGGAGCAGTCTCATCAGAAATTGATTACATTTTGGAAGCAGTATAGTGCAGTGGGTTAAGGCTCTGAGTTGCAGATCTGGAGACCTGGGTTTGAATCCCACAGTTGCCTAGGTGCATACGGTGTGATCCTGAGCAAGTCACTTAACTTCCTTGTGCTCCCAGGTCGCATTTGGAAACAAGGTTCAGCTTAGTGTGCTACTTCTGGTTAAACAATGCTCCCTTTCCCTTGTATCCAAACATATCCAAATACAAAAGATGAGAGGTATACCACCAGAATTTTCAGATCACCTAGCGGTGTACTCTTGTGTAGAACCAGTAAATGGAAGGGCACCGAGGCAGAACAGATGGAAAATGAATACAGTCACAATTACATTGCCTGACGCTCAAAAATGAATGTTGGATGTCCTAATTTACAGAACGTCAGTGTTATCACTATATGAGGATTTAAGGAGGTGTGGATTGACACAAAAACAGATATAAGGGAATGGTTTCAGAAATTTGGAAAAACAAAAACAAATAAAAATGGATTAAGGTACATTACACTTAGGTCACAGCTATATAATTTATTAACTATATCACATGAGCAAAGAATGGATTTAGGAGACCAAATCGGGAAGGTAAAACAGGACATGTTAGAAGTACAATATAACAGAGCTAACTCATTACAGGCAGAATTCAGTTTTGGGAAACAGAGAACGCCACTGAGTGATCCGTGTAAGGCATGTGAAGAATGGATAGAGACTGTACAATTTTCAGCTTTAATGGATGAGGAAGGGATGAGACATGAGAGAATTCAGGGTGTATTACCAATAGTAGAAAATCAATTATATGAATTCACACAAAGTGAAAATTTACATTTAAACAGAATGGGAGCACATTTAGATGGATTACAGGGTCTAGATTTAGGGAAAAAGTTTAGGGACACAGCTGAAACAGATGTTCAGGATGCAGAAATATTACAAGCTACAAAGTCTCCAAATTTAAATATAGCTTCAGGGCAGATGGGATCCCAAATGAAAGGTACAGACTTTTCCCAGATATTATGGCCGTCATAGTGGGGAAGGGTTTTAGATGTTTTATTAACACAAGATACATTACCGGGTGAATTTACTAAGGGTTTAGTGATGCATCTGTTTAAATCAAGGGATAAAGAACAAATCAGAACCTGGAGACCAATCTGCTTATTAAATGCAGATTTTAAAATGTTGGCCTTTATATTAGAAAACCCTATAGCTTCTGAGGTTATTCATCCAGTGCAAAAGTGTGCCTTTCCTGGCAGACACATCCAAAATAATTTAAACATTATGAGGGATTTTGTTAATCATTGTGAGGTGCAAAGGGTATCAGGGTTTTTATTATCTTTGGAGCAATCTAAAATAGATATTGAACTGAATCCATTTGGTCTTCTTCTCCCCCATTTCTTTCCTTTTCTCCTTCCCCTTTTTCCCTTCCAGGAAGTTTAGTGCCCAACAAGAACTTGAATATGAGAATCTATACCAGGATCTACATACTAATTTACAACTTGATTGTATGTGTTGAAGTAAGAGATGTGATATTCTGAGTAGGATTTTAATGTTACCACATCTCTGTGTCTATATTTTGTGTAGGATTATATGTAGTAATTATCCACAGAAATAATACTCTTGTAGTATATCTATAGAGCATAGCTAGTCCTGCATTTTCATGTGTTTTTTGACTTTAGGCATTTGTCACTTTAAGATTGGTCTGCTTGTGTTAGCTAAAAGATTGCTAACTGAAATGATGAGATCAGCAGGTCATGTGAGTTTGAAATGTATAAAATGAGTTGGTCTGTTTGTCCTCATTAGCCTTTGATAAAGGATCAAGCAGGTCCGAAACATGTTAGGTTTTTTTATTCCACTGGAGCTTTTCTAAATAAATTAGAGTATGCTTTTATAAACAAACTTGGTAAACAATTCACTTTTTTGCATCCCTGTCAGGGGTTTTGTGAGTGCCTGAAATCTGTGAGTGTATTTGTACTGTAAGCATTAAGCCCTGAGAAAGGAGGCTTCTACTAGGGAATTAATGCATTCGGCCTTGTGCCTACAACCACCCAACCATGCATTAATTCCCTAGTAGAAGTCTCCTTTCAAGGGGCTTAATGCACTTGTAACATGGACAAATATGTTAAACATGGGAAAATATATTGTTTTTCTTTGTTTAAAACAAAATTCTTACAAATACTACTTTCCTATGTAAATAGAACAAAACTTTTACTTTTTTAAGCCACATTTAGTTATATGGTGGTTGATACTTTCTCTTACTGCGTTCTAATGCAGCAACACTAATAACATATTTAAAGTAGTAGTAGTAAATCATTATGCTTGCTTGCACGCATGTGCAAGAAACATAGTGCCATCATCTGAGTTTTTCAGAGGTGTGTCAGCATCTTCCAATTTAGTCAGTGTGTTTGCAGGTGTGGTCACAGTTCTCCAATCACTGCTGGAGCTGTCTATGACAGCAGTTGAAAATGCAGTGGCATATAGTTGAAAGAGGGAGCTACGCTTCAGTGAGCAGCTCCTCCCCACACACACACACACAGATCAACTGTGTTGGTTGCCTGATAGAATGGTGTAGTCTTGTCTAGCTTAGAGAGACAAGCCACACATCATTACTTTAATAAACTGTTCCCTGCCAAAGCAGGACCACCAAAATGTGTGGGTGCCTAACAGTCCTTACACACGCCTGCTCTCCAAAGCACA
This sequence comes from Neoceratodus forsteri, assembly GCA_016271365.2. Lineage (NCBI taxonomy): Eukaryota > Metazoa > Chordata > Ceratodontiformes > Ceratodontidae > Neoceratodus > Neoceratodus forsteri. The sequence goes on from CM028138.1 coordinate 660,233,435, forward strand.
CCTTCATGGACTCCATGGGTTCTAATCCTCCAGAAAAAAAAAATACCTCAGCATTTGATGTGAAAACTCAGACTTCTTTGTATGTGTAATTCCAAGCATTTTCTCTTACTAGACTCTGTCAATGTGAACTCCTCGCGCTAAAACCTATGCAAAAGGACTTGAGCGTACTGTACTACCTGCAGCTGAAGCAAAGAACAGCCACAATGCACAAAGGAGAACATACTGCTATGCATTTCAGCAGCAGCCAGTGGGGGAGGTTTTCATGACTGAAGCACTTTAATGCGCCTTTTAGTGCTGTCATATACACACCCCTGTGTGGTAATTCACTAAACTGCACACTTAGTCTGGTAATGCAACTTCAAAATATTTTTTTTTTCTCTGAATTGCCGTGAGCTGGCATTTAGATAGAATCACACAGCTCTTTCTCAAATCAGATGCTCAATGAAGTCACATCACCTTGTGACCCTAAACATCTTAAGGGTTGGACATGTGCCTAACAAAATAGCAAAACTAGGTATTGAAAAAGAAAACACAAATTCAACTGTAGCTCACAATCGAATCCACCTCTTTTCTCCGTGAATCTGAAGCCGCGTCTCAACAGCCCACCCTCTGGTGCTCATGCACTCCCTCCACCCGCACAACATATGGCCGAAGGGGTGCTGTTGCATTTATTTCATAATTTCTGATCCCACCATACTGATACAGTAATACTTTTATGGCTCGAAAACTGCTTGACACTAGCTGAATTATAAATGGCATCCCTGTTTGACGTTGTGGTGTGGAATATGGTGGTGCTGAAATTTTAAGCCAAGTATTACATGCAGATATGTTGCTATTGACTCATGTCACTTACCATTTTATACATCTATTGATTTTTCAATTCACTTTTGCTGACAAATGTTGATGCATGGGGATTCTGGTGTCACAATTCAGTTCAGCGACATGTAACATCTTAGTGCAGATGCTAAGTAACTGTTTTAAAATGCTGAAAAAGTTAACAGCGATGAAAGTGCATGAACTTCTTTCTTCCGTGTCTGGAGCTGTAGTGGTGTTATTGGCAAGTGCATGTCCCTTTGCTCCAGATCTATCAGTGAGATGTCTATTCTGTGCAATGGACAGTGGCTGAATGTTATCAGCTGACAGTTTTCATTTCATTATCAACAGATAAATATTCAGGGCTTTGCAAATGCAACTTTGCTGGTAGCACAGTTTCATGCCCCCAAGTGTCTCATCAGTTAGTGGTTATATCTTAACCGATGATCACAAAAAGTATGAAAAAGATTTGCCGCTGAGTAATGTAAATGCCAGTCCACCTAAGCACCTTTAGGCTGCAAACATAATTTAAACATATAGGGATTCTGGACCGGTGTATCACTCCTTGGCACAGCAACGGTTAATAAATTTAAGCACATTCTCAGGACATTGTTTCACTTGCTCCCTCTCCCCACTACAATCCTGGTCACCTGAAATAAACCTCACATTTTAGTGTCTGTTTTACATCTTGGCTCAGTTAGGCAATCAGCGCTGTAAGAACATAAATGGACATATACATGGGGACTATAAGAACATGTCGTGGGTGCTTCTGCCTTAGTCCAGCTGTGCAACATCAGCCTGAAGCTCAGGTAGAGCTTACTGTCTACCACTTTGTACACCCCCATGTACCTGTACCATTTCACATCCTCCCTTGCCTTAGTCCAGTTGTGCTACATCAGCCTGAAGCTCTGGTAGGGCTTACTGTCTACCACTTTGTTTACCCCCATGTACCTGCACCATTTCACATCCTCCTTGATCTACAGTGGTGGATCCCTCATTCACGTCACATATGCACAAAAGAAAAACTGTCTTCAAAAATTAAGATACATTTATTATGTTTGTTATGTTTGCTTGCATGAAGTGCAAGAAACATAGTGCCATCATCCGAGATTTCAGAGGTGTGTCACCGCTCTTCCAATTCAATGTGTTGACAGGCGTGGCCCTGTAAGTCAATGCATGATGGAGCTGTCTATGACAAGCTCCAAAATGCAGTGGCATACAGTTCAAAGGGGGAGCTATGCTTCAGTGAGCAGCGATAAGATATCGCTTGCTCATGCGCAGCTCCCCTCCACACGCACATGCAGGCATGCGTGCCCCCGCACGCACACACACACTGTATAGCCGGCCGGGGTGCCCAATCCCCCGTCAGCTGTGCTGTGCTCCCCCGCCCCCAAAGCCTTCCAAATGCCATGCTGGGTGCCCCACCCCAGTGTGGCAACTCATAAATATAAGCGGGGGGGTGCCCAATCCCCGTCGGCTCCACTGTCCTCACCCCACCCCAGAGTACTGGGTGCCACGCTGGGAGCCCACCCCAGCGTGGCAATCGATGCCTTTCAACATGGGGTTTCTGGGACCCCTTCTCATGAATGATGTCACTGTCATGGCGTTATGCAGGCTCGAAGGGTGATTTCGCAGTCACTGCGCGAAATCACCTCTCAGGACCGATTAATGAAATGACACTGCAAGTGTTCATAAGGTGGGCTCTCAAAAAGCCTATTTTGAAAATTTGGTGGAAAAATTTCAAAAAATGACTGTTTTACGAGCGTGCGTTGTACAGTTCCTACGCACACTCGTAAGTTTGCAAATTTTCAATATTTTCACTCCAGATTTTCAACATTGCCATTTTACCACACCTCCTTATGAGTAGTACAGCTGTCATTTTTCACATCTCACCCAAAATGTGTTTCTGCCCATGTAGCGCACAATGGCGCAATCGGTGTGCGAAATCAATGTACAGGACAATTAAGAAAATCACAGTGACACTGTTCATGAGCAGAGGTCTTAAAATGGCTATGTTGAAAATTTGGTGAAAAAATTCCTAAAAATGACTGTTTTACGAGCGTGTGTTGCACAGTTCCTACATCGCTCGTAAGTTTGCAAATTTTCAATATTTTCACTCCAGATTTTCAAGATTGCCATTTTATTACACTTCCTTATGAACAGTACAGCTGCCATTTTTCATATGCTGCCCAAAATGTGTTTTTGCACATGTAGCGCACAATGGTGCTGTTGGTGTGTGAAAGCAATGTTTGGGACGGATTAAGAAAATCACAGTTACACTGTTCATGAGCAGAGGTCTTAAAATGACTATGTTGAAAATTTGGTGACAAAAGTCCATAAAATGACCGTGTTACGAGTGAGCATTGCCCAGTTTCCATGCACCCTCGTAAGTTCATGACTTTGTAATATTTTAAGTCCAGATTTTCACCAGTGGCATTTTCCACACTGCCTTATTTACAGTACAGCTGTCATTTTCACAACATGGCGAAATGTGTTTCACACTTTCAGCGCAGAATGGATGGTCACTGTGGGAAATTATTGTTCTGGACAGATAAAGAAAATCACAGTGACACTGTTTATGATCGGAGGCACCAAAATGCCTGAGTTGACAATCTGCTGTAAAATAAATCCCCAACCTAATAAATATTACGGGTGGCGTTGCACAGTTTCTATGTCGCTCATGACTTCACCATTTTTATGTTTGCTTCACGCATGTGCAAGAAACATAGTGCCATCATTGGAGATTTCGGAGGTGTGTCACCTCCTCCTCCAATTCAGTCAGTGTGCTGGCAGGCGCGGCCCCTGTAAGCCAATGCATGTTGGAGCTGTCTATGACAAGCTCCAAAATACAGTGGCATACAGTTGAAAGGGGAGCTACGCTGAGTGAGCAGCGATCAGATATCACCTGCTCATGCGCGAGCTCCCATACACACACACACACACACACACACAAATTGCACGCGCATACTGCGTGCTGCCCTCTCCCCACACACACTCTCTAGCCGAGGGGTGCCCAATCCCGTCGGCTGTGCTGCTCCCCAAAGCCTCCCAAATGCCACACTGGGTGCCCACCCCAGCATGTGCAACTCATAGAATAAGCGGCGGGGTGCCCAATCCATCGGCTCCACTGTCCTCACCACAGTACTGGGTCCACGCTGGGAGCCCACCCAGCGTGGCAAGTGATTCTGGCCTACGGAGGTGCCCAATCCCCGTGGCTGAACACCCCCCAACCATACTTGTGCCGCTGGGAGCCCATCCCAGCGTATGGCGACGTCCATCCGTCGTCATAGGAAAAAAAAAAATAAGAAAAAACGGTCCCCATGAGTCTCCTACCCCCTCCCACAACCTGCACCCTCCACTGCATCCAGCCTCCCCACACCCCTCACCCCATACTTACCTCCAGAGCTTGGCGCGACGATCTTCGGTGGACGGAACACGCCTGCACTCTTCAAAGGCAACCGCAGAACTGAGGAAATGCTGGTAAGCTGTATAATGGGCTAGATAGGGGTTTCAACTTTATTGCATATCAGGCATTTTTGGAATGTTGCTACCATTTTCAACATGGGGTTTGGGAACTTATCTCATGAATGATGTCACTGTCATGGCGATATTCGGGCCCGAGGGTGATTTCGAGTCACTGCGTGAAATCACCCTTCGGCCTGAATAACGCCATGACAGACATCGTTTCATGAGAAGGGGTCACAAAACCCCATGTTGACAATCTTGTGCAAAATTCCAAAAATGACTATTTACTTGTTGGCATTATGTAGTTCCCACACAGGCTCGTAAGTTCGCGAATTTTCAATATTTTCACTCCAGATTTTCAAAATTGCCATTTTACCACACCTTTTTATGAGTAGTACAGCTGTCATTTTTCACATCTCACCCAAAACATGTTTCCGCCCATGTAGCGCACAATGGCGCAGTCGGTGTGTGAAATCAATGTACAGGATAAATAAAGAAAATCACAGTGACACTGTTCATGAGCAAAGGTGTTAAAATGGCTATGTTGAAAATTTGGTGAAAAAATTCCCAAAAATGTTTTACGAGTGTGCGTTGTACAGTTCCTACACACGCTCGTAAGTTCGCAAATTTTCAATATTTTCACTCCAGATTTTCAACATTGCCATTTTACCACACCTTCTTATGCGTAGTACAGCTGTCATTTTTCACATCTCACCCAAAATGTGTTTCTGCCCATGTAGCGCACAATGGCGCAGTTGGTGTGCGAAATCAATGTACTGGACAAATTAAGAAAATCACAGTGACACTGTTCATGTGCAGAGGTCTTAAAATGGCTATGTTGAAAATTTGGTGACAAAAGTCCATAAATGACTGTGTTATGTAGTGAGTATGGCAGTTTCCACGCACCCTCGTAAGTTCATGACTTTGTAATATTTTCAGTCCAGATTTTCACCAGTGGCATTTTCCACACTTCCTTATGAACAGTACAGCTGTCATTTTCATAACATGGCTGAAATGTGTTTCACACTTCAGCGAGAGATCGCGTGGTTGCTGTGGGAAATCATTGTTTGGCACAGATAAAGAAAATCACAGTGACACTGTTCATGATTGGAGGCACCAAAATGTCTGAGTTGATAATCTGCTGAAAATCACCAACCTAATTATATTACGGGTGTGTTGCGAAGTTTCTATGTGTGCTCGTGACTTCACCATTTTTAAATATTTTTACTGCAGATTTGCAACATTGCCATTTTTACACCTCCCCATGAACAGTACAGCTGTCATTTTTTACATCCTGTTCAGAATGTTTTTGCACCTGTGGTACTAAATGCCGTAGTCACTGTGCATAAGCAGCTTTGCTAACAAACTGATATTCCCCTGTTCATGAGGTGGGGTCACAAAAAACATGTTGAAAATTTGGGTGAAAATACCAATGAATGCCTGCATGTATTAGGGTTTCAACCATAACGTCCAACCCTGTAGAGAATGACAGGCATCAGGGGTGTGACTTGGGATTCTTGCCTGTGATGCTCATTCCATTACACACCCTGCAGCCAGTGAGAGGCATCGAGGTATGCCTTGGACTCTTCGGCCCCAAAGTTCACCCCATTCTCCTATATCGCACCCATCTCACCATATTTCCTAATGAAATGGGATGTGCATAAGGGCCAAAGACCCCAAGGAACACTGTGACACTTGCCAGTGTCTGCAGGGTGGGGTGTGGTGAAATAGCGTGCCCGTTATGCCTGACGACCCAAACGCACACCCCAATGCCTGTCACTCTCTGCAGGGTGGTGGTGGGGTGGGCTTCAGTTCAGTACTTCACTGCCATTCCTATTACGCAGCTCTGTAACTTCTACACTACCACTGCCAATGCCAGCAAGCAAACATTCGGCATTGACAAATGCTTGTTTTTATTCAGAGACTACGGACCAGATATTCAAAACTTTGTGCCAGGCAAAAACTGTTTGAGCAGGTTTAGTGTGGGATTAGCGCAGGTCTGCTATATTCAAAAGGCCAAATAAGCGCGGGCAAACTGCATTAGCGCGGGCAAAATCATAATGTATGCAGGGGCAAACTGACATGAATACAAACAATGTTATTCAGCGACTAGCGCTGCCCAAAGTGGTTTTGCACGACTTAGCGTGACACGAAAGCGCGGTGCACATTACCACCCAGAAAAGCTTGTCTTAACCCTGAGCAATTAGCTTTGCGCGCCACTTTGGCTTTGGCGAGTGTTTATGCCACTTTGCGCGACTTTGCATGACCCTAACAAATAAATATGACACATAGACAAAGCCAAACATAGAGGAAAATGCTGCTAACTGATGGCATCACAATGATGGCATCATCTACCACCAGTCCCAGCCATGCCAGGCAGTAAGTGGTGACCCTGCCGCCAGTGAACAGCATGGCAGTGTGGCCATACAGCAAACACCTGCAGACCACTCTTCTGTGAACACCAACAGATGCCAGCACTCACATGCAGCACTGTGGGCATGGAGGATGTTGAGGGGAGAGTGTATGGATTGCCAGGCTGTGCCACAGACCAGGTGTGGCCACAAGGCTGGGACACATCATGCAGTGCACATGGGCCAGTATTGGGAATACCCCAACACCAGTGTGCCTTTCTGATAATATACACCCACCCAGCCACATACCGCACAGCTGTACAACTGCCACAGCACACAAAGCCGGACATGTATATGTCACTGTGAGCATCCCATGCCAGAGGTGCAGCATCTGTGGGTCACACAACAGTGTAACAGTAATGTCCACTGTCAGTAAACACCTGCAGGTTGGGCCTCTCACTGTGTATAGTGCAGTCATCATCACTGCCCTACACACCATAGGCATTGCTGTGTCCACACAACACTGGTCCCCTTGCTACTGTTGTGTCTGCGCTGCACTGTAGCATGACCTACAGTGTGACAGTTGCATGCAGCACCACCCACTATCTGAGCCTATGCTGTGTTGTCTCAGTACATCTACAGGCAACAGCGCATGTGAAAGTACAGTGTTCAAAACTGCATAATATTCCCCAAACTGTTTGCGCAGCTTCAACATCGCTTGCGCCGGTTTAAGCGCAGGGCCAAACCATTAGCCCAGTGCAACCTGCATGCAAATCAGGCATAAATGAGATGCTAATCTGGATGTCTGCCCAGAGACTACCTAAGTAGGCTCATTTGCATGTTACTTTTGAATATGGCAAAGTTTAGCGCAGGGCAAACGTGTTTGCACCAGGCTAACGGTTTAGCCCTGCGCTAAACCCGCACAAACATGTTCGGGAATATTTTACAGTTTTGCACACTGTACTTTCACATACACTGCTGCCTGCAGCTGTACTGGGTCCACACATTTGCTGGCACACACACTGGCCACTTAGTTCACCTCTACATACCTTCACATCACTGTGCACTGTGTTGCTGTTGTGGTTTGCACTTCATGGTTGCCATATTCAGAGCTGTCTTATTCCAGGGATAAGTTTGCCCTGCACTCCCAGCCCAGTTTGCCCAGCCTCATTCCATGCTATATTCAGAAGCTGTTTGCCCTGGGCTATTCCTTTTGAATATGGCTTGCTTTGTGCTCCGGGCTAAGTTTGCCCGCCGGGCAGTGCTAATTTAGCCCCGGGGCAACGTTTTGAATATCTGGCCCTACTGGAGACATTCCATTGAGCAAAGTTCATTTTCAATGAGGTTCCAGGTTCATAGAGTGCAAAGTTTCACATAAATTGAACATAAACACATGCATACACTTAGAATAATAATAAATAAAACATACCCAGACATAACAATATGCTCATTAGATCAACATTTAAAAATACAGTACACTGATTGCAAAAATAAGCAGTCTTTGTCCAATCGGTATACCACTGAACAAATTTACAAACACTGGTCCTAACCCCTGAACATCTTAAATATTGAGGTGAATAATTCCAGAGGGAAGCTCCTCTAAATGAAATAGAGGATCTTCCAATATTCAAATTACAACTGGGGATACAAAATTGGACACCATGGGTAGATCTCAAATCCCTTCCAAATTTCCGAAGCTTAAACAGCACAACAATATAATCTGGAACCTTATGGTTCCAAACCCTAATCATGAAAGCAATAGGTGTATATTTTGTCTGTCAAGTGGCCTATTCCAGTTTAATTCTTTAAATAAATGACACCTGTGTGTTCTAAATGAAACCTCTAATATGAAACGAGCCAACCTACAAAATAGCTGGTCCACCTTATTTAACAATACCCCAGAGGCCCCTCCATAGAATATATCTCTATAATCAATTGCTTGGAGTAATAAAGTTGCAACTACATTTTGACGAACCTCCCTAGACATAAACCTTTTATATCTATAGAAGGCTCCCAATTTTTTATTCATACTTCCAATTAATGAATCTATTTGTAGATCCCAACTTAAATGGGAATCAAGCCACATTCCCAAATATTTATAATGGTCAACCTGTTTTATAGCTAAACCCCCAGATGTAACAATTTCCAGTTTTGAGTCACAAATTCTATTATACTTACTTCTAAACAAAAGTACCTGTGTTTCATTTGTATTCAAAATCAAATGATGTCTCCTAAAAAATTCCTGAGCTTCGTCAAACGCTTGTTGCAACCTTAACCCTATTATACCCCGAGACACTCCTTCAACATACAATATGGTATCATCTGCATACAGATGATACAGAGTGTCAGGAGACTGGGGCCTAAATTCATTCACATTGATATTGGAGAGCAGAGGCCCCAAGACTGACCCCTGGAGGACTCCGCTCCTCAAATCCAGAATCCCAGATTTAAAGGAAGCTATCTTCACATACTGACTACGTCCCATTAAATACAATGAGAGCCATTTAATTGAAAGATGAGACAAGCCAATCTCCCTGAGTCTGGACAGGAGCACCCAATGGTTCAGGGTGTCAAAAGCCTTTGACACGTCAATAAACAAGGCACCTATCATTGACCTCCTGTCCAGACTCAGTTGGAGATCACTTACCACCTTAGTTAAGGCTGTTTGATTACTATGTAAAGGCCTAAACCATGACTGATAAGAGACAATTTATTATTATAATCCAAAATTTATTTGGCTGGCATGAGACAATCCTCTTAAATATTTTAGATAATTGGGTAACAGTGAGATGGGTCTATAATTCCCTAAGTCAGTCTTATTTCCTGCTTTAAATACCGGTGTGACCCTGGCTATCTTCCACCCTTCCGTAAATTCACCAGTTTTGCAAGATAAATTAAAAATATAAGCCGGGGGGAGGCCAAGCAAGGGGCAGCATACTTTAATAATATGGAAGGAATTCCATCATACCCTATAGCCTTGAAAATATTTATTTTCAAGAGTACCCTATGTACTTCTTCCAGGAAAATAGTAGCAAACTCAAACATCCTTATTCCTTTTAAGTCAAATTTACTACCCACCAAATCCTGCTCTACTCCATCCTCATTATCCTGCCTATCCCTATCAGCTAAATCCTGGGTATCTACCTTGATGAAATACTCATTAAAAGCATGCACCATATCGGCCCCCAAGGAAACGGTTGATCCTTCAGCTGAAATCTTAGTTACAGAGGAACTCTTATGAGTCCCCATTAAATCAGAAATAACCCCCCAAAACTTCTTTGGATTCTGTTTGTGACTATTATCAAGTTTAGACCGTATGAAATCCTGTTTTACCAATCTCACCTTTTAGTATACAGATTTCGGGCCTGCTTATAAAGAACCCAATCATGGGCCTTCATAGATTTTTTAGCCTTAGCCCATTTCTTATCTCTCCCTCCTAGCTTTGTGAAGCTCCTTTGACAACCAAACGTTCCTTTTATTTTAACCTTTCTATATTTCAAAGGGACATGCTTATTGCATACCTGTAAAAATTAATGCAAAAATATTCCCAAGCACTAGAAGCAGTAGGTATCAATTCCAATCTAGACCAATTAATGTCGTCATCTTCTAAAATGAATGAAACATAGTCAAGTTGTTTAAAACATCTCCAGGATATCCAGGCTTCAGTGGGCTTATAAATCCTATTTCTAAGGTATAAACTACCTGATGGTCAGAAAAGGATTCTAAGAGAACTCCAACCCTCTGATACAGATGGAGGAAATTTGTGAATATCAAATCCAATATGGTGGATTTGTGTGGGTCCTTATTATTAATTCTGGTAGGCTCCGTAATCAACTGAGTTAAACCCATATCTATTTGCATTTCAATTAAATCATGATTAGGATCAATAGTATCCCAATTTACATTAAAATCTCCAATAAAAGTAACTCATGAGATAAACTATAACTATATAAAAATTCTTGGAGGTCTTGGAATACCTTAACAGGAACTCTAGGGGTCTATATACTCCCACTAGGAGAACAGATTTCTGTAAGGCACCTCAATCTCCAGAGTCAAAATCTCCAACCCATTTGCAGAACATGGACATTGCACCTCATGAACAGTTAAATTGCAGTCAGCGCATATAACAATCCCACCTCTTTTCTTATTCCTATCCCTCCTATATAACCGATAATTATCCAAATCAACTGAGGCATCCAAAACCCTCCCATCTCACCACGTCTCAGTTAATACAAGGAGTTCAGGTTTTAGTTCCTGTATCCCAATCTCTTATGTCATCAAATTTATTCCTGAAAATCCTCACATTTGCATGAACAATAGTTATATTTTCAGACCCTGAATTAAAATTAAATCTGGGAAGTGGCCCAAACCCAGAGATCCCAGCTATTGAATCTGGGGGCCCTGGGTTTGGATGCACATCACCACATACTAACAAACAAAACACAAAGGTAATTCTTAGGTACCTTCTCCATCCCTGCTTCCATATTTTTAAATCTGCACATGATACATGTTTAAGAATACTAATTCTTAACGTAGCAGAAATGTGGATAATTACTCTAACAGGGAAGGCTTTTAAAAGGGCATTAAAACAATCCTTGGATAACACTTCAGCACATATTATGAACCTCAAACCCAGTCTTTCCTGGGGGTCAGATGTTATACACAATTTAGAATCTATTGGAGCACCTTCATAAATATGAGCTGAACCACATTATGCTATAAAAGCCATATGAAAACACAGTCAGTAAAATAGTGCCCACAGCCATCTTACCCCACCTTAAAATAAGCTTTCCAAGTTTCCTAGTAGCATGTAATGTATTCACAATAGATTACAAACAGTACTCAATAAGTAATATCAGTCCCAGCAACAGATGACCAGCAAATGAATCTTCTTTGTAAGATGTAATATGGTGCAATGCTGAATCCTCCCGAGAAGTTACTCACTTAAATATGAAGCCGCTCTCAGTTCTCAGATCAACAGCCTAAAAACAGCCCTTTCTTCTACTGAGTGGCGCTCGTGCCACTCACGCTCGCGCTATGTGCCGCGTGAGATTTAAACAGAGTTGCCCCTCCTCCTCCTCCGTGATGTTTCAGCACACTTCTCTGCCCCTCATCAGCTGGTAGCAATCACTGGACTACCGCTGCACAAGCAGGCACAGTTAGTTGCAGTTACAGAGGACAGCAATGGCACATAAGCGAACAGGTACAGTGTGGTATCTCTTAAAGTAAAACATTATCAGACTGTGAAGGTTTTCACTCGCTCCATCTGACAAAACACTTTTAACAGTGTTTTAACTCAGAATTTCAGTCATTTCTATGTCTCTTACTAAAACAAATCGTACTAATTTGCATATTCTCTGAAGCCTCGGTTTTCACTCAAACAACATGTATTTATGTTGTGCGTTGCACTGCTGTCTTTTTCTTGTAAAACTGTTGACTACATAACAGAAAAGAAGTTGACATGTATAAGATCCAGACACTTTCTCACTGAATATTTATCTTGCTATCGCTAATGTGCTACTGCTGGCAATAACGTGCACGCAGGAAAGAAGTATGGGATCTCTCAACGTCCTCATTTTCATATTCCAGTAACAGTCATTGAATACAAATCACTGGAAATATTCCTTTCTAACAGCATTTCATCAACACTCACTTTAAAACATTTAAAACTGTGTAAAGTTTAACACTGACCTCCGACTGAGACACAGAAACAGGAGCAGGACTGTTTTAATTACTGATGAAGGACACAGCAACACACAGAGACCCCAAACTGATACAGTGCGATCAGATACCACAGGACACATACACAGGTGCATCTTCCTTTTTACTGTCCTTGCTTGTGCTATTTTTATAAATATTTCCCCAATCCTGCTTATCATGTTACATTGATCCACTGCGCATTTTACACTTTACATCGAGTACTCAGTGACAGCCTGGGGGGTGGGTGGGAAACTAACTGTGACATTTTAATCCCTCTCACTTTATCATCGCTACCTTGCGCCACCACCTACTTTTGGAGATGTATGGTACTGCACTAGCGGGCATTACTTGGGCATTAATACCAGCTACACAATGATCACATCTGACCAATCAAGTAATCTTAATTACACTCCTATTAATCCCCATGTTACAAACTTACTTAGTGTGTTTCTAGAGCACCACGTTCCTTGTGCTTGCCCCTTTGCTACATGTATCATTTCTGTAGCTCTCCTTTGCACTGTCTCCAGTCTGTTGATATCCTTTTAAGGTGTGGTCTCCAGAACTGTACACTGTACTCCTGGTGTGTCCTCACCAGAGATCTATAGAGTGGCAGGATGACCTCCTTTTTCTGCTGGTGATCCCCACCTATGCAGCCCAATATGCCATTCACCCGTAGTGCTGCTTTCTGCACTGTTTGGGCATCTTTAGGTCATCCATTATAATTATTCCCAGATCCCTTTCCTGTTTAGAAGATTCCAGTTGTACTCCTCCCAGGTAGTAGTCCTCTCCTGGGTTGGCCTTTCCTAGGTGCATGACCATGCATTTTTTTGCATTAAACTTTAGTTGCCATGTTTCTGACCATTTTTCCAGAATCTTAAGGTCAGCCTTCATCTTTTCTACCCCACCTGGAGTGTCTACCCTTTCGCTTATTTTTGTGTCACCTGCAAATAAGCTCACCTTCCCTTCTAGTCCCTCAGTTATGTCACTAATAAAAATATTGAATAGAATCGGTCCGAGTACTGATCCTTGTGGCACTCCACTATCTACTCTTTCTTCTGAAAGTGAGCCATTTACAAGTACCCTCTGTGTCCTTCCAGTGAGCCAGTTCCTTACCCGTTTTACTACTTGCTGTCCTACTCCCATTCTGTCCAGTTTGTTGAGTAGCCTTCTGTGTGGGACGGAGTCGAAGGCTTTGCTGAAATCCAGGTATACTATGTGCACTGCTCCTCCCAGGTCTATTATTTTAGTCACCCAGTTAAAAAAGTCTTTCAGACTGGTTTGACATGACCTTCCTGTTGTAAAGCCGTGCTATTTTGTAACTAATTTGTTTTCTTCTAGAAAGGATATAATCCTCCCCTTGAGCAGGGTTTCCATTATTTTGCCCACAATTGATGCTAGGCTTACTGGTCTGTAGCTGTCTGCACTTTCCCTGCTTCTGCTTTTGTGCAGAGGAATAACTGTTGCCTTCTTCCAGCCTTGGGGGACCTCCCCCAGCTTGAATGATAGGTTAAAAAGATCGGCCAGTGACGCTGCCAGCTTGTCCCTTAGTTCTCTTAGTAATCTAGGGTGAATTTCATCTGGTCCCATGGCCTTGTTTGTATTGAGTTTCTCTAGTTCCTGTAGGACCCTTTCTTTTGTAAAAGGACCCGAGTGCATTCCGACTCCTTCCCTGTCGTGTGTTGCATTGTTGGGTCCACATCCTTCCTCCTCCTTGGGTAGAATATAGGTGAAGTAACTGTTGAGGATTTCATGCCTTGTCGTTGTCATTTTCTGTGATCTTCCCATCCACTCTTGTGTGTCTAACAAAACCTCCTGATGGCTTTCTCTTCTCACTGACATATCTATAGAAGGTTGTCACCCTTTTTTGACCTTCTGGGCTATCCTCTCCTTAGTTTCCTTGCTGTCCTGATCACTTTTGTTTGCTCCCTTCAGTGTCTCATTGTATTTCTTCTCTGTCCTTGTCGGATCCGGTTTGTTTGTATTTCCTGAAAGCCATTCTTTTCTCTGGACCTCTCTTTCTGCCAGCTATAGTTAATCTTACAGGTCACGGGTGCCTCTTAGACAGAGAAGTGTTGTTTTAAGGAAATATTATATGTTGAGGCCAAAACATACAACCAACGTTCACTAGGCAAATCCAGGCACAGCAATGACTCCCTAGTCCTAAAGCTGTTAGCCCTCACCCTGGATGAAGTAATATCAGCAATCACAAAAATACTCAATCTGTCCCTTCCAACTAGCTCAATTCCCCAAAGATGGAAAGCCATGGTGGCCACCCCAGTACACAAAAGTGGTGATCATGCTCTCCATAATAATTACCAACCCATTTTAATCCTACCCCCAATTTCCAAGGCCCAAGAATGCATAGTCTCTGACCAGCTACTTGACTACCTTGATAAGTATAATATCTAGTGTCCGCAACAACATGAATTGAGAAAGGTACATAGTACCACAACAGCACTGCTCGAGTACTCCGTCTTTCCCTGTGAGACCCTAAGACTGAAGTCAGCTTGTGTGGGCGATTTACATCGACCTCACCAAAGCATTCAATCCTGTTAATCACAACATACTGCTCAGCAAACTCCACTCCACTGGTCTCTCACCTGAAACTGCAGGTTGGTTTAAAAGCTACCTCAGCTACAGAACGCAACAGATAAAAATAAATGGGATGGCTGGCCCAGTGGCACTGAGGGTTGAGGTGCTGGTCACCACACCTCATGCCATGCCAGTGACCCGGCTTCAGAAGCCGGGTTGTTGGGGTCAGCAGGGAGGGTGAGGAGGGTGATTGAGCTGCTGTGAGGTGACTCTCCTCCGGAGAGTGATGAGGGGTTTCCCCTGCCCTTGGCTGCCACCTGGTGGAGGACGGGTAGCAGTTCGGGCAACGGGGAGCCCGGCAATAGCCAGGGGTGGGGCAGAGGAGGCCATGCCGGTACCCGGCGTGCACGTGTGTCTCCATGCACACCCACGGCCATGTCTGACGGGGTCCCGGGATTAGGGAGAAAATGCAAGAATTGTAAATTAAAAATAAATAAATGGAACACTCTCAAACAGTAGGCAAGTGAGAATGGGTGTACCACAAGGGTCGATCCTAAGTCCCCTCTTGTTCAGTCTGTTCATCAACCATCTTCCTCTAGTTTGTGCTGAAAAAGTGCTCCTGTACGCCGATGATGCAGTAATTATCTCCAATAATCCTCATCCTCACGCACTTCAAACACATCTCCAAAATACTGTAACACCATTGAGGCCAGGTTCTCCGAAAACAAGCTCCTCATGAACTATAAGAAAACAAAGGTCATGTTGTTCACGAACCCCCCCAAAATAAACATAAATCCTTTCAAATGACAATTCTTAATAACAAGCAAGCTCCGCTGGAACAGTTAAATACCTTTAAGTACCTAGGCATCACTTCCGATAGCTCACTCTCCTTTACTCATCATGTTGACCAGGTTGCTAGGGTCGTCAGTTCTAGAACTGGCCTCTTATGTAGACGCCATCATAATATGGCCTCTGATACACTGTCCCTCGCTGTAAAAAGCTCTATCCTTTCCATCATTGATTACGGGCTTGTGATTTATGGTGCAGCCACTGACACAACCCTTAAAATAATCAGTACAGCACTGAATAAATTTTGTAGACTAGTCACAGTTGCACACAGACTAACCCACACATTCGACCTGTATGCCCAGACCAAATGGTTAAACCTCCACAGCAGAGTGCAATACCATGTCTGTCTCCTGGGAAAAACACCTTGGGCTAACCACTGCAGCCATCCAAAATCTCTTTTACCCTACAACCAACCCTCACAGGACAAGAGGCATGGCCAGAAACTCTCTACAAGTCCCCTTCTGCCACTCGTCACAAGAACAATGATCCTTTGCTTAAAGGGCTCTCTGCTGGCTCTTGCAATCTTCCTACTTTCATTACTAATGAGCCTAAACTAGGACTATGTAAGAAAAAACTTCTCCAACACCTTGCTTCGCTTAGCAGGTGTGACTGTCAACCCTAAATACCCCATTCATCCTGCATCTGTCATCCCCCCTGTCCCTATGCCCTATCACCTGTCCTCTCCCATCTTACTCCTTAACTGCCCCGTACCATACCATCCCCTCTCACCTCCAAATCTGCTTACCCCACTCCTCTGTGCCTTCTGAAAAAGTACACCGCTGACACAGGCCCCTTGCATAGCTTCCTGTGGTGCAGTTCAGAATCTCCATTCTCACATTACCTCCCCCAGCCCTCCCACTGCTGTCCCCTTCCTTCACTCCATCCTAGCTACTTTACCATTTTGTGTTTCCTCTCTCCTTAGTCTGCTCCAGTTTACCCCCGAGAGTTCTGTGGGCAACACAGGGGCTCACCCCACCTCCCCTGGACTGCAGACTCACAGGTATGGCTGCCTCCTGAAGGGCATTTAATGCCATTTTAGCTCAACTTATTTCCACGCTAGCAGCCACTTCAGCTGCGGAACAAACAGAGTAACTCAGCAATGGATGGTGCCGCACTTCTCGCAGCACTGTAGCGTGTCTTCCTACCCTCACTCCGCAGCCACCCCCCCACCCTATGCTAGTGTTAGCTTTATAGCGTTTTTGTGACAATCAGCCCACTTCTGCCCCTCTCCCTTTCCTGGGAGCTGTCCTTCCTCATCTCACCCCCTGCCTGCCTCCATGGTACTGTCCTCCCTCTAGCTTCATGCTCTCTCTCCACTACACCCGACTTACCTCCTGCTGCACCCCTCGTAGTAACTGCACAGTGTGGGATGGCTCTCAAGAAGCAGCCTCTATCAGCTCTATTTATTTTGTCAATGTAGGATTTATTTATTTTATTTATTGAAAATTTTCACCAGGAAAGGCACGCTGAACAATATAAAATTGCTCGTCTCACAAAGCGTCCTGGTGAAGGGGAACATGGGAGTATGGCAATCAAAAGCACATTTCCATGCAGTATTACAGAAAAGTATATATACAATAATCAACAACACATTTCCAAAGGTAATATAAAACAGAGAAGCAACAGAGTAAAAAACAATGCATTAGTTAGTAGCATTGGATAAATATTGGGATTTGATGCGAGAGGAGCAAATTAATGGCACTGCAGACTTAATATACACAATGCGGACAAGGAAGTGCAATAAAGTACATTGGTTTCTCCTTACGTTAAGTGCTAGGATGGGAAGGGGGATGGGGAAGCCAGAGGGGAAATTAGGAGCAGCTGCAGGATGGAGAGAGGAGGCTGAGGAGGAAGTTGAGATGGACCACAGGGAGGAGGAGTGCCTAATTTGATGAGGCAATGAGTTCTACATCTTAGGGAACCTATAGGAGAACAACAATTGGTCTATAGAGGAGGTGCGCCATGGTATAGCTAAGGTGCGGGAGTCACTGGATCTGAGGCAGAGGGGGCAGTGGGGCGGGAGGATGGCTACTGTGTTACTAATTTGGTATTAATGTTTCATGGTTGAATACTTGCATATCAATTAGTTAGAACCCCTACTTTTACCTTGTCTGTTTTTTTTTTTTATGTTGGACATTCAAGTAGTGCTCACTTTTGTAAGGTTACATAACTGTACTATGCTGCTAAATGGTATTGCCTAATGCAATTTCTCTTAACCTCCTCTCCCACGTTAATTGTTGTGAAGTTCTCTGCCCTCCTACTAGTGTTTCCTCTCCCCTCCTACAAGTGTTTCCCTCTCCCCCACTAGTGTTTACTCACTTTTGCCATCTATATATTCCAACATTTTAACTTACACTTTCTACTCTGACATGCTCTCTATCACCTCACCCTCTTCCCTTTCTCTTCCCCTTCCCTCATCCCCACCACACTCCCTTCCTACCCTTCACCTACTGTATCTTATTCCCTCATTTCCTTCCCTGCCTCTCTATCTTCCAGCCACCTCACTTTCTCCCACTCCCCCTGGGTTCCTGGTCCCTCTCTCTCTTGCCTTCCCCCTGCCTCCTTCTAGTTTCACTCAGATCCTTGTTCCACAATCCCCCCACCAGCCACTGTACATCCCCCCTCCTGCCCTTCGCGTAGATGGATCCCTGTTATACTGTGGCTCCTTATCTTGCTTCTGCTTTTGAGGGCAGGGGATATCAAGTCCAACCCTGGCTTCTGCCCCTCCCTCCTCCTCACCCACAAGTCCCCCCTCCCCTCCCCCCTTGCCTGCCTAAAGGGTTGCGTATCGTCTACCTCAATATCAGGAGTCTCCTCCCCAAGACTGACCTCCTTCAACAGGTCATGGCAAACCTCCAGCCTGACATATGTATCATTTCCGAATCATGGCTCTCCACTAAAATCCCAGATAATGCCATATCCATTCTTAGGTACTGCCTCACTTGGCAGGACAGACCAAGAAGGGGTGGGGGTATCACCATCTATATCTCCTCCTCAGTCCAATTCACCACTATCATCTCTGTCTCTCTCCCCCACCTGCCTACCAACTTGTCCTCCTAAAACTGTCCCTCCCTTTCTCCCTTCACATCTTCTTAGAGGGGGGCCTACTGCTTCCATGGCCTCACCTCATCATCTGTCTCTGGCCTCCTCACCACCATCTCCTCCCATTCCTCCCAGGTGAATTACTCATACTAGGTGACTTTAATTTGAATTGGCTTTCCCATCCACAACCCAGGATCTATCATGAGACCACATCTCTAAACCTTACTCAGCTGATCACTGAACCCACCCATCTCAACCATAAATCTCTCAAGCATTCCCTGTTAGACTGGGCCCTCACCTCTCACCCCACCACATTACTGCCACTGGCATTCTTCCGAACAATCAAAGTGACCACCATATGGTCTACTGCATTTGCAAAATCCACTGTTCCAAAGCCCATCCCAAACTTCTTCTGATCCGATCCTTTAGGTTCCTGGATCTGCCTGCCTTCCACGAGGATCTGGTTACAAGTGACTGGTCATCTGTATCAGCCTCCAGCACTGTCAACAATGACCTTGATTACTTCAAATCTAATTCCTTGCCGACTCTGTGGCGCTGAGGGCTGTGGTGCTGGATGCATTACCTCGTACTAAGCGGTGACCTGGGTTCTGGAATTAAGCCTGAGCTGTTGGGGGTCAGCAGGGGAAGAGGATTGAGTATCCAGAGGATTGCTCTCTTCTCTCAGGAGAGAGGATCGTCATCCCACTGGTTGATTGCACTCTAGTGGGGGCTGGAGGATGGTTCAGTCAGCCGGCAGGCATGGCATGTGTGTGCCCCCACACATGCATGCCTACACCTTACACTGGGAGGGACACCAGAAAATGGAAAATGGTGGCCGGGGGCTACATGATGTCTTGACCCCATTCCGGCGGCCCACCATTGTGACCTCTCTTGGATTTGGACTGTGATCCGGGGAAAGAGGTAGCTCCTTTCCCAGACCCACCATGGGGTACATCCATGGGGGTCTTGGGTGGTCAGGTGGTCTGGCTGGCAGACGGGAGTGGAGGAGTTCTGCCTCAGCATGCCCAGAAGGATAAAAATCTGAATGAAAAAAATATTCAGAATTCCTCTCCATCTGGGTCCGACACACCCCCTAAGGAAAACAGGAGTCAGAGGCTCCCACCTCCCCTGGATCTCTGATGAACTCCTAGCCTGCCTGTATGCTAGGGACCTAGCATGGACAGAGCATAAGTCCTCAGGATCCCCCTCTGGACTTATATAAATATTGTGCCCTCCACAATGCCTGCGTCACAGCAACCAGGTTAGCCAAAGCAGAGTACTTTTCCTCAACTGAACAGAACAATATCAGCCATCCCTCAAAGTTCTGGAAGGTTGTCCATGCCCTGTTCTCTTCCAAGGCTTAGCCCACTATCCCAGTTCTTAAGGCAAGTGATTCTTCCATTACTGACCCACTTTCAATGGCCAAAGAATTCAACACTTTCTTCACCTCCTGTGCCTCTTTCCTCCTCTCATCCTTCCCTCCAGTGTCACCACCTTCCCCTACTTCCCACCCTTTACCCCAAACCACCCAATTTGTCTTCACTCTCATCTCACCTGCTGTCGCCATCAATGCCTTACTTGCCCTCATGGGCTTGACCCAAAACATCTACATTTTGCTGCCCCCGCCAAAGGTCTCCCTCAATACCTGGAAGGCAACTGGGAGTGGGGAGCCCAGTGTGAAGAAGAATTTCTGGCTGAATTTATTTTCTGGGCTGGTATTGGTAATGGGGGAAGGGTTAAGAAGAAGCAAAAAAGCAATAAAGCAGCCAAAACACACACACACACACACACACACACACACACACACTCTCACAAAAAACCCACGGGCTTCTCAGGTTGGCCCACCAGAGCTTGGGGCCTGGGACAAAAGTCACGGTTGTTCCCCCATGACAGCGGCCCTGTGTGTTACTGGGTTGTATGTGTGGGTATTCAAATACTGGAAATGACTGTTTCTCCCTTTGTGTAGCTGTAGATAGCGGGGGAATGCGAAGCGGTGTCAGGCTCTAGTGTAGTTCATCAAGGAGGGATTCATCAGCAATGTCACTAATGCAGTGCTGTACATAAAGCCGCTCAGCTGCTTGCCAGCCCGCTTTATGCAAATGAAAGTACCGAAGTGCTTTCTCATTGGAGTGCTTCAGTCCTTTTAAGTACACAAAGTTTACGCCCATGAAACTCTGACCACTCTCATACTCTGCTTGCGTGGTCATTGGTCTGTCAGGGACAAGCCCAAGGCAGATTGCTCTGCATTGGGCTAGTCTGTGACACGCCTGAAGTCGCCGCTTAGAAGTAGCAAAATGTTTCTGCGTATGCATGGAAACATAAAATGACTTAGAAACATACAAACTATCAGCAGATAAGAACCACCAGGCCCATCTAGTCTGCTCTAACCCTCACGCTAGTTTGTGCATTTTGTCCCCTTTCATTGCCTCCTGGGCTATTCTCTCTTCAGTTTGTGCCATTGCACTCCTTACTGCTTTTACTGCTTCCTCTGTTGTCCCTGATGCACCTCCCTACCCTCCTCCGCCTCCTTATATCTTCTGAATGCTGCCCTTTTAGTGTTTACCTTTTCAGCCACCTCTTTTAAGAACCATAGCGGTCTCTTTTTCCTCTTGCTTTTGCTCACTTGTTTGATAGAGAGGTTTGTCCCTTTACGCGTGCTCCCTTTTATCTTTTCCACTGTTTCTCCACCCCCAGTTGCCCACCCTTGCTAGGTCATCCTAGCAAGGGTGAGAGACTGACTAGGATGACCTAGCAAGATGCCCTCCCGAAGTCCAAGACCCTCACCCTTTTTTTATTCTTTTGGTAACCGGGTAAGGCCCACTAGGCACAGCTACCTGTTTTGAGTGGTGATCCTGGAGCACTGGGGTGGTTGAGTGACTTGCTCAGTCACACAGTACATAAGTGGAGGTTGTGGGAATCAAACCCAGGTATGCTGGATGTACCAAGCTCATGCACAGCTCATTACTCTAACCTGTAGGCCAGGGTTTCTCAAATGGTGAGGCCAACCTCCCAAGGGAGGCCTCAACCTGTTCCAGGGGAGGCTCAAGCAAGCCTTAAAATGTACTATATTTAAATGTCAAGTTTTGGATGCTTTGTGTGATAGGATGCAGCAAACTAAAGTGAATAATGGCATGTGAATTCATGTACAAAATGGGTGACCAGGAAAGTTGCACTCAACAAACACTTGTTTCCTTGTATAACATGGGGGAAAGCTGAATGGAGAAAATACAGTTCTTGAAACTGCAAAACAAAATGCAAAATAATACAAATGAATAGGTACAAGGTAACAACTGACCCATTATACTGGCTGCAGAAAAACACAAATGCAAAGGCTAGGTAGAGCGATATTAGGAGTAAGAGCAGGACAAAGCAAAATGGTCCCTGAGAAGGTGTTTAAGAACAAGGTAAAACTGACAAAGAAAGCAATCTGACTCATGGAGGTATTGCAATGAGGGGTACAGTAAATAGGGTCCAAAACCCAAAAGTGTGAAGCGAGTAGGCCGACATGGGAAGGGGGTTATAAAGAGGGAGAATAATAAGTTTAATAAAATGAGAATAAACTCAACTACTCAAAGACATTTAACTGTATTCCTTATGTACTGTGCAAAGTATGATAATTGTTCTAACTATAGAGAGGTCCAAAATTATTTCTATATTAGGGGAAGCTCAAGATCTTTTCCAAGGCTTGGGAGAGGCTCACTATGACAAAGTGTGAGAACTACTGCTCTAGGCTATACCGCCAGCCACCTTTTGTGGTTCAGTTCCGCAGCCTTCCATATACTGAACCACACCGTATGGTGATCACTGATCCCCATTGAGTTTCCCTTTTGTTTCATAAGAAACTGCCATGGCAGATCACCAAACGTAAGGCTGACCTTGAAGATTGGTGGGTACTGTCAGCGGTTAAATCCCCAGAGGCAGATTGGATTATAGAAGGCACTTAGGGGCCCAATAACATTGGCCCTCACTTTTACACCAACCTGGTGCATACTTTGGTTGAATTCAATACAGACAATTTGCCCATTATGTTGGAAGGAGACTTCAGTATTCCCCCAGATGAGGTCCTGGACAAATCCAATCCCACCCCTCTCCAGCATAGCGGATGCTGGCAACACTGCAAAAGGAGTTTGACCTTAAGACACGTGGGGCTCGATTCTCGAACACTTTAGATTGCCACAAGCCTTGGGTGTACCACCACATGGCACATGGGGCTTATGGCAGTCCATGGCTGGCAATCAGGATTCTTAATCCCCTAGCCCACCGTGTGCCAGATGCCGAAAAGTTATACCAGCTTTTGCTGGTCTAACTTCTCGGACCTATTTATTGGTTTTGCGCCAAATATTTTGGTGCGTTTTACAACAAGGGTAAAGAGTTACAAATCTGCACTTTTAGAATCGTGGTGCATGGTGCCGCCGCGCAGTCAGTGTGCGTGAGTCTGATGCAGGGCTTGTGCAAGCCCTGCATCAACCTATGAGAGTCGAGCCCATGTTGTCTGCTGCATCCGACACATATAGAATAGTGTATGGTTGTCCAGCCTGCAAGACTATGTTGCCATCGAGGGGATGTGATGACGTCATACTGGCCTCGAGAGCGAGCTTCGAGAGGTCAGTTTGACGCACATCCTCCGAGATGGCAACATAGCCTTGTTGTGTATGGACAACCATACACTGTTTTATATAGTATATGGTTCTCCAAAACATCAAAACTTTCTCAAGGTTTCATACCTTGTGATAAGGCTACCTCTCCTCCGTTCAGTCCCGCTCTGCTCCTGAATCCGGTTCTGTGGCAGTCCTGCTCTGCTCCTGTCACCCATGATTTATAGCCCCCAGTAATTTAGAACAAAATGAAAAAAAGACACTGGTAGTTTTCACACATGGCATTGACAGTGAAAGTCTGTGTCCAAACTATCTTACGGTACTATCCACACTGTCTGCTCGCCCCACCGCTCGCTAAGTGAATCCACCATTTTAGAATACATTTTTTAAACCAGTTCTTGTTTCCGCCAATCAGGTAGGAGCTCAAGAGGTAAAAGTTGTTGTACTTTCGATGTGACGTCAGAACGATAGTACAACAACTTTTGTGACCTTTGAACTGCCCTACAACAGGATTTGGAAAACCATTGTTTTCCATCCACAACAAACCCTAACCATATACTATAGAAGGATTTTACATTCTTTTAAGCAGTGCATAAAACCCACAGTAAAACGAGTTCTGGCTGCTCTCTCCCTCAATCTTACACTCACTCTACCAGGCCTGTATAGGCAACATTACCCTCTCTGACTATGCCCCGGTACAGATAGAGACGAGCCCTTCTCCTCTGCTGCCTAAATCATCAATATGAATGCTAGACCCATTGTTGCTCACTGATAAGGCTTTCCTGTCACACATGTTGAAGGAAACAAAGGCTTTTGAAGTCAGTGTTTCCTGACGTATCTCCAGGCTCCATATGAGAGGCATAGAAGGCTACATTAGGGACACCATATTCCATTTGCTTCATATAGATAGAGGGCTAGAGAACTAGAGGAGAAAGAACTAATGAAATACCTGATGACCAAAGAGTCCAGCTTCAAAAAATGGCACAGATACTTCAGAGAATAATCTGAAAGCCATAACAGGACTGTGATACAAGCTCAATACATTGTTATCCAGGCACGCAGAATTAGCACCTGTGAGTTGTCACTCAATGAGCGCATACTGTATATAGTATGCATTCACTGAGAGCTCATTCTGTGGCCAGCCATGGTGGAGAATAGAGGGCTGTGCTGGTCACTGCCTTGTGGATGGGACAGAGGGGACGGGTGGAGGGGCATGGCCTGCCAGGGTTTGGGGGGGGGCACTAGACCACCAGGGAAAATGATTCTTACATTAATACTCACAGACTGGGGATAGGGAGGGGGGTTCCCACTAGACCACAAGGGAGAGTAATTATTATATTAATACAGCAGATCAGGGATAAGGAGGGGGTCCACTAGATCACTAGAGAAAGTGATTATTATATTAATATGATCAAATCGGGGATCAGGAGGGGAGTCAGCTAGACCACCAGGGAAAGTTATTATTATATTAATATGGGCAGATTGGGAATAGAGAGGGCATCCCACTAGACCATCTGGGAAAGTGATATATATATTTTAATGTGGGCAGATCGTGGGGGGTCTGCTAGACAACCAGGGACATGTTTCAATTTAATAAAAGGGGATTGGGGCTGGAGGGTAGGGTCCACTAGACCATCATGTATGTGTTTAATTTTAATAAAAGGGGTTTGAGGCTGGGGGGGACCCATAGCCACCAGGGATGTCCTAGAGTGATGCACAACTGCCCACAGCTTGTGGCAACTATCCAGATGTGCTGTCCATTTGGTGCAGGGTCAGAGTTGCTGAAAACTGTGGGACTTTGGCCCCTGGACCCTACCTAATAGAGAATTGGGTGCAGGGTCTTTGCCACACTGGCAATTGGCAATTGTTGCAGGCTGCCATTGGCGTGGCTTGTGCCTTGTTTTGAGAATCTAGCCCATAGAGTTTCTATGTTTTTCCTCCCACCCAGACATGGAGCTGTGGCAACATAGCAGGCACAAGTGCATGGAGACGCATGTACTCCCGGAAACATAGCTCCTTCCACCCTCCTGACATAACGTCAGTCCCCCAGACCTCTGTTCTGACACCCAGCCTCCAGTGGGTGTGAGCTGAGAGTGAGGTAACTTCGCCTCCTAATCCAGGAGATGAGAACAGCCCAGCAGCTGCGGCAATCCTCTCCAAGCCCTCCCCCCAACAACCCTCAGCTACCCAAGCTCGTTCCTGAACCTGGGTCGCTGGCATGTTGGGAGGTGTGGAGTCC
This sequence comes from Neoceratodus forsteri, assembly GCA_016271365.2. Taxonomy (NCBI): domain Eukaryota; kingdom Metazoa; phylum Chordata; order Ceratodontiformes; family Ceratodontidae; genus Neoceratodus; species Neoceratodus forsteri. The sequence goes on from CM028138.1 coordinate 660,259,021, forward strand.
ACTGCCTCAACCCTCAACACCAACCAGCTGGCTTGTTTTCTTTCTCTAAACAGTTTTTTCTTTATGGTGATGGCTCCTGTTGCTCCTTGTGTTGTCCCACATGGCTTATCTTGGCATTCCCTAACCCACTGGCTAGGCTTGGGGTAGGTAAATACATTGGTAGGTGCCAGTGGTGCTCTTAGTACTCAGCCCTGGGCTGGCTCCACTGCCTGCCCCAGAGTCTGACCCATTCAAGCTGTGGGACCATAGCCCAAATCAACAACACCTTTAGTGCAATTGTGCAGGAACACAGTGCTGGTGCTCTAACGTCAAAAGTCTTTTCACCCTGACCTCACTGCCTGCCCTGAGGTCAGGCGCACTTCCTAAACCCAGTGGTGTGTTTCTACTGGACATGGCCCCACAACAAACTCCTGATGCTGGTGACCCAGGAGCACTGAGGCACTGAGCATCTGCAACCTTCCAGTGGAGACAAGGCTTGTCTCTCTCCCACAGCTACTGACTGCAGATAGTGCCTAATTGCTCCAACAGCAAGAGTTCCACAGGTAATGGGAGGGGGGTGAAGAAATTTCCAGGCTGTGAGCTTGGGGGGGGGTGCAGCTAGGGCCTATCAGCACAAAGGTGAGCCCCCAAACTGGGAAGAAGTAACATGATGCAAATGCAATCACTGAAGGCGACATGCATATTGCAAACTAATCCTCCTGTAAAAATATGCATATTCTTTAGGAAATTTGCATTAGACAAACTAGAAATAGACACAGAGATTATTCCTCATAGGGCAAACAGAATAGTTTTACAGCAGGAAGCATTGCAGATATGATTAATCATATTATTCGGCTATACTGGGAATATGATGGCGTCCCTGCTGAAGGAAAGAATCGTAGCTTTTTTGCAGCTAACTGAACAGCTCGACAAAAAACAACACAGTTTCACAGCAGGGAGGTCCTGCCAGAAAAACCTGGTTGATTTTTTCAATTGGGTCACCAAACAATGGCTCAGGGTGGGCAGTAGATGTGGTTTACCTGGAGTGTCAGCAAAGCTTTGGCTCCATTCCACAAACAGACTAGTCAAAAAACTGGAGAACATGTGAATTGGGCCCTAGGTTACAGACTGGGTCAGAAACTGGTTACATGGGAGAACTCAGAGAGTATAAGCAAATGGCACTCTGTCCGTGGAGGGGAGGGTGACTAGCAGGGTCCCGCAGGGCTCAGTTCTGGGGCTGAGCATCTTCAACATATTCATCAGCAGCACTGCGGATGAAGTGGAGGGAAAGGTGTGTCTGTTTGCAGATGACACCAAAATCGGTAGGGTAGACACAACAGAGGGACAGCAAAGCATGGAAGCAGATCTCTGAAAGCTGGAGGAGTGGTCCAAAACCTGGCAATTGAAATTCAGTGCCAAAAAAATGCAAGGTCATGCACCTGGGAAACCTTAACCCAGGGAAACTGCACTCAATGGGAGGGAAGCAGCTGGTGGCTACCAGGTAGGAGCGAGACCTAAGGGTGATCATATCAGATGACCTCAAGGTCAGTAGACAATGTGAAAAGGCAGCACTAAAGGCTAGTGGTATCCTGGGATGCATAGAGAGGGGCATCACAAGCAGGAGACATGAAGTAATCATGCCCTGTATCGTCCCTGGTCAGGCCTCACCTGGAGTACAGTATTCAATGCTGGAGGCCACACCTTAGGAAGGACATGCATATGCTGGAGATGGCACAGAGAAAAGCAACAAAGATGGTACAGGGCTTGCATCAGAAACCGTACGAGGCAAGACTGGATGACCTCAAATTATACTCCCTAGAACACAGGAATTGTGGAGACATGATAGAAACATTCAAATACCTTAAAGGCAACAACAGGGTGCACGTGCAGAACCTCTTTCAGGTAAAGGACTACAGCAGGACTAGAGGGCACAACCTTCGACTTAAGGGAGGAAAGTTCAGAAGCAATACAAAAAAATTATTTTTCACAGAGCGTGTTGTGGAACCATGGAATAGCCTGCCAGAGGGGGTGGTAGGAGCCAAGACAGTGGGGAATTCAAGTGGCATGGGACAGACACTGTGAGATAGCACAGGCAGGCAGCTACATGGGGGTAGGAAGTCAAGGGCAGACTTCATGGATTGTACTGGTCCCCATCTGCCGACAACTTCTCTGTTTCTATATTCAGAGAATCTGGTGACACAGCCATGCTTACAGTTGGGTTTCAAGTCTTATTAGCATCTTTTACACTGGTTTTCTCTCTCAGTCTTCTGGGAAACACCTTCATTGTTGCTGTACGCCTTCCTGACTTAAAGAACAGTAGAGGTCTTCCTACCAACAACTTGGTCATGATGAGCCTGGCTGTTTCTAACATCCTTCTTCAGTGTACAATGTACGCAAACTGGGTTTATGGGCTACTATCCTTCTGGAGTGCTGATACTTGCTTTAGCGTGCGTTTGTTCTTTCAGCTGTTCAGCTATTCCTGCAGTTCCTGGTACATGACTTGGCTCTGCATCTTGTACTGCGTCAAGATCATCAACAGCACTGGGAGGTTCTTCCTTAGACTCAAGTTGTGGATCTCTGATGCAGTCCCTTATCTCCTTGTTGGCAGCATGGTGCAAAGTGGCATCCTCAGCAGGCTTGCACCCTCCAATATAGACTATTCAAGTGACATCAATGGAACATGCAGTAATAGCAACTGTACACCGGGCATGACTCTTTTAACATTTGATGCTCACCAATATGTATTTATTTCACTCAATGGCATATTGCCCTTCATCATCATGGTGGTGAGCAGCACCCTCATCATCATCACCCTCTGCCAACCCACCAGAAAGATGAATAACACTCAGCTGGCTCCAGCAACCCTCAAACTAAAGTTCACTTTCATGCGTGGCTGAGATGATTTTCTCCCACGTCTCCATCTATCTCGTGTATATTTTCATAATTGTTTACTATTATGGCTTTGGGGAAGTGACAGTAGGCATTTTATTTCTTGTGATGTTCATCATTGTCCTAACCTATCCCATGATGGATGCATGTCTACTCATCTACGGAACTACGAAGCTGAGGAATACATACACACTCCTCTGCCACTGTGGAGCTGTCACAGGTGCTTGTTGGCCATAGGTATCTGTTTGTCTCTTACTGTCCTTCATGAAAACACAAACAATTTATAGTCTAAACACTCCTTCCCTGTAAAACTAAATCTACACTTTAAGATTTAGTTTTCTGGTTTACTTTCTATTATTCCTAATAGAGGCTCTATGGAGCGGCAGCTTTGAGAACCAGATGACTAACTTGTGGCTGCCAGCTATGATTTTCTTATCTTTGTGTTGTAATATAGGGCCAAGAGAACCAGTTTTGATAAGTTCAGAGTGTTCCAGAACCTCTGCCATTTTCTAAGAAAAGAAAGGTGGCCCTCCTAGAGGCCAAAGGACTACAGGACAGCAGACATCATGGCTTCATACGTGGCACATCCTGCCAAACCAACCTGGTGGAGTACTATGACTGGGTAACTAGGCAACTGGACAGGGACCATGCAGTGGATGTATTGTATCTGAACTTCAGTAAGGCATTTGACTTAGTGCCTCATGGGAGGCTGGGAAGTAAGTTAGAAGGCACAGGGGCGAGTGAAAAGCTGGTGAGATGGGTAAGGAACTGGCTTCAGGGAAGAAAACAGAGGGTGGTGGTAGGTGGGGAGCTCTCACACCCAAGGGTAGTAACGAGCAGTGTTCCACAGGGCTCGTGTTGGGACCAGTGTTGTTTGGGATATTCATTGCAGACATATCATTGGACATCAAGAGCAAGATCAGTCTGTTTGCTGATGATACCAAGGTAGGAGCGTGGTGGATGACCTAGGGATGGCAGGGGTTGCAGAATGATCTGGCAAAGCTTGAAACCTGGTCAGACACCTGGCAACTGGGGTTTAATGCCAAAAGTGCAAGATGTTGCATTTTGGGATGAAGAACCCAAGGAGGAGTTACCAGATGGGGGAGTGCAGCTAGCCCAGACAGAGGAGGAGGAGAAAGATCTAGGGGTGCTCATTACAGGGTCAATGAACAACTCCGGCACATGGTGGAAGGCAGCTGCAAAGGCCAACAAAATGCTGGGTTGCATTGCAAGGGGTATATCCTCGAGGAGGAGAAGGTGATTCTGCCACTGTATAGGTCATTAGTTAGATTCTCACCTGGAGTACTGTGTGCAGTACTAGTGCCTGTATCTGAAGAGGGACATTAAGTTACTGGAGGGGGTGCAGCGCAGGGTGACAAAGATGATCAAGGGGCTGGGGGCCTTATCATACGAGAGGAGGCTGAGGGAGTTGAACATGTACTCGTTGGAGGACAGGAGGGGTTGGGGAACATGATTGAAACCTTTAAGTACATGAAAGGAATAAACAAGACAGATAGAGAGGGGCTGTTCAAAGTAAGGGAGGAGAGGGACACCAGGGGCCATGATATGAGACTGGAGGGAGGAAGGTTTAGGAGGGAGATGAGGAGACACTTTTTTACAGAGAGGGTGGTAGCTGGGTAAAATGCGTTACCTACAGAAGTGGTATCCAGTAGAACAATGGACTGCTTCAAAAGGGGATGGGACAGGACAAGGGGGAGGGTCAGTGGAGGGAAAGGGTGGAAGGGAGGGGCAGCTGCAGAATAAGGGGTGCTAGCTGCACATTCGAGCAGACTTGATAGTCCTCTAGACCTTTGTCTGTTGGCAAATTTCGTACATTCGTAAATGATATCACCTTTTTCTTGAGTTCTGATGAGGTTCTGATATTAAAACATTGGTTCTGGAGCTTGGTTTGCGGTGCTAGCTGGACCATATATAGGAAAAAGGCTAGGATATGCTATGGTCTCTGAAAGAATGCTGAGGTGGGCAATGGAAACACAAAGAAGACTGGGGTGGATACCCAGAAAGAATAATGGGGATGGGCAATGGACCCCAAAAGAAAGCTGACATGATTTAATGACCAGAAATGAGGCTGGGGAGGATACATACCCAAAAAGAAGGCTGGGGTTGGTAAATGACCAGAAAGAAGGCTGGAGTAGATACCCAGAAAGAATAATGGGGATGGGCAAAGGATCCAAAAAAAGCTGGCATTGGTAAATGACCAGGAATGAGGCTGGGGTGGGTAAACACGCAGAAAGAAGTCTGGAGTGGGTAAATACCCAAAAGGAAAGGGTTGCGCCATTACAACGCGCCAACATTCCGGCACTGGGCAATTAGGGAGCCAATCGGCAATAATGCCGATCATGTGTTTTTGTGTTTTGCAGGCCGTTATGCCCTTGTTGCACCCCCTTGTGTGGGGGCTGTTCTCCCACACACACCCCTACTAATAGATTCCTACTCCGGGGTGGGCGGACCTCGGGAGAGGGAGCGTATCCACGCTTGGTGACCTGATTGCTTGAGCGCCATAATGCTGCTTCCTGAGCAGCATAAGTGAATTTTCTAAGGCCCAAAGCATTTAATTTTTGTATGCTCCATGTATTTTGTATATGCTTTGTCCAAAGGCCATTTGAAGAAAATCAGTCCCAGATACACACAGGTATCTGTACTATCTAGTTTCTGGTTTCCAATATATCAGTCACGCTTTACTTGATTTTTTCTAAAGTCATGTTTTCACTTTAGAATAATTTATTTGTAGTTTTAAATTATTAGCACTAATCTCTAGTAAATTCAACTACTTTTGCAGGCCGTTGCTGGAGAAGGAGATTAAAATCAAATAATCCATGTGGGCTAAACCCAGGCAAATAAAGTCACATATCTTGGGAAAATAAGAATCTTAACTGTTCTAGATCCCTCAAGAATTGGTCTATATTCAAACAAAAGAACAAAGGGTTCAAAACACAACCTTGTCTGACTCCTTTGTTCATTAAGAGAAGCGAGAAAGCTGACCTCTTGTACCCCGTCTCATTGAAGCCAATGTTTCACTATAGAGTTTTGAAATTATTCGGATAATCGCAGGATCTATACCACTTTTTAACATAAGTGTCCACAGAATGTCTCCAGAGACTATACCAAAGGCAACCGAGAAATCTATAAAAACTGAGTAGTTTCTTTTCCGTATTTAAACATATTTCTCTAAAAGGTGTTTCACTGTAAAACAGTTATCAGTTGTAGAGTAGCCATATCTAAATCCTGCCTGTAATTCACATAAATCACCTGTAGCTTTAATTTGTTGTAAAAGATGTTCCAATGTAATTTTAGAAAACATTTTGGGGGTTAATATCTAACAGGCTAACAGGCCTGTGCATGACTGGGTCTGAGATGTTGCCTTTTTTATGAATTGGGACAATCTCCACCCCTTTCCAAGAGTTGGAAACAAAATCATCATTTATATATTTATTAAGAAGATCTCCAGAGGTCTACACCAATCAGAAGTGTTGCACAGAAAACCTTCTGCAGGGATCTTATCTCGGCCTGCAGCCTTTTTGGATTTCAGAGATTTTATTGCAAAATATACATCTTTTGTTTGTTATTTGTGGAAAGTTAGTCCTACCCAACCTGACTATGTGGATAAACAGAGGGCTTCAGCCCCCTCACTCCAAGAGAAGTGTGGTCCCTACAGGTTAAGGTTGGGTGCATTGATGAACAGTGTTTGGGGAAGCCTGCACTGAGCACTGCCCACACTGTACATGATGCTGTGGATAAACAGAGGGCTTCAGTCTCTATCACCCCAGGAGAAGGGTGGCCCCTCCAGGTCAGGATTGGGGCACATTGGTGGAGCAGTGTGTGGGGGGGGCAGCCTTCACTGTGCATTGCTCACACTGTACCTGTTTCTGTGGATAAACAGAGGGCTTCAGCCCCTCTCACCTCAGGAGAAGATAACAAAAAGGAGCTGGGCACACACCAAAAAATGCTGAAAATTGATATTTTATTTCCAAAAAATCACAATGAAAGCATGGCTACAGCCAGGGCTAACACCCTTATGTATTGACTCCAACACGTGGGTCTTCCTCAGGAGGTGTTCACTACCTCAGGAGAAGAGTGGACCCTCTGGGTCAGGATCGAGGTACATTGGTGGAGGAGAGTGCGTAGGGAAGCCCGCACTGTGCACTGCCCATGCTGTACCTGACCATGTGGATAAACTAAGGGCTTCAGTCCCTCTCACCCCAGGAGAAGAGTGGTCCCTCCAGGCCAGGGATGGGGTACATTGGTGAACAATATGTGGGGAAGCCTGTACTGTGCACTGCCCACACTCTACCGGTTCCTGTGGATAAATAGAGGACTTCAGTCCCTCTCACTCCAGGAAGAGGGTTGTCCCCTCCAGGTCAGGGTTGGGATACATTTGGGGAGCAGTGTGTGGGGAAGCCTGCACTGTGCACTGCCTATACTGTACCTGTCCCTGTGGAGAAACAGAGGGCTTTAGTCCCACTCACTGCATGAAAAGGGTGGTCCCTCCAGATCAGAGTTGCGGTGCATTGATGGAACAGTGTGTGAGAAGCCTGAACTGTGCATGACCCATGTTGTACCTGTCTCTGTGGATAAACAGAGGTGCTTGGTCTCTCCACCCAGGAGAGGAGTTCCCCTGTTCTGGGTTGGGGTACATTGGTGGAGCAGTGTGTTGGGAAGCTTGAACTGTGTGCTGTCCACACTGCACCTGTCCCTGTGAATAAACAGTGTTCCCAGTCCCCTTGCTACTGGAGAATGGACATTTCTCCAGGTTTATGTAGATGCAAATTGGTAGAGGTCACTTCACACTGCTAGGACAGAACCTGGGTTTTGCCTGTGTTTTGTTTTCCACTGCCTGAAGTCATTTGGAAATCAGAAGAAGCAAATTTGAAACTAGGAGGAAATAAAATAAGAAACATTTTTGCATGCAGTCATAATCAGCTTCCACAGTGACTGAAAATAATACCCAATAAAGATCAAAACTCTGCTGTCATGAAATAGGGACTTATCTGTAAAAGGTTTGGCTTGCTTAGTAACTGTTTTCCAGTTAACCTGGCAAACATGCACATCCTTGCCTAATCACATGGCCACCCAGTCTGTTACTGTCTCCTGGAGCATCAAGCAGGAATCCACACCAGGTCACAAAGAAAACATGGACTATAATGTGTAAAGGACACAAACCAGGAGGCGTCTGGAATATCTCCATTATGGCCTCATACCTGCTTGGCCAGCACCCCAATCTCTGACACCTCTCTGGTCCCTATGTTTCTCCCCCATCTCTGCTCTGCTGAACTGCTCCTTCCTCTCCAGTAACATTCCTCAATAGTCTTATTTTCAAAATGTAAAATAATCATAAAAAACTAGCTATAGGTATAAGCATAAAGATTTCTATCAAACAAAAATTAATCTATTATACTCTATTGACTATACTAGAAATGAAAACAGTGGTGATCTTTTTCTATGTTTTTAATCAAGAAGGAGAAGAGGAAAGACAGAAAAGGAAACAGAGAAGAGGCCAACTAGAAATAAAACAGAGATAATGGATGCTGAAATGGGCAGATATCAGTGACATTTGAAGGATTATTTTCTAACCAGCATGGAAGACTGTGTACAGACTGATCCATCTTATATTGCCATATGTGTGTTCGCTGTTTCTTCAATACTTCAGACAAACTGCTTTCAATTTGAAATCAACTACTATTACCTTGGTCTCTCGTGAAATGAGCTAATCCTTCTGATTTTTTAGGAAGCCTTTGCAGAATGTAAGTCTTAGGCGGTTTCAAAAGTGGAAACAGAGTTATGTGCGGTCGCTAACAGTAGTGATTTTCTGATAACTCTGTCTTTTAAACAAAGAGCCAACAAGGCTACATAATGCTGTTTTACAGGATGAGGAGCCATCTACAGGAAATTGTTTTTATGTGGAATCCCAAGCAGCTCAATATTTCTTTCGAACTGCCAGCCAGTAAAAATATCCACCTGTGATTGCTGGCCCTGTTAAAGTTAACACATTCCCTGGTGTCCACAGGTACATCCCACCCTCTGACCGCTGGGACTGCTAATAAAAAATCATTCCCTGGTGTGCAGTGGCTCCACTGTTGTCCGATCACCTGTCTTGTTAATAACAAATAATTCTATTGCTGCAGTATAAGGCTGGTCTGGTCCAGTGATATGGAGAGGTGAGACTTTGTGTGCCTTACCTCCTGCCACATTAGTGATTCGATTTCAGGAACATGTTCAGGTTGCCGGGAGTCAGACAGAAGACTGAGCATTCATCAGATACCTGTCCTGTCCCTGGGTGGGGAGGCAAGCTGACTCGACCTTTGGCTTCTCCCAGGTGAAGGCAGGAATCCAAGGAGGGGAAAATGCTGAAATGGCTAGCGCAGGCTCCGTAAAGCCATACCTACCTGCCTCTGTCCCACACCACCACCTGGATGACCGTCTCAGTTCTGGATGTGAGTGACTGGGTGGGGGAGGATGGCTCTCCCCTTCCTGGCCCTATCATGGGGGGGGGAAAATCCATGGGGAACTTTAAGCTCAGTGGTTTGGGACAGAGGAGGTGGGGACAGGGCTGACAGCCTGCTTGAGTCAACTGTCATAGCACAAAGTTTTACGGAGGAGAATGCTGCAGTATGTATCACCTTAATCACAGGACTTTACCTCTCCTCCAACAGTCACAGGACTGACACCCTCCACTCTCAGTCACTTCACTGGGCACACACCCCTGACAGTCACAGATCTGATCCCGATTCCCAACAGTCACAGCACTAAGCCTCTCTGCCATGACAGCAATGCCCCCATATCCCCCAACACGGATGATACTCTCCACAGCCAGGGCCATCTTTGGGGGGGCAGTAGGGATAGCTGCACTGTGCCCCACACTTGGGGGGGCCTGCACTTTAAAACAAAACCTACCAGCCAGAGCATCAGATGATTCACTTATTAAGACTCAACTGAGTGCAGCCCTGCAGACAGCTAAGGTAAGTCACTTGATCATGTGGTTACTGTTGGAGCACTAAGCAGGTCACATGATCACGTGTGTCATGCCGCAGCCACACCCTTTCCCTTTCCCATGCCAGATCAAGAGACCAGACCATACAGTAGGTGCTCTCACTTGGGCTCATGATTAGCCTCTCATCCCAGACTCAGTCACATGTCTCGCTGACTTGGAGTAGTCGCTCTCAGAAGTGCCAGCACTGTATGACCCATCATCTGCAAATTTGCACCAGGCCACTGACATTCGGCACTAAAAAAAAAGAAAAATAATTTTTGGACATGGCACCGTGGCCTCCCCTTTCTTCCTTGAATCCTAAGCTGGGCTCTGTGACAGTGAGTCTTGAGTGTGTTGGTCTCGCTGTTGGTGTGGAGTGGGTGACGGGTGTTGGTGTTGGTAGTAGGGTTTGAGACTTTGAGTGGGTCTTTTGAGGAGATTCAGAGAAAAGACCAAGTGCTCAGTGGTCTCAGTCACTTTGCGTCCAGACACTGTCTCAGAACAAACAGGCAAACCAAATCCAGGCAGTGGGATATGGCAGGAGGCAGTGTGTAATCGCGCCAGAAGAATCACAAGGGTTGCAGAGATGAGACACACTGCAGTACAATTATAAACTGACATGGCCTGCAAAAGTTTACCTATATCCTGGAAGCTGTTTGGATCTAATGACTAACATGGTCACAAGTCAGCTACAAACATGGGGATTACAATGACCTATATATCTCCACAGCCCTAAAGGCTTTTTTTGCTTTTAGTTACCCACTGTAGCAAGTCTCTACAGCCCCAAAGATTTTTTTTTCTGTCAGTTGCTTTCTCTGGTGACTCTCCACAGCCACAATGAGCTTTTTTCTTTGTTGCCCACAGTAGTGGATCTCCACAGCCCTGAAGGGCTTTTTATTTAAGTTGGCCATAATGGGGGAACTCCACAGCCCTGAAGGACTTTTCTCTTTCAACCGCTCACTGGCACTGTGGCCTTCTGTCCACCTTCAAAGACAGGCAGCACAGGTTCTTTTAATTCCCTCTCAGCAGCACTGAAGTCTCCTGCCTGCCCCCAACACTTACAGTGTGGGTTCTTTTATTTACCTCTCAGTGTCACTGAGGTCTCCTGCCCACTTCCAAAAATTACAGACAGCATCAGTTCTGCTATGAATGCGACAGTAAGCAAACACCAGACTGTCATTTGTCAGTTATAGGGGGTCCAGTTTTACCTCTGCCCCAGTCTCTACAAAGTCTAAGGCCAGCTCTGGTCACAGCAGTAATCCCTACCCTAACAGTCACAACACTGTGTCTCAGTCACAGCACTGATGACCACCCCACACAGTCAGGACTGACCCCCCCATCGAACAGTCGCTTAGTTTGGTGCCTTATACAACCATCCTGCCGCAGGTACAACTTCCTGTAAATGCTTCAGTCCCTCAAAGCTGTAGAACTGCGCAGAAGCAGACCTCCCAAAGGTCACAGAAATGACTCTCATCCTGACAGTTACATACCTGACACCCTATCCCTGACAGCTACATAACTGACCCTCCTCCCGACAATCATAGGACTGTACCACCACTCTGACAGTCACAGCACTGACATCCTCCACCATCAGGCACTGCAATGACCACCCCCCAACAGTCATAGGGCTGTACCATCTCCCCGTCACAGTCACAGAACTGTACCAGCACACCACCCCCACAGTCACGGGACTGTACACCCCCTCCCAACAGTCATGGGATTGTACCACCCCTCCCCACAGTCACAGGACTGTACCACCCTACTGACAGGCACATGACTGACACCCTCCACCAAATATCATGACAATGACCACCCACCTCTGGTAGTCACAGCACTGATCCACACCCTGAGAGTCACAACACTTTCTCACTATGCCCAACAGTCACAGAACTGCCTCCTCCCCATCCTGGCAGTAGCAGGAATGACCACACACCTCTGAGAGTCACAGCACTGATGCCCATCCCCACAGTAACAGCACTGGTCACAGCATTATACCACTCTCATCTTGCAGCACCTGATCATCCATCCCCAAGAGGCACAGCACAGCCACCTCACCCCAAAAGTCACAGAACTGACCCCTCTACCATCAGTCCATTGTATAATTTCACAGCTGCTTAACCCCTTCACACCTCAATATTTTTCCATTTGAATGTATTAAAACATATGTGTGTTTACTCACAACTAAACTACTCAGGCATAGAACATCACAGAGACATAAGGTATTCTGTTTCAGCTGCAGTTTCTCATGGGTTTTCAGAAACGGTATGCCATGTTATCAATGGGTACCCCACTGTCGTACAAAAAGCACACAAGCAACACTTTTGTTGGCAGCCAAGGGTTAAAAAGCAGCACAGAGAACATATTCTGCTGGCTAAGTAAACAGACTAGCTAGCTTGTCTGTCAGGCATATTAAGTAAGGGCAATAAATAATGACTAGGTAAAAAACACATGCTAGCTTCTTTGTCACACACTTTAGTTAAGGAAGATGCAAAGCCAGTCAGGAAGCTGTAGGGCAAAAGAGACATTTTGTCAGCAGCCCCCAAAAACCTACCCCTAATGGTCAACCAATGCTGCTCATTAGTAAGGCTGTATTTTTTTCACGGTAAAAAAAACATGTTTTCATGGTCCATGCACGGCCAAAACTAAGTTTTTCACGGCAAATAAACTCAAGGGGAGAATAAACTGTAAAACGCATTTTACTTCATATTTACTTCTTGTAATAAGAAAAACAAAACAGCTCCGCAGCTCATGGAGGGTGCACGTAATCAAAACGTAACTTAAGAGCACCAAAACACAGCACACCATCATCTTCACCTTCGTCATCAGGGGGGTGTGATAATAAACATACTGTGCTATATTGAAAATGTAAACATGAGAGGCGAGCTGCGATCCTACTGCATTGTATGTCTTTAATGTAGGATTACAGCTCAGCACTCGCTTTTATATTTTCCTCCAATATAGGAATGCTGTTACATATTTCTTCCGCTTTGCAATTGTGCTTGTCCTAGATGGTGCCTTTCTCATATTGTGCGTAGCACCTACAGTTTTCTGAGTTTGGAAGCAGAGATCGGCAGAGGTCGGCTTTTGTGGCGGAGGCAGGACGTGGTCTGCCAATGCTGATGTTTAAGCCTGCTAAAGCAAGATGTACTCAATGAAAACCAAGCTAAAGTAACTAAATTTCACTAACTTTCCTGATTTTGACTAATTCACGGCACAGGCCGATTTTCACGGAATCCGTGAATTCCGTGCATGCCATGAATTAATAACAGCCTTACTCATTAGGCATGCCTTAATGTGAAAGTAATACCTAGTCACTGTAGAACAAGGAGACAAGAGGCAGTGATCGGCCTTAAAAAAACTCCCCCTTTTCCTTGTTTTGGCAGACACGGATGTGTACCTCACTGCCTACAGAGTGCCACTACCCATGAATTTAACACTTGGTATGCAGAAGCTCTTGCTGTAACCCTTTTTATGTTGCTTGCATGCATGTGCAAGAAACATAGTGCCTTCATCGGAGATTTCGGAGGTGTGTCACTTCCTCCTCCAATTCAGTCAGTGGGCTGGCAGGTGCGGCCCCTGTAAGCCAATGCATTTTGGAGCTGTCTGTGACACACTCCAAAATGCAGTGGCAGACACAGTTGAAAGGGGAGTTACGCTGATAGCACCGATAAGATATCGCTGCTCACGCCGCAGCCCCCCACACAGACAGACGCTGCCCCATACTGTATAGCCGACGGGTGCCCAATCCCCATCGGGCTGAGCTGCTGGCCCCCCAGTTGCTGAGCTGCGCCCCTCCCCAGTTGTAGGTGCCACGCTGGGGAGCCCACCCCAGCGTGGAAAGCACTGTAGTCCTTACGGCAGGGTGCCCAATCCCCATTGGGTGAACGCCCCAGAGTCCTTGTGCCATGCTGGAGCCCACCTCAGCGTGGCAAACGGTCCCACAACGCCTTTTTTTTTTTTTAAACCTGTAAATAAAAACTGTCCATGGCGCGTCTCCCAACCCCTCCCACAACCCGCACCCACCCACTGCACACCCTGCCTCCCCACACCCCCCTCACCCCATACTTACCTCTGGACTCCGGCGCGACGATCTTCGGTGGACCGGGAACACGTCTGCACTCTTCAAAGCCGACCGCGAACTGAGGAAATGCCGGTAAGCTCTATAATGGGTTACATAGGGGGGTTTCAACTTTAGTGCATATCTCGGGCATTTTTGGGAATTTTTGCACCAAATTTTCAACATGGGGTTTTTGGGACCCCTTCTCATGAATTATGTCACTGTCATGGCGTTATTCGGGCCGAAGGGTGATTTCGTGCAGTGACTGCGAAATCACCGCCAGGGCCTGAATACCGCCATGACAGTAACATCATTCATGAAGAAGGTCCCAAAACTGTAAAATGATATAAAATTCAAGAAATGACTGTTTACAGGTCGTTACGCAGTTCCCGCGGGCTCGTAAGTTCGCTGAAATTTCAATATGTTCACTCCAGATTTTCAACATTGCCATTTTACCACACCTTCTTATGAGTAGTACAGCTGTCATTTTCACATCTCACCCAAAATGTGTTTCCGCCCATGTAGTGCAGAATGGCGCAGTCGGTGTCGTGAAATCAATATGGGACAAATTAAGAAAATCACAGTTGACACTGTTCATGAGCAGAGGTCTTAAAATGGCTATGTTGAAAATTTGGTGAAAAAATTCCTAAAATGACTGTTTTCTGGCGATTAGGTGCTGAGGTTCTCATGCCTTCTATCGCGTAATTTCAATATTTCCTCCAGATTTCCAACACTGCCATTTATCACACACCTTCTTATGAGCAGTACAGCTGCCATTTTTCACGTCACCCAAAGCGTGTTTCTGCCATGTAGCACACAATGGCGCGAGTCGGTGTCTCGAGATCAATGTCGGGACAAATTAAGAAAATCACAGTGACACTGTTCATGAGCTCAGGTGTTAAAATGGCTATGTTGAAAATTTGGTGAAAAAATTCCCAAATGACTGTTTCTGACGTCACGTTGTACAGTTCCTCACATACGCTCGTGGGATTCGCGATTTCAATATTTTCACTCCGGATTTTCAACATTGCCATTTTGCCACACCTAATACTGAACGGAAAGACACAGTGGATGTCTTGGGAGGAAGGCATGAAACTGTCACTTCCAAATACCTAAACAGCACATACAAGCAAGCAACATTCGGCATTGACAAATGCTTGTTTAACTGATTTCACTTGATTTAGGAAACTTCTAAAAGAAGAAACAGGTTGCATTTGAAATGGAATGCAATGCAGTGTGTCATGGCTCTGGAGTTCTGATGCTGGCTTCTCCTTATGACAAGGGGTTTAGTGTTCCTCTTAAAAGCATGCTTACTTTTGAAGTGTACTGGCAAATATTTTTGACATGCTGTGCTACTGTGTATACTGTGGTGTGTGTGTGTGTGTGTGTGTGTGTGTACACCAAGGAAGATTTTATTTCTCTGAGTAGTAGAAACCCCAGAGCAGCACATTGATGCTGGATTTCACCAATATATATCAGATGAAAGGTACAAAAGATACATTTATTCTTTATCATTGACAAAATAATCAAAAACGACTTCTGAACACAGAAGATTTATACTGAACAGATTTATTGCTGAAACAGGAGTGACGGGCAGAACAAAGCAATGCCTCTGCAGGAGGGGGAGGGGTGTTGTGAGGTCCGCGGAGGGGAGATGCAGTGGAGAACCAGTGCTGTGAATATGACTGCAGTACCGTGGAACCACACAGCATAGCTTTCCGGTCAAATCCCTATTCTGTTCTACTTCATAGCAACACATCAGCATTGGCTCCGCCCATGCAGCCTTAAAAATTGCTTCCAAGTCCCTGTACTACTAGCATGCAGGTATGCCATTTGCACAGACCTCTACTAGCAGCTTGTTTATACGCTACAGTGCATTGCTCGTTGCAGGAGGGGAAGTAATGATGATGCGCCGTTATCCCTTTTTATTTTTATTGCATTCTTTGAAAAAAAGGATACAACAAGAACTGCAACCAAGGAAAGACACGCGCATTTTGCATAGTACACAGCAAATTAATGTAGAAGGGTTTCATACATTTCGTAACAGTACACAACTCAAACAACTAATAAATCCAGATGTTATTACTCTGTGGAGCATTACTGAGGCCACACCTGAGAGTATCAACTAAATGTAATAACTGGTGACTCGTTTATCACACTGATTATTAGTTCGATTAAACCACGTAATGAGATATGACACCATACCCAGTTATTACGGCATTTGGAGCGCTCTTACTTCACTTTCTTTTTCTACAGTTCATATTAACATTAATTAATTAGATTAATTATCAGATAAACAAGCCACTAGAGGCCTGAGCAAAATGGATTGTCTTTTTGCTATTAGTGCAGGCTCGTTGAAGCACTTTTTTGAAAAAGCAGAGCTACAGGTATCTGCAAATTGCTAGTTTTAGCGATTGCACAAAACTCTGCCTATAGTTTTTAAAAGAACGGAATAGTTACATAATGGACAGCATTCCTTGAATGCCTCTCTTTTTCCTTAATAATTTTCATTAGTTTCAGATAAATAAAACATGTAATTAAGAAGATAAGCATCATATCAATGATACAGTCAGTCAATTATGTTTCTTTTTCTAAAAATATTAATCAGAAATGGGAAGGGGGACTGACATATCAGAAACTACTTCTAAACTAATAATCAGCAATTTGGGGAGTATATTCATTTGTTTTTATATTTATCCATAAAGTTTATAAAATGAGTTCATGTGGAGTCATACATCTCTAGTCTGTCTAGTGCAATGTACGTATCTCTCTCATTGAAGGTGACATAAAACTTATACTAGATCCAATCTTCCATTTTATAGATGTAAGAAGGCTTCTAGTGTGAAAGAATTGGTCTTTACAGTCCTAGACGAGCTGAAAAAAGCCAGTAGTGAGCAAGTGTTGGTATCATGTACAACTGTTGGCAATTGCCCAATAAGTATAATACAGGATTACATGGTACTGCACCACTGAGTACTTCTGAACCCAGATCCAGAGACTGTTTCCTAATGTTTTGATGTAACCATGAAATATGAGAAATGCTTACTTTTATCTTTCCCACATCACCAGCAAATATCCCTTTCTTCTGAAAGCTTAGACATTGTTTTCTTTTTGTAACATCTATGTTGGTCCAATAAAAGACAAACCATCTGCTTCTGGATCTGTTCTTACAAGGATCAGTACGGCAACTAATCAATTTCTGTATGCCTTTCTTCCGGTGAAATTTCTGAAAAATGTATGGAGTATAATAATATAATGTGAAGCATTTTACATCAATAGCTCTACCTTGTAATTTCTTAGAGCTTATTAAAGCATCGGTCCATAGTTTCTCCCAAACTTTAGGATCAAAAGGAACCACCAGTTCTTCCTATCATTTAAATCTGGCACTACTGGTCAGCTCGGTGATCTCAGCATTGAATAGGAATTTGTAAAGCCTTCCTGACAGTGAGTAAGCTGATGGAGACAATCCTGAAGGAGAGGCTAGTGTCCCTCCTAGAGACCAGTGGGCTGTAGAACAGTAGACAGCATGGGTTTGTCATGAGGCAGATCCTGTCAGACCAACCTGGTGGATTACTATGACTGGGTAACTAGACAGTTGGACAAGGGCCATGCAGTGGATGTCCTGTACCTGGACTCCAGTAAGGCATTCAACTCAGTGCCACATGAGAGGCTGGGAAGTAAGCTGGCAGGTACTGGGGAAGGGTGAGAAGATGGTGGGATGGGTAGGAAACTGGTTACAGTGAAGGCAGCAGAGGGTGGTGGTGGTGGTGGGGGAGCTTTCAGCTCCTAGGGCAATGACAAGCGGGGTACCACAGGGCTCAGTGCTGGGGTCGGTGTTGTTTGGGATATTCATAGCAGATATCTCGCTGGGCATCAAGAGCAGGATCAGTCTGTTTGCAGACGACACCAAGATGGAAGCAGTAGTGGATGACGTAGGAGGGTAGCAGGGGTTGCAAGATGATCTGGCAAAACTGGAGACCTGTTCGGACACTTGTCTGCTGGGGTTCAAAGCCAAAAAGTGCAAGGTACTACATTTTAGCACAAACAAAAAACAAGGAGGAGCTGCCAGCGGGGTGGGGTGGGGGGTCAGCCAGCAATGACAGAGGAGGAGATGGATCTGGGGATGATCGTTACGGGATTAATGAACAACTCAGCACAATGTAGGAAGGCAGTTGCAAAGGCCAGTAAGATGCTGGTTTGTATTGCCAGGGGTACATCATCCAGGAGGGGAAGATGATCCTACCGCTGTGTAGGTCGCTGGTTAGCCACACCTGAGTACTGTGTTCAGAACTGGTGGCCATAACTGAAGAATAACATTAAGTTACTGAGGGGTGCAGCGCTGAGCAACAAAGATAATACAGGGACATAAATTATGAAAGCAGGCTGAGGGAGCTGAACATATACTCACTGGAGGAAAGAAGGAACACGGGAGATATGACTGAAATCTTCAAATACATGAAAGGAATAAAAAGACAGTTACAGAGGGACTTTTCAAGTTAAGGGAGGGGGACACTTGAGAACATAAACTGAGATCCGAGGGGGGAAGGTTCAGGAGGGAAATGAGAAGACACTTTTTTACAAAGAGGGTGGTGTCTGGGTGGAATGCACTGCCTGTGGAAGTGGTATCCTCTAAAACAGTGGGCTGCTTCTAAAGGGGATGGGACAGGGTAAGAGGGAGGGTCACAAGAGGGGGGAGTGGCAGCTGCAGTAGTGGATGACATAGGAGGGTAGCAGGGGTTGCAAGATGATTTGGCAAAACTGGAGACCTGGTCGGACACTTGTCTGCTGGGGTTCAAAGCCAAAAGTGCAAGGTACTACATTTTAGCACAAACAAAAACAAGGAGGAGCTGCCAGCGGGTGGGGGTGTCAGCCAGCAATGACAGGAGGAGATGGATCTGGGGGTGATCATTACGGGATTAATGAACAACTCAGCACAATGTAGGAAGGCAGTTGCAAAGGCCAGTAAGATGCTGGTTTGTATTGCCTGGGTACATCATCCAGGAGGAGAAGATGATCCTACACTGTATAGGTCGCTGGTTAGGCCACACCTGGAGTACTGTGTTCAGAACTGGCGGCCATAACTGAAGAAGAACATTAAGTTACTGGAGGGGATGCAGCGCAGGGCAACAAAGATAATACAGGGACATAAATTATGAAAGCAGGCTGAGGGAGCTGAACATATACTCACTGGAGGAAAGGAGGAACACGGGAGATATGACTGAAATCTTCAAATACATGAAAGGAATAAAAAAGACAGTTACAGAGGGACTTTTCAAGTTGGGGGGGGACACTTGAGAACATGATCTGAGATCCGAGGGGGAAGGTTCAGGAGGGAAATGAGAAGACACTTTTTTACAAAGAGGGTAGTGTCTGGGTGGAACGCACTGCCTGTGGAAGTGGTATCCTCTAAAACAGTGGGCTGCTTCTAAAGGGAATGGGACAGGGTAAGAGGGAAGGTCACAAGAGGAGGGAGTGGCAGCTGCAGCATAAGGGTTGCTAGCTGCACAATCGAGCAGACACAATAGACCATAAGACCTTTATCTACTGGCAATCTCATATGTTTGTATGTTCACAGGATACTACCTTTCCTGTTCCTATTTTGAGGAGGAAGTCCCATTCTTTATGTTATTCCCTGGTTATGTGCCATAAACTGTTCAGTCACTTGCCTAAGCTGCAGATGGTACCGGGTCAAAATGTCGTACACTTAATAGTGTACAACAAAATCTCTCAAAACTGCAACAGCACAATATAACACAGCGAGAGGGTGCAATACCGTGACTGGGTTTGCTTGCCTTGATACTGGACCCTCTCACTGTCCCAGGCAGATGATAAGATCTCTGTTGAGACACAATTCCACCAAGCAGCTGCCATGGCTTGTTGGAGAAAGCCACTGGTAGCAAGCAACATGTATGGGACTGGGTTTGATTCGGTCCCAGATGCATGGAAATGTTCTCTTTGTGCAATATTTCTGTTAACTAACCTAGGGTTATTTTAGTTGGGGGTTCTGAGGCACAGCCCCCGTAACAGGGTGTGCAGGGCAGTGTCCCCACAAAACAAAGACATGCCACATGGCATATATCGCATTGTTTTGGCACTGTGATAGATGCATGTGCATAATGTCCTGTGACATTATGAACCCATGACACTTCAGATATCGTAAAAGTCTCGTCGATCAATTTATTTCTGTATGTATTTATTTACTTTATTATTTAGTTTTGTTGACCAGAAAAAGAGGACTAGGCAGTTTTGCCTGTTTTTTTGTTTTTATTGAGCTGTACTTTTCCTCCCCAGCCCTCTAAGCACGCACATCAGGAGTCACTTATGGTGTCTGCTCCTGCTTCTTGCACCTATCTGGAGCCCTCCAGTACCCCTATGGACTGTGGTTCTTCCCCCAGGCAGGAATGAGGTGGGACCCGTACACCCTGAACTTTGTTTTGTTGGGCTGGTCGGGTCAGATAGGTGTGAGTTGTGGGTCTGCACCGAGCTCTCCATCTTCCCGGTGCCTGGAGAGCCATTTTCCATTTTCTGTGTAGATGCAGCATGCATCCTGACATCAAGGCATACCCGCCGACGTCTGTTGCATCCCTACCGCTTGCACTGGCTAGGTGCTTGATGTACCCCAGGCCTCTCTCTGGGGCCAGTCAAGCGCTGAGCCTCTGCGCCCCCCCCCTCCCCGGAGAAGGTGAATGGTCCCTGGGACACTCAGCCTCCATCCCCCAGCAGACACTCTGACTCCCTGGGCTCATGCTCGAACCTGGGCTATTGGCATCATGAGTGGCAGTACTATTGCTATGCTGGCAGGCCGGACCTTTTTGCCTGTTTTTAGCCTGCGGTATTTTTACTGAATGGGAAAAATTTGCCTAGGACACTTGGGAGAGTGCCCTACTCTTTTTTCCTGATCATTTGCTTGCTATACAAGAGTGTTCTGTATGTTTTTTCTTTTATCAATGAAGTTCAAGAAAGGAAGAGCAGTTAAGGGCACACCAGAGCTGCTGTGCAAGGCCAAAACGACAAGTAGAATGTAGAAAACGAAGCTTGCCAGCACTAGCTACTCACTCAGACACCATAGGTACAGTTCTGACTAAGTGCCAGGGGGTGTGAAACACATCAGGAGACTTTCAATTGAGTGAGAGTGAGGAGGGGGTTACGCAGGAGGGAACTGTGGCGTTTTGTGTATGAGTGAACTTTAAATAAAAAAAGAACCTTATTTATGGAGACGGATCTCCGAGCAGTCTTTCACTCAAAAACAACACAATCCTGATATAGGACTATACCAATGGTGTCTAAGTGAGTAGCTAGTGCTGTCAGCGTCATTCTGTGTCAATAAAGTTCCCCTACTCTTTTGAGAAGTGCCATGGAATCTTTAACATTCACCCGAACAACCACCGGAACAGGCAGACGGGACCTCAGTTTAATGTCTAATCTGAAAGATGGCCCCTCAGGAGTGCAGTACCCCATTTATACTGTACCACAATATCAGTATTGGGATTGTACCACAAGTTCCTAGCATGCAGCTAGAACTCTTGAATGATGATGTTTTCAATTCTTAGGAAGATTTAATTGTGTATACTTCTGTACTGACTATGTGTCTTAGGGCTTCTGATTCCTTTAAACTTCCATTTTTTTCTTTGAATGTTTTACCTTCATACCTAATTAATGAGTTTCCCCATAAAGGTGTTAGTCTGTAAGGCAGAGTGCTCCATTTACTGAGTTTCTGTACTTTAACACAATAAATACACTAACGCCTGGCAGATAGTTCCTCAGGATCCTCGTGGATACGCCCTGACCGAAGGCTTCTCAGCAGCGGCTCTGGAGCTGAATTTCAGACAGCCGTATTTGCTGTCCAGCCCACCCAACCTCAGGATCCTCACATATGCCCTGACCAGGCCTCAGTGGCGGCTCAGGCTCTGAATTTCAGCCGCACACTTACTCTCCAGTCCCCCAACCTCAGGATTCTCGCATACGTCTCTAACTAGGCTCCTCAGCGGTGGCTCCAACTCTGAATTTCAACTGGCTGCACTTGCTCTCCAGCCCGCCACCCAACCTCAGGATCCTTGCGACACCCCTGACTAGGTGCTCCTCAGCGGTGGCTCCGGCTCTGAATTTCAGCTGGCGCATTTGCTCTCCAGCCCACCTGCCCAAAACCAGGAACACCACAACTCTACAGGAAGCCCGGCTCCTGAGCTGAGCAAGCCAGTTGACTCTCTCTGGAACCGAACTCCTCATCAGCTAACTACAACTCTGGTTTCAGCACTTTTGGTGCTTTTAAACTCAATTTCTTATCACTACTCCTGTATTTTTTCCTGAAAAGACTGAATTTGCCTCACTATGTTTAGAGCTGAGAAGTACTGTTTTGTCATTGCCAACTAAATTATCTCTAATGCCCTCTCTCCCCTTGACTAACTCTCTCACTTTTCTCTCTCCCTCACTGTACTCTGTCTCCTCAATTGCTAGCCCTTGTTTCCCTTCCCCCAACCTGCTAAACCTGTTTTCTTTGTTCCTGAAGGAGCCTTGGCGCCAAAACTCCTCGGCAACCCCCCTTCCACAATTCTTTCTCCTGTCTGCCTCTTCCCCTCCTATTTTTACCACTTACCCCTTCACGCTACTATATTCACCAGTCCCACCCACCTGATTACTCCCCGGCCCTCTCCTGCGGCCTATATTGTTAACCCACTCTCTCTCTCTCTCATTCTCCTTAGGATCCTTGCATATGCCCCTGACCAGGTGCTTCACAGTGGCGACTCCAACTCTGAATTTCAGCCGGCCACACTTGCTGTCCAGCCTGCATGCCCAACCTCAGGTATGCCACACCTCTACAGGGAAGCCCTGCTCCTGGAGCCGAGCATGCCAATTGGCTCCCTCTCTGGAACCTAACTCCTCACTGGCTAACTACAACTTCCGGTTTCTGCGTTTTTCAGCACTTACTTTAAACTCAATTTCTTATCACTACTTACCGTATTTTTTGCCCGACCCTGACCTCTATTAAATAAACTTTCTCCCCCTCTTTGCACCACCCCTGCTCTTCTCTCTCTCTCTCTCTCTCTCTCTCTCTCTCTCTCTCTCCACCCGATGCTGTCTTCCACCTCAGTCCTCCCTTAAAGTGATGCATGCTGTACTGCTGGTACCTTTTTTTTTTTTTTTTGAAATTTAAGAAATTTTATTATAATTATTAATTACAAAAAACCAAGGGGCTTATTACACATACATAAATAGAATACATAAATACAGCAGCAGAACCACAACAGACTTCATAGTACATGCACCAAATAAGCCCCCACCACCACCCCAACCCAAACCCACCTTCCCACCCTGGGAGTGTGCCAACCCTGAGAGTGACAGAGAAGAGGGAGACCAGCTAAACTGACAAAAGCCCTAATTACCCCATTAGCTCTAATTAACAATACCTTTATTTTAAATATAACGCATATAGCTTACCCCATTTCCTATCAAAACCAACCATATTGTTACAAAATCCTGCAAGTAAGCATTTTGTTCTAAAAACACTGAATATCATTTAACCATTCACTATAGAAATGGTTAATTGATCCATCAATGTTTAGGACTAACTTTTAACAATAATAGATATCAATGCAATGCGGAATCTATGCTCTTTGACCTGAATACCAGAATATTTACCCAACAGACAAACTTCAGTAGTAAACAGGTCCTCCAATCCTAACAGGGAGTCCAAATTAGAACGAATTTCTTGCCAAACCGGGAATACTTTTTCACAGTACCAGAATATGTGCACCATATTGCCTTCCATTTTACCACAGCGAGTACAGTTAGAATCCAGTAATCTGCCAATTTTAGCCAATCTAACAGGTGTATAGTACATATTATTCAATATATGGTATTGAGTAAGCCTAAGTCTGTCCTGGGAATGGTATAAGTAAAGATCCTTCCAGATCTGAGCCCAGTCAAGGTACAGATCAGGGAGTAACTTATTCCAGCTAGTTGAACCAAAGAGGGGATTGGAGCCGGCCATAGATATTAGGAGGGAATATATTGTAGACACGCTGTGTGGTTTCAAAGCATAATCAGATAATTGGGCCAGTAGGGATTTGACACTTGCTGTCTTAGGCTTAAAACCAAAAAGAGCACCTATGAGATGCCTTAATTGGAGCACTTTAAATATCTGATTCCTTGGAATATCAAATTTAGATAGAATTTCCGGGGAAGAGAGCAGGTTATTCTGGGAAAATAGGTCCTCCACTCTCGCCTCAGTCAGATGGGGGAGCCAATGATTCAGAAGCCAGGAACCACCTATTCTAATGTTGGGATTTGCCAGTATCGGTTGCTCCATATCGTATTTAGGGAATATCTTAAAATATGTGCAACATTGAGAAAAACTTTGAGCGAGGTGGCAATTACCAAGTCACGCAATATCGCCGGCAGTGAATTTTACCCAAATAGAAAACCATGGAGGGATTAGTGGGATTAGCACTTAAAGATTGTCCTCTATTTGGAGCCAAATAGGGTATAATTCAACTCCCTTTCAGGAAACCATTTCCCCAACTTGGTTAAATGGCTCGCCCAATAGTAGAGTAGAAAGTTAGGAAGGCGAAGACCTCCTGTATTCTTGGGCAAACTGAGTTTACCGTAAGTGCGGCGAGGATGCTTACCACCCCAAATGAACCCAGAAACCAAAGAATGTAGACGTTTGAAAAAAGATATCGGAAGCCACAAATTCAGCAGGTTTATAGGATAAAAGAGACGAGGCAAAACATTCATCTTAATCACATTAATCCGCGCCCATAAGGATAAGGGCGACTTTTGCCATCTTTGAAGATCATGCTGAATGGTCACTATCAGGTCATCCAGATTAAGTTTCTTGGTAGAAATGGGGTCCCTAGTTAAATAGACACCGAGATATTTAATTGCTTGGGAAGACCATTTAATGCCGAAATGAGCAAAATCCGTTTTCACCATATAACTGTTGAGCGGAAAAATCTCCGTTTTAGAAATGTTCAGTTTGTAGTTAGATAGCCTACCATACTGGTTAATAACCCCTAACACATACTCCAGGGAATGTGCCGGGTACTGCTGGTACCTTTACCTGTGTACAAGTCTACAGCTGCTCCCCTTTCACACCACCTAAGTCCAAATAAGTATACTCCTTATTACTAATCTAAGTTTTTCACACCATAATCACACAAAATCCCCTACTCCGCTAACAGCTACAAAGTATTCTCCCTGTGTCTGCCCCAGGCAGCAGCTTTTCCACCTCAGTATGTACCAACTCTCCTAAAATCTCCTGTAATAAACAAAGCTCTCCATAATACCCCAACTCTCCTCTCCAACGTCACTTATCCCAAAACCATTTTGGAGCCCTTACACAACCTCATCTCAAAATGGCCTTGCACAAGCCCAGCCTATTCTTCCTCCTTGCCTCTTACCTTCTCACATCGGCCCTCCTGGCCCTCTACCCTAACAGTAACTCCCAAACCCCACCTGCTCCTCACGTCACTCTAGCCAACCCCTCCTATCCCCACCCAGACACCCACCCAGTAACTCATCTGTCCACCTATCCCCTTGTCGGTGCTGGTATCCTGCTTCCCCAGATGCTATCCCCACATCACTCATCAGGGCTGTCAGACCAGCCTCCACAGCCATCCTGCACACCAGGAAGCTTAAACTCCCTGCTGCCTACTCCTTTCTCCTTCTTATTGTACTCCTCACAAGAGATATCAAACCCAATCCTGGACCCCAGGCCAGTCCCCAACTGCTATGCTCCCATAAAGGACTCTCTATCACCCACATTAACATCCAATGCCTTTATCCTAAAATAGACCAACCATCCTGCTGGATAACTGAGCACTCTCCTGACATGCTATGCCTGACTGAAGCCTGGCTCTCCGTTAGGACCATCTCCTCCCTGAATCTCCCAAACTCCACCCTGCTCAGACAGGACTGTGGCAACAGAGGCGGAGGTGTTGGCATCTACTCTAAACTACCCCTCTCATGCCCGGTCACCTTTAAGGAAACTTGACCAAGCTCCCACTAACTACTCCTGCCCCAACTCACCCTCCATGCCTCTCTCCCTTTATTTATTGGGGTACTCTGCATCACCCCATCTTGCTCATGACTTTCTAGTCTCCACCCTATCTACCCTACCTCAACCTGACCTCCAAAGGGAACTGGTCCTGCTAGGCAACTTCAACTTGGATTGGCTCACCCACTTTTCTAAGGCCCACACTTCTAAAATAGAGTCCCTTAACCTTACTCAACTGCTAAGTGAACCCACCCGCTACAACCTGCAGTCTCATAACCACACCCTACTAGACTGGATCCTCACTTCTCTTCCGCACAGGGTAACCTCTTCCGGCATCCTTGCAAATGTACTAAGTGACCATTGCATTACGTACTGTATCAGAAAAACTTGCATACCCAAGTCTGCTCCCAAGCAAATCAACACTTGCTTCCTGCATGCACTGGACACCGAAGCCCTGCTAACTAGCCTTAGCCACGCTGACTGGTGCCAGGTGTACTCTGCCCCTAATGTCGATGCTCCTCACTAGCTTCCTGCACATTCCTAATATCTGGGACTCCCAGGCCCTCAGAAAAGCTCAGGGTAAAAAAGCGCCACCATCAATGGATCTCTGCCCCTATCCTGCAAGTGCAAGGCCAGAGACAAAGCCTGGTCTGCTTTCAAATCCCACCCAAACCCTATAAACAGGCAGGCATACAACACCCTCTGCAATGCATGCACTAAGGCCATATGACAGGTGAAAGCAGATTATTTAAAATTGTAGCTGGATCGTTACCCCATCAAATTCTAGAATGTCATATACTCACATCTAGATCCTCCAACACAACCCAGTTCCCTGGCCTTCATGCATCTTGGCCTGCCTATTACCAATCCCAGCAGCATTGCTGAAACCCTAAACAAATTTTTCACATCATGCACCATGCTTCACAGCCTCCCGTCAGTTCTCTGCTCCCTCGCCACCCCCCTGCCATAGCAATTTCAAATTCGCACCCATCTCTGAACAAGAAGTCCTCAACGTCCTCTGCACACTAAATACCACTAAATCCAGCCCAGATGGGATCCACCCCAAACTCTTGCAGATCTCGGCTCTTGCAATTACAAAGCCTGTCACCCACCTACTCAATCTCTCCTTCTCTACAGGCATGGTCCCTTGCACCAGGAAAGTTGCCTCCATTGTTCCCCTCCACAAAGGCAGTGACCCTCTATGCCTGGATACTCAGACCAACCTCACTCCTCCCAGCTCTCAACAAGCTGCAGGAATCTTGGACACACTCCAAGCTATCGGAAATTTTACCACAAACAATCTCCTATTTCCCCACCAGTCAGGTTTTGGAAACAACATTCCACTATCTCCTCACTCCTGCTTGTCACCGACTACATCCTTATAGCCTCTGACCAAAGCCTACTAACCGCCGCTGTGTTCACCGACCTGGACAAGGCCTTTGATTGTGTCCCACCCTCTCCTCTTATCAAAACTAGAAGTAGCAGGACTAGTTCCTATCACCGTTCAGTGGTTCAGCTCATATCTTTCCGACAGGTTACAGTCAATCAGAATCTCTGATGTCTCATCCTGTCCCCTTCCCATCCTGGCTGGAGTGCCACAAGGTTCTGTCCTTGGTACCATCCTTTTCTTCCTCTTCATAAATGACCTTCCTCCTCTGCACTAACTCCAGCATACACATGTATGCGGATGACACTATCCTCTTTACCTCAGGTCCAACAACTCCAAGTTCAAGCTACCCTCAATGTGACTTCAGTAATATTCAGCAATGGTTGATCGAATAAGAAACCAACTAAAATTAAACACTTCTAAAATGGTTTCTGTTATTTGACACTGCAGAACATGTAGCAGATCCTTCCCCCCATCACCTCCTGAATGGTATCCCTCTTGACCAGGTCACTAAATAGAAATACCTCGTATCTGGCTTGATCCCCACCTGTCCTCGTCTCACATAGATGCGACTGCCACTAAACTTTGCCCCAAGCTAGGTATGCTTTACCGGCACGGAGGCTTCCTTCCACTCCCTGCCAGATGTCAAATCGTAAGCCCCTTTTTTGATTATGCAGATGTGGTCTACTGCACTGCCCCAGCTACCACCTTATGCAAGCTTGATACCCACCTGAACTTCTGTCATTCTGCAACAAACTCACCCCTTAGAACCCATCACTGCGATCTATACTCCCTCCTCGGATTAGCCCCACTGTCCCTTAGGTGCTATATCCACTCCCTCAAATTAATATGTAAATTCTGGTTCCACATGCTACCCTCCTACCTGTCAGACTATCTATACCCTGCCTCCGACCCCTCCCTTATGAACTGAGACACAGAAACGACTGCTCCCTTACCATCCTTCATTCCTGTTCTGGCCTAGCCTTTTTCTCCTACCGGCTCCCTAGTTTGGGGAACAATCTACCCCCTCCATCATGAACGCCTCCTCTTACTTTGGCTGCAAGCAAAAATTTCACTCCCTGCCACCTCCCCCCTACCTCTTCTCCAGATGATTCAGCCTACACTCCTCAATCTCTGGCAACTACTGCTGCCCAAGCACTTTCTATATTACGTATCTCAAGGGGCATGTTTACCTTTTGCAGCTTTCATATCATATTATCTACAAGTCCAGAAATGTTGCAGGACTATGTACTGTATTGCTTGTTGTGTATTTTGTAACCTATTATCTATCGTCTCAATTACCCTATAATGATTTGTACCACTGTATCCATTGTTCACGCAGTACTTGCTGTAAAATGTGTTTTTGTACTAACTGTATGTACTGCCACTCCCCTCCCCCTTGGGTCTCACCTGGAATCCAGCCTTGGCTCAGTGTGCCTTTCCCGATTACCAATTGTTTAAATAAAAAATAAATAAAAATAAAATATTTGGGTGATTTTTAAGTGACATTTTTTCTATATTGTATCTATCCACCTGGGGGGCTGTCAGTCTGTGTTGGCCATCTGTCACTGGTTTCCGCAGTCTTTCAGGGCACCTCCTCCTCTTCTACCCCTGCGGGCCAACCAGAGCCATTGTGGGGGGCTTTATCCAGCAACAGTCCACTTTTCTCTTCTTGTTCCCAGGAGCCCCCTAGACGAGGTTGGGGTGTGTGGTTGGGGAGGTAGAAGACTTGGTTTGCTGGCCGAGGCACCTAGCTTCACCTGAGCTCTTTCCTTCCAAGACTGCTTGAAAGGCAGAGTAGAGAACCTTAACAGAGCAAGGGAAAAGGATTAAGACTTCTTTTGGCTAAGCAGATTTACTGTGTGGTGTTGTTTTTATTTTTCACTCACAGGGATTGCTACTGTTTGTTGCTAACATTTCATTGCTTTATTTTTCTCTGATTCAAATTGTTGTTGCTGGTATACCTTATTACAAGGTGTGCCTACAGGTGTGTGCTAACAGATTACTGCTGTAATCTTCTGATTCAAATTGTCTTTTGCAAGGTATATCTTCTGTTACTGCTTTATTTTTCTCTGTAGCAAAGTGTTTCTTACAGGGTATATCTTCTCTGAAAATTATTACAGGTAAAGCTTACATTTTTGAGACTTTTTTATCATTGGGCTAAGCAAAATTACTGTTTGACACTGTTTTATTTTATTCTAGGTTTTTTTTTGTTGAAAAGGTTTGTTGTCTCAGAGGTGTTTCAGTCTCCTTCTCACATTGAAGGAGCTAATTGCTTTCCTCCCACAGCTCTTCCAAAGGATTAGGTGTGTATGTGAGGGGTGGAGCTGTCAAACTGTCAGTAATTTCCAACAGAAAGAAGGGTTAAAAAGGTCAGGTTAGTTGATATCTTGGAGGTAGAAGACTTGGTTTGCTGGCCAAGGCACCTAGCTTCACCTGAGCTCTTTCCTTCCAAGACTGCTTGAAAGGCAGAGTAGAGAACCTTACCAGAGCAAGGGAAAAGGATTAAGACTTCTTTTGGCTGAGCAGATTTACTGTGTGGTGTTGTTTTCATTTTTTACTCACAGGGATTGCTACTGTTTGTTGCTAACATTTCATTGCTTTATTTTTCTCTGTAGCAAAGTGTTTCTTACAGCGTATATCTTCTCTGAAATTATTACAGGTGGTGCTTTACAGGTTTTACAGTTTTATCTAACATTAGGATAAGCTTTTAGGGTTACTGCATTTGTTGTTGACTGATTGTTTCTGCTCTTACCTCCTTGTTCTTTCAGTCCATGGTTCTTCTTTTTGGCAGGGGAAGGGCCCAGCCACCCAACCCCATCCCCAACCACCCCACACTACACTCCTTTTATAGGGTACCACAGTTGTGACATTTCCTGTGGCAGAGCAGGAAGGGGCGGATCAGTGGGGCATCCACAAGGTGAGCTCAATTACAGGGGCACTAGTAATTTAACTTGTTATAACAAGTTAAACAAAAACAAAACACAAACCATTACTTGCATTTTTTTTCCTTCTAATTACTCTGACTAGGCTATAAACCCAGCAACTTATCTGGAATGGATATCTTTAACTGCAGGTACTGTGGAACAATTTTCAGAAGGACAGTCTTACAGGATTTAGTACACTGTCCTACATGCTGAGCCATTGGAGATCTTAGGGCTCATCTCCGGGCAGCACGGGCAGAGGTGCATACCTCAAATTTCATATTCAAGAGGAAATACATTATAAGAACCACCCGCCATTTCCCAGCATCCAACAGAAAAACCTCGACCGCAGAGGGTAGTTGGACCAGGAGGTTGGCAGGTGGTTAGAGGAAATCAGGTGCCCCATCTCTCTCTGCTCTCAACATATTACCTCCAAAAACCATATAAACACTACAAACAGGTATCTGCCTCTATCTCTGAAATCAAACAAAGAGGCAGAAGACACTGCAGACAGGACACTGCATGCACAGGAGCTAGCACAACAAAACTCACCCAAATCAGGAACCAAAACAAAAAAGCAAAAGGAATCCAAAAACTTCTGATCATAGGAGACTCCATGATTCGGGAGTTGATACCCATCTCCAGCCAGGGTAATGGTCAGATGTCTCCCAGGTACATCAGCATGGAGAGACACTGATCGCATTGCTAAAATTGTTCACAAAGCAGGAGAAAACATTGATGTCCCAGTACACATAGGGACTAATGATCTGCCAGCCGGTCAGTTGTGGAGACCAAGGAACACCTGACCAGGCTGGGTGACAAACTATCATCCATTTCGTCTGGCATCTCCTTCTCTGAGATCCTGCCAGTCTGGGAGGGGGCAGATGGACAGAAGGTCAGAGAAGGGAGATAGGAGCTAAACACGTGGCTCAAGGGCTTGTGCCAGGAAAAAGGACACAGATTTGTAGGGAACTGGCAACAGTTCTGGGAGCGAAAGTTCTTTAAATTTGATGGACTGCATCTGACTAAGGAGGAGTCAGTGTATTGGGGCAGAAGTTTGGCGTCTTTGCAGAATATTTAAACTAGCAAATGGGGAGAGGGTGCAGCATCGTCGAATGGGAAGAACACCTCCCCTCAGCTAGTGGTCAAACAGGGATTCAGCATGTTTGCAGTTCATTTGCACGCTAGGTAAGAAAAAAGGTTTGTCTCCCCATACAACGCACAGGGTAATGCCAAACCTCACCCAACAACTAACACAATCAAATCTGGCCAATGGAAAATCATGTACACAAATGCTCACAGCCTGGGAAATAAGATCCCAGACCTGCAGGCAATAATGTCAGAGGCTAAACTGACATAGTAGAAATTAGTGGGCGTGGTTTATCAGTAACCACACTTGGGAGACTTCAGTACCTGGCTATGTATTCTTCAGAAGAGACCGAGGTGCAAAAAGGGGGGAAGGAGTGGCCCTGTATGTCAATGAAAATATCAAAGCTACAGAAATTCAGAATACACATAAGGAGCCAGAACAACTGTGGGTCACCCTGGAACAGGAAATGAGACAGCCATAAGAACTGGGGTTGTCTACAGGCCCCCAGACCAGGGGGAGGACATAGACACATTACTGTTAGAAGATATACAAAACATGACAGCTAAAGGGGAGGTTCTGATAATGGGAGACTTCAACATGCCGGATACAGATTGGTCAATACCAGCAGGAACATCTGCCAGAACTAGACACATAGTGGATTCCCTGCAGGGGGAGGGCCTCAAACAACTGGTACAACAACCCACAAGAGCCAGGGCTATCCTAGATCTAGTACTGACTAACAGGTAAGGGATCACAGATCTCCAGGTAGAAGGTCACCTGGGGGCCAGTGACCATCACATGGTATGGTTCAATTTGGCTACTACATCTAAATCATCCCATTCCAAGGCAAAAATATGGGACTTCAGAGGAGCTGACTTTGATAAGATGGCCAACAGAGTTAAGCTAGCCCCGGCAAAAAACACAGGTGAGGGGTACAGGCAAAGTGGGCAAGCATTAAGGATGCAATACTTGAAGCAAAATCCCATTGTGTTAGACAGAAAAGGAAGTGCAAAGAAGAAGGAAACCACTTTGGTTCTCAAATACAGTAGCAGAAAGGTCAGAGCCAAAGGCTGGCCTTCAGGAAATATAAGGGAACACAGCGGGATGAAGATAGGAGGCATACCAAACTGCCCTAAGGGAAGCAGGGAAGGCAGTAAGGCAGGCAAAATCCCAAACTGAGGAAACACTAGCACGAACAGTAAAAAGAAGGTGACAAGACTTTCTATAGATACATTAGTAAAAGGAGAAAGTCCAGAGAGGGTATTGCTAAGCTTAATGGAGAAAAGGGAGCATGTGACGAGGACCATGTAAAAGCATCTATCCTAAATAGATAATTTTGCTCAGTATTTACTGAAGAGAAGGTAGGCAGGCCCACAGCTCAGCACCGTGGACACAGGGGAGGAGGTGAGCACTACTCCCTTCACAAAAGAAAGGGTCCTACGAGAGCTTGCTAAGCTCAGGGTGGAGAAGGCAATGGGACCTGATGGCATACATCCCAGGGTACTTAAGGAGCTAAAGGTGGAACTAGCAGAGCCATTAGCAGAACTGTTTAGTGAGTCTCTGAGCACAGGAGAGGTCCCAGAAGACTGGAGAAGGGCTCATGTGATCCTGCTCCACAAGAGTGGTAGCAGGGAGGAGGCAGAGAACTACAGACCAGTCAGTCTTACCTCAGCAGTGGGCAAGATTATGGAGGCACTCCTTAAGGAAAGGATAGTGCAACACCTGGAATCCATAGGGGCACAGGATCCAAGACAGCATGGGTTTACAAAAGGAAGGTCCTGTCAAACTAATCTCATAGATTTCTTTGACTGGGTAACCAGCGTGGTGGACCAAGGGGAAGCAGTTGATGTCGCTTACCTTGACTTCAGCAAAGCTTTTTGACACTGTTCCACATAGAAGATTGATAAATAAGCTGGGTAGGCTTGGGGTTGGTCAGAAGTTGGTCAACTGGGTGGCAAACTGGTTGACTCGCAGAAAACAGAGAGTGGTGGTAAATGGTATACAGTCAGAAGAGATGCAAGTCACAAGTGGAGTACCTCAGGGATCAGTCCTGGGACAAGTCCTCTTCAACATCTTCATTAGTGACCTTGCAGATGGACTAGAGGGTAAGGCTTGTCTGTTTGCAGATGACACCAAGATCTGCAACAGAGTAGATGATCCAGATGGGGTGGGCAGAATGAGAAGAGATCTGGATAAACTAGCAAAATGGTCAGAAGAGTGGCAACTGGGATTTAATGCAAAGAAGTGCAAGATCATGCACATAGGGAAGAGAAACCCTGAAGCCACCTATAGTCTGGGAGGGGAGTTGCTAGCAGTCACAAAGGAAGAAAGAGACTTGGGCATCATCATCACTGATGACCTGAAATCATCCAAGCAGACCTCTAAAGCAGTAGGTAAGGCTAGGGGGTGTTAGGGTGTATTAGTAGGGGTATCACAAGTCGTAAGAGGGAGGTAATAAGCCCTCTTTACAAGACACTGGTTAGGCCCCATCTGGAGTACTGTGTGCAATATTGGAGGCCACACCTTCACAAGGACATTAACCAAATTGAGGCAGTCCAGAGAAGGGCAACCAAAATGGTGCAGGGACTGCATCAGAAGACATATGAGGACAGATTAACAGAGCTCAATATGCATACCCTTGAGCAAAGGAGGGAGAGAGGTGATATGATCAAGGCATTCAAACACCTTAAGGGCATTAACAAGGTGAAAGAGTCTAACATGTTTAGATATAAAAAAAATAGCAGGACAAGAGGACACAGCATGAGATTGGGGGCCAATTAAGGGGAATGTGGAAATTCTTTTCACAGAAAGTGGTGGATGCATGGAATGGCCTACCTCAAGAAGTGGTGGCTATGAATACAGTGCAGGGCTTCAAACAGGCATGGGATAGGCATAAGGGAGCAATACAAATGAGTATGAATAGATAGGCCACTGACAGAGCAAAGGCCAATGGCACATTTATAAGGTAGAAAAAGAAATGGGCAGACTGGATGGGCCTTGTGGTCCTTATCTGCCGTCAACTTCTATGTTTCTATGTGTGTGTGTGTGTAGGTGTGCATGCATGCCTTGGCCGGACCGACTCCTCTTTCCACCCACTCCTGGCCTAGTGCCTGGCTCTGTGCCTGCCTGCACCACCATCATACCTCCACATGGTGGTGGTCAAGGCTGGGAGACCAATCTCCCCTATTTAGGCGAGGAGAGCTGCCAGTGGTTGCTCGATCCTCACCCCCGCTCAGATCACTCAAACTCAGGTTGCCAGTATGGCGAGAGGTAAGAAAAAATTACTCACCTTAGTAATGTTGTTTCTTCTAATGGAGTCTTGCTGTATTCTGACTATTGCAGTTAGGTCCTGCCTTTCAACTGCCCTGGAGAACAAAGAGTTAAACTTTCCATGGCCAGCATGGAATGTTCACCGTGAGCTCAGCTGAAGCCCCTGTCTGCTGTTGTTTAAACTCCAACCGTCAGATCTTTACGAGCAATGCTCACTAGAAGTTCTGTGTGGAAACTGTAAGACTCACACTAGCCAACTGGCAACTAAATTTATATAAAAGGGTTTTTTGGTTTCAAAGCAAAGACTCAAGTCAGGAAACCAAAAAACAACACATCCCAAAACACAACACTCACCCAAAATAAAGGAGAGTGAAAAAGGGACACCCCTAGGGTGCCAACACTACTCCTGCCCACCCACATCCCAAAAACCAGGTTCTGAGAGGGGAGGCGGGGGGAGGTCAGAATACAGCAAGACTCCATTAGAAGAAACAACAGTACTAAGGTGAGTCATTTTTTCTTCACACAACATGAAGCCTTGCTGTATTCTGACTATTGCAGACTACCAAGCAGTACTTCCATTGAGGAGGGACAGAACCTACTTTGGAAACAGGCTCTGAAGTACTGCTGTGCCAAACCAAGCATCACTCTAGCCTGGATATCCAGAGAGTAATGCTTGGTGAATGTATGAACTGTTTTCCAGGTGGCTGCTTGACAAATTTCTAAGATAGGAATATCCCTGGCAGCAGCCAGGAAGCAGCTGTACCTCTGGTAGAGTGAGCCCTCAGGCCTGAGGTGTGAGTCTCACCAATTTTTCATAGCAGAATTGTATACAAGAAACAATCCACCTGGCAATAGAATCTCTTAGTGGCAGGTTTGCCTTTACCAACCTCTCCATATGTGAGGCACAACTGGAGGGACTCAAACCTGTGACCCTTGGTGCTCTCTATGTAGTAGCTGAGGCCTTTTAACATCCAAGCTGTGCAGCCTCCTCTCTCCAGAGGAGGAATGGTCAGTGAAGAAAACAGGGAGAGACATAGACTGGTTAAGGTGAAAATCTGAAACCACCTTAGGCAAAAACTTCCTGCTAGTTCTTAGGACCACTTTATCTCTATGGAAAGAGATGAAATCAGGCTCCACTGACAGGGCTTGCAATTCACTGATACGCCTGGCAGAGGTAATGGTTACCAAAAACACAGTTTTCCAAGTCAAGTACTTAAGCTCTGCAGAGGACAAAGGCTCAAAGGATGGTTGCATAAGCTAAGCAATGCAAACATTAAGGTCCCAAGCAGGAGTAGGGTCTCTAAAGGGGGGATTGGTGTGCAGCAACCCCTTGAAGAACTTACAGAACACAGGATGGGCTGACAGAGGAGAGGGCTTGCCTACTGACAAGAAGGCAGAAACAGCTGCCAAATGCACTCTAAGTGTAGCTGGCCTAAGGCCTAGGCCATTGAGATGGACCATATAGTCCAGAACCGTAGGGCAACCCACAGATTCTGGAGAAATATTCTTATTAGAACACCAAACAGTAAACCTTTTCCATTTGGAATTGTAAGTCTTTCTGGTGGAAGGCTTTTGAGAAGCCTTAGGATATCCAGAACCCTTGGGAAAGATGCAGATCAGCAAACTCTAACTCTTCAAGAGCCATGCCTTGAGATAGAGAGATCTGAGGTTCGGGTACCAAATCCTCCCCTGAGAGGACGTCAACAGGTTGTAATTCCTGGGAAGAGACAGGGGAAGGTGACTGCTAAGGACAGCAACAGGGGGTACCAGGGCTGTCTGGCCCAATCTGGAGCAATCAGAATCACTTTTCATGGTTGTGACCTTATCTTGACTAACACCTTGAACAGGAGAGGGAAGGGGGGAAGCATATAGAAATTTCCCTTCCTAGTTCAGAATCAGAGCATCCAGAGCGACTGAGCCCAAGACTGGGGGTCTGCAACAAAAGAAAGGAAGTTGGTGATTGCATGGGGCTGCAAAAAGATCTATCTGTGGAGTGCCCCATCTTGAGAAAATCACTTTCAAAACTAGGGGATCTAGGGTCCATTCGTGATGGCCCTGGGATATCTTGCTGAGAGCATCTGCTAGGACATTGTCCTTCCCTGGAAGGTGAACTGCTATCAGAGAGGTTTGCAGGGAATAGGACAGGGACCACAACTTCATTGCTTCTGTGCACAAGGCTGTAGACCGAGTGCCTCCTTGCTTGTTGATATACCACATTGTGGTTTTGTTGTCTGTTCTGATCTGGACCACCTTGTTCTGTACAGATTTGGAAAAGGCTTGCAGTGCCAGAAACACTGCTCTGAGTTCAAGAGATTGATGTGAAGCAGAGATTCTTGAGGTGACCACAGCCCTTGGGTGGTAAGATCCCCCAGGTGGGCTCCTCAGCCCAGCAGGGAGGCATCTGTGGTGAGTATCACTGAATGAGACTGAGTGACAAAAGGAACTCCTTGTCTCAAATTGTCCTGATCCTGCCACCATTGCAAAGCCTGGATCAGGGTTCGAGTCACTGGGACTAGTTCGGTAAGGGAATCCTTTCTTTGGGACCAGAAGGCTCTTAAGTGGAACTGAATGTCCCTCATCTGGAATCTTGCTCCCTGGACCACTGCTGTGGAGGCTGCCATGTGGCCCAGAAGCTGAAGGAAATGCCTTTCTGGTCGAGACACCTAAAGGGCGAATGAAGAGGCCAGTTTCATAAGAGTCCTTGCCCTGTCCAGGGGAAGGAAGGCTCTTGCCCTTACTGTATCCAGCTCCGCCCCTATGAAGGTGAGGAGCTGTACTGGATCGAGAACTGACTTTGGAAGGCTAAGGAGGAATCCTAAGGAAGTGAGCACTTGCTATTTGCAAATGTGACTTGACTTGGTCTGGAGACTGACCCACTATGAGCCAGTCGTCCAAGTGTGGAAAGATGGAGATCTTTTTTCTCCTTAGGAAAGCAACCACTACTGCCAGGTACTTTGTGAAAACCCTTGGGGCTGATGTTAGGCCAAAGGGCATTGCTCTGAATTGATAGTGGCCTGAGGGCAACTCGAACCTGAGGTACTTTCTGTGGGAGCACCTGATGGGAATGTGAAATAGGCATCTTCGAGGTCCAGGAGGCTAGCCAGTCCCTGGCCTTACAGAGGAAGGATTATTCCCAGAGTCACCATTTTGAACTTTGGCTTTAAAAGGTGCTTGTTCAGATATCTTAGGTCCAGGATGGGACGCCATTCTCCTGTCTTTTTGGGGGTTAGGAAGTACCTGGAGTACAATCCTTTGCCCTTGTGTAGGGTGGGAACCCTCTCTACAGCTCTGAGAGTCAGAAGGGAAGAAACCTCTGCCTTTAGGGCAAGGGTCTCTGATGGATTTGCAGGTGGAAAGGATCTGGTTCTCATCCTGGGAAATTTTTTGAAGCTGAGAACCAGTCCCTGGCTTACTACTTCCAGGCCCCACTTGTCTGATGTCAGAGACTTCCAGTCCTGGTCAAAGTAAGCCAGCCTGCCCCCTACAGGTATTGGAGAATCGGCCTGGGCAGACCCATCAGGGTGTCTGCTTGGCAGGGGCTTTAGGCTGAGGGGTGGATGCAGGCCTGCTCATTCCCCGTCTGCCTCTCCCTCTGAAGAACCCCCTCTGAGCATAAGAAGAAGAAGAGGCCTGGGCCTGGTAAAAAGGCCTTTGGAAAGGCCTGCCCCTGCCCCTGGACTGCTGCCTTTGAGGAGTGGCTTGCCTTTCTTTGGCCTGAGCACTACTGTAGGTGGTCCTGTACTCGTCCATCTTTTTCATGTAGTTCTCTGTCTGCTCCCCAAACAGAGCATTACCAATAACAGGGAAATCCATGGCCTTAGCCTGGGTATCCTGTGATAGGCTAGTACATCTGAGCCAAGCCATCCTCCGAAGAGCCACAGATGTAGCCATGACTCTTGATGAAACATCACTGGAGTCCACAGCAGCATGAAATTGCACCTCGGATGCCTCAATCCCATCTGCAACCACCTGCTCCAGCTCCTTGGCAAGCTGGTCAGGGCCCTATTTAGCCAGAGCTAGCACAGTGTCCCATCTGGACTTCTGGTATCTAGCTGTGAGGCCATATAGTTAGCCTGCCTGAGTCCCAAAGATGCTGCCATGTACTGTTTCTTTTCCATGGCATGAATCCTCCTGGAGTCCTTATCTGGGGGTGTGATGCCAGGGGATAGTTGCCTTATCACAGGCAGCAGCCTGCACTACCAACATGGCTGCATTGCTGAGAAAGGAACTCCGTGTCTGAGCCTGAAAGGGTGTACCTCTTGTCCATTCGTCTGTCCACAGGAGGTATAGAGTTAGGAGTCTTAAGAATTTTATTTATCTGTTTCCCAAAAGATTTATGGACGGGAATAGACAGTCTCCTGGACTCTGGGATGTCCATGATTTCAACAAAATCAGGCTCCTCTTGATCCTCTACTGCTTCTTCCATAGGAAGCTGGAGGGTTTCAGCCACTTTTTTGTAAAACATAAAGTGGGTATGGGACTCAGAAAGCCTAGGAGGAGAAACACCTGAAGGTCTGTCTGGGGAGATGTCCGGGTCAATAGGCACATCCAGACTTTCGTAATCACCATCATCATCCTCATACTCTCCCTCCTCCTCCGGTTCATGAAATTCTTCTGAAATGTAATCCGGAACCGGGGGAACCGACCGAACCAAACCCCTGCCAGATGGTGCCGGTTCGTCCAGAACCGAAGTAAGCGATTGCACTATTCTTATCGCCTTGGCTATCTCATCATTAGGGAAGTGCTAGGCAGGATACAGAGGGCCAGGCTCACTGTCAAAGCTGAGAAGTGCCAGGTGGCCATGGCTGAGGTGGCATACCTTGGGCACATTGCAGGCCAGGGACAGCTCCATCCTAACCAAGTGAAAATAGAGGCAATCAAGGCATGACCCAGACCAGAAACCCAGAAGCAGATCAGGAGTTTTCTGGGGACAGCAGGGTACTATAGGAAATTTGTACCAAATTATAATGCCCTGGCGCTCCCTTATCTGGCATATTAAAAGAAAAGGATGCCTAAGAGATTACCTGTGAACAAGCCTTTACAAGACTGAAGGAGGCACTGTGCAGGGCTCCTGTATTGACAAGTCCAGACTACAGAAGACCCTTTGTAATCCACACTGACGCCTCAGATGTGGTTATTGGGGCAGTGCTGAGTCAGACATCCAACCAAGGAAAGATCACCCCATAGTGTACCTGAGTAAGCGTTACTTCCCAGGAGCAGGCTTACTCTACTGTGGAAAATGTGTCTTGCCATGGTGTGGGCACTAAAGTTAGAGCCATACATATCTGAGGCAACATTTTGAGGTACAAACTGACCACAACCTCCTGGTTTGGCTGGCACAAATGGGTAAAACGAATGGCAGATTACTAAGATGGAGTCTCACACAGGGCAGGGGCAGCCAATGAAAATGCAGATGGACTGTCAGATCAGTATGAGCAATGAACTGATTTGGGGATCTCATCCCATGCAGGGGCTAGAGCCCCTAAATTCAGTCTAGGTGGGGAGGACTGTGACGCTCTGCCCCCTGCCTATGGTTATCTGTATAATATTTGTATTATAAATAAATGGTATGTGATGGTCTGCATATTATTCTGGACTCGGGGAGAGACTTAATTCTCTGGACTTTAGAAAGCACTTAATGGTGACATCTAGATAGGCAAGAACTTTTAAGTATTTGAGGTAGACGCATTTGTGTTCTGTAAACTTCCCATTTATTTCATGTGACTGTAAGTTAGTGCTATAATTGTTCCGTATCTAATTTTACCTGTTTTACAATTTTTAGTAAACAATATTTCCTTGGAAATACTGCCTGTGTCTTCTCAGTTTTCTTTTGCATGTGATTGCGGAGCTTGTGTTTAAATCTGACAGCTGTTAAGGGCTTGACTGTATTACTAAGCTGGCAAAAAGGTAAGAATATACCTAGGTCTCATACTGAGTCGTAAGGGTACATTTTCGAAACCTGGCTGGGTATCCCAGGCGAAGGATTGTACTGCATCTCCTGAACAGGGTACATATCTTGAGCCTCTTAACTGGGTATGTTAGCATAAGGTACACATCAGCCCCAGGACTCGAGGCTAGTAGGTGATTCTGACCCACAGCAGACAGGAGGGTTACCCTGTTTGTTACCTGTTCAAACTATTGCACTCTGAGGTTGGCACTGTGGAAGCAGAGGGCCTGACCTGCAGTGCATTGTGACAGTGGCGACACCCATGCCAGATG
The DNA here is from genome assembly GCA_016271365.2 of Neoceratodus forsteri. Classification (NCBI taxonomy): domain Eukaryota; kingdom Metazoa; phylum Chordata; order Ceratodontiformes; family Ceratodontidae; genus Neoceratodus; species Neoceratodus forsteri. The sequence continues at coordinate 660,299,819 of CM028138.1, forward strand.
GTATAGACGGTGTTTCACAAGAAGAAATGTTTACTGTACATAATATGCATGATATAGCACGTTTGTTTGATGAAACTTGTAATAAAACATAACCAGTTGATTGTGTTGAATAATAAAGAACAGCATATAGTCAGGGAGATAATTTGTTCAGCCTGTGGGAATATTTCCCTTAATACTAGCACTAATCTCTTTCGGGATCTGGAATCAGGGAGGATCCCAGATTTGATCCAAGATAAATGTATGGCTAAATGGTATTGCCCACACTGCAATTCCCTTTCCTGTCCTGTGAAGTGTATGGATAAGACTGTATCATTGTCCCGGGCTACTGCACAAAATTTGGGTTACATTACACCACACCCAAATCAGGAACCTTGCTACACTGCCAATCACTATAGCATTAAAGACACAACGTATGCCACATTTACAGTTTCTCATCCAGTTTTCAACAAGGATTTTCAGTCTTCGACAAGCTTGCAGTCACCCACTCTGTGGGCCATCTTGAGGGCAGCATCTACAGAGAACAGATTTAACTTCCTCCACTGCAAATTTTTCATCCTCGTCTTGACTCCTGGGTTGCTCCACTTACGGACTGTTATGCAGAGGAGATATCACTATTTTGCAGATGTGATGTCTTAGCGTAACCATGCCAGTTTGTGGTTACTCATCTGATACTATGGCCTGGTCATTGGAGTTACCTGATGACCTAACAGATAATTCTACTACTTTTGCAACATCTTCACCAGATACAGACAGCATTTCATCGAGTGGTGCAACCCAGTCTCAACACCCCAGCCATATTTCCAGGAATACATCTCAAGACGACATCCACACCAGCAGAATCACCAATACCTCCATCACCTGCCCTGTCCAGCTCACGAAGTGGCACCTTCCTCAAGTTCGTGTAACCTACAACTCCGATGGACAACACTGTGTTGTGACAAATCATCAGACTTTTTCCCCTACAGACCTTTAACATTTGACATACCCTTACCGAACTTTTGCTTCATGCCCCAGGAAGGCGCTATCATTGGCCATATGGGTATCACCCCAGTTCTCACCCCGAAACATGATTATATCGATAGTGACCCTGACTATCTGTATGCTATAGCCCAATATTTACCTGTGTTTAATGTGCATATTGAGTCACTCACTCTAAATCTTAACCCTCTATTAAAGAGAAAGAGTACGGGTCAAAAGAGTGCTGCAAGAAATGCGCTGTGCAAAGCATGAAGGATTTAGAGCAACAGGGTGTAATAGCAGTTAGGTATTACCGCTCTCCCTGTTGTTCTGCGTGTTTCTTGATGAGGGCTGAAGTTGCCGTGTGCTGGGGTAGCTTGCCGAGCTGCTCCCATGATGGAGTGGCAAGGGCACCAGCACACGGCACGGTAGGAGGCCTGGACTGTGATTCGGTTCCCGTCAGGTCTCCTTCCTGCTACAAATTTTTTTTTTCCACAGAAACAAGTAATTTCCCCCCTCCCGACATTCTCCCCATCCTCAAAGTCCATGACCCCCCAGAGTTGATTATATAAAGAAACAACTCCCATTTGTTTTGCTGGGACTGTGCTGATACTGACGGGTCACTGTATTTCCCAACCCCATTTCAGACAGCGCTCTTTTGCTTGTGGCATTTATTGCCGCACATTTTTTGTACGCAGTAACAGGACCCGTGCTAGAGACAGGATACACACTTGGATCATATATGCAACAATATCACTAAGGCAGGCAAGTCATTAAATGCTCTTTTCCATGATGGTGACTTAAGCACCGCATTATCTAATACTTGGTTAGAACTCACTTTTAAAGGCTGTGTTGCAATACAAGTCTTTCTTATTATTGTTCTGGTTATTTCCTTGCTCTGTCTATGCAAAACTTTGAGATAACACCATGCACAATTGAAGTTTCTCTATGAATCTCATTTAGTAAAGAAATTTACCTTCTACCCTAGTGTTGCCTCTGTATCCAGGCAACAAGGGGGGGGGGGATATGTAGACCTGCCTGCCCTGCCGTCTCATATGAGGACCATCATCTTCTATCATAACAGACAAGGAATAATATTATGCACTAATTGTTTACTACTGTACTGACAGATTAATAGGGTCCAGTTAGGAAACTAATGTATTAGCCAGAAACCTGTTTAGCTAGGAATATGTATCTGTGGTTTATAATGACATCTACTGACAAATGTGATATTAGCAGCCTAACAGAGAATAATAATATATATTTGCGGTCTGCAGTGCCACCTATGTTCCAAAGTCTGTATGCTATAGTCACCAATAATCTAAGAAGAAGTCTATTGTTTTACGAAGTTAGATAGTCAGCAATATGGAACTGCTACAAAATGTATCAGCCTTGGGTGCGAGACGCTCAATATATTAGCCAATGGAACACCAAATACAGCAACATACCTATGTCTACGAGTCCATTACTCCAGTAATGGGACAGTATTAAGTCCACTATATAACACCAATACATGGCCAAAGTCCTTCATATTCCTGGGAACATCATGCTTCCACGTCTGGTTTATGACTGTTTCAGTATTTCCAATTGGTAAGAGTTATCTTATTTTACTGTCCTCTGTAACACTAAGGGAGCAATAAACTTTTATTCTGCATACCTGTGACTGCCTGGCATTTACCTTCAAGTTACACCCTGCAAATCTGACAAAATTTTTCAGATCATTACCCTCCGAACTTTCCGGTAGGCCTTATAACTGGAGTTTTTTCTGACTGGCAAGGTTCTCAGCATCTTCTTGTCTCATTGGTATTTCAGTTTGTGTGTCTTGTAAGGTTTTTATTTGTATTCAATGTCATCAACACGATTTTCAGTGGCTGTGATCTGACATTCTGAATTGTCCATCCATCGTTCTAAGGTGGCAATGTCCTTACAAAATTCTTTTAATGTTTCTTTTACTTCTGCTTGGAATGCCACCAACTCCTGAAAAATAGTTTCTAATTTAACCCTTTTGTTTCAGGTGTGCGGCCCATCTTAGAGTGGTCAGCTGTGTTAGTGAAGGCCGCCATTTCAGACACCTGGAACAGTTCAGAGTCAGGCATATTGGTGGTATATCCTCTGGAATCCACTGGATTAGCTGTAGAGCTGGATTTTTTGGTTTCACCATAACAGCAGTTCTCCTCCTTTAAGGGTCAGAGTTGCTACTTGTGAAAGGTGATCTCATTACATGGAAATTTTCCAAGGGACAAGTAGGAGTTGTAAAATTAACCAGCCATCCTGTCAGTGACATCACCAGAAGTCCTGCAGTTCTAGAGTTTTAAGGGTCTTTTCTTTCCTTCTTAATTCTGCCTGCTAGGTTCTTTTCTTTTTTTCTGTGATACAAGCTATCATCCTCCCTCTGATGACCATGGGTGCCTGCAGAAAATGGCTGCCTAACTTTTGAGGTCCTCGCTGCCTCCATTTCTACCCTCAAGAATCTGCCCACAATCCACTTTGGAGAGACTGCTAACTAGCAGCAGTACACCCCTCTGAGATATGACAGATAACCTAGGGGGAAGTAAGATACTGGCAACTTCACAAGATGGAGAAATTGCAGGTTCTTACTCCGCTGTCCTGCAAACCCCACCAGCAAGGATGGCCACTTCAGAAATCAGTGAGAGATGTTGACCCCAAATGAACAGCAAACTACATTACTTGAGAGAATGGCCTTTACTATGGAGGAGATACAACACACAGTAAATGACACCAATGACTCCCTGAGAGCTCTTACCAGAAGGATGATCAAAGAGCAGTGGCTGGACACCCCTTGATGCAAGTTATGCTGAAATGGCAGCACAAGTATAGACAGCAGAAAAATATTATCCACACCCTCGTTGTATGCATTGAGAATCAGGAGGGTAGAGGGCACCAGAATAATCTTCAGATAGTTGGCCTCCCTGAAGAAACTGAAGGAAGGGGCACTGTCAACTACCTCAGAAGAAATCTCTGGAGTGGCTCAACCTTACCCAAGAATTTGACACTGAGCTCAACATAGCTCACAGCATCTGGAGAAAAGCAAGAGTGGATGCAGTCTCAACAGCACGACCCCAGACACTCGTTTTCTGTTGTCTGAAGTTCAGGACCAAGAACTCATCTTAGGGACTGAGAAGGATTTAAAGAAAACTGTTGTGCAAAGCAGCAGACTCTCTTTCTTCTCTTCCAGTTATTCCAAGATGGTCCTGGAGAAACAGCACGCCCTTCATCAAGCAAAGCAGGGCCTGAAGAACAGGGGAATCCGCTATACCCTGATATTTCCAGCAGTGCTAGAAGATAAGTACGAAGGTAAGTAATTGTTTTCCATACACACACACACACTCACACTGAGGTCAATGCACACCTCCAAAATGTTTTGAGAAGCCCTCGGAAGTATGGTCTGTCCACGGCTGAACAGGCACCATTCTCCTTGCCAGAAGTGACACCCCAATCAACCCTCTTGTACAGTTAAACAGGATCAGGGCTGAAAAATGAAGAACATGAAGGGGGAACGGTCAGCGCCAGGGCCCACACCCAATGTGCACTTTATCTGCAAAATATTCGATTTACTTACTGTTTACTGTAGTACAGTAGACTTTACCAGACTAATGTTGCTAACTTCTTGGCTGACATCGTCTGTAACTACAAATCCCAGAATCCCTGCAGCTGACATCAAGCAGTACTGCATCAGTGGGATATTCAATAGCCCATAGTGCATGACAGAGTTTTATTTATTTATTTATTTTTTTATTGAAATGTTTCAAAAGGAAAGCACACTGAACAGCAAGTTGCTTGTCTCCCGTTGCGACCTGCGGGTACAACTGGATGAAAAAGTAGACATACAGTTTAACATTTAAAATATACAAGAAATTAAACATTCAATTACATTTGTAACAAGACATACTGTTAAAAAAATATCATAAATAAGTACCAAAGGTCATGGAGACTGTCTTTTTGGCATTTAGAATAGTTGATGTGAGGCAAACTATAAATTAATCTGGTGGAAGTTAAGCTGAAGGGTGGTTGCAACATCAGCAGGGCATTTGCCGGATGAGAACAGGACAGTGTTGGCATACATATGGATAGAGGTGGAGGAGGAGCATACTGAGGGCAAGTCATTTAGGAAGATGGAGAAGAGAATGGGTCCAAGCACTGAGCCCTGTGGGACTCCAGTTGAAATAGAGAGGGGAGGAGAAAGAGCATATCCTGGATCTTGACTTATTGTGTTCTGCCTGAGAGGTAAGCTCTAGACCAGTTTTGGGCAGAAGCAGACAACCATCAGCCATAAGGAAGTCAAGAAGTAGGGCATGGGAGACTGTGTCGAATGCGTTGGCAAGGTCAACAAAGATGGCAGAGATTATGAGGCCACTGTCCATCCCAGTGAGGATGGAGTAAGTGAGCCTGAGTAGGGAGGTGGTAGTGGAATGGTTCTTTCGAAAACCAGATTGGAATGGGGTAAAAAAGGAAGAGTTATCGAGGAAGAGCAGAGAGAGGACCAGGTGTTCTTGGAGTTTAGCAAGGGCAAGGAGTAGAGAGATTGGGCAAAATTTGCAGGGAGGAGGTCACCACCCTTTGGGAGAGGGAGGCCACTGCATGTTTCCAGGATGAATGGACAGATGAGGATGAGAAGGAAAGATTTAAGATCAAGGAGTGAGGGTAAGCTATAGCAGAAGCTGAAAGGTAGAGGGATTAGAATCAAGGTCATCCGAAATGAGCCTTCAGAAGGATTAAGAGAGAGAAGGCCATAAGTATTTCTTCTGGGGAGACGGTAGTAAAGAGAAGGAAGGATCGCATGTAGGGATTGAGTACTGGGTGTGGGAGGATGAGGAGGGTGGAGGTTAGAGAGGAGTGACTTTAGCAGTGCAGTGGGCAGGAGGTGTAATGGGTTAAACTCTTGAGCCACTGCATCGTTAGACCAATGAGTTGTTTATTTTAAGCATGGGGAGGCGGATGTGAAGGGGGAGAATAGGGCATGGACCACTTTCCAGAATTTGGAGGGAATTGATGTTTCTGAGAAAGATGATTTAAAACATTCATACTTGGCAAGTCTGGTAGCTTTTGTGCAGGCATTTCTTAACATGCAATACCTGGCATGGTCTAGGGGAAGCTGGGAGGCATTATGTTTCCTCCAAGCTTTGTCCTGTTCCCTGAGACAGGTCAGTAACTCAGGGGAGACCCAGGGATGATAGTTGCCATGAACTCTGGTGCGTTTGAATGGAGCACAGGAGTTCCATGTACACAAGCATGTTTTTACAAGCTCTAATCTTTAACTTGCTGGTCTTGCTGTCCTCCCAGGACTAAGTATAGTCATGAAGAGCTGTACATAGCCCCTAGAGGTAAGAAGAATCAGAAAACATCTGACTGGAAATCATAAAAGCTCTAACATACTGACGGGTAAAATGAAGTATGCCCCTCCTTACGTGGGGCTGTTGAGTGGTGTATACAGAGGGGTTCTGAGGGGTTAAGTGAAGGACCTCCTTCCCTCTCTCTCAACATGGGACAGCAGAGAAGTATGGACAGAGTTCGGAAGTATTAAATGAGACCTGTTACTCCTTACATTGGACAGTTGAGATCTACATCCCTCAAGTGTCATACATTAGGAGGGCTGTCCCTCATTTTACCACTCAGAACCCCTGCACATACCTCTCAACTGTCCCACATGAAAAGACATTCTAATATTACCTTTCGGAACCTTTCTGCCCATACCTCTGAACCATCTCGCATTAGAAGAGACATCCCTAATATTACCATTCAGAACCCTTTCTCCCATACCTGTCAACTGCCCACATTAATAGGGACATCCCTCATGTTATCCTCAGAACCCACTGTCCATACTTCTCAACTATCCCCATTAGGAAGGATATCCCCGATTTTGTCCCTCAGAACCCTCTGTTCATACCTTTATGCTCTCCACAATCAGAGGAACATCCTTCATTTTATCATCTAAACTTCTCTCTCTATATATATATATACAGTATATATATATATATATATATATATATATATATATATATATATATCTGCCAGATCTGGACTGCAGCTTTCCAACTGTAGCTTTAGGAAAGAGCAGGACCATCCTTGATGCCCAACCAGAGGCTATTCTCAGGCAACTAGTCAAGGACCCACTTGGCATGGGGCAGTGCTGGACCTGGTGCTTACAAACCAGGACATTATTGCAGACGTCACAGTGGGGAATACCGTAGGTACCAGTGATCATTGTACAGTGTTTTAACATTAAGATGGGAACAGAGGCAAACCACATGAGGACAAGAGTTATGGACATTAGGAGGGCAGATTTTAAAGAAATGGAAGATTGCTTCAGAAACTGCCTCATAGAAGGGGATTGCCAGGAAGGGGGTAGAGGCACAGTGGGGAAAATAAGGGAGGACATTGTCACAACCCCACTCAGCAGCTCAGCCTTCTACTCCCAAAGTGCCAACCTCTGAGCATAGAATTGTGAACAGTTTAACAGAACAAAGTAACCTTCTTGTCTGTTTCGTGGGTTCGAGTCACCTTTGTTCCAAGTTCTGGAGGGATTCAAACTGATAACCTCTTGTTGGCGTACCCAATTATCAGGCTCAGATAATTCTGTCTTTGGGGGGCCAGAAATCTTTGCCTACGGGCACCTAATCAGATATTACAAAATGAACCCTTAGAACTCTATGCAAGATCTAGAGAACTCTCTTCTGTTTCCCAATTTGGTACCACAATAAGCTCATGCACAGTGTCAACTATAACCAGCTAAGCTTCACTTATATAAAAAGAAGTTTCACGGCACACCAGGCAGTTTCTATTTTTAAAATATATATCTTTACTTTAAAATACGTAAAATAGGAAAAAAGTAAAATACAGAACAAGATTTCCCCACACATACAGTCTTAAAAACAAAACGGGTTTAAAAGTGATAATTCCTACAACACATACACTCAAACTGGTCTTATCTAAGATCTCCTTACTTCTTAATCTTTCAGTGCTTTGTTGTTCCTCTTTTCTCAGTCAGAATTAATGTCTCTCTGAGGTCTGCTCAGTATCTTAAAAGCAGTCTTAAGCCGGCCTTCTCTCTGAGGTCATCTAACTCCATCTTGGTGTATTAAAATTTATATTTTATAACACAGGATGTCCTAATAAGATATTTGAACAAAATAGGTGACCAATGAATCTCTCTCTCCATGTGACCTGTCAAAACTGGTCTGTGATATGCCTCACATTGACATCAAAGCCTCTTGATGTAATTCTAGCTTCATAAGCGACCTCCCCCAACACATGCATATTGGACTTCTTGAACCAGTCTGCGATCTGTTCCCACAGACATCAAAGATTCCTTGATGTAATTACTGGCTATCTTGGGAGACACCCCAACACATGCATTTTCTCCTTCCTTCATGACACCTAGTGTAAATCAAAGAATTTCCCTGAGGACGTCATGAATGGATATTTTATTTCCTGGGCTTCAAAGAAAACTTAACAAAAAAATTGCAGTTCAGATATCTGCAGTTTAAGCTACCTCCTGTCCTTTGAACTTATACCTAGAGGTCTGATGTGTCAATTGCAGCAAGACAATATTTTTTCCTGACAGACATTCCCTTACATATTTTATATTGCAGAAAAAATATCATATTGAAATCAGAACCAGCTGTCCACATGCCACAATCCTCCCCACCTTGATTGAATTTGGGGGGGGTCTATCCCCTGCATGGGATGAGCTTCCCAAATCAGTTCACTCCTCATACACATGAGACAGCACATCTGAGTTCTGATTGGTTGCTCCAGCCCTATGTAGAATGGTCATGTCATATCCTTGCAAAGCAAGACTTAATCTTAACAATCGACCGTTGTTTTCCCCAACTCGTCAGCCAAACCAGGGGGTTATGGTCAGTGTGCACCACAAAATGCTGCCCATACAAGTATGGTTCCAATTTCTTTAGGGCCCACACTATGGCTAGACACTCCTTTTCCACCGTGGAGTATGCCTGCTCCCTGGGAAGTAACTTTTTACTCAGGTAGGCTATTGGGTGATCCCTCCCCTGGCTGGATGTCTGACTCAGAACTGCCCCAATACCCACGTCTGAGGCATCAGTATGAACTGAAAAAGGTTTGCTATAGTCAGGACTTGTCAAAACAGGAGCACTGCACAGTGCCTCCTTTAGTTTGGAAAACACTTCCTCACAGGCTGGGCCCCAGGTAATTTTCTTGGGCATCCTTTTCTTTGTCAGGTCAGATAAGGGAGCAGCCAGGGCACTGTAATTGGGTACAAATTTTCTATAGTGCCTTGCTGTCCAGACAAAACTCCTGACCTGCTTCTGAGTTTCTGGTCAGGGCCATGCCTGGATTAACTCTATTTTTATTTGGTTAGGACAGAGCTGTCCTTGGTCTACCACATGCCTGAGGTATGCCACCTCTCCCATGGCCACCTGGCACTTCTTGGCTTTGACAGTGAGCCCGGCCCTCTGTATCCTGTCCAGCACTTCCCTGAGGTGGGAAAGGTGGTGTTCCCAGCTGGTACTAAAGATGGCAATGTCATCCAGGTATGCCATGGTGTACTCCTCAGCACCATTTAACACCTGGTTCACCAACCTTTGGAAGGTGGCGGAGGTTCTTCATTCGAAAGGCATTACTTTAAACTCAAATAAGCCTATTGGAGTGATGAAGGCCGACCTCTCCCTAGATCTGTTGATTAACTCTACTGCCAATACCCCATTGTCAGGTCAATGGTCATAAGGTAGGTAGCACCTCCCAACTTGTCCAGGAGTTCATCCATCCAGGGCATCGGGTGGGCGTCTGACTTCATGACTGCATTCAGTCTACAATAGTCTACACAGAACAGGTTGAGCCATCTGGCTTGGGTACAAGGACTACAGGTGAGGCCCAAGGACTGTGGGATCTCTGGATTACCCCTAAATCCGGCATCTCCTCCACTTCCCTCCTAATGTCCTTTTGAACAGTCTCTGACACACGATATGCTGTCCGCCATATGGGCATCTGTGTCCCTATCTCCACATCGTGTATCGCTAAAGGGGTTAGTCCAGGCTTGGCGCTAAACAAGGGGGCAAAGTCTGCTAAAACCTCCCTTACTTTCTGGATCTGGCCCGGGGTCAGCTGGGGAGACAATTTTACTGCCTCCACAGAGGACTCCCACTTACTCTTTTCAGCAAGTCCAGAAGGGTCTCCTCGCGTTCATCCCCCCATGACTACAGGTGCAAACACCATGTCAGCATATGGCTTCATGTTGACATGGTACATCCTTCGGTCTGCCTACAGTCAGGTAACCGCACAATGTAGTTCACGTCATTTGCCTTCCTAACCACTTTGTATGGTCCTGCCCACTCAGCCTGCAGCTTGTCTTTCTGGACTGGAATAAGGATCATGACTTACAGCCCACCATGTACGAGCAAGCTCTGGCTCGCGGTTGTTCCACACTTTTTGTTTCTGTTGGGCAGCTGCCAGGTTGCTCTGGGCTGTCCCCATAAGCTCCTTCAGCCTTTCCCTGAACCTAAGGACGTAATTCACAATGTGAGTTCTCTGGGTGGCATGCTTGCCTTCCCAGCCCTCCCGGATCAAGTCTAAGGGCCCATGTACCCAGCGTCCATATAAGAGTTCGAATGGAGAAAATCCTGTCGACTCTTGGGGCACCTCCCTGTATGGAAACAACAGGTGGGGAAGGTATTTCTCCCAGTCCCTCCCATGCTGTTCAGCAAATGCCCGAGCATTGACTTTAGGGTACCATTGAATCGTTCCACAAGTCCATTGGCTTGTGGGTGATACGGTGTCGTGCATCTCTGCACCACCCCACACTTCTCCCATAAACATTTCATCAGGTCCGACATGAAGGAACCCCTCGATCAGTGATAACCTCCTGCAGAAACCCAACATGGGAGAAAATCCAAGTATGGCATCTGGCACTTTGTCTGTCCTCAGAGAGGATAGGGCAACTGCCACTGGGTACCGGTGGCATAATCCACAATAGTCAGGATGAATCTCTTCTCTGAGGAGCTGGGGGTATTTAAAGGCCACACAATATCCATCCGCACCCTCTGGAATGGCTCCTCCACTATGGGCAATGGAATCAGGGTGGCTTGGGTTTTCTTGCCCGCCTTTCCAATTTCTTGGCACCAGTGACAAGACCTGCAATACTCCTTCACCTGCTGGGTGAAGTTGGACCAACAGAAATTCTGGGCCAATCGCTGCGTTGTGCGCGTGATTCCCAGATGACCAGACAAGGGAATATCATGTGCAATCTTGAGCAACTGTTCACGATACCCCTGGGGAATGACAAGCTGCCTGCCTAGCATCCCTCCCTCTGTCTGTACTGCCTGAGTATACATAAGTCCATTTTCCCAATAAACCTTATGTCTGCCATCACTTCTCTGTGCTCCGTCACTGTCTGCCCAAGCCCTCAGCTTCTCTAAACTAGGGTCACTCCTCTGAGCAGCTGCAAACCCCTCACACAGTCCCAAAGCATGGGACAGGTCCCCTTCAGTCGCTAAACTAATGTCCCTAGCACTAGCATCAGGGCCCTCAGGATCACTGTCAATCCCAACCCTCTGACAAGGGGTCACCCCTCCCTCTTCGGAGTAACCCTCTGTAGCTGTGTGGTTTTTTGCTACTGGGGAAATTTCTACCCTCTTTATCAGTCTCCCCAGCTGGAGACACAGGCTGGGGAACCAGCCTCTCAGTGGTTTCCACACTGGTTTCTGTGGGGTTCAGGGAGCTACAATTTTCCCTTGCCGCTTGGCTATGGGTAACTGCACATACCATCCCCTGCTGGAGATTGTTACCCAGGATCACATCCACTGCTAATGTTTTGGCTACAGCCACCTGTTGCACAGTTCCCCCAGTTTCACCCCAGTCCAGGAGAACACTGGCCAGTGGCAATGTTTTCTCTTCACCAGTGAACTCTTGGACAGTGACATATTTATTGGGTATAAGTTGACCAGGCTGTACCAGATCCACTTTTACCAATGTCAGGGATGCCCCTGTGTCTGTACACCATTCATCATGACTGGGTGCATATGTTCCCTCATGTTCACTGGCATGCTTCCAGGGACACACAAACAACCCACTTTTCTCTAGCAGCCAGTTGTGTATTATGGCTCGCCTTTTTGGGAAACTGTCTGGCAATATGCCCAGTTTCCTTATACAAGCAACATTCAGTTCTTCTCTCAGAGAAATCTTTTCTCTGTAACCTGGTGCCAACTGGTTTTGGTGGAGGCAGTGAGGATTTTAGCGGCCCTGAAGGCACGTTTTTCCCCTTTCTACGCTGTCACACCCACCCCATTCGCTCTGAGAGCAGGTCGGCTCTTGGCATAGCGGTCCGAGAGTTCAGCAGCCCCTTGCACTGTTTTTGGATCTCGGTCCTCTAGCCAGGTTTTTAGCTTTGCTGGGCATGCCCAATAAAACCGTTCTAATAAAATCACATTTTCAATTTTATCAACAGAGTTTGCCTCAATTCCTTCCCACCAACATTTTAAAAACTGACGTTGTTTCATGGCTAGCTCCTCATAGCTCATATCAGGGCTTCTCCTGAGCTTACAGAATTTAGCTCTGTATGATTCAGCAGTTAATCAAACATTTTTTAACAGTGCAGCTTTTAGCTTGCTGTAATCACTGCTGTCCTCATTGTCCGTTTGACCCAATGCATCCCGAGCTTTCCCGGTAAGTAGTGGGGATAGCTGGAAGCTCCAGGACTCTCTAGGAAGTTTAGGCTGAATACAAACTTTTTCAAAAGAATTTAAAAAGGCATCCATATCCTCCCCTCTTTAAACTCGGCTATTAATTTGGAGTTTAATTTTGTGCATCCTGCAGTCCCAGTTAAACCAAACCACTTACCTGCTCTGGTGCCGCTGGTGGTCGTATCTTCTCCAGTTACGTGTACCTCTGGCGGCCTACTCCTCACAGTCTGCATCTCGGCGTTCTCATTCTCTCTCCCTTCTGCAGCTCGCTGGCGCTCACGCTCCTCACGGTCTGCCTCCCTCTGTTGTCGCTCTGCCTCTCGCTGTTCCCGATCTGCCTTTCAGCTCTCTCACTCCCTCTCTTTCTGGAACTCCAGCTCCATCCTGCGCAACTCAATTTGCAGCCCGAGTACTTCCAGATTCAGGATACTGGTAACCATCCCCTGCTGCTGTGACCCTTCACTGACAATGGCCCTGTTGTCCTCCTCACCGCACCTGGACATAGCACTGGCCGCTAGCCCTGCCAAACTCAAGGTTTGGTCCTTTTCAGTCATGGTTGGTGACTCGCTGCTCTGGGTATCTTCTACCATCAGGGCCTCTATGAGGTTCTGCTTTTTGGCTGTCACCTCGAACGGGACTCTTCTGCCCCCACACAACTGCTTTAAGTAATCTACAGTGTGCCTGCTGTAGTCGGAAGTCATCTTTCCTAACTACTACTACTCTGACTGGCACTTAGAAAAAAAGAAAATGGTAGAAACTTGACTGTAAGCCAAGGGATATAGTTCTGTTTCTTTTGAAATAAAACACTGCCTTTCTTTTTCCAAGTGAGCTGAACAGTCTCAAGCTAACACACTGAACAATAAAGTTTATGCCACCAAACTTTTTATGTCACGCTGCCAACCAATCTGTCAGAACCCCACTCCAGCAGATCAGCCTCTACTCCCAAAGTGCCAACCTCTGAGCATAGAATTGTGAACAGTTTAACAGAACAAGGTAACCCTCTTGTCTGTTTTGTGGGTTCGAGTCACCTTTGTTCCAAGTTCTGAGGGATTCAAACTGATAACCTCTTGTTGGTGTACCCAATTGTCAGGCTCAGATAATTCTGTCTTTGGGGCCGGATATCTTTGCCTACGGGCACCTAATCAGGTATTACAAAATGAACCCTTAGAACTCTATGCAAGATCTAGAGAACTCTTATCTGTTTCTCAGTTTAGTACCACAATAAGCTCATGCACAGTGTCAACTATAACCATCTAAGCTTCTCTTATATAAAATGAAGTTTCAAGGCACACTAGGCAGTTTCTATTTTAAAATATATATCTTTATTTTAAAATAGGTAAAATAGGAAAACAGTGAAAGACAGAACAAGATATCCCCACACATACAATCTTAAAAACAAAACAGGTTTAAAAATGTAAATTTCTACAACACATAAACTCAGACTGGTCTTATCTAAGGTCTCCTTACTTCTTAATCTTTCAGTGCTTTGTTGTTCCTCTTTTCTCAGTCAGAAAATAATGTCTCTGTGAGGTCTTAAAAGCAGTCTTGAGCCGGCCTTCTCTCTGAGGTCATCTAACTCCATTTTGGTATATTAAAATTTATATTTTATAACGCAGGATGTCCTAATAAGATATTTTAACAAAATAGGTGACCAATGAATCTCCATTCTCCATGTGACCTGTGAAAACCGATCTGTGATTTGCTTCACACTGATATCAAAGCCTCTTTGATGTAATACTGGCTTCCTTAGACGACACCCCCAATACATGCATATTGGCCTTCTTGAACCAGTCTGCGATCTGTTTCCCACAGACATCAAAGACTCCTTGATGTAATTACTGGCTATCTTTGGAGACACCTCAACACATGCATTTTGTCCTTCCTTCATGACACCTAGTGCAAATCAAAAGTTTTCCTGAGGGGCGTCATGAATGGATATTTATTTCCTGGGCTTCAAAGAAAACTTAATAACGTAATTGCAGTTCAGATATCTGCAGTTTAAGCTACCTCCTGTCCTTTGAACTTATCCTGGGGGGGTTTTGATGTGTCCATTTCAGCAAGACAATATTTTCTCCTGACAGACACACCCTTACAAATTTTATATTGCAGACAAAATATATTGAAATCAGAACCAGCTGTCCACATGTCACAGACATAATTAAGGCAACCAACCACTGCATGGAGGAAGTGAGTAAAAGCAGAAGGTAAAGGTTCTCTAGGGATGTAGACCAAGGTGGTGAGGAAAAAAACTGTGGCATTCAGGTGGTATAAGGAAAAGCAGAGGAAGGAAGACAGGGAATTATACCAAGTAAAAAAGAGGGAGCAGCAAAGGTAGTGAGGGGAGCAAAGATACAGACAGAGAAACGGATACCAAAGGGGTAGCTAAAGGGGTTAAGACTTTCTTCAGGTACATAAGTGAGAAGAAGAAAGCAAGGGAAGGGATAATGAGGGTAAGGAGGGTGGCAGGGGGAGACTGCACAGAAGAGGATTAAGAAAAGCAAACATCCTTAACAGATACTTCTGCTCAGTCTTCACATTGAGGGAGGCGGTGGACCACCCGGGAGGAGCAGGAACAAAGGAGAGACAGGTAGACACATGTCCATTTTAAGAGGAAAGTGTTTTGAAGGGAAATGCAGCTCTGAAAGTGGACAAGGCTATGGGATCAGATGGGATACACCCAAGGGCATTAAAGGAATTCAGGAAGATGCTGGCTGCCCTACTGATGGCCTTCTTCAACAGCTCACTGAAAACAGGTTTGCTTCTGAAGGACTGGAGAACAGATGTGGTCCCCTCTCCACAATAGCAGCAGGGAAGAGGCCAGTGTCTATAGGCCGGTCAGTCTCACATCAGTGGTGGGGAAATTAATTTTGAGCCCTGTTAAAGGAAAGACTGGTAAACCATTTTGAATCCAGTGGGCTACAAGACCAAAAGCAACGTGGATTCATAGGGGAAGATCATGACAGACAAATTTGATTTCTTTGACTGGGTGACCAGGGAAATAGATCAGGGAAGGGCAGTGGACTTGGTCTATCTGGACTTTAGCAAGGACTTTGACAATGTGCTACACAGGATAAATAAAATTATGCAGCCTAGGGGTAGAATGCAAAGTGGTGAACTGGGAAGGGAACTGTTTCATGGATAGGAGACACAGGGTGCTGGTTAATGGCACTCACTCTTATGAGGGAAGAGTGACCAATGGGATGGCTCTGAGCTCAGTACTAGGATCGGCCTCTTCAGTGTCTTCATAAATTACATTATCACAATATGTAATAGAGTGGACACTCAGGAGGGGGTGGAGAGAGTGCATAGAGACTTTGGGAAACTCCATGAATGGTCAGGGGCATGGCAGTTGGGGTTTAATGCTGAAAAGTGCAAAATCATGCATCTACGGCATAGGAACTCAGCAGCCGAGTGCAGGATGGGGAGAGTGGAATGTACTGGCAGTCACTAAGCAGGAAAGGGCCCTTGGGGTTATCATATCTGATGACCTCAAAGTGACAGGGCAGTGTGACAAAGCAGTGGGCTGGGCCAGTGGGATGCATCAGTAGCGTATCTCCAGCTGAGGAGGGAGGGGTGTTGCCACTGAATTGCTCACTTGTGTGACCCCACCTGGAATATTGTGTCACATTCTGGAGGGCTGCACCATAGAAAGGACAGAGTAGAGACAATCCACAGGAGGGCAACTAAAATGACGCAGAGGTTGCATCAATAGCCCTTTGAAGAGGAACTGAGTGATCTCAACATGTACACTTTGGAAGAAAGGAGCTAGAGAGGGGACATGCTAGACCTACAAGTACCTCACAGGGGTGAACAGGATGCAGAAGGGGAGTCTCTTTCAAATGAGAAGGAGCACCAGGACTACAGGACAAGCGATGAAGCTGGGGGGATGCTTAAGAGAGATGTGAGGAAGTAATACTTCAGGGGCCAGCTGCAGAGGAGGTGTAGCCGACAGCTTGGCCGGTGTTGGAGTGGTAGCATCAGGTTGCTGCTCCGGTTTCAGGCCTATGCCCAAATCCGACAGACGTCCCTTGGACGATGAGAGCAGAGGATGGTTGGATCGCTTATGACATTTGGACTGCTTTTCTGCAGATTTGTCCAAAGACTTAGGCTGCCGATCAGCAGATTTGTCCAAAGGCTTGTCTGAGTGACATCGGTAGGAAACCGGAGGCTGACGCCAGTCAGACTTAGACTCAGGTGAGAGGGATAAGGACCTGCCCAAAGAATGCCCAGAGGCCTTTTTGCTTCCTGGGGGTCGTCCGAGTCCGTGCAGTAAGTAGACTTACCTTGTGCCACTGCATATCCAGCATCCGAGGCCTTGATTTTCATGGGCTGAAGGATAGAGCCCATAGGTAAGAAGCTGAGGCGGGAGGCTTGAGGGAGGAGTAATAAAAGAATTAACTACTTTACCATTAGAACACCAAGAATTTGAAATAAACTACCACAGGATTTGGTTGACTCGCCCAACATCTTAACATTCAAAACAAATTAGATAAATGGATGTTTGGGAGGACTCGGTTAATGATCCATGTATATGGAGGACAGTCATGATGGCAACCCGCCTTCTGTTGTCCAAAATATAACGATACCAAAAGCCGGCCTCATGCCCAGATGAGCCAGAATGGCCTGCTGACTGAGAGATGGAAGACCTGGGCCTGAACGGGCCCTTTCCCAGTCCCGTGATGGTGCTTCTCCTTGCTATGCTTCTTTTTGGTGGGGAAGGAAGAACAGGATTCCCTCCAAGACGATGACTCCTGCTGCATTTAGGCCAACCGCTGCTGGGCAAGATAAGCCTGAAGAGATTTTTGGCGCCTTAGGCGGGTCCTGCTGTTGAAAGCCTGGCAGATGGAACAGGTGCCAGAGTGGGGGTCTGGGCCCAGACAGCAAAGGTAAGCAGAGCGGCCATCTTTGTAGGGGATCTGTCTCCCACAAGAGCACTTGTTACGGTGCCCAGTTGATAAAGTTGACATACATCGAATTTTGGAAAACCGAACATGGAGAAGTTCTACGGAGCAGACGGAACTAGCCAGAGACCCGACAGCTAACAAACGCGTGCTGCGGCGGGAAAGAACTGGAGCACATGGGGACTGCCTCCTGCCTTTACACAGGGTGACATTGGGGGGGAAGCTGATGTCGGGTGGGTGGTCCCACGTCGATACTGCTGGAGAAAAGAATTGAAAGATCTTCCGCCAGGTGACGTTAGTCCTACAAGTGTTACCTGCTGCAAGAGCTTACTCTTGAAGTAAGATTAGACATTCAGTTGTCCAGTGTACCTACCCAGTTACAAAACAAACAAATAAATAAATAATGTGGACTACTGACAGGGATTATAAGGAGTAAAATGAGTGGTGTCACTCTTAATTTGGGACAGTTGAGAGGTCTGGATAGAGGGATTCTAGGAGGTAAAATGAAGGACATCCCTCCTAACATGGGGCAGTTGAGAGGTCTGCGTGATTCTGAGTGGTAAAATGTGGGATATCCCTCCTCGTGTGAAGCAGCTGAGTGGTCTGGTTGGGCCCCAGTCTGTGAAGGGCTTTGAAAGTCTGTCTTGTCACAGCGTTCTGGACCAGCTACAGCTGGTACATCAACTTATGAGTTAGCTCTAGGTCACACCCCGATGGAATGAAAGCACATAACATGAATGGTAACAGCAACTTCTATTGTTGCAAAGCTGGTCATGAAAACAAAAAAAATGTTAAGGGTCCTCTCAAAGCAGCGTACATGCCTCTCCATTATGACCTGACACTGCATAAGAAGGGGCCTGCAGCATTCAGTAACAACCACTAACCAGCCTGGCATCTTCTCTCCACCCCAATGCCAGCCATTTCACAGAGCTATAAAGGTGACTGAGTTGAGCGAAATACTGTGAGCATGTGGAGGGCATGGCCATGCCCAACGCCAGTCTGTATGCTATCTATATGTTGCTGCCAGCAACTAACGTGCAGCGCTTACGGCAGAGGATACCCTGCTGTAATCATCATGCAACCCCCTGGAGCCGCAATTACCTAGGCAGGCAGCATCAACATAGGACACCATGCCAGGCCATCCAACTTGACATGCAAGGCTGGTTGAGGGAACAAAGACAGCAATCAGACAAGATGGTGCAAGGGTTGTAAGGGAAGCCTTATGAGGAGAAACTGAGGGATCTCAGTATACCCTGGAGGATAGCAGAGTGAGGGGATGACATGATTGAGACCTTCAAGTACCTCAAAGGGTGAATAAAGTGAAAGGAGGAGCCTCTTCCACAGAAAGATGAGCTCCAAGACTAGGGAAGAAGCAATGACTTTGGAGAGGGGGATTTCAGTGAGGACACAAGGCAATACTTCTTCAGAGAATGGGTGGTATAAGCATAAAACAGACTGCACCCAAAATTACAGAGAATAGAACATTGGAAGGTTTGAAATCTCTATCTCTCAACAAAATATTGCTCTCTTTTGTAAGATGTCTCTTCCTAGCAGTTGAAACTCCATCTCCTGTTCTTGTAAGTTTCATATCCTGTCTTTCACAACATGGGATAATGTATGCATGAAAGTCAAAAGGACTGGGAAAGGTGCTGACAGCAACTCCATCTTCTCTCAATCCCCATGCTTTGTTTATTTATTTATTCGCGTTTTGGCAACCGGCTAAGTCCCCTTAGACAATTACAGTCCCTTTTTCAGGGACGACCCGGAAGTGCAAGAAGTATGCAGTGAAATGCAAAATCATAACAATGACAAAATTACAGTGAAGTAGATTAGATATACACCAGTTCAAAGTTCTATAGTAAAACTGAGGTACATACAGATGCAGCAAATACATTAATAGACTGAAAAACGAAGCAATGAATTGCAACAAAGACAAGGCTCTAGGTATAGATTGCTACAGATAGGAAAATAGGGGAGCGGGAGCAAGTTAGTATACTAGCGGAGTATAAGGCAGAGCAAGGGAAGGGACTAGGGGTGGAGGCTAAGAGGAGGGTATGGCAGGGAGGAGGAGAGAAATCGAGCTATTAAATGATCGGGATCTAAGATCACCGGAGGCAGGAGCAGGTTCCAGAAGCAGAGAGAAAGGAAAGTAAGTTGGATTGGAATTTAGTGAGGGTAGTGCAAGACAGGAAGGAAGAGGCGAGGGAGTTTCAGTCACACAACTGCAAAGTTGAAGGGTTTGCGTGCAATGGCTAGCCGCAGTTTCAGCATTATGAACAGGAGGAGTGAAGCAGATCTCAGGGCATGACTGGGTTGTCTAAGGCAGATATACTCACTGAGGCAGGGAGGAGTGTATTTGTGAGCCAGCTCGTGCATAAAACACAGGGGAGTGTATCTTAGTTTGGATTCATAGGATGTCCACCACAGGGCAGAGAGAACACCACAGCAGTGGAGGCGGGCATTGACTCCCAGACCGAACCTAGCCACTCTGTGGTAAGCCTGTCCGAATTTCAAGAATGTAGAAGAGTAAGTAGTGAGCAGAAGCAGAGCCCCATAAGTTAGAAGAGGGAGGAGGACACAATCCTAAAACGAGAGGCAGTGGTGAGGAAAGGGCAGATACGGTAGGGCAGCCCAAGTTTTTAGTTCAGTGATTTTACTATAGCAGTAGCATGGGCATTGAAGGATAGCATGGTGTCCAGGGTGACTCCCAGGTGTTTAAAGGTGAGGACAGTTTCAAAGGCATCACCACTGAGGGAAGAGATCCTAAGAGGACGCTAGGAGTACAGAATGGGAGAATAACATGCACTTAAGTTTTCTTGGTGTTAAGGACTAGTTGGTTCTGCAGGAACAAGCCTTCGAGATCAACGAAGTCAGTAGCTAGGCTGTCACTGATCCAGTCAACATCAGAGGAGGAGCGGTAGATAATCGCATCATCTGCACATAAGTGCACTGAAGCCCCTCCACAGTTATTAGGCAACTCATTAATGAATAAGGAGAACAGTAGGCAGAAGTCAGTCAGTTTTACAGCAAGCATTTTTCGATGCCGAATGTTGTCTCGCTGGCATTGGCATTGGTAGTGCCAGAGCTAGAGATGCATAATAGGAATGGCAGTGAAGTATTGAAGTGATGCCAACCCCACACCCACCCTGCAGAGAGCGACAGGCATTGGGGTGTGCCTTTGGGTCGTCAGCTATAACGCTCATGCCATTGTACCTCACCCTACCCTGTGGACACTGACAAGTGTCATGGCGTGCTTTGGGGTCTTTGGGCATTATACTTACCCCATTCCATAACGAAATACACTGACGTGGGTGCAGTATAGGAGAATGGGGTGAATTTTGTGGCTGAACAGTGCAAGGCACATCATGATGCCTGTCAGTGGCTCCAGGGTGGGGGTGGGGGTGGAATGGCATGAACATTACATCTGATGATCCCAAGCCACACTCCTGGCGCCTGTCAGTCTGTACTGGGTGGGGTGCTACAGTTGGAAACCCTAACGTTGTAGGCGTGCGGTGGTATTTTCAACTCCAAATTTTCAACATGGGCTGTTTGTGAGCCCACCTCATGAAAAGCGGCACAATCAGTTTGTTAGCTGAAAGGTGGTTTTGCACAGCGGCTATGCCATTTGGCGACACAGGAACGAAAACACATTTGGGGCAGGATGTGGAGAATGGCAACTGTATTGTTCATGAGGAGGCATAAAAATGGCAATGTTGAAAATCTGGAGTGAAAATATGAAAAATTGGTGAAGTCATAAGCATGCATAGAAAGTGCGCAACACACGTCCGTAACCCAATTATTTTTGGAAGTTTGTCACCCACATTTTTAACATAGACATTTTAGGACCTTCCCTCATGAACAGTGGCACTGTGATTTTGTTAATCTGTCCCAAAAGTTGATTTTCCACAGCGACCATGCCACTGTGTGCCACAGGTACGGAAACACATTTTGGGCAGGATGTGAAAAATGACAACTGTACTGTTCATAAGGAGGTATGAAAAAATGCCAGTGTTGAAAATCTGGCATGGAAATATTGCAAATTTGAAGTTATAAGGGTGTGTGGAAACTGCTAGCATGCGCTTGCTAACAAGTCATTTATGGACTTTCAGCACTAAATTTTCAACATAGGCATTTTAGGACCTCTGCTCATGTACAGTGTCACCGTCATTTCCTCAAACTGTCGAAAATTCATTTTGCATAGCGACAGCACTATTCTGCGCCAGACGTGCGAAAAGACATTTCAGCCAGGATATGTAAAATGACAGCCACACTGTTCATAAGGAGGTCTGGAAAAATGCCAAGTTTGAAAATCTGGAGTGAAAATATTACAAATTCACGAACTTACGAGCGTGCGTGCAAACTGCGCAACACAAACTCGTAACTCAGTCATTTTATTCAGTATCGTCACGATATTTTCAACATAGACATTTTAGGACCTCTGCTCATAAACAGTGTCACTGTCATTTTCGTAATCTGTCCTGAACACTGATTTCCCTCAGTGACCACGCTATTCTGTGCCGGAAGTGCAAAAACACATTTGGGCCAGGATGTGAAAAATGACAGCTGTACTGTTCACAAGGAGGTGTGGAAAATTGCCAGTGTTGAAAACTGGTGTGACAATATTGCAAATTCGTGAAGTTAAGAGCGTGCGTAGCAACTGCGCAACACATGCTCGTAAAGCAGCCATTTTTTTGATTTTTTCCACCAAATTTGCAACATAGGCTTTTTGAGAGCCCACCTCATGAACACTGGCACTGTCGTTTCTTTAATCGGTTCCAAAAGGTGATTCTGCGCCGTGACCACGAAATCACCTTTCAGGACCGAATAATGCCATGACAGTGGCAGAATTCATGAGGAGGGGTTCCAAAAACCCCATGTTGAAAATTTGGTGCAGAAATTCCAAAAAATGCCCGATATATGCATCAAAGTTGAAAAAACCCTATTTATGCCATTATACAGCTTATTAGCATTTCATCAGTTTGTGGTCGGCTTTGAAGACTGCAGATGTGTTCCCGGTCCACCGAAGATCGTCGCGCCAGACTCCGGAGGTAAGTATGGGGTGAGGGGGTGGGGAGGCAGGGTGCGCAGAGGGTCAGCATAGCAGGTTGAGGGGCAGGAGCGGTGAGGACCATTTCTCTTTTCACAGCTTTTTATGAAAAAACAAAACAGCATGGGCTTTTTTTGCAGGGCATTTGGCATGCTGGGGTGGGCTCAGCGTGCCACCTAAGAATCTTTTGGAAGTTCTGTAGCTGACAGAAGTTGGGCACCCCGTCGGCTATACAGGGGGACACAAGCCGAGGGGATTGAGCACCCCTCGGCAAACAACTAAAGGCGGGGCAACACATTATGCTGACAGGGAGTAGGCTCCTCCATCGGCAAAATAAAAGGGGATAGGGGAATAAACGCCGACGGGGACTAGGCCCCCCATCGGCAAAGGAAAACTGTTGGCGGGAAGCGCATGATGCCAAAGGGGATTGACCACCCCCTCGGCATACACTGTACATGTCAGGGGGCACATTATGACGACGGGGAGTGGGCTCCTCCATCAGCATTGTGACAGGCAGAAGCGGCAGTCACTGCCGCCATGCTACCTGCATGTCGGGAGGCATGTTGTAGTCACGCTGCATGAAAGCTTCACTCTCATTACAGTGGACCTTTTCTTTGTTCTGGTGGCCACATCTGGTATGCGTGAGGTCAGAGCCTGCTGCTGGCTGGTTAGAGAATGAGGGACACACCTTCTGATGTGTGCCCTGCATTCGCCCAACACTGGCTGCACCTCCAAATGTGCTACCACCACAAGATGTTGGCTGGCGAGCCAACATAAAAAACATACTGACAAGGCATTTGGGTTTTGGCATAATGCGTTGCTAACAGGGTGTCTTGGGGAAGGGGGAACACAGTATGTACACTGAAAACTAGTAGTTTTACCTTGCAAAACTGTTGTGACTGCACTGTACTGCACAGTGCGAGTCACTCCTCTGCCCTATAGTGATGTCATCGGAAGCCAGCAGCCCAGAAGCTGAACAGCAAAGGCAAGTGCAGCAGGGCTCAAAAACAAATCCAAATTATGGAAGGCAGAGTAAACTGTGGCCAAAACAACAAATGAACACACCTTTTCAGGTTTAGTACTGCATATAATGACTACAAGCTGTAACGTTTTGGACCATTATGAAAGGTGCTCATGGGATAGACACAGGGCATATTAGTACAGAAACAGGGACGGGAAGGGGTCCCAGAGACCAGTTAGGGTCTGCGGAGGTTCAACAGACAGGGAACCCTTGGGTGGACCAAGCAATCCATTTCTGCCAACAAATTCTATGTTTCTATCAGGCCAAATCTCCTTAGGGTGTTCCACTGGTGTAGGAGGAAGCCCATAAAGAACATGCAGGTCGTCAAACCCAGCCCCACCCCAAATCCTCAATTACCCTCTCTCCTGGGTCACTAGGGCAATGCCACAGTGAAGAAACTCTCCTTCACTCCTCGAAGGCTGTCATCTCCACGAGTCTCTGTTACAGATGACATTTATAGGAAAACAAGAGCTGTGTTTCTAAGGTTATACTGCCATCTAGTAGCAATTTAGCATGGTCACTGCTGAGATACATAGTCACAATCTCACTGTTTTACCCTAGGTGTGGAAGTCTTTTCCTATTACTGAGGTCATACTGACCTGGGGGAGAGATACATTAACCCCTTCACTGCTAGATACATTGTCAGCAATCTCCCTTTAAACAGTGGTTAAGTGTAGGTTTACCAGGTCTTAGTGTGGGCTATTTTACCCTGTGGGAGTCCTTTCCCATCCCCGATAATACAGCATATTGACATCCTGGGCCACTTTTCACTGCTAGATGCACTGTCTGACAATCTCGCTTTCAACACCAGTGAGTGTAGGTTTAAGAGGTGTCAGGGTGGGCTGTTTTACCCTATGGGAGTCCTTTCCTATCCCTGAGGTTATACTGATATCTGTGGGCACTTTAAACTTATCACTACTAGATACATTTATTTATTTAATTTTGGTAACCGATGGGCCTGCTGGAATCACTGCAGTCCCTTTTTCGAGGCGACCCAGAATTACAGGTAGAAATACAATGACATATTACAGAGTATGAAAAAAAACTGTTGACAATACATCAAACAATAGTCAAAGACATTCGTTAATACAATAAAGACAGTCATACGGTTATACAACAGGTTAGATAGGCAACAGCGACCGCCAGGTAAACATGGGTAGGTAGTATTAGTCACATATTACAGTGCAAATCAGGTCTGCATTAATACACAGAGGACTACTGTGGAGTGATTAGCGGAAGCAAGTACATAGGCTCTGCTCCATCAGGTGAACCTTGAGCCCTCTCTTAAATCCCCCTAGAGAGCTGCATTCTTGGAACGTTCCCGGAAGTGCGTTCCACAGGTGTTGTATATAGGCAGACAAGGACCGTTCTCCTAGGGAGGACCTAACTTTTGGAACTTGGAGGAGTTGGGAGGCTGGACGACTTGAGGCTCTTGCTGCTTTGTTTGGCCACAAATGTACCAGCCAGGCTAGGAAGTGCATTTTCAAGCCGGAGTTTATAGGCAAGGTACAGAGCCAGATATTGCAGTCTGCCATCTAATGAGGGCCAGTTTAATGTTTGGAATACTTGACAGCGATGCTCCAAGGGAGGGGCCCCTGTGGCGAACTGGCTTATCCTTCTGTACATGGTTCTAAGTTTCAAGTTCTCAGCGCCTTTGACTGAGTATAGCACCAGTGTTCCACATAACAATGAAGGTAGTAGGGTGCCTGTTGCCAACTTTAGTCTTGAATCCTTCATGGGAAAGGGCTGATGCAATACAGCAGACCCAGCTTCTGGTTCAAAGTCTTGTTTAAGTGGTCAGCATGGCCTTTAAGGTATAGTCTTGATCTAGGATGACCCCTAAGTACTTAAAGGTATTAACTACTTTGACCCTGGTCCATTCGAGAAAGTGGGTGTAGTAATTTTGATCTATCTGATCCCAGGCTTTTGGGGACAATTAGTATGGCTTCAACTTTTTTCCATTCAGGAAAAATTTACTCTCTAGCCAACCCTCAAGTAATAGATCCTTTGTCAGGAGGTGACTGGATTGGGCTGTGTCCCATGGAGCTTGTTTTATATAAAACCGCTGGCCATCCGGTGACATGAGGTCAGGTTTGTATCTCCACAGTGGTTCAGCATGTTGTTTATAACTAGGGAAAATAACAGAGGTCCCAGGATCGATCCCTGGGGTGCACCATCAAGTACTGTCGATTTCTCGGAGTAGGAGCCTTGCCATTTAACAAGCTGAGACCTACATTGGAAGTAGTCCGAGAACCACTGGACCGTCAGGCTATCGAGGCCTAGGTCTTCCAACTTCATAGGGAGCAGTTTGTGGAAACACTGTCGCACAAACACCCTTTAAACAGCAGTGTGTGTAGGTTTAACAGGACTCAGAGTGGGCTGTTTCACCCTGTGGGAATCATTTCCTATTCCTGAGGTTATACTAATAACCGGGGTACTTTGACCCCTTCAGTGTGAGATACAGTGTCAGACATTCTCTCTTTAAACAACTTTGGCTGGAAGTTTCATGGGTGTCACTGTGGCTTTCACAGCCTGTGGGAGTGAGTTTTCATCCTGAGGTTACAGTGCCATCTAGTGGCAGTTTACCATTGTCACCAGCGGAGATACACTGTCAGACAATCTCTCTTTAACCATCAGTGAAGTGTAGGTTTTACAGGTCTCACTGTGGCTGTCTTACCCTGTGGGACTCCATTCCAATCTCTGAGGTAATAATGGCATCTCGAAACACTTTAACCCCTTACTGCTGAAATACATTGTCAAACAAACTGATCTTAATCAATGAGTGTAGAGTTTAACTGGTCTTAGCGTGTTTTTTTATTTGTTATTTATTTAGTTTTTGTTGACGGGATAAGTGCATTAGACAAATCCTGCCTATTTTCAGGCATGACCCGGCGAGGGGGGAGGGGATACAGATGAATGCCAACTGACATTGAACCAGAGTAAGCTGTTGGAGGTATTTTTAGTGAATGAGGAAACTTGGCCAGGACACCAGGGAAATTCCCCTACTCTTTTTTTTCGATAAGTGCCATGGGATCTTTAACATCCACCTGAGCTACCACGAATCCAGGCAAATGGGACCTCGGTTTAACGCCTCTTCCGAAAGACGGCACCTCAGAAGTGCAGCACCCCTCTCATGCTGCACTACAGTGTCAGTACTGGGATATTAACCCAAGTGCCAGATGTGGGAACTGAACCCACAGCCCTCTGATCTCCCAGCTTCAGAGGCGAGTGTGCTACCTACTGAGCCACTGATACTGCAATACCCTGTGGGAGTCCTTTCCCATCCCTCATGTTACACTGACATTGGGATGGGAGGGGGTTCTTCAACCTCTTTGCTGTTCGGATACATTGTCAGACAATCTCCCTTTAAATACCAGTAAGTATAAGTTTAACAGGTCTCCATTTGGGCTGTTTTACCCTCTGGGTGTCCTTTCCTATCCCTGAGGTTATACTGATATCTGAGGACACTTTAACCCTTACACCCACTCTGAGACCTGTTAAACCTACACTCACTGATGTTTAAAGGGAGATTGTCTGAGAATGTATCTAGCAGCAATGAGTTTGAAGTGCCCACAGATATCAATATAACCTGAGGGACAGGAAAGGACTCCACAGGTAAAACAGCCCACACTGTTATCTAGCGGTCAAAGGTGACCCAGGATGTCAATACATTATCAGGGATGGGAAAGGACTCCCACAGGGTAAAACAGCCAACACTAAGAACTGGTAAACCTACACTTTAACCCGATAATGGTTGAGATATAGTGCCAGACAATCCCCTTTAGATATCACTGAGATAGGCAACATGAGCAAATATGGGAGGGAGGTGGACACCAGTCCATCTATGGAAGACAGAGTCCTAAAAGAACTCGCAAAACTGAAAGTGGAAAAGGCAATGAGACAGGATGAGATACATTCTAGTGTAACAGCTCCTTTGCTCACTACCTGGGCTGCCCCGGAGTCCTTGGGGTACTCAACGTTCTTCCCCAAGGGGCCGGGCCTGAGCTCTGGCCGGATTGCCAAGGGTGACTTGGTTCCTCCACCTGGGGCACTGGTACGGACTCCTGTGGACAAAACAGGTTATACCCCCCCCCCCGGGGAACAATGATGTATCCTCGTAAAGGCTGACCCCTCCCGCACAGTTATATCAATACCCCCACCCCGCAATAACGATAATAACAAAACACAAACACTTAGATGACATGGCAACAGTAATCCCTTTTATTTAAAACTCTAAGACAGGGAAGGTGAGAGCTACCCTCGTGCCTCCATAAACTCATGCACACAACCCCATATGAGCTTCCCTCCTGGGTGTGCCAGAATAGTCCCTGACGGTGGGTACCTCACTGTGCTCAGTTGAGGCCTGCAGTCTTTGGTGGGTCCCATGTAGTACATGCACAACAGGTGCGGGAGTTTAACTCTGTATGTGAGGTGGGGCTCCTGTCCAACCCTCTTAACTTCGTCTATAAATCCCCAGAGCTGCAGCTCGGGGTACTCACGGTTTCCCAGGAGGATGATGATCTCCCTGATTGAGGAACTGCAAGGAAGGTTAGTGAAGCGCTGTTCTTCGCCTGCCTGGCCTTTCCAGCTTCGCCCGAGGGCCTTTATATACAGTGTTCATCAGGCAGGCTTGATTGTCCTGCTCTCTCTCTCTCTCTTCTCCGTTGCAGCAGCGACTTCACACTGGGCGCACAGGGTGGCTCAGTTCCCCTGAGCCAGAACTTGGCTAATTAGGGGAATCAGCAAATGGCTACCCCTTCTCCTCATATTCAGTTCTTGCCTCCCCCACCTTCTCCACCTGCCCTTATGAGTCACCCGTGTGCACAGTCTACCCCGTCCTTTCTACTCCAACAGTACTTGCATACTACCTCAAGCCTGCACCTGGTACACTCATGCACTATAATGGTTCTGTTGCATTATTACTGTTTTGTACATTTATATGTTCTTTTGTATGATTTTGAACCTGTATTGTAATTTAACCAATGTTCCACTACTGTTTATTGTACAATACCTTGTGTTCCAACTGTTGCACAATCTTACAATGTTGTATTGTTTGTACTACCCACACACTATTGTAACTGATCATCCTTCACAACCCTATTTAACCTCTTCCCCCAGGTCGCACCGTGAGATGAGCAACTTGTTGTTCAGTGTGCCTCCTGGCAAACATTTCAATAAATAAATAAATTACAGCCCAGCTTCCAGGGCTCTCCCGGCTGAAACCATGGGCCCTGTGTAGAGCAGTCCATGAAGTCCAAGGCTTGCCTTACTGTCCCTTCTGGTCCAGCCGTGGCAGCCAGTCAGCCCCAGTGCCCTTAGTGGACCCTCCTGCCCTTGTTAGACTGCAGAAGCTGCAGTCCTCCTCCTGCTCTTGCTTTGCAGTGGGGGGGGGGGGTAGTATAGGCAGACAGCCCACAATCAAGCAGGCAGCCTTTGTTGCTGTCTTATCCCTTGGTCCCCGTTTTTTTTTTTTCCTTCTAACTCTCTGCTCCCCTCCTCTCAGCCCTCTCCTTTGTTTTCCCCTCCGTTCACGCTTTTTTTCTTTTAAACCCTTGTCCGAGCCTCCCTCTGATTGGCTGCCGACCCCCATGTGACTTCCAGGCTGCCTCTGGGTGATTTCCCAGCAGAGCCGAGGTCATCATGGTTACATGGGGGGCTGCCATCTTTCTTGCTTGTGCAGTCCCAGGGGAATTTGAGGCCCCCTTATTGAGTTAGCCCACTGACAGGGCTAATCTGTATGGTGTTTTCGACCAGAGCTTGTCCAGTCACTGTGCGCCCATTCCCTGGCCCCTCTACTTATTTGGGGGCCAGGAAAAACACTGATTTTTTAGTCGTCTGCACAGCCGTGGAGTAATGGGAGCCTGGCTCTTTTAAGATGTCCCCCGGGATGCAGCACATGCGCGTTGTGTGCATGGCCACCATTAACGTGCTGGCTAGTTCCCTTGTTTCACCCCCTTGTCTTCTGAGTGGCCCCAGCCATCCAAAACTAATGTGGGGCCGCTGCTGACATGCCTGCGGGGTGCCACTACCTCCGTGGACCTTATGGCAGGGTCCCAACTGGACTCCACCACTGCTGCGGCATCGGCCTGCATTGGGGCTCCACCCACCACAGCCACAGGACAGAGGAGGGATCGAGCTGCGGGGCTCCAACAGTAAAGGTAAGCTTGCATTTGGGGCCTTACACTCCCTGGCTGAAAACTTGATGTCCCAACAAGCCATTTTAAGGAACACCCAACATATAGCATGCACTGTTCTAGCTAAACACCTGGTTCCTAACTAGCACCAACAATAACTGCGTTTACAGATATGCTAGTATTAGGCAAGCCACAACAATGGACTATACATGTAATTGAGGGTGTGCACCTACACTTCCCCACTCCTTCCCTACGGCAACATAATGAGGGATAGAGGACAGGCACCACTGACTTGTGGATGGCATGGATGGGCAGGTTTGTGGACTCACCCAGGGTGTCATAAGCGAGCTTTACAGTTGGCCGTGGAGGTCTGCCTGACCTTCTAGGCATGGCTTTGTTGGGTACTGGAACCACTTCACTGGTAGGGGATTCCCTCCCTTGGCTAGAATCTACCGTTCCCCTTCCCGGTGGCTGACCCAGTACCACTACACTGCCTGGGGCTTGGTCAGGAACAGGCGGGCCTGGAGCTACAGCTACCTCACTGTCTGGTGGGTGGGGGCTCGCCATGTGGGCCTCTTGACTACCCAAAGCACTACTGAGATCATGTTCCAGGACAGGGACAGTGGACGGGTCTCCGGAACAAAAGGCTGAGCCTCAGAGTTCAAGATAATGTGGATCTGGATAGCTAGTACTGTAGAAGGGACAAAGTTTCAGCAGTACCACTCCCACTCCCACTGGCTGGTGGTAAGGTCTGAATATGTCCCCTACGGAGGGCAAACAGGGTCTCCTCCTCACTCTCACCACTGGAATGGCTATCAGGTCCCACTAGGGGCAGCGTGAGGGTCCGGCCGATACCACCGGTGGTGTAGTCAAGAGGGCAGAAGAGGCAGGTCTTCTGCCTTTCCCTTTATTCTGCCGACATGTTATGGGCCATCTTGCAGCTGGTGGGTCGGTACCCAGGGCAGGGTCAGGCACAATTTCCCATACGCGGAGTAAGTGGTTCCGTGCACCATTTTCTCAAGCCCACAGCCATGTTTCTGCTTTATTCGATGCAACGGGTAGGCTAGGCAGCTTTTCCACCACGAGGTAACTGTCCAGGGCCCACCAGTCCCTGGATCATTTGTTTCCCCAGGAGTCCAAGGTTACGCAGCAGAACCCTATCCCACACTCCCAGCTCTTGACTGCGAACTCTGGTGTCATACCTCCTTTTGTTTCCCTGACTACTGCAAGCCGCTGCTTCGGAGGCAAGCTTGTATGCTGCCCGAAACTGCTCCCTCAGCTGGCCAGTATATTCGAGGTACAACTTATGTGAGGTCCCATCAGCGGACACCCTGAAGCAAAGGTCCACTGGCAGCCAGGCTTCGCGACCAAACATGAGGTAAAAGGGGGAGTTCTGGGAAGCATCATTTTTCGAGTGCACCAAATGACTGACCCTTTGACTCCAGTTCACTTTGTCTGTGGGATCCAGGCTTCCCAACATGTTCAGCAAGGTTCTGTTGAAACATTCAGGCTGTGGATCCTCCTGGGGGTGGTGAGGGGTGGTGCCATTGGACAACAGAAACTCCCTCACCAAGTGGCTCTCAAAATCCCTGCCCTGGTCAGAGTGGATTCTCTTGGGGAGGCTGTAATGCTGGACATACTGCTGCAAGACCTTAACCACAGTGCCCGCCTTCTGATCCTTTTTTTGGAAAGCCTGTGCGTACCGGTTGTAGTGATCCATGATGACCAGGATGTTAGCAGTGTTTTTTCGGTCGGGTTCCAGGGACAGAAAATCCATGCACACCAACTCCAGGGGCCCACTGGTACTGATGTTGAGCAGAGGGGCAGCCCGCCTGGGCAAAATCTTCCGCTGGATGCACCGCAGGCAGCACTTGCAGTGGCTCTCCACGTCAGCTTTCATCCTGAGCCAATAGAACCTAGCCCTACACACATCTAGGGTGCGATCATAGCCCAGGTACCCCATATCATCATGTAGAGACTCGAGGACAACCCCATGGTATACTGCAGGCAATACCAACTGCAGCTTAGAGCAGCCTGGATGGTCCTTGTCCTGCACAGCACGCAACAGCAGTCCATCCCACAGGACCAGCTTGTCCCACTCCCTCCGCATGTGGCGGGCATCAGGGTGACTGCACTGCACCTGTCTGGAGGATAGGTCCTTCTCGACAGTCCGAAGGCCTCATTGCCGGGGTCAGATGCCTGCTCCTGCTGCAGATCAGCCTTACTAGGGTGAGGCAGAGACAAAGAGATCCAGGCCTGCGAAATTTAGACAGGCAGGCGGGATAGCCTCAGGGGGCTCCCAGTACCTCTATGCCTTTGGTGGTGTGCATAACTGAATCAGGAGTGGACCTTACCTGTGAACAAAGCACTTGGACCAGGGCAGGCCCAACCTGGACCGAGGGTGGGGGACATCACCATGTGAGCATGGGACAAGGCGTCCGCACCCCGTTGGCTCGTCCACTCCGATACTACAGATTGAAGTTGTAGGTGGAGAGGGTCAAGCCATCGGTGCCCCACTCGTCCAATTTTGCCGTGGTAGTGATGTATGTCAGAGGGTTGTTTTCAGCACGAATGGTGAAAGGGACCCCATACAGATACTCATGGAACTTCTCGTCTCTGCCCACTTCAGTGCCAGGAATTACAGTTTCTGAACTGGAGTTCCTTCGGAGGAGTTCAGGCCAGGCTAGCAAAAAGCCACAGGGTGGAACCCCTTAGGATGCTCCTGATACAAGATGGCATCCAACCCATCTAAACTGACATCAGTGTGAAGGATATAGGGCTTTAAGGAGTCAGCGAAAGCAAGGACAGGGGCCTCCCACAGCCTCCGGAGTATCTCCCTGAAGGCAGCATCACACTTGAGTCCATCGGTCCCCAAAAGTCTCCCAATGCAAGTACCCTTAGGGGTTGGTACCCTTGTTTTTTGCTGGGACAGTCTTGCATCAGGTCGTTCAGAGGATATACCACCAAGGAGTAATCCTTCACAAGCCGACGATAGTAGCCGCAAAACCCTAAGGACTGCAAAGCTCACAAGCGGGTTGGCCGGAGCCACCAATGCAGGGCTTCCACTTTAGCCAGGTCAGTCTTCACACCTTCAGCCGAGATTATGTGCCCGACATACTTAACAGCAGACTGGCAAAACAGAAATTTGTCAATGGAGACCTTTAGACCAAACTCCTCCAGCCGATCCAAGACCTTCATTAACCAGGCCTCATGTTCTTCCAAAGTACGCCCAAAGATAATGAGGTCATCCAGGTAGACTATGACCGTGAGCAGGTTCATATCCCCCACAGCCCTCTCCATCAAACATTGGAAGGTGGCCGGGCCCTGGATATGCCCTGGGGCATACACTCGAACTGGCAGAACCCCAACAGGCAAATGAAAGCGGTCTTCTCTTTATCCTCCTCAGCCATGGGTATTTGATAGTATCCACTCCGGGAGATCCAACACTGAGAACCACTTGATCTCTGACAGGCTGTCCAGCACATCCTCCACTCGGGGCACCGTGTACTGATCAGGGACAGTCCTCTTATTTAGCGAGTGGTAGTCGATGCACATCCTCACTGCTCCACTCTTCTTCCAGGCCACAACAATGGGGGAAGCGTACGGGCTCCAAGACTCCGTGATAATGCTGGCGTTCAGTAACTCCAGCAGGTGTTTCCGGACATCTTCCATGTCACCGGGGGCTAACCTCTGTAACTGTTCTCTGAACGGGCAGTCGTCTTTCAGTCAAATCCGGTGCTCCTCCACTGTGACACAACCCATGTCCCACTTGTGTAACGAGAAAACCCACCGGCGCTTGTCCAACATATGGCTTAAACTCCGCCTATAACCGTTGTATATAGGAGAGCTCCCGAAGTCGAACAGAGATGGGGCAATCTCATCCCCCCAGGCTTCCTCTGGGATGACGGACATGGCTCCATCACACCGAAAAACAGTGGCCAACACACAACCATTTTTGATGGCCACAGGCCTTCTGGACTCATTCTGAACCCTCACGGTAACTCGCCTGGCACTGGAACCGTCGGGAGCACTCCTTTCTGGATCAGTAGGCCGCCTGGCAGGCTACTGGGAGGGGCATCGAATATGAAAGCGGCCCCCTGTGGGGACTGGTCAAACCGAGCAATGCCCATCACGTGGCATTCTGCACCGGGGAGGATTAACTCTCTCCCATCCACCCAGTGGACTAACCCAACCCAGTCTCCCTCGGCCCCACTAGGGTCGCTCCTCACCTCCTGTCCCACCCATTTTATGGCAGCTTTTACAGAGGAGCTTGCTAGCTCTTCTATTCCACCCCTGCAAGAGCACATCTGTGCCAACCACCTGAACATAATGGCATTGGTCCCAATAAGCATAGGGGTGTCCGACATGCTCTTCGGCTCGGGGCAGACTAAGGCTAGAGCCTCTACAGCAGGAGGTGTCTTCACCCCTTTGTCGGGAAAGATATGCTAACCACACAATACCCATCGAAGGGGTCATCCATGCTACCTATTCCCCACAGGGACAACCCAGACAGGGGTAGAAGAGGCAAGTGTTGGTCATAAAAAGGCCGGTGTATGATGGTGACTTGTGACCTGTTATCCAGCAAGGTGAAACAGGACACTCTTTCTACCATAATTTCGGTGTCTGCCTGGGGACCGATCAGGCGAAGTGGCACACCATGATTGGGTGGGACTTGGGGGTCAAAGGGTGGAGCAATGCTATTTTGAGGGCGCAGGTCATTCCATTACTGGGCCCCACTGAAGTTTTCCAGCCACCAGCTGTGGATTCTCCTCCCTTTGGCAACCTCTCCCTGTATGGCCGTCCTGCCCACACTTGAAGCAAAACCATCCATCTTGGGATCCCAGGGACAGTCGGAGCCTGGGCCTGGGGGCAGTAAAGGTTGGGGGCTGTCGCCAGGCATCAGGCACAGCCTCGCTTAGGAAAGGGCAGGACTCTGTTGCCAGTTGCAGGGCCCTTACCATGTCCTTCACCTCCTGGAACTCCTGCAGCACTGCGCCCAACCCCCGGAAAACCCACCGGCCTCGGCAGGGTCAGATCTTGCGGTCGCAAGGCAGCACTGGTGGCTGTGAGTGACGGCAGCGGGGCTCCCACTTCCTCTTGGGCTTCCTCTTCCTTTACCTCATCCAGCAGCTGTTTGAACGATGGGGGATCATCCTTCCGGTCCTGCAGCCTGAAGGAGACCAGAGTCAATCTGGAGCGCACCGCCCCCCTCATGATCTGCTTGAGCCGCATCTGCACCACCGCTGACGGGGGCATTCCCAGCCCTCAGAAAGCTTACACACCATGGTCTCTACCCGGTAATATACTGGGACAGTTTCTTGCCCATATGCTGCGTGGTGCCCCACAGTTGGAACAGCACAGCCTCCCTCTTTTCATCACCCCAAAAGTGCTTCTCAGGATGTCCAAGTAGTCGCACAGGGTGCAGTTTGCCTGGCTGGCCCGCAAGGACTGGATCACGTCCAGCGCCATGCCCCAGAGGCTTTCCACGACCCGCTTGCACTTCTCTTCCTCAGAACACCCCCAGACCTGGATCATTTGAGCCGCCTGGCTGATCCAGAAGTGGAAGTCATCCTCCCCCATGGACATGGGGACAGCCCCGGAGAAAGTGCGGAGCCACTTATACTGCTCATGGCCACCACCATATAGGGGGCCTGCCCTGCCAGCTGTGTCAGTGAAGAACCCCACCCTCCGGGAGCAGGGCCCAGAGATCCTGCAGGGACTTCCCTTCGCCCAGGAGCCAAGACCCCAACCAGGTTTCAAAACTCTTCTTCTCATCGCTCGGGGGGCCAGAGGGGCTCAACTCCACAGTGGGCAGGTCAGTGGCCAACCCCTTTTTCAACAATCAATCAATCAATCAAGCAAAATCTTTATTTAACCAGGCGGGCACCATTGAACAAGGCTCATTTGCAAGATGGACCTTGTCATACAAAAATCATAGTACAGTAACATGGTAAAACATAATGCAATATTATACAATGAAGAAAAAATATACATACTGTGTGTACAGTACATCAACATTTGAGTGAGAGGGCCTTTACAACAGATAGGCTCATAACTGGGTACAGCCAGAATGTTCACTTAAAAGGAGAGAGAAAGGCAAGAAGAGGGATACTAGCTTAGGAAGAAATGATGGGGTTGGAATAGTTAACTGGCATACTTCAGGGAAGGGGGTGGAACTTGGTCATGGCTAAAGAGAGGCAGAGATGCCGGTATTTTGGTAGGGAGAGAAAGAGAGACAGGGGCAGAGGCATGGCTGGAGGCAGGATGGGCAAGAGGGAAACTGGAAAATAGGTGAGCTAGCGATGTGAGAAACATTTGCAGGATTCCTTCACGGAGCGGTCATTCATTCATTCATTCTTTATTTTTATAAGGCGCCTTTCTTAAAACCAAGGCACCTGTACAAATACATAAAACAATAAATAATTAAAACAACATTAAAACAATCATAAATCATTAAAAGCTTTGCTAAGAATATGTTTTCAAAGCTCCTTTATAGCTTTGGACAGTCGAGCAATTCGCACCTGACGAGGTAGAAATTCCACAGGGTCTGGGCCATAAAAACTAAACGATCTTGCCCCTGAAGTTTTAAACGGACCCTGGGAATCTCTAGCAATCCCTCATTAGTGGATCAGAGAGCAGGGGGAGTAGGGACAAAGGAGCTCTTCAGGTAAGCAGGTCCCTGATCGGTAGGGCTTTATAGGTCAGCAAACCGACCTTGAAGGTGATTCGCCAGCAAACTGGCAGCCAGTGCAGTCAGCGGAGCACAGGCGTTATATGACTAGACTAGAAGATCCAGTCAACAGCCTGGCTGCCGATTCTGCACCAGCTGCAGACGGGCGTGTTCAACCCCTGATAGCCCCAGGTAAAGGGCACTGCAATAGTCAAGGCGGGAGGTAACGAAGGCGTGGACCAATGTTGGAAGATCCTCTGGAGGAACCAGGTGCTTCACCCGGACGATGTTCCTCAGATGGTAAAAAGAGGTTTTGACCACCGCTGACACCTGAGATTTAAAAGTCAGACAGTCGTCAAATACAACGCCCAGGTTCCGCACCTGGTCTGAGGTCGTCAACTGGACACCAAGCCATAAGCCCGAGGGCGATCCAGCTAACAAAACCGCCTCACAGCGACCCTTGTTCACAACCAACACCTCCGTTTTTTCGGGGTTCAACCGCAGCCAACTCCCATTCATCCAGTCATGGCTCTCAGCAAGACAGTTGTTAAATACCGAAATGGCAGCATCCTGGCCGGGCACAAAAGACATATACAGCTGGGTATCATCTGCATAGCAATGAAAACCCAGACCGTATCATCTAATAATCACTCCTAATGGCAGCATATACACTGCAAACAACATGGGTGCCAAAATGGAACCCTGCGGTACCCCGCAGGATAGGGAGACTGATGCCAAGGAAAAATTCCAGACACCACCCTCTGAGTCCTACCCTCGAGGTAAGATCGAAACCACCTGAGGACTGTATCAGACAGTCCACAGATAGACCGCAAACGCTCCAGTAGCACACCATGGTCCACAGTGTCAAACGCTGCAGACAGATCAAGAAGTACCAGGATGGAGCAGGTCCTCCGATCTCTCGCTATTAGGAGGTCATTTAGTACCCGAACAAGTGCTGTCTCTGTACTATGCCTTTTTCTAAATCCAGACTGGAGAGAATCATAGACATTGTTGTTGGTCAGATGATCATCCAGCTGCGCTGCAACCACCTTCTCAATAACTTTACCCACAAAGGGTAAGTTAGAGACAGGCCTGTAATTTGCTAGACAATCTGGGTCCAAGGAGGGCTTCTTCAAAAGAGGCTTAACTACAGCCTCCTTAAGAGGATCTGGAAAGATCCCCCTCTCCAAGGACCTCCAGACTATCACAGCAAGGACGGGACCAATTTTATCCACACAATCCACTAAGAGACGCGTGAGGCCCGGGTCCAAATTACAGTTGGTCGGACGCAGTGATTGGATGATCATCACAATGTCATTGATTGTGGGGAGGCTGAAGTCAGACCATGCAAACTGGGTGTCCGACATCTCCTGCCGACCATCACAACTCCCATTGGAGAGGGTCAAGGGACATCCGATCTGATTTTGGCAACCTTATCTGCAAAGAAGAGAGCAAACTTCTCACACCGTTCTTGAGAAAAGGCTCTTCCGGGCTGAAGACAGACTGGATTGCACAGTCTGTCCACGGTCTGGAAGAGCTGAGCCGGTCTATTCTGTGCAGCCGCAATCTCTCTGGACAGGAATTCTGCCTTCTTACGAGAGATTGCAGATTGATAGACCATACAGTGGTTCATCAAACTAAGTTTGTCATCATCCATCCTGGACCTCCGCCAGCACCTCTCCAACCTTCGTCCAACTCTCCTCAACTCCCTCAGGGTCTCATCAAACCAAGGAGACCTGGGATGAAGAGTGAGAGGATGAACACGAACAGGAGCAATGGAATCCAGGGCCACTGCCACCACCTTATTATAGGCATGCACCAGCTCTCCCGGATCCATGCAATCTATCGGTAGGCCCGATAGGTCCAGCACCGCCATCAGGTCATCTGGGGAAACACCCCATAATGGGCGGTACCAGACCATTTCCGTAGGGGCTGACCTATTAGGGGTGGCCTCAAAACTGAACCCAATGGAGTGATGGTCCGACCATCCGACCGGTTCCACCACCAAGTCGGATATCTCCATCCCCAGAAGGAACACCAAGTCCAATGAATGTCCACCAATATGGGTCGAGGAGGAAATAACCTGTGTGAAGCCCAGTGAAATCATCAACTGGAGGAAGTCTTGACCAAAATCTGAGAGTTCATCATCGACCCAGGCATTGATCCCCCAGAACCAACCATCTGGGGGACCCCAATGTCAGGTCGATAATGAAGTCTGCAACTTCCCGCAGGAAAACATTCTCGTCACCTGGTGAACGGTATACAAGAAGTATCCTGCACCACACACCCTCGCCTAAGATGCATTCAAAGGACCTGGTGACTCCCACTGGTACCTCCACTAGGCCCAGTTCTGTTCTAAAACAGATAGCAACACCCCCGGCCCTACGATCCAACCTCGGGCAGTGTATCACCAAGTAGCCGGATGGAACTGCTGCCGCCAAAACTGGTCCAACAGTTTCATCCAGCCAGGTCTCGGTGATGCACGCCAGGTCAGATGACCCAACAAAATCAACTATAATAGCCGTTTTGTTTTTAATAGATCTGGCGTTGCACAACACCACCTGAGTAGGATGAGCCTCAGAGGATGACCGTGTTACCTGCTGACTATAGTCAGAACCCTTGGGTATGGGCACCAGACAGGGAGGTCCCCTTTCCTGGGCCCATTTCGCCCCAGGGCGTCTCCTTGTCCCCACTATCCCTATCCGCCCATTCCTTTCCATTCCTCCTCCAGACCCAGCGCCAGCCCTCCTCCTTCTCCCCACAATCCCCAAAGCCCTACATCGTCTATAGACCTCCGGCGACAGGGGGACAGGAGAAGGGATGAAGGTC
Source organism: Neoceratodus forsteri (assembly GCA_016271365.2). Taxonomy (NCBI): domain Eukaryota; kingdom Metazoa; phylum Chordata; order Ceratodontiformes; family Ceratodontidae; genus Neoceratodus; species Neoceratodus forsteri. The sequence goes on from CM028138.1 coordinate 660,339,053, forward strand.
CCTGAGCCTGGGGAATAGTACCCGACTGTCCTAATATTGTCCCAGCACATAATTAACACAACAATAAACAATCTAGAAAATTAACCCCCCTCAAACACTTAAATGAATAGAACAACTCTACAATAAAAAAACATACAATTAGTCAAACAATAATATAAACTATAAATCTAATAAACAGAATAACCAAATAACTAAATAACTTAAAAACTAAATATAAAATATAATATCTATCTAACAAAACCTATACCCCTTATTTCAAACATATAATAAATTAACCCCTATCAGTCAAAAGATTCGTATTATTGTAGTGTACAGAATGTGCCTTCAGATCTCCAATTAGTAGCTTTAATTTTAATTCTCTGCTCTTACCTACAATGCTCTCACCACTGCAGAGAAAGGAGCTTTTCTGGACTTTACAAGCCCCTATCATAAGGCTAGATTTTAACGTTAGAGAAAAGGCCTCCAAGTCCAATAACCAGATTTTTGGTTAAGTCACAACACGGTTTCCTTTGAAAAATAGAGTGAGAATTCCGAGTTATTTACTGCCCTCACCCGTGTGCTCTCACCACTAGAGGGTAGGAGCGTTAAGATTTTGCAAGCCTCCTCTCACAAGGCTAAAACAGCACTTCGGAACCCAATTCTGTTCTTGCTGAGTATGTAGCAAAAACTCGCCCGAAAATAGAAGTTAAAAACTACTTCACCAACAGATGGTCCAGGAAGTTCCAGAAGTCATAGAGCGACTTGAAAATATTCAGACTAACAGGACAGCTCTGCTTCAAGTGTTTTTGCATATTGTTCCACAAGGAAGGCAACGAGAAACTTATGGCAGCTCTGCTGAAAGGAGATTTGACCTTAGGTAATTGCAAGGCATTTAGGGAATAGCTTCTTAGAGCACAGGCATCTATCACACTTAGGGAAATACAATCAGAGAAGTATAGGGGGAGCTTGTTGGTAACCACTCTGAAAGCCCATAGAGCGGCATTTCTATTTCTCCTATAATGAAGGGAAGTCCAGCCCACTGCAGTGTACAAGGAGCAGTGGTGTGTGGAAAGTGGAAGGCCCGTTATGAACCTGATTTCTCTGTGGTATAGGGTGTCCAACTTAGCCAGGGCAGAGGCAGTACAATGGCTACAGAGCAGGTCCGCATAATCTATTAATGAAAGGAACGTGGCTAGAACCAACCGCTGCTTGGCATCCCTAGTAAGGAAGTGGTTAATTCTGTAGAATACTCCTAGTCTTTGTCTTAGTTTCTTCTGTAGTTCTTCGAAATGATCAGAGAAGGAGAGTTTGTGATCGAGCCATACACCCAGATATTTGAATTTTGGCACATACTCTAGATTTTCTCCAAGTACTGTGGTAATCTGAGGGATAGCCCCAACGCAAGCGGGGTTCGCCGGATAGGAGGAAGGGGAAAAGAGCATTGCTTTTGTTTTTTTCACATTAAGCAGAAGCTTTTTGCTTATGAGCTGGTATTGCAATAGGTTAAATTCGGCTTGGAGGTCTTCACAAGCTGCTTCCGACGTAGGATGACTCATATTTGGGGCATATTTGTGGAATGTCTGGAACCGTTCTGCAATGGTTCACGTCATTCCTTACCGGGAGATCACAGAGAGTTGTGTCGGGGAATTTTTCCTCTGACCCAATCCCTCTGTTGTGTGGAGTGCCCCAGGGATCCGTGTGTGTCGCCCATGTTGTTTGCAGTGTACATGCTGCCCCTCGGAGGTATCATTATGAGCAGTGGGCTGAGGTTTCACTGCTATGCAGATGACACCCAGCTCTATTTGTCCTTTGCACCGACCAGGATGGCGCCTCTCGGTGTTTAACAGCTGTCTGAGGGAGATCCAAGACTGGATGGATTCTAGTTGGCTAAAGTTGAACTCGGAGAAAACAGAGGTGCTGGTGGTGGATCCTGGTGGTCGGGTGGTGAGGCCGGATATCGGTGTCTGTCCTGGAATTATTCTTGGTGGAGTACCTTTGCCGTCCTCAGAACGGGTGCGTAGCCTTGGATTTATTCTTGACGATAAGCTGACTCTCAAAGCTCAGGTGTCAGCTGTTGTCAAGACTTCCTTTATCATCTCAGGAACATTGCCAGGTGAAGCATCTTGTTCTGTCTGACTCCTGCCTACTTTGGTTCATGCCTTTGTATCTTCACGCTTAGACTATTGCAATGCCCTGTACTTTGGGCTTTCTGGGTTGAAATCGTCGCCTGCAGCTGGTGCAGAACGCTGCAGCCTGGTTTGACTGGGACAAGTCATTTCTGTCACATCACTCCGTTGCGCGAACTGCACTGGCTGCCTGTGCGGTGGCGGATCACCTTTAAAGTCATTTTGTTGACTTTCAAAGCCCTTCACGACCAGGGTCCAGCCTCACCTGAAAGACCTCCTGGTGCCTTACTGCCCTGACCGATCACTCGCCGGCCGACATGGGGTTGTTAGAGATCCCAAGAGCGAGTCTGAAATCTTCTGGCAGCAGAGCATTTTCATTTGCTGCACCCACTCTTGAACTCTCACCATGTCGGCTAGCGGTGCACTCGTGAACTCTTTTAAAAGAGCTGAAAACTTACCTGTGGAGCATGGCTTTTTAGATAATTAATTATTTATTAACGCTCTGGATTTTATTATTACATATTTTATTTTGTGGTATGCTGATTTTATGTTTATGTTTGTGTATGTAATGTTTGAATTATTAAATTGTTCAGCACCTTGATATGTTGAAAGGTGCTATATAAATAAAATTATTATTATTATTATTAAAAAAAAGTACTGTGACGTCAGCAACAAGTGGATATTGATGTTGTCATCGATGTTGTTAATGTAAACCGCAAACAACAAGGGACCAAGGATAGACCCCTGAGGCACACCTCTCTGTAGAGGTTTAAGTGGCTAAAGATCACCTTCAGCTTTAACCTGCTGTTTCTGATCTACAAGGTAGTCGGCAAACCAGCACATAGAGTTAGGATCCAGACCTAGCTTACAGAGGGAGGAAAGAAGCAGGCTATGGTCGACTGTGTCGAAGGCCTTACTTAGATAAAAAAAAATGGCACAGACAAAATTCCTATTGTCAAGGTCGAGGGGCCAATCATTAGTCACTTTTGCTAGGGGAATTACGGTGCTGTGCTTTGCTCTGAATTCAGACTGCACTGGGTTTAACAGACTCCTGGATTCAAGGTACGCTCTTAGCTGACCACTCACTATCTTTTCCAATAATTTAGACAGAATGGAGAGGAGTGAGATCGGTCTATAATTATTAAGGTCGTAAAGGGTCACCTGATTTGAGCAGAGGGATGACATGGGCTACTTTCCATTGCGAGGGGAAGCTCCCCTGGGATAGTGACAAGTTGATGAGGTGCGTGATTGGCACTGCCAACACATGGTATGCACATTTCAGAAAGTAAGGCTCTACAGAGTCCGAACCTGCACCCTTCTTGATATCCAACTGCAGCAATAGATCTTCAATCTCTTTTAGAGAGGCAGGCAGGAAGGAGAAGGCCTCTTTGGTAGCAGAAGACTTGTGAAACAATTATCCCTGCTGAGTGTGGACGGCATTAGCAGGGGATGTGTCAAATGCTAGCCCAGCGGTTGTGAAATGAATATTGAGGGCTTCCAGTATCTCCGATCGGTCTGAAATGGTGTTACTACCGGATATAATTTTTGATGGGCGGGAATTTCCAGATGAATGACCAGACATGTCCTTTATTATTTTCCAAAATTTTGAAGGATTCCTTGAGGCAGAGTCTAGCTCAGTGCGACAGAAAGTGGCCTTGGCTGCTCTGACCAACTTGGTGCACTTATTGAGTGCCCTCCTAAACTGACACCAATCCAAGTCATTCTTGCTTCTGCGTGCTTTTTTCCAAAGCGTATCCCTATCTAGCATGGAAGCTTTGAGTTCTGGTGAAAACCAGCGGCAAGTGTTGCTCCTTACACGTACCTTTACTATAGGGGCATGCCTGATTAAGGCCGCAGTTAGTATTTCGTGAAAGACAGTATATGCCTCATTAACCGTTTTGGCTAAGTAGAAATCCTGCCATCGCAGGGAATGTTTAAATTCGTCGAGGCAGGCAAACAAGTTGAAGTTGCGTTTACACCTCCTGATAGAGAACTTTGCTACAAACTGTGGATTATGCACAGATCTGATGCTGGCGACAAAACAGTGATCGCTGATGTCAGAGAAAAATGTTCCGACGTAGGAGAACAGGTGTGGTTTGTTAACCAAAATTACATCTAAAAGGGTGCTGTTACTAGGGTTCTTTTTATTTGGGTGAGTGGGTTCACCAATGAGTTGCAGCAGCCCCAAGGTGTCACAAAAGGGTTTCAAGGGAGCCGAGGCTTTTGATAAACCAGTCGTAGTTCAGATCGCCAAGAATAACAGTTTCCAGTGTACTAAGCCCCAGGGCAGAGCTTAGATGTGATAAGAGATGTGACCCTGCAGACGGGGGCTTGTAATAGCCTATTACACAGAGTGCGCAAGAAGGTGATAGTTCAACCTTCAGGGACAAATATTCAAATTCATTAGGGGAGGAGGAGGATTCTAGACATGATACAGAGAATTTGTCCCTGACATAAATCGCCACCCCTCCACCTCTTGATTGCCTATCTGCTTGGAAGAGCAAATAACCTGGGATGTTGATTTCCCTGGCAGGAGTGGCTGGTCTAAGCCAGATCTCAGTGATCACCAGAACATCAGATAGGGTGTGGCTAACCCAAGCCTGGATCATGGTGATCTTTTTCAAAAAGGCTGCAGACAGTGACATGCAGGAATGACATTCCTTTAAATCTAGCAAGACCAACAAGACCCGGGTCTTTTGCGACGCATCCGGGGTCTTGCTAGGGGGTACATCCACGGAGTCCAAGTGCTTTCCTGCTTCTACTATTAGGTCCCTACACCCCTTAACCCATCACCCCACATTCAGGCAGGGCCCCCTCTAAGACTTCTAAAATGGACTACCTCTTCTGTCCCACTGCCACGTTTCACACTAGAAGCATGCTATGGGAGTTTAAGCCCTCGAAGTCACACCAATCCTCTACATCCTAAAAAGCCATTTTGCTGGTGTCCACGCGGGGAAAAGAACCACCAACCAAACCACCACAAACCCCCAAAAAATGGAAACAGAAAACAAAGGTGGAAAAGAAACAATCCACCCTGGGGGAAGGATTACCAAAAGGTTAAATTGTAAGTTTTGGGAAATGCGGCAGTCTCAGGGCCATCAGAAATCTCAGCGGTGCCTCCACTTGTAACAGCCCCTTTGCTCACTACCTGGGCTGCCCCAGAGCCCTCGGGGTACTCATCGTACTTCCCCAAGGGTCCAGGCCTGAGCTCTGGCCGGATTGCCAAGGGTGACTTGGTGCCTCCACCTAGGTAGTGGTATGGACTCCTGTGGACAAAACAGGTTACCACCCCCCAGGAACAATGATGTATCCCCATAAAGGCTGACCCCTCCTGCACAGTTATATCAATCAGGCTGTGTATTTGACCCAGACAGTGCCCCAGGGGGTGGAAACTGGTTTTCCTTTTGTTTATCTCTGTGTGCCTTAAAAGGCCACACCAGATTGTGTCAGGAAGTGCTTACATCACAGCTACTTATCAGCCAATAGCTTTGGAAGAATCTTACAGCCCTGATAACAACAGTACTATAAACAAGTGGATTTTTAGCAGGCTCATCAGATAGCCTAATATTCTTCAGGTGAAGCTACCTCTGGCTGGAAGCTGCAACACTGGACTTAGGATTTGCAAGAAAGTGAGTTATGCTCACAACAGAGGGAGGTGAACCTTACAATTTACAATTGTCTTTGGTTTGAAGCAGATTCCTTAGGAAAGTTAATATTCTTCAGGTGGAGGATACTTCTAACTCAATGGTGAAATAAGGAACTTAGAATTATCAGAAAAGGCAGTCTTTCAATCAACAGAGGGAGGTGGACCTTGCTTTACTTTTGTTACAATTGTTAAGATTTTCAGTGCAGGAAGAGTTTAAACCCACAGTGACTGAATACTGTTTACTGTGTCTGTCCTTGTGCACAGCTGACGTGTTTTGTGGCTGACTGCTTTCAGAGCACAAGTCACCAGGCTGTTTTGGGGCTGGGGAGGTTTACCTGTGTCTGACTTGGATATTTTGATTTTTCTCTGTTTGATTAGCAGGGTATTTTCTCTGTCAAACTGTCGTGTACGGCATCTTGCTGACAGGAAGGCACTCATCGCAGCGGTAGTTCAGAGCTTTTAGCTGATTGTTTCGTGAGGGCACAGTTTAGGCTCAAACCCTTCCCACCCTCAACCCACCCACCCCTGGAAACAGTTCCTTTATACCTGGGGTTCTGACATAATTTCCTCAAGACCGCAAGATGCATATCACTGTCATATCCTCTCTAGCACACTGCACTGACAATATAAGCATACACATTATATAATATATATATTTCTGTATAAGAAACCAATCGACACACAAAAAAAAAAGGTAGACAGACATGTCGGGAGTAGTGCAATGTAATGGCTGTGGGGCAGCAGTCTTCCGGAGTCTTTCTGGAGGCTGAGATGCTGCCCTGTTTGCAGACAACTCTCTGCCCTGAGGGAGGAAGCTGCCCATCTTCAGGCCACACGGGACAGTAGCAAGGGAACCTCCCCCATCCAGGGAGCACCAGAGCCACCACAACTACCTCAGAGGTTGCGAAGAAAGCACAGCAGTTGGACCACAGTGGGCTCAGGGAGGGTAAGAGTGGTGGAACAGAGACACACCCAGTCAGTTGTTCCACTCCACAATCCATACACCATTCTGGGGGAGCATAGTTCCCCTATGGATTCACCCGCAGAGGAGACTAAGGAGGTTGCAGACAACTGTCACAAGGGAGGCTCTCAGGAAGGAGGCAGAGGATACCACAGGGAAAGGAAGCAGCTCCTGGTTGGGGACTCAATTATTAGGGGGATAGAACTGGGGTGAGCAGGGAAAACTGAACTAAAGTGCCTGCCTGGTGCCATGGCTTGGAGGGACAGGAAGCGCATCCTTAGGATCATGAGAACAGTTGCACCGAGTCTGAGCTGGACGTCATTGTCCACCTAGGGACAAATGACTTGGCTCATCACGAGATTAGAGCAGTACAGAAGGACTTTGTAGAGTTGGGGAGGGGCCTAAGACAAGTAGCACACACAGTATCCTTCTCAGAGGTGCTGCCTGTCAGTGGTATGGGTGAGGCGAGGGTACTTTGCACCATGCAGTTTAACGAATGGTTGAAAAAATGGTGTGGAGCACAGGGGTTTGGCTTCATTGGGGACTGGGGTTCCACCTGGAGGGACACCAGCCTATACTGGCAGGATGGTCTGCATCTGTCCAGGAAGGGAACAAGTCTTTTGGGCAATCGGTTTAAATGCTTCATCAGCAAGCTTTTAAATTAGTCAAGGGGGGAGGCACTGATAAGCAGCAGGAAAATTCCAGCCTCCCCCTACAAAACAGGGTACTAAATGAGAAAAAGACCAAGGTAGAAAGGTCAGTGGGGGATGCTGCTACAGAAGGTAAAGCCATCAAAAAATGGAGAGCAATGAGTACCAACGCCCATAGTCTGGGTAACAAGCTTCCTGAATTAGTGGCCTTGATGGAGTAGGAACATCTGAATATCGTGGCAGTCACAGAAACATGGTACACACAGAACCATGACTGGGACATAAACATACCAGAATACACTATCTACAGGAGGGACAGGGAGGGTAAAGGTGGAGGAGGAGTAGCTCTCTACATAGGGAAGGAATCAAAGCAACAGAACAAAGGGGTAAACAGGGGGGAGAAGAAGCACTGTGGGTCAATTTGGAGACAGGCAATGGCACCACAATCCGCATAGGGATTGTATACAGACCCCCTCTCAGGGGGAGGAAGTGGACAAGGAAATGATAGAAAGTGTACTTAAAATGGCAGAAAAAGGGGAGATATTGCTGATGGGTGATCTGAATATGCCAGATGTTAACTGGAGTGCAGTTGCAGCAGCCACTTCTAAGAGTGGGGTTATTCTAAATGCCCTACAGGGAGCATGCCTTAGACAACTAGTACTGGAACCCACTCGAGAGGGAGCAATCTTAGACCTGGTTCTCTCAAATGGAGATGGAGAGAGGATCGCAGATATAGAAGTGGGTAGCCATTTGGGAACTAGCGACCATCGAACAGTATGGTTCACAATAACGCAGCAATAGAGTCAAGCCATACAAAGGCAAAAGTATTGGACTTCAGGAGGGCTGACTTTGCCAAAATGGGTGAGTGTCTAAGGAATGCACTAGCAAATGGGCAGGAAGGAGGGTGGAAGAACAGTGGGGAATAATAAAACTGCCATCACAGAGGTAACAAGCCTTTGTGTGAAGCAAATAAACAAATCAAATGAAAGAAAAGCCACTATGGTTCTCAAAAGAGGTGGCTGTGAAAGTCAGGAAGAAAAGATAGCATTCTGGAAGTATAAGGAAACACAGAAGGAGCAGGACAGAGAGCTGTACCAGTTAAGGCAGAAAGAAGCAGGAGGGAAGTCAGAATAGCAAAGGCCCAAACTGAGGAAAAGATAGCCAACTCAGTTAAGAAGGGAATAAAACCTTTATAGGTACATCAGCAGCCAGAAAGACAAAGGGAGGGATAGTGAGGCTGAAACAGAATGAACGTGGTGGGCAGAGGGGACAGTGAAAAAGCAGGAATACTGAACGAATATTTCTGCTCAGTATTCACAAAAGAGGAGGGGGAAGTGCCTAATCCAATTAACAGAAGCACTCTTGATAGGGGGGTCGATCCCAGTCCTTTCACAGAAGAAAGGGTTCTGCAAGAACTCCTAAAACTGAAGGTGGACAAAGCAATGGGTCCTGATGGAATTCACCCCAGAATTCTAAAAGAATTAAGGAAGGAACTAGTGAAACCACTGGCTACTCTTTTTAATAAATCATGGGAGGATGGTGTGGTACCCGAGGACTGGAGGAAGGCGGATGTGATTCCCCTTCACAAAAGTGGGACCAAGACAGAGGCAGGAAACTACAGACCTGTCAGTCTGACCTCTGTGGTAGGGAAAGTGATGGAGTCACTTCTGAAGGAAAGAATAGTTGAGTACCTAGAGGTCAGTGGAGCACAGGATCCAAGGCAGCATGGGTTCACAGCGGGAAGGTCATGTCAGACGAATCTAATAGATTTCTTTGACTGGGTGACCAAGTAGTAGACCAGGGAGGGCTGTGGACATGGCCTACCTAGACTTTAGCAAGGCATTTGACACAGTCCCACACAAAAGATTATTAGTCAAATTAACCAGCCTGGGAGTGGGTCCCAGGGTGGTAGCCTGGGTAAAACATTGGCTGGACAACATGACACAGAAGGTAATTGTAAATGGAGTCCACTCTGAAAAAAGGGCGGTTACTAGTGGGGTACCGCAGGGTTCAGTATTGGGTCCAGTCCTTTTTAATGTCTTCATCAGTGACATTGCAGAGGGACTGGAAGGAAAAGTATGCCTTTTGCAGATGACACAAAGATCTGCAACAGGGCTGATACACAAGGAGGCGGAAAGGATGAAAAGGACTTGGCAAGGTTGGAGGAATGGTCCAGACATATGGCAGCTAGGATTCAATGCAAAAAGTGCAAAATAATGCACCTGGAAACAAGAACCCAGGGAAGAATACACAATGGTGGGGAGGTAGTAACAACAACAAAACAGGAAAGGGACCGGGGTAACTTATATCAGATGACCTTAAGGTTAGCAAGCAATGTGAGAAGGCAGTAGGGAGGGCCGGGGTATACTGGGATGTATAGGGAGAGGCATCAGCAGCAGAAAACAGGAAGTTGTTATCCCTCTGTACAGACAGTTGGTGAGACCCCATCTGGAATACTGTGTCCAGTTCTGGAGACCCCATCTCCGCAAGGACATAGACAGGATAGAGGCAGTCCAGAGGAGGGCAACTAAAATGGTGCAGGGTCTGCAAGAGAAGCCGTATGAGGAGAGACTAAAGGAGCTTAATATGCATACCCTTGAGGAAAGAAGGAGAGGGGGACATGATAGAAACTTTAAGTACCTCAAGGAATCAACAAAGTCCAAGAGGGTAGCATCTTCAGAAAAGAGACTTGTAAGAACAAGGGACACAATTTAAAGATAGAAGGAGGGCGGTTCAGGGCAATGTGAGGAAGTATTATTTCACAGAGAGGGTAGTGGATGCATGGAACAGCCTCCTGAGGAAGTTGTGGGGTCTAAAACTGTGGGAGAATTCAAGAATGCATGGGACAGACATAAGGCAATTCTTGTGGGGGAGAGGAAGATATAGGCTGTTGGTTAACTAGGATCTGCGGCCTATCCTATAGGTAGGGAAATGGGCAGACTAGATGGGCCTAGCGGTCCTTATCTGCCGTCAAAGTCTATGTTTCTATGTTTCTAGATAATGACCATTTGTCAGTTAGGATTTACTCACAGTTGCATGGATATTCCAAAGGCATCCAGGACTGTATCTCCAGTCCTCAGTGAATCCTGTAAGTCTTGCATGTCAATCTGTGTGTGAATAACAATTCAATAATATAGTGAAACAGCAGTAGGGGCCAAAAAAAATTATCTTCTAAATTGGCACTCGTTTTTTTTTGTTTTTTTTTTTGTTAGCAGCACATCACAATTTGTCCGTGAGCGTCTGCAATTCTGCGTTTGACAGTTATTTTCTATGAATCTGTAATTATTCCGCGGCCAGTCATTCCCATTTTAGAGTAGGAACAGGAAAGTGAAACAGTACATGAGCGGCACTGATTTTGCTGTCATGAAACTGGGAGTTGTTTAAATAATAAAAAAGTTATAAAATAAAGGATAAGTGACAAGTGGCCAATCCCCCTTCGCCGGAAACACACACACTCCAAAAACAAACTCAGCTCACTGGTAAATATGTACTCTGAATGACTGACTGCCTTGTTAACAAATACACTTCCCTGTTCCTACTGTAAAATGGGAATGACAGAACATGGATTAATCATAGAATCAGTGGAGAACAACTGTCAAACCCAGCATTGCTTTTTAAATAAAAAGACCGCTATACAGCTCTGCAGTACCAACCCTAATAGTGTTTTTTTCTCTCTCTCCCTCTCTCTCAGACCTTCAGAACAACTCGCTATTTGATGCTAAGTGAACTGTTGTTAGCCATTTCACTAAAGCGCTTGCCAGATTCACTGACGACGGGGATATTCAATAACCTCAGCCCAGGATGCCTTTTGAATATTTGTGCTGCTATGAGTAAAATTATCCAATGGGAATGTGCCTGTACTTGATCTTAACGCAGAGCACGCAGCAGAATTCAACTTTTTTCTCATGCAGCCCGAGTCTGTTTTCTATGACATCACACAGACTCAGGCTGGCAGTACATTTCCTAGAATGGCTTTTGTCCATTGCAGTCAAAAGTACAGGAAGCAGACTGCTGAACTTTCAGTTTTTCTGACCACAGGTAAGGTAGGAGAGATAAAGAAACAGCACCAGTTTTAAACCGTTACTGCCAGCATACCACACTGAAAAAAAAAAAGCAAATATGTTTCTGACAAGAGGGCAAAATGTGTTAACAAACCAAATCCTATGCAATTTAGTATGGCGGAGGGGCTATTTCATGTAAATGTGACACAAAAACAACCAAAAAATATTAAAAGTAATCAAATTACAGGAACTTGTAGCCCAGTTATTATAATAACAATAATGAACTCCGGGGGGTTACGTTAGTGTTTAAGTTAATCACCCCCTGGGAGCAATATGGCACTTGGCTGCGTCTCGTGACACATTACACCCCGAGGCGGTGATTAACTAGAACATCAACGTAACCGCCGTCATTCATTATTGCTTAATAGTATAATATGCACTTATTTTCACTTCTGATATGAAGTACATCGGAATGTTTCTCCAGTGACATCAAATTGTTATCCATTTTAATTGTATCCCTAATACGTTGTACTCTTATACTGTACTGTATCATCACTGTTTTTTCCAGTTGATGTTGTAACCTCCCGGGTCGTGCCTGACAATAGTCACATTTGTGTCCAGTATACTTACCCGCTTATCAAAGACTAAATAAATATAGTTTCATAGTTTATTTACAAGTTCAACAGGCTTTCACCTTTTAAGAACTTCCAATCCTCAAAGGTGGTACTCAGATGTTTTGGCACCCATATAACTATCTATTCTACTTTTAAAATGTTTAATATTGTTACTATTATCTGTTGAGGTAAAGTATTCCATGGTATTACAATTCTTTGTGTATACCATTTTCCTCTTTTTGTTGTTCTATTATTTTTTACCCAATAACTTACGACCATGTGTTCTTGTTTTCCTTTCCACATGATGGTTTACTAATCCTATCATTTCCCTAAGAGTTGGATCCCTATTGGCGGTGTATGCATAACACAGGTTGCCCCTTGTTCTTCTGTATTCCATTGAGTATAGGCCCAATTTTTTCAATCTTTCTGGGTAACTAAGATTATGCATATGTTATATTGTCTGCGTTTTTCAAATTCTAAATCATCTGTAACTTGTACTCTCAAATCCTTTTCATTAGTACTACTTTATAATGGGTAGCCGTTTAGGGTATATGTGTACTTAGGGTTACTATGTCCCATGTGCATGATCTTACACTTGTCTATATTAAATTTCATATTGTTTTGTTTTGCCCAGTTATCAAGTAAGTTAATATTTTCTTGAAACAGGATGTTAAAAAGTGTCGGTCCCAGGACTGATCCCTGCTGGACCTCACTGGTCACTTCACCCCTTGCTGATAAGTACCCCCTTATGGCCACCATCTGTGGCGACAAAAGTTACATGCACCAGAGTCAGGTTACGTGCAAGAACCTGGTAGTACCAATGGAATGCTTAAAAGTCACAATATGCAAAAACAGCTGACTTTCGCTTTTCTGCACTTAGCTGTGGGCTGACCCATTAGTTCGTCTACTGATCCTGGACAACCAGTCAGAGAATCTGAGTCTGAATCCCACTTCTGCACCACAGAGATCCACTATTTAAAAAATTATTTCTTAAATTAGATCTCTGTGCCCAGCACAGAAGCATGCACCACCCTCCATCTCCTGCACAAATGGAGTGGCTCCTGAAAGCCTGACTCTCTTACCTTGATTTTAATTTAATCACCATGCCGGCTGCTTTGTTGTCCAGGGAGGTCTGCTGAATCAACAGTTTCATGCTCCCTTTGCTATACTTGCTGATCCACCCCTTTTCGGACTATATGTATGCATGCCACCAATCAACCCTTGAACTTTATGACCACCCCCCCACCCCCAACATCCATCGCTGACTGGCAGCACTACTCTGGCACTCACACACAGACTACCCAGCTTACTGAGTAGTCACTGAAAAGAAGCCCACCTCAATCCCTTCATCACCAGTCACCACTGCAGCCTGGGACCTGAAGAGGATGCGCTTGCCTTGCTGATGCTGTGTAGCTCTTTTCAATGTCCCGCATCCCGCCTTCTCGTGTCCTGGCATCGCAACACCTTCGGCTTCCTTTGGCAGTTCGACTCTGTGGCAGCAATCACTCTCAAGTCTTTACAGAGGTGCGCAACGTCAGAAACTACAAAAATAAAAAAAGGGTCTTCATGACGTCTTCGGCTTCCTGCAGCAGTTCGGTTCTGGCAGCACTCACTCCCAAGTCCTCACAGTGGTGCATGATTTCAGAAATGACCCATAAAAAGGTCTTAAGCCTCGCACGATGTTGCACCCCTTTTAGCGGCTTCCATTATTGCAGTAAGAAACGAGAAATGAGCTACATACACTATAGTGCATGCATGGGGAAAAACTACATGCACCAGCCTGTTCCTGCCTGCACAGGGAACAGGCTGGGTATGTTAATTTCGACCCCTGTTTTCACTTCTCTGATACATTGTCAGATACTCTCCCTTGAAACATCAGTGATTATAGGTTACACAGGTCTCAGTGTGGACTGTTTTACTCTGTGGAAGTGCTTTCTTATCCCTGAGGATATGCTGACATCCGCGGACATGTAAACCCTTTCACTGTTGTGATATATTGTCAGACACTCTCAATTGAAACATCAGTGACTACAGGTTACACAGGTCTCAGCATGGGCTGTTTTACCCTGTGGGAGTCCTTTTCTATCTCTGGAGATATCCTGACATCTACGATTGTGGTAACTGGACTTAGGAGGGTGGTTCGTCTCTTCTTTTTAAGAAGAGGCAGGCACAACAGTTCCAGGTGCAAACAGCAAGCTTTTATTGGGACAGCCACTGGTTATGCTGGAAAATAATTGGCTATGTGGTTGCAAAGTACAAGGCACTCACAGTGACTGTCATGCACAACACAATACTTAGTGATAGAAGGCAACGATACAGGTATAGGTGCAGTGAAGGTAAAAGTAAACAGTCATATATATAACATCAATACATGAGGTACCTCTAAAAGGGCCACCTAGTGCCCTACGTCTGCAGATGTCAATAATAACTATCAATACCTAACCACCTTGGCCAAGGATAAGTAAACAGCACCGGTTACAGTCCGACAGTCCAGTTGAAGAAACAGTCTTTTTGATGCAAAGCAGGTGGTGGCTAGCTATCTTAAAGAGTTGGTATAGTACCTTAGTGACCGATCGGTCTCGTCTGGCAGAAAGGCTGAGGACGACAAGGTGGAGTTGAAGACGAAAAGGATGCAGGCTGGTCCAGAGCTGGAGATGCAGGTAATGAGAGGATGGAGGATGGTCGAGGCAATGTCCTTCGATGGTGATGGTGGGTCCTCTGGAAGGCTCTGGATGAGTTGCCACCCAGCAGGGGAAGGGAGCTATGGCCACCTCAAAAAAGCAAAACAAGAACAGGGCAATTTCCTATTCGCGTACTGTGGAGGGAACCTCTTTATCATGAGCCAGGGCGGCTCCTAAGCTGACTATACTGGCGGGGGACTGACTATCACTATGCTATCTAATGCAGTCTTTTGTCATCTTCAGGGGTTGCTGGCAGGCTGGGTGGGAGGCACTAGATGCTTGACCGGTGAAAGGCAGATGACCCCTGCACTCAGGGGTGCAGGCAGTTGCAGTCTTCGTAGGGCAATTAGTTGGGTGGTGGGACTACCACAGTTGGGCAGTCCGTCCACTCCCCCATGGCAACAGTTCATACTGGGGGAGGAGAGAAAACTGATGTGGCTTAATGCAGTTGAGGATGGGGCAGGCAGTTCGAGCTCCTTCCGGGACAGTGCAGGAACCAACTGGTCGAGGTGCAGGGTAGGCAAGTTCAGCCCCGACGTAGATAGGTGGCTTTGGTGGCTGCAGGGCAGCAGTTCAGGCCCTGTTGCAATTTTGATCAGACCCCGATGCAAATAGTTTAGTCAGTTAGGGATCAATAACATCCCAGGGTGCAACCTGGGAAGACAGCAAACACAGCAAGTACACAATAATCACTTTTTTTTGTACCAGAGACTGGGTTTACCTTATGGCCAGAGTCAGGTGACAGGCAGCACAGCGGAGGCCGGACAGCCCCTATGGTCGTCAAGTACACACGCAATCAGTAAGCAGTCCAGGGAAAAAGGGGTGGCTGACAAGGGGGTGGTCAGGGCTCCCAGAGGGCGGCTGTAGCCTTGGTGACCAACTTTCCCAAGATGCCCACTTTTCCTTTTCCTCACTCCCTGTCCTCTGGTGCCCTCGCCCTTCCTGCAGCACCTCTGGCACTAAATAAGATATTTTTGGGGGGCTTCCAGCCCACTTACCACTTGGCACGATCCTAAACCGCCAAATGAATCATTGGTGGTGCTCACAGGGTGGCCAGGGAGCCACTGCCCCCATACAGCCGGGCGGGGGGGCGGAACCTGGAGTCCCTGGTGTTTGCTTCCAACCGGACTCAATTCTGTGTGGCATCCTGTGGTCCGACCGCACAATTGTTCCCCCTCCGGGCGCAGCACGACTTGGCAGCTCTGATAATGCTGCAGCTGCGTCGGAGGGCTGGCGGGAGGGGAAGCAACAAAGGGGAGGGTGAAAATTGCTTCTGACCACTGCTCCCTCCACGTGAGGATTTTTGTTCTGGTCAGGGGTGCAGCAAGCTCCGGGGGATGGCCAGACCTAGCCAGAGAGTCAGCGACGGTGCAACAATAGGGAAATACAAATTTAAGATAACAAGACACAGCAGCAGCCCATTTCGAAATCAGAGGGGCAGCCAGCGAAGAGCGGACCACCATTCCCATCCATAGGCCACACCACCCATGACTGGCCCTGAAGGTCACCAGCAAAGAGGGAAACCAAGACCAAGGGGCACAACAACCAAGAACAGAAAATAAAAAAATGCCCCACCACCCCTGTCAAATGACGCAGGGCAAGAGCATGCCCACCAACAGTTGGGGCTGGGGACAGTAACAAGAGGGGAAAGGGCCGGGAAACTGCAAGGGCAGCTCCTAGCAGAGTGCACCACAAGGCACTCCAAAATGACCGCACCCAAGCCCACGGAGCAACAGGAAGAAAAAATTACGCACCGTAGTAATGTTTCTTCTAATGGAGTCTTGCTGTATTCTGACAAAATGCAATTAGCCCTAGCACTTGAACTGCCCCAGAGAGAAAAGGGTTAACTCTATGCCAGAGCATAGAAAGTTGAGCTCGAGCTCGGTTTTCAAACCTCTGTCCTTGGTATATTCGAATGTAACTGTCAGATTCTAACGAGCACTAATGCTAACTAGCCTAGCTCTAAAATATTTATAAACAAATTAAGCCAGAGGTGAACAAGAACTTGGGTCAAAAAGACTCAAGTCAAGAACCCAAGAACAAACCTTTATTAATATAGTCATTATCACTGTATGGATAATCAAATTTAATAATAATAATAAAACTTTATTTATATCGCGACTTTCTTAAATTCAAGGTGCCTTACAAAAATTTACAAATATAATAAATAAAACATAATCCACTATAATCTGAGCTCCTAAGATCACAGTACTTAATTAAAACAAATCTTCGACCACAAATAGGTCTTCAAGGCCTTTTTGAATTCCTCCACGGATGCACACTGACGAAGCGGATGGGGTAGAGAATTCCAGAGGGTCGGAGCAGCATACACAAAAGCACGGGCACCTAAAGATTTTAAAGAAACCCTGGGAATCTCTAGCAACCCCTCGTCCGCCAAGCGGAGAGATCGCTCAGGGCAGTAGGGAACCAAAAGCTCTTTAAAATATTAGTAACACTCATCCTGGCCAGGATGAAATCAAAGAGGTATACCTCTGGGGTGCAGCACTGCGCCTGCCAACTCCCACATTCCAAAAGTAGGTTCTGAGAGGGGAGGCAGGGAAGGAGGTCAGAATACAGCAAGACTCCTTTAGATGAAACAACATTACTATGGTGAGTAATTTTTTCTTCAAACAACATGAAGTCTTGCTGTATTCTGACAAAATGCAGACTACCAAACAGTACCCCCTTGCAGGAGGGATCTACAGAACCCACTCTGGAAAAGGCTCTGCAGTACTGCTGTGCCAAACCTAGCATCACCTCTGGCTTGAGTGTCCAAACAGTAATGCTTGGGGGACTTCCAGTTCCGCCACAGACCTGTAGAGACTTGAGAAAAATGGCTCTCCACCACCCGACTCAATAAACTACATAAATCCCCATGTAAAACGCTCAAACCAAGACTGAAACATAGAAAATGTCAAACGGAGGACCTAAAGGCAGGAGAGGTTTGAAAATAACTCCTTAAAAAAACCTATTGTTTGGAGATGAAGACCGTGCAAATAGGGCCCGAGGGCCTCGAGACAGAAGTAGATCTCCATCCAGCACCAGAGGCTCAGAACAGGAGACAGATGGGGAATTAGAACAGTTATCACGTTACCGATTTGAAACTCTCCTAAACGAGATACAGGGATCCAGAAAGGAAAATCGTAAAGAATTTAAAAACTTGTCTGACAAACCCACTAAAGTAGAAGCTCGAATGGATACACTAGAGGAACGAGTTGCAACTACAGAAGACCATACGCAGCAGATAAGTAAAGTGATAGACCTGCTTCTCCATCAAACTGCTGAATTACATGCCAAAACATTGGACTTAGAAAGCAGATCTCGGAGAGATAATTTGAGAGTCTATGGGCTAAAAGAAAGAGCGGAGACATATCCAATGGCAGAATTTATGGAAAATCTACTCACTGATGTACTGAATCTTCCCACCGGATATACTTTAAGAATCGAGAGGGCTCACAGATCCTTGGTGAAAAAAACAACTGACCCAGAGGCTTGACCCAGATCAATAGTGATCAAATATGCTAGTTACAAAGTGAAAGAAGACATATTACACCGAGCCTGGTCTCAAAAAAACCTGAAGTACTTAAGATTCTAAACTTACACTTGATCATGACTATCCACCGGAGATACAGAATGCTAGATAAAGATATGCACCTATCTTAAAAGTGCTCAGAGAACAAAACGTCAAATTTCAGACCCCATTTCCTGCATGCCTTAGAGTTATGTGGGACACTGGAGCTGTTTTATACGGATCTGCTCAGGAGGCGAAACAAGATTTGATAAAAAGAGGAATGCGAGTCCCAGACCTACCACAGGAAAGAAAATCCATAGGACAGCATTTCCATCCAGACTGGCAGGTGGTGGCATATCAATGCAACAAGAATAACACGTGACTGAATGCAAGGGAGGCGGCAAGATGCATCGATTCAGCATGCAGAAAAGAAAGAGGAATCCTCTATTCCCATGGAGGAAGAAGGGTGACTGTAGTCCAGAGTCTTCAGGTACTTAGTAAAATCATTCCCCAGAGATAGGCCTCATATTGAGCTTATGCTCGAGCGGCTGTGCGAGGCCCTGATCTCGGGGGGGGGGGGGAGAAATGCAGAGACTCACAGACCCTGAAATGGCAGAAGTGGAAATAAAAATACGAGTGGTCAAATTATGGAGACTTATGAGACTTACTGCCAAGAGATGGTATCAGCTTTAATACAAGGAGAAATAAAGTACTCTTTCAAATAATAAATATAAGGGAGACTACCGGTCTACGGACTGTTAATTCCACCTATGCAAAGCACGGTCTCATCGTTGTCAGAGACAATGGGGAAAAGAACAATGGGATGAAATGTGGGAACTACACATACATATGTTGGGGAATTTGTACATGGAATTTATTGTACCAAATATTAGGGTCGGGGGAGAGGGGAACCCAAAAGGAGAGAGTGATAACTTTAAGAGCAATATAAGGTCAGTGACAGAATATTATTTACACAAGCCGATTACAGAGAGAACGAGCGGCTTGGGGGGAGACAACCTCAGTTAGAGGGAAGAATACTCATACCCCTACTTAGTGACACCCCTTGGAGGGAAAGAGGAGAGGGGCTATCACTAAGCACAGAAACCCAGAAAGCAGGGTTTCCTACCTTGGGAGTTACTAAACAGTTTAAAATTCTAAATGGCCCAGTTGGCTACTAGAATTATATACGATTGTTATGTTAAAGTTTTGTTGGTTTACATGTTAATAGCCACCAAATGTGAGAAAGATGAAACTATCCGACCATTAATAGAAATGAATGGATCAGTTTTGGGAAAGTGGATCACACAGAAAACGGAATGACTTCTCTTAACATACCAAAATGAATAAAAAGAACACATTATTCTGTTCTTATAATGTGCACGGGTTAACTAACCCAGTTAAGAGAAGCAAAATTTGACATGTATTAAAAAAAGCAGACTTACGCTATGTAGGACACACATCTCTCAAAACGAAGCATGAGAAGTTGTCCAAGATGGATTTGAGGGGGTATATGCCTACATGTGGGAAGGGAAGGAGGAGGAACGGCAATATTGATTTCAAGGGGGCCTCAATTCAAAAAGAAGACGCTGTCTGATAAAGAGGGCAAGTTTATAGCACTAAAGGGACTATATAGGGGACAGAGGATTACCTTGATTTCAGTGTACTTTCCCCAGGTTCTGAATATAAATTTATAAAGTGTTTTTTTTAGCTACAGACCTGAGCGGAGGGACAATGATATGTGGGGAGATTTCAACCTCGCCTTAACCCTATACTGACACTACTTCTAAGGTACTGAGACAAACAAACAGAATTGCCAAACAACTAATAAGCTTTTGATGGAAATGGGGATGATAGACATATGGCGCCAGATTAACAAAACTAAGAGGGACTATACTTTTTTATCAAATCCTCATAGGACATATTCAAGGTTAGATTATTTTTTTTATATAAAGAAGAGATGCAAAGAGTGCACTCAACTTGGTTTGGAGACAAGGTCTTATCAGATCATGCTCCTGTGTTCCTTTCAATGGACATAGGCGATTTTTGCAAAATTACAGTCTGGAGGCTTAATGTATCGCTTCTCAAAGATGAGAAGGTACAGAAGGATATAAAAGATGCGTATGAGAAATACCTAGAGGACAATAATACCCCAGACATTACAGCAAACATATTATGGGATTTGGCGAAGGCGATTTTGAGGGGAAAGTTCATGGAAATATCGGCAAAAAAGAGAGAGGGAAATGACCAGAGTAGACTTTCAGAAGAAAATAAAAGTACTAGAAGATTAACAAAAACAACAATATAAAAAAGACAGACATAAAGAATTACGAGGTTTTAAAAAACAGATGGGAAATCTTCTGGATTACAAGGTGGAACAGAAACTGATCTTTCTAAGGCAGAGATTTTACGAAGGGGGTTCCCGATCATTAAAATTATTAGCAACTAGACTGAGAGTGCAAAGAGTGAAGGCAGTAATTGGTCAATTGCAACATCCACGCAGGACAGAGGTGACGAAAATAAAGGATATATCAGAAACCTTTAAAGAATATTATGCAGAGCTGTACGGAGCCAGCCCCCCGTACCAGATAATCATACAGAAGAATTTATGGGGAAAAATAACACTCCCTAAAATTACAGAACAACAAAAATTACAATTCACTAAACCCTTAACACACCAAGAGCTTAAAAGGGAGATAGGGAGATTAAAGACTGGAAAATGCCCGGGACATGACGGCTTAGCAGCTGAGTTTTACAAAACTTTTGCGGAAATGATACAGCCCTTTTTGTTCCAGACTATGCAGGCAGTATTTAATGGAAAGGGAGAACCACCACCATTGTGGGCACAGGCTCTCATCTCTGTGATTCCCAAGCCTGGAAAGGACCCCTCAAAATGCACTGCTTATCGACCCATTTCCTTATTGAACAATGATTATAAACTATATACATCTATGTTTGCTCGTAGATTTCAAGAAGTCCTACCTGCTTTGATCCATTTGGATCGGACAGGATTCGTCCCAGGCAGACAGGCCCAGGATAACCTGAGAAGAACTGTCCATATAACAGACCATATAAACCACTAAAAAATTCCATCAATACTAATGAGTCTTGATGCTGAAAAGGCTTTTGATAAAGTCTCATGGTCTTTTCTGAAGAGGGTCCTTTCTGGGTTTGGGATCCCGGAAGACTTCATTAAAAATTTATTTAAACTCTACAAAAGTCCCATGGGATATGTAAGAGCAAATGGACATATTTCTACGGGATTTGCTCTTGGGAGAGGAACAAGACAAGGGTGCCTCCTCTCCCCATTACGTTTTGCCCTGTACATTAAGCCTTTGGCGGAAAGTATAAGGCAGAATGATCAAATACATGGGATACAGATGAAAGATAGGGAGAACAAAGTGGCACTGTATGCTGATGATATTCTGGTCTATATGTCCAAATCTGAAGAATCTTTGCCTCAGCTGATGAAGCAACTGGACAGATTCTCAACAATTTCAGGCTATATTCTAAATAAGGATAAGACGGAGACACTGAGTCTCCATCATATACCTACTCTAACAATAAGGGAACAATATCCCATGAAGTGGGAACTTTCCAGCATGAGGTATCTGGGAATTGTTGTAGGTAAGACTTCAGGAGAATTATAGAATTTAAACTATCCACCCTTGATTACTCAATTAAAGGCAGATATCCTGCGCTGGAAACTCTTACCTTTATCGTTTGGAGACAAGGTACAGGCCTTGAAAATGAATGCACTACCACAATTCCTATACTTATCTCAATGTGTCCCCTGTGAGGTCACACAATTTAGGTTGGCAAAGTGGCAACAATTATTGCTCTCTTTTGCGTGGTGAAAAACATGTCCCAGAATTAAGAGAAAAATATTATATTTACCAAAAAGGGAAGGAGGGCTGGCTTTTCCAGATTTAGCAGGGCACTGGATAGCATCTCAAATGAGAATAGCTCTGCTTTGGGGAAACAAAAACTATGATGCACTGTGGTAAAGAGTAGACACTATGGATCCAACTGACCCCCCACTAAGAGTAATGATTTTCCAACCCAGAATTAAATTTACTTGCCAAACATATTTTACAGGTATTCGGACGGTTTTGGAGGGATGGGGAAGGGGTATTAGAGGTGGAAAGATACAAAAGGCTATGTGGCTATTCCGTTGGTGGATATATGATCCAGAGCTTCCGCCTGCAACACAGGATAAGTGGTTGCTAAAACAAGCTAACAGGGGAATTACATCACCGTATCAATTAATACAGGGTACACAGATTGTACCTTTTGAACAGGTACAAAGTATGTATGGGTGGACACACCTAGACAGATTAAGGTTCTACCAACTTAGACACTACATTAGAGAACTACAGGAACAGGGATCTAAGACAGAGGGACTGGGAATGATACAAATACCATTTAGAGAGATATGGAATTCACTACATGTTAAAAAAGCAATTACCCTGTTATACAATGTATATAATACAGGAAATTCTGTCTCCACTAAACCTATTATGAAAAAGTGGGAGAAAGAATTAGACATCACCCTCACAGAGAGGGAATAGAAGAGACTATAGAGATATACATGGTCCACCACCTCCTCACCGTCTTGGAGACAATTTTGCTGGAAAGTGAGAATTAGGTACTTTTTACCTCCTATTCAAATGGCCCACTGGGATAGGCGATCTAGTGCAGCCTGTTGGAGGAGATGCGGAGTAGATAGATCTACATTGGCACATGTCTTTTAGCACTGCCCCAAGTTGAGACCTTTTTGGGATCATGTGATAGCCAAATTAAAGATATTATTTATGTTTCATACAGAATTAAGTTCTGAACACCTGGTAATGGGACTGTGTCCCGGAGAAATGAAGGGGCGAGACGAAATATACCTCTGGAATGTATTGATAGCAGAGGCACTGAACGCCATATCAAGAAAATGGCTGCAAGAGGCCCCTCCAGAGGGAACAGACTGGCTAGAGATTGTACAACAAATACAATTAATACAGAAAATAACATGGGCAATTAACCAAAGAAAAGAACAATTTAATAACATATGGAACAGAGGGGAATTACTTATCCTCCCAGATAACTAAAAGATAGAGGGAAAAAAAATATACGGGTACATAAGAGAGATGTCTACTTAGAATAAAATAAAGATTATGAGCATGAAGTAAAGTGAAGATTGAATCAGCTAAAGGTACTGTAAATAAGAGATGAACCACTCATATCAACTGAAACAAAAAGAATGCAACATAAACTAACGTAGTAAATACAAACGTAAATAAAGTAAAAAAAAGGTAAAAGAATGCTGGTGGCTTAGAGTTAAGTTAAATAAGTTTACTTTGTTTTTGGGTTTTTTTGTTTTTTCTTTTTCTTTTCTTTTTGTTTTATTGTTTTTGTTTGTTCTCTAGATAATAACAGCTTGTCTAAAGGACTTACATGGATGTAATCTGAACCTGAAAGATCAGATGATTTGATATTTTGTATAAGTGTGATTGTGCTATAGTTGTATAAACAAAAAGAGAAACTGTCAATTACTGTAAGACATGAAAGATGTAATGGTATGCATAATCCATGATATACATCTAAAAAATAATAAAGAAGTATAAAAAAACAAACAGTAATGCTTGGTAAATGTGTAAAGTTTTCCAATGGCTGCTTTACAAATTTCCAAAAGGGGAATATCCCTAGCTGCTGCCACAGAGGCAGCTGTACCCCTGGTCGAGTGAGCCCTCAGGCCTGAGGGGGGCTCCTTGCCCAATTTTGTGTAACAGAACTGAATGCAAGAGTCAATCCACCTGGCTACTCTTCTCTTGGTGGCAGGTTTACCCTTTACCACTTCTCCATAAGAGAGAAACGACTGAGAACAATCATTCCTATGGACCTTAGTATGGTCCATATAATAGCTTAATGCCCTTTTTATATCCAGACTGTGCAGCCTTCTCTCACCTGAAGAAGAATGATCAGTGAAAAACACTGGTAGGGACATAGATTGGTTAAGATAAAAATCTGAAACCACTTTGGGGAGAAATTTCCTATTTGTCCCCAGTACCACCTTATCCTTGTGAAAGGTGATAAAGTTAGGTTCTATAGACAGGGCCTGTAACTCACTGATCCTCCTGGCAGAGGTAATGGCCACCAGGAAGACAGTCTTCCAAGTCAAGTACATTAGCTTAGCTGAAGCCGAAGGTTCAAAGGGGGGCTACATAAGCTATGCAATACAGATATTCAGATCCCAAGCAAGAGTTGGATCCTTAAAAGGGTTAAGATGTACCAAACCTTTGAAGAATTTACTAAAGACAGGGTGAGAAGCAAGGGAAGATCCCTTCCCTGCAGAAAGAAAAGCAGACACAGCTGCTAAATGAACCTTAAGAGTGGCAGGCCTGAGGCCCAGGCCACTCAAATGGACCAAATGGTTCAGAGTTGTGGAGAGACCAGCAGAATCTGGCTGCACCTTTCTCTGAGAACACCAGATGCTGAATCTCTTCCACTTGTAAGTCTTTCTGGTGAAAGGCTTCCTAGATACCTTCAGAACATCCAAGACACCTTGTGAGAGATGCAGGTCTGCATACTCTAACTCTTCAAGAGCCAGGCCTTGAGCCTGAGAGAACTGAGATTGGGATACCACATTCCCTGAGAGGAGGTCAGGAGGTCATGCCTCCTGAGAAGGCAGAGGGAAATGTGACTGCTAGGACGGATAGCCTGCCAGCACCATAAATCTGTTGTTCAAAGCTATGGTGTTATTGACTGGAAGCTGATTTTCACTGCAGTGAGCACTCTCTCTTTTCACTCTGAGTTTGAAATCTAGTGCAAAGTCCTTTGAGGACAAGACAGAAAGACCCATGTTATCCATAATGCTGTTTTTTTCTAAGATTCTATCAGCCACTTCTTTATTTTTAAGCACTATCTGAACTTGACTGTTCTCTCTGCTATGATATGTCTTAAGAACACCATTTTCCCCATGTATATACCCAAAAATTTACTCAAGAAGTTACAAATTGACTCGCCTAGCCTGGCATTATTTTCCCTATATGGGTTCTCTGTAGCCCAAACACCATAGGGGAAACTGTAGAATCCTGGGATAGCTCCCTCAGATTCTTAGATCTGTTGAAAGCTGCCCTGTTGGGAAACGCCATGGACAAACCTCTTGCTTCCAATGCAGCACAATTATTCAGAACATGATTTGCAACAACAGGAAGAGCAAAACAAACCACCAAGATTGTTACAGGTTCTCCGAGCAATACCTAAACCTCCTTAACATCAGAACTCATAATCTCCAAGTCCATAGTGGTGTTTAAAAACTCTTCAGTGTAGTTCATTATATTCTCTTCTGGAATCTCCGGCAGATTTCCTGTATCTACACACCTTATAGAAGGCCTGATACCTGGCGTTACTCTATGTCTATTTTCAGCATGATTATCAAAAAGGTTATCCTGCCTATTAACAGGACTCTGATTCTGAGCACTGGAAATGCTTGCTTGGGATACAGCATTATGACAAATTTTCTGTATGGTATTCAAGCAATATACCATGACAGGGAGTGAGTATATTGGTGGATTTACCACGCCTGGTGTGGTTTGGTCACGAGGCGCAGCCAAGTGACTTAACCACGCCAGAAGTGGTAAATCCACCCATATACCCACTCCCTGTCATGGTATACTGCTATTATACAATGTTCAACTTGTATTTTTGTTTTTATAGTGACAGAAAACTTTTACAGTGGGTATACTGGACGATTTACCACAGTCACGTGACCTGTTTTGACCAGTAAGGTTACAGGATTTTCATACCCCATTGTATAATGAGTAATTCCGGCTCAGTTAGGTTTATTGGCTGATAGAATAGTCTATCTGGGACTTCCCTGTTTAGCACTTGTGGCTGAGGTTGTGGTAATGTACCCAACGCCGTATTTGCACATTGTTCCCTCAGTAAGGCACATTCTTTCTCTCGATTTGTCAAATGGGCGTTTAGCTGACGTTTTTGTTTGGGTGGGTTAAAAAGTCTCCCTAATACTAGTAGGAGTGCTAGATTTATTACTGACATCACTATGGTTAGTGTAGTGGGGGGTGCCTTTAAGCTAACTTTTATAATCATAGTTGCTTCATTTTCATTGTTTTTATGAGTAACCTTGGATCTGCCTAATTCATTTGTACCAAAATTCTTTTCCTTTTTGGTCATTTTGCTTTTACCTTTTTGGCCTACATCCTTTTTGAATGTATTTGTACTGCATGGGTGTCTGTACACTGTGTGGGTGTCTGTGTGCTGTGTGGGTGTCTGTGGGTTGTGAGGGTGTCTGTGTACTGTGTGAGTGCCTGTCAACTGTGCTGGTGTCTGTGCACTGTGCGGGTGTCTGTGCACTGGTTGAGTGTCTATGTACAGTGCGGGTGTCTGTGTACTGTGCGGGTGTCTGTGTACCATATGGGTATCTGTGGGTGTCGATGTAATGTACGGGTGCCCTGTGTGGGTGTCTGTGTACTGCGTGGGTGTCTGTAGGTGTCTGTGCACTGTGTGGGTGTCTGTGTACTGTGGGGGTGTCTGTGCACTGTGTGGGTGCCTGTGTACAGTGCGGGTGTCTGTGCACTGTGTGAGTGTGTGCACTGTGTGGGTGTCTGTGTACTGTGTGGGTGTCTGTGTACTGTGTGGGTGTCTGTGGGCGTCTGTGCACTGTGTGGGTGTCTGTGTACTGTGTAGATGACTATGCACTGTGTGGGTGCCTGTGCACTGTGCGGGTGTCTGTACACTGTGTAGGTGTCTGTGTACTGTGTGGATGTCTCTGCACTGTGTGCGTGTGTGTCTGTGTACTGTGTGGGTGTCTATGCACTGTGTGGGTGTCTGTGTGCTGTGCAGGTGTCTATGCACTGTGTGGGTGTCTGTACACCGTGTGAGTGTCTATGCACTGTGTGGGTGTCTGTGTACCGTCAGGGTGCCTGTGCATTGTGCGGGTGTCTGTACACAGTGTGGGTGTGTGTGTACTGTGTGTGTGTCTATGCACTGTGTGGGTGCCTGTGCACTGTGCGGGTGTCTCTGCACTGTGTGTGTGTGTCTGTGTACTGTGTGAGTCTCTATGCACTGTGTGGGTGTCTGTGTACTGTGGGTATGTGTGTTCACTGTATGAGTGCCTGTGCAGGTGTCCGTGCACTGTGTGGGTGTTTGTATACTGTGTTGGTGTCTGTGGGTGTCTGTGTACTGTGTGGGTGTCTGTGCAATGGATGGAGGTCTGTATACTGTGCGGGTATTTGTGTACAGTGTGGGTGTCTCTGCACTGAGTGGGTGTCTGTGTGCAGTGGGGCGGTCTGTGCACTGTTTGGGTGCCTGTGCACTGTGCAGGTGTCTGTAAACTGTGTGGGTATCTGTACACTGTGTGGGTGTCTATGCACTGTGTGGGTGTCTGTGTACTGTGCAGGCGGCTATGCACTGTGTGGGTGCCTGTGCACTGTATGGGCGTCTGTGCACTGTGTGTGTCTATGTACCATGGGGGTGTCTGTGCACTGTGTTGGTGGTTGTGTACTGTGTGAGTGTCTGTGCACTGTGTGGTTGTCTGTGCACTTGTGTGGGTGTCTATGCACTGTGTGGGTGTCTATGCACTGTGTGGGTGTCTGTGCACTGTTCGAGTGTCTGTGTGTCTGTGTACTTTGTGGGTGTCTGTACACTGAGGGAGTGTTTGTGTACTGTGGGGCTGTCTGTGTACTGTGTGGGTGCCTGTGCACTGTGTGGGTGTCTATGCACTGTATGGGTGGCTGTGTACTGTTCGGGTGTCTGTGTACTGTGTAGGTGTCTGTGCTGTGGGTGTCTATGCACTGTGTGGGCGTCTGTGTACTGTGCAGGTGTCTATGCACTGTGTGTGTGTATGTGTGTGTGTCTGTGTACTCTGTGGGTGTCTGTGCACTAAGTAGGTGTCTGTGTACTATGGGGGTGTCTGTGCACTGTGTGTGTGTCTGAGTCCTCTGCGGATGTCTATGCACTGTGTGGGTGTCTGAGTACTGTGCAGGCGTCTATGCACTGTGTGGGTGTATGTGCACTGTGTGGGTGTCTGTGTACTGTGTGGGTGTCTGTGCAATGTGTGGGTGTCTGTGCAATGTGTGGGTGTCTGTGCACTGTGTGAGTGTGTGCAATGTGCAGTGTCTGTGTACTGTGTGGGTGTCTGTGTACTGTGCGAATGTCTATGGGTTTATGTGCACTTTTTGGGTGTTTGTGCACTACATGGGTGTCTGTGGGCATCTGTGTACTGTGTGGGTGCCTGTGTACTGTGCAGGTGACTATGCACTGTGTGGGTGCCTGTGCACTGTGCGGGTGTCTATACACTGTGTAGGTATCTGTGTACTGTGTGGATATCTCTGCACTGTGTGTCTGTGTGCTGTGCAGGTGTCTATGCACTGTGAGGGCGCCTAAGTGGGTGCCTGTACACTGTGTGAGTGTCTATGCACTGTAAGGGTGTCTATGTACTGTCAGGGTGCCTGTGCATTACGCGGGTGTCTGTACACTGTGTGGATGTGTTTGTATTGTGTGTGTGTCTATGCACTGTGTGGGTGCCTGTGCACTTTGTGGGTGTCTCTGCACTGTGTGTGTGTCTGTGTACTGTGTGGGTCTCTATGCACTGTGTGGGTGTCTGTGTACTGTGCAGATGCCTATGCACTGTGAGGGTGCCTGTTCACTATGCGGGTGTCTGAGCACTGTGTGGGTGTCTGTGTACCGCAGGTGTCTGTGCACTGTGCGGGTGTCTGTATACTGTGTTGGTGTCTGTGGGTATCTGTGCACTGTGTCGGTGTCTGTGCATTGGATGGAGGTCTGTATACTGTGCGGGTGTTTGTGTACAGTGTGGGTGTCTGTGCACTGAGTGGGTGTTTGTGTACAGTGGGGTGGTCTGTGCACTGTTTGGGTGCCTGTGCACTGTGCAGGTGTCTGTAAACTGTGTGGGTGTCTGTACACTGTGTGGGTGTCTGTACACTGTGTGGGTGTCTATGCACTAGCCAAGGGGGGAGGTGCTGATAGGAAACAGAAAAGTTCAAGCCTCCTCCCACAAAGCATGGCAGGTAGTAGGCTAAACACTGAGGTACAGAGCTTGACAGAGGGCAGGACAGGGGTAAATGGAAAAATGGACAAGGGCAATAAGAGCAGGGATGGGGTAAAAAAGGATAAAGCCAGCATTAAATGGAGGGCAATGAGTACCAATGCCTGTAGTCTTGAAACAAGCTTCCAGAGCTAGTAGCCCTGATGGAAGTGGAACACTTGGATATTGTGGCAGTCACAGAAACATGGTACAGGAGAACCATGACTGGGATGTCAACATACCGGGTCACGATCTACAGAAAGGACAGGGAGGGTAAAGAAGGTGGAGTAGCTCTCTACGTGAGGAGAGGATCAAAGTAACAGAACTAAAAAGTAAGGGGAGGACAAGAGGAACTCTGGGTCACATTGGAGACAGGGAATGGCATCACAATCCTCACAGGGGTTGTATACAGACCCCGTCTCAAGGGAGAAATGGACAAGAAAATGATAGAAGGCATTCTCAAAATGGCTGAAAAAGGGAGATACTGTTGATGGGGACCTGAATATGCCAGATGTTAACTGGGCAACATGGACGGCAGCCACATTCAAGAAGCAGGGTCATTCTCAATGCCCTACAGGGAGCATGCCTTAGACAGCTAGTGGTGGAACCCACTCGGGAGGGAGCAATATTAGACCTGGTACTCTCAAATGGAGAGAGGATCACAAACTTAGAAGTCAGTAGACACCTGGGAACAAGCGACCACTGCACAGTGTGCTTCACAATAAACACAACCATGGAGACAAGCCATACAAATACAAGGATACTGGACTTTAGAAGGGCTGACTTTGGCATAATGGGTGAATACCTGAGAATGCATTAGCAAATGGCCAGAAAGGAGGTGGAAGAACAATGGAGAAAAATCAAAACTGCCATCATGAGAGCAACAAGCCTTTGTGTGAAACAAATAAAGAAAACAAAGCAGAATAAAAAAACCACTATGGCTCTCAAAAGAAGTGTCAGGGAAGGTTAAGGAGAAAAAGGCTGCATTCAAAAAGTATAAGGAATCACAGACAGAGAACAACAGGGAACTGTATCAATTAAAGCAGAAAGAAGTGGGGAAGGCAGTCAGAAAAGCAAAGGCCCAAACCGAGGAAAGGATAGCCAACTCAGTTAAGAAGGGGGATAAAACCTTTTATCGGTACATTAGGGAACATAGAAAGGTTAAGGGAGGGATAGCGAAGGTTAATAAAGGAGAGGGGAGGTGGGCAGAGGGAGACAGTGAAAAGGCAGAGATAATGAATGAATACTTTTGCTCAGTATTCACAAAAGAAGAAGAGGAGGAGTTACCTAAACCAAGCAGTAGAAGCACTCTAGATAGTGGGGTTGATACCAGTCCATTTAAAGAAGAAAGAGTACTGAAAGAACTTCTAAAACTCAAGGTGGACAAAGTAATGGGGCCTGATGGGATTCACCCTAGAAGCCTAAAAGAGCTAAGGGAGGACCTAGTGACACCACTAACCACACTTTTTAACAAATCATGGGAAGATGGGGTGGTACCTGAGGACTGGAGGAGGGCAGGTGTGATTTCCCTTCACAAAAGTGGGAGCAAGGCAGAAGCAGGAAACTACAGACCTGTTAGTTTGACCTCAGTGGTGGGGAAAATGATTGAATCACTTCTGAAAGAAAGAACTGTTGAGTACCTAGAGGCCAGCGGGGCACTGGACCCAAAGCAGCATGGATTCACAGCAGGAAGGTCATGTCAGACAAATCTAATCGATTTCTTTGACTGGTTGACCAAAGTAATAGACCAGGGAGGGGCTGTAGATATGGCCTACCTAGACTTTAGCAAGGCATTTGACACAGTCTCGCACAAAGATTAATAATCAAGTTAGCCAGCCTGGGAGTGGGTCCCAGGGTGGTAGCCTGAGTGAAAACTGGCTGCACAACAGGACACAGAAGGTAATAGTGAATGGAACACATTCTGAAGAAAGGGGGGTTACTAGCGGAGTACCTCAGGGCTCAGTACTGGGTCCAGTCCTCTTTAACGTCTTTATAGGTGACATTGCAGAGGGTCTGGAAGGAAAGGTATGCCTCTTTGCAGATGACACAAAGATCTGTAACAGAGTTGATACACAAGGTGGGGTAGAAAGGATGAGAAGGGACTTGGCAAGGTTGGAGGAATGGTCAGACATATGGCAACTTAGATTCAATGCAAAGAAGTGCAAAGTAATGCACCTGGGAAATAAAAATCAGAGAAGAGTACACAATAGCAGGGAGGTACTAACAACAACAATAATGGAAAGGATCTGGGTGTAGTCATATAAAATGACCTAAAGGTGGGTATGCAATGTGAGAACTCAGTAAGGAAAGCCAGGGGATACTGGGATGCATAGGGAGGGCATCACAAGTAGAAAAAGGGAAGTGGTTATCCCTCTATACAGACAGTTGGTGAGACCCCATCTGGAGTACTGCGTGCAGTTTGGAGACCTCATCTACATAAGGACATAGACAGGATGGAAGCAGTCCAGGAGAGCAACTAAAATGGTGCAGGGTCTACATCATAAACCATATGAAGAGACTGAGAGAGCTTAATATGTATACCCTTGATGAAAGGAGGGACGGGAACATGATAGAACTTTTAAGTACCTCAAGGGAATCAACAAAGTCCAGGAGGGTAGCATCTTTCAGAAAAGAGATGTGTAAGGACAAGGGCACAATTTAAAGTTAGAGGGGGATGGCTCAGGGGTAATGTGAGGAAATTCTTTTCATGGAGAGAGTGGTGGACGATGGAACCGCCTTCCTGGAGAGGTTGTGGGTCTAAAACAGTGGAGGAATTCAAACATGCATGGGACAGACATAAGGCAATTATAGTGGGGGGGTTGCAGGAAATAGGCTGTTGGTTAACTAGAATCTGCAGCTTATCCAGTAGGTAGGGAAATTGGCAGACTGGGTGGGCCAAGTGGTCCTTATCTGCCATCAAAGTCTATGTTTCTATGTTTCTATGTCTGTGTACTGTGGGCGGCTATGCACTGTATGGGTGCCTGTGGACTGTGTGGGTGTCTGTACACTGTGTGGGTGTCTGTGCATTGTGTGGGTGTCTATGCACTGTGCAGGCATCTATGCACTGTGTGGGTGTCTGTGCACTGTGCGAGTGTCTGTGTACTGTGTGGGTGTCTGTACACTGAGTGGGTGTTTGTGTACTGTGGGGCTGTCTGTGTACTGTGTGGGTGCCATGTGTACTATGTGGGTGTCTATTCACTGTGTAGGTGTCTGTGCACTATGCGGGTGTCTGTGCACTGAGTGTGTGTGTCTCTGTGTAATATGTGGGTGTCTGTACATTGAGTAGATGGTTGTGTACTGTGGGAGTGTCTGTGCACTGTGTGGGTGTCTGTATCCTGTGCAGCTGTCTGTGCCCTGAGTGGGTGTTTGCATACTGGGGGTCTGTCTGTGCACTGTATGAGTGTCTGTGCACAGTGCAGGTGTCTGTACACTGTGCCGGTGTCTGTGCACTGTGAGGGTGCCTGTTCACTGTGCAGGTGTCTATGCCATGTGAGGGTGCCTGTGCAGTGTGCGGGTGTCTGTGCAGTGTGTGGGTGTCTGTGTTCTGAGTGGGTGCCTGTGTACTGTGCAGGTGTCTGTATACTGTGCGGGTGTCTGTGCACTGGGTGGGTGTCTTTTTACTGTGTGGGTGTCTGTGCACTGTGCCGGTGTCTGTATACTGTGCAGGTGTCTGTGCACTGGGTGGGTGTCTTTTTACTGTGTGGGTGTTTGTGCACTGAGTGGGTGTTTGTGTACTGTGGGAGTGTCTGTGCACTGTGTGTGTATATGTGCACTGAGTGGATGTCTGTGCACTGTGGGGTGTCAGTGCACTGAGTGGATGTTTGTGTACTTTGGGGGTGTCTGTGCACTGTGTAGGTGCCTGTGCAATGTGTAGGTGTCTGTGTGGGTGTCTATGCACTGTATGGGTGGCTGTGTACTGTTCGAGTGTCTGTGTACTGTGTAGGTGTCTGTGCTGTGGGTGTCTATGCACTGTGTGGGCGTCTGTGTACTGTGCAGGTGTCTATGCACTGTGCAAGTGTCTGTGCACTGTGTGTGTGTGTATGTGTGTGTGTCTGTGTACTCTGTGGGTGTCTGTGCACTAAGTAGGTGTCTGTGTACCGTGTGGGTGTCTATACACTGTGTGGGTGTATGTGCACTGTGTGGGTGTCTGTGTACTGTGTGGGTGTCTATACACTGTGTGGGTGTCTGAGTACTGTGCAGGCGTCTATGCACTGTGTGGGTGTCTGTGCAATGTGTGGGTGTCTGTGCACTGTGTAAGTGTGTGCAATGTGCAGTGTCTGTGTACTGTGTGGGTGTCTGTGTACTGTGTGAATGTCTATGAGTTTATGTGCACTTTTTGGGTGTTTGTGCACTACGTGGGTGTCTGTGGGCATCTGTGTACTGTGTGGGTGCCTGTGTACTGTGCAGGTGACTATGCACTGTGTGGGTGCCTGTGCACTGTGCGGGTGTCTATACACTGTGTAGGTATCTGTGTACTGTGTGGATATCTCTGCACTGTGTGTGTCTGTGTACTGTGTGGGTGTCTATGCACTGTGTGGGAATCTGTGTGCTGTGCAGGTGTCTATGCACTGTGAGGGTGCCTAAGTGGGTGCCTGTACACTGTGTGAGTGTCTATGCACTGTGAGGGTGTCTGTGTACTGTCAGGGTGCCTGTGCATTACGCGGGTGTCTGTACACTGTGTGGATGTGTTTGTATTGTGTGTGTGTCTATGCACTGTGTGGGTGCCTGTGGGTATCTGTGCACTGTGTCGGTGTCTGTGCATTGGATGGGGGTCTGTATACTGTGCGGGTGTTTGTGTACAGTGTGGGTGTCTGTGCACTGAGTGGGTGTTTGTGTACAGTGGGGTGGTCTGTGCACTGTTTGGGTGCCTGTGCACTGTGCAGGTGTCTGTACACTGTGTGGGTGTCTATGCACTAGCCAAGGGGGGAGGTGCTGATAGGAAACAGGAAAGTTCAAGCCTCCTCCCACAAAGCATGGCAGGTAGTAGGGTAAACACTGAGGTACAGAGCTTGACAGAGGGCAGGACAGGGGTAAATGGAAAAATGGACAAGGGCAATAAGAGCAGGGATGGGGTAAAAAAGGATAAAGCCAATATTAAATGGAGGGCAGTGAGTACCAATGCCCGTAGTCTGGGAAACAAGCTTCCAGAGCTAGTAGCCCTGATGGAAGTGGAACACTTGGATATTGTGGCAGTCACAGAAACATGGTACATGGAGAACCATGACTGGGATGTCAACATACCAGGGTCACGATCTACAGAAAGGACAGGGAGGGTAAAGAGGGTGGAGTAGCTCTCTGTAAGGAAGGGATCAAAGTAACAGAACTAAAAAGTAAGGGAGGACAAGAGGAACTCTGGGTCACATTGGAGACAGGGAATGGCATCACAATCCGCACAGGGGTTGTATACAGACCCCGTCTCAAGGGAGAAATGGACAAGAAAATGATGAAGGCATTCTCAAAATGGCTGAAAAAGGGAGATATTGCTGATGGGGACCTGAATATGCCAGATGTTAACTGGGCAACATGGACGACAGCCACATTCAAGACAGGTCATTCTCAATGCCCTACAGGAGCATGCCTTAGACAGCTAGTGGTGGAACCCTTCGGGAGGAGCAATATTAGACCTGGTACTCTCAAATGGAGAGAGGATCACAAACTTAGAAGTCAGTAGACACCTGGGAACAACGACCACTGCACAGTGTGCTTCACAATAAACACAACCATGGAGACAAGCCATACAAATACAAGGATACTGGACTTTAGAAGGGCTGACTTTGGCATAATGGGTGAATACCTGAGAATGCATTAGCAAATGGCCAGAAAGGAGGGTGGAAGAACAATGGAGAAAAATCAATACTGCCATCATGAAGGCAATAAGCCTTTGTGTGAAACAAATAAAGAAAACAAAGCGGAATAAAAAACCACTATGGCTCTCAAAAGAAGTGTCAGGGAAGGTTAAGGAGAAAAAGGCTGCATTCAAAAAGTATAAGGAATCACAGACGGAACACGACAGGGAAATGTATCAATTAAAGTAGAAAGAAGTGGGGAAGGCAGTCAGAAAAGCAAAGGCCCAAACCGAGGAAAGGATAGCCAACTCAGTTAAGAAGGAGGATAAAACCTTTTAGAGGTACATTAGGGAACATAGAAAGGTTAAGGGAGGGATAGCGAAGGTTAATAAAGGAGAGGGGAGGTGGGCAGAGGGAGACAGTGAAAAGGCAGAGATAATGAATGAATACTTTTGCTCAGTATTCACAAAAGAAGAAGAGGAGGAGTTACCTAAACCAAACAGTAGAAGCACTCTAGATAGTGGAGTTGATACCAGTCCATTTAAAGAAGAAAGAGTACTGAAAGAACTTCTAAAACTCAAGGTGGACAAAGCAATGGGGCCTGATGGGATTCACCCTAGAATCCTAAAAGAGCAAAGGGAGGACCTAGTGACACCACTAACCACACTTTTAACAAATCATGGGAAGATGGGGTGGTACCTGAGAACTGGAGGAGGGCAGGTGTGATTCCCCTTCACAAAAGTGGGAGCAAGGCAGAAGCAGGAAACTACAGACCTGTTAGTTTGACCTCAGTGGTGGGGAAAATGATGGAATCACTTCTGAAAGAAAGAACTGTTGAGTACCTAGAGGCCAGAGGGGCACTGGACCCAAAGCAGCATGGATTCACAGCAGGAAAGTCATGTCAGACAAATCTAATCGATTTCTTTGACTGGGTGACCAAAGTAATAGACATGGGAGGGGCTGTGGATATGGCCTACCTAGACTTTAGCAAGGCATTTGACACAGTCTCGCACAAAAGATTAATAATCAAGTTAGCCAGCCTGGGAGTGGGTCCCAGGGTGGTAGCCTGGGTAGAAAACTGGCTGCACAACAGGACACAGAAGGTAATAGTGAATGGAACACATTCTGAAGAAAGGGGGGTTACTAGTGGAGTACCTCAGGGCTCAGTACTGGGTCCAGTCCTCTTTAACGTCTTTATAGGTGACATTGCAGAGGGTCTGGAAGGAAAGGTATGCCTCTTTGCAGATGACACAAAGATCTGTAACAGAGTTGATAGACAAGGTGGGGTAGAAAGGATGAGAAGGGACTTGGCAAGGTTGGAGGAATGGTCAGATATATGGCAACTTAGATTCAATGCAAAGAAGTGCAAAGTAATGCACCTGGGAAATAAAAATCCAGGAGAAGAGTACACAATAGCAGGGGAGGTACTAACAACAACAATAATGGAAAGGGATCTGGGTGTAGTCATAAAAAATGACCTAAAGGTGGGTATGCAATGTGAGAACTCAGTAGGGAAAGCCAGGGGGATACTGGGATGCATAGGGAGGGGCATCACAAGTAGAAAAAGGGAAGTGGTTATCCCTCTATACAGACAGTTGGTGAGACCCCATCTGGAGTACTGCATGCAGTTTTGGAGACCTCATCTACGCAAGGACATAGACAGGATGGAAGCAGTCCAGAGGAGGGCAACTAAAATGGTGCAGGGTCTACATCATAAACCATATGAAGAGAGACGAGAGAGAGCTTAATATGTATACCCTTGATGAAAGGAGGGACAGGGGAACATGATAGAAACTTTCAAGTACCTCAAGGGAATCAACAAAGTCCAGGAGGGTAGCATCTTTCAGAAAAAGAGATGTGTAAGGACAAGGGGGCACAATTTAAAGTTAGAGGGGGGACGGCTCAGGGGTAATGTGAGGAAATTCTTTATCATGGAGAGAGTGGTGGACGCATGGAACCGCCTTCCTGGAGAGGTTGTGGGGTCTAAAACAGTGGAGGAATTCAAACATGCATGGGACAGACATAAGGCAATTATAGTGGGGGTTGCAGGAAATAGGCTGTTGGTTAACTAGAATCTGCAGCTTATCCAGTAGGTAGAAATTGGCAGACTGGGTGGGCCAAGTGGTCCTATCTGCCATCAAAGTCTATGTTTCTATGTTTCTATGTCTGTGTACTGTGCAGGCTGGCTATGCACTGTATGGGTGCCTGTGGACTGTGTGGGTGTCTGTACACTGTGTGGGTGTCTGTGCATTGTGTGGGTGTCTATGCACTGTGCAGGCATCTATGCACTGTGTGGGTGTCTGTGCACTGTGCGAGTGTCTGTGTATTGTGTGGGTGTCTGTACACTGAGTGGGTGTTTGTGTACTGTGGGGCTGTCTGTGTACTGTGTGGGTGCCAGTGTACTATGTGGGTGTCTATTCACTGTGTAGGTGTCTGTGCACTATGTGGGTGTCTGTGCACTGAGTGTGTGTGTCTCTGTGTAATATGTGGGTGTCTGTACACTGAGTAGATGGTTGTGTACTGTGGGAGTGTCTGTGCACTGTGTGGGTGTCTGTATCCTGTGCAGCTGTCTGTGCCCTGAGTGGGTGTTTGCATACTGGGGGTCTGTCTGTGCACTGTATGAGTGTCTGTGCACAGTGCAGGTGTCTGTACACTGTGCCGGTGTCTGTGCACTGTGAGGGTGCCTGTTCACTGTGCAGGTGTCTATGCCATGTGAGGGTGCCTGTGCACTGTGCGGGTGTCTGTGCAGTGTGTGGGTGTCTGTGTTCTGAGTGGGTGCCTGTGCACTGTGCAGGTGTCTGTATACTGTGTGGGTGTCTGTGCACTGGGTGGGTGTCTTTTTACTGTGTGGGTGTCTGTGCACTGTGCCGGTGTCTGTATACTGTGTAGGTGTCTGTGCACTGGGTGGGTGTCTTTTTACTGTGTGGGTGTTTGTGCACTGTGGGAGTGTCTGTGCACTGTGTGTGTATATGTGCACTGAGTGGATGTCTGTGCACTGTGGGGTGTCAGTGCACTGAGTGGATGTTTGTGTACTTTGGGGGTGTCTGTGCACTGTGTAGGTGCCTGTGCAATGTGTAGGTGTCTGTGTACTGTGTGGGTGTCTATGCACTGTATGGGTGGCAGTGTACCGTTCGGGTGTCTGTGTAGGTGTCTGTGCTGTGGGTGTCTGTGCACTGTGTGGGTGTCTGTGCACTGTGAGTGTGCCTGTGCAGTGTGCGGGTGTCTGTGCAGTGTGTGATTGTCTGTGTACTGTGCGGGTGTCTGTGTATTGTGTGGGTGTCTGTGTACTGTATAGGTGTCTGTGCACTGTGTGGGTGTCTGTGCGCTGTGTGGGTGTCTGTGAACTGTGTGGGTGTCTGTGAACTGTGTGGGTGTCCGTGTACTGTGTGAGTGTCTGTGCACTGTGCAGGTGTCTGTGTATTGTTTGGGTGTCTGTGTACTGTATGGGTGCCTGTGCACTGTGTGGGTGTCTGTGCACTGTGTGGGTGTGTGTCCTGTGTGGGTGTCTGTGTACTGTGTGGGTGTCTGTATACTGTGTGGGTGCCTGTGCACTGTGCTGGTGTCTGTGCACTTTGTGGGTGTCTGTGATCTGTGTGGGTGTCCTGTGTGGGTACCTGTGTGTTATGTAGGTGTCTGTTGTCTAGTTGCCCTTATCTGTACTTAAGCTATAAGGCACTTCAGACGTTACGTGCATGTGGTCGGTTTACGGCCTGCCTCAGATGTTTTGAAGCATGAGGCGAAGCTGAGTGCTCACACCACCTGAGAAAGGCTGTTAGCCCACCATAACGCACTCCCTGGAGTGCCTAATTGCGATTATGAAATGGGTGCTTTTTAGTAAATTGTACATATTCTTTAAAAGGTATTATTGTTCAACTTTTTTAGCTGGCTGTTTGTTAGAATAATGGCCTGACTGAAAGAACATCTTGGCCAATCAGGAGCAAACATTTTTTTTACCCCGATATACGGTATAGTTTTAAGATTTTTGCCCCAGTTTTTCTCCCACCCCATCTCTTGCACACAGGCATGTGAGGAGGCACGTGCACACCGTGTGTCAAGACGCCCTCCCTTCATGTCACCACCTCAGCCGACACCAGACATCCACCTGGTGGTGACAGGACCACAGGAGGGCGACCACCTCCCCGGGAGAGGAGAGCCGCCATTGGGCTGCTTGATCCAGCTCCTCCCCGTGCTGGTGCCCTGGTGACCTGAGGTTGTTCTCGAACCCGGGTTGCCGGCATAGTGCGAGGTAAGGCATCCAGCACCTCATCCCTCTGCACCACCGGGCCAGCTGCCAACATTCTTTCTACCCATTTTCAAATGTGTTTTACTCACCGTCACTGTTTGGGCATCGAGGTCAGTGAAGAAGAAGTTCCCACCTTCAAAATCATCATTCAGGTAAAGAAAGGCGCTGTGAATGGAGAGAAGCAATGAAATTCATCTTATTTACACTACTCTTAATATTTCTACAACAGATATATATATATATTCTTTTTACCAGGAGAGACACGGTAAGCTGAAAGCTTGTTTACAGGTGCTAGCCAGAAGCACAAGGAAGTTAAATGACTTGCTCAGGGTCACACAACATGCAAGTGGGGGCTGCGGGATTCAAACCCAAGTCTCCACATTTGCAGCTCAAAGCCTTAAACCACTGCGCAAGACTGCCTCCTATTTGGATAATCTGTGTAGCTTTCCAAATACTCACAGGTTTCATGATTTTCAGACAGAGAAAATTATATGGAAAATGAGAACTCCATACTGGGTTTGTCATGGATACATTTTCCAGATGAATTCCGACTATCTATGTAACCCCCCTGCAAATGGGGGTTCCCAAAAGACTTCCAGGAGCTTTCTTGAATGCTCCAAGCCTGAATGGTGTTTGGCGTTTAAGCCATTTATCAGTGAGTGTTTTTAGAACCTCTGGTACTGTCTCTTTAAGAGCTGTCTGCTTGCAGACATAATTAGTTAGTATGGGGGACTGTGTGTTTCTTTGATTGAGTACCACTCGAGCTGCTGCCAATTCACTCCATTTTGCAGTCACTAGGGTGCAAAGGAACCTATCTGAAAGATGTAACTGTTTGCCAGAAACCATTTAGAGTAATAATGAAATTACAGTTTGTCTAACCTGCTTTCTTTGCAGTCAGAACTGTGTCTGCCTAGTTCCCCATTCTGGTTTTGAACTGCTGAACTGGACCAATCAGTGTGGGTAGCTAGCTCTAAAATGGTGCCTTGACGAATCAGAACTTGGACTCATAATGTGAGCCAGGCACAGAGAGGATTGTATGGGCAGTGACTCTGGGAGATGTAGTTTAGACTTGGCACCTTTTGGACCAACAGGAGCAGTCTATTGTGGTGACAGCCAATCCAGTCAAGAACTGGGAGGAACTCAGAGGAAGTGCCGGTTTTGTCTGTTGGAGTTTCAGTTGAGCTCTGGCAGTGAAGAAGGAAGGAGCCCTGTGCTTTTCAGTGTGCAGTTTAGTCGGGAAGCGTGTGTGGGCCCAGAGTTCCAGTCTGCAGCTTGTGTAACTGCTTGTTAGGACTGAATCTGTCCTGTGAAGAGAATCAAAGGATATCTGAAGAGTAGAAACCAGGCTCACCTTGTAGAAGACTGGAGAAATTGCTGAATTGCGCTCGGTCTGTCAGGAACTGAATCTGCTGTGTGTTCTCCGGTATTGTGCAGCAGTATGCGATCGATAGAGAAGCAGCCTGCCTGGTATAGTACTTTCTGTTTTACCATATAAATGTGTGAAGAGGCTTGTGTACCTCAAGTGAATCCTGCTGCCATTAAAGGACTTTTGCCTGTTACTGTTCACCATATAAATGTGTGAGGAGGCTTGGTTAACTCAAGTGAATCCTGCTGCCATTAAAGGACTTTTGCCTGTTGCAGTTTGCCATATAAATGTGTGAGGAGTCTCGTGGAGCTCAAGAGTAGCCCTGCTGACGTTGAAGGACCCTATCTTGTTTGGAGGTCGTGAGTACTAATTCAGGGTCGCTCCCTGTTGAATTGCCACATTGAATCCAAATGGAATTACTGTACTGCTGACTGTTTAACTAATTTTTCTTTTCCTCAGGTGAAAGGGGGCCCCTACCAGCTGCCACGGTTTGGACTAGCCACTAGGGCTTGGGTACCTAGGGACAGTAACTGGTAGGGATAGGCCTGTGCACAGAGCCATAGGTAGATGAGTAAAGTATAAGCTTAATTAACCTGATTTCCCCTGTCCTTGTTATATTCCCTAAATAAATCAGAGCTGCTTGTTTCAGCAAAGTTATACTGTCTGAGGTATTTGTCTATGTTAAAGTATTGTACTGTGATTGTTGCACTGTATCTTATTTACAGGAGGTCCCAGTGCCTGAACCAGCCCTGGGGTAAGTGTATACTGTGAAGGTAATTCTGATATATTGTGTGGGCCACTAGTGGGAAGAAAGGGGGGGTTGCAGTGTCCCAGAGGGCTATGACCAAGTAAGTTTAACTATTGCAAACCCTGACCTCTGGGTGGAGGCACCTGCCATTAGATCCAGGCCCCTCAACCTGTTAGTGGCAAATCAGGCAGGGGTAGTAGCCCCTGGGATAGCGCCATCTAGGGGTTACATCTTGGAGGCTCACCGCTGGGATTGTGTGTCCTCTAGTGGCCATATTTACAAACCACTGTTAAGGAAAAAAATAAATAAATGGGTACCCCGACAGAAGTGGCTGTGCATCGGCTGGTGGAGTGGTGTACTGGGGAGGAGATCGACCCCCAAAATGCTATGCTTATCCTGGACATCCCCCTGGGTATCAATACGGACACTGTGCAGGGAGTACTTTCCAAGGTGGAAGGTTTACAAAACCCTGTGGTGGTGGGTCGGCATGCTAATCTGCTCACCCACACTTTCCTGGCCCTAGTAGAGTTTAGGATCCCATAGATGGCTCAAAGTGCCACAGACCATTACCCCAGAGGGAGCCCTCACTGCTTGGAGAGTGATAACTAAGGACAGTAAAGACCAGGGAATGAGCCCCACCACTATCTGAAACTTTTGAGGAGAAATTTGCTAAATGGTTGCTGGGGAAGGAAAACTGTGGAGGACTTGAAGAAACTATTCTTGCCACCTGGGGGTGTTCCTCCCCCAACACCCTCTCCCGCTCCAGTACCTGTAATGGTGGCTGAACCAATGCAGACTCCTATTTCTGCACCTGCCATTAGTCACGACTCTTACCGAAGGTTGAGGATCTTCTCTGGCACCCTCCCCACCCCCCAAGGGGAGGATGACTGGGAGACCTGGATAGACTATGTTGCCCCCCAAGTGCTAGAATGGCAATGCTTGGAAGCCGAAAAGCGAAAGAGGGTTAGTGAGAGTCTCCGAGGTCCTGCCCTGGCTACCATCCGTGCTAAGACCAGTAACCCTGAAGTGACTGCACAGGCCTATCTTGAGGCCTTGGAGAATGTGTATGGGAGCCCAGATTCTGATGAGGATCTATGGTGGAGAGTAAGAAATGCACAACAGTACCAAGGGGAGTTGTTGTCTGTGTATGTATCTCGGCTGGAAAAATTGTTGCAAGAATGCCTCAGAAAGGGTAGTTTGCCAGCGATTAAACTGGACCGAACCAGGCTGGACAGGATCCTAAGTCTGCCCCTTCTCAGAACTGCTGTTGGTACAGTTCGCCTGGCAAATCGACTGGAATCCCCACCCTCCTCAGATGAGTTAATGAGAGAAATTCGAGCTGAGAAAGAAGCGACCTCGGGAGGGACCTGCACCCATAGCTGCGGCTCGACCCGAGTGACTGAGGTGACCCATCAAGTGAAGTTCAGGGCAGAGGTTGACAGTCAGTGAGTGCTCTGACAAGGAAAAAGATATGCCACAATGGGGCGAACTGTTGAGAGAGATCGGGAATTAAAAACAGTCCCTTTATGAAGGCCACGCCTGCAAATGCGGACCCTGACCTATATCCGACTGCATCTGC
This sequence comes from Neoceratodus forsteri, assembly GCA_016271365.2. Lineage (NCBI taxonomy): Eukaryota > Metazoa > Chordata > Ceratodontiformes > Ceratodontidae > Neoceratodus > Neoceratodus forsteri. Next base: position 660,381,994 of record CM028138.1, read on the forward strand.
TATGGGGTGGGGTACCCACCATGTATCTCCTACTGATAACAGCTCCAAACTCAATTCCTTGACCATGGAAGTGGAGAAACTGACGAGATGTCTCCAAATGCTTATCACGCCGAGACAAAGATGGCACCAAGGTTTCCAGTTAGTAGTACCCCACCCTGGCTCCCAGTGTGGCGCCTCGGCAGCTCAAACTCCAGAAAGTATGTTTTGCTATAATTGCGGGAAGGATGGGCACATGAAGAGAATGCGGTCCCAAAAGACACTGACAAAGTTGCATATAGGCTACAAGGAGAGCTTGAGGAGAACAAATCAGTGGTTAAGAGGTGCACAAAATGATCCAGTGAGGGCACCAAAATGCTAACTCACGCTTTTTTGTGGCAAGGTCAGTTGCCCAGGCCCCCACTACCGCCTCTCAGACTGGTCCAGAATAGTGGGTCCCTCCATGGAGACCACTGTAAGGTGAATGGAGTGTCTACAAGAGCTGTATTAGACAGTGGCTCCCAAGTGACAATTATGTTCCAGGATTGGTATCAGAAGCATTTGTCAGGCGTACCCTTACAACCATTAGAAGGACTGCATGTATGGGGGTTAAGTGAGAAGGCCTACCCCATTCCGGGTATATCGAATTTGGCTGTCTTTCCCGACCTCCTGTGGCTGGAGTGGCGAACAAGTAGAGACCCTAGCCTTAGTGTGTCCCCCACTGGACTGTATGATGGTGTCCCTTTGTTGATTGGAACAAATGCTCATATGTTCGGAAGGCTGGCACAGTTGTGTTATGAAAAACAGGGTCAAAGACTAGTAGAGCTTTAAGAGTTCGAGCTTTAATTAAGAAGGCCTATGAGGCACAGAGAGATGCTGAAAAAATAGAACCAGAGGAACGTTCGGAATTGTATGGAAGAAGGATCCTGAGTCTCTGATCCTGGCGCCAAATGCCCAGTGTACCTTACAGGAGAGGTCCGTATCAGAAAGGATGTTAAGAATAAAATATTAATGTTGGATGCACCAGGCGATGGAAAATTGCCAGAGGGACTGCTGGTCAAGCCTAGTATTTTGCCCGCTAGAGCCCATGCTTATGCCAGAAGGGTAATGGTCCAAGTTCATAATGTGTCTGAAAGAGACATTCAGTAAATAGAGGTTGCATCCTGGCTAATGTGCATTGTGCAGACACTGCAGTGTTACCCAGCAGCAAGAGTTCAAGGAAGAATGACAGAGTAACATACTGACTTGTTTGATTTGGCGACTCCCGCTGCCAGCTGAATGGAAAGTGAGGATCAGTGAGAAGCTTGCCCAGAGAGACCAGGTGTTTTCTTTAAAGGAATGGGATGTAGGATGCGTCAAGGAGCTGAGCACAATATCCGGCTGCATGACGAAAAGACCATTTCGTGAGAGGTCTCACGCCTGGGCACCTGCTGACATAGATGATGTGAGACGGCATCTGCAAGAGATGTTAGCTGCTGGTGTAATACAAGAATCCCAAGCCCTTATGCTTCCCCATTGTGGTAGTGAGGAAAAGAATGGAACAGTAAGGATGTGTGTGGATTATCGCACCTTAAACCGGCGGACTATCCCTGATCAGTACACAATGCCCGCATTCAGGATGCTTTGGACTGCCTAAGCGGGAGCAAGTGGTTCTCTGTGCTGGATCTCCGCAGTGGGTACTACCAGGTCCCGATGGCCCCAGAGGACCATGAGAAGACAGCCTTTATCTGTCCGGCTTCTATGAATTCATGAGGATGCCTCAAAGGATTTCAGGTGCCCAACACTTTTCAGCGATTGATGGAGCGTGCAGTGGGGGACATGAACTTACTAGAGTGCCTGGTATACCTAGATGATGTTATTGTGTTTGGCAGCTCACTGGAGGAACATGAGAGCAGATTATTTAAGGTATTGGACCGACTGGAGGACTTTGGCCTTAAACTGTCCATTGATAAGTGTCAATTCTTTCAAACATCAGTAAAGTATGTGAGACACATAGTATCCACCGAGGGAATAGAGACCGACCCAAGTAAAGTTGAGGCCTTGACCACCTGGCCACAGCCCAAAAATCTAAAAGAACTGCAAAGATTCCTGGGATTCTGTGGTTATTATCGGCGCTTCATCAAGGACTATTCAAGAGTGATCCGCCCTTTATTTAACCTTACTCAAGGGTATCCCCCAACCCACAAAAAATACCAAAAGTCAGCATCCCTCAAGACTGAAAGAGTGTATTTTCATCCGAGTGAAGTATTTGGGGCCTGCTGGACTCCTGATTGTGAGACTGCTTTTCATGAGATCATATATCAACTTACCCATGCTCCAGTGCTGGCCTATGCCGATCCAAGAAAACCTTACGTCCTGCACACTGATGCTAGCTTGCAAGGGTTGGGGGCTGTGTTGTACCAAAAACACGAAGAATGGCCTGAGACCAGTGGCCTTTGCCAGTAGAAGCCTGACCCCATCCGAAAAGAACTATCCTGTACATAAGTTAGAGTTCCTAGCTTTGAAGTGGGCTATTGTTGACCAATTCCATGAGTACTTGTATGGGGCTAAAATACTAGTAAAAACTGACAATAATCCTTTGACCTATGTGCAGACCTCAGCTAAGTTGGATGCCACTGGCCATAGGTGGCTTTCTGCATTATCTACATATGACTATGCTCTCGAATACCGAGCAGGTCTGAACCACATAGATGCTGATGCTCTCTCCCGGAGGCCTGTTCCCCAGAATGATTGGGTCCGATTGGCAGAACCTGACATTCGGGCACTCTGCCGAAGTTTGACAGGGAGGAACAATGTCCATGGACGGAGTGGACTGCATGGTGGATTGCTTGGGACCCTCTGAGAATTGCATACCTGCTGCTTATTGCCACTTTTCTGCAATAGACATTGGTGCACTGCCTCAGCTGGACAATGACAGTATTCGGCGGCTCAATCGCGATCCCATGATCAAAGCAGCTTTAGAAGCCCTCTATGCAGGAAAAGATGTGTCCAAATTACGCCCAGGATTTGAGAACTGCACTATTATACAAAGAAGGTCCTAAGTTGAAACTGATCAATAAACTGTTATACAGAGAAACAGTAGATAGAGGGGACAAGTAGACAAACAACAACTAGTGCTGCCCACTGCCTTCGAGACTCAGTACTGATGTCCTTGCACAACCACATGGGCACCTTGGTATAGACAGAACACTTGACTTGGTGAGATCCAGATTCTATTGGCCTAAGATGGGGCTGATGTGGAGCAACACATTCGAACTTGTAGTCGCTGCTTACAGAGGAAAGCTTTGCCCAGAGGGCTGCCCCTTGTTAACATCACCACCAGTGCACCCATGGAGCTGGTCTGTATTGATTTTCTGAGTTTGGAGTCAGATCAAAGAAATATCAGTAATGTGCTGGTGGTCACTGACCATTTCATGAGATATGCCCAAACTTTCCCACCAAAGACCAAGAAAGCATCCACTGTGGCCAAAGTACTTGTAGAAAACTTTTGTTCACTATGGGGCTCCACAAAGAATCCATTCTGATCAAGGGAGAGACTTTGAGAGTCGTCTGATCAAAGAGATGCTTTCTCTGTGGAGTGCGAAGTCCAGAACCACTCCTTACCACCCTCAGGGGGACCCACAGCCTGAACGTTTCAACCGCACTTTGCTAGATATGCTAGACCCCTGCACCCAAAGGACAAGCCTAGATGGAGCCAACAAATTAGCACCCTGGTACATGCTTATAACTGCACCAAAGTGATGCCACTGGGTTCTCCCCTACCGCCTGATGTTTGGAAGAAGCTCGACTACCGGTAGATGTGTGTTTGGGGTCTCTCCTGATGGGGTTCAAGCTGACAACTATTTACAGTATGTGCAAAAGTTAAAGGCCCAACTAACTCATGCGTACCAACTGGCTCAAACCATGGCTGCCAAAAGAAATCTGGCCAACAAAGAAAGGTATGATAAAAGGTGAAAGCACAGGAACTCCAGGAGGGAGATCGGGTATTGCTAAGAAATCTGGGACTGCATGGCAAGCACAAGATTGCTGACAGATGGCACCATCTCCCTCACATTGTAGTGGGCAAACTAGATGATCTGCCAGTGTACAAAGTAAGGCCTGAGAATAATTCAAAGATGTAAAACAATGCATAGAAATCATTTACTGCCCATTGGACAAATCTTAATTGAGTCTGAGCCCTAGAAGATGCCCCTCTGGACCAGTGACTAGAGCTGCTGCTAAGAAAAGATCAAGAAAGTCTGCACCTACAGAAGCAAAGTTAAAGTGTTCCCTCCACAAGTCCCAGTTGAGCATGACTGTCAGTCCATATCGGAAGAAAGTGAGAGTGACTTTGAATACTATCCTTCTTACGAACTGAGTCAATTGTTTCGGGGCAATCCCTAGTCAATACTGGAGATGAAGCTGGGCCTTCTGGACTGTCCAAGCCCCAGCTTCGTCCCTGGAGCCAATGCTCCCAGAAAGTGAAGTGCAAAGCATCAGATCAGATGAAATGGAATCATTGTGCATGGTTGAACTGTTTGAGCTTTCAGGAGGGAAAATGATGGATTGGGTCAGACTGGTGATACACCAGAACAAGAAAGAGTATTTTGAGTGCCCTGACAGTCCACTGCCAGTGTCCAAAGCTCTCCATGCGAGCCAAATGTTGTGGACTCAGAAACTGTAACTCCTGGAGCTGAAAGTGCCCCAAGTTCTAGCCTCTCTACCCCATGGAGACTCCTGACAAGTGAGGACAATGCTGAAAATGAGGCTCAGAGTGCAGAGACTGTAACAGTTCCCCTAGAAAGACTGGTCGAGCTGTAAAGCCTGTGGTGCACCTCAGTTATGATTCCCTGGCCGCCAGTGGATCTGCCTCTCAATGTTGTCCATAAAGGAGTGTATGTGTCCCCGAGCTCATTGCCCAAATTGAGCGTCAGTTCTAACTCAAGTTACTTGTGTTGCCCTCTATATGGTGCCTTGCCCCATCCAGCCCCAAGGTAACTGATAGGAAGGGCCCCCTCTCTTCAGGTTTCATGTACAAGAGGTAATAACTTGAGTTATGGTGCAATGTGTATGTAATACTGTGTAAAGAGTGACGTACTGCAATGTTTCAGAAATGTGTTCTTGGTAAAATGATATATTGACTGATGATTACATATGTGAGCCTAATGCAAATGTATATGGTTGCAGTTGAAACTTATGGGTACTTGCTTGGCCCGGACGTCAAGCTTTCCCAAACCAGGAAGGATGTAACCCCCTGCAAATGGGGTTCCCAAAAGACTTCAGGAGCTTGCTTGAATGCTCCAAGCCTGAATGGTGTTTGGCGTTTAAGCCATTTATCAGTGAGTGTTTTAGAACCTCTGGTACTGTCTCTTTAAGAGCTGTCTGCTTGCAGACATAATTAGTTTGTAAGGGGGACTGTGTGTTTCTTTGATTGAGTACCACTCGAGCTGCTGCCAATTCACTCCATTTTGCAGTCACTACGAGTGCAAAGGGAACCTATCTGAAAGATGTAACTGTTTGCCAGAAACCATTTAGAGTAATAATGAAATTACAGTTTGTCTAACCTGCTTTCTTTGCAGTCAGAACTGTGTCTGCCTAGTTCCCATTCTGGTTTTGAACTGCTGAACTGGACCAATCAGTGTGGAGTAGCTAGCTCTAAAATGGTGCCTTGGACGAATCAGAACTTGGACTCATAATCTGAGCCAGCCACAAGAGGATTGTATGGGCAGTGACTCTGGGAGATGTAGTTTAGACTTCGCCTTTTGGACCAACAGGAGCAGTCTATTGTGAGTGACAGCCAATCCAGTCAAGAACTGGGAGGAACTCAGAGGAAGTGCCGGTTTTGTCTGTTGGAGTTTCAGTTGAGCTCTGGCAGTGAAGAAGGAAGGAGCCGGTGCTTTTCAGTGTGCAGTTTTAGTCGGAAACGTGTAAGGCCCAGAGTTCCGGTCTGCAGCTTGTGTAACTGCTTGTTAGGACTGAATCCGTCCTGTGAAGAGAAACAAAGGATATCTGAAGAGTAGAAACCAGGCTCACCCTGTAGAAGACTGGAGAAATTGCTGAATTAGCTCGGTCTGTCAGGAACTGAATCTGCTGTGTGTTCTCCGGGTATTGTGCAGTAATTGCGATCGGGATAGAGAAGCAGCCTGCCTGGTATAGTACTTTCTGTTTTACCATATAAATGTGTGAAGAGGCTTGTGTACCTCAAGTGAATCCTGCTGCCATTAAAGGACTTTTGCCTGTTGCAGTTTGCCATATAAATGTGTGAGGAGTCTCGTGGAGCTCAAGAGTAGTCCTGCTGACATTGAAGGACCCTATCTTGTTTGGAGGTCGTGAGTACTAATTCAGGGTCGCTCCCTGTTGAATTGCCACATTGAATCCAATGGAATCACTGTACTGCTGACCGTTTAAACTAATTTTTCTTTTCCTGTGTGAAAGGGCCCCTACCAGCTGCCACGGTTTGGACTAGCCACTAGGGCTTGGGTACCCAGGGACAGTAACTGGCAAGGGATAGGCCTGTGCACAGAGCCATGGAAATGAATGAGTAAAGTATAAGCTAATTAACCTGATTTCCCCTGTCCTTGTTATATTCCCCTAAATAAATCAGAGCTGCCTTGTTTCAGCAAAGTTATACTGCCTGAGGTATTTGTCTATGTTAAAGTATTGTACTGTGATTGCTGCACTGTATCTTATTTTACAGGAGGTCCCAGTGCCTGAACCAGCCCTGGGGGTAAGTGTATACTGTGAAGGTAATTCTGATATATTGTGTGGGCCACTAGTGGGAAGAAAGGGGGTTGCAGTGTCCCAGAGGGCTGTGACCAAGTAAGTTTAACTATTGCAAACCCTGACCTCTGGGTGGAGGCACCCGCCATTGGATCCAGGCCCCTCAACCTGTTAGTGGCAAATCAGGCAGGGGTAGTAGCCCCTGGGATAGCGCCATCTAGGGGTTACATCTAGATCCAGGATATAGGCACCGGAAATGGGAGGAAGGGCATCAGAAATAGGGGATATTAGTACTGGGACCAGGTGTGGGGACCACTGAGAGACAGTATAGCCTTGTAGTTAAAAGCACTGAGGTGAAACCTGGAGAACTGGGTTTGAGTCCCAAAGCCACCCCTTGCATAATATGTGACTGTGGGCAAGTCACTAAACTACGTTGTGCTCCCATGACACACCTGGAAAAAAGCCTCTGCTTTGTGCATCCTTCCTGGCCAAAAACTGTAAAATAAATATAAAATAAAGTTGAAAAACATGGCATGTACTTGTGGGAACCGAGAGATGGGGCCTGGGGAGTATGCTGTGGGGACTGGGAACAGGAAGGAAGTCCACAAGACACCTGGTAACGTACTTGTGGGACCTGGGAGAGGGAATGGAGACCACAAAGCAGGGGCATATGTATGGGGATCGGGTGAGAGGGGAACATCGGACACCTGGTAATGTACATACAGGAAATGAGAGAGGGATTGTGGCCCACCAGACAACAGTGGCTTATGCCATGGGGATCAGGTGATAGAGGAACATGGGTCACCTTTGCATGTAGATGCAGAAACTGAGAGAGGGCTTGGGGACCACCAGATCCATGGGGCTCATGCAGTGGGGATCAGGTGAGGAAGGGGGACCCCAAACGACTGGGATGTATGTTATGGGGATTGGGTAAGGGGGAATGCTGCTAGGTGCCAGGTTATTGCTGTTAGTACAGTAAGGGGGGGTTGGTGTGCTTTTCGTGCACTTTGAAATGTGCCTTTTAATCTAGAAGACCTGGATTCACATCCTGAGTCTGGGATGTTTGGTGCTGACTGGCGAGGAGACGGGTTCTGGCTTTGGTCTCGGGCACCTCATTCTGTTGCATGACTGCCACCTAGTGGCCCAGGGAAGGCATTTCATGAGGGAAGGAATAAGTGTTCCCAGTAGAGCAGCCACGGGCTTAGTTGGGAAAAATACCTCCGCAGGCCTATGCAGCCGAAGTCCCCCCCCCATGCCACAGTGGTGCTCTACTGATTTCTATCACACCTCATTGACTCCTCCTCCCCTTGCGGACCTCAACCCACAGGGAACAACTTGGGGGTTATGGTCAGGATTTCAGAGAGGATGTTGAGCAGAGACTGGAGGCGGGTTGACCAGTGGAGGACTTGTACAGTGAGCAGAAGTGCTTGGGCAGGTGGAAATAGGACCTTGCAGCTGGCATGGAAAAATGGGGCAAAAACAGAGTAAAAATAAAAACATTTAAATATACTTTTTGAACCTATTAGCTAACGTTTCCAAAACTATGCATGAGCCAGGGTGCACTCACTGTGCCTGTCATTTGCAGACATGCTTGTGTTCATTAGCGCTCACAGGCTAACACTTGAATGCTGCTCTAACTGTGCCTTTCAAGTTTCAGTATGGCACCACTCGTGCTAGCCAACCACAAAGCACAGTCAGCACGGTGCTACCCATTAGAATAATGGACGCCATGTACTCTGAGAAACACAAGATAAAACCTAAAAATGTGAAAACAGATGTGTTGTTTTTATACATACTCTGCGCCTCCTCAATACGGCAGGCCGGCTCCTTCTGCCCGGCTTCAAGCCACCCCCTCTCACTGTCCATTGTCTCTCCGAGACTTACTTGGAGGTGAGAGTACTCCCATGGATTACACCCCAATATGAGGTCAGAGAGGAGGCCATCCTCCCCACTGATGTGCATTATCCAATCTTTGCCACAGGTCAGCTCAGTGATGTGGTGGGTGGGGGTGTGATGAGCGGGTATCATGTGTTCTCCCCATGCTGTTCTTTCACCTCCTGGTTTTTCTCCACATTGCTCCCTAGGGATTGGGCAACATGGTTGTGCGTGCACGTGGAGGCGTGCACGTGTGCCGGAACCAGTGGCCCTGCTCCATCTGCTCAGCATAGTGCCAGACTCCCCTTTGTTCGATGCTACCACCAAGCCTTCACTTGGTGGCAAGAAGGAGCCAGGAAGACTAACCTCCTCCATCCAGGAGAAGAGAGCACCTTAATGACTGCTCGATCCTTTCCTAGCCCTCCAGTCCCAGTAAACCCCTGGCGGATCGAGCCCGTTCCTGAACTCGAGTCATTAGTATGGGAGAGATAAAATACAGGCACCTCAGCCTTCTCATTGCTGGCCCAGCTGTGAAAACAACTATTTATTAACTATTGTAATCATCATGCCCCCCCCCCGCCTCATTACATTTGATAGTGGTGCAGCCCAACAGAAGGGAGTGTTCTACGCATGATGAGGCACTTAGGATTACAAGAAAAAGGGTTATAGAACAAACTTCTCAATGATGGAAAGAAAACAGAACAGGAGTAGTGACACAGCAATCTCGAGGAGGCATGTAGAAGAAAGTGAAGACAGCAGCAGACAGGAGCAGCGTGATCAGGACAGAGATGTTCGGCAGAGAGCAGGAGCGCGTCAGGCAGTGTGCTGTCACCACTGCACAACTGTTCATAAGATAAGCAGTATGGAAATGCTGTAAACTGACTGATAGGTGCATCCAATTATTAATAAATCTGTGTATCAGTGACAGGTGGATGAACATGGATTCAACTCCATTTTTTCCCTTTATAAATCCAATTTTTAGTATAGAGATTATGAGACAGGGGGTGGTTACACGTAAGGGTACCAGGTTAAAATGTCGAATGCATCATAGCCTGGTTAAAAACCACAAAGTCAAAACAGCTAAAAGAAAACAGATACAGGGACTTAATAGCTAAGGTCAATAATAGCTCAGATATACTTAGCGCTGTCCCTGTAGCTGTTTGGGGGGATAGGGAGACGACATCTGTTGTGGGGAGTGCTGGCCGAGCAGCTGTCGTGGCTCAGTGGACAGAGTCACAGGCAGTGGAGGGATGCAGGTGGAGACCCCCAAACATACAGTCTGTGTGTTCCATGCCATTTTAGTGAAGGTAGGCGCTGCTTTTGCAGAGTGCTATTTTGATTTTGGGTTAGCGATTTTGACCGTGCTGTCTTTCCTTTCAATATTATGACCCTGTGCCACTGGTAAGGGTTCCTAAGGTTGCCAGTTTCCATTGGTAGGTTTACATGCCCAGATAATGAGGGCATCTGTTAATGTCATGCATCCAAGGCCATCCTCCAGCGCTCAAATTATAGAAAGGACTGATGGGTGTTGCAGTGCCGTACTTTTCCCTGAACCCTGCTAAAGAGTTATAATCCAACTGGTGACAAAAGGAATCCTGTGTAAGAACAGAGATGGAAATATCACAAAATCCTGTCTACTGTATCCATTTTTAAATGTTGCAATGATTATAGTGGTTTTGTCTTTTATGATCAAACTAATAAACGTACTTACTATAAATGAGTGTAAATAGAAATTGAAGAGGTACACGGTTTAGGGATCTGCTGGGTGATTAACAGTATAAATGAAAGTAAACAACGTGTGTGTATGTGTTTGTGTGTGTGTTGTCTATGTCTGGATGACCATAGCAGTGTGCGCACAAGTCACATACAAATCCATGTGTGTCGCAAGACTTGTGAATGTACTGTGTGCATGTATCTGCAAAGCACGGTGAACGTGTGCAAATGTGTAGATGAGTGGGTCAATATATGAATATGGTGATGACTTCCACTTCTGCCCTTCCCCCCCAATACCTGTAATCCCGGAAAATATAGGCAGGGGGTTCCTGCCAGCATTCCCTCTCGTCAGGGTCCAAGATGCAGTTATCGGCATGGACGGGGTGACTTAGATCTGCTCGATTGTCCTGCTGACCTGGAAAGACAGCGAGAGAGAAATAGCACACACATGTCAGGAACTGCATTACAGAAATTTCAACTGATAGAAAAAAATAAAAATCAGTGCACTGGTGTGGAGGCCCTCTGTTACTACAAAGGGCCTCAGTTTGAATCCAGTGGGTGAATCACCACATTAGTGCACTGGTGTGGAGACCCTTTGTTAATGCAAGGGCCATAAGTTTGAATCCAGCACAGTGACTCACTATACTAGTATGCGGGTGTGGAGATTTTCTGTTACTACCAGGGCTTGAGTTTAAATCCCAGTGCGGTGACCACCACACTAATGCACTGTGGTGGAGACCCTGTTACTACAAGGGCCTGGAGTTCAAATCCATGCACAGTGACTCTACTACACTAGTGGAGTGGTATGGAGACTCAGTGCCTCTGCTTCTACAAATGAGGTAGCTTAAGAGCTGGGAGATATTTCAGACCCTTCCTCTACCAGTCGGCTTTAGAGTGTGGCAAGATATTTTCAGGAAGCCTAGGAAAACATTTATTTCTCTCCAAAGGCTGGGATTACCTTCAACAGCAGTCCTGCAGATGAGTTGTGTGAAGGAGAAATAGAGGTCTTCTGGGTGTCAAGCACGATTCCACCAAGCAGCCGTGCCTTGTCACCTCGCACTGTGGTACACCATAGCACCACATCCCACTCCACTGTCCCTTGTAGAGCCAGCTGGCATAAAACAAAAGCGTGAATGCGTACGTAAGAACAAAAAACAAGGTGCTGCATCAGGTGTGGTCTGAAAACAAAACAAAGCAGTAATATCAAATGCATGCTGTAAATAGAAAACAGCGTTAGAATTGATGTTTCACCATAGGTTATCTTCAGGAATCATCCCACTGCTGGTACTATAGCCTAGAGGTTAGAGTAATGGGCTGTGAATTAGCTTAGTACATCCGGCAGACCTGGGTTTGATTTCCACAACTTCCACTTGCATACTGTGTGACACTGAACAAGTCACCTAACCTCCTCAGTGCTCCCGTTTCGCTCCTGAAAACAGACACTTGTGCTCAGCGGGCCTTACCCAGTTACCAATGAATAATACAAAATAATAATAACCTAAAAGAGAAATAAGCAACACTATTGCAGAGGTAAGGGGAAATAAGAGATATATATATATTTATACAATGGGGTGAACTGATAACACATGAAATAAAAACACATATCACTCACTCACACTGTATCACTATACACACCTCCATAACCAGGCTACTTCTGCATACAGCACAAGTTTTCATATAGCCCATATTAGGAACCCATAATACACAAATTAACCATTAAATGTCACAGATCAACTGCCCACAACTGCAACTCTACTAAAAATTCACATCTGACTCAAACCTCTGCAACAGACGTCTAATACCCCACATACTCACAGCGTATATAGTGCAACACAACATCTCACAATATAAATTTTTTGTTGTACAACAGTACCTGGTAAATGTTTTGTTCTACACTCAGGAGAGCTCCATGTTCTAAAGTACTCCTTCAAAATGAATCAACTTCAAAAGAACTCCTGAAAAGCAAAAGTCACAGACCGCACCGCACCACCAGTAAGAAGATTCACAACAGATTTACGAAGCCAAGGACCCAGCATGTTACATACGGCAGTCCACACAACAGAAAACCCACCAAACTAAAAAACTAAAGGCAAACATGTGAAAAGGCACTAAAATATCAATTTCAATACAAAACCCGATTCAGGAAGAGGGCAAAAATACCCCCGCCCATTCCAAGCGAAAAACCAATCACTTCACAGGAATACATAACACCCAACCAATAAAGAACTACAACACACACCACCAACCAATCACATCACAGACCTTCATGAAAACAACCAGTCAGATAGCACAAATGTCCCATTCACAACCTAACCAGAGAAAGTTCATTCATACAAACTTGCTACAACCAAATAACCTGCGGATTTACACTTTCAGCCACTATAACACGCATAACAGAACGTTTTACAGAAACTAAACTATTTACTAAACCAACTAAATACGCAGTCCTCTATTGTATAAATTGCACACATGATGTGCAGATCGTGGAATATGGCAAATATTCTCACTCCTGCATTGTGAGGTATGGATGTCCCACTGCATGAGATATCCATGTCTTACTCTAGAAGTGAGAATATTTTCAGTATTCCACTCCTGCCCATCATATATCCCTATATAAAGAAAATAGGAGGAGGCTGTGTGAGAAAAAGAGATAACAAGCAAGGTAAGAATAGAAGCTGGAAAACAAAAAGGTGATTTAGCATTACTGTGTGTATATCTATAGCAACCATCTCCAGATGTAGCACTACTGCGTGTATATCTGTAGTGGCCATCTCCAGATGTAGCGCTACTGCGTGTATATCTGTGTCGGCCGTCTCCAGATGTACTGCACTAATGAGTATATCTGTAGCGGCCGTCTCCAGATGTAGCACTACTGCGGTATATCTATGTGACGATCTCCAGATGTAGCACTACGCGTAGTATATCTGTAGCGGCCGTCTCCAGATGTAGCACTACTGCGTGGTATATTCAGCAGCGTGCCTCCAGATGTAGCACTACTGCATGTATATCTATAACAACCATCTCTAGATATAACATTACTGTGTATATCTGTAGCAACATCTCCAGATGTAGCATTACTGTGTGTCTATCTATAGCAAATGCCTCCAGATGTTGCATTACCGCGTGTATATCTATAGCAATCATCTCCAGATGTAGCATTACTGCATGTATATCTATAGCAACCATCTCTAGATGTAGCATTACTGCGTGTATATCTGTAGCAACCATCTCCAGATGTAGCACTACTGCATGTATATCTATAACAACCGTCTCTAGATATAGCATTACTGCATGTATATCTATAGCAGCATCTCCAGATGTAGCATTACTGTGTGTATATCTATAGCAACATCTCCAGATGTAGCATTACTGTGTGTATATCTATAGCAACTGCCTCCAGATGTAGCATTACTGCATGTATATCTATATGCAATCATCTCCAGATGTAGTCATTGTGCGGTATATCAACAGCAACCATCTCCAGATGTTGCATTGCTTCTGTAACTTCTGTAACTTCTTCCTAGCGTTCTTTGCAATTTATTTCCTGGAGATGTGGGTGTCTCATGCTCACTGGGGAGAAGGGATCCTGCCTCTGCTCAAACTGTTACAGCAAGGTGGGATGGAAGCACCGGGAGGTGAACCAGTGGCTAAGCTGTGATTTGAACCTGGGATCTCCTGGCTCACAGTTCCTTTTGATCTAACCAAGTGACTTACCCAGGGTCACATCGTGGGTGAGTGACTGGGCTGGGATTCGAACCCAGAATTTCCTGTCTCACAGTTCTGTGTATGCTACACTAGCTTTCCAAACTGATTAACAAATGGGTCATTTAGAACTGGGATATTTGGAGGTGGGGGATCACAGTTTAAAATGAAGCTTCATGTGTACGTGTGTGTATGTATGTGCATGTGTGTATGCCTGTGTGTGTGTGTGTATGTGTGCATATGTGTTTATGTGACATGTGTATGTGTGCGTGTGTGTATGTGTACTTCTGTGTGTATGCGTGTACGTGTAAATGCATGTGTATGTGTGTATGTTTGTGTTACATACGAACATAGGTAAGGCCATCAGAAGAAGGCCTTAGGTCCACTGAGTCTGCTTGAAGTGAAGCTCATGCAGCAATATTACATTTTACTCTGCCCCTCTCCTATCACCCTAACCTTTGCCTTGAATCTATCCCACCCTCTTTTAACACCCCCCAACTGTACTGTGATTTACTGCCCCCCTCCGGCAGTGCATTTCATTCTGTCAGCACCCTTTCAGTAAAGAAGTGCCTTCTGGCCTCCATCCTGTACCCCCCCCACACTAATGTGTCAATACTGTCTGTGGTTCAGCAGGTTGCACACTCACCTCTGAGGCTAGAAGATTGGAAGGTTGTGGGTTCTAGCCCCACACCAGGAACTTGGGGTAAAATCCCAATACTGAGGCTATAGTGCATCATGAGGGGGGTGCTGTACTCCAGAAGAGCCGTCTTTCAGATGAGGCTCTGATCTGAGGTCCTGTCTACCTGTTCTGGTGGTTGTGCAGGTGAATGTTAAAGATCCCATGGCACTTCTGAGAAGGAGTTTCCCCATTCACTAAAAACATCACCAACAGCTTTATCTGGTTCAGTTTCACTTGGTTTCCATCTATATCTCCTTCCCCTTCCGCTCAGGGCTGAAAATAGGCAGACTCCTCTCCATGCTTTCCTGGTCAATCAAAACTAACTAAATAAAATTTGTAATATATATTAGAGTGCAAAGGTAGAGGCGCTCTTTGCAAAAAAGTTCCCCTTGTCAGCCTTGTTCATGCTCTTTAAGGTATTCCTGGGTCATGCCTGAAAATAGGTGTTTGTTTGCCTAGTGCATTTACCTGGTCAACAAAAAATGAAAGAGAAATATGAGGGTCTCAGTTATACCCCTTCTTTCTTCTCTCCTCCAGTGAGTACATATTCCGGTTCACCTGCCTCTGTTCACACCAGATATCCTGCTGTCCCTGAATCATATTGCCCTCCTCTGTATCACCTCCATCTGGTTTATGTCTTTCTTAGTGTAAGGCTCCAGTACTGCACACAGTACTCCAGAAGTGGATGCACCATGGACCTGTACAGGGACAAAATAACCTCTTTCCTCCTGCTGGAGAAGCCCCTCGATATGTAACCCAGCACTTTGTTCACCTTCCCTGCTGCCTTTTTGCCCTGTGTTGATGGTTTCGGATTGCTTGTGATTGCTATCCCCAGGTCTTTCTCCTCCTCCTCTGAGAGTGTGATCTTCACCTCCCCCAAGACTGTACTCAGCCCTGTGGTTCTTATGCCCTATGTGCATTACCTTGCCTTTTTTTTAGCATTGAACACCAATTGCCAGATTCCAGAACACCATCCCATCCTTGCTAGGTCTTCTCATAGATCCTGTAGGCACTCCTCAGTGCTCACTGTCCCAGAGAGGTTCGCAACATCCACGAAAGGACATGTCTTGCCTTTGACGCTGTCCGCAATGCCTTTCATGAACTCATTGAACAGGACTGGACCCAGCAGTGATCCCAGTGGGACCCAGCTAATAACTTATCTCATATCGGAGTGCTTCCCCCCTACCGCTACCCACTGCGTTCCCCCCCCAGCCAGTTTGCCACCCACATGGTTAGTTTCTCCCCTGTCCCCATATCCACCCGTCTTTGACCAACCTCTTGTGGGGACTCAAGTCAATCTTACCTGATGATGTTCTGTCTTACCTTTAAAGCCTTCAACACGGTTATACCACTGAAAGCGTTCATGTGGTGTGTGTGGGGAGCGTCCTCCCATGATAACCATCTCCCCCTCCAGTGGCAGCCTGTAAATGGAAAATTGGGAATGGTTAAACATAAAATAAACTTTCCTTCTGATGAAGTTTAAGGCCTGCTTCAATGTAAAAGGGATAAGAACAGAAATATGGTCATTGTTTAAGTGTTTAACCTGACTGGATTGGCAAGTCATTGTGCTGAGATTGGAATTCGGAGCCCCTGCAATAACAGAGGGTCTCCACACTGGTGTACTAGTGTGCTGAGTCACTGCGCTGGAATTCAAACTCTAGACCCTTGTAGTAACAAAGTCTCCATAGCAGCGCATGAGGATGGGGAGACACTGCTGGGATTCAAACTCAGGGCCTTTCTAGCAACAGAGGGTCTCCACACTGTCACACTAATGCGGTGAGTCACTATACTGAGTTTTGAGCTCAGGCCCTTATAATAACAGAGAGTCTCCACACCAGAAGTAGCACTGACTGGGAAGGCAGCTGATCACCAGACTTCTGGAAACGGGAGTTGAGGGAAAATGCTGGGGGATGCTGCTGTCCTCTGAGAGCTGAGACACAACAAACCCATTTCACCAATTTCAACAGTACACTTTCCGCTCACAAAAGAGAAGCTACCAAAATTAACTTTGCTCTTCTTCTTCTAGATGCCCCAAGCCCCTTTCTGCACCCTCCCACCATGCCTGCAGAACACTTACGCTGGCAAGTCTAAGGATTTCTCTGCACTCAAAACTGACAGCACTCCATCCATAACAACGCGGTGAGAACCATTCAGAGCCTTTGAATTCAAGGTCACGGACACTCCTTGGAAGGGCAAATCACCACCTGGGGAGGAGATAAACAGGGCGGTTAGCAGTGGGTAAGGGAGAGAGAGAGAAGGAAGTAATAACAAAAGAGAGGGGAGAAGCAGAGAAGAAGGTGGAGAGGGGGGAGGGAAGGGGGAGAGAGAGGGAGAGAGAGGGAGGGAGAGACAGAACCATTATTTGATATGTGACAATCTCTAAAATGAGAATCCTTGTCCCTAACAGTGTGACGTTATCAGGGTTTGACTGTAGTACAGTGAGTGTAACAGACTGGATAAGGTCCCGTATCAGATAAGAACACAGTTTTGTCCTGTCCCTAACAGTGTGACGTTATCAGGGTTTGACTGTAGTACAGTGAGTGTAACAGACTGGATAAGGTCCCGTATCAGATAAGATCACAGTTTTGTCCTGTCCCTGACGATGTGACGTTATCAGGGTTTGACTGTAGTACAGTGAGTGTAACAGACTTGATAAGGTCCCGTATCAGATAAGATCACAGTTTTGTCCTGTCCCTGACAATGTGACCTTATCAGGGTTTGACTGTAATACAGTGAGTGTAACAGACTGGATAAGGTCCTGTATTAGATAAGATCACAGTTTTGTCCTGTCCCTGATGATGTGACCTTATCAGGGTTTGACTGTAATACAGCGAGTATAACAGACTGGATAAGGTCCTGTATCAGATAAGATCACAGTTTTGTCCTGTCCCTGACGATGTGACCTTATCAGGGTTTGACTGTAATACAGTGAGTGTAACAGACTGGATAAGGTCCCATATTAGATAAGATCACAGTTTTGTCCTGTCCCTGATGATGTGACCTTATCAGGGTTTGACTGTAATACAGCGAGTATAACAGACTGGATAAGGTCCTGTATCACATAAGATCACAGTTTTGTCCTGTCCCTGACGATGTGACCTTATCAGAGTTTGACTGTAATACAGTGAGTGAACAGACTGGGTAAAGTCCTGTATCAGATAAGATCACAGTTTTGCCCAGTTCTGACAATGTGATCGTATCAGGTTTGATTGTAATACAGTGAGTATAACAGACTGGATAAGGTCCCATATCAGATAAGATCACAGTTTTGTCCTGTCCCTGACAATGTGACTGTATCAGGGTTTGACTGTAATACAGTGAGTGCAACAGACTGGATAAGGTCCCATATCAGATAAAATCACAGTTTTGTCATGTCCAGATGATGTGACAGTATTAGGGTTTGACTGTAATACAGTGAGAGCAACAGATTGGATAAGGTCCCATATCAGATAAGATTACAGTTTAGTTCTTTCCCTGACTATGTGAATTTATCAGGGTTTGACTGTAATACAGTGAGTGCAACAGATTGGATAAGGTCCTGTAGCAGATAAGATCACAGTTTTGTCCTGTCCCTGACAATATGAACTTATCAGGGTTTGACTGTAATACAGCGAGTGTAACTGACTGGATAAGGTCCTGTATCAGATAAGATTACAGTTTTGTTCTTTCCCTGACGATGTGACCTTATCAGGGTTTGACTGTAATACAGTGAGTATAACAGACTGGATAAGGTCCTGTATTGGATAAGATCACAGTTTATCCTGTCCTGTTGATGTGAACTTATCAGGGTTTGACTGTTATACAGTGAGTAACAGACTGGATAAGTTCCCGTATCAGATAAGAACACAGTTTTGTCCTGTCCCAGCCGATGTGAACTTATCAGGGTTTGACTGTAATACAGATAGTGTAACAGACTGGATAAAGTCCTGTATCAGATAAGATCACAGTTTTGCCCAATTCTGACAATGTGATCGTATCAGGGTTAGACTGTACTACAGTGAGTGTAACAGACTGGATAAGGTCCCATATCAGATAAGATCACAGTTTTGTCCTGTCCCTGACGATGTGACTGTATCAGGGTTTGACTGTAATACAGTGAGTATAACAGATTGGATAAGGTCCCATATCAGATAAGATCACAGTTTTGTCCTGTCCCTGACAATGTGACTGTATCAGGGTTTGACTGTAATACAGTGAGTGTAACAGACTGGATAAGGTTTCGTATCAGATAAAATCACAGTTTTGTCCTGTCCTGATGATGTGACTATATCAGGGTTTGACTGTAATACAGTGAGTGTAACAGACTGGATAAGGTCCCATATCAGATAAGATCACAGTTTTGTTCTTTCCTGATGATGTGACCTTATCAGGGTGTGACTGTAATACATTGAGTATAACAGACTGGATAAGGTCACATATCCGATAAGATCACAGTTTTGTCCTGTCCTGACGATGTGACCATATCAGGGTCTGACTGTAATACAGTGAGTGTAACAGACTGGATAAGGTCCCATATGAGATAAAATCACAGTTTTGTCCTGTCCAGATGATGTGACCGTATCAGGGTTTGACTGTAATACAGTGAGAGTAACAGATTGGATAAGGTCCCATATCAAATAAGATCACAGTTTTGTTCTTTCCCTGATGATGTGACCTTATCAGGGTTTGACTGTAATACAGTGAGCGTAACAGACTGGATAAGGTCCCATATCAGATAAGATCACAGTTTTGTCCTGTCCCTGACAATGTGACCTTATCAGAGTTTGACTATAATACAGTGAGTGTAACAGACTGGATAAGGTCCTGTATCAGATAAGATCACAGTTTTGTCCTGTCCCTGATGATGTGACCTTATCAGGGTTTGACTGTAATACAGTGAGTGTAACAGACTGGATAAGGTCCCATATCAGATAAGATCACAGTTTTGTTCTTTCCCTGATGATGTGACCTTATCAGGGTTTGACTGTAATACAGTGAGCGTAACAGACTGGATAAGGTCCCATATCAGATAAGATCACAGTTTTGTCCTGTCCCTGACAATGTGACCTTATCAGAGTTTGACTATAATACAGTGAGTGTAACAGACTGGATAAGGTCCTGTATCAGATAAGATCACAGTTTTGTCCTGTCCCTGATGATGTGACCTTATCAGGGTTTGACTGTAATACAGTGAGTGTAACAGACTGGATAAGGTCCCATATCAGATAAGATCACAGTTTTGTTCTTTCCCTGATGATGTGACCTTATCAGGGTGTGACTGTAATACATTGAGTATAACAGACTGGATAAGGTCACATATCCGATAAGATCACAGTTTTGTCCTGTTCTGACGATGTGACCATATCAGGGTCTGACTGTAATACAGTGAGTGTAACAGACTGGATAAGGTCCCATATGAGATAAGATCACAGTTTTGTCCTGTCCAGATGATGTGACCGTATCAGGGTTTGACTGTAATACAGTGAGAGTAACAGATTGGATAAGGTCCCATATCAAATAAGATCACAGTTTTGTCCTGTCCCTGACTATGTGACATTATCAGGGTTTGATTGTAATACAGTGAGTATAACAGACTGGATAAGGTCCTGTATCAGATAAGATCACAGTTTTGTCCTGTCCCTGATGATGTGACCTTATCAGGGTTTGACTGTAATACAGTGAGTGTAACAGACTGGATAAGGTCCCATATCAGATAAGATCACAGTTTTGTTCTTTCCCTGATGATGTCACCTTATCAGGGTGTGACTGTAATACATTGAGTATAACAGACTGGATAAGGTCACATATCCGATAAGATCACAGTTTTGTCCTGTCCCTGACGATGTGACCTTATCAGGGTGTGACTGTAATACATTGAGTATAACAGACTGGATAAGGTCACATATCCGATAAGATCACAGTTTTGTCCTGTCCCTGACGATGTGACCTTATCAGGGTTTGACTGTAATACAGCGAGTGTAACAGGCTGGATGAGGGCCCGTATCAGATAAGTTTTGTGCTGTCACATTACCCACTTACCTTCTTCGTGCCATTCCCCCTCCCTCAGCTTAGCCTCTTTCTTCTTGATCCTTGTTCCACATCTGCTGCAGCCTGCTTGGCTCCAACCTTCTCTCTGAAAGACAGGGTTTAACAAGAAATAGTGACTATACTGTTATCTGGTGTGAAACACAACTCGAATATTCCACATTCAGCCCATGGACAGCCAATTTACTCACCGGGGTTGGAATTACATATCAAGGCTACATTGTAAAGGTTACTTTCTGTCCCTACTCCTAGTTACATACTGGGAGATTTGCCCAGTGATACACAGAGAGGCAGTGGGAGAATTGGGATCTGAACCTGGGATATACTGACTCACAGACCCTTTTTCTGTAACCATGTGACTTGTCAAGTCACACAGTGGGCCAGTGGCAGAATTGATTCAAACCTGGGATCTCTTGGTCCAGTACTTTTTGCTCTGACTAAACAACTTGCACACGGTAACATGTACAGTGAGCCAGTGTCTGAGCTTGGATTCAGAACTGGGATCTCCTGACTCACAGTCCCTTTTACTTTAACCCAAGTGACCCTGTGGATTTGAATCATGGGTGACCTGGCTCACAGCTCCATACTGTAACCTCTGTGGCATCCTGCCTTCCTCCCTCCCACATCTATCATCAGAACATCTGCCACCTTCTCCAGTCCCGAAACACATGATAGTTACTGATAATACTATTCAGTGTTTTGATATAAATCCTTTCATAGTAGGATTTGGAGTATAGAACTTTAGCAAAATTTACCTTTGTTTCTCCTGGATGCTTGGGGGTACAATCTCTTTGGGAGTCCACGAGTCCTAATCAAATATAAAAACAAAAAGTTTGATGGAGTTTGAAGAGTCTCAACCCGGAAAGTGGACATAAAAAATACAATATGACCTCCCCCCAGGTGTGACCCCTTCTCTCCAGGGGGATGCTCTGAGGAAGGTGGAATGAGGGAGAATTTAAGCCTGGAAGTTTCCTGACTCATGGTGTTGGGATAGCACATGGGGGCCTTTCACATAAACCACTTCTGTCAGTAAACAAAATTAATTTCTCACAACTAAAATCCAGCTCAGAGCTAGTGCAGAAGTGTATTTCCAGCTCTGTCCAGATCAGTGAAATCCAACACCTTTCTAAACCATGATGTGATGACTAACAGGCCAGAGCCTTGTTGTAAACTTTGCCTCAGGCATGAAACCCTTTCTGCAGATTTGTGTTGCTTTGTTCTGTTAAGTTTATTCCAGCTTTTATCCGTACAGCCAGCTATTAGTGCTAGGAACAAATATCCCAGGAAAAATATACTCTTAGCCTGCAGGTATCCTTCCCTTTACCTGTTTCAACCCTAGGCAAGGGTACCTCTTTTTATACTCTGGTTTCATACTGCCTTCCAGGGGGCCCCTCAAAATACGGGGACCACTAGAACTTGGGTTACCAGGCAGGTAGCCAGACAGAATGGGCACCGCGTGTGGGCTCCACGTTGAAGTCCCCAGACAGACGACCCTTTCCGAGACCATGTTATCTAAATGCAGGCACCACTTACTCCTCTCCTGCCCAGCCCTTCTCACTCCTCCATCCTTCTCCTCGCCACTCCCTGATATTCAAAGGGATGCTGACCCCTGCTTATAGACAGTAAACTGGCAGGAATCATATGGCTTGGAGTTGGCTCTACCTGCAAATTAACCTTTGGCTGGCCAATTACAGAGATATCTTACTGATGACATAGTGACCCCAGGTTGCAAAGGTGTTGCATATAAGAAGGCAGGGGTCCCTCAAGTTAGGGATTGAGGTGCAATAATGTTAAACAGAGGGTTTCAGTCCCTCTCACCCCAGGAGAAGGGTGGTCTCCCCAGGTCAGGGGTTGGGGTACATTCATGGGGCAGTGTATGGGAAGCCTGCACTGTGCACTGCCCACATTGTACCTGTTGTTGAAGATAAACAGAAGGCTTCAGCTCTGTACAGTACAAAGCCTATTTCTGTTTCAGGGTCAAGGTAACCTTGTACAGCAGCAGTGGAAGGTGGCACACATCATCCTTTACTAGAAACATAGAAACCTTAGACTTTGACAGCAGATAAATACCACGTGGCCCACCTAGTCTGCCCATTTCCTACCTAACGGATAAGCTGCAGATCCTAGTTAACCAACAGCCTACTTGTTCCTACCCTTCACAAGAATTGCCTTATGTCTGTCCCATGTATTCTTGAATTCCTCCACTGTTTTTGACTCCACAACCTCCTCAGGAAGGTCATTCCATGCGTCCACCACCCTCTCTGTGAAAAAATACTTCCTCAAATTGCCCCTGAGCTGTCCCCCCTCTTTCTTCACATTGTGCCCCCTTGTTCATGCACATCTCTTTCTGAAAGATGCTACCCTCTTGGACTTTGTTGATTCCTTGAGGTACTTAAAAGTTTCTATCGTGTCCCTTCCTCCTTTCCTCAAGGGTATACATATTAAGCTCCTTTAGTCTCTCTTTGTGTGCTTCTGTTGCACACCTGCACCATTTAGTTGCCCTCCACTGGACTGCCTCCATCCTGTCTATGTCCTTGCTGAGATGGGGTCTCCAGAACTGCACGAGTACTCCAGATGGGGTCTCAACAACTGTCTGTCAGAGGGATAATGACTTCCTGTTTTCTGCTGGTGATGCCTCTCCCTATACATCCCAGTATCACCCCAGCCATCCTACTGCCATCTCATATTGCTTGCTTACCTTTAGGTCATCTGATATGACTACCTCCAGGTCCATTTCCATTTTGTTGTTATTACTACCTCCCTCTCCCCACTGTGTACTCTTCCCCTGGGTTTTTCTTTCCCAGGTGCATTACTTTGCACTTCTTTTCACTGAATCTAAGCTGCCATACTTTTGACCATTCCTCCAACCTTGCCAAGTCCCTTCTCATCCTTTCCACCCCTCCCTTGTGTATCAACCCAGTTGCAGATCTTTGTGTTGTCTGCAAAAAGGCATACTTTTCCTTCCAGTCTCTCTGCAATGTCACTTATAAATACATTAAAAAGGACCGGACCCAATACTGAATCCTGTGGTATCATACTAGTAACCCCCTTTTCTTCAGACTGGACTCCTTTTACTATTACCCTCTATATCCTGTTGTCCAGCCAATGTTTTACACAGGCTACCACCAAGCTGGCTAGTTTATTTATTAATCTTTTCTGTGGGATTGTGTCAACTGCCTTGCTAAAGTCTAGGTAGGCCATGTCCACAGCCCCTCCCTGGTCTACTACTTTGATCACCCAGTCAAAGAAATCTATTAGATTCCTCTGACATGACCTTCCAGCTGTGAAACTGTGCTGCCTTGGGTCCTGTGTCCCGCTGGCCTCTAGGTACTCAACAATTCTTTCTTTCAGAAGTGATTCCGTCATGTTCCCTACCACTGAGGTAAAGCTAACAGGTCTGTAGTTTCCTGCCTCTGCTTTGCTCCCACTTTTGTGAAGCAGAATCACATCCGCCCTCCTCCAGTCCTCGGGTACCACCCCATCCTCCCATGATTTGTTAAAAAGGGTAGTCAGTGGTGTCACTAGCTTTCCCCTTAGTTATTTTAGAATTCGGGGGTGAATCCCATTAGGCCCCATTGCTTTGTCCACCTTCAGTTTTAGGAGTTATTTCAGAACCCTTTCTTCTGTGAAATGACTGGTATTGACCAGCCCCCATCCAGAGTGCTTCTATTGGTTGGATTAGGTACCTCCCCCCCCCTCTTTTTTGTGAATACTGAGCAGAAGTATTTGTTCAGTGTCCCTGCTTTTTCACTGTCCCTCTCTGCCCACCCACCCTCTCCTTTTTTTAAGTCTCACTATTCCTCCTTTGGTCTTTCTTTGCTCCCTAATGTGCCTATAAAAGGTTTTATCCCCCTTCTTAACTGAGTCGGCTATCTTTTCCTTAGTTTGGGCCTTTGTTATTCTGACTGCCTTCCCTGGTACAGTTCTCTTCTCTGCTCCTTCACTATTTCCTTATACTTCCTGAATGCTATCTTTTTCTCCCTTACCTTCCCGGTCACATCTTTTGAGAAACATAGTGTTTTTTTCTTTCATTTTGATTTATTTGCTTCACACAAAGGCTTGCTGCTTCTGTGATGGCAACTTTGATGTTTTCCCATTGTTCCTCCACTCCTCCTTCTTGCCTGTTTGTTAGTTCTTTTTTGAGGCACTCTCCAATTTTGACAAAGTCAGCCCTCCTAAAGTCCAGTACCCTCACTTTTGTATGGTTTGACTTGGCTGTGTTTATCATGAACCACACTGTTTGATGGTCATTTGTCCCCAGATGGCTACCAACGTCTAGATCTGAGATCCTCTATCCATCCCCATTTGAGAGTTCCAGGTCTAAGGTTGCTCCCTCATGAGTGGGTTCCAAAACTAGTTGTCTGAGGCATGCTACTTGTAGGGCATCGAGTATGGCCCTGCTCTTGGATGTGGCTGCAGCAAAGGTGCTCCAGTTAACATCTGGCATATTCAGGTCCTCCATCAACAATATCTCCCCTTTGTCTGCCATCCTCAGGATGCCTTCTATCATTTCTTTGTCCTTTTCCTCCCCCTGAGACAGGGATCTGTATACAACCCTCATGCAGACTGTGGTGCCATTTCTAGTCTCCAGGGTGACCCACAGTGCCTCCTCTCCTCCCTGTTTACTCTTTAGTTTCATTGCTTTGATCCCTTCCCTTACGTAGACAGGTACTCCTCCTCCCCTTCTACCCTCCCTGTACCTCCTGTGGATTGTGTACCCTGGTATGTTGACATCCCAGTCGTGGTTCTTTGTGTACCATGTCTCTGTGACTGCCACGATATCCAGGCATCCTCTTCCATCAAGGCCACTAGTTCAGGGAGCTTGATACCTAGACTACAGGCATTGGTACTCATTACCTCCATTTTTTGATGGTCTTACCCCTTTTGCCCCATCCCTGTCCTTACAGCCTTGCCTTTTCTCCATTTACCCCTGCCCTTCTTCTTATCTTCTCTATCTTGGTGTTTACCTCACTAACTACCCTGATTTTTTTTTTTTTTGGGGGGCCTGGGATTTCCCTGTCCTTTTCATTGCCTCCCCTTGGCTGGTTTAGAGTGCTTGGCAATGAGCATTTAAACCTATCACCTAGGATCCTGGTTTCCTCCTGGACAGATGCAGACCATCATGTCAGTATAGGTCTGCATTCCTTCAAATGGACCCCAGTCCCCAATGAAGCCAAAACCCTGAGCTCTGCACCAGCTTATCAACCATTGATTGAATCCCATGGTGCAGAGCACCCTAACCTCACCCATGTCATAGAGAGGCAGCACCTCTGAGAAGGTTACCACGCATGCTACTTGTCTAATGCCCTTCCCCAACCCCACAAACTTCTCCTGCACTGCTCTGATCCATTTTCCCAGCCAGATAGTTTGTCCCTAGGTAGAGAATGACATCTAGCTCCCTCTCCCATGCAGCTGCTCCCATGATCCTGAGGATTCACTCCCTGTCCTTCCAAGCCATGGTGCCAGGCAGGCACCTTGCCTCCCTCTCCCCTATCCCCCAGTTCTACCCTCCTAACAATGGAGTCCCCCAACAGGAGTTGTCTCCTTCCCCTGTGGGGTCCCATGCCACCCACATGTGGGTCTCCTTTGTGGAAGTTCCCAGCATCCTCCTTGGTCTCCACTGTGGGTGCCTCCATAAAGGAACCACACTCTGCCAGAACAGTGTACAAATTTTGGAGAGGCACAACTGAAGGGATGTGACTCTGTTCCACCACCCTAACCCTCCCTGAGCCCACTGTGGTCCAACAACTCCTCTTTCTTGGCAACCTCTGAGTCAGCGGCCGGCAGCCCTGGTGGTCCCTGGGTGGAAGGGGAGGTCCCCCAAATCCTGGTCAACTCAGCTGGGAGATAAGCAACCTCCTCCCTCAGCCCAGAGAAGGACCTGCAGATGGGACAACACTGCATCCTCCAGAACGTCTCCCGGAAGACTGCCACTCCACAGTCACTGCACTGCACCACTCCCATCATGTCTTATTTGTGGCCCCTCTACTGTTGTTTTGTATGCTGACCCTTTCCTCCCTCCCTCTATTTATTTACTTTTTTATGTTTTATATATATATATAATATATATTTTTTTTTTGTTCTCCCTACTTTCCAACTGTCTCCGTGCCCTTAAAGCTCCTGTTCTTCCTGCTCTGGGACAGGAAGTTCCTATATTCCTCAGTAGTCTCCTCCTTCTTACTTGCTCAGAGTCAGACCTCCAGCAGCTGGGGGGGGGGGTGGAGAGTTACTCTTTTCTTTCTAGGATGGTGAACCTTTGTGCCACTGTGATCACTCCCTTCCTGCTCCCAAACAGGAAGTTCCTGTTGTCAGTCAAATCCAGAACTGGCTAAGGGTGGGGAGGGTGGGAGGGATGACATATAGTCCCAGTAAAGTTCTAACAGCACCTCCTTCTTCTTGCTGTTCTCTGCCAAAAGCTATCTAGGGCAGATTTAAATGCAAACACCTAGCTTGATGTTGCATAAGCCAGTCCCCCTAATTCACAGTTCCCTTCTTCACCTAGCTAACTGCACATATAACAATTCACTTCACCCAACTCAGACAAACACACTCTTTTTTTGTTTTTACCCTAAATTGAAGGTCCCAGTAGTAGAATTCTAGTTCTTTTGTCCCAGTAGAGTAGTAAAGTTCTAACAGCACCTCCTTCCTCTTGCTGTTCTATGTCAAAAGCTACCTAGGGCAGTTTTAAATGCAAACACCTGGCTTCTTGTTGTCTAAGCCACCCCCCCAACTCACACTGTCCTTCTTCACCTAGCTTACTGCACATATAATTCACTTCTCCGAACTCAGACAAACACACTAACTCTTTTTTTGTTGTTACCCTAAATTGAAGGTCCCAGTAGTAGAGTTCTAATTCTTTAGTCCCAGTAGAGTAGTAAAGTTCGAATGGCACCTCTTGCTGTTCACTGCCAAAAGCTATTTAGGGCAGATTTAAATGCAAACACTTGGCTTGCTGTTGCCTAATCCACTCCCACAATTCACAGTCCCTTCTTCACCTAGCTAACGTCACAGATAACAATTCACTTCACCGAACTCAGACAAACACACTAACTCTTTTCTTTTGTTTTTACCCTAAATTGAAGGTCCCAGTAGTAGAGTTCTACTTCTTTAGTCATAGTAAAATATTAAAGTTCTTAGAGCACCTCCTTCCTCTTGTTGTTCTCTGCCAAAACAATTTGGGCAGATTTAAATGCAAACACTTGACTTCCTGTTGCCTAAGCCACTCCCCCTAATTTACAGTTCCCCATCTTCACCTAGCTAACAGCACAGATAACAATTCACTTCACCCAACTCAAACACACTAACCCTTTTTTGTTTTTACCCTAAATTGAAGGTCCCAGTAATAGAGTTCTTGTTCTTTTGTCCCAGTAGAGTAGTAAAGTTCTAACAGCATCTCTGTCCTCTTGCTGTTCTCTACCACAAGCTATCTATGGCAGATTTAAATGCAAACACATGGCTTCCTGTTGCCTAAGCCACTCCCCTAATTCACAGTTTCCTTTTTCACCTAGCAAACTGCAGAGATAACTATTCACTTCATCCAACTCAGACAAACACACTCATTTTTTTTGTTTTTACCCTACATTGAAGGTCCCAGTAGTAGAGTTCTAGTTCTTCAGTCCCAGTAGAGTAGTAAACTTCTAAGAGCACCTCCTTCCTCTTGCTGTTCTCGATAAAACTATCTAGGGCAGATTTAAATGCAAACACCTGGCCTCCTGTTGCCTTAGCCAGTCCCCCTAATTCATAGTTTCCTTCTTCACCTAGCTAACTGCACAGACAACAATTCACTTCACCCAACTCAGACAAACACACTAACTCTTTTTTCCCCCTAAATTGCAGGTACCAGTAATAGTGTTCTACTTCTTTAGTCCTAGTAGAGTAGTCAAGTTCTAACAGCACCTCTTTCTCTTGCTGTTCTCTGTCAAAAGCTATCTATGGCAGATTTAAATGCAAACACCTGCCTTTCTGTTGTCTAAGTCACCCCCTCCCAAATTCACACTTTCTTTCTTCAGCTAACTGCACATATAATTCACTAAACCCAACTCAGACAAACACATGCTTTTTTTTACCCTAAATTGAAGGTCCAGTAGTAGAGTTCTAAATCTTTAGTCCCAGTAGAGTAGTAAAGTTCTAACAGCACCTCTTTCCTCTTGCTGTCCTCTGCCAGAAGCTATCTAGGGCAGTTTTAAATGCAAACATCTGGCTTCCTGTTGCCTAAGCCACTCCCCCAATTCAGTTTCCTTCCTCACCTAGCTAACTGCACAGATAACAATTCACTTCACCCAACACAGACAAACACACTAATTCTTTTTTTGTTTGTTTTTACCCTACACTGACGGTCCCAGTAGCAGAGTTATAATTCTTAATCCCAGTAGAGTAGTAAAGTTCTAACAGCACCTTATTCATCTTGCTGTTTTCTGCCAAAAGCTATCTAGGGCAGATTTAAATGGAAACAACTGGCTTCCTATTGCCTAAGCCACTCCTCATAATTCAGTTTCCTTCTTCACCAAGCTAACTGCACAGATAACAATTCACTTCCCCCAACTCACACAAACACACTAACTATTTTTCTTTTGTTTTTACCCTAAATTGAAGGTCCCAGTAGTAGTGTTCTAGTTCTTTAGTCCCAGTAGTAAAGTTCTAACAGCACCTTCTTCCTCTTGCTGTTCTCTGTCAAAAGCAATATAGGGCAGATTTAAATGCAAATACCTGGCTTCCTGTTGAGTAAGCTACGTCCCCATATTCACAGTGCCGTTCTTCACCTAGCTTACTGCACAGATAACAATTCACTTCACCAAACTCAGACAAACACACTATTTTTCTTTTGTTTTTACCCTAAATTGAAGGTCCCAGTAGTAGTGTTCTAGTTCTTTAGTCCCAGTAGAGTAGTAAAGTTCTAACAGCACCTTCCTCCTTTTGCAGTTCTCTGCCAAAAGCTATATAGGGCAGATTTAAATGCAAACATCTGGTTTCCTGTTGCCTAAGTCACTCCTCCAATTCACAGTTTCCTTCTTCACCTAGCTAACTGCACAGATAACAATTCACTTCTCCCTACACAGACAAACACAGTGACTCTTTTTTTTTTATTTTTACCCTATATTGACGGTCCTAGTAGCAGAGTTCTAGTTCTTAAGTCCCAGTAGAGTAGTAAAATTCTAAGTTTCTCCTTCCTTTTGCTGTTCTCTGCCAAAAGCTATCTAGGGTAGATTTAAATGCAAATACCTGGCTTCCTGTTGAGTAAGCTACGTCCCCATATTCACAGTGCCGTTCTTCACCTAGCTTACTGCACAGATAACAATTCACTTCACCAAACTCAGACAAACACACCAACTATTTTTCTTTTGTTTTTACCCTAAATTGAAGGTCCCTGTAGTAGAGTTCTAGTTCTTTAGTCCCAGGAGAGTAGTAAAGCTCTAACAGCACCTCCTTCCTCTTGCTGTTCTCTTTGAAAAGCTATCTAGGGCAGATTTAAATGCAAACACCTGGCCTCCTGTTGCTTAAGCCACTCCCCCTAATTTGTAGTTTCCTTCTTCACCTAGCTAACTGCACAGACAATAATTCACTTCACCCAACTTAGACAAACACACTAACTCTTTTTTTACCCTAAATTGAAGGTTCCAGTAATATAATTATATTTTTTTCATCCCAGTAGACTAGTAAAGTTCTAACAGCACCTCTTTCCTCTTGCTGTTCTCTGTCAAAAGCTATCTAGGGAAGATTTAAATACAAACACCTGGCTTTCTGTTGTCTAAGCCACCCCCCCTCCAATTCACACTTTTCTTCTTCACCTAGTTAAATGCACAGATAATTTGCTTCACCCAGCTTAGACAAACACACTAACTCTTTATTTGTTGTTACCTTAAATTGAAGGTCCCAGTAGTAGAGTTCTAGCTCTTTAGTCCCAGTAGAGTAGTAAGGTTCTAACAGCACCTCCTTCCTGTTGTCTGCCAAAAGCTATCTATGGTAGATTTAAATGCAAACACCTGGCTTCCTGTTGCCTAAGCCACTCCCCCAATTCAGTTTCCTTCTTCACCTAGCTAACTGCACAGATAACAATTCACTTCACCCAACTCAGACAAACACACTAACTCTTTTTTTTTGTTTGTACCCTAATTTGAAGGTCCCAGTAGTAGAGTTCTAATTCATTAGTCCCAGTAGAGTAGTAAAGTTCTAACAGCACCTCCTTTCTCTTGCTGTTCTCTGCCAAAAGCTATATATGGCAGATTTAAATGCAAACACCTGGCTTCCTGTTGCCTAAGGCACTCCCCGTAATTCAGTTTCCTTCTTCACCTAGCTAACTGCACAGATAACAATTCACTTCACCCAATGCAGACAAACACACCAACTCTTTTTTATTTTACCCTAAATTGATAGTCCCAGTAGTAGAGTTCTAATTCTTTAGTCCCAGTAGAGTAGCAATGTTCTAACACCACCTCCTTCCTCTTGCTGTTCTCTGTCAAAAGCTATATAGGGCAGATTTAAATGCAAACATCTGGGTTCCTGTTGCCTAAGCCACGGCCCCTAATTTACAGTTTCCGTCTTCACCTAGCTAACTGCACAGATAACAATTCACTTCACCCAACTCAGACAAACACACTCTTTTAGACCCACTGGAGTAGTAAAGTTCTAACAGCACCTTCTACCTCTTGCTGTTCCCTGCTACAAGCTCTCTAGGGCAGATTTAAATGCAAACACCTGGCCTCCTGTTGCCTAAACCACTCCCCCAACTCACAGTTTCCTTCTTCACCTACATCTGTCATACTGCTCAGCTATTGTAACTTTGACCCAAGGAAGAGGCTTTTATCTCTCGAAAGCTAGTGTTAAAAATAATTTTGTTAGTCCAATAAAAGGTATCACCTGCAACATATTTGGTTTTTTTTCTCTACATTGTTGACTGGACTAATATGGCTACCACATTTCCTTCTTCACCTAGCTAACTGCACAGATAAAAATTCACTTCACCCAACTCAGACAATCACACTCTTTTTTTACCGTAAATTGAAGGTCCTAGCAGTAGAGTTCTACTCTTTAATTCCAGTAGAGTAGTAAAGTTCTAACAGCACTTCATTCCTCTTGCTGTTCTCTGCTAAAAGTTATCTAGGGAAGATTTAAATGCAAACACCTGGCCTCCTGTTGCCTAAGCCACTACCCCAATTCACAGTTTCCTTCTTCACCTAGCTAACTGCACAGATAACAATTCACTTCATCCAACTCAAACACACTCTTTATTTTTTACCCTAAATTGAAGGTCCCAGTAGTAGAGTTCTAGTTCTTTAGTCCCAGTAGTGTAGCAAAGTTCTAACAGCACTTCCTGCCTCTTACTGTTCTCTGCCAAAAGGACCCATTTTCACATTTAGAGCTACTGGTGGATTGGGCCTGCCTGATGCTGTTATGGTGGAATTCCCTCCCATGTGGCTGGCCCAGGCCTGTACCCTGAGCCGAGATCTGCACTGCAGTCAGTGAGAGAATGCTGGGAGGATGCCCTCTGTGGGGCATTGTTATAGGGCTGGGTAATAGAGAGGTACCACTGCACACCAGGTAGTTTTGTATGGGGCTTGATGCGGGAGGGAACCACATAGCATGGGGTAGCCCAGAAGCCACGGGAGCTATAATTGAATTCTGCTGCATGGCACAGCAGCCTAGAGCCCTCGAGTACTACCTGAAACCAGAAGGGAGGGGAGTGAGCATCTGTTATATCATGGTGTCAGCCTCTATGAGATCTATACTATTTCATTACAGCTGTGCTAGGGTCACCATCCCGGTGAGTCATACTGTGTAGAGAAACAAACAGGATAATCGAGCTGAATTACAATTTGGGCCATTCCCAACAGCAGCATGACAAGCCTCTAGTTATACCCTAAGCATAAGAAACTCAAAATGAGGGAGTAGTTAGTTTCTACAAAAGCCAGACACAACCACAAACAGTACAGCAACAAAGAAGACAACTCACCAAAATGTTTTACTTATAAATAATGGAAGATTTATTGCCATAAATACACCCCAATGCCCATCAACATTTCGGGGTGTCCACAGTACCCCTTCCTCAGGGTAGAGGGTGGTGTTTTCTAAACACAAGTCAAGCATTATCTAAGTCAGTGACTTTTGTCTGTGCACTTACATAAGATTATAAAACAACCACAGTGGAGACACTGCATACCTTATGGCAGTGGTGGCCAATACGTGGCTCTAGATCCACTGGTGGATCTCAAGAGATCTTTGGTGGATCTTGGGGCAAAGGTTGCATTTTTGAATCAATGAAGATCCTTACAGCTGATGAGCGTAATTACTGTACTTTTTATTCACATTATTGTTCGCGGAGCTTCTTGAGTTCCACCAAAATGGATCCCAATACAAGGTGTACTGGCCACCACCGCTGTAAGGCTAAATGGCACAGCTCAAAAGTTTCATCTCTAATCTGTCTTGTTACGGTACTTGTGGTTCGTGACTCTTCATCTGTATTTTTTGAAAGAGGCTCTTTAACAAAATACCGAGTGAGTGTCACGAAGCAAGACACTTTCAGAAAGTGAAGGGTTATAAAAGTGGAAGAGACAATTCAGAGTTGAACCAGCAGTACCCTAACAGTAAGTCAGTAACAGACAAAAGTTACTGATTTAGATACTGTTTGACTTGTGTTTAGAAAACACCACCCTCCACCCTGAGGAAGGGGTACTGTGGTCACCCCGAAATGTTGGTGGGCATTGGGGTGTGTTTATGGCAATAAATCCTCCATTATTTATCAGTAAAACATTTTGGTGAGTATTCTTCTTTGTTGCTGTACTGTTTGTACTTGAGGGGTCCTGCTTTTACCCATTTTATAATGTTTTAAACAGGATAGTCTAGGTGAAAGGCAAGTTACATTTTAAGTGGGGCCAGCTTTACAATGTATTATTCCCTGGACGAGAAACATAGATGTACAGTTCAGTGAGGGCTCTGCTGAACTGGGGTCCTACTTTACACATTTTACTATATATTTACCCAGGATAGCCCAGCTGAGATGCAATATCTCATTTTCAGTGGGTCCTGCTTTTACCCATTTTACAGTGTATTTACCCAGGATAGCCCAGCTGAGATGCAATATCTCATTTTCAGTGGAGTCCTGCTTTTCCCATTTTACACTGTATTTACCCTGGATAGCCCAGCTAAGATGCAATACTGTATCTCATTTTCAGTGGTGTCCTTCTTTTACACACTTTTAGACTGTATTTACCCAGGATAGATCAGCTGAGAGGCAATATATAATTTGCAGTGTGCTCCCACATTTTTACCCCAAAATTGTCAACATATTCTTTTTATGACCTGATGTTATGATCAAAAAAGGTGTTTTTTTTTTTTTTCAATTTTCTGTTTTTTTCCGGGCTGGGCTCTGTAATCTTTCTGCCCCTGTCACGGCCCCCGGAGACCTCCACCACCGCCTATGGCTGCCGGGATCCCCAGTCACCCCTGGCTTGCCCCCTGGAGGGCGGGGCCGTGGCCACCTTCGCCTGCCACGGGCCTTATGTCTGGTCGGGGATCCGCAGCGGCGGTGGTGTCTTGAGGTCCTCCAGGGAGGGCGTCATGTGCATGTTGCCCTCACCTCGGGTTTTCCTCCTTACAGAGGCGGGGACGTGCAATGACGCGAACATCTGCCCCTGCCTACCAGACCTGGCTCCATCAGTTGCCTGAGGTCCCCCTAGCCTCACAAAGGAGCCCTCAGTGCAGTGCTTCCAAGCCCCCTCCCGGAGAAGGAAGGCAGTCCTTAGGATGCTCTATCCTTCTCCCCGGCTGACCCTCCGATGATCGGGTCCATTCCGAACCTGGAGTCGCCCGGTCATGACGGAAATCAAAAAAGGTGAAATTTTAAATCCATCTAAATGGTAATTTCTTTAGTCGACTGCAGCATGTCGCTTCAGAGGAATTTAAAATTAACACCAGTCATGTTCATGAGGTAGGCTAACACAAGGGATATTTTGAACATTATGGCCAAAATGCACAAAAAAAGTTATGAGC
Source organism: Neoceratodus forsteri (assembly GCA_016271365.2). Classification (NCBI taxonomy): domain Eukaryota; kingdom Metazoa; phylum Chordata; order Ceratodontiformes; family Ceratodontidae; genus Neoceratodus; species Neoceratodus forsteri. Next base: position 660,416,645 of record CM028138.1, read on the forward strand.
AAACGGAAACAACTCAACGTTTCTTCATAACTGGCTTGTTTGTTCATATTTTGACCCCAAATGTTCAACATACTCTTTTTTGACCTCTTACTATGATCAAGACAGGTGGGTTGTTTCAATCCTTTCTGAAAGGCGGTTTCACGGAGGGACTACAAAGACATGTTTCAAAGTGGATTTGAAAAATAACACCTGTCATATTCCTCAGGTGGGATAACAAACAGGCTATATGCACAATTGGGGCCAAAATCTTCAAAAATCACAAAGTTATTAGAAAACGTTGAAAACATTTCAGGGTTCCTCATAATATTGTTGTTTTTTTTTACATGTAGACCCCAAATTTTCAACACTGTCTTTTTATGACCCCCACCTTACTGTCACGGCAGGTGGAGTCTTTTAAATCCTGTTTGCAAGGTGACTTTGCAGAGCAAATGCAAAAACAGGTTTCGGAGGAGATTTGAAAAATACACCTGTTGTGCTTAAGAGGTGGGGCGAGGTAACAAGGAGGCTATGTTGAAAACTGGGGGATAAATCTACTCACATCACAATGTTATGAGTAAATGTTGAAGCATTCAGCAATTATGTCATTGTTTTGTGACATTCTGGCCTCAAATTTTCAACATAGTCTTTTATGACTCCTCTCTGAACATGACAGGTGTTATTTGTACTGACTGCAACCTCATTCATGCCCCAAGTGCATTTTGGCTGGGATTTGAAAACTCACATGCCCATCCTCATGAGGTGGTGTGAACCGCCCACCTGGACGCACTCTTTCTGCCTGCCCTCCTGGCTCCCAAAGCCGGATCCCAACACAAGGACTTCGTGCCTGAGTGGCGCCTAAGAACTCCGGCCTCTTATGGCCACCAGCGGTCACCGCCCACCTGGGACGACTCTTTCTGCCTGCCCTCCTGGTTCCCAAAGCTAGATCCCAGCACAAGGACTCCGTGCCCGAGTGACACCTAGGGAACTCCGCGGCCCCTCTTAAGGCCACCCACCTGGACACACTCTTTCTGCCCACCCTCCTGGTTTCCAAAGCCGGATCCCAGCACAAGGTATGGTCACTGTTGCTTGCTTGAGCCACTGAGTGACGGCCGTCTCCTCATTGATGCTCGGCGCTGTGCTGCCGAACTGATTAGTCCGACCCTGTGTAGACTTCTCCTGATTGGGCGCCTTTTTACCCTTCAGCACCATTGATTTTATGCTCTCCTACTGCTAATTACAGTCTGATATTTTGTCCCTCCCCAGCCTCCTTTAAATAGTCTCCCAGCCCCGCCCTCCTCTTATAGCTCGCTTTTATTGGGTCACTGGCTCTGTTTCTCCTCCCTACACCTCTACAAACGTGCTGGTAGGCTGGTTTACTATTGGACTAAGGTGCTTGGTTGATTGATTTGTGTGGGCTACTTTCCAATCTTCCCTCATCCTGCCCTTCCCCGCCTTTGCACCAACATCTCACTTCTCATGCAGTTCTTCTTTGGGGGCTAGTGAATATCTGTGAGTTGCTGATTTAGTAGCTCTGTCCTCTCCACCAGTTTTTTTCTCCCTGGCCATCTGTCTTTTTCCCTCGAATTTCCTGTCTGTACTACCTGGGTACTGACGAATAGTATCTCTTAACCTCAGTCCCATCTCTAATCCCACAATCTCTGTTTCTTCTCCCATGCGTAAAACAGTTTTTTTTTTTTTTTTTTAGGCATACCACCTCATCATTCCTGCCAGCTAAAATGTCTCAGTGGCTGGCTTGTTTTCTTTGTCTGCTCTATCCCATTACTCCACCTGTTGCTGTTAAATATACCCCAGTTACACCAGTAATCCCTCCCTCCTCCCATGATTTCTATTTCTCTAACCTTTAGTGGTGCCAAATGTGCACTGTGGCGCCACTCCTTTTCTACTACGTGGGCATGGGTCAATATTATCATTCATGTCTTCAAAAATTACCCCCAGCAAACACAGACCCTATACCTTTCTCGCCTCAGACTGTGGCATCTACTCTTATAGCAATTCTGCTCTCTGGTAGCGTACAGCTAAACCCAGTCCAAGTTAACCTCACGCCTAACCTTATTAGTAATACAAAGGCCTGAAAATTGCTCACCACAATATCAGGAGCCTTGAGCACAATTTTCTGAACTGGAAGCTTGGACCTTCCTCTACAAGTCTGACATCATTTGTCTAACTAAAACTTGGCTCAAACCCTCTGCCCTGACACCGTTTGTTCCTTCCTCCCATCTTACAATCTTCTAAGACAGGACCAACCAGCAGCCAAGAGGGGTGGTGGCACAGCTATTTATTTTAAAAATCACTTTCAGCTCTCTGTTATAAACTCGTCCTCCTCCTGCACTTTGAGCGCTTCATGCCCGTCTCACTCTCAGGACCAAACTACTTCATATTGTCTGCATTTACAACCCTCCTAAAGGTGGCCAAAGAGGCCTGGATGAACTACTGGCTCAAATCTCACTCCTATCCGGAAGAAATGAAGTTCTCATACTCGGAGACCTAAACATGAACTGGCTGGGAAGCTCCCAAGCCTTATCACTATCCAAATTACAAAGATCAAACCTGCACCAGCTGATCTCTGAACCTACAAGGACCATCCCCCACTCCTAACACCAGCACTTTGCTGGACTGGATAATGACTAATCACCTGAAACACGTAGTCTACTCAGGCGTACTAGCCGACGCCATCACTGACCACTCCCCCACCTTCTGTATTTGGGGTAAAGGGAGTACAGAACCTACTCAGCCCAGGTACATCTCCTTTTGCAACCATGCCCATTTTGACTCTCAAGTGTTCTTACGGGACGTTGCTAGCATTGACTGGTGCTCTCTCTATGAGTCTAGTGATGCCCTATCTGCTCTTGGTCTCTTTCTGACCCACTTCCTAGAGCTATAGGACAAGCACTGTCACATAGTAATGCGTCGGGTGAGAAACAGGCAAACCCAATGGCTAAAATCTGATCTACTCAGTAAACTTCGCCAAAGAGATAAAAGCTGGCTCCGTTTCAGACACACTGGTCTAGCTAATGACCTTATCACTTACAGAACTATGCGTAACGCCTGCAAAAAGGAGATCAAACAGGCCAAAAGCACCTACTGCAAAGACCTCTTAATGAACTCCTATAGTGACTTCAGAAAATTCTGGTCCACATTTTTTTCCACTCGGCTGTTCAAACAAAAAGTGTAACCTCACAGCCTAACTCTATGTAATGTACTATACTCTACTATTCATCTGTTATTTGATATTTTGCTGTATTTCTCTGTCTCCCACCTTGTACTACTTGTACTCGGGTTAGACCTGGAAATGAACCTCAGCTCAGTGTGCCTTTCCCGGTCACCAATTTTAAATAAATAAATAAATAATACATAAATAAGTTCTTCCTTGGCTCAAACTTATCCTCCACCCCTAATGAAATGGTTCTAAATGGAGTCCATTGTAACAATTTGCGCACTGGCAAGGTCCTTTGCACAATTCCCTGGCTTCACTAGTGCAAGGTCTAAACTTTCATCAACAAATAACGTAAATCACTGGACTGTCTGGGCCACAGTCTGGCACACTTATTGACTGGATCATGACAAACAGACCTGAACACATGACCTGCTCTGGGATCTTGGCAGACACTATCACTGATCACTCCCCTATCTACTGCCAGTGGAGGGTCGGTCAGCCACCCCCCCCACCTCGGCAGGTCACTTTTACGAATTTTGCAAACTTGGATACAGACTCCTTCCTCCGGGACATCTCAAACATTGACTGGTTGAATATATACCGGGCAGAGAATGTAGAGGATGCCCTGAACGCATTCCTACAACATTACCTCCCTGTACAAAACAAGCATGCTCCAAAAATCACGCGCAGAGTCAGGGGAAAACAAACTAGATGGCTACATAAGGATCTCCTAAAACAACTAAGGTACAGGGACAAGCTCTGGAAAACCTTCAAAAACTTTAAATCGACTAGGGACTATGCAAACTACAGGCAAGAAAGAAATTCTTGCAGGAAAACATTAGGCTGGCAAAAGAGTGTACTATCAGAATCTGCTAAAGAACTCAGCCCATGATCCCGTGAATTTTGGGGCCACATAAAACCTTCCTGGGGACACCTCAATCAGTTACACCCTCTGACATGGTAATAAGTGGCTCTCATTGCAATAACCCCATCACCATAGCAAGCGCCTTCAATAGCATGTTCTCTGATCTCTCCCCCTATACCAGCACTCTGCCACCAGCAGCCTCCACTGCCCGACACTGTGCCTCTTGCTGACCCTGCCACCCCGCCAGTGATCCAAAACCTATACCATACCTCCTCTATTTCAAAGCCATCACCAGTTCTCAGGTTCTGTACCATCTAAAAAAACTATCGGAATTCAACAGTCCTGGCTCTGACCAACTTGAACCATGCCTTTTAAAACTAGCTGCACATTTTATCTCCAAACCTCTGGCTAGAATTTTCACTTTATCCCTCACCAGCGGTGCAGTCCCAGAACTATGGAAAATGGCCAGGATCTCCCCTATCTTTAAAAAAGGGAACAAGAAAGATATCTCTAATTACAGGCCTATTGCAATACTATCCCCTCTCAGCAAAATCCTTAAAAAACTGGTTGCCACCCAGATCCAGGAATTCCTTGAAACCACTAAACAGCTCAATGATGCACAACATGGATTCAGGAAAAACCACAGTACTCGGACGGCTCTAGCTAAGTTCACCACTGACATCCTCAATGGCATGGATCAAGGAAAGCTCACAGGGCTGTCTTTATTGACCTAACAAGGCATTTATCCTTGTTGACCACCCCTGCTCCTATCCACTAAAAGCGAAATAGGCTGCTCCTTCCCTGTGCGTGAATGGTTCAGGAGCTACCTGACCAACAGGTCCCAGGCTGTTAAATTCAACTCAGCCATCTCCTCCACTGCAGAAACGAACATTGGAGTGCCACAAGGCTCCATTCTGGGTCCTCTTCTATTCACTCTATTCATCAATAACCTACCAGACGAAATACCTGCCTGTTCCTCGCTCCTCTACGCAGATGACTTAGTTATCTATGCCAGCTCACCCAATGTAGAGCATATTAACTCCTCGCTAAATACTGCCTACTCCTGTGTCCAGAATTGGTTAAACTCCCACCGCCTCATTCTGAATTCCTCCAAAACTAATGCCATGCTACTAGGCACCACTCAAAAGATCCGTATGTGTTCCACTCCCCTGAGCATCATAGATTTAAATGGCAATCCTCTGCAGACAGTTACCACCTTTCATTACCTGGGCATCCTACTAGACCAATCGCTTGATTTAAACCTTCATATCCAAGCCACTTGCAAAAACGTTAACTGCGAGTTAGGAGCTGCCTACAGAACAAGCTATATGCTTACCTCCTCCACTTAGCTTGCCATAGCTAGAGGGACCCTGCTACCAATGCTTACCTACTGTGCGCCATACTTACCTTTGCCCACAAATCTGCACTGCACAAATGGGATGTAACCTATAATAACATATGCGTTCGCCTCACAATCCCCGCAGCGTCTTCATCACTGCCAGCTATATAAGGACCAGGTGGCTCTCCCTCGGCAGTCAGGAGCTACTTCCTGGCATGCCTAAATGACTCTATACTGAGACAAGTCAGCCTGCCGCCCTTATGACTCCTTCTTCCTGTGATTCCTAACATACGCTCAGATCTGCTGACAAAGACCTGCTGGAAATTCCCGCTGCCGCTTAAACAAAGGAACAGGCTCCTTCAACATGCAACCCCCCAAGTTATGAGGCTGCTCCCTCTGGACCTCAGACATGCACCTCCATCCTTCTTTTCAAACGGGAATTGAAACTACACCTGGCTGCCATAGATCCATGCACCTGCTTTGATCCTACCCATTCCCATATCTTCCTGACCCCTGCTACTGGTCTCTATACCACCCTCCTTTGTTCTCTCTCCCCCCTGATTCCTACCCCTCTCCTCAAACTTCATTATCGTTATAATCATGTATAAGTTTTTATGAATGTATGCACTTATCTTCTACTACCTATATTTACTGTATATTTTGTACTGTTTTTATCCTCTGCGCTACCTGGACACTGCCCAAACTTGCCACAGGTGGATGTTGGTACTATAAGGCCCCTCCTCCCTCCCCCTCACTTGTCCTCCTTTACCGCTTGAGATCCCCGGCTAGGGACTGTCACCGTGCCTCTATGCCCAACCTCGGAACCACGAGCCCGGCCACACCTTCCCGCTTACTACCGCCAAAGCCATATTTTAATGACTTTCTCCACCACCCCCCTTTCTGGGACTGCTCCGGTCCTTATGCCCAGTCTAGGAACCACCTGCCAGCTACATCTACCTGCCTTCTACGCCAAAAGCCAAGTATTTTTTTAGCGCCTCTCACTCGTCCATCCCTCCGCTTTTTTCTACCCCCGGGTGGGCTCATAAACCTGGCATCCCTCTAGCTGCCACCGGGATGTTCTTGGCATCCGCCTTACTTCCCGTTACTCCCTCTGGGTACTCTGCTTGGCTGGCTGTCGAAGGCCGCCTGGTCATGTTTTCCCATTACCCCTCCCCCTGTCTTTTCCTGCCCGTTTGAGAACCCCAGACCCGGCAGTCTCCCTATGTTTTCTCTGGTAAAGCAACTAGCAGTCCCTCGAGTTCTATACCCCTTCCTTACCTGTCACCTGTACCATCACTCCCCTGAAGCTGCTCTTGGCCTGCTGGTCATGCTTAGTATAGACTCAACCATGTTAGACTAGCTGGAACCGTCTCTATATGACTAGGAATGTTCTATGTATGGTTGTTTGCCTAAGTTGTATTGTTTGCTTCCATGTGTTGTGCTGTATTGTACTCTCCCGGGTCGTGCCTGAAAATAGTCACCTCTTGGCTAGCGCACTTACCCGGTAAACAAAAACTAAATAAAATAACTGTTGCCAACTTTTTCAATGACAAATTCTCTGGCCTAACTAACTATACCTCCACCTTCCCTTCCAACCTGACCTTAGCATATCCAACGAATGCCACTGGTCCAAACTTTTTCTTTCAATCTGTCTCCAGACTTGATGTACTGAAATTGCTGAATAATATGTCTGAGCATACGGCTGCCGGTTCTGACAATCTTGAACCAAAACTTCTTAATCTAGTTGTGCCGTTCATAGCTGCTCCCTTAGTCAAAATCTTTACCCTGTCCTTATGCCAGGGTCACGTCCCAGATATCTGGAAGATGGCAAGGATTACCCCTGTTTTCAAAAAAGGTGACCCAAAGGACCCCTCAAATTACAGGCCAATTGCTGTCTTGTCTGTTCTCGGGAAAATCCTTGAAAAGCTTGTAGCTAACCAAACTATCGAATTCCTCCATAAAAAATGACCTATTAAACTCTGCCCAGCATGGCTTCCGTAAGGGCCATAGTAACTACTACTGCTGTACTCAAATTCACATCCGATGCCCTGATGGCCATGGACTCTGTTTCTCTCACAGGGGCTATCTTCATTGATATGACCAAGGCCTTTGACCTAGTTGACCACCCCATCCGCACTGCCACACCTCGATCACTAGGTTTCTCACCCAACTTTATGAACTGGTTCAGAAGCTACTTGACTGACAGTACACAGTTTGTGATGTACAACTCCACCCTCTCTGACAAGGCCACGACTAACATTGGAGTGCCCCAGGGGTCCATACTTGGCCCTTTGCTTTTTTCTACCTTTATAAACAGCATCACCTCAAACCTCATGAAAACCAGCTCCCTGTTGTATGCAGATGGCATAGTGCTGTAGTCTAGCACCAAATGCATTGAGGATATAAATCTGAAGCTCTCCCACGACTTCCAACTACTCCAGCAGTGGCTGGTTAGACACAAACTAGTCCTAAACAAAGCAAAGACCCAAGCTATGCTCTTCGGCTCCACTTTTAAACTTAAACACTCCCAGCACAAGTTTAAAGTCTCCACGGTTAGTGGCACCTCAGTAGGAGTTGTAAACTCTTTAAAGTACCTGGGGGTCACACTGGATCCACTACTAAACTATGATCTCCATATCTCTATATTCAGAGGACCTGCAAATCTGTAAACTCAAAACTTGGAGTTGCCTATCGAACCAGCTATGCCCTCATCCCATCTGCCAGGCTTGCTGTAGCCTGTGGGATACTCCTAACATCACTCAACTAAGGGGCAGCTACCTATACTTCTGCAAGCAAATCAAGTCTTCACAAAAGGGATGTTACCTACAATAATATACGTCGCTATGCATCCTCCTCTCACTGACTGAAACACCATTGTCTCCTTTACTCTGACCTTGGTTGGCTCCCTCCTCAGGTGTCAAGGTTTTATTATTTTGGCTCCATCATTGACAACATAATTAGGAGTCAAATACATAAACCCCTAGCGGAACTCTTCCAAAGCCAGGCCTCCTGCTATGACGTTCGCTCTGCTGACAATGCCCCTGTCTGTATCCCTAAAAATGCTACCACTAAGGGCTCTAGTGCTTTTGCCTGTCAGGCCCCCCCAGCACTGGAACTCCTTCCCTCTAACCATTTGTCAAGTCTCTTCCCACCTCCTTTAAGAAAACACTACACCACCATCTCATGTCTTCCTGTATTTGCTCCTGTTTCAAACCTCCATAGAAGCAAGACTTTATTCTGACTCCTTGCCTACCACTTAGTTTTGACCACATTTCTGCCTCAGCACTTTCTCTCAGTCCGACAGGGTTACTCCCATACCCTGCTGTTTTGCACTTCCAATCCTGTCCTTCACCCTCCTCTCTATCCTTTTCCTCCACTGTGACTTGTTGCTATTCACTTCCTAAATTTCTTCTTTCTTTCAGACCTGCTCTGGTCATTGAAAGATTACTTTCTCCATGCCTTCATCTCAAATCTACCCAGTTATTGTCTGCTTAAAGTGACACTGAATTTTTCTGTAATTTATTTCCTCCTCATGTTAGTATAAGCCCTAATTTTTTTCTTGCAGCTGTCTGTGTTGTTTAACTTACCTGTGATACTGTAGTACCTATGTTGCTACCTGCTTGTATGTACCCATTACTTTGACTATTTCTAAAAATGTACTGTTACTGTTAGTTCCAGAAGTTAGTTTTGTATTCTCCCTGGTCGTGCCTGAAAATAGTCAGTGTTATGGCTAAGCGCACCTACCCAGTAAACAAAAACTAAATAAAATAAATAAAAAATGACTGTATTAAAATTAGGTGAGCGAGCACTGAAAAATGTTAACATACCTTCATAATTGTTGTTTTTTTTAATATTTTTACCCCAGATTTTCAACATAAACCTGGTAGGAGAAATTGTTCAAAACCCGTCCAAAAGGTGATTAAGCGGAGCCACTGCAAAATCACCTTTCAGGCCAGATCAGAAAAATTTCACCTACCTTGTTCCTAAGGTGGGGTTCCAAAAATGCCATGCTGGAAATTTGGGGGGAAAAGTATTAAAACATGACTAAGTTTCCTCTTGTTGCCTCGTCCTTCATCTCCTATTTTACTACTTGAACCCACTCTCTTATTTATTCCTCCTCCCCCTTCTTTCCCTCCCTTTACCTTCTTCTTCTGCTAAGTTTTTTCCTTCTCTGCTACAACTGTCATGGCTACACTTAAGGCATTGCTTGCTCTTAATCCTCATGAATGTGGTAGGCCTGATGGCCTTGATTCTAAGCTTCTACTTCTCTCTGCCCCTCCCGTGCTGCCAATTACTCTACTCGTAAACCTTTCTTTCTCCTCTGCAACTGTTCCAGATGCATGGAATCAGGCTACAGTCATTCCTATCCCTAAAGGTAGAGATCCATCCTCTCCTGGTAACCATCATCCCATCGTTCTCCTTCCCTGCCTTACTAAATTACAGGAACAACTTGTACTATCGTAATGTTCTTCCTTCCTTGACTCCTTCTCCTTCTTTATTCTCTTTCAGTCTGATTTTAGAAAATCCCACTCCACCTCCGCTTCCCTCCTACGGCTTACTGACTCCATCCTTACTGGCATGGATTGGGGACTGATCATGTCTGCCATTTTTGTTGATTTTGTTAAAGCTTTTGACATGGTGTCACATCCCCTCCTTCTTGATAAGCTAAAAGCAGTGGGTCTTTCTGACTCTTCAGTCAACTGGTTTAGCTCTTATGTTGGGGGGGGTAGATCACAATCTGTCTGGATAGTCTACTACACTTCATAGTTACTCCCTATCTGCTCAGGAGTCCCACAAGGGCCTGTTCTGGGTCCTATTCTTTTTTCCATATTCTTGAATGACCTTCCCTCTGTCCGTTCCTCTGTGTCCATTCATATGTACGCTGATAATACAGCTGTTTTGCATCTGTTTCCTTTTCTCATGACCTTATTTCACAACTTCAGTTGGACTTTGACAATGTTCAGAGGTAGTTTAAGTCTCCTCAATGACAAAAAAAAAAAAATACTCCATGACTTTTGGTACTTGCCAGAGGCTTTCAAGAAGTGCCTCTCTCCCTTCTTTTCGCACCCGTGATGGCGCTTTTATTGAGATGTTTCCTCTTTTAAGTACCTTGGTATCTGACTTGATCATAATCTTGACTTCTATGTTCATATTGATGCCATTCACCAAAAGCGTTGCCCGCTTGGTGCACTTTACAGCAACAAAGCAGGTATCCCACTTCCTATACACTGAGAGATTGTTTTAAAAATGATCCTTCCACTTTTTTGATTATGGTAATATAGTCTACAGTGGAGCTCCCGAATCCACCCCTGCCAGACTGGACCCTCTTTTCAATTCTTTCTACCATTTTGCTTTAGATTGTTCCCCGCGTACTCACCACTGTTCACTTTCCTCTACTCTTTCACTCCCTTTCTTGATGCCAGGTGCCTTTCCCACCGTGCCTCCTTTATTTCTGAATTCTGGATTGGTTCCCTTCCTTCCTACTTTACTTTCCTCTTATCTTCTCCCTCAGCTTCCTGCTATCCTTTACATAATATTACTTCTCACTCCTTCGCTATTCCTTCCAGGAAATCTACAACTGGTTGATCTGCTTTCCCTTATCGCTTTCCTAAACTTTGGTCCTCCCATTCCTTGTTGCTCTGCTTCTTTGGTTTTCTCCTTAAAGTCGCCCTTCATGACTTCCCCTCTTGCCCTTGTCCTTGGCCCTCTTCCTTCGCCCTCACACTAGCTTTGCCCTGGCAATCTGTTTTCCCATTACCTTGGCATGCTGCTATATTATTCTGATTTGTATTCAAAGTTTACTATTCCTTCATTTAAATCATATTACTATATTTTCTATATATACAGTACACTGTAAATGTTTTATATGATGTTGCCGCTCATCCCTTCCTCAGGATGCATCTGGAAATGAGCCATCACCAGCTCACTATGCCTTTCCTGATGAAGCTTATTAAATAAATAAAGAAATGACTAAATAAATAACTTACACGTAAAGTTCAAATCCCACTGAAACGCACTGATGCACTTACCTGATTTCCACAGTTCCCGGTCCAGCATTGAAGAGTGAAGATGCGTCCCCAGTCCAGAGAAGATTATGGTGTTGGACCCTAAGCAGGTAAGTAAGGGGTGGGTGCTGAGTGGGTGGGTTGTTTGGATGGCAGGGGTAGCGGCTACAGGCATCGATGGACTGTTTTCTTTTATGTAGGGTATAAAAATAAACAAAAAAAACTTCAAGAGATAGTTTTCTTTATTTCAGGTACTGACACAGGGGACTGGGCACCCCAGTGTTGGTTCTGCATTTACAGGGGCACAGTAAACGATGGTGAGGTAGTAAGGATATATGGCGGAGGGTGGGATCTGTTGGAAAGAGGCTTGGGGTATGGGAAGTGATGAGAAGGTGAGTGGGATGCTTGGCAGAGAGTGAAATCTATGTGAAAGGGACACAGGAAGCTACGCGAAGGTGGGAAGAACACTTGGCAGAGGGTGGGATTGTTTTTAGGTTGGTAGAGGAAGACAACCAGCAGGCTGATCATGGCATCTGTCGGCTGCCTGCTAGGCAGCACCATGCCGTTGAAAGAATAGACCTGCCCTGGTTTGGAGAAGCTCCTTCCCTTCAGTTATGCCAAGTTTCCACAATGCACACCAATAACTGTGTCATGATCAGCCTGGCTGACAACTGGTCTGTCACTGTCAAGCCCACAGCAGTCTGGCGGCATTGAACCAAACAGTGACACACCTCTGAAATGCCATTCTCCTAACAATATGTTAGCTTACGCATGCGCAGCAAACAAACCTAAAAATCACCTCGTTCCCATGTGAGTCCTGAGGGAACAGATCTGCAGCAGAATTGTTACAGTCTTACAAAGTTACAATTTTCACATTCAAGTACCAAAAGAAATAAACTGATTCACAATCTTATTAATGTTGAATATGCACATCAAGTTCCCTTTGCATTACATTTCCACTCCTAGCTCTCCAATTCATAGGGATAGAAAAGGAAGGAGTGCTGGTCTTTGGAACGAGGTTAGAGAGAGAAGGTGGGGGCTAGGGGGTCAGGTGCATCTGAATCTAGCCCACCACTACTCACCGGATCATTGAAAGGAATCCCCAAAGAGTCTGCAGCAAAATACAACATCTTCTTTTCCATCAGTGATCGCTCCACAAGTGACTGGATTTCCTGGAAGCATAATCACAGGGCATGATTTCTGCTGTACAAGAGAGCACAAAGCAAGTAATCTGGATAAAGCAGTGCCATCTAGTGGTAAAGGCCATGAATAACAAGAGTCATTGCAGTAACTGTAAACAGCAACAGAGACCTCCAGTGGTGTTTAAGTGAATAGCATGTATAAAAGTCAAAGGCACTGTCTTTCCCTACCCAGCTAGGAGAAGTTCCTCTTTAGTTAGAGGTGCTACCATCGGGCTAAGGGTACCAGGTTTGATTCAGAGCGAGGGTTGTTGATGTATCTACATAAGCTTAGGGGACAGATGTGTCAATTACCAACATATGTGATGCTTAATGTGCCACAGTGTGCAAGGAAGCCTTCACTGTGCCCTGCCCTACACCTGGCCCTGCAGATACAGATAGTGACAGTCCCTCTCACCCCAGGAGAAGGGTGGCTCCTCCAGGTCAGGGCTGAGGTACATTGGTGGAGCAGTGTGTGTGTGGAAGCCTGCACTGTGCATGGCCCACACTGTACCTGTCCCTGTGGATAAACAGAGGGCTCCAGTCTGACTCATCTCAGGAGAAGAGTGGTCCCTCGAGGTCATGTTTGGGGTACATTACTGGAGCAGTATGTGGGAAGCCTGCACTGTGCACTGCCCACACAGTACCTGCTCCTGTGGATAAACAGAGTGCTTCAGTCCCTCTCACTTCTGGAGATAGGTGGTCCCTCCAGGTCAAGGTTGGAGTACATTGATGGAGCAGTGTATGGGGAAGCCTGCACTGTTCGCTGCCCACACTGTATCTGTCACCATGGATAAACAGAGGGTTTCAGTCCCTCTCACCCCAGGAGAAAGGTGGTCCCTCCAGGGCAGGCTGTCCCAGTACACTGAGGGAGCAATTTGTGCAGAAGCCTACATTGTACTCGCTAGGGATCCTTGACTGGTTATTGAAGTGGACAGCATACCTGTCGTGGTGGAATGGCGAGCAGTCAGTTCCCTTCCAGCATCTCTCATAAGACTGCAGGTTCTGTTGCATGGTCTTGTCTGATGGGAAGAACAGCAGGTAGGTCTTTGCACACTCGCTGCCTTGTCATGCTTCTTAGCTGCAGAAAGCAAGGTGGGGTCAGTAAGGGTCCTAAGGCAATCAGGTGATGGCTAGTGTGACTTTGGGGATCCTAAAACATAACACCTACCATATACCACAAAGAATCCAAACCCAGATATGCATATGGAGTCTGACTCACCTGTATTGTTAGTATATTTTATTAGATACAGGTAGACAGACCTTCACAGGTGCAAACTACTTAAAGGGAAGCAGTCATCACAAAGGACCCCATGCCCAAGCGTGGGGGCTGATCCCAATGTGTACTTTGTGTGCTACCCGCTCATGTCTCCTCTGCTACCAAACTGGTCCCTTTCAAACATAGACTGCGTCAATACCGTTTGGCAAATAACAACTGTGATTGCATCAGCTGATCCTACCCAAATGACCTTGTTCTCATGAAGTTCACTTTGTATGTCCCTGTATCGTTAAAGATCGAGTTTGTTTCTCTATGATATCTCCTTACGGGCCTGCTGTCCAGCTTAGCACAACTGCAGCTACCCGTCCTTATTCACTCCCCCCCCTCCCATTTCTTCTTTACCCTCCATCCTCTTCTCCCTCACCCACCCTCTCCTTCCTCTTCTTCCATTCTCCCTTTCCCTCATCACTAGTCCTCCTGAGCCAATCCCTTGTTCTCATCACCTCTTCCCTAATGAGCACCGGCTGCCACCTGACAATGCCGTTTAAATGTTTCCCATCCCCGCACATTTCCATATTAATGCGCCTCACAATTTGTAACTCCAGCTCCCGTATTCCCTTCTTCATTCTCTCCCTCAGCTACTAGTCTCCCATCCATTTGGAATCAGTTTCAAGCCACTCTAAAACTATCTAGTACTGTCTCCGTTAGCTTTTATAAAAAGCTAACTACAGCTAAATTTAGAGATAGTTGTAACTGCTATTAAGACTCTTCCTTATCTATATGTCTCTCTGTGCCCTCCCTACGTACTGGTATCTGCCATAATCCTATTGACATCCTGCTAGTTCTGGCAAACCACAACAATCTCTTCAGCAGTCTGAGGACTCTCCTCTACCCCTACACTTATTACCTATCTCACCTGACCTCCCTTCTCTTTTCTTCTCCCCCCCCCAAAAAAAAATCACCTTACACTTCTGTTCTCCAGCTACATCTTACCTCCTCACTCCCTTTTATCCCTTTTCTATTCCTTTCAGCATACAAATCCCCACTCTGTTTGCACTTACCACCAGCACTGATTCCACCAGCTCGATCCTGGAGACCCCCTGCAAAATAAGGTTAGACACAGCAGGTAACAACAGTACAGTGCTTCTGGTGCAAATGGAACCACAGTCAAGTTAAATGCAAAAGAATTAGATCTGATTTATTCAGGGGAATGAACAAGGAGGGGCATTATTTGGCTGATTAGTTCTATAACTGATTCAATCAGGCAATCATGCCTGCACTTTAAGAGTCCCTTCACAGTCACACACTCTGGGTACCCAGTTGGAACAAAGGGGGGCTAGCCTAATTCGTTGCCCGGGGTAGGCCGGTGTTGCAGCTGGTCGGGGGTCCTGTGATGAAAAGAAGAAGCATGCACAACCACACACAATTGTGAAACGCGTGGTTCAGTTGAGCTTTCAGTTTTTGTACATATTGTAAATAGTTCTCAGCTCAGACCCCATCTGGGGAGACCCCAAAGCAAACATCTACGGGCAGCCGGGCTTCCCTTCCGAACATGAGACGATAGGGAGAGAATCCGGTAGCATCACTTTTGGTGCAGTTGTAAGCATGTACCAAGGTGCTAATCTGCTGACTCCACTTAGACTTGCCTTTAGGATGGAGAATACTCAACATGTCCAGAAGGGTTCTGTTAAAGCGTTCTGGCTGGGGGTCCCCTTGAGGGTGATAGGGAGTGGTTTTGGGCTTTCACACCCCCAATAAAGAGAGCATTGCTTTGATTAGTCTACTTTCAAAGTCTCTTCCTTGGTCAGAATGGATACGTTGGGGTGCACCATAGTGGCCAAAAAACATTTCTACTAGCACCTTAGAGGCCTTTTGATCCTTGGTCAAGAAAGCTTGTGCGTATCAGGTAAAGTGATCAGTTACTACCAGTACATTGCCAATGTTCTTTTGATTGAGCTTCAGACACAGGAAGTCTATACAAACCAGTTCCATGGGGGCACTGGTAGTGACGTTGACAAGTGGGACAGCTTTCTGGGGCAAAGCTTTCCACTGGAGGCAGTGACTGCAAATTTTGACATGATTCTCAACATCTGCCCCATTTTGGCCAATAGAATCGGGATCGTACTAAGTCGAAGTCCGGTCAATACCGAGGTGTCCCATGTGGTTATGGAGGGACCTCAGTACCAGCCGTTTGAAGGCTGTGAGTAGGACCAACTGCTGCTTGTCCACTTGACCTTGATGATCTACTGTCTCTCTATATAATAACTGATCTCGTAACTTTAGTCTGGGGCCTTCTTTAAATTACAGTGCAGTTGTAAGTCAGTAGAATGTAATTTAGACATCTTTCCCACAGGCAGGGCATGAAGTGCGGGCTGAATCATGGGATCATGGGATTGAGCCCACTGAATGCTGTCACTATCAAACTGGGGCAAAGCACTGATATCTAATGCAGAAAAATGACAATAAGCGGCAGGTATGCAAGTATCGGGGGGCCCCAAACAGTCCACCAGGCAGTCCACAGTGTCTGCAGACAATTGCTCATCTTTGTCAAACTTTTGGCACAATGCTTTAATAGAAGGTTCAGACAGTCTCACCCAATTGTCTTTGGAACTTGGCCACCGTGAAAGGGCATCAGCATCAATATGGTTCAGTCCAGGCTGGTATTCAACCGCATAATCGTAAGTTGACAAGGCAGTAAGCCACCGGTGCCCAGTGGCATCCAACTTGGTGGACGTCTGTACATATGTTAGAGGATTGTTTATCAGTCTTTACTAATATCTTGGCCCCACAGAGGTACTCATGGAACTGATCGACTATGACCCACTTTAGAGTGAGGAACTCCAACTTGTTCACAGGATAATTCCGCTCGGAGGGTGTGAAGCTGCGACTGGCAAAGGCCACAGGTCTCAGGCCATCCTCATATTCTTGATACAGCACAGCCCCAAGCCCTTTCAGACTGGCATCTGTGTGCAGGACATATGGTTGAGTGGGATCAGCATATGCAAGGACTGGGGCGTGCGTAAGCTGATCGATGACCTCGAAGAATGCTGCCTCACACTCAGGGGGTCCAACGGGTTCCAAAAGGTTCACCTGTTTGAAAATACACCTTGTACTCTACTTTGAGGGACCCCTTCTTGTATCTGTGGTTGGTAGGAGGATAGCCTTGGGTAAGATTAAGGAGCGGCCAGATTACCTTCGAATAGTCCTTAATGAATTGGCGATAGTAGCCGCAAAACCCCAGAAAATGCTGCAGCTCTTTCAGGTTGGTGGGCTGGGGCCAGGTGGTCAGGGACTCTACTTTACTGGAGTCTGTCTGTATCCCCTCAGCTGACACTATATGTCCCATATTTTACAGACACTTGCAAGAACTGGCACTTGTCTATGGATAGCTTGAGGCCGAATTCTTCCAAGCGATCGAGGACTTTGAACAGTCTGGCCTCATGTTCTTCTAACGTGTGACCGAAAACAATGATATCATCCAAGTGCACTAAACATTCTAGCAGATTCATGTCTCCTATTGCATGTTCCATCAACCTCTGGAAGGTAGCAGGGGCACCCAAAATCTCCTGTGGCATCCTCAGAAATTCGTAGAACCCCAAAGGACAGATGAAGGCTGTTTCTTCACAGTCCTCGGGGCCATCAGGATTTGATAATGTCTGCTCTTGAGGATCAAGTACTGAGAACCAGTGACTCCCATTCAGGCAGTCCAGGGCATCCTGTATGTGGGGCATGGTGTATGGATCTGGGACAGTCCATTGGTTAAGGGTCCGATAATCCACACACATCCTCACGGACCCATTATTCTTACGCAACTATGATGGGAGATATGTAGGGGCTTCTTGACTCTTGAATAATTCCGACAGCGAGCATCTCCTGTAGGTGCCGAACATCATCTATATCAGCTGGAGCAGTAGTAGGGACTGGTCTCCGAAAGGTCGGTCATCGTGCAGCCAAATATATTATGCTTAGCATCATGGGTGCACCCCACATCCCATTCTTTTAGCAAAAACACTTGGTCTCTCTGGGCAAGTTTGCTACTGATCCAAGTCTTCCATTCAGCAGACAAGGGGGAATCACCAAAGTCAAACAGGTCTGGGCCCACCTCCTCCTTCTCACTAGAATATTTTTTCCTGGGTAATACTGCAGTGTCTTCACAGTGTACTATAGCTAGTGTACACCCTCTGTTCACTCGGACTTCTCCATCTGACACATTTCGAATGGGCACGGGCAGGTAGGATACTGGGTTTAACCATTAGCCCCTCCGGCAATTTTCCTTCACCTGGTGCATCCAGGATTAATATTTTGTTTTTCACGTCTCTTCTAAGATGGACTTCTTCATGAACAGTATACTGAGTATTGGGTGGCAATATCAAGGAATCAGGGTCCTTCTTCCAGACAATCCAAGGCCTCATCCTGGTCTTCTACACAAACCGCCTCTGCAGGTCATGAGCTTTCTTGATCAGAGCTGGAATTCTCATTGCCTGACCAGTCTGTCAGTATCATTTCTCTTGGCACAACTGCGCTAACCTCCCAGATATGTGGTCATTGATTCCAGTGAGCAGGGGACCCCATCATACATCCTTGTAGGAGGGCACACCAGAGCCAGTGACTCTACTTGTTCATCTACACCAGTTAAAGCCACAGGAAAAGACAGCCAGAGCTGGACATATCCTAGGTAGGGATAAGGCTTGTCACTCAGGCCCCACACATGTAGGCCTTCTAGAGATTGTAATGACACATCAGATAAGTGTTTGTCATACCAGTCCTGGAATATAATGGTCACTTACGACCCGCTGTCGAGCACAGTCCGAGCATGGACACCATTGACAGTCACAGTAGTCTCCATCGAAGGGCCCACCAATTTGGACCGGTCTGGAGGGGTGGTAGCAGGGACCTAGACAGATGATTTAGCCACTAAGAAGTTTGGGTTAGTATTTCTTGAGCCTTCACTGCGGTCATTGCCAGCGCCTCTCGGCCATGGAACTCCAGAAAGGAGCTCCCCTTGAAGTCTGCATACAACTTTATCTGGGTTTTTGGGGGATCGGCATTATTTCTTATATGCCTGTCCTTCTCACAATTATAACAATATATGCTTGCCAGGGTCTAGTGAAGCTGAGACATCACATTGGGAGCTGAGGCGGGGTTAAAAAATCTTGGTTCCACCTCTGTCTGCGGTGTGGCAAGCATTGGGAGACGTCTCAGTAATTCTCTCACTTCCATGGTCAAGTCATCAATTTTTGAGCTGCTGTCAGCGGGAGATGCCTGGGTGTGCACCTCCCACCCCCATAGCAGATGCACTCTGATAATAATCGGGGTCTGTACCCTCAAGAGCAGTCTTCATAAAGAGACCAGCTTTTGTTTCTCTGAACTCCCTCAGCAGTTCCTCCCATGGCGGAGTATCCTTAGCAGTCCCTTTCTTGCTGGGCTCCCCAGGACTGGCACCAGCATTTAGTTCTCGGATTCTGTCATGTGATTTCTGGAATTCTAGGCCATCAGCGATGACCCCATGCCTGGAGCAGGGGGTTGGCATCTGACTGCACAGTGTTCCTGAAAGCCTTCCTTCTCCTCAACTTTCTGTACATCCTTCATCAACATATGGAAGGCAGGGGACCAGATTTCCATTGTTGCAGTTGCAATTTGAGCAACACCCAGCTGGAATGCTGGGAAGAGTGGAGTATATGATCCAGTCTTACCTGGTCCAGCTCACTGAGGCCCAACCTCCTTTCAAAAATGGTTTGTAGGATTCCTCTAATCGATCCATGTGGGCAGATAACAATTCCCCGCTGTTGTTTAATGTCTTTAAGTTTCCATTCAAGGCCTCAGCACTGAGTGGTACCCCAAACACATTTCAAGGGGTGACTATGTACTCTTGGGCTTTATGTCGGGGTCAGAGGACCTCAGGAGTGAAAAGCATGTAGGGTAGGGCCCCTAGGCTTTCCCAAGCCAGGCCCTTTTTTGACCTCAGGCGTTGCCAGTCTTGTACACTTAAAGGTAGCAGAGTCTATCCAGGTCTCCAGGTCGACTTCCCCATTCAGAGTAGGGCAGATGCCAGAGAATACCTTGAGCTTGCGGTAAGGGCCATGACTACTTGCTGGCTCAGAGACAGGTACAGAAGTAGGTGAAAGAACAGGTGCTGGGGTGGGTGTGGACAGTGGGGAGGTGACACTCCCAGGTGGCAGGAATCATTTTTTAAACTCCTCCACAGTTTTGCCCTCCTCCAGTAACAACTTGGCAAACTTCTCCTCAAAAGACTCAGATAATGGTGGGGGCTCATCTTCTAAGGGGTCATTGCTATCTTTGGTTATCATCCTCCTGGCGGCTGGGAACCCCTCTGGGACGATAGTCTGGGGCACCTTTGAACTGTCTAGGGGGTTGCTACACTCCACCAAGGCCATGAGGGTTTGGGCAGTTAAACCAGCCTGTTGACCCACCACTACAGCTTTTTCAAACATTCAGCTTTAGAAAGTGCCCTTCAACAGTGTCCTTACTAATGTCCATAGGTATATCCAGTATTAGCAAGGCATTGTGGGGGTCAATCTCCTGCCCTGTACACTATCCCACCAACTGGTGTACAGCCATTTCTACTGGGGTAGCCATTAATCTTCAAGAATAATTTGTGATTTTGGCCACGTGGGTGGGGGGGTGCTAATCCCAGCAGTAGCCTCCAAGATGTAACCCCTAGGTGGTGCTATCCCAAGGGCTACTACCCCTGCCTGTGTGACTAGTTGCAGGTTAAGGGGCCTGGGTACTGAAAACAGGTATCTCCACCCAGAGGACAGGGGTTATGGTGGTAGCTGACCTGGGTACAGCCCTCCGGGACACTGTGACCCCCTCTTTCCCTTCTAGAGGCCTAAACAATGAACAGCATACACAGGTACAATAGCCCCTAATCAGCATACAAATCCCCACTCTGTTTGCACTTACCACCAGGGCTGGTTCCACCAGTCCGACCCTGGAGACCCCCTGTAAGATAAGGTTAGACACAGCAGGTAACAACAGTACAGCGCTTCTTGTACAAAATGGAACCACAATCAGGTTAAATGCAAAAAGAATTAGATCTGATTTATTCAGGGGGAATGAACAAGGAAGGGGCGTAATTTGATTGATTAGTTCTGTAATTGATTCAATGAGGCAATCATGCATGCACTTTAGAGTTCCTTCACAGCCACACACTCTGGGTACCCAGCTGGAACAAAGGGGGGCTAGCCTAATGCGTTGCCCGGGGTAGAACGGTGTTGCAGCTGGTCGGGGCCCTGTGATGGAAACAAGAAGCATGCACAACCACACACAATTTGTAATCTGGGGCCAGGAGGCTCAGTTCGTGAAAATTAGACAAAACAACTAAATCAGATGACACACTTTGATTGAGCTGTTGTTGCAGGGAGCTACCCTGGTGTTTAATCATGCTACCCAGTACAGGACACAGGATGGATGAAATGGAGACTTTAGGATGACTTGCTGGTTTGCCAGGAGAAGCAGGTCCCACATGAATCACTGAGGTGTCTTTTCTGTTCGAGGTGTTGAGCAGGGGGCCGATCCCCAGGCAGGTCTCTCGTTGATGATTTCCTCTGCATTGTGAGTAGCTGGCTGGGCCAAGTTGGCAGGACCCAGGCCAGGTGAACAGTTCGAATCCAGTCCAGTAAATGCTGGATGCAGCTTTCCAGCAAGTGTGACACAATTAGGCAGTGGGGGGACCAAATTGCAACCCACTAACAGCATTCAGCACACTTATAGTAAAAGAAAAGCAATACCACAGTTCGGATGACAGTCCAGTTGCAATTTCTACTTTCCTGAGCAAAACCGTGATCTCTGTGGTGATTCAGACTTCCTGACAGGCCGATTGCGTGGAACAAATCTTTGGTCTTCTTCAGGCAAAGGTACAGTCACAATTCAGCGCTTTTGTCACAATTGGTTTGGATGTAGTCCTATTATTTAAGCACTCTTTAGGGATCCCTTCGGGGACAGCAGGCAGACAGGTCAAATTCAGCCTTTCACCAGTTTCTCGCATGACTATGCAGGAGCAGCTGCTCGAATCACTCAAGTTGTTCACTCTCTCTACTCCAAACTCAGATTGACACTCTGCTGCAGGCGGCACCGGGACTTCCTCTGAGATCGAAAAGGTTTGGTTGGTTGATCCATCTGTCTGTCATGGCTAGAGCTCCCCCTCCAGGTCTAATTAGGCGCCAAAGTGGAAAAACTACAATTCCTACAGAAATTCACTTCCACAAGACCCCTGGGGACAGACTCCATTTTAAGATCCCCAAAAGGTACAGATTGGTGCAATACAGAAATGTCCATGCTACAAAGAAAGGCAGGTTAGACAAACTATAATACCATTATTATTAGAGCAGCTAATCAGCAGACAATTACCAGTTCTAAAAGAGCTCCCCCTGCACCATTAGCGACGGCAGAACAGAGCAATATTACTGCAGCTCGGGCGGGTCTCAAGTCTGGACACACTCGGCCTCTACCCAGATTAATTATACACTACAAAAATAATGTCTCTTAAAGAGACAGGCACGGAGGCTAACAGGGCACTCACATGCAAGCACTTTTACACCTGTAAAGGCACAGAACACCCGCCTGGCAGTGGGCATTTAAGCACACCCAAGGAAGACTTTTGGGAACCCCCATTTATAGGGGGGGTTACAGGTGTTATCTGAGATTTCAATAAATAAATAAAAACATTTTGGTTTACTTTCTATTTACTCTAGTAAAGCAGATTGTAGCAGAGTAATTGTAGAAGTTTACTTGTAGTCATACATCTTCTGTTACTACAAATCCCAGAATCCCCTGCAGCTGACATCAGAGCAGTAGGCAACATTGAGAAATTCAATAGCTTGCAGCACATGTTAGAGCTTTTATAATCTCTGATCAGATGTTTTCTGGTTCTGCTTTTCTCCAGGGTTAGAACAGTCCACTGTGACTATACTCAGCCCAGGGAGGACAGCGGGACCAGCAAACAAAGATCAAAACTGATATAAACTATAAAGTGAACTGTAGGCTGTTGAGTCTCTCACTGCTGCCTACTGTTCTGATATTACTAGAGATTCTGGGATAAATCACTCGTGATGACTGTTCCCTTTAAGGTTTTGTGGAAACAATCACTTCTCGTCAATGTCTGTTGGCATCCAAGGCTCCCTAGAATCTCTGCAGCCTAGAATTTTGCACAGAATCCTGGTAATCTATCATAGAACTTCTGCGGTGCCGCAGATTCACTCTTCTTGTTGATTTTTGTTAATATTTCTGTTTTCCATAGAATCTGGTTCTCTTCCTCTTTTATATCCTAAACCCTATATGCTCAAATGTTATGTTATCATTGCTATAACATCATACATTAGCTAATGAAATGGCTGCAATCTGCAACAGAAATGAACAGTCACTTATCTATCACAGCTCCCACTGCCAGAGATGGTGGCACAGCACATCAGGCATGGTGATATTTGCTCAACCTGCACTACAGCCTAATACAATTTTCAGTCTTACATTATTGCACTATGGCTAACTTAAACAAAACCTTGTCAATAGCACAGACCTGTTAAGTCCACACCTCACTTTGTACAAACCTATTTGTGCCTTTAAGGTATGGAGATGCCATCTGAAATGAATAACTGGTAAAATGAATTTAACTGTCATTTGTAAGAAAAATAAAGTAATTATGCACAGAAAAGTGGAATATAATAATGTGTAGACTGGTTGAAAGAATAGACCTGTTAAATAAATAATTGCACTGCATGCATTTTTGCCAGGGTTATTGATTACATATTGTCATTGGTTGATAGAATCACCTAAAAGTTATGGAGAAATGTTGTGTGCAGGGACAGCTGTTGGGCAGAGGGTAGCATGCTGTGTTCCGTGCGACAACTCGGGTTCAGAGATTAGCTCTGGGAGCTGGCTGGGCAGCACAAGGATTGGTGGAACACATCATTGCTCGAGCCTGGGAAGGTATGGTGCAGTGTTCTGTCACATGGTGGACACATTGTGCTGGTCTGGAGAGCTCTATCTCACAATCGGTTCACATGCATGTCATGGCCTGATGGTGTTACGCAGTGTGTCAGGAGGCATGAGGTTGACATCAAAATGAGTTTTGCAATATCTCCTCTATTCCATTTCTAATGGGACCTGTATGAATGAGGATGCAAGTTCATGGAAATAAAAAAAATATATATATATATATATATATATACACACACACATTATCTCTATCTCTCTTACCAACACACACACACACACATTTGTATGTATGTTAAAGACTGCATATAAATATATAAGTGATACAGTGGGAACCTCATGATTGGTGTAGAAAGCACATACAAATATATAAGTGATAAGCCAGTGGAAACCTCATTAGTAGGATAGATAGCATGCATATAGAAATACCTTATTTATCACATAAGATCCCCTCTGCATATGTTATTTATTTAACAGGCTAGGACCTGAAGGGAGAGACATTTGTTTTGCTTTTTTAGGCATAAAATTATTTGTATAAGTCTGTTATTTTTTGAACTAGTGTTACTGTGCTTTCCACCATCCTGATTGCTATAGCCACTGCCATGAAAGTGAAGTCAGGATGACAAGCTGACACTGTGATGTGGTAGTTTGTTAGTACCGCAGAACTCCCACAGAAATTACAAACCACCGCCGTAGAAGTTCTGCGGCAAATAGTAGTCTTGCCTCAGAACTTGGTCCCACTGTGCCGCAGAAAAGTAGGGGCCCTGGTTACATCATCCCAGTCTAGTTCTGACGTTAAGTGGCTAAAAGCTCTAGTATTAAATCTTAACAGCCACAGCCTCAACTTTTGGGGTTTGTGCTGCTTGCTGGAATTGGGCCTACTATTTGAAGTTGAATACCAGGACACATTTCGAGTCATTTGTGACTGAAGTGTAGCCAGAATAGTAACCCTCAGGTTATTATGATAAGGAAAGAAAATGGCAGAATTCAGTGATTAGGTAAGTAATAAGCCACGACAGGGTGTGCATCATAGGGTTTTAATGCACGCCCGATGGCTGTAGTGAGGCACAAAGCTGAAGGCCGAGTGTCCTTACACCCTGAGAGGTGCATTAAAATCCTATAATGCACACCTTGGAGGGCTTATTATGCTCATACAATGGCTGTAAGTAGGTTTTTGAGGGAGGAAAACAAGATTTGGCACCAAACTGTGCATTTATAGAGATTTAATGCACTGTCAGGTGATGTCTCTCAGCCAATGACATTTTATTTATTTATTTTTATTTATTTATTTAGTTTTGTTGACCGGTAGAGTGACTAGACAAATCCTGCCTATTTTCAGGCACGACCGGAGAAGGATACAGATGAATGTCAACTGACCTTGAACCAGATTAGCTGTGTTTAGATTTTTCTAGCCATTTTATAAGTTGATATAATAGATGCCTTGACGAAACAGAAATTTTCCATGAAACCCTGATCAGCTAGCAACTGTGAAGGTCTACCAACCTGTGTTCTTTATAAAATATATTAAACATTTTTATCGATGAATGGACCTCTATGTACATATTTGAGTCAGTAAAGGGTTAACAATTCAGGACTTAACAATATACTGCTGTCAAAAATGTTATGTGTTTCAGTCTAAGTAGGAATCCATGCTTGCTGTGCTGGTAGACTCTCCACCTCAGATGGTCCTGGTTTCAAATCTGAGAGAGAAAAAGAGAGCGTAAGAGAGAGAGAGATAGAGAGAGAGAGGTAGACGGAAGAGAGAAAGATAGAGAGAGAGAGGGATAGAAAGAAGGATACAGAGAGGGAAGCAGAGAGAATGACGGAGGGACAGTGAGAACTTTGAGAAGATGGGGGGTACCTGAGAGTTGCTCTTTGTAGACTCGACATTATTAAAGGGTTGGGAGGGTTGTAGAACCCGAGAGGACCTTGTGGGTGGGAGGTTGCCCTGTTACTAGCCCTGTCCACTGGGGAAGGAGAGGTCAGGGCTTTATTAAGCCTGCCCCAGAGTGAAGGCTTTAAATCATTTAAAAAATAGGAATCTGTAACCATCCCATGGTAGCAACGACTGCACTGCTACTCACGACATCTGCGATCAAAGTACGGGAACGGAGCCAGGAAGTCAGAGAATTGACCAACAGGAGGAGACTTGAGTGACTCAGACTATGCTTTCTCCTCCGGGGAAAGAGTGTAACCAACTCTGCTGTACTTCTGTGTAACCCATCATATGGGCGACTCAAATGGAGCAACTCAGTTTTGAGCGACTCGCTTTGAGCGCAGTGTATGTGAGCTACCCTGAAAGGGTAGCGAGGCACGGTTATAGCGCAGATCAAGGGGAAAAAATGGAGAGTATACAGGAGGGTGAATGGAAGAGGGGGGGATAATGGAGGAGGTATGTGGGAGGTAGTGTGGTGAGGTGTTGCTGAGTTGGCCGTGTGGTGTGGTGATGAGGGTGGCTGGCTGCAGTGAGGAAGGTTCAGGGCTCTGGGCTTGGTAGGTGTACAGTTTTTTTTAGTGTGTGTGGAAGTTTAACTTTTTTCCCCCCCGAGTTTCTCCCCCTCCCTGACATGCACCCTGCTGGAGTTGAAAATCTAAATTAAGGGGGGTGCGGGGATGAAGCAG
The DNA here is from genome assembly GCA_016271365.2 of Neoceratodus forsteri. Taxonomy (NCBI): domain Eukaryota; kingdom Metazoa; phylum Chordata; order Ceratodontiformes; family Ceratodontidae; genus Neoceratodus; species Neoceratodus forsteri. The sequence continues at coordinate 660,442,978 of CM028138.1, forward strand.
GGGATTCTGGGATTTGTAGTAACAGAAGTTTGCCTACAACTAAGCAAAAGTAATCTGAGACAGTCTACTATACTACAATAAACAGTAAGTGAACCATAATGTTTTTGCACACAAAGTGCATATTTTGACCATCCCCACACCTGAGCGTGGGGGCCCTTTGTGTTAACTGTTCCCTTTTAATGCTGCCGCTGCCTCGATGGCAAAAACAAATATGAAGGTCTTTTTTTTTGTTAAGTGCTTGCTATGGTCCCGCCTTCTGAATTTTTTGTCCCCCACCCCACCCAGTCCCCAAAAACATGTTCCCAGTTACTTACCCATGTAGTAAGCAAACTGCAGGTAGTTGAAATAGGAGGGGAGGAATCCTTCAAGTGCAGAGGCCTGTCCAGCTTTGGTGCTGACTGTCTGAATACAGTTCTGTCTGCAGGTCAAAACCTGAACATAGTGATCTGTCGGGGTGGGAAGGGGAAAAAAGTTATTCAAAACATTTGGAAGGTGATCAAAGCCAAGTGACAAAGGGCTCCCCCCCTCCTCCAAAGAGTTAAATTCTGCATTTTACTCATCTGTTTTACATCTTAAGAGGAAAATGTTGGCGGCTAAAGTACTGCCATTCCAAGTACAGTATACAGGAAAGAGAGAGGGTGGAATGCGGGGCAGAGGTTAGAGAACTGGAGTCTGAACCAGGAGATCCCAGGTTCAAATCCCACCTCAGCCACTGGCTCACTGTGTGACATTGGGCAAGTCAGCTAGTTAGAGCAAAAGGGACAGTGAGCCAGGAGATCGCAGGTTCGAATCCCAGCTCAGCCACTGGCTCTCTGTGTGACACTGGGCAAGTCACTTGGTTAGAGCAAAAGGGACTGTGACTCAGGAGATCTCCAGTTTGAATCCCAGCTCAACCACTGGCTCACTGTGTGACCTTGGGCAAGACACTTGGTTAGAGCAAAAGGGACTTTGAGCCTGGAGGCAAGACAAGGCAGCTTTGTATGTTGAGTGCCCTATCTGAGAGGCTCAAAGCACTTTACATCCAATACACTTAATGAACAACCCATATATAAAACTCAGCATAAAATACTTATGCATTAAAAATAGATCCCAGGTGATTTGAGGGTCGAATCCCAGCTCAGCCAGCTCGTGAAGGTGACCTTGGACAACTCACATTTACCCCCTGTGCTTCAGCACCCACCCATCAGAAATACTGGGGCTGAAGCAGGACACCCCCCCCCCCCGCAGTAAATAAGATGCTGCCTCTACATTAGAGTATTCAGAGTAAATTAACCAGAAAAGTAAAAATTCCCCTCACGGCAACCCCTGTTTCCTAGTAGCTATTATAATTCAACAGCGGATTACTGTTCTGGGGAAGAAGTGTTTACAAGAGATCTCATTTTTGCCAGCTAACCCACAAAGCTTTTATAAAACTCTTTGACCATAGAAATATAGAATCTGTCAGCAGGAAAGGGCCCACTGTCCCACCATCTACCCACTCCTACCTAACTCATTTTGCATGAGAGGGCCCTAGGCTCTTCATGGCCCCCTTCCAGCCTCACGTTCCGGTGTGGTCTTTGCCAAGCCTGTGTATCTCTCCCACTCTTGTTTGAACCCCTTCCCCCCAATTTCACACAGACCACCTCCTCCAGCAGACAATTTCACCCTTCCACCACCCTACTTATGGATATCTCTCTTAAACCTGTCCCTGCCACATTCATGGAGTTGCCCTGGTGTTTGTGTTCCCACTTAAGTCTACAAATTCCCTGCCACCCACTTTATTTACTCCATGGAGGTATTTGTATGTTTCAGTCATATTCAGATCTGCAAACATCTCCACGAACGTCCTTTCCTGCAGTCCCGTGATCATCCTGGTTACCCTCCTCCTCCTCCGCAGTGCCTCCACATTGTCTCTGTTATTCTCCAGATGCGGACTCCAAAACCACACATGGTACTCCAGGCAAGGATGAACCCATGACCAGGGATCTGTGACCTCTTAGCTAACTTATCTGTGACATCACCATCTTTTCCAAGCCAACAGCAGCTGCCGAACCCCCTGTCCATGATGTCACCCAGTGGTTGCATGGTCCCCCCACTTGTGACATCACTCAGTGGGTGTTGCCCCTGCCCAAAATATCACCCAGAATACCTGGTCCCAAAGCCTATGATGTCACCAGTCTGGCAGTGATAATTATGCCACTCACTGTTCGTTTTGGCTTGTAGAATTTTACAGGGGAAATAAAATGAGAATGATAAATGTTTTGAGAGAGTCTGAAGAAAAAGCCATCATCTTAGCTGTGCTCTCTCCTATAGTAGACGTATTTCCAAACCCGGGACTTGGGATTTGAACTTGTGAACCCTCTGACTCCAGACCCAGGAATAATCAGATTCTACCAGCAAGTTAAAGGAGTAGCACTGGCTGAACTAGCAATCAGTCCCTGTATACTTTAGCTAGGTTGTTCATTTTCCTTTTTAAATTACATTGTACCATGACAGATCAGAGCAGTGAGAGGGGTGGGGTTGCGAACAATTAAGCGACAGGGAGCAGTTAAAAATAAATAAATAAATAAAAACAGAAAAAGGAAAGCCCAAACATAAAGAAACAGAAAATAAACAAACGTGTTACACTGGATCTCTCCTCAGCATATGAAATATTGCACGAGACAGGGTGTGTGTCGTGCTTGGATAATGTCATGCCTTGGGTGGGTGGGAATGAGGCCGAAGGCTGAGTGCATCCAACACTCGAGAACTGACGTTATTCAAGCATGACACACAAGCTGAAGTGTATTATTGCTATTATACAATCGCCTGTTTTAAGAAAATATTCTAAGAAATACATTTAAAAGTATTTTTTTTATTAATTTATTGCTGAGTAGGTGTACATATTAAAAATAATGGAACTGTTATTCTTTTTGGCCAGTAGGTGGTGCTGCCTTTTTTTTAGTACTGTGGACTTGCCCCCCCTCCCCGCAAAATATAAAATAAATATCATATAAATAAATAGGTACTTTAGCATGGCGGTTCATATTCAGTCCCTTATTAGATATTCACCTGGCTTAAAAAACTTGGGGGGGGGCAGGGTCCATTTTGGATAAATAAAGGGGGGGAACCTGTGACAGACCATTAATGTTACAGATGCCCCATAACCCTGCATTACCTGCAATAGCTTCGTATAGGTCTCGGCTGCTCTCTGATGTCTCCGATTCATCGAAGTTGTATTGCCCATCACAGAGAGCCCGGCAGTCCTCATGGGCCAACACAAACTCTGCCAGTGACGTTTCCAGTTTTTGGGCGGCCTCCTCGTACTTCTCCATCTCGTAGAGTTTCACTCCAGTCTCGTACAGCTCCTGTGTGAGATATTTCTGAATTATTTTGCAGGCAGTGTAGCCTAGTGGTTAGAGCAAGGAGCTATGCACCTAGAGAGACAGGTTTGAATCCCATCACTGACACATAATGTTTGACCTTGAACAAATCAGTTCACCTCCCTGTGCTTTCTTTATTTTTTTCTGTAAAGGTTCTTCTCCCTTGGCAGCTGGGGTGGCTAATCAGCCCTATCCTTGTCCCCCAGACTGGCATCTACCTCCCCTGGGACCTACCTGGTCAAGGTTCCCCAGGGATTTACCCCTGTGGCAGGGCTGGAAGGCCATCCTCTCCCCCTTCCCACCACAGACACACATCCAGATGAACCAGGCAGTCCTGGGTGGCAGTGTAGATCTGGGGCAGACAGGCAGGGCTTCACAAAGCCCCGGTCACCATTTTCCATTTCTTTTCCCTCTCCTGTGCTGCAGCCTGATGGAGATGCATGCAAGTGGAGGCACATGCATCACATAACCACAGCCCCTCCCTGTGTGCCACACACAACCTGCACTAGCACCAGGCCTCCACTTGGTGGCAGTCAGTGTCTGGGCAAACAAGCCTCCTCTTCCTGGGTGAGCAGAGCAGTCTCTTGGCTGCTCAATCCTCTCCTTCCCCGGTCAATCCCTGGTAGCCGAAGACCGCTGCCCACATCATGGAAGGAAGGCTTGTTGAGGAAGGGTAATAAAGTGCCTCTTCATTGCTAGAATAACAGGGCACTACATGGTTAGGGAATTGTAACAGCAGCTCCCTCTACATGTGAAACACTGCAATAACCAAGTCCTGCAGTGCTGGTGAAAAGATAACAGCAGCGTCACCAAGAGGAGAGAGAACCAGGTTCTGTAGTGTGAGGAATACTAGTGAGCCCTATAGTACTAAGGAATGATACCAGCAGCGCCCTCTACATGTGAGACTCTGCAATTACAGAGCCCTTTAGTGTTGACAGCAGTGCCTCTAGAGGTGAGATGTTGCAGTAACAAAGCCCTACAGTGTAGAGGAATGGTAACAGCAGCCCTCTAGATGTGAGATAACAGAGTCCTATGGTGTTGAGAAATGGTACCAGCAGTACCATCTAGATGTGAGATGTTGCAATAACAGAGTCCTATAGTGTGGGGGGATGGCAACAACAGTGCCCTCTAGATGTGATGTGCTGCAATAACAGCATCTTATACTGTTGGGGAGTGGTTACAGCAGCACCCACTGGATGTGAGAGGCTGCAATAACAGAGTCTTATTGTGTTGAGGAATTGTAACAACAGTGCTCTCTAGATGTGAGGTGTTGCAACAACAGTGTAATGTTGGGTTGAGGAATGGTAAGAGTAGTGACCTCTAAAGCAGAAATGTTGTAATAACAGAGCCCTATAGTGCTGGAGAATGGTAACATCAGTGCCCTCTAGATGGGAGATGCCGCAATGACTGTACCTCTAGTGTTGTGGAACAGAACCAGCAACATCCTCTAGATATCAAATGCTGCAATAATGGAGTCCTGTTGTGTTGAGAAATGGTAACAGCAATGCACGAAGATGTAAGATGCAGCAATAACAGAGCCCTATACTGGTAGAGCATAGCAGTGCCTCTGGCTATCAAACGTTGCAATAACAGAGTCCTATAGTGTTGAGGATAGTAACAGCAGTGCCCTCTAAATGAGAGAGGCAGCAGTAGCAGTAACAGTAATAGAGCCTTGTAGTGCTGGGGAGGGCACAGCAGCGCCCTCTAGATGTGTGGTGTTGCAATAACAGAGCGTACAGTGTTGGAGAATGGTAACAGCAGTGCCCTCTAGATGTGTGGTACTGCAATAACAAAGCCATATAGTGTTGGAGAATGGTAACAGCAGTGCCCTCTAGATGTGTGGTACTGCAATAACAAATCCATATAGTGTTGGAGAATGGTAACAGCAGTGCCCTCTAGATGTGTGGTACTGCAATAACAAAGCCATATAGTGTTGGAGAATGGTAACAGCAGTGCCCTCTAGATGTGTTTTGTTGCAACAACAGAGTCATATAGTGTTTGGAGAATGGTAACAGCAGTGCCCTCTAGATGTGTGGTGTTGCAATAACAGAGCCATATAGTGTTGGAAAATGGTAACAGCAGTGCCCTCTAGATGGGAGATGCCGCAATGACTGTACCCTCTAGTGTTGTGGAACAGAACCAGCAACATCGTCTAGATATCAAATGCTGCAATGAAGGAGTCATGTTGTGTTGAGAAATGGTAACAGCAGTGCAACGAAGATGTAAGATGCAGCAATGACAGAGCCCTATATTGATGTGGAATAGAATCAGTAGAACTCTCGGGATGTAAAATGTTGCAATAACAGAGCCCTGTACTGGTAGAGCATAGCAGTGCCCTCTGGCTATCAAATGTTGCAATAACAGAGTTCTATAGTGTTGAGGAAAGTAACAGCAGTGCCCTCTAAATGAGAGAGGCAGCAGTAGCAGTAACAGAGCCTTGTAGTGCTGGGGAGGGGCAACAGCAGCGCCATCTAGTTGTGTGGTGTTGCTATAACAGAGCCATATAGTGTTGGAGAACGGTAACTGCAGTGACCCCTAGATTTGTCGTATTGCAATAAGAGAGCCGTACAGTGTTGGAGAATGGTAACAGCAGTGCTTCTAGGTGTGTGGTGTTGCAATAACAATACCATACAGTGTTGGAGAATGGTAACAGCAGTGCTTCTAGATGTGTGGTTTTGTATTAACAATACCATACAGTGTTGGAGAATGGTAACAGCAGTGCTTCTAGATGTGTGGTGTTGCAATAACAATACCATACAGTGTTGGAGAATGGTAACAGCAGTGCTTCTAGGTGTGTGGTTTTGTATATAATACCATACAGTGTTGGAGAATGGTAACAGCAGTGCTTCTAGATGTGTGGTGTTGCAATTATAACACCATACAGTGTTGGAGAATGGTAACAGCAGTGCTTCTAGGTGTGCGGTGTTGCAATAACAATACCATACAGTGTTGGAGAATGGTAACAGCAGTGCTTCTAGGTGTGTGGTTTTGTATTAACAATACCATACAGTGTTGGAGAATAGGTAACAGCCAGTGCTTCTAGATGTGTGGTGTTGCAATAACAATACCATACAGTGTTGGAGAATGGTAACAGCAGTGCTTCTAGATGTGGTGTTGCAATAACAATACCATACAGTGTTGGAGAATGGTAACAGCAGTGCTTCTAGGTGTGTGGTGTTTGCATTAACAATACCATACAGTGTTGGAGAATGGTAACAGCAGTGCTTCTAGGTGTGTGGTGTTGCAATAACAATACCATACAGTGTTGGAGAATGGTAACAGCAGTGCTTCTAGATGTGTGGTTTTGTAATAACAATACCATACAGTGTTGGAGAATGGTAACAGCAGTGCTTCTAGGTGTGCGGTGTTGCAATAACAATACCATACAGTGTTGGAGAATGGTAACAGCAGTGCTTCTAGGTGTGTGGTTTTGTAATAACAATACCATACAGTGTTGGAGAATGGTAACAGCAGTGCTTCTAGATGTGTGGTTTTGTATTAACAATACCATACAGTGTTGGAGAATGGTAACAGCAGTGCTTCTAGGTGTGTGGTGTTGCAATAACAATACCATACAGTGTTGGAGAATGGTAACAGCAGTGCTTCTAGGTGTGTGGTTTTGTAATAACAATACCATACAGTGTTGGAGAATGGTAACAGCAGTGCTTCTAGGTGTGTGGTGTTGCAATAACAATACCATACAGTGTTGGAGAATGGTAACAGCAGTGCTTCTAGGTGTGTGGTGTTGCAATAACAATACCATACAGTGTTGGAGAATGGTAACAGCAGTGCTTCTAGGTGTGTGGTTTTGTAATAACAATACCATACAGTGTTGGAGAATGGTAACAGCAGTGCTTCTAGGTGTGTGGTGTTGCAACAACAATACCATACAGTGTTGGAGAATGGTAACAGCAGTGCTTCTAGGTGTGTGGTGTTGCAATAACAATACCATACAGTGTTGGAGAATGGTAACAGCAGTGCTTCTAGATGTGTGGTTTTGTAATAACAATACCATACCGTGTTGGAGAATGGTAACAGCAGTGCTTCTAGATGTGTGGTGTTGCAATAACAATACCATACAGTGTTGGAGAATGGTAACAGCAGTGCCCTCTGGATGTGTGTTGTTGTAATAACAGAGCCATATAGTTTTGGAGAATGGTAACAGCAGTGCCCTCTAGATGTGTGGTGTTGCAATAACAGAGCCGTATAGTGTTGGAGAATGGTAACATCAGTGCCCTCTACATGGGAGATGCCACAATGACTGTACCCTCTAGTGTTGTGGAACAGAACCAGCAACATCCTCTAGATATCAAATGCAGCAATAATGGAGTCCTGTTGTGTTGAGAAATGGTAAAAGCAGTGCAACGAAGATGTAAGATGCAGCAATAACAGCCCTATATTGATGTGGAATAGAACCAGTAGAACTCTCTGGATGTAAAATGTTGCAGTAACAGAGCCCTATACTGGAAGAGCATAGCAGTGCCCTCTGGCTATCAAGCGTTGCAATAACAGAGTCCTATAGTATTGAGGAATGGTAACAGCAGTGCCCTCTAAATGAGAGAGGCAGCAGTAGCAGTAACAGAGCCTTGTAGTGTTGGGGAGGGGCAGCAGCAGCGCCATCTAGATGTGTCGTGTTGCAATAACAGAGCCGTACAGTGTTGGAGAATGGTAACAGCAGTGCCCTCTAGATGTGTGGTACTGCAATAACAAAGCCATATAGTGTTGAGAGAATGTTAACAGCAGTGCTTTCTAGATGTGTGGTGTTCCAATAACGGAGCTGAATAGTGTTGGAGAATGGTAACATCAGCGCCCTCTATATGTATGGTGTTGCAATAACAGAGTCGTATAGTGTTGGAGAATGGTAACAGCAGCGCCCTCTAGATGTATGGTGTTGCAATAACAGAGTCCTATAGTGTTAGAGAATGGTAACAGCAGTGCCCTCTAGATGTGTGGTGTTGCAATAACAGAGTCGTACAGTGTTGGAGAATGGTAACAGCAGTGCCCTCTAGATGTGTTTTGTTGCAACAACAGAGTCATATAGTGTTTGGAGAATGGTAACAGCAGTGCCCTCTAGATGTGTGGTGTTGCAATAACAGAGCCATATAGTGTTGGAAAATGGTAACAGCAGTGCCCTCTAGATGGGAGATGCCGCAATGACTGTACCCTCTAGTGTTGTGGAACAGAAGCAGCAATATCGTCTAGATATCAAATGCTGCAATGAAGGAGTCATGTTGTGTTGAGAAATGGTAACAGCAGTGCAACGAAGATGTAAGATGCAACAATAACAGCCCTATATTGATGTGGAATAGAATCAGTAGAACTCTCTGGATGTAAAATGTTGCAATGACAGAGCCCTATACTGGTAGAGCATTGCAGTGCCCTCTGGCTATCAAACATTGCAATAACAGAGTCCTATAGTGTTGAGGATAGTAACAGCAGTGCCCTCTAAATGAGAGCGGCAGCAGTAGCAGTAACAGTAACAGAGCCCTATACTGGTAGAGCATAGCAGTGCCCTCTGGCTATCAAATGTTGCAATAACAGAGTCCTATAGTGTTGAGGATAGTAACAGCAGTGTCCTCTAAATGAGAGAGGCAGCAGTAGCAGTAACAGAGCCTTGTAGTGCTGGGGAGGGGCAACAGCAGCGCCATCTAGATGTGTCGTGTTGCAATAACAGAGCCGTACAGTGTTGGAGAATGGTAACAGCAGTGCTTCTAGATGTATGGTTTTGTAATAACAGTGCCATATAGTGTTAGAGAATGGTAACAGCAGTGCCCTCTGGATGTGTGGTGTTCCAGTAACAGAGTTGAATAGTGTTGGAGAATGGTAACAGCAGTGCCCTCTAGATGTGCAGTGTTGCAACAACAGAGCCAAGATTTATGGTGTTGCAATAACAGTGCCATACAGTGTTGGAGAATGGTAACAGCAGTGCTTCTAGATGTGTGGTTTTGTAATAACAGTGCCATACAGTGTTGGAGAATGGTAACAGCAGTGCTTCTAGATGTGTGGTTTTGTAATAACAGTGCCATACAGTGCTGGAGAATGATATCAGCAATGCCCTCTAGATGTGTGGTGTTGCAATAACAGAGCCATGTAAGCATTAAGCCACGACGAAGATGGCATCTAATACTGGATTGATGCATGGTTGGGAGGGTTGTGGACCAAGGCCAGAGGCGGGGGTAGAACAGCCCAATAATGCATCAATCGCGATGAGATGCCACCACGACAGAGTGGCTTAATGCGCTTATATTTATGGTATGTGAGGAGAGAGTTGCCAGGAGCCCATTTCATGTCGGTACAACTAGATAAGATGGGGAGTCGTGTGCTGAGCAAACTTTACAATGCACTTGCAAATTGTGTCAGAAAATGGCATTACGCTGCTGATGTGGTCAAACCAGTGTGTACCTGTACTGATAGCAACAGTGCGGCTCACATGCTCGTCCAAAAGCTGTCCTGATGTCTGTGACCATCTGTGTAATCACCAGTGGAGGTCTCCTGTAGGCACCTCCCTCGCCGCGGTGTGCACGCGGTCACAAATTAGCATGCGGGCTTGCTCACTTCCCGTTCTCTGTTGCAGGCTCCTCCGACGATACTACACTTGCCTGCATGAGGTCTCTGTGTCAGACTGTGTTACCTATCACTCCTGTGTGCGCCTGCTTCCCCCCCGCTTCCATCTGCCTCTGCATTGTCTCACTCTTCGTCTGCCATGCTTCCCTCTCTAGCACTCGCTGCCCACCTGTGCCCCAGTGCTGCTAAGCTGGGGGTCTGGCTGCTTCGAGTACTACCTCATCGCACGCTGGACACAAGATGCCTGTCGCAGATGTCCGCTGTGGGTTCTGGTCCTCCTTCCCCATTTCTGGGCTCAGATGGCTAGTGAGCTACCAGTCTGGCACTCCTGTCGCTCCTCATCTCGCTTGTCCACAGGATCCAGTGCTGCTAGCCTGGGGGTCTGGCTGCTCACAGTACTGCCTCAGCAGGCATGGCATATAAGCTGGGTTAATGCCCGCTCTGGCTACGGTCCCGTGACGCTGTTCCACCTATCACGGCTCTCGATTTACACTGAACCATTAATGTCATGTTACAAACAGTATTGGAGAATGGTAACAGCAGTGCCCTCTAAATGTGTGGTGTTGCAATAACAGAGCCGTACAGTGTTGGGGAATGGTAACAGCAGTGCCCTCTAGATGTGTGGTGTTGCAATAACAGTGTCATACAGTGTTGGAGAATGGTAACAGCAGCACCCTCTTGATGTGTGGTGTTGTAATAACAGAGCCATATAGTGTTGGGGAATGGTAACAGCAGTGCCTTCTAGATGTGTGGTGTTGCAATAACAGTGCCATACAGTGTTGGAGAATGGTAACAGCAGTGTACTCTAGATGTGTGGTGTTGCAATACCAGAGCGAATAGTGTTGGAGAATGGTAACAGCAGTGCTCTCTTAAATGTGTGGTGTTGCAATAACAGTGCCATACAGTTTTGAAGAATATTAACAGCAGTGCCTTCTAGATTTGTGGTGTTGCAATAACAGAGCTGTACAGTGTTGGAGAATGGTAACAGCAGTGCTTTCTTGATGTGTGGTGTTGCAATAACAGTACCGAACAGTGTTGGAGAATGGTAACAACAGTGCCCTCTAGATGTGTGATGTTGCAATAACAGTGCCATACAGTGTTGGAGAATGGTAACAGCAGTGCCCTCCAGATGTGTGGTGTTGCCATAACAGAGCCATACAGTGTTGGAGAATGGTAACAGCAATGCTATCTAGATGTGTGGTGTTGCAATAACAGTGCCGTAGAGTGTTGCAGAATGTGTAACAGCAGTGCCCTCTACTAGATGTATGGTGTTGCAATAACAGAGCCCTATAGTGTTGGAGAATGGTAACATCAGTGCCCTCTAGATGTGTGTTGTTGCAATAACCGAGCTGTATAGTGTTGGAGAATGGTAACAGCAGTGCCCCTCTAGATGTGTGGTGTCGCAATAACAGAGCCCTATAGTGTTGGAGAATGGTAACAGCAGTGCTATCTAGATGTGTGGTGTTGCAATAACAGTGCCGTACAGTGTTGCAGAATGTGTAACAGCAGTGCCCTCTACTAGATGTGTGGTGTTGCAATAACAGAGCCGTATAGTATTGGAGAATGGTAACAGTAGTGCTGTCTAGATGTGTGGTGTTGCAATAACAGAGTTGTACAGTGTTGGAGAATGGTTTATTTTTTATTTTTTTTATTTTAGTCTTTGGTAACCAGGCAAAGGCCCACTAGGCACAAGTGCCTGTTTTCAGGGATGACCTGGGAGCAGTGGGTGGTTAAGTGACTTGTTCAGAGTCACACAGTATGCAAGTGGAGGTTGTGAGACTCAAACTCAGATCTGGTTTGCTGGATGTATCAAGCACATTCACACCTCATTCCTTTAACTGCTAGGCTATACTGCCATCCCACTTGGTAACGGCAGTCCCTGTAGATGTGTGGTGTTGCAATAACAGTGCCGTACAGTGTTGGAGAATGGTAACAGCAGTGTTAGTTTTATACTTAGGGACCCCATTGAAAATGAGCCTCGGCTCAATTGGGCTACCCTTTTCTGAATTTTCAGAATAACATTTTTACTACTACTACTACTGCTACTATCACATTTTATGAGGCCCAGGAATGTTTTTGCCAGGAAATACCTTCTTAACAGGCCTATGTGAGGTACTATAAAAAAGGCACACATCTTTCTAGCAGTACTGTGTGAAATTCACTTCCAGACTATTATTGTGAACACCTGAGATTTCAAAGAGGTTAATTCTGAACTGTCATAAACCATGCTGAGGGTCGCTGGTGAGAAAATAAATTGTTTTTTTTTATATCTGCAAAATTGATGAGACTGCATTTTTCAATTGGATAGTTAACCTCTCAGCACAGTCACTCAGAATCATTCTGGTTTTGGACATTCTCCTGAGCACAACAGAACAACTGCCAGGCTGCTACACACAGGACTGAGATCTTTTGCCAACCAAAGATTCTCTGAACTTTGAAACCCATCTTTAAGGTAGAATGTAGTTAAACAGTTTTAAGGCATTTATGCTGTATACTTTCCAAATTTGTTTCATACTGTAACCTAAATTAATATATGGTCTCTTTTAGTTGTACTTCATTTATTTAAATATTTTTAGTAAAACTTTTGTTTCCTAAAGAAATTCTGCCTGTGTGAGAGTTTTATATTGTATGTGTGACTGTAGAAGGTTTTATTAATAATCTGTGACAACTGTTACTTACTCAGAAGGGTCTAAGATAGCAACAAATTAAAAGGGTCAGTGGGGACAATCTGGATGGATTTTGGGAGAATCTGAGAGTCTCATCACGAGTCTGCTGGGGGTGTGAACTGGGCTGTTGCATGTTCTGTAGGGCAAGACCAAATCAGGTGATGCACTGCTCCCCAAGAGAGCATAACACTTGGGCCTTCCTTCTGTGTAATATCCATGAAAAAGGGTTCATATTAGGCCACAAGACTCGAGACTGGTATTGTGCCCTGATCCAAAGTATAGAGAAATACTCTGAGACCTGGTGGCGAGGTTCGATTGTAACCCAGTGAGCACTCTAGAAGGACGAGGAGGGTAACCCTGTTTTCTGCATCCCTGTTACAGATTGCACTTAGAGTGGGCACTGTGAGCTCAGTGATCTGACCCTCATGAGTGGGTTTGTGACAGGCATCCATTTACGTGTCTGTATGTATCTCTGTTTGTGGGTCTGTGTATCTGTGTTTGTGCATTTGTGTATCTGTGTTTGTGTTTGTGTCTGTATTTATGTGTATCTATTTGTGTGCCCGTGTATCTGTGTTTGTAGGTTTGTATGTATCTGTGTTTCTGTGTGTGTCTGCATTATGTGCATCTGCTTGCATGTCTGTTTATGTATCCGTGTTTGTGGGTCTGTGTATCTGTGTGTGTGTGTGTGTATCTGTGTTTGTGTGTCTGTATTTATGTGCATCTGTTTGTGTGTCTGTTTATATATCTGTGTTTGTGGATCTATGTATCTGTATTTGTGAGTTTGTGTATCTGTGTTTGTGTATCTATATTTATTTATATCTATTTGCATGTCCATTTGTCTGTGTTTGTGGGTCTGTGTGTATCTGAGTTTCTGTGTGTGTGTCTCTATGTGTCTGTGTTTGTGCATCTCTGTTTATCTGTACAGAACAGTTACATAATAACTTACAATGGTAGATCTTCAAGAGACTCTCCTCCATTAGGCCACGCCTTTGGAACTTTTGGAGCCATCTGATACCTTACAGTTTCAAAGGTGTGAACTAACAGAGGAGATATCATTGCTTAGATCTCTTTGTGTGTCTGTATTTGTATGCATGTTGTGAGTTGTGGGAGGCTGGTAGAACCGGAGAGTCAAATGCACACACTACGTTCCCAGCTAGGGAAATTTCCCTTTAGCTGAAGGGTTAGAGCTGCTGTCTTCAGGACTCAGATTTGATTCCCACCAATGGCTGGCGGTGCATCTCCCCAGCGGAAGACAAGCACAGGTCCAGAAATGTTGCTCTGTCCCTCTATGACAAGGAAAGCTGTGGGAAAGTCCTGACGTACCCAGTGTGGATCTGCCTCCAGGTCCTGGAAATCAGCCGCCTTCACACCCGCCATGTTACGGTACCTCGCCATGTTCTGCTTCATCTCCTCGTGGTCTGGGTTTGCTGTAAAAAAAGTGTGGGCGGCAGCCACGGCCTTCCCCAGCTTCTTCACCTGTAAGACACAGAGCAAAAGGGCAAACAAGATGAGAAAATATACCTATGAAGTTCTGACCATGACAGCAGCTTTGTAATGTATGGTGTGTTTTTTTTGTGCAGCTATCCCTAAGTGCTGTGTATCTGTGTCTGTGTGTGCCTGTCTTGTGTCTTTGTGTGTGTGACTGTTTCTATCCGTATGTGTATCTGTCATATATTTGTCCACTTTATGTGTGTCTATGTTCGTGCTGTGTGTGGATTGTGTGACTGCATGTGTCTGTGTATCTGTCATATGTGTGTGTGTATGTTTGTGTGACTGTGTGTGTGTGTGTGTGTGTGTGCATGCATGCTTGTTGGTATGACTGTGTGTGTCTGTGTTTCTGCTTCATGTTTGTGTGTGTGTGTGAGTGTGACTCTGTGCGTTTGTGTTCTTGTCCCAAGTGTGTCTGTGTGTTTGTGTGACTGTGTCTGTTTTCTTGCTCTGTGTATGTGCATATTTGTGTGACTGTGCATCTGTGTTCCTGTCCCATATGTCTATGTGTGTATGTTTGTGTGACTGTGTGTGTGTTAGTATCACTGTGTGCATCTCTCTGTGTTCCTGCCCCATATGTGTGTGTTTGTGTGACTGTGTGTATTTGTGTTCTTGCCACATGTGTGTCTGTGTGTTTGTGTAACTGTGTTTTCTTGCCCTTTGTATGTGTATGTTTGTGTGACTCTGTGCGTCTGCCTCATGTGTGTATTTGTGTGACTGTGTGTCTGTGATCTTGCCCCACGTGTCTGTATGTGTATGTTTATGTGACAGTGTGTGTGTGTGTGTTTGTATATGTTTGTGTGACTGTGTTTGTGTTGGTGTGCCTGACCAATGTTTCGTTGTATGTTTGTGTTACTGTGTGTGTGACTATACATCTGCCTCATGTGTGTATTTGTGTGACTGTGTGTGTCTGTATTACTGCCCCACATGTCTGTGTGTGTGTGGACTGTGTGACTCTGTCTCTGTGTGCCTCTGTTGTGTGTGTATGTTTGTGTGACAGTATGTGTGTGTCTGTGTGCCAGCCCCATGTGTGTGTGTGTGTGTGTGTGTGTGTGTGTGGCACAAGTGTGTATGTTTGTGTGACTGTGTGTGTGTCTATGTTCTTGCCTCATATGCGTATTTGTGTGACTGTGTGTGTGTGTGTTGTGTCTGGGCACCTACCCCGTGCGTGTGTGTGTTCCTGCCCCATGAAACACAGAAACATAGAAGTTGTCAGCAGATAAAGACCTCTTGACCCACCTAGTCTGCCCTATTTTCCCTATCTACCGTGCCACCACAGATCCTACTCAGTCTCCGGTTTGCACCCCCTTGCCTTTCTGCTAAGATGCCCTTATGTGTATCCCATGCATTCCTGAATCCTGCAACTGTTTTAGCCCCCACCACCTTTGCTAGGAGGCTGTTCCAAGCAGCCAGCACCCTTTGAGTGAAGAAGTACTTCCTCACATTTCCTCACAGCCTCCCCCGGCCCCCCCCAGCTTCATAGTGTGACCCCTTGTCCTCTAGCATCTCTTTCTCTGGAAAATACTCCCTTCCTGTACCTTGTTTATACCTGTGAGGTATCTGAATGTTTCTATCTCACCCCCCTTCCCTTCTTTCTTCTGGGGAGTACATATTTAATTCCTTAGGCCTTTCTTCATAGGACATCGATGCAGGTCCTGCACCATTTTGGTTGCCCTCCTTTGTACCACCTCTACCACATGTCCTTTTGAAGGTGGGGCCTCCAGAACTGGACACAGTACTCGAGGTGGGGTCTCACTAGTGATCTATACAGGGGTATTATTACCTCCCTCTTTCTGCTGGTGTTACCCATGCCTATGCATCCAAACATCCCACTAGCCTTTCCGACTGCCTTGTCACGCTGTTTAGCTATCTTCAGGTCATCAGAAATGATTACTCATAGGTCCCTTTCCTGTTTAGTGACTGCTAGTACATCTCCTCCCAGTTGATACATTGACCGTAGGTTTCTGTGCCCCAAGTGCATGATTTTACTTTGTTTTGCATTGAAGCGCAGCTGCCACACCCGTGACCATTCTTCCACCTTTTTAGATCTTCTTTCATTCTTTAAACCCTCCTCCTACCTACTGTGTGTCCACTCTTTTGCAGATTTTTGTGTCATCCACAAACAGGCATACCTTCCCTTACAATCCTTCTGCAACTTCGCTTATAAAGACATTGACGAGGACTGGGCCTGGTACAGACCCTTGTGGCACCCCACTGGTCACTTTTCCCTCTCCAGAGTGGACGCCTTTTACCACCACGCTCTGACTCCTTTTGCCCAGCCAACTCTCTACCCATCTTACTATTTTAGGACCCTCCCACTCCCACGCTTCTCAGCTTGCTCACCAGTCCTCTACTTGGAATGGTGTCGAAGGCTTACTGAAGTCCATGTGAGGCTATGTCAACCACTCCTCCGTGATCCACTTCCTTGGTTACCCAGGCAAAAACTTGATCAGGTTTGTCTAGCAAGACCTCCCCTTGTGAACCCATGTTACCTTGGATCCCAAAGACCACTGGCAACAAGGTATTCCCCAATCCTTTACTTCACTAGTGATTCCATTACTTTGCCCACTACCGAAGTCAGGCTGATAGGCCTGTAATTCCCAGCCTCCTCACTGGTTCCATTTTTGTGGAGTGGGACTACATCAGCCCTCCTCCAGTCTCCGAGGACCTCTCCCACTTCCAGTGAAAGGTCGAGCAAGGCTGTCAGAGGTGCAGCCAGCTCCTCCTTGAACTCCCTCAGTATCCTGGGGTGCACCCTGTCTGGTTCCATTGCCTTGTCTACTTTTAACCATGACAATTCCCTTAGGATCCTTTCCACTGTAAAAGGGCTAGTGTCCACCTCTTTTCCATTAATGCCCTTGTCTTCTATCATTTGCCCACTACCTACTCCCTCTTCTGTAAATACTGAATATAAGTATTTGTTCAATATGTCTGCTTTTTGGTGAACCTCTTCCACACACACCCCATCTCCCCCTTTCAGTCTTACTATCTGTTCCTTGGTCTTTCTCTTCATTTATGTATCTAAAAAAATGCATTGTCCTTGGATATGAGGGCGACCTGGCTACAGCATCTGTCACCCCGTTGATCGCTAGGGTGATCTGGCTACAGCATCTGTCACCCCGTTGATCGCTAGGGTTGATCTGGCTACAGCATCTGTCACCCCGTTGATCGCTAGGGTTGATCTGGCTGCAGCATCTGTCACCCCGATGATCGCTAGGGTTGATCTGGCTACAGCATCTGTCACCCGTTGATCGCTAGGGTTGATCTGGCTACAGCATCTGTCACCCGTTGATCGCTAGGGTGATCTGGCTCAACATCCTGTCACCCGTTGATCGCTAGGGTTGATCTGGCTACAGCATCTGTCACCCCATTGATCGCTAGGGTTGATCTGGCTACAGCATCTGTCACCCGTTGATCGCTAGGTTGATCTGGCTACAGCATCTGTCACCCGTTGATCGCTAGGGTTGATCTGGCTACAGCATCTGTCACCCATTGATCGCTAGGGTTGATCTGGCTACAGCATCTGTCACCCGTTGATCGCTAGGGTTGATTTGGCTACAACATCTGTCACCCGTTGATCGCTAGGGTGATCTGGCTACAGCATCTGTCACCCGTTGATCGCTAGGGTTGATCTGGCTACAGCATCTGTCACCCCGTTGATCGCTAGGGTTGATCTGGCTACAGCATCTGTCACCCCGTTGATCGCTAGGGTTGATCTGGCTACAGCATCTGTCACCCCATTGATCGCTAGGGTTGATCTGGCTACAGCATCTGTCACCCCGTTGATCGCTAGGGTTGATCTGGCTACAGCATCTGTCACCCCATTGATTGCTAGGGTTGATCTGGCTACAGCATCTGTCACCCCGTTGATCGCTAGGGTTGATCTGGCTGCAGCATCTGTCACCCCGTTGATCGCTAGGGTTGATCTGGCTACAACATCTGTCACCCCGTTGATCGCTAGGGTGATCTGGCTACAGCATCTGTCACCCCATTGATCGCTAGGGTTGATTTGGCTACAACATCTGTCACCCCGTTGATCGCTAGGGTGATCTGGCTACAGCATCTGTCACCCCATTGATCGCTAGGGTTGATCTGGCTACAGCATCTGTCACCCCGTTGATCGCTAGGGTTGATCTGGCTACAGCATCTGTCACCCCGTTGATCGCTAGGGTTGATCTGGCTACAGCATCTGTCACCCCGTTGATCGCTAGGGTTGATCTGGCTGCTCTGGCTGGCTAGGTGGGTGTCCCCTTCCTCCCTCACTGCTCCATGTGCGTCCCTCCGGAAGCTCTTCACTTGGTCGAAAGGACAACTCTCCCCGATAGAAGAGCACTGTTCTTTGGTCCAAGGGTATACAAGTAGCTGCATTCCCCTGCTAGAACCTCCAAACAAGATCTTAAAAAATCATCATATTTTTTTTTACTGATTTGGCAATATTCTCTTCTGTTTGAGCTTTTGAGCTCCTAACTGCCTTCCTGCCTCCTTTGTTTCTCCTGATAAGTCTCCTGTCCTCTTTGTGTTTTTTCTATAAGCCAGTTTCTTCAGCTACCTCACTAGAGAACCATAGTGGTTTTCTTCATTCTCTTGCCCTTGCTAATCTGCCTGACACAGAGATATGTAGCTTTTTCAATGTCCTTTTTAATTTTTGCCCACTGGTCTTTGATTCCCCCTAGTTTCCCTATCCCTGCCAGGGTGTCTCTGAGACATTCTCCCATTTTCCTAAAATCGGCCCTCCTGAAGTCCATGACCCTTGTCCTCATGCAGTTCGCTTCTGACCCAGTTCTTATATTAAACCATATCGTATGATGGTTACTGGTCCTCATGTGGTCCCTCACTGTGACATCACCATTTGTCAGTACCAGGACCAGCAACTCCCCCTCACAAGTGGGTTCCATCACAAATTGCCAGAGGAACGTCACCTGCAGCTCCCTGTGCCCTGTGACTTGTGTGTGTGTGTGCCCTGCCCGATGTTTTTGTGCATTTGCATGTGTATGTATGACTGTGTTGGTGTCTGCGTGCCTGCCCTGTGTGTGTGTGTGTGTGTTTGTGACTGTGTATCTAACCACTGTGTGTGTATATTATTACATGACTGTGTGCATCTCTGTGTGCCTGCATCATGTGCATGGATGTTGTGTGTCTGTGTGTGTGTGTGTGTGTGTGTGTGATGCTTGTATGATTGCATGCGTGTCTGTTGTTCCTGGCACGTGTGTGTGTTGTGTGATTGTGCAAGTACCTAAATGCCTGCCTAGTGTGTGTGTGTGTGTTTATGTTTGTCTGACTGTGTGTGTCTGCCCAATGTGTGTATTTGTCTATATGACTGTATGTGTGTCTGCAGCTGTGTGTGTGTGTGTGTGTGTGTGTGTGTGATTGTGTAATTGTATGGGTCTCTATGTGCCTGCGCTATTTGTGTATATGTTGTGTGACTGTGTATGTGTGTCTGCTCGTGTGTATGTGTGTGTGTGTGTATGCTTGTGTGACGGCATATGTGTCTGTGTTCCCAGCCACGTGTTTGTGTGATTGTGCGTGAGTCTGTGTGCCTGCCTCGTGTGTGTGTGTGTATCTGTATGCCTGCCCTATGTGTATGTGTCTATTTGTGTGTCTGCGTGTGTATATTTGTGTGACTGTGTGTTTGTGTCCTTGCCCCATGAGTATGTTTGTATATGTTGATGTGACTGTGTGTGTCTGTGGGCCACCATGTGTGTGTGACTGTGTGTGTGTGTGTGCTGGCAGATGTGTGTGACTGTGTGTGTGTTTGCAGGCCTGCCCTGTGTGTGTGTTTCTGTGACTGTGTGTGTCTGTGTGCCTGCTGTGTGTGTGTGTGTGTGTGTGTGTGTGTATGTTTCTGTGACTGTGTGCATCTGTGTATGTTTGTGATATGTGTATCAGTGGGCCTGACGTGTGTGTGTTTGTCTGACTGTTTGTGACTGTTTCTATGTGCCTGACCCGTGACTGTGTGTGTGTGTGTCTGTGTCCCTGCCCTATGTTTTTCTTTGTCTGTGTGACTATGTTGATGTCTGTGTCCCTGCCCCCTGTGTGTGTGTATCTTGATGTCTGTGTCCTTGCCCCCTGTGTGTGTATGTTGATACCTGTGTCCCTGCTCCCTGTGTGTGTATGTTGATGTCTGTGTTCCTGCTCCCTGTTTTTGTTTGTTGATGTCTGTGTCCCTGCTCCCTGTGTGTGTATGTTGGTGTCGGTGTCCCTGCTCCCTGTGTGTGTATGTTGATGTCTATGTCCCTGCTCCCTGTGTGTGTATGTTGATGTCTATGTCCCTGCTCCCTATGTGTGTATGTTGATGTCTGTGTCCCTGCTCCCTGTGTGTGTATGTTGATGTCTGTGTCCCTGCTCCCTGTTTTTGTATGTTGATGTCTGTGTCCCTGCTCTCTTTGTGTGTATGTTGATGTCTGTGTCCTGGCCCCCTGTGTGTGCATGTTGATGTCTGTGTCCCTGCTTCCTGTGTGTGTATGTTGATGTCTGTGTCCCTGCCCCCTGTTTTTGTATGTTGATGTCTGTGTCCCTGCTCCCTGTGTGTGTATGTTGGTGTCTGTGTCCCTGCTCCCTGTGTGTGTATGTTGATGTCTGTGTCCCTGCTCCCTGTGTGTGCATGTTGATGTCTGTGTCTCTGCTCCCTGTGTGTGTGTGTATGTTGATGTCTGTGTCCCTGCCCCCTGTGTGTGTGTGTATGTTGATGTCTGTGTCCCTGCCCCCTGTGTTTGTATGTTGATGTCTGTGTCCCTGCTCCCTGTGTGTGTATGTTGGTGTGACTGTGTACCTGTGTACAAATGACAAGTAATTTGTGAATTTTTAAAAACACTTTCAGAACATGTGAGTATGTGTCATAAAAAGGAAGGAACTGAAATGGACTTGCTACTATGAGTCTATAACGCACCTCCAATAAGCTTATAAATATTAATGAGAATGATGTATGGGATAATGGCTGATAGTAAAGCGATTTTTTAACATAGCTAATCACGGATTCTTTTAATCATAATTGTTGTTTAATCAGAGAAATTGTGAGACCGCTCTTTATTTTTTTAATCAACATTTATGCCCCTGTTTCTGCAGAGCTGGCAGGGGAGCACTGGCCCTCCCCCCTCGGGAGGGTTCGTTTCCAGTTTTGGCCAGCATTCCCTTCACTAGGAACACCACCGGGGCACCACGGAGTTTGCCAGCTTCATATTCTCCCTTTCCCTCTTGTGGCTGCTTGTGCGCATATGGAGGCACATGCATACAGTGGTCCCGCAACACCCACCCTTCGTGGCGCACTCTATCCTGTACTGCCCTCAGGCCTCCACCTGTGGGCAGCCGTGGGGCAGATGGGACAGGACCCCTCCCCAGGAGAGGAGAGCTGCCTCGTGGCTGGTCAGTCCAGCTCCTGCCTTCCCCTCCCAGCTGACCCCTGATGATCCCAGCTGACCCCTGATGATCCCGGCTCATTCGCGAACCTGGACTGCTGGCGTAGTACGAGGAATGGTGTGCAGCGCCTCAACCCTCAGTACCACTGGGCTGGCCCCACTCTCTATTTTTTTATATTTCTTATGTAACCTCCATGGGCGCTATCCTAAGGGCTACTACCCCTACCTGCCCTAACTGTGGCAGGGTGAGGGGCCCAGATCCGTTGGAGTGCCTCCACCCAGAGGTCGGGGTTGAAACTGTAGTGGTTGACTCGGTCGCAGACCTCTGGTTGCTGCAACCCCTTCTTCCCACTAGTGGCCCACGAGTTCAATTTCAGTGTCTCTACCACTTACACTTACCTCGGCTTGATCCAGTCAACTCACTCCGGGAACCCCCTGGAAAGTAAGGTACAGTTACACCACATTCACTGTGCAGTATTTTACCATTGATACATAAACTAGCCAGTGTACTTTTGCAAAACAAGCAATCTGATTTATTTAAGGGGAAATAACAAGGACTGGGGGGAATCAGGTTAATTGGCTTACCACTACAGTATATATAAATCTACCTATGGCTCTGTGTACAGGCCTAGTAAATACTGTCTATTGGTACCCAAGCCCTAATGGCTAGTTCCTCGATGCAGCTGGGGGGGGGGCCCTGACACACGTGAGCAGTTAATCTCTGAGCAGGTCAGATGGTGCCAGAAAGCTCAATTAGTGCTGTCAGCAATACAACAAAACAATTTAGGCTTTGTTTGTAACCTTTAACGAGGAGCTACCCTGATTCAGTACTCACAACTCCAGCAGAGACCGCGCTTTCACACGCACAGGGCTGAGCCTGAGCTTTCAAGGCCTCCTCACACATTTATATGGAAAACACAGAGGGTACCATACCAGGCAGCTGCTTTCAGGATCTGACCGAACTCACAGCCACACGGGCGTTTCACTGCAGCTTCACTGTCCTGACAGACCAAGCGCGATTCAGCAGATTCTCCAGTCCTCTTCAGGTGTAGCCTGGTAGGTAGCTGTGCTTGTACACATCCTCCTCTGACCGCAAGCCTGCATATTTTATCCCTGGAACACTGGCAATGCAAACGCCACCTCAGGGCCTTTCACGCCTTCCCTCTGGCTAACACTCCACAAAGCCAGGAGCCCAGAGCCTTACTCCTTCACAATCACAACGCATCTGCCCCTTAACAGCATGGGGCAATCCTCACAGCTTGGGTGCTACCCGATTCCATTGGCTGGTTACACATGCCAGTCACTTAGTCTGGCCCTCAGTGGTGCGAAAAGGCGCCATGGCCCATAATGCCACTTCCAAGAACTACAAGCGGTGTCCCCATTGGTCGTCTGGCTCCAGCCAGAGACCTGATTCCAGGTTGGTCACCTCCACTCCATTTCCAGTGCCCCTTAGCTACTATTGGACCCCCTTCCACACAGTCCAGGTCCAATATGGAGAGGCACAACACAAAGTCCCAGCTGCAATAAAGAGAGTTAGACAAAATGCAATTTTACCAATACTATACATGTTTTTAAGGTGACAACTATATCTGTTAGATAGGCTCCCTCAGCGCTCCTAGCGACCACAGAAACAGAGCGATCAGACAGCAGTCCAGAGCGACACTCGAGCAGGGAAACCCCAGTCCCCCTATTTGTACCACTAGAATATGCAAGCAGGCAGCTCTTATAGAGGTAGTACTGGAGGCTTTAAAAGCACTCACAACGCCCACAGTTAGCGGTCTTACGCCAAACACCAGTCAGGCGTGGAGGATTCAGGCAAGCTCCAGGAAAGGCTTCTAGGAACCCCCATTAGTAGGGGGGGTTACACTTAGAGAGGGTTGACCATTGAGGTTCACCAGTTTAAACATCTCCCTTACATTTGAGATCCTATATAAAACAATCTTACATGGAATAACATTTTAAAAGTGACTGACTGACTCCCTTTGTTTATTTAATTAGAGTATGTCCTGGATTATGGTAAGCAGCACAGCGGCATACAGAGTAAATTCTGAGTGTAACATTTTCAGATCCAACTCTAAGAGTAATGAAGTTGCTTTGTGAATGGGATTTAAAGAGCTACTGACGCTTCAAAGAAAACTTTAAAAAGCATAATAGTGAGGTACAATTCTGCCTGTATTCCATTTATATTTTAGATATTTCTCCTCCCATTATTTATTATTAAGGAAATTTGCATGACTAGATGAACTTTATGCATTAGAGTACCTTTGGAGTCCATCTGTCTCTCTAACTTACTCCATATTGCAAGTCATAACCCTCTGTTGTGACATCACAGTCTGTTGCCATGGGAGTAGCTGTGATATCACAAGAAGTGTTCTGTGTCTTCAGGTAGGGAGAAAGTAGCAGGAATAGTTAAACTTTTCAGGAGAAAAGATCCTGTTTTCATACAGATGACCTCAATAATAAATAATGGGGAGGAGGAATACGGCACTAATGGGAAATCCAAGCCGGACTGTGTCTAAATATTAGGTTTTATTAAAGTTCTCCTAACGTGTCAGCAGCTTTTTAACTAACATGGCCTGGTCTCTTCCAAATAAAAAAGGATACATAATCCACACGCTTTGGAAACCCATTTAATGAATGTTTATTCCTAGGCTCTCACATTTGTTCCTGAGATGATGTTCAGGGAAGTGGATGGCTGATATTTCAAGCTCGTAACTGCTCCGAGTTTTTTAATATTCTTGCCCTAAAATGACTGCACTAATGGAATGAATCAGTGCTATGACTTTTCATGTTTTTTTTTTTTTTTTGTGGTGGGTACATTTCACAAGTTGGTATATTTTATTTATTTGACTTTTGTTTTGAAGATTATTTGCAACTGTTAAAAATATTAGAGGATGATGCAGTAAATGACCCTGTTATAGGAAAATGATATATTACACAATATTGTTTTTTTCTGCACATTAATTTTAGTTCTGAAAAGCACCGTGACTGTGGGGTCTGTGTTAATGAACCGATTGTTTTAATTGTTAATTCAAACATGATTATGAATATTCAGGTGATGATGCTTTAATTGTGTCTTGACTCTCCCAGAAGCGCCCTCCCCACCGAGGAAGGCTCTTGTAGGCACCATGATGGGGAGTGGCTAGCAGCTCTCAGTGCATGGGACTACCAACTGAATATCTTAGTTCATGTGTGTACTTTTGAAGTTTTATTTTTTTTTTGTACTTCGAGTGAGGAATAAAATTTGGTGGCATTTTAGAATACCTTAGAGTTCTTAATTCGTTGGAAACTTATTTTTGAGTGCTACAGAGACAGTTTTTCTTCGTCAGATGTGAAGGCAGTCACTCATGAGCCCTTCCATCCCAACCAACCAAGGAGATGCACTGGCGTCAGATGTGAGGGTAGTAGCTCACAAGTCCTCCCATCCTGGCCAACCAAGGAGTGGCACTGGTGTCAGATGTGAAGGTAGTCACTCACAAGCACTCCCATCATGGTCAACCAAGAAGCAGGACTGGTGTCAGATGAGAAGGTAGTCACTCACAAGCCCTCAAAATCCCAGCCACCAAGGAGCAGCACTGGTGTCAGATGTGAAGGTAGCCGCTCACGAGCCTTCCCATCCTGGCCAACCAAGGAGCTGCACTGGTGTCAGATGTGAAAGTAGTCCTCCACGAGCCTTCTTATCCTGGCCAACCATGGAGCAGCACTGGTGTCAGATGTAAAGGTAGTCTCTCACGAGTCCTCCCATCCTGGCCAATCAAGGAGCAGCACTGGTGTCAGATGTAAGGTAGTCACTCACGAGCCTTCCCATCCTGGCCAACCAAGGAGCAGCACCGATGTCAGATGTAAGGTAGTCGCTCACGACACCTCCGATCCTGGCCAACCAAGGAGCAGCACGGTGTCAGATGTGAAGGTAGTCACATGAACCTTCCCATCCTGGCCAACCAAGGAGCTGCACTGGTGTCAGATGTGAAGGTAGTCGCTCATGAACCTTCCCATCCTGGCCAACCAAGGAGCTGCACTGGTGTCAGATGTGAAGGTAGTCACTGATGAGCCTTCTTATCCTGGCCAACCATGGAGCAGCACTGGTGTCAGATGTAAAGGGAGTCGCTCACGAGTCCTCCCATCCTGGCCAACCAAGGAGCAGCACTGGTGTCAGATATGAAGGTAGTCACTCACAAGCCCTCCCCTCAAATCCTTGCCAACCAAGGAGCTGCACTGGTGTCAGATGTGAAGGTAGTCGCTCATGAACCTTCCCATCCTGGCCAACCAAGGAGCAGCACTGGTGTCACATGTGAAAGTAGTCGCTCATGACCTTCCCATCCTGGCCAAACAATGAGCTGCACTGGTGTCAGATGTGAAGGTAGTCACTCACGAGCCTTCCCATCCTGGCCAACAAGGAGCAGCACCGATGTCAGATGTAAAGGTAGTCGCTCACGACTCCTCCAATCCTGGCCAACCAAGGAGCAGCACTGGTGTCAGATGTGAAGGTAGTTGCTCATGAACCTTCCCATCCAGGCCAACCAAGGAGCAGCACTAGTGTCAGATGTGAAGGTAGTCGCTCATGAACCTTTCCATCCTGGCCAACCAAGGAACAGCACTGGTGTCAGATGTGAAGGTAGTCACTCACGAGCCTCCCATCCTGGCCAACCAAGGAGCTGCACTGGTGTCAGATGTGAAGGTAGTCACTCACGAGCCTTCCCATCCTGGCCAACCAAGCAGCTGCACTGGTGTCAGATGTGAAGGTAGCCGCTCACGAGCCCT
Organism: Neoceratodus forsteri; assembly: GCA_016271365.2. Lineage (NCBI taxonomy): Eukaryota > Metazoa > Chordata > Ceratodontiformes > Ceratodontidae > Neoceratodus > Neoceratodus forsteri. Next base: position 660,469,150 of record CM028138.1, read on the forward strand.
CATATCCTTGCCAACCAAGGAGCTGCACTGGTGTCAGATGTGAAGGTAGCCGCTCAGAGCACTCCCATCCTGGTCAACCAGGAGCAGCACTGGTGTCAGATGTGAAGGTAGTCTCTCACGGCCTTCCCACCCTGGTCAACCAAGGAGCTGCACAGGTGTCAGATGTGAAGGTAGTTGCTCATGAACCTTCCCATCCTGGCCAACCAAGCAGCTGCACTGGTGTCAGATGTGAAGGTAGTCGCTCATGAACCTTCCCATCCTGGCCAACCAAGGGCAGCACTGGTGTCAGATGTGAAGGTAGTCGCTCATGAACCTTCCCATCCTGGCCAACCAAGGAGCTGCACTGGTGTCAGATATGAAGGTAGTCACTCATGAGCCTTCTTATCCTGGCCAACCATGGAGCAGCACTGGTGTCAGATGTAAAGGCAGTCCTCACGAGTCCTCCCATCCTGGCCAATCAAGGAGCAGCACTGGTGTCAGATGTGAAGGTAGTCACATGAACCTTCCCATCCTGGCCAACCAAGGAGCTGCACTGGTGTCAGATGTGTAGGTAGTCGCTCAAGAACCTTTCCATCCTGGCCAACCAAGGAACAGCACTGGTGTCAGATGTGAAGGTAGTCGCTCACGAGCCTTCCCATCCTGGCCAACCAAGGAGCTGCACTGGTGTCAGATGCGAAGGTAGTCACTCACGAACCTTCCCATCCTGGCCAACCAAGGAGCATGCTAGTGTCAGATGTGAAGTAGTCACTCACGAGCCTTCCCATCCTGGCCAACCAAGGCAGCAGCACTGGTGTCAGATGTGAAGGTAGTCACTCACGAGCCCTCCCATCCTGACCAACCAAGGAGCTGCAATGGTGTCAGATGTGAAGGTAGTCACTCATGAGCCTTCCCATCCTGGCCAACCAAGGAGCTGCACTGGTGTCAGATGTGAAGGTAGTCACTCACAAGCCCTCCCCTCAATTCCTGGTCAACCAAGGAGCAGCACTGGTGTCAGATATGAAGGTAGTCACTCACAAGCCCTCCCTCAAATCCTGGCCAACCAAGGAGCTGCACTGGTGTCAGATGTGAAGGTAGTCACTCACAAGTCCTCCCATCTTGGCCAACCAAGGAGCTGCACTGGTGTCAGATGTGAAGGTAGTTGCTCATGAACCTTCCCATCCTGGCCACCAGGAGCAGCACTGGTGTCTGATGTGGAAGTCACTCACGAGCCTTCCCATCCTGGCCAACCAAGGAGCTGCACTGGTGTCAGATGTGAAGGTAGTTGCTCATGAACCTTCCCATCCTGGCCAACAAAGGAGCAGCACTGGTGTCAAATGTGAAAGTAGTCGCTCATGAACCTTCCCATCCTGGCCAACCAAGGAGCAGCACTGGTGTCAGATAGGAAGGTAGTCACTCACAAGCCCTCCCCTCAAATCCTGGCCAACCAAGGAGCTGCACTGGTGTCAGATGTGAAGGTAGTCACTCACAAGTCCTCCCATCCTGGCCAACCAAGGAGCAGCACTGGTGTCAGATGTGAAGGTTGCCGCTCACAAGCCCTCCTATCCTGGTCAACCAAGGAGCTGCACTGGTGTCAGATGTGAAGGTAGCCACTCACGAGCCCTCCCATCCTGGCCAACCAAGGAGCAGCACAGGTGTCAGATGTGAAGATAGCCGCTCATGAGCCTTCCCATCCTGGCCAACCAAGGAGCTGCACTGGTGTCAGATGTGTAGGTAGTCACTCATGAACCTTTCCATCCTGGCCAACCTAGGAACTGCACTGGTGTCAGATGTGATGGTAGTCGCTCACGAGCCTTCCCATCCTGGCCAACCAAGGAACCGCACTGGTATCAGATGTGAAGGTAGTCGCTCATGAGCCTTCCGATCCTGGCCAACCAAGGAGCTGCACTGGCGACAGATGTGAAGATAGTCACTCACAAGCCCTCCCCTCAAATCCTGGCCAACCAAGGAGATCCACTGGTGTCAGATGTGAAGGTAGTCACTCACAAGTCCTCCCATCCTGGCCAACCAAGGGCTGCACTGGTGTCAGATGTGAAGGTTGCCGCTCACGAGCCCTCCTATCCTGGTCAACCAAGGAGCTGCACTGGTGTCAGATGAAGGTGGCCGCTCACAAGCCCTCCCATCCTGGCCAACCAAGGAGCAGTACAGGTGTCAGATGTGAAGGTAGCCGCCCAGCCTTCCCATCCTGGCCAACCACAGAGCAGCACTGGTGTCAGATGTGAAGGTAGTCACTCACGAGCCTTCCCATCCTGGCCAACCAAGGAGCTGCACTGGTGTCAGATGTGAAGGTAGTTTCATGAACCTTCCCATCCTGGCCAACCACGGAGCAGCACTGGTGTCAGATGTGAAGGTAGTCACACGAGCCTTCCCATCCTGGCCAACCAAGGAGCAGCACTGGTGTCAGATAGGAAGGTAGTCACTCACAAGCCCTCCCCTCAATCCTGGCCAACCAAGGAGCTGCACTGGTGTCAGATGTAGAGGTAGTCACTCACAAGTCCTCCCCATCCTGGCCAGCCAAGGAGCTGCACTGGTGTCAGATGTGAAGGTTGTCAGCTCACGACCCTCCTATCCTGGTCAACAAGGCTGCACTGGTGTCAGATGTGAAGGTGGCAGCTCCACGAGCCCTCCATCCTGGCCAACCAAGGAGCAGCACAGGTGTCAGATGTGAAGAGTAGCCGATCACAAGCCTTCCCATCCTGGCCAAGAAGCTGCACTGGTGTCAGATGTGAGAGTCACTCATGAACCTTTCAATCCTAGTCAACAAGGGAACTGCACTGGTGTCAGATGTGATGGTAGTAAGCTCACGAGCCTTCCCATCTGGCCAACCAAGGAGCTGCACTGGTGTCAGATGTGAAGGTAGTCGCTCAAGAAGCCTTCCGATCCTGGCCAACCAAGGGCTGCACTGGCGACAGATGTGAAGCTAGTCACTCACAAGCCCTCCCCTCAAATCCTGGCCAACCAAGGAGATCCACTGGTGTCAGATCATGAAGGTAGTCACTCACAAGCCCTCCCATCCTGGCCAACCAAGGAGCAGAACTGATGTCAGATGTGAAGAGTAAAGGCAAAGGCAAAGGCAAATTTATTTAAAAAGCGACCCAATCCGGAGACTCTGGGCGCTGTACAGACTTTATAACATTGCATACCACATAAATATTTAAGTTAAAAATAATACATACAAAATAATCAACATTAAACTCCAAACTTGCAGAAATAAAGAATGTCTTCAAGTCGGGCTTTAAAAACAGTTATAGTGAGGGCCTCCCGGACTACAGTTGGTAAAAAGTTCAAAAGAGTGGGAGCGGCAACACTAAAAGCTTGGTAAGCCTGCAGATTTTAACCTGCTCTAAGAACAGTCAAGAAGCCACCACTAGAAGAGCGGAGATGGCAGGTAGAGGAAAGAAGGTACCAGGAGTACTAACAGGTAACCAGGGCCCTGCCCATGTAGGGGCCTTATAGGTGAGAAGACCCACCTTGAAAAGTATTCTCCACCTGACAGGCAGCCAGTGCAAGTCACGCAATACAGGTGTAATATGACAAAATTTGTTTTGCCTGGTAAAAGCCAGGCAACCCAGAGTTACACCATCTTCAGTCTACGAAGAAGAACCAAGATAGAGGGCATTACAGTGAGGCAAGCCTAGATGTGACTAAGGCATGTATCAAGGTAGGAAGGTCCAGAGGCGGAACAAGGGCTTAATCCTGGCAATGTTTCTAAGATAGAAAAACAGGTAACGAACCACAGAAGATATTTGAACCTCCATGGACAGGTTCCTGTCAAGAATCACCCAAGATAACACCCAAGAGGAGGCCATCAATGACAGCTCCTAACACAAGTTCAGTTCACGAGTTATAGGCCATCCCATCACAAACTCTGTTTGACTCCACTACCAATACCTCAGTCTTGTCAGGGTTCAGTCGCAGCCAGCTGGAGGCCATCCAGTGATTAATCTAGTCAGACAGATATTTAACACATCCACTCGTTGGATGTTTCCTGGAACAAGGACAGTTATAGCTGAGTATCATCAGCATAGCAATGAAAACTCAGACCATACTTCCTAATGATCCCCCAGGGCAGCATATACACTACGACAACAGCCGGGCCCCATTATCAACCAGCCAGTCAATGGCATCAGTGTGGAAAGTCCTTGCTTCCACTATCAAGACCATGCCAGTCAGTCAGCTATCAGTATAGGCAAGGTCCTTGGTTCCATTATTGAGGCCATGCCAGTCAGTCCGATATCAAAAGGAAGGTCCTGCCTCCATATTGAGCCATGCCCACAGCCCGCTATCAGTGCCGGTAGTCCTTGTTTCATTATCAGACCATGCCAGTCAGTCACCATCAGTGGGTAGGTCCTTGTTTCCATTATCAGAGGCCATGCCAGTCAGTGCTATTAGTACTGCAGGTCCTGTTTACTATCAACATGCCAGTCAGTCTGCTATCAGTGCAGGAAGGTCCTGTTTCCATTATAGGGCCAACAGTCAGTCTGCTATCAGTGTCAGTAAGGTCCTTGTTTCATATTCGACCATGCCAGTCAGTCTGCTGTCAGTACTGGTAGGTCCTTGTTTCATTATCGCCATTCAGTCAGTCTGCTGTCGCGCTGGTAGGTCCTCGTTTCCTTTATCCGGTCATGCCAGTCTGTCTGCTATCAGTGCTGTGTAAGGTCTATTTCTATTATTAAACATGCCCAGTCTGCTATCAGTGCTGGGCAAGGTCCTTGTTTACTATCAGGACCATGATCAGTCTGCTATCAGTACTGGGTAGGTCCTGTTTCCATTATTAGCAATGCCAGTCAATCTGCTATCAATACTGGAAGGTCCTGTTTCCATTTAGGCCCATGCAGTCAGTCTGCTATCAGTACTGGTAGGTCCTTGTTTCCATTATTGGGGCCATGCCCGTCAGTCTATATCAGTGTTCGCAAGGTCCTGGTTCCAGCATCGGGCCACAGTCAGTCTGCTATCAGTGCTCAATAGGTCCTGATTTCCATTATCTGGGCCACCAGTCAGTCTACTGTCATAATGGTAGATCCTTGTTCATTATCGGGTCATGCCAGCAGTCTGCTATCAGTACTGGCAATTGTTCCATTATTAAACATACAGTCAGTGCTATCAGTGTAGGCAAGGTCCTTGTTCCATAATCAGGACCATGCCAGTCAGTCTGCCATCAGTGCCAGCAGGTACTTGTTTCCATTATCCAGGCCATGCCAGTCAATTAGCAGTGCTGGCAAGGTCCTGTTTCCATTATTCAGCCATGCCACGCCTACTGTCATCAGGCAGGTCCTGTTTCCATAATTAGGAAGCCACAGTCAGTCTGCTAATATTGTTGCAAGGTCCTTGTTTTATCGACCATGCCAGCAGTCACTATCAGTATAGGTAAGGTCCTGTTTCCATTATCGCCATGCCAGTCAGTCACTGTCAGTACCGGTAAGGTCTTGTTTCCATAATCCGCAATAACAGTCTGTCTGCTATCGTAGCAGGTCCTTGTTTCATATCGGGACCATGCAGCAGTCTGCTATCAGTGCTGGGCAGGTCCTTGTTTTCATTATGGGAACATACCAGCAGTCTGCTATCATACTGGGAAAGGGCCTTTTCCTTTAATGGAGAGACATGCTAAATAAGAGCTGTTATGGGAAGTGGGCCCGGTTTCATTTTCAGAACATGTTACAGTCAGATATCAATACGCGTCCTGGTTTCAATATTGGGGGCCAGCAGTCAGTCACTATCACGCTGGGAAGCTTTTATTTCCACATTAGCTGCCAGTCAGTTTGCTGTCATTGTGGGAGGACTTGTTTCTATGACCGGGCCCATGCTAGTCAGTCTGCTATCAGTCCAGGAAAGCCCTTGTTTCCATTATTGAGATATGTAAGTCTGCTATCAGTACCGGGCAAGGTCCTGTTTCACTATCAGACAGCCCAGTCCGCTATCAGTATTGGGTAAGGTCCCTGTTCCTATCAGGCCATGCCAGCTGCTATCAGTGAGGGCAAGGTCCTTTGGCATTATCAGACCATACCAATCAGTCTGCTATCAGTACTGGTAAACCTTTTCCATTATCGCCATGCCAGTCAACTATCAGTACTGCAAGGTCCTGTTTCCATTATCGTGGCCATGCTAGTCAGTCAGCTATCAGTACCGGTTAGTCCTGTTTCCATTATCGGATCACGCTCAGTCTGCTATCAGTACTGGGCAGGTCAGCGTTTCTATTGGGGCCATGCCACAGTCACTATCAAAGCAAGGTCCTATTTATACTAGACCATGCCAGCCAGTGCTATCAGTGCTGCGCAAGGTACTTGTTTCCAGTATCGGGCCATGCCAGTCAGTCTGTTATCAGTCTGGCAAGGTCCTTGATTCCATTATCTGCGCCATGAGTCAGTTTACTGTGACAAGGTCCCGAGCCTAATCGGAGGCCATGCCATCAGCTAATATTGTTGGATAAGGTCCTTGTTTCTTATCGACCATGCCAGTCAGTCTGCTATCAGTACTGGCAAGGTCCTTGTTTCCATTATCGGGCCATGCCATCAGTCAACTATCAGTACTGGGTAGGTCCTTTTCACAATCGAACCTGCCAACTGTCTGCTATCAGTGTTGCAAGGTCCTGTTTCCCTTATCGACCAAGCCAGTCGTCACTATCAGTGCTGATGTCCTGTTTTATAAGGACATGCCAGCCGTCCGCTATGGTGCAAGGTAAGGTCCGTTTCCATATCGAGCCATCAGATAGTCGCTATCAGCACGAGTAAGGTCCTATTTCATTATTAGGCGACATGCCAGTCAGTGAGCTCTTGTGGGCAGGACCCTGTTTTGATTTTCAGGAACATGCCATCAGTCAGATATCAGTACCGGCAAGGTCCCGAGCCAACATAGCAATGCAGCCGTCAGCTATCAGTACTGGCAAGGTCCTGTCCATTATTAGAATGACAGTCAGTCTCCTGTCATTGCTGAAACTTTATTTCATTATTAGAGCCATGCCGTCAGTCTGCTATAGTACCAAGGTCCTGTTTATTATCAGGCCATGCCAGTCAGTCTGCTATCAATACTGGGCAGGTCCTATTTCCATGAGAAGCTAGGACAGCCGTCTGATCCATTGCTGGAAGCTTTATTTCATTATTAGCCGCCCAGTCAGTCATATCAGTGCTGGGCAGGTACTTACTCCACTATCGGGCCATGCAGCAGTCTATTATCAGTGCTGGCAGGTCATTACCCATTATCTGGGGCACCAGTCGCCCACTGTCGCAGGGAAAGCCTGTCGATAATGGAGGCCATGCCAGTCAGTCTGCACTATTGCTGTTTAAGTCTGTTTCCTTTAGCGACCATGCAGTCAGTCTGCTATCAGTACTGTAAGATCCTTGTTTCATTATCGGGCCATGCAGTCAGTCAGCTATGAGTACCGGGTGGTCCTGTTTCCATGATCGCAATCTGCTATCAGTTGGGTAGGTCCTTGTTTCTTCGGGCCATGCCAGTCAGTCTGCAATCAGGGCTGGGTAAGATCCTCGTTTCTTTATCAACAGCCACTAATCAGCCATCAGTACTGGGTGATCCACTTACCGAGTGATGCCAGTCAGTGAGCTGTCATTGTGGGCAAGTCCTGTTTTGATTCACAGAACATGCCAAACAGTCAGACATCAGTACTGCGGTCCTATTTCCATTATAGGCCATGCAAGTCAGTCTGTATCAGTATCAGTAAGGTCCGGCTCATTATTGGGAGCTATGACAGTCGTCTGCTGTCATTGCTGGGGCTTTATTTCCATGATTAGCCATGCCAGTCAGTCTGCCTCATTGTGGGCAGGTCCTTGTTTCATCACAGGCCATGCTAGTCAGTCTGCTATCAGTGCTGGGTAGGTCCTTTCCATTATCAGGCCATGCCATCAGTCAGTATCAGTGTGGAAAGTCCTGTTCCACGATCAAGACCATGCCAGTCATCAGCTATCAGTACCGGATAGGGCCCATGTTTCCAGTATCGGACAATGCCATCATCTGCTATCAGTACTGGTAAGGTCCTTGTTTCCATTGGCGCCATGCCAGTCGTCTACATAGTGCTGGAAGGCCTTGTTTCCATATCGAACCCCAGTCAGTCTGATATCAGTGCTGGGAAGATCATATTCCATTATTGAGCCAGCCAGTCAGTCCGCTATCAGTCTCGGTAAGGTCCTTGTTTCCATTATCAGGACCATGCCATCAGTTGCTATCGTACTGAGTCCTTGTTTCATTATCAGAGGCCATGCCGGTCAATAAAGCATTAGTACCGGGCAGGTCCAGCCTCCATTATCAGGACCATACCATCAGTTGCTATCAGTACTGTAGGTCCTGTTTCCATTATGGACCATGCCAGTCGGTCAGCTACGGTAATGGCAAGGTCTGTTTCCACTATAGCGGGCTACGCAGTCAGCTATCGCGCTGGTAGGTCCTCATTTCATTATCGGGCCGCTGGTCAGTCTGCTATCAGTACTGGGCAGTCCTGTTTCACCATTGGGGGCCGCCAGTCATCTGCTATCAGTGCTGGGCAATGTACCTCCTAATTAGGGACCATGCCGCCAGTCTGCTAGCAAAAGGCAGGTCCTGTTTCCATTATCGGGCCAGCCGTCGTCTGTTATCAGTCTGGCAGGTCATGATTCCACATCTGGGGCCATGCCAGTCAGTTACTGAGACAGGCAAGGTCCTTGTTTCCATAACAGGCCATGCCAGTCGTCTGTTATTGTTGGATAGGTCCTTGTTTCCCTATCGACCATACCAGTCAGTCTGCCATCAGTACCGGGTAAGGTCCTTGTTTCAGTATCAGCCATGATCAGTCAGCCATCAAAATGGGTGGTCCTGTTTCCATAACGCCATGCCAGTCTGCTATCAGTGTTGGGTAGGTCCTGCTCCATATCGACCAAGTCAGTCTGCTATCGCGCGATAAGGTCCTTGTTTTATCGGGACATGCAGTCAGTCTGCTATCGCGCTGCGTCCCGTCATTATTGGGTGACATGCCGTCAGTGAGCTGTCATTGTGGGCAAGGACCCCGTTTTGATTGACAGGACATGCAGTCAGACATCAGCACGAGCAAGGTCCCTTTACATCTCGGGCCACGCCAGTCAGTCTGCTATCAGTACTGGGCAAGGTCCCCGACATTGGGGCTATGACAGTCAGTCTGCTGTCACTGGGAAGCTTTTATTTCATTATGAGCCATGCCAGTCAGTCTGCTATCATTGTTAGGTCCGGCTTCTATTATGAGCCCATAGTCAGTCTGCCATCAGTGCTGGTAAGGTCCTTGACGATCAGGACCATGCCATCAGTCAGCTATCAGTGTGGAAAGTCTTTGTCATTATCAAGACCAGCAGTCAGTCCGCTATCAGTACTGGATAAGGTCCATGTTTCCTGTCGGGCCATGCCAGTCAGTCTGCTATCAGTACTGCAAGGCACTTGCTCTTACTAGCCATGCCAGCAGTCTGCTATCAGTGCTAGGAAGGTCCTGGCCCATTATGGGCCTCCAGTCGTGCTATCAGTGCTGGGAAGGTCCGGTTTCAGTATTGAGCCATGCCAGTCAGTCTGCTATCAGTGCTCAGTATGTCCTTGTTTCATTATCAGGACCCGCAGCAGTCTGCTATCAGTACTGCAAGTCCTGTTTCCATTATCAGAGCCATGCCAGTCAGTGTGCAATTAAACCAGGCAGGTCCTGTTTCCTGTCGGGGCCGCCAGTCAGTCTGCTATCGCGCTGGGAGGTCTTGTTTACTATCAGGGCCGACCAGTCAGTCTGCCATCGCGCTCAGTGGTCCTGTTTCATCAGTCGGACCATGCCAGTCAGTCTGCTGTCAGTACTGGGTAAGATCCTTGTTTCAGTATCGGCCCATCCAGTCAGTCTGCTGTCAGTGCTGGGTAAGGTCCTTGTTTCCATATCAGGCCATGCCAGTCTGTCTCTATCAGTGCTGGGCAAGGTCATATTTCGATTATTAAATAAGCCAGTCAGTCTGCTATCAGTGCCAGTATGATCTTGTTTCATTGGTACATGTCAGTCAGTCACCTTGCGCCAGTAGGTCCTGTTTCCATTATCTGACCATACCAGTCAGTCATTACAGCGTAGGTCCTTTTTCCATTATCAGCCATGCCAGTCAGTCACTAATAGTGCTGGAAGGTCCTTGTTTTCCATCGGACCATGCCAGTCTGCAGCAAATCGGTGTCCTTTGTTTCATTATTGGGGACCATGCCAGTCAGTCTGCTATCAGTGCTGGGCAACTTGTTTACTATCAGGACCATGCCAGTCGTCTGCTATCAGTACTGGTAGGTCCTGTTTCATATTGGGCCATGCCGTCAATCTGCCATCAGGACTGGAGTCCTTATCAGTATTGAGGCCGCCAGTCGTCTGCTGTCAAGTACTGGGCAAGGTCCTTGTTTCACTATTGGGCCATGCCATCAGTCTGCAATCATGTTCAGTAAGGTCTTGTTTCCAGCATGGGCCATGCCAGTCAGTCTGCTATCAGTGCTGGCAAGTACTTGTTTCATTATCGGGGCCATGCCAGTCAGTCTGTTAACAAAAAGGGCAGGTCATTACTCCATATCTGGAGCTGCCATCGTCTATCAGTACAGGGCAAAGTCCTTGTTTACAATCGGAGACATGCCAACGTCCGCTATTGTTGTTTAGGTCCTTGTTTTATATCGACCACAGCAGCCTCATCAGTACCGTAAGGTCCTTGTTTCCATTATCGGGCATGCCAGTCAGTCAGCTATGAGTACTGGTAAGGTCCTTGTTTCCATGATCAGGCCATGCCAGACAGTCTATCAGTGTCAAAACCTGTTTCCCTTTCGGGCCAGCCAGTCAGTCGTTATCAGTGCTGGGTAAGGTCCATTTCCATATCTGGGGCCACCAATTAGTCAACTATCACCGGGTAAGGTCCTTGTTTCCATTATTAAGTACATGCCAGTCATGAGCTGTCATTGTGAACCCTGTTTTGATTTTCAGAAACATTCAGTCAGATATCAGCTGGGCGGTCCTATTTTACCAGAGACCATGCAAGTCAGTCTGCTATCAGTACTAGGTAAATCCTTATTTCATTATTGGGAACTCGACAGTCAGTCTGCTGTCATTGTAGGAAGCTTTTTATTTCACGATTAGCGGCCAGTCAGTTCTATCATTGTGGGCAAGGTCCTTGTTTCTATTATTAGCCCATGCTATCAGTCTGCTATCAGTGAGGCAGTCCTTGTTTCCATTATCAGGGCCATGCCAGTCGTCAGCTATCAGCGGGAAAACCTTGTTTCCATTATGGGGCCCATGCCAGTCAGTCTGCTATCAGTACTGGGTAAGGTCCTTGTTTCCATTATTGAGAGCCATGCCAGTCAGGTCAGCCATCAGTGTGGGAAACCCGTTTCATTATCGGGCCATGCCAGTCAGTCTGCTATCAGTACTGGGTAAGGTCCTTGTTTCCATTATTGGAGCCATGCCAGTCAGTCTGCTATCAGTGCTCGAAGGTCCTTGTTTCCATTATCAGGATATGCCAGTCAGTCTATCAGTACTAGGAAGGTCCTTGTTTCATTATTGGAGTTATGCCAGTCAAAAATTGCTATTAGTGCTGAGCAAGGTCCTTGTTTCCATTATCGAGACCATGCCGATCAGTCTGCTATCAGTGCTGGAAGGTCCTTGTTTAGATTATCAGGGCCATACCAGTCAGTCTGCTATCAGTGCTAGGTAAGGTCCTTGTTCCATTTTCTGGACCATGCCAGTCAGTCTGCTGTCGGTACTGGGTGAGTTCCTTGTTCCATTATAAAGGCCATTCAGTCAGTCTGCTGTCAGTGCTGGGTAAGGTCCTTGTTTCCTTTATCGGGGCCATGCCAGTCTGTCTGCTATCAGTGCTGTGTAAGGTCCTTATTTCCATTATTAGCCATGCCAGTCGGCCTGCTATCATGCTAAAAGGTACTTGTTTCCATTATCGGGGCCATGCCAGTCAGCCCGGCTATCAGTGCTCAGTATGGTCCTTGTTTCCATTACTAGGCCATACCAGTCAGTCTACTGTCATTACTCGGTAAGGTCCTTGTTTCCATTATCAGACCATGCCAGTCAGTCTGCTATTAGTGCTGGGCAGGTCCTTGTTTCCATATCGGACCATACCAGTCAGTCTGCTATCATACTGGTGGGTCCTTGATTCCATTATTAGGGACACCCTAGTCAGTCTGCTATCAGTACTAGGCAAGGTCCTTGTTTCCATTATTGGGGCCATGCCAGTCAATCTGCTATCTGTACTGGCAAGGTCCTTGTTTCCACTATTAAAGAGGACCAGGTCAGTCTGCTGTCAGTACTGGGCAAGGTCCTTCTATCCATTATTGGGGCCATGTCCACGCAATCGCTATCAGTGTTAGGTAGGTCCTTGTTTCCAGCATCGGGCCATGCCAGTCAGTCTGCTATCAGTGCTCAGTAAGGTCCTTGTTTTCCATTGTCTGGGCCATACCAGTCAGTCTACTGTCAGTACTGGTAGGTCCTTGTTTTCCATTGTCGGCCATGCCAGTTGGTCTGCTATCAGTGCTGTGTCAGGTCCTTGTTTTCCATCATTGGGAGCCATGCCAGTCAGTCTGCTATCAGTGCTGGTGGGTCATGTTTCCATAATCAGGGACCATGCCAGTCGGTCTGCTATCAGTGCTGGGCAAGGTGTTGTTTCCATTATGAGTCTATGCCAGTCGGTCTGTTATCAGTGCTGGGCGGGTCCTTTATAATACGATTATCTGGGGCCATGCCAGTCAGTCTACTGTCAGTACAGGGCAAGGTCCTTGTTTCCATAATCGCGAGGCTATGCCAGTCAGTCTGCTATTATTGTTGGGTAAGGTCCTTGTTTCTTTATCGGGACCATGCCAGTCGTCTATATCATTGACTGGTTAGGTCCTTGTTTCCATTATCGGGCCATGCTAGCAGTCAGCTGTCAGTACTGGGTGGGTCCTTGTTTCCATAACCGGCCATGCCAGTCTGTCTGCTATCAGTGTTGGGTAAGGTCCTTGTTTCCTTTGGGACCATGCCAGTCAGTCTGCTATCAGTGCTGGATAGGTCCTTGTTCCTTTATCCAGGCCATGCCAGTCAGTCTATATCAGTGCTGGGTAGGTCCTTGTTTCCGATATGAGGCCATGCCAATTGGTCAACTATCAGTACTGGGTGGGTCCTTGTTTCCATTATTGGGTGACATGCCAGTCAGTGAGATGTCATTGTGGTCAAGGTCCCTGTTTTGATTTTCAGAACATGCCATTCGGTCAGATATCAGTACTGGGCAAGGTCCTTGTTTCCATTATCGGGGTCCATGCCAGTCAGTCTGCTATCAGTACTGGGCAAAGTCCTTTTTCCATTTTTGAGCTATGACAGTCAGTCTGCTGTCATTGCTGATAAGCTTTATTTCCATTATTGGGGCTATGCCAGTCAGTCTGCTATCATTGGGCAAGGTCCTTGTTTCTATTATTGTATGTCTTGCTAGTCAGGTCTGCTATCGGTGCTGGGTGAGGTCCGTGTTTCCATGTCAGGGCCATGCCAGTCGGTCAGCTATCAGTGTGGAAAGTCCTTGTTTCATTATCAAGACCATGCAGTCGGTCAGCTATCGGTACTGGGTTGGGTCCTTTTCCGTGTCGGGGTCGCCTTGGGTCTGTGCTATCAGTACTGGGCAGGGTCCTTGTTTTCCTTTATTAGTTATGCCAGTCAGTCTGCTATCAGTGCTGGGCAAGGTCCCATTTCCATAATTAGGGACCATGCCAGTCGGTCTGCTATCGGTGCTGGGCAAGGTGCCTTGTCTCATTATGGGGCCATGCCAGTCGGTCTGTTATCAGTCTGGGCAAGGTCCTTGATTCCATTATCTGGGCATGCCAGTCAGTTTACTGTGAGACGGGGCAAGGTCCTTGTTTCCATAATCTTGAGCTGCGCAGTCGGTCTGCTATTATTGTTGGATAAGGTCCTTGTTTCCTTATCAGGACCATGCCAGTCAGTCTGCTATCAGTACTGGGTAGGTCCTGTTTCCGTGTATCGGGCCATGCTAGTCAGTCAGCTATCAGGCACTGGGTAAGGTCCTTGTTTCCACAATCGGGGCCACAAATTGGTTCGCTATCAGTGTTGCAAGGTCCTTGTTTCCCTTTATGGGACCAAGCCAGTCGGTCTGCTATCAGTGCTGGATAAGGTCCTTGTTTCCTTTATCGGGGCCATGCCAGTCAGTCTGCTATCAGTGCTGGGTAGGTCCTTGTTTCCATTATCTGGGGCATGCGTGGTGTCAGCTATCAGTACTGAGTAAGGTCCTTGTTTCCATTGTTGGGTGACATGCCAGTCAGTGAGCTGTCATTGTGGGCAAGGACCGTGTTTTGGTTTCAGGAACATGCCATTCAGTCAGATATCAGTACGGGCAGGTCCTTTTTTCCATTATCGGAGCCATGCCAGTCAGTCTGCTATCAGTACTGGGCAGGTCCTTGTTTCGTTATTGGAGCCTATGACAGCCGTCTGCTGTCATTGCTGGGAAGCTTTATTTCCATTATTGGGGCCATGCCAGTCAGTCCTGCTTTATCAGTACTGGGCAGGTCCTTGTTTCCATTATCGGGGCCATTGCCAGTCAGTCTGCTATCAGTACTGGGCAAGGTCTTATTTCCGTATTGGGAGCTATGAAAGTCAGTCTGCTGTCACAAGGGGCTTTTATTTCCATTATTGGGGGCCATGCCAGTCAGTCTGCTATCATTAGGCAAGGTCCTTGTTTCATATTGGGGCTCATACTAGTCAGTCTGCCATCCAGTGTAGGTAAGGTCCCTTGTTTCCATTATCAGGGCCATGCCAGTCAGTCAGCTATCAGTGTGGAAAGTCCTTGTTTCATTATCAATTACCATGCCAGTCGGTCAGCTATCAGTACTGGATAAGGTCCATGTTTCATTTTCGGGGCCATGCCAGTCAGTCTGCTATCAGTACTGGGTAAGGTACTTGTTTCAGTATTGGGGCCATGGTCAGTCTGCTATCTCAGTGTAGGAAGGTCCTTCTTTCCATTATGGGGGCCTTGCCAGTCAGGTCTGCTATCAGTGCTGGGAAGGTCCTTGTTTCCATTATTGGGCCATGCCAGTCAGTCTGTATCAGTGCTCAGTAAGGTCCTTTTTTCTATTATCAGGACCATGCCGTCAGTCTGCTATCAGTACTGCAAGGTCCTTGTTTCCATTATCAGAGGCCATGCCAGTCAGTGTAGCAATTAGTACTAGTAAGGTCCTTGTTTCCATTATCGGGCCATGCCAGTCGGTCTGCTATCAGTGCTGGGAGGTCCTTGTTTCATTATCGGACCTTATCCAGTCAGTCTGCTATCAGTGCTCTTGGTCCTTGTTTCCATTATCTGGACCGTGCCAGTCAGTCTGCTGTCAGTACTGGGTAAGGTCCTTGTTTCGATTATCGGGGCCATTCCAGTCAGTCTGCTGTCAGTGCTGGGTAAGGTCCTTGTTTCCGTATCGGTGATGCCAGTCTGTCTGCTATCAGTGCTGGGTATGGTGCTATTTCGATATTGGGGGTCGTGCCAGTCAGTCTGCTATCAGTGCTCGGTATGATCCTTGTCTCTATTTCGGGTCCATGTCAGTCAGTCTGCTTTCTAGTGCTCAGTAAGGTCCTTGTTTCCATTATCTGGGCCATACCAGTCGGTCTACTGTCATTACTGGGTAGGTCCTGTTTCATTATCAGGCTGCCTTGCTCAGTCTGCTATTAGTGCTGGGCAAGGTCATTGTTTCCATTATGGACCATGCCAGTCGGTCTGCTATCAGTACTGTAGGTCCTTGTTTCCATTATTGGGGACCATGCCAGTCAGTCTGCTATCAGTGCTGGGCAAGGTCCTTGTTTCCATTATCAGGACCATGCCAGTCAGTCTGCTATCAGTACTGGTAAGCAACTTGTTTCCATTATTGGGGCCATGCCAGTCAACTATCAGTACTGGCGAGGTCTGTTTCCATTATTGAGGCTAGCGCCATAAGCCCGCTGTCAGTACCGGGCAAGGTCCGTTTCCATTATTGGCCATGCCCATCAGTCTGCTATCAGTGTTCAGTAGGTCCTTGTTTCCAGCATGGGGCCATGCCAGTCAGTCTGCTATCAGTGCTGGCAAGGTACTTGTTTTCATTATCGGGCCATGCCAGTCAGTCTGTTATCAGTGCTGGGCAAGGTCTGTTGTTTCCATTATCTGGGGCCATGCCAGTCAGTCTACTGTCAGTGGAGGCAAAGTCCTTGTTTCTATCGCGTGAGGCCATGCCAGTCAGTCTGCTAGCTGGTTGCTGTTTAAGGTCCTTGTTTTACTGACCGCCAGTCAGTCTGCTATCAGTACTGGGTAAGGTCCTTGTTTCCATTATCGGGGCCATGCCAGTCAGTCAGCTATGAGTACTGGGTAAGGTCCTTGTTTCCATGATCGGGGCCATGCCAGACAGTCTGCTATCAGTGTTGGGTAAGGTCCTTGTTTCCCTTTTCGGGGCCATGCCAGTCAGTCTGCTATCAGTGCTGGGTAAGGTCCTTGTTTCCATTATCTGGGGCCATGCCAATTAGTCAGCTATCAGTACTGGGTAAGGTCCTGGTTTCCATTATTAGGTGACATGCCAGTCAGTGAGTTGTCATTGTGGGCAAGGTCCCTTTTTGATTTTCAGGAACATGCCATTCAGTCAGATATCAGTACTGACAAGGTCCTTATTTCCATTATCGGGGCCATGCAAGTCAGTCTGCTATCAGTACTGGGTAAGGTCTTGTTTCATTCGTTGGAGCTATGACAGTCGGAGTCTGCTGTCATTGCTGGAAGCTTTATTTCCATGATTGGGGGCCATGCCAGTCAGTCTGCTATCATTGTAGGCGGGTCCTTTGTTTCTATTATTGGGCCCATGCTAGTCAGTCTGCTATCAGTGCTGGGTAAGGTCCTTGTTTCATTATCAGGGCCATGCCAGTCAGTCAGCTATCAGTGTGGGAAAGTCCTTGTTCCATTATCAAGACCATGCCAGTCAGTCAGCTATCAGTACTGGATAAGGTCCATGTTTCCATTATCGGGCCATGCCAGTCAGTCTGCTATCAGTACTGGGTATGGTCCTTGTTTCCATTATTGCTGCTATGCCAGTCAGTCTGTTATCAGTGCTGGGAAGGTCCTTGTTTCCATTATCGGGGCCTTGCCAGTCGGTCTGATATCAGTGCTGGAAGGTCCTTGTTTCCATTATTGGAGCCATGCCAGTCAGTCTGTCAGTGCTCGGTGGTCCTTGTTTCCGATTATCAGGACCATGCCAGTCAGTCTGCTATCAGTACTGGGTAAAGTCCTTGTTTCCATTATCAGAGGCCATGCCAGTCAGTGTGCTATTAGTACGGGCAAGGTCCTTGCTTCCATTATCAGGACCATGCCAATCAGTCTGCTATCAGTACTGGGTAAGGTCCTTGTTTCCATTATCGGGGCCATGCCAGTCAGTCAGCTATCAGTACTGGGTAAGGTCCTTGTTTCCATTATCGTGGCCATGCTAGTCAGTCAGCTATCAGTACTGGGTAAGGTCCTTGTTTCCATTATCGGGGTCATGCCAGTCAGTCTGCTATCAGTACTGGGCAAGGTCCTTGTTTCCATTATTGGGGGCCATGCCAGTCAGTCTGCTATCAGTGCTGGGCAAGGTCCTTATTTCCATAATTAGGGACCATGCCAGTCAGTCTGCTATCAGTGCTGGGCAAGGTACTTGTTTCCATTATCGGGGCCATGCCAGTCAGTCTGTTATCAGTCTGGGCAAGGTCCTTGATTCCATTATCTGGGGCCATGCCAGTCAGTCTACTGTGAGACAGGGCAAGGTCCTTGTTTCCATAATCGCGAAGGCCATGCCAGTCAGTCTGCTATTATTGTTGGATAAGGTCCTTGTTTCCCTTATCGGGACCATGCCAGTCAGTCTGCTATCAGTACTGGGTAAGGTCCTTGTTTCCATTATCGGGGCCATGCCAGTCAGTCAGCTATGAGTACTGGGTAAGGTCCTTGTTTCCATGATCGGGGCCATGCCAGACAGTCTGCTATCAGTGTTGGGTAAGGTCCTTGTTTCCCTTTTCGGGGCCATGCCAGTCAGTCTGCTATCAGTGCTGGGTAAGGTCCTTGTTTCCATTATCTGGGGCCATGCCAATTAGTCAGCTATCAGTACTGGGTAAGGTCCTTGTTTCCATTATTGGGTGACATGCCAGTCAGTGAGCTGTCATTGTGGGCAAGGTCCCTGTTTTGATTTTCAGGAACATGCCATTCAGTCAGATATCAGTACTGGGCAAGGTCCTTATTTCCATTATCGGGGCCATGCAAGTCAGTCTGCTATCAGTACTGGGTAAGGTCCTTGTTTCCATTATTGGGAGCTATGACAGTCAGTCTGCTGTCATTGCTGGGAAGCTTTTTATTTCCATGATTGGGGGCCATGCCAGTCAGTCTGCTATCATTGTGGGCAAGGTCCTTGTTTCTATTATTGGGGCCCATGCTAGTCAGTCTGCTATCAGTGCTGGGTAAGGTCCTTGTTTCCATTATCAGGGCCATGCCAGTCAGTCAGCTATCAGTGTGGGAAAGTCCTTGTTTCCATTATCAAGACCATGCCAGTCAGTCAGCTATCAGTACTGGATAAGGTCCATGTTTCCATTATCGGGGCCATGCCAGTCAGTCTGCTATCAGTACTGGGTAAGGTCCTTGTTTCCATTATTGGGGCCATGCCAGTCAGTCTGTTATCAGTGCTGGGAAGGTCCTTGTTTCCATTATCGGGGCCTTGCCAGTCAGTCTGATATCAGTGCTGGGAAGGTCCTTGTTTCCATTATTGGAGCCATGCCAGTCAGTCTGCTATCAGTGCTCGGTAAGGTCCTTGTTTCCATTATCAGGACCATGCCAGTCAGTCTGCTATCAGTACTGGGTAAAGTCCTTGTTTCCATTATCAGAGGCCATGCCGGCTAGCGAAGCATTAGTACTGGGCAAGGTCCTTGCTTCCATTATCAGACCATGCCAATCAGTCTGCTATCAGTACTGGGTAAGGTCCTTGTTTCCATTATCAGGCCATGCCAGTCAGTCAGCTATCAGTACTAGGTAAGTCTTTCCATTATCGTGGCCATGCTAGTCATTCAGCTATCAGTACTGGTTGGGTCCTGTTTCCATTATCGGGTCATGCCAGTCAGTCTGCTATCAGTACTGGGCAAGGTCCTTGTTTCCATTATTGGGGCCATGCCAGTCAGTCTGCTATCAGTGCTGGGCAAGGTCCTTATTTCCATAATTAGGACCATGCCAGTCAGTCTGCTATCAGTGTGGGCAAGGTACTTGTTTCCATTATCGGGCCATGCCAGTCGGTCTGTTATCAGTCTGGGCAAGGTCCTTGATTCCATTATCTGGGGCCATGCCAGTCAGTCTACTGTGAGACAGGGCAAGGTCCTTCCATAATCGCGGAGGCCATGCCAGTCAGTCTGCTATTATTGTTGGATAAGGTCCTTGTTTCTCTTATCGGGACCATGCCAGTCAGTCTGCTATCAGTACTGGGTAAGGTCCTTGTTTCCATTATCGGGGCCATGCCAGTCAGTCAGCTATGAGTACTGGGTAAGGTCCTTGTTTCCATGATCGCGGCCATGCCAGACAGTCTGCTATCAGTGTTGGGTAAGGTCCTTGTTTCCCTCGGGCCATGCCAGTCAGTCTGCTATCAGTGCTGGCAAGGTCCTTGTTTCCCTTATCTGGGGCCATGCCAATTGGTCAGCTATCAGTACTGGCAAGGTCCTTGTTTCCATTGTTGGGTGACATGCCAGTCAGTGAGCTGTCATTGTGGGCAAGGTCCCTGTTTTGATTTTCAGGAACATGCCATTCAGTCAGATATCAGTACTGGGCAAGGTCCTTGTTTCCATTATCGGGGCCATGCCAGTCAGTCTGCTATCAGTACTGGGTAAGGTCCTTGTTTCCATTATTGGGAGCTATGACAGTCAGTCTGCTGTCATTGCTGGGAAGCTTTTTATTTCCATGATTGGGGGCCATGCCAGTCAGTCTGCTATCATTGTGGGCAAGGTCCTTGTTTCTATTATTGGGGCCCATGCTAGTCAGTCTGCTATCAGTGCTGGGTAAGGTCCTTGTTTCCATTATCAGGGCCATGCCAGTCAGTCAGCTATCAGTGTGGGAAAGTCCTTGTTTCCATTATCAAGACCATGCCAGTCAGTCAGCTATCAGTACTGGATAAGGTCCATGTTTCCATTATCGGGGCCATGCCAGTCAGTCTGCTATCAGTACTGGGAAGGTCCTTGTTTCCATTATTGGAGCCATGCCAGTCAGTCTGTTATCAGTGCTGGGAAGGTCCTTGTTTCCATTATCGGGGCCTTGCCAGTCAGTCTGATATCAGTGCTGGGAAGGTCCTTGTTTCCATTATTGGAGCCATGCCAGTCAGTCTGCTATCAGTGCTCGGTAAGGTCCTTGTTTCCATTATCAGGACCATGCCAGTCAGTCTGCTATCAGTACTGGCTAAAGTCCTTGTTTCCATTATCAGAGGCCATGCCGGTCAGTGTGCTATTAGTACTGGGCAAGGTCCTTGTTTCCATTATCAGGACCATGCCAATCAGTCTGCTATCAGTACTGGGTAAGGTCCTTGTTTCCATTATCGGGGCCATGCCAGTCAGTCAGCTATCAGTACTGGGTAAGGTCCTTGTTTCCATTATCGTGGCCATGCTAGTCAGTCAGCTATCAGTACTGGGTAGGTCCTTGTTTCCATTATCGGGTCATGCCAGTCAGTCTGCTATCAGTACTGGGCAAGGTCCTTGTTTCCATTATTGGGGGCCATGCCAGTCAGTCTGCTATCAGTGCTGGGCAAGGTCCTTATTTCCATAATTAGGGACCATGCCAGTCAGTCTGCTATCAGTGCTGGGCAAGGTACTTGTTTCCATTATCGGGGCCATGCCAGTCAGTCTGTTATCAGTCTGGGCAAGGTCCTTGATTCCATTATCTGGGGCCATGCCAGTCAGTCTACTGTGAGACAGGGCAAGGTCCTTGTTTCCATAATCGCGGAGGCCATGCCAGTCAGTCTGCTATTATTGTTGGATAAGGTCCTTGTTTCCCTTATCGGGACCATGCCAGTCAGTCTGCTATCAGTACTGGGTAAGGTCCTTGTTTCCATTATTGGGGCCATGCCAGTCAGTCAGCTATCAGTACTGGGTAAGGTCCTTGTTTCCATAATCGGGGCCATGCCAGTCTGTCTGCTATCAGTGTTGGGTAAGGTCCTTGTTTCCCTTATCGGGACCAAGCCAGTCAGTCTGCTATCAGTGCTGGATAAGGTCCTTGTTTCCTTTATCGGGGCCATGCCAGTCAGTCTGCTATCAGTGCTGCGTAAGGTCCTTGTTTCCATTATTGGGTGACATGCCAGTCAGTGAGCTGTCATTGTGGGCAAGGACCCTGTTTTGATTTTCAGGAACATGCCATTCAGTCAGATATCAGTACTGGGCAAGGTCCTTGTTTCCATTATCGGGGCCATGCCAGTCAGTCTGCTATCAGTACTGGGCAAGGTCCTTGTTTCCATTATTGGGAGCTATGACAGTCAGTCTGCTGTCATTGCTGGGAAGCTTTTTATTTCCATTATTGGGGGCCATGCCAGTCAGTCTGCTATCATTGTGGGCAAGGTCCTTGTTTCTATTATTGGGGCTCATACTAGTCAGTCTGCCATCAGTGCTGGGTAAGGTCCTTGTTTCCATTATCAGGGCCATGCCAGTCAGTCAGCTATCAGTGTGGGAAAGTCCTTGTTTCCATTATCAAGACCATGCCAGTCAGTCAGCTATCAGTACTGGATAAGGTCCATGTTTCCATTATCGGGGCCATGCCAGTCAGTCTGCTATCAGTACTGGGTAAGGTACTTGTTTCCATTATTGGGGCCATGCCAGTCAGTCTGCTATCAGTGCTAGGAAGGTCCTTGTTTCCATTATCGGGGCCTTGCCAGTCAGTCTGCTATCAGTGCTGGGAAGGTCCTTGTTTCCATTATTGGAGCCATGCCAGTCAGTCTGCTATCAGTGCTCAGTAAGGTCCTTGTTTCCATTATCAGGACCATGCCAGTCAGTCTGCTATCAGTACTGGGTAAGGTCCTTGTTTCCATTATCAGAGGCCATGCCAGTCAGTGTGCAATTAGTACTAGGCAAGGTCCTTGTTTCCATTATCGGGGCCATGCCAGTCAGTCTGCTATCAGTGCTGGGAAGGTCCTTGTTTCCATTATCGGGGCCATACCAGTCAGTCTGCTATCAGTGCTCGGTAAGGTCCTTGTTTCCATGATCTGGACCATGCCAGTCAGTCTGCTGTCAGTACTGGGTAAGGTCCTTGTTTCCATTATCGGGGCCATTCCAGTCAGTCTGCTGTCAGTGCTGGGTAAGGTCCTTGTTTCCATTATCGGGCCATGCCAGTCTGTCTGCTATCAGTGCTGGGTAAGGTCCTTATTTTGATTATTGGGGGTCATGCCAGTCAGTCTGCTATCAGTGCTCGGTATGATCCTTGTTTCCATTTTCGGGTCCATGTCAGTCAGTCTGCTTTCAGTGCTCAGTAAGGTCCTTGTTTCCATTATCTGGGCCATACCAGTCAGTCTACTGTCATTACTGGGTAAGGTCCTTGTTTCCATTATCAGGGCCATGCCAGTCAGTCTGCTATTAGTGCTGGGCAAGGTCCTTGTTTCCATTATCGGGACCATGCCAGTCAGTCTGCTATCAGTACTCGGTAAGGTCCTTGTTTCCATTATTGGGGACCATGCCAGTCAGTCTGCTATCAGTGCTGGGCAAGGTCCTTGTTTCCATTATCAGGACCATGCCAGTCAGTCTGCTATCAGTACTGGGTAAGGTCCTTGTTTCCATTATTGGGGCCATGCCAGTCAATCTGCTATCAGTACTGGCAAGGTCCTTGTTTCCATTATTGAGGCCATGCCAGTCAGTCTGCTGTCAGTACTGGGCAAGGTCCTTGTTTCCATTATTGGGGGCCATGCCCATCAGTCTGCTATCAGTGTTCAGTAAGGTCCTTGTTTCCAGCATCGGGGCCATGCCAGTCAGTCTGCTATCAGTGCTGGGCAAGGTACTTGTTTCCATTATCGGGGCCATGCCAGTCAGTCTGTTATCAGTGCTGGGCAAGGTCATTGTTTCCATTATCTGGGGCCATGCCAGTCAGTCTACTGTCAGTACAGGGCAAAGTCCTTGTTTCCATAATCGCGGAGGCCATGCCAGTCAGTCTGCTATTATTGTTGTTTAAGGTCCTTGTTTCCCTTATCGGGACCATGCCAGTCAGTCTGCTATCAGTACTGGGTAAGGTCCTTGTTTCCATTATCGGGGCCATGCCAGTCAGTCAGCTATGAGTACTGGGTAAGGTCCTTGTTTCCATGATCGGGGCCATGCCAGACAGTCTGCTATCAGTGTTGGGTAAGGTCCTTGTTTCCCTTTTCGGGGCCATGCCAGTCAGTCTGCTATCAGTGCTGGGTAAGGTCCTTGTTTCCATTATCTGGGGCCATGCCAATTAGTCAGCTATCAGTACTGGGTAAGGTCCTTGTTTCCATTATTGGGTGACATGCCAGTCAGTGAGCTGTCATTGTGGGCAAGGTCCCTGTTTTGATTTTCAGGAACATGCCATTCAGTCAGATATCAGTACTGGGCAAGGTCCTTATTTCCATTATCGGGGCCATGCAAGTCAGTCTGCTATCAGTACTGGGTAAGATCCTTGTTTCCATTATTGGGAGCTATGACAGTCAGTCTGCTGTCATTGCTGGGAAGCTTTTTATTTCCATGATTGGGGGCCATGCCAGTCAGTCTGCTATCATTGTGGGCAAGGTCCTTGTTTCTATTATTGGGGCCCATGCTAGTCAGTCTGCTATCAGTGCTGGGTAAGGTCCTTGTTTCCATTATCAGGGCCATGCCAGTCAGTCAGCTATCAGTGTGGGAAAGTCCTTGTTTCCATTATCGGGGCCATGCCAGTCAGTCTGCTATCAGTACTGGGTAAGGTCCTTGTTTCCATTATTGGGGCCATGCCAGTCAGTCTGTTATCAGTGCTGGAAGGTCCTTGTTTCATTATCGGGCCTTGCCAGTCAGTCTGATATCAGTGCTGGGAAGGTCCTTGTTTCCATTATTGGAGCAATGCCAGTCAGTCTGCTATCAGTGCTCGGTAAGGTCCTTGTTTCCATTATCAGGACCATGCCAGTCAGTCTGCTATCAGTACTGGGTAAAGTCCTTGTTTCCATTATCAGAGGCCATGCCAGTCAGTGTGCTATTAGTACTGGGCAAGGTCCTTGTTTCCATTATCGGGGCCATGCCAGTCAGTCTGCTATCAGTGCTGGGAAGGTCCTTGTTTCGTTTATCAGGGCCATACCAGTCAGTCTGCTATCAGTGCTCGGTAAGGTCCTTGTTTCCATTTTCTGGACCATGCCAGTCAGTCTGCTGTCAGTACTGGGTAAGTTCCTTGTTTCCATTATCGGGGCCATTCCAGTCAGTCTGCTGTCAGTGCTGGGTAAGGTCCTTGTTTCCTTTATCGGGGCCATGCCAGTCTGTCTGCTATCAGTGCTGTGTAAGGTCCTTATTTCTATTATTGGGGGCCATGCCAGTCAGTCTGCTATCAGTGCTCGGTATGGTTCTTGTTTCCATTATCCGGTCCATGCCAGTCAGTCTGCTTTCAGTGCTCAGTATGGTCCTTGTTTCCATTATCTGGGCCATACCAGTCAGTCTACTGTCATTACTGGGTAAGGTCCTTGTTTCCATTATCAGGGCCATGCCAGTCAGTCTGCTATTAGTGCTGGGCAAGGTCCTTGTTTCCATTATCGGGACCATGCCAGTCAGTCTGCTATCAGTACTGGGTAAGGTCCTTGTTTCCATTATTGGGGACCATGCTAGTCAGTCTGCTATCAGTACTGGGTAAGGTCCTTGTTTCCATTATTGGGGCCATGCCAGTCAATCTGCTATCTGTACTGGCAAGGTCCTTGTTTCCATTATTGGGGCCATGCCAGTCAGTCTGCTGTCAGTACTGGGCAAGGTCCTTCTTTCCATTATTGGGGGCCATGCCCGTCAGTCTGCTATCAGTGTTCGGTAAGGTCCTTGTTTCCAGCATCCGGGCCATGCCAGTCAGTCTGCTATCAGTGCTCAGTAAGGTCCTTGTTTTCCATTATCTGGGCCATACCAGTCAGTCTACTGTCAGTACTGGGTAAGGTCCTTGTTTCCATTGTCGGGGTCATGCCAGTCAGTCTGCTATCAGTACTGTGCAAGGTCCTTGTTTCCATCATTGGGAGCCATGCCAGTCAGTCTGCTATCAGTGCTGGGTAAGGTCCTTGTTTCCATAATCAGGGACCATGCCAGTCAGTCTGCTATCAGTGCTGGGCAAGGTATTTGTTTCCATTATCGGGGCCATGCCAGTCAGTCTGTTATCAGTGCTGGGCAAGGTCCTTGTTTCCATTATCTGGGGCCATGCCAGTCAGTCTACTGTCAGTACAGGGCAAGGTCCTTGTTTCCATAATCGCGGAGGCCATGCCAGTCAGTCTGCTATTATTGTTGGGTAAGGTCCTTGTTTCCCTTATCGGGACCATGCCAGTCAGTCTGCTATCAGTACTGGGTAAGGTCCTTGTTTCCATTATCGGGGCCATGCCAGTCAGTCAGCTGTCAGTACTGGGTAAGGTCCTTGTTTCCATAATCCGGGCCATGCCAGTCTGTCTGCTATCAGTGTTGGGTAAGGTCCTTGTTTCCCTTATCGGGACCATGCCAGTCAGTCTGCTATCAGTGCTGGATAAGGTCCTTGTTTCCTTTATCGGGGCCATGCCAGTCAGTCTGCTATCAGTGCTGGGTAAGGTCCTTGTTTCCATTATCTGGGGCCATGCCAATTAGTCAGCTATCAGTACTGGGTAAGGTCCTTGTTTCCATTATTGGGTGACATGCCAGTCAGTGAGATGTCATTGTGGTCAAGGTCCCTGTTTTGATTTTCAGGAACATGCCATTCAGTCAGATATCAGTACTGGGCAAGGTCCTTGTTTCCATTATCGGGGCCATGCCAGTCAGTCTGCTATCAGTACTGGGCAAAGTCCTTGTTTCCATTATTGGGAGCTATGACAGTCAGTCTGCTGTCATTGCTGATAAGCTTTTTATTTCCATTATTGGGGGCCATGCCAGTCAGTCTGCTATCATTGTGGGCAAGGTCCTTGTTTCTATTATTGTGGCCCTTGCTAGTCAGTCTGCTATCAGTGCTGGGTAAGGTCCGTGTTTCCATTATCAGGGCCATGCCAGTCAGTCAGCTATCAGTGTGGGAAAGTCCTTGTTTCCATTATCAAGACCATGCCAGTCAGTCAGCTATCAGTACTGGATAAGTTCCATGTTTCCATTATCGGGGCCATGCCAGCCAGTCTGCTATCAGTACTGGGTAAGGTCCTTGTTTCCATTATTGGGGCCATGCCAGTCAGTCTGCTATCAGTGCTGGGAAGGTCCTTGTTTCCATTATCGGGGCCTTGCCAGTCAGTCTGCTATCAGTGCTGGAAGGTCCTTGTTTCAATTATCAGGACCATGCCAGTCAGTCTGCTATCAGTACTGGGTAAGGTCCTTGTTTCCATTATCAGAGGCCATGCCAGTCAGTGTGCTATTAGTACTGGGCAAGGTCCTTGTTTCCATTATCGGGGCCATGCCAGTCAGTCTGCTATCAGTGCTGGGAAGGTCCTTGTTTCCATTATCGGGGCCATACCAGTCAGTCTGCTATCAGTGCTCGGTAAGGTCCTTGTTTCCATTATCTGGACCATGCCAGTCAGTCTGCTGTCAGTACTGGGTAAGGTCCTTGTTTCCATTATCGGGGCCATTCCAGTCAGTCTGCTGTCAGTGCTGGGTAAGGTCCTTGTTTCCATTATCGGGGCCATGCCAGTCTGTCTGCTATCAGTGCTGGGTAAGGTCCTTATTTCGATTATTGGGGCCATGCCAGTCAGTCTGCTATCAGTGCTCGGTATGGTCCTTGTTTCCATTATCGGGTCCATGCCAGTCAGTCTGCTTTCAGTGCTCAGTAAGGTCCTTGTTTCCATTATCTGGGCCATACCAGTCAGTCTACTGTCATTACTGGGTAAGGTCCTTGTTTCCATTATCAGGGCCATGCCAGTCAGTCTGCTATTAGTGCTGGGCAAGGTCCATGTTTCCATTATTGGGACCATGCCAGTCAATCTGCTATCAGTACTTGGCAAGGTCCTTGTTTCCATTATTGGGGGCCATGCCAGTCAATCTGCTATCAGTGCTGGGCAAGGTCCTTGTTTCCATAATCAGTGACCATGCCAGTCAGTCTGCTATCAGTGCTGGGCAAGGTACTTGTTTCCATTATCTGGGCCATGCCAGTCAGTCTGTTATCAGTGCTGGGCATGGTCCTTGTTTCCATTATCAGGATCATGCCAGTCAGTCTGCAATCAGTACTGGGTAAGGTCCTTGTTTCCATTATTGGGGCCATGCCAGTCAATCTGCTTTCAGTACTGGCAAGGTCCTTGTTTCCATTATTGGGGCCATGCCAGTCAGTCTGCTGTCAGTACTGGGCAAGGTCCTTGTTTCCATTATTGGGGGCCATGCCCGTCAGTCTGCTATCAGTGTTCGGTAAGGTCCTTGTTTCTAGCATCCGGGCCATGCCAGTCAGTCTGCTATCAGTGCTCAGTAAGGTCCTTGTTTTCCATTATCTGGGCCATACCAGTCAGTCTACTGTCAGTACTGGGTAAGGTCCTTGTTTCCATTATTGGGGACCATGCCAGTCAGTCTGCTATCAGTGCTGGGCAAGGTCCTTGTTTCCATAATCAGGGACCATGCCAGTCAGTCTGCTATCAGTGCTGGGCAAGGTACTTGTTTCCATTATCAGGGCCATGCCAGTCAGTCTGTTATCAGTGCTGGGCAAGGTCCTTGTTTCCATAATCAGGGACCATGCCAGTCAGTCTGCTATCAGTGCTGGGCAAGGTACTTGTTTCCATTATCAGGGCCATGCCAGTCAGTCTGTTATCAGTGCTGGGCAAGGTCCTTGTTTCCATTATCTGGGGCCATGCCAGTCAGTCTACTGTCAGTACAGGGCAAGGTCGTTGTTTCCATAATCGCGGAGGCCATGCCAGTCAGTCTGCTATTATTGTTGGGTAAGGTCCTTGTTTCTCTTATCGGGACCATGCCAGTCTGTCTGCTATCAGTACTGGGTAAGGTCCTTGTTTCCATTATCGGGGCCATGCCAGTCAGTCAGCTGTCAGTACTGGGTAAGGTCCTTGTTTCCATAATCCGGGCCGTGCCAGTCTGTCTGCTATGTGTGTTGGGTAAGGTCCTTGTTTCCATTATCAGGGCCATGCCAGTCTGTCTGCTATCAGTGCTGGGTAAGGTCCTTATTTCGATTATTGGGGGCCATACCAGTCAGTCTGCTATCAGTGCTCGGTATGGTACTTGTTTCCATTATCTGGTCCATGCCAGTCAGTCTGCTTTCAGTGCTCAGTAAGGTCCTTGTTTCCATTATCTGGGCCATACCAGTCAGTCTACTGTCATTACTGGGTAAGGTCCTTGTTTCCATTATCAGGGCCATGCCAGTCAGTCTGCTATTAGTGCTGGGCAAGGTCCTTGTTTCCATTATCGGGACCATGCCAGTCAGTCTGCTATCAGTACTGGGTAAGGTCCTTGTTTCCATTATTGGGGACCATGCCAGTCAGTCTGCTATCAGTGCTGGGCAAGGTCCTTGTTTCCATTATCAGGACCATGCCAGTCAGTCTGCTATCAGTACTGGGTAAGGTCCTTGTTTCCATTATAGGGGCCATGCCAGTTAATCTGCTATCAGTACTGGCAAGGTCCTTGTTTCCATTATTGGGGCCATGCCAGTCAGTCTGCTGTCAGTACTGGGCAAGGTCCTTGTTTCCATTATTGGGGGCCATGCCCGTCAGTCTGCTGTCAGTGTTCGGTAAGGTCCTTGTTTCCAGTATCAGGGCCATGCCAGTCAGTCTGCTATCAGTGCTCAGTAAGGTCCTTGTTTTCCATTATCTGGGCCATACCAGTCAGTCTACTGTCAGTACTGGGTAAGGTCCTTGTTTCCATTATCAGGGCCATTCCAGTCAGTCTGCCATCAGTGCTGGGAAGATCCTTGTTTCCATTATCGGGACCATGCCAGTCAGTCTGCTATCAGTACTGGGTAAGGTCCTTGTTTTCATTATTGGGGCCATGCCAGTCAGTCTGCTATCAGAACTGGGCAAGGTCCTTGTTTCCATTATTGGGGCCATGCCAGTCAGTCAACTATCAGTACTGGGTAAGGTCCTTGTTTCCATTATCGGGGCTATGCTAGTCAGTCTGCTATCTGTGTTGGGTAAGGTCCTTGTTTCCCTTATCGGGACCATGCCAGTCAGTCTGCTATCAGTGCTGGATAAGGTCCTTGTTTCCATTATCGGGGCCATGCCAGTCAGTCAGCTATCAGTGCTGGGGAAGGTCCTTGTTTCCATTATCTGGGGCCATGCCAATCAGTCAGGTATCAGTACTGGGTAAGGTCCTTGTTTCCATTATTGGGAGCTATGACAGTCAGTCTGCTATCATTGCTGGGAAGCTTTTTATTTCCATGATTGGGGGCCATGCCAGTCAGTCTGCTATCAGTACTGGGTGAGGTCCTTGTTTCCATTATCGGGGCCATGCCAGTCAGGCTGCTATCAGTGCTGGGAAGGTCCTTGTTTCCATTATCGGGGCCTTGCCAGTCAGTCTGCTATCAGTGCTGGGAAGGTCCTTGTTTCCATTATCGGAGCCATGCCAGTCAGTCTACTGTCAGTACTGGGCAAGGTCCTTGTTTCCATTATCGGGGCCTTGCCAGTCAGTCTGCTATCAGTGCTGGGAAGGTCCTTGTTTCCATTATCGGGGCCTTGCCAGTCAGTCTGCTATCAGTGCTGGGAAGGTCCTTGTTTCCATTATCGGGGCCATGCCAGTCAGTCTGCTATCAGTGCTCGGTATGGTCCTTGTTTCCATTATCAGGACCATGCCAGTCAGTCTGCTATCAGTACTGGGCAAGGTCCTTGTTTCCATTATCGGGGCCATGCCAATCAGTCTGCTATCAGTGCTGGGAAGGTCCTTGTTTCCATTATCGGGGCCATGCCAGTCAGTCTGCTATCAGTGCTCGGTAAGGTCCTTGTTTCCATTATCAGGACCATGCTAGTCAGTCTGCTATCAGTACTGGGTAAGGTCCTTGTTTCCATTATCAGGGCCATGCCAGTCAGTCTGCTATCAGTGCTGGGTAAGGTCCTTGTTTCCATTGTCGGGGCCATGCCAGTCAGTCTGCTATCAGTGCTGGGTAAGGTCCTTGTTTCCATTATTGGGGGCCATGCCAGTCAGTCTGCTATCAGTGGTCAGTAAGGTCCTTGTTTCCATTATCGGTGCCATGCCAGTCAGTCTGCTATCAGTGCTGGCAAGGTCCTTGTTTCCATTATCGGAACCATGCCAGTCAGTCTGCTATCTGTATCAGTGTCAGTGGCTCAGTAGGTAGCACACTCGCCTCTGAGGCCGGGAGATCAGAGGGCTGTGGGTTCAGTTCCCACAACTGGCACTTGGGTTAATATCCCAGTACTGACACTCTAATGCAGCATGAGAGGGGTGTTGCATTTCTGAGGTGCCGCCTTTCGGATGAGACGTTAAACCGAGGTCCCATCTTCCTGGATTGGTGGTAGTTCAGGTGGATGTTAAAGATCCCATGGCACTTATCGAAAAGAGTAGGGGAATTTTCCTTGGTGTCCTGGCCGAATTTCCCTCATTCACTAAAAATACCACCAACAACTTAATCTGGTTCAAGGTCAGTTGGCATTCATCTGTATCCCCCTCTCCTGGGTCGTGCCTGAAAATAGGCAGGATTTGTCTAGTGCACTTGCCCGGTCAACAAAAGCTAAATAAATAAATAAAAAATAAAGTACTGGGTAAGGTCCTTGTTTCCATTATTGGGGACCATGCCAGCCAGTCTGCTATCAGTGCTGGGCAAGGTCCTTGTTTCCATTATTGGGGCCATGCCAGTCAGTCTGCTATCAGTGCTGGGAAGGTCCTTGTTTCCATTATCGGGGCCTTGCCAGTCAGTCTGCTATCAGTGCTGGGAAGGTCCTTGTTTCCATTATTGGGGCCATGCCAGGCAGTCTGCTATCAGTGCTCGGTAAGGTCCTTGTTTCCATTATCAGGACCATGCCGGTCAGTCTGCTATCAGTACTGGGCAAGGTCCTTGTTTCCATTATCGGGGCCATGCCAGTCAGTCTGCTGTCAGTATTGGGCAAGGTCCTTGTTTCCATTATTGGGGCCATGCCAGTCAGTCTGCTATCAGTATTGGGTAAGGTCCTTGTTTCCATTATCGTGGCCATACCAGTCAGTCTACTGTCAGTACTGGGTAAGGTCCTTGTTTCCATTATCAGGGCCATGGCAGTCAGTCTGCTATCAGTGCTGAGCAAGGTCCTTGTTTCCATTATCGGGACCATGCCAGTCAGTCTGCTATCAGTACTGGTTAAGGTCCTTGTTTCCATTATTGGGGACCATGCCAGTCAGTCTGCTATCAGTGCTGGGTAAGGTCTTTGTTTCCATTATTGGGGGCCATGCCAGTCAGTCTGCTATCAGTGCTCGGTAAGGTCCTTGTTTCCATTATCGGGGCCATGCCAGTCAGTCTGCTATCAGTGCTCAGTAAGGTCCTTGTTTCCATTATCATGGCCATACCAGTCAGTCTACTGTCATTACTGGGTAAGGTCCTTGTGTCCATGATCAGGGCCATGGCAGTCAGTCTGCTATCAGTGCTGGGCAAGGTCCTTGTTTCCATTATCGGGACCATGCCAGTCAGTCTGCAATCAGTACTGGGTAAGGTCCTTGTTTCCATTATTGGGGACCATGCCAGTCAGTCTGCTGTCAGTACTGGGCAAGGTCCTTGTTTCCATTATTGGGGCCATGCCTGTCAGTCTGCTGTCAGTACTGGGCAAGGTCCTTGTTTCCATTATCAGAGGCCATGCCAGTCAGTCTGCTATCAGTATTGGGTAAGGTCCTTGTTTCCATTATCAGAGGCCATGCCAGTCAGTCAGCTATTAGTGCTGGGCAAGGTCCTTGGTTCCATAACTTTAAGGTTATTATTATTACCCCCCCGTCAACATGGCTTTATGAAGGACACAGTGTGCCTATCCTACCTAATCATATTCTTGCAGAGTTGCTCTGGGAGGCCGACAGTGGCATTGTTGTAGATGCAGTCAGTTTGGACTTCAGCAAGGCCTTTATCACTGCAGTGCATGGTAAGCTTTGGGGCAAAGTATCCCTGTGTGTTATACATGAGGGATGTGCAAGATGGGTTGATAACTGGCTTGGGGGCAAAAAGCAGAGGGCCTGTGGTGGATGGATGCTTCTCTGAATGGGGAAGGGTATTCAGTGGTGTCCCTCACAGACTATTGCTGGGACCCCTGCTGGTCTGGTATTTTTATCAATGATATGGAAACTGGTGTCTTCAGCTGGCTGTCTAAATCCTGATACTTTACAATGCCTGTACCTTCACTGTGTACATTGCCTAAATTGTACTATTATCGAGTTGTTATTGCTGTTTTATTGCACTGTATTTCTACCTGTACCTACACTGTAATTCTTGTATGTATGTGTGCCTTCTGGCCCGGGTCATGCCTGGTAAACAAAGTCATAAATAAATAAAATAAATAAGTACACTGATAACACTAAACTGACAAGAGTGGTAGACTCCCTTGAGGATGGGGACAAATGTCAGGAGTGTCTGAATAAGTTGGGCGATTGGTCCAACTTCTGAAATCTCAAATCCAGTGTAGCCAAAGGCAAGGTGTTACATGTGAGGAGGAAAAACTGAGGCAGGAAATAAAACAATATGGGGGGCCTCCTCTTGTTGCAGTGGACCTAGGATGTGAGCTTCGGGTAGTAACAGACAAAAGGCTGAAGCATAACAGTTACAATATGTGCAGATGTTGTTAAGAGAGTTGGCAGAATGCTGGATGCATTAAAGGGTGAGGTGACCAACAGGGCAGAGCAAGTAATCCTGGTACTTTACAAGGCACTGGTTAAGGGAAGTAATCCTTCCACTTTACAAGGCCCTGGTCAAGGGAAGTAATCCTGCCAGTTTACAAGGCCGTGTCAGGGGAAGTAATCCTGTAACTTTACAAGGCCCTGGTCAGGGGAAGTAATCCTGCCACTTTACAAGGCCCTGGTCAAGAGAAGTAATCCTGGTACTTTACAAGGCCCTGGTCAAGGGAAGTAATCCTGCCAGTTTACAAGGCTGTGTCAGAGGAAGTAATCCTGTAACTTTACAAGGCCCTGGTCAGGGGAAGTAATCCTGCCACTTTACAAGGCCCTGGTCAGGAGAAGTAGTTCAGACACCCTACAAGGCCCTGGACAACAGAAGTAATCCTACCACTTTACAAGGCCCTGGTCACAGGAAGTAATACTGCCACTTTACAAGGCCCTTGTCAGGGGATGTAATCCTCCCACTTTACAAGGCCCTGGTCAGGGGAAGTAATCATGCCACTTTACAAGGCCCTGGTCAGGAGAAGTAATCTTGTCATTTTACAAGGCCCTTGTCAGGGGATGTAATCCTGCCACTTAACAAGGCCCTGGTTAGGGGATGTAATCCTACCACTTTACAAAGTCCAGGTCAGGGGAAGTAATCCTGCCATTTCAAGGCTCTACTCAGGGGAAGAAATCCTGGCATTTTAAAAGGTTCTGGTTAGGGAGACATAGTCCTGACAATTTACAAGGCCCTGCTTAGGTCCCACCTGGAGTACTGTGTGCAGTTTTAGTCTTGTTAACACAAAAGTGACATTGAGGCAGTTGGGAGGGCTTGTGTGGCAGGAGATATGAGGAGATGCTACAAGCCCTTATCATGTTCACCCTGGAGAAAGAGACTGAGAGGAGACATGGTTGCAGTCTTCCATATACTCAAGGGTATTGATGAGACTGAACCTAGAGATGTTTGACCCGGACTCCTGCAGCAGGACTTGGAGAGCTGCCCTTAAACATGAAGGTGGTGCATTCAGGGGTAATGTTAGGAGATACTTCACCCAGAGGGCAGTGAACCTGTGGAACAGCCTGCCAGTGGAGACAGTGGATATGAAGACAGCACTGGCCTTTTAGTTATGTCTGAACAAATTTCTGCTAACTAAGGGAATCCCAGGGTACCTCAGTAGTGGGTGGGTGGGTGAAAATCCCAGGGTATGCTGGGTAGTAGTATGGGTGAGTGGGAATCACAGGATATGATGTGTAGTGGTGTGGGTGGGGAATCCCAGGGTACCCTGGGTAATAGGGTGGGTGGGAATCACAGGATACCCTGGGTAGTAGGGTGGGTGGGGGAATCTAAGGGAATTCTGGGTAGTAGGGTGAGTGGGTGGGAATCCCAGGGTACCCTGGGTAGTAGTGTGGGTAGGGAACACCAGGGTACCCAGGGTATTAGAGTGAGTAGGGAATCACAGGGTACCTAGGGTAGCAGGGGAATCACAGGGTATCCTGGGTAGTTGGGAGGGTATTGAACCATAAACATCCTGGGTATTAGGGTGGGTGGGAATCACATGGTACCTTGAGTAGTAGGGTGGGTAGGGATTCACTGAGTACTCTGGGTGGTAAGGTGGGTGGGGAATCCCAGGGTTCCCTGGCTAGTAGGGTGGGTGAAAATCCCAGGGTACCCTGAGTAATAGGGTGGGCAACTGGGAATCCCAGAGTGCCCTGGGTAGTGGGGTGGGTGGGGAATCACAGAATGCATTGGGTATCAGGATGGGTGAGTAGGGAACCAGAGTGTACCCTGGGTAGAAGGTTTGATGCATGGGAATCATAGAGTATCCTGAGTAGAAAGGTGGGTGGTTGGGAATCACAGGGTACTCTGGGCAGTAGGGTGGGTGGGTAGGGAGTCACAGAGTATGAGTATGCTGGGTAATAGGGTTAGTGGGTGGGAATCACAGGGTACTCTGGGTGGGTGGGTGGGGAAATTGCAGGGTACTCTGGGTAGGTGGGTGGGTGAGAATTATAGGGTAGTAGAACTAGCCTAAATGACAGCCAACTTCACTGAAAATTTGAGGGTTCTACTACAGGTTGGCTACCCCTTACATGAAACCAGATCCAAAAATTAGCAGCAATGTTACCAGGAAGGACAGTTTCAAACGCCAACATTGCTTAATGTCAAATCTTTCATTAGTAACTTAGGGAATCTCCATACTAAAATATGCATTCACACACAGAGCAGATAAACACCTGGGTAGTAGGTTAGGTGGGTGGGAATCACAGGGTGTTCTGGGCAGTAGGGTGGGTGGAACTCAGAGGGTACCCAGGGTAATAGGGTGGGCTGTATGATGCTGGTTCAACAACTAAGTTGTCGACCACCATCACAGTGACGGATTTATGTCGACCACAACTTGCAGTCGACATAAATCCAACTTGAGACCCCGGCCATTTTTTCATCGGGGGACTTTACTCCCCCAACCGCCATGCAGGGGTCTCTGTCCCTCGCACCCCCCGATCTCTAGGATTCTAACTCCAAGTTGGAGTTGTATCAGGGAGGAGGTGCAGGACCAGGAGAAAGAGTGCTGGGGTCTTGGGCGGTCTGTTACAGAGAAAACATCGAAGTTGTCAGCATCAACATTTTCACTGTAATAGTGTCACCATCCTGGATGCATACCATAGGTGGGTGGGTGGTATCACAGGGCAACCTGGGGAAGTAGTGGTGGGAATCCCAGGTACCCTGGTAGTAGGGTGGGTGGATTGGAATCCCAGGGTACTCTCAGCAGTAGGAGGAATAGGCTGAGAATCTCTGGGCACCCTGTGTAGTTAGATGGCAGGGTGGGGGATCACGGGTATCTGGGATAGTAGGGTGGGTGGGTAGGGAATCACAGCACACCTTGGGTATTAGGCTTGGTGGGTGGGAATCACAGTGTACCCTGGGTAGAAGGGTTTGTGGTGTACTCAGCATAGTAGTAGTGTGGGCGAGAGGAAATCATGGGGTACCCTGGGTAGTAGGGCTGATGGGGAGTCACAGGATATCCTGGGTAGTAGGGTCAGTGGGAATCACAGGGTACCCTAGGTAGTGAGGTGGGTGGGGAATCACAGGGTACCCTGGGAGGGATTTTTACACACTGATTCAGCCATGGAGTACTCGGTAACTTGTTGGCAGCTCTATAGAAGGATTAAAGGATAAACACACTGGTACCAGCAGGGAGAAAATAGTGCCTCCAGTACAGAATGGTGACATTCACACCTTCTGTTATGCACTGTGGTGTGTGAGTGACATTCATGCCATGTATTGTGCACTGTGGTGTGAAAGTGGCATTCATACATTGTATTGTGCACTGTGATGTGTGAGTGGCATTCATGCCATGTATTGTGCAACATGGAGTGAGAGTGAGAGTGACATTCATACCTTATATTGTGCACTGGTGTGACAGGGACATTCATACCTTGTGTTGTGCGAGTGACATTCATGCCATGTATTGTGCACTGTGGTGTGAGAGTGATATTCATGCTACATATTGTGCACTGTGGTGGGAGAGTAGCATTCATATTTTGTATTGTGCACCATGGTGTGAGAGTGATATTCATACCTTGTATTGTATTGTACACTGTGGTGTGAAAGTGTCATTCATACCATGTATTGTACACAGTGGAGTGAGAGTGACATTCACACCTTGTATTGTGCACCATGGTGAGAGAGTGACATTCATGCCTTGTATTGTATTGTGCACCATGGTGTAAGAGTGACATTCACACCTTGTATTGTGCACTGTAGTGTGAGTCTCATTTATAGCTTGTATTGTGGTGTGAGAGTGACATCCATGACATGTGTTGCGCACTGTGGTGTGAGAGTGGCAATCATACCTTGTATTGTGCACCATGGTGTGAGAGTTATATTCATACCTTGTATTGTGCACTGTGGTGTGAGAGTGGCATTCATACTTTGCATTGTGCACCATGGTGTGAGAATGACATTCACACCTTCCATTGTGCACTATGGTTTGAGTCTCATTTCTATCTTGTACTGTGCTGTGAGAGTGACATTCATACCTTCTTCTGTGCACTGTGATGTAAGAGTGACATTTATACCTTGCATTCTGCACTGTGGTGTGAGAGTGACATTCATCCCTTGTATTATGTGCTGTTGTGAGCGAGTGATGATTCACACCTTGAATTGTGCACCATGGTGTGAGAGTAACATTCACACCTTGTGTTGGGAGTCTCATTTATATCTTGTAATGCACTCTGAGAGTGACATTCATACCTTCTACTGTGCACTGTGATGTGAAAGTGACTGTATACTTTGTATTCTGCATGTGGTGTGAGAGTGAAATTCATACCTTGTACAAGTGCTATGCACCATGGTATGAGAGTGATGTTCAAAACTTGCATTGTGCACTGTTGTGCATGAGTGACATTCATACCTTGTACTGTGACTGTGGTGTGAGAGTGACATTTATATCTTGTATTGTGCACTGTGGTGTGAGAGTTTCTTTCATACCATGTGTTGTACACTATGGTGTGAAAGTGACATTCAGACCTTGTATTCTGCAATGTGGTTTGAGAGTGACATTCATATCTTGCATTGTGCACTGTGGTGTGATAGTGACTTTCATAACTTGTACTATGGTGTGAAAGTGACATTCATGTCATGTATTGTGCACTATGGTGTGAAAGTGACATTCATACCTTGTATTCTGCACTGTGGTGTGAGAGTGACTTTCATACCTTGTATTGTGCACTATGGTGTGAAAATGACATTCATACCTTTCATTGTGCACCGTGATGTGAGAGTGACATTTATACCTTGTATTATGCACTGTGGTGTGAAAGTGACATTCATCCCTTATATTATGTGCTGTTTTGTGCGAGTGACCATTCACACTTTGTGTTGTACATTGTGGTGTAAGAGTGTCATTTATACCTTGTACTGTGCACTACGGTGTGAGAGTTACAATCATCCCTTGTATTGTGCACTGTGGTGTGAAAGTAACATTCATACCTTGTATGAGTATTGTGCACTGTGGTGTGAGAGTGACATTCATATCTTGCATTGTGCACTGCTGTGTGACAGTAGCATTCCGACCATGTGTTGTGCACTATGGTGTGAAAGTGACATTCATACCTTGTATTCTGCACCGTGGTGTTAGAGTGACTTTCTTGTATTGTGTGCTGTTTGTGAGAGTGACATTCATGCTTTGTACTGTACACTGTGATGTGAGAGTGACATTTATACCTTGTTTTCTGGACTGTGATGTGAGAGTGATATTCATGCCATGTATTGTTCACTGTGGTGTGAGAGTAACATTTATACCTTGTATTCTGCACTGTGGTGTGAGAGTGATATTCATACCTTGCATTGTGCACCATGGTGTGAGAGTGACATTTATACCTTGTGTTGAGCATTATCGTGAGAAAGTGACAGTCATACCTTGTATTCTGCACTGTGGTGTGAGAGTGATATTCATACTTTGCCTTGTGCACTGTGATGTGAGAGTGATAGTCATACCATATATTGTGCACTGTGGTGTGAGAGTGATATTCATTCCTTGTATTGTGCATGAATGACATTCATACCTTTTACTGTGACTGTGGTGTGAGAGTGACATTTATATCTTGCATTGTGCACTGCAGTGCAAGAATGGCATTCATACCATGTGTTGTGCACTATGGTGTGAAAGTGACATTCGTACCTTGTATTCTGCACTCTGGTGTGAGAGTGACATTCATATCTTGCATTGTGCACTGTGGTGTGAGGGTAACTTTCATACCTTGTATTGTGCACTATGGTGTGAAAGTGACATTCATACCTTGTACTGTGCACCATGTTGTGAGAGTGACATTTATACCTTGTATTATGCACTGTCGTGTGAAAGTGACATTTATCCCTTGTATTATGTACTGTTGTGTGCGAGTGACCATACACACCTTGTGATGTACACTGTGGTGTAAGAGTGTCATTTATACCTTGTACTGAGCACTGCAGTGTGAGAGTGATGTATGCACTGTAGTGCGAAAGTGACATTTATACCTTGTATTATGTGCTGTTGTACATGAGTGACCATTCCCCCCTTGTGTTGTACACTGTGGTGCAAGATTGTCATTTATACCTTGTACTGAGCACTGCAGTGTGAGAGTGGCATTCATCCCTTGTATTGTGCACCATAGTGTGAGAGTAATACTCATACCTTGTATGAGTATTGTGCACTGTGGTATGAGAGTGACGTTCATACCTTGTAATGTGCACGGTTGTGCCTGAGTGACATTGATACCTTGTACTGTGATTGTGGTGTAAGAGTGATATTTCTATCTTGTATTGTGCAATGTAGTGTGAGAGTGGCAGTCATACAATGTGTTGTGCACAATGGTGTGAAAGTGACATTCGTATCTTGTATTCTGCACTGTGGTGTAAGAGTGACTTTCATACCTTGTATTGTACTCTGTGATGTGAGAGCAACATTCATACCATGTATTGTGCACCATGGTGTGGGAGAAACTATCTTACATTGTACTGTGTGCTGTTTGTGAGAGTGACATTCATACCTTGCATTGTGCACTGTGGTGTGAGAGTGACATTCATACCTTGTATTGTGCACTGTGGTGTGAGAGTAATATTCTTACCTTGTATTGTGCACTGTGGTGTGAGAGTGACATTCATACCTTGTATTGTGCACTGTGGTGTGAGAGTGACATTCATACCTTGTAATGTGCACTGTGATGTGAGAGTAATATTCATACCTTGTATTGTGCACTTTGGAGTGAGAGTGACATTCATACCTTGTATTGTGCACTGTGGTGTGAGAGTAATATTCATTCCTTACATTGTGCACTGTGGTGTGAGAGTGACATTCATAACTTGTATTGTGCACTGTGGTGTGAGAGTAATATTCATACCTTGCATTGTGCACTGTGGTGTGAGAGTAACATTCATATCTTGTATTGTGCACTGTGGTGTGAGAGTAATATTCATACCTTGTATTCTGCTCTGTGGTGTAAGAGTGACTTTCATATCTTGTATTGTACACTGTGGTGTCAGAGTAACATTCATACCATGTATTGTGCACCATGGTGTGGGAGAAACTATCTTACATTGTACTATGTGCTATTTGTGAGAGTGACATTTATACCTTGTATTGTGTTCTATGGTGTGCGAGTGATATTCATGCCATGTATTGTTCACTGTGGTGTGAGAGTGACATTCATACCTTGTATTGTGCACTGTGGTGTGTGAGTGACATTTATACCAAGTATTGTGCACTGTGGTGTGAGAGTGATATTCATGCCATGTATTGTGCACTGTTTAGTTAAATTCACTCCTTATATTATGCACTGTGGCGTGAGGGTGACATTTATACCTTATATTGTGCACTATGATGTGAGAGTGATAGTAATACCTTGTATTATGCACTGTGGTATAAGAGTGACTTTTATACCTTGTATTCTGCAATATGGTGTGAGAGTGACATTTATACCTTGCATTGTGCACTGCGGTGTGAGAGTTATAGTCATACCTTGTATTGTGCACTGTGGTGTGAGAGTGATATTCATACCTTGTATCATGCACTGTGGTGTGAGAGTGACATTTATACCTTGTATTATACACCATGGTGTGTGAGTAATATTTCTACCTTGTACTGTGCACTGTGGTGTGAGAGTGATATTGATACCATGTATGGTGCACCGTGGTGTGAGTAATATTTATAACTTGTATTGTGCACTGTGGTGTGAGTGTGACTTTCACACCTTCAATTGTGGACTGTGGTGTGAAAGTGACATTTATCCCTTGTATTGTGCACTGTGGTGTGAGAGTGATATTCGTACCTTGTATTGCGGACCGTGGTGTGAGAGTGATTTTTATACCTTGTATTGTGCACTGTCGTGTGAGAGTGATATTTACACCTTGTATTGAGTGGTGTGAGAATGAGATTCTTACCTTGTATTGTGCACTGTGGTGTGAGAGTTATATTCATAGCTTGTATTGTGTACCATGGTGTGAGAGTGATATACATACCTTGTTTTGTGCACCATAGTAGGAGAGTGATATTCATATCTTGTATTGTGCACTGTGGTGTGAGACTGACTTTCATATCTTGTATTGTGCACTGTGGTGTGAGACTGATATTCATACCTTGTATTCTGCTCTGTGACATGAGAGTGACTTTCTTAACTTGTATTGTGCACTGTGGTGAGAGAGTGACTTTCATTACTTGTATTGTGCACTATGGTGTGAGAGTGACATTCATATGTTATATTGTATGCTATGGTGTGAAAGTGACATTCATACATTGTATTCTGCACTGTGGTGTGAGAGTGACTTTCATACCTTGAATTCTGCACTGTTGTGTGATAGTGATTTCATACCTTGTGTTGTGCACTGTGGTATGAGAGTGTTATTCATACCTTGTATTGTGCACTGTGGTGTGAGAGTGATATTCATAACTTGTATTCTGCACTGTGGTGTGAGATTGACATTCATACATTGTATTGTGTACTGTGGTATGAGAGTGACATTTATCCCTTGTATTGGGCACTGTGGTGTGACAGTGACATTCATACCTTGTATTGTACACTGTGGTGTGAGAGTGATATTCATACCTTGTATTACGGACCGTGGTGTGAGAGTGACCTTTATGCCTTGTATTGTGCACCGTGGTGTGAGAGTGACATTTATCCCTTGTATTGTGTGGTGTGAGAGTGACATTCTTACCTTGTATTGTGCACTGCGGTGTGAGAGTAATATTCATACCTTGTATTGTTCACCGTGGTGTGAGAGTGATATTCATACCTTGTTTTGTGCACCATGGTGTGAGAGTGACATTCATATCTTGTATTGTGCACTGTGGTGTGAGAGTGATATTCACACCATGTATTGTGCACTGTGGTGTGAGAGTGATATTCATACCTTGTAATGTGCATAATGATGTGAGAGTAATATTCATGCCATGTATTGTGCAGCGTGGTATGAGAGTGATATTCATACCTTGTATTGTGCACAGTGGTGTGAGAGTGACTTTTATACCTTGTATTGTGCACTGTGATGTGAGAGTGACATTCATATCTTATATTGTGCACTGTGGTGTGAGAGGGATATTTATACCTTGTATTGTGCACTGTGGTGTGAGAGTGATATTCATATCTTGTATCATGCACTGTGGTGTGAGCATGACAGTCCTACCTTGTAGTCTACACTGTGGTGTGAGAGTGACTTTCATACCTTGTATTGTGCACTGTGGTGTGAGAGTGACATTCATATCTTGCATTGTGCACTGTGGTGTGAGAGTGATATTCATACCATGTATTGTGCACTGGGGTGTGAGAGTGATATTCATACCTTGTAATAAGCATAATGATGTGAAAGTAATATTCATGCCATGTATTGTGCACCATGGTATGAGAGTGATATTCATAGCTTGTATTGTGCACTGTGGTGTGAAAGTGACTTTTATACCTTGTATTGTGCACTGTGGTGTGAGATTGACATTCATATCTTGTATTGTGCACTGTGGTATGAGAGTGATATTCATACCTTGTATTGTGCACTATGGTGCGAGAGTGATAGTCATACCTTGTACTGTGGACTGTGGTGTGAGAGTGACTTTTATACCTTGTATTGTGTACAGTGGTGTGAGAGTGACATTTATCCCTTGTATTGTGTGGTGTGAGAGTGACATTCTTACCTTGTATTGTGCACTGTGGTGTGAGAGTGATATTCATATCTTGTATTGTGCACTGTGGTGTGAGAGTGACTTTTATACCTTGTATTATGTACTGTGGTGTGAGATTGACATTCATATCTTGAATTGTGCACTGTGGTGTGAGAGTGATATTTATACCTTGTATTGTGTACTATAGTGTGAGAGTGATAGTCATACCTTGAACTGTGGACCGTGGTGTGAGAGTGACTTTTATACCTTGTATTGTGCACAGTGGTGTGAGAGTGACATTTATCCCTTGTATTGTGTGGTGTGAGAGTGACATTCTTACCTTGTATTGTGCACTGTGGTGTGAGAGTGATATTCATATCTTGTATTGTGCACCGTGGTGTGAGAGTGATATTCATACCTTGTATCGTGCACTGTGGTGTGAGCATGACAGTCATACCTTGTAGTCTGCACTGTGGTGTGAGAGTGATAGTCATACCTTGTAGGAGAACTGTGCACTGTGGTATGAGAGTGACATTCATATCTTGAATTGTGCACTGTTGTGCATGACTGACATTCATACCTCATACTGTGACTGTGGTGTGAGAGTGACATTTCTATCTTGTATTGTGCACAGTGGTGTGAGACTGACTTTCATACTTTGTATTGTGCACTGTGGTGTGAGAGTGATATTCATAACTTGTATTGTGCACTGTGGTGTGAGAGTAACTTCATTACTTGTATTGTGCACTATGGTGTGAGAGTGACATTCATACCTTGTTTTGTGCACTGTGGTGTGAGAGTGACATTCATACCTTATATTGTACACTGTGGGGTGAAAGTGATGTTCATACCTTGTATTCTGCCCTGTTGTGTGATAGTGATTTCATACCTTGTATTGTGCACTATGGTGTGTGAGTGTTATTCATACCTTGTATTGTGCACTGTGGTGTGAGAGTGGTATTTATACCTTGTATTCTGCACCGTGGTGTGAGAGTGATATTCATACCTAGTATTGTGCACCATGGTGTGAGAGTGACACATATACCTTGTATTGTGCACTATAGTGTGAGTGACATTTATGCCTTGTATTGTGCTCAGTGGTGTGAGAATGGCATTCATACCTTGTATAGTATTGTGCACTGTGGTGTGAGAGTGATATTCATACCTTGTATTGTGCACCGTGGTGTGAAAGTTACATTCATACCCTGTATTGTACTGTGGTGCGAGAGTGTCATTTATACCTTGTACTGGGCACTGTGGCGTGACAGTGACATACTGAACACTGTAGTGT
The DNA here is from genome assembly GCA_016271365.2 of Neoceratodus forsteri. Lineage (NCBI taxonomy): Eukaryota > Metazoa > Chordata > Ceratodontiformes > Ceratodontidae > Neoceratodus > Neoceratodus forsteri. The sequence goes on from CM028138.1 coordinate 660,512,879, forward strand.
AGGAGTGAGAGTCATGCCATGTATAGTGCACTGTGGTGTGAGAGTGACACTTATCCCTTGTATTGTGCACCGTGGTGTGAGAGTGACAGTCGCACCTTGTGTTGTGTACTGTGGTGTAGTGCTGGGCTGAATGTGAGGGCTGTGCCTTGCTGGGCATCTAAAGGACTGCCCAGGAAGGGTTTTTAATTTGGTTGCACCTGCATACAGCATGTAAGGTGTTGCCAGTGTTATTAGGCTCGGCCAACGTAGGGCAACTGAAGGTCAACCTCTTGAAAACAAGTACCTCATACTGCCCACTAACTTCCCCTTTCCCCTACAGGGTTTGCCACCCATTTAAAGCTGTGTTTATTGTTTGTATTCACCTGTCAGCTGTAATCTGTTTAGAGATAATGGCTTGCTTTTTGGGTACTGCTCAGCCAGTGCGTGGGTCCAAAGATTGGGTGACAACAGTGGGGAAGGGGGGGTTTGGGACAAGGGACTACGAACAAAATCCACTGTTTCATCAAAACCACAAAAATAATTTTCTAGGTAGAGGCACAGTGCTACTTTATTTATATCCACAGGTACAGACCCCACTCGCTTGTCAACAGAGACCTAATGAGCCCAGGAACCACTGTGCCATCCACAGTGACCCTGAGGCAAGTAAGGTTGCTGCAGCCCTCGCCCTGAAGTCATACGGGTGGTCACCCACCTGGCAGGAGATTCTACTATAGGCTTGTTTTTTGGAAGTACACGTTTGAGTTAGAGCCACTCAGCTAAGTAAAGGTGCCCAGCTACTGATGTCACAGACGCCAGATCCGATTTTCTCCATAGCGACCATATCTCGAGGGGCTTCTTCTCCCTGTCCTCCATGAAGCCCCTACTTGAAGCCTACACTGCTCATGTTTGCTCTGCATATAATCTGCCCTCATCTCACCTTACCAGTGTATGTATTGGAACTATGTGTACGGTTCCTACGGCCTGTATTATCAACTGCTGTTACTTGTTGTATATGAACTGCTCAGTTTGCGATCAAAGTGCCTTATGGTAGTATGTATGTTTTAACGGTTGCACTTGTCCTAGTGCTGTCACTAGGGGACCAAGCTATGAAGGGAAGGAGTACCTACTACACTCATAGGCCAGCAAGAAGTAGCTGTTTTAGCCTACTTTGAGCTTTAAAAGGGAACATTTTACATTTGCTATCTGCTACCCCTTGATAAAATTCTAGTCTGCCCATTTCTATATTATAAACTTTGGTCCTCACTGTATATGAATTTCTGTCCACTGTTAAATTTCTGCTTTTCCTTTTGTGCCCCGTTCCCCCAAGATGCCACTGGGAATGAGCTGTTTGCATCTTTGTAGGCCTTTTCCGGTAAAACTCTTTCAATCAATCAATAATTAAGTACTGTGAATCACCCTTTTGGTTGTTCCTTAGCCCAGGAGTGTCCTGGCTAGGACACACTTCAGTTCCCTAGGTGGAGGCACCTTGAGCCAAAAGAACCCAGGCAAGCCCCTTCAGAAAGGAGTAAGAGGAGGAGGAGGATTGTGAGGGCCCTGTTAAAAGAGGCCTAGCCTTGGTGCCAGGCGTTTGTTCCAATTCATGGACAGGCCTTAGATATGTAACAGACCAAAATAACTACTTTAATTATTTAGTTAATTTATTGTGAATTGGTAACTGGGAAAGGCACACTGAACCGATGCTCGTTTCCAGGTGTGACCAGAGGGAAGAGGGAAGGGGAGTACAGAAAGAGTAAACCTTACAACACATCAGACTGCAGCTACTGAGGCAACATCACAGATGTAGGATTAATGGGGACACCAAGTAACTTGACAACAGCATGGATTGACGTTGGACGTCATGCAAGAACACAATAAAGTGCGCAGTGCCTGCTGGGGAGGGTGTCAATGTTGCTGGGGAACAGAAACAGACCGTGGGCAAACTCACAACTAGCCTTGATTTTAGGGGGTTGCAAACAGGAGCGAGGGAGGGCTGGCTGGCCCACAGGCACAGCGGAAGAGCTGCCTATCGCCTGCGGCACCGACGACCGCGGTTTGGGAGCAAACCTCGGATGTCAGAGGGTCAGCCCAGGGGGAGGAGACTGAGCGTCCAGGGAGATTTTAAAAGACAGATGGTCAGTGCTACAGGCTGACAGAACAACAGGATCTGTTGTGAGTGATCCACCACTTACATAATTTCGAAGAGGCAACCATTTAAAAGATATTCTTACTTCCAGCCACTACCAAAACCCAAATATCATAAAAAACCCAATGTCCACTCAGAAGGAATTTTTTAGGTGCAGATGCTGTAATGTGTGCTGCTATGCAGAAATGGGGGAAACGTGTGCATCCAAGGACAGGCAAAGAACTTGGATTGCATGAGAACGTAGACTGTCAGAGTCCTTTTACGGTCTATGTGGATTGGTACCAAAATGCTGTTTGTGGGTTGAACTGTGCGCCCACTAAAGACCCGCATTCAGGAACATGTAAGAGCGATCATGAATATGAACAAGCATTTATCAATGCCGAATGTTTGCTTGCTGGCATTGGCATTGGTAGTGTAGGAGTTACAGAGTTGCATAATAGGAATGGCAGTGAAGTATTGAATTGAAGCCAACCCCACCACCACCCTGCAGATACTGACAGGCATTGGGGTGTGAATTTGGGTCGTCAGGCATAACAGCCATGCCATTTCACCACACCCTACCCTGCAGACACTGATAAGTGTCACGGTGTGTCTTGGGGTCTTTGGCCCTTATGTTCACCCCATTTCATCAGGAAATACGGTGAAATGGGTGCAGTATAGGAGAACTGGGTGAACTTTGGGGCTGAAGAGTCCAAGGCACACCTCGATGCCTCTCACTGGCTGCAGGGTGTGGGTGGGGGTGGAATGGTATGAGCATTACAGGCAACAATCCCAAGTCATACCCCTGATGCCTGTCATTCTCTACAGGGTGGGGCGTTATGGTCAGAAACCCTAACGCCTCAGGCGTGCGTTGGTATTTTCACTCCAAATTTTCAACATGGTTTTTTTGTGACCCCCCACCTCATGAACAGTGGCAATATCAGTTCTTTAGCCGAAAGCTGATTTTGCACAGCGACTACGCCATTTGGCACCACAGGTGCGAAAGCACATTTCGAACAGGATGTGAAAAATGACAACTGCACTGTTCATGGGGAGGTGTAAAAAATGGCAATGTTGAAAATCTGCAGTGAAAATATTAAAAAAACTGATGAAGTCACGAGCGTGCGTAGAAACTGTGCAACGCACACCCATAATGTAACTAGTTTGGGGATTTTTTTACAGCATATTGTCAACACAGGCCTTCTAGGCCCTCCGCTCATGAACAGTGTCACTGTGATTTTCTGAATCTGTCCCGAACAGTGATTTCCCACAGCGACCATGCGTTTCTGCGTTGGAAGTGCGAAAACACATTTCGGCCATGGTGTGAAAAATGATAGCTGTACTGTTCATAAGGAAATGGGGAAAAATGCCAGTGGTGAAATCTGGACTGAAAATATTACAAATTCATGAACTTACGAGGGTGTGGAAGCTGCAATGCTCACTCGTAACACAGTCATTTTATGGACTTTGTCACCAAATTTTTAACATAGCCACTTTAAGACCTCTGCTCATGAACAGTGTCACTATGATTTTCTTAATCTGTCCCAAACATTGATTTCGCACACCAACTGCGCCATTGTGCGCTACATGCACGGAAACACATTTTGGGCAAGATGTGAAAAATGACAGCTGCACTGCTCATAAGGAGGTATGGTAAAATGGCAATGTTGAAAATCTGGAGTGAAAATATTAAAAATTTGCGAACTTACGCTCGTGTGTAGGAACTGCGCAACGCACGCTTGTAAATCAGTCATTTTTGGGAATTTTTTCACCAAATTTTCAACATATGGTTTTTTCAGGCCCACCTCATGAACTGTGACATTGTCATTTTGTAAATCAGTCCCGAAAGGTGGTTCCGCACAGTGAGTGCAAAATCACCTTCCGGGGCCTATTAATGCCATGACAGTGCCAGAATTCATGAGAAGGGGTCCCAAAAACACCATGTTGAAAATTTGGTGCCAAAATTCAAAAATGCCTGAGATATGCATCAAAGTTGAATAAAACCTATTTATTCCATTATACAGCTTACTGGCATTTCTTCAGTTCATCGTCGGCTTTGAAGAGTGCAGATGTGTTCCGGTCCACCGAAGATCGTCGGGCCGATTCGGAGGTAAGTATGGGGTGAAGTGGGGTGGGGAGGAGAATGCTCAGGTGGGCGGGTTGGGGGGCAAGACAATCAACAAGGGACCGTTCTTTCTTTTCAGGTGTTTGTTTTCTTTTAGGAAGACAACGCAGGACTTGTGCCACGCTGGGGTGAGCTCCCAGCGTGGCAGTTGGAAGATTATTTTTGGGGGGGTCAGTGGAGCTGACAGGGGATTGGGCACCCCCGTCGGCCACACAGAAGTGTGCCACGCTGGGGTGGGCTCCCAGCGTGGTAACTGGAAGTCTGTTTCTTTTGGGGGGATTTAATTGAGCCGACGGGGGTTGGGCACCCCCCCGTCACCATTCTCACTTATGCCACACTGGGGTGGGCTCCCAGCCTGTTACCTAGAACTCTGGGGGGGAGCGCAGAGCCGCCAGGGGATTGGGCACCCCCGTCTGCCATACTGTGTGCGGCGGGGGGGTAGCTCATGAACACGCTGGGGTGGGCTCCCAGCGTGCTACTTGAGTGTTTGGGGAGGGGGGAGACTAGACACAAAGGAAGCTGTCTGTGACAGCTGTTCAGGGTGCAGTGCTGCTGTAGGCACTTTGCATACTGGTGACGGCAGTATGCAAATTACCTGCCTATGCCAGTATGCAAATTGCCTACAGGTTACAACCACTGATTGCAGCGGTTTTTCACTTTCAACTGTATGCCACTGCATTCTGAACAGCTGTCATAGACAGCTCGGACATTCATTGGTGTGGTGCAGCCGCGTCTGCAAAAGGGAGCAGGGCATTGGAAGTGGGGGAGGCACACCTACGAAAACTTGTATGATGGCACTATGTTTCTTGCACGTGCGTGCAAGCAAACATAAAAAGGAATGTGCTTTAGGTACACATTTCTGGGAGGCACATAAAAGTAATCCGAGGGGACTGCGTTTCTGTGCTTTGGATTATGTGTCCCCCCCATTCGAGGAGGAGATAGGGTGAACATGCTACTCCAGCATGTGACTAAAATGGATTTCTGTATTGGGGGGCTCTAATACCCATAGGATTGAATGATCAATTTGACTTTAAACCATATTTATGAGGTTTTTGATATTTTATTATCCTAATGTGCAAGTGTAAGAAGTATGACCTTTTGCACCTTTCATGACCTCCAACTGTGATTTCCCATTAGCAAAGAATAAAGTCATTATCTTTTAGTTCTATATTCTTTATATTATATATTTAATATATTTAATATATTCTTTATATTATATATTTAAATATAAGAAAAATAGCAGGACAAGAGGACACAGCATGAGATTAGAGGGAGGCCGATTAAGGGGGAATGTGAGGAAATTCTTTTTCACAGAAAGGGTGGTGGATGCATGGAATGGCTTACCACAAGAAGTGGTGGCTATGAATATAGTGCAGGGCTTCAAACAGGCATGGGATAGGCATAAGGGAGCAATACAAATGACTATGAATAGGTAGGTCACTGACAGAGCAAAGGCCGATGGCACATTTATAAGGTAGAGAAAGAAATGGGCAGACTGGATGGGCCTTGCGGTCCTTATCTGCCGTCAACTTCTATGTTTCTATGTTATATTCCTGGTGTAGTCAAAGTTATTCCATAAATACAAAATTATGAAATGGTGTTGCGAATACAACAATGGGAATAGAATTATATCTACAGCCTCCCCTTACTAAATAAACATTAATTATGAAATAAAACAGTTAGTCCTGTATTTATTCCCATGTTGTTGTATGCAACTCTAATATTTTTGTAAATGAGAGTATGCACGTGGGATTTTCGACTACTAAGTATATAGACTTTTTCACACCTTTCGTGGTTTTATATGTACTATTCTATGGTGTTAGATTTATTTCACTATCACTTCTGTCCACATTAAGTTAAAAAATGCATCTGCTTCTGTAAAGGCATTATAGTAATGTTAAATTAACCCTTTCATAAACTACATTAAGCCTGTCAGGATGACTTGTTATAATCTTGATGTTTTTTGAATGAAAAGTTGATCTTTTAGCGTACAGTGGATAAGTGATTTTACTAATGGCCGTTTTTTGGCGTTCTTAAATAAGAACTTTTTTCCTATTTCACTGTTTTAATTATAAGGTTAAATAACACATGAGGGGCAGGATTCACAAAGAGGATGTGCTTGGCGCAACACAAATGTGCCGGCGTAAATCAAAAGCGCCGAGCAGAAACAGAGCCAGTCACAGAGGCATGCGCAGTGGGAAGCGGCGAGCGCAACACCACTGTGAATCGCTATGAAACACGATGGCACAACCATAGATGCACTGCTAACCTGGGCATGCACCAAGGCAAGCCAGGAAGCCTCGCAGCCACACAGGGGAGCCATGCAGAGCAAGTGGAGCAGACAGCAGGGCATGAGGAGCAAACATAGAGCTGGAACAATCACACCCACAGACACAAGTGTTGAGAAAAACATGTTTATAGGAGAGTAAGAGAATAAAATCTGTACAACACATATGAAAAACAAGGCAGAACAACAACAATACCAGACGGGGAAAGGGAGGTGCAGGGATGGGAAGGAGGACAGTGGACAGAGAACAACAACTATTTACATGTGAAGTCCCCAGGAAGAGACAGGGGGCCACTAGCATCACTGTGCCCTGCCACGCACCACCCTGGCATGGCCATGGACCGGGAGCAGCTGACAGACGCCGAACAGTTCTGGAAAATGGGTGCAGGCCTGCCTGGATGGCCAAATGGATCCTCCGGTCCACATCAACAGGGGCACCACCGCCACCAGCCACAGCATGGCAAGCCTGGAGACCTACCGCAATGACAGAAAGAACACACACTGAGGGCCTGAGCGTGGACAACACCCCACCCTACAGTATCTGAAATGCAGCAATAGCAGAATGCAGCACTCACGTGCCCCTGGAAGGGCACCAGGCCTGGCACCCATGATCCTCCGTATCCGCACCTCAGCTGCATCCGCGGCCTGCTGCCTGGCATCTGGTCCTGCAAAACACAACAGACAACAACCTGAGCGACCACTGCCACTGTGCAGGATGCAGTACCACAGTGCCCCCCCCGCCGGCCTGTGGCCATGTAGCAGACAGTGATGACCAGCCATTAAGCACCCAGTGGCCCGCAGGCAGACACAGCCATGCCCAACCCCACCATGGCGCACATGGTAAGGCAGCACGGGACAGGTGCAGCCACTGCTGTGTGTGCAGGATGCTGTGAGACCCATGAGGGTGCCCCATGAGGGCTGTGACACACACATCCAGCACGCACCACAAAAGGAGACAGATGAACAACACCTACCTAGTCTTGGCAGTGCACCCCTGCGTGCACGGCACCGCAGATGTGCAAGCCTCCCCGGGTCCCACTTCTGGAGGTTGCCATACCAATGCCTGCACTGCTCCCTTGTGAATGGCATCCCTGTATGGTGCACAAGCCGAGTAGCTATGGAGGCCCACACCTTGGCCCTGGGCTCATGGAGGTCATCCTGGCCAAACAGGCACCCCTCCACAGTCATAACCAGTGCTACTAGATGTAGCAACTCCACCTGCAACCAGTTCATGGCCCTAGGCATCTGTCTCCCTGCCCTAGGCATCACACAATGGATACAGACAGTGGCAAGGTGCAAACAGGCAAAGCGCAGTCAAGCAGTTGTTATGCGCCATGTGACACATTGAGGCACGTGCAGCACAGCGCACACTGAGTGTGAAGTGTGATAGGTCAAAGGCACATGTGCAATGCACTCCGCAATGGCGTGGCAAGGCCAGAACCCGTTCGTGCATGCGTGATGGGTGTGCGGATGCCATGTTGTGCACGGCATGTGCTACAAAATACTATTGCATGCTGTGCACGATCCAAGGGCAGTTCAAGCACAGTGCAGTGTGGACGGCACATAGTGGAACACGCTGCACGATGGGGTGCACAGTGCCATGGTCAGCAGGCCTGCAACAGCGCATCGGGTTAGCGGTGGAATGGCGCATCATGGAAGATGTGCCACTGGACACGGTGACCACGCATGCACAACAGAAGTGTCTTCCACAATGCCCCTGATACAGGTAAATGCACCTACTGATACGCGCATGCGCTGGAGATGCACTGTACGGCCATCGGCGCATCCCACAGATGCTCTGTGCAAATTGAGGTAAGCTGGGGACAATTGTGCAATTCACAGAGAATGTGCCCAAAACAGCCTCATCAACCATGCATGGGCAACTCAGCAAATTAGCATCTCATTACCAGGGGCTCAGGCCTCATTTGCATGCCCTGAGCCATAAATGCTCCTAATTCAGCAGGCTGAGACCAGGTCACTGAGAGGAGTCAGTGCCTAGAGGGTGAGTACACAGCCATGTTTATAGGGCAACAGAACACACTGGGGTGACTGACTGTGAGCGTGCACACCAGGCAATACCCCAGTACCACAGATGTGGGACCAGTACAACCAATATGTGGCGCTCAGGACCATAACCTGGAATACAGCGGCAGGCAGTACAGAAGGTGCACAGGGCACCAATGGACTGTTTCCTGCAATGTCCACAACAGCTGTATGTGAACTGGTATGTACACATCCCAGCCTGTATGACACAAGTCTGTTCAGCGATGATACGGTCGTCAGTGTGCCTAGGCATTGCACTGTGGAAAAGGGAGGGCATGCGACGTTAACAGATGGGATGTCCACTGTACACAGGGACGCAGGGGTGGTACATATGATTGGGTGTCACTAGCTATGTGTGGTGGATGCAGCAACATGCAACAGGGAGGTCCGAGGCACACAGCAGCACACGTGCAGGCATGATGGCACCATCGCCAAGCCACACACTGCTGCCAGCCGCACCGTGGCTGTTGCCACATGTCAGTCTCACTCCACCCTGCTGCTGTCACATGGGTGTCTCCCAGGATGGATGTGTTACCACGGTGGTGGCACACATGCTGCAGAGGTACTAGGACATGCTCATGGCAGACAGCACAGTGTGCCCCCTCTCCGGGGTGGCCGCACTGTTCCCCCAGCCATGGACTGGGTGTCACACATGGAATGTGCAGTGTCCCCCGTGGACCACGTATCATGGTGCATGGCCACCTGTGCTAAGCTGCCCACCCGTGGACCATGGCCCAGATCAACAGTGGCACAGGCCATGGGGGACAACAGACTGAAGGTGACATGAGCGGGAACATGTGTACTCACAGGTGTGACTGACACCTGGATGCTTCCCCCCACAGTAGATAGTATGTCAGGGGAAGCAGGTGCCACCAGCAGGCAGTGACCAACCTTCACTAAGGATGAGGAGAGGGCGCTCATCGAGGCATGCCACCTATGCCTGGATGTACTCACTGGCAGGGGAGGCAGCCGTACAGTGTGTGTGGAAGGCTGGGAGGATGTGGCCCAGCAGGTGAATGCAGTGGCACCATACAACCGCATGGTACAAGAGTGTTGCAAGCACTGGAACGATGGCCTCTGGAGGGCCAAGGAGAAGGTGGCCAGCATCCAGGCATCTCTGTGGTGGACATGGGGTGGACCCAGCATGGTGGAATGGCTCAGCCTCAAAAGGCCCTCCTGGCTGCCAGTGTGTCCAGGACAGTCATGCTAGGTGTCCCAGGTGGTGGATTCCAGATGAGAGACAGTCCGTCGCAGTGTGGTGTGTAGCTGTGTGCCCTGGCCTGGCACGCTCACCCGTGTGCCACGGTGGGCACGCCTGGCCCTGCGTGCCAAGCACTGTCACAGTACACTCGGGCACAGTGTCCCTGGGACGGTCATCCCTGGCATGGCATGTCCTGCCCCATGGTGCTGTGGGTGCTAGGCCGCAGCGCTGGAGGCGACGTGACTACTGTGCACCCGTGTGGCATGTGAGGCCATCGCTATGCATTGTGCACAATGGGTCAGTGGCAGACTCGACCACAGCATGGGCTGCATATCACCGTCATGCCCTGGCCCTGCTGTGGACAGGCGTGCGGACCTGGCAATGTGTGGACTGCCATGTTCAGTTGTGTCTCACCACTGTGACGTGTCCTGTGCATTAACCATGGTCTCCCTTCCTCTCTCCACAGCACCATCACGACTCCAGGATGCAGCCATGGCCACGGCTGTCCGTGATGCCCTCGTGGGCGATGATACAGGCCTGTCCCATGGGGCCGATGACACCACCATGGATGACTCCACACCTGCACCATCCACGTCCCGTGCAACATTGGTCACAGCCCCTGTGATGGAGGGCCCTGTGGGTCCCTCCTCCAGCGATGGCGGGACAGCCAGCGGGTACATCGCTTGGTTGGGGAGCCTGTCTGCGTTGTTTGATGCTGACCCAGATGAAGTGGTGGACATTGCAAATGCCCTCCTCGTGCTTGCCAGTGGCATGCAGGGGGAGGGCACTGGCACCGCCGCATGTATGACCAACACCAGCGCCGCTGACATGGCCAATGGTGGTGCACACATCACAGGGTTGCCTGTGCACAGGTCCCTGGGTGCCACTGATGTTCCCACTGTGCTGGGTTCTGGTGCAGTGGCAGCACAGGTGCCCATAGTTGTGGGTGCTGTGCCCCCTGCACCACTGCCCAGTGCAGTGCTGGCAATGTAGGTATCATCCTGGCAGGGCATCTGTGTGCACGCACCTGCTCCAGTGGCCCTGGAGGACACCACCCATGGCAGCCAGTGGCAGTGCCCAGCCATGCCCCACCCATGTCACAGCCTGCCAGGGTGCATCCACTGCCCGTGGATGCACCTGGTCAGGCTGAACCATCCCCTGATTGTCGGCGACGCCACCGTGCTGCACCACCTGCTGACGACTTGGGGGCCTACCTTGACCTGCTGCGGGCAACTGTGGAGGGTCAGGAGGCCCTCCGTGCAGAGTTCTGGAGCCACAGGGCTGTTATGGTCCAAGAGCAGAAGTCTGCGGCAGCGTGGCATGCTCAGACATTGACATAGACACGCATCATGCGGGTGGACAAGACCACTGCTCTGGAGCAGATTGCAGCGGCTGTGGAGGCAGTGGCTGCATCCACAGCATGCCGTGGACATCATGCATCCAGTCAGACACCCAGGAGCACATCCCGTACACCCCGGCAGCGGAGCCAGGCGAACCCCCTGCTTTTGACTCCATTGCCACTGGCATCCACACCCACTGTCCCTGGCTCAGCTGGTATATGTCAGAGGGCCACCCCACTGGGCACCCATTCACGGTTTCAGTGCAGCACCCCTGCAGGGTCACTGGGGATGCCCCTGTGGCCAGTGGTGGCACCCCACCACTAGCAGCCGTGGCAGAGGCTGCCCTCATGTCCATGGGGGTCGTGGGGCCACCCTGTGATGCCCATGTCCAGAGGCCTGTGGTGGCAGATTTGCATGCCTGTGCGTACCGGATGCCCTGTGGGTGGTGCCAGTGGCAGTGTGTGTGGCGGTCAGATGCCCCACAGCTGTCCTGGCACCACCCGGTGTTACCTGTGCAGGCTGTCCAGTGTGTCTGTGTGTACCGCTGTAGTGCCATGTGTCATGGGAATGATGAGTGTGTTATGGTCCCTGCAGTGCCCATGTGCTGGCCACAGTGGGCACTGACCTGTGACGTCTACAGCATGGACTGGGTGGTGCTCAGGTGATGCATGCATGGTGCCCATGTGTCTGTGTGTCCCCCACCATGTGCATGCACCTGTGTGTGCACCCCTATGCGGCGTCTGGTGTCCACTGTTCCCACGTCATGCTGTCCCTACACTGCAGTGGTCACATCTCCACACGTACATACCTGCATACTCCCCTGTGGGGCCCGAAGTGTTCCTCAACCACATGTCTGCAGTATGCCCGCACCCTCTCCGCAAGCCAGGAATCCCTGCGTCCCTGCCTGGCGTCACCTCCCTGGACCTCAGGGGGTGCCCTGTCTGCCCCCTCCTCCACCCCCTCCTGCTCCCCGGAACTGTTGCCTTCACTGGCCTCGCCAGGTAGCCCACATTCATGGACCATGTTGTGTAGCATACAACAGGCCAGGAATATGCCACAGGCCTTCTCAGGGCTGCACTGCAGGGCACCACCTGATCAACACAGGCACCAGAATTGCATCTTCAGCATGCCGAAGACATGCTCGATGATGGCGCGTGTCGCGATGTGTGTCTCATGGTAGCATTCTTCCACCACTGTTCCGGGTCATTGGATGGGGGTGAGAAGCCAGGGCCTCAGTGGGTATGCGGCGTCACCTGTGGGGGTAAACATGTCTCCATTAGTACATTGCGGTACACTGTGGCTGTGCCATGTCCCCATCCCTTTCCTCTGTGGTGTGTGCACCTGTTCTGCTCTCCCACCCATGCATCCATATACCTGGCAGTCCTGCATCCCTACCATGGCTGCACCTGCATGCCCCCGTCTGTCGTGTGGTGCACAGTGCTTCCATGCCACCCTGTGTCCGCCTTTGTACCCTTTCACACCCCTGCTGTCCCAGGGCCCATGCGCCTGCTTCACACTGCCCACGGCCCACCCCATGTGTCCCGGACGTGCTGCCACCCTGTGCTGTTGGCGCCCTGTCATATGTACCTATCAGATGGCCCCTTTGAATGTCCCCAACCTTGAACCTCGTGCAGAGTGCTGACTGGTGCCATATGAATGCATTGTGTGTGCTCCCAGGGTGTGTGGCGCAGACATTGGTGATGCGCCCAGTGGCATCGCACACCACCAGGCAATTCACAGACTGGTACCCCTTCCGATTCATGTATGTGATGGCCTCCTCACCAGGTGGTGCGCGGATCACCACATGAGTGCAGTCGATGGCCCCTATGACCCCTGGCATGCGTGCCACCTTGTGGAACCACTGCATGGCTTCTGTCCGCTCTGCCTGCGTTGCTGGGGAAATGGATGTATTCTGAAGCGTGCGGTAGCAGTGCGGTGAGGTACTGTGTGAGGAGGCAGGATGTAGAGGCCTGTGATATGCCAGTGGTGTCCCCTGTAGGCCTCTGGAAGGTTCCCATGGTGAGCAGGCACATGACCATTGTCACCTTGGTCTCCACCGTGATGGCATGTACTCGTGCAGTGGGTGCCTGCATCTCATCATGGCACAGCTCACAAAGCTGCCTCAGCATGGCACTGTTGAGGCGGTATCACCCGACTGTCTCCACCTCTGTGAGCTGCTCGAAGGACAACCGGGCATGATACCGCCGTGGGGCTGGCCGCCTATGGTGCCTTCCAGCGCCCTGCCTCCTCCTCCTCATTTGGGCACCTGATATGGCGACTGCTGCCGGGTTCATTTCCGCTGTCAGTGTGGCCCTCTGACATTGTTTGCTGCCTGTCTTTGTTGCTGGCTGGCTGGCTGTGTCTCTCCCTCTCCCTCTCTCTGGTTTCCTCTTCCCCTCTGGCTCTGGCTATGTGCTGCTGCGGTCGTTCCATACACAACCTGCCAGTGTGCTGGACTTAAGTCTACTTCTTTTGTATTTATCTTTCTATGGTGCATCTTGGCTTTGTGTTGGCTTTGCCCCATTGATGCACCCTGGTTCTGCTCTGTGAATCGAGCTGCGCTGTGTATGCTAGGGTACGCCCCCTGTATATGCGCTGCATGTCATTACATTGCACCTATAGCAAATGTTGTTCAGCGCAGGGCATCTCGGTTTGGCTGTCACTTTCACCCTGTTTCTGAATCGACTTCTGGTGCATTTCTGACTTGCGCCGGTGCATCTGAGTTGTGCTAGGCACATCTGTTTTGTGAATCCTGCCAGATATCTATTAACAAATGAAGGGTGTATTTAAACAGTGGATTACATGGCTAACTCCGCTCCCTGAGGAAGATTCACTTGCTGGGTCGATACGTAGGGGTGTTAGCCCAGGCTCTGGCCATGCTTTGTTATTTTGCAAGAATAAAATTATTTTCCATCATATTTCTGTTGGTGTGTGCCCAGCTTTCTCCTCTTTCCTGAGCATCTAGGAGACAGCTTGCCTTCTCTGGGGAGGGAGGGGATCTGGTACTCAGTGCCTACAGACCTCTAGCACTGGCTGAGGGTCACAGCAGTTCGGGACCATGCTGGGTGCTCATCAGGGAAGGGGCCGGCAGACCTCTGCACGTCAGGGGCGGAAGCACACCTGACTGTGCACCAAGGTCATTGCATGTTTAGCTTTGCTCCAGTGAGGGATGGGGGGTGCATCAGGCATAAATACCTTGGTGTAAGACCAATGATGCCCATGCTCCCAGCAGTGACCATGGCAAAATAAAAATACGTAATTACCTAAACTGGGGGGCAGATGAGAGTGGAATAAAAGTCAGGAGGGGGTTGACAGGGACCAAAGGAGCAGGAAATGCCTTTGCAGGTGTCTAAAGGCAGGGAGTGAGGGGGAGAGGTGGTAGCAGGTTCCAGAGGGAAGGGAGGTGGTAGGAGAAAGCAACTTGTTTGGGAGAGGAGTGAAGGTGGGGAGTCGAGAAGGTACAGTAATTCCTGGAGCGGAGAGAGTAAGAAGAGGAGAGGATGGGGGAGAGGAGTGAGGGTGGGAATGGAGAAGGTAATGGAATCCCTGGAGCGGGAGAGTAAGGAGAGGACAGGACAGAGGAGAGGAGTGAGGGTGGGAATGGAGAAGGTAATGGAATCCCTGGAGTGGAGAGAGTAAGGAGAGGAGAGGACGAAGGAGAGGAGTGAGGATGGGAATGGAGAAGGTAATGGAATCCCTGGAGCGGAGAGAGTAAGGAGAGGAGAGGACATGGGAGAGGAGTGAGGGTGTCGAATGGAGAAGGTAATTCAATCCCTGGAGCAGAGAGAGTAAGGAGAGGAGAGGACGAAGGAGAGGAGTGAGGGTGGGAATGGAGAAGGTAATGGAATCCCTGGAGCGGAGAGAGTAAGGAGAGGAGAGGACGAAGGAGAGGAGTGAGGGTGGGAATGGAGAAGGTAATGGAATCCCTGGAGCGGAGAGAGTAAGGAGAGGAGAGGACATGGGAGAGGAGTCAGGGTGGGGAATGGAGAAGGTAATGGAATCCCTGGAGTGGAGAGAGTAAGGAGAGGAGAGGACGGGGGAGAGGAGTAAGGGTGGGGAATGGAGAAGGTAATGGAATCCCTGGAGCAGAGAGAGTAAGGAGAGGAGAAGATGGGGAAGAGGAGTGAGGAAAGGCAGGAGGGGAGTGACCCAAACCAGTATTAAGTGATGAAGGAGGCATAGCGGGACTGGTGATGTGAAGGTAGTGGGAGGATGAAGAGGGAGGAATAGAGGGAGCAATGGTGAGTGCAGAGGGAAAAGTTGGTACCAAAATGACAAGGCATTGAAGAGGGTATCCAGTCTGGCAAGGGAAGAGGAAGGGGTGGTGTCAGAGACCACATTCGCATAGTCAAAAACCTGGAGAACCATACTGGTTACCAACTCCCAGTGGGCCTGAAGGGAGAGGCAGTCCTTCTTGCAGTAGAGGGCACCAAGTTTAGGGTAAAGTTTGGTGCAGATGGCGTTGATGTATCTTGTTTGGGCACCACTGAAAATGTGCTGGTCACGCATCTTTTTTTTCTCCCTGATCAGTGCTCCTGCTTTGAGTAAATGAATGAAGGAATAAATACATATATATTTATTAAATAGGTGATGAAATGCTTTTAAAAAAAATGTACTATATATTTTTCCCCATCTCCCGATTGGCCCACATTGGTCTGCTGCTCTACCAACCCCATCACCTGCCATCCAAATACTTACCTAAGCTCCTTGTTTCCCCCATGGATGACCCCCCCATGGGAAGGGCTGCTGGGGGCCACCCCTTACCTCCAGACAGTGGTGAAAGGTTGCTGTGGAAGCGAGAGCCTGGCTGGAGGCACTGCAGCAGATTCCAGGATCCTTCCCTCCTTCCCCGAGGAGGTGAGCCTCTGCCAGGATGCTCAACCATCCCCCCCAAACTGGCCTTCCAATGCCGCAGACTTGTTCCTGAACCCAGGTCACTGCCATCACAAGCGATAGCACTACTGCTGTGCTGGGGGACAGCCCCAGGTGATGAAACACAGAAACATAGACTTTGATAGCAGATAAGGACCGACTGGCCCACTCAGTCTGCCCATTTCCCTACCTAGAGGATAAGCTGCAGATCCTAGTTAGCCAACAGCCTACTTCTTCCTACCCCCCCACCAGAATTGCCTTATGTCTGTCCCATGCATTCTTGAATTCCTCCACTGTTTTTGACCCACGGCCTCCTCAGGAAAGCAGTTCCATGAGTCCACCACCCTCTGTGAAAAAATACTTCCTCATATTGCCCCTGAGCTGTCCTCCTCTATCTTCAAATTGTGTCCCCTTGTTCTTGCACATCTCTTTTTCTGAAAGATGCTACCCTCTTGGACTTTGTTGATTCCCTTGAGGTACTTAAAAGTTTCTATCATGTACCCCCTCTCCCTCCTTTTCTCAAGGGTATACATGTTAAGCTCCTTTAGTCTCTCTTCGTATGGCTTCTGTTGCAGACCCTGCACCATTTTAGTTGCCCTCCTCTGGACTGCCTCCATCCTGTCTGTGTTCTTGCGGAGATTGGGGCCTCCAGAACTGCACGCAGTACTCCAGATGGGGTCTCACCAACTGTCTGTACAGAGGGATAACAACTTCTTGTTTTCTACTGGTGATGCCTCTCCCTATACATCCCAGTATCCTTCAGCCATCCTTATTGCCTTCTCACATTGCTTGCTTACCTTTAGGTCTTCTGATATTACTACCCCCAGGTCCCTTTTAATTTTTGTTGTTATTACTACCCCCCCATTGTGTACTTTTCCCCTGGGTTTTTGTTTCCCAGGTGCATTACTTTGCACTTCTTTGCATTGAATCTAAGCTGCCATACTTTTGACCATTCCTCCAACCTTGCCAAGTCCCTTCTTATCCTTTCCACGCCCCCTTGTGTATCAACCCTCTTGCAGATCTTTGTGTCGTCTGCAAAGAGGCATACTTTTCCTTCCAGTCCCTCTGCAATGTCACTTATAAAGACATTAAAAAGACTGGTCCCAGCACTGAACCCTGCAGTACCCCACTAGTAACCCCCCTTTCTTTGAAGTGAACTCCATTTACTATTATCCTCTATGTCCTGTTGTCCAGCCAATGTTTTACCCAGGCTACACCCTGGGACCCACTCCCAGGCTGGTTAATTTGACTATTAATCTTTTGTGTGGGACTGTGTCAAATGCCTTGCTAAAGTCTAGGTAGGCCATGTCCACAGTCCTTCCCTAGTCTACTACTTTGGTCACCCAGTCAAAGAAATCCATTAAATTCGTCTGACATGACCTTCCTGCTATGAATCCGTGCTGCCTTGGGTCCTGTGCCCCACTGGCCTCTAGGTACTCAACAATTCTTTCTTTCTTTCAGAAGTGATTCCATCATTTTCCCTGCCACTGAGGTCAAGCTAATAGATCTGTAGTTTCCTGCCTCTGCTTTGATCCCACTTTTGTGAAGGGGAATCACATCTGCCCTCCTCCAGTCCTAAGGTACCACACCATCTTCCCGTGATTTGTTAAAAAGGGTAGTCAGTGGTGTCACTAGTTCTCCCCTTAGTTCTTTTAGAATTCTGCGGTGAATCCCATCAGGCCCCATTGCTTTGCCACCTTCAGTTTTAGGAGTTCTTTCAGAACCCTTTCTTCTGTGAAAGGACTGGTGACGACCCTCCTATCCAGAGTGCTTCTATTGATTGGATTAGGTACCTCCCCCTCCTCTTCTTTTGTGAATATCAAATAGAAGTATTTGTTCAGTATCCCTGCTTTTTCACTGTCCCTCTCTTGCCACCCACCCACCCTCCTCTTTATTAAGCCTCACTATCCCTCCCTTGGTCTTCCTTCGCTCCCTGATGTACCTATAAATGGTTTTATCCCCCTTCTTAACCGAGTTGGCTATCTTTTTCTCAGTTTGGGCCTTTGCTATTCCGACTGCCTTCCTCGCTTCCTTCTGCTTTAACTGGTGCAGTTCTCTGTCCTGCTCCTTCTGTGTTTCCTTATACTTCCTGAATGCTATCTTTTCTCCTAGTTTTCCCTGCCACCTCTTTTGAGAACCATAGTGTTTTTTTCTTTCATTTTGATTTGTTTATTTGCTTCGTACAAAGGCTTGTTGCCTCTGTGATAGCAATTTTGATGTTTCCGCATTGTTCCTCCACCCCTCCTTCTTGCCTGTTTGCTAGTGCTTTTCTGAGGCACTCTCCCATTTTGACAAAGTCAGCCCTTCTAAAGTCCAGTACCCTCACTTTTAAATGGCATGACTCTGTGGCTGTGTTTATAGTAAAACATAGTTTGGTGGTCACTTGTTCCCAGATGGCTACCCACTTCTAGATCCAAGATCCTCTTTCCATCCCTGTTTGAGAGCATCAGGTCTAAAATTGCTCCCTCCCGAGTGGGTTCCAACACTCACTGACTGAGGCATGCCCCCGTAGGGCATCCAGAATGACTCTGCTTTGGATATGGCTGCAGCAAAGGTGCTCCAGTTAACATTTTTCATATTCAGGTCCCCCTACAACAATATCTCTCCTTTCTCTGCCATCCTAAGGATGCCTTCATCATGTCCTTGTCCATATCCTCCCCCTGAGACGGGGGTCTGTATATAACCCCTGTGCGGATTGTGGAGCCATTTCCTGTCTCCAGGGTGACCTATAATGCCTCCTCTCCTCCCTGTTTACTCTTTAGTTCCGTTGCTTTGATCCCTTCCCTTGTGTAGGGAGCTACTCCTCCTCCCCTTCTACCCTCCCTGTCCCTCCTGTAGATTGTGTACCCTGGTATGTTGACATCCCAGTCATGGTTCTCTGTGTACCATGTTTCTGTGACTGCCACAATATCCAGGCAACCCTCTTCCATCAAGGCCACTAGTTCAGGGAGTTTGTTACACAGACTATGGGCATTAGTACTCATTACCCTCCATTTTTTGATGGCCTTACCCCTTTTTGCCCCATCCCTGTCCTTACTGCCTTTGCCTTTTTGTCCATTTACCCCTGCCTTTCTCCTTATCGATCTCTCTATTTTGGTGTTTTCCTGACTAACTACCCTGATTTTTTTTGGGGGGGTGCTAGGAGTTCCCTACTCCTTTTCAGTGCCTCCCCCTTTGGCTAATTTAAATGCTTGCCAATGAAGCATTTAAACTTATCACCTAGGATCCTGGTTCCCCTCCTGGACAGATGCAGAGCATCATGCCAGTATAGGCCTGCATCCCTCCAGGTGGACCCCCAGTCCCCAATGAAGCCAAAACCCTGAGCATTGCACCAGTTTTTCAACCACTGATTGAATCCCATGGTGCTGAGCACCCTAGCCTCACCCATGCCATAGACAGACAGCACCAGCCAGATCATTTGTCCCTAGATGGATAATGACATCCAGCTTCCTCCCCCGTGCAGCTGCTCCCATGATCCTGAGGATTCGCTCCCTGTCCCTCCAAGCCATGGCACCAGGCAGGCACCTTGCCTCCCTCTCCCCCTTCCCCAGTTCTACCCTCTAACAATGGAGTCCCCCACCAGGAGTTGTTTCTTTCCTCTGTGGGGTCCCATGCCACCCTCCTGTGGGTCTCCTTTGTGGAGGTTCCCAGCATCCTCCTTGGTCTCCACTGCGAGTGCCTCTATAGAGGAATCACACTCTGCCAGAATGACATATGAACTGTGGAGAGGTATAACTGGAGGGATGCACATCTGTTCCACCACCCTCACCCACCCTGAGCCCACTGTGGTCCAACCGCTACTCTTTCTTGGCAACCTCTGAGGCAGTGGCAGTGACCTTGGTGGTCCCTGGGTGGGAGAGGATGTCCCCTGAATCCTGGCCAACTCAGCCTGGAAATGAGCAACCTCCTTCCTCAGCCCAGAGAGGTGCCTGCAGATGGGACAACACCGCATCCTCCAGAACATCTCCCGGAAGACTGCTGCTCCACAGCCACTGCACTGCACCACTCCCATCATGTCTTATTTGTGGACCCTCAACTGTTGTTGTGTATGCTCACTCTTTCCTCTCTCTGTTTATTTATTTATTTTTCTTTTTATGTTATATATTTTTTTTCTCCCGACTTTTCTACTGCCTCCGTGCCCTTAAAGCTCCTTCTGTTCCCGCTCTGGGACAGGAAGTTCCTATATTCCTCAGTATTCTCCTTCTTACTTGCTCAGAGTCAGACCTACAACAGCTGAGGGGATGGAGAGCTACTCTTTTCCTTCTGGGATGGTGAGTCTTTTGTGCCTCTGAGATCACTCCCTCCTGCTCCCAAACAGGAAGTTCCTGTTGTCAGTCAAATCCAGTGCCTATGAAAATAAAACTAGCTAAGAGTGGGGGAGGGAGGGAGGCAATATAGTCCCAGTAGAGTGGTAAAGTTCTAACAGCACCTCCTTCCTCTTGCTGTTCTCTGCCAAAAGCTATCTAGGGCAGATTTAAATGCAAACACCTGGCTTTCCGTTGCCCCCCATCCCCCGGTTCACAGTTTCCTTCTTCCCAGCTAACTGCACAGATAACAGTTCCCTTCATCCAACTCAGACAAACATACTAACTCCTTTTTTTTGTTTTTACCCTAAATTGAAGGTCCCAGTAGTAGAGCTATAGTTCTTTAGTCCCAGTAGAGTAGTAAAGTTCTAATAGCACCTCCTTCCTCTTGCTGTCCTAGTGATCTGATAGGCCAGGAGTATTGCCTGACTGTCTGGTTATCAAAATACACCTGGATAATTCAATACCACACTAGGCTCACTACTAATTGTCCATTTAGAGTTGTCCAATCATGACATGTAGTAATGAAGTGAATCATTAATAAGATATTTGCCAAATCTACTTTTGAAGATTTCTACGTTAAAGCTCTGTTAACAATTGCTGGAAGGGAATTCCATATTCCTACAATCCTTTGGGAGAAATAGGTTTTTCTCCCAGTTTTCCTCAAGTTTGTTTTAAAATTGTCGGATTATCATTGTTTATCATGCTCATAGTAACATAGTATTTGACAGCAGATAGGGACCACTAGACCCACCCAGTCTGCCCGTATTCCCTGCCTGCATCAGTGGTTGCTAACCCTACTTGGTTATTGGCTTTAGCCTTTCCTACCCACCTCTAGGGTTCCCTTGTGCATATCTCATGCATGTTTGAATCCCCCACTGTGCTAGCTCCCACTACTTCCTGGAGTAGACATAACCATGCATGTACCTCCCTTTCTGAGAAGAAAAACTTCCTCACATTTCCCTTTATCCTGCCTCCCGCCTATCTCATATCATGCCCCCTCGTCCTTGCACCTCCTATACTGAAAGATGTCGCCCACTTGCACTTTGATTATGCCCTTAAGATACTTGAAGGTTTCTATCATATCTCCCCATTCCCGCCTCTCTTCCAGTGTATACATATTGAGGTCTTTTAATCTCTTCTGATAGGTCTTCTGGTGTAAGCCTTGCACCATCTTTTTTGCCCTTCTTTAAACCGCCTCAACCCTGTCTATGTCCTTGCGAAGCTGCGGCCTCCAGAACTGTACACTGTACTCCAGATGAGGCCTCAACTGTGTTTTGTACAGTGGCATCACCACCTCCCTTCTTCTGCTAGTGATACCCCTTCTTATGCACTCCAACATGCTACTGGCCCTCCCCACAGCCTTGGTACATTGTTTGGACACCTTTAGGTTATCTGAGATGATTATCCCAAAATCCCTTTCTTCCCTGGTAGCTGTCAGCAACTCCCCCTCATCCTGTAACTCTCCACAGGGTTTCTGCACCCCAGGTGCATGATTTTGCACTTATTTGCATTACATTTTGATTGCCATACATTGGACCAAATTTTCAGCTTTCCTAGGTCTCTCCTCATTTTCTCGAACCCCCCTCCCCCTGGAGTGTTTACCCTGTTGATGATTTTGGTGTCATCTGCAAATAGGCAAACCTTCTCCTCCAGCTCTTCAGCAATGTCACTGATGTTGACATTAAAAAGGACTGGCCCCAGGACTGATTCTTGAGGCACCCCACTGGTCACCCCCTTTCCTCTGATTGGATATCATTAACCATTACACTCTGCTTTCTGTCCCCCAACCAATTTCTAACCCAGTTTTCCACTTTGTGGCCCACCCCAGGCTATCCTACTTGTTATGGAATCTTCTGTGTAGAACGGTGTCAAAGGCCCTGCTGAAATCGAGGTAGGCAATATCCACCACTCCCCCCTGATCCACCTCCTTTGTCACCCAGTCAAGAAAGTCCATCAGATTTGTTTGACACAACCTTCCGACTGTGAATCCATGCTTCATCGGATCCTCTGATCCACTAGATTCCAAGTGTTCCACAATCCTTTCCTTAAGCAGTGTCTCCATAATCTTACCCACTACTGAGGTGAGGCTGAGAGGCCTATAGTTTTCTGCTTCCTCCTTGTTTCCACTCTTGTGGAGAGGGACTACATTTGCCCTCTTCCAGTCCTCTGGAACCACCCTGCATTGAGTGACTCACCAAACAGAGCTGCCAGCGGTGCTGCGAACACCATCCACAATTCCTTTAATATCCTAGGGTGTATACCATCTGGTCCCACTGCTTTGCCCACCCTTAGTTTTGTGAGTTCTTCTTGGACTCTCCCTTTTGTAAATGGACTGGTGTTCACCTCCCTCCCTACACTGTTTCTGATGCCCAGCTGTGGTCCTTGCCCCTCCCCCTCTTCAGTGAATACTGAACAGAAGTATTTATTCAGTAATGATGCTTTTTCTTGGTCTCCCTCCACACATACCCCTTCATCTCCTCTGAACCTCACAGTCTCAGCCCTGACCTTCCTTCTTTCACTTCTGTATATAACCCCCGTGCAGATTGTGGAGCCATTTCCTGTCTCCAGGGTGACCTATAGTGCCTCCTCTCCTCCCTGTTTACTCTTTAGTTCCTTTGCTTTGATCCCTTCCATTATGTAGGGGAGCTACTCCTCCTCCCCTTCTACCCTCCCTGTCCCTACAGAATGTCTTGTCCCCTTTCTTTATTGTCTGTACTAATCCTTCCTCAGTTTGTACCTTTGCACTCTTAACTGCTTTCCCTGCTTCCGTCTGTTTATCTAGGTACACCAACCTATCCCCTTCCTTCCGTGTCTCCTTGTGTTTTCTGAAAGTCACCTTGTAGGCCCTTATTTTCAATGCCACCCCCCTTTGAGATCTTACCCTTGTTTCTTAGCCTAATGCACTGATTTGCCAGCTCCAGTATGGCACTCTTTAATAGTGTCCACTGCTCCTCAACCCACCCTCTTGCTTCTTTCCTCACCAGGGCTTCTTTTGATGCCTAACCCCATCCTAGCAAAACCACCCTCCTAAAATCCAGGACCCTCGCCTTTCTGTGGCATGACTGTGATACTTTTCCAGTATTAAACCACACAGTCTGGTGGTTGCTGGACCCGAGGTGACCATCCACTCGGACTTCCATGATTCTGTCCCCATTGGTCAGTACAAGGTCTAGAATTGCCTTGTCCCTGGTGGACTCCAGCACTAACTGCCTGAGGCTTGCCTCCATCAAGGATTCCAAGATGTCTGCTCCTGGCTGATATGATTAACTATTTGTGTACTTCTGTATTTTGGTCACATTTCTGTCAGTAAGCTAAAAATTTGTGTATGTTGTACACAGTCATAAGGTCACTTCTTATTCTTCTTTTACTGAGACTGTAAAGGTTAAGTTCTTTTACCCTGTCATGGTAATCCACATTGTTTATCCCATGAATCATTCTGGTTGCCTTTCGTTGTATTCGTTCAATATGAATTTTATCTCCTGAGTTTATTCCACCCCAGAACTGAGAGCCATAGTCAACTGGAGGACATACATAGTTCTTATATAAAGGAAGTAAGATTTTCCTGGAATAATTAATGAATTGTCTCTTAACTATGTTAAAATTAAATAGATCTGTTGTGCACATTCACATAGTGTCTGTTATCTTCTGATGCTTTCACAAGCAATGCCTGCGAAAGTGAGGAAGAATTGGTACTGTGGGGGGGGAGTGAAATGTTAGCCATATGATTTAAGGTATAAGATGAATGTTTATGGATATTACACTTATATAGATACCAATTTAATTATGGGGACTAATACCAAAACTTAGAAAAAGTGGAAACAATTATTTTTTTTATTTTATTTTTTAAAACTTTAATGACATTTTCTTTGTCGATATTGAAAAAGTAAATCAATATACTTTAGCATTATGGAAAAGTATATAGATAACCTTAATTTTACAAAAAAACCACTTCTGTCATGGTGTAAATATACAATATCAATACAGCTAGAGAAACTGCCTGTTTCTATATCAATAACATAACTCTATTCTTACCTCTGCCCATAAAACCTCCCTACTAAAATGGGACGTAACTTATAACAATATATGCCGATTTGCCTCTTCATTGCCTCGACTCAAACATCACTGCCTTCTTTATAAGGATCTGAATTGGCTCTCACCCTCTGCCAGTAGACAATACTACCTTGGATCACTAATGGACTCAATCATCCGGGAAAAAAAACCATCCCAGCTGGCGGCATTGCTGGTCTCTCAACCATCCTCCCATGGCCTGTGGTCAGCTGACAAATCCTTGCTCTATGTTCTGAGATGTCGGATGACTAAAGGCACAGGGGCCTTACAATTCTCTGCTCCCAGGCTAAGGAATGCTCTTCCACTCAACCTCCGGCCGTCTCAGTCTCACTTTGGATTTAAAAGTGAATATCATCATTATCTATCCTTAGCTGATACTTGTACATGCTTTGACCCAACCTGAAGCTTCTGAGACTTACCAGTAATGTCACCCCTGCTCTAATCCAGCTCCAAGACTGTCTCCTCTTCCCCTCCCCATATTTTTCCTTCTCTTTGTAAATAACTTCTTGACTACTAGCTCTCTTCCTTCTCGAACCTTGTTGCTGACCATCCACTGTTGCTTTGCCAGTTACCACCCCTGACCTTCCGTCAGTCTTTCTTGTTATGTTTGAACATTCCTCAGATTTCTCTCTATATAACCTTACTATCTTATTAACCCTTTCACTCCACAGGTCGGGTCCGTGGTTTCTGCACTTATTATATATCTTACTGCCATTATCTGTATAATGCTTGCCATTATTTTTTGTTGTTTCTACCCATTGTATTTTTGTAGCACTGCTGTACTGTTCCTCTATTTGCATTATTGTACCCATGTTGCTGTTGTTCAACTGTTCTCTTTTTGTTGTACTCTCCCAGGTTGTGCCTGAAAATAGTCATTTTATGGCTAGTGCACCTACCCGGTTAACAAAAACTAAATAAATAAATAAAAATTACTATTATAAAATGCACAAAAATATTCCTCAATGCTGATTGGATGAAGCTTTTTTCAGCTGTGTCCTTGTCAGCACATAATGCTGCAACTGGCATGAATTGTGCAAACCAAAATGCAGCACATGAAGAAATCGCTCTGTGCTACCATTCTCCTGATACAGCTTGTCACATAGGATGCTAGAGAACCACAACCGCTGTACCAGCAGAAACACAGGAAACATACCACGAAGTATATCCATTGTCCACCCCCCATATAACAAGACAGTTTGCAGAATTAGAGCCTCTTATTTCTCTTCGCTGCCCATCTGCCACTGGCAAGTATATGGCTGTCGCTCCAAGTATGTCAAACCCGCCATGGAACCAGTGACCGTTACCAAAATCCTGAGCCTACGGTTCACTTCCAGTATCTGCAGTCTCTGTCCTGCAGCCCTCTCAGCCACCCGTCCCTGTCCATGAGAGGAAATCCCCTATCTAGCCTGAAAAAGCAGCACACAGAACAGAAGTTTTACTTCTAAAACCACAAAGCAGAAACCGGTCTGTACAACAGCAGGTAAGGCACACGCTCACTCACAGTCAAGAGGGGCAGTGACTACAGCTGAAAAACAAACCCTAAAGAAAGGTAAAACAAAATAAAAAAATTATAAAAAAATACCCCAAAAAACGAAGTGTTGGGAGAAGAGACAGAACTGGCAGGAGAAAGAGACAGACAGATGTCTAAGGGAAATGCTGTACAGAGTGCCTGCTAAGACACATGGAAAACTAGGGGAACTAAGCCAAGGAAACTGACAAACAAAGCCTAAACAAAAGTAAAATAAAGGAAATAAAAAAAAGTGTTTGTCTGTTGGAGGATGGAGACACACCAACGCCATATAGTGACTGAATGACAAATAAAGTCTGTAGTACCTGTAGACTATTTTTCTATGTTCTGCATGTTTAACAGTCTTTACCATACTTCTTTCAACTATTTCATTTATTTATTTATTTTTTTACAAGGGGGGTTTATGGAGGCCCATTTTATAACTACAGTAAGGCACTCCAAAGTGTGGGTTATGGCCTGATAAGAGCACTTCACAGATGCTAAAGGCACTCGTTGCATGCGACTCTTGCCTCATAACACACCTGGGGCTTGCTCTTATCAGGCCATAACCCACACCTTGTCGTGTCTTATTGCTTGCCAGTTACATACATAATAACGAAATAATATTGACACCATTTCTTAATGTCTGGACTCCAGGCTTTCATTAAAAAGAACTAAATTTCTAGCCCCAACAGTTCCAGAGTTAGACACTTCAGAGGGTGCGTCTTTAAAATGTGATAACTTTGAATGTATTAGGACTAGAGACTGAAAGCTTGGAGTCAGTTAAATAGATATATTGTTAAAATATCACTATAGTGATCATATATCAATATAAAAAATATAAAATGTTTCATAGCGATATAAACATGTTTCATATCAATATAAACAAACATGAAATGGTTCACTGCATTTTTAAAGTCCTGCCATTTTTAACTTAGTATATTTATTTATTTCTTGAGATCTCGGATTACAACACCTGTGAGTCAGTGACTCTTTTACACAGGTTCCACGTCAAAACTCGGAACAACAAAAAAATGCATACAAAGAAACAAAGAGTTCAGGCAACACTGTTGACAAGCATACTTGTTACAGACAGTACCATATAACAACATTAGGGTAGGTAATCATTAAATAAGTAGCCAAGTGATGTTACTTTTGTGGCAGTCATAAGGTGGGACTAGCTAGATGGCAGGCTAGGATGGGCAGCCAGAGGTTGGCTTTGTTGGCTAGGAGGAACAGTCAAGGATGGCATAGTCAAGCAGGGTGCAGGCCTTGGTATAGCGCGGAGGATGGCAGTCCTAGGAATAGCAGGGCAGGCAGGGAGAGCGAGGATAGGCAGACAGGCTTAATAGGGAGTGGGGGTAATAGGGTAGGGAAGGGAGTGGAGGGAAGGGGCAGAACAGGAGAGTGGGCAGACAGGCAGGTATAGGGAGTGGGGCAATAGGGTAGGGAAGGGAATAGAGGGGAGGGACAGATAGGTTAATTAAGGGCAATGCGGGGCAGTCACAGTGGCTGTTTGCAACCAGGTGTTTTCTAAGGAGAAACTTGAAAGGACCTATCTTGGGTACTTCTAGGGTATCTATGGGGAGACCATTTAGTCAACTAGGAGCCCAGAAGCTAAAGGATCGCTGGGCTTGTGATGTGCGGCAGAAGGGGACTTTGAAGGCCTGTTTTGATGCACTCCTAGTGCTATGAGAGTGGGAGGCGCTTGCGAAAAGGTGCTGGGAGTTGGGAGGAGTTAGGCCCAAGCTGATTTTCTTTGCTTATTAGCAGGTATGATACTTGAGCCTGTCTTTGAGGTTTAGCCAGTTCGTACAGGAGTACAAGTCACATGTGTGAGTGCGGTTATGAGCACCTGAGACCAGGTGACACGATTTATTAAGGGCAGTGCTCACTCTCTTAAGGGCTGTGTCAGTGGCAGCACTGTAAATGACTAGTCCGTTGTCCACAGTTGAGAGTACGGAGCTGGTAACTGCAGGTCATGCTGCTTCTATGCCTATAGAGGATCCCTAATCTACAATTAACTGCCTTGGACATCAACATGAAAATGCATGTAGCAACACAGGAGAACTGTATTACCTGTTCAAATGTTACAGCTTTCAAAATGTAGTTTTAAGCATTATAAAACGATCCTATAAGATTATTTTTGGAAATGGTCAGAAGATACTGTGACGCTTGGCCAGCTGGTTATGATTATTGTATGATATTGGTATTATAAATAAATGGTCAGTGTATGATATGTCAGTCTGTGAGATTTGGCCCTTTTAAATTACGAGGTGTCAGCAGCTGAAATCACAGAATGCATTACACTGACCAGGAGATCTCTGTAATGTAATTAACTTCCTTGAGAAATTGCATTTTATGGCCTTTTTATGACCTCATGCTTTTGAAGTTGAAAACCAAAGGTGACTTTATGAATCTGCCAGAGGATGAGCCTAATAAACTTTTATGACATCTTAAGAGAAATAGGCCATTTGATAACAACATGGTGTGAAAAGTTTTAAACATCAAAGGAACTGGTTAATCAAAGACTCATAATTTGGAAACTGGGTTTTTGCTGACGTTAACATTATTTAACATACCTCCTGGTAGGAAAATCATGTTTGCAATTTTATATTCAAAAAGGAGGAGCTAGATGACTCACAGAAGAGGTGTGGAGACACAGTGTTTAAACTGATACTTGTGTCTGAAATGTTTGATATATCATCTTGGGACTCTAGAGAGACACAGCTCTTTGATCTAACTTTAAAGGCGCTTACAGAGGTAATACATTAGATAACAAAAATCTGTGTTGTGGTAGCAGTTTCACTTTATAATTTTCCCTTGTTCTTTTATGTGATTGTGAGCTCTTTGATATAGTGTTCTGTGTTTACATTTTTCATATTTTTATCATTTTTAGTAAAGTACATTTTCTTAAGATACTGCCTGGGTGTGTCTTCCAAGTTCTTTTTGCATGTGATGTATACGTGTTTAAGTCTGACAAAACTGTTCAACAGCTTGATGGTGTTACTAACCTTGGAAAAAGGTAAGACTGTACCTAAGGTCTCTTATAGAGTTTTAAGGGTTCATTTTGGATACCTGATTAGGTGCCCTTAAGCGAAAGATATATTGCATCCCCCCGAAGAGAATATTATCTGAGCCTGTACATTTGGGTAAGCTAGCATAAGGTTCACAGTTTGAATCCCCCCAGAACTTGAGACTAAAGGTGATTCAGACCCAAAAGCAGACAAGAGAGTTACCCTGTCTGTTACCTGTTCACACTATTGCGCTCTGAGGTTGACACTGTGGGAGCAGAGGGCCTGACCTACGGAGTGCGTTTGTGACAGATTTGGTAGCAGTGGTGGGATAAATTTGGTAACAGAAGCTTTAACTGTTCAGTGTGTCAGCTTAATACTGTACAGCTCACTTGCAAAATAAGGCAGTGATTTATTTTTAAGAGATCATTTTGCTTATAGTCAAAGTTCCTACCTGTTTTATTTTTTCAAAGCGCAAGTTAGAGTAGCCGTAGTTAGGGAAGAAGATGGCTTCCAACTACAGTGAGCACACTGCAGACTACCTGAAGCAGTTGTGCAAGGAGAGAGGAGTCCTGCACGAGGGGAGAGCCACCAAGCAGAACCTCATGGATGCACTGATGGCTGCTGATGCCCAGACTGTTGAGTCACAGACTGTGACTGTAAAGGACCAAACCTTGGGCATGGAGGGGCCAGCGGCCTGTGCAGAGTCCAGATCCAGGGAGGAGGACAGCAGGGCCAGTGCAAGCCAAGGACCACAGCAGCAGGGGAAGGTCACCAGCATTCTGGAGCCAGAAGCAATCAGGTTGCAGATTTAGTTGCGCAGGATGGAGCTGGAGTTCCAGAGAGAAGAGACGTGAGAGCAGTGAGCTGCAGAGGAGAAGAGGGAGCAAGAACAGTGAGCTGCAGAGGAGAAGAGGGAGTGAGAACAGCGAGAAGCTGACCAGGAAGAGCGTGAGTGCCAGAGGCGACATGAACTGGAGACGCTATGACTCCAACCACCAGCACCAGAGCAGGTAAGTGGCTTGGGTTTAACTGGAACTACAGGACTGGGTTACAAATTAAATTCCAAATTGATAGCTGAATTTAAAGAGGGGAAGGATATGGATGCTTTTTTAAATTTCTTTGAAAAAGTTTGTATTCAGGCAAAGATTCCTAGAGGGTCCTGGAGCTTCCAGTTATCTCCACTACTTTCCGGGAAAGCTCAGGATGCAGTGGGTCAAATGGACAATGAGGACAGTAATGATTACAGCAAACTTAAAGCTGCACTTTTAAAAAAGTTTGATTTAACTGCAGAAGCATACATAGCTAAATTCCGTAAGCTCAGGAGAAGCCCTGACATGAGCTACGAGGAGTTAGCCATGAAATAACATCAGTGTTTAAAACATTGGTGGGAAGGAATTGAAGCAAACTCTGTAGATAAAATTGAAAATGCTATATTGTTAGAACAGTTTTTTGGGCATGCCCAGAAGAGCTGAAAACCTGTCTGGAGGACCGAGATCCCAAAACAGTGCAAGAGGCTGCTGAACTCTCGGACCGCTATGCCAAGAGAAGACCTGCTCTGAGAGCGAATGGGGCAGGCGTTGCAGCACAGAAAGGGAAAAGCACGCCTTCAGGGCAGCTAAAACCCTCACTGCCTCCACTGAAACCAGTTAGCCCCAGGTTTCAAAGAAAAGATTCTTCTGAGAAAAGAAATGAATGTTGGGTTTGCAAAGAAACTGGGCATATTGCCAGACAGTGTCCCAAAAGGACGAGCAAAACACACAGTGGGGCTAGGAAAGAAGTGGGTTGTTTGTGTGTCCCTGGAAGCAAGCCTGTGAACATGAGGGAACACATGCACCCAGTCACTGTGAATGGTGTACAGACACAAGGGTTAAGAGACACAGGGGCATCCCTGACATTGGTAAAAAGGGATCTGGTAGAGCCTGGTCAGCTTATATCCAATAAATTTGTAACTGTACAAGAGTTCACTGGGGAGGAGACCACATTGCCACTTGCTACTGTTCTCCTAGACTGGGGTGAAACAGGGGGAACTGTGCAACAAGTGGCTGTAGCCAAAACTTTAGCAGTTGACGTCATCCTTGGCAACAATCTCAAACAGGGGATGGTGTGTGCAGTTACCCATAGCCAAGCGGCAAGGGAAAATTGCAGTTCTGTGGACCCCATAGAAGCCACTGTGGAAACGACTGGCAGGCTGGTTCCCCAGCCTGTGTCTCCTGGTATGGAGACTAATGAAAAGGGGTTAGAAATTTCCCCAGTAGCAGTTAACCGCACAGCTATGGAGGGTTACTCCGAAGAAGGAGGGGTGACCCATTGTCAGAGGATTAGGGATGACAGTGATCCTGAGTGCCCTGACGCTAGTGCTAGGGACCCTAGTTTAGAGACTGAAGGGGACCTGTCCCATGCCTTGGGAATGTGTAAGGAGTTTGCAGCTGCTCATAAAAGTGACCCTAGTCTAGAGAAGCTGAGAGCTTGGGCAGACTCTGATGGAGCACAGGGAGGTGATGGAAAACATAAAGTTTATTGGGAAAATGGACTGATATATACTCAGGATGCTAATACAGAGGGAGGGGTGATAGGCAGGCAGCTTGTCATTCCCCAGGGGTACCATGAGCAGTTGCTCAAGATTGCATATGATAGTCCCTTGTCTGGTCATCTGGGAATCCCATGCACTACACAGCGGTTAGCCCAGAATTTCTATTGGCCCAACTTCACCCAGCAGGTGAAGGAGTATTGCAGGTCTTGTCACTGGTGCCAAGAAATAGGGAAGGCAGATAAGAAAACCCAAGCCACCCTAATTCCATTGCCCATAGTGGAGGAGCCATTCCAGAGGGTGGGAATAGATATTGTGGGGCCTTTAAATACCTCCAGCTCCTCCGGGAAGAGGTTCATCCTGACTGTGGTGGATTATGCCACCCGGTACCCTGAGGCAGTTGCCCTATCCTCACTGAGGACGGACAAAGTGGCAGATGCCTTACTTAGGATTTTCTCCTGTGTTGGGTTTCCGCAGGAGGTTATCACCGATCTAGGGGGTTCCTTCATGTCGGACCTGATGAAATATTTGTGGCAGAAGTGTGGGGTGGTGCAGAGGTGCACAACACCTTATCACCCACAAGCCAATGGGCTTGTGGAAAGATTTAACGGTACCCTGAAGTCAATGATCCAAGCATTTGCTGAACAGCATGGGAGGGACTGGGAGAAATACCTTCCCCACCTGTTCTTTGCATACAGGGAGGTGCCCCAAGAGTCAACAGAGTTTTCCCCCTTTGAGCTGTTATATGGACGCCGGGTATGAGGGCCCTTAGACTTGATCCAGGAGGACTGGGAAGGCAAACATGCCACCCAGGAAACTCCCATAGTGGATTATGTCCTTAGGTTTAGGGAAAGACTGAAGGAGCTTATGGGGACAGCCCAGAGAAACCTGGCAGCTGCCCAACAGAACCAAAAAGTGTGGTATGACTGCAGAGCCAGAGCTCGCTTGTACATGGTGGGTCAGGAAGTCATGGTCCTTATCCTGGTCCAGAAAGACAAGCTGCAGGCTGTGTGGGCAGGACTGTACAAAGTAGTCAGAAAGGTAAATGACATGAACTATATCATAGAATTACCTGACAGAAGGCATTCAGAAAGAATGTACCATGTCAACATGATGAAGCCATATGCTAATAGGACTGACATGGTGTTTGCAGTGTGTAGTCCTGGGGAGGGGAGGGACGAAGGAGACCCCCTTCTGAACTTTCTGGAAGAAAGCAAGTGGGAGTCCTCTGTGGAGGCAGTTAAATTGTCACCCCGGCTGGCCCCGGACAAGATCCAGGAAGTAAGAGAGGTTTTAGCAGACTTTGCCCACTGTTTAGCACCAAGCCTGGACTAACCCCCTTAGTGACGCACAATGTAGAGACAGGGATACAGATGCCCATACGGCGGACAGCATATCGGGTGTCAGAGGCTGTCCAAAAGGACATTAGGAGGGAGGTGGAGGAAATGCTGTATTTAGGGGTAATCCAGAAATCCCACAGCCCCTGGGCCTCACCCGTAGTCCTTATGCCTAAGCCAGATGGCTCTACTTATTTCTGTGTGGACTATCATGGACTGAATGCAGTCACAAATTCAGACGCCCATCCGATGCCCCAGACAGATGAACTTCTGGACAAGTTGGGAGGGGAGACCTACCTTACAACTATTGACCTGACAAAGGGGTACTGGCAGGTACAGCTAACTGGCAGAGCAAGGGAGAGGTCGGCCTTTATCACTCCAATAGGCTTATTTGAATTTAAAGTAATGCCTTTTGGAATGAAGAATGCCCCGGACACTTTCCAAAGGTTGGTGAACCAGGTGTTAATTGGTGCTGAGGAGTATGCCATGGCATACCTGGATGACAGTCCCATCTTTAGTGCCAGCTGGGAGGAACACCTGTCCCACCTTAGGGAAGTGCTGGGCAGGATACAGAGGGCCGGGCTCACTGTCAAAGCTGAGACGTGCCAGGTGGCCATGGCTGAAGTGGCATACCTCGGGCATGTTGTAGGCTGGGGACAGCTCCATCCTAACCAAGTAAAAATAGAGGTGATCAAGGCATGGCCCAGACCAGAAATGCAGAAGCAGGTCAGGAGTTTTCTAGGGACAGTAGGGTACTATAGGAAATTTGTACCCAATTATAGTGCCCTGGCTGCTCCTCTATCTGACCTGGTAAAGAAAAAGATGCCTAAGAAAGTTACCTGGGAACCAGCCTGTGAAAAAGTCTTTACCAGACTGAAGGAGGCACTGTGCAGTCCTCCTATATTGAGAAGTCCTGACTATAGCAGACCCTTTATCATCCAGACTGACGCCTCAGACATGGGTATTGGGGCAGTACTGAGTCAGACATCCAACCAAGGGAAAGATCACCCTGTAGTGTACCTGAGTAAAAAGTTACTTCATAGGGAGCAGGCTTACTCTACTGTGGAAAAAGAGTGTCTTGCCATAGTGTGGGCCCTAAAGAAGTTTGAGGCATACTTATATGAGCAGCATTTTGAGGTACAAACTGACCACAACCCCTTGGTTTGGCCGACACAAATGGGAAAAAAACTAATGGTAGACTATTAAGATGGAGTCTTGCCTCGCAGGGGTATGACATGACGATCTTACATAGGTCTGGAACAACCAATCAGAACACAGATGGCTTGTCACGTCTATATGAGGAGTGAACTGACTTAGGGAGCTCATCCTATGCAAGGGATAGAGCCCCCAAATTCAATCTAGGTGGGGAGGATTGTGACGCTTGGCCAGCTGGGTATGATTATTGTAGGATATTGGTATTATAAATAAATGGTCAGTGTATGAAATGTCAGCCTGTGAGATTTGGCCCTTTTAAATTACAAGGTGTCAGCAGCTGAACTCACAGGATGTATTACACTGATCAGGAGATCTCTGTAATGTAATTAACTTCCTTGAGAAATTGCATTTTATGGCCTTTTTATGACCTCATGCTTTTAAAGTTGAAAACCAAAGGTGACTTTATGAGTCTGCCAGAGGATGAGCCTAATAAACTTTTATGACGTCTTAAGAGGAACAGGCCATTTGATAACACCATGGTGTGAAAAGTTATAAACCTTAAAGGAACTGGTTGATCAAAGACTCATAATTTGTGAACTGGGTTTTTGCTGATGTTAACATTATTTAACATACCTCCTGGTAGGAAAATCATGTTTGTAATTTTATATTCAAAAAAGAGGAGCTAGATGACTCACAGAAGGGGTGTGGAGACCCAGAGTTTAAACTGATACTTGTGACTGAAATGTTTGATATATCATCTTGGGACTCTAGAGAGAGACAGAGCTCTCTGATTTAACTTTAAAGGCACTTACAGAGGTAATACATTAGATAGAAAAATCTAACTGTATTGTGGTAGGAGTTTTGCTTTGTAATTTTCCCTTGTTCTTTTATGTGATTGTGAGCTCTTTGATATAGTGTTCTGTGTTCACATTTTTCATATTTTTATCATCTTTTAGTAAAGTACATTTTGTAAAGTCCCCTGGCGCAGTGCCCCACCAATAGAGACTTAGCTCGTGATCCCCCTCTTCTCTATCCAGCCTACGGGATCCAACTCTCAGGGCCTCGCCTTACTAAAACGCATAGGCTCTCCTTGGCTGTGCCTTCACCACTAAATATCTTTAATGCTATCAAATTTGGGTCGACCTGGATCGGAAAGCTACTGATAAGCTGCATTAATCCAACAACCCCACTGGCCCTGGGCTAATTGAGTAGCTCCTTTTGAGGTACCATCATGTCGGGCCCTATATGGCTCCTTTTACTGCCCTTCTTCTTGATATCAGCTGCCCAGCATTGGACACCTGAACTACCATCATGTTTGGTCTACAACGGCACCCTGTGCTGTATACCACATGGCAACTTATCCTTTAATTGCCTCCGTGATTCCAAGTACCAGTACCTCGAACCCTGCTCTTGGACCACACATACCAGTAGTACTTATAACACTCCCCCACAAAGGCCCACCTCCCCACCACGCAGACTTCTATCTCCTCCCGCCTATTGTGGTAGGGGTACTAGCTCTTGCTACAACAGATCAGCTCTTCTATGGTGGCTACTTTCCAGTCCCTAAAACATCAGATCTACTAGACGGGAGAAAGGCAGGAATTACAAGCTTATAATTAGCGCTCTTAGAAAAATCCTACTTATCCTCCTGCTTTGTTCAGGCAACGTAGAACTCAACTCTGGCCCCCCAGAAGCTATTGCTTTGCCAGCAGAACTAGCAAATTTAAAAGGAATAAGCTTCTTGCATATTAACGTATGTAGCCTCCTTAAAAAGATAACCTTAATACAAACCTGGGTAAATCATACCTCTCCTGACATACTTGTGATTTCCGAAACTTGGCTTAGACTCAGCACCACTGATAGAGAAGTAAACATACCCAACTATGCCTTGTTCAGAGCTGATAGGCATGCCAGAGGAGTAGGGGTAGCTATCTACGTTAAAGACAAATTTTCTGCCTCCTTCTTATCCTCGGCATCTGTCGCCAGCAAATTTGAATGCCTAATTCTCAAAGTGGAAATTACACAGACTACTGCACTCTGTGTAATAGGATGCTACAGACCACCGTCTGCTGGCCTACAGCTTGTGTCATATCTAAGTGACAAGTTGGGACAGGGGCTGCCAGAAACTATTATTTTAGGAGACCTCAACTTTGACTGGCTCTCTAACACAGCTGCCCCTTGCATCCTTCTGTGATGAATATGGGCGCAACTTATTACTGAACCAACACGCCCAAACGTGAAGAACCCCAGTAAAAGTACACTTTTGGATGTGCTAATGGTGAGCAAACCACATCTTCTCCCACGCTGATGTCTTCTTCTCAGACGCCAGCGACCATTGTTTTATTGGGAGTAAGATCCTGCAACAACCCAGCACCCATCAGCAAGTTCTCTATGAAGAGATCCAGGTGCAACTTCAATGAACATGCCTACCTAAATGAGCTTAAGTACTCCCCTGAGTGGCAAGATTTCTACCTGGCCAAAACGATTACATCAGCTTACAATATCTTCCACAACATTCTATCAAGGGCCCTTAATAAGTATGCTCCCCTTATTAAAGTTTGAACTAGGACCAAAACCTGTAAATGGTTCACCCCTCAGATCAAGTCCTTGCTTCTAGAAAGAGATAAGCTCTGGAAAAAGCACGCAGACTGAACACTGCAGAGGATTGGAACCAGTTCAGGAGACTACGAAATTTATGTACCAAAACAATCAGAGAATCGAAGGCCACCTTCTTCAAATCCGAACTCGACTCTGCCACAAAGAGCCCAATAAAGCTCTGGAACACAATCAGTGATCTGCTAGGCCACTACCCAGGAAATTCACTCCAGACCAAGATTACCTCTGGCAACTTGACTATAACCGAAAAGATGGATATACTTGACGCATTCAATAACCACTTTGCTACTGCAGGCATGGCATTTGATAACTCCCCTGCAAACATACTTCGCTCCCAGACTGCCAGCCAACTGCCTGAAACTCCGATAGCTTCGCTGCCTTTCTCACTTCAACCTGCCACACTGAAAGAGGTAGAGGACCTCTTGCTTCAGTTGGATACTAGAAAAAGTGCTGGGGCCGACTCCCTTGACCCTTACTTCCTAAAAATTGCCTACCACGTACTAGCAATACCCGTCACCCACCTTTTTAACTTATCCCTGTCTCAGGGCACCTTACCACCTATATGGAAGACAGCACATGTCATACCACTGTTCAAATCAGGTGACCGTGGCGATCTCAATAACTACAGGCCAATTTCCCTCCTTCCGGTCCTGTCCAAGCTCCTAGAGAAAATTGTAAATGCACAGCTGAGGACTCACCTTGAGTCTGAGGGAACTGCTAAATCCTATGCAGTCCGGATTCAGAGCTAAACATAGCACTATCTCAGCCCTCGCCAAAGTTACTAACGACTGGCAGCGTAATCTTGAGAGCAAAACTTTATTTGTGCTGTTTTCCTTGATCTAAGCAAGGCTTTCGACACCGTCGACCATAGTCTGCTCCTCTCCACCCTTCAAACCATAGGTGTGGACCCTCCTCTCTCGTTGGTTCACTGACTATCTTACAGGGTGCCTTCAACAAGTTAAAGCCAAGAAGGCCTGTCCCCTTAAAACTCTGCAAAGGGGGTACCTCAAGGTTCTATATTAGGGCCCTTACTTTTGCAATCTACATTAATAACATCGACTACTGTATAAAAGAGCCAACATCCATCTGTTTGCAGATGATACAGTTCTCTACATTAGTCGCCCAACACCAGAAGCTGCCTGCAATGACCTACAGTCAGAATTCAACCTTTGACCAACTCCTCCAAAAAGCTACTCCTTAATGCCAAAAAACTAAAGCGATGGTCCTCTCTCCTTTTATCCAGTACAGCTAACCCTGTGTCCAGTGGGACAGTTCCCCAAATTACCACAGTTCTAGGTGAAAAACTAGAATTTGTTACAAAATTCAAGTATCTGGGAGTTTGGATAGACCAAAGACTCTCCTTCATTGAACATATCGAGGACTTGCTAAAATGACTTCGGCAAAGGCTTGGACTGTTTTTTTAGACTCAGCCAATTTCTTACCAGAGATGCCAAGAAACAACTGGTCCAATCCATTTTCCTATCATTGGTTGATTACGCTGACTTCCTCTACAGCCAATGCCCCAACTCTTACATGGCTAAACTGGACATACTCTACCATCGAGCACTGAGGTTTATAACGGGACTCCCCTTCGACACACATCACTGCACCCTATATGCGGCAGTGGGATGGACATCACTAAAGTTCAGGCGCCACAGAAACGCCGCTCTCTGGACCTATAGAGCCATCTCTAATAAGCTGCCTTACTATATCTCCTGCTGTCTTCCCCTGAGTATAATTGGGAAATACGCATTAAGAAGTTACTCAGCTATTACACTTAAAGTACCCAAAGCAAAATCCCGCTTCGGCAGGGCAGCCATAAGCTTCGTGCTACCTACCTTATGGAACGATCTACAAAAAACCCTCAAATTAAGCACTCTAATTGGTATAAATGCTTTCAAGATGCTTTATTTCCGTACAATCAGAGAAGTATGTAACTGCTTCACCCACTCAGACCCAGTACCGGTGTCTGCACTGGTATATAG
Source organism: Neoceratodus forsteri (assembly GCA_016271365.2). Classification (NCBI taxonomy): domain Eukaryota; kingdom Metazoa; phylum Chordata; order Ceratodontiformes; family Ceratodontidae; genus Neoceratodus; species Neoceratodus forsteri. Next base: position 660,551,367 of record CM028138.1, read on the forward strand.
CCACGCCTAGACCCAATTTTAAGTACTGACCCCCCCAGCTTGCTCCTCACCAGCCTAATTGTTCTCTCTCTTATCCCCCTGTCTTATCAACACTAGGCCCGTCCATCCTTTATTCTTCCTTTCCCAACCTCGGATAGGAGCTCACTACCCTGGGTTGTGACATCCTACCATGCCCCGTACTTTATAGCATTCAATCCCGGGGCTCACACATACTCCTTTTCTCCATCCACCTTCTCTACATCCAGCTTTATCAACTCCTTTCTGTGCACCGTGCCCTCCTAGCCTTTCTCCCCCTACTTCCCTCCCTCTCTTCCCCCCTACCTTCACCTCTACCTGGTGTATATTTTTATTTTTATTTTTTTCTTCCGTTACTTCCTCCTGCAACCTTAGATAACCTGCTTTATCTTCCTATAGACACTTCTATGTATGTAAATACCGTGTAATCTGTACAATATCTGTATAATTCTATGTACATATGAACTTCTTTTTCTTCCTCTCTGTAAAGAGTATTATCTGTATTGCCTTGTAAATACCTGTGTTGACCTGTATATACAATTGTTCATGCTCCACCTAGGTCCATCTTGCAAATGAGCTTCTGCTCAACGATGAACGCCTGGTTAAATAAAGACTTGATTGATTGATTGATTGATTTTCTTAAGATACTGCCTGGGTGTGTCTTCCAAGTTCTTTTTGCATGTGATATATATGTAGTTAAGTCTGACAAAACTGTTCAACAGCTTGATGGTGTTACTAAGCTTGGAAAAAGGTAAGAATACACCGAAGGTCTCTTACAGAGTTTTAAGGGTTCATTTTGGATACCTGGTTAGGTGCCCTTAGGCGAAACATATATTGCATCCCCCCAAAGAGAATATTATTTGAGCCTGTACATTTGGGTACACTAGCATAAGGTTCACAGTTTGAATCCCCCCAGAACTTGAGACTAAAGGTGCTTTGGACCCAAAAGCAGACAGGAGGGTTACCTGTTCACACTATTGCGCTCTGAGGTTGGCACTGTGGAAGCAGAGGCCTGACCTGGCCAGTATGTTGGTGACAGATACTAGTGGTTGTTCTAAGAATAAACACATTCTTTCTAGTTAGTTTTGAAATCTGAATTAATAGTGATTCCCAAATCCTTCTCTGACTTAGAAACAACCAATGGTTCATCTTGTAGTGTATATTTAAACTGCCTATTATTTTTATCGAAATGCATAACCGCATATTTATTGGATTTAAAGCTCATACCCCAAGCTTTCCCCCAATCATCCATCCTGTTCAGGGCATTCTGCAGTGTTATACTGTCATTCAGTGTTTCTACTGTCCCATCAACTTTGGTGTCATCGGTGAACTTGGGGCAGCTGTTAACCATGTGTGCACCGAGGTCTGAGATGAACAGACCGAACAAAATGAGTTCCAGAACTGATCCCTGGGGGACCCCACTTCCTATAGTACTTGACCTTCTGAGGATCTGAACCAGCTGATTCTAACTTGTTGTATTCAAAAGTTTAGATCAGAATTAAATGACTGTTTACATTTCACAAATTTATTTCAGAACTGTTTTATAAGTGGAATAACACCCTTTGAGGTGTCCAGGAGAGCTGATACACAGACTTCTTGGGTGGTTGAAGGTGTTCGGCATATGCCTCATGTCTCTCAACGCACTTGAGGTGTCCACATATCAGAGCATGCCTGGACACCTCAGCAGGTGTTCTTTCAGACATATCTATCTGTCTCTCATATCTATCTATCTATCTATCTATCTACAGACAGTATCTACAGGTATCTATCTATCTATCTATCTATGGACAGTATCTATCTATCTAGCTATCTACAAACAGTATCTATCTATCTATCTATCCATCCATCTACAGAGAGTATCTATCTATCTATTGATCTATCTATTTTTCTATCTACAGACAGTATCTATCTATCTATCTATCTATCTATCTATCTATCTATCTATCTCCTCCTACCAAAGGTATATATCTACTTGTCTCTCTGTCTGTCTAGCTATCGACTGTGTCTATCTGTCTGTCCATCCATCTACCTACCTACCTACCTGTCTGTCTGTCTATCTATCTACTAGTTATCTACAGAGAGGATCTGTCTATCTATCTATCTACAGTATCTATCTATCTGTCTGACTCTATCTACAGTCTGTCTGCCTGTCTGTCTATCTTCTACCAACAGTATATATGTACTTGTCTCTTTGTCTATCTAGCTATCAACAGTATATGTCTGTCTATTTATCTATCTCCTACCAAAAGTATATATCTACTTATCTCTTTGATTGTCTAGCTATCGACAGTGTCTGTCTGTCTGTCTGCTGTCTAAAATGGAGCTGTGTTTGCTGTTGCTGCCTCCCTGGGACTGCCATGAAATCGAGATGCTACATCTCATGGAGATGCCCCAGTCGAGACATTTCTCAAATCAAATAAAACAAACCAAATACTCTGCTCCAAAAGAAATGTAATCAGTTTCTAAAGGTATCCACCCAGTTTGCTTTTACAGCCTATTCCACAGGGGGCTGAGCACTCAGAGTGAAACAAATGTTTCTGACATTTATCCCCCCCCGAGACTTCGTTTATGCTCCTTGTTCTGATGTTCTGTGTTAGTTGAACAAACTGCCTCCAGGCCACTCTGTCAGCCCCCATAAGTATTTTAAATACCACTATCTTGTCACTGATTTGAATACTGCATTATAAAGTGTATGATGTAGCTTTCTTAACCATTTCTCCTCTTATTGTATACTGTTGTAATCCTTCTGATTCTACTACAAAGGTACATTTATTATTGGCATGATAGATATACTGATGTATTTTCAGATAGTCAGCGTCGTTAACAAGGTTTTATGTACGGTACAAAAATATGTCTTGTTTTTGTCTTTCATGTCCAGATCATGCCTGTAAAGGGGTCATGTAACCCAGTGCCCCCATTCTACTACCAAATGTCAAATAAATACACAAATAAATAAATAGTCCCACCATTACCTGTCTCTACAGCACCCCCAAAAACATGACCCCCCCAAAAAAAAACTCAGACAGAGATGCGTATCAAAACTAAGCAAGTAGAGATTCAGGGAAAGAAGGAAGCACAGGAGAGCATAACAAAAACTGCGGTGAGACTCTGGGGTTAATAAAAAGGCTTCAGAGCCATTTAATAAACAAATCCTTGTTTGACACCAGTTTCTCAGTCACAGACAAACACTGTTCAGCACTTCCTGAAATAAACAGGCATGCTTTGGGGGAGAAGGGGCGCAGAGATGTATAGGGGTACCACTAATTACATGGTCCGTGTACTGCAGAGGACAGCATGCTTGCCTCTGGATCAGAAAGACATGGGTTTGACTCCTACACCAGGAATGTATAAAACAAATAAATAAATATATTAATATAGACAGTTAGTGTGGCTCATTGGGTAGCACTCACCCCTCTGTGACAGAAAGTTCTGGGTTTAAGTCCCACACCAAGCATATATCATTATATATATATATATATATATATATATATATATATATATATATATATATATATATGGCTGTATGGCCAATATCCTCTGGGATAATCCTTGCCCCCAGTGCATTTGTTCTGGGGTTCTTTTGTTGTTCTCTTCTCTCTGTACTTTGGGCTGCCCATGACCCAAACCAATAAGATCCCCTATAGGGTGGCTGGCTCCCTCTCCCTGGGCTAAGACACAGACATGGCACACTGATGAGTCCAAATGAGAATGAAACACCTGTCTGTGTCTGCTGTTCTCAGCCTTTGCTGATTGTATTGTGAAGCCTTCTGGCACCATGCAATTCTGTTTAAAATGGAGCCAGTCCAAGTTAATTCATGTGCATTTGCATATGTTCCTCATGATGCTTTGCATTATTTAGGTATGAGCAATTTATGTTTTCATATATATATATATATATATATTATAGGGGCGAAGTCACACCCCTATATTTAGGGTTGAGTAGGCACTTTAATGTTAAACCTCAAAGTTTGCACATTAATAACTTTGCAACTGTTTGACTGATTTGCATGAAATTTGGAATGCACGGTCTGGTATGGTAGATCTCTTGAGTTACTAAGTTGTGTTTTGGTCAGATGTACGTTTTTTGGACAACAAAGCACCAAAAAATGCACTTTTCACCATTTTTGCATGTTTTTTGCCTGTGGTGCTGTGCAGACACCATGTGGTATATTGGTCTGAAACATGGGATGTAGAAAGAGTTTGGGCCAAGGAACATACCAGCATTGATTTGGTGAAAAAATATTAATCCTTTCAAAAGTTATTAAACTTTTAATTTCCCATTATATCCTATGGGAAAATTTATATGTATATTTTGCGAAAGAAGAATGGCAATCTGGCTATCTGGTCTTTCCTCACAGCTGAAGATTTTGCATGATCACGGCAGAAGATTTTCTCGCAGCTGAAGGTTTTGCTATCTTGCAGCTGAAAAATTTAGGATTGCATATCTCATTAACGGTATGGTCTATTTATTTGAAATTTACAGGGTGTTGAGGAGATGCCCTAGAGATGTGAATTATGCTGTTTAGGTGTTGGGGAATTATTATAGGGGTGCAGTAACACCCCTATATTTAGGGTTGAGTAGGCACTTTAATGTCAAACCTCAAATTGTGCACCTTAATAACTTTGCAACTGTTTAACGGATTTGCATGAAATTTGGAGTCCACGGTCTGGTATGGTAAATCTCTTGATTTACCAAGTTGCATTACAGGCGGACTTATGGTGTTTGCACAGCGAAGCACCAAATAATGCACTTTTAGGCACTTTAATGTTAAACCTCAGATTTTACGCATGAATAACTGCAACTGTTCAACGGATTTGCACAGAATTCAGAATACACGGTCTGGAATGGTGGCTCTCTTGATTTACTAAGTTGCATCTTGGTTGGACATACAGTTTTTGCACAGCGAAGCACCAAAAAAATGCACTTTTCGCCACTTTTGTGCATTTTTTGTCCATGGTGCTGCGTGGACATCGTGTGGTCTATTGGTACAAAACTTGGAACGTAGAAAGAGCTCGGGCCAAGAAACATGCCAGCATTTGTTTGATGAAAATATATTAATCTGTTCAAAAGTTATTACAATTTGAAGTTCCCATTATATCCTATGGGAACATTTATATGTATATTTTGCAATGTTCATGGGGAAGACCAGATGGGCCAAATTGGGATGGTAACGGTTTGGTCTTTTTACTTGAAATTTGCAGGGTGTTGAGGGGATGTACTAGAGATGTGAGTTATGTTGTGTAGGTGTTGGGGAATTAATTGGTTGCAGAGATATTCAATGAAGTTGGCATTTTTCCCATAGGATTACACTGCGGTCTGTGTCATGACTTTCAGCGCTGTTATCTCGGAAACGAAGCGAGATACAGACTTTTCACTACTGGCAGTTTAGATCACATTTTAGTGATCTTTACTGCTGGAAAAAGAAATTGTATAGTAAGCCTGCAGTGAAATTTTTCCCGTACGTTGCACGGTTCATGAGATACTGTGAAATTACTGTTACAGGAGTTCAAAGAGTGCCTGTCCACTGCATTTCGGTGCCCATATCTCAGAAATGATGTGTGAAATGGGTTCATTCATTTAATGCTGCATGAAGTACTCACTGTCATGATTACAATGACGCTTACATTTTTTTTCTAGCTCTTATGGTTTGCAAGATATCTCCAAATTACTGTTACAAGGGTTTGGTTGCCTATAGGGCTGCTGTATGGATCTGTAGCTTTGCATAAGTGAGAGCTCGGCCCAGAGGGCCCATGCTCCCACAGATTCATATTGTTATGCAAAAATTGGCAAGTTGTTGGGAGCGCAGGGCCTAAAGGGCCCCACATTCCCACCAGCACATGTTTTACTAATTATATTACACTCTTTCAAAAAGTAAGAAAATTCATGGCAAAAAACTGCATTTAATGCATCATTTAGGGCTACAGTGAAAAAAAGTCAGGAAATGAAACATTAGGGTTGAGCCCCTAATCTCCCCCACACACCCCCATCCTCCACAGACTGACAGATGCTGGGGTGTGCCATTGGGGTCGTGAGCCTAAATCTCATCCCATTCTCCTTTACTATAGCATGTCACATGGAATGGGGTGAGAGTTTGGCCACACAACTCAATGGCACCCTGCGTCTGTCAGTCTGTGGAGGATGGGGTGGGGTGTGTGTGTGGGGGATTAGGGCTCCAAACCTAATGTTTCATTTCTCACTTTTTCACTGTAACCCTAAATGATGCATTAAATGCAGTTTTTTTTACCATGAATATATATATATATATATATATATATATATATATATATATATTGTGTGTGTGTGTGTATGGTAACACTTTATTTTAAGTGTCCTTAACTACACTGTAACTACTGTATAACTATGCTGGAACTGCACTGTAACTACTGTGTAGTTACATGTAACTACTATGTAGTTGTTAACTAGTTTCACATGTGCGTGTTGTGTAGTTACACAACTTGCACACATGTGCAGCTACTACTGTCTCCCTTTTGGCACAAATCAATTCATTCTGACAAGTGTAGTAGCTACATATGTAATAGTTGTTGCAAAGTGTAACAGAAAATCTATTGTGCAACTACCACTCTATCTCTTCTGGCATTATGTTATTTGCCAGAACAGATAGTAAGATAAATAGTAAGGATTAAGAAGGACGGGTGATGGGTAGAGAAGGGGGGAGAAAAGGCAGAAGCACTCAATGACTACTTCTGCTCGGTATTTACAAAAGAGAGAGAGGGAGTGCTACCCATGGGGGTGGGGCAGTAAAGGCTGGGGAGTGAGTAACAGATGGGGTGATCACAGAAGGTAGAGTGCTGGAGGGCTTGAGAGTGCTGAGGGTGGGCAAGGCACCAGGGCCAGATGGCATTCACTCCAGGGTACTGAAGGAGCTAGCAGAGATCCTGGTGGGGCCCTTGGCAGGCCTATTCAATGCCTCACTGAATTCGGGATGTGTGCCCAAGGATTGGAGGATGGCTCACGTGGTTCTCTTGCATAAGAGCAGCCCCAAAGATGAACCAGGAAACTATAGACCAGTGAGCCTCACGTTCATCGTGGGGAAGCAAATGGAAATGATCCTGAAGGAGAGGCTGGTGTTCCTGCTGGACTCCAATGGGCTGCAGGACAGTAGACAGCATGGCTTTGTCACAGACAGATCCTGCCAAACCAACCTGGTAGATTACTATGACTGGGTAACTAGGCAGATGGACAAGGGCCATGAAGTGGATGTCATGTACCTGGACTTCAGCAAGGCATTCAATTCGGTGGCACATGGGAGACTTGGAATAAAACTTGAAGGCACAGGGGCGGGAGCAAAAATGGTGGGATGGGTGACAAACTGGCTGCAGGAAGGCAACAGAGGGTGCTGGTGGAAGGGGGAACTCTCATCCCCAAGGGCAGTAATGAGCAGGGTTCCACAGGGCTCGGTGCTGGGACCAGTGTTATTTGGGATATTTATTGCAAACATTTCCATGGGCAACAAAAGCAGAATCAGCCTGTTTGCCGATGACACCAAGATAGGGGCGGTGGTGGATGACACAGAGGGGTGGCAGAGTTTGCAGGAAGATCTGAAAAAATTGAAGACCTGGTCAGACACTTGGCAGCTGGGGTTCAATGCCAAAAAGTGTAAGGTACTGCATTTTGGGGCAAAACAACCAAGGAGAAACTACCAACTGGGGGAGTGCAGCTCGCGGAGACTGAGGAGGAGAAGAATCTAGGGATGGTCATCATGGGATCTATGAACAACCTGGCACAGTATCAGAAGGCAGCAGCAATGGCCAACAAAATGCTGGGTTGCATCGCAAGGGGAATAACATCTTGGAGGGGGGAGGTGATTCTGCTGCTGTATAGACCACTAGTTACACCTCATCTCGAATACTGTGTGCAGTACTAGTGCCCGTACCTGAAAAGGGACATTAAATTACTGGAAGGGGTACAGTGCAGACAACTAAGATGATCCTGGGACTGGTGGACTTACTGTATGAGAGTAAGCTAAAGGAGTTGAACATGTACTCGCTGGAAGAGAGGAAGGACAGAGGGGATATGATCGAGACATTCAAGTTCATGAGCGGGATAAACAAGACTGGCACGGAGTGGCTATTCAGGGTAAAGTTGGGGAGGGACACTCGAGGCCATGACATGAGAGTGGATGGGGGGGGAGGTTCAGGAGGGAAATGAAAAGACACTTTTTTACAGAGGGTGGTGGCAGGGTGGAATGCTTTACCAGCAGAGGTGGTTGCCTGTAAAACAGTGGGCTGCTTCAAAAGGGGCTAGGACAGGGCAGGAGGGAAGATAAAGGGAGGGGAAGGGGTGAGGAGGGAGGGGCAGCTGCAGAATAGGGCTGCTAGCTACAAAATTGAGCAGACTCGATAGACCAAATGGCCTTTTTCTGCTGGCAAATTTTGTATGTTCGTATGTTCTTATAAGGGCAACTAAACATGTAATAGCTATTGCAAATTTTAACAGCAAATTCCTTGTGTAACTACTATATTACTACTTTTGGCATTATTAAATCTGTTCTTACAAGTGTAACTACATATAACTGCAAGTCGTGTGCACTGTTTCAACTGTTTGTCTATCTGACATTTATATAAAAGGTAATCACGCAGAAAAATGTTAAAGTGTAATCAGAATGGTAACTAAAATATGAATACAATGCAACTTCAGTCTGTTACAGTTAAATGCACTGACTGGCAACTCTTTGGAAGATGTTCCATGTCTGTATTCCAGTTTTCATGCACTTACAGGTTAATAAACATGCAGTCTAATATTGTGAATCGATATGTAACTGCACACAAAAAATATTTAATTTGCATAATTACTAATTGGCACTACAACAATATTGTGGCTAAGAAATAGAAACACAGAACTTGATGGCAGATAAGGCCCAACTGGCCCACCTAGTCTGCCCATTTCCCTACCTACCGTATAAGCTCCAGATCCTATTTGATCTGCAGCCTGCCTCATCCTTCCTACCACTAGTTTTGCCTTCTGCCTGTCCCATGCATTCTTGAATTTGCCAACTGTTTTGGCCCCCTCAACCTCCTCCAGGAGACTGTTCCATGCACCCACCACCCTTTCTGTGAAAAAACACTTCCTCACGTTGCCCCCGAGTCTCCCCCGCCTCCAACCTCAGACAGAACCCTTTTCTTGCACATCTCCTTTTCTGAAAGATACTGCCCTCTTGAACTCTGTTTTCACAGTTAATGCCTAGGTAACATGTATTTGCCGTTGCACACACTTACATATACCGTATGTCAGTACTGTACAGTAGCTGTAATGTAAGTTCTCATTCGGAAATCAGTCCTACATGAACTCACTGCTTACTAAACATGCCATCTAATATTGGACCATATTCACATAGGCGGCAGGGAATGTGTCAAATGTGCATTTCCAGTCCTGGTGATCAATAGCAGTCATCCAATCAGATGGACTGACCAGGAGCAGGTTGGATCCTGCACTGTGTGTGGAGTGGGGAATTGTGGGTTATGGATGGTCTTCCCATTACTGCTGTTTTCCAGTAAGGGGACCTACTGGTCTGCCTATGTTTATCACCTTGCCCTCAGCCCTCCTGGTATAGTCAGAGGGCCGGGGCAGCTTGATGTAAAGGATGGTACTTTGGCAACCATACCATTCAGCCAGTGGGAAGGGCATTTGCGTCCTGCACCACTGACCACCACTTCACATAGCAGGTCGGTGATAAAGCATGATATGTAGCCATGTTCCACCCCCAACCACCCACCTGGGCAGTAGCAGGACAGGGGCGTGGGTGCAGAAGAGCTGTGGATCAATGCCACAGAAGCAGCACATTCTTTAGTAACTACAGCACTGTTACATCCTTCTTCTTACACAGTGTACTAGTGACACTTAAAATTATCCTTCAGAAATCATTCCCTCATGAACTTATTGCAGTATAGTGTAGTGGTTAAAAGCACTGACCTGCAAACCTGGAGAACTGGGTTTGAATCTCAGAGCCACCACTTGTATATCGTGCAGCCAAAATAAAGAACTAAAAATAAACATGCAATCTAATATTGTAAATTGCTATACAATAAAAAAATCATAATTTACATAATTACTTATTGGCTTTTAACAGTGCTGTAGATACTGAGGAACGTGCTGCTTCTGTGACATTGTTTCCACAGTTAATGCCTAACTAACATGTACTTACAAAGTAAGTACAGCAGAAACTGACTCTTTAAGTGTAAGAAGAAGGGTGTAACAGTGCTGTAGTTACTATGGAATGTGCTGCTTCTGTGGCATTGTTTCCGCAGTTAATGATTAACTAACGTATTTACAAAGTAAGTACGTAGAAACAGATACTTAAAATAAACTGTAAGAAGGATGTAACAGTGCTGTAGTTACTATTGAATGTGCTGCTTCTGTGGCATTGTTTCCACAGTTAATAACTAACTAACATGTATTTGTAAAGTAAGTACGCAGCAACTGACACTTGAAATAAAGCATAAGAAGTGTGTAACTACTATATACTTGCACTGAATGTCAATGCTGTAGTTCTGATATATGCTTTCCTTCAGAAATCATTCCCTCTTACACTTACTGCTTATTAAACATGCAATCTAATATTGTTCATTGTTATACAACCATACCTCTCAACCTTTTGTCCCCCAAATGTCGAACATTGCCTTTCAAAATGTGGAACAAATGAGCAAAATGTGGAACACTTAATCAAATCTTTACCTAAGAAGCTCAGAACACTGTTAAAATGTTTGCATTTATGTTCAGAAAGTCCGTTATTAATTGAATAATATATTTTTTGCATCATTTACTATAGATTTTTGCTTTAAAATGTTGACACTGAATGTGGGACAAGTCCTCACAATGTGGAACAGGGAGCTTTTGTGAAGTAAAATGAGGAACGTTCCTCGTAATGTGGTACAGTTGAGAGGTATGTATACAACTGCATTGTTTACTTATACAATAAAAATCATTTACGTAATTACTTACTGGCTTGTAACAGTGCTGTGGTTATTAAGAAATGTGCTGCTTCGGTGGCATTGACCCACACCTCTCCTACACTCACACCCCTGTCCTGCTACTGCCCAGGTGGGTAGCTGGGAGTGGAGTATGGCTACATTTTATTTATTTAGTGTTTGTTGACCGGGTAAGTGCACTAGACAAATCCTGCCTATTTTCAGGCACGACCCGGGGGGAGGGGGATACAGATGAATGCCAACTGACCTTGAACCAGATTAAGTTGCTGGTGGTATTTTTAGTGAATGAGGGAAATTTGGCCAGGACACTGGGGAAATTCCCTTACTCTTTTCGATAAGTGCCATGGGATCTTTAACATCCACCTGAACTACCACCAATCTAGGCAGATGGGACCTCGGTTCAACGTCTCATCCAAAAGATGGCACCTCAGAAGTGCAGCACCCCTCTCATGCTGCACTACAGTGTCAGTATTAGGATATTAACCCAAGTGCCAGATGTGGGAACTGAACCCACAGCCCTCTGATCTCCCGGCCTCAGAGGCAAGTGTCCTACCTACTAAGCCACTGACACTGCCAATATCATGCTTTATCACCGATCTGCTGTGTGGAGTGGTGGTGGGTAGTGCTGGATACACAGGCAGGGACCCTTCCTTAGCCATGACATGCCCTTCCCACTGGCTGAATGGTGTGGCTGCCATAGCACCATCCTTCACATCAAGCTAGCCCAGCCCTCTGACTATACCATGAGGGCTGGGGCCAAGGTGGTAAACATAGGCAGACCAGTAGGCCCCCTTACTGGAAAACAGCAGTAATGGGAAGACCACCCATAACCCACAATTCCCCTAGACACACAAAGTACAGGATCCAGTCTGCTCCTGGTGGCTGCTGTTGATCACCAGGACAGGGAATGCACATTTGACACATTCCCTGCCACCTACAGTAGTAGCCATAGACATTGCCAGCTATTTCCCAAAATTTCTGTGATATTTCTAGGGAAATCTCCTGCTTTCTGCATTTCCACAGTAGGGGCAGCAGCAAGAAACTCTTTAGAAATTTTGCGAAATATCTGGAAATTGCTGGTAATGTCTGTGGCTACTACTGTATCTGGATAGGGTTCAATATTAGATTGCATGTTTAGTAAGCAGTAAGTTCATGAGGGAATGATTTCTGAATGAGAACTTACATCACAGCTACAGTACTGACATATGGTAAATGTAAATGTGTGAAACTGCAAATACATGTTACCTAGGCATTAACTGTGAAAACAGTACCATTATTTCTTAGCCACAATATTGGTATAGTGCCAGTTAGTAATTATGCAACTGAAATATTTTTGTGTACAGTTACATATCAATTTATAATATTAGACTGCATGTTTACTAACCTCTAAGTTCATGAAAAACTGGAATACAGACATGGAACATCATCTAAAGAGTTGCCAGTCAGAGCATTTAACTGTAGCAGACTGAAATTGCATTGTATCCATATTTTAGTTACCATTCTGATCACACTTTAACATTTTTCTGTGTGATCACCTTTTAAATAAATGTCAGCTAGACACAGACAGTTGAAACAGTGCACACAACCTGCATTTACATGTGGTTACACTTGTAAGAACAGATTTAATAATGCTAAAAGTAGTAATATAGTAGTTATGCAATAGATTTGCTGTGAAAATTTGCAATAGCTATTACAAATGTAGTTGCTCTTATAAGAACAAATAACATAATGCCAGAAGAGATAGCGCGGGAGTTGCACAATAGATTTTCTGTTACACTTTGTAACAGCTATTACATATGTAGTTACACTTGTCAGAATGAAATGATTTGTGCTGAAAGGGAGACAGTAGTAGTTGCACATGCATGCAAGTTGTGTAGCTACACAACATGCATATGTGAAACTAGTTAACAACTAAATAGTAGTTACAGTGCAGTTACTTCATGCAATCTGCGTGTAACTACACAACACGCAAATGTGAAACTAGTTAACCACCAAATAGTAGTTATCGTGCAGTTACTTCATGCAAATTGTATGTAACTACACAACACACAAATGTAAAACTAGTTAACAACTACATAGTAGTTACATGTAATTACACAGTAGTTACAATGCAGTTACAGCATAGTTATACAGTAGTTACAGTGTAGTTAAGGAAACTTAAAGTGTTACTATCTATCTATAAATATATGTATATATAATATTGTTGTTCATGTGACTCTCAGGGTAGCACTCTTACCTCTGGGTCAGATGGTTGTGGGTTCGAGTCCCACACCAAGAAGAATATATATATATATATATATACACACACACACACACACAGTGTCAGTGTGGCTTGGTGGGTAGTACTATCTCCTCTGGAATGGAAAGCTGTGGATTGTAGTCCCACAACAGGACATGTGGCTAAGTGTGTAGCACTCTCACCTCTGGGTCAGAAGGTTATGGGCTCTAATAAATATATATGGTGTCAGTGTGACTAAGTGGGTAACACTCTCACCTCTTGGCCAGAAGGTTGTGGTTCTAATCTCACACCAGGAATATATTTAGTGTCAGTGTGACTCAGTGGGTAGCACTCTCACCTCTTGGCTAGAAGGCTGTGGTTCTAATCCTGCACCAGGAATATATTTAGTGTCAGTGTGACTCAGTGGGTAGCATTCTCACCTCTTGGCCAGAAGGCTGTGGTTCTAATCCCACACCAGGAATGTATTTAGTGTCAGAGTGGCTCAGTGGGGAGCATGCTTACTTCTGGGCCAGAAGGTCATGGGTACAAGTTCCACACCAGTAACAAATCTATATATCTATGTATTGTATGTGTGTGTAGAACACACACATACTATATATATATATATATATATATATATATAGAGAGAGAGAGAGAGAGAGAGAGATATGTAAACACATGGATGGGTCCTTTTCCCCATAGAAGCCCATTATCGTGTATTTCCCTATATACCTCACCAATTAAACCTACATTCCAAACAATTAAAGCTGCATACCTCCCAATTAAAGCTGTATACCTCCGCATCGAAACTTGTAAACCGTGGGGAAAAAAACACCCACAGACCAACATTATGACCACAAAAACAAACAACTTAATGACCAGTTAAATCAATAAACACGTCAATGAACACAACAGCTGAACCAATTAAGAAATGTCTATGCTAATTAGCACACCTAATAAGTCCCCTGACAAAAACACAGTCTTACCTAATAATACCTGCCTCAGGGGCTTGAAAAACGCCACTTGCCCTTTTCGGGCTCATGCCTTATAGCCCCAATTAGTGCCTGCGATAGGTATATATCCTTGTATACTGCAGTTGCCTAGAATTTATTTTATATAATACATGGGATGGTGTCTTTTTTGTACTTGAAGGCTGTGTTTTTGTCAGGAGGCTTATTAGGTAAGGTTGTGTTTTTGCCAGGGGGCTTATTAGGTGTGCTAATTAGCACAGAAATGTATTTATTTTTTTTTGGTTATCCCGGCTCCAGGGATCAGCCCAGTCATGGTCCCCGTCGCCTCACCCTCATGGCTGCTCCTCCTAGCCCCTGGCTTGCCCCCAGGGCGGGCCACAGCACTGGCCAAGGTGCTCGGACACAGTTCGGGTTGATGGGAGCCAGACTGAGAGCTATCTAAGGCTGCAAGGCGGTTTACAGAGGAGCCGAGGCGGATTTTTGATGATGCTCCTCTGGAGCCGAAAGTGCGTAATGGCGCCAGCTGAGGAAGAACATGCACGCCCCATGCGTTTCTCCTTGGAAGTGTCTGCACTCAGCTCCCCCACGCTCAACGCCATCACCTTGCCCCTCCAGCCTCCGCCAGAGGGCACTCGGGTGCCGCAGCTGCAGTACCCCCTCCCTGCGGAAGGAGAGCAGTCCATAGGATGCTCTATCCTTCCCCGCCCCTGCCAACTCCCGGCGACCCATGCCCGTTCCCGAACACGGGTCGCCGGCATGGCACGAGGTGTGGTATCCAGCGCCTCAACCCTCAGTGCCACTGGGCTGGCCCAGCACAGAAATTTCTTAACTGGTTCAGCTGTTGTGTTCATTGATGTGTTTATTGATTTAACTGGCCATTAAAGTTATTTGTTTTTGTGGTCATAATGTTGGTCTATGGGTGTTTTTTCCCCATGGTTTACAGGTTTCGGTGTGGAGGTATACAGCTTTAATTGAGAGGTATATAGCTTTAATTGTTTGGAATGTAGGTTTAATTGGTAAGGTATATAGGGAAATACAAGATAGTGGGCTTCTATTGGGAAAAGGACCCATCCATGTAAACTATAATATATATATATATGTATGCAATAAGGCACAAAGGGGTGTGTGTGTAAACCATATTTTACAGCACGGCCAGGGGCGTAGTAAGGAATGAGGCCAATGGCCAAGTGACTTCAGCTCCTGGCTATGCTGTAAAATATGGTTTACACACACACCCGAATGCCTTATTGCACTTATAAAATTGACTCCGTTTTTTTTTTCTACTTTTGACTATTGGGAAAAGCATGTTTATATGTAGAAAAATAGATTTACTTTGTGCATTGGTGATAAAATAATTCTTCCACCTACTGCAAGTGATGTCATTGAATGATCCATTGTATTTTTGCCTACTTTCTTGTTCCTGTTTTTTTTTTTTCTCTGTTGTTCTCCACATTCAAGATATGGAATGTTTATCATGGAATGTTTACCATGGAATACATGGATTCAAAATTCTGCTCAGTTCCACTGGCAGAATGTTTCTCTCCCAACACACTGTACACAGAGACAACATATAGGATAGTGCATGGGGAACAGTTGACAGCAGGGCTATTCTTTCACCGAGTTGGCACTATGATGACGGATTACCTCGAGAGCGCAGCTCGAGAGGTAATCCGTCGTCATAGTGCCAACGAGGTGAAAGATGCCCTGTTGTCAACTGTTCCCCATGCACTTTTCTTTATAGTGTATGGTGGAACGTCGTTTTTTAAGAAAAAAAAATCACTACAGCGTGTTTCTGCTTCCAAACATTCTTCCTGGGTTACTAGAAGAAAAAAATAACTTTACATTTTGAACATGTTCACGCTTGACATTTTAACTGTTTAAGAACTTTACATTTTGAACATTTTAACTAAACATTAGTACTGCCGCCGACATTGCTGCTTTCGCTATGTGTCCTTTCTGTGGAGTGAACCCTAACTGTCAAATGCTTTTCGAGGACACAGTGTGTGACATTCGCAGTGCAGTAGAAAAAATCTTTCTGCTGCACTGCGAACGTCACTAGTGTGTGACTACAAGGTTTCGACAACGATGGATTTCGGTGGAGAACAACGTTCCACCATACACTATAAAGGCTTTTGTTTCAGCCAGAGACTCAATTATCTCACTGTCAGGGCAAGAAGAAAAAAATTACTCACCTTAGTAATTATGCTTCTTCTAATGGAGTCTTGATGTATTCTGACTATTGCAGTTAGCCCCAGCACTCAAACTGCCCGGAGAGTAGAGGGTTAATTTCTATGCAGAGCATAGAACGCTGAGCTCGAGTTCAGTTCAAACCTCTGTCTGCTGCACTTTGAAGCGCAACTGTCAGATTCTTACACGCTAATACTAACTACTATGTGGAAATTGTAAAGTTTTTACTAGCCAAATGGCAACTAAATATTTTGGATACCCAAAAGACTCAAGTCAAGAAATCCAAAATCAAAAACCAGGTAATGAACAACTTAAGACTGTTAAATTATTAATATAACCCACTCCCCCTCTCTAAAAGGAGGGAGTACCCAAATGCACCCCTGGGATGCAACACTGCACCTGCCAGCCCACTTCCCAAAAACAGGTTCTGAGAGGGGAGACAGGGAGGGAGGTCAGAATACAGCAAGACTCCATTAGAAGAAACATAATTACTAAGGTGAGTAATTTTTTCTTCAAACAACATGAAGTCTTGCTGTATTCTGACTATTGCAGACTACCAAGCAGTACCTCCATGGAGGAGGGAATTGAACCTACTTGGGAATAAGCTCTGCAGTACTGCTGTATCAAACCGAGCATCACTCCTAGCCTGGATGTCCAGGGAGTAATGCTTGGTAAATGTATGCACTGTTTTCCAGGTGGCTGCTTTACATATCTCTAGCAAAGGAATATCCCTGGCCGCAGCCAGGGAAGCAGCTGTACCTCTAAACGAATGAGCCCTCAGGCCTGAGGAGGTATTTTGCCTAGCTTCTCATAGCAGAATTGAAAACAAGAGACAATCCACCTGGCAATAGTTCCCTTAGTGGCAGGTTTGCCCTTCCCCACTTCCTCATAAGTGAGAAACAACTGGAGGGAGTCAAACTTGTGAGCCTTAGTACGCTCAATGTAGTAACTAAGGGCTCTTTTAACATCCAAACTGTGTAAACTTCTTTCTCCTGAAGAAGAATGATCACTGAAGAACACACGGAGAGACATAGATTGGTTCAGATGAAAATCTGAAACCACTTTAGGTAAAAAATCTCCTATTAGTTCTAAGGACCACCTTATCTCTATGGAATGAGATAAAATCAGGCTCCACTGACAGAGCCTGCACTTCACTGATATGCCTGGCAGAGGTAATAGCTACCAGGAACACATTTTTCCAAGTCAAATACTTAAGCTCTGCTGAAGACAAAGGCTCAAAAGGGGGTTGCATAAACTGAGCAATGCAAACATTAAGATCCCAAGCAGGAGCAGGATCCCTAAAGGGGGGACTGGTATGAAGCAATCCCTTGAAAAATATACAGAATACAGGGTGAGATGACAGTGAGGAAGGCTTTCCCACTGACAGAAAAGCAGAAACAGCTGACAAAGGTACTCTGAGAGTAGCTGGTCTGAGGCCTAGGCCATTAAGATGAACCACATAATCCAGAACTATAGACAATTCAGCAGTGTCTGGGTATATATGCTTCTTGGAACACCAAATGCTGAATATTTTCCATTTGGAGTTATAAGTTTTTCTGGTGGCAGGCTTTCGAGAGGCTTTGAGAATATCCATAACTCCTTGGGACAGATGCAAATCTGCATACTCTAACTCTTACTCTTCAAGAGCCATGCCTTGAGATTGAGAGACAGAAGACTGGGGTACCAAATCCTCCCCTGAGAGGAGGTTAACTGGTTGTAGTTCCTGGGAAGAGACAGGGGAAGATGGACTGCAAGGGACAACAACAGGGGGTACCAAGGCTGCCTGGCCCAGTCTGGAGCAATCAGAATCACTTTGCAAGGTTGTGACCTTACCTTGACCAGAACTTTGAACAGTAGAAGAAAGGGAGGGAAGGCATATAGAAATTTCCCTTCCCAGTTCAAAATCAGAGCATCCAGAGGGACTGAGCCCAAGACTGGGGGTCTGCAACAAAACAGAGGAAGTTGGTGATTGTCTGGGGCTGCAAAGAGATCCATCTCTGGCATGCCCCACCTTGAAAAAATCACTTTCAACACCAGAGGGTCCAGGGACCATTCGCGATGGCCCTGGGAAATCCTGCTCAGTGCATCTGCTAGCACATTGTCCTTCCCTGGAAGGTGGACTGCTATCAGAGAGGTCTGCAGAGAATAAGCTAGGGACCACAATTTCATGGCTTCCGTGCACAAGGCTGTGGACTGAGTGCCTCTCTGCTTGTTGATGTACCACATGGTGGTGGTGTTGTCTGTCCTGACCTGAACCACCTTGTTCTGCACTGACTGAGAGAAAGCTCGCAGGGCCAGAAAGATCACCCTGAGTTCCAAGAGACTTATATGAAGAAGGGATTCCTGAGGAGACCACAGTCCCTGGGCTGTGAGAGCCCCCAGATGGGCTCCCCACCCCAATAGAGAAACATCCATGGTTAGGACCACAGAGTGAGACTGAGTGATGAATGGGACTCCTTGCCTGAGGTTGCACTGATCCTGCCACCATTGGAGAGCCTAGATCAGAGTCTGAGTCACTGGAACTAGTTTGGTTAGAGAATCTTTCTTCTGAGACCAAAAGGCCCTCAGGTGAAACTGAATGTCCCTCATCTGAAATCTGGCCCCCTTGGACCACTGCTGTAGAAGCTGCCATGTGGCCCAGAAGCTGAAGGAAGCGCCTTGCTGGCTGAGAGACCAGAAGGTGGAATGAAGAAGCCAGCTCTACAATAGCCCTTGCCCTTTCCAGGGGAAGAAAAGCTCTTGCTTTGACTGTATCCAACTCTGCCCCATGAAGGTGAGGAGCTGTACAGGCTCGAGAATTGACTTGGGAAGACTGAGAAGGAATCCTAGGGAAGTGAGCACTTGCTGAGTCACTTGAAGGTCTGACTTGACTTGGTCTGGGGACTGACCCACAATGAGCCAGTTGTCCAGGTATGGAAATATTTTTCCTTCTTAAAAAGGCCACTACTACTGCTAGGCATTTTATGAATACCCTTGGAGCTGATGTCAGGCCGAAGGGCATAGCTTTGAACTGATAATGGCCTGAAGGCAATTCGAAGCTGAGGTACTTTCTGTGGGAGCACCTGATGGGAATGTGAAAGTAGGCATCTTTTAAGTCCAGGGAGGCTAGCCAGGCCCCTGGCCTTAGAGAGGGAAGGATTATTCCCAGAGTCACCATTTTGAATTTTGGTTTTAAAAGATGTTTGTTCAGGTATCTTAAGTCTAGGATGGGTTGTCACTCCCCTGTCTTTTTTTGGGGTAAGGAAGTACCTGGAGTACAGACCTTTGCCCCTGTGCAATGTAGGAACTCTCTCTACAGCCTTTAGAGCCAGCAGAGATGAAACCTCTGCCTCTAGGGCAATGGTTTTGGAGATGCTTGCAGGTGGAAAAGAACTGTCCCTCAGCGTCAGAAATTTCTTGAAGCTGAGAATCAGCCCCTGGCTTACCACCTCCAGGACCCACTTGTCTGAGGCAACAGACATCCAGTCCTGGATGAAATAAGCCAGCCTGCCTCCTACAGGAATGGGGGAGTCGACCCGGGCTGACACATCAGGGTGTCTGCTTGGCAGGAGCCTTAGGTTGAGGGATGGATGCAGCCCTGCTCATCCCCCTTCTACCTCTCCCTCTGAAGAACCCCCTCTGAGGAAAGGGAGAAGAGGCCTGTACTTGGTAGAAAGGCCTATGAAAAGGCCTGCCCCTGCCCCTAGCCTGCTGCCTTTCAGGAGTTGCCTGCCATTCCTTGGCCTGTGCACTCCTATAGGTGGTCCTATACTCATCCATCTTTTTCATGTAATTCTCTGTCTGCTCCCCAAACAGAGAATTACCCACCACAGGGAAATCCATGGCCTTAGCCTAGGTGTCCTGTGAGAGGCTAGTACATCTGAGCCAAGCCATTCTCCGAAGAGCCCACAGATGTAGCCATGACTGTAGATAACACATCATTGGAGTCCACAGCAGCATGGAACTGTACCTTAGATGCCTCAATCCCATCAGCAGCCACCCCCTCCAGCTCCGAGGCTAGCTAGGGGGAGGCCTGCTTAGTCAGTGCCAGTACAGTGTCCCACCTGGACTTCTGGTATCTGGTTGCATAGGCCATATAATTAGCCTGCCTGAGTCCCAAGGCGGATGCCATGTACTGTTTCTTTGCCATGGCATCCAGCTTCCTAGAATCTTTATCTGGGGGGTGTGAAGACAAGGGTATATTAGCCTTATCACAGGCTGCAGCCTGCACAACCCCAACATGGCTGCATTGTTGATACAAGTACTCTGTACCTGAACCTGATAAGGTGTACCTTTTGTCCATCCTTCTGTCGACAGGAGGTACAGAATTTGGAGTTTTTAAAATCTTTTGTGTCTGTTTCCCAAAAGACTTAAGAAGGGGAATAGACAGTCTCGTGGGCACTGGAATGTCCATCATCTCCACATAATCAGGTTCCTCTTGTTCCTCTACAGCTTCTTCCACAGGGAGCTGGAGGGTTTCTGCCACTTTCCTGTAAAACATGTAGTAGGAAGGGGACTCAGAAAGCCTAGGAGGGGAAACACCAGAAGGCCTGTCTGGAGAGATGTCCGGTTCAATGGGCTCAACCAGACCTTCCACACCATCGTCATCATCATCATCATAATCATAATCTTCATCCCCCTCCAAATCTAGTTCATAGAAATCTTCAGGGGCATAATCTTGAACCGGAGGAACCGACCAAACCGAGCGCCTGCCAGAAGGTGCCGGATCAGATGGAACCGGGCAAAGCAATTCTACAATCCTTATCGCTTTGGCAATCTCTTTAGCGGTCGGAAAATGGGTTTCTGGATCTGAACCGGATGATTTTTCTTTCCTTTTTCTTTTTGTAGGAACTGATCCCTCAGGATCGGCTTTCCTCTTGCCTGAAGAAGCATCGCCCTGGTCAGAGGGCACTCCTTCAGGTTCAGTCGGAACCGAACCGGGCTGGCCATCCGGGTCAGCGGACTTCTCGGCCTCCTTATCCCTAAGCCTACCTAATCTTTTTTCCAGGGTAGACTTAGGGAAATTTTTACAGATTTGGCAGTCTGAATCGAGGTGGTCAAACCCCAGACAATAAACACAGGTGGTGTGGGGATCAGCATCAGCAAAGACCTCCCCACACACACACTGCAGTGTTGAAACCCAGTGGGCCCAGTTTTTCTTTTGGGTTTCTCAGACGTAGCCATCCTAACCACAAACTTACCCTTTTCATGGCAAACAACCAGGCAAGACACCCTTATCGGTTTCTAACCATGTCACGGGTATTGGAAAAAAACACAAGAAAATGTGGGTTTTTTAAAACCGATAAGGACCGGTAACCACACTCTAAGTTTAGAAACAAAGACAGAATATATAATTCACTAAACGGCCGGTTCAGCCGAACCGGTCGAAAAATCAATTTTCACAATTTCCACAAGTTTACTATGTCTAGTTAACTACCTAGTACTTACTGTACCACAGACAGAGATCTGAACCGAAACTTGCGAAAAATAATTGGTATAACCGAGGACTTTAACCAACTTTCAATACCGTGAGCAAAGGAGAAATCTCCGGAGCGGCCGTTCAGTTAGGCGGAGTAAAGAATCTGACAGTTGCGCTTCAAAGTGCAGCAGACAGAGGTTTGAACCGAGCTCGAGTTCAACGTTCTATGCTCTGCATAGAAATGAACCCTCTACTCTCCAGGGCAGTTTGAGTGCTGGGGCTAACTGCAATAATCAGAATACAGCAAGACTTCATGTTGTTTGAAAAAGACAGTTCCCTGATGAGCAGGTAAAGACAGAAGGGGGAGTTTTTACTGTCAGCAAAGAAATAGTTGTAGTGAAAACTATAAACAATACTTTTTTTTTCTAATGTGTTTATGTATGTAAGGAGTGTGCGATAATCAGGGAAACAGCATTTAATTAATCAGTTTCATGTTTTATTTAAAGTAGTTTTATTTGTCGGCCCAGTTGAAGTTTTTTTACAGTGTAAAGGTAGCAGCCATGTTTGTGGTGGAAGATCAGTTCTGGCAGTAGAGGGCTATCTGAAATCCCTGTGTTCCAAATGCCCATTGATCTTTGTTGCAGACTCTTCACTGCTGAGCAGTCCTTTTTTTTAATTATTTGTAAACCATATTTTACACATAAATAAGAGCCAATCAGATTACATGATTTTACCCTGCCATTTTATAAGTAAGCAATAAGACACAACAGGGTGTGCGTTAGACACTTTAACACATGGCTAGGAGGCGTAGTGAGGCACGAGGCTGCAGACTGAATGCGTCCAGCCTCCTAGCCGTGTGTTAAAGTGTCTAATGCACACACTGGAGTGGCTTATTGCGCTTATGAAATGGGCTTTTAAATTATAGTGGAATGTGAAAAGCAAAAATAACTATATTAAGCAATAAAAAACATCTATTTTGTCTGTCATTTAAATAAAATAGTTCCTCCGCCTTTACTTTAAAGTGTTGTTTTTTTAGAGTTGAGGACTTTTGACCCAGGAAGGCTGCCGTTGCTGTAGTTTTTTTTTTCTGTTGTCATGGCACCAACCCACCCCAGCTACATCGAGTTCCATTTGGTATTAAATTCTTACATTTTACCGAAATGATTCCTCTGTGTGTGTGTGTGTGTGTGTGTTTTTGTGGGGGGCGATTCCAATTTGTTTTAGAAGCAGGCAGCGCAAGGATGTTTTGTGCGGTTGTCCGTCAAGGAGGTCTGTGACTCACTGAGCGAGTGAGCGAGCAAGCGGGCGAGGGATGGGAAGAAGAACTGTGTTGCTGCTGAAGATGGTCGTTCGACAGAGAAAGAGAGTAGTATGGTGTGCTACAAAAACCAGAGAAATGCAAGGAAGGGCGGGAAGTAGCTAGTGGCTGGCAAGTCAGCCGTTGAGAAGAGAGACTACCAGCGGCGGGCGGGGAATGTAAAGCAATCATGGCAGTCCCATGTTTTTGTGTTCGTGTACTTCACAGTCGCTTACCTAAAAGTTTATGAAATGGGCACTAAAATGAAGAGGCTCTCTGACCGAAGAGTGTTAGCTTTAAAATTTCAGCAGGCAAAACTGGTACAGTTGGCAAAACAAGATGGCTGCTTTACTTTTTCTGAACATTCTGAGTGGGCAGCTTTACCAGTATCAGTACCCACTGGGCACTGCTGGATCTATTTCATGTGCGTAAGACACATTATCACACAGGTATTGCCCAATCAGATTGCCTCAGTTTTGATGCCCATTTCATAAATATAGATATAGAGATATAGTATCAGTGTGCACAACTTCACCTCTGGGACAGAAAGCTGTGGGTTCAAGTCCCACACCAGGAATATATAGTGTCATTGTGGCTCAGCGGGTTGCATTTTTACTTCTGAGTCAGAAGGTCATTGGTTCATATTAGGAAGAGATGGTTATAAACTTGCCCCCCCCCCCGCTATGAACTCTTTATTACCTTTATCAGCTCTCCTCCCCCAGAAATTCAAGACAGCATCTTCCTCAAAAATACTTGGTTTTGGCATAAAGAAAACACAAACTGAAATTAAAATAAGTCCTAAATCAAGAAAGTCAACCAGTGACATCCTCATGGTTACAGTTCGTCTTTCGTCACAGGTGCCTCGACTCCTCCTGTGCCGGACTCCTTTTTGGACTTCCCATGCCGTATTCTTCCTCGGCTTGCCGTGGTCTCACTTGTGACATCTGCCCTGATGCTTTCTGTCTCACCGCTTTCAGTGGCCAATTGTGAATCCTTAGATTTCTGAACAAGTTCATCTGCTTCGAATCTCTCCTTATGAGGTGAGGGAGAGGAGAGAAAAAAAATATTTAATGGAAGCAACGATAGTACATTTATTACTTGTTCTTTGTCAAATTTTTTGTGATCTTCTCAGTCCCTGACTATTGGCACCCTAGTAGATAGATGTGTGCACGTGTGTGTGTGTGGGGGGGAGGCACTATCTGAGGCTCCACCACAGCTGTCATCCTTCACTTTCACTTCTTATCGTGTCGCTCTGCTTTGTGGGCTCAGGGTTGTTTCAGCCACGCCATTTGCTGCTGCGCAGTCTGCTTCTGACCCCTTAACACAGCAGCTCCCCCCCTGCTCAGAAAATCTTCTAGTATTTTCTAGCATTGGTGGGGTAGTGGGTGGGGAAGCCTGCATTGTGCACCACCCACACTATACCTGTTCCTGTGGATAAACAGAAGGCTTCAGTCCCTCTAACCCCAGGAGAAGGGTGGTCCCTCAAGGTCAAGGTTAGCCAGGGTACCTTGATGGAGCAGTGTGTGGGGAAGCCTGCACTGTGCACTGCTCACACTGTACCTGTCCTTGTGAATACAAATACTGCTTCAGTCCCTCTCACCCCAGGAGAAGGGTGGTCACTCCAGGTCAAGGTTAGCCGGGGTACACTGGTGGAGCAGTGTGTGGGGAAGCCTGCACTGTGCACTGCCCATACTGTCCCTGTGGATAAACAGAAGGCTTCAGCCCCTCTTGCCCCAGGAGAAGGGTGCTCCCTCCAGGGCAGGGTTGGGGTACATTGGTGGAAAAGTATGTGTGGAAACCTTCACTGTGCACTGCTCACACTGCACCTGTCCCTGTGGATAAACAGAGGGCATCAGTCCCTCTCACCCCAGGAGAAGGGTGTTCCCTCCAGGTTAGCCTTGGGGTTGATTAGTGGAGCAGTGTGTGAGGAAACCTGCACTGTGCACTGCCCACACTGTACATGTCTTTAAATAAGCAGAAGGCTTTAGTCCCTTTCACCCCAAGAGAAGGTTTATCCGTCCAGGTCAGGCTTGGGGTACGATGGTGGAGCAGTGCCTGCCCCTGTGGATTAATCCTTCATCTTTACACACACACACACACACACACACACACACACACACACGCACGCACACACACACACACACGCACACACACACCAAATATAAAACTAGAAAACAAAGATTTTGACAATCCTTGACAGAATACCTAGTATCTTCTGATGCAGCATTGCCCCCCCCCCCCCCAACAGGTTGACATCTGCTTTGCTGGGCTTTGATGCATGAAAACTGTATCAGTATGACACAGCAATGGCAACTAAACTAAAAGCTTTCATAAAAAAAATAAATAATTAAGTTGCTAGCCCCAGAAGGCCCAGCATTAGCCCTTTTCAAAGAACTGAGAATGTGCTAATGTTGGACTCGTTATGGCTAGGGACTTAAAGTGGAACAGTTAACACAAAGGGCCCCCACACTCATGTGTGGGGCTGGTCCCAATATGCACTTTGTGTACAAAAACATTTTGTTTACTTACTGTTTACTGTAGGACAGTATTTATTTATTTAAACTTTTGTTCACCAAGGAAGTACAATGAACCAAGGCTCTTTTTCCTGTACGACCCGGGGCCGCATTACTAACAGCCAAGACGTTACAGGTAAATAAACTTACTTAGTTACAAGTACACAAACTTAGTCTCGATACAATGAAATTAAGAAAAATAGTAACAGTGCAATTGATAATGAAATGTTTCTTTAACTGCTGTTTAAAAGTTTTATGACTTTGAGCATCATGTAAAAACCAAGGTAGATTATTCCAGTTCTTTGCTGCACAGACTGTAAATGCACATGCACCCATGTTCGTAGAGGTGCTTGGTATTACTAATTTACTTGTGCCATTAGACCTCAAAAGACTATCGTCCTTTTTAAATTCAAACAATGAATAAAGGGGAGAATCAGTTTTCTGTCGTAAAATGTTATCGACAACACCGATTTAAGTTATATAGACTATTGAGTCTGGGTGGCACCAAACTGGACTGGTTATAAAGAATACAGTAGTGAGTTCTAAAAGGCAATTTTAGTGCAAATCTACAAATCCCATGAAATATGGTGTTCAGTAAGGATAGTCGGTACTGGCAACGTTAGAAAAAATGAATGCATTGTAGTTTAACATAGGTAACAATACACTATTAGTAACAGAAAGTCTGTCCTTTGGAGTTAGACAACTCTGTAATTTGAATAAGGCACCCGACGTTTGGCTGGTTGTCTACAGATTGATTTTATGTGTATTGAAAATGCTAAATTTGGATCTAATAATAGCCCAAGGTACTTGAATTCATTGACCTGTTTAAGCTGGACACCTGTTCTATCCAATATAGAAAGGGAAGAACATTTTGCTGATCTTGGATTGGAACCAAACAACATACATTTTGTTTTTTATTACTCAACAACAGACGATGATTTGTAAGCCAGTCATTCAATAAAGAAAAGTCGATATTCTGTAGCACAGTAGATTGTATCAGACTAATTTTGCTTAGCTGTAGCTGACATCTTCTGTTACTACAAATCTCAGAATCCCCTGTAGCTAACATCAGAGCAGCAGTGAGAGATTTTTTTTTTAATTTTTTTAATTTTATTTATTTTTATTTCGGATTAAACACCTTTGAACCAGGGGCTCTTTTACATAGGTTCCACATCAAGGTACATAGACAGATACAATGCAAATTACAAGTGGAAGACAGATAAAACATTGGAGACATACAGTACTGCAGACAGTCAGGAAACTAGTAGGAGGGTATAATGAAGCCGACATTAGACAAAGTAATTCAGGACTAAACAGTAACAGTCTAACTAACAGAGCAATCTTACTGGAGAAGTGCAGGGTGTACATTACAGTATTATAAGGATGTGCAACCCAGAGGGCATTGTCAAAGTAATGATAACATTGTAAATGGACAAGCAACTGTTATTGGCTTTGTAGAATGTATGCCTAGATAATATTGACTAAACGAAGAAAGGCGCAATATCTAATAAACTTACGTATTACTAAGCGTGTCTAACTGCCATTATTGGAAAAAAAGTGCTGCGAATGGCAGTGACACAGTAAGAGGGAGGGATCTAGGGTGGAAAGGGGGGATAGGGGGTGGGGTAGGAGGCATGAGAAGGAGGGTGGGTGGGAGGGGATAGTGGGAGGTGATAAGGTGCAACGGGTAGTTAAGGACGGAAGGTGCAAAGGGCGAGTAAAGATATTGGGAACAGGGGGCCTTTTACCAGTTTTAGTTGAAGCAGTCACAGGTGGCACGGGCCACAAGGGAAGTCCTTAGTTTACCTTTAAAAGGGCCTAGTGAGGTGGCGTTAGCAACTTCAAGGTTAAGCGAGTTAAACCACTTCGGGGCTCTGGCTGCAAACGACCGCTGATCTTGTGATGTACAACAGCGAGGTACTTGGAAAGCTAGCTTTTCGGAGCTTCTTGTATGGTGGCTCTTGCAGGAAGGGCTGAGGAGCTTCTGCACTCCTGGTGGCATGAGACCAAGGGAGGCCTTTTTAGCTGAGAGGCAGGTCTGATATGAAAGTCTGCCTTGAAGCTGGAGCCAGTTTGCTGGCTCATAGATGTCACAGGTGTGAGTGAAGCGTGCAGACCCAGTAAGGAGGTGGCAGGCTTGGCTGAGAGCAGTGGTAATCAATCACATGGCAGTGTCAGTGGCAGATCCGTAGTTTAGAGTGAGTTTCTGTGAATTGAACCACACTTCGACAGCCACAAAACTATCCTGAAGTTGGTTCTCCAGAAGGGAGTGATCTGAGTTGCTCATGAAAATTACCGCATCATCAGCATATAGCAGAATCTGGTCCGGGCATGAGGCTGGGAGCTTGTTTAAGCAAATGCTGAAGAGTAGGGGCCCCAGAATTGACCTTTGGGGGACACCCGACTAGACAGATTGCTTATTTGAGAGGACCTCTCTGATCCTGACCTGTTGCATACGGTCAGTGAAGTAACCGTTAAACCAGCTTGAGGTTTCCTTGGATAATCCTATGTCAGTAAGCTGTTCAATAAGCAAGGTATGACTGACCATATCAAATGCCTTGGTAAGGTCAACATAATTGGCACCAACAAGTTTGCCTTGGTCCAGAACATGGTGGATGTAGCCGGAAAATTCTAGGAGGGCGGTGGTGGTACTATACCCTTTTTAAAATCCATGCTGCTGAGTACATTGAAGGTTGTATTTCTCTACGTAATCTACCAGTTGATCGACAGCAATTCTTTTGAGTGCTTTGGAGAGAGGGGGTAGAATGGAAATAGGCCTATAGTTGCTGGTTTGTGCCCTGTCTCCACTTTTATGGATTGGGGTCACCAAGGCTGATTTTCATTTAAGGGGAAATTGGAAGAGCATGAGGGATCGGTTGATAATCTTGGTGGGGGGGCAGGAATTCATCAAGAGTCAGGGAAATGAGCTTCAGATCTAGTGAATCTCCACTTGATCTGATTCACCCGAGTACTTTAAAGAGGTATTTTTTTAGCTTTGCTTTCTGTTACCGCTTTAAAATAGAACTGTGGGTGCGCCTGTTTTACATCCTATTGGAGCGGCAGTCAGTGACCATGATGATATCAAAGAAGCTTGCTGGTAGCACCTGACTGAGGTCCATAAAAGCAGTGTTGAAGGTATTGGCTATGGTTAGGGTGTCAAGGGTGATGGTGCCATCTATGTTGAGCATGGTTGGTGCTAGTTTAGGGTCTTTCCCTGTAACTTCTGTGAGGTTAGCCATGAATTTCCTACCATCCCTCTATGAGTTGGCTAGTACATTTCTGTAGCAATTGGCTTTTTCCGAATGGACAGCTCTGGTACAGGCATTTCTAGATGTTTTATAAGCCTGGATATCAGCTTGTTTGCCAAAGGCCCTTGCCCGTGACCACAAGTGGTTCCTCGATTTCATTTGTTCTTGCAGTTCATGTGTAATCTATGGATTGTTTACCTCTTTAATCTTTCGCATTTGAAGGGGGCATGGACATCACAGGCTGAGTTGAGGCTGGAGGTGAAATAATCCAATGCAGTATCCACATCAGCAGCGTTGTCAATTGGTGACCAGTCATGCTGTCGCAGATGTGCTTTTAGTGGCTCTAGGTGCCCACGGGTCAGTACTCTGTTATAGATAGTTTTTGCCAGGGGTTTGATGAATTTGTTGGACCACTGGCATATGACGGACGAATGGTAGCTAATAGAATCGGGAAGGACTGCCGTGTCAGTGATGTGGTCAGGGTGGTTAGTAAGGACCTAATCCAGTAGTGTGCTGGTACCTGTTCTATAGTTTGTCCTAGCAGGTGACTGAACTAGTTGCGAGAAGTTAACAGCAGTCAAGGCATCCTTGCAGTTACTGGCACTGGCCGAGAGTCAGTTCACACTGAAGTCACCAAGTAACATGATTTCTGAGCTAAGACCTATGTTACTGATGCAGTCTAGGAGGGAGTTTAGTCCCTGAGCCATCAGCTAAGGGGGTATGTAAACCGATGCCATGGTTACTGCCTTGTTGTGGGCACCGAGCAAAATTTTGGTGGTAACAGCCTGGATATCAACCCCAGTATTGGACAGGGTCAGGGTATGTCCTATTAGAGATTCTTTTAGGTAAAGCACACAGCCACCGCCTTTTTTTAGACAACCTATCTTGTCTGAAAACTGTGTATCCAGGGATTGTAATGGCAGTATCAGGGATTTTAGGAGATAGCCATGTCTCAAGTACATATAGGACATCCAGGGTGTACTGGGTTACCCAGGCAACGAGGGCATCCATTTTAGACAGGAGACTACAGATGTAAATGTTCACCAGGGACAGTGACCAGGAGTTAGTTTTGCCCTTGGGACTAGGCTGTGGCGGGCCCGGGTTAGGGCGTATGTTGTCAGAGATAATGAGAAGAAGCAGTATTATGTGTTTTATTACTTCCTTAAGGTACTTGCTATGAAGCAATCATACCCTTCTTGCTGAGGGTCTATTGCAGCCTTTCTGATGTACTGACTTGAAACTTGGTAGTAAAAACGGCAGGCAGTGGAGAGTTGATACTCTTAGTAGGTGGTATGATAACAACTGATTGTGTTATCCTAGAGGAACTAGTATAAGTGTTATTACATGTAATGCCAATGGTTGTGGACCCATATGTATTCAATTGATGTTCGTTTATAAGAACTGAGGGAGGATGGGGGGGGGCACTCACCAACAGCACCAGTGAGGGAGGTCATTGAGTACAGGGTGATTAACCATGGCAAAATGAAGGTTGGTGCCATTATGAAAACAAGAAGTGAATTTGAAAGGCACAGATTTTTTTTGTGTTTTAGAGACTTAAATCTATAATGAAAGTGGTTACCCAAGGGAACGTTTCTGGGTGGGTGTTTCAGCCCGAGTGTGGTCAAAGTGAAACATCTAGCGCCAGAGATGTGCAGCACTAATATCTGTAAAGGAGAAAAGCTTGCAGATCATGTCAGGATAGATGGAGTAGAGTGGACCTAGAAGGCCTCAGAGATACCAAGAGATTGGGACCAGTGAGAGAACTGGGGTAAAGAAGGGAGGAGCTACGGTCTACTTAATAGAGGCTGGGGATGGGGTGGGCCGTCGGGATAAAATATATACTTCAGATATATACTGAAGCCAAGCAAGAAGTCTAGTTGAGCTGCAAAAGCATAGGAGTTTGAAGCAGCCAGTCAAGGTTGGGCAACAAAAGTATTTCAGCCAATAGCAGGCTGTGCTGTGGCTGTGCTGTCCAATAGAGATCGTGGGCTTGGATCCGTAGTACACTGTACTTGGCTCACTGGGCTGGCAAGTGGGTGGGGATTGGTGAACAGAAGGCCAGAGGAACTCTGAGCCATGGCCACTGGACGGCTCTTATTTGCCTCGTCAGGGCACTTTCCTGCTTTCCTGTAAGAGGGAGAGGGATTGGGGGTTAGAATTAAGTAAAACAGCAGGCCAGCGATTAAACTTAAAAGGTAGATGGGTAGGTCAGCTACACTTAGCACAATGAAGACAAAAGGGAGCAGAGAGAGCTCAAGCTGTGCAAGGAGTTTGCAGGGCAAGATGCAAGAAGGGGATGTGGCCGTTGGCACCGGCTCAGAAAAAAAAAGCTAGGGGAGGGCAAGTTTAGAAACGGAGGTTCGAGGCAAGCATGAAGGAAGTGTGTACTAAAATTGGTTAGGTGGGGAGGTGAGATAGATTTCAAAAAGAGTAAATAATAAAACGAAATAAAGGAGAGAGGAGAGATGGAAAATAAAAATGTGAAAATTAAAGTGGTACGGGGAGCTTTAGATGGAAGAGGTGTAACAGAAAGGAGCCGAGGGCAGGCAGTAAGGAGAGGTGGGAAGATAAGAGTCAGCTATAGCAGAGCTTAGATGGAAGACTAGTGGATTGAGTATCCTGCAGTGCATGTTGGATTTTATACAAGCTCCGATCTTTTGTTTGCTGGTCCTGCTGTCTTCCGTGGGCTAAGTGCAGTCACAGAGGACTGACTGTACTTAGCCCTGGAGAAAAGCAGACCTGGAGAACACCTGACTGGAGACTATTAAAGCTCTAACACGCACTGCAGTCTATCGAATCTCCCACTTCTGATTACTGCTCTGATGTCAGCTGCAGGGGGTTCTGGGATTTGTAGTAATAGAAGAGGTCAGCCTATAACGAAGAAAAATTATTTATTTATTTATTTATTTTTGGGAACCGGGTGAGCCCTCTGGGACCATGACAGTCCCTTTTTCAAGGGTAACCCAGAGATAATTACAAGCAATACAAGCATATCACAGAGTCACATGTGGTAAATTGTTCACATTACAACACAAAACAGTATTTGACATTGGTTAATCCAAACAAGACATTAGTAGGTTACACCAGTGGGGTACTTCATAAATACGGACAGTCTGAGTTAATCTACTATACTACAGTAAACAGTAAGTAAACCAAAATGTTTCTGCACACAAAGTGCATGTTGGGACCAGCCTCACACTTGAGTGTAGGGGCCCTTTGTTGGGCCCTTTGTGACGACTGTTTCTCTTTAATGTTGTGTTAAATAAAAGTTTGGTGTCAGGTCGACATGGCTGTGCTTGTCAGTGCATTGTTTCTTTACTGGTACTCTGATATTTACATCAATGTAGTTATATTGAGTATTTACACTGATGCATTCTTACATCAATAATGGTAATGCAACTTTAGAAACAAAACATGTTTTTAACCTTTCAGGCAAGAACCTTGTGCTTTGCACTAGCTGTTGGACAGCCAGCCCCTCACTTTGCCAGTGGGGTGTAGGATTAGATTCTATCCTATATAGTCACAAAGATAGTTCCCTCAAAATGTTAATAAATGCAAAAACAATACAGAGCACAGCGATGCCTGCCAGCACAAAGTACATGTAATTAGATGTCACAGTTTTCTGTATGAAACATTGCACTAGTTACCAGTGGATGACATTGCTTCCTGCAGTATACTGCAAGTTATCACTGGTTCTAACTGATACAGTGCTTCATCCTGATTCTGTGCTGTATCCTATGGGCCACGCTGTACATCAGTGTACTCAGTACATTGATCATCCTGCAGGACACACTGTACATCAGTGTACTCAGTACAGTGATCATCCTGTGGACCACGGAGTACATCAGAGTACACAGTACATTGATCATCCTGTGGGCCACACAGTACATCAGTGTACACAGTACATTGATCATCCTATGGTCCAGACAGTACATCAGTGTACTCAGTACATTGATCATCCTGTGGGCCATGTGGTACCTCAGAGTACTCAGTACATTGATCATAATGCGGGCCACACGGTACATCAGGGTACTCGGTACACTGATCATCTTGGAGGCCACACGATACATCACTGTACTCAGTACACTGATCATCCATCAGTGTACTCAGTACATTGATCATCCTGTGGGCCACGCAGTATATCAGTGTACTCAGGACATTGATCATGTTGCGGGCCACGTGGTACCTCAGTGTACTCAGTACATTGATCATGTTGCGGGCCACGTGGTACCTCAGTGTACTCAGTACATTGATCATCCAGCGGTCCACTCTGTACCTCAGTGTACTCAGTACATTGGTCATCCAGCGGTCCACTCTGTACATCAGTGTATTCAGTACATTGATCATGTTGTGGGCCACGTGGTACCTCAGTGTACTCAGTACATTGATCATCCAGCAGTCCACTCTGTACATTAGTGTACTCAGTAAAGTGATCATCCTGTGGGCCACATTGTATGTCAGTGTACTCAGTACATTGATCATCCTTCGGGCCATGCGATACCTCACTGCAATCAGTACATTGATCATACTGCGAGCCATGCAATACATCAGTGTACTCAGTACATTGATCATCCTGCAGGCTGCATGGTACATCACTGTACTTAGTACATTGCTCATACTACGGGCCACACAGTATATCAGTGTACTCAGTAAATTGATCATCCTGCAGGCTACATGGTACATCACTGTACTCAGTACATTGATCATACTACGGGCCACACAATACATCAGTGTACTCAGTTCATTGATCATACTATGGGCCATGTGGTACATCACTGTACTCAGTACATTGATCATCCAGCAGTCCACGCTGTACTTCAGTGTACTCAGAACATTGATAATCCTGCAGGCTACATGGTACATCAGTGTACTCGGTACATTGATCATCCTGTGGGCCACGCAGTACATCAGTGTACTCAGTACATTGATCATGTTGCGAGCCACGTGGTACCTCAGTGTACTCAGTATATTGATCATGTTGCGGGCCACGTGGTACCTCAGTGTACTCAGTACATTGATCATCCAGCGGTCCACTCTGTACCTCAGTGTACTCAGTACATTAATCATCCAGCAGTCCACTCTGTACATCAGTGTACTCAGTACATTGATCATGTTGCGGGCCACGTGGTACCTCAGTGTACTCAGTACATTGATCATTCAGCAGTCCACTCTGTACATCAGTGTACTCAGTAAAGTGATCATCCTGTGGGCCACATTGTATGTCAGTGTACTCAGTACATTGATCATCCTGCAGGCTATATGGTACATCAGTGTACTCAGTACATTGATCATACTATGGGCCACACAGTACATCAGTGTACTCAGTACATTGATCATCCTTCGGGCCATGCGATACGTCACTGCAATCAGTACATTGATCATACTGCGAGCCATGCAATACATCAGTGTACTCAGTAAATTGATCATCCTGCTGGCTACATGGTACGTCACTGTACTCAGTACATTGATCATACTATGGGCCACACAGTACATCAGTGTACTCAGTACATTGATCATACTATGGGCCATGCGGTACATCACTGTACTCAGTACATTGATCATCCAGCAGTCACGCTGTACTCAGTGTACTCAGAACATTGATAATCCTGCAGGCTACATGGTACATCAGTGTACTCAGTACATTGATCATACTATGGGCCACAGAGTACATCAGTGTACTCAGTACATTGATAATCCTGCAGGCTCTATGGTACATCAGTGTACTCAGTACATTAATAATCCTGCAGGCTATATGGTACATCAGTGTACTCAGTACATTGATCATATTATGGGCCACACAGTACATCAGTGTACTCAGTACATTGATCATCCTGCAGGCTCTATGGTACATCAGTGTACTCAGTACATTGATCATACTATGGGCCACACAGTACATCAGTGTACTCAGTACATTGATCATCCTTCGGGCCATGCGATACGTCACTGCAATCAGTACATTGATCATACTGTGAGCCATGCAATACATCAGTGTACTCAGTACATTGATCATCCTGCAGGCTACATGGTACATCACTGTACTTAGTACATTGCTCATACTACGGGCCACACAGTATATCAGTGTACTCAGTAAATTGATCATCCTGCAGGCTACATGGTACGTCACTGTACTCAATACATTGATCATACTATGGGCCACACAGTACATCAGTGTACTCAGTTCATTGATCATACTATGGGCCATGTGGTACATCACTGTACTCAGTACATTGATCATCTAGCAGTCCACGATGTACATCAGTGTACTCAGAACATTGATAATCCTGCAGGCTACATGGTACATCAGTGTACTCAGTACATTGATCACCCTACAGGCCACACTGTACATCAGTGTACTCAGTACATTGATCATCCAGTGGACCACACAGTACATCAGTGTACCCAGTACATTGATCATCCTGCAGGCCACACTGTACATCAGTGTACTCAGTACATCTATCATACTGTGGGCCACATGGTACATCAGTGTACTCAGTACATCTATCATACTGTAGGCTACATGGTACATCACTGTACTCAGTACATTGATCAACCTGGAGGCCATACTGTACATCAGTGTACTTAGTACTTTGATCATACCGCAGTCCACGTGATATATCACTGTACTCAGTACACTGATCATTCTGCAGGCCATGCAGGATTTCTGGTACTCAGTACAGGGATGATCCTGTGGGCCACACTTGTACATCAGTGTATTCAATAGATTGATCATGCTGTGGGCCATGCTGTACATCAGTGTACCAGTATACTGATTGTACCGCGGGCCACGCCGATACATAAGCGACTCAATACATTGATCATCCAGCAGATTGCACTCTACATCAGTGTACTCAGTACATTGATTATTCTGCAGGCCTTGCACTACATCAGTGTACGCAGTACACTGACCATCCTGTAGGCCGTGGTATATCACTGTACTCAGTACATTGATCATCCTGTGGGGTTTGCTGTACTTCAGTGTATTCAGTACACTGATCATTCTGTAGGCCACGCTGTACATCAGTGTACTCAGTGCATTGATCATACTGTGGGCCACGTGGTACATTAGTTAACTCAGTACATTGACTATCCTGGGGGCCACCCTGTACATCAGTGTACCCAGCACATTGATCATCCAACAGGCCATGCAGTACATCAGTGTACTCAGTACATTGATCAGCCTGTGGTGCTCATTGTACATCAGTACATTGATCATTCTGTAGGTCATGTGGTACATTAGTGTACTCAGTACATTGATCATTCTGTGGGCCACGTGGTACATTAGTGAACTCAGTACATTGATTATCCTGGGGGCCACATTGTACATCAGTGTACTCAGAACATTGATCATCCTGAGGGCCACGTAGTACATCAGTGAACTCAGTACATGGATCATCCTGTGGGCCACGCTGTATATCAGTGTACTCAGTACATTGATAATCCTGCAGGCTATATGGTACATCAGTGTACTCAGTGCATTGATCATCCTGCAGACCACACTGTACATCAGTGTACTCAGTACATTGATCATACTATGGGCCACACAGTACATCAGTGTATTCAGTACATTGATCATACTATGGGCCACACAGTACATCAGTGTACTCAGTACATTGATAATCCTGCAGGCTATATGGTACATCAGTGTACTTAGAACATTGATCATGCTATTATGGACCATGTGGTACATCACTGTACTCAGTACATTGATCATCCAGCGGTCCAAGCTGTACATCACTGTACTCAGTACACTGATTATCCTGCAGAACACACTGTACATCAGTGTACTCAGTACACTGATCATCCTGCAGACCACACTGTACATCAGTGTACTCAATACATTGATAATCCTGCAGGCTATATGGTACATCAGTGTACTCAGTACATTGATCATCCAGTGGTCCACACAGTACATCAGTGTACCCAGTACACTGATCATCCTTCAGGCCACACTGTACATCAGTGTACTCAGTACATCTATCATACTGCGGGCCACATGGTACATCAGTGTACTCAGTACATCTATCATACTGCGGGCCACATGGTACATCAATGTACTCAGTACATCTATCATACCGCGGGCCACATGGTACATCAGTGTACTCAGTACATTGATCATCCTGTAGGCTACATGGTACATCACTGTACTCAGTACATTGATCAACCTAGCCATACTGTACATCAGTGTACTTAGTACTTTGATCATACCAGATCCACGTGATATATCACTGTACTCAGTACACTGATCATTCTGCAGGCCATGCAGGATTTCAGTGTACTCAGTACAGTGATGATCCTGTGGGCCACACTGTACATCAGTGTATTCAATACATTGATCATGCTGTGGGCCATGCTGTACATCAGTGTACTCAGTATACTGATTGTACTGCGGGCCACGCGATACATAAGCGTACTCAATACATTGATCATCCAGCAGATTGCACTCTACATCAGTGTACTCAATACATTGATTATTCTGCAGGCCATGCAGTACATCAGTGTACTCAGTACACTGACCATCCTGTAGGCCACGTGGTATATCACGGTACTCAGTACATTGATCATCCTGTGGGGTTTGCTGTACTTCAGTGTATTCAGTACACTGATCATTCTGTAGGCCACGCTGTACATCTGTGTACTCAGTGCATTGATCATACTATGGGCCACGTGGTACATTAGTGAACTCAGTACATTAATTATCCTGGAGGCCACATTGTACATCAGTGTACTCAGAACATTGATCATCCTGAGGGCCACGTAGTACATCAGTGAACTCAGTACATGGATCATCCTGTGGGCCACGCTGTATATCAGTGTACTCAGTACATTGATAATCCTGCAGGCTATATGGTACATCAGTGTACTCAGTACATTGATCATACTATGGGCCACACTGTACATCAGTGTACTCAGTGCATTGATCATCCTGCAGACCACACTGTACATCAGTGTACTCAGTACATTGATCATACTATGGGCCACACAGTACATCAGTGTACTCAGTACATTGATCATACTATGGGCCACACAGTACATCAGTGTACTCAGTACATTGATAATCCTGCAGGCTATATGGTACATCAGTGTATTTAGTACATTGATCATGCTATTATGGACCATGTGGTACATCACTGTACTCAGTACATTGATCATCCAGCGGTCCAAGCTGTACATCACTGTACTCAGTACACTGATTATCCTGCAGAACACACTGTACATCAGTGTACTCAGTACACTGATCATCCTGCAGACCACACTGTACATCAGTGTACTCAATACATTGATAATCCTGCAGGCTATATGGTACATCAGTGTACTCAGTACATTGATCATCCAGTGGTCCACACAGTACATCAGTGTACCCAGTACACTGATCATCCTTCAGGCCACAGTGTACATCAGTGTACTCAGTACATCTATCATACTGCGGGCCACATGGTACATCAGTGTACTCAGTACATCTATCAT
Organism: Neoceratodus forsteri; assembly: GCA_016271365.2. Classification (NCBI taxonomy): domain Eukaryota; kingdom Metazoa; phylum Chordata; order Ceratodontiformes; family Ceratodontidae; genus Neoceratodus; species Neoceratodus forsteri. The sequence continues at coordinate 660,589,626 of CM028138.1, forward strand.
ACTGCGGGCCACATGGTACATCAGTGTACTCAGTACATCTATCATACTGTGGGCCACATGGTACATCAGTGTACTCAGTACATTGATCATCCTGTAGGCTACATGGTACATCACTGTACTCAGTACATTGATCAACCTGGGGGCCATACTGTACATCAGTGTACTTAGTACTTTGATCATACCGCAGTCCACGTGATATATCACTGTACTCAGTACACTGATCATTCTGCAGGCCATGCAGGATTTCAGTGTACTCAGTACAGTGATGATCCTGTGGGCCACACTGTACATCAGTGTATTCAATAGATTGATCATGCTGTGGGCCATGCTGTACATCAGTGTACTCAGTATACTGATTGTACTGCGGGCCACGCGATACATAAGCGTACTCAATACATTGATCATCCAGCAGATTGCACTCTACATCAGTGTACTCAGTACATTGATTATTCTGCAGGCCTTGCACTACATCAGTGTACTCAGTACACTGACCATCCTGTAGGCCACGTGGTATATCACTGTACTCAGTACATTGATCATCCTGTGGGGTTTGCTGTACTTCAGTGTATTCAGTACACTGATCATTCTGTAGGCCACGCTGTACATCAGTGTACTCAGTGCATTGATCATACTATGGGCCACGTGGTACATTAGTGAACTCAGTACATTAATTATCCTGGAGGCCACTCTGTACATCAGTGTACTCAGAACATTGATCATCCTGAGGGCCACGTAGTACATCAGTGAACTCAGTACATGGATCATCCTGTGGGCCATGCAGTACATCAGTGTACTCAGTACACTGATCAACCTGTGGGGCTCATTGTACATCAGTACATTGATCATTCTGTAGGTCATGTGGTACATTAGTGTACTCAGTACATTGATCATTCTGTGGGCCACGTGGTACATTAGTGAACTCAGTACATTGATCATCCTGCGGGCCACACTGTACATCAGTGTACTCAGTACATGGATCATCCTGTGGGCCACGCTGTATATCAGTGTACTCAGTACATTGATCATCCTGCAGGACACACTGTACATCAATGTACTCAGTACATCGATCATCCTGTGGGCCACGCTGTACATCAGTGTAATCAGTACATTGATCATCCCATGGGCCACATGGTACATCAGTGTACTCAGTACATGGATCATCCTGTGGGCCATGCTGTACATCAGTGTACTTAGTACATTGATTATCCTGCAGAACACACTGTACATCAGTGTACTCAGTATATTAATCATCCTGTGGGCCATGCTGTACATCAGTGTGCTCAGTACATTGATCATCCTGTGGGCCGCACTGTACATCAGTGTACTCAGTACATTGATCATCCTGCAGGCCACACTGTACATCAGTGTACTCAGTACATCTATCATACTGCGGGCCACATGGTACATCAGTGTGCTCAGTACATTGATCATCCTGTGGACCACGCTGTACACCATTGTGCTCAGTACATTGATCATCCTGTGGACCACGTGGTACATTAGGGAACTCAGTACATTGATTATACTGGGGGCCACGCTGTACATTATAGTACCCAGTGCACTGATCATCCTGTGGGCCACGTGGTACATCAGTGTAATCGGTACACTGAACATTCTGTGGGCCACATGATACATCAGTGTATTCAGTACATTGATCATCCTGCAGGCCACACTGTACATCAGTGTACTCAGTTCATTGATCATCCTGCAGGCCACACTGTATGTCAGTGTACTCAGTACATTGATCATCCTGCAGGCCACACTTTACATCAGTGTACTCAGTATACTAAAGTACCCAATTAAATAGACTTTTGTTGAGAAAAAAAATTTTGTAATGCTTTTTCAACATTTTCTGATTTTTGGTTAATATATGGTAAATTGGTAGTAACGGTATAAATCTGGGCATGGAAAAGTAATTCCAAAGTACTCTAAATGCCTAAAATGTTTGTTCTGCTTGAGTAACCACTTATCTCCCTGTGCCATAAACATCCCATATTTCTTGTTTGTATCTGCTCTGGTATACAAACAAACAGTTAATTGTGTTTGCCTACCTGTTCTCTGTGCTTTGCACTGAGTGTGAACCAGAGAGCAATGGCACAGCGTTTCCCAGTGGTCACCGCCCGCACGCCATGAGGGTTCTCACCACCCGAGGAGAAGGCAACCAGACGGCCACATTTGGGACGCAGCTCTGCCTGTTGGAAAAGGAGAAAGCATTACATGGAATCTAGTTCGATGGAAACAACGGGTGGGGTTGGATCCTGGGAATACAGTCAGATGTCAAATGTGTGGATGGAATGGTGTGCTGGTCCCATTGCACAACGACTAGATGCTGCGCTGCCACTAGGAGAACTGGGATTTGTGTGAACAGTGGACTCCTGATGCTGAGGCCAGCTGGGGGGGGGAGGCTGCACACCTATCATGCACATGCAACCCCTTGCAACTGACCAAGAGGGTCGCTGACATCTGTATTGAAGACAGGGAAGCATGGTGGCCTCTCTGACAAGGCACAGGACAGGGTGATCTAGCACGAGAGAACTGAAGACAGAAAATGAAAAAAAGGCTGGGATGTTGGAACCCTTTGTGGTTTTCTATTGAACATATTAATGTGCGTACATTTGCATATTAATTACATGTTAATCAGCTGCTTTGTTGTTCACCGCTCACTTGCATTTTCAATAGAATGTCTAGAGCTGTTTATATTGTTTACATAGGGGGTTATTTTTGGTTCTAAATTGTTTCTGTGCAGCAGAAGGTGCTACACACTGTCCCGTTCAAGCAGGGATATCATGCCAAGAAACTGTGGGGGAATGAGGGCACACAATAATTGTGAGTGCACAAAGATTTACTTCTACAGTACTTCCTCCTTCTAATACTTTGATGGGAATTTTGGGGAGCATGTGCCCCCCCCTCCCGACAGTATGGGCATGCTGCATGACGGCCCTGTCTCCGAGGTGTCTGAAGCAGACTCTTATCGTGCTTTGGCCAACCGACTCACGAGGTCCTGAGCCTGAGGCGGGCATCAACTGTGAACCTGGCAGCTGAAGAGGTTGCAACACATCACTAAATACATTTCTTCAAGCTAGACGGCCAGCTTTTTCACCTCCTGCAGTTACGCCAACATTGGTTCAATTCTTAGCACAGTGACAACAAGCTGCGTTTGTGTGGCTGTCTGGGTGTCTGCTTGCTAGTGTCTGTGTTTTCAGTGCATTTATGTGTGTTTGTTTTGTGGCTGTCTGATGTGTTTGTGCAGCTGTCTGTGCCAGTGAGTGTGTGCTATGTGGGTGTCTGGGTGTGTGAGCACTGTGTAGGTAGCTGTTTACTGTGTGGGTGTCTGTGTGTTGTGTGGGCATCTGTGCACGGTGTGGGTTATCTGTACTGTGTGGATGCCTATGTGTTGTGTGGGTGTCTGCGCACTCTGTGGGCATCTTGTACTCTGTGGGTGTCTGTGTGCTGTGTGGATGTCTATGCACTGTGCAGGTGTCTGTGCATTCTGTGGATGTGTGTGTACTGTGTGGGTGTCTGTGTTGGTGTCTACGTTGTGTGGGTGTCTGTGCACTGTGTTCGCATATCTGTACTCTGTAGATGTCTATGTTATGTGGATGTCTGTGTACTGTGTAGGTGTCTTTGTACTGTGGGGTTGTCTGTGTACTGTGTGAGTGTGTGTGTGTGTTGTGTAGGTGTCTGTGTGTTGTGTGGCTGTCTGTGCATTGTGTGGGTGTCTGTGTACTGTGTGGGTGTCTATGCACTGTGTGGGTGTCTGCTGTGTGGGTGTCTGTGTACTGTGTGGGTATCTGTGTTGTGTGGATGTTTGTGTTTGTGTTGGTGTCTGTATGAGTGTCTGTGTACTTTGTGGGTGATTGTAGGTTGAACGGGTGTCTGTGTGTTGTGTGGGTATCTGTATACTGTGTGGGTGTCTGTGTACTTTGTGGGTTTCTATGTTGTACGGGCATCTGTGTACTGTGTGGGTGTCTGTGTTGTGCGGATGTATTTGTGCTGTGTGGGTGTCTGTGCACTGTATGGGTGTTTCTGTTGTGTGGGTATCTGTGTTGTGTTGATGTCTGTGTGTTGTGTGGGTGTCTGAGTTATGCAGGTGTCTGTGAGTTATGTGGGTGTCTGTGTACTGTGAGAGAGTCTCTGCACTGTGTGGGTGTCTGTGTACTGTGTGGGTTTCTATGTTTTGTGGGTGTCTATGTATTGTGTGGGTGTCTGTGTTGTCTGGATGTATCTTGTCAGTTCAGTTCAATTTTCTTGTTCGACAAAATGTCATTACAATTTAAAAACCACAGATAATTCATAAAAATCATAGTAACAAAAACAACACATAAATACAAGATACACAGAGCCAGAGCATTAGAAACATCACACTATAAATATTACATGTGCAAATAATGCCAATATTAAATAGATGGAGATCAGTTAATCATCATGTTTAGTCAGGGGAAACCTTTCTCTGGCTACCCCTACAGGCCAGGGGTTCCACAAGGGTAAAGGACTACGAGAGACAATGGCCTGTCTAAGTTCTAGCATTTTCCTATTCCTGATACCTTTGGCAGTAAAGAAGAATTTAACAACATTCTCTATTGTTGCATCTTCTGTTGCCATAAGGATAGACATACATTCTGACCCATCCATGGCGTTTCCCAGGGCAGCATATAGGGCCAAGAGAAGTTCTCTTGTTTTAGAGTACCTGGGACACTCCCAAAAGATGTGTGTTAAGTCTTCGAATTCACCAGTCAAACAAAAACACTTGAGACTCACCGATTCTGTCTTACAGTACCTTGAACTCAGAACATTGCTTTCAAATGCTTCAGACTTGTATCTGACAAATGTTTTTCATGATTTTGGATTGGTTAAGGTATCCAGATAAGACTTGAAGCCAAAGTGGGTGTTACATAGTGTAAACCATTTTGAACATCTTGAGGCCCTGATACGAGATTCTCTTTGGCTCAGAAGTTACTGATTTTTGTCTTAATATATGTTTTATATTTGGGACTTAGTGAGATATTCTTCTCATGGTATCTATTCAGGAACTCCAACTCATGCCTTTTGACATTATGCAAGAATGTTCTGCACCAGTCTGATTCTCCATATTTCAGTTTGACCCAGAGTTTCTTTTCCTCCAGACAGAGGCATGGCACTCTTTCTTTCCCTATTCTGGTTACTTTCAGCCAGCAGTTATGTTGCGTGTGTCCATAATGGCATTAATATTTTCTATACCCAGTTCTGACCTAAGGTATGATAAGGTACAGGAGTGACCGAGACCTAAAGCTTTTCTTAATAACTTATTGATTGGAATCATTCAATCCTCTCTTTGTTTTGTATCCTACACCTCTGTACCTTAGGTTAATTGAGCTAATATTCTGGCCTTCAGAACTCTAATGAGTGCTTTCAAAGAGAAACCCTCGTAGACATTATTAAACTTATTAATCCCACCCATTGCCTTTCTAGTATTTAACAATGTCCTATCAACATGTTTGGTTTAGTGGCCATTGGCCACAAAAAGAAGTCCTAGATAGACATAGCTAGTAGTCATGGATAACTTCTGGGTACCTAACAGACAGTTACCGCTCTCTTTTTTAGAGTTAAAGAGCACGACTTGGATTAATAGATCATTTAAGTTCTTTTGATTTAAGTGCTAAAAGGTCTGTCTTTTGTTGCAGACCCTTTTAGTTAAAAAAATTAGAATTACATCATCCGCATATGCCAACACTGGGTATATGCAGGAGCCAACTCTAGGGGAGTCTGAGTCCAAGTCTTCAAGATCACAAAGTAATTGATCAACGCAGAATCAGAAAGGGACGGTGCCAAGACACAACCCTGTCTGACTCCTTTATTAATATCAAATGATCTTGATGGTTGTCCCTTTCACCCAAATTTCACTTTGGCCCAGGTATGTGAATATAAATTTGAAATAATTCAAACTAGGGCAAGAGCTATATCCTTTTGAAGGAATCTGTCCCACAGCAGTGGTCTAGAGACAGAGTCAAATATGGCTGAGTAGTCTACAAAAACTGTAAATCATTTTTGTTTTCTTAGAGGAACATACTCCTCTACCAAGTATGTTAAAACAAAAAAATTATCGATGGTGGAGTGGCCTTCTCGGAAGCCTGCTTGAAAACTACTCAGCCCACCAATATTATTAATCTGTTCTTGTAATCTGTCCAAAATGATTCTGGAAGATTTTCAGATTAATATCAAGGAGGCTTATTGGCCTATACATGTTCGGGTCTGCAAGATCCTCTTTCTTATGTTGGCTCACGCGTATGCGCCAGCCAACATATTGCATTAGTAGCAGATTTGGAGGTGTGGTCACTGTGGGCAAATGCAGGGCATGCATCAGTAAGTGCGTCCCTCATTCCTAATAAGGCAGCATGCAGGTGCCACACCAGCAACAAGAAATGAGGTGAGCACATCTGAGAAAAGGTCCGCTCCAATGAGAGCCAAGCTTGTCATTCAGCGGCACCAGAACACACCTCCCGACGTGCCCTTGCTGGTGAAGCAGTCCAATAAACATGGCGGCAATGACTACCTCCCTGGCTGACCATCAAGTGACCTTAGTCCGTTCCTGAACCCGGGTCACTGGTGTGGCATCCAGTACCTCAACCCTCAGCGCCACCTGGCTGAGAAAACAAGTTTATAAAATAGTCCACCCATTTATCTTCAATGATATAAGAATCCAGCGATTCTTTATAACTGTTTGTTCCCTTTGCAACAAGATTCCAGAATTCTTTGCCATTCTTGTTTTGAACTGCAAGCATTTTTTCCCAGAGTTTTAGTGTTGATTCTTTTTTGTTTTTAGAAAATTATATTTCTTTCTTTCTGCATTCACTTGCATGAGCTGCTCTCTATTGTTACCAGTTTTAGCTTTCCTTACTAATCTTCTCAGATTATTTTTGTATTTTTTACACTCTTTAGCAAGTCAGCTATTAGTAACGCTGTAGGTGTTAGAGTAGTGATACTCTTTAAACAGCGTCTCTGAGATTTTATCATTTGTGGTTGTGATGTGCACCCAAAGGGACGTAGTACAATCCACTGAAAAAATATCCCAGTTAACTGTAAGAAGATCCTTAACTAATTTATCTATTTGTTGTTCCAACTATACGTTCCAGATATATATTTTTTTTTTTGCCTGATTTCTATGGGATCAATTATTTTATTCTGGCAAAGTGGTACTACAGGGTTCCAGACTGGACAGACAAACGGGGAGATAATCGCTGTCACGTCTGGTTATAATATTGAGGCTGTGCCAAACCTCAACGTCACCAGACCAACAGATATGGTCAGGTAGGGACATGCCATAAGATTTTATGAATGTGCAGCTTCCTTCCGTGCAGGGTTCAACAGATTTTAAAATTCACTGCTTGTCCAAGACAAGTGGCTTGAGTAAAAGTACTAGTCCTCGTGCTCGAGTTGGTAGTCCGGTTTAAAATAGGCACATTTTTAAGAAAAATTATTAGAAAGTAAAGAAAAACTGGTTGTATGTACTTGGGGGGCAGTTAAATACTAATAGGATAACAGTATGAAAATGTACAATTTTTTTGTTCTAAGTAGGTTAGACACCCCTCTCCTTCTTACATATGCTCAGGCTCTCAGTTATATTCTGGTTTCACATCAGCTCTTATTCTTCTCCCCCTAGTGCAGCAATCGTGATTCATCACATTATATATTTCCCACACCACACACACAGCCCCATTCCCCTCCCGATTACAATCACCCTTGTTTGTTGTTTTTTTAGCAAAATTCTTGCAGTCGGGATTTATTCAAAATGACTGGTCGTGGGTCACATTCGCTTCCCGCCCTTCCCCTCCCCCCTCTCCAGGCTCCCCCAGCTCACCAACACCACTCAAGTCACCATCCCTAATTGTACTTGTCCTTCTCCCCCAATCTCCCCTTTTTGCACCAGCAGCTCCAAAATGTATTTTTTATATTAATTATTGCAACCTAGGCAATGCAACAGCAAATGTGGTGGACAGTGATTTCCGCGGTCCCCGACTCCAAACTTCTAACAACATCCAGCCCTTTGCACGATCAGCCCAGAGGCACACATGTCCTTTCTCCTCGAAATCGGGTTGAGAAAGTGAGAGCACTTAGCGCACTTCTGATTACCCCCAAGTCTTACCACTGCTGCCAATGATAGTGAATAGGTCCCTTACCGTTACCAGAACAGCCAGATCTTCTTTGACTGAATGGCATACCTGCCATTCTGGTGACTGTCTCCACCTCAAGTTCCCCATGGCCACAGCTCACTCCCGGCAGGTACTCCCTTTGCACTGCTTGCTCTCCCCCGCCAAAGATCATGTGTGGCTACGTGGGTCACATGATGGCTGGACTCCGATATTGACATTGAGCTCCCTATTGGAGAAACCTGGCACTGCATCAGAAAATCATTTTTTTTGTTGTTTAAAATGGTATTTGTCTGTGGACAAGTATCCCTGGCATCAACTGCTTGTCACTGCCTAAAATCCGGTAGCCCGGGACGTCGGGCTATGGGACTTGTCGAACCCTGCTTCAGTGTCATCCCTTAATCAGCCATTTAGTGGGTATAAATTATACTCCCTAAATAAACGTATAAGTATTGTCCCAGCCTTGATTATCCTAGGATCCATAGTTTTCCTTGAAGGCATCATTTCTAAATGATTAATATATATAAATTCTGAGTTATCCAGAAAGTCGTCAACATTGCCTACCCTTGCGTTTAGACCACACTCGAGCAGGATCTCTGTTGTTGAGGATTCTGAGACCAGATCATCTAGGATTTTCTTAAGTGTTTCCCACACCTTAGAATTCAAAAAATTGGAGGCTGCTGGAGGACTATATTCATTAATAATGGCTACCTTAATCCCAGCATATTCCATGGATACCACCAGAAAGTGGACAGATTGATGAATACATTTAGTATTTCTGAATGGGCCAATTTTGATGTATGTGGCAAGCCCCGTCACCCCCACCCCACCGAAGTCTACCAAATTTATTTTCCCTGGCTCCTGCCGATGATATCATTGAAATCCATTTATGGCAATACTTGTTTCATCATTGTGCCGTGTTTCCTGGAAACAGACAACCTGTGCATTAGAAACAAAACTCACCCAGTCTGTATCTGAAAATTTTGAGGCAATACCTGCAACATTCTATGATTTAAATATAATTCCACTAATACATAGATACATACATACATACATAGACAGTGTCGGCAGATAAGGGCCTATGGCCCACCCAGTCTGCCCATTTGAGCTTGTAAGTTCAGTTTATGTTTTCCTAGAAGTCTGTTGCCCCTTACCCCTGACGTCCAGAATTCCTTTATGTCTATCCCATGCATTCTTAAATCCCATGATTGTTTCAGCCCCCACCACTTCCTCTGGCAGGGTGTTCCACTTGTCCACCACCCGTTCTGTGAAGAAATTCTTTCTCATGTTTCCTCTGAATCATCCTCCTCCAACTTCATCCCATGCCCTCTAGTCCTGGAACATCTTTTTCCTTAAAATAGTGTTTTCCTGCACCCTGTTCCTCCCTGTAAGATACTTGTATGTCTCTATCATATCCCTCTCCCTCCTCTCCTCCAGGGAGTACATGTTCAGTTCCTTCAACCTGTCTTCATAGGACTTGTGATGCAATCCATGCACCATCTTTGTTGCCCTCCTCTGAACCTTCTACCCTGTCTATGTCCTTACGTAGGTATGGTCTCAGAACTGTACACTGTACTCCAGGTGGGGCCTCACTAGTGTCTTGTATAGCGGAATTAAGACCTCCTTTCCTGCTGGTGATGCCCTGCCTATACATCCCAGCATCCTATTTGCTTTACCTGCTGCCTTGTCACACTGTTTCCCTACCTTGAGGTCATCAGAGATGATAACCCCAAGACCCCTTTCCTGCTTGGTGCATGCTATATCCTCACCCCCAACTGATATATTGTGCCAGGGTTTTGTGCCCCATATGCATTATTTTGCACTTCTTTGCATTGAATTTCAACTGCCAAACCCCTGACCATTCTTTCAAGTTTCTGCAGGTCCCTTCTCATTCTGTCTACACCTCTGGTGTGTCTACTCTGTTACAGAGCTTTGTGTCATCAGCGAACAGTGAAATTCTGCCTTAGATCCTGCGCAATGTCACTGATGAAGATGTTGAATAGGACCCGTCCCAGCACTGATCCCTGTGGTACCCCACTGGTTACTTCCTCTCTGTGGAGTGACAGCCATTTACCACCACCCTCTGTGTCCTGCCACCCAGCCAGTTACCTACCCACCACACTACTGTCCTGCCCACTCCCATATTCTCCAGTTTGTGTAATAAGTCTTCTATGTGGCACAGTGTCAAAGGCCTTGCTGAAGTCCAGATAGGCTATGTCCACTGCCCTTCCCTGATCCACCTCCCTAGTCACCCAGTCAAAAAAATTCAACGAGGTTGGTCTGACATGACCTCCCCCTGGTGAAACCATGCTGCCTTAGATCCTGTAGTCCATTGACAACCAGATGTTCCACCAATCTCTCCTTCAGTAGTGCTTCCATGATCTTCTCCCACTACTCAAGGTGAGGCTGACTGGTCTGTGTCTCGCTTCCTCGTTGTTCCCGCTTTTGTATAAGGGGGACTACATCTGCTGTCCTCCAGTCTTTGGGTACCTCCCTGTTTCCAGTGATCGGCTAAACAGGATAGCCAGAGGTTCAGCCACCACCTCTTAGTTCTTTAAGTACCCTGGGGTGCACCCCATCTGGCCCCACTGCTTTATCAACTCTTATTACTTCCAGTTCCTTCAGGACCCTTTCTCGTGTAAAGAGACTTGTGTCCATTTCTGCACCATTCTCACCCCCTTGTGCTCCCTTCAGACCTATTACCCTCCTCTTCCTCAGTAAAGACTGAACAGAAATACCTGTTCAATATGTCAGCTTTACTGTTGTCATCCTCCACGTGGCCCCCATCCTCCCCCTTCAGTCTCACTATCCCTCCCTTTATCTTTCTTTTTTCACTTATGTACCTGTAAAAGGTTTTGTCCCCTCTACCCACTGATTTTGCAATGTGTTCTTCTGTCTGAGCTTGCTTCCCTTACTGACCTCCTGCCTCCCTTGCTTCTCCTGGTACTTCTCCCTATCCCCTTCTGCCTGTGTCTTTTGTATTGCCTGAATGCAATCTTTTGGCTTTCACTTTCTTTGCTACCTCTTTGGAAAACCATAATGGTCTCCTCTTCCTTTTCCTCTTGCTAACCTGCTTAATGCATAATTCTGTTGTTCTTGTAATCCCCATTTTAAATACTGCCCACTGTTCCTCAACCCCTGATTCCTGTCCCATTCCCTTAATGCCTCTTTCAAGTATCTCCCATTTTCCCAAAGTCTGACCCCTAAAATCCAGGATACGGGTTTTGTGTGGTTTGTCTGCTCTTTCTGTGATTTCAAACCACAATGACTGGTGGTCACTGCTCCCCAGGTACTCCCCACTGTTACCCCCATCACACTGTCCCTGTTTGTAGGGCACAAGGTCCAGTATTGCCTTCTGCCAAGTTGGTTCCATGACCAGTTGCTTGAGGAAGGCACCTGAAGGAGTCCAGGATAAATCTGCTCTAGTTGATGCTGCTGCTGGGATGCTCCAGTCCACATCTGGAATACTGAAGTCTCCAACCAGTACTACCTCACCCTTGTCTGCCATCCTTTGGATGGCTAGCATCAGCTCCCTATCTGTTTCTTCTTCCTGGGCTGGTGGTCTATAGACCACACCTGTGCGGATGGCTGTTCCCATTTTCCTTTCCAGCTTAACCCACAGTACCTCTCCCCCATTTTGTTCCTCCTGGATCTCTGTGGCCCTTATGTCATTTTTCACATACAATGCCACTCCTCCTCCCTTCCTGCCTGCTCTGTCTCTTCTGAATATGTTGTAGCCAGGTATGGCCATCTCCCAGTCGTGGTTATCATTACACCAGGTTTCAGTGATGGCCACAATGTCCAGGTCTGACTGCACAATGACAGCCTCCAGATCTTCCATCTTGTTGCTAAGGCTCCTGGCATTTGCACACATGTCTTTCCATGATTTGACCTCCCTAGACTGTTTCACTGTTCTACTCCAGCCCCTTCCTTGGTTGTCCTTTATCCCTGGTTCTCCTTGCTGTCTGCCCTTCTGATGAATTTTGCCTCTTTTCTGCCTATCCACCTCTTGGGCACTAATCTCCATCTTTTGCACACTGCTTTGCAGAGATAGCCACTCCTGTGGTTCACTGGTTCCACTGCTAGCAGTGGGGGGTGAGCAAGTAGGTGCCCTCCTTGCTGGCCTGCCACTCCTCTTTGCTAGTTTAAATGCTTGTCAATGTAGCATTTAAACTTATCATTGAGTGCTTGATTCTCCAGGATGGATGCAGGCCGTCAGGCTTGAACAAACCTCCATCCCTCCAGGTGGGTCCCCAGTCACCAATGAATCCAAACCCTTCTCACAGCACCAGTTCTTCAACCATGAGTTAAAGTTCCTGGCATGCACTCTATGCTTCCTTGCCTCTCGCAGGTAGTACTTGAGAAAGTGACAGAAGTAGCTACTTGCTTGAGACCCTTCCCCAATTTCCTAAACTCTTCCTGAACCTCCTTTGGCTCCCCATTTGCCAGGTCATTAGTACATAGGTGGATAATGACATCCAGCTCACCCTCCCATCTTGCCTTCCCAGTGATCCCCAGGATATTCCTTCCATCCCTCCATGCCGTGGCACCTGGTAGGCACCTCACCTTCCTGTCCTCCCCCTCCTGTGTTCCTAGCAGGATCCCTCTTATGATGGAGTCTCCCACCAGGAGTCGCTTCCTCCTCCTCTCGGGTCCACTGCTTTCCCCGCTGAGGTCACCTCCTTGGCTAACCTCCACATCCTTTCCTTACAGTTCTCTGGGTACCTCTATTTGGTTGTCCTCGTTTGCCAGTGTGGCATATGAGTTCTTGAGTGGAATAGGATCTGGGATGTGTCTCTGCCTGACTCCTCTAACCCTCCCTGAGCCCACTGTCATCCAAGTGCTCCTCGTTCTCGGCATCCTTGAGCCAGTTGCATTGGACTGGGTGGTCTCTGGATAGGGGTGATGGTACTCCTGACCCGGTTTACTTTTGCTCTGAGTCTGGCTACCTCATCCCACAGTCCAGAGAGATGCATGCAGATAGGGCAGCACCTCAGTGTCCAGAAGGTCTGCCTGAATATGGCTACCCTACAGCCACTGCATTGCACCACTCCCCATATTATACTGCAATTCCACTACTGAAGCTCTCCTAGTTCTCTTTTTATTAATTTAATATTATTTACAGTATATTAAAGTCTAGATGTCCCTGTACAGATACCATTACATCACTGGCCATAGAGCCATCAGTATGATACAGTCAGTCCGGATAGCCTGCCAGCACCATAAATCTGTTGTTCAAAGCTATGGTGTTATTGACTGGAAGCTGATTTTCACTGCAGTGAGCACTCTCTCTCTTTTCACTCTAGGTTTGAAATCTAGTGCAAAGTCCTTTGAGGACAAGACAGAAAGACCCATGTTATCCATAATGCTGTTTTTTTCTAAGATTCTATCAGCCACTTCTTTATTTTTAAGCACTATCTGAACTTGACTGTTCTCTCTGCTATGATATGTCTTAAGAACACCATTTTCCCCATGTATATACCCAAAAATTTACTCAAGAAGTTACAAATTGACTCGCCTAGCCTGGCATTATTTTCCCTATATGGGTTCTCTGTAGCCCAAACACCATAGGGGAAACTGTAGAATCCTGGGATAGCTCCCCTCAGATTCTTAGATCTGTTGAAAGCTGCCCTGTTGGGAAACGCCATGGACAAACCTCTTGCTTCCAATGCAGCACAATTATTCAGAACATGATTTGCAACAACAGGAAGAGCAAAACAAACCACCAAGATTGTTACAGGTTCTCCGAGCAATACCTAAACCTCCTTAACATCAGAACTCATAATCTCCAAGTCCATAGTGGTGTTTAAAAAACTCTTCAGTGTAGTTCATTATATTCTCTTCTGGAATCTCCGGCAGATTTCCTGTATCTACACACCTTATAGAAGGCCTGATACCTGGCGTTACTCTATGTCTATTTTCAGCATGATTATCAAAAAGGTTATCCTGCCTATTAACAGGACTCTGATTCTGAGCACTGGAAATGCTTGCTTGGGATACAGCATTATGACAAATTTTCTGTATGGTATTCAAGCAATATACCATGACAGGGAGTGAGTATATTGGTGGATTTACCACGCCTGGTGTGGTTTGGTCACGAGGCGCAGCCAAGTGACTTAACCACGCCAGAAGTGGTAAATCCACCCATATACCCACTCCCTGTCATGGTATACTGCTATTATACAATGTTCAACTTGTATTTTTGTTTTTATAGTGACAGAAAACTTTTACAGTGGGTATACTGGACGATTTACCACAGTCACGTGACCTGTTTTGACCAGTAAGGTTACAGGATTTTCATACCCCATTGTATAATGAGTAATTCCGGCTCAGTTAGGTTTATTGGCTGATAGAATAGTCTATCTGGGACTTCCCTGTTTAGCACTTGTGGCTGAGGTTGTGGTAATGTACCCAACGCCGTATTTGCACATTGTTCCCTCAGTAAGGCACATTCTTTCTCTCGATTTGTCAAATGGGCGTTTAGCTGACGTTTTTGTTTGGGTGGGTTAAAAAGTCTCCCTAATACTAGTAGGAGTGCTAGATTTATTACTGACATCACTATGGTTAGTGTAGTGGGGGGTGCCTTTAAGCTAACTTTTATAATCATAGTTGCTTCATTTTCATTGTTTTTATGAGTAACCTTGGATCTGCCTAATTCATTTGTACCAAAATTCTTTTCCTTTTTGGTCATTTTGCTTTTACCTTTTTGGCCTACATCCTTTTTGAATGTATTTGTACTGCATGGGTGTCTGTACACTGTGTGGGTGTCTGTGTGCTGTGTGGGTGTCTGTGGGTTGTGAGGGTGTCTGTGTACTGTGTGAGTGCCTGTCAACTGTGCTGGTGTCTGTGCACTGTGCGGGTGTCTGTGCACTGGTTGAGTGTCTATGTACAGTGCGGGTGTCTGTGTACTGTGCGGGTGTCTGTGTACCATATGGGTATCTGTGGGTGTCGATGTAATGTACGGGTGCCCTGTGTGGGTGTCTGTGTACTGCGTGGGTGTCTGTAGGTGTCTGTGCACTGTGTGGGTGTCTGTGTACTGTGGGGGTGTCTGTGCACTGTGTGGGTGCCTGTGTACAGTGCGGGTGTCTGTGCACTGTGTGAGTGTGTGCACTGTGTGGGTGTCTGTGTACTGTGTGGGTGTCTGTGTACTGTGTGGGTGTCTGTGGGCGTCTGTGCACTGTGTGGGTGTCTGTGTACTGTGTAGATGACTATGCACTGTGTGGGTGCCTGTGCACTGTGCGGGTGTCTGTACACTGTGTAGGTGTCTGTGTACTGTGTGGATGTCTCTGCACTGTGTGCGTGTGTGTCTGTGTACTGTGTGGGTGTCTATGCACTGTGTGGGTGTCTGTGTGCTGTGCAGGTGTCTATGCACTGTGTGGGTGTCTGTACACCGTGTGAGTGTCTATGCACTGTGTGGGTGTCTGTGTACCGTCAGGGTGCCTGTGCATTGTGCGGGTGTCTGTACACAGTGTGGGTGTGTGTGTACTGTGTGTGTGTCTATGCACTGTGTGGGTGCCTGTGCACTGTGCGGGTGTCTCTGCACTGTGTGTGTGTGTCTGTGTACTGTGTGAGTCTCTATGCACTGTGTGGGTGTCTGTGTACTGTGGGTATGTGTGTTCACTGTATGAGTGCCTGTGCAGGTGTCCGTGCACTGTGTGGGTGTTTGTATACTGTGTTGGTGTCTGTGGGTGTCTGTGTACTGTGTGGGTGTCTGTGCAATGGATGGAGGTCTGTATACTGTGCGGGTATTTGTGTACAGTGTGGGTGTCTCTGCACTGAGTGGGTGTCTGTGTGCAGTGGGGCGGTCTGTGCACTGTTTGGGTGCCTGTGCACTGTGCAGGTGTCTGTAAACTGTGTGGGTATCTGTACACTGTGTGGGTGTCTATGCACTGTGTGGGTGTCTGTGTACTGTGCAGGCGGCTATGCACTGTGTGGGTGCCTGTGCACTGTATGGGCGTCTGTGCACTGTGTGTGTCTATGTACCATGGGGGTGTCTGTGCACTGTGTTGGTGGTTGTGTACTGTGTGAGTGTCTGTGCACTGTGTGGTTGTCTGTGCACTTGTGTGGGTGTCTATGCACTGTGTGGGTGTCTATGCACTGTGTGGGTGTCTGTGCACTGTTCGAGTGTCTGTGTGTCTGTGTACTTTGTGGGTGTCTGTACACTGAGGGAGTGTTTGTGTACTGTGGGGCTGTCTGTGTACTGTGTGGGTGCCTGTGCACTGTGTGGGTGTCTATGCACTGTATGGGTGGCTGTGTACTGTTCGGGTGTCTGTGTACTGTGTAGGTGTCTGTGCTGTGGGTGTCTATGCACTGTGTGGGCGTCTGTGTACTGTGCAGGTGTCTATGCACTGTGTGTGTGTATGTGTGTGTGTCTGTGTACTCTGTGGGTGTCTGTGCACTAAGTAGGTGTCTGTGTACTATGGGGGTGTCTGTGCACTGTGTGTGTGTCTGAGTCCTCTGCGGATGTCTATGCACTGTGTGGGTGTCTGAGTACTGTGCAGGCGTCTATGCACTGTGTGGGTGTATGTGCACTGTGTGGGTGTCTGTGTACTGTGTGGGTGTCTGTGCAATGTGTGGGTGTCTGTGCAATGTGTGGGTGTCTGTGCACTGTGTGAGTGTGTGCAATGTGCAGTGTCTGTGTACTGTGTGGGTGTCTGTGTACTGTGCGAATGTCTATGGGTTTATGTGCACTTTTTGGGTGTTTGTGCACTACATGGGTGTCTGTGGGCATCTGTGTACTGTGTGGGTGCCTGTGTACTGTGCAGGTGACTATGCACTGTGTGGGTGCCTGTGCACTGTGCGGGTGTCTATACACTGTGTAGGTATCTGTGTACTGTGTGGATATCTCTGCACTGTGTGTCTGTGTGCTGTGCAGGTGTCTATGCACTGTGAGGGCGCCTAAGTGGGTGCCTGTACACTGTGTGAGTGTCTATGCACTGTAAGGGTGTCTATGTACTGTCAGGGTGCCTGTGCATTACGCGGGTGTCTGTACACTGTGTGGATGTGTTTGTATTGTGTGTGTGTCTATGCACTGTGTGGGTGCCTGTGCACTTTGTGGGTGTCTCTGCACTGTGTGTGTGTCTGTGTACTGTGTGGGTCTCTATGCACTGTGTGGGTGTCTGTGTACTGTGCAGATGCCTATGCACTGTGAGGGTGCCTGTTCACTATGCGGGTGTCTGAGCACTGTGTGGGTGTCTGTGTACCGCAGGTGTCTGTGCACTGTGCGGGTGTCTGTATACTGTGTTGGTGTCTGTGGGTATCTGTGCACTGTGTCGGTGTCTGTGCATTGGATGGAGGTCTGTATACTGTGCGGGTGTTTGTGTACAGTGTGGGTGTCTGTGCACTGAGTGGGTGTTTGTGTACAGTGGGGTGGTCTGTGCACTGTTTGGGTGCCTGTGCACTGTGCAGGTGTCTGTAAACTGTGTGGGTGTCTGTACACTGTGTGGGTGTCTGTACACTGTGTGGGTGTCTATGCACTAGCCAAGGGGGGAGGTGCTGATAGGAAACAGAAAAGTTCAAGCCTCCTCCCACAAAGCATGGCAGGTAGTAGGCTAAACACTGAGGTACAGAGCTTGACAGAGGGCAGGACAGGGGTAAATGGAAAAATGGACAAGGGCAATAAGAGCAGGGATGGGGTAAAAAAGGATAAAGCCAGCATTAAATGGAGGGCAATGAGTACCAATGCCTGTAGTCTTGGAAACAAGCTTCCAGAGCTAGTAGCCCTGATGGAAGTGGAACACTTGGATATTGTGGCAGTCACAGAAACATGGTACAGGAGAACCATGACTGGGATGTCAACATACCGGGTCACGATCTACAGAAAGGACAGGGAGGGTAAAGAAGGTGGAGTAGCTCTCTACGTGAGGAGAGGATCAAAGTAACAGAACTAAAAAGTAAGGGGAGGACAAGAGGAACTCTGGGTCACATTGGAGACAGGGAATGGCATCACAATCCTCACAGGGGTTGTATACAGACCCCCGTCTCAAGGGAAGGAAATGGACAAGAAAATGATAGAAGGCATTCTCAAAATGGCTGAAAAAGGGGAGATACTGTTGATGGGGGACCTGAATATGCCAGATGTTAACTGGGCAACATGGACGGCAGCCACATTCAAGAGCAGGGTCATTCTCAATGCCCTACAGGGAGCATGCCTTAGACAGCTAGTGGTGGAACCCACTCGGGAGGGAGCAATATTAGACCTGGTACTCTCAAATGGAGAGAGGATCACAAACTTAGAAGTCAGTAGACACCTGGGAACAAGCGACCACTGCACAGTGTGCTTCACAATAAACACAACCATGGAGACAAGCCATACAAATACAAGGATACTGGACTTTAGAAGGGCTGACTTTGGCATAATGGGTGAATACCTGAGAATGCATTAGCAAATGGCCAGAAAGGAGGTGGAAGAACAATGGAGAAAAATCAAAACTGCCATCATGAGAGCAACAAGCCTTTGTGTGAAACAAATAAAGAAAACAAAGCAGAATAAAAAAAC
Organism: Neoceratodus forsteri; assembly: GCA_016271365.2. Taxonomy (NCBI): domain Eukaryota; kingdom Metazoa; phylum Chordata; order Ceratodontiformes; family Ceratodontidae; genus Neoceratodus; species Neoceratodus forsteri. The sequence continues at coordinate 660,608,244 of CM028138.1, forward strand.
CACTATGGCTCTCAAAAGAAGTGTCAGGGAAGGTTAAGGAGAAAAAGGCTGCATTCAAAAAGTATAAGGAATCACAGACAGAGAACAACAGGGAACTGTATCAATTAAAGCAGAAAGAAGTGGGGAAGGCAGTCAGAAAAGCAAAGGCCCAAACCGAGGAAAGGATAGCCAACTCAGTTAAGAAGGGGGATAAAACCTTTTATCGGTACATTAGGGAACATAGAAAGGTTAAGGGAGGGATAGCGAAGGTTAATAAAGGAGAGGGGAGGTGGGCAGAGGGAGACAGTGAAAAGGCAGAGATAATGAATGAATACTTTTGCTCAGTATTCACAAAAGAAGAAGAGGAGGAGTTACCTAAACCAAGCAGTAGAAGCACTCTAGATAGTGGGGTTGATACCAGTCCATTTAAAGAAGAAAGAGTACTGAAAGAACTTCTAAAACTCAAGGTGGACAAAGTAATGGGGCCTGATGGGATTCACCCTAGAAGCCTAAAAGAGCTAAGGGAGGACCTAGTGACACCACTAACCACACTTTTTAACAAATCATGGGAAGATGGGGTGGTACCTGAGGACTGGAGGAGGGCAGGTGTGATTTCCCTTCACAAAAGTGGGAGCAAGGCAGAAGCAGGAAACTACAGACCTGTTAGTTTGACCTCAGTGGTGGGGAAAATGATTGAATCACTTCTGAAAGAAAGAACTGTTGAGTACCTAGAGGCCAGCGGGGCACTGGACCCAAAGCAGCATGGATTCACAGCAGGAAGGTCATGTCAGACAAATCTAATCGATTTCTTTGACTGGTTGACCAAAGTAATAGACCAGGGAGGGGCTGTAGATATGGCCTACCTAGACTTTAGCAAGGCATTTGACACAGTCCCGCACAAAAGATTAATAATCAAGTTAGCCAGCCTGGGAGTGGGTCCCAGGGTGGTAGCCTGGGTAGCAAACTGGCTGCACAACAGGACACAGAAGGTAATAGTGAATGGAACACATTCTGAAGAAAGGGGGGTTACTAGCGGAGTACCTCAGGGCTCAGTACTGGGTCCAGTCCTCTTTAACGTCTTTATAGGTGACATTGCAGAGGGTCTGGAAGGAAAGGTATGCCTCTTTGCAGATGACACAAAGATCTGTAACAGAGTTGATACACAAGGTGGGGTAGAAAGGATGAGAAGGGACTTGGCAAGGTTGGAGGAATGGTCAGACATATGGCAACTTAGATTCAATGCAAAGAAGTGCAAAGTAATGCACCTGGGAAATAAAAATCAGAGAAGAGTACACAATAGCAGGGAGGTACTAACAACAACAATAATGGAAAGGATCTGGGTGTAGTCATATAAAATGACCTAAAGGTGGGTATGCAATGTGAGAACTCAGTAAGGAAAGCCAGGGGATACTGGGATGCATAGGGAGGGCATCACAAGTAGAAAAAGGGAAGTGGTTATCCCTCTATACAGACAGTTGGTGAGACCCCATCTGGAGTACTGCGTGCAGTTTGGAGACCTCATCTACATAAGGACATAGACAGGATGGAAGCAGTCCAGGAGAGCAACTAAAATGGTGCAGGGTCTACATCATAAACCATATGAAGAGACTGAGAGAGCTTAATATGTATACCCTTGATGAAAGGAGGGACGGGAACATGATAGAACTTTTAAGTACCTCAAGGGAATCAACAAAGTCCAGGAGGGTAGCATCTTTCAGAAAAGAGATGTGTAAGGACAAGGGCACAATTTAAAGTTAGAGGGGGATGGCTCAGGGGTAATGTGAGGAAATTCTTTTCATGGAGAGAGTGGTGGACGATGGAACCGCCTTCCTGGAGAGGTTGTGGGTCTAAAACAGTGGAGGAATTCAAACATGCATGGGACAGACATAAGGCAATTATAGTGGGGGTTGCAGGAATAGGCTGTTGGTTAACTAGAATCTGCAGCTTATCCAGTAGGTAGGGAAATTGGCAGACTGGGTGGGCCAAGTGGTCCTTATCTGCCATCAAAGTCTATGTTTCTATGTTTCTATGTCTGTGTACTGTGCAGGCGGCTATGCACTGTATGGGTGCCTGTGGACTGTGTGGGTGTCTGTACACTGTGTGGGTGTCTGTGCATTGTGTGGGTGTCTATGCACTGTGCAGGCATCTATGCACTGTGTGGGTGTCTGTGCACTGTGCGAGTGTCTGTGTACTGTGTGGGTGTCTGTACACTGAGTGGGTGTTTGTGTACTGTGGGGCTGTCTGTGTACTGTGTGGGTGCCATGTGTACTATGTGGGTGTCTATTCACTGTGTAGGTGTCTGTGCACTATGTGGGTGTCTGTGCACTGAGTGTGTGTGTCTCTGTGTAATATGTGGGTGTCTGTACACTGAGTAGATGGTTGTGTACTGTGGGAGTGTCTGTGCACTGTGTGGGTGTCTGTATCCTGTGCAGCTGTCTGTGCCCTGAGTGGGTGTTTGCATACTGGGGGGTCTGTCTGTGCACTGTATGAGTGTCTGTGCACAGTGCAGGTGTCTGTACACTGTGCCGGTGTCTGTGCACTGTGAGGGTGCCTGTTCACTGTGCAGGTGTCTATGCCATGTGAGGGTGCCTGTGCAGTGTGCGGGTGTCTGTGCAGTGTGTGGGTGTCTGTGTTCTGAGTGGGTGCCTGTGTACTGTGCAGGTGTCTGTATACTGTGCGGGTGTCTGTGCACTGGGTGGGTGTCTTTTTACTGTGTGGGTGTCTGTGCACTGTGCCGGTGTCTGTATACTGTGCAGGTGTCTGTGCACTGGGTGGGTGTCTTTTTACTGTGTGGGTGTTTGTGCACTGAGTGGGTGTTTGTGTACTGTGGGAGTGTCTGTGCACTGTGTGTGTATATGTGCACTGAGTGGATGTCTGTGCACTGTGGGGTGTCAGTGCACTGAGTGGATGTTTGTGTACTTTGGGGGTGTCTGTGCACTGTGTAGGTGCCTGTGCAATGTGTAGGTGTCTGTGTGGGTGTCTATGCACTGTATGGGTGGCTGTGTACTGTTCGAGTGTCTGTGTACTGTGTAGGTGTCTGTGCTGTGGGTGTCTATGCACTGTGTGGGCGTCTGTGTACTGTGCAGGTGTCTATGCACTGTGCAAGTGTCTGTGCACTGTGTGTGTGTGTATGTGTGTGTGTCTGTGTACTCTGTGGGTGTCTGTGCACTAAGTAGGTGTCTGTGTACCGTGTGGGTGTCTATACACTGTGTGGGTGTATGTGCACTGTGTGGGTGTCTGTGTACTGTGTGGGTGTCTATACACTGTGTGGGTGTCTGAGTACTGTGCAGGCGTCTATGCACTGTGTGGGTGTCTGTGCAATGTGTGGGTGTCTGTGCACTGTGTAAGTGTGTGCAATGTGCAGTGTCTGTGTACTGTGTGGGTGTCTGTGTACTGTGTGAATGTCTATGAGTTTATGTGCACTTTTTGGGTGTTTGTGCACTACGTGGGTGTCTGTGGGCATCTGTGTACTGTGTGGGTGCCTGTGTACTGTGCAGGTGACTATGCACTGTGTGGGTGCCTGTGCACTGTGCGGGTGTCTATACACTGTGTAGGTATCTGTGTACTGTGTGGATATCTCTGCACTGTGTGTGTCTGTGTACTGTGTGGGTGTCTATGCACTGTGTGGGAATCTGTGTGCTGTGCAGGTGTCTATGCACTGTGAGGGTGCCTAAGTGGGTGCCTGTACACTGTGTGAGTGTCTATGCACTGTGAGGGTGTCTGTGTACTGTCAGGGTGCCTGTGCATTACGCGGGTGTCTGTACACTGTGTGGATGTGTTTGTATTGTGTGTGTGTCTATGCACTGTGTGGGTGCCTGTGGGTATCTGTGCACTGTGTCGGTGTCTGTGCATTGGATGGGGGTCTGTATACTGTGCGGGTGTTTGTGTACAGTGTGGGTGTCTGTGCACTGAGTGGGTGTTTGTGTACAGTGGGGTGGTCTGTGCACTGTTTGGGTGCCTGTGCACTGTGCAGGTGTCTGTACACTGTGTGGGTGTCTATGCACTAGCCAAGGGGGGAGGTGCTGATAGGAAACAGGAAAGTTCAAGCCTCCTCCCACAAAGCATGGCAGGTAGTAGGGTAAACACTGAGGTACAGAGCTTGACAGAGGGCAGGACAGGGGTAAATGGAAAAATGGACAAGGGCAATAAGAGCAGGGATGGGGTAAAAAAGGATAAAGCCAATATTAAATGGAGGGCAGTGAGTACCAATGCCCGTAGTCTGGGAAACAAGCTTCCAGAGCTAGTAGCCCTGATGGAAGTGGAACACTTGGATATTGTGGCAGTCACAGAAACATGGTACATGGAGAACCATGACTGGGATGTCAACATACCAGGGTCACGATCTACAGAAAGGACAGGGAGGGTAAAGAGGGTGGAGTAGCTCTCTGTAAGGAAGGGATCAAAGTAACAGAACTAAAAAGTAAGGGAGGACAAGAGGAACTCTGGGTCACATTGGAGACAGGGAATGGCATCACAATCCGCACAGGGGTTGTATACAGACCCCGTCTCAAGGGAGAAATGGACAAGAAAATGATGAAGGCATTCTCAAAATGGCTGAAAAAGGGAGATATTGCTGATGGGGACCTGAATATGCCAGATGTTAACTGGGCAACATGGACGACAGCCACATTCAAGACAGGTCATTCTCAATGCCCTACAGGAGCATGCCTTAGACAGCTAGTGGTGGAACCCTTCGGGAGGAGCAATATTAGACCTGGTACTCTCAAATGGAGAGAGGATCACAAACTTAGAAGTCAGTAGACACCTGGGAACAACGACCACTGCACAGTGTGCTTCACAATAAACACAACCATGGAGACAAGCCATACAAATACAAGGATACTGGACTTTAGAAGGGCTGACTTTGGCATAATGGGTGAATACCTGAGAATGCATTAGCAAATGGCCAGAAAGGAGGGGTGGAAGAACAATGGAGAAAAATCAATACTGCCATCATGAAGGCAATAAGCCTTTGTGTGAAACAAATAAAGAAAACAAAGCGGAATAAAAAACCACTATGGCTCTCAAAAGAAGTGTCAGGGAAGGTTAAGGAGAAAAAGGCTGCATTCAAAAAGTATAAGGAATCACAGACGGAACACGACAGGGAAATGTATCAATTAAAGTAGAAAGAAGTGGGGAAGGCAGTCAGAAAAGCAAAGGCCCAAACCGAGGAAAGGATAGCCAACTCAGTTAAGAAGGAGGATAAAACCTTTTAGAGGTACATTAGGGAACATAGAAAGGTTAAGGGAGGGATAGCGAAGGTTAATAAAGGAGAGGGGAGGTGGGCAGAGGGAGACAGTGAAAAGGCAGAGATAATGAATGAATACTTTTGCTCAGTATTCACAAAAGAAGAAGAGGAGGAGTTACCTAAACCAAACAGTAGAAGCACTCTAGATAGTGGAGTTGATACCAGTCCATTTAAAGAAGAAAGAGTACTGAAAGAACTTCTAAAACTCAAGGTGGACAAAGCAATGGGGCCTGATGGGATTCACCCTAGAATCCTAAAAGAGCAAAGGGAGGACCTAGTGACACCACTAACCACACTTTTTAACAAATCATGGGAAGATGGGGTGGTACCTGAGAACTGGAGGAGGGCAGGTGTGATTCCCCTTCACAAAAGTGGGAGCAAGGCAGAAGCAGGAAACTACAGACCTGTTAGTTTGACCTCAGTGGTGGGGAAAATGATGGAATCACTTCTGAAAGAAAGAACTGTTGAGTACCTAGAGGCCAGAGGGGCACTGGACCCAAAGCAGCATGGATTCACAGCAGGAAAGTCATGTCAGACAAATCTAATCGATTTCTTTGACTGGGTGACCAAAGTAATAGACATGGGAGGGGCTGTGGATATGGCCTACCTAGACTTTAGCAAGGCATTTGACACAGTCTCGCACAAAAGATTAATAATCAAGTTAGCCAGCCTGGGAGTGGGTCCCAGGGTGGTAGCCTGGGTAGAAAACTGGCTGCACAACAGGACACAGAAGGTAATAGTGAATGGAACACATTCTGAAGAAAGGGGGGTTACTAGTGGAGTACCTCAGGGCTCAGTACTGGGTCCAGTCCTCTTTAACGTCTTTATAGGTGACATTGCAGAGGGTCTGGAAGGAAAGGTATGCCTCTTTGCAGATGACACAAAGATCTGTAACAGAGTTGATAGACAAGGTGGGGTAGAAAGGATGAGAAGGGACTTGGCAAGGTTGGAGGAATGGTCAGATATATGGCAACTTAGATTCAATGCAAAGAAGTGCAAAGTAATGCACCTGGGAAATAAAAATCCAGGAGAAGAGTACACAATAGCAGGGGAGGTACTAACAACAACAATAATGGAAAGGGATCTGGGTGTAGTCATAAAAAATGACCTAAAGGTGGGTATGCAATGTGAGAACTCAGTAGGGAAAGCCAGGGGGATACTGGGATGCATAGGGAGGGGCATCACAAGTAGAAAAAGGGAAGTGGTTATCCCTCTATACAGACAGTTGGTGAGACCCCATCTGGAGTACTGCATGCAGTTTTGGAGACCTCATCTACGCAAGGACATAGACAGGATGGAAGCAGTCCAGAGGAGGGCAACTAAAATGGTGCAGGGTCTACATCATAAACCATATGAAGAGAGACGAGAGAGAGCTTAATATGTATACCCTTGATGAAAGGAGGGACAGGGGAACATGATAGAAACTTTCAAGTACCTCAAGGGAATCAACAAAGTCCAGGAGGGTAGCATCTTTCAGAAAAAGAGATGTGTAAGGACAAGGGGGCACAATTTAAAGTTAGAGGGGGGACGGCTCAGGGGTAATGTGAGGAAATTCTTTATCATGGAGAGAGTGGTGGACGCATGGAACCGCCTTCCTGGAGAGGTTGTGGGGTCTAAAACAGTGGAGGAATTCAAACATGCATGGGACAGACATAAGGCAATTATAGTGGGGGTTGCAGGAAATAGGCTGTTGGTTAACTAGAATCTGCAGCTTATCCAGTAGGTAGAAATTGGCAGACTGGGTGGGCCAAGTGGTCCTATCTGCCATCAAAGTCTATGTTTCTATGTTTCTATGTCTGTGTACTGTGCAGGCGGCTATGCACTGTATGGGTGCCTGTGGACTGTGTGGGTGTCTGTACACTGTGTGGGTGTCTGTGCATTGTGTGGGTGTCTATGCACTGTGCAGGCATCTATGCACTGTGTGGGTGTCTGTGCACTGTGCGAGTGTCTGTGTATTGTGTGGGTGTCTGTACACTGAGTGGGTGTTTGTGTACTGTGGGGCTGTCTGTGTACTGTGTGGGTGCCAGTGTACTATGTGGGTGTCTATTCACTGTGTAGGTGTCTGTGCACTATGTGGGTGTCTGTGCACTGAGTGTGTGTGTCTCTGTGTAATATGTGGGTGTCTGTACACTGAGTAGATGGTTGTGTACTGTGGGAGTGTCTGTGCACTGTGTGGGTGTCTGTATCCTGTGCAGCTGTCTGTGCCCTGAGTGGGTGTTTGCATACTGGGGGTCTGTCTGTGCACTGTATGAGTGTCTGTGCACAGTGCAGGTGTCTGTACACTGTGCCGGTGTCTGTGCACTGTGAGGGTGCCTGTTCACTGTGCAGGTGTCTATGCCATGTGAGGGTGCCTGTGCACTGTGCGGGTGTCTGTGCAGTGTGTGGGTGTCTGTGTTCTGAGTGGGTGCCTGTGCACTGTGCAGGTGTCTGTATACTGTGTGGGTGTCTGTGCACTGGGTGGGTGTCTTTTTACTGTGTGGGTGTCTGTGCACTGTGCCGGTGTCTGTATACTGTGTAGGTGTCTGTGCACTGGGTGGGTGTCTTTTTACTGTGTGGGTGTTTGTGCACTGTGGGAGTGTCTGTGCACTGTGTGTGTATATGTGCACTGAGTGGATGTCTGTGCACTGTGGGGTGTCAGTGCACTGAGTGGATGTTTGTGTACTTTGGGGGTGTCTGTGCACTGTGTAGGTGCCTGTGCAATGTGTAGGTGTCTGTGTACTGTGTGGGTGTCTATGCACTGTATGGGTGGCTGTGTACTGTTCGGGTGTCTGTGTAGGTGTCTGTGCTGTGGGTGTCTGTGCACTGTGTGGGTGTCTGTGCACTGTGAGTGTGCCTGTGCAGTGTGCGGGTGTCTGTGCAGTGTGTGATTGTCTGTGTACTGTGCGGGTGTCTGTGTATTGTGTGGGTGTCTGTGTACTGTATAGGTGTCTGTGCACTGTGTGGGTGTCTGTGCGCTGTGTGGGTGTCTGTGAACTGTGTGGGTGTCTGTGAACTGTGTGGGTGTCCGTGTACTGTGTGAGTGTCTGTGCACTGTGCAGGTGTCTGTGTATTGTTTGGGTGTCTGTGTACTGTATGGGTGCCTGTGCACTGTGTGGGTGTCTGTGCACTGTGTGGGTGTGTGTCCTGTGTGTGGGTGTCTGTGTACTGTGTGGGTGTCTGTATACTGTGTGGGTGCCTGTGCACTGTGCTGGTGTCTGTGCACTTTGTGGGTGTCTGTGATCTGTGTGGGTGTCCTGTGTGGGTACCTGTGTGTTATGTAGGTGTCTGTTGTCTAGTTGCCCTTATCTGTACTTAAGCTATAAGGCACTTCAGACGTTACGTGCATGTGGTCGGTTTACGGCCTGCCTCAGATGTTTTGAAGCATGAGGCGAAGCTGAGTGCTCACACCACCTGAGAAAGGCTGTTAGCCCACCATAACGCACTCCCTGGAGTGCCTAATTGCGATTATGAAATGGGTGCTTTTTAGTAAATTGTACATATTCTTTAAAAGGTATTATTGTTCAACTTTTTTAGCTGGCTGTTTGTTAGAATAATGGCCTGACTGAAAGAACATCTTGGCCAATCAGGAGCAAACATTTTTTTTACCCCGATATACGGTATAGTTTTAAGATTTTTGCCCCAGTTTTTCTCCCACCCCATCTCTTGCACACAGGCATGTGAGGAGGCACGTGCACACCGTGTGTCAAGACGCCCTCCCTTCATGTCACCACCTCAGCCGACACCAGACATCCACCTGGTGGTGACAGGACCACAGGAGGGCGACCACCTCCCCGGGAGAGGAGAGCCGCCATTGGGCTGCTTGATCCAGCTCCTCCCCGTGCTGGTGCCCTGGTGACCTGAGGTTGTTCTCGAACCCGGGTTGCCGGCATAGTGCGAGGTAAGGCATCCAGCACCTCATCCCTCTGCACCACCGGGCCAGCTGCCAACATTCTTTCTACCCATTTTCAAATGTGTTTTACTCACCGTCACTGTTTGGGCATCGAGGTCAGTGAAGAAGAAGTTCCCACCTTCAAAATCATCATTCAGGTAAAGAAAGGCGCTGTGAATGGAGAGAAGCAATGAAATTCATCTTATTTACACTACTCTTAATATTTCTACAACAGATATATATATATATTCTTTTTACCAGGAGAGACACGGTAAGCTGAAAGCTTGTTTACAGGTGCTAGCCAGAAGCACAAGGAAGTTAAATGACTTGCTCAGGGTCACACAACATGCAAGTGGGGCTGCGGATTCAAACCCAAGTCTCCACATTTGCAGCTCAAAGCCTTAAACCACTGCAAGACTGCCTCCTATTTGGATAATCTGTGTAGCTTTCAAATACTCACAGGTTTCATGATTTTCAGACAGAGAAAATTATATGGAAAATGAGAACTCCATACTGGGTTTGTCATGGATACATTTTCCAGATGAATTCCGACTATCTATGTAACCCCCCTGCAAATGGGGGTTCCCAAAAGACTTCCAGGAGCTTTCTTGAATGCTCCAAGCCTGAATGGTGTTTGGCGTTTAAGCCATTTATCAGTGAGTGTTTTTAGAACCTCTGGTACTGTCTCTTTAAGAGCTGTCTGCTTGCAGACATAATTAGTTAGTATGGGGGACTGTGTGTTTCTTTGATTGAGTACCACTCGAGCTGCTGCCAATTCACTCCATTTTGCAGTCACTAGGGTGCAAAGGAACCTATCTGAAAGATGTAACTGTTTGCCAGAAACCATTTAGAGTAATAATGAAATTACAGTTTGTCTAACCTGCTTTCTTTGCAGTCAGAACTGTGTCTGCCTAGTTCCCCATTCTGGTTTTGAACTGCTGAACTGGACCAATCAGTGTGGGTAGCTAGCTCTAAAATGGTGCCTTGACGAATCAGAACTTGGACTCATAATGTGAGCCAGGCACAGAGAGGATTGTATGGGCAGTGACTCTGGGAGATGTAGTTTAGACTTGGCACCTTTTGGACCAACAGGAGCAGTCTATTGTGGTGACAGCCAATCCAGTCAAGAACTGGGAGGAACTCAGAGGAAGTGCCGGTTTTGTCTGTTGGAGTTTCAGTTGAGCTCTGGCAGTGAAGAAGGAAGGAGCCCTGTGCTTTTCAGTGTGCAGTTTAGTCGGGAAGCGTGTGTGGGCCCAGAGTTCCAGTCTGCAGCTTGTGTAACTGCTTGTTAGGACTGAATCTGTCCTGTGAAGAGAATCAAAGGATATCTGAAGAGTAGAAACCAGGCTCACCTTGTAGAAGACTGGAGAAATTGCTGAATTGCGCTCGGTCTGTCAGGAACTGAATCTGCTGTGTGTTCTCCGGTATTGTGCAGCAGTATGCGATCGATAGAGAAGCAGCCTGCCTGGTATAGTACTTTCTGTTTTACCATATAAATGTGTGAAGAGGCTTGTGTACCTCAAGTGAATCCTGCTGCCATTAAAGGACTTTTGCCTGTTACTGTTCACCATATAAATGTGTGAGGAGGCTTGGTTAACTCAAGTGAATCCTGCTGCCATTAAAGGACTTTTGCCTGTTGCAGTTTGCCATATAAATGTGTGAGGAGTCTCGTGGAGCTCAAGAGTAGCCCTGCTGACGTTGAAGGACCCTATCTTGTTTGGAGGTCGTGAGTACTAATTCAGGGTCGCTCCCTGTTGAATTGCCACATTGAATCCAAATGGAATTACTGTACTGCTGACTGTTTAACTAATTTTTCTTTTCCTCAGGTGAAAGGGGGCCCCTACCAGCTGCCACGGTTTGGACTAGCCACTAGGGCTTGGGTACCTAGGGACAGTAACTGGTAGGGATAGGCCTGTGCACAGAGCCATAGGTAGATGAGTAAAGTATAAGCTTAATTAACCTGATTTCCCCTGTCCTTGTTATATTCCCTAAATAAATCAGAGCTGCTTGTTTCAGCAAAGTTATACTGTCTGAGGTATTTGTCTATGTTAAAGTATTGTACTGTGATTGTTGCACTGTATCTTATTTACAGGAGGTCCCAGTGCCTGAACCAGCCCTGGGGTAAGTGTATACTGTGAAGGTAATTCTGATATATTGTGTGGGCCACTAGTGGGAAGAAAGGGGGGGTTGCAGTGTCCCAGAGGGCTATGACCAAGTAAGTTTAACTATTGCAAACCCTGACCTCTGGGTGGAGGCACCTGCCATTAGATCCAGGCCCCTCAACCTGTTAGTGGCAAATCAGGCAGGGGTAGTAGCCCCTGGGATAGCGCCATCTAGGGGTTACATCTTGGAGGCTCACCGCTGGGATTGTGTGTCCTCTAGTGGCCATATTTACAAACCACTGTTAAGGAAAAAAATAAATAAATGGGTACCCCGACAGAAGTGGCTGTGCATCGGCTGGTGGAGTGGTGTACTGGGGAGGAGATCGACCCCCAAAATGCTATGCTTATCCTGGACATCCCCCTGGGTATCAATACGGACACTGTGCAGGGAGTACTTTCCAAGGTGGAAGGTTTACAAAACCCTGTGGTGGTGGGTCGGCATGCTAATCTGCTCACCCACACTTTCCTGGCCCTAGTAGAGTTTAGGATCCCATAGATGGCTCAAAGTGCCACAGACCATTACCCCAGAGGGAGCCCTCACTGCTTGGAGAGTGATAACTAAGGACAGTAAAGACCAGGGAATGAGCCCCACCACTATCTGAAACTTTTGAGGAGAAATTTGCTAAATGGTTGCTGGGGGAAGGGAAAACTGTGGAGGACTTGAAGAAACTATTCTTGCCACCTGGGGGTGTTCCTCCCCCAACACCCTCTCCCGCTCCAGTACCTGTAATGGTGGCTGAACCAATGCAGACTCCTATTTCTGCACCTGCCATTAGTCACGACTCTTACCGAAGGTTGAGGATCTTCTCTGGCACCCTCCCCACCCCCCAAGGGGAGGATGACTGGGAGACCTGGATAGACTATGTTGCCCCCCAAGTGCTAGAATGGCAATGCTCGGAAGCCGAAAAGCGAAAGAGGGTTAGTGAGAGTCTCCGAGGTCCTGCCCTGGCTACCATCCGTGCTAAGACCAGTAACCCTGAAGTGACTGCACAGGCCTATCTTGAGGCCTTGGAGAATGTGTATGGGAGCCCAGATTCTGATGAGGATCTATGGTGGAGAGTAAGAAATGCACAACAGTACCAAGGGGAGTTGTTGTCTGTGTATGTATCTCGGCTGGAAAAATTGTTGCAAGAATGCCTCAGAAAGGGTAGTTTGCCAGCGATTAAACTGGACCGAACCAGGCTGGACAGGATCCTAAGTCTGCCCCTTCTCAGAACTGCTGTTGGTACAGTTCGCCTGGCAAATCGACTGGAATCCCCACCCTCCTCAGATGAGTTAATGAGAGAAATTCGAGCTGAGAAAGAAGCGACCTCGGGAGGGACCTGCACCCATAGCTGCGGCTCGACCCGAGTGACTGAGGTGACCCATCAAGTGAAGTTCAGGGCAGAGGTTGACAGTCAGTGAGTGCTCTGACAAGGAAAAAGATATGCCACAATGGGGCGAACTGTTGAGAGAGATCGGGAATTAAAAACAGTCCCTTTATGAAGGCCACGCCTGCAAATGCGGACCCTGACCTATATCCGACTGCATCTGCTATGGGGTGGGGTACCCACCATGTATCTCCTACTGATAACAGCTCCAAACTCAATTCCTTGACCATGGAAGTGGAGAAACTGACGAGATGTCTCCAAATGCTTATCACGCCGAGACAAAGATGGCACCAAGGTTTCCAGTTAGTAGTACCCCACCCTGGCTCCCAGTGTGGCGCCTCGGCAGCTCAAACTCCAGAAAGTATGTTTTGCTATAATTGCGGGAAGGATGGGCACATGAAGAGAATGCGGTCCCAAAAGACACTGACAAAGTTGCATATAGGCTACAAGGAGAGCTTGAGGAGAACAAATCAGTGGTTAAGAGGTGCACAAAATGATCCAGTGAGGGCACCAAAATGCTAACTCACGCTTTTTTGTGGCAAGGTCAGTTGCCCAGGCCCCCACTACCGCCTCTCAGACTGGTCCAGAATAGTGGGTCCCTCCATGGAGACCACTGTAAGGTGAATGGAGTGTCTACAAGAGCTGTATTAGACAGTGGCTCCCAAGTGACAATTATGTTCCAGGATTGGTATCAGAAGCATTTGTCAGGCGTACCCTTACAACCATTAGAAGGACTGCATGTATGGGGGTTAAGTGAGAAGGCCTACCCCATTCCGGGTATATCGAATTTGGCTGTCTTTCCCGACCTCCTGTGGCTGGAGTGGCGAACAAGTAGAGACCCTAGCCTTAGTGTGTCCCCCACTGGACTGTATGATGGTGTCCCTTTGTTGATTGGAACAAATGCTCATATGTTCGGAAGGCTGGCACAGTTGTGTTATGAAAAACAGGGTCAAAGACTAGTAGAGCTTTAAGAGTTCGAGCTTTAATTAAGAAGGCCTATGAGGCACAGAGAGATGCTGAAAAAATAGAACCAGAGGAACGTTCGGAATTGTATGGAAGAAGGATCCTGAGTCTCTGATCCTGGCGCCAAATGCCCAGTGTACCTTACAGGAGAGGTCCGTATCAGAAAGGATGTTAAGAATAAAATATTAATGTTGGATGCACCAGGCGATGGAAAATTGCCAGAGGGACTGCTGGTCAAGCCTAGTATTTTGCCCGCTAGAGCCCATGCTTATGCCAGAAGGGTAATGGTCCAAGTTCATAATGTGTCTGAAAGAGACATTCAGTAAATAGAGGTTGCATCCTGGCTAATGTGCATTGTGCAGACACTGCAGTGTTACCCAGCAGCAAGAGTTCAAGGAAGAATGACAGAGTAACATACTGACTTGTTTGATTTGGCGACTCCCGCTGCCAGCTGAATGGAAAGTGAGGATCAGTGAGAAGCTTGCCCAGAGAGACCAGGTGTTTTCTTTAAAGGAATGGGATGTAGGATGCGTCAAGGAGCTGAGCACAATATCCGGCTGCATGACGAAAAGACCATTTCGTGAGAGGTCTCACGCCTGGGCACCTGCTGACATAGATGATGTGAGACGGCATCTGCAAGAGATGTTAGCTGCTGGTGTAATACAAGAATCCCAAGCCCTTATGCTTCCCCATTGTGGTAGTGAGGAAAAGAATGGAACAGTAAGGATGTGTGTGGATTATCGCACCTTAAACCGGCGGACTATCCCTGATCAGTACACAATGCCCGCATTCAGGATGCTTTGGACTGCCTAAGCGGGAGCAAGTGGTTCTCTGTGCTGGATCTCCGCAGTGGGTACTACCAGGTCCCGATGGCCCCAGAGGACCATGAGAAGACAGCCTTTATCTGTCCGGCTTCTATGAATTCATGAGGATGCCTCAAAGGATTTCAGGTGCCCAACACTTTTCAGCGATTGATGGAGCGTGCAGTGGGGGACATGAACTTACTAGAGTGCCTGGTATACCTAGATGATGTTATTGTGTTTGGCAGCTCACTGGAGGAACATGAGAGCAGATTATTTAAGGTATTGGACCGACTGGAGGACTTTGGCCTTAAACTGTCCATTGATAAGTGTCAATTCTTTCAAACATCAGTAAAGTATGTGAGACACATAGTATCCACCGAGGGAATAGAGACCGACCCAAGTAAAGTTGAGGCCTTGACCACCTGGCCACAGCCCAAAAATCTAAAAGAACTGCAAAGATTCCTGGGATTCTGTGGTTATTATCGGCGCTTCATCAAGGACTATTCAAGAGTGATCCGCCCTTTATTTAACCTTACTCAAGGGTATCCCCCAACCCACAAAAAATACCAAAAGTCAGCATCCCTCAAGACTGAAAGAGTGTATTTTCATCCGAGTGAAGTATTTGGGGCCTGCTGGACTCCTGATTGTGAGACTGCTTTTCATGAGATCATATATCAACTTACCCATGCTCCAGTGCTGGCCTATGCCGATCCAAGAAAACCTTACGTCCTGCACACTGATGCTAGCTTGCAAGGGTTGGGGGCTGTGTTGTACCAAAAACACGAAGAATGGCCTGAGACCAGTGGCCTTTGCCAGTAGAAGCCTGACCCCATCCGAAAAGAACTATCCTGTACATAAGTTAGAGTTCCTAGCTTTGAAGTGGGCTATTGTTGACCAATTCCATGAGTACTTGTATGGGGCTAAAATACTAGTAAAAACTGACAATAATCCTTTGACCTATGTGCAGACCTCAGCTAAGTTGGATGCCACTGGCCATAGGTGGCTTTCTGCATTATCTACATATGACTATGCTCTCGAATACCGAGCAGGTCTGAACCACATAGATGCTGATGCTCTCTCCCGGAGGCCTGTTCCCCAGAATGATTGGGTCCGATTGGCAGAACCTGACATTCGGGCACTCTGCCGAAGTTTGACAGGGAGGAACAATGTCCATGGACGGAGTGGACTGCATGGTGGATTGCTTGGGACCCTCTGAGAATTGCATACCTGCTGCTTATTGCCACTTTTCTGCAATAGACATTGGTGCACTGCCTCAGCTGGACAATGACAGTATTCGGCGGCTCAATCGCGATCCCATGATCAAAGCAGCTTTAGAAGCCCTCTATGCAGGAAAAGATGTGTCCAAATTACGCCCAGGATTTGAGAACTGCACTATTATACAAAGAAGGTCCTAAGTTGAAACTGATCAATAAACTGTTATACAGAGAAACAGTAGATAGAGGGGACAAGTAGACAAACAACAACTAGTGCTGCCCACTGCCTTCGAGACTCAGTACTGATGTCCTTGCACAACCACATGGGCACCTTGGTATAGACAGAACACTTGACTTGGTGAGATCCAGATTCTATTGGCCTAAGATGGGGCTGATGTGGAGCAACACATTCGAACTTGTAGTCGCTGCTTACAGAGGAAAGCTTTGCCCAGAGGGCTGCCCCTTGTTAACATCACCACCAGTGCACCCATGGAGCTGGTCTGTATTGATTTTCTGAGTTTGGAGTCAGATCAAAGAAATATCAGTAATGTGCTGGTGGTCACTGACCATTTCATGAGATATGCCCAAACTTTCCCACCAAAGACCAAGAAAGCATCCACTGTGGCCAAAGTACTTGTAGAAAACTTTTGTTCACTATGGGGCTCCACAAAGAATCCATTCTGATCAAGGGAGAGACTTTGAGAGTCGTCTGATCAAAGAGATGCTTTCTCTGTGGAGTGCGAAGTCCAGAACCACTCCTTACCACCCTCAGGGGGACCCACAGCCTGAACGTTTCAACCGCACTTTGCTAGATATGCTAGACCCCTGCACCCAAAGGACAAGCCTAGATGGAGCCAACAAATTAGCACCCTGGTACATGCTTATAACTGCACCAAAGTGATGCCACTGGGTTCTCCCCTACCGCCTGATGTTTGGAAGAAGCTCGACTACCGGTAGATGTGTGTTTGGGGTCTCTCCTGATGGGGTTCAAGCTGACAACTATTTACAGTATGTGCAAAAGTTAAAGGCCCAACTAACTCATGCGTACCAACTGGCTCAAACCATGGCTGCCAAAAGAAATCTGGCCAACAAAGAAAGGTATGATAAAAGGTGAAAGCACAGGAACTCCAGGAGGGAGATCGGGTATTGCTAAGAAATCTGGGACTGCATGGCAAGCACAAGATTGCTGACAGATGGCACCATCTCCCTCACATTGTAGTGGGCAAACTAGATGATCTGCCAGTGTACAAAGTAAGGCCTGAGAATAATTCAAAGATGTAAAACAATGCATAGAAATCATTTACTGCCCATTGGACAAATCTTAATTGAGTCTGAGCCCTAGAAGATGCCCCTCTGGACCAGTGACTAGAGCTGCTGCTAAGAAAAGATCAAGAAAGTCTGCACCTACAGAAGCAAAGTTAAAGTGTTCCCTCCACAAGTCCCAGTTGAGCATGACTGTCAGTCCATATCGGAAGAAAGTGAGAGTGACTTTGAATACTATCCTTCTTACGAACTGAGTCAATTGTTTCGGGGCAATCCCTAGTCAATACTGGAGATGAAGCTGGGCCTTCTGGACTGTCCAAGCCCCAGCTTCGTCCCTGGAGCCAATGCTCCCAGAAAGTGAAGTGCAAAGCATCAGATCAGATGAAATGGAATCATTGTGCATGGTTGAACTGTTTGAGCTTTCAGGAGGGAAAATGATGGATTGGGTCAGACTGGTGATACACCAGAACAAGAAAGAGTATTTTGAGTGCCCTGACAGTCCACTGCCAGTGTCCAAAGCTCTCCATGCGAGCCAAATGTTGTGGACTCAGAAACTGTAACTCCTGGAGCTGAAAGTGCCCCAAGTTCTAGCCTCTCTACCCCATGGAGACTCCTGACAAGTGAGGACAATGCTGAAAATGAGGCTCAGAGTGCAGAGACTGTAACAGTTCCCCTAGAAAGACTGGTCGAGCTGTAAAGCCTGTGGTGCACCTCAGTTATGATTCCCTGGCCGCCAGTGGATCTGCCTCTCAATGTTGTCCATAAAGGAGTGTATGTGTCCCCGAGCTCATTGCCCAAATTGAGCGTCAGTTCTAACTCAAGTTACTTGTGTTGCCCTCTATATGGTGCCTTGCCCCATCCAGCCCCAAGGTAACTGATAGGGAAGGGCCCCCTCTCTTCAGGTTTCATGTACAAGAGGTAATAACTTGAGTTATGGTACAATGTGTATGTAATACTGTGTAAAGAGTGACGTACTGCAATGTTTCAGAAATGTGTTCTTGGTAAAATGATATATTGACTGATGATTACATATGTGAGCCTAATGCAAATGTATATGGTTGCAGTTGAAACTTATGGGTACTTGCTTGGCCCGGACGTCAAGCTTTCCCAAACCAGGAAGGATGTAACCCCCTGCAAATGGGGTTCCCAAAAGACTTCAGGAGCTTGCTTGAATGCTCCAAGCCTGAATGGTGTTTGGCGTTTAAGCCATTTATCAGTGAGTGTTTTAGAACCTCTGGTACTGTCTCTTTAAGAGCTGTCTGCTTGCAGACATAATTAGTTTGTAAGGGGGACTGTGTGTTTCTTTGATTGAGTACCACCGAGCTGCTGCCAATTCACTCCATTTTGCAGTCACTACGAGTGCAAAGGGAACCTATCTGAAAGATGTAACTGTTTGCCAGAAACCATTTAGAGTAATAATGAAATTACAGTTTGTCTAACCTGCTTTCTTTGCAGTCAGAACTGTGTCTGCCTAGTTCCCATTCTGGTTTTGAACTGCTGAACTGGACCAATCAGTGTGGAGTAGCTAGCTCTAAAATGGTGCCTTGGACGAATCAGAACTTGGACTCATAATCTGAGCCAGCCACAAGAGGATTGTATGGGCAGTGACTCTGGGAGATGTAGTTTAGACTTCGCCTTTTGGACCAACAGGAGCAGTCTATTGTGAGTGACAGCCAATCCAGTCAAGAACTGGGAGGAACTCAGAGGAAGTGCCGGTTTTGTCTGTTGGAGTTTCAGTTGAGCTCTGGCAGTGAAGAAGGAAGGAGCCGGTGCTTTTCAGTGTGCAGTTTTAGTCGGAAACGTGTAAGGCCCAGAGTTCCGGTCTGCAGCTTGTGTAACTGCTTGTTAGGACTGAATCCGTCCTGTGAAGAGAAACAAAGGATATCTGAAGAGTAGAAACCAGGCTCACCCTGTAGAAGACTGGAGAAATTGCTGAATTAGCTCGGTCTGTCAGGAACTGAATCTGCTGTGTGTTCTCCGGGTATTGTGCAGTAATTGCGATCGGGATAGAGAAGCAGCCTGCCTGGTATAGTACTTTCTGTTTTACCATATAAATGTGTGAAGAGGCTTGTGTACCTCAAGTGAATCCTGCTGCCATTAAAGGACTTTTGCCTGTTGCAGTTTGCCATATAAATGTGTGAGGAGTCTCGTGGAGCTCAAGAGTAGTCCTGCTGACATTGAAGGACCCTATCTTGTTTGGAGGTCGTGAGTACTAATTCAGGGTCGCTCCCTGTTGAATTGCCACATTGAATCCAATGGAATCACTGTACTGCTGACCGTTTAAACTAATTTTTCTTTTCCTGTGTGAAAGGGCCCCTACCAGCTGCCACGGTTTGGACTAGCCACTAGGGCTTGGGTACCCAGGGACAGTAACTGGCAAGGGATAGGCCTGTGCACAGAGCCATGGAAATGAATGAGTAAAGTATAAGCTAATTAACCTGATTTCCCCTGTCCTTGTTATATTCCCCTAAATAAATCAGAGCTGCCTTGTTTCAGCAAAGTTATACTGCCTGAGGTATTTGTCTATGTTAAAGTATTGTACTGTGATTGCTGCACTGTATCTTATTTTACGGAGGTCCCAGTGCCTGAACCAGCCCTGGGGAGTAGGGTATACTGTGAAGGTAATTCTGATATATTGTGTGGGCCACTAGTGGGAAGAAGGGGTTGCAGTGTCCCAGAGGGCTGTGACCAAGTAAGTTTAACTATTGCAAACCCTGACCTCTGGGTGGAGGCACCGCCATTGGATCCAGGCCCCTCAACCTGTTAGTGGCAAATCAGGCAGGGGTAGTAGCCCCTGGGATAGCGCCATCTAGGGGTTACATCTAGATCCAGGATATAGGCACCGGAAATGGGAGGAAGGGCATCAGAAATAGGGGATATTAGTACTGGGACCAGGTGTGGGGACCACTGAGAGACAGTATAGCCTTGTAGTTAAAAGCACTGAGGTGAAACCTGGAGAACTGGGTTTGAGTCCCAAAGCCACCCCTTGCATAATATGTGACTGTGGGCAAGTCACTAAACTACGTTGTGCTCCCATGACACACCTGGAAAAAAGCCTCTGCTTTGTGCATCCTTCCTGGCCAAAAACTGTAAAATAAATATAAAATAAAGTTGAAAAACATGGCATGTACTTGTGGGAACCGAGAGATGGGGCCTGGGGAGTATGCTGTGGGGACTGGGAACAGGAAGGAAGTCCACAAGACACCTGGTAACGTACTTGTGGGACCTGGGAGAGGGAATGGAGACCACAAAGCAGGGGCATATGTATGGGGATCGGGTGAGAGGGGAACATCGGACACCTGGTAATGTACATACAGGAAATGAGAGAGAGTTGTGGCCACCAGACAACAGTGGCTTATGCCATGGGGATCAGGTGATAGAGGAACATGGGTCACCTTTGCATGTAGATGCAGAAACTGAGAGAGGGCTTGGGGACCACCAGATCCATGGGGCTCATGCAGTGGGGATCAGGTGAGGAGGGGACCCCAAGCGACTGGGATGTATGTTATGGGGGATTGGGTAAGGGGAATGCTGCTAGGTGCCAGGTTATTGCTGTTAGTACACAGTGAGGGGGGTTGGTACTTCCGTGCACTTTGAAATGTGCCTTTAATCTAGAAGACCTGGATTCACATCCTGAGTCTGGGATGTTTGGTGCTGACTGGCGAGGAGGCGGGTTCTGGCTTTGGTCTCGGGCACCTCATTCTGTTGCATGACTGCCACCTAGTGGCCCAGGGAAGAGCATTTCATGAGGGAAGGAATAAGTGTTCCCAGTAGAGCAGCCACGGGCTTAGTTGGGAAAAATACCTCCGCAGGCCTATGCAGACGAAGTCCCCCCCCCATGCCACAGTGGTGCTCTACTGATTTCTATCACACCTCATTGACTCCTCCTCCCCTTGCGGACCTCAACCCACAGGGAACAACTTGGGGGTTATGGTCAGGATTTCAGAGAGGATGTTGAGCAGAGACTGGAGGCGAGTTTGACCAGTGGAGGACTTGTACAGTGAGCAGAAGTGCTTGGGCAGGTGGAAATAGGACCTTGCAGCTGGCATGGAAAAATGGGGCAAAAACAGAGTAAAAATAAAAACATTTAAATATACTTTTTGAACCTATTAGCTAACGTTTCCAAAACTATGCATGAGCCAGGGTGCACTCACTGTGCCTGTCATTTGCAGACATGCTTGTGTTCATTAGCGCTCACAGGCTAACACTTGAATGCTGCTCTAACTGTACCTTTCAAGTTTCAGTATGGCACCACTCGTGCTAGCCAACCACAAAGCACAGTCAGCACGGTGCTACCCATTAGAATAATGGACGCCATGTACTCTGAGAAACACAAGATAAAACCTAAAAATGTGAAAACAGATGTGTTGTTTTTATACATACTCTGCGCCTCCTCAGTCACGACGAGGCCGGCTCCCTTCTGCCGGCTTCAACCACCCCCTCTCACTGTCCATTGTCTCTCCGAGACTTACTTGGAGGTGAGAGTACTCCCATGGATTACACCCCAATATGAGGTCAAGAGAGGGAGGGCCATCCTCCCCACTGATGTGCATTATCCAATCTTTGCCACAGGTCAGCTCAGTGATGTGGTGGGTGGGGGTGTGATGAGCGGGTATCATGTGTTCTCCCCATGCTGTTCTTTCACCTCCTGGTTTTTCTCCACATTGCTCCCTAGGGATTGGGCAACATGGTTGTGCGTGCACGTGGAGGCGTGCACGTGTGCCGGAACCAGTGGCCCTGCTCCATCTGCTCAGCATAGTGCCAGACTCCCCTTTGTTCGATGCTACCACCAAGCCTTCACTTGGTGGCAAGAAGAACCAGGAAGACTAACCTCCTCCATCCAGGAGAAGAGAGCACCTTAATGACTGCTCGATCCTTTCCTAGCCCTCCAGTCCCAGTAAACCCCTGGCGGATCGAGCCCGTTCCTGAACTCGAGTCATTAGTATGGGAGAGATAAAATACCTTAGGCACCTCAGCCTTCTACATTGCTGGCCCAGCTGTGAAAACAACTATTTATTAACTATTGTAATCATCATGCCCCCGCCTCATTACATTTGATAGTGGTGCAGCCCAACAGAAGGGAGTGTTCTACGCATGATGAGGCACTTAGGATTACAAGAAAAAGGGTTATAGAACAAACTTCTCAATGATGGAAAGAAAACAGAACAGGAGTAGTGACACAGCAATCTCGAGGAGGCATGTAGAAGAAAGTGAAGACAGCAGCAGACAGGAGCAGCGTGATCAGGACAGAGATGTTCGGCAGAGAGCAGGAGCGCGTCAGGCAGTGTGCTGTCACCACTGCACAACTGTTCATAAGATAAGCAGTATGGAAATGCTGTAAACTGACTGGATAGGTGCATCCAATTATTAATAAATCTGTGTATCAGTGACAGGTGGATGAACATGGATTCAACTCCATTTTTTCCCTTTATAAATCCAATTTTTAGTATAGAGATTATGAGACAGGGGTGGTTACCGTAAAGGGTACCAGGTTAAATGTCGAATGCATCATAGCCTGGTTAAAACCACAAAGTCAAAACAGCTAAAAGAAACAGATACAGGGACTTAATAGCTAAGGTCAATAATAGCTCAGATATACTTAGCGCTGTCCCTGTAGCTGTTTGGGGGGATAGGGAGACGACATCTGTTGTGGGGAGTGCTGGCCGAGCAGCTGTCGTGGCTCAGTGGACAGAGTCACAGGCAGTGGAGGGATGCAGGTGGCAGAGCCCCCCCAAACATACAGTCTGTGTGTTCCATGCCATTTTAGTGAAGGTAGCGCTCGCTGCTTTTGCAGAGTGCTATTTTTGATTTTGGGTTAGCGATTTTTGACCGTGCTGTCTTTTTCTTTCAATATTATGACCCTGTGCCACTGGTAAGGGTTCCTAAGGTTGCCAGTTTCCATTGGTAGGTTTACATGCCCAGATAATGAGGGCATCTGTTAATATCATGCATCAAGGCCATCCTCCAGCGCTCAAATTATAGAAAGGACTGATGGGTGTTGCAGTGCCGTACTTTTCCCTGAACCCTGCTAAAGAGTTATAATCCAACTGGTGACAAAAGGAATCCTGTGTAAGAACAGAGATGGAAATATCACAAAATCCTGTCTACTGTATCCATTTTTAAATGTTGCAATGATTATAGTGGTTTTGTCTTTTATGATCAAACTAATAAACGTACTTACTATAAATGAGTGTAAATAGAAATTGAAGAGGGTACAGCGGTTTAGGGATCTGCTGGGTGATTAACAGTATAAATGAAAGTAAACAAACGTGTGTGTATGTGTTTGTGTGTGTGTTGTCTATGTCTGGATGACCATAGCAGTGTGCGCACACAAGTCACATACAAATCCATGTGTGTGCGCAAGACTTGTGAATGTACTTGTGTGCATGTATCTGCAAAGCACGGGTGAACGTGTGCAAATGTGTAGATGAGTGGGTCAATATATGAATATGGTGATGACTTCCACTTCTGCCCCTCCCCCCCAATACCTGTAATCCCGGAAAATATAGGCAGGGGGTTCCTGCCAGCATTCCCTCTCGTCAGGGTCCAAGATGCAGTTATCGGCATGGACGGGGTGACTTAGATCTGCTCGATTGTCCTGCTGACCTGGAAAGACAGCGAGAGAGAAATAGCACACACATGTCAGGAACTGCATTACAGAAATTTCAACTGATAGAAAAAAATAAAAATCAGTGCACTGGTGTGGAGGCCCTCTGTTACTACAAAGGGCCTCAGTTTGAATCCCAGTGGAGTGAATCACCACATTAGTGCACTGGTGTGGAGACCCTTTGTTAATGCAAGGGCCATAAGTTTGAATCCCAGCACAGTGACTCACTATACTAGTATGCGGGTGTGGAGATTTTCTGTTACTACCAGGGCTTGAGTTTAAATCCCAGTGCGGTGACCACCACACTAATGCACTGTGGTGGAGACCCTTGTTACTACAAGGGCCTGGAGTTCAAATCCATGCACAGTGACTCACTACACTAGTGGAGTGGTATGGAGACTCAGTGCCTCTGCTTCTACAAATGAGGTAGCTTAAGAGCTGGGAGATATTTCAGACCCTTCCCTCTACCAGTCGGCTTTAGAGTGTGGCAAGATATTTTCAGGAAGCCTAGGAAAACATTTATTTCTCTCCAAAGGCTGGGATTACCTTCAACAGCAGTCCTGCAGATGAGTTGTGTGAAGGAGAAATAGAGGGTCTTCTGGGTGTCGAAGTACGATTCCACCAGCAGCCGTGCCTTGTCACTCGCACTGTGGTACACCATAGCACCATCCCACTCCACTGTCCCTTGTAGAGCCAGCTGGCATAAAAACAAAAGCGTAAATGCGTACGTAAGAACAAAAAAACAAGGTGCTGCATCAGCGTGTGGTCTGAAAACAAAACAAAGCAGTAATATCAAATGCATGCTGTAAATAGAAAACAGCGTTAGAATTGATGTTTCGACCATAGGTTATCTTCAGGAATCATCCCACTGCTGGTACTATAGCCTAGAGGTTAGAGTAATGGGCTGTGAATTAGCTTAGTACATCCGGCAGACCTGGGTTTGATTTCCACAACTTCCACTTGCATACTGTGTGACACTGAACAAGTCACCTAACCTCCTCAGTGCTCCCGTTTCGCTCCTGAAAACAGACACTTGTGCTCAGCAGGGCCTTCCAGTTACCAATGAATAATACAAAATAATAATAACCTAAAGAAATAAGCAACACTATTGCAGAGTAAGGGAAATAAGAGATATATATATTTATACAATGGGGTGAACTGATAACACATGAAATAAAACACATATCACTCACTCACACTGTATCACTATACACACCTCCATAACCAGGCTACTTCTGCATACAGCACAAGTTTTCATATAGCCATATTAGGAACCCATAATACACAAATTAACCATTAAATGTCACAGATCAACTGCCCACAACTGCAACTCTACTAAAATTCACATCTGACTCAAACCTCTGCAACAGGCGTCTAATACCCCACATACTCACGCGTATATAGTGCAACACAACATCTCACAATATAAATTTTTTGTTGTACAACAGTACCTGGTAAATGTTTTGTTCTACACTCAGGAGAGCTCCATGTTCTAAAGTACTCCTTCAAAATGAATCAACTTCAAAGAACTCCTGAAAAGCAAAAAGTCACAGACCCACCGCACCACCAGTAAGAAGATTCACAACAGATTTACGGAGCCAAGGACCCAGCATGTTACATACGCAGTCCACACAACAGAAAACCCACCAAACTAAAAACTAAAGGCAAACATGTGAAAAGGCACTAAAATATCAATTTCAATACAAAACCCGATTCAGGAAGAGGGCAAAAATACCCCCGCCCATTCCAAGCGAAAAACCAATCACTTCACAGGAATACATAACACCCAACCAATAAAGAACTACAACACACACCACCAACCAATCACATCACAGACCTTCATGAAAACAACCAGTCAGATAGCACAAATGTCCCATTCACAACCTAACCAGAAAGTTCATTCATACAAACTTGCTACAACCAAATAACCTGGATTTACACTTTCAGCCACTATAACACGCATAACAGAGCGTTTTACAGAAACTAAACTATTTACTAAACCAACTAAATACGCAGTCCTCTATTGTATAAATTGCACACATGATGTGCAGATCGTGGAATATGGCAAATATTCTCACTCCTGCATTGTGAGGTATGGATGTCCCACTCGTGAGATATCCATGTCTTACTCTGCAGAAGTGAGAATATTTTCAGTATTCCACTCCTGCCCATCATATATCCCTATATAAAGAAAATAGGAGGAGGCTGTGTGAGAAAAAGAGATAACAAGCAAGGTAAGAATAGAAGCTGGAAAACAAAAAGGTGATTTAGCATTACTGTGTGTATATCTATAGCAACCATCTCCAGATGTAGCACTACTGCGTGTATATCTGTAGTGGCCATCTCCAGATGTAGCGCTACTGCGTGTATATCTGTAGCGGCCGTCTCCAGATGTAGCACTACTGTGAGTATATCTGTAGCGGCCGTCTCCAGATGTAGCACTACTGCGAGTATATCTGTATCGGCCGTCTCCAGATGTAGCACTACTGCGAGTATATCTGTAGCGGCCGTCTCCAGATGTAGCACTACTGCGTGTATATCTGTAGCGGCCGTCTCCAGATGTAGCACTACTGCATGTATATCTATAACAACCATCTCTAGATATAACATTACTGCGTGTATATCTGTAGCAACATCTCCAGATGTAGCATTACTGTGTGTCTATCTATAGCAAATGCCTCCAGATGTTGCATTACTGCGTGTATATCTATAGCAATCATCTCCAGATGTAGCATTACTGCATGTATATCTATAGCAACCATCTCTAGATGTAGCATTACTGCGTGTATATCTGTAGCAACCATCTCCAGATGTAGCACTACTGCATGTATATCTATAACAACCGTCTCTAGATATAGCATTACTGCATGTATATCTATAGCAGCATCTCCAGATGTAGCATTACTGTGTGTATATCTATAGCAACATCTCCAGATGTAGCATTACTGTGTGTATATCTATAGCAACTGCCTCCAGATGTAGCATTACTGCATGTATATCTATAGCAATCATCTCCAGATGTAGCATTATTGCGTGTATATCAACAGCAACCATCTCCAGATGTTGCATTGCTTCTGTAACTTCTGTAACTTCTTCCTAGCGTTCTTTGCAATTTATTTCCTGGAGATGTGGGTGTCTCATGCTCACTGGGGAGAAGGGATCCTGCCTCTGCTCAAACTGTTACAGCAAGGTGGGATGGAAGCACCGGGAGGTGAACCAGTGGCTAAGCTGTGATTTGAACCTGGGATCTCCTGGCTCACAGTTCCTTTTGATCTAACCAAGTGACTTACCCAGGGTCACATCGTGTGAGTGACTGGGCTGGGATTCGAACCTAAATTTCTGTCTCACAGTTCTGTGTATGCTACACTAGCTTTCCAAACTGATTAACAAATGGGTCATTTAGAACTGGGATATTTGGAGGTGGGGATCACAGTTTAAAATGAAGCTTCATGTGTACGTGTGTGTATGTATGTGCATGTGTGTATGCCTGTGTGTGTGTGTGTATGTGTGCATATGTGTTTATGTGACGTGTGTGTGTGTGTGCGTGTGTGTATGTGTACTTCTGTGTGTATGCGTGTACGTGTAAATGCATGTGTATGTGTGTATGTTTGTGTTACATACGAACATAGGTAAGGCCATCAGAAGAAGGCCTTAGGTCCACTGAGTCTGCTTGAAGTGAAGCTCATGCAGCAATATTACATTTTACTGCCTCTCCTATCACTAACCTTTGCCTTGAATCTATCCCACCCTCTTTTAACACCCCCCAACTGTACTGTGATTTACTGCCCCCCTCCGGCAGTGCATTTCATTCTGTCAGCACCCTTTCAGTAAAGAAGTGCCTTCTGGCCTCCATCCTGTACCCCCCCCACACTAATGTGTCAATACTGTCTGTGGTTCAGCAGGTTGCACACTCACCTCTGAGGCTAGAAGATTGGAAGGTTGTGGGTTCTAGCCCCACACCAGGAACTTGGGGTAAAATCCCAATACTGAGGCTATAGTGCATCATGAGGGGGGTGCTGTACTCCAGAAGAGCCGTCTTTCAGATGAGGCTCTGATCTGAGGTCCTGTCTACCTGTTCTGGTGGTTGTGCAGGTGAATGTTAAAGATCCCATGGCACTTCTGAGAAGGAGTTTCCCCATTCACTAAAAACATCACCAACAGCTTTATCTGGTTCAGTTTCACTTGGTTTCCATCTATATCTCCTTCCCCTTCCGCTCAGGGCTGAAAATAGGCAGACTCCCCTCTCCATGCTTTCCTGGTCAATCAAAACTAACTAAATAAAATTTGTAATATATATTAGAGTGCAAAGGTAGGTGTGCCGCTCTTTTGCAAAAAAGTTCCCCTTTGTCAGCCTTGTTCATGCCTTTAAGGTATTCCTGGGTCATGCCTGAAAATAGGTGTTTGTTTGCCTAGTGCATTTACCTGGTCAACAAAAAATGAAAGAGAATATGAGGGTCTCAGTTATACCCTTCTTTCTTCTCTCCTCCAGTGAGTACATATTCGGTTCACCTGCCTCTGTTCACCAGATATCCTGCTGTCCCTGAATCATATTGCCCTCCTCTGTATCACCTCCATCTGGTTTATGTCTTTCTTAGTGTAAGGCTCCAGTACTGCACACAGTACTCAGAAGTGGATGCACCATGGACCTGTACAGGGACAAAATAACCTCTTTTCCTCCTGCTGGAGAAGCCCCTCGATATGTAACCCAGCACTTTGTTCACCTTCCTGCTTGCCTTTTTGCCCTGTGTTGATGGTTTGGGATTCGCTTGTGATTGCCATCCCAGGTCTTTCTCCTCCTCCTCTGAGAGTGTGATCTTCACCTCCCCAAGACTGTACTCAGCCCTGTGGTTCTTATGCCCTATGTGCATTACCTTGCCTTTTTAGCATTGAACACCAATTGCAGATTCCAGAACACCATCCCATCCTTGCTAGGTCTTCTCATAGATCCTGTAGGCACTCCTCAGTGCTCACTGTCCCAGAGGTTGCAACATCCACGAAAGGACATGTCTTGCCTTTGACGCTGTCCGCAATGCCTTTCATGAACTCATTGAACAGGACTGGACCCAGCAGTGATCCCAGTGGGACCCAGCTAATAACTTATCTCATATCGGAGTGCTTCCCCCCTACCGCCACCCACTGCGTTCCCCCCCCAGCCAGTTTGCCACCCACATGGTTAGTTTCTCCCCTGTCCCCATATCCACCCGTCTTTTGACCAACCTCTTGTGGGGACTCAAGTCAATCTTACCTGATGATGTTCTGTCTTACCTTTAAAGCCTTCATCACGGTTATACCACTGAAACGTTCATGTGGTGTGTGTGGGGAGCGTCTCCCATGATAACCATCTCCCCCTCCAGTGGCAGCCTGTAAATGGAAAATTGGGAATGGTTAAACATAAAATAAACTTTCCTTCTGATGAAGTTTAAGGCCTGCTTCAATGTAAAAGGGATAAGAACAGAAATATGGTCATTGTTTAAGTGTTTAACCTGACTGGATTGGCAAGTCATTGTGCTGAGATTGGAATTCGGAGCCCCTGCAATAACAGAGGGTCTCCACACTGGTGTACTAGTGTGCTGAGTCACTGCGCTGGAATTCAAACTCTAGACCCTTGTAGTAACAAAGTCTCCATAGCAGCGCATGAGGATGGGGAGACACTGCTGGGATTCAAACTCAGGGCCTTTCTAGCAACAGAGGGTCTCCACACTGTCACACTAATGCGGTGAGTCACTATACTGAGTTTTGAGCTCAGGGCCCTTATAATAACAGAGAGTCTCCACACCAGAAGTAGCACTGACTGGGAAGGCAGCTGATCACTCGCACTTCTGGAAACGGGAGTTGAGGGAAAAATGCTGGGGGGATGCTGCTGTCCTCTGAGAGCTGAGACACAACAAACCCATTTCACCAATTTCAACAGTACACTTTCCGCTCACAAAAAGAGAAAGCTACCAAAATTAACTTTGCTCTTCTTCTTCTAGATGCCCCAAGCCCCCTTTCTGCACCCCTCCCACCATGCCTGCAGAACACTTACGCTGGCAAGTCTAAGGATTTCTCTGCACTCAAAATCTGACAGCACTCCATCCATAACAACGCGGTGAGAACCATTCAGAGCCTTTGAATTCAAGGTCACGGACACTCCTTGGAAGGGCAAATCACCACCTGGGGAGGAGATAAACAGGGCGGTTAGCAGTGGTAAGTGAGAGAGAGAGAAGGAAGTAATAACAAAAGAGAGGGAGAAGCAGAGAAGAAGGTGAGAGGGGAGGAAGGGGAGAGAGAGGGAGAGAGGGAGGAGAGACAGAACCATTATTTGATATGTGACAATCTCTAAAATGAGAATCCTTGTCCCTAACAGTGTGAGCGTTATCAGGGTTTGACTGTAGTACAGTGAGTGTAACAGACTGGATAAGGTCCCGTATCAGATAAGAACACAGTTTTGTCCTGTCCCTAACAGTGTGAGCGTTATCAGGGTTTGACTGTAGTACAGTGAGTGTAACAGACTGGATAAGGTCCCGTATCAGATAAGATCACAGTTTTGTCCTGTCCCTGACGATGTGACGTTATCAGGGTTTGACTGTAGTACAGTGAGTGTAACAGACTTGATAAGGTCCCGTATCAGATAAGATCACAGTTTTGTCCTGTCCCTGACAATGTGACCTTATCAGGGTTTGACTGTAATACAGTGAGTGTAACAGACTGGATAAGGTCCTGTATTAGATAAGATCACAGTTTTGTCCTGTCCCTGATGATGTGACCTTATCAGGGTTTGACTGTAATACAGCGAGTATAACAGACTGGATAAGGTCCTGTATCAGATAAGATCACAGTTTTGTCCTGTCCCTGACGATGTGACCTTATCAGGGTTTGACTGTAATACAGTGAGTGTAACAGACTGGATAAGGTCCCATATTAGATAAGATCACAGTTTTGTCCTGTCCCTGATGATGTGACCTTATCAGGGTTTGACTGTAATACAGCGAGTATAACAGACTGGATAAGGTCCTGTATCACATAAGATCACAGTTTTGTCCTGTCCCTGACGATGTGACCTTATCAGAGTTTGACTGTAATACAGTGAGTGAACAGACTGGGTAAAGTCCTGTATCAGATAAGATCACAGTTTTGCCCAGTTCTGACAATGTGATCGTATCAGGGTTTGATTGTAATACAGTGAGTATAACAGACTGGATAAGGTCCCATATCAGATAAGATCACAGTTTTGTCCTGTCCCTGACAATGTGACTGTATCAGGGTTTGACTGTAATACAGTGAGTGCAACAGACTGGATAAGGTCCCATATCAGATAAAATCACAGTTTTGTCATGTCCAGATGATGTGACAGTATCAGGGTTTGACTGTAATACAGTGAGAGCAACAGATTGGATAAGGTCCCATATCAGATAAGATTACAGTTTAGTTCTTTCCCTGACTATGTGAATTTATCAGGGTTTGACTGTAATACAGTGAGTGCAACAGATTGGATAAGGTCCTGTAGCAGATAAGATCACAGTTTTGTCCTGTCCCTGACAATATGAACTTATCAGGGTTTGACTGTAATACAGCGAGTGTAACTGACTGGATAAGGTCCTGTATCAGATAAGATTACAGTTTTGTTCTTTCCCTGACGATGTGACCTTATCAGGGTTTGACTGTAATACAGTGAGTATAACAGACTGGATAAGGTCCTGTATTGGATAAGATCACAGTTTATCCTGTCCTGTTGATGTGAACTTATCAGGGTTTGACTGTTATACAGTGAGAGTAACAGACTGGATAAGTTCCCGTATCAGATAAGAACACAGTTTTGTCCTGTCCCAGCCGATGTGAACTTATCAGGGTTTGACTGTAATACAGATAGTGTAACAGACTGGATAAAGTCCTGTATCAGATAAGATCACAGTTTTGCCCAATTCTGACAATGTGATCGTATCAGGGTTAGACTGTACTACAGTGAGTGTAACAGACTGGATAAGGTCCCATATCAGATAAGATCACAGTTTTGTCCTGTCCTGACGATGTGACTGTATCAGGTTTGACTGTAATACAGTGAGTATAACAGATTGGATAAGGTCCCATATCAGATAAGATCACAGTTTTGTCCTGTCCCTGACAATGTGACTGTATCAGGGTTTGACTGTAATACAGTGAGTGTAACAGACTGGATAAGGTTTCGTATCAGATAAAATCACAGTTTTGTCCTGTCCTGATGATGTGACTATATCAGGGTTTGACTGTAATACAGTGAGTGTAACAGACTGGATAAGGTCCCATATCAGATAAGATCACAGTTTTGTTCTTTCCCTGATGATGTGACCTTATCAGGGTGTGACTGTAATACATTGAGTATAACAGACTGGATAAGGTCACATATCCGATAAGATCACAGTTTTGTCCTGTCCTGACGATGTGACCATATCAGGGTCTGACTGTAATACAGTGAGTGTAACAGACTGGATAAGGTCCCATATGAGATAAAATCACAGTTTTGTCCTGTCCAGATGATGTGACCGTATCAGGGTTTGACTGTAATACAGTGAGAGTAACAGATTGGATAAGGTCCCATATCAAATAAGATCACAGTTTTGTTCTTTCCCTGATGATGTGACCTTATCAGGGTTTGACTGTAATACAGTGAGCGTAACAGACTGGATAAGGTCCCATATCAGATAAGATCACAGTTTTGTCCTGTCCCTGACAATGTGACCTTATCAGAGTTTGACTATAATACAGTGAGTGTAACAGACTGGATAAGGTCCTGTATCAGATAAGATCACAGTTTTGTCCTGTCCCTGATGATGTGACCTTATCAGGGTTTGACTGTAATACAGTGAGTGTAACAGACTGGATAAGGTCCATATCAGATAAGATCACAGTTTTGTTCTTTCCTGATGATGTGACCTTATCAGGGTTTGACTGTAATACAGTGGCGTAACAGACTGGATAAGGTCCCATATCAGATAAGATCACAGTTTTGTCCTGTCCTGACAATGTGACCTTATCAGAGTTTGACTATAATACAGTGAGTGTAACAGACTGGATAAGGTCCTGTATCAGATAAGATCACAGTTTTGTCCTGTCCCTGATGATGTGACCTTATCAGGGTTTGACTGTAATACAGTGAGTGTAACAGACTGGATAAGGTCCCATATCAGATAAGATCACAGTTTTGTTCTTTCCTCGATGATGTGACCTTATCAGGGTGTGACTGTAATACATTGAGTATAACAGACTGGATAAGGTCACATATCCGATAAGATCACAGTTTTGTCCTGTTCTGACGATGTGACCATATCAGGGTCTGACTGTAATACAGTGAGGTGTAACAGACTGGATAAGGTCCCATATGAGATAAGATCACAGTTTTGTCCTGTCCAGATGATGTGACCGTATCAGGGTTTGACTGTAATACAGTGAGAGTAACAGATTGGATAAGGTCCCATATCAAATAAGATCACAGTTTTGTCCTGTCCCTGACTATGTGACATTATCAGGGTTTGATTGTAATACAGTGAGTATAACAGACTGGATAAGGTCCTGTATCAGATAAGATCACAGTTTTGTCCTGTCCCTGATGATGTGACCTTATCAGGGTTTGACTGTAATACAGTGAGTGTAACAGACTGGATAAGGTCCATATCAGATAAGATCACAGTTTGTTCTTTCCTGATGATGTCACCTTATCAGGGTGTGACTGTAATACATTGAGTATAACAGACTGGATAAGGTCACATATCCGATAAGATCACAGTTTTGTCCTGTCCCTGACGATGTGACCTTATCAGGGTGTGACTGTAATACATTGAGTATAACAGACTGGATAAGGTCACATATCCGATAAGATCACAGTTTTGTCCTGTCCCTGACGATGTGACCTTATCAGGGTTTGACTGTAATACAGCGAGTGTAACAGGCTGGATGAGGGCCCGTATCAGATAAGTTTTGTGCTGTCACATTACCCACTTACCTTCTTCGTGCCATTCCCCCTCCCTCAGCTTAGCCCCTTCTTTCCTTGATCCTTGTTCCACATCTGCTGCAGCCTGCTTGGCTCCAACCTTCTCTCTGAAAGACAGGGTTTAACAAGAAATAGTGACTATACTGTTATCTGGTGTGAAACACAACCCGAATATTCCACATTCGTCCCATGGACAGCCAATTTACTCACCGGGGTTGGAATTACATATCAAGGCTACATTGTAAAGGTTACTTTCTGTCCCTACTCCTAGTTACATACTGGGAGATTTGCCCAGTGATACACAGAGAGGCAGTGGGAGAATTGGGATCTGAACCTGGGATATACTGACTCACAGACCCTTTTTCTGTAACCATGTGACTTGCCGAAGTCACACAGTGGGCCAGTGGCAGAATTGGGATTCAAACCTGGGATCTCTTGGCTCCCAGTACTTTTTGCTCTGACTAAACAACTTGCACACGGTAACATGTACAGTGAGCCAGTGTCTGAGCTTGGATTCAGAACTGGGATCTCCTGACTCACAGTCCCTTTTACTTTAACCCAAGTGACCCTGTGGGATTCGAATCATGGGTGACCTGGCTCACAGCTCCATACTGTAACCTCTGTGGCATCCTGCCTTCCTCCCTCCCACATCTATCATCAGAACATCTGCCACCCTTCTCCCAGTCCCGAAACACATGATAGTTACTGATAATACTATTCAGTGTTTTGATATAAATCCTTTCATAGTAGGATTTGGAGTATAGAACTTTAGCAAAATTTACCTTTGTTTCTCCTGGATGCTTGGGGGTACAATCTCTTTGGGAGTCCACGAGTCCTAATCAAATATAAAAACAAAAAGTTTGATGGAGTTTGAAGAGTCTCAACCCGGAAAGTGGACATAAAAAATACAATATGACCTCCCCAGGTGTGACCCTCTCTCCAGGGGGATGCTCTGAGGAAGGTGGAATGAGGGAGAATTTAAGCCTGGAAGTTTCCTGACTCATGGTGTTGGGATAGCACATGGGGGCCTTTCACATAAACCACTTCTGTCAGTAAACAAAATTAATTTCTCACAACTAAAATCCAGCTCAGAGCTAGTGCAGAAGTGTATTTCCAGCTCTGTCCAGATCAGTGAAATCCAACACCTTTCTAAACCATGATGTGATGACTAACAGGCCAGAGCCTTGTTGTAAACTTTGCCTCAGGCATGAAACCCTTTCTGCAGATTTGTGTTGCTTTGTTCTGTTAAGTTTATTCCAGCTTTTATCCTTACAGCCAGCTATTAGTGCTAGGAACAAATATCCCAGGAAAAATATACTCTTAGCCTGCAGGTATCTTCCCTTTACCTGTTTCAACTGAGGCAAGGTACCTCTTTTTATACTCTGGTTTCATACTGCCTTCCAGGGGCCCCTCAAAATCTGGGGACCACTAGAACTTGGTTACCAGGCAGGTAGCCAGACAGAATGGGCACGCGTGTGGGCTCCACGTTGAAGTCCCCAGACAGACGACCCTTTCCGAGACCATGTTATCTAGATGCAGGCACCACTTACTCCTCTCCTGCCCAGCCCTTCTCACTCCTCCATCCTTCTCCTCGCCACTCCCTGATATTCAAAGGGATGCTGACCCCTGCTTATAGACAGTAAACTGGCAGGAATCATATGGCTTGGAGTTGGCTCTACCTGCAAATTAACCTTTGGCTGGCCAATTACAGAGATATCTTACTGATGACATAGTGACCCCAGGTTGCAAAGGTGTTGCATATAAGAAGGCAGGGGGTCCCTCCAAGTTAGGATTGAGGTGCAATAATGTTAAACAGAGGGCTTCAGTCCCTCTCACCCCAGGAGAAGGGTGGTCCCCCCAGGTCAGGGTTGGGGTACATTCATGGGGCAGTGTATGGGGAAGCCTGCACTGTGCACTGCCCACATTGTACCTGTTGTTGAAGATAAACAGAAGGCTTCAGCTCTGTACAGTACAAAGCCTATTTCTGTTTCAGGGTCAAGGTAACCTTGTACACAGCAGCAGTGGAAGGTGGCACACATCGATCCTTTACTAGAAACATAGAAACCTTAGACTTTGACAGCAGATAAATACCACGTGGCCCACCTAGTCTGCCCATTTCCCTACCTAACGGATAAGCTGCAGATCCTAGTTAACCAACAGCCTACTTGTTCCTACCCTTCACAAGAATTGCCTTATGTCTGTCCCATGTATTCTTGAATTCCTCCACTGTTTTTGACTCCACAACCTCCTCAGGAAGGTCATTCCATGCGTCCACCACCCTCTCTGTGAAAAAATACTTCCTCAAATTGCCCCTGAGCTGTCCCCCCTCTTTCTTCACATTGTGCCCCCTTGTTCATGCACATCTCTTTTTCTGAAAGATGCTACCCTCTTGGACTTTGTTGATTCCCTTGAGGTACTTAAAAGTTTCTATCGTGTCCCCTTCCTCCTTTCCTCAAGGGTATACATATTAAGCTCCTTTAGTCTCTCTTTGTGTGGCTTCTGTTGCACACCCTGCACCATTTTAGTTGCCCTCCACTGGACTGCCTCCATCCTGTCTATGTCCTTGCTGAGATGGGGTCTCCAGAACTGCACGCAGTACTCCAGATGGGGTCTCAACAACTGTCTGTACAGAGGGATAATGACTTCCTGTTTTCTGCTGGTGATGCCTCTCCCTATACATCCCAGTATCACCCCAGCCATCCCTACTGCCATCTCATATTGCTTGCTTACCTTTAGGTCATCTGATATGACTACCTCCAGGTCCATTTCCATTTTTGTTGTTATTACTACCTCCCCTCTCCCCCACTGTGTACTCTTCCCCTGGGTTTTTCTTTCCCAGGTGCATTACTTTGCACTTCTTTTCACTGAATCTAAGCTGCCATACTTTTGACCATTCCTCCAACCTTGCCAAGTCCCTTCTCATCCTTTCCACCCCTCCCTTGTGTATCAACCCAGTTGCAGATCTTTGTGTTGTCTGCAAAAGGCATACTTTTCCTTCCAGTCTCTCTGCAATGTCACTTATAAATACATTAAAAGGACGGACCCAATACTGAATCCTGTGGTATCATACTAGTAACCCCTTTTCTTCAGACTGGACTCCTTTTACTATTACCCTCTATATCCTGTTGTCCAGCCAATGTTTTACACAGGCTACCACCAAGCTGGCTAGTTTATTTATTAATCTTTTCTGTGGGATTGTGTCAACTGCCTTGCTAAAGTCTAGGTAGGCCATGTCCACAGCCCCTCCCTGGTCTACTACTTTGATCACCCAGTCAAAGAAATCTATTAGATTCCTCTGACATGACCTTCCAGCTGTGAAACTGTGCTGCCTTGGGTCCTGTGTCCCGCTGGCCTCTAGGTACTCAACAATTCTTTCTTTCAGAAGTGATTCCGTCATGTTCCCTACCACTGAGGTAAAGCTAACAGGTCTGTAGTTTCCTGCCTCTGCTTTGCTCCCACTTTTGTGAAGCAGAATCACATCCGCCCTCCTCCAGTCCTCGGGTACCACCCCATCCTCCCATGATTTGTTAAAAAGGGTAGTCAGTGGTGTCACTAGCTCTCCCCTTAGTTATTTTAGAATTCGGGGGTGAATCCCATTAGGCCCCATTGCTTTGTCCACCTTCAGTTTTAGGAGTTATTTCAGAACCCTTTCTTCTGTGAAATGACTGGTATTGACCAGCCCCCATCCAGAGTGCTTCTATTGGTTGGATTAGGTACCTCCCCCCCCCTCTTTTTTGTGAATACTGAGCAGAAGTATTTGTTCAGTGTCCCTGCTTTTTCACTGTCCTCTCTGCCCACCCACCCTCTCCTTTTTTAAGTCTCACTATTCCTCCTTTGGTCTTTCTTTGCTCCCTAATAGTGCCTATAAAAGGTTTTATCCCCTTCTTAACTGAGTCGGCTATCTTTTCCTTAGTTTGGGCCTTTGTTATTCTGACTGCCTTCCCTGGTACAGTTCTCTTCTCTGCTCCTTCACTATTTCCTTATACTTCCTGAATGCTATCTTTTTCTCCCTTACCTTCCCCGTCACATCTTTTGAGAAACATAGTGTTTTTTTCTTTCATTTTGATTTATTTGCTTCACACAAAGGCTTGCTGCTTCTGTGATGGCAACTTTGATGTTTTCCCATTGTTCCTCCACTCCTCCTTCTTGCCTGTTTGTTAGTTCTTTTTTGAGGCACTCTCCATTTTGACAAAGTCAGCCTCCTAAAGTCCAGTACCCTCACTTTTGTATGGTTTGACTTGGCTGTGTTTATCATGAACCACACTGTTTGATGGTCATTTGTCCCCAGATGGCTACCAACGTCTAGATCTGAGATCCTCTATCCATCCCATTTGAGAGTTCCAGGTCTAAGGTTGCTCCCTCATGAGTGGGTTCCAAAACTAGTTGTCTGAGGCATGCTTTGGGCATCGAGTATGGCCCTGCTCTTGGATGTGGCTGCAGCAAGGTGCTCCAGTTAACATCTGGCATATTCAGGTCCTCCATCAACAATATCTCCCTTTGTCTGCCATCCTCAGGATGCCTTCTATCATTTCTTTGTCCTTTTCCTCCCCTGAGACAGGGATCTGTATACAACCCTCATGCAGACTGTGGTGCCATTTCTAGTCTCCAGGGTGACCCACAGTGCCTCCTCTCCTCCCTGTTTACTCTTTAGTTTCATTGCTTTGATCCCTTCCCTTACGCAGACAGGTACTCCTCCTCCCCTTCTACCCTCCCTGTACCTCCTGTGGATTGTGTACCCTGGTATGTTGACATCCCAGTCGTGGTTCTTTGTGTACCATGTCTCTGTGACTGCCACGATATCCAGGCATCCCTCTTCCATCAAGGCCACTAGTTCAGGGAGCTTGATACCTAGACTACAGGCATTGGTACTCATTACACTCCATTTTTTGATGGTCTTACCCCTTTTTGCCCCATCCCTGTCCTTACAGCCTTTGCCTTTTTCTCCATTTACCCCTGCCCTTCTTCTTATCTTCTCTATCTTGGTGTTTACCTCACTAACTACCCTGATTTTTTTTTTGGGGGGGGGCCTAGGATTTCCCTGCTCCTTTTCATTGCCTCCCCCTTGGCTAGTTTAAGTGCTTGGCAATGAAGCATTTAAACCTATCACCTAGGATCCTGGTTTCCCTCCTGGACAGATGCAGACCATCATGTCAGTATAGGTCTGCATTCCTTCAAGTGGACCCCCAGTCCCCAATGAAGCCAAAACCCTGAGCTCTGCACCAGCTTATCAACCATTGATTGAATCCCATGGTGCAGAGCACCCTAACCTCACCCATGTCATAGAGAGGCAGCACCTCTGAGAAGGTTACCACGCATGCTACTTGTCTAATGCCCCTCCCCAACCCCACAAACTTCTCCTGCACTGCTCTGATCCATTTTCCCAGCCAGATAGTTTGTCCCTAGGTAGAGAATGACATCTAGCTCCTCTCCCATGCAGCTGCTCCCACTGATCCTGAGATTCCTCCCTGTCCTTCCAAGCCATGGTGCCAGGCAGGCACCTTGCCTCCCTCTCCCTATCCCCAGTTCTACCCTCCTAACAATGGGAGTCCCCAACAGAGTTGTCTCCTCCCCTGTGGGTCCCATGCCACCCACATGTGGGTCTCCTTTGTGGAAGTTCCCAGCATCCTCCTTGGTCTCCACTGTGGGTGCCTCCATAAAGGAACCACACTCTGCCAGAACAGTGTACAAATTTTGGAGAGGCACAACTGAAGGGATGTGACTCTGTTCCACCACCCTAACCCTCCCTGAGCCCACTGTGGTCCAACAACTCCTCTTTCTTGGCAACCTCTGAGTCAGCGGCCGGCAGCCCTGGTGGTCCCTGGGTGGAAGGGGAGGTCCCCCAAATCCTGGTCAACTCAGCTGGGAGATAAGCAACCTCCTCCCTCAGCCCAGAGAAGGACCTGCAGATGGGACAACACTGCATCCTCCAGAACGTCTCCGAAGACTGCCACTCCACAGTCACTGCACCACCACTCCCATCATGTCTTATTTGTGGCCCTCTACTGTTGTTTTGTATGTGACCCTTTCCTCCCTCCTCTATTTATTTACTTTTTATGTTTTATATATATATAATATATATTTTTTTTTGTTCTCCCTACTTTCCAACTGTCTCCGTGCCCTTAAGCTCCTGTTCTTCCTGCTCTGGGACAGGAAGTTCCTATATTCCTCAGTAGTCTCCTCTTCTTACTTGCCCAGAGTCAGACCTCCAGCAGCTGGGGGGTGGAGGTTACTTTTTCTTTCTAGGATGGTGAACCTTTGTGCCACTGTGATCACTCCTTCCTGCTCCCAAACAGGAAGTTCCTGTTGTCAGTCAAATCCAGAACTGGCTAAGGGTGGGGGAGGGTGGGAGGGGCCGACATAGTCCCAGTAAAGTTCTAACAGCACCTCCTTCTTCTTGCTGTTCTCTGCCAAAAGCTATCTAGGGCAGATTTAAATGCAAACACCTAGCTTGATGTTGCATAAGCCAGTCCCCTAATTCACAGTTCCCTTCTTCACCTAGCTAACTGCACATATAACAATTCACTTCACCCAACTCAGACAAACACACTCTTTTTGTTTTACCTAAATTGAAGGTCCCAGTAGTAAATTCTAGTTCTTTTGTCCCAGTAGAGTAGTAAAGTTCTAACAGCACCTCCTTCCTCTTGCTGTTCTATGTCAAAAAGCTACCTAGGGCAGTTTTAAATGCAAACACCTGGCCTGTTGTTGTCTAAGCCACCCCCAACTCACACTGTCCTTCTTCACCTAGCTTACCACGCCTAATTCACTTCCCGAACTCAGACAAACACACTAACTCTTTTTTTGTTGTTACCCTAAATTGAAGGTCCCAGTAGTAGAGTTCTAATTCTTTAGTCCCAGTAGGTAGTAAAGTTCGAGATGGCACCTCTTGCTGTTCACTGCCAAAAAGCTATTGGGCGATTTAAATGCAAACTTGCTTGTGTTGCTAATCCCTCCCACAATTCACAGTCCCTTCTTCACCTAGCTAACGGCACAGATAACAATTCACTTCACCGAACTCAGACAAACACACTAACTCTTTTCTTTTGTTTTTACCCTAAATTGAAGGTCCCAGTAGTAGAGTTCTACTTCTTTAGTCATAGTAAAGTATTAAAGTTCTTAGAGCACCTCCTTCCTCTTGTTGTTCTCTGCCAAAAGCAATTTAGGGCAGATTTAAATGCAAACACTTGACTTCCTGTTGCCTAAGCCACTCCCCCTAATTTACAGTTCCCCATCTTCACCTAGCTAACAGCACAGATAACAATTCACTTCACCCAACTCAAACACACTAACCCTTTTTGGTTTTTACCCTAAATTGAAGGTCCCAGTAATAGAGTTCTTGTTCTTTTGTCCCAGTAGAGTAGTAAAGTTCTAACAGCATCTCTGTCCTCTTGCTGTTCTCTACCACAAGCTATCTATGGCAGATTTAAATGCAAACACATGGCTTCCTGTTGCCTAAGCCACTCCCCTAATTCACAGTTTCCTTTTCACCTAGCAAACTGCAGAGATAACTATTCACTTCATCCAACTCAGACAAACACACTCATTTTTTTGTTTTACCCTACATTGAAGGTCCCAGTAGTAGAGTTCTAGTTCTTCAGTCCCAGTAGAGTAGTAAACTTCTAGAGCACCTCCTTCCTCTTGCTGTTCTCGATAAAACTATCTAGGGCAGATTTAAATGCAAACACCTGGCCTCCTGTTGCCTTAGCCAGTCCCCCTAATTCATAGTTTCCTTCTTCACCTAGCTAACTGCACAGACAACAATTCACTTCACCCAACTCAGACAAACACACTAACTCTTTTTTCCCCCTAAATTGCAGGTACCAGTAATAGTGTTCTACTTCTTTAGTCCTAGTAGAGTAGTCAAGTTCTAACAGCACCTCTTTCCTCTTGCTGTTCTCTGTCAAAAGCTATCTATGGCAGATTTAAATGCAAACACCTGCCTTTCTGTTGTCTAAGTCACCCCTCCCCAAATTCACACTTTCTTTCTTCAGCTAACTGCACATATAATTCACTAAACCCAACTCAGACAAACACATGCTTTTTTACCCTAAATTGAAGGTTCCAGTAGTAGGAGTTCTAAATCTTTAGTCCCAGTAGAGTAGTAAAGTTCTAACAGCACCTCTTTCCTCTTGCTGTCCTCTGCCAGAAGCTATCTAGGGCAGTTTTAAATGCAAACATCTGGCTTCCTGTTGCCTAAGCCACTCCCCAATTCAGTTTCCTTCCTCACCTAGCTAACTGCACAGATAACAATTCACTTCACCCAACACAGACAAACACACTAATTCTTTTTTGTTTGTTTTACCCTACACTAATGGTCCCAGTAGCAGAGTTATAATTCTTAATCCAGTAGAGTAGTAAAGTTCTAACAGCACCTTATTCATCTTGCTGTTTTCTGCCAAAAAGCTATCTAGGGCAGATTTAAATGGAAACAACTGGCTTCCTATTGCCTAAGCCACTCCTCATAATTCAGTTTCCTTCTTCACCAAGCTAACTGCACAGATAACAATTCACTTCCCCAACTCACACAAACACACTAACTATTTTTCTTTTGTTTTACCCTAAATTGAAGGTCCCAGTAGTAGTGTTCTAGTTCTTTAGTCCCAGTAGTAAAGTTCTAACAGCACCTTCTTCCTCTTGCTGTTCTCTGTCAAAAGCAATATAGGGCAGATTTAAATGCAAATACCTGGCTTCCTGTTGAGT
Organism: Neoceratodus forsteri; assembly: GCA_016271365.2. Lineage (NCBI taxonomy): Eukaryota > Metazoa > Chordata > Ceratodontiformes > Ceratodontidae > Neoceratodus > Neoceratodus forsteri. The sequence continues at coordinate 660,650,361 of CM028138.1, forward strand.
AAGCTACGTCCCCATATTCACAGTGCCGTTCTTCACCTAGCTTACTGCACAGATAACAATTCACTTCACCAAACTCAGACAAACACACTATTTTCTTTTGTTTTTACCCTAAATTGAAGGTCCCAGTAGTAGTGTTCTAGTTCTTTAGTCCCAGTAGAGTAGTAAAGTTCTAACAGCACCTTCCTCCTTTTGCAGTTCTCTGCCAAAAGCTATATAGGGCAGATTTAAATGCAAACATCTGGTTTCCTGTTGCCTAAGTCACTCCTCCAATTCACAGTTTCCTTCTTCACCTAGCTAACTGCACAGATAACAATTCACTTCTCCCTACACAGACAAACACAGTGACTCTTTTTTTTTTATTTTTACCCTATATTGACGGTCCTAGTAGCAGAGTTCTAGTTCTTAAGTCCCAGTAGAGTAGTAAAATTCTAAGTTTCTCCTTCCTTTTGCTGTTCTCTGCCAAAAGCTATCTAGGAGTAGATTTAAATGCAAATACCTGGCTTCCTGTTGGTAAGCTCGTCCCCATATTCACAGTGCCGTTCTTCACCTAGCTTACTGCACAGATAACAATTCACTTCACCAAACTCAGACAAACACACCAACTATTTTTCTTTTGTTTTACCCTAAATTGAAGGTCCCTGTAGTAGAGTTCTAGTTCTTTAGTCCCAGGAGAGTAGTAAAGCTCTAACAGCACCTCCTTCCTCTTGCTGTTCTCTTTGAAAAGCTATCTAGGGCAGATTTAAATGCAAACACCTGGCCTCCTGTTGCTTAAGCCACTCCCCTAATTTGTAGTTTCCTTCTTCACCTAGCTAACTGCACAGACAATAATTCACTTCACCCAACCAGACAAACACACTAACTCTTTTTACCCTAAATTGAAGGTTCCAGTAATATAATTATATTTTTCATCCCAGTAGACTAGTAAAGTTCTAACAGCACCTCTTTCCTCTTGCTGTTCTCTGTCAAAAAGCTATCTAGGGAAGATTTAAATACAAACACCTGGCTTTCTGTTGTCTAAGCCACCCCCCTCCAATTCACACTTTCTTCTTCACCTAGTTAAATGCAAGATAATTTGCTTCACCCAGCTTAGACAAACACACTAACTCTTTATTTGTTGTTACCTTAAATTGAAGGTCCCAGTAGTAGAGTTCTAGCTCTTTAGTCCCAGTAGAGTAGTAAGGTTCTAACAGCACCTCCTTCCTGTTGTCTGCAAAAGCTATCTATGGTAGATTTAAATGCAAACACCTGGCTTCCTGTTGCCTAAGCCACTCCCCAATTCAGTTTCCTTCTTCACCTAGCTAACTGCACAGATAACAATTCACTTCACCCAACTCAGACAAACACACTAACTCTTTTTTTGTTTGTACCCCTAATTTGAAGGTCCCAGTAGTAGAGTTCTAATTCATTAGTCCCAGTAGAGTAGTAAAGTTCTAACAGCACCTCCTTTCTCTTGCTGTTCTCTGCCAAAAGCTATATATGGCAGATTTAAATGCAAACACCTGGCTTCCTGTTGCCTAAGGCACTCCCCGTAATTCAGTTTCCTTCTTCACCTAGCTAACTGCACAGATAACAATTCACTTCACCCAATGCAGACAAACACACCAACTCTTTTTTATTTTACCCTAAATTGATAGTCCCAGTAGTAGAGTTCTAATTCTTTAGTCCCAGTAGAGTAGCAATGTTCTAACACCACCTCCTTCCTCTTGCTGTTCTCTGTCAAAAGCTATATAGGGCAGATTTAAATGCAAACATCTGGGTTCCTGTTGCCTAAGCCACGGCCCCTAATTTACAGTTTCCGTCTTCACCTAGCTAACTGCACAGATAACAATTCACTTCACCCAACTCAGACAAACACACTCTTTTAGACCCACTGGAGTAGTAAAGTTCTAACAGCACCTTCTACCTCTTGCTGTTCCCTGCTACAAGCTCTCTAGGGCAGATTTAAATGCAAACACCTGGCCTCCTGTTGCCTAAACCACTCCCCCAACTCACAGTTTCCTTCTTCACCTACATCTGTCATACTGCTCAGCTATTGTAACTTTGACCCAAGGAAGGAAACTTTATCTCAGCTAGTGTTAAAAATAATTTTGTTAGTCAATAAAGGTATCACCTGCAACATATTTGTTTTTCTCTACATTGTTGACTGGACTAATATGGCTACCACATTTCCTTCTTCACCTAGCTAACTGCACAGATAAAATTCACTTCACCCAACTCAGACAATCACACTCTTTTTTTACCGTAAATTGAAGGTCCTAGCAGTAGAGTTCTACTCTTTAATTCCAGTAGAGTAGTAAAGTTCTAACAGCACTTCATTCCTCTTGCTGTTCTCTGCTAAAAAGTTATCTAGGGAAGATTTAAATGCAAACACCTGGCCTCCTGTTGCCTAAGCCACTACCCCAATTCACAGTTTCCTTCTTCACCTAGCTAACTGCACAGATAACAATTCACTTCATCCAACTCAAACACACTCTTTATTTTTTACCCTAAATTGAAGGTCCCAGTAGTAGAGTTCTAGTTCTTTAGTCCCAGTAGTGTAGCAAAGTTCTAACAGCACTTCCTGCCTCTTACTGTTCTCTGCCAAAAGAGACCCATTTTCACATTTAGAGCTACTGGTGGATTGGGCCTGCCTGATGCTGTTATGGTGGAATTCCCTCCCATGTGGCTGGCCCAGGCCTGTACCCTGAGCCGAGATCTGCACTGCAGTCAGTGAGAGAATGCTGGGAGGATGCCCTCTGTGGGGCATTGTTATAGGGCTGGGTAATAGAGAGGTACCACTGCACACCAGGTAGTTTTGTATGGGGCTTGATGCGGGAGGGGGAACCACATAGCATGAGGTAGCCCGAAGCCACGGGGAGCTATAATTAGTTACGGCTGCATGGCACAGCAGCCTAGAGCCCCTTCGAGTACTACCTGAAACCAGAAGGGAGGGGAGTGAGCATCTGTTATATCATGGTGTCAGCCTCTATGAGATCTATACTATTTCATTACAGCTGTGCTAGGGTCACCATCCCGGTGAGTCATACTGTGTAGAGAAACAAACAGGATAATCGAGCTGAATTACAATTTGGGCCATTCCAACAGCAGCATGACAAACCTCTAGTTATACCCTAAGCATAAGAAACTCAAAATGAGGGAGTAGTTAGTTTCTACAAAAGCCAGACACAACCACAAACAGTACAGCAACAAAGAAGACAACTCACCAAAATGTTTTACTTATAAATAATGGAAGATTTATTGCCATAAATACACCCCAATGCCCATCAACATTTCGGGGTGTCCACAGTACCCCTTCCTCAGGGTAGAGGGTGGTGTTTTCTAAACACAAGTCAAGCATTATCTAAGTCAGTGACTTTTGTCTGTGCACTTACATAAGATTATAAAACAACCACAGTGGAGACACTGCATACCTTATGGCAGTGGTGGCCAATACGTGGCTCTAGATCCACTGGTGGATCTCAAGAGATCTTTGGTGGATCTTGGGGCAAAGGTTGCATTTTTGAATCAATGAAGATCCTTACAGCTGATGAGCGTAATTACTGTACTTTTTATTCACATTATTGTTCGCGGAGCTTCTTGAGTTCCACCAAAATGGATCCCAATACAAGGTGTACTGGCCACCACCGCTGTAAGGCTAAATGGCACAGCTCAAAAGTTTCATCTCTAATCTGTCTTGTACGGTACTTGTGGTTCGTGACTCTTCATCTGTATTTTTGAAGAGGCTCTTTAACAAAATACCGAGTGAGTGTCACGAAGCAAGACACTTTCAGAAAGTGAAGGGTTATAAAAGTGGAAGAGACAATTCAGAGTTGAACCAGCAGTACCCTAACAGTAAGTCAGTAACAGACAAAAGTTACTGATTTAGATACTGTTTGACTTGTGTTTAGAAAACACCACCCTCCACCCTGAGGAAGGGGTACTGTGGTCACCCCGAAATGTTGGTGGGCATTGGGGTGTGTTTATGGCAATAAATCCTCCATTATTTATCAGTAAAACATTTTGGTGAGTATTCTTCTTTGTTGCTGTACTGTTTGTGGCTTGAGGGGGTCCTGCTTTTACCCATTTTTATAATGTTTTTAAACAGGATAGTCTAGGTGAAAGGCAAGTTACATTTTAAGTGGGGGCCAGCTTTTACAATGTATTATTCCCTGGACAGAGAAACATAGATGTACAGTTCAGTGAGGGCTCTGCTGAACTGGGGTCCTACTTTTACACATTTTTACTATATATTTACCCAGGATAGCCCAGCTGAGATGCAATATCTCATTTTCAGTGGGGTCCTGCTTTTACCCATTTTTACAGTGTATTTACCCAGGATAGCCCAGCTGAGATGCAATATCTCATTTTCAGTGGAGTCCTGCTTTTTCCCATTTTTACACTGTATTTACCCTGGATAGCCCAGCTAAGATGCAATACTGTATCTCATTTTCAGTGGTGTCCTTCTTTTACACACTTTTAGACTGTATTTACCCAGGATAGATCAGCTGAGAGGCAATATATAATTTGCAGTGTGCTCCCACATTTTTACCCCAAAATTGTCAACATATTCTTTTTATGACCTGATGTTATGATCAAAAAGGTGTTTTTTTTTTTCAATTTTCTGTTTTTTCGGGCTGGGCTCTGTAATCTTTCTGCCCTGTCCACGGCCCGGAGACCTCCACCACCGCCTATGGCTGCGGGATCCCCAGTCACCCCTGGCTTGCCCCTGGGCTTGGGGCCGTGGCCACCTCGCCTGCCGGGCCTTATGTCTGGTCGGGGATCCATGGCCGGCGGTGGTGTCTTGAGGTCCTCCAGGGAGGCGTCATGTGCATTGCCCTCACCTCGGGTTTCCTCCTTACAGGCGGGGGCGTGCAATGGCGCGAACATCTGCCCCTGCCTGCAGACCTGGCTCCATCAGTTGCCTGAGGTCCCCCTAGCCTCACAAAGGAGCCCTCAGTGCACAGTGCTTCCAAGCCCCCTCCCGGAGAAGGAAGGCAGTCCTTAGGATGCTCTATCCTTCTCCCCGGCTGACCCTCCGATGATCGGGTCCATTCCGAACCTGGAGTCGCCCGGTCATGACGGAAATCAAAAAAGGTGAAATTTTAAATCCATCTAAATGGTAATTTCTATAGTCGACTGCAGCATGTCGCTTCAGAGGAATTTAAAAATTAACACCAGTCATGTTCATGAGGTAGGCTAACACAAGGGATATTTTGAACATTATGGCCAAAATGCACAAAAAAAGTTATGAGCAAACGGAAACAACTCAACGTTTCTTCATAACTGGCTTGTTTGTTCATATTTTGACCCCAAATGTTCAACATACTCTTTTTTGACCTCTTACTATGATCAAGACAGGTGGGTTGTTTCAATCCTTTCTGAAAGGCGGTTTCACGGAGGGACTACAAAGACATGTTTCAAAGTGGATTTGAAAAATAACACCTGTCATATTCCTCAGGTGGGATAACAAACAGGCTATATGCACAATTGGGGCCAAAATCTTCAAAAATCACAAAATTGTTAAACGTTGAAAACATTTCAGGGTTCCTCATGTTGTTGTTTTTACATGTAGACCCCAAATTTTCAACACTGTCTTTTTATGACCCCCACCTTACTGTCACGGCAGGTGGAGTCTTTTAAATCCTGTTTGCAAGGTGACTTTGCAGAGCAAATGCAAAAACAGGTTTCGGAGGAGATTTGAAAAATACACCTGTTGTGCTTAAGAGGTGGGGCGGGGTATCAAGGAGGCTATGTTGAAAACTGGGGGACAAAATCTACTCACATCACAATGTTATGAGTAAATGTTGAAGCATTCAGCAATTATGTCATTGTTTTGTGACATTCTGGCCTCAAATTTTCAACATAGTCTTTTTATGACTCCCCCCTTCTGAACATGACAGGTGTTATTTGTACTGACTGCAACCTCATTCATGCCCCAAGTGCATTTTGGCTGGGATTTGAAAACTCACACATGCCCATCCTCATGAGGTGGTGTGAACCGCCCACCTGGACGCACTCTTTCTGCCTGCCCTCCTGGCTCCCAAAGCCGGATCCCAACACAAGGACTTCGTGCCTGAGTGGCGCCTAAGGAACTCGGCGGCCTCTCTTATGGCCACCCGCGGTCACCGCCCACCTGGACGCACTCTTTCTGCCTGCCCTCCTGGTTCCCAAAGCTAGATCCCAGCACAAGGACTCCGTGCCCGAGTGACACCTAGGGGAACTCAAGTGCCCCTCTTAAGGCCACCCACCTGGACACACTCTTTCTGCCCACCCTCCTGGTTTCCAAAGCCGGATCCCAGCACAAGGTATGGTCACTGTTGTAGCGAGCCACTGGTGGCCGTCTCCTCATTGATGCTCGGCGCTGTGCTGCCGAACTGATTAGTCGACCCTGCTGTAGACTTCTCCTGATTGGAGCGCCTTTTTACCCTTCAGCACCATTGATTTTATGCTCTCCTACTGCTAATTACAGTCTGATATTTTGTCCCTCCCCAGCCTCCTTTAAATAGTCTCCCAGCCCCGCCCTCCTCTTATAGCTCGCTTTTATTGGGTCACTGGCTCTGTTTCTCCTCCCTACACCTCTACAAACGTGCTGGTAGGCTGGTTTACTATTGGACTAAGGTGCTTGGTTGATTGATTTGTGTGGGCTACTTTCCAATCTTCCCTCATCCTGCCCTTCCCCGCCTTTGCACCAACATCTCACTTCTCATGCAGTTCTTCTTTGGGGCTAGTGAATATCTGTGAGTTGCTGATTAGTAGCTCTGTCCTCTCCACCAGTTTTTTCTCCCTGGCCATCTGTCTTTTTCCCTCGAATTTCCTGTCTGTACTACCTGGGTACTGACGAATAGTATCTCTTAACCTCAGTCCCATCTCTAATCCCACAATCTCTGTTTCTTCTCCCATGCGTAAAACAGTTTTTTTTTTTTTTTTTTAGGCATACCACCTCATCATTCCTGCCAGCTAAAATGTCTCAGTGGCTGACGCTGTTTTTCTTTGTCTGCTCTATCCCATTACTCCACCTGTTGCTGTTAAATATACCCCCAGTTACACCAGTAATCCCTCCCCTCCCCTCCCATGATTTCTATTTCTCTAACCTTTTAGTGGTGCCAAATGTGCACTGTGGCGCCACTCCTTTTCTACTACGTGAGGCATGGGTCAATATTATCATTCATGTCTTCAAAAATTACCCCCTTCGCTTACAGACCCTATACCCTTTCCTGCGCCTCAGACTGTGGCATCTACTCCTTATGGCAATTCTGCTCTCTGGTAACGTACAGCTAAACCCAGTCCAAGTTAACCTCACGCCTAACCTTATTAGTAATACAAAAGGCCTGAAAATTGCTCACCACAATATCAGGAGCCTTGAGCACAATTTTTCTGAACTGGAAGCTTGGACCTTCCTCTACAAGTCTGACATCATTTGTCTAACTAAAACTTGGCTCAAACCCTCTGCCCTGACACCGTTTGTTCCCTTCCTCCCATCTTACAATCTTCTAAGACAGGACCAACCAGCAGCCAAGAGGGGTGGTGGCACAGCTATTTATTTTAAAAATCACTTTCAGCTCTCTGTTATAAACTCGTCTCCCCTCCTGCACTTTGAAGCGCTTCATGCCCGTCTCACTCTCAGGACCAAACTACATCATATTGTCTGCATTTACAACCCTCCTAAAGGTGGCCAAAGAGGCCTGGATGAACTACTGGCTCAAATCTCACTCCTATCCGGAAGAAATGAAGTTCTCATACTCGGAGACCTAAACATGAACTGGCTGGGAAGCTCCCAAGCCTTATCACTATCAAATTACAAAGATCAAACCTGCACCAGCTGATCTCTGAACCTACAAGGACCATCCCCCACTCCTAACACCAGCACTTTGCTGGACTGGATAATGACTAATCACCTGAAACACGTAGTCTACTCAGGCGTACTAGCCGACGCCATCACTGACCACTCCCCCACCTTCTGTATTTGGGGTAAAGGGAGTACAGAACCTACTCAGCCCAGGTACATCTCCTTTTGCAACCATGCCCATTTTGACTCTCAAGTGTTCTTACGGGACGTTGCTAGCATTGACTGGTGCTCTCTCTATGAGTCTAGTGATGCCCTATCTGCTCTTGGTCTCTTTCTGACCCACTTCCTAGAGCTATAGGACAAGCACTGTCACATAGTAATGCGTCGGGTGAGAAACAGGCAAACCCAATGGCTAAAATCTGATCTACTCAGTAAACTTTGCCAAAGAGATAAAAGCTGGCTCCGTTTCGACACACTGGTCTAGCTAATGACCTTATCACTTACAGAACTATGCGTAGCAGCCTGCAAAAGGAGATCAAACAGGCCAAAAGCACCTGCAAGACCTCTTAATGAACTCCTATAGTGACTTCAGAAAATTCTGGTCACATTTTTTCCACTCGGCTGTTCAAACAAAAGTGTAACCTCACAGCCTAACTCTATGTAATGTACTATACTCTACTATTCATCTGTTATTTGATATTTTGCTGTATTTCTCTGTCTCCCACCTTGTACTACTTGTACTCGGGTTGAGACCTGGAAATGAACCTCAGCTCAGTGTGCCTTTCCGGTCACCAATTTTAAATAAATAAATAAATAATACATAAATAAGTTCTTCCTTGGCTCAAACTTATCCTCCACCCCTAATGAAATGGTTCTAAATGGAGTCCATTGTAACAATTTGCGCACTGGCAAGGTCCTTTGCACAATTCCTGGCTTCACTAGTGCAAGGTCTAAACTTTCATCAACAAATAACGTAAATCACTGGACTGTCTGGGCCACAGTCTGGCACACTTATTGACTGGATCATGACAAACAGACCTGAACACATGACCTGCTCTGGGATCTTGGCAGACACTATCACTGATCCTCCCCTATCTACTGCCAGTGGAGGGTCGGTCAGCCACCCCCACCTCGGCAGGTCACTTTTACGAATTTTGCAAACTTGGATACAGACTCCTTCCTCCGGGACATCTCAAACATTGACTGGTTGAATATATACCGGGCAGAGAATGTAGAGATGCCCTGAGCATTCCTACAACATTACCTCCCTGTACAAAACAAGCATGCTCCAAAAATCACAGCATGAGTCAGGGAAAACAAACTAGATGGCTACATAAGGATCTCCTAAAACAACTAAGGTACAGGGACAAGCTCTGGAAAACCTTCAAAAACTTTAAATGGACTAGGGACTATGCAAACTACAGGCAAGAAAAAATTCTTGCAGGAAAACGATGAGGCTGGCAAAAGAGTGTACTATCAGAATCTGCTAAAGAACTCAGCCCATGATCCCGTAGAATTTTGGGGCCACATAAAAACCTTCCTGGGGACACCTCAATCAGTTACACCCTCTGACATGGTAATAAGTGGCTCTCATTGCAATAACCCCATCACCATAACAAGCGCCTTCAATAGCATGTTCTCTGATCTCTCCCCCTATACCAGCACTCTGCACAGCAGCCTCCACTGCCCGACACTGTGCCTCTTGCGACCCTGCCACCCCGCCAGTGATCCAAAACCTATACCATACCTCCTCTATTTCAAAGCCATCACCAGTTCTCAGGTTCTGTACCATCTAAAAAACTATCGAATTCAACAGTCCTGGCTCTGACCAACTTGAACCATGCCTTTTAAAACTAGCTGCACATTTTATCTCAAACCTCTGGCTAGAATTTTCACTTTATCCTCACCAGCGGTGCAGTCCCAGAACTATGGAAATGTGAGATCTCCCTATCTTTAAAAAGGAACAAGAAAGATATCTCTAATTACAGGCCTATTGCAATACTATCCCTCTCAGCAAAATCTTAAAAAACTGGTTGCCACCCAGATCCAGGAATTCCTTGAAACCACTAAACAGCTCAATGATGCACAACATGGATTCAGGAAAAACCACAGTACTGCGACGGCTCTAGCTAAGTTCACCACTGACATCCTCAATGGCATGGATCAAGGAAAGCTCACAGGGGCTGTCTTTATTGACCTAACCAAGGCATTTATCCTTGTTGACCACCCCCTGCTCCTATCCACCCTAAGCGAAATAGGCTGCTCCTTCCCTGTGCGTGAATGGTTCAGGAGCTACCTGACCAACAGGTCCCAGGCTGTTAAATTCAACTCAGCCATCTCCTCCACTGCAAAACGAACATTGGAGTGCCACAAGGCTCCATTCTGGGTCCTCTTCTATTCACTCTATTCATCAATAACCTACCAGGCGAAATACCTGCCTGTTCCTCGCTCCTCTACGCAGATGACTTAGTTATCTATGCCAGCTCACCCAATGTAGAGCATATTAACTCCTGCTAAATACTGCCTACTCCTGTGTCCAGAATGGTTAAACTCCCACCGCCTCATTCTGAATTCCTCCAAAACTAATGCCATGCTACTAGGCACCACTCAAAAGATCCATTATGTTCCACTCCCTGAGCATCATAGATTTAAATGGCAATCCTCTGCAGACAGTTACCACCTTTCATTACCTGGGCATCCTACTAGACCAATCGCTTGATTTAAACCTTCATATCCAAGCCACTTGCAAAAACGTTAACTGCGAGTTAGGAGCTGCCTACAGAACAAGCTATATGCTTACCTCCTCCACTTAGCTTGCCATAGCTAGAGGGACCCTGCTACCAATGCTTACCTACTGTGCGCCTATACTTACCTTTGCCCACAAATCTGCACTGCACAAATGGGATGTAACCTATAATAACATATGCCGTTACGCCTCACAATCCCCACGGCGTCTTCATCACTGCCAGCTATATAAGGACCTTGGGTGGCTCTCCCCCTCGGCAGTCAGGAGCTACTTCCTGGCATGCCTAAATGACTCTATACTGAGACAAGTCAGCCTGCCGCCCTTATGACTCCTTCTTCCTGTGATTCCTAACATACGCTCAGATCTGCTGACAAAGACCTGCTGGAAATTCCCCGCTGCCGCACCAACAAAGGAACAGGCTCCTTCCAACATGCAGCCCCCAAGTTATGGAAGCTGCTCCCTCTGGACCTCAGACATGCACCCTCCCATCCTTCTTTCAAACGGGATTGAAACTACACCTGGCTGCCATAGATCCATGCACCTGCTTTGATCCTACCCGATTCCCATATCTTCCCTGACCCCCTGCTACTGGTCTCTATACCACCCTCCTTTGTTCTCTCTCCCCCCTGATTCCTACCCCTCTCCTCAAACTTCATTATCGTTATAATCATGTAAGTTTTTATGAATGTATGCACTTATCTTCTACTACCTATATTTACTGTATATTTTGTACTGTTTTTATCCTCTACGCTACCTGGACACTGCCCAAACTTGCCACAGGTGGATGTTGGTACTATAAGGCCCCTCCTCCCTCCCCTCACTTGTCCTCCTTTACGCTTGAGATCCCGGCTAGGGACTGTCACGTGCCTCTATGCCCAACCTCGGAACCACGAGCCCGGCCACACCTTCCCGCTTACCACCGCCAAAGCCATATTTTTAATGCCTTTCCTCCACCACCCCCCTTTCTGGGACTGCTCCGGTCCTTATGCCCAGTCTAGGAACCACCTGCCAGCTACATCTACCTGCCTTCTACGCCAAAGCCAAGTATTTTTTAACGCCTCTCACTCGTCCATCCCTCCGCTTTTTCTACCCCCGGGTGGGCTCATAAACCTGGCATCCCTCTGGCTGCCACGGGATTTCTTGGCATCCGCCTTGCTTCCCGTTACTCCCTCTGGGTACTCTGCTTGGCTGGCTGTCGAGGCGCTGGTCATGTTTTCCCATTACCCCTCCCCTGTCTTTTTCCTGCCGGTTTGAGAGACCCCAGACCGGCAGTCTCCTATGTTTCTCTGGTAAAGCAACTAGCAGTCCTCGAGTTCTATACCCCTTCCTTACCTGTCACCTGTACCATCACTCCCCTGAAGCTGCTCTTGGCCTGCTGGTCATGCTTAGTATAGACTCAACCATGTTAGACTAGCTGGAACCGTCTCTATATGACTAGGAATGTTCTATGTATGGTTGTTTGCCTAAGTTGTATTGTTTGCTTCCATGTGTTGTGCTGTATTGTACTCTCCCGGGTCGTGCCTGAAAATAGTCACCTCTTGGCTAGCGCACTTACCCGGTAAACAAAAACTAAATAAAATAACTGTTGCCAACTTTTTCAATGACAAATTCTCTGGCCTAACTAACTATACCTCCACCTTCCCTTCCAACCTGACCTTAGCATATCCAACGAATGCCACTGGTCCAAACTTTTTCTTTCAATCTGTCTCCAGACTTGATGTACTGAAATTGCTGAATAATATGTCTGAGCATACGGCTGCCGGTTCTGACAATCTTGAACCAAAACTTCTTAATCTAGTTGTGCCGTTCATAGCTGCTCCCTTAGTCAAAATCTTTACCCTGTCCTTATGCCAGGGTCACGTCCCAGATATCTGGAAGATGGCAAGGATTACCCCTGTTTTCAAAAAAGGTGACCCAAAGGACCCCTCAAATTACAGGCCAATTGCTGTCTTGTCTGTTCTCGGGAAAATCCTTGAAAAGCTTGTAGCTAACCAAACTATAATTCTCTATAAAAATGACCTATTAAACTCTGCCAGCATGGCCCGTAAGGAGCCATAGCACTTACTACTGCTGTACTCAAATTCATCCGATGCCCTGATGGCCATGGACTCTGTTTCTCTCACAGGGCTATCTTCATTGATATGACCAAGGCCTTTGACCTAGTTGACCACCCCATCCGCTGCACACCCGATCACTAGGTTTCTCACCCAACTTTATGAACTGGTTCCAGAAGCTGCTTGACTGACAGTACACAGTTTGTGATTACAACTCCACCCTCTGACAGGCCACGACTAACATTGGAGTGCCCCAGGGGTCCATACTTGGCCCTTTGCTTTTCTACCTTTATAAACAGCATCACCTCCAAACCTCATGAAAACCAGCTCCCTGTTATGCAGATGGCATAGTGCTGTAGTCTAGCACCAAATGCATTGAGGATATAAATCTGAAGCTCTCCCGACTTCCAACTACTCCAGCAGTGGCTGGTTAGACACAAACTAGTCTAAACAAAGCAAAGACCAAGCTATGCTCTTGGCTCCACTTTTAAACTTAAACACTCCCAGCACAAGTTTAAAGTCTCCACGGTTAGTGGCACCTCAGTAGAGTTGTAACCCTTTAAAGTACCTGGGGTCACACTGGATCCACTACTAAACTATGATCTCCATATCTCTATATTCAGAGGACCTGCAAATCTGTAAACTCAAAACTTGGAGTTGCCTATCGAACCAGCTATGCCCTCATCCCATCTGCCAGGCTTGCTGTAGCCTGTGGGATACTCCTAACATCACTCAACTAAGGGGCAGCTACCTATACTTCTGCAAGCAAATCAAGTCTTCACAAAAGGGATGTTACCTACAATAATATACGTCGCTATGCATCCTCCTCTCACTGACTGAAACACCATTGTCTCCTTTACTCTGACCTTGGTTGGCTCCCTCCTCAGGTGTCAAGGTTTTATTATTTTGGCTCCATCATTGACAACATAATTAGGAGTCAAATACATAAACCCCTAGCGGAACTCTTCCAAAGCCAGGCCTCCTGCTATGACGTTCGCTCTGCTGACAATGCCCCTGTCTGTATCCCTAAAAATGCTACCACTAAGGGCTCTAGTGCTTTTGCCTGTCAGGCCCCCCCAGCACTGGAACTCCTTCCCTCTAACCATTTGTCAAGTCTCTTCCCACACCTCCTTTAAGAAAACACTACACCACCATCTCATGTCTTCCTGTATTTGCTCCTGTTTCAAACCTCCATAGAAGCAAGACTTTATTCTGACTCCCCTTGCCTACCACTTAGTTTTGACCACATTTCTGCCTCAGCACTTTCTCTCAGTCCGACAGGGTTACTCCCATACCCTGCTGTTTTGCACTTCCTAATCCTATTGCCTTCACCCTCCCTCTCTATCCTTTTCCTCCACTGTGACTTGTTGCTATTCACTTCCCTAAATTTCTTCTTTCTTTCAGACCTGCTCTGGTCATTGAAAGATTACTTTCTCCATGCCTTCATCTCAAATCTACCCAGTTATTGTCTGCTTAAAGTGACACTGAATTTTTCTGTAATTTATTTCCTCCTCATGTTAGTATAAGCCCTAATTTTTTTCTTGCAGCTGTCTGTGTTGTTTAACTTACCTGTGATACTGTAGTACCTATGTTGCTACCTGCTTGTATGTACCAATTACTTTGACTATTTCTAAAATGTACTGTTACTGTTAGTTCCAGAAGTTAGTTTTGTATTCTCCTGGTCGTGCCTGAAAATAGTCAGTGTTATGGCTAAGTCTACCTACCCAGTAAACAAAAAACTAAATAAAATAAATAAAATGACTGTATTAAAATTAGGTGACGAGCACTGAAAATGTTAACATACCTTCATAATTGTTGTTTTAATATTTTTACCCCAGATTTTCAACATAAACCTGGTAGGAGAAATTGTTCAAAACCCGTCCAAAAGGTGATTAAGCGGAGCCACTGCAAAATCACCTTTCAGGCCAGATCAGAAAAATTTCACCTACCTTGTTCCTAAGGTGGGTTCCAAAAATGCCATGCTGGAAATTTTGGGGGAAAAGTATTAAAACATGACTAAGTTTCCTCTTGTTGCCTCGTCCTTCATCTCCTATTTTACTACTTGAACCCACTCTCTTATTTATTCCTCCTCCCCTTCTTTCCCCTCCCTTTACCTTCTTCTTGCTAGTTTTTCCTTCTCTGCTACAACTGTCATGGCTACACTTAGAGCATTGCTTGCTCTTAATCCTCATGAATGTGGTAGGCCTGATGGCCTTGATTCTAAGCTTCTACTTTCTCTCTGCCTCCCCGTGCTGCCAATTACTCTACTGGTAAACCTTTCTTTCTCCTCTGCAACTGTTCCAGATGCATGGAATCAGGCTACAGTCATTCCTATCCCTAAAGGTAGAGATCCATCCTCTCCTGGTAACCATCATCCCATCGCTCTCCTTTCCTGCCTTACTAAATTACAGGAACAACTTGTACTATCGTAATGTTCTTCCTTCCTTGACTCCTTCTCCTTCTTTATTCTCTTTCAGTCTGATTTTAGAAAATCCCTCCACCTCCGCTTCCCTCCTACGACTTACTGACTCCATCCTTACTGGCATGGATTGGGGACTGATCATGTCTGCCATTTTTGTTGATTTTGTTAAGCTTTTGACATGGTGTCACATCCCTCCTTCTTGATAAGCTAAAAGCAGTGGGTCTTTCTGACTCTTCAGTCAACTGGTTTAGCTCTTATGTTGGGGTAGATCACAATCTGTCTGGATAGTCTACTACACTTCATAGTTACTCCCTATCTGCTCAGGAGTCCCACAAGGGCCTGTTCTGGGTCCTATTCTTTTCCATATTCTTGAATGACCTTCCTCTGTCCGCTCCTCTGTGTCCATTCATATGTACGCTGATAATACAGCTGTTTTGCATCTGTTTCCTTTTCTCATGACCTTATTTCACAACTTCAGTTGGACTTTGACAATGTTCAGAGGTAGTTTAAGTCTCCTCAATGACAAAAAAAAAAATACTCCATGACTTTTGGTACTTGCCAGAGGCTTTCAAGAAGTGCCTCTCTCCCTTCTTTTCGCACCCGTGATGGCGCTTTTATTGAGATGTTTCCTCTTTAAGTACCTTGGTATCTGACTGATCATAATCTTGACTTCTATGTTCATATTGATGCCATTCACCAAGCGTTGCCCGCTTGGTGCACTTTACAGCAACAAAGCAGGTATCCCACTTCCTATACACTGAGAGATTGTTTTAAAATGATCCTTCCACTTTTTGATTATGGTAATATAGTCTACAGTGGAGCTCGAATCCACCCTGCCAGACTGGACCCTCTTTTCAATTCTTTCTACCATTTTGCTTTAGATTGTTCCGCGTACTCACCACTGTTCCTTTCCTCTACTCTTTCCTCCCTTTCTTGATGCAGGTGCCTTTCCACCGTGCCTCCTTTATTTCTGAATTCTGGATTGGTTCCTTCCTTCCTACTTTACTTTCCTCTTATCTTCTCCCTCAGCTTCCTGCTATCCTTTACATAATATTACTTCTCACTCCTTCGCTATTCCTTCCAGGAAATCTACAACTGGTTGATCTGCTTTCCCTTATCGCTTTCCTAAACTTTGGTCCTCCCATTCCTTGTTGCTCTGCTTCTTTGGTTTTCTCCTTAAAGTCGCCCCTTCATGACTTCCCCCTCTTGCCCTTGTCCTTGGCCCTCTTCCTTCGCCCTCACACTAGCTTTGCCCTGGCAATCTGTTTTCCCATTACCTTGGCATGCTGCTATATTATTCTGATTTGTATTCAAAGTTTTACTATTCCTTCATTTAAATCGTATTACTATATTTTCTATATATACAGTACACTGTAAATGTTTTATATGATGTTGCCGCCCCATCCCCTTCCCTCAGGATGCATCTGGAAATGAGCCATCACCAGCTCACTATGCCTTTCCTGATGAAGCTTATTAAATAAATAAAGAAATGACTAAATAAATAACTTTACGTAAAGTTCAAATCCCACTGAAACGCACTGATGCACTTACCTGATTTCCACAGTTCCGGTCCAGCATTGAAGAGTGAAGATCGTCCCCAGTCCAGAGAAGATTATGGTGTTGGACCCTAAGCAGGTAAGTAAGGGGTGTGGTACTGAGTGGGTGGGTTGTTGGATGGCAGGGTAGCGGCTACAGGCATCGATGGACTTGTTTTCTTTATGTAGGGTATAAAAATAAACAAAAAAACTTCAAGAGATAGTTTTCTTTATTTCAGGTACTGACACAGGGGACTGGGCACCCCAGTGTTGGTTCTGCATTTACAGGGGCACAATGCTTGATGGTGAGGTAGTAAGGATATGGCGGAGGTGGGATCTGTTGGAAAGAGGCTTGGGGTATGGGAGAGTGATGAAGGTGAGTGGGATGTTGGCAGAGAGTGAAATCTATGTGAAGGGACACAGGAAGCTACGCGAGGGTGGGAAGAACACTTGGCAGAGGTGGGATTGTTTTTAGGTTGGTAGAGGAAGACAACCAGCAGGCTGATCATGGCATCTGTCGGCTGCCTGCTAGGCAGCACCATGCCGTTGAAAGAATAGACCTGCCCTGGTTTGGAGAAGCTCCTTCCCTTCAGTTATGCCAAGTTTCCACAATGCACACCAATAACTGTGTCATGATCAGCCTGGCTGACAACTGGTCTGTCACTGTCAAGCCCACAGCAGTCTGAGCGGCATTGAACCAAACAGTGACACACCTCTGAAATGCCATTCTCCTAACAATATGTTAGCTTACGCATGCGCAGCAAACAAACCTAAAAATCACCTCGTTCCCATGTGAGTCCTGAGGGAACAGATCTGCAGCAGAATTGTTACAGTCTTACAAAGTTACAATTTTCACATTCAAGTACCAAAAGAAATAAACTGATTCACAATCTTATTAATGTTGAATATGCATTACATTTCCACTCCTAGCTCTCCAATTCATAGGGATAGAAAAGGAAGGAGTGCTGGTCTTTGGAACGAGGTTAGAGAGAGAAGGTGGGGGCTAGGGGGTCAGGTGCATCTGAATCTAGCCCACCACTACTCACGGATCATTGAAAGGAATCCCCAAAGAGTCTGCAGCAAATACACATCTTCTTTTCCATCAGTGATCGCTCCACAAGTGACTGGATTTCCTGGAAGCATAATCACAGGGCATGATTTCTGCTGTACAAGAGAGCACAAAGCAAGTAATCTGGATAAAGCAGTGCCATCTAGTGGTAAAGGCCATGAATAACAAGAGTCATTGCAGTAACTGTAAACAGCAACAGAGATCTCCAGTGGTGTTTAAGTGAATAGCATGTATAAAAGTCAAAGGCACTGTCTTTCCCTACCCAGCTAGGGAGAAGTTCCTCTTTGGTTAGAGGTGCTACCATCGGGGCTAAGGGTACCAGGTTTGATTCACAGCGAGGGTTGTTGATGTATCTACATAAGCTTAGGGGACAGATGTGTCAATTACCAACATATGTGATGCTTAATGTGCCACAGTGTGCAAGGAAGCCTTCACTGTGCCCTGCTCCTACACCTGGCCCTGTAGATACAGATAGTGACAGTCCTCTCACCCCAGGAGAAGGTGGCTCCTCCAGGTCAGGGCTGAGGTACATTGGTGGAGCAGTGTGTGTGGAAGCCTGCACTGTGCATGGCCCACACTGTACCTGTCCTGTGGATAAACAGAGGGCTCCAGTCTGACTCATCTCAGGAGAGAGTGGTCCCTCGAGGTCATGTTTGGGGTACATTACTGGAGCAGTATGTGGGAAGCCTGCACTGCACTGCCCACACAGTACCTGCTCCTGTGGATAAACAGAGTGCTTCAGTCCCTCTCACTTCTGGAGATAGGTGGTCCCTCAGGTCAAGGTTGGAGTACATTGATGGAGCAGTGTATGGGGAAGCCTGCACTGTTCAGCTGCCCACACTGTATCTGTCACCATGGATAAACAGAGGGTTTCAGTCCCTCTCACCCCAGGAGAAAGGTGGTCCCTCCAGGGCAGGCTGTCCCAGTACACTGAGGGAGCAATTTGTGCAGAAGCCTACATTGTACTCGCTAGGGATCCTTGACTGGTTATTGAAGTGGACAGCATACCTGTCGTGGTGGAATGGCGGCAGTCAGTTCCCTTCCCAGCATCTCTTCATAAGACTGCAGGTTCTGTTGCATGGTCTTGTCTGATGGGAAGAACAGCAGGTAGGTCTTTGCACACTCCGCTGCCTTGTCATGCTTCTTAGCTGCAGAAAGCAAGGTGGGGTCAGTAAAGGGTCCTAAGGCAATCAGGTGATGGCTAGTGTGACTTCGGGGATCCTAAAACATAACACCTACCATATACCACAAAGAATCCAAACCCAGATATGCATATGGAGTCTGACTCACCTGTATTGTTAGTATATTTTATTAGATACAGGTAGACAGACCTTCACAGGTGCAAACTACTTAAAGGAAGCAGTCATCACAAAGGACCCCATGGCGTGAGCTGATCCCAATGTACTTTGTGTGCTACCGCTCATGTCTCCTCTGCTACCAAACTGGTCCCTTTCAAACATAGACGCGCCAATACCGTTTGGCAAATAACAACTGTGATTGCATCAGCTGATCCTACCCAAATGACCTTGTTCTCATGAAGTTCACTTTGTATGTCCCTGTATCGTTAAAGATCGAGTTTGTTTCTCTATGATATCTCCTTACGGGCCTGCTGTCCAGCTTAGCACAACTGCAGCTACCCGTCCTTATTCACTCCCCCCCCTCCCATTTCTTCTTTACCCTCCATCCTCTTCTCCCTCACCCACCCTCTCCTTCCTCTTCTTCCATTCTCCCTTTCCCTCATCACTAGTCCTCCTGAGCCAATCCCTTGTTCTCATCACCTCTTCCCTAATGAGCCCGGCTGCCACCCTGACAATGCCGTTTAAATGTTTCCCATCCCGCACATTTCCATATTAATGCCTCATAATTTGTAACTCCACATCCACGTATTCCTTCTTCATTCTCTCCCTCAGCTACTAGTCTCCCATCCATTTGGAATCAGTTTCAAGCCACTCTAAAACTATCTAGTACTGTCTCCGTTAGCTTTTAAAAAGCTAACTACAGCTAAATTTAGAGATAGTTGTAACTGCTATTAAGACTCTTCCTTATCTATATGTCTCTCTGTGCCCTCCCTACGTACTGGTATCTGCCATAATCCTATTGACATCCTGCTAGTTCTGGCAAACCACAACAATCTCTTCAGCAGTCTGAGGACTCTCCTCTACCCCTACACTTATTACCTATCTCACCTGACCTCCCTTCTCTTTTCTTCTCCCCCCCCCAAAAAAAAATCACCTTACACTTCTGTTCTCCAGCTACATCTTACCTCCTCACTCCCTTTTATCCCTTTTCTATTCCTTTCAGCATACAAATCCCCACTCTGTTTGCACTTACCACCAGCACTGATTCCACCAGCTCGATCCTGGAGACCCCCTGCAAAATAAGGTTAGACACAGCAGGTAACAACAGTACAGTGCTTCTGGTGCAAAATGGAACCACAGTCAAGTTAAATGCAAAAAGAATTAGATCTGATTTATTCAGGGGGAATGAACAAGGGAGGGGCATTATTTGGCTGATTAGTTCTATAACTGATTCAATCAGGCAATCATGCCTGCACTTTAGAGTCCCTTCACAGTCACACACTCTGGGTACCCAGTTGGAACAAAGGGGGGCTAGCCTAATTCGTTGCCCGGGGTAGGCCGGTGTTGCAGCTGGTCGGGGTCCTGTGATGAAAAGAAGAAGCATGCACAACCACACACAATTGTGAAACGCGTGGTTCAGTTGAGCTTTCAGTTTTTGTACATATTGTAAATAGTTCTCAGCTCAGACCCCATCTGGGGAGACCCCAAAGCAAACATCTACGGGCAGCCGGGCTTCCCTTCCGAACATGAGACGATAGGGAGAGAATCCGGTAGCATCACTTTTGGTGCAGTTGTAAGCATGTACCAAGGTGCTAATCTGCTGACTCCACTTAGACTTGCCTTTAGGATGGAGAGTACTCAACATGTCCAGAAGGGTTCTGTTAAGCGTTCTGGCTGGGGGTCCCCTTGAGGGTGATAGGAGTGGTTTGGGCTTTCACACCCCAATAAAGAGAGCATTGCTTTGATTAGTCTACTTTCAAAGTCTCTTCCTTGGTCAGAATGGATACGTTGGGGTGCACCATAGTGGCCAAAAACATTTCTACTAGCACCTTAGAGCCTTTTGATCCTTGGTCAAGAAAGCATGCGTATCAGGTAAAGTGATCAGTTACTACCAGTACATTGCCAATGTTCTTTTGATTGAGCTTCAGACACAGGAAGTCTATACAAACCAGTTCCATGGGGGCACTGGTAGTGACGTTGACAAGTGGGACAGCTTTCTGGGGCAAAGCTTTCCACTGGAGGCAGTGACTGCAAATTTTGACATGATTCTCAACATCTGCCCCCATTTTTGGCCAATAGAATCGGGATCGTACTAAGTCGAGAGTCCGGTCAATACCGAGGTGTCCCATGTGGTTATGGAGGGACCTCAGTACCAGCCGTTTGAAGGCTGTGAGTAGGACCAACTGCTGCTTGTCCACTTGACCTTGATGATCTACTGTCTCTCTATATAATAACTGATCTCGTAACTTTAGTCTGGGGCCTTCTTTAAATTACAGTGCAGTTCGTAAGTCAGTAGAATGTAATTTAGACACATCTTTCCCCACAGGCAGGGCATGAAGTGCGGGCTGAATCATGGGATCATGGGATTGAGCCCACTGAATGCTGTCACTATCAAACTGGGGCAAAGCACTGATATCTAATGCAGAAAAATGACAATAAGCGGCAGGTATGCAAGTATCGGGGGGCCCCAAACAGTCCACCAGGCAGTCCACAGTGTCTGCAGACAATTGCTCATCTTTGTCAAACTTTTGGCACAATGCTTTAATAGAAGGTTCAGACAGCCTCACCCAATTGTCTTTGGAACTTGGCCACCGTGAAAGGGCATCAGCATCAATATGGTTCAGTCCAGGCTGGTATTCAACGCATAATCGTAAGTTGACAAGGCAGTAAGCCACCGGTGCCCAGTGGCATCCAACTGGTGGACGCCTGTACATATGTTAGAGGATTGTTTATCAGTCTTTACTAATATCTTGGCCCCACAGAGGTACTCATGGAACTGATCGACTATGACCCACTTTAGAGTGAGGAACTCCAACTTGTTCACAGGATAATTCCGCTCGGAGGGTGTGAAGCTGCGACTGGCAAAGGCCACAGGTCTCAGGCCATCCTCATATTCTTGATACAGCACAGCCCCAAGCCCTTTCAGACTGGCATCTGTGTGCAGGACATATGGTTTGGTGGGATCAGCATATGCAAGGACTGGGGCGTGCGTAAGCTGATCGATGACCTCGAAGAATGCTGCCTCACACTCAGGGGGTCCAACGGGTTCCAAAAGGTTCACCTGTTTGAAAATACACCTTGTATTCTACTTTGAGGGACCCCTTCTTGTATCTGTGGTTGGTAGGAGGATAGCCTTGGGTAAGATTAAGGAGCGGCCAGATTACCTTCGAATAGTCCTTAATGAATTGGCGATAGTAGCCGCAAAACCCCAGAAAATGCTGCAGCTCTTTCAGGTTGGTGGGCTGGGGCCAGGTGGTCAGGGACTCTACTTTACTGGAGTCTGTCTGTATCCCCTCAGCTGACACTATATGTCCCACATATTTTACAGACACTTGCAAGAACTGGCACTTGTCTATGGATAGCTTGAGGCCGAATTCTTCCAAGCGATCGAGGACTTTGAACAGTCTGGCCTCATGTTCTTCTAACGTGTGACCGAAAACAATGATATCATCCAAGTGCACTAAACATTCTAGCAGATTCATGTCTCCTATTGCATGTTCCATCAACCTCTGGAAGGTAGCAGGGGCACCCAAAATCTCCTGTGGCATCCTCAGAAATTCGTAGAACCCCAAAGGACAGATGAAGGCTGTTTCTTCACAGTCCTCCGGGGCCATCAGGATTTGATAATGTCTGCTGCGGAGATCAAGTACTGAGAACCAGTGACTCCCATTCAGGCAGTCCAGGGCATCCTGTATGTGGGGCATGGTGTATGGATCTGGGACAGTCCATTGGTTAAGGGTCCGATAATCCACACACATCCTCACGGACCCATTATTCTTGCGCTCAACTATGATGGGAGATATGTAGGGGCTTCTTGACTCTTGAATAATTCCGGCAGCGAGCATCTCCTGTAGGTGCCACCGAACATCATCTATATCAGCTGGAGCAAGGCGGCGGGACTGGTCTCGGAAAGGTCGGTCATCGTGCAGCCAAATATATTATGCTTAGCATCATGGGTGCACCCCACATCCCATTCTTTTAGCAAAAACACTTGGTCTCTCTGGGCAAGTTTGCTACTGATCCAAGTCTTCCATTCAGCAGACAAGGGGGAATCACCAAAGTCAAACAGGTCTGGGCCCACCTCCTCCTTCTCACTAGAATATTTTTTCCTGGGTAATACTGCAGTGTCTTCACAGTACTATAGCTAGTGTACACCCTCTGTTCACTCGGACTTCTCCATCTGACACATTTCGAATGGGCACGGGCAGGTAGGATACTGGGTTTAACCATTAGCCCCTCCGGCAATTTTCCTTCACCTGGTGCATCCAGGATTAATATTTTGTTTTTCACGTCTCTTCTAAGATGGACTTCTTCATGAACAGTATACTGAGTATTGGGTGGCAATATCAAGGAATCAGGGTCCTTCTTCCAGACAATCCCAACGGCCTCATCCTGGTCTTCTACCACAAACCGCCTCTGCAGGTCATGAGCTTTCTTGATCAGAGCTGGAATTCTCATTGCCTGACCAGTCTGTCAGTATCATTTCTCTTGGCACAACTGCGCTAACCTCCCAGATATGTGGTCATTGATTCCAGTGAGCAGGGGACCCCATCATACATCCTTGTAGGAGGGCACACCAGAGCCAGTGACTCTACTTGTTCATCTACACCAGTTAAAGCCACAGGAAAAGACAGCCAGAGCTGGACATATCCTAGGTAGGGATAAGGCTTGTCACTCAGGCCCCACACATGTAGGCCTTCTAGAGATTGTAATGACACATCAGATAAGTGTTTGTCATACCAGTCCTGGAATATAATGGTCACTTGCGACCCGCTGTCGAGCACAGTCCGAGCATGGACACCATTGACAGTCACAGTAGTCTCCATCGAAGGGCCAACCAATTTGGACCGGTCTGGAGGGGTGGTAGCAGGGACCTAGACAGATGATTTAGCCACTAAGAAGTTTGGGTTAGTATTTCTTGAGCCTTCACTGCGGTCATTGCCAGCGCCTCTCGGCCATGGAACTCCAGAAAGGAGCTCCCCTTGAAGTCTGCATACAACTTTATCTGGGTTTTTGGGGGATCGGCATTCTTTCTTCATATGCCTGTCCTTCTCACAATTATAACAATATATGCTTGCCAGGGTCTAGTGAAGCTGAGACATCACATTGGGAGCTGAGGCGGGGTTAAAAAATCTTGGTTCCACCTCTGTCTGCGGTGTGGCAAGCATTGGGACGTCTCAGTAATTCTCTCACTTCCATGGTCAAGTCATCAATTTTGAGCGCTGCTGTCAGCGGGAGATGCCTGGGTGTCACCTCCACCCCCATAGCAGATGCACTCTGATAATAATCGGGGTCTGTACCATAGAGCAGTCTTCATAAAGAGACCAGCTTTTGTTTCTCTGAACTCCCTCAGCAGTTCCTCCCATGGCGGAGTATCCTTAGCAGTCCCTTTCTTGCTGGGCTCCCCAGGACTGGCACCAGCATTTAGTTCTCGGATTCTGTCATGTGATTTCTGGAATTCTAGGCCATCAGCGACTGACCCCATGCCTGGAGCAGGGGTTGCGGCAGCTACGACTGCACAGTGTTCCTGAAAGCCTTCCTTCTCCTCAACTTTCTGTACATCCTTCATCAACATATGGAAAGGCAGGGGACCAGATTTCCATTGTTGCAGTTGCAATTTGAGCAACACCCAGCTGGAATGCTGGGAAGAGTGGAGTATATGATCCAGTCTTACCTGGTCCAGCTCACTAGAGGCCCAGCCTCCTTTCCAAAAAATGGTTTGTAGGATTCCCTCTAATCGATCCATGTAGGCAGATAACAATTCCCCCGGCTGTTGTTTAATGTCTTTAAGTTTCCATTTCAAGGCCTCAGCACTAGTGGTACCCCCAAACACATTTTCAAGGGTGACTATGTACTCTTGGGCTTTGGCGTCGGGGTCAGAGGACCTCAGGGAGTGAAAAGCATGTAGGGTGGGGCCCCTGAGGCTTTCCCCCAGGCGGGCCCTTTTTTCGGCCTCAGAGCGTTGCCAGTCTTGTACCGCAAGAGTAGCAGAGTCTATCCAGGTCTCCAGGTCGACTTCCCCATTCAGAGTGGGCAGATGCCAAGAATACCTTGAGCTTGCGGTGAGGCCATGACTACTTGCTGGCTCAGAGACAGGTACAGAAGTAGGTGAAAGAACAGGTGCTGGGGTGGGTGTGGACAGTGGTGACACTCCCAGGTGGCAGGAATCATTTTTTAAACTCCTCCACAGTTTTGCCCTCCTCCAGTAACAACTTGGCAAACTTCTCCTCAAAAGACTCAGATAATGGTGGGGGCTCATCCTCTAAGGGGTCATTGCTATCTTTGGTTATCATCCTCCTGGCGGCTGGGAACCCCTCTGGGACGATAGTCTGGGGCACCTTTGAACTGTCTAGGGGGTTGCTACACTCCACCAAGGCCATGAGGGTTTGGGCAGTTAAACCAGCCTGTTGACCCACCACTACAGCTTTTTTCAAACATTCAGCTTTAGAAAGTGCCCCTTCAACAGTGTCCTTACTAATGTCCATAGGTATATCCAGTATTAGCAAGGCATTGTGGGGGTCAATCTCCTGCCCTGTACACTATCCCACCAACTGGTGTACAGCCATTTCTACTGGGGTAGCCATTAATCTTCAAGAATAATTTGTGATTTTGGCCACGTGGGTGGGGGGGTGCTAATCCCAGCAGTAGCCTCCAAGATGTAACCCCTAGGTGGTGCTATCCAAAGGGCTACTACCCCTGCCTGTGTGACTAGTTGCAGGTTAAGGGGCCTGGGTACTGAAAACGGGTATCTCCACCCAGAGGACAGGGTTATTGGTAATGTAGCTGACCTGGGTACAGCCCTCCGGGACACTGTGACCCCCCTCTTTCCCTTCTAGAGGCCTAAACAATGAACAGCATACACAGGTACAATAGCCCCTAATCAGCATACAAATCCCCACTCTGTTTGCACTTACCACCAGGGCTGGTTCCACCAGTCCGACCCTGGAGACCCCCTGTAAGATAAGGTTAGACACAGCAGGTAACAACAGTACAGCGCTTCTTGTACAAAATGGAACCACAATCAGGTTAAATGCAAAAAGAATTAGATCTGATTTATTCAGGGGGAATGAACAAGGGAGGGGCGTAATTTGATTGATTAGTTCTGTAATTGATTCAATGAGGCAATCATGCATGCACTTTAGAGTTCCTTCACAGCCACACACTCTGGGTACCCAGCTGGAACAAAGGGGGGCTAGCCTAATGCGTTGCCCGGGGTAGAACGGTGTTGCAGCTGGTCGGGGCCCTGTGATGGAAACAAGAAGCATGCACAACCACACACAATTTGTAATCTGGGGCCAGGAGGCTCAGTTCGTGAAAATTAGACAAAACAACTAAATCAGATGACACACTTTGATTGAGCTGTTGTTGCAGGAGCTACCCTGGTGTTTAATCATGCTACCCAGTACAGGACACAGGATGGA
The DNA here is from genome assembly GCA_016271365.2 of Neoceratodus forsteri. Taxonomy (NCBI): domain Eukaryota; kingdom Metazoa; phylum Chordata; order Ceratodontiformes; family Ceratodontidae; genus Neoceratodus; species Neoceratodus forsteri. Next base: position 660,676,671 of record CM028138.1, read on the forward strand.
TGAAATGGAGACTTTAGGATGACTTGCTGGTTTGCCAGGAGAAGCAGGTCCCATGAATCACTGAGGTGTCTTTTCTGTTCGAGTGTTGAGCAGGGGCGATCCCCAGGCAGGTCTCTGTTGATGATTTCCTCTGCATTGTGAGTAGCTGGCTGGGCCAAGTTGGCGGAGACCAGGCAGGTGAACAGTTCGAATCCAGTCCAGTAAATGCTGGATGCAGCTTTCCAGCAAGTGTGACACAATTAGGCAGTGGGGGGACCAAATTGCAACCCACTAACAGCATTCAGCACACTTATAGTAAAAGAAAAGCAATACCACAGTTCGGATGACAGTCCAGTTGCAATTTCTACTTTCCTGAGCAAAACCGTGATCTCTGTGGTGATTCAGACTTCCTGACAGGCCGATTGCGTGGAACAAATCTTTGGTCTTCTTCAGGCAAAGGTACAGTCACAATTCAACGGCTTTTGTCACAATTGGTTTGGATGTAGTCCTATTATTTAAGCACTCTTTAGGGATCCCTTTCGAGGGACAGCAGGCAGACAGGTCAAATTCAGCCTTTCCACCAGTTTCTCGCATGACTATGCAGGAGCAGCTGCTCGAATCACTCAAGTTGTTCACTCTCTCTACTCCAAACTCAGATTGACACTCTGCTGCAGGCGGCACCGGGACTTCCTCTGAGATCGAAAAGGTTTGGTTGGTTGATCCATCTGTCTGTCATGGCTAGAGCTCCCCTTCCAGGTCTAATTAGGCGCCAAAGTGGAAAAACTACAATTCCTACAGAATTCACTACAAGACCCTGGGGACAGACTCCATTTAAGATCCCCAAAAGGTACAGATTGGTGCAATACAGAAATGTCCATGCTACAAAGAAAGGCAGGTTAGACAAACTATAATACCATTATTATTAGAGCAGCTAATCAGCAGACAATTACCAGTTCTAAAGGCTCCCCTGCACCATTAAGCGGCGGCAGAACAGAGCAATATTACTGCAGCTGGGCGGGTCTCAAGTCTGGACACACTCGGCCTCACCCAGATTAATTATACACTACAAAATAATGTCTCTTAAAGAGACAGGCACGAGGAGGCTAACAGGGCACTCACATGCAAGCACTTTTACACCTGTAAAGGCACAGAACACCCGCCTGGCAGTGGGCATTTAAGCACACCAAGGAAGACTTTGGGAACCCCCATTTATAGGGGGTTACAGGTGTTATCTGAGATTTCAATAAATAAATAAAAACATTTTGGTTTACTTTCTATTTACTCTAGTAAAGCAGATTGTAGCAGAGTAATTGTAGAAGTTTACTTGTAGTCATACATCTTCTGTTACTACAAATCCCAGAATCCCCTGCAGCTGACATCAGAGCAGTAGGCAACATTGAGAAATTCAATAGCTTGCAGCACATGTTAGAGCTTTTATAATCTCTGATCAGATGTTTTCTGGTTCTGCTTTTCTCCAGGGGTTAAGAACAGTCCACTGTGACTATACTCAGCCCAGGGAGGACAGCGGGACCAGCAAACAAAAGATCAAAACTGATATAAACTATAAAGTGAACTGTAGGCTGTTGAGTCTCTCACTGCTGCCTACTGTTCTGATGTTATCTACAGGGGATTCTGGGATTAAATCCACTCGTGATGACTGTTCCCTTAAGGTTTTGTGGAAACAATCCATCTCGGTCAATGTCTGTTGGCATCCAAGGCTCCCTAGAATCTCAGCCTAGAATTTTGCACAGAATCCTGGTAATCTATCATAGAACTTCTGCGGTGCCGCAGAATTCACTCTTCTTGTTGATTTTTTGTTAATATTTCTGTTTTTCCATAGAATCTGGTTCTCTTCCCCTCTTTTTATATCCTAAACCCCCTATATGCTCAAAATGTTATGTTATCATTGCTATAACATCATACATTAGCTAATGAAATGGCTGCAATCTGCAACAGAAATGAACAGTCACTTATCTATCACAGCTCCCACTGCCAGAGATGGTGGCACAGCACATCAGGCATGGTGATATTTGCTCAACCTGCACTACAGCCTAATACAATTTTCAGTCTTACATTATTGCACTATGGCTAACTTAAACAAAACCTTGTCAATAGCACAGACCTGTTAAGTCCACACCTCACTTTGTACAAACCTATTTGTGCCTTTAAGGTATGGAGATGCCATCTGAAATGAATAACTGGTAAAATGAATTTAACTGTCATTTGTAAGAAAAATAAAGTAATTATGCACAGAAAAGTGGAATATAATAATGTGTAGACTGGTTGAAAGAATAGACCTGTTAAATAAATAATTGCACTGCATGCATTTTTGCCAGGGTTATTGATTACATATTGTCATTGGTTGATAGAATCACCTAAAAGTTATGGAGAAATGTTGTGTGCAGGGACAGCTGTTGGGCCAGAGGGTAGCATGCTGTGTTTCCGTGCCGGCAACTCGGGTTCAGAGATTAGCTCTGGGAGCTGGCTGGGCAGCACAAGGATTGGTGGAACACATCATTGCTCGGAGCCTGGGAAGGTATGGTGCAGTGTTCTGTCACATGGTGGACACATTGTGCTGGTCTGGAGAGCTCTATCTCACAATCGGTTCACATGCATGTCATGGCCTGATGGTGTTACGCAGTGTGTCAGGAGCAGGTTGACATCAAAAATGAGTTTTGCAATATCTCCTCTATTCCATTTCTAATGGGACCTGTATGAATGAGGATGCAAGTTCATGGAAATAAAAAAATATATATATATATATATATATATATACACACACACACATTATCTCTATCTCTCTTACACACACACACACACACACACATTTGTATGTATGTTAAAGACTGCATATAAATATATAAGTGATACACAGTGGGAACCTCATGATTGGTGTAGAAAGCACATACAAATATATAAGTGATAAGCCAGTGGAAACCTCATTAGTAGGATAGATAGCATGCATATAGAAATACCTTATTTATCACATAAGATCCCCTCTGCATATGTTATTTATTTAACAGGCTAGGACCTGAAGGGAGAGACATTTGTTTTGCTTTTTAGGCATAAAATTATTTGTATAAGTCTGTTATTTTTGAACTAGTGTTACTGTGCTTTCCACCATCCTACGTTGCTATAGCCACTGCCATGAAAGTGAAGTCAGGATGACAAGCTGACACTGTGATGTGGTAGTTTGTTAGTACCGCAGAACTCCCACAGAAATTACAAACCACCGCCTCAGAAGTTCTGCGGCAAATGGTAGTCTTGCCGCAGAACTTGGTCCCACTGTGCCGCAGAAAAGTAGGGGCCCTGGTTACATCATCCCAGTCTAGTTCTGACGTTAAGTGGCTAAAAGCTCTAGTATTAAATCTTAACAGCCACAGCCTCAACTTTTGGGGTTTGTGCTGCTTGCTGGAATTGGGCCTACTATTTGAAGTTGAATACCAGGACACATTTCGGTCATTTGTGACTGAAGTGTAGCAGAATAGTAACCCTCAGGTTATTATGATAAGAAAGAAAATGGCAGAATTCAGTGATTAGGTAAGTAATAAGCCACGACAGGAATTGTGCATCATAGGGTTTTTAATACTGCCGATGGCTGTAGTGAGGCACAAAGCTGAAGGCCGAGTGTCCTTACACCCTGAGAGGTGCATTAAAATCCTATAATGCACACCTTGGAGGGCTTATTATGCTCATACAATGGCTGTAAGTAGGTTTTTGAGGGAGGAAAACAAGATTTGGCACCAAACTGTGCATTTATAGAGATTTAATGCACTGTCAGGTGATGTCTCTCAGCCAATGACATTTTTATTTATTTATTTTTTTATTTATTTATTTAGCTTTTGTTGACCGGGTAAGTGCACTAGACAAATCCTGCCTATTTTCAGGCACGACCCGGGGGAGAGGGATACAGATGAATGTCAACTGACCTTGAACCAGATTAAGCTGTGTTTAGATTTTTTCTAGCCATTTTATAAGTTGATATAATAGATGCCTTGACGAAACAGAAATTTTCCATGAAACCCTGATCAGCTAGCAACTGTGAAGGTCTACCAACCTGTGTTCTTTATAAAATATATTAAACATTTTTATCGATGAATGGACCTCTATGTACATATTTGAGTCAGTAAAGGGTTAACAATTCAGGACTTAACAATATACTGCTGTCAAAAATGTTATGTGTTTCAGTCTAAGTAGGAATCCATGCTTGCTGTGCTGGTAGACTCTCCACCTCAGATGGTCCTGGTTTCAAATCTGAGAGAGAAAAAGAGAGCGTAAGAGAGAGAGAGATAGAGAGAGAGAGGTAGACGGAAGAGAGAAAGATAGAGAGAGAGAGGGATAGAAAGAAGGATACAGAGAGGGAAGCAGAGAGAATGACGGAGGGACAGTGAGAACTTTGAGAAGATGGGGGGTACCTGAGAGTTGCTCTTTGTAGACTCGACATTATTAAAGGGTTGGGAGGGTTGTAGAACCCGAGAGGACCTTGTGGGTGGGAGGTTGCCCTGTTACTAGCCCTGTCCACTGGGGAAGGAGAGGTCAGGGCTTTATTAAGCCTGCCCCAGAGTGAAGGCTTTAAATCATTTAAAAAATAGGAATCTGTAACCATCCCATGGTAGCAACGACTGCACTGCTACTCACGACATCTGCGATCAAAGCACGGGAACGAGCCAGGAAGTCAGAGAATTGACCAACAGGAGGGAGACTTGAGTGACTCAGACTATGCTTTCTCCTCCGGGAAAGAGGTAACCAACTCTGCTGTACTTCTGTGTAACCCATCATATGGCGACTCAAATGGAGCAACTCAGTTTTGGCGACTGCTTTGGCGCAGTGTGTGTGAGCTACCCTGAAAGGGTAGCGAGGCACGGTTATAGCGCAGATCAAGGGGAAAAAATGGAGAGTATACAGGAGGGTGAATGGAAGAGGGGGGGATAATGGAGGAGGTATGTGGGAGGTAGTGTGGTGAGGTGTTGCTGAGTTGGCCGTGTGGTGTGGTGATGAGGGTGGCTGGCTGCAGTGAGGAAGGTTCAGGGCTCTGGGCTTGGTAGGGGTACAGTTTTTTTTTTTTTAGTGTGTGTGGAAGTTTAACTTTTTTCCCCCCCGAGTTTCTCCCCCTCCCTGACATGCACCCTGCTGGAGTTGAAAATCTAAATTAAGGGGGGTGCGGGGATGAAGCAGGGGATTCTGGGATTTGTAGTAACAGAAGTTTGCCTACAACTAAGCAAAAGTAATCTGAGACAGTCTACTATACTACAATAAACAGTAAGTGAACCATAATGTTTTTGCACACAAAGTGCATATTTTGACCATCCCCACACCTGAGCGTGGGGGCCCTTTGTGTTAACTGTTCCCCTTTAATGCTGCCGCTGCCTCGATGGCAAAAACAAATATGAAGGTCTTTTTTTTTGTTAAGTGCTTGCTATGGTCCCGCCTTCTGAATTTTTTGTCCCCCACCCCACCCAGTCCCCTAAAAAACATGTTCCACAGTTACTTACCCATGTAGTAAGCAAACTGCAGGTAGTTGAAATAGGAGGGGAGGAATCCTTCAAGTGCAGAGGCCTGTCCAGCTTTGGTGCTGACTGTCTGAATACAGTTCTGTCTGCAGGTCAAAACCTGAACATAGTGATCTGTCGGGGTGGGAAGGGGAAAAAAGTTATTCAAAACATTTGGAAGGTGATCAAAGCCAAGTGACAAAGGGCTCCCCCCCTCCTCCAAAGAGTTAAATTCTGCATTTTACTCATCTGTTTTACATCTTAAGAGGAAAATGTTGGCGGCTAAGACTACTGCCATTCCAAGTACAGTATACAGGAAAGAGAGAGGGTGGAATGCGGGCAGAGGTTAGAGAACTGGAGTCTGAACCAGGAGATCCCAGGTTCAAATCCCACCTCAGCCACTGGCTCACTGTGTGACATTGGGCAAGTCAGCTAGTTAGAGCAAAAGGGACAGTGAGCCAGGAGATCGCAGGTTCGAATCCCAGCTCAGCCACTGGCTCTCTGTGTGACACTGGGCAAGTCACTTGGTTAGAGCAAAGGGACTGTGACTCAGGAGATCTCAGTTTGAATCCCAGCTCAACCACTGGCTCACTGTGTGACCTTGGGCAAGACACTTGGTTAGAGCAAAGGGACTTTGAGCCTGGAGGCAAGACAAGGCAGCTTTGTATGTTGAGTGCCCTATCTGAGAGGCTCAAAGCACTTTACATCCAATACACTTAATGAACAACCCATATATAAAACTCAGCATAAAATACTTAGGCATTAAAAATAGATCCCAGGTGATTTGAGGGTCGAATCCCAGCTCAGCCAGCTCGTGAAGGTGACCTTGGACAACTCACATTTACCCCCTGTGCTTCAGCACCCACCCATCAGAAATACTGGGGCTGAAGCAGGACACCCCCCGCAGTAAATAAGATGCTGCCTCTACATTAGAGTATTCAGAGTAAATTAACCAGAAAAGTAAAAATCCCTCACGGCAACCCCTGTTTCCTAGTAGCTATTATAATTCAACAGCGGATTACTGTTCTGGGAAGAAGTGTTTACAAGAGATCTCATTTTGCCAGCTAACCCACAAAGCTTTTATAAAACTCTTTGACCATAGAAATATAGAATCTGTCAGCAGGAAAGGCCACTGTCCACCATCACCACTCCTACCTAACTCATTTTGCATGAGAAGGCCTAGGCTTCATGGCCCCCCTTCCAGCCTCTCCGCGTTCGGTGTGGTCTTTGCCAAGCCTGTGTATCTCTCCCACTCTTGTTTGAACCCCTTCCCCCCAATTTCACACAGACCACCTCCTCCAGCAGACAATTTCACCCTTCCACCACCCTACTTATGGATATCTCTCTTAAACCTGTCCCTGCCACATTCATGGAGTTGCCCTGGTGTTTGTGTTCCCACTTAAGTCTACAAATTCCCTGCCACCCACTTTATTTACTCCATGGAGGTATTTGTATGTTTCAGTCATATTCAGATCTGCAAACATCTCCACGAACGTCCTTTCCTGCAGTCCCGTGATCATCCTGGTTACCTTCCTCCTCCTCCAGGTGCCTCCACATTGTCTCTGTTATTCTCCAGATCGCGACTCAAAACCACATGGTACTCCAGGCAAGGATGAACCCATGACCAGGGATCTGTGACCTCTTAGCTAACTTATCTGTGACATCACCATCTTTCCAAGCCAACAGCAGCTGCAACCCCTGTCCATGATGTCACCCAGTGGTTGCATGGTCCCCCCACTTGTGACATCACTCAGTGGGTGTTGCCCCTGCCCAAAATATCACCCAGAATACCTGGTCCCAAAGCCTATGATGTCACCAGTCTGGCAGTGATAATTATGCCACTCACTGTTCGTTTTGGCTTGTAGAATTTTACAGGGGAAATAAAATGAGAATGATAAATGTTTTGAGAGAGTCTGAAGAAAACAGCCATCATCTTAGCTGTGCTCTCTCCTATAGTAGACGCTTATTTCCAAACCCGGGGACTTGGGATTTGAACTTGTGAACCCTCTGACTCCAGACCCAGGAATAATCAGATTCTACCAGCAAGTTAAAGGAGTAGCACTGGCTGAACTAGCAATCAGTCCCTGTATACTTTAGCTAGGTTGTTCATTTTCCTTTTTAAATTACATTGTACCATGACAGATCAGAGCAGTGAGAGGGGGTGGGGTTAGCGAACAATTAAACGACAGGGAGCAGTTAAAAAATAAATAAATAAATAAAAACAGAAAAAGGAAAGCCCAAACATAAAGAAACAGAAAATAAACAAACGTGTTACACTGGATCTCTCCTCAGCATATGAAATATTGCACGAGACAGGGTGTGTGTCGTGCTTGGATAATGTCATGCCTTGGGTGGGTGGGAATGAGGCCGAAGGCTGAGTGCATCCAACACTCGAGAACTGACGTTATTCAAGCATGACACACAAGCTGAAGTGTATTATTGCTATTATACAATCGCTTGTTTTAAGAAAATATTCAAGAAATACATTTAAAAGTATTTTTTTATTAATTTATTGCTGAGTAGGTGTACATATTAAAAATAATGGAACTGTTATTCTTTTGGCCAGTAGGTGGTGCCTTTTTTAGTATACTGTGGACTTGCCCCCTCCCATAAAATATAAAATAAATAACATATAAATAAATAGGTACTTTAGCATGGGGTTCATATTCAGTCCCTTATTAGATATTCACCTGGCTTAAAAACTTGGGGGGCAAGGGTCCATTTTGGATAAATAAAGGGGAACCTGTGACAGACCATTAATGTTACCAGATGCCCCATAACCCGCATTACCTGCAATAGCTTCAGAGTAGGTCTCGGCTGCTCTCTGATGTCTCCGATTCATCGAAGTTGTATTGCCCATCACAGAGAGCCCGGCAGTCCTCATGGGCCAACACAAACTCTGCCAGTGGCGTTTCCAGTTTTTGGGCCTCTCGTACTTCTCCATCTCGTAGAGTTTCACTCCAGTCGTCAGCTCCTGTGTGAGATATTTCTGAATTATTTTGCAGGCAGTGTAGCCTAGTGGTTAGAGCAAGGAGCTATGCACCTAGAGAACAGGTTTGAATCCCATCACTGACACATAATGTTTGACCTTGAACAAATCAGTTCACCTCCCTGTGCTTTCTTTATTTTTTTCTGTAAAGGTTCTTCTCCCTTGGCAGCTGGGGTGGCTAATCAGCCCTATCCTTGTCCCCCAGACTGGCATCTACCTCCCCTGGGACCTACCTGGTCAAGGTTCCCCCAGGGATTTACCCCTGTGGCAGGGCTGGAAGGCCATCCTCTCCCCCCTCCCACCACAGACACACATCCAGATGAACCAGGCAGTCCTGGGTGGCAGTGTAGATCTGGGGCAGACAGGCAGGGCTTCACAAAGCCCCGGTCACCATTTTCCTTTTCTTTTCCTCTCCTGTGCTGCAGCCTGATGGAGATGCATGCAAGTGGAGGCACATGCATCACATAACCACAGCCCCTCCCTGTGTGCCACACACAACCTGCACTAGCACCAGGCCTCCACTTGGTGGCAGTCAGTGTCTGGGCAAACAAGCCTCCTCTTCCTGGGTGAGCAGAGCAGTCTCTTGGCTGCTCAATCCTCTCCCTCCCCGGTCAATCCCTGGTAGCCGAAGACCGCTGCCCACATCATGGAAGGTAAGGCTTGTTGAGGAAGGGTAATAAGAGTGCCCTCTTCATTGCTAGAATAACAGGGCACTACATGGTTAGGGAATTGTAACAGCAGCTCCCTCTACATGTGAAACACTGCAATAACCAAGTCCTGCAGTGCTGGTGAAAAGATAACAGCAGCGTCACCAAGAGGGGAGAGAACCAGGTTCTGTAGTGTGAGGAATACTAGTGAGCCCTATAGTACTAAGGAATGATACCAGCAGCGCCCTCTACATGTGAGACTCTGCAATTACAGAGCCCTTTAGTGTTGACAGCAGTGCTCTAGAGGTGAGATGTTGCAGTAACAAAGCCCTACAGTGTAGAGGAATGGTAACAGCAGCCCTCTAGATGTGAGATAACAGAGTCCTATGGTGTTGAGAAATGGTACCAGCAGTACCATCTAGATGTGAGATGTTGCAATAACAGAGTCCTATAGTGTGGGGGATGGCAACAACAGTGCCCTCTAGATGTGATGTGCTGCAATAACAGCATCTTATACTGTTGAGAGTGGTTACAGCAGCACCCACTGGATGTGAGAGGCTGCAATAACAAGTCTTATTGTGTTGAGGAATTGTAACAACAGTGCTCTCTAGATGTGAGGTGTTGCAACAACAGTGTAATGTTGGGTTGAGGAATGGTAAGAGTAGTGACCTCTAAAGCAGAAATGTTGTAATAACAGAGCCCTATAGTGCTGGAGAATGGTAACATCAGTGCCCTCTAGATGGGAGATGCCGCAATGACTGTACCCTCTAGTGTTGTGGAACAGAACCAGCAACATCCTCTAGATATCAAATGCTGCAATAATGGAGTCCTGTTGTGTTGAGAAATGGTAACAGCAATGCAACGAAGATGTAAGATGCAGCAATAACAGAGCCCTATACTGGTAGAGCATAGCAGTGCCCTCTGGCTATCAAACGTTGCAATAACAGAGTCCTATAGTGTTGAGGATAGTAACAGCAGTGCCCTCTAAATGAGAGAGGCAGCAGTAGCAGTAACAGTAATAGAGCCTTGTAGTGCTGGGGAGGGGCAACAGCAGCGCCCTCTAGATGTGTGGTGTTGCAATAACAGAGCCGTACAGTGTTGGAGAATGGTAACAGCAGTGCCCTCTAGATGTGTGGTACTGCAATAACAAAGCCATATAGTGTTGGAGAATGGTAACAGCAGTGCCCTCTAGATGTGTGGTACTGCAATAACAAATCCATATAGTGTTGGAGAATGGTAACAGCAGTGCCCTCTAGATGTGTGGTACTGCAATAACAAAGCCATATAGTGTTGGAGAATGGTAACAGCAGTGCCCTCTAGATGTGTGGTACTGCACTAACAGAGCCGTACAGTGTTGGAGAATGGTAACAGCAGTGCCCTCTAGATGTGCAGTGTTGCAACAACAGAGTCATATAGTGTTGGAGAATGGTAACAGCAGCGCCCTCTAGATGTGTGGTGTTGCAATAACAGTGTCATATAGTGTTGGAGAATGGTAACAGCAGTGCCCTCTAGATGTGCGGTATTGCAACAACAGAGCCGTATGGTGTTGGAGAATGGTAGCAGCAGTGCCCTCTAGATGTGTGGTGTTGCAATAACAGAGCCGTATAGTGTTGGAGAATGGTAACAGCAGTGCCCTCTAGATGTTATGTTGCAATAACAGAGCCGAATAGTGTTGGAGAATGGTAACAGCAGCGCCCTCTAGATGTGCGGTGTTGCAATAACAGAGTCGTACAGTGTTGGAGAATGGTAACAGCAGTGCCTCTAAATGTGTGGTGTTGCAATAACAGAGCCCTATAGTCTTGGAGAATGGTAACATCAGTGCCCTCTACATGGGAGATGCCACAATGACTGTACCCTCTAGTGTTGTGGAACTGAGCCAGCAACATCCTCTAGATATCAAATGCTGCAATAACGGAGTCATGTTGTGTTGCGAAATGGTAACAGCAGTGCAACAAAGATGTAAGATGCAGCAATAACAGCCCTATATTGATGTGGAATAGAATCAGTAGAACTCTCAGAATGTAAAATGTTGCAATGACAGAGCCCTATACTGGTAGAGCATAGCAGTGCCCCCTGGCTATCAAATGTTGCAATAACAGAGTCCTATAGTGTTGAGGATAGTAACAGCAGTGCCTCTAAATGAGTGAGGCAGCAGTAGCAGTAACAGGCCTAGAGCCTATACTGGTAGAGCATAGCAGTGCCTCTGGCTATCAAATGTTGCAATAACAGAGTCTCATAGTGTTGAGGATAGTAACAGCAGTGCCCTCTAAATGAGAGAGGCAGCAGTAGCAGTAACAGAGCCTTGTAGTGCTGGGGAGGGGCAACAGCAGCGCCATCTAGATGTGTCGTGTTGCAGTAACAGAGCCGTACAGTGTTGGAGAATGGTAACAGCAGCGCCATCTAGATGTGTCGTGTTGCAATAACAGAGCCGTACAGTGTTGGAGAATGGTAAGTGCAGTGACCCCAAGATTTGTGGTATTGCAATAAGAGAGCCATATAGCGTTGGAGAATGGTAACAGCAGTGCTTCTAGATGTGTGGTGTTGCAATAACAATACCATACAGTGCTGGAGAATGGTAACAGCAGTGCCCTCTAGATGTGTGATGTTGCAATAACAATACCACACAGTGTTGGAGAATGGTAACAGCAGTGCTTCTAGATGTGTGGTTTTGTAATAACAATACCATACAGTGTTGGAGAATGGTAACAGCAGTGCTTCTAGATGTGTGGTTTTGTATTAACAATACCATACAGTGTTGGAGAATGGTAACAGCAGTGCTTCTAGATGTGTGGTGTTGCAATAACAATACCATACAGTGTTGGAGAATGGTAACAGCAGTGCCCTCTAGATGTGTTTTGTTGCAATAACAGAGTCGTATAGTGTTGGAGAATGGTAACAGCAGCGCCCTCTAGATGTATGGTGTTGCAATAACGAGTCCTATAGTGTTGAGAATGGTAACAGCAGTGCCCTCTAGATGTGTGGTGTTGCAATAACAGAGTCATACAGTGTTGGAGAATGGTAACAGCAGTGCCCTCTAGATGTGTTTTGTTGCAACAACAGAGTCATATAGTGTTTGGAGAATGGTAACAGCAGTGCCTCTAGATGTGGTGTTGCAATAACAGAGCCATATAGTGTTGGAAAATGGTAACAGCAGTGCCCTCTAGATGGGAGATGCCGCAATGACTGTACCCTCTAGTGTTGTGGAACAGAACCAGCAACATCGTCTAGATATCAAATGCTGCAATGAAGGAGTCATGTTGTGTTGAGAAATGGTAACAGCAGTGCAACGAAGATGTAAGATGCAGCAATGACAGAGCCCTATATTGATGTGGAATAGAATCAGTAGAACTCTCGGGATGTAAAATGTTGCAATAACAGAGCCCTGTACTGGTAGAGCATAGCAGTGCCCTCTGGCTATCAAATGTTGCAATAACAGAGTTCTATAGTGTTGAGGAAAGTAACAGCAGTGCCCTCTAAATGAGAGAGGCAGCAGTAGCAGTAACAGAGCCTTGTAGTGCTGGGGAGGGGCAACAGCAGCGCCATCTAGTTGTGTGGTGTTGCTATAACAGAGCCATATAGTGTTGGAGAACGGTAACTGCAGTGACCCCTAGATTTGTCGTATTGCAATAAGAGAGCCGTACAGTGTTGGAGAATGGTAACAGCAGTGCTTCTAGGTGTGTGGTGTTGCAATAACAATACCATACAGTGTTGGAGAATGGTAACAGCAGTGCTTCTAGATGTGTGGTTTTGTATTAACAATACCATACAGTGTTGGAGAATGGTAACAGCAGTGCTTCTAGATGTGTGGTGTTGCAATAACAATACCATACAGTGTTGGAGAATGGTAACAGCAGTGCTTCTAGGTGTGTGGTTTTGTATTAACAATACCATACAGTGTTGGAGAATGGTAACAGCAGTGCTTCTAGATGTGGGTGTTGCAATAACAATACCATACAGTGTTGGAGAATGGTAACAGCAAGTGCTTCTAGGTGTGTGGTTTGCAATAACAATACCATACAGTGTTGGAGAATGGTAACAGCAGTGCTTCTAGATGTGTGGTTTTGTATTAACAATACCATACAGTGTTGGAGAATAGTACAGCCAGTGCTTCTAGATGTGTGGTGTTGCAATAACAATACCATACAGTGTTGGAGAATGGTAACAGCAGTGCTTCTGAGTGTGTGGTTTGTAATAACAATACCATACAGTGTTGGAGAATAGTAACAGCAGTGCTTCTAGGTGTGTGGTGTTGCAATAACAATACCATACAGTGTTGGAGAATGGTAACAGCAGTGCTTCTAGGTGTGTGGTGTTGCAATAACAATACCATACAGTGTTGGAGAATGGTAACAGCAGTGCTTCTAGGTGTGTGGTTTTGTAATAACAATACCATACAGTGTTGGAGAATGGTAACAGCAGTGCTTCTAGGTGTGTGGTGTTGCAACAACAATACCATACAGTGTTGGAGAATGGTAACAGCAGTGCTTCTAGGTGTGTGGTGTTGCAATAACAATACCATACAGTGTTGGAGAATGGTAACAGCAGTGCTTCTAGATGTGTGGTTTTGTAATAACAATACCATACCGTGTTGGAGAATGGTAACAGCAGTGCTTCTAGATGTGTGGTGTTGCAATAACAATACCATACAGTGTTGGAGAATGGTAACAGCAGTGCCCTCTGGATGTGTGTTGTTGTAATAACAGAGCCATATAGTTTTGGAGAATGGTAACAAGCAGTGCCCTCTAGATGTGTGGTGTTGCAATAACAGAGCCGTATAGTGTTGGAGAATGGTAACATCAGTGCCCTCTACATGGGAGATGCCACAATGCTGCACCTCTAGTGTTGTGGAACAGAACCAGCAACATCCTCTAGATATCAAATGCAGCAATAATGGAGTCCTGTTGTGTTGAGAAATGGTAAAAGCAGTGCAACGAAGATGTAAGATGCAGCAATAACAGCCCTATATTGATGTGGAATAGAACCAGTAGAACTCTCTGGATGTAAAATGTTGCAGTAACAGAGCCCTATACTGGAAGAGCATAGCAGTGCCCTCTGGCTATCAAACGTTGCAATAACAGAGTCCTATAGTATTGAGGAATGGTAACAGCAGTGCCCTCTAAATGAGAGAGGCAGCAGTAGCAGTAACAGAGCCTTGTAGTGTTGGGGAGGGGCAGCAGCAGCGCCATCTAGATGTGTCGTGTTGCAATAACAGAGCCGTACAGTGTTGGAGAATGGTAACAGCAGTGCCCTCTAGATGTGTGGTACTGCAATAACAAAGCCATATAGTGTTAGAGAATGTTAACAGCAGTGCTTTCTAGATGTGTGGTGTTCCAATAACGGAGCTGAATAGTGTTGGAGAATGGTAACATCAGCGCCCTCTATATGTATGGTGTTGCAATAACAGAGTGGTATAGTGTTGGAGAATGGTAACAGCGCCCTCTAGATGTATGGTGTTGCAATAACAGAGTCCTATAGTGTTAGAGAATGGTAACAGCAGTGCCTCTAGATGTGTGGTGTTGCAATAACAGAGTCGTACAGTGTTGGAGAATGGTAACAGCAGTGCCCTCTAGATGTGTTTTGTTGCAACAACAGTCATATAGTGTTTGGAGAATGGTAACAGCAGTGCCCTCTAGATGTGTGGTGTTGCAATAACAGAGCCATATAGTGTTGGAAAATGGTAACAGCAGTGCCTCTAGATGGGAGATGCCGCAATGACTGTACCCTCTAGTGTTGTGGAACAGAAGCAGCAATATGTCTAGATATCAAATGCTGCAATGAAGGAGTCATGTTGTGTTGAGAAATGGTAACAGCAGTGCACGAAGATGTAAGATGCAACAATAACAGCCCTATATTGATGTGGAATAGAATCAGTAGAACTCTCTGGATGTAAAATGTTGCAATGACAGAGCCCTATACTGGTAGAGCATTGCAGTGCCCTCTGGCTATCAAACATTGCAATAACAGAGTCCTATAGTGTTGAGGATAGTAACAGCAGTGCCCTCTAAATGAGGCGGCAGCAGTAGCAGTAACAGTAACAGAGCCCTATACTGGTAGAGCATAGCAGTGCCCTCTGGCTATCAAATGTTGCAATAACAGAGTCCTATAGTGTTGAGGATAGTAAGCAGTGTCCTCTAAATGAGAGAGGCAGCAGTAGCAGTAACAGAGCCTTGTAGTGCTGGGGAGGGGCAACAGCAGCGCCATCTAGATGTTGTGTTGCAATAACAGAGCCGTACAGTGTTGGAGAATGGTAACAGCAGTGCTTCTAGATGTATGGTTTTGTAATAACAGTGCCATATAGTGTTAGAGAATGGTAACAGCAGTGCCCTCTGGATGTGTGGTGTTCCAGTAACAGAGTTGAATAGTGTTGGAGAATGGTAACAGCAGTGCCCTCTAGATGTGCAGTGTTGCAACACAGAACCAAGATTTATGGTGTTGCAATAACAGTGCCATACAGTGTTGGAGAATGGTAACAGCAGTGCTTCTAGATATGTGGTTTTGTAATAACAGTGCCATACAGTGTTGGAGAATGGTAACAGCAGTGCTTCTAGATGTGTGGTTTTGTAATAACAGTGCCATACAGTGCTGGAGAATGATATCAGCAATGCCCTCTAGATGTGTGGTGTTGCAATAACAGAGCCATGTAAGCATTAAGCCACGACGAAGATGGCATCTAATACTGGATTGATGCATGGTTGGGAGGGTTGTGGACCAAGGCCAGAGGCCGAGGGTGAACAACCGCCCAACCATGCATCAATCGCATTAGATGCCACCGACAGAGTGGCTTAATGCGCTTGTAACATGGGCTGTGTGAGGAGAGAGTTGCCAGGAGCCCATTTCATGTCGGTACAACTAGATAAGATGGGGAGTCGGTGTGCTGAGCAAACTTTTACAATGCACTTGCAAATTGTGTCAGAAAATGGCATTACGCTGCTGATGTGGTCAAACCAGTGTGTACCTGTACTGATAGCAACCAGTGCGGCTCACATGCTCGTCCAAAAGCTGTCTGATGTCTGTGACCATCTGTGTAATCACCATTGGAGGTCTCCTGTAGGCACCTCCCTACTTGGCAGTGTGCAGCAGTCACAAGTCAACATCACAGGCCTGCTCACTTCCGTTCTCTGTTGCAGGCTCCTCCGGCGATACTACACTTGCCTGCATGAGGTCTCTGTGTCAGACTGTGTTACCTATCACTCCTGTGTCGCCTGCTTCCCGCTTCCATCTGCCTCTGCATTGTCTCACTCTTCGTCTGCCATGCTTCCCTCTCTAGCACTCGCTGCCCACCTGTGCCCCAGTGCTGCTAAGCTGGGGGTCTGGCTGCCTCGAGTACTACCTCATCGCACGCTGGACACAAGATGCCTGTCGCAGATGTCCGCTGTGGGTTCTGGTCCTCCCTCCCCATTTCTGGGCTCAGATGGCTAGTGAGCTACCAGTCTGGCACTCCTGTCGCTCCTCATCTCGCTTGTCCACAGGATCCAGTGCTGCTAGCCTGGGGGTCTGGCTGCTCACAGTACTGCCTCAGCAGGCATGGCATATAAGCTGGGTTAATGCCCGCTCTGGCTACGGTCCCGTGACGCTGTTCCACCTATCACGGCTCTCGATTTACTGAACCATTAATGTCATGTTACAAACAGTATTGAGAATGGTAACAGCAGTGCCCTCTAAATGTGTGGTGTTGCAATAACAGAGCCGTACAGTGTTGGGGAATGGTAACAGCAGTGCCTCTAGATGTGTGGTGTTGCAATAACAGTGTCATACAGTGTTGGAGAATGGTAACAGCAGCACCCTCTTGATGTGTGGTGTTGTAATAACAGAGCCATATAGTGTTGGGGAATGGTAACAGCAGTGCCTTCTAGATGTGTGGTGTTGCAATAACAGTGCCATACAGTGTTGGAGAATGGTAACAGCAGTGTACTCTAGATGTGTGGTGTTGCAATACCAGAGCCGAATAGTGTTGGAGAATGGTAACAGCAGTGCTCTCTTAAATGTGTGGTGTTGCAATAACAGTGCCATACAGTTTTGAAGAATATTAACAGCAGTGCCTTCTAGATTTGTGGTGTTGCAATAACAGAGCTGTACAGTGTTGGAGAATGGTAACAGCAGTGCTTTCTTGATGTGTGGTGTTGCAATAACAGTACCGAACAGTGTTGGAGAATGGTAACAACAGTGCCCTCTAGATGTGTGATGTTGCAATAACAGTGCCATACAGTGTTGGAGAATGGTAACAGCAGTGCCCTCCAGATGTGTGGTGTTGCCATAACAGAGCCATACAGTGTTGGAGAATGGTAACAGCAATGCTATCTAGATGTGTGGTGTTGCAATAACAGTGCCGTAGAGTGTTGCAGAATGTGTAACAGCAGTGCCCTCTACTAGATGTATGGTGTTGCAATAACAGAGCCCTATAGTGTTGGAGAATGGTAACATCAGTGCCCTCTAGATGTGTGTTGTTGCAATAACCGAGCTGTATAATGTTGGAGAATGGTAACAGCAGTGCCTCTAGATGTGTGGTGTCATAATAACAGCCCTATAGTGTTGGAGAATGGTAACAGCAGTGCTATCTAGATGTGTGGTGTTGCAATAACAGTGCCGATGAAAGTGTTGCAGAATGTGTAACAGCAGTGCCCTCTACTAGATGTGTGGTGTTGCAATAACAGAGCCGTATAGTATTGGAGAATGGTAACAGTAGTGCTGTCTAGATGTGTGGTGTTGCAATAACAGAGTTGTACAGTGTTGGAGAATGGTTTATTTTTATTTTTTTATTTTAGTCTTTGGTAACCAGGCAGGCCCACTAGGCACAAGTGCCTGTTTCAGGATGACCTGGGAGCAGTGGGTGGTTAAGTGACTTGTTCAGAGTCACACAGTATGCAAGTGGAGGTTGTGAGACTCAAACTCAGATCTGGTTTGCTGGATGTATCAGCACATTCACACCTCATTCCTTTAACTGCTAGGCTATACTGCCATCCCACTTGGTAGCAGCAGTCCCTGTAGATGTGTGGTGTTGCAATAACAGTGCCGTACAGTGTTGGAGAATGGTAACAGCAGTGTTAGTTTTATACTTAGGGACCCCATTGAAAATGAGCCTCGGCTCAATTGGGCTACCCTTTCTGAATTTTCAGAATAACATTTTACTACTACTACTACTGCTACTATCACATTTTATGAGGCCCAGGAATGTTTTGCCAGGAAATACCTTCTTAACAGGCCTATGTGAGGTACTATAAAAAGGCACACATCTTTCTAGCAGTACTGTGTGAAATTCACTTCAGACTATTATTGTGAACACCTGAGATTTCAAAGAGGTTAATTCTGAACTGTCATAAACCATGCTGAGGGTCGCTGGTGAGAAAATAAATTGTTTTTTTTTATATCTGCAAAATTGATGAGACTGTATTTTTCAATTGGATAGTTAACCTCTCAGCACAGTCACTCAGAATCATTCTGGTTTTGGACATTCTCCTGAGCACAACAGAACAACTGCCAGGCTGCTACACAAGGACTGAGATCTTTTGCCAACCAAAGATTCTCTGAACTTTGAAACCCATCTTTAAGGTAGAGATGTAGTTAAACAGTTTTAAGGCATTTATGCTGTATACTTTCCAAATTTGTTTCCATACTGTAACCTAAATTAATATATGGTCTCTTTTAGTTGTACTTCATTTATTTAAATATTTTTAGTAAAACTTTTGTTTCCTAAAGAAATTCTGCCTGTGTGAGAGTTTTTATATTGTATGTGTGACTGTAGAAGGTTTTATTAATAATCTGTGACAACTGTTACTTACTCAGAAGGGTCACAGATAGCAACCAAATTAAAAGGGTCAGTGGGGACAATCTGGATGGATTTTGGGAGAATACGAGAGTCTCATACGAGTCTGCTGGGGGTGTGAACTGGGCTGTTGCATGTTCTGTAGGGCAAAGACCAAATCAGGTGATGCACTGCTCCCCCGAAGAGAGCATAACACTTGGGCCTTCCTTCTGTGTGTAATAGCCATGAAAAAGGGTTCATATTCGGCCACAAGACTCGAGACTGGTATTGTGCCCTGATCCAAAGTATAGAGAAATACTCTGAGACCTG
This sequence comes from Neoceratodus forsteri, assembly GCA_016271365.2. Taxonomy (NCBI): domain Eukaryota; kingdom Metazoa; phylum Chordata; order Ceratodontiformes; family Ceratodontidae; genus Neoceratodus; species Neoceratodus forsteri. Next base: position 660,695,844 of record CM028138.1, read on the forward strand.
GTGGCGAGGGTTCAGTTGTAAACCCAGTGAGCACTCTAGAAGGACACGAGGAGGGTAACCCTGTTTTCTGCATCCCTGTTACAGATTGCACTTAGAGGTGGGCACTGTGAGCTCAGTGATCTGACCCTCATGAGTGGGTTTGTGACAGGCATCCATTTACGTGTCTGTATGTATCTCTGTTTGTGGGTCTGTGTATCTGTGTTTGTGCATTTGTGTATCTGTGTTTGTGTTTGTGTCTGTATTTATGTGTATCTATTTGTGTGCCCGTGTATCTGTGTTTGTAGGTTTGTATGTATCTGTGTTTCTGTGTGTGTCTGCATTTATGTGCATCTGCTTGCATGTCTGTTTATGTATCCGTGTTTGTGGGTCTGTGTATCTGTGTGTGTGTGTGTGTGTGTGTATCTGTGTTTGTGTGTCTGTATTTATGTGCATCTGTTTGTGTGTCTGTTTATATATCTGTGTTTGTGGATCTATGTATCTGTATTTGTGAGTTTGTGTATCTGTGTTTGTGTATCTATATTTATTTATATCTATTTGCATGTCCATTTGTCTGTGTTGTGGGTCTGTGTATCTGAGTTTCTGTGTGTGTGTCTCTATGTGTCTGTGTTTGTGCATCTCTGTTTATCTGTACAGAACAGTTACATAATAACTTACAATGGTAGATCTTCAAGAGACTCTCCTCCATTAGGCCACGCCTTTGGAACTTTTGGAGCCATCTGATACCTTACAGTTTCAAAGGTGTGAACTAACAGAGGAGATATCATTGCTTAGATCTCTTTGTGTGTCTGTTTGTATGCATGTTGTGAGTTGTGGAGGCTGGTAGAACCGAGAGTCAAATGCACACACCACGCTCCCAGCTAGGGAAATTTCCCTTTAGCTGAAGGGGTTAGAGCTGCTGTCTTCAGGGACTCAGATTTGATTCCCACCAATGGCTGGCGGTGCATCTCCCCAGCGGAAGACAAGCACAGGTCCAGAAATGTTGCTCTGTCCCTCTATGACAAGAGAAGCTGTGGGAAAGGTCTGGCGTACCCAGTGTGGATCTGCCTCCAGGTCCTGGAAATCAGCCGCCTTCACACCCGCCATGTTACGGTACCTCGCCATGTTCTGCTTCATCTCCTCGTGGTCTGGGTTTGCTGTAAAAAAAGTGTGGGCGGCAGCCACGGCCTTCCCCAGCTTCTTCACCTGTAAGACACAGAGCAAAAGGGCAAACAAGATGAGAAAATATACCTATGAAGTTCTGACCATGACAGCAGCTTTGTAAGTGTACGTGTGTGTTTTTGTGCAGCTATCCCTAAGTGCTGTGTATCTGTGTCTGTGTGTGCCTGTCTTGTGTCTTTGTGTGTGTGACTGTTTCTATCCGTATGTGTATCTGTCTATATATTTGTCCACTTTATGTGTGTCTATGTTCGTGCTGTGTGTGGATTGTGTGACTGCATGTGTCTGTGTATCTGTCATATGTGTGTGTGTATGTTTGTGTGACTGTGTGTGTGTGTGTGTGTGTGTGTGTGCATGCATGCTTGTTGGTATGACTGTGTGTCTGTGTTTCTGCTTCATGTTTGTGTGTGTGTGTGAGTGTGACTCTGTGCGTTTGTGTTCTTGTCCCAAGGTGTCTGTGTGTTTGTGTGACTGTGTCTGTTTTCTTGCTCTGTGTATGTGCATATTTGTGTGACTGTGCATGTCTGTGTTCCTGTCCCATATGTCTATGTGTGTATGTTTGTGTGACTGTGTGTGTGTTGGTATCACTGTGTGCATCTCTCTGTGTTCCTGCCCCATATGTGTGTGTTTGTGTGACTGTGTGTATTTGTGTTCTTGCCACATGTGTGTCTGTGTGTTTGTGTAACTGTGTTTTCTTGCCCTTTGTATGTGTATGTTTGTGTGACTCTGTCGCGTCTGCCTCATGTGTGTGTTGTGTGACTGTGTGTCTGTGATCTACTCACGTGTCTGTATGTGTATGTTTATGTGACAGTGTGTGTGTGTGTGTTTGTATGTTTGTGTGACTGTGTTTGTGTTGGTGTGCCTGACCAATGTTTCGATTGTATGTTTGTGTTACTGTGTGTGACTATACATCTGCCTCATGTGTGTATTTGTGTGACTGTGTGTGTCTATTATTACCCCACATGTCTGTGTGTGTGTGGACTGTGTGACTCTGTCTCTGTGTGCCTCTGTTGTGTGTATGTTTGTGTGACAGTATGTGTGTGTGTCTGTGTGCCAACCCCATGTGTGTGTGTGTGTGTGTGTGTGTGTGTGTGTGTGCTGCTAGGGTAAGTGCTGATGTTTGTGTGACTGTGTGTGTGTCTATGTTCTTGCCTCATATGCGTATTTGTGTGACTGTGTGTGTGTGTGTTGTGTCTGGGCACCTACCCCGTGCGTGTGTGTGTTCCTGCCCCATGAAACACAGAAACATAGAAGTTGTCAGCAGATAAAGACCTCTTGACCCACCTAGTCTGCCCTATTTTCCCTATCTACCGTACCACCACAGATCCTACTCAGTCTCCGGTTTGCACCCCCTTGCCTTTCTGCTAAGATGCCCTTATGTGTATCCCATGCATTCCTGAATCCTGCAACTGTTTTAGCCCCCACCACCTTTTGCTAGGGAGGCTGTTCCAAGCAGCTAGCACCCTTTGAGTGAAGAAGTACTTCCTCACTTCCTCACAGCCTCCCCCGCCCCCAGCTTCATAGTGTGACCCCTTGTCCTCTAGCATCTCTTTCTCTGGAAAATACTCCTTCCTGTACCTTGTTTATACCTGTGAGGTATCTGAATGTTTCTATCTCACCCCCTTCCCTTCTTTCTTCTGGGAGTACATATTTAATTCCTTAGGCCTTTCTTCATAGGACATCGATGCAGGTCCTGCACCATTTCGGTTGCCCTCCTTTGTACCACCTCTACCACATGTCCTTTTGAAGGTGGGGCCTCCAGAACTGGACACAGTACTCGAGGTGGGGTCTCACTAGTGATCTATACAGGTGTATTACTCTCCCTCTTTCTGCTGGTGTTACCCATGCCTGTGCATCCAAACATCCCACTAGCCTTTCCGACTGCCTTGTCACGCTGTTTAGCTATCTTCAGGTCATCAGAAATGATTACTCATAGGTCCCTTTCCTGTTTAGTGACTGCTAGTACATCTCCTCCCAGTTGATACGTTGACCGTAGGTTTCTGTACTCAAGTGCATGATTTTCTTTGTTTTGCATTGAGCGCAGCCGCACACCCGTGACCATTCTTCCACCTTTTTAGATCTTCTTTCATTCTTTAAACCTCCTCCTACCTACTGTGTGTCACTCTTTTGCAGATTTTTGTGTCATCCACAAACAGGCATACCTTCCCTTACAATCCTTCTGCAACTTCGCTTATAAAGACATTGACGAGGACTGGGCCTGGTACAGACCCTTGTGGCACCCCACTGGTCACTTTTCCCTCTCCAGAGTGGACGCCTTTTACCACCACGCTCTGACTCCTTTTGCCCAGCCAACTCTCTACCCATCTTACTATTTTAGGACCCACTCCCACTCCCACGCTTCTCAGCTTGCTCACCAGTCCTCTACTTGGAATGGTGTCGAAGGCTTTACTGAAGTCCATGTAGGCTATGTCAACCACTCCTCCGTGATCCACTTCCTTGGTTACCCAGGCAAAAAACTTGATCAGGTTTGTCTAGCAAGACCTCCCCCCTTGTGAACCCATGTTACCTTGGATCCCAAAGACCACTGGCAACAAGGTATTCCCCAATCCTTTACTTCACTAGTGATTCCATTACTTTGCCCACTACCGAAGTCAGGCTGATAGGCCTGTAATTCCCAGCCTCCTCACTGGTTCCATTTTTGTGGAGTGGGACTACATCAGCCCTCCTCCAGTCTCCCAGGACCTCTCCCACTTCCAGTGAAAGGTCGAGCAAGGCTGTCAGAGGTGCAGCCAGCTCCTCCTTGAACTCCCTCAGTATCCTGGGGTGCACCCTGTCTGGTTCCATTGCCTTGTCTACTTTTAACCATGACAATTCCCTTAGGATCCTTTCCACTGTAAAAGGGCTAGTGTCCACCTCTTTTCCATTAATGCCCTTGTCTTCTATCATTGGCCCACTACCTACTCCCTCTTCTGTAAATACTGAATATAAGTATTTGTTCAATATGTCTGCTTTTTGGTGAACCTCTTCCACACACACCCCATCTCCCCCTTTCAGTCTTACTATCTGTTCCTTGGTCTTTCTCTTCATTTATGTATCTAAAAAAATGCATTGTCCTTGGATATGAGGGCGACCTGGCTACAGCATCTGTCACCCCGTTGATCGCTAGGGTGATCTGGCTACAGCATCCTGTCACCCGTTGATCGCTAGGGTTGATCTGGCTACAACATCTGTCACCCGTTGATAGCTAGGGTTGATCTGGCTGCAGCATCTGTCACCCCGATTGATCGCTAGGGTTGATCTGGCTACAGCATCTGTCACCCGTTGATCGCTAGGGTTGATCTGGCTACAGCATCTGTCACCCGTTGATCGCTAGGGTGATCTGGCTACAGCATCTGTCACCCCGTTGATCGCTAGGGTTGATCTGGCTACAGCATCTGTCACCCCATTGATCGCTAGGGTTGATCTGGCTACAGCATCTGTCACCCCGTTGATCGCTAGGGTTGATCTGGCTACAGCATCTGTCACCCCGTTGATCGCTAGGGTTGATCTGGCTACAGCATCTGTCACCCCATTGATCGCTAGGGTTGATCTGGCTACAGCATCTGTCACCCCGTTGATCGCTAGGGTTGATTTGGCTACAACATCTGTCACCCCGTTGATCGCTAGGGTGATCTGGCTACAGCATCTGTCACCCGTTGATCGCTAGGGTTGATCTGGCTACAGCATCTGTCACCCGTTGATCGCTAGGTTGATCTGGCTGCAGCATCTGTCACCCGTTGATCGCTAGGGTTGATCTGGCTACAGCATCTGTCACCCATTGATCGCTAGGGTTGATCTGGCTACAGCATCTGTCACCCGTTGATCGCTAAGGTTGATCTGGCTACAGCATCTGTCACCCATTGATTGCTAGGGTTGATCTGGCTACAGCATCTGTCACCCGTTGATCGCTAGGGTTGATCTGGCTGCAGCATCTGTCACCCGTTGATCGCTAGGGTTGATTGGCTACAACATCTGTCACCCGTTGATACATTAGGGTGATCTGGCTACAGCATCTGTCACCCCATTGATCGCTAGGGTTGATTTGGCTACAACATCTGTCACCCGTTGATCGCTGGGTGATCTGGCTACAGCATCTGTCACCCGTTGATCGCTGAGGGTTGATCTGGCTGCAGCATCTGTCCCCCGTTGATCGCTAGGGTTGATCTGGCTACCAGCATCTGTCACCCGTTGATCGCTAGGGTTGATCTGGCTACAGCATCTGTCACCCCGTTGATCGCTAGGGTTGATCTGGCTGCTCTGGCTGGCTAGGTGGGTGTCCCCTTCCTCCCTCACTGCTCCATGTGCGTCCCTCCGGAAGCTCTTCACTTGGTCGAAAGGACAACTCTCCCCGATAGAAGAGCACTGTTCTTTGGTCCAAGGGTATACAAGTAGCTGCATTCCCCTGCTAGAACCTCCAAACAAGATCTTAAAAAATCATCATATTTTTTTTTACTGATTTGGCAATATTCTCTTCTGTTTGAGCTTTTGAGCTCCTAACTGCCTTCCCTGCCTCCCTTTGTTTCTCCTGATAAGTCTCCCTGTCCTCTCTTTGTGTTTTTTTTTTTTTTTACTTTCTATAAGCCAGTTTCAGCTACCTCACTAGAGAACCATAGTGGTTTCTTCATTCTCTTGCCCTTGCTAATCTGCCTGACACAGAGATATGTAGCTTTTTCAATGTCCTTTTTAATTTTTGCCCACTGGTCTTTGATTCCCCCTAGTTTCCCTATCCCTGCCAGGGTGTCTCTGAGACATTCTCCCATTTTCCTAAAATCGGCCCTCCTGAAGTCCATGACCCTTGTCCTCATGCAGTTCGCTTCTGACCCAGTTCTTATATTCCATATCGTATGATGGTTACTGGTCCTCATGTGGTCCTCACTGTGACATCACCATTTGTCAGTACCAGGACCAGCAACTCCCCCTCACAAGTGGGTTCCATCACAAATTGCCAGAGGAACGTCACCTGCAGCTCCCTGTGCCCTGTGACTTGTGTGTGTGTGTGCCCTGCCCGATGTTTTTGTGCATTTGCATGTGTATGTATGACTGTGTTGGTGTCTGCGTGCCTGCCCGTGTGTGTGTGTGTGTGTGTTTGCGTGACTGTGTATCTAACCACTGTGTGTGTATATTATTACATGACTGTGTGCATCTCTGTGTGCCTGCATCATGTGCATGGATGTTGTGTGTCTGTGTGTGTGTGTGTGTGTGTGTGTGTATATGCTTGTATGATTGCATGCGTGTCTGTTGTTCCTGACACGTGTGTGTTTGTGTGATTGTGCAAGTACCTAAATGCCTGCCTAGTGTGTGTGTGTGTGTGTTTATGTTTGTCTGACTGTGTGTGTCTGCCCAATGTGTGTATTTGTCTATATGACTGTATGTGTCTGCAGCTGTGTGTGTGTGTGTGTGTGTGTGTGTGTGATTGTGTAATTGTATAGGTCTCTATGTGCCTATTTGTGTATATGTTGTGTGACTGTGTATGTGTGTCTGCTCGTGTGTATGTGTGTGTGTGTGTGTATGCTTGTGTGACGGCATATGTGTCTGTGTTCCTGCCACGTGTTTGTGTGATTGTGCGTGAGTCTGTGTGCCTGCCTCGTGTGTGTGTGTGTGTGTATCTGTATGCCTGCCCTATGTGTATGTGTGTCTATTTGTGTGTCTGCGTGTGTATATTTGTGTGACTGTGTGTTTGTGTCCTTGCCCCATGAGTATGTTTGTATATGTTGATGTGACTGTGTGTGTCTGTGGGCCTACCATGTGTGTGTGTGACTGTGTGTGTGTGTGTGTGCACGCGCGCGTATGTGTGTGACTGTGTGTGTGTTTGCAGGCCTGCCCTGTGTGTGTGTTTCTGTGACTGTGTGTGTCTGTGTGCCTGCTGTGTGTGTGTGTGTGTGTGTGTGTGTGTGTGTATGTTTCTGTGACTGTGTGCATCTGTGTATGTTTGTGTGATGTGTGTATCAGTGGGCCTGACGTGTGTGTGTTTGTCTGACTGTTTGTGACTGTTTCTATGTGCCTGACCCGTGACTGTGTGTGTGTGTGTCTGTGTCCCTGCCCTATGTTTTTCTTTGTCTGTGTGACTATGTTGATGTCTGTGTCCCTGCCCCCTGTGTGTGTGTATCTTGATGTCTGTGTCCTTGCCCCCTGTGTGTGTATGTTGATGACTGTGTCCCTGCTCCCTGTGTTTGTTTGTTGATGTCTGTGTCCTGCTCCTCGTGTGTGTATGTTGGTGTCTGTGTCCCTGCTCCCTGTGTGTGTATGTTGATGTCTATGTCCCTGCTCCCTGTGTGTGTATGTTGATGTCTATGTCCCTGCTCCCTGTGTGTATGTTGATGTCTGTGTCCCTGCTCCCTGTGTGTGTATGTTGATGTCTGTGTCCCTGCTCCCTGTTTTTGTATGTTGATGTCTGTGTCCCTGCTCTCTTTGTGTGTATGTTGATGTCTGTGTCCTTGCCCCCTGTGTGTGCATGTTGATGTCTGTGTCCCTGCTTCCTGTGTGTGTATGTTGATGTCTGTGTCCCTGCCCCCTGTTTTTGTTTGTTGATGTCTGTGTCCCTGCTCCCTGTGTGTGTATGTTGGTGTCTGTGTCCCTGCTCCCTGTGTGTGTATGTTGATGTCTGTGTCCCTGCTCCCTGTGTTTGTATGTTGATGTCTATGTCCCTGCTCCCTATGTGTGTATGTTGATGTCTGTGTCCTGCTCCCTGTGTGTATGTTGATGTCTGTGTCCCTGCTTCCTGTGTTTGTATGTTGATGTCTGTGTCCCTGCTCTCTGTGTGTGTATGTTGATGTCTGTGTCCTTGCCCCTGTGTGTGCATGTTGATGTCTGTGTCCCTGCTTCCTGTGTGTGTATGATGTCTGTGTCCCTGCCCCCTGTTTTTGTATGTTGATGTCTGTGTCCCTGCTCCCTGTGTGTGTATGTTGGTGTCTGTGTCCCTGCTCCCTGTGTGTGTATGTTGATGTCTGTGTCCCTGCCCCCTGTGTTTGTATGTTGATGTCTGTGTCCCTGCTCCCTGTGTGTGTATGTTGGTGTGACTGTGTACCTGTGTACAAATGACAAGTAATTTGTGAATTTTTTAAAAACACTTTCAGAACATGTGAGTATGTGTCATAAAAAGGAAGGAACTGAAATGGACTTGCTACTATGAGTCTATAACGCACCTCCAATAAGCTTATAAATATTAATGAGAATGATGTATGGGATAATGGCTGATAGTAAAGCGATTTTTTAACATAGCTAATCACGGATTCTTTTAATCATAATTGTTGTTTAATCAGAGAAATTGTGAGACCGCTCTTTATTTTTTTAATCAACATTTATGCCCCTGTTTCTGCAGAGCTGGCAGGGGAGCACTGGCCCTCCCCTCGGGAGGGTTCGTTCCAGTTTTGGCCAGCATTCCCTTCACTAGGAACACCACCGGGCACCACGGAGTTTGCCAGCTTCATATTCTCCCTTTCCCTCTGTGGCTGCTTGTGCGCATATGGAGGCACATGCCACAGTGGTCCCAAGAACACCCACCTGCGGCGACTTCATCCTGTACTGCCCTCAGGCCTCCACCTGTGGGCAGCCGTGGGGCAGATGGGACAGGACCCCTCCCCAGGAGAGGAGAGCTGCCTCGTGGCTGGTCAGTCCAGCTCCTGCCTTCCCCTCCCAGCTGACCCCTGATGATCCCAGCTGACCCCTGATGATCCCGGCTCATTCGCGAACCTGGACTGCTGGCGTAGTACGAGGAATGGTGTGCAGCGCCTCAACCCTCAGTACCACTGGGCTGGCCCCACTCTCTATTTTTTTATATTTCTTATGTAACCTCCATGGGCGCTATCCTAAGGGCTACTACCCCTACCTGCCCTAACTGTGGCAGGGTGAGGGGCCCAGATCCGTTGGCGAGTGCCTCCACCCAGAGGTCGGGGTTGAAACTGTAGTGGTTGACTCGGTCGCAGACCTCTGCGTTGCTGCAACCCCCCCTTCTTCCCACTAGTGGCCCACGCAGTTCAATTTCAGTGTCTCTACCACTTACACTTACCCCTCGGCTTGATCCAGTCAACTCACTCCGGGAACCCCCTGGAAAGTAAGGTACAGTTACACCACATTCACTGTGCAGTATTTTACCATTGATACATAAACTAGCCAGTGTACTTTTGCAAAACAAGCAATCTGATTTATTTAAGGGGAAATAACAAGGACTGGGGGGAATCAGGTTAATTGGCTTACCACTACAGTATATATAAATCTACCTATGGCTCTGTGTACAGGCCTAGTAAGTACTGTCTATTGGTACCCAAGCCCTAATGGCTAGTTCCTCGATGCAGCTGGGGGGGGGGGCCCTGACACACGTGAGCAGTTAATCTCTGAGCAGGTCAGATGGTGCCAGAAAGCTCAATTAGTGCTGTCAGCAATACAACAAAACAATTTAGGCTTTGTTTGTAACCTTTAACAGGGAGCTACCCTGATTCAGTACTCACAACTCCAGCAGAGGACCACGCTTTCACACGCACAGGGCTGAGCCTGAGCTTCAAGGCCTCCTCACACATTTATATGGAAAAACACAGAGGGGTACCATACCAGGCAGCTGCTTTCAGGATCTGACCGAACTCACAGCCACACGGGCGTTTCACTGCAGCTTCACTGTCCTGACAGACCAAGCGCGATTCAGCAGATTCTCCAGTCCTCTTCAGGTGTAGCCTGGTAGGTAGCTGTGCTTGTACACATCCTCCTCTGACCGCAAGCCTGCATATTTTATCCCTGGAACACTGGCAATGCAAACGCCCGCCTCAGGCCTTTCACGCGCTTCCCGCGCGAACACTCCACAGCGCAGGAGCTCAGAGCTCCCTACTCCTTCACAATCACAACGCATCTGCCCCTAACAGCATGGGGCAATCCTCACAGCTTGGGTGCTACCCGATTCCATTGGCTGGTTACACATGCCAGTCACTTAGTCTGGCCCTCAGTGGTGCGAAAAGGCGCCATGGCCCATAATGCCACTTCCAAGAACTACAAGCGGTGTCCCCATTGGTCGTCTGGCTCCAGCCAGAGACCTGATTCCAGGTTGGTCACCTCCACTCCATTTCCAGTGCCCCTTAGCTACTATTGGACCCCTTCCACAGTCCAGGTCCAATATGGAGAGCACAACACAAAGTCCCAGCTGCAATAAAGAGAGTTAGACAAAATGCAATTTTACCAATACTATACATGTTTTTAAGGTGACAACTATATCTGTTAGATAGGCTCCCTCAGCGCTCCCTAGCGACCACAGAAACAAGCGATCAGACAGCAGTCAGAGCGACACTCGAGCAGAAACCCCAGTCCCCTATTTGTACCACTAGAATATGCAAGCAGGCAGCTCTTATAGAGGTAGTACTGGAGGCTTTAAAAGCACTCCTAGCCCACAGTTAGCGGTCCTACGCCAAACACCAGTCAGGCGTGGAGGATTCAGGCAAGCTCCAGGAAGGCTTCTAGGAACCCCCATTAGTAGGGGGGTTACACTTAGAGAGGGTTGACCATTGAGGTTCACCAGTTTAAACATCTCCCTTACATTTGAGATCCTATATAAAACAATCTTACATGGAATAACATTTTAAAAGTGACTGACTGACTCCCTTTGTTTATTTAATTAGAGTATGTCCTGGATTATGGTAAGCAGCACAGCGGCATACAGAGTAAATTCTGAGTGTAACATTTTCAGATCCAACTCTAAGAGTAATGAAGTTGCTTTGTGAATGGGGATTTAAAGAGCTACTGACGCTTCAAAGAAAACTTTAAAAAGCATAATAGTGAGGTACAATTCTGCCTGTATTCCATTTATATTTTAGATATTTCTCCTCCCATTATTTATTATTAAGGAAATTTGCATGACTAGATGAACTTTATGCATTAGAGTACCTTTGGAGTCCATCTGTCTCTCTAACTTACTCCATATTGCAAGTCATAACCCTCTGTTGTGACATCACAGTCTGTTGCCATGGGAGTAGCTGTGATATCACAAGAAGTGTTCTGTGTCTTCAGGTAGGGAGAAAGTAGCAGGAATAGTTAAACTTTTCAGGAGAAAAGATCCTGTTTTCATACAGATGACCTCAATAATAAATAATGGGGAGGAGGAATACGGCACTAATGGGAAATCCAAGCCGGACTGTGTCTAAATATTAGGTTTTATTAAAGTTCTCCTAACGTGTCAGCAGCTTTTTAACTAACATGGCCTGGTCTCTTCCAAATAAAAAAGGATACATAATCCACACGCTTTGGAAACCCATTTAATGAATGTTTATTCCTAGGCTCTCACATTTGTTCCTGAGATGATGTTCAGGGAAGTGGATGGCTGATATTTCAAGCTCGTAACTGCTCCGAGTTTTTTAATATTCTTGCCCTAAAATGACTGCACTAATGGAATGAATCAGTGCTATGACTTTTCATGTTTTTTTTTTTTTTTGTGGTGGGTACATTTCACAAGTTGGTATATTTTATTTATTTGACTTTTGTTTTGAAGATTATTTGCAACTGTTAAAAATATTAGAGGATGATGCAGTAAATGACCCTGTTATAGGAAAATGATATATTACACAATATTGTTTTTTTCTGCACATTAATTTTAGTTCTGAAAAGCACCGTGACTGTGGGGTCTGTGTTAATGAACCGATTGTTTTAATTGTTAATTCAAACATGATTATGAATATTCAGGTGATGATGCTTTAATTGTGTCTTGACTCTCCCAGAAGCCGCCCTTCCCCCCACCGAGGAAGGCTCTTGTAGGCACCATGATGGGGCGAGTGGCTAGCAGCTCTCAGTGCATGGGACTACCAACTGAATATCTTAGTTCATGTGTGTACTTTTGAAGTTTTATTTTTTTTTTGTACTTCGAGTGAGGAATAAAATTTGGTGGCATTTTAGAATACCTTAGAGTTCTTAATTCGTTGGAAACTTATTTTTGAGTGCTACAGAGACAGTTTTTCTTCGTCAGATGTGAGGCAGTCACTCATGAGCCCTTCCATCCCAACCAACCAAGGAGATGCACTGGCGTCAGATGTGAGGTAGTAGCTCACAAGTCCTCCCATCCTGGCCAACCAAGGAGTGGCACTGGTGTCAGATGTGAAGGTAGTCACTCACAAGCACTCCCATCATGGTCAACCAAGAAGCAGGACTGGTGTCAGATGAGAAGGTAGTCACTCCACAAGCCCTCAAAATCCCAGCCACCAAGGAGCAGCACTGGTGTCAGATGTGAAGGTAGCCGCTCACGAGCCTTCCCATCCTGGCCAACCAAGGAGCTGCACTGGTGTCAGATGTGAAAGTAGTCACTCACGAGCCTTCTTATCCTGGCCAACCATGGAGCAGCACTGGTGTCAGATGTAAAGGTAGTCTCTCACGAGTCCTCCCATCCTGGCCAATCAAGGAGCAGCACTGGTGTCAGATGTGAAGGTAGTCACTCACGAGCCTTCCCATCCTGGCCAACCAAGGAGCAGCACCGATGTCAGATGTAAAGGTAGTCGCTCACGACACCTCCGATCCTGGCCAACCAAGGAGCAGCACCGGTGTCAGATGTGAAGGTAGTCGCTTATGAACCTTCCCATCCTGGCCAACCAAGGAGCTGCACTGGTGTCAGATGTGAAGGTAGTCGCTCATGAACCTTCCCATCCTGGCCAACCAAGGAGCTGCACTGGTGTCAGATGTGAAGGTAGTCACTGATGAGCCTTCTTATCCTGGCCAACCATGGAGCAGCACTGGTGTCAGATGTAAAGGAGTCGCTCAGAGTCCTCCCATCCTGGCCAACCAAGGAGCAGCACTGGTGTCAGATATGAAGGTAGTCACTCACAAGCCCTCCCCTCAAATCCTTGCCAACCAAGGAGCTGCACTGGTGTCAGATGTGAAGGTAGTCGCTCATGAACCTTCCCATCCTGGCCAACCAAGGAGCAGCACTGGTGTCACATGTGAAAGTAGTCGCTCATGACCTTCCCATCCTGGCCAAACAATGAGCTGCACTGGTGTCAGATGTGAAGGTAGTCACTCACGAGCCTTCCCATCCTGGCCAACCAAGGAGCAGCACCGATGTCAGATGTAAAGGTAGTCGCTCACGACTCCTCCAATCCTGGCCAACCAAGGAGCAGCACTGGTGTCAGATGTGAAGGTAGTTGCTCATGAACCTTCCCATCCAGGCCAACCAAGGAGCAGCACTAGTGTCAGATGTGAAGGTAGTCGCTCATGAACCTTTCCATCCTGGCCAACCAAGGAACAGCACTGGTGTCAGATGTGAAGGTAGTCACTCACGAGCCCTCCCATCCTGGCCAACCAAGGAGCTGCACTGGTGTCAGATGTGAAGGTAGTCACTCACGAGCCTTCCCATCCTGGCCAACCAAGCAGCTGCACTGGTGTCAGATGTGAAGGTAGCCGCTCACGAGCCCTCATATCCTTGCCAACCAAGGAGCTGCACTGGTGTCAGATGTGAAGGTAGCCGCTCACGAGCACTCCCATCCTGGTCAACCAGGGAGCAGCACTGGTGTCAGATGTGAAGGTAGTCTCTCACGAGCCTTCCCACCCTGGTCAACCAAGGAGCTGCACAGGTGTCAGATGTGAAGGTAGTTGCTCATGAACCTTCCCATCCTGGCCAACCAAGCAGCTGCACTGGTGTCAGATGTGAAGGTAGTCGCTCATGAACCTTCCCATCCTGGCCAACCAAGGAGCAGCACTGGTGTCAGATGTGAAGGTAGTCGCTCATGAACCTTCCCATCCTGGCCAACCAAGGAGCTGCACTGGTGTCAGATATGAAGGTAGTCACTCATGAGCCTTCTTATCCTGGCCAACCATGGAGCAGCACTGGTGTCAGATGTAAAGGTAGTCTCTCACGAGTCCTCCCATCCTGGCCAATCAAGGAGCAGCACTGGTGTCAGATGTGAAGGTAGTCGCTTATGAACCTTCCCATCCTGGCCAACCAAGGAGCTGCACTGGTGTCAGATGTGTAGGTAGTCGCTCAAGAACCTTTCCATCCTGGCCAACCAAGGAACAGCACTGGTGTCAGATGTGAAGGTAGTCGCTCATGAACCTTCCCATCCTGGCCAACCAAGGAGCAGCACTGGTGTCAGATGTGAAGGTAGTCGCTCATGAACCTTCCCATCCTGGCCAACCAAGGAGCTGCACTGGTGTCAGATATGAAGGTAGTCACTCATGAGCCTTCTTATCCTGGCCAACCATGGAGCAGCACTGGTGTCAGATGTAAAGGTAGTCTCTCACGAGTCCTCCCATCCTGGCCAACAAGGAGCAGCACTGGTGTCAGATGTGAAGGTAGTCGCTATGAACCTTCCCATCCTGCACAACCAAGGAGCTGCACTGGTGTCAGATGTGAGTAGTCGCTCAAGAACCTTTCCATCCTGGCCAACCAGGAACAGCACTGGTGTCAGATGTGAAGGTAGTCGCTCACGAGCCTTCCCATCCTGGCCAACCAAGGAGCTGCACTGGTGTCAGATGCGAAGGTAGTTACTCACGAACCTTCCCATCCTGGCCAACCAAGGAGCATTGCTAGTGTCAGATGTGAAGGTAGTCACTCACGAGCCTTCCCATCCTGGCCAACCAAGGCACAGCACTGGTGTCAGATGTGAAGGTAGTCACTCACGAGCCCTCCCATCCTGACCAACCAAGGAGCTGCAATGGTGTCAGATGTGAAGGTAGTCACTCATGAGCCTTCCCATCCTGGCCAACCAAGGAGCTGCACTGGTGTCAGATGTGAAGGTAGTCACTCACAAGCCCTCCCCTCAATTCCTGGTCAACCAAGGAGCAGCACTGGTGTCAGATATGAAGGTAGTCACTCACAAGCCCTCTCCTCAAATCCTGGCCAACCAAGGAGCAGCACTGGTGTCAGATATGAAGGTAGTCACTCACAAGCCCTCCCCTCAAATCCTGGCCAACCAAGGAGCTGCACTGGTGTCAGATGTGAAGGTAGTCACTCACAAGTCCTCCCATCTTGGCCAACCAAGGAGCTGCACTGGTGTCAGATGTGAAGGTAGTTGCTCATGAACCTTCCCATCCTGGCCAACCACGGAGCAGCACTGGTGTCTGATGTGAAGGTAGTCACTCACGAGCCTTCCCATCCTGGCCAACCAAGGAGCTGCACTGGTGTCAGATGTGAAGGTAGTTGCTCATGAACCTTCCCATCCTGGCCAACAAAGGAGCAGCACTGGTGTCAAATGTGAAAGTAGTCGCTCATGAACCTTCCCATCCTGGCCAACCAAGGAGCAGCACTGGTGTCAGATAGGAAGGTAGTCACTCACAAGCCCTCCCCTCAAATCCTGGCCAACCAAGGAGCTGCACTGGTGTCAGATGTGAAGGTAGTCACTCACAAGTCCTCCCATCCTGGCCAACCAAGGAGCAGCACTGGTGTCAGATGTGAAGGTTGCCGCTCACAAGCCCTCCTATCCTGGTCAACCAAGGAGCTGCACTGGTGTCAGATGTGAAGGTAGCCACTCACGAGCCCTCCCATCCTGGCCAACCAAGGAGCAGCACAGGTGTCAGATGTGAAGATAGCCGCTCATGAGCCTTCCCATCCTGGCCAACCAAGGAGCTGCACTGGTGTCAGATGTGTAGGTAGTCACTCATGAACCTTTCCATCCTGGCCAACCTAGGAACTGCACTGGTGTCAGATGTGATGGTAGTCGCTCACGAGCCTTCCCATCCTGGCCAACCAAGGAGCTGCACTGGTATCAGATGTGAAGGTAGTCGCTCATGAGCCTTCCGATCCTGGCCAACCAAGGAGCTGCACTGGCGACAGATGTGAAGATAGTCACTCACAAGCCCTCCCCTCAAATCCTGGCCAACCAAGGAGATCCACTGGTGTCAGATGTGAAGGTAGTCACTCACAAGTCCTCCCATCCTGGCCAACCAAGGAGCTGCACTGGTGTCAGATGTGAAGGTTGCCGCTCACGAGCCCTCCTATCCTGGTCAACCAAGGAGCTGCACTGGTGTCAGATGTGAAGGTAGCCGCTCACAAGCCCTCCCATCCTGGCCAACCAAGGAGCAGTACAGGTGTCAGATGTGAAGGTAGCCGCTCACAAGCCTTCCCATCCTGGCCAACCACGGAGCAGCACTGGTGTCAGATGTGAAGGTAGTCACTCACGAGCCTTCCCATCCTGGCCAACCAAGGAGCTGCACTGGTGTCAGATGTGAAGGTAGTTGCTCATGAACCTTCCCATCCTGGCCAACCACGGAGCAGCACTGGTGTCAGATGTGAAGGTAGTCACTCACGAGCCTTCCCATCCTGGCCAACCAAGGAGCTGCACTGGTGTCAGATGTGAAGGTAGTTGCTCATGAACCTTCCCATCCTGGCCAGCCAAGGAGCAGCACTGGTGTCAGATAGGAAGGTAGTCACTCACAAGCCCTCCCCTCAAATCCTGGCCAACCAAGGAGCTGCACTGGTGTCAGATGTGAAGGTAGTCACTCACAAGTCCTCCCATCCTGGCCAACCAAGGAGCTGCACTGGTGTCAGATGTGAAGGTTGCCGCTCACGAGCCCTCCTATCCTGGTCAACCAAGGAGCTGCACTGGTGTCAGATGTGAAGGTAGCCGCTCACGAGCCCTCCCATCCTGGCCAACCAAGGAGCAGCACAGGTGTCAGATGTGAAGGTAGCCGATCACGAGCCTTCCCATCCTGGCCAACCAAGGAGCTGCACTGGTGTCAGATGTGGGTAGTCACCATGAACCTTTCCATCCTGGCCAACCAAGGAACTGCACTGGTGTCAGATGTGATGGTAGTCGCTCACGAGCCTTCCCATCCTGGCCAACCAAGGAGCTGCACTGGTGTCAGATGTGAAGGTAGTCGCTCATGAGCCTTCCGATCCTGGCCAACCAAGGAGCTGCACTGGCGACAGATGTGAAGGTAGTCACTCACAAGCCCTCCCCTCAAATCCTGGCCAACCAAGGAGATCCACTGGTGTCAGATGTGAAGGTAGTCACTCACAAGCCCTCCCATCCTGGCCAACCAAGGAGCAGAACTGATGTCAGATGTGAAGGTAAAGGCAAAGGCAAAGGCAAATTTATTTAAAAGACGCCCAATCCCGGAGACTCTGGGCGCTGTACAGATTTTATAACATTGCATACCACATAAATATTTAAGTTAAAATAATACATACAAAATAATCAACATTAAACTCCAAACGCTTGCAGAAATAGGAATGTCTTCAGGCGGGCTTTAAAGGCAGTTATAGTGGGGGCCTCCCGGACTACAGTTGGTAAAGAGTTCCAAAGAGTGGGAGCGGCAACACTAAAAGCTTGGTCGCCTGCAGATTTTAACCTTGCTCTAGGAACAGTCAAGAAGCCACCACTAGAAGAGCGGAGATGGCGGGTAGAGGAAGAAGGTACCAGGAGTACTAACAGGTAACCAGGGCCCTGCCCATGTAGGGCCTTATAGGTGAGAAGACCCACCTTGAAAAGTATTCTCCACCTGACAGGCAGCCAGTGCAAGTCACGCAATACAGGTGTAATATGACAAAATTTGTTTTGCCTGGTCAAAAGCCAGGCAGCAGAGTTTTGCACCATCTTCAGTCTACGAAGAGAACCCAAGATAGAGGGCATTACAGTAGGCAAGCCTAGATGTGACTAAGGCATGTATCAAGGTAGGAAGGTCCAGAGGCGGAACAAGGGGCTTAATCCTGGCAATGTTTCTAAGATAGAAAAAACAGGTACGAACCACAGAAGATATTTGAACCTCCATGGACAGGTTCCTGTCAAGAATCACACCAAGATTTGGCACCCAAGAGGAGGCCATCAATGACGCAGCTCCTAGCACAAGTTCAGTTGCGGAGTTATAGGCCATCCCATCACAAACTCTGTTTGACTCCACTACCAATACCTCAGTCTTGTCAGGGTTCAGTCGTAGCCAGCTGGAGGCCATCCAGTCATTAATCTCGTCCAGACAGATATTTAACACATCCACTGCGTTGGATGTTCCTGGGGCAAAGGACAGTTATAGCTGAGTATCATCAGCATAGCAATGAAAACTCAGACCATACTTCCTAATGATCCCCCCAAGGGCAGCATATACACTGCGAACAACATTGGGGCCAATACCAAACCCTGAGGGACTCCACACAAAAGGAGGCAGGATGTAGATGAGAAATTTCCCCTCACAACCCGTTGCCTCCTATTGGTAAGAAAGGACTCAAACCAGTTGATGACAGTACCGGTGAGTCCACACAGCTCCCTCAGGCGGAGAAGCAACACACAATGGTCCACAGTGTCAAATGCTGAAAAGAGATCGAGGAGAACAAGAACTGTCCTGTCCCCTCGGTCTCTAGCCCCTAGGAGGTCATTCTGCACCCGAACTAATGCAGTTTCAGTGCTATGTCTGGCCTGAAAAGCCGACTGGAAGGGATCATACAACTCATGAGTCATGAGGTGTTCCTCCAACTGAAACGATACCACCTTCTCAACAATCTTCCCCAAAAATGGGAGATTGGAGATGGGACGGTAATTTGCCTTGTTCTCTGGGTCCAAAGAAGATTTCTTTAAAAAGGGGTCTCACCAGAGCCTCCTTCAAGGCATCTGGAAAGACATCCTGATGCAAGGAACACCAAACAATCGAGGCAAACACTGGGCCGACAGAGTCAATGCATCTCATTAAGAAACATGTTGACACTGGGCCTAGCTCACAAAAGGTATGCTTCAGATTGACTGCCACCTCAATAACCTCATGAACCTCCACTGGCCTAAACTCCCCCCAACTAGACAGAGTACACTCAGAACACATCTGGTGACCACTGTCAGCAATGGTATTGCTGGCTGAAGAAACCTCCCGCCGGATCAAAGACACCCTGTCTGAGAAAAACCAAGCAAAATCCTCACAATCCTCATTTGAAGAAACCCTCCCGGGCTGCAGACAGACAGGGTAGAGAAGTCTATCGACAGTCTGGAAGAGTGAGGCGGGTAGGTTTCTCCTGGCAGCAATCTCCCTAGACAGAAACACTGCCTTCTTACGGTTGATTGCCTCCTGATATGCACAATAATGCGCACGCAGGACCAGTTTGTCTGTCTCCAGATGGCACTTCCTCCAGCAGCGCTCTAATCTCCGACCCATCTTCTTCATTTCCCTAAGGTCTCCATCGTTCCATGGAGACCTCAGGTACAAAGTTCTGGGTCGTATACGGATAGGTGTGAGGGAGTTGATGGTGTCAGATAACACCTTATTATAGGTGTCCACCCCGACATCAACACCTCCGACGCATGCACCACCCACACTGGATAAATCAACTGCCGCCAAAAAACCCTCAGTGGTAAGATAATGTAAAGGACAGCAGCAAATCACCTCAGCAGGGGAAGAACTTAAGGTGGGAGCCCCAAGCGTGAACTTTACCGTGCAATGATCAGACCAAAATACCTGATCAATCCCGAGATCTGCAATTTCGTGCCCCAGTGAAAACATCAAGTCCAGTGTGTGGCCATCCCGATGAGTTGGTGCATCAACGACCTGCATCAGCCCCAACAAGGACATACTCTGCAGAAATTCGCCGGTGCACCTTTGGACTTTATCATCGGCCCAAACATTGAAGTCCCCCAGAAAAACACATCTGGGGGAACCCAATGTTTCACCGGCAACAAACTCAGCAAATTCCTGCAGGAAACCCCCCATCAGGCCAGGAGGGCGATAGACGAGGAGGATCCTGCAGCCCACGCCGAGTCCTCCATGAATGGCCACACACTCAAATGAACTTGGAGTTCCCACTGGGTGCACGGTGAAGATCAGGCTAGATCTAAAACAAATGGCTACACCGCCACCCCTGCGATTTTCTCTGGGGCAGTGCACCACGGTATACCTTGGGGGGACTGCAGCCTCAAAAATAGGGCCAGCATCATCCCCACCCAGGTCTCCGAGAATGTCAGGTCGATCGATGAAGTCAAGGCAAGCACTGCCGCCCTTTGTTTCTAATCGACCCGGCATTGCACAGCACCTGCCATCAGAAAAATAGAGGGTGGTGCAGCCCCTCGGGTTACCTGACTACTCGGTCTGGTGGTCTCCCTGGAAATGGGCACCAACTACATCTGGCCTCTCCCAGATGCTCTAGATAATCCAGGTAGGATTATCAAGTCTTTTAAATAAATTTGCCTTTGAGGTAGTCACTCATGAGCCCTCCCCTCAAATCCTGGCCAACCAAGGAGCTGCACTGGTGTCAGATGTGAAGGTAGTCACTCACAAGCCTTCCCATCCTTATCAACCAAGAAGCGGCACTGGTGTCAGATGTGAAGGTAGTCACTCACGAGCCCTCCCATCCCAGCTGACCAAGGAGACACACTGGCATCAGATGTGATCCTAGTCACTTCTGAGCCCTCCTATCCTGGCCAACCAAGGAGCTGCACTGGTGTCAGATGTGAAGGTAGTCACTCACGAGCCCTCCCATCCTGGCCAACCAAGGAAACCTACTGGCATCAGATGTGAAGTTGGACACTTACTAGCCCTCCCTGCTTGTCGGAGGAAGTGTGCAATGGCGGTAATCCCAGATCTCAGGGTCATTGGATGGGGAACAGGGAGACCCATGAGCAGTGTTGGAACCACACTTTGGGAGCCACTGGGATCCCTGTCCTAAATAATGTTTACCCACTCCATTATACATTGGTGGCAGCTACGCGAGAGCTAAGAGGAGGGCAACTAAAATGGTGCAGGGTCTGCAAGAGAAGCCATAAGAGGAGATACTAAAGGAGCTTAATATGTATACCCTTGAGGAAAGGAGGGAGAGAGGGGACATGATAGAAACCTTTAAGTAGCTCAGTGGAATAAACAAAGTCTAAGAGGGTAGCATCTTTCAGAAAAAGAGACGTGCAAGAACAAGGGGACACAATTTGAAGATAGAGGGGAGACAGCTCAGGGGCAATGTGAGGAAGTGTTTTTCCACAGAGAGGGTGGTGGACACATGGAACTGCCTTCCTGAGAAGGTTGAGGGGTCTAAAACTGTGGGAGAATTCAAGAATACATGTGACAAACATAAGTCAATTCTTGTGGCTGGTAGGAAGAAATAGGTTGTTGGTTAACTAGGATCCGCAGCTTCTCCTGTAGGTAAGGAAATGGGCAGACTAGGTGGTCCAAGTGGTCCTTATCTGCTGTCAAAGTCTATGTTTCTATGTTACAGGGGCTCACTTAAGAGCTATGTGGATATAGCGCTGTCAAGGCCCCCCCCCTCCCCCTATAAATCCAACACTGGCAATGTGGGAAAATGCCAGTACAAAGGAAAACAATGTGTGCAACAATCATCCTTTACAGGAAACTAAAATAAGGACTGCCGATGTGTAAAATATTCTCCTTAAATGCAAATCAAGGTCCTGTAATTAAAGTGTAAAATGTGACGTTTATTGAGGAAGCCTGAACCCCAGCTCCTCAGTGAGATCTTCCCTTAAACTGCAAAGATTTTGCCCCAAACCTAAAGAAAGATTTCCATTCCTACTGTGTGTAACATAAACCATTGAGAAGGATTTCACACATCAGTGTAGCATGCCTTATCCTGCTAGCCCAGCCCCTTTCAGAGCAGGGGAAGGGGGGAAGCAAAGGAAACCAAAGCCAGCCACGTTGCTACTCATTGCTGATAGCTCTCCCAACTCTGTTAAGGAAAGCCATAGCCAGGACTCCCAGATTTACAGGGGTTCCTGCGTTTTGCAGGGATTTGGTTCCATCTTCGGGGACATCCTTCCCATAGACTTACATTGGTTGTACAGGAAAACAGCAAATCATCTTGCATAGGAAGTAATGTAATCTATAGGAAAATCGCCCTGGAGTTACAGGGAAAATGACAAATCAATCTGGAAGGAGTGCCACACACAAAACAAACCCTGTTATTCACCCCCCTCTCTGCCACCCCTGCCCCCTTACCTTAAACAAAGCCAGTTGTAGGTAGTTATAAAGCTCTCTCTTCTTAAAGTCCTCCTCCACCTCCTTCGTGACCTTGTACAGGGACATGGGTCCGAGCCGTGATGTTTCACAAA
This sequence comes from Neoceratodus forsteri, assembly GCA_016271365.2. Classification (NCBI taxonomy): domain Eukaryota; kingdom Metazoa; phylum Chordata; order Ceratodontiformes; family Ceratodontidae; genus Neoceratodus; species Neoceratodus forsteri. The sequence continues at coordinate 660,717,914 of CM028138.1, forward strand.
ACTTCAGACACTCTGCTTTCCTCAGGATGGTGTCGAAAAAGCCCAGGTCCTGGAAGAAGTTGCCGGTGGCATCCACCCCAAACCTGGCCTCGTCCTCGCACTTTGACCTACACTCCCGCTTGGCCTTCCTCACCTCGTCACGGTTGTGCAAGGCCTTCTCCAGGTACTCCACTGCTTTCTCCCAGTCGTTTTGCAGGTAGGCCTGCACGCCGGCACTATAGAGCAGATCGACAGGCTCCAGGCTCCCAGGCCCTATTAGTGAGCCTTTGGAGACTGGAATCAGAAAAAGGAAGAGGAGGGGGATACCGAAGAGCCAGTGTGGCAGGAGGCAAGGAGAGCACAGCGGTGCAGGTGACAGCATACTGAATGTGGAAGACCCCAAAAATAAAACGATGACCACAAAAAATGTGTTGTCTTGCAAAGTTAGAAAACTTTGGGAGAAAAACTACCAAAAACAAAAAGTGTTGCTTTGCAGTTAGAAATGTCTTCCAAAAAACAAAACCCCCACACAATGTGATGATGTCTGCACCAGTTTAAAATCTTTTTACGGGAAAGCAAACCAAAGTGGAAATCCAGCGGGGCAGGTTGGCTCCAGCAGCAACAGCTGTAGTTCTGTGGAGCAGCTGAAATGCAGAGAGACAGGAGGAATCTGAATGATGCAGTAGCCAGGAAAACAGCTCGGAGATTCAGGCCTGTTAAAGGCCTGCAGGGAGTGGGGATGTGGAATTCAGCAAATAGGAGAAGAGCCAGGGATGGAGGGAGGGGACAAGAGAGAGAGAGAAGGGGGGCATGTATGGGGTGGGGTGGAGTAACTTCTAAGTCCATAGTGTCTTCTAGATACAAAGTAAAAACATTCTGTAAGAAACTCTGTGATTGTTCTAAATTTGCAGGAGAAGATGAGACAGGACAGGGGAAGAAGTGAGGCAGCTAAATACAGTAGTATAGTTACTATGAGATTGCAGACACTTTGACATTTTTCCTGCAATTCCAAAAGGTAATTTTCATTTTGCTTTCCCTGTAAATAACATCAACGTTCAGTTAGAGATTATTATAAGTTTAACTGATTATTCAGGGGCCTTATCCTGGCAAGGAAGCGACTACTGGAGCAGTCATTAATTTCCAAGAAATGGCCGATTCAGTTGCCAACCACTTGGGGCATGGCACGTAATGTCTAAAATAAGAGGTGTCCACAGGCCACACTGCTCGCTCCACTGTGCTCACCCCGCTCGCCTGAGAAAAAAACAGAAACAGTAAATTTAAAAACTCCACAAGCAGTTCTGCTTTTGTGATTAGATTTATAATCTCAATAATTTCACTACCAGTCCTTTCCTGGGATGAACAGCTCAGGCTCTAGTGCTTAATTATTGGGGGGGTGGGGTCAAGTTCTAAAACACTAATATTTACAAATGTACTCATTGACATTCATTTACATATTGCACTCTGGTTCTGGATCCATTCCAGGTCCAGATGTATTCCGTCTTCCTCTAGTCCACAGAGTTTATGTCCAGTGGAACCTGATGTACTCCATTTTCTGGTATACACAATGGAACAAAAGCCCAGCTGAGGTACACTATCTCATTTGTTGTGGGGTCCTGATTTTATCAATTTTTGTCAATGTATTTACCCAGGATTGCTCAGCAGAGATGCAATATCTCATTTTCAGTGGGGTCCCGCTTTTATCAATTTATAGTGTATTTACCCAGACTAGTGCAGCTCAGATGCAATATCTCATTTTAAGGGGGTTCTCATTTTATAATTTATTTACCCATGGTGTCCAGCTCAGATGCAATATCTCCTTTTAAGTGGAGTCCTGCTTTTAAAATTTATTTACCCATGGTGGTCCAGCTGAGATGCATTAACTCGTTTTCGGTGTGGTCCTTCTTTTGGGAAAAACCAAGGTAAGGCAGGCAAAAGAAATCCATCCAGGAGGTGAAGCTGATGCAAAGGGATATGATTTATCATGGCACAAAGGTGCTTCAAACTCATGCAGGTTCTTCATCGGGGGGGGGGCAAGCACTAGTGCAGGATCTTATTTAAATACACCGGTCTCAAAGTGATAATGCACATTCAATAATGAATAAATCAAAACAATATTAGTTACTAGAAGTTAAAATTATCCAACTGCTCTGCCTAGATATCTAAAAAGAGGTATGCTAATTAATAAATCAAAGTAATTTGATAAATGAACTATATAAATTGTAACGATTAACTAGTCCAGGGGTTCTCAAATGGTGAGGCCAGCCTCCTTGGGGAGGCCCCAACCTGTTCCAGGGGAGGCTCAAGCAAGTCTGAAAAAGTACTGTTTTTAAATTGTGGGTTTTATATATTTTGTGTGAAGAGATGAAGCATACTGAAATAGGATAATAACAGTAGTTGAATTTTATGTATTTATTTACTAATAGGTGACAGGGAAGGTGAATGAGCCAAGGCTCATTTCAGAGTATACCCAGGGAAGGGTAGAGTAAATAAATTTCAAGCGGTAACTGCAAAACAATCAAGAAATATACAATGAGCAATAGTGCAAATAAATATGAACAATAAATTAATAATGAGTGGTGGTAATTGATCAATTTGTAAACTGATAACAGAACAGCCCAGATACAAGGGTTGAGCATAGAAGTGCTAAGAGCAATAGCAGTAAGGAGCAAAGTAACCCAGAGAAGAGGCAAAGCATGTAGGAAGTTTATTTCATACAGAGAGGAAACAGAGAAAGTACTCTGACCCATGAAGGTACTGCAACAAGGGGGGAACAGTGATTCAAGAATGAAAATAGCAGAGCAAGTAGGTTGGCCTGTGTGTGTGTGTGTTACAATAAGCTGAATAATTATATTTGTTTGTTTTATTTATTTGTTATTCAGATAACACCTTTGAGCACATGAGCTCTTTTTCAAAAGTTCCAAGTCAGTATAAAACAAAGAGCTGAATGTGAGCCAAGTACTCAAAGGGGTTTCAGTTTATTCAGGGTGTACTGTGCAAAGTACAGTGTGTTATTTTTCGTTGGGAAGGCTCAAAATCTTTTCCATGGATTTGGGGAGGCTCACTGTGACAAAATCTGAGAACTATTGAACTAGTCAAAGGACCCGGTGCAACTGATGTGCAACAAGCCATTGTAGACTTCCAGGTAATAACAGAAGCAAAGAAATCTGAAATGACAAAGAATACAAGTCATGACCAGAAAATTCTAAGGAAACTCTAAATCTCAAAATTAAATCACACATTTTAGTGAAAAGAAATAATGTGACCTACTGGGAATAGAACCCAGGCCCCCAGAATACCATCCAATGTTCTAACCACTGAGCAACTGGCTCCCATGGTTGGACCTGTGGTTCACAGACACATTTCCTTTCTCTAGTATTGCATATCATGCAACAGGAAATGTCAAGATGACAATTAGATGGTTTTTTATCGTGTAGTATTATTTATTTATTTATTTAGTTTTTGTTAACCGGGTAGGAACACTAGACAAGTTATATGCCTATTTTCAGGAACGACCCGGAAGAGTACAACAGGTTCAACAGTTAACAGTGACAGGGTATAGTAAGTACATCAAATACAGCAAGCAGTAGAGAAAGACAGTTAGCCACTGTTGAGCTGGTATAAACATGGGATGAGGTCCCAACCATCATTTAAACCCTTTGGGGTTAGCACTGCCAAAGTGTAAATCAGCTTGCTTTCTCTTTGAAGCAATGCTCTCAGTCTGTTTCCTCCTCATGTGTGTGGGTGTACGTGGACAGTGCCCACGCAGTGATAACTGTTAAGATCGGAGCCACATGTGCGATGACAGGGTGCACCAACTGGTGTCTCGCATTTTTACTGAGTGAAAGCATAAAAGAGAAGAGTACACACACTCCTGAATTATCTCTTTGACAGGGCAGAGAGTAAAGTCCAGTCACTGCACAATGATTTTCAACCACACCAAAGTGCTGATACCACAAAGGTGGAGGGATGCCATTGGTAGGACTAACAAATGTGGTTCCTTGTGTGGCAAAATAAAGAATAGTTACCTACCATCAACAGCAGATCTTCTGGAGAATCTCCTCCATAGAGCCACATTGCGGAAGTGTGAGCTGTTGGCATCAGGACCACCCAGAAATGTTTGCAGCCTCAGACTGCCCATGTCAACACACCTCATCTGTGCCTATATTACGTCAGTGTTCCCAGCATACCTCAGTTAATAGTAATAATAATCTTTATTTGTTTTAAGCACAATTCAAACAAGTGCCAAAATGTTTTTACAGAATAAAACCTTAAAAACTATACATATTTAAAACTAGCATGATAACAGACATCCCTAAATTAATTATCAGGCTAGGCTAGCGAGAATAAATATGTTTTAAGTGCTGATTTAAAGCTCTCCAGAGTCAGGCACCCCCTTATCTGATGAAGTAGAAAATTCCACAGGGTAGGACCACAAATGCAAAAGCTTGCGCTCCGGAGGTCTTTAAGTGGACCCTGGGACTCTCCAGCAATACCTCATTGCTGGAGTAGAGTGGTTGGAGGGGGACAGTAAGGATGTAGGAGCTCTTTCAAATAACTCAGTCCCTATCCATGTAGGGCTTTGTAGGTCAGCAAACTGACCTTGAAGGTGATCCGCCACTGAATAGGCAACCAGTGCAGTTCACCCACCACAGGTGCGACATGGCTAGATTAAAAAAGCCCAGTTGACAACTTGGCCGCAGCATTCTGCATCAGCTGCAAGTGTCGGATATCATCCCCCGGTTGCCCTAGGTACAGGGCGTTGCAGTAATCAAGGCAAGAGGTCACAAAAGCATGGACCAGGGTCGGAAGATTGCCAGACAGAACCAGATGCTTAATCCAGGTGATATTCCTCAGATGATAAAATGAGGTCTTGACAATGGATGACACCTGAGACTTCAGGGTCAACCCCACGTCAAAAATAATGGCCAGACTCCACACCCATTCAGAAGTCATCAGCTGGCAACCACAGAGCAGAAGCCCGGAGACCTGCTCAACCAAAGACCCTTCTACCTGGTGACCTGGGCCCACCACCAAAACCTCAGTTTTGTCAGGGTTCAACCTCAGCCAGTTGGCACTCATCTAGTCCTGGATCTCGGCAAAGCAGTTAAACACTGCGACCGCATCATCCTGGTCAGGTACAAAGGACATGTGTAGCTGAGTATCATCTGCATAGCAGTGAAAACTCAAGCCATGCAGCCTTACAATGTCTTCCAACAGCAGCATATACACCGTAAATAACATAGGCGAAAACACAGAGCCCTGGGGAACCCCACATGGTAGAAAGAATGCATCACAGGAATAAAGTCCTGATGCAACTCTCTGAGATCTACCAGTGAGGAACGAGTGATACCATTAGAGGACTGTCCCTGACAGTCCACAGATAACTGGAAGACACTCCAGCAATATGCCATGATGCATGGTGTCAAATGCTGCGGAGAGATCAAGGAGGACTAAGATGGAACGACTCCTCTGATCTCTCGCTATCAGGAGATCACTAAACACCTGAACCAGGGTGATCTTAGTGCTATGCCTCTTCCTAAATCCCAACTGGAGAGGATCGTAGATGTCATGGATGGTAAGGTGGTCATCCAGCCGCAGCATAACCACCTTCTCAATAATCTTGCCCACAAAGGGCAGGTTAGAGACAGGTCTATACCTAGTGAGACAATCCGGTTCGAGAGAAGATTTCTTAAGGAGGAGCGTCACCCCCACCTCTGACAGGGAGTCAGGGAATTCACCTGTCTCAAGCGAACACCAGACTATCTCTGCCAGGACTGAGCTGATGACCTCAATGCACCCCACAAGGAGGTGAGTTGGGCCTGGGTCCAAACTATAGCAGGTCAGCCACATACTCTGGATGATTCTAATGACATCCACGTTGCTACCTGATCAAGAGCCGACCAACTAAACCGGGGCTCCGCAACCTTCAACTGATCACACCCCCCACACACACATTGGAGTGAGCTATGCAGATCTCTGATCTAATGTTAGTAACCTTATCAGCAAAAAAGCGAGCAAACTCATCACACTTATCCTGTAACAATGCTTTCTGAACTTGCAGTCAGGCTGGATTGTACAATCTGTCCACAGTTTGGAAGATTGGTTCCGTGCAGCAGTGATCTCCCCAGACAGGAACTCTGCCTTCTTATGGGAGATCGCCAATTGATAGTCCATGTAATGGGCCATCAATCCAAGCCTGTCAACATCAAGGCCAGATTTTCGCCAGTGATGCTCCATCCTTCGCCCCTCTCTCCTCATCTTCCTTAAGGTCCCATCAAACCAAGGGGACCGAGGGTGAAGGATGAGGGGACAAACATGAACAAGAGCAATAGAGTCCAGAGCTGCCACCACAGCCTTGTTATAGGATTGTAGTACATTGTCTGGACCCTTGCTTGTAGTCAGAAATCCTGATAGATCCAGCACCGCTAAGGCCATCTGGGGTCACACCCCTTAATGGGCGGTACTGGACCATCTCCAAAAGGGCAGTCCTATGAGGGGAAGCCTGGAAATTGAACCCGATAGTGTAATGGTCGGACCAACTGACCGGCTCCACTACCAAGTTGGAGGTCTCCATACCCATTAGGAAGACCAGGTCCAGAGAATGACCAGAATTATGGGTCGCAGAGGAAACTACCTGTGTGAAACCCAACAAAATCATTAATTGGAGGAAGTCCTGACCAAAATACGAGAGTTCATCATCGACCCAGGCACTTAAGTCACCCAGCACCATCACTCTGGTAGACTTCAACAACATGTTGACAAAGAAGTCTTCGACTTCCTGCAAAAATTGCTTCCCATCCCCGGTTGGACGGTAGACAAGAAGAATCTTGCACCTCACACCTGCACCTAAGATATATTCAAAGGATCTGGTCTCCCCCACTGGCACATCTATCAGGCCCAATTCCATTCTAAAACAAATGGCCACACCCCGGCCCCTACACTCCAACCTCGGGTGGTGTATCACTGAGAACCCGGCTGGAACTGCTGACTCAAGAATAGGGCCAGCAATATTGTCCAGCCAGGTCTCGGTGATGCATGCCAGGTCCGATGTCCCAACAAGATCAGCAATTATTTCGGCAAGAAGGTGATAAGACTTTCTATAGATACATTAGTGAAAGGAGAAGTCCAGAGGGGTATTGCTAAGATCAAAGGAGATAAGGGGCATGTGAGGAGGACCATGTAAAAGCATGTATCCTAAATAGATACTTCTGCTCAGTATTTACTGAAGAGAAGGTAGGGCAGGGCCCACAGCTCAGCAACATGGAGACAGGGGGGAGGGAGATGTGCACAAATCCCTTCACAAAATAAATGGTCCTACAAGAGCTCGCTAAGCTCAGGGTGGACAAGGCAATGGGACCTGATGGCATACATCCCAGGGTACTAAAGGAGCTAAGGGTGGAACTAGCAGAGCCATTATCAGAACTGCTTAGTGAGTCTCTGAGCACAGGAGAGGTCTCAGAAGACTGGAGAAGGGCTCATGTGATCCCGCTCCACAAGAGTGGTAGCAGGGAGAAGGCAGGGAACTACAGACCAGTCAGTCTTACCTCAGTAGTGGGCAAGATTATTGAGGCACTCCTTAAGGAAAGGATAGTGCAACACCTGGAATCCATAGGAGCACAGGATCCAAGACGGCATGGGTTTACAAAAGGAAGGTCCTGTCAAACTAATCTCATAGATTTCTTTGACTGGGTAACCAGAGTGGTGGACCGGGGGGGGGGAGCAGTTGATGTCACCTACCTTGACTTCAGCAAAGCTTTCAATACTGTTCCACATGCAGGTAGAAGATTGATTCATAAGCTGGGTAGGCTCGGGGTGGGTCAGAAGTTGGTTAACTGGGTGGCAAACTGGTTGATGGGCAGAAAACAGAGAGTGGTGGTAAACAGTATACAGTCAGAAAAGATGCAAGTCACAAGTGGGGTACCTCAGGGAAAAGTCCTGGGGCCAGTCCTCTTCAATATCTTCATCAGTGACATTGCAGATGGACTGGAGGGTAAGGTTTGTCTGTTTGCAGATGACACCAAGATCTGCAACAGAATAGGTGATCCAGATGGGATGGGCAGAATGAGAAGAGATGTGGATAAACTAGCCAAATGGTCATACGAGTGGCAACTGGAGTTTAAAGCAAAGAAGTGCAAGATCACACACATAGGTAAGAGAGACCCTGAAGCTACCTATAGGCTGGGAGGGGAGTTGCTGGCAGTTACAAGGGAAGAAAGAGACTTGGGCATCATCATCACTGATGACCTGAAATCATCCACGCAGACCACTAAAGCAGTAGGTAAGGCTAGAGGGATGTTGGAGTGTATTAGTAGGGTATCACAAGTCAGAAGAGGGAGGTAATAATCCCTCTTTACAAGACACTGGTTAGGCCCCATCTGGAGTACTGCGTGCAGTATTGGAGGCCACACCTGCACAAGGACATTAACAAAATGGAGGCAGTCCAGAGAAGGGCAACCAAAATGGTGCAGGGACTGCATCAGAAAACATATGAGGACAGATTAACGGAGCTCAATATGTATACCCTAGAGCAAAGGAGGGAGAGGTGATATGATCGAAACATTCAAACACCTTAAGGGCATTAACAAGGTGAAAGAGTCTAACATGTTTTAATGTAAGAAAAATAGCAGGACAAGAGGACACAGCATGAGTTTAGAGGGAGGCCAATTAAGGGGTAATGTGAGGAAGTTCTTTTTCACAGAAAGGGTGGTGGATGCATGGAATGGCCTAGCTCAGGAAGTGGTGGATATGAATACACTGCAGGGCTTCAAACAGGCATGGGATAGCATAGGGGAGCAATACAGATGAGTATGAATAGATAGGCCATTGACAGAGCAAAGCTGATGGCACATTCATAAGGCAGAAAAAGAAATGGATAGACTGGATGGGCCTTGCGGTCCTTATCTGCTGTCAACTTCTATGTTTCTATGACCTGGCATTGTATAACACCGCCCAGGTCAGATGAGACTCCAGGGTTGATCGAGGCAACTGCCCACAAAAAGTGGAGTCCTTGGGTATGGGGGACCAGACAGGGAGGACCCCTCTCCAGTCTCCATTTCACCCCAGGGCATCTCCTCATCTCTGTGACCCCAATCTGGCCACCCAGCTCCCCCCCAGGTTCAGGTCCCCCCCATACCTCCTTCTAACAATCCCCATTGCCCATCGACGACTATATACATCAGCAGGCAGAGGGGGACAATTAAAGGGACGGAGGGCCCGGACCTCCAAGGGGGAGTAGCGCCTGACTAGGAGAGCCACCTGCCAGCACATAATCTACTGTCACCCAGTATAGCCACCCCAAGATTATAAAACCCAAACCCACAAGTTAAACTCCCTGCTGGAGACAAGCTTGGAGCATCATTGGACTGACATGGATCAAAGCAACCAGGACCAAACCAGGCACACAGAAGAGACTATGGAAAGCTGAGTATGAATGCTGTATGCACACCAGAGGAGAAAATAGCTGACAACAGAAGGCAGTATAGTCACCCATCACCTGACAAGGGGGGAAGTTGGGAGGAAGAGCTGTGGTTCAATGGAGGAAAGTCTTTTAAAGATTTATTGTTACTATTCTATCTTCCTTGGGGATATCTCCCCGCCATGAGTCACATCCTGAAACGATTCCCAGACAGTACCAAGTTCTGATGGAGGATGGCAGGACCTAGTGATCCTGAGTGAGGAGGCCTTGCAGAGCATTGAGGCAGAAGCTGGCACATTTACGAGAGATGAACTAAATCCACCTGACTATAGCAACAAAGCTTGTTGACTCCTGTCAAGAACGAATAAACGTACCCATATCTGCACCCTCTATGCCCTCACTAATATTCTCACTCTGGAGGAAAGACTACAATATCAAACTTGCCTCCTCACCCAAAAAATTCACCTGGGGCTGTCCCCCTGGGAGTCTCTGCCTCTCTTCTGCCCCCCCGTAGCCATTCGTGCTGTCAACAAATACATGTGGACTGTGCCCAGGGTCAGGACCTCCCTAGCTCAGCGATTCATCCCTTATAGAGCCTCCATATGGTACAATGAACTCCTCCTGGCCATTACCTCCATCTCCAAAATAGGGCCCTTTAAGACTGCCCTCAAAAATCACATTCCACCCGTTTTGACAAGTTTTGACTATAGCAAAACCTTTATAGTTCAGATGGACACCTCAGGGGGCAGTACTGAGCCAGATGTCCAGCCAAGAGACAGATCACCCAGTAGTGTACCTGAGAAGGAAGCTACTTCCCAGGGAGCAAGTGTACTCCATGGTGGAAAAGGAGTGTCTTGCCATAGTGTGGGCCCTAAAGAAGCTAGAGCCATACTTGTATGGGCAGCATTTTGTGGTGCAGACTGACCACAACCCCCTGGTTTGGCTGACGCAGATGGGAAAAACAATGGCAGACTGCTAAGATGGAGTCTTGCTTTACAAGGGTATGATCTAAAAATTGTACATACAGCTGGAGTGAAGAACCAGAACTCAGATGGGCTGTCTAGGGTCTATGGGGTGTGAACTGATTTGGGAAGCTCATCCCATGTAGGGGATAGAACCCCCAAATTTAGTCTAGGCGGGGAGGAATTGTGATGTGGACAGCCAGTTCTGAGTGCTGTATCATTTTTTTAATATAAAATGTATTACTGACTGTCTCTGCTGAAAATCTTATGCTTTAGGAATGACCTCACTCACTCCCCAGGTTTCAGCTGAAAGATGAAAGCCATGAGAAAATGCTGAAAACAGAATCTGAGATTACACACACCGTTTTAGATACCAGGTGTTACATGGAAGGCCTGAGGCTAATTACAGGGTGGTGGAAGCTTGAGTTGATCATATCCATTTTATGACGACGGAGGGAAAAACCCAGGTTATTACACAGGAGTGCGAAAAACATAAAGATACTTTCATGTCCTGGAAGGAGGTAGCTTATTATGAGATCAAAGAAATGTCATTCGAAGGACATGAGTTATGCTGAAGATTGCAGAATGAATACTTTGAAAAGACACCCTGTTTTTGTATAAGATATATATTTTTTATATATAATCTGACAGAGGAGGAGCTAGATGACCTCACCCAAAAGGGGTTGGCAAATACAGATTAAGGAATAATTCTGTTTTACTTAGACACACTTTTATCTAGACTCTGACAAGGAAAGATCTGTGAGCACTGTAAACAGGTATTCAGAGAGAGTCAAATCTAAGTACTGTAAGTAGGAATTTGCACTGTTTAAACTTTGTTCTTTTAAAAAAATGTATGTCGTGTGATATAGGAGGTCTGTATTTTGTGTTTAACATATTTTTATGTATTTTAGTAAAATTATTTTTAGAACATACTTGGTCTGTCTTTGAATTTCTTTAATTTGTAAGAAAAGTATATACGGTTATACAGTAGCAGACAATAGACATAAGCTTGAATGGTGGTACCAAACTCGAAAGAGAAGCGTTTTAAATCTGAGGTCTTAAAGTTTTTAAGGGTTCATCTCTCTGTACCTGGTTAGGTGCCCGTAGGCAAGGATATCTGGCCCCCCGAAGACAGAAATATCTGAGACTATACATTTAGTATGCTAGCAAGAGGTTTACAGTTTGAATCCCTCCAAGACTTGAGACCAAAGGTTGATCCGAACTCACAAAACAGACAAGAGTGTTACCTTGTTCTGTTAAACTGTTCACAAGACTGCGCTTGGAGGTTGGCACTTTGGGAGTAGAGGGCCTGCCCTGCTGAGTGGGTTTGTGACACCCCACTTGTGACTTGCATCTTTTCTGACTGTATACTGTTTACCACCACTCTCTGTTTTCTGTCCATCAACCAGTTTGCCATCCAGTTGACCAACTTCTGACCCACCCCGAGCCTACCCAGCTTGTGAATCAATCTTGTATGTGGAACAGTATCGAAAGATTTGCTGAAGTCAAGGTAGGCAACATCAACTGCTCCCTCTTGGTCCACCACTCTGGTTACCCAGTCAAAGAAATCTATGAGATTAGTTTGACCGGACTTTCCTTTTGTAAACCCATGCTGTCTTGGATCCTGTACTCCTATGGATTCCAGGTGTTGCACTATCCTTTCCTTAAGGAGTGCCTCAATAATCTTGCCCACTACTGAGGTAAGACTGACTGGTCTGTAGTTCCCTGCCTTCTCCCTGCTACCACTCTTGTGGAGCAGGATCACATGAGCCCTTCTCCAGTCTTCTGGGACCTCTCCTGTGCTCAGAGACTCACTAAACAGTTCTAATAATGGTTCTGCTAGTTCCACCCTTAGCTCCTTTAGTACCCTGGGATGTCTGCCATCATGTCCCATTGCCTTGTCCACCCTGAGCTTAGCGAGCTCTTGTAGGACCCTTTCTTTTGTGAAGTGACTAGTGCACACCTCCTTCCCCCCTGTGTCCATGGTGCTGAGCAGTGGGCCCTGCCCTACCTTCTCTTCAGTAAATACTGAGCAGAAGTATCTATTTAGGATAGATGCTTTTCCTTGGTCCTCCTCCACACACTCCCCCTTATCCCCTTTGATCTTAGCAATACCCTCTCTGGACTTTCTCCTTTCACTAATGTAACTATAGAAAATCTTGTCTCCTTCTTTTACTGTTCGTGTTAGTGTTTCCTTTGTTTGGGCCTTTGCCTGCCCTACTGCCTTCCCTGCTTCCCTTGGGGAAGTTTGGTATGCATTCCTATCTTCATCCCACTGCATTCCCTTATATTTGCTGAAGGCCAGACTTTTGGCTCTGACCTTTTCTGCTACTGTTTTTGAGTACCAAAGTGGTTTCCTCCTTCTTTTGCTCTTGCTTTTCTCCCTAACACAATGGGATGTTGGTTCAAGTATTGCATCCTTAATGCTTGCCCACTATGCCTGTACCCCCTCACCTGTATTTCATCTTGCCAGGGCTAGCTTAACTCTGTTGGCCACCTTATCAAAGTCAGCTCCTCTGAAGTCCTGCATTTTTGCCTTGGAATGGGATGATTTAGTTCTAGTGGCCAAATTGAACCATACCATGTGATGGTCACTGGCCCTCAGGCGACCTTCTACCTGGAGTTCTGTGATCCTCTCCCTGTTAGTCAGTACTAGATCTAGGATAGCCCTGTCTCTTGTGGGTTGCTGTACCAGTTGTTCGAGGCCCTCCCCCTGCAGGGAATCCACTATGTGTCTAGTTCTGGCAGATGTTCCTGCTGGTGTTGACCAATCTGTATCTGGCATGTTGAAATATTTCATTATCAGACCCTCCCCTTTAGCTGTCATGTTTTGTATATCTTCTAACAGTAATGTGTCTATGTCCTCCCCCTGGTCTGGAGGCCTGTAGACAACCCCAGTTCGTATGGCTGTCCCATTTCCTGTTTCCAGAACTTTTGATGCAGATCCTGCACCATTTTGGTAGCCTTCCTCTGGACTGCCTCCACTATGTCTATGTCCTTTCTGTGGTGTGGTCTTCAGAACTGGACAAAGTATTTCAGGCTGTCTTACCAGTGATCTGTAGAGGGGCACCACCACCTCCCTCTTCCTGCTGGTGATACCCCCTTCCAATGTACCCCAGTATCCCACTCGCCCTTTCAACTGCCATGTCACACACCTGGCCACCTTTAGGTCATCCAATATGATTACTCCTAGGTCCCTTTCCTGCTTGGTCTTTGACATTATCACTCCGCACATTTTGCATTCTGCTTCTGGGTTTTTATACCCCAAGTGCATTATTTTGCTGTTTTTTGCATTAAAACCCAGCTGCCATATCCTAGACCACTCCTCCAGTCTTTTCAGATCCCTATCCATCCTTTCCACCCCCCCCACCTATTGAGTGTCCACTCTGTTGCAGGTCTTGGTATCATCCGCAAAGGGTAAGACCTTTCCTTCCAGTTCTTTTGCTATGTCACTTATCAAGACACTGAAGAGGACCGGTCCCAGCACTGATCCCTGAGGTACCTTGCTGGTCACCTTCCCCTCCTTGGAGCAAACTCTGTTACCACTACCTTCTGCATCCCATCCATGAGCCAGTTTTTTACCCAGGTTACCACCTTATTACTTAAACCCAAGCTCTCCAACTTGCTTACCAGTCTCCTATAGGGGATAGTGTCAAAAGCCTTGCTGAAATCCAGGTAGGCCATGTCTACAACCCCTCCCTGGTCCAACTCCTTAGTCATCCAGTCGAAGAACTCTATCAGATTTGTTTGGCATGGCTGTCCCCCTGTGAATCCATGCTGCTTGGATCCTGTAATCTGTTGGATTCAAGGTGTTCCATGATCCTTTTTCCTTCTCCTATCGCTTCCCCAAACCCTGGAACTAGCTTCCCTCCATCATTCGTAATGCCCCCTCACTCTGCTCCCTCTCCTCTCTCCTGCACAAATACACTTCCCCCACCTGCAAGTGCCCCTAAGCTGCCCTTCATCCCCCCACTGTTGGCTCCATACTAATTTTCCTATGCACGCCATGCTTTCTTCCCTCTCACCCATCGCTTACTTGCTTGTTCCGGGTGCATAGTCTGTCCTCAGCTCAAAGCACTGACCCTCAGATCCCCTATTAATCCCTCCCCCTTAATGCCTAACAGGGGATGACAAGCAGACTGTGCTCTCGGCACTTATCTGTCTACCGCTAGCGAGCATGGATTGTGCTGTAATCTCAAAATTATTGTTCTTGCGTGTTTGTCTGCACTGATCTGCTCACTTTTCCCAGTGCTACATATTGTATTGTATTGTATTGTTTTGAAGCATCTTTTTAACCTATTTGTGTATAGTTTTTGCCTTTCATTACCATATATTTACCTTCCATTGCCCCTTTCCCCCAGGATGCATCTGGAAATGAGCAATTTGCTCCGTATGCCTTCCTGGTGAAATTATTAAATAAATAAATAGATAATGTTTCCATTAATTTGCCCACCACCGATGTCAGGCTGAGAGGCCAGTAAGGCCCAGTACACATCAGGCTAGTTAAAACATTTTCAACACCTTAAAATGCTTTAACTCGCGCAAACACAGTGCCCGTCCGCAGTTAAGCACGGTTTCAATGCATGTTAGGAAACCGTGCTTAAACCCTGCTGGGAGCTAGTCTCAAGTCCATTTTTAAAAATGGTTTGATGAGGAAAGCGTGTTACCCTGTAGTGTGGGCAGGGCATCTGCATATTGCTCCTCCAGGAGGCGTGTTAGCGGTCATAGAGAACTTCGTTTTTAAAGCGTTATGGAGGCAGATCTTGGGGCCAGTCGGCACTTTGGTATAACCGAGTTAAAACTCAGTTGAAGACTGATCTGGACAGGCTGCTGTGGTGAGTTTAAAAATGTTTTTAAAATGTTTTTTAAACCAGTGCAAATCTTCGGCTCTAAAGTGTACAGGGCCTAAGTGCCCGCCTCTTCCCTGCTGCCACTTTTGTGAAGTGGGACTATCTCTGCCCTTCTCTAGTACACTAGGACCACGCTGGTCTTCAGTGATCTGTTAAATGGACCTGTCAGAGGTGCAGCCAGTAGCTCCCTGAACTTTCTCCGCACCTGGATGTATCCCATCTGGCACCATAGCTTTGTCCACCTTCAGATTAGGATGTGCTTTCTGGACTTTCTCCTCAGCGAATGGACTGCTGTCCACTTCTCTCCCCTCAAAGCTCCTGGTGCCTTTTTGAGGTCCTCCACCCTTCTATCGTGAAAACTGAGCAGAAGTTATTTGTGCAGGATGTTTGCCTTTTCCTGGTCCCCCTCGATACAGAAGCCCCCTCCATTCTTAACCCTACAATCCCTCCCTTGGTGTTCCTTCTGTCACTAACATAACCTAAAAACTGTCTTGTTCCTCTTTGATACTCCCTGAGTCATTCTTTCCTCAGTTTGCACCTTTGTGCTTCTTACTGCTTTGCCTGCCTCCCTCTGTTTTACCAGATACACTTCCCTATCCTCCTCCCTCTGTGTCCCATAATACCTCCTTCTTTTACTTTTGCTTACCTGCTTGACACAGAAGTTTGTTGCCTTCACGATGCCCTCTTTTAGTATGGCCCACTTTTCCTCCACCCCCTCTGGGCCCTATGCCCCTGCCATGTCATTCCTAAGGCGCTCCCCCATCTTTATAAATCTGCCCTTCTGAAGTCCAGGACCCTCGCCACTGTGTGGTTGGATTCCGCAGCAATTCTTATGTTGAACAACACTGCACGGTAATCGCTGGCCCGCAGATGGCTTCCCACCGTGACATCTGCAGCACTGTCTCTGTAAGCATTAGGTCCAGTATTGCCCCGTCACGAGTGGGTTCACTGACTAGTTGGATGAGGATTGCCCCTGGAAGGTGTCCAGGATGTCCCTGCTTCTAGCCGAAGCTGCCACAGGGAGCCTCCAATCTACATCTGGCAAACTGAAGACCTCCACCAGCAACATCTCCCCCTTACTAGCCATTGTTGCTAATTTCCTCTAACATTTCCCTATCTATGTCTCCCACTGTGTCAGGGGCCTGTAGATCACACCTGTCCAAATAATGGGTCCATTACCCAACTCGAGGGTTACCTACTGCACCTCTGCCCTCCCTTGAATTCCCAATATTCCTGTTGCTTTTATGCTTTCCTTCACAGAAAGCACCACTCCCCCTCCTTTCCTTCCTACCTTGTCCCTTCTGAACATTGTGTAGCCGAGTAAGACCATGTCCCAGCCATGGGAGCAAAAGCAATAGACAGTAGCGAGGATTTTCTACAACCTTTAGTATAAATCAGGTACCAACACAACATACTACAGACGCCCAGCATATGTAAACGATGCTCCCCACTATCCGTGGGAGAGGACAAGTAAATAGGAAGGTCTAAGCCAGCCGCTAGTGCAGCAGAAAGATTTCACGCCGCGGGCGCACCTGGCCGGAATTGACTAGGGATGATCAAGGGCTGGCAGGGGGTGGGGGTGAATTGAGTGGCATTTGCACACTCTTCACCTCTGCAGGGGGGAGAGTGGTTATGTGTCTCTGATCTGGGCTCCTGGGTGACCACGGGATGCACCGCTACAGGATCACTTGAGCGCTGCTCCTCCTGGGGTGTTAGAGCGCATGACATGGCTGTGTCATGGTGCTCGATGTGACACCCCCACCTTCCAAAAAACAAAACAGGGAGGGAGGGAACATACGGTACCTGGAGTCTGCTTACACACACTGTTAGTGGGACTGAACACATACTGGACTGTATGTGTTTGTGAGACTTGGGAACTTTGTTGGTGGGGTTGAAATTGGGTTTGTAAATAACTACAGTCAGTATAGAGAGAAACTGTACTCCAGGGGAAAGGGACTGAGAAAAGGGGGTGTGCTATTATAAACAGAGGGGGATAATCAGGGTGGCCATATTCCACCATGGCAGGCATCTTCGGAAGGGTTGTAGGCTGCACAGGCTGTGGGATGGCAATAATTCTAAATTGGGCCTGGAGAGAGGGAGGCTGCCCACTCTGTAGACAGCTATCTTGTATTAGGAGTGAGGTATATTGGTTAAGAAGTAAGCTGTGGGAGCTGGGGGTGTCCAAGGATAAGGGGTGTGGATATGGGCAGCAGAAGGGTGGGGCTGAGGGGAGGCTGGGGCAACGCTCTGAAATTACAGGACATTATGCTACAGCAAGCAGAAGGGGGGATATTAGGGACAGAGGACCCTTAGATAGGGAAGTTGATGCTAAGGGAAAGCGACAGGGTGAAAATTCTGAATTCAAGGAGACTGGAGGGGGAAAAGTCAGGAGGGGCTGTTGTGCGGAAGCCTAAAACAGCAGACTGTGGGAAGGGAGCTCCTAAGGTGAACAGTGCAAGAGAGGAAGAAGAGGGTCAGTTTAGAGATGCAGTCAGGGGAAACTCGGGTTACTTGATGGAGGCTGACATAGAGTGTCACAATAAATTTGAGATACTAAGCATCCTAGAGGGGGAGGAAGGGGTTGGTGGAAATGAGGAAACTTATACAGAGGCCGGGGGGAGGGAGTCAGATACCCATAGGGCATCACAGAACAGCTATGGAAAGGATAGACATAGTCCCAGAGGGAGAAGGGGAAACATATATGTTAAGCAAATGGGGGAGATGCAACATATTCCAGACATGAGGGAGGAGAGCATGATTGGAGAGGAACTGGGAGACAAGGAGGTGGGAGAGGAGCCCCCCTTCAGCAGGAAGGTCAGTACCAAGGATGGGGCCCTAGCTAAAGGGGACCCACAGAGAGCCTCTGGAGACAGGGGTACTATTACAAGGGGGGATGAGGGTGTGGGGGAAGGGGAAACCATCAGGGCCAGGATAAATGGTTCAGATAAGAGAGGGTTAAAGGGGACACCTATTCAGAGGGGGTTTGAGTTAAGTGGGCAAAATAGCAAGGGAGGCAGAATGGGGAGGGTGACAAGGGGGTCTCTAATAAGGCAGGAAGACTCCCATGAAATTGTGATCACGAATAAAGTGGGGAGGGGGCTGAGAGGGCAGGTGGAGGTAACCATAAGGATGATGGCGTGTTAAGGTTCTGTTACTGGGAGACTCGATGATTAAGGGTATCCATTGGGAGGGACAGGGGATGGATGCCATAGCCAGGTGAAGGTAGTGAGTATCTCTGGGCTGACAGTGCACAGAGCAAAGTTCATGGTGTATGAAATGGTTAGGGATTGTGGAGGGAAACCTGTTTCCTGGTGCATTTGGGAACTAATGATCTAGAGGAAATAGCATTATGGAAATCAAGCAAGGTTCCAAGAACTTGCCAGAGTCTGTCGGATAATGGATGCAACATTTCTTTTCGGAGATATTGCAGTACCAAAGGCCCCAGTGGAGAAAAATGAAGTTCACAGAGGTTAATGAATGGCTCAGGAAGTGGGGTGAAGAGAATGGGTTGGGGGTGTTAGGGAACTGGAATGGAGTTTGGGAGGATAAGGGACTATATGCCAAGGACAGGTTTCATCTTGCCCCATTAGGGAAGGAAGTCCTTAAACAGGGGATGGCTGACTACATACAAGAAAGGTGGGGTTTAAACTTGTAAGGGGGGGAAGGGATAAGGGAGGGGCTGACCAGAAGCCCTCCCCTCCAGATGAGGGGAGAAGCCTTCAAGCCCAAGGGGGGGGGGGAAACAGACTGGAGGTGGAGGTTTCAGGAGGAGCAGGGGGAGGATGGAAGTATAAGGAATCTGGGTGGGGTTCGACAAAAAGGATCAGGGATAAGGGGTGGGGGTTAGTGTTAGTAAATGCCAGGAGTTTGGGAAACAAGTTGCCAGAGTTCCAGGCCATGCTGTTCGAGGGGTGGATGTGGCGCAGTCACGAAACGTGGACAACAAAACCATGACTGGGACCTAAATGTACGGGGGTACACTATGCTTAGGAAGGATAGAAAGGAGGGCAGAGGGGGTGGAGTGGCTATGTTCATTAGAGATGACATAGAAATAGCTATGGTAGAAGAGGCAGAGGGAAACGTGGAGGCCTTATGGGTCACCTTACGATCCCCAGCAGGAGATAAGGTCAAGCTGGGTGTAGCATATAGGCCCCCCGGGATGAGTGATGTTCTAGAGGATGGTTTGCTGGACAATCATTGCCCAGTGTGGCCCAAAAGGAAGGAGTGGTGATGATGGGGACCTAATATGCCAGGTACTAACTGGGGAACCATGTCCTCTAAGGTGGCCAAGGAGCAGAGGCTGCTGGATGGCTTCCAGGATGTGTTCTTAACACAGCATGTGATGGAGCCCACAAGGGAGGGGCATGTCCTGGATGTGGTTCTGGCAGATGGGGATCTGGTAAGGGACATGGTTGTACAGGACCCCTGACTGGGAGTGACCACAATACTGTCTGGTTTCAAATAAGCATTGGGGAGTGGGGTGAGATCTAGGACACTGGCAGTGGACTTCAGGGGCAGACTTTATGGGCATGGGAAATATTCTCAAGGATCACTTGAAGGGGATTACCTCAACAACAAGTGTGGAAAGGAGATGGGAGGTCATAAAACGGGACTTCATGAGGCAGTCAGGATCTGCGCTAAGTTGAAACGTAGGGAGCAAGGTCACATAAACCATGCTGGTGGTCCAGTGAGGTCCAGGTAGCAGTCAGAGAAAGAAGGGCTTACAAAAATATAAAACAACAAGAGGGATAGGGATAAGGAAATGTACCAGCTTGCATCTAGAAAAGTCACCCGTATGGTGAGGGAGCAAAGTCCAGTAAAGAGCATCGGCTGGCACAGGGATACATGGAGGGAAAAGGGTTCTTCGGCACATTGGGGAGCGGGAGAAAACTAAGAGCCATCTCAGCAGATTGAGATCAGAAGGAGGGTGGGTGGAAGAGGCGAGGGACCAGGCAGAGGTATTTAACGAGTACTTTGCTCTGTGTTCACTAGGAGGGGATGGATATCTACAAAGCAAGGCACAAAGGGATAGAAGCGGCAGAGAGTGGATCAGGGAGCAGCAGAAATGGAGCAAAAGGGAGGAAAGGTACCCCAGGGTGTCACATCTGGATAAGGATAAAAGACCAGTAAGGTGGAGGGACGGATGATGCCATCCCACCAAAAGGGTGTGGTTTGCCCTCAAGGCCCTAAAGAAAGACAATCTCTGGGCGGATGACATTCATCCGAGAGTACTATGGGAATTGGCGGACATACTGGCTGCACTTCAGGCGAGCTTTTCAACAGGTCACTTGAGACAGGGAGGGTACCTAGGGATTGGCGAGAGGCACATGTGGTACCAATCCATAAAGGGGTCAAGGAAGTACCAGGAAACTATAGACCCATCAGTTTAACCTCGTGGTGGGAAAATTAATGGAGTATACTAAAGGAACGATTGGGGTTTACTTGGAGGAGGTGGGAGGTCTGGATAGTCGGCAGCATGGGTTTGTGCCAGGTAGATCATGTCAAACCAACCTTGTGGAGTTCTATGAATGGGTAACATCAGAACTGGATAGGGTAAGCCTGTGGATGTATTATTCTTGGACTTCAGCAAGGCGTTTGACTCTGTCCACAATGGTCTGGTGGAGAAACTGATGGGTTAGGAGTAGGCCTTTGATGGTCAGATGGATTGAAAACTGGATAGCTGGACGCACTCAGAGAGTAGTGGTCTGTGGGGAGCTCTCAACCCTACAGAGGTTGGTAGTGGGGTACCACAGGGCTCGGTCCTGGGTCCAATCCTGTTTAATGCATACATATCAGACATCAGGGATGGTATAGAGGTGTGAAATGAGTCTCTTGCGGATGACTCCAAGATGGGAGCAGTAGTTGAGGAGAAGAGGAGGAGGTTGGCCCTGCAAGAGACCTGGACACCCTGAAAGCTGGGCTCACACATGGAAATTAATTCAATATCACCAAGTGCAAGGTGTTGCATCTTGGTCGGGAAACCCAACACAGGTACACCCTGGGAGGTGCTGGAAGCCTCAACAGGGAAAAAGACCTAGGGGTCATGGTGGATACATGTATGAATAACACTGAGCAGTGCAGGAGAGCAGCTAGCAAGGCAAACAGGATGTTGGGATGCATCAAGGGGATCACCTCTAGGAGCAAGGAAGTGATTCTGCCACTGTACAATGGACTGGTTAGACCACACCTTGAGTACTGTGTACAGTACTGGAACCACACTTGAAGAGGGACATCAGCTCCTGGAGAGGGTACAGAGGAGGCAACAAAGATGATCTGAGGGCTAGGGATTTGACTTACGAGGACAGACTTGGGGAGCTCTGCCTGTTTTCATTGGAGGAGAGGAGACAGGGGGACATGATTGAGGTCTTCAAGTACCTCAAGGGAATAAATAGAGTAAACATGGAGGATCTTTAGACTAAAGCAGGGAGGCATCACCAGAGGGCATGGTTTGAAGTTGGAAGGTGGAAGGGTGAGGGGGAAAAGAGGAGGAGGTTTTCACTGAGAGGTGGTGGACCCTTGGAATGCTCTGCCTGGTGAGCTGGTTCAGAGATCCACAGTGGAGAGCTTTAAGAGAGGGTGGGACAGACACAGAAAGTGGATGTATCAGATGATGGCCTGTCCCGGGGGGGTGGGGATGGATGATAGGGGTTTCTGGAGCACAAGGGATGGGAGGGTCTCGGCACCCAACTAAGGATCGAGGTTCGAGCAGACTTGATAGACCATAAGGCCTAATCTGCTGGCAAATAGTATGTTAGTATGTTAGTATGAATGGACAAGGAAATGATAGACGGCTTTCTTAGAATGGCAGAAAAAGCGGAGCTATTGTTGATGGGGGACCTGAATATGCCAGATGTTAACTGGAGCACCTTTGCTGCAGGCACACCCAAGAGCAGGGTCATTCTTGATGCCCTACAGGGGTATGCCTCAGACAGCTAGTGTTGGAACCCATTCAGGAGGGAGCAATCTTAGACCTGGTACTCTCAAATGGGGATGGAGAAAGAATCTCAGATTTAGAAGTGGGTAGCCATCTGGGAACAAGCGACCACCAAACAGTGTGGTTCACGATAAACACAGCCATACAATCAAGCCATACAAAGCAAGAGTACTGGACTTTAGGAGGGCTGATTTTGGGAAAATGAGAGAGTGCCTCAGGAAAGCACTAGCAAACAGGCAAGAAGGAGGGGTGGAGGAACAATGGGGAGTGATCAAAACAGCCATCACAGAGGCAACAAGCCTTTCTGTAAAGCAAATCAATAAAACACAACGAAGGAAAAAACTGCTATGGTTCTCAAAAGAGGTGGCAGGGAAGGTTAAGGAGAAAAGGACAGCATTCAGGAAATATAAGGAAACACAGAAGGAGCAGGACAGAGAACTTTATCAGTTAAAGCAGAAAGAGGCTGGGAAGGCAGTCAGAATAGCAAAGGCCCAAACCGAGGAAAGGATAGCCAATTCTGTTAAGAAGGGGGATAAGACCTTTTATAGGTACATTAGGGAGTGAAGAAAAACCAAAGGAGAGACACTGAAGCTTAATAAAGGGGAGGGAATGTGGGTAGAGGGTGACAGTGAAAAAGCAGGGATACTGAACGAATATTTCTGCTCAGTATTCACAAAGGAAGAGGAGGGGGAGTTACCTAAACCAAACAAGAGAAACACTCTGAAGACGGGGGTCGATACCAGTCCATTTACAAAGAAAGGGTTCTGAAAGAACTAATAAAATTGAAGGTGGACAAAGCAATCGGGCCTGATGGGATTCACCCAAGAATTCTAAAAGAACTAAGGGTAGAACTAGTGACACCGCTGACTACTCTCTTTAACAAATCATGGGAGGATGGGGTGGTACCCGAGGACTGGAGGAGGGCAGATGTGATTCCTCTTCACAAAAGTGGGAGCAGGACAGAGGCAGGAAACTACAGACCAGTTAGTTTGACCTCAGTGGTAGGGAAAATGATGGAATCACTTCTGAAGGAAAGAATTGTTGAGTACCTAGAGGCCAGTGGGGCACAGGACCCAAGGCAGCATGGATTCACGATGGGAAGGTTGTGTCAGACAAATCTAATAGATTTCGTTGACTGGGTGACCAAAGTAGTGTACCTGGGAGGGTCTGTGGACATGGCCTACCTGGATTTTAGCAAGGCATTTGATACAGTCCCACACAAAAGATTAATACACAAGATAGCCAGCCTTGGAGTGGGTCCCAAGGTGGTAGTCTGGATAAAAAATTGGCTAGACAACAAGACACAAAGGGTAGTAGTAAATGGAGTACACAGTGAAGAAAGGAGGGTTACTAGTGGGGTACCGCAGGGTTCAGTACTGGGACCAGTCCTTTTTAATGTCTTTATAAGTGACATTGCAGAGGAACTGGAAGGAAAAGTATGTCTCTTTGCAGATGACGCAAAGATCTGCAACAGGGTTGATACACAAGATGGAGTGGAAAGGATGAGAAGGGACTTGGCAAGGTTGGAGGAATGGTCAAATGTATGGCAGCTCAGATTCAATGCAAAGAAGTGCAAGGTAATGCACATGGGAAACAAAAACCCAGGGGAAGCGTACACAATGGGGGGTGAGAAACTGACAACAGTAAAAATAGAAAGGGACCTGGGGGTAATTATATCAGATGACCTAAAGGTGGGCAAGCAATGTGAGAAGGCAGTAAGGAAGGCTGGGGGGATACTGGGATGCATAGGAAGAGGCATCAATAGTAGAAAACAGGAAGTTGTTATCCCTCTGTACAGACAGTTGGTGAGACCCCATCTGGAGTACTGTTTGCAGTTCTGGAGACCCCATCTCCGCAAAGACATAGACAGAGTGGAGGCTGTCCAGAGGAGGGCAACCAAAATGGTGCAGGGTCTGCACCAGAAGACATATGAAGAAAGACTAAAGGAGCTTAATATGTATACCCTTGAGGAAAGAAGGGAGAGAGGGACACGATAGAAACTTTCAAGTCCTCAAGGAATTAACAAAGTCCAAGAGGGTAGCATCTTCCAGAAAAGAGATGTGCAAGAACAAGGGGTACAATTTGAAGATAGAGGGGACGGCTCAGAGGTAATGAAGAAGTATTTTTCACTGAGAGGGTTGGAATGCATGGAACAGCCTCCTGAGGAGGTCATGGAGTCAAGAACAGTGGGGGACTTCAAGAATGCATGGGACAGGCATAAGGCAGTCCTAGTGGTGGGTAGGAGGAAGTAAGCTGTTGGTTAACTAGGATCTGCAGCTTATCTGTTAGGTAGGAAAATGGGCAGACTAGATGGGTCAAGCGGTCCTTATCTGCCATCAAATTCTATGTTTCTATTTTTCTAAAGCAAGAAAAAAAAGGACTCTGGTGTGCAGCATGAAGCCTTCCCGGCTGCGGCGGATGTGAGGGGGTTCCTGGTGGACCCGTGACAAAGCACTGTCAGGGTTGCTGGGGAACGCTCGATGGCTCCGCCCTGGGGGTAATCCAGGGGCACTCGGGTGGGTGGCTCCCAGCTGGTCAGCAAGGGGAAGCTGAAAGGGTTGGCTACAAGAAGAAGACTAAATGCAAAAGTCAAAAAAAACAGAAAGGTCTATCGTCTCATTCTGTGTTCTCTCAGACACAACCTTGGTGTGTAATGTGACCCTGTCCCTGTGAAAATTAATAAATGGAGACTCTGCAAACAGAACCTGTAACTCCAAGATGCGTTTAGCAGATGTCATAGCCACTAAAAACAGTTTCTTGCAAGTGAGGAAGTGCATTTCACAGGTTGCCGCAGGCTCAAAGGGAGGTGCAATGAGGGTCTCTAAGACCAAATTAAAATCTCACACTGGAACCGGATCTCAGACCAGGGGGTGCAAAAGGAGGATATCCCCTAGGAATCTCTGGGAAACCTCCAACTGGACCACTGTCTTACCCTCTGAGAGGGCATGAAAGTCTGACAAGGCAGCCATGTGGACTGTCTAAAATTGTAGGAACAGGACATGTAAAGGAATTCAGCACATGTCCATACACCAAACAGTAAAACGTTTCTATTTTTTATGAATACGTGTACCATGTAGATGGCTTCTAGCCACTAAGAAAACATCAGCTACTGCTGGGGAAACCAAGAAGTGGGAGAGCTTTACATCCTCAGGAGCCAGGTTTGAAGATGCAGGGATCGAAGGTCTGGGTGCACCAGAGCACCCTGTTCCTGTGTCAGAAGTCCAGCTGACAAGGGGAGCAGGACAGGAGAGTCCATCGCCAATTGCTGGAGAAGTGGGAACCAAATTTGCCTGGGTCAGTAAGGGGCCAGCAGAATCAGGGTAGCATGCTTGGGCTTGGCCTGCAGTTCCACCAGAACCCACCGTATGAGAAGGAATGGAGGAAAGGGATACAGAAACCTCCTTTTCCAAGACAGGGACAATCTATCTTGCCAAAAAACTCCAGTCCCTTGAGTGTGTGAGCATAGCAGTTTGGTGTTGTATGGATAAGCAAACAGGTCTATGTCAGTCTATGTCTGAATGATCCCATTTTTCGAATAGGCCATCCACGATGGAGTCTGAGAATTCCCTTTCATGGCAGAGTGCATGGGATCAAGTGTGGTGATCCACCAGTGCATTCAAGGTCCCTGGGAGTAACACTGCTGACAGGAATATGTTGTGTTCCACTGCCCAGTGCCAAACTCTCTGTGCTTCTCTTCAGAGATAATATGAATGAAGCCTGCCTTGCCAACTGATGTGGTACATCACCAACATATTGCCTGTATGGATCAGCAGCTGATTCCCTGGAACGAGGGTGGACAAGGCTTGAAGGCCACGCAGAGCAGCCCTCATCTCCAGAGTGTTGCTGTGAAGCACTGTATCCAGATGGCCCCATTGGCCTTGGGTCGGGAAGGTGCCCAGATGGGCACCCCAACCCATCCTTGAGGCGTCTGTGTTCATAACCAACAGACCATCAGCACAGTGTAGAAAGGCGGCTGCAAAGGCCAACAAGATGCCGGGTTGCAGTACCAGAGAGGCACATTTGCCAGGATGGCAGAGGTGATCCTGCCACTATACAGGTCACTGGTTTTACCACACCTGGAGTACTGCATGCAATTCTGGTGACTGTACCTGAATAAGGACATTAGTTTATTGGAGGGGGGTGCAACGCAGGTCAACAAAAATGATTCAGGGCTAGGGGACTTGCCCTATGAGAGCAGGCTGCGGGAGCTGAACATGTACGCCCTGGAGGAGGAGAATAGGGATAGTGGGGACATGATTGAAACCTTCAAGTACATGAAGGGAATAAATAAGATGGGCATGGAGGGGCTTTTCAAATTAAGGAGGGGGAGGGACACTCGAGGGCACGATCTGAGATTGGAAGGGGGAAGGTTCAGGAGGGAAATGAAGAGGCACTTTTGTATGGAGAGGGTGATGTCTGGGTGGAACACATTGCCAGAGGAAGTGGTATCCAGTAGAACAGTAGACTGCTTCTAAAGGGGATAGGACAGGGTAAGGGGGAAGGTCATGAGGAGGTGGAGAGGAGGGAGGGGCAGCTGCAGTAGCAAGGGGAAAAGGAAGAGGGAGACCATTATGGTTTTCCAAGGAGGTAGTGGAGAAACTGAAAGCCAAAAAGATCTCATTTAGGCAATACAAAAAGACACAGGCAGAAGGGGATAGGGAGAAGTACCAGGAGAAGCAAAGGGAGGCAGGGAGGTTAGTAAGGGAAACCAAAGCTCAGACAGAAGAACGCATTGCAAAATCAGTGGGTATAGGGGAAAAAACCTTTTATAGGTACATAAGTGAAAAAAGAAGGGCAAAGGGAGGGATAGTGAGACTGAAGGGGGAGGATGGGGGCCGCATGGAGGATGACAACAGTAAAGCTGACATATTGAACAGGTATTTCTGCTCAGTCTTTACTGAGGAAGAGGAGGGTAATGGGTCTGAAGGGAGTACAAGGGGTGGGAATGGCGCGGAAATGGACACAAGTCCATTTACACGAGAAAAGGTCCTGAAGGAACTGGAAGTAATAAGAGTTGATAAAGCAATGGGGCCAGATGGGGTGCACCCCAGGGTCCTAAAGGAACTAAGAGAGGTGGTGGCTGAACCTCTGGCAATCCTGTTTAGCTGATCACTGGAAACAGAGGAGGTACCCAAAGACTGGAGGACAGCAGATGTAGTCCTCTTATACAAAAACAGGAAAAAAGAGGAAGCGGAAACTACAGACCAGTCAGCCTGACCTCGGTAGTAGGGAAGATCATGGAAGAACTACTGAAGGAGAGATTGGTGGAACATCTGGTTGCCAACGGACTACAGGACCCAAGGCAACATGGTTTCACAGAGGGGAGATCATGCCAGACCAACCTTAATGAATTATTCAACTGGGTGACTAGGGAGGTGGATCAGGGGAGGGCAGTGGACATGGCCTATCTAGACTTCAGCAAGGCCTTTGACACTGTGCCACATAGAAGGTTGTTAAACAAACTGGGGAATATGGGAGTGGGAAGGACAGCAGTGTTGTGGGTAGGTAATTGGCTGGGAGGCAGGACGCAGAGGGTGGTGATAAATGGCTGTCACTCCACAGAGGGAAGAGTGACCAGTGGAGTACCACAGGGAACAGTGCTTGGGACTGGTCCCATTCAACATCTTCATCCATGACATTGTACAGGACCTAGAAGGCAGAATTTCCCTGTTCACTGATGACACAAAGCTCTGTTACAGAGTGGATATGCCAGAGGGTGTGGACAGAATGAGAAGGGACCTGCAGAAGCCTGAAGAATGGTCAAGAGTTTGGCAGTTGAAAGTCAATGCAAAGAAGTGCAGGATAATGCACATGGGGTACAAAAACCCTGGCACAATATATCAGTTGGAGGGTGAGGATATAGCATGCACCAAGCAGGAAAGGGATCTTGGGGTTATCTCTGATGACCTCAAGGTAGGGAAACAGTGCAACAAGGCAGCAGGTAAAGCAAATAGGATGCTGGGATGCATAGGCAGGGGCTTCACCAGCAGAAAAAGGGATGTCATAATTCCACTATACAAGACACTAGTGAGGCCCCACCTGGAGTACAGTGTACAGTTCTGGAGACCTTACCTATGTAAGGACATAGACAGGGTAGAGAAGGTTCAGAGGAGGGCAACAATGATGGTACATGGATTGCATCACAAGTCCTATGAGGACAGGTTGAAGGACTTGAATATGTACTCCCTGGAGGAGAGGAGGGAGAGAGAGGGGATATGATAGAGACATACAAGTACCTTGCGGGGAGGAGCAGGGTGCAGGAATACACTATTTTCCAGCAAAAAGATGTTCCAGGACTAGAGGGCATGGGATGAAGTTGTAGGGAGGGCAATTCAGAGGAAACGTGAGGAAGCATTTCTTCACAGAAAGGGTAGTGGACAAGTGGAACATCCTGCCAGAGGAAGTGGTGGGAGCTGAAACAAGCATGGGATTTAAGAATGCATGGGATAGACATAAAGGAATTCTGGAGGTCAGGGGTAAGGGGCATCAGACTTCTAGATGAACATAAAGTGTACTTACAAGCTCAAGTGGGCAGACTGGGTGGGCCATAGGCCCTTATCTGCCAACAGTGTCTGTGGATCTATGTACGTATCTAAGGGCTGCTAGCTGCACATTCGAGCAGATTTGATAGACCATAAGGCCTTTATCTGCTGGCAATTTTGTATGTTCGTTACAGAGGGAATGGCCACAGTATATAGATTTCTATTTCAAAAGGAGTGTAGAATGTATTCTCTCATATGTGAGGGACACTTTGCATGTTCTGGAACAATATAGGGACTTTGAATGGCAAGAGGGTTGGTATTGGATGACAATTGACATAGAATCTTTATATGCGTCCATTCATCACCAAGATGGGATTACAGCCTGTGAATATTACCTTATCAGTGCCCCCCTTAACAGGTTGATGCCACTACAGTTGATTCTGGATGGTTTGTATTTTGCATTAAATCATAACTACTTTGAATTTAACAGTACTTATTATTTACAAAAATGTGGGACAGCGATGGGAGCCGCTATGGCCCCCTCAAATACAAATTTGTTTCTCGGTTATTGGGAAAAGGCAACAGTATTTAATGCAAAATGCAACCCATTTAGACAAAATATTACAAAGTGGTCACGCTTTATCGATGATATATTGTGTGTATGGTTGGGAAACGCAGATTAAATTGATCATTTTATGCATTGGCTAAATCAGAATGACTTAAATCTTCATTTTACTTCTAAGCATGACCCCAAGGAGATTGAGTTCTTGGACGTAGTCTTGATGGCTGACCAGGATAATAAAGTATCCACAAAAGGATACAGGAAACCAATGGCAACAAATAGCCTTCTCCCAGCCAGCAGTTCACATCCTAAAAAATTAAAGGACTCAATCCCTTATTCGCAATTTTTAAGGCTGAGATGTAACTGTAGTAGCTCCATAACGTTTAGAAATCAATCTCAGGAACTCAGAGAACGTTTTGAAGCCAGAGGGTATGCATCCGAAGTAAAAAATCAAGCATATGAGACAGCATTAGCATTGAATAGGGAAGATTTAGTTACTCCAAAACTAAGGACCTTAGATCTGGATAGTCAAATTGTGTTTAGTACAGAATTTAATCAAATATCAGGAGAACTGGGCAACATAATTAATAAATACTGGCTGATACTGAAAAATGATCCAGAATTAGGCGAAAGATTGGTGATAAGCCCAGGATAACACTTAGATGTGACAAAAACCTAAGGGACGAGTTAGTCAGAAGTCAGTTTACTGACTCACGAAGTGTAGCACGCGCATGGCTGCCCATCAAACCAAACGGTATGCAAAGACACGGCAATTCTAACATCTACACATACTGTCATCAAGGTACAGTTTTTGAGTCACCAATAAACAAGAGAAAAGTGTACATACGTCAGCTTATATCTTTTTTTTACTTCATTTTTCATTCTCAGGTTACAAGCAATCCATGGCTCTACCGAGCCCATTTTACAGTACAGGTGTTATAACACATAGCATTCTGAGATGTTAACAATATTAAGTTATTGGTTGCCATATGATAATGTCCTTTCTCTTCTTCCACTTTAATATAGGATCAGCTGTATCCTCTTGGCAACAGAAGGACCGAGGAGCGGATCAGCATTGCCACTCTAGGAGACTTCCTACCAACCGAAGGAGCCCATCCTTTCTATACCATGTCAACCAGACAATGAACTCTCAAATTAAACTTCCTAAACTTAATAACCAATAAACAACATTTATATCAACTTGATGTCCACAGTTGTCATTCTTTTACCTTAAAAAGCATTCTATACTCTTATATCAAGCCAGGGGGTCAAGCTCCTATCTGCTCATCCAGCTCTGGAGCTCCATCGTGTCCGGGGGTTTTGGTAAGCCAAGAGGACCACGTAGACAAAAGTTTATCCAGGCCCAAGTGAATGGAGGCTGTAAGCCTTTCCATTCTTTCTATTTCTGCCATTCTCTGATACCACATAAAGATGGTCGGAGGATCAGGAGAAAGCTACTGCACAGTAATACATTTAAGGGCCACTAATCTTAAAATATGGAACAATCTGTGTTTCACCCTGGCATTCTCCAATGTATTTTCTGCACCCAACACCAACGCCTGGAATGAGCATGGGTAGCAAAATTTTAAAATGGATTTAATTTTGGGAATGTATTTGTTGCCAAAAGGGTCTTAACTTAGGACATTCCCAAAAGACATGCCAATGGGAACCTCTTTCACCACTGTCCCTTCAACACCGATCATTATTTGAGGAGTCAAAATGTTTGGTTCAGCTAGGAGTCAGGAAGTGCCTAGTAAGTAATTTCCAATTAAACTCTCTCCAAGTTGGAGATGAAGTGACCGCCCACCCCTTCCCCAATCTCAGGGACCATGTGGCTGGTGCTAGTTGTAAATTTGCTTCTCTCTCCCATTGTGTCCTGATTGTATCTGCTGGCGAGTGGGTGTATTCCATTAGTAAACTATACAATTGAGAGATGGGTTTTAATTTAACTGCCAGCTGAACCCACCAAAAGAAAAGGTCCTCCAGTACCGAACGGGGTCTCAAGACCATCTCCTGATGGTTGCTCTGTAGGAGAAAATTCCTGACCTGGAGGTATCTGATATGATCCTCCTTTCTTATACCAAATTGCTGCCTAAGCTGTGTAAAGCTCATACAAATGCTCCTTTGCAAAAAGTGAGAAAAACACGCCAACCCTTTTCTTTCCCAAAATGCGTAACCTTTATATCAATAGTAGGGGGAATAAAGTCCACATGGTGCCTAATTAGGGACAGCTGGCCAAGGTTATTTGGGGAACCTATTTTGTCCCTTAACTTTATTAATGTTTCTATTGTGTGTTTGGTCCATGGGTTACATATTTTAGTCCAAATTAACTTGATGATCTTGGCCATGGGCAGTGCGCACAGAGGCGTTCCCTCTAGCTGCTCCTTTTCTATCTGGTACCAATCTGACTCTTCCTTCTGCTTCAGCCAGGACAAGATCCACGGTCCCTGAGCTGCTAAATAATAGCTTTTAAAGTCTGGGAGACCAAGGCCACCTCCTTCTCTAGGTGTCGTCAACAGTTTGTGAGAAAGTCTTGGTCAACCCCCCCCCCCAGACAAATTTTCAGATGGAGACATTAAGCTCTCTCCAATGATCCTCGGGGATCATAACTGGAAGGGTCTGAAAGAAAAACAACAAAAAAACGGGGTAAAACATTCATTTTAACCATTTGTGCTCTGCCATTGATTGATGGGGGAGGATTTTCCAGCACGCTAGATCTTGTTTTACCACATGCAAGAGCTTTTTATAATTGTTTGCAAATAGTAAAGTGGTGTCAATAGATATCTGCACCCCTAAATATCTGATTGTGTTCTTTCGGGCCCATGAAAAGGGGAAAGAGTCTCGAAAATCCCTGGGGTGGAGCGCCACTTAAGAGGAGAGCCTCTGATTTACATTGGTTTATTTTATAACCCGCCAGCTCCTGATATTCATTCAATACCTCGGGGGGGGGGGGGAATTAGTGAAGCTAGACAGAAAAAGTAGCGAATCATCTGCGTACAAGGCAATTTTGTGCTCGACACCACCCGCCTCCACCCCCTTAATTAACTCAGAGTTCCAAATTGTGGCAGCTAGGGGCTCCAATGATAAAGCAAAAAGGAGGGGACGAGAGGGGGCAACACCGCCTAGTGCCTCTGTCCAGACTAAATCTATCTGACAGACAACCATTGGCCCCTACCACTGCCTCTGGCCTTGCATAGAGGGCTTTAACTGCTCCTATAAAGTTGTCTCTGAACCCAAATTTAGATAAGGTTTGCTGTAAAAAGTACCAGTCGACCCGGTCAAACGCTTTCTCTGCGTCGACCCCTATAGCAATTTGGAAATGTTTTTAATTTTTTTGTGTAGAAATTATCTTGAGAAATCTCCAAATATTGTCTTGGATAAGCCTGTCTTTTCTGAATCCAGTCTGGTTATTATGTATCACTGAGCCAATTATTAGTTGCAATCTACTGGCCAAAATGCCGGTAAACGATTTAAGGTCTGTATTCAACAGTAATATGGGTCTGTATGAATTGCACTCCATCAGATCCTTACCCGGTTTGGACAGTACCGCTACTTCTGCATAGCTCCATGAAGGTGGAGTTGGGTCTCCATCTCTCAGTACTGAATAAACATAGAAACATAGAATTTGACGGCAGATAAGGACCGCTTGGCCCACCCAGTCTGCCCATTTCCCTACCTGATGGATAAGCTGCAGATCCTAGTTAACCAGCAGCCTACTTCTTCCTACCCCAACCCCCTAGAATTGCCTTATGACTGTCCCATGCATGCTTTAACTGCTCCTATAAAGTTGTCTCTGAACCCAAATTTAGATAAGGTTTGCTGTAAAAAGTACCAAATAAAAAAGGGCCTTCTGCAAGGGTGACAGGAGGGCAGGGAGAAAAACTTTGTGGAATTCTGACGGAAAACCATCTAGACCTGGTACCTTTTGATTTTTTAAGCACTTCACATGCTGCATTATTTTCTCCTGGGAGATTGGTGCTCCCAAGGCCTCTGCATCCAGCGCACTGACCGAGGGTAGCACTACTCTACGTAAGCATGCATCCACATTTTGAGCATGGTGGGGGCCTCTCTCTGGTGTGTACAGAGCCTCGTAGAAGGCAGCAAAGTTTGGCTATCTGTTTTGGTTTAGTTACTGGCAGTGCACTGGGGCCTTTCTAAGCCTAAGAACCATCCTGTTTACCACCTCTTTCCATAGCTGAGCTGCCAGTAATGTGCCCGCCCTATTACCCTGCTCGTAATACACTTGCTTTGCATATCTGAGGTGTCCCTCAGTTTTTAAGTCTATAAATTTATCTAACTCTTCCCTTGCTTCTCTCAGTTTGGCCTCAATCACCGGTTCTGGGTTTTGCTTGTGTTGGACTTCTAAGGCCTCCATTTCTTGCTCAAGTTGCACTTGATGTTGTGTGGATTTCTTTTTAAGGTGTGAAGCATACAAGATCATTTTTCCCCTCAAATATGCCTGTAGTGCATCCCATACTATGGGGGAGGTGGGTGGTTCTTGTCTATTTGTTATGAGAAATTACGTCATCTCGCTGACCAACATCTCCTTAAAGTCCTCCCGGTTCAGGAGGCTAACATTTGGTCGCCACAATGATCCTTTTGTTGCGGGATCAAAGCATATGTACATACTTACTGATGCGTGGTCTGAAATCATGAAGATTTCAATGTTACTTTTTTCCACTCTGTATGCCCATTCTGTGGACAGCAAGAAAAAATCCAATCTTGCATACTGTTGATGTCTGGGTGAGAAAAAGCTGTAATCATGGACCCCTACGTGCTGGTGTCACCAGACGTCTAGCAATCCAAATTCTTCCATAATTTTTAGTAGTGAGGATGCTGATTTGGAGTTTTTCCCAGGATTTGCACTACCAGATCTGTCCACTGCCAGGTTAAGCACAGTATTGAAGTTGCCCCCCACAATATTCACCCTTGCTGGTTCAAATTCCCCCTGGGCCAAGACTCACATGAAAAAATCATGCTGCTCTGTTTCATCATTCAGAGCATAAATATTCATCAGGGTAACCTTTTTATCACCCATTTCCCCAAACACCCAGACAAACCTGCCCTCTGGGTCAGTCTGAACCTCCCCAACCTGTATCAGGCTGTTTTTCCGCAGTAAGATTGCGACACCTCTCTTTCTTGTATGACCCTCATAATATGAGGCGTAGACCCTACCCACCCACGAACTCTTCAGTTTTCTGTGCTACTCCTCCCCCCAAGTGGGTTTTCTGTAAGTACACTATGTCTGCACATACTCTGTTATGTTCTTGCAGTAACCTACTCCTCTTTATCAGACTGTGGATACCCCTAACATTATATATGACCACTTTAAGTCCCCCCCCCATCTAGAATATCTTGTATTCGAGTGGCCCCTTCAGAGCCCTGATGCTGGACTGTACACATCATACTTAATAAATGCACAAAAGATTATAACTACACCTTATCAAACAAACATGTAAGTGAAACACCTCACTCTATAACTGTTAAAAACCGTTACGAAGAGAATATCACCTTTTTAGATAACTAGCAATATAATCTGTGGGGTAGATGGTCCCCCCTGTAGTGAATCACCTCAACTCTAGCCCTTATTAAGGAGAACAGTAGTAAAGGAGGTAAAGATGGAAACAAATGTTGTTTTCCCTTCTCTGGCTGAGTTCTCTCAGAAGAAGGAGAGGGTAGTCACATGGGTGTGCCTTAGTAGCTTCCCAGGGGCTTAATGTCACCAACCACAGGGCCTCATCCCTCCATTTAATCATTTTAATTTTTTTGTATTATCTTTTTATTCCTTCCCTAGCTCTGGTGACCCCCACTCCTTCAGGCTCTACAAGCCTCCCATCCACCTCGACCAACCTGTTCTCGAGCTTCTCCTTCTAGGCTTCATATCACAGCCGGTCCCCAGGACATCCCGGATATAACTCTTTGCTGGGCGGGTCCCCTTCCTCTGAGGGGGAAGGTACCAGGTGGGTGAATCCCCAATACACTCTTCTAGGGCCCAGGGATGCTGCTGAGGGTGAGGAGGCTCCCTAGAGGTTCCGGAGGCATCGGGAGTTGGAGAGCCATCATCTGGAAGACACTGAGCTGCTTTTTCCAGTTTTCTGCTTCCCGTATTATGACGCCCCAGCAGCACCCCCCCCAGTCCCCACTAGGGGCCACTGTTGAGCGAAGTCTCCAACTCCCCCCACCCAAAGAGAGGACAGCCATGCTCCGGATGCTCAATCCTCTCCTCCCCCTGCCGACCCCCGATGACCCGAGTCCGTTCCTGAAACCGGATCACCAGAATGGTTCGAGGTAAGGCACCAGGGCCTCAACCCTCTGCGCCACTGGGCCGATTTAATCATTTCAAAAGAAAAAATATATGTTCATCCCGCTCTCGGAGCTTCCATATGTGTACAAAGCATTCTGGCGGGGCCCCTGTTATTTAACTCATTGTCTCCTAGCAAATGCCTGTAGGCATCAGTAAAATACACTGGTGTGTCCTGAGGACGCCTACAGAAGTCAGCTACTGACTTCCTGTGTGCCCTGGCAATGTCTGGAGAAGTCACTTATATATTTTAATATATAGTGTAACAGAATATAATATATTTGACTGCATAGCACCGTTGAAAAGGTAATGTTGTGCTGAACAATTTTGCCCCTGATATTCTGTGCATATCATGTATACTTTAGGAGTTCTTCGTATTTGTTTATAGTATGGTGTGTATGGCTTATGTTGCCTGTTTTAGTGAAAAAATATTTTTTTTTGCTGTTTCAACCAGCATAGAAAAAAACCCAAAAATTGCATATTATTCTTTGCATACCACCACTGGAACGGTAATTTTGTGCTGAATAACTTTGCCACTCATACTTTATGTCTAGCACTTACAGTTCTTGATCTATTAGGATTTGTTTGTGGCATGCTGACTATAGCTTGATTTTGCTTAGAAAGGCCCAGGATTTACTATTAACAGTATACAGGAGACAAGCGATGCAACTTCAGAGAGCTCCTTTGGAGGCAATGAGTTAAGGAACTAGAAAACACAGTAAGAACCAATTAACCCTGGGCCTTAACTCCCAACGAGTAGCAGGAATGATCTGTTACTCCATCCTGTAAAGCTCTACTCATACTTTATCAGTAGACCATGTCTCTGTAAGAACTCGACTAGCCAGCATTTAACTGTCCCTTAAACAGTCTTTCAGCGGTTGCAGTTCTGGTCAGCCCTTCCTGTGGTAGCCTTCGGGTCTTCGGAGTTGCGTGCAGGGGGTGCCCCTTTAGCCGGATCCCTTGCTTCCTGCACCTCACACAAAAGGTCTTTGGCCTTCTTCTTTAAGCCTCTCCGGGACCCCGCTGGGCATCACCATTCAGTGGACTGCAGGTCTTTTTCCGGGAAACCTGGAGTTAAGTCGTCAGTGGAGATGCCAAGGCCGAGTAAAAAGTCACTTGCTTCATTGAGCTCCTTGAACCTTCTGGTGCCTTCTGGTGTGATTACCCTCAGCCATGCAGGGTACTCAAGAAAAGCTTTGATTCCCTTTTCTTTCAGCTTCCTCTGCATTGCGAGCACTTTTCTCCATTGTTGTGCTGTGGCAGGGGTGTAATCGTGTTCTGAAAATAAGCGGTAGTCTCCAAAGAAGACCTCTCTTTTCCTATGCTGTACGGAGGACTTGCTCTTTAACCTGAAAGTCCATGAAAGCCATGACACTAGAGTACGTCGCAGAAGCATCGTTCGGGGGGGGGGGGCTACTAAGGATCTGTGTGCCTGGATCAAATTAAGTTGGAGGTCTGCTGGTAATGGGAGTATTTCCTTTAAAAGGCCCTCCATGAATGGAATCTTATTGCCTGATTCATTTTTTTCTGGAAGCCCATGTAGCCTGATGTTGCACCACCAGCTGCGGTTTTCCAGATCCTCCATCCTGCTGTATAACTCTAGCTCTCATTTATGTAGATCAAGGAGGGCAGAGTTGTGCTTCTCCAAGGTGTGCGCATGTTCCGCCGCCACTTCCTCCAGCTTCACCACGTGGTTTTCCAGGGCTCTGATGTCGCAGGTATTATCTGCCACGAGGGTCTCCATTTTTAACAAGGTATCTCCTATTTTTTGTAATTGGCCCACCAGCTGTTTAGATGGGATTGTGCACTCTTGTTCTTGTTCATTCTCCGTCTGGTTTTGTTCTGAGTTTGTGCCTGGCCCTGTCGCCATTGTAGTCGGGGCGGGAGGAGGTTGCCAGTTCAAAGTAACTTGTTTGCTCAGTTACTGTAATGGATTCACTGCCGATTCTTTGTGCTTCTGTCTGCTAGACGTGTCGGCAATACAGTGGTCCTTTTCAGATGGTCTAGACACTTTTTTTATTTGCAGGATGGCGTTTGATTCAGGAGGTTGGATAGAGATTGTAAATTAGGCTGCCATATCCCAGGTAATGTCACCGGAAGTCCTGTCAGTTTACATCTTGTGTGACGACTTACACAGTATATTCGCTGTGGTGTAACTGTGGCAAATTCTATGTAGGGAGGACTTTGAGGCCATTAAAGATCCGCATACAAGAACACAACAGGGATATTAAAAATAGAGATGTGGACAGCCCAGTAGCAGTACACTTTTATGAGTACCATAATTCCAATCCGACATCATTTAAGTTTACTGTCCTGGAACATGTCAAGGTAGGCAGGAGAGGGGGTGATCGATTGAATAGGCTAAAATTTATTGGTTATTCATACTCTTGCAATAACTCCCTCCCTCCACCACCTCATAACTCTAATTAGGGTAATAGGTCCCTTAACTTGTCAGTATATAACTAAATTATCTATAATCTGTACATATACAGTTTTTAATATTTTTCTGAATAAACCAGAATCTATATCTGAAATGGATTAGTCTGAGCAAGTTTGGGACTCCACAGGTTCCATTCCCCTAGTTCTCCCTTCCCCCCTTCTTTCCTGTTGTAACCCCCCCTGCAAATGGGGGTTCCCAAAAGACTTCCAGGAGCTTGCTTGAATGCTCCAAGCCTGAATGGTGTTTGGCATTTAAGCCATTTATCAGTGAGTGTTTTTAGAGCCTCTGGTACTGTCTCTTTAAGAGCTGTCTGCTTGCAGACATAATTAGTTTGTATGGGGGACTGTGTGCTTCTCTGAGTACCACTGAGCTGCTGCCAATTCACTTCATTTTGCAGTCACTAGGAGTGCAAAGGGAACCTATCTGAAAGATGTAACTGTTTGCCAGAAATTATTTAGAGTAATAATGAAATTACAGTTTGTCTAACCTGCTTTCTTTGCAGTCAGAACTGTGTCTGCTAGTTCCCCATTCTAGTTTTGAACTGCTGAACTGGACCAATCAGTGTGGGGTAAGCTAGCTCTAAAATGGTGCCTTGACGAATCAGAACTTGGACTCATAATCTGAGCCAGCCACAAGAGGATTGTATGGGCAGTGACTCTGGGAGATGTAGTTTAGACTTCAGTGCCTTTTTGGACCAACAGCAGCAGTCTATTGTGAGTGACAGCCAATCCAGTCAAGAACTGGGAGGAACTCAAAGGAAGTGCCCGTTTCGTCAGTTGGAGTTCAGTTGAGCTTTGGCAGTGAAGAAGGAAGGAGCCCTGTGCTTTTCAGTGTGCAGTTTTAGTCAAAAACGTGTGTAAGGCCCAGAGTTCCGGTCTGCAGCTTGTTAGACTGAATCCGTCCTGTGAAAAGAATCAAAGGATCTCTGAAGAGTAGAAACCAGGCTCACCCTGTAGAAGACTGGAAGAATTGCTGAAAATTGCACTCGGTCTGTCAGGAACTGAATCTGCTGTGTGTTCTCCCGGTATTGTGCAGTAATTGCGATCGGATACAGATGCAGCCTGCCTGGTATAGTGCTTTCTTTTATATAAATGTGTGAAGAGGTTTGTGTACCTCAAGTGAGCCCTGCTGACATTGAAGGACCCTATCTTATTTGGAGGTCGTGAGTACTAATTCAGGGTCGTCCTGTTGAATTACCACATTAAATCCAAATGGAATTACTGTACTGCTGACTGTTTAATTCTCCTTTTCTCTGTGTGAAAGGGCCCTACCAGCTGCCACGGTTTGGACTAGCCACTAGGGCTTGGGTACCCAGGGACAGTAACTGATAGGGATAGGCCTGTGCACAGAGCCATAGGTAGATTATTAGAGTGATAAGCTAATTAACCTGATTTCCCCTGTCCTTGTTGTATCCCCTAAATAAATCAGAGCTGCTTGTTTCAGCAAAGTTATACTGCCTGAGGTATTTGTCTATGTTAAAGTACTGTACTGTGATTGTTGCACTGTATCTCATTTCACAGGAGGTCCCAGTGCCGGAACCAGACCTGGGGGTAAGTGTATACTGTGAAGGTAATTTGATATATTGTGTGGGCCACTAGTGGGAAGAAAGGGGTTGCAGTGTCCCAGAGGGCTGTGACCAAGTTAGTTTAACTATTGCAAACCCTGACCTCTGGGTGGAGGCACCGCCATTGGATCCAGGCCCCTCAACCTGTTAGTGGCAAATCAGGCAGGGTAGTAGCCCTGGGATAGCGCCATCTAGGGGTTACATCTTGAGGCTCACCGCTGGGATTGTGTGTCCTCTAGTGGCCATATTTACTAACCACTGTTAAGAAAAATGGGCACCCGACAGAAGTGGCTGTGCACACGCTGGTGGAGTGGTGTACTGGGAGGAGATCGACCCCAAAATGCTATGCTTATCCTGGACATCCCACTGGTATCAATACGACACTGTGCAGGAGTACTTTCCAAGGTGGAAGGTTTACAAAACCCTGTGGTGGTGGGTCGGCATGCTAATCTGCTCACCCACACTTCCTCTGGCCCTAGTAGAGTTTAAGGATCCCACAGATAGCTCCAAAGTGCCACAGACCATTACCCCAGAGGAGCCCTCACTGCTTGGAGAGTGATAACTAAGGACAGTAAAGACCGGGAATCAGCCCCACCACTATCTGAAACTTTTGAGGAGAAATTTGCTGAATGGTTGCTGGGAGAGGAAAACTGTGGAGGACTTGAAGAAACTATTCTTCACCTGGGGTGTTCCTCCCCAACACCCTGTCCTGCTCCAGTGCCGTAATGGTGGCTGAACCAATGCAGACTCCTATTTCTGCACCTGCCATTAGTCACGACTCTTACGAAGGTTGAGGATCTTCTCTGGCACCCTCCCACCCCCAAGGGAGGATGACTGGGAGACCTGGATAGACTATGTTGCCCCCAAGTGCTAGAATGGCAATGCTCGGAAGGCGAAAGCAAAGAGGGTTAGTGAGAGCCTCTGAGGTCCTGCCCTGGCTACCATCCGTGCTAAACGGGCCAGTAACCCTGAAGCGACTGCACAGGCCTATCTTGAGGCCTTGGAGAATGTGTATGGGAGCCCAGATTCTGATGAGGACCCATGGTGGAGAGTAAGAAATGCACAACAGTACCAAGGAGTTGTTGTCTGTGTATGTCTCTCGCTGGAAAAATTATTTCAAGAATGCCTCAGAAAGGGTAGTTTGCCAGCGATTGAACTGGACCGAACCAGACTGGACAGAATCTTAAGTCTGCCCCTTCTCAGAACTGCTGTTGCTTCAGTTACGCCTGGCAAATCGACTGGAATCCCCACCCTCCTATGATGAGTTAATGAGAGAAATTCGAGGAGTTGAGAAAAGGCGACTCGGGAGGTACCTGCACCAACAGCTGTGGCTACGACCGAGTGACTGAGGGTGACCCATCAAGTGAAGTTCAGGGCAGAGGTTGACAGTCAATGAGTGCTCTGACAAGGAAAAAGATATGCCACAATGGGGCTGAACTGTTGAGAGAGATCCGGAATTCAAAAACAGTCCCTTTATGAAGAGCCACGCCTGCAAGTACGGGCCCTGACCTATATCCGACTGCGTATTCGTATGGGGTGGGGTACCCCCATGTATCTCCTGCTGATAACAGCTCTAAACTCAATTCCTTGACCATGGAAGTGGAGAAACTGACGAGATGTCTCCAAATGCTTATCACGCCGCAGACAGAGATGGCACCCAGGTTTCCAGTTAGTAATACCCCGCCCTGGCTCCCAGTGTGGCGCCTCGGCCAGCTCAAACTCCAGAAAGTATGTTTTGCTATAATTGTGGGAAAGATGGGCACATGAAAGGGAATGCCAGTCCCAAAAGACACTGACAAAGTTGCATATAGGCTACAAGGAGAGCTTCGGAGAAGAAATCAGTGGTTAAGAGGTGCAACATGATCCCAGTGAGGGCACCAAAATGCTAATTCACGTCCTTTTGTGGCAAGTCTAGTTGCCCGGCCCCACTACCGCCTCTCCAGACTGGTCCAGAATAGTGGGTCCCTCCATGGAGACCACTGTAAAGGTGAATGGAGTGTCTACAAGAGCTGTATTAGACAGTGGCTCCCAAGTGACAATTATGTTCCAGGATTGGTATCAGAAGCATTTGTCAGACGTACCCTTACAACCATTAGAAAGGACTGCATGTTAGGGGGTTAAGTGAGAAGGCCTACCCCTATTCCGGGAATATCCGAATTTGGCTGTCTTTCCCACCTCCGTGGCTGGAGTGGCTGAACAAGTAGAGACCCTAGCCTTAGTGTGTCCCCCACTGGACTGTATGATGGTGTCCTTTGTTGATTGGAACAAATGCTCATATGTTCGGAAGGCTGGCACAGTTGTGTTATGAAAACAGGGTCAAAGACTAGTAGAGCTTTAAGAGTTCCGGCTTTAATTAAGAAGGCCTATGAGGCACAGAGATGCTGAAAAACAGAACCAGAGGAACCAGTCGGAATTGTATGGAAGAAGGATCCTGAGTCTCTGATCCTGGCGCCAAATGCCCAGTGTACCTTACAGGAGAGGTCCGTATCAGAAAGGATGTTAGAATAAAATATTAATGTTGGATGCACAGGCGATGGAAAATTGCCAGAGGACTGCTGGTCAAGCCTAGTATTTTGCCCGCTAGAGCCCATGCTTATGCCAGAAGGGTAATGGTCCAAGTTCATAATGTGTCTGAAAGAGACATTCGAAGTAAACAGAGGTTGCATCCTGGCTAATGTGCATTGTGCAGACACTGCAGTGCTACCCAGCAGCAAGAGTTCAAGGAAGAATGACAGAGTAACGCCTGACTTGTTTGATTTCGCGACTCCGCTGCCAGCTGAATGGAAAGTGAGGATCAGTGAGAAGCTTGCCCAGAGAGACCAGGTGTTTTCTTAAAGGAATGGGATGTAGGATGCGTGCAAGGAGCTGAGCACAATATCCGCTGCATGACAAAGACCATTTCGTGGAGAGGTCTCGACGCTTGGCACCTGCTGACATAGATGATGTGAGACGGCATCTGCAAGAGATGTTAGCTGCTGGTGTAATACAAGAATCCAGAAGCCCTTATGCTTCCCCCATTGTGGTAGTGTGGAGGAAAAGAATGGAACAGTAAGGATGTGTGTGGATTATCGACCTTAAACCGGGCGGACTATCCCTGATCAGTACACAATGCCCCGCATTCAGGATGCTTTGGACTGCCCAAACGGGAGCAGGTGGTTCCCTCTGCTGGATCTCCGCAGTGGTACTACTAGATCCCGATGGCCCCAGAGGACCGTGGAGAAGACTGCCTTTATCTGTCCGCTTGGCTTCTTATGAATTCATGAGATGCCTCAAGGATTTCAGGTGCCCCAGCCACTTTTCAACGATTGATGGAGGCGTGCAGTGGGGGACATGAACTTACTAGAGTGCCTGGTATACCTAGATGATGTTATTGTGTTTGCAGCTCACTGGAGGAACATGAAAGCAGATTATTTAAGGTATTGGACCGACTGGAGGACTTTGCCTTAAACTGTCCATTGATAAGTGTCAATTCTTTCAAACATCAGTAAAGTA
This sequence comes from Neoceratodus forsteri, assembly GCA_016271365.2. Lineage (NCBI taxonomy): Eukaryota > Metazoa > Chordata > Ceratodontiformes > Ceratodontidae > Neoceratodus > Neoceratodus forsteri. The sequence continues at coordinate 660,760,895 of CM028138.1, forward strand.
TGTGGGACACATAGTATCCACCGAGGAATAGAGACCGACCCAAGTAAAGTTGAGGCCTTGACCACCTGGCCACAGCCCAAAAATCTAAAAAGAACTGCAAAGATTCCTGGGATTCTGTGGTTATTATCGGCGCTTCATCAAGGACTATTCAAGAGTGATCCGCCTTTACTTAACCTTTTACCAAGGGTATCCCCAACCCACAAAAAATACCAAAAGTCAGCCCCTCAAGACTGAAAGAGTGTATTTTCATCCAAGTGAAGTATTTGGGGCCCGCTGGACTCCTGATTGTGAGACTGCTTTTCATGAGATCATATATCAACTTACCCATGCTCCAGTGCTGGCCTATGCCGATCCAAGAAAACCTTACGCCCTGCACACTGATGCTAGCTTGCAAGGGTTGGGCTGTGTTGTACCAAGAGCACGAGAATGGCCTGAGACCAGTGGCCTTTGCCAGTAGAAGCCTGACCCATCCGAAAAGAACTATCCTGACATAAGTTAGAGTTCCTAGCTTTGAAGTGGGCTATTGTTGACCAATTCCATGAGTACTTGTAGGGGGCTAAAATACTAGTAAAACTGACAATAACTCTTTGACCTATGTGCAGACCTCAGCTAGAGTTGGATGCCACTGGGCATAGGTGGCTTTCTTGCATTATCTACATATGACTATGCTCTCGAATACCGAGCAGGTCTGAACCACATAGATGCTGATGCTCTCTCCGGAGGCCTGTTCCCCAGAATGATTGGGTCCGATTGGCAGAACCTGACATTCGGGCACTCTGCCGGAAGTTTGACAGGAGGAACAAATGTCCACGGACGCAGTGGACAGCATGGTGGATTGCTTGGGAGCTCTGAGAATTGCATACCTGCTGCTTATTGCCACTTTTCTGCAATAGACATTGGTGCACTGCCCAGCTGGACAATGACAGGCATTCGGCGGGCTCAATCCCGCCGATCCCATGATCAAAGCAGCTTAGAAGCCCTCTGTGGAGGAAAAGATGTGTCCAAATTACGCTCCACTGATTTGAGAACTGCACTGTTATACAAAGAAGGTCCTAAGTTGAAACTGATCAATAAACTGTTGTACAGAGAAACAGTAGACAGAGGGGACAAGTAGACAAACAACAACTAGTGCTGCCCACTGCCTTCGAGACTCAGTACTGAGGTCCTTGCACAACCACATGGGGCACCTTGGTATAGACAGAACACTTGACTTGGTGAGATCCAGATTCTATTGGCCTCAAGATGGGGGCTGATGTGGAGCAACACATTCAACTTGTAGTCGCCATTACAGGAGGAAAGCTTTGCCCCAGAGGGCTGCCCCTTGTTAACATCACCACCAGTGCACCCATGGAGCTGGTCTGTATTGATTTTCTGAGTTTGGAGTCAGATCAAAGAAATATCAGTAATGTGCTGGTGGTCACTGACCATTTCACGAGATATGCCCAAGCTTTCCCACCAAAGACCAGAAAGCATCCACTGTGGCCAAAGTACTTTAGAAAACTTTTTGTTCACTAGGCTCCACAAAGAATCCATTCTGATCAAGGAGAGACTTTGAGAGTCGTCTGATCAAAGAGATGCTTTTCTGTGGGAGGCGAAGTCCAGAACCACTCTTACCACCCCGGGGACCCACAGCCTGAACGTTTCAACCGACTTTGCTAGATATGCTAGGCACCCTGCACCCAAAGGACAAGCCTAGATGGAGCCAACAAATTAGCACCCTGGTACATGCTTATAACTGCACCAAAAGTGATGCCACTGGATTCTCCCCCTACCACCTGATGTTTGGAAGAGAAGCTCGACTACCAGTAGATGTGTGTTTTGGGGTCTCTCCTGATGGGGTTCAAGCTGACAACTATTTACAGTATGTGCAAAAGTTAAAGGCCCAGCTAACTCATGCGAACCAACTGGCTCAAACCATGGCTGCCAAAAGAAATCTGGCCAACAAAGAAAGGTATGATAAAAAGGTGAAAGCACAGGAACTCCAGGAGGGAGATCGGGTATTGCTAAGAAATCTGGGACTGCATGGCAAGCACAAGATTGCTGACAGATGGCACCATCTCCTCACATTGTAGTGGCAAACTAGATGATCTGCCAGTACAAAGTAAGGCCTGAGAATAATTCAAAGATGTAAAACAATGCATAGAAATCATTTACTGCCCATTGGACAAATCTTAATTGAGTCTGAGCCCTAGAAGATGCCCCTCTGGACCAGTGACTAGAGCTGCTGCTAAGAAAAGATCAAGAAAGTCTGCACCTACAGAAGCAAAGTTAAAGTGTTCCTCCACAAGTCCCAGTTGAGCATGACTGTCAGTCCATATCGGAAGAAAGTGAGAGTGACTTTGAATACTATCCTTCTTACTTAACTGAGTCAATTGTTTCGGGGCAATCCCTAGTCAATACTGAGACAAAGCTGGGCCTTCTGGACTGTCTAAGCTCTAGCTTCATCCCTGGAGCCAATGCTCCCAGAAAGTGAAGTGCAAAGCATCAGATCAGATGAAATGGAATCATTGTGCATGGTTGAACTGTTTGAGCTTTCAGGGAGGAAAATGATAGATTGGGGCAGACTGTGATACACCCGAACAAGAAGAGTATTTTGAGTGCCCTGACAGTCCACTGCCAGTGTCCGAAAAGCTCTCCATGCGAGCCAAATGTTGTGGACTCAGAAACTGTAACTCCTGGAGCTGAAAGTGCCCCAAGTTCTAGCCTCTCTACCCCATGGAGACTCCTGACAAGTGAGGACAATGCTGAAAATGAGGCTCAGAGTGCAGAGACTATAACAGTTCCCCTAGAAAGACTGGTCCAGCTGTAAAGCCTGTGGTGCACCTCAGTTATGATTCACTTGGGAGGCCTGTGGACTTGCCTCTCAATGTTGTCCATAAAGGAGTGTATGTGTCCCAGACTCATTGCCCAAACTGAGCATCAGTGCTAACTCAAGTTACTTGTGTTGCCTTCTATATGGTGCCCTTGCCCCATCCAGCCCCAAGGTAACTGATAGGGAAGGGCCTCTCTTCAGGTTTCATGTACAAGAGGTAATAACTTGAGTTATGGTACAATGTGTATGTAATACTGTGTAAAGAGTGACGTACTGCAATGTTTCAGAAATGTTCTTGGTAAAATGATATATTGACTGATGATTACATGTCGAGCCTAATGCAAATGTATATGGTTGCAGTTGAAACTTATGGGGTACTTGCTTGACGGACGTCAAGCTTTCCCAAGCCAGGAAGGGTAACCCCCTGCAAATGGGGTTCCAAAGACTTCCAGGAGCTTGCTTGAATGCTCCAAGCCTGAATGGTGTTTGGCATTTAAGCCATTTATCAGTGAGTGTTTTAGAGCCTCTGGTACTGTCTTTAAGAGCTGTCTGCTTGCAGACATAATTAGTTGTATGGGGGACTGTGTGCTTCTCGAGTACCACTGAGCTGCTGCCAATTCACTTTCTTTGCAGTCACTAGAGTGCAAAGGGAACCTATCTGAAAGATGTAACTGTTTGCCAGAAATTATTTAGAGTAATAATGAAATTACAGTTTGTCTAACTGCTTCTTTGCAGTCAGAACTGTGTCTGCTAGTTCCCATTCTAGTTTTGAACTGCTGAACTGGACCAATCAGTGTGGGTAAGCTAGCTCTAAAATGGTGCCTTGGACGAATCAGAACTTGGACTCATAATCTGAGCCAGCCACAAGAGGATTGTATGGGCAGTGACTCTGGGAGATGTAGTTTAGACTTCAAGTGCCTTTTGGACCAACAGCAGCAGTCTATTGTGAGACAGCCAATCCAGTCAAGAACTGGGAGGAACTCAAAGGAAGTGCCGGTTTCGTCAGTTGGAGTTCAGTTGAGCTTTGGCAGTGAAGAAGAAGAAGGAGCCCTGTGCTTTTTCAGTGTGCAGTTTTAGTCAAAAAAACGTGTAAGGCCCCAGAGTTCCGGTCTGCAGCTTGTTAGGACTGAATCCGTCCTGGTGAAAAGAATCAAAGGATCTCTGAAGAGTAGAAACCAGGCTCACCCTGTAGAAGACTGGAAGAATTGCTGAAAAATTGCACTCGGTCTGTCAGGAACTGAATCTGCTGTGTTCTCCCGGTATTGTGCAGTAATTGGATCGGGATACAGATGCAGCCTGCCTGGTATAGTGCTTTCTTTTATATAAATGTGTGAAGAGGTTTGTGTACCTCAAGTGAGCCCTATGACATTGAAGGACCCTATCTTATTTGGAGTGTGAGTACTAATTCAGGGTCGCTCCCTGTTGAATTGCCACATTAAATCCAAATGGAATTACTGTACTGCTGACTGTTAATTCTCCTTTCTCTGTGTGAAAGGGCCCTACCAGCTGCCAGTTTGGACTAGCCACTAGGGCTTGGGTACCCAGGACAGTAACTGATAGGGATAGGCTGTGCACAGAGCCATAGGTAGATTATTAGAGTGATAAGCTAATTAACCTGATTTCCCTGTCCTTGTTGTATCCCCTAAATAAATCAGAGCTGCTTGTTTCAGCAAAGTTATACTGCCTGAGGTATTTGTCTATGTTAAAGTACTGTACTGTGATTGTTGCACTGTATCTCATTTCACAGGAGGTCCCAGTGCCGGAACCAGACCTGGGGGTAAGTGTATACTGTGAAGGTAATTCTGATATATTGTGTGGGCCACTAGTGGGAAGAAAGGGGTTGCAGTGTCCCAGAGGGCTGTGACCAAGTAAGTTTAACTATTGCAAACCCTGACCTCTGGGTGGAGGCACCCGCCATTGGATCCAGGCCCCTCAACCTGTTAGTGGCAAATCAGGCAGGGGTAGTAGCCCCTGGGATAGCGCCATCTAGGGGTTACACTGTTCTTCCAAAAAATTCCCCAAACTTGTTTTGTCTTTGGCTTTAATATTGATATTAGCTGATTATGGTTTTTAGAACTATGGCCTGATTAATTATGTCTTTTCTGTCTTTCTTTCAGCTGGATACATGAACCACACTGATCAGGACTAATTTGGAGTCACTAATTTGGGGACTTGCTCCCTTCTCCTATGTTGATATGAGAATATGTAAGTATATAGGAAATTAAGTGGAATCAAGAATATAAGACCCAGGATTATAACATGTATTTGATTGTAACTGTCCTTTTCACTATTCCATATGGCTGTGTACATTACATAATTCTAAAGCAAGGTCTGAATGTTGGCTATGTCTGTTTCATGGAGCTATTTAAAATAAACTAATTCAGTAATATGATCACTTTTCTAGTTTATTTTTAATTTTTTGATACATATTTCATCAAGGTATGCATAGCATTAATTTTTGTATGTTTTAAAATACCCTGTAAAATGAATTGTGTTGATAATAGCATCTGTCTCTTTAAGCAATTTCAGAACAGTATCTGTCTCTTTAAGTAATGTTCAAAATGATGATGTCACTGTGATTCAATTTTGTATAAGGGATGGATAGCTTGGTCAAGGTACCCGCCTCCTGACGAAGCCTTACATGGCAAAGCGCCGGGGCACCTGGCCACACGGCTTCCGCCTTGGTCTTTGCTGTGTCTTTCAAGCTAAGCTAATGCAGCAATAAAATATTGATTGTGCAAATTTCTGTCTTGAGTACAGTACTTCACTGGAGTTCCATAACTCCTGGCTCTGGAGTGCTACTGCAAACTTTTGTCTGTTTGTTGTTTCTTGGGGCCGCATTCCAGCACTAGCACCCTGCCCTGGCCTGAGCATATCACTTCCTGGTTATTGTTTGGTAGATCATAAGGCCTTTATCTGCTGGCAATTTCATATGTTCGTAACAGAGGGAATTGCCGCAGAATGGCAACCCTTTCTCCAGGATGGATCTGCCCAGCCACCAGTGAAGAGAACAACGAAGAGGAGGAGTAACCTGTATGAGGTGCTCCAACTCATCCGAATGCTGAGCCCATTGTGCCCCGAGATGCCACTGTGAGATTCCTATGTAGAGGTGGGCCAGTGGAGCTGTCAGGATGGCAGCAGCCATCAGACCAATTAGTCTTACAAGACTGTGGGCTAATACATAATCGCTGGATGTCTCCAGCTGTGCCTGCACCACTAGTGCCATGGCAGAAAGTCTGAGGGCAGAAATGCCTGACCCAAACCCATATCTAGAATAACTCCAATGTATTAGCATCATTGGCAGGGGGTAAGGACCGACTTCGGCTCACTGACCTTGTGGAACAGTTGTTTGGCTGAAATGGTGTGTATGCTATTGCTTCCCAGGATGGGGTATTTAATAGCCAATTGTCTATATACAGGAGCACACACAGACCTTCTCTGCAGAGGGCAGCTGCAAATGCACGCAGTGCAGAGTGTGAGCCAAAGGGCAAGACCTGAACTTGGTAGTGAGAGCCCAGAAACATGAATCACAGATACTTTTGAGATTTTCTGATCTTGATGTGAAGGCAAGCATCTTTCATGTCCAGCGTGGTCATCTGGTCCCCTTTTAACAAAAGGTGTAACGGGGACTGGAGGGACACCATTCTGAACTTCTTACATTCTATGTACATGTTCAGGTCCTGCAGGACTAAGGCAGGCCTTAAATCCCATGTCCACTTTGGAACCAGAAAGTACCGGGAGTAAAAACCTTGGTTCACCTCTGCTGCCGGGACCAGTTCTACAGCCCTTTCCTGGAGGAAGGCTTGAACCTCCTCCTGCAGGAGAGCAAGATGTCCCAGAGGATATTGGTTTGGAAGTGAGGGAGTAACTGGAGGAACTGCAGCAAAAGCCCAATGAGGGGAGACTGAGAGAACTGAATACGTACTTGCTGGAGGAAAGAAAGGAAAGGGGGGATATGATAGAAAAATTCATATACATATAGAGTATTAATAAGGTAAGGAAGGTAGCATTTACTGCAGAAAGACAGACCGAGGACAAGGGGTCACGCTATGAAGTTGGGGTGAGGCTCAGAGGGGATATGAAGAAATACTTCTTCACAGAGAGGGTGGTGGAAGCCTGGAATGGCCTCCCAATGGAGGTGGTAGGTGCCAAAACAGTCACAGGATTCATGCATGCATGGGACAGATACAAGGGGACCTTGGAAGTAACACAAGGGGTGCGGATGCCTGGAGATCATGAAGGGTCTGCGGTGACACAGTAGGCAGGGAAAATGGGCAGACTAGATGGGCCAAAGAGTCTTTATCTGCTGAAAACGTCTATATTTCTATGTTTATAAGGAGCTCTATTTTTATTTATTTATTTATTGAAATCTTGAAAACCAGTGAGCGGATGTTCGTTAATTAGTTCCCGGTTGGTTAACAAGTACAAAGTGATACATAAACATTTCGATACAGAGTGGTTCGGTGGCAAATATACAAACACACGTTACGCTACAGTAATACCGATAAAGTTCATGGTTACACTATACTGAGGCACTGTACAATGTATGCCCACGTCAAGGACAGACAAAAATTAGTAGAGTAGGCAGAGGAGGAGAAGGTGGAGAGATGGAGAGGTAAGAAGAAGAAGGGTGGGTGGGGGTAGGAGGTGGAGGGTAGGGAAGAGATGTGAGGTGGGGCGTGGCAGTGCCATGGAAGAGGAAGGGGGGGTCAGTGAAGTGCAAGGTCAGGGTTACCCAGTGGAACAGTGACAGGGTTAAAATGTGCTACTGGGTAAGTACAGACTGTGGCAATGGGATTACTGACATGAGGCGGGATTTAGTGGGGGCAGCCACAGGTACCCATGAAGAGAAGATGTTGGCACAGTTTATGTTTAAAAGAGCCAATTATTGCTACATCACAGATGTCCTGAGGTATCACATTTGTCCAGAGGGGGGCCTGGTATGAGAAACCCTGCTGAGCCATGATAGTGCGGGACCTTGGTACATGGAATACCTGAGAGGCGGCACTTCTGGTGTGCTTTGTGCTCTGGGGAGGGACCAGTAGGTTCCAAACTCCTGACGGTAGAAGGTTTAAGGAGGCTTTTTTGGCAATGAGGCAGGTTTGGTACCTGATTCTTCCACTGAGCAGTAGCCAGCCAACCATGGTATAGAGATTACAGGTGTGCGTGAGTCTAGTAGCACCTGTGAGGAGATGGCAGGCTTTATTCAAGGCGGTTGAGATGCAGTGGAGGGCTGTTTGTTGCGGATCCGTAGATCACCAGCCCATGATCGATGAGTCTAGGGCATGTCTTTGCTGAACCCCTTTCAGAACCCAAGCATAGGCAGAGATATGGCCTCCCACCCCAACCTCTTGAAGCTGTGAGGCCTGAGGCAAGAGAAGAGGAGTCAGAAGGCACGGGTGGCTGCTGGAGCTCCAGTAATAGTTTGACCTTCTGTAAGGTGCACCACGGGGCAGGTTAGTGGCCTGGAAGGTAGAGGGCTGAGGTCTCTGGGATCCATGGCTAGGACCTCTGGAATAACCTCTACCAGGATGAGCATAGGGTCTATGAAAAGAACCATGACATCTTCCCCTGGGCTTGGGGTTCAACGTGTATAGGGACTCGAGAGTCATTCTTTTGTCTTTTTTTAGCCTTCTCTTTATGCGCCTCTTCACTTGCCGCTGGACTGTCTCCAGTGGGACTTGTGACCCGACCCTGTCCCACCTGCCTGAAGCTCCAATCACATTGTTCAGCTGACGCTGCCTCCTATTTGCTACTCCTAGCTTCCCAACCGCCTGGATCTAAGCCCCCAGGGGCAGGACTGCTGAATCCTCCCAGCGACCTTTCTGTAATCTAGACAGGTTACCAGGGGAGCGAGAGGAGAGCCGAAGGTGGACTGGAAACCCAGCCTGGGCATAGAGGTTGGCCTCTGGACCTTACCTTCGCCTACCATCGGCAAGGGTCTTTTCCATGTTTCAGTGGTTTCCCCAGGAGCCTTGGCGCAATGACGATGCCAAGCATACGCAGCTTGCATCTTGATCTACATCTTACTGCATCAGCCTGGGCGCAAGACCCCAGTCTCCATCGGGGTCACCTGGCTGAGTGAGACCCGGTACCTACCCCGTGAGAGGAGAGCCATCCTCCAGATGCTCAATCCTCTCCTTCTCCAGCCGACCCCTGGCACTCAAGTCCATTGCCGCACTCGGGTCACCGGCATGGCATGAGGTGTGGCGTCCAGCGCCTCAACCCTCAGCACCACCAGGCCAGCCTCTGAGAGTCATTCTTGAGGTCTGCAGATCTCTTAAAGTGTTTTCAGCTTCATTCCCAAACAACTGCTTCCCTCTGAAAGGAGCTTTGATCACTGACTGTTGCACATCAGAGGAAAAAATAGCCACTCTAAGTCAGGAGTGGCATCTTAAGCAGATACCTGAGGCAGCCCCATCAGAAGTAGCATATGCTGGTCTCATGCTGAACTTAGCAGATGCTTCCCAGTCCCTTTGGCGTTAATAATTGTTTGCTGAGTCAATATTTTGTCCTGGCCCTCAGACAGTTTTTCAGCCAGAGTGGTCATTGTCTTCCACAGGCAATTGCCTAACACCTGATAATTTGCAATCCTTAGTCCAAGGGAAGCTGAGGCAGAAGTCCTATTAGCCATGACATCCAGCTTCTCTGGCTCCTTGTCAGGGGGTAGGCAGCTCAAGTGTTGAGGCACTTTAGATCTACCGTGAGCTGCCATTATAACCACAGAATCGGTTTCCGGCTGTGATGAAGAGTATGGCTTAGCAGTAGGGGCAGGATATTGTTTACCCCCCTTTCTAGGAACCGCAGGCAGTTGTGCTGGCCTATGCCAAGCAGCCTATGCAGCATCCTCCAGGGCTGAATGCACTGGAGGGATAATCACGGTAGGAGAGGCTGAGACTTCCAAGAACTCGTAAAGATTTCTCTTAGAAGAATCCTCTTCCTCTGCCTGGAATTCCAGTTTGGCTTGTGCCATTTTAAGGAAGACCTGAAATGAGGCATCCTCTGGGGAAGATCTAGGTGTCTTCACCACACTCCCTTCAGAGCATGAGGAAGAGTGGAGTTTGAGCCAATCATATCTATAATGTCCTCTTCTACTACTGCTTCCTCCTCCTCCTCCATGGATTCTGGATTATATATTACTTTGAATGATTTCTTGCACTCCAGCTCGTTGTCGATGTCCACCGTTATAAGCATCAGATTAACTACAGGAGGTGGAACTGAATGAGGCGCTGATGATGGATGACCTGTCAGTGGCGGCCCTTCTGAACCAGTCTGTGAAGGGAATATGGGTGTGGGCAGGACAGTAGTGTGGTGGGTAGGTAACTGGCTGGGTGGCAGGACACAGAGGGTGGTGGTAAATGGCTGTCACTCCACAGAGGGAAGAGTGACCAGTGGGGTACCACAGGAATCAGTGCTGGGACCGGTCCTATTCAACATCTTCATCAGTGACATTGCACAGGACCTAGAAGGCAGAATTTCACTGTTCGCTGATGACACAAAGCTCTGTAACAGAGTAGACACACCAGAGGGTGTAGACAGAATGAGAAGGGACCTGCAGAAACTTGAAGAATGGTCAGGGGTTTGGCAGTTGAAATTCAATGCAAGGAAGTGCAAGATAATGCATATGGGGCAAAAAAACCCTGGCACAATATATCAGTTGGGGGGTGAGGATATAGCATGCACCAAGCAGGAAAGGGGTCTTGGGGTTATCATCTCTGATGACCTCAAGGTAGGGAAACAGTGTGACAATGCAGCAGGTAAAGCAAATAGGATGCTGGGATGTATAGGTAGGGGCATCACCAGCAGGAAAAGAGAGGTCATAATTCCGCTATACAAGACACTAGTGAGGCCCCACCTGGAGTACAGTGTACAGTTCTGGAGATCATACCTACGTAAAGACATAGACAGGGTAGAGAAGGTTCAGAGGAGGGCAACAAAGATGGTGCATGGATTGCATCACAAGTCCTATGAAGACAGGTTGAAGGAACTGAACATGTACTCCCTGGAGGAGAGGAGGGAGACAGGGGATATGATAGAGACATACAAGTATCTTACAGGGAGGAACAGGGTGCAGAAATACAATATGTTTAAGCAAAAAAGATGTTCCAGGACTAGAGGGCATGGGATGAAGTTGGAGGGAGGACGATTCAGAGGAAACATGAGGAAGAATTTCTTCACAGAACAGGTGGTGGACAAGTGGAACACCCTGCCAGAGAAAGTGGTGGGGGCTGAAACAATCACGGGATTTAAGAATGCATGGGATAGACATAAAGGAATTCTGGAGGTCAGGGATAAGGGGCAACAGACTTCTAGGAAAACATAAACTGAACTTACAAGCTCAAATGGGCAGACTGGGTGGGCCATAACCCTTATCTGCCGACACTGTCTATGTATCTATGTAGAGACAGAAAATGGAAGCATCAACGGAACAACTGATGACAGACCAGCCAGAGGTGTCGATGATGCAGGCATCGATGGCAGCAGCAGTATTACCTGAAATAGTTCCGACATTGCGTGGTACAATGTCTGCACATCAGCAGAGCTTGAAGGGGTTGTCAGTGGCTGAGATGTCAACGGGACAGTGCCACACAGTGGAAAGGGCTGTGAGGCCCCGATCGAGGAGGATGAACTGACACTGGACCCCCGATACTGGTGTCTGTAAGGCAGTGGGGGGGGCGGCAGGACCCACAGCTGTAGCCAAGGACCACCTCTTTCAAATGACTTACCCCATCTAAGTGGTGAACATGTACCGCCAGCATAAGGAGGGAGGTGGTGTTGCCTCTGTATAGATCACTGGCAAGACTCCACCTTGGGTACTTTGTCCAGTTCTAGAGACCACATCTCAGGAAGGACATAGACAGAGTGGAGGCGGTCCAGAGGAGGACAACTAAAATGGTGCAGGGTCTGCATCAGAAGCCCTATGAGGAGAGACTAAAGGACCTCAATATGTACACCCTGGAAGAAAGAAGGGAGTGAGGGGGATATGATAAAGACCTATAAATACCTCATGGTGGTAAATTAGTACAGGAAGGGAGTATTTTTCAGAGGAAAAGATGCACAAGAACAAGGGGACGTGTAATGAAGCTGGAAGGGGGTAAATTCAAGAGAGATGTGAGGAAGTACTTCATCACTGAAAGAGTGGTGGATGCCTGGAGCAGTGTTCCAGCAAAGATGGTGGGGACAAAAACAGTGGTGGGCTTGAAACAAGCACGGGATAGGCACAAGGTAATCTTAGGAGGAGGCAGTATAGTGCTGTGGTTTAGGGCTCTGAGCTGCAAACCAGGAGACCTGGGTTTGAATCCCACAGCCCCCACTTGCATACTGTGTGACCCTGAGCAAGTCACTTAACTTCCTTGTACTCCCAGGATGCACCTGGAAACAAGCTTCGGCTTAGTGTGTCTCACCTGGTTAAACAATTTTCCCCTTTCCTTCCCCCTTAGTGGCAAACAAGAGAGGGGAGCTGGAAAAAGGTAGGGTCTGCGGTGACAGTATAGGCAGGGCGAAAAATGAGCAGACTGGGTGGGCCAAGTGGTCCTTATCTGTCCTCAAAGTCTATGTTTCTACTGGATGCTGCAGCTCAAGTGTTTCCAACATGGATTCAGACAGTGTAGGTCTGAGTGTGAAAAATGTCGTACACCAGTTGGTGCACACCGACATCGTACACATGGTTTCAGTCTCAGCATGTTTCACTACATGGGCGTTTACATTGTACACTCCCCACCCACAAGGAGAAAACACCTTGAAAACTGCTTTAAAGAGAAAACAAACTGATTTACAGGTTGGGAGCTTTAACCCCAAAGGGTTTAAATGATGGCTAGGACATCATCCCTTTTTTTGCGACTATAACATTTATTTTGAGAGGGAGAGTTTCCTTAACATTCTTCTGCTCATGACATATTTGTTGATTTCTGTCCTTGTATTCCTTGTCGTTTTCCAGGCTTCTCTTCTTTTATTACCCGTAAAAGTCTGCAATGGCTTGCTGCACATCATTGCACTGGGTCCATTGGCTAGCTAATCTTTACAATTTATATATTTCACTTATCAAATTACTTTGTTAATTTGTATACCTCTATTACAGGGGAAGTAAACATTGCAGAGATCACTCAAATTGTCAAAGCCCATGAAAAGTTATTTTAAACAAGGTACTGGGCTTCCTTGCAGGTATCAAAAGTCCCAAGATATGAATTTTTAAATCTTCTGTAAATCAAAACAAGGCAGCAGCAGCCATTTCATGTAATCTTAAAACAGAAAGTGATGTCACTGAGGGGCAAGCTGGAATTATCAACATACAGCTTGCCCCTCAGTGACATCACTTCCTGTTTTTAAGACTGCTTTGATTTGATTTAAAAATTATTTAGCTATTCATATCTCAAGACTCCTGTCCCCTACAGGTAAACCCAGTACCTCATTTGAAAGATCTTTTCATGGGCTTTCACAATTTGAGTGACCCCTGCAATGTTTAGTTCCCCTTTAAGATATCTAGCCAGAGCAGTTGGATAACTTCTAGCAACTAATAATCTTTTGATTACTTAACATTTAAGTCTCCTTATGTTTTCTGTATGATTTCACATTTTGCACTAGCGTTTGCTTCATTACTAAATGTGCATTACCGCTTTCAGACTGGTGTATTTAAATGTGATCTTGCACTTCTGCCCGCCCCCTAGATGAAGAACCCATATGGGTTCGAAGCACCGGGGTTTTAGAGCACAAATGTCTATGCCACAATAAACCAGATCTCTTAGCATCAGCTTCACCCCCTGGCTGGATTTCTTTTGCACAGCTTACCTTGGCTTTCCTAAAAGAATGACCTAACTGAAAATGAGTTCATGCACCTCAGCTGGACCGTTCTGGGAAAGTAAATGGTATAATAAGAACCCTCTGCATTGGAGCTGGCCAGTCTGGGTAAAAACAGTACAAAAATAGGTAAAAGCAGGACCCCATTAAAAATGAAATAGTGCATCTCATCTGAGCTATTCTGGGTAAATACAGTGTAAAAATGGGTAAAAGAAGGACCCTACTGAAAACGAGATATTGCAGCTCAGCTGGGCTACCCTGGGTAAATACACTGTAAAAATGGATAAAAGTAGGACCCCACTGAAAATGAGATATTGCTTCACAGCTGGGCCACCCTGGGTAAATACATTGTAAAAATGGGTAAAAATAGGACCACACCGAAAATGAGATATTGAATCTCAGCAGGGCTATCCTGAGTAAATACATTGTAAAAATGAGTAAAAGTAGGACCCCACTGAAAATGAGATATTGCATCTCAGCTGGGCTATCCTGGGTAAATACACTGTAAAAATGGGTAAAAGCAAGACCCCACTGAAAATGAGATATTGCATCTCAGCTGGCCTATCCTGAGTAAATACACTGTAAAAATGAGTAAAGGTAGGACCCCACTGAAAATGAGATAGACATTTTTCCTCCAGTTGATGACATCACTGGGCTTCACACAGGTTGTTTCCTCATCTACCCATAATGGTGGTCACTCTCTTGATCTGGTCTTCTTCCTGGGGATCGAGGCCTCTGATTTGGGGGTGGAACCTGTCAGTTGGTCCGATCACTACACGGTGAGGTTCAATGTTTCTGCCCCCCTGAGTAGGTCTGCCTCTGAGGAGATGGTCAGTTACCACCCTTTGTGGGACGTGGTCCCTGAAGACCTGGCAGTGGCGATTGACCTCTTGGTGTTCGTCGAGACCAGCATAGGTCCAGAGCAGTTAGTCGTGGCCTATAATAAGGCCATTTCTTCAGCCCTTGACCGGATTGCTCCCGTCCGTATTTGCCCCCTTCTGCTTTGCCCTCGGGCCCCATGGTTTGATGGGTCTCTGAGGGAGTTGCGGAGGTTGGGACGCAGGTTAGAACGTCGCTGGCGGAAATCCGCCTTGGATGCCGACCATCTTATTTTGTTAGAGCATTATCAACTCTATCAATCAGCGATTTCCTGTAAGAAAGCAGAATTCGTGTCCAGGGAAATCGCTGTTGCTAGGAATCGACCTACTCAACTCTTCCGAACTATGGACAGGTTATGCAACCAGCCTGTCTGCTGCTCCGTCGAGTTTTTCACAAATAGAGTGTGATGAGATCTCTCGATTCTTTGCGAATAAGGTGGCAGACATCAGGCAGGAGATCCGTCCATTCCGTTCTATGGGAGTTGCGGTTGGTTGGTGCTCGATCACTATGCACGGTGTTTCCTGGAGTACCTTTGACCTGCCGGAGTTCGTTGACATTATGAGGATTATCCAGGGGATGTGCCCCACGTGCTGTAGTTTAGACCCGGGCCCTATTTTTGGGTTGTAGTGATATCATCAGCCTGATCTTAGCTCAGATTGTCCAGTGCTCCTTGGAATCGGGTGAGTTTCCAAGCTCCCTGAAGGAGGCGGTGGTGACACCTCTCCTGAAGAAATCTTCTTTGGACCCGGAGATTCTAGCGAACTACAGACCTATCTCCAACCTTCCTTTTGTGGGAAAGGTTATCGAGAAAGTGGTGACAACTCAACTGGAGAACCATTTAACCATCCATAATTTATACGAACCTCTCCAATTGGGTTTTCATAAGAGGCATAGTACTGAGACTGCTCTGGTTTGGGTGCTCAATGATCTCCCGATGGCGAGAGATCAGAGAAACTGTTCCATTCTGGTACTCCTTGATCTCTCTTTAGCTTTTGACACTGTAGACCATGGGGTCCTGCTCGAGTGCCTGAGGTCCATCTGTGGGCTGACTGGAACAGTGCTCAGATGGTTTTCATCCTCCCTCATCGGTAGAACTCAGAGAGTTGTCTCGGGTATATTTTCTTCTGAGTCGTTCTCTCTGCCTTGTGGAGTGCCCCAGGGCCTGGTGCTGTCCCCCATGTCGTTTGCAGTGTACATGCTGCCCCTCGGAGACATTGTAAGATGGTATGGGCTAAGGTTTCACTGCTATACTGATGATACCCAGCTCTACCTGTCTTTTGCCCCTGACCAGGTTTGTGTTCTCTTGGTATTTAACAGTTGCCTTGTTGAAATCCAAGACTGGATGAGTTCCAGCGGGTTAAAGTTGAATGCAGGAAAGACTGAGGTTTTGGTGGTGAACCCAGGTCTCAGGACGGAGGGGTTGAGGACTGATTTGCCCTCTGGTTTATTTCTGCGGGGCACTCAGATCCTTACCTCTGAACGGGTGTATGACCTGGGAATGATACTTGTCAATGGGCTGACCCTTCGTCATCAGGTGTCGGCAGTCGTCAAGTTAGCCTTTTACCATCTTAGGAACATTGCCAGGGTCAAGCACCTCATTCCGTCCAATGATTTGCCCATTTTGGTCCATGCCTTTGTGAAAACGAGATATTTCATCTCAGCTGGGCTGCCCTGGGTAAATACACTATAAAAATGGGTAAATGCAGAACCCCACTGAAAATGAGATATTGCATCACAGCTGGACTGCTCTGGGTAAATACACTGTAACAATGGGTAAAGGGCAGGACCTCACTGAAAATGAGATATTGCAGCTCAGCTGGGCTATCCTGGATACATACATTGTAAAAATGGTAAAAGCAGGACCCCACTGAAAACAAAATATTACATCTCATCTGGGCTACCCTGGGGAAATACGGTGTACAAGTGGTAAAAGCAGGACCCCACTGAACGAGATATTGAATGTCAGTTGAGCTGTCCTGTGTAAATACAGTGTAAAAATGGGTCAACGCAGGACCCCACGAAAATAAGGTATTTTATCTCAGCAAAGTTACCTGGGGTACATAGATTTTAAAAATCTGTAGAAGCAGAACCCAGCTAAAAATGAGATATTGCCTCTCAGCTGAGCTATCCTGGGTAAATACATTTTAAAAATGTATAATGGCAGGACCCCACTGAAAATGAGATACTGCATCTTAGCTGGGCTATCCTGGGTCAATACGGTGTAAATATACATGAAACCAGGACCCCATGGCAAACAATATATTGTGTCTCAGTTTGGCTTTCCTTCCATTGTGTATGCCAGAAAATGTAGTACATCAGGTTCCCCTGGAAATAAATTCCGGGGACTGGGGAAACACAGAATATATCTGGACTGGAACTGGAGTGCAATATGGAAATGTACGCAAATGAGTAAGCATCAGCTTAGCCACTCGGCTTTATTTGTTTTGCTCTGCACAGCTTTGTTTTTCCTTGTCTGTTTTTTTTTGTCTGGTGCTTCAACTTTCCAAAAGTGCGTCTGTGTGTCTTTGTTCTTTTGTGGGTCCTGCGTTTACTTATTTTTCAGTGTATGTACCTAGGCTAGTCCAGCTAAAATATAATTTCTTGTTTTTAGTGGAGTTCAGCTTTTACCCGTTTTTGCATTTCATTTACCCAAGACAGCCCAGTTGAGACGCAGCATCTCATTTTCACAGTGGAGTGCCCGTATTGAATATTTTTACATTGTATTTAGCTAGGATAGCCTAGCTGAGCTGCTGTATCTTGTTTTCGTCGGAGTCCCCCTGTCATCCATTTTTATATTGAATTTACCCAGGACAACCCAGCTGAGATGCAATATCTCGTTTTCAGTGGGGTCCTGCTTTTACTCATTTTTACACTATTTACCCAGGATAGTTCAGCTGAGATACAATATCTCATTTTCACTGGGGTCTGCTTTTACTCATTTTTACACTATTTACCCAGGATAGCCCAGCTGAGATGCAATATCTTGTTTTCAGCGGGGTCCGACTTTTACCCATTTTTACAGTGTATTCACCCAGGATAGCCCAGCTGAGCTGCAATATATCATTTTCAGTCGGGTCCTACTTTTACCCATGTTACACTGTATTTACCCAGGATAGCCCAGCTGAGATGCAATATCTCGCTTTCAGTATAGAGTCCTGCTTTTACCCATTTTTACATTATATTTACCCAGGATAGCCCAGCTGAGATGCAATATCTCGTTTTCAGTGGGGTCCTGCTTTTACCCATTTTTACAGTGTATTCACCCAGGATAGCCCAGCTGAGCTGCAATATATCATTTTCAGTCGGGTCCTACTTTTACCCATGTTACACTGTATTTACCCAGGATAGCCCAGCTGAGATGCAATATCTTGTTTTCAGTAGGGTCCTACTTTTACCCATTGTTACATTGTATTTACGCAGGATAGCCCAGCTGAGATGCAACATCTCGTTTTCAGTAGGGTCCTGCTTTTACCCATTGTTGCATTGTATTTACCCAGGATAGCCCAGCTGAGATGCAATATCTCATTTTCAGTAGGGTTCTGCTTTTACCCATTCTCATTTTCAGTGCAGTTCAGCTGAGACGCAGTATCTCATTTTCAGAATACTAATAATAACACTTTATTTTTATGGCACCTTTCAAAAACCAAGGTGCCTTACAAATAATTAAAATGTATCAAAATTCACAGCAGCATAAATATTATGAAACAGAAAATATAACTAAAATCCATCAGCCACCAAATGCTTGAAGCCAGAGATATGTTTTTAAAGCTTGTTTGAATCCCTCCACGGTTGTGCATGCCTGTAACTAACGAGGTAGAGAATTCCAAAGGGTAGGGGCTGCATGCATAAATGCCCAGGCCCCAGAAGATTTTAAACACACCCTTGGAATCTCTAGCAACCCCTCGTCAGCCTAGCGGAGCGATCGGGCAGAGCAATAAGGTACCAGAAGCTCTTTCAGGTAGTCCGGGCCCTGTCCGTGTAGGACTTTATAGGTCAAAAGACCGATTTTAAAGGTAATTCGCCACTGTACCAGCAGCCAGTGCAGACTGTGTAGCACTGGGGAAATATGACAGGACCGAGAGATTACCATCAAAAGCCGGGGCTACAGCATTCTACACTAGCTGCAAGCAGCAGATTTCCACCCCAGGTAGCCCTAGGTACAGGGAGTTGCAGTAATCCAAGTGCAGGGACACAAAGGCATGGACCAACATGGGAAGATCACCGGACAGAACATTAACCCTGGAGATAATCCTCAGGGGTTAAAAAGAGGTCTTGACGACAGCTGACACCTGTGAATGCAGTATCAGCCCCTCATCAAAGATTACCCCCAGGTTTCACACCCATTCAGAGGTCGGGAGTGAAAGGCCCCCAAGAAAAAGACCCAAGGGCAAACCTACCCCTGGCCTCCCTATCTGGCGCCACGGGTCCACAACCAGCACCTCAGTCTTTTCCGAGTTGAACTTCAACCAACTTGAATCCATCCAGTCCTGGATTTCTTCGAGGCAGTTATTAAAGACTGAGAAAGCTCCATCCTGGTCAGGTGCAAAAGAAAGGTAGAGCTGGAGATCATCAGCATAGCAGTGAAACCTTAGCCCATACCTTCTTACAATGTCTCCGAGGGCAGCATGTACACTGCGAACAACATGGAGGACAACACGGATCCCTGAGGGACCCCACATGATAGAGGGACTGGGTCCGAAGAATAAACCCCAGGCACCACCCTCTGAGTTCTTCCAGTGAGGAAAGATGTAAACCACCTGAGGAGGGTACCCAACAGGCCGTAGATGAACATCAGGTGACCAAGCAGAACCCCATGGTCCACAGTGTCAAACACTGATGAGAGATTAAGAAGAACCAAGATGGAGCAGTTCTTCCGATCTCTAGCCATCAGGAGATCATTGAGCACCCAAACCAGCGCCGTCTCAGTACTGTGCCTCTTTCGAAAACCGGACTGGAGAGGTTCATTGATGTCATGGGCTGTCAGGTGGTCCTCCAGTTGTACGGCCACTACCTTCTCAACCATCTTTCCTAAAAAGGGGAGATAAGAGATTGGTCTGTAGTTCACATGGCAGTCTGGGTCCAACAAAGCTTTCTTCAGGAGGGGTGTTACCACCGCCTCCTTCAGGGAGCTAGGAAACTCACCTATTTCCAAGGAGCACCAGACTATCTGTGCTAGGACCAGACTTGATGGAATCAATACAACCCAAAACCAGCGAAGTTGGTCCTGGGTCAAAACTACAGCATGTAGGGTGCGCACCCTGGACAATCCGTATGACATCCATGAACTCTGGGCGGTCGAAGGTACTCCAAGAAAGCTGAGGGCTAGAGGCCAACTGCTGATCCAAAGCAACGCCCATAGAGTGCGCTGACTGGAGTGCCGCCCTGATGTCAGCCACCTTAGTCGCAAAGAATCGAGCAAGTTCATCGTACTCTATTTGCGAAAAGGCTTTCCGAACTTGTAGACAGGCTGGGCTGCACAGTCTGTCCACAGTTCGGAAAAGCTGAGCTGGTAGATTCTGAGTGGCCGCAATCTCCCCAGATAGGAACTCTGCCTTCTTACGGGTGACTGCAGATTGATAGACTTGGTAATGTTCCATCAATCTAAGGTGGTCGGTGTCACAAACCCACTCAGCAGGTCAGGCCCTCTACTCCCAAAGTGCCAACCTCTGAGCGCAGTCTTGAGAGCAGTGTAACAGGCAAGGTAACCCTCTTGTCTGTTTTTGTGAGTTCGGATCAACCTTTGGTCTCAAGTACTGGAGGGATTCAAACTGTGAACCTCTTGCTAGCGTACCCAATGCACAGGCTCAGATATTTCTGTCTTCAGGGGGCCAGATATCTTTGCCTACGGGCACCTAACCAGGTATACAGAGTTGAACCCTTAAAAACTTTAATAAAGACCTCAGATTTAAAACACTTCTCTTTCCAGTTTGGTACCATCATTCAAGCTTATGTTTAGTATCTGCAATAACCATATGCTTTTCTTACAACTAAAAAGAAGTCAAAGACAGACCAAGTAAGTTCTAAAAAGAATTTTACTAAAATAGTTAAAAATATGTAAAATGCAAAATACAGAACTCATATCACAAGACATGCAAATCTTTTAAAAGAACAGGGTTTAAACAGTGCAAATTCCTACTTACAGTACTTAGATTTGAAATCTTTCTAAATATCTGTTTACAAGTGCTCCAAAGATCTATTGTCAGAGTCTAGGTAAAAGTGCCAGTAAAACAGAGTATTCCTTAAACAACTGTATGGGACAACCCATTTTTTTGCGAGGTCAGCTAGCTCCTCCTCTGTCAGATATGTATAAAAAAATATATATCTTATACAAAAGTATTACATTCTGCAACTTCAGCATAATTCATGTCCTTCAAATGACACTTCTTTTGATCTCATGATAAGCTTCCTCCTTCCAGGACATGAAAGCATCCTTATGATTTCGCACTTCTATGTAATAACCTGGGTTTTCCTTCCAACGTCATAAAATGGATATGTTATAGCAACTATGGTTGTAATTAACTCAGACAGACAGGATCCTTGATTAAGGCCTTACATGTAACACATGGTCTCTAAAAACTGAGTGTGTGTGAACTCACATCATGTCAGTATTTTTCTTATGGCTTTCATCCTTTAGCTAAAATCAGGGGGGGGGGATGAGTGAGGTCATTCTAAGAGCATCAGATTTTTAACAGAAACAGTCAGTCATACATTTTATATTTAAAAAAAAAATGATACAGCACTCAGAGCTGGCTGTCTACGTCATAGTCGGCATCAAGGGCAGAGTTCCGCAAGCAATGCTCTAACCTTCGTCCTAATCGCCGCATCTCCCTCAAAGTCCCATCAAACCATGGGGACCGAGGGTGAAGGGTAAGAGGACGAACTCGGAAAGGAGAAATGACATCCAGGGCTGCCAAAATGGCTGTTATAGGCTACTACAAGGGCCTCTGGGCCACTATTTGCCACTGGAATAATTGATAGATCGAGTACCACCGTTAGACCTTCAGAGCTAACATCTCATAAAGGGCGATACCTGACCATCTCCACAGGTGTAGGCCTATGAAGGGGGCACTAGAATTGAACCCCACAGTGTAGTGATAGGACCATCCAACTGGTTCCACCCCCAAATCTGAGGCTTCGATCCCCAGGAGGAAGATTAAGTCAAGAGAGTGACATTATTTATGGGTAGCAGTGGTAACTATCTGTGTAAGGCCCAGAGATGTCATCAACTGGAGGAAGTGTTGTCCAAATTGAGAGTTCTTCATCGACCCAGGTGTTAAAGTCACCCAGGACCATCAACCTGGGTGACTCAAATGCCATGTTGATGACGAAGTCCACAACTTCCTGAAGGAACCGCTTCCCAACTCCGGGCGGACGGTAAATGAGGGCAATCCTACAAGCTACACCTGCTGCCACCATACACTCAGATGACTCAGTCTCCTCAACTGGTACACTCATGAGGCCCAATTTGGTCTTGAAACAGACTGCAAACACCCCCCCCCCGTGACCCAATCTCGAGCAGTGGATCACCGACTACCCGGATGGAGTTGCGGCCTCTAACACAGGGCCAGAAGGGTTCTGCCAGATTTTTCTCTGCCTGCTAACTGGATTGCACCCCCAGCCTCATCACCGATCTTATCTTCAACTTCCTGGTTACACTTCATTTGCCCTAGCCTATGCTAGTGACGATGGCTTTCCATGGTGGTTATATGTATGCTGGTGTAATGCAAACCAGGCTCTACATTCAGGAGTATTAGCACGAAGGCTACATTACTGGGACAGCTTGGGATCTTGCTATACTTACGTTATAATGTATTTAGCCAGGATAGCCCAGCTGAAACACCATATCTCATTTTCTGTGGGGTCCTGTTTTACCCATGTGTTTACTCAGGATAGCTCAGCTAAGATACAATATCTCATTTTCAGTGGGGTCCTGCTTTTACCCATTTTTACACTGTATTTACCCAGGATAGCCCAGCTGAGATGCAATATCTCGTTTACAGTGGGATCCTGGTTCTACTGATTTTTACAATGTATTTAACCCAAGAGAGCCCCAGCTGAAATACCTCATTTTCAGTGGGGTCCTGGTTTTACCCATTTTTATAATGTATTTACCCAGGATAATCAAACTGAGATGCAAGTTCTTGTATGCACTGGTGCTTTGCTTTTATCCATTTTTTACAATATATTTACCCAGGATAGTGATCAGCTGAATTACATTGACTTGTTTTCAGTGGAGTCCTGCTTTTACCCATTCTTACAGTATATTTACCCAGGATAGCCCAGCTGAGATGCAATATCTCATTTTCAGTGGGGTCCTGCTTTTGCCTTTTTTTTTTAAACAGTGTATTTACCCAGGATAGCCCAGATGGGATGAAATATCTCATTTTCAGTGGGGTCCTGCTTTTACCCATTTTTACACTGTATTTACCCAAGCTAGCTCAGCTGAGATGCAATATCTCCTTTTCAGTGGGTTGTGTTGTTACTCATTTTCACAAAGTATTTACTCAGGGAAGCCGTGTGGAGATGCAACATTTAATCTTTAGTGGGGTACTGTTTTTATCCAGTGTTCGTGTATTTACCCAGGGTAGCCCAGCTGAGATTCAATTATCTAAGGGCCCTGTTTCTACAATGTATTAACTCCAGCTAACTTAGCTGAGATGCAATATCTCATTTTCAGCAGGATCCTGCTTTAATCCCCCCTTTTTTTTTTTTCCCTTTAACAGGTTTGTGACCAGGACAGCCCATGGGAGATGTCATATCTTGTTTTCTGTGGGGTCCTGTTTTTTCCCCCCAATTTTACAGTGTATTTGGAAACAAAGAGTGGTGGCAGAATAAGACCATTGAGTCATCCAGTCAGCCCTGTTTACTCTATCCAACCCGTGGATTTATTGTCTAGGTTTTTTTTTTTTTTACCCTCACCCCACCCTGCCTTACTCCGTGTAACTATGAAGCCTGTTAGTCAGTCTCCAACTGTGTTGAAGGCCACTGATGGTTCTTGCACCTCTGCCAGAAGACTGTTCCACGGCACAACCACCATCTCAGGTCCCTCCCAAATGTCCCTTCCCCTGCTACCTTCCTGTCACGTCCCTGTGTTTTTGATTTACCATTTCTGCTGAATATTTCCTTACAATCTACCTTGATAGTTCCTTTCATGAACTTAAACGGCTCTGTCATATCACCCCCTCTGTTCTGGCCTCCAGCCAGTGCATGTTTAGAACCTTATGCCGATTGTGTACTGTACCCCTTTTGGCAGAAGTGTCTCAGTCCTGTTTCTGTGTTTCTGCCAGCAAGTTCCCTGGACAGGTCATTAGTTGCAAAACAAAGTCAGCTTTGCAGTTCACAATCCCAGGATACAGAAATCAAGTTTTTTTTTTTTTTTTAAACACCCCCACTGTTGTCTTCAGTGTGGGAAGCCATCAGTGTCTTCCTGTCAGTAACGGGGACCTGACTGTGATCCTCCATGTCAGCTCCACCCAGGCCGCAGCAACTCCCGGAGTCTCTGCCGTAGGGGTTACATCTGCACGACCAGCATGGATCCCCCTGGTCTTTTCTTCCTCCTCCTCCCCCTTTTAAGGGCTTGCAGCTCTGCTGTTATAACCCTCCTAGGGCCAGGCAGCCTCTTTCCAGAGTGTTTCACTAATGTCTAGTGAGTATTTACTTGGAACAGTCCAGCAGAATGGGCTAGGTCTCATTTCCAGTGGAGCTTTTTTTTTACCCAAGTTTTATAATGTATATCCCTGACCGAACTGTAGTGTACACGTTGCCTGCAGCGTACATACAGTACTATACACACCCCAACACTGTGCATGTCAACTGCACTTTTAAAATGTGCATTTGTACCAATATACCCCTCACCTGCACCTTGCACAGATTGATGGTTGTCCAGAGGAGAGCAACTAAAAATTGTGCAGGAACTGTTTCCAAAGTTATTTGCATGCTCAAGTGGAACCCAGAGGGGTGCGGCTAAGGGCAGCTAACCCAAATAGCAAACAACAGTTACAAGGCAGTTCCACTCCAACAGGACGGGAAAACGGCTTACACCACCGGCTTCAATATTTCATTTATTTGCAATTGCACAGCATAAGAGCCATAGCCAGACACTTAAGTAAAGCACGGTGAGAGCCGTTTTCTTGTACCGCTGGAGCGAAATGGTCTTGTAACTGTAAAACAGTGCAGGGTCTGCATCAATAGCCCTATGAGGAGAGTAAAGGATCTCGATATGTAGACCCTGAAACAGAGAAGGGATACGATAGAGACCTCAAATATCTCACAGAGGAAAATGAGGTACAGGAGGGAAGTATTTTTCAGAAAAGAAGGTACTCAAGGATAAGGGAACATGCTAGATTCGGGAGAGATGTGAGGAAGTACGTCACAGAAAGAGTGGTGGATTCCTGGAACAGCATTCCACCAGAGGTGGTGGGGTTCAAGAATGCATAGCATATGCATAAGGGAATCTTAGAGGAAAGAAGGGGGACAGGAAAGAGCCAGAGATCACGTAGGATCTGCAGTGATACTACAGGTAGGGCCCAGAGGTAGGGAAAAATGCGGGCCAGGCAGTCCTTCTCTGCTGTCAAATCCTCTGTTTCTAAGTTTCCTGCAAACTACATTTAGCAGTATGAAACCCAGCATGTAGCAGTACACAGCTTAATCTGCACCTCACAAACTTAACTGGCTATATACTACACAAACCCCAACTTCTGCCTTGCATTATTGATCTTTTTGACCCTGTAGGGCACCCTTAGCAGTTTTGATTTGTGAACTGCCCTGTATTTAGAGTAGTTTTTATGCACCCAATCCCAGGGGCTTGGAGCACTGTGCAGTCAAACTACCACATCATAAATATCACACACGACAGAACGCACCTAAATAAATATATTTTTACAGTTACACTGCCCATAGTCATGTGTGCACCCCAACTACACCTTTGTACACCTCTAGTCGAGGTGTACACCCTTGGAGGTGTATCGAATTTAATGTATATCAGTTGCACCTAAAATACACTGCAGCTGTACTGCTGCTGAACCTTGTCTCAGGTACACCTTGCTGTCAGTAGTGCAGCTCATGCGCACACCTCATTTAAACCTTGGCTGCACAGAAAATAAATATTTAATAAGTACTGTAAATACACTTCAGTTTGATCAGTTTAGCCAGAACAGCCTAGTTGAGGCACCATGTCTTCATTTTCAGTAGGGTGCTGCTTTTATTTAAATTTAGAATGTATTTACACAGGATAGCCAACCTCAGATGCAGTATCTCGTTCTCAGGGGGATCCTTGTTTTACTCCATTTTATAGCTGGGTGGACAGGCACACCAAGAGAGTAAGGGAGTTGCTCAGAGTTTGTCTGTAGGGCTCGGGTGTGGTTTGAACCAGTGACTTTTTGATTCTTAAGAAATGATCCGACCATGAAGGCACACTGCCACCTATGGAGTCTTGATTTCTAGAATTCATTTTTAGATGGAATCTCCTTTAGCAGCAATCGAAATGGCGTCATTGCGGACAACACTCATCTTGCACGTTTTAAGCTGGTGCTAGTGTTTGGGGTTAACAGTGTATGTTGGCCCAAATGTTGTAGTTGTACCACTTCTGGGTGTTTCAGAACCGAGACTGGATGTAGATTAAATCGGAAGGAACTGCAACTCCCGGACTTCATCAATTTAGTCTACACAAAGACTGAACAAGGGAAATTTGGGAAATGCAGTCTTCCACATCATTTTCTCTATCTTGACTTTGCCACAAACGAACTTGTGAATGAACAGAGAACTTCAGTCCCTCTTACCCCATGAGAAGAGTGGTCCCACCAGGTCAGGGTTGGGTTACATTGGTGGAGCAGTATGTGGGAAGCCTACATTGTGCCTTGCCCACCCTGTACCTGTCCCTGTGTATAAAACAGAAGCCTTCTGTCCCTTATCACAGGACAACAGTGGTCCCTCCAGGTCTGGGTTGGTGTATCTTAGTGGAACAGTGTCGGGGAAGCCTGTACTGTGCACTGCCCACACTGTACCTGTCCCTGTGAATAAACAAAGGACTTCAGTGCTTTCACCCCAGGAGAAGCGTGATCCCACCAGGTCAGGGTTGGGGTACATAGGTGGAGCAGTATGTGGGAAGTCCTGCACGGTGCACTGCCCACACTGTACCTGTCCCTCAGGTTAAACAGAGGGCTCCAGTCTCTCAACTCCAGGAGAAGGGTGGTCCCTCCAGATCAGGGTTGGGTACACTGGAGGAGCAGTGTGTGCGTATGCCTGCACGGTGCATTGCCCATGCTGTAGGAGGGAGGGACACCTGTAACAAAGTACGGTCCAGGGTGTAGTGTTAGGCAGGAAAAATGGGACAGACGAGGTGAGCCTACTGGTCCTTTCGTGCCAACAGTTTTTTTTTTTTTTCCTGCACTGCTTAATGAAGGCCATGAGGAATCGAGATGAGAGCAGAGGTGGAGCTGGTGGCCCTGAGCTGAGAAGCCAGCTTGCCCCACTGGGAGTTATGAAGGAAGTAAGGGAAATGGGAATGGACTGGGAATGTAGAGCTGCCCGAGTTCAAGGGAGACGTCAGTACCACGCCCCGAAGGGTAAATTCTTCACCAAGAGTTGTGGACTGTACGACCATCTTGGTCAAATTTGAAATGCTACCTCACTGAACTGTATCCACTGTTTCTGGCTCCATGAAGTTGCATCGTTTTATTAAATGGGATCCCCACTGTTTCTACAAAATGCGTTGCCACAAGTTATTTCATCCAATGTTCGTTGTGACTAGCATGGATTCCCTTTCAGCTCAGCACCTGAAGAGCCTGGCACCCTGGTGACTGTGGGACCTGGTAGACATAAGCCATCTGGCGCAGTCTCTGATGTGGTTGCCCCCTCCCCATGAACAGTTGCCAGTGGCATGCCCCGGGGCCCCAGTGAGAGGTGGGTTGCACATGCTTGAAGTTTCCCACTATCTTCACCCCGCTATCTCCTCTGGCAGGCTGTTCCAGTGTCTACCACCCTTTCTGTGAAGCAGTATTTCCTTGTATCACTCAAAATCCCACCCAGTTTCATAGCATGCTCCCATATACTGGTGTTCCTCCTCCTTTGAAAGAGGCACCCCCTGCACTGTTCATCTGAGGTACTTATAGGTCTCCGTCATGTCCCCCCCTCACTCTCCTTTCTTCCACGAAGAACATGCCCAGCTCTCATAGTCTCTCCTTGTATGGCTTCTCATGTAAGCCCTGCACCATTTTAGTAACCATCCTCAAACGCTTCCACCCTGTCCATGTCCTTGCAGAGGTGTGGCCTCCAAAACTGGCTGCAGTACTCCAGGAGTGGTTCTCACCAGTGAGCAATAAAGAGGCAACACCATCTCCCTTCTCCTGCAAGAGATCCCCCTCCCTATGCATCCCAATATCTGGCTTGCCTTGCCTACTACAGCCCTGCCACCTTGAGATCATTAGATATGAATGCCACCTGTCTAGTTTTAGACCATGTAATCCAGCTTCTACGGTCCTTGTGTGAGCATCCAGTTTTGACCATTTTTATGTTGCTTGCACGCATGTGCAAGAAACATAGTGCCATCATCGGAGATTTCGGAGGTGTGTCACCTCCTCCTCCTCCAATTCAGTCAGTGAGCTGGCAGGCGCGGCCCCTGTAAGCCAATGCATTTTGGAGCTGTCTATGACACGCTCCAAAATGCAGTGGCATACAGTTGAAAGGGGGAGCTACGCTTCAGTGAGCAGAGATAAGAAGCCCACTGAAGCGTAGCTCCCCCCCACATGCAGGCGTGCGCGCTCTCGCATCTACTGCGAGCCGACAGGTGCCCAATCCCCCGTCGGCTGAGCTGCCTCCCCCCAGTTGTAGGTGCCACGCTGGGAGCCCACCCCAGCCAGCGGCAATGAAATCTTTGGCCGGCGGGGTGCCAATCCCCGTCGGCTGGGCGCCCCAACTGTCCTTGTGCCACACTGGGAGCCCACCCCGAGTGTGGCAAACGATCCCACGATGTCTTTTTTTAACCTGGAAAACGAAACCATCCGCTGAGCGCCTCCCGACCCCCTCCCACAACCCGCACCCACCCACTGTGCACCCAGCCTCCCCACGCCCCCACCCCATACTTACCCGGACTCTGGCGCGATGATCTTCGTGGACCGGGAACACATCTGCACTCTTCAAAGCGACGCGAACTGAGGAAATGCCGGTAAGCTGTATAATGGCCTAGATAGGGGGTTTCAACTTTGTTGCATATCTCAGGCATTTTGGGAATTTTTGCACCAAATTTTCAACATGGGGTTTTTGGGACCCCTTCTCATGAGTGATGTCACTGTCATGGCGTTATTGGGGCCCGAAGGGTGATTTCAGCGCAGTGACTGCGAAATCACCCTTCGGGCCTGAATACCGCCATGACAGTGACATCATTCATGAGAAGGGGTCCAAAAAACCCCATGTTGAAAATTTGGTGCAAAATTCCAAAAAATGACTGTTTTATGAGCGTGCGTTGCGCAGTTCCTACGCAGGCTCGTAAGTTCTAAAATTTCAATATTTTCACTCCAGATTTTCAACATTGCCATTTTACCACACCTTCTTATGAGTAGTACAGCTGTCATTGTTCACATCTCACCCAAATGTATTTCTACCATGTAGCTAGAATGGCGAGTCGGTGTGCAAACTCAATGTATGGGACAATTAACAAAATCACAGTGACACTGTTCATGAGCAGAGGTCTTAAAATGGCTATGTTGAAAATTTGGTGAAAAAATTCCTAAAAATGACTGTTTTACGAGCGTGAGTTGCGCAGTTCCTACGCACACTCGTAAGTTCGCAAATTTTCAATATTTGCACTCCAATGACTTCCAAATACCTAAACAGCACATAGAAGCAAGCAACATTAGGCATTGACAAATGCTTGTTAGTGCTCACATACACTAATAATTCTTTAGAGTCCCTTAATACTGGAGTCTTCCCTGACAAATGGAAATCTGTGCTTGTTACCCCTGTATTCAAGAATGGTGACAGGACTAATCTATCAAATTACAGGCCTATATCCATTCTGCCTCCCCTATCAAAAGCACCAGAAAGGATAGCATCGGACCAGTTAACAGAGTACCTTGAAAAGCACAATCTTCTATGTTCACAACAGCACGGCTTCCAAAAAAAGCATAGTACCCAAAACTGCTCCAGTAGACTACACTAGTCTAATTCATGACACCCTGGATGCAGGAATGGCAGTGGGACCTATCTTAATAGAGCTCACAAATGCATTCGACACAGACAACCAACGACGACTCCTCAGTACCCTACTATCCACCGGCCTATCCCCAGATATGGCTGCCTGGTTTGCAAGCTACTTCTCGGGCAGAACACAATGCGCAAGAATCTCCAGACAACACTCTGAACCTAAGGAAGTAACTCTTGGTGTACCCCAGGGGTCCATACTCTGCCCTCTTCTATTCAGTCTCTTCATTAACTTCCTACCATCTACCTGTCTGGCTCGAATGTTACTCTACACCGACAATGCCATAATCTCAGTACCCAGAAAGGACCTGGCTAAAATAACCACCGATCACCAACTACACTTCCAAATGCAGGAATCATGGTTTGAGCAGAACAAGCTCCTGTTTAACTACAAAAAAAAACAAAACTAAGGATAAGATTTTCACTCTACACCACAAAAGGAAAAAAAATCCAGACCACTGATTATCAAAAGCCATAAAGGTGGGCCGGCCCGTCGGCGCAGCGGTGGGATTTCCGCTTGCGACGCCAGCGACCCGGGTTCGGGAACGGACCCGAGTCGTGGAGGAGCTGGCTGGGAAAGGATCGAACATCCTATGGATGGCTCTCCTTCTCGGGGAGGGTCGGGGCAGCACCGGGCATTGGGACCCCTGGCGGAGGCTGGGGGCACTCACGCTGTCGCGCTTACATCAGGAGGGGAGGAGGCGGGGCGGACGCTGGCGTCATTGCACGTCCCTGCCTCCGGGAGGGAGAAAAACTAAGGAGGAAAAAAAAGGAGGGGGAGGTCCTCCATCTAGGTAACCTCCCGGGGCCTTCAATTCACCCCTGCCGCCGCCTCCCAACTAGTTACTGGTTCCGTGGCACTGGAGCTAGGGGATTTACCAGTGCGTGGCCCTCGGGGGAAGCCGGGGGTGATCGGGAGGGGCGGCAAATGGGCAGGTGGTGGGAGCTCCGGGGGGCCGTGACTAGGCTGAAGGAAGATGGAGGACCCCCAAAAAAAAAAAAGCCATAAAGGTGATGCAACTGAACAGGTATCTACTTTCAAAATATCTGGCGATACTCATCGATGATGCCCTCGCCTTGCATATTGAGCATGTCATTAAATCGGCAAACACCAGATTAGGAGTACTATACCACCACAGGAAGGCAATGACAAGACGCCTTGAAACTCGTCACTTGCAGCTCAATACCATCCATCATAGATTATGGGATGGCGATATATGCGGCAAGCACGGCTACACCTATGAAGAGAATCAAAACCCCACTAAATCAGGCCTGTAGACTAGCCCTTGGGACGGACTACCCGACTCATAGATGCTCACTGTATAAAGAAACTGGGTGGCTTCCACTTCAGCAAAGGTTAAAATTCCAAGCCTGTCTGCTAGGGAAGAAATCGCTCCTTGGTCAAATGCCCGATTCCACCACCAACCTCTCTAAACCAGCTGCAACCACCCAAAACACCAGAGGCACAGCTAAGGGTTTGCTACAGGTGCCCCTTAAGCACATCATGTTTGCCCGAAGATCATTAGCGTTCCATGGTCCTAAATGGCTCAATGATCTCCCAGTGCCCCTCCATGAAATCAGCAAACTGGGCCCGTTCAAAAGGGCTCACTGCTCCTGTTTTGCCCAAGAAATCAAACGTTTGCTGCAATTGATCCCAGGTCTTTGCATTTACTTTTGCACCTTTTCTTTCCCTCTCACCCTTCCCAAGAAACTACCCCCCATCCCATTAATCACCTTTCTCTTCTATACCCCCCTTCTTCAGTACCCTTAATCACATAACCTGTGCTGCCTACCCCTACTTAATCTATCTCCTCTGCTCTAAGAAACTTACTGCCCTTTCCTAGTCCCATTCATGACCCCTCCCCCTCATTACCCATCATCACTTTGCCGTGCACCACAGCTGCGCACCTGACAATGCCTACCCAGGCTGCACCTAGCCCATGGAATCTACGCACTTCTTGTTCCTCCTTACTCTACATACCACACTACCCAAGTGCCGCCATGTTACCACCAGCACTTTATAATTGTACCTACATTAATAACTGTTATATAACTTTTGATTCTCTTTTTACCAAACTGTCACCGCATTAATTCTTCGTCATGTAATTCCTGTGTGTTTCATGCATTTGTCTTGCCTAATTTTGACATGGAGCCTTTGAAAGAGTGTCTGTTCAGCTCAAAGGTTGTAATCCAAAATTGTAATAAATTAAGTGCTGCACATTCTGGCCATTTGTCCTGAATTTTGAAGGCCAGGCCTATGAATTTTAATGTTGAGAGGTATTCACCATATCCAAAGGTGGCAACCCTAGCATATGATCACCCCAAGGTCCCCCTCTTGCTTGGTAAAGTACAGTTATGTAAGAACTTACCGTAACCGTAGATCTTCGAGAACAGCTCTTGCAGCAGGTTACACCATTAGGACTGAAGCCGGCAGGCGCCAGGACCCCACAGAAATTTTATAGCTAGCAGTATTCAATGGGGACCGCCTCCGACGCCGGTCCCGCCCCTGATGTCAGACGTAGTACATAAGGAGGCGGTCCCCCAGAATCCCAAGTTCTCCTGCTGGAGACTCCAGGCCACTGGATCCCAAGTTCTCCTGCTGGAGACTCCAGGCCACTGGATGACATCAGAAGAGGAGACTGAGGAGCCGCCATCAAATGGCAATCAAAGAGGCTGTAAACGCCTTATCCGAGGAGAAGGATGTTGCGACAAGAATCTACCTCCAACGGGGATGGTGGGAGGGAAAGTACCTGCTGCAAGAGCTGTTCTCGAGGATCTACTGTTACGGTAAGTTCTTACGTTACTGTACTATCTTACTTCGAGAAACAGCTCTTGCAGCAGGTTACACCATTAGGACTGATTACCAAGCAATCCTGGAAATCACACACCATTGGGAGGAGGAAAGGTAGAAAACCTCGAATTACATTGAGCCTAGGACAGAAGTCCCTGAAGGACTGCTAGACCAAAACCTGCTCTTCACCTCAATGCGATATCCAGCCTGTAATGCCTGATGAAAGTGTGGATGGAGCTCCAAGTAGCTGAAGCACAAATAGCTGAGGTGGATACGTTCTTTAAAGCTGCAAAAGAGGTAGCCACCCCACTGGTGGAATGACCCTTCACCGAGCCCGGTAGGGGTTTGTTGTGCTTCTTGGTAACAGAACATAATACATTGAATGAGCCACCTGGACAGCGACTGTTTTGAAACAGGAGCTCCCATCATCCTGTGGGCAAAGGAGACAAAAAGCTGGTCCGATTTTCGGTGGTGTTTGGTTCTGGTCAGGTAGTATCTGAGACACCTGTGCACATCTAAAGTGTGCAGAAGGGCTTCTCCTCGATTAGAGTACTTAGGGAAATACACTGGTAAATAGATATCCTGATTAAGGGTGAGTGCTGAGACCACCTTAGGCAGAAATTTAGGATTAGTCCTTAGGGATACCCTGTCTTGGTGGAAAACCAAATGAGGTTCTTTGCACATAAGTGCATGTAGTTCAGAAATTCTTCTGGCCGAGGTAACGGCAACTAAAAGCAATGTCTTCCAAGAGAGAAGATGTAGCTCACAATCCATGGCTGGTTCGAAAGGTGGCAGCATGAGCTGCTCCAGGACAAAGGATAGATCCCATGGAGGAATCGGATCCTTAATCAGAGGCCTAAGGTGGAGGACACCCCTCAGGAAGGCACATGTGTCCAACTGAGCTATAGTGCGTTGGCCTATAGGGATGTGATAGGCTGAGATGGCACAGAGGTGTACCTTGATCGAGGAGTAAGCCAAACCTGACTGGAAAAGGGACAGCAGGTAGTCCAATACCAGCTTCTCTGGACAGTCCAAAGGCGATAAGCTGTGTGCTTGAACCCATAAGCAAAACCTGCGCCATTTCATGGCGTAGGTCGTGTGGGTAGCCGGTTTCCTGGCGGCAGTGAGAATGTCTGCCACCTCTTGCGAGACCCCGTGATGCATCATGGCTATGTCTCTAGGAGCCAAGCATGTAGGTTCAGGGAACGTAGGTCCGGATGGACCAAAGAACCCACCTCCTGAGACAGCAAATGGGAACTGATTGGCAACGGCACTGGAGGTTCCCAGGATAGCTGATGCAAGAGAGGGAACCAGATCTGTCTGGGCCAAAAAGGCACAATCAGTACAAGTGCTGCTTGCTCCCTACGAAGCTTTAGAAGAACCCTCTGGATCAATGGGAAAGGGGGAAAGGCATAGAGGAATCTGCCCGTCCAGGAGGGGGACATGTCTCACCAGAAAACACCAGGCCCTGGATCTAGCGAGCAAAAATTGGGCAGTTTTATGTTGGATGGGGACACGAAAAGGTCCAGTTCTGGAGTACGCCATCTGCGAAACAGATCCTCTGCTACCTCCTGAAGTAGTTCCCATTTGTGGACTCTGGTCTGAGAGTGGCTCAGGCTGTCTGTGATGACGTTGTCCACTCCCGGAACATGAATGGCAATGAGGTTTGCGCCGTGTTGCAATCCCACACTCTCATGGCCTCCCTGCAAAGCGGGTAGGAATGGGTGCCTCCTTGTTTGTTGAGGTAATACATCACCATGGAATTGTCTGTAACAAAAGTGTACCCGGTGGAATTTCCGACTGGAGGGCCTGCAGGACGTAAAGAACTGCCCTCATTTCCAGAATATTTATGTGGAGATGAGACTCTTGGTCTGTCCGCAGGCCCTGAGACCGGACACCGATGAGGTGTGCTCCCCAACCGAGCCCTGAGGCATCTGTGGAGAGTGTCCCAGTTGGGGACGGCACTATGAAGGGGACTCCTGCCGAGAGATTCCTCGAATCTAGCCACCATTGCCAATCTCGGATTACGGCCTTCGTGATCCGGACTGGATGCTGCAGATGGTCTTGCCTTTGGTCCCATTGGACCCTTAACATCCACTGGGTTACCTGCATGTGGAGACAGGCTAGCGGGACTGTTGCAATGGCCGCAGCCATGTGTCTGAGCAGGCAAAGGACCAGCCTGGCAGGAACGGTCTTCTTCGCCGAAATGTCCCTGATGAGGGATCTGATGTGTTCCGCTCTGTCTGGGGGGAGAAAAGCTTTCCCTTGGACAGTGTCCAGGACTGCACCTATGAATCGCAGAGTCTGGGACGGAACCAGGCATGACTTCTCGTGATTGATGATAATGCCCAACGTCTCGAACAGAGACGGAGTGCAGTGAATGGCAGACATCAGGGCCTCCCAGGAGGGCACCATGAGAAGCCAATCATCCGGGTAGGGGAACACGTAGTGGCCCTGTCTCTCAGAGATGCGGCTACGACTGCCATGCACTTTGTGAACACCCGAGGTGCAGATGACAGCCCGAAGGGGAGAGCTCAGAACTGATAATGGCAACTCTGAAACTCAAAACACAGGAACCTCCTGTGCACCTGAGCAATAGAAATATGCAGGTGGGCATCCTGCATGTCTAGGGATGCTAGAAAAGCACCCTGCTTTAGCATGGGAATCAGACCTGGGAGGGTCACCATGCGGAAGCGTTTGTACAGGACCGAGTCAGTGAGGTCGCTGAGGTCCAGTATCTGACAGAGGTCCCCTGTCTTCTTTGGAACCAGAAAGAAGTGGGAATGATATCCTAGTCCCCTCTGGTTCCTTGGTATGTGCTGTATGGCTTCTTTTCCCAGAAGCATGAGCACCTCCTGCTGTATGAGCAGGGCATGCTGACCCAAGTAATGGGAGAGCAGGGGAGGTCTTGTAGGTAGGTGGTCTAGAAATTCTATGAAATGGCCTTTCTTGACCAACTGTAGAACCCACCTGTCGGTGGTGATAGACTGCCACCCTAAAAAGTGGCAAGCAATGCGACCCCCGACCTTTCTTGCCCGTTGATCCAAAGGAGGGGCGGGGGCCAGGAAGCAGTCATGCTGTGGCAGCACTGGTCCCTGCAGGCTGGGCCAGTTTAGTGTAGCATTGGCCTCTGCCTGGGGATGACTTGGCCTGGGCTTTACGCTGAAAAGTGCCCCTTTGCTGCTGACCGGAATGTGGCTGCTGCCTTTGTTGCCGGCTGCGAAAACGGCTCTGGTTCCTATGAAAGGAACTAGGCCTGGATCTGTACATGGCCTGTACAGATCGGACTGCCTTCCCTGCATCCTGGTGTTTGGTGATGACCTTCTCAGAGGATTCTCCAAACAGTACCTCGGCGTTCGAGAATATTCTGTATGTCCGGTGTAAAGCCAGAGACACGGAGCCAAGAGTGTCGCCAGAGACGAACGCTTGAAGTTGCAGCTCTGGCCAAAGAGTCCGCAGAATTGTATGTGGCTCTAAGCACTTGGGTCCCCACATCTGACCCTGTGCAGAGTAGGTTAAGGAGCTCCGCTTTCTGGTCGCCATCGGGAAGCTTACCGACCAGGTCTTGGCCCTGTTCCCACAGGGCGTTCTGAAACTGTACCATGTGGGTAAGGTAGTTCAGAGACCCGATTGCGCATGTAGCAGCTGCAATTGCTTGGATTCCTGGTCTGGTGGCTGAGTGCTCATATGTTGGGGTCGTTGAGACTGGTTATGTGAGGCCATGATGACCAGGGAGTCTGCCAGAGGTTGCTTCACCAAGTACTGGTCCTCTCGGAGCCTTGTACAGGTGGTCGACCTTCTTTGGCACTGTGGGAGTGGAGTGCGGTCGCTTCCACGCAGCCTTGGTGACGTCCACAAAGGTGTCCACCAAGGGTGGGACTACCACAGGCTTTGGGTCTTTTTGTCGAAGATATCAGCCAAGGCGTTGTCTTTCAGGGTCAAGGTCTTCAGCATCCCACCCCATGTTGTCCTGGATGTGCCTCATGATCTCAGCGAAAGAGGGATCATCCGGTGGAGACCTGGGAAGGTCACGTAGGTCAGGAGAGGAGATGCTGAGCGGAGGAGGAGATCTGGAGTAGTCCGAGGTGTCCAATCTGGAATTCTCCCCGGAGTATACCGGCGCCGTCTGGGTCGCTTAGGGCTGGGAAACCCTGGAGATCTGGAGGGAGGCCTTCTCCTGTCTTTAGATCTGCTCCTAGGAGGTGGAGTCTGTTCCTTGGGGGTTGGTGATCGTCCTGCTGGCCCCTTAGGTGGAGGAGGGGGCGTAGGAGTTGAAGGGGTAGGAGTAGGAGTAGGAGTAGGAGGAGGCGGCATAACGGGGACCACATCCTTTCGGATGGTGTCCCACCAAAATGTAAAGAGTTCCTTTACTTCTTCGATATTCACACCCGACGGGCCTGGCACTGGTGGTCTGTCGCCGGAGTCAGGCATCGGGTCCTCTGGTGTCTACTGGTCCGGGGAGGGTTCCTGTGGGAGCCCGGCATCCTTGATGTCGCCTGCCTGGTCTTTGGGCAGTGGGGTGTCCTCCTCCTCCTCCATCGATTCTTTATGACCGGCGTCCGCCAGTGATGGGTGGGTGGTCTTCCACTCCAGAGATGCCGACGTCAGTCTCCTGGCTGGCGCCTTCGGATCCGGTGAACGTCCGACCAGCGACTGGTTGGTGTCTGTTCCTGTGAGCGCCTGGCCGATTTCAAATGTTTAGCCGACTTCGGGTCCGACACCTTTTTCAGGGACGTCAGGTCCTTGGCCTTTCTAGGTGCTGGATCAGGACCTCTGGACAGTTGGGAGACCGACCTGGAGTCGGTGTCCCGATGTCAGGTGGAAGAGGAGGACTTATGGTGCTCAGAAGACTTCGAAGAGGCCTTGGACAGAGTGGAGGAAGCCGAGGGCCTCGATGTCTTGATCGGCTGGAGCGAGGAGCAGCCGCCTGAAGTCCTGACCTTAAATGGGGGGGGCGCTGTGACCGAGCCCTGGAGGGAGAATGGTCCGATCTGGAGCCTGAGCTGCGGGAGTCTGAGGCCCGAGTTGGGGACCTGGACCTCACCTTCTCCCAGTGCTTGTCCCGGTGTTTATGGGCCTTAGTAGAAGATTCTCCCCTGGAGGAAG
The DNA here is from genome assembly GCA_016271365.2 of Neoceratodus forsteri. NCBI lineage: Eukaryota > Metazoa > Chordata > Ceratodontiformes > Ceratodontidae > Neoceratodus > Neoceratodus forsteri. The sequence continues at coordinate 660,798,472 of CM028138.1, forward strand.
GTTCTTGGTCCATCCTTTTTAATTTCTCTTCAAGGAAATATGCCTGTAGTGCCTTCTGACGGCGGATCCTGGTGCGGTTATTGAACCCTTGGCAAAAGGTGCAGGCCTTGGTATCGTGGTCCGGGCCTTGACAACGCACACAGGAAGAGTGAGGATCCTTGAAAGGGATCTGTTTTCCGCAGGCACACTTAGAAAGGTGACCCTCAAACGATGGAGTTGGAGATGACATCAGTTGTACAAACCAAAATTCACAGAAAGTTCTGTAGTCGTCATACACTAGGTAGAGACTGAGAGGCCAAAGCTGGCGAGTTGATGGCGGGAAAAGAACTGGGGATTCTGGGGAATGCCTCCTTATGTACTACACCAGACGTCGGGGCCGGGACCGACGTCGAAGGTGGTCCCCATTGAATACTGCTAGCTAGAAAATTTCCGGTGGGTCCTGGCACCTGCCGGCTTCAGTCCTAATGGTGTAACCTGCTGCAAGAGCTGTTTCTCGAAGTAAGATCTTAGTATCTCCTCGCAGTCTTATTCACAGTCCCCAGGTTACACCCCCCCCAGGTGAATGACGTTGCACTTTTTAGCACTGAAATTTAGTTGCCACTCCCTACACTACTCCTCTAGTTTCTCCAGATCCCTTTGCATTCTCCCCACCCCTCCTGGGTGTTCACCCTCTTGCAGGTTTTTGTGCCATCTGCAAAGATGCACGTTCGCGTCCAGTTCCTCAGCAGTGTCACTTAGAGACATGGAATGGGACAGGGCCCAATGTTGATCCCACTGTTACTCCACTGGTCACTCTCCCGTCCTCAGAGTGACTACCATTTACCACCACCCTTTGCCTTCTCTCTCTCAACCAGTTTGATACACAGTTTACCACTTTCTCCCCAACTCCCAGTCTGTTAAGTTTCTTTATCAGCCTCCTGTATGGTACAGTGTCAAAACCCTTACTGAAGTCCAGACAGGCAACATCCACTGCCCTCCCCTGATCCACCTTCCTAGTTACCCAATCAAATAAATCTTCGAGATTTGTTCGACATGACCCCAGTGAAGCTGTGCTGCCAGTGGTCCTGCAGCGCATAGGTCTCCAGGTACCTCATCATAGATACATAGATACATAGACAGTGTCAGCAGATAAGGGCCTATGGCCCACCTAGTCTGCCCATTTGAGCTTGTAAGTTCAGTTTGTTTTCCTAGAAGTCTATTTCCCCTTACCTCTAGAATTCCTTTATGTCTATCCCATGCATTCTTAAATCCCGTGATTGTTTCAGCCCCCACCACTTCCTCTGGCAGGGTGTTCCACTTGTCCACCACCCGTTCTGTGAAGAAATTCTTTCTCATGCTTCCTCTGAATCGTCCTCCCTCCAACTTCATCCCATGCCCTCTAGTCCTGAAACATCTTTTTCGCTTAAAAATAGTGTTTTCCTGCACCCTGTTCCTCCCTGTAAGATACTTGCATGTCTCTATCATATCCCCTCTCTCCCTCCTCTCCTCCAGGGAGTACATGTTCAGTTCCTTCAACCTGTCTTCATAGGACTTGTGTCTCATCAGTCTCTCCTTCAGCAAGGATTCCATCATCTTCCCCCGCTACTAATGCAAGACCGACTGATCTGCAACTGCTGGCTTCTTTCCTGCTGCCGCTCTTGTGCAGAGGGACCAGTCTCTCCATTCCTCTGGAACCACCTGCCATCTCCACTGAGGTGCTATAAATAACATTGCCAGAGGGGTGGCTAGCACTATGCTTAACTTCTTAAGTTCCCCCTTGGTGGGGGCCCCATCACCTTGTTTTCCTTTAGGGCTTCCAACCCACAGTGGACTCCTCTTTCGTAAATAGACTTGTGTCCTCCCCCTGCGCCTGTTAATGTGTGTTGGCCCATCCCCCGTGAATACCAAAAGTGTTTAAAATTTTAGGTTTTTCTTGGTCGTCCTCTGCACAGTTTCCTCCACCTTCCTGGTTTCACAATCTTCACTACACCACCCTTGCCTTCCTCTTCACTCGCATATCTAAAGAAAGTCTTATTCCCACTTGACCTCCTGGGCAATCCTTTCCTTAGTCTGAGCCTTAGCTGTCCTTACCCTACTTCCTGCCCCCCCCCTTTGTTTCTCTAGATACATCAGCCTGCTCATCCTCTTCTATCCATATGTATGCCGATGACACTCATCTTCACATCTGGCCAGTTCCCTGTTGATGTAGAATCCAGACTTCAGCTCAACTTCAACAATGTCCAGAGCTGGTTCAACTCTCCCTCAATGCCAAGAAGACCATCTCCATGACCTTTGGCACCAGGCAGAGACTCTAGGCTCCCCTCTACCCTCCTTCCCCACCCTTGATGGGACAGTCCTAGAGGACACCTCTACCTTTAGGTACTTGGGGGGGGGGGGTTTGACCTGACAGACACCATTCTTAAGAAACTACACCCCAAGCATGGCACATTATACATGAACCGTAGTTGCCTCCCACTATTGGCTAGGCACAAAATTGTCCAGAAGATGATCCTACCCATTTTGACTACTGTGATGTAGTCTATAGTGCCGCGCCCAGGTCTTCCCTAGTCAGATTAGAAACCCTTTTTCAACTCCTGCTGCTTTGCCCTGTACTCCCTCACTTTTACCCATCACTGTAACCTCCATCACTCTCTATCACTCACTTCTCTTGAAAATCACTGTCATGTCCACTGTGCCAAATGTCAAAATCAGGGTTTGGGACCCTACCTCCTTACTGCTCTGCCTTACTATCCACTCTGCCTCCTCCAGACCACCACCTTAGATCATGTGATACTAGTCAACTGATAATACCCCACTGCTTGACTACGGTAGGTCAGTCAGCCTTCTCGCATCACTTCCTTAAGCTACGGAACACCCTCCCCCCACAAATCCGCTCATCTTCCTCCACCTACTCCCCATCTTTAGCCCTAAATAATTTCCTCTTGGTAAACTACCTGCAGCTAGTCCCCCCCTCTGCCATTCCCCCTCCTCTGACCAGTTCCAACTACCCTTTGCTCCCCTCATCTAACCTTTGCCCATGACCAAGTTGACATTCAATTTGGTTTGCACTAAGCTGCGCCTCCTGTTAATGTAATGCACTTCTCATGCACTTATGTTGATCATTGCTTCATGCAGTGTTTGATAACCATTATGTTGTTACTCTGCTTAACCGTATTGCTTTTTTAATGTTGTAATCACCCTGTGGATTTGGTATATTTACTGTATTCAATACTTTGTATAACCAGTTGGTTGCTGTGTGTTCTCACTTCCTGTCGAATTTGTATTCTGTCAATTGGTTGTATTTATGGTAACTGAATGTATGCTGCTTTCCCCGTGTGTACTCTTCCCCCAGGTCACACCATGAGACGAGCAACTTGTTAAGTGTGCCCTTCCTTTTTTTTTTTTTTTTTTTTAATTATATTTGTAGATAAAATATGGAGTAAGTTACTGAATCACATAAATATAAAGAATACACAGTAGGGATCATGGCTAATTATGAAGCCAGAGTCAAATTGGTCAGGTCTGTAGAAGGTTAACAAATGAAGCCCAAAGAAGACAAAACTTCCTACTTTGTTTAGAAGATGTGTAATACATTTTTATGTTGATTGCGCACATGCGCAAGAAAAATGTTGCAACAGGTTTCTTGAGAAGCAGGTTGTGGAGGCGCGGCACTGTTGTGGCCAATGCCCCCACAGCCTGCAAAGGCTTGCCCCACTTCCTCCAATGCCGTGGCACACTGCTGCTGACACTAGTTCAGCCAGCGTGCCACAATTTTCTAAAAAAAAAAAAAAAAAAAAATCAGCCACTGCAATCAGGGGCCGCCTTGTCATTGCAGCGTCAGTCATCCGCTGCAATGAGAAGCGACCCGTCATTGCAGGCGGGATGTAAACCCTGAGAAGGTTTGTGAACATGGTGGCAGCTTGCCGCCTGTTCTAAACAATCTCTTAGTTTAGTTGCCGATGGGGGCCCCAATCCCTGTGGCATTCTGTTTCCCCCACCTCGCTTTTGTTCCCGCTGGCGGGTGGCCAATCCCGTCGACTGTAGTGTTCCCGTTTGTTTTGTTGCCAGCGGGAAGCCCTCTACAATTGGCATTCTGTTACCCCCTTTTTGTTGCTGCCGATGGGTGCCCAATCCCGTTGGCATGCTGACGTCTACCCACCCGCCCGTTTGCTGACGGGGGTGCCCAATCCCCCGTCAGCTACTGCTGGCCCCAGTCCAGGAAGCCTCTGCTGGCACACTGGGAGCCCACCTCAGTATGCCAGATGCCCCTGCAAGTGAGAAAACGGTCCCGCAACATCTGGTTTATTTATTTATTTTAATCCTGGAAGAAAGGAAACTGTCCCTTGGCGCTCACCCTGCTTCCCACCCGCAACCCGCACCCACACACTGCATGCCCTGCCTACCCACACCCCCCCTCGCCCCATACTTACCTTAGGAGCTCGGTGCAACGATCTTTGGTGGACCGGGAACACGTCTGCATTCTTCAAACCCAACCGCGAACTGAGGAAATGCCGGTAAACTGTATAATGTAATACATAGGTTTTTTTCAACTTTACTGCATATCTCTGGCATTTTTGGGAATTTTCCATCAAATTTTCAACATGGGGTTTTTGGACCCCTTCTCATGAATTCTTGAACTGTCATGGCGTTAATCGGCCGGGAAGGTGATTTCGCGGTCACTGCGGCGGAATCAGCTTTGAGCCCGATGTGAAAATGACAGTGCCAGTAGTGTTCATGAGGTGGGCTTCAAAAGCCTATGTTGCAAATTTGGTGGAAAAATCCAAAAAATGACTTACGAGCGTGTGCCGCGCATTTGCTACGCACGCTCGTAACTTCATGAATTTGCATTATTTTCACGCCAGATTTTTAACATTGGCATTTTGTCACACCTCCTTGTGAACAGTACAGCTGTCATTGTTCACATCCTGGTGGAAATGTGTTTTCACACTTCCAGCACAGAATAGCGCGGTCGCTGTGGGAAATCAGTGTTCGGGACAGATTAAAAAAATGACAGTGCCACTGTTCATGAGTAGAGGTCCTGAAATGGCTATGTTGAAAATTTGGCAACGATACTCCATAAAATGACTGTTCTGGCGTCGTTCGCGCGGATTTGCGATAAACTCGTAACCTTGCAATTTATAATATCACTCCAGATTTCCAACATTGCCATTTTCCCACACCTACTTATGAACAGTAAAGCTCTCCTTTTTCCCAACCTGGCCAAAAAGTGTTTTCGCACTTCCAGCGCAGAATACAGCAGTCGCTGTGGGAAATCACTGTCCGGGACAGATTAAGAAAATGAGAGTGATACTGTTCATGAGCAGAGATCATAAAATGCCTGTGTTGAAAATTTGGTGATAACAGCCCATCGAATGACTGTTACATGTATGCGTTGCACACTTTCCACGCACTCTTGTAACTTCGCAGATTTGTAATATTGTCACGCCACATTTTCACCAGTGGAATTTTCCCACACCTCCTAATGAGCTGTGCAGCTGTCATTTTTCACATCCTGAACGAAATGTGTTTTCATAGTTCAGGCGCAGAATAACACGGGCGCTGTGGGAAATCACTGTTCAGGACAGATTAAGAAAATGACAGTGGCACTGTTTATGAGCAGAGGTCCTAAAATGCCTATGTTGAAAATCGGGTGACGAAACTCCATAACATGACTATGTTACAAGCGTGCATTGAACTGTTTCCACGCACCCTTGTAACGTCTCAGTTTTGTAATATTTTCACCCCACATTTTCAATAGTGGCATTTTTCCACACCTCCTTATGAACAGTACAGTTGCCATTTTTCACATCGTGGCTAAAATGTGTTTTTGCCCTCCTGCCGTCGAGAATAGCACGGTCGCTGTGGGAATCGCTGCATGGGACACATTAAGATCGAATCTATGAGGTGGGGAGGACCGCACAACTGAGCTGTCGGGACTGCTGTGGATTTGTTTGTGGGCAGAAAAAGGTGCCAATGCAGGCAGGAGTCCCGTACAAAAGGGCCACTTGCAGCGCCAGGACAAACAGAATGAGCGTGTGACAGAGGGAGACTGAGCGACCTCAACAGAGCTCTGTGGGGACAGCTGCAGATTTCTTTGTGGACAGACAAAGGTGCCAGTGCATGCAGGGTCCCAGTACAAATGGACAGCCTCCACTGGCGGGGAACCCAGAATGAGCGAGTGAGACAGGGGGAGTGAATGAGCTCAATTGTAACTGCTGCAAATTTCTTTGTGGACAAAAGAAGGTGGCAACGCAGGCAGGAGTCCAATAAAAAAGGGCAGCCTGCAGCGCCAGCAGAAACGGAATGAGTGAGTGAGAGAAGGGGAGCGAGCTAAACGGAGCTTTGTTGGGACTGCTGCAGATTTCTTTGTGGGCACACAAAGGCGCCAACAGAGGCAGGAGCCCAGTACAAAATGGCAGCCTGCAGCACCAGGACAGACAGAATAAGTGAGTGACACAGGGGGAGTGAGCAACCTCAACGGAGCTCTGTCATGACTGCTGCAGATTTCTTTGTTGGCAGAAAAAGGTGCCAATGTAGGCAGGAGCCCCGTACAAAAGGCCACCCTGCAGCGCTGGCAGAAATGGAACGAGTGAGTGAGAGAGGGGGAGTCAGCAGGCTCAACAGACCTGTGTCGGGACTGCTGCAGATTTCTTTGTGGGCAGAAAAACCCACCAACAGAGGCAGAAGCCCAGTACAAAAGGGCAGCCTGCAGCACCAGGGGACACAGAATGAACGAGTGAGAGAGGGGGAGTGAGCCACCTCAACAGAGTTCTGTTGGGACAGCTGCAGAATTCTTAGTGGGCAGAACAAGGTGCCAATGCAGGCAGGAGCCCAGTAGAAAACAGCAGCCTGCAGCACTGGACGAAACAGACTGAGCGACTAACAGAGGGCCAGTGAGCATGCACAACACACCAACTCAATCAACATTCAGCGTTGACAAATGCTAGTTTAAAATCTATGGCTAGAAAGCATGGAGCCAGACAGTAAATAGAGCATCACAGTCCTTCAATTTCATCGATATCAGTTTAAAAGCATCGATTATACAGATATTAAATCACATAACATTTATGGTGGGCCATACCACGTATAGGGCCTCCAAATCATAACAGCATCCAGAATGGGTCCTTAATGAGGGGTTTACCGACGTAGCATGATAGAAGCCTAGAATGGGTTGCCAAAAGGAATCCAAAACAGGACCGAGAATTAACACATGCTCAAGGATTCCAATGGCTGATAGGCATCTGGGGCAAGTATTGGGAACGTTGGAACTTCCAATTTAATTGATGGGATGTGTAATATATACGATATAAGATATTACATTGAATCTGGGTAAGCTTGGAGGACTTCAAACCCCAGCTTTTTGCATTAATAATTCTATTCCAGAGTGTTAGAGGGATATCATGATGCAGTTTGTCCTCCCATATAGTTTTTAGAGTAATTAACTCCATCCGATTTAAACAGATCACTTTGTATAGTTGTGAAATAATTTTTGTGGGGTTGTTGATGTAAGAATAGTTTCAATTTATTCCAGTGTGGGACTGCTGAACATTTTATATTTTTTTATTAATGAAATCTCAAATTTGTAAATAACGAACATTGGGAGTTCTGTAAATCATATGTATATTTTTAAATGGTCAAATTCCAGCACTTAGTTATGCACAAAATGTGCAGTTTCAGTTAGGCCTTTTTGATACCTCTGTTTAAAGGTGATATCCACAGAAGGTGGGAAAAAACAGGTTCAAGTAGATGGGTGAATATCAACAGTAAGTGGAGGGAGAATAAGCCTTCACGATATTCCAGTACCAGATTTTTAATGCAGTAATATAACACAAGGATGAATGTTTGAATTTATCAGACTATTTACCAACATATAAGCTGCGTTTTAAATTAGAATAGAGAGAGCGGGAGGTTTCAATGATGTATGAATGATCATTTTGATCATTATGAAACCAATGAAACTGCGATCCAAATTAGCTGCATGATAGTTTTTAAAGGAGGGGAGAGCTAATCCCCCTGTCAAAAACAGGAAGATATGGGGGCAGATTCCAAGACAGCTGGCGTAACTTGCATGCAGTTGCGAGTTAAGCCAGTTGCCTCTATGCCAGAGACCCTACGCCACATTCCAGAAGCATCAGGGTCCCAGCAATTGCGACATACGAGATACACCATTCGTGTGGTGGTAGCCCATGCATGGTGTATTGCAGCTGCATGTCGCAACTTGCGGCGAGAGACAGGCGACTTCCCCGGAACCCCCCACCCTGGACCACTGTAACACACATCAGGGGGCATGGGGGGGGGCCAGGACAGATGACACAGGCATCAGGGGGCATTACTGGACTGGACCCCAAGGGGTCCCTCATGATCAGGGGTTTGGGGGTGGGGGTGTACACGTAGTGGCCAGGGGGACAACATGGCACTATTGCCACAGTACTATGTGACTGCATCCAATGGTGCCAGCCATTGTATGACCGCTCCAAGCTGTCAGATTCCCTATGCCACAGCAGCTTTGGGAATTACAGCTGTGGGTTAGGACACCTGCCCACCTGGAATTGGGCTTTGTGCATGTAGTAACCTGCAGTTGCATGAGGCATCAGCGGGCTGTGGCATAAGTAGTGTCCTAACTTGCGATTGTCACAGCCCGTAGATGCACTGGCGCAGGGCACCTCCTGGAATAGGGGCATAAGTTGCAAGATACGCCATGGGATTAACGCATCTCGGTGTAAGTCGGCATAGCCCCTCTTGGAATTAGGCCCATAGTTTCTCAATTAAGCTGAGGCTTTTGGCCTTTCCACAAAAGTGTCTTTATTAAAGCTTCCAAACCTTTAAATAAATCTTCTCCAATAATAGGAATGTTTTGGAAAAGGAATTTAGGGAGCATATTCATTTTTCTAGTTACAGAGAAACGTCCATGTAGGATTAAATTAATCAGTATTGTTACAGGTGGAAATCTGCTTTACATAAGCTAGCGACCAAACCCATAACAGTATGGAGGCAGTATGGCGCAGTGGGTTAAGGCTCTGAGCTGCAAATCTGGAGACCTGGGTTTGAATCCCACAGCCCCCTAGGTGCATACTGTGTGACCCTGAGCAAGTCACAACTTCCTCGTGCTCCCAGGTTGCACCTGCAAACAAGCTTTCAGCTTAGTGTGTCTCACCTGGTAAAATAATTGGTATAAATAAAATAACATTTTAGGGCCAGAATTATAACCCATTCAGTTGCCCCTCCCTTAATTGCCCCTCCCTTATAGCTGCAGGCATCCATTTTCTAAATCACAGGATATGACATCACATTAGGAGAAATGCATGTAGCAGATCAATAATTCAACCAGGAGAGGCACACTGTGCTGAAGCTTGAGTCCAGGTGGGACCCGAGAGCACAAGAAAGTTAAGTGGTTTGGTTAGGGTCACACAGTAATGCAAGTGTGGACAGTGGGACTCAAACCCAGGTCTTCAGATTTGCAGCTCAGGGCTTTAAACCACTGCACTATACTGCCTCCTTGGAAATAAATAAATAAATAAATAAATAAATAAAAAAAGTGTTTACCCAGTCCATGGGGATGTGAACTTGTCTCTAATCTTGAAGGGGTTGCTATAAACAAAAGTTGTGTGCTGCCAGTGCCAACAGTTTCCAAACTCCTCTTTTTTTATTTTTTTATTTATTAATTATTCAGAAACTACCTTTGAGCAGAAGCTCTTTTACAAAGGTTCTATGTCAGAGAATTAAAACAAATAGTTGAAAATACATAATATACAGCACATGATAACAGTTCACTGCGGTGCAGCAATAACAATTAATATAGGGAGATGGTTAAGGTGACATTGATTCTTGGCAGTGGGGAGAGTAGACGGGTTCAAGGGAGAACCAGGGGCAGGTGGGAGGAAAAGGGTAGAGGTGAGGTGAAAGGTTAGCAGTCTGGTAGAAAACTTTGTCAAAAAAGAGAGTGGGGGTGGGATGTCAAACAGTGGGGAAGGTTGGAGAAAGCATGAGGGTAGGTGGCAACAGAAAGGGGTAGGGGGCCAATGGTGATGGGTGATTACAAGAAGTTGGGGGGAGGGAGAGGACAGGGTTTAAGATGCGGTCTGTGAGGAGAGGGGAAAGGTTAGCAGTCTGATAGAAAGACTGTCAGAACAAAATGTGGGGGTGGGAAGTGGAAACAGTAAGAAAGGTTGGAGAAAGCCTGAGGGTAGGCGACAACAGGGGGGAGTCAAAAGAGATGGGTGATTAGAAGAAGTTAAGGGGGGAAGGAGAGGAGGGGGTCTGGAAGGTATGAGGTGTGGTCTATGAGGACAGGTAAGGAGGTGGGGGAACTGTGGTGGGTGTGCAGGGGGAAGTGAGGTTGAGGGGTGGACGATATAGGCTGTTTAAAGCAATAATTGAGGGGTGGATCATGTAGGCAAGCGCAGAGACGTCTCTGAGGAGTGTTCATGGGGCAAGAGCCATCCTAGGTGCCACTAGGACAGTCACAAGCGTTTCTGGAGAAGAGTTGTTTTTTAAGTTCAGACTTAAAGGCTAGCAAGCTTGTAGTTCCATGTGAGACTTCCAGGCACTCATTGAGCCACAGAGGGACTCTATACTCTTTGGGGTTCTCTTGCTTTGTACAAGGTTTTGAGACATTGGTTTAGTAAAATGTTTAGTGCCTGTGTGATTTGCAGAATATTCTGCTACTGTGGTAATACTGTAAATAATTTTTATTCCTGTACCTATTTAGTTTCAGTATTTAACACTGAAGTAGTTGTGTTAATTTTTTTGTTAGCATCGTGTTCTGTCATTTGTAGGCGTGTGATCAAGTGGCTAGAGCACAAGCTTGGAAAACAGGAGGAGAGAGTGACAAACGTCAGTATCAGTCAAATACTAACTGTATGACCTTGAGTAAGGCACACAATCCCTCAGTGCTCCTGTCTACCAAGCAGCAGAAATGAATAGCAACAGGACTCCACTGGAAACGAGATGGCACATCTCATCTGGACTATCCTGGGTAAATAAGTTGTAAAAAAATAAACTGTTCTGTGTTGGTGTGTGATAGGATGGATAGCTGTCAGTAGAGGACCCTTCTGAGCATAGGTGCCAGAACCTGTAGGTGGGGGTGTGTGTGTGGGGACACCCCCCCACTTTTGCCCATGAGCATTCAAAGCGTCCCTTTAATGCATGCAGTGCCAGGAAGGAAGCAATCACTGTCTATTACTACGGTGCCCCCCCAAACACACACTCGCTTCCCCAGTGTTCCAGCATTACTCCTTTAGAAGGTTGCAAAATTAAAAATCTGTATTTGAACACCATCCAGAAATAAGTTTCCTTTCGCCAAAGTAAGAGAAGGAGAACACAGCAGATTTTTTCTTCATTTCATGATTCCAACTGTTTCACTCTGTCTTTCCAGCAGGAAATCTCCAGTAGCCCCCTTCTTTTTGAGATAAAAGTTTCAGTTCCCTGATGCTCCCAGGTGCAATCACTAAATTATTAAGTGGCCGGTTGTGACAGCTCATCAAGAGCCCAACTCCTCTTTTCCTCTTACCTTGAAGGAGGCAGGATAGTGCAGTGGTTTAAGGCTATGAGCTGCAAACCTGGAGATCTGGGTTTGAATCCCAGTCCCCACTTGCATTACTGTGCGACTGAGCAAATCACTTAACTTTCTTGTGCTTTCAGGTTGCAACTAGACTCAAGCTTCAGCATAGTGTGCCTCTCCTGCTTAAATTATGTATCGACTATGTGAGTTTCCCCTGATGTGATGTCATACCCTGTGGCTGTGATTTAGAAAATGGATGCCTGCAGCTATAAAGGGAGGAGCAACTGAATAGGTTATACTTCTGGCCCTAAAAGTGTTACTGGTTCAGTCAATAGCTTAAGTAAAGCAGATTTCCGTTGGTAACAATATTGATTAATTTAATTCAACATGGATGTTTCCCTTTAATACAACCAATGAGGGAAAGGGGGAAGATTCTCCCAGTGTTGTAAATTCTGTTTGGTCTTTTGAAATAGAGGGTCCTAATTTATATAGTTTTTTTTTTTTTTTTTTTAACTCATTATCAATCCCAGTGCCAATGTATGAAATTTGTTACAACCATTTAGATTAGTGTCAGCTGGTGGAACAAAGGGGTCTGAGTGATTTTTAGTTTAGAGAACTTCAGGTTTGTCCCAGTTGACCTTGAAACCAGACACCACCAAATTGAGATACAATCTCACTTACAGGAGGGAAAGAATGGTTTAAATTCTGGACCATAATTAGTGTTATCGGTATACAGGCTAATATGGTGTTCCATATTGTCAATTAGAGAGCCTTGAATTAGTTGTGATTGTTTTATGGAAAGAGCAAAGTGCTCAATCGATAGTGCAAAGACGAGAGGTGATGAGGGGCAGCCTTGACAGATGCCCCTATAGTTTTTTTTTGTGTGTGTAATCTATTTTTCCGCCCCCATGCTCACTGGTCCTCTACTCCTTCGGGCTCTACCAAGTTCCCCCTGACCCCTTCTGTCCTTACCCGGCCCTGCTCTGATCCCCAGATTGCAGCCAACCCCCAGGATATCCCGGTGTATCCCTTCACCGGGTGGGTCCCTCTCCTCCAAGGGGGAAGGCACCGGGGTGGGGATAGCCCCAGCGCACACTTCTAGGGCCCGGGGATGCTGCTGGAGAACAGGAGGCACCGGGAAGGCACTGGAGGCCCTCAGAAACAGAGAGCCATCATCCGGAGGCCAGTGAGAAATTTTTTTCCTGGCTTTCTTAAGGTGCGTGGCGTCAGGCGTCCAAGGCGAGAAACCCGGCGTCTGTCACGCACCACCCTAATGACTCCGATGTGCTCTCTGACCACCGCCTCCACCAGTGGTCGCCCAACATCGGGTCGCAATCCCTTCCTCCTGAAGACAGCGAGCAGTCGTGGACGCCAAGCTGGCTCCCCGCTGGTCTCCAGAGACCCGAGCTCATTCCCGAACCCGGGTCACTAGTGTCGCAAGTGGAAATCCAACTGCTGCGCTGATGGGCTGGCCCCTATAGATTTTAAATGGAGAGGAGAAATCCTAGTTCATCCTAATCCGGGCCACCAGACTGAAATGTAACATCAATCCATGTCCTGAAATTAGGGCCAAAACCGAATCTAGGAAAAAACGTTTTAATATATGGCCACTCAAGGGGGTCAAATGCTTTTTCTATGTCAATAAAAAGTAATGAAAGATCTGAGTTTTTACAATTATCTAAAACATTGAGAACTCTCCTGGTGTTGGACATTAAAAAGCAGCCCTTAAAGGCACTCTGATCAGAATGGACTAGGAGAGGAATGATCTTTTCCAGTCTGGTGGCCAGGACCCTGGCCAGTATCTCAGCATCAGTATTAATGAGATCGGTCTACAGGACCAGGGTATATAGGATCCTCCTTTGAGAAATACATGAATACATACTTCTTTAAAAGATGGCAAAATGGACTTGGTATGAAACATGCAAAGACTAGTTTAAGAAATGGGGCCAGTACTGCGGAAAATGTTTTATAAAAAAAATCAATGATTAACCCATTCAGACCAGGGGCTTTGCCATTAGGTAACTCTTTAATAGCTTCTGTGATTTCAGATATGGCGAATTCTTGTTCTAAATATTGACAATCTATGTTGTATCGTGGGAAACATGAGATTTGCAAAGAATCGCTGTATATTTACAGGATTGCCTGGGTTTTCAGATGCGGAGAGCTTTTGGTAGTATTGATAAAACACATCATCAATTTCTGAGGGAATTTGAGGGCGTCGATGAGCAGCCTGTGGTGAAGACGTGGGTTCCCGCTGCTCCCAACCCTGCGTAAATAAATTATAACTTTTAGGAGCATCTGACTGTGTAACTGTACTAGAGTGCCGAGAATTGATAGAACTAACAGCACGGAAGAGTATTTGATTTTTCCCGGGATGAGGAAGCAAAGATCTGCAGCTAAAAGTCAAGGGAAAAGGACGGCTGCAAAGCCCTCAGACACCACGGGCCCAATTTCACTCTTGGCGGCAGAAATGGCGCTACTTGGCCGATAGGTTTCTGAACAGGTGCTGGAGGCACTAGAGGAGAAATGGAGCAAGCTGGAAGATAAAATTGATAACCGCCTGCAGAGTTTGGTGGAGCAAGTGGCTACGCAGGCAAAGTACAGTTACGTAAGAACTTACCATAACAGTAGATCTTCGGGAGGAGCTCTTGCAGCAGGCTATAACATTTAGGACTATGCCGCAGGCACTAGGACCACACGGTGAAAACTTCTGCCAGCAATACCAGCGGGGACCGCCCCCGACGCCGGCCCCGCCCCGACATCGGTCAGGCTACAAGAGGGGGTGGACACAGCTCCACCTCAGTTCTCCCACCAGTACCCAGCAGAAGGCCTGACAAGAGAAGGAGCCGAAGCCTACCATCTAGAAGGGAAAGAAAACAGACCTACACTCTCAGAGGGGGAAGGCGAAGGGAAGCAGGGCCTGCTGCAAGAGCTCCTCTCGAAGATCTACTGATACGGTAAGTTCTTACGTAACTGTACTATCTTACTTCGAGTGGGAGCTCTTGCAGCAGGCTATAACATTTAGGACTGAATCCCAAGCAGTCCCAGAGCAAGGAGGTAGCAGACCCCGGGAGGAGGAATATGCTGACTCCAGAGGCCTTTAGGACAAAAGTCCTTGCAAAACCACTAGGCTGAAGCCAGCATGGTGTCTGGAGACGATATCCAAGCTGTAATGCTTGATAAAGGTATGCACCAAGTTCCAGGTCGTGGCCGCACAAATGTCCTGGATAGTGACATTCCGCATGGCGGCAGAAGCAGCTGACACTCCCCTGGTGGAGTGACCCCTAACCGGGCCCGGCAGGGGTTTATTGTGATGCTCGTACCAAAATGAGACACAACGGACTATTCATTTAGAGATAGTCTGCTTGGACACCGGTTAACCTAAGCGATGTGGTGCAAAAACCACAAAGAGTTGCTCCGATTTACGGTGCTGAACCGTTCTGTTGAGGTAATACCTCAGGGACCTGTGGACATCCAATGTGTGGAGGAGAGCCTCCCCTCTATTGGAAGGGGAAGGAAAATAAACTGGAAGATCAACAGACTGGTTGAGGGTCAACTCAGAGACCACCTTGGGAAGAAATTTAGGATTAGTTCTGAGGGAAACCCTTTTCCTATGAAAAACCAAATAGGGCTCTTTGCACATCAGAGCCTGAAGCTCGGAAACCCTTTGAGCTGAAGTAATACCAACCAGAAAACAAACTTTCCAAGAAAGGTAACGCAGCTCACAACTTGCCGCGGGCTCAAAAGGAGGGAGGGTGAGTTTCTCCAACACAAAAAGGAGGTCCCAGGGTGGGACAGGGTCCTTAATGGGAGGTCTCATGTGTAGAATTCTCCTCAGGAAGGTGCAGGCTACGTCTAACTGCGCCAATGCTCTCTCTCCCATGAGAGCATGATAGGTGGAAATTGCCCACATGTACACCTTGATAGAGGAATTGCTCAGGCCTTTCTCATACAAGGAGAGGAGATACTGCAAAGTGGAGTTCACAGGACAGGTGACAGGATCCAAATGTTGCGGCAAGGCCCAAAGACAGAAACGCTTCCACTTCATAGCGTAAGTGGAGCAAGTAGAGGGCTTTCTTGCGGATGCTAAGACCTCAGCCACTTCCGGGGAAACCCCGTATCTGTTTTTAGCTACGTCTGAAGGAGCCAAGCATGAAGGTGCAGGGATCTGAGATCCGGGTGAACCAGAGACCCCTGGTCCTGGGACAGCAGCTGTGAGCAAATGGGCAGCGGGATTGGAGGTTCCTGGGACAACCGCTGCAGGAGTGGAAACCAAATCTGTCGAGGCCAGTTGGGGGCCACAAGGATCATCTGGGCCCCCTCTGCCTGTAGTTTGAGCAGAACCCTCTGAATGAGAGGGAAGGGCGGAAAGGCATAAAGAAACCTCCCTGCCCAGCAAAGGGATAACGCGTCTGGCCAAAAAACTCCAGGCGCGTGCTCTCGCGAGCAAAACAGTGGCAGTTTGGCGTTGCATGGGAATGCAAAGAGATCCAGCTCGGGAAGACCCCACCTGGCGAAGAGCTGATCTGCACACGGATTGTAGCAACCCCACCGTGTGCTCGCACACCTGCTGAGGTTAATGGGCTGACTGCTTAGGACGCCTGGAACGTGCATGGTGGACAGAAGAATGCCCCATTCCAGTGCCCAGTACCAGACTTTCATCGCCTCCCTGCAAAGAGGATAGGAATGGGTGCCTCCTTGCTTGTTGATGCAAAAGACGACGCCATGTTGTCAGTCTGAATCAGAAGAGAGCCTGGTACCAGATCCTCCCGAAACGCCTGAAGAGCATAAAGGACCGCTCGCATTTCCAGCACATTGATGTGGAGGGACCGTTCCTCGGGTGACCAAACCCCCTGCGTTTGATGAACACCCAGGTGAGCCCCCCAGCCCAGGTCCGATGCGTCCATCGTTAGAGTCTGACCTGGAGGCTCCGGACGAAAACTCACCCCTTTCTCCAGATTGCTGAGGTCTAACTACCAAAGCAATGTTCTCCTGACTGGCTCCGAGATCCTGACTAAAGCGTCTAGTTCGTCTGAGCATTGGTCCCACTGCACCCTGAGCATCCATTGTGGGATTCTCATGTGGAGGCGGGCCAAAGGTGTGACTGGAATGGCCGCCGCCATATGCCCCAATAAGCTGAGGAAGTTCCGGGCCAGAACACGAGGTGCTATGAAGATCCTTTCCGCCAATGTTCGTAAGTGAACCCCCCTGTCTTGTGGGAGAAAAGCCATGCCCTGGACAGAATCCAGAATCGCTCCTATGAAGGCGAACTTTTGGCTGGGCTCTGGGGATGACTTTTTCAAGTTCAGGGTGATCCCCAGCTCTTGGAAGAGTATAAGTGTCTCCGAGAGAGTGTAAGAGGCCGTCCCTTGACGGGACCATAAGAAGCCAGTCGTCAAGGTAAGGAAACACACAATGCCCCAACCACCTCAGAGCCACAGCCACCACTGCGAGGCATTTGGTGAAGACTCGCGGAGCAAGAGAGAGGCCGAGCAGGAGCACCCGAAACTGAAAATGCTCCCCTTGGAAGTGGAACCTCAAAAACTTCCTGTGAGGAGGAAAGACCCCTATATGCATGTATGCATCCTGCATGTCGAGAGAACAGAGCCAGTCCCCTTGGTGCAGCAGAGGGAGGAGACCCTGAAGAGTCACCATCCTGAACTTTTTGTACTCTATAAAGAGATAGAATGGACTGAGGTCCAGAATGGGATGAAGGTCCCCAGTCTTTTTTGGGACCAGAAAAAAGTGGGAGTAGAACCCCTGGCCCCGCTTATCCCAGGGGACTCCATCGCTCTCTTTTGCAGGAGGGTCTGAATTTCTTCTTCCAATAGTGGGATGTGAGAAGGAGAATAACGGGAGAGCTTTGGTGGAGAGTGTGTGGAGGAAACTCTGAACTCCAATATGTGTCCTCTCCGTACAACATCCAAGACCCTTTGATCTGTGGTAATAGAGCTCCACCCTTCGAGATGAAGGGAGAAGCGGCCCCCAACCGGCTCCCCATGAACTTCTGACAGAAAGGGGGGGCAGAAGGGAGTCATTGGGCAGAACCGGGGGTTGGGAGAGAGGCCTGGGAGGACTTGGGCCCCAGGGTGGAAGGTCCACCAGACTGCTGGTTTCCGGATCTTCTGCGGAAGCCACCTCTCTGCCCTTGCTGGTTTCCACGGGCTGAAGTCAGATTGCCTGAGGACTTACGAAAAGGCCGACGGCGATGGGGGTGTCGCTGGTCACCACGGTACATCTGGCGGACCGACCAGATCAACTTACCCGATTCCTGGAGACGGGAGATCAAAGCCTCCATCTCCTGCCCAAACAAGACAGTATCCTGGAATGACAAATCCTGGATACCGGACTGCAGATCCTGGTGAAAGCCTGAAACTCTCAACCAGGCATGGCGCCGAAGGCACACCCCAGAGGCGGCCGCCCTGGCTGCAGTATCCACAGTGTCATACGAGGCTCTCAGTACGTAGGAGCCTACGTCTGAGCCCGACTGCAAAAGGGCCAGGAGCTCCATCTTCTTGTCAGAGTCTGGCATGGCTTGTGTCAGCGCTAGACCCATTCCCACAATGCATTCTGGTATTGCACCATATGCGTGAGGAAATTCAGGGAGCGAATGGAACAGGTGGAGGCAGCGTAAACTTTTTTGCCCACCTGATCCAGGTATCGGGACTCCAAGTCGGGAGGCTGGGTGCTGAGGTGCCGCGGCTGTCGAGATTTATCATGAGCAGCCATGATCACAGATGAGTCGGCCTGAGGGTGCTCCGCCAAGAAGGGTTCCACCCTCAGGGCCTTATAGAGCCTATCCGACTTTAGGAACTGCCGGGATGGAGGCCGGATGCATCCAGGTGGATTTAGTAAGATCCTGGAAAGTATCCACCAAAGGAGGAATAACCAGAGGCTTTGGCTCCTTCTGCCTCAGGTATTTAGCCAATCTCCAGCGTTCTGGGTCCAGGTCTTCAGTGTCCCACTCGTTGGAAGCCTGGATATGCCTCATGATGTCCATAAAGGTTGGATCGTCCGGAGGCGAGCGAGGCAGGTCCTTCTCTTCAGGGGAGCTCTTGAGGCTGAGAGAAGATGAAGAGGTCGATGAAGAGGAGGATCGACTATCCGACTTGGAATAGTCTGATTCTACCCCATGACCATGACTACACCGACATCAGTGACTAGGGGCCGACGACGGTCCGAAGACCGACTCCAGTCCCTTGACCGACGA
Source organism: Neoceratodus forsteri (assembly GCA_016271365.2). NCBI lineage: Eukaryota > Metazoa > Chordata > Ceratodontiformes > Ceratodontidae > Neoceratodus > Neoceratodus forsteri. The sequence goes on from CM028138.1 coordinate 660,817,161, forward strand.
TGGAGCAATGACCGACGTCGGTCAGGAGACCGATGCTGGGAGCGGTCCCGTTTAGCGCAGGAAGGGCTCCTGGAACGAGACCGGGACTGACGTCGGTCACTAGAAACCTTAGAGTGACTTTGGTGGTCCTCTGATCTAGAGTGGGAACGAGCCATGGAAGGGGGCGAAGGACGGCACTCCGGGGACCTCAACGGAGAGGTCTCGCCCTCTGGCTGTGGTTCACCTGCAGGATCTAGCACCAGTGTCTGGGCCGGCGACGGGGAGGTTCGCTTGTGAACCTGCCCCCACCAAAACTAGAAAAGCTGTTTGAGCTCATCCTGGTAGAAGATCTCAGCCGCCCACTGCGGGAAAGCGACTCCGAGTGGCGGGGCGTAAGGAAGAGCTCTCTTGAGAGGCTCAGGGGAGGACTTGGCGGCATGGGACGCTTGGTAGTTCAATGACCAACCAAGTCCTTAGTCCTTCGGCCGCATCGGTGTAGGGACAGACGATGGGGTGATGCCAGGGGGCACCGGAGAGTCCTTAACCTCCAGAGGCGCGCCTTTAGCAGGTGACGCCGGTGCCGTGGTAGGTAGGGCGGAAGCAGGTACCCCCATGGACTTGGTGATGCCTCTTAGCAAAGTCACCTTCAGCTTGGTCGGCTTCTCCCCCGACGGGCCGGCCTTAGCCCGAGAAGACTTTGGTGAATCTCCAGACCCTGAAGGACGGGCCTTTTTTGGAGAAGGCTGTGAACGCGATCTGGACCGGGACCAGTGTCGGGACCGACTACGCTCCTTACTATGCAGTTTCTTCTCTTTTTTCTTCCCCTCTGATGAGTGCAGGTCCATTTTTTGCTCTAGGAGGTAGGCCTTAAGGGCTTTCAGGTGGTGAATGCAGGTCCGGCTGGTAAAGGCCTGGCAGTCAGTGCAATGAGCGGTGTCATGGTCAGGGCCGAGGCAGAAAACGCACCGCCGGTGTCCGTCTTTAGCTGGAATCTGCCGCCCGCAGTTGCACTTATTAAGGTGTTCAGGGGACACTGAAGCCCGGGAAGACATCGAACCTGGCCAGGGGGGAAGAGGGCGGACGTCGGTACGAACGGCGGCAAACACCGAGGCGAAAGCACCAAAAAAGCAGGAAAACCCGTACCGAACGACGGCAGCGACACTGACATTGGTAGAGGAGGAAAACAGACAAAACTGTTGAAAAACAGAAGACTTGCTTGAAGAATTTCTGTTCTCGCTGAGAATTGCAGACAGAAGCTAGCTTCACGTGCGGGTACACAGCAGGAAAGAACTGTGGTGGAGCTGGGTCCGCCCCCTCTTGTACCCTGACCGACGGGGCGGGGCCGGCGTCGGGGGCGGTCCCCGCTGGTATTGCTGGCAGAAGTTTTCACCGTGTGGTCCTAGTGCCTGCGGCATAGTCCTAAATGTTATAGCCTGCTGCAAGAGCTCCCACTCGAAGTAAGATCATGAGTTACTGAAATGGAGAAAAGAGCATCGAGGCTCGAGGATGAAGTGGACCCCATGGCTGCTCACGTGGCCAAACTTGAAAGAGAGTTAGCAGACCTCACGGAGCTTCATGATTACCAGGAGAATTATGCCAGGCATTTGAATCTTCGCCTCCGGGGGCTTCCAGAGGGAAACGAAGGCCCCAATATTTTGTCTTTTTGCACAGAGAAGCTTCCATCCATGCTGGGGATGAAATTGAAAAGGGGGAAGCTAAAATTGGAAAGAGCCCATAGAGTGGTAGCAGCGCGACCACCTGCAGGGCAGCTTCCTAGGCAAATCATTTTCCAGTTCCACAACTACCAAGACCGGGAGGAGATGCTTCGGGCCTGCCGGGGAGTGAAGGAGCTTAAGTATGAGGGAGAGAGGCTGTTTCTCATGCAAGATTACTCCAATTGAGTTATCAAAAAGAGAAGAGCGTTTAACCCTGTTGTGGCACAATTGAGAGAGCTAAAAGTGGAGTGCTTTCTGATCTACCCAGCAATTTTAAAGGTGAAACACGAAGGGGCGACCTATACGTTTTGGGAGCTGGAGAGAGCAGCAGCATTTGGAGCGGAGCTAAAGAAAAAAGCGGGCTGAATACAGTAAGCTGGAGAAGTGGAGGAGGCAATCGTGGTGACCACGAAGAGGGTCTAACTGCTGTTGGGACCTTATGGAAATGACTGATATGGTTACACATTTGGTTGTTAAATGTTAAGTTGTTTTTTTCACAACCTCTGGTTCTTCACTGTTTCTCTGCTTCCCCTCTAAGGAACCCTGCTGGAACTGTAATGGACTCTGTGGCAGGCAATATATATGTAAGAGGCCTGAGTACTTAGCAAGCTGTCGAGGGGGAATGGCGGCTTCCGAGGTTATTTGACTATACGTAATGCCAGCAGAGAGAAAGGACTGTGGAGAAGTTGCACCCACACGTGAAGGGACTTACAATGGGGAGATGCTCAACCTATGCTGGCGATTGTGGAAGCATCACGGAGGTCTGGTAAGTGGGGGTCTGGGGGGTGGGCTGACGCTGCGTGAATTTCAGAGTAGTGTCAGTGCCCCTACGGCCTCTACAACTTCGATTTGAGATATGTGCATGTGCTCTGGAAGAAAGGGGACAGAAGACCTGCCGATGGGTGGAATCCAGTGGGGAAGGGGGGTGATAGTAGGGGGAAGCTAGTTATGTTGGTCAAAAGGTTTAAATGTTTAAATATATGTTACTCTACTAATAGTTGAAACAATGGATGTCAAATGAAGAGAAGCAGGGAAGGGGGTGGGGGTACGGGACGTCTGTAGTAAGAGACACAGAGCCATTCCAGGAGTTGAATGGCAGGGATGCAATTAGTTTCTAAAATTAGATGGAGGAATTGGGGGGGTGGTATGGTGGAAGGGGAGGGGGGCGGGGAAAGTATTTGTTAATGTTAAGTTTTTGTGTCTATGTTATAAGATTTGAAAGTCTCTTATCCTTAGCAACAGGAAAATGCGAAATATACAGAAGTGGCTCAAAAAATGATTTTCATCCTGGAGAGATGGGACAAGGGGTTAAAGAAACTGTGGCAGTGAGGGTGGAGGGAAATGTGCCCTGGTCAAATGGTTAAGCAGAGATTGCTGGGGGTCACCTTGTGGAATGTGAAGGGATTTAGACTCCAGTTAAGCATACAAGTATCCTGACAGCTTTACGCAGACAGAGTACTCAGGTTGCCCTTTTACAAGAAACGCACTTAACTAGTCAGGAACACAGAAAACTGGAAAGAGGTTGGGTGGGTAAATGTTATGCTTCATCTTATAGTTCATATAAGAGGAGTGGCGGTGCAGATAGGTAAAACGATTCCTTTCACTTGCACAAGAGTGGTGGCAGACCAAAGGGAGGGCAGATTCATTTTTGTAGAAGGTATATTATTGGAGGAGAAGGTTACCTTTGGGAGTGTGTATGCCCCTTCGGTCTTTAACCTGGCCTATCAGGAAATTTTGGATGTTTTGGTTAGGGAGCAATTTGAAGGGTTGATTATAGGGGGACTTTAATGCAGTTATGCAAGGCGATTGTACCACTCTGAGGGGAAGCGCAAACACGGAGGGAGGTTGAAACTCTGGCAGGAGGGGGTGATAGACATGATCGATGGCTGGCGTGCATTACACCCGGTAGAGAAGGAGTTCACGTTTTATTCAAACCTGCACAGAACCTGGTCTAGGATAGACTACATACATATCCCTCGCCCTTGGCTGTGTAGAGTGTATAAATGCGATCATGGTCCCATTTTCCTCTCGGATCATGCTATGGTCCGGATGGTACTGGAATTAAAAGAACAGAAAGAAGGGCCTCCACCCTGGAAGTTTCCAAGGTATCTGTTGGGGGGAAAAAGGAGTTTATAGAGTACCTTGAACAACAGTGGCAGTTGTTTAAGGAGACCAATGAGGGTTCGGTGGAATCCCTGGGGATATACTGGGAGGCTGGGAAAGCCTTTGTAAGGAGACCCATTATTAGATTTGTGGCACAATATAAAAGAAAGAAGCCACCCGGATGAAATTAGAAGACTAGGTTAGAAGATGGGAAAGGGCGGCAATTGAAAGATCAACAGAGGAGAGGGTCCGGAATTTGAAGGCTGCGAGGGAGGCATTGAATGCATTTCTCCTGGGGGAGGCAAGAACAATAGGGCTGCTAGCCAGAAGTCACCTATATGAGTGTGGGAACAGGTCCGGCCCCTTAATGGTCCAGTTAATAAAGGGTAAGCGTGTCTATACAAGTATAGCTGGTGTTAAGGATAAGAACGGGAAGCTATTGAGGGATAGGGACTTAATTAGGACCAGATTTGAACAATTTTATAAGCAGCTCTATCAGGCGGAGTGTACTGGCACCGAAGAAAGTGTAAAGCAGTTTTTGGGTGGAGTTAAAATCCCTCAGGTAACGGAGCAGCAACAAAAGATGCTGGGGGAGGAGATTTCCCAACCTGAAGTCAGACAGGCAATACAATGTTTGAAACAGGGGAAGGCCAGTGGACCGGATGAGTTTCCCATAGAATTTTGCAAAGTAATGAAGGGGCAGGTGGTAGATCCCCTGTGCCGAGTTTTTTCCAAGGCTAAGGGAGGCGGAGACCTTTCGAGGTCATTCCGAGAGGCAGTCATCTGTTTAGTCCTTAAGCCAGGGAAGGATGGTCAGGAATGCTCCTCATACCGGCCAATCTCTTAAATTGTGATGCCAACATTTTGGCCAAGGTTTTGGCCAGGAGGCTGGATCGGGTGCTCCCAGATTTGGTGCATCCGGACCAGACGGGGTTTGTCACAGGGAGAAATTCATACCATAATATGAGGAAACCACTTAATGTGGTGTGGAGGGCCTCTTACGGTCAAAATAAATATAGCAGTTTTAACAATGGATGCCGAAAAGGCATTTGACCGCATAGAATGGACTTACCCTGTTTGATGCACTCCGTGGGTACGGGCTTGGGGAGGGATTTATAGGGTTAGTAGAGGGTCTGTATAAAGCTCCCAAAGCAAGAGTCTTAGTGAATGGAAGCTTGACTGGAAAGGTCACCCTCCATAGGGGTTCTAGACAGGGGTGTCCCCTATCGCCGTTGCTGTTTGCACTGGCCATAGAACCCTTGGTGATAGCAATCAGAAACCTGGCTGAAATAAAAGGAGTAGTGGGAGGGTCTGGGAAAGAACAGAAGATCACATTGTACGCAGATGACATGCTTTTGTACGTTCAAGACCCAGCTGGATCTGTTCCCCCACTATTGGCAGTCAGAGCAATTTGCAACATTTTCTGGGTATAAAATAAATATTCATAAATCGGAAATAATGATGTGGGGGGGGAACGGAGAAAGAATTTGGGGATATGGCCTGGGGCCTCAGGAAAGCAGAGTTTACTCATCTGGGGATCCGCATTGGCCATGAGTTAGGTCAACTATATAAATTAAACTTCACCCAGATGGTACACAGTATAGAAGAGAAGCTGAGGCAATGGCGTAATTTACCTATATCATGGATGGGACATATAAACTTAATAAAAATGAACACTTTACCTAGGATCTTATAGCTAATGCAAATGTTGCCAATGGGTTTAAATAAGAAAGATCTGATGAAAATTGACAAGGCCTTTGCTGGATTTATTTGGGGAGGGAAAAAAATGAGAGCGGGTCTTCGCAGACTAAGGGCAGGTGGGGAGGGGGACTCTGAATATGCCCGATTTAAGGAATTATGCCCTAACCATGCATTATAGGATCCTGGGGGACTGGGTAAACAGGCCGCCAGAGGCTAGTTGGATAGATTTGGAGGAAGGGGAGAAGGGGGTGAGGATCTCGGCTTATCCGAGAAGAGGAGGAAAGAAGGCATACAAGAGACAGGGGAAGCCAAACCCGCTGGTAATCTCAGTATTAGAGGGACGGGAGCAGATGTTGAAATGGGCAGGGGTAAAGTCGGGTGAAGAGACGCTGTTACTCCCATTGATGGGGAATCCGGGGTTTGGTTGGTTTAGAGGATGTGGGTTTTTTGGTATGGGAGAAGCGGGGAATCAAATGTGTAAGGGACCTGTGGAAACAAGGAAGGATGATGTCGGGAGAGGAGATTGGTGACCATGTGGGGTCGGGTATGTTCAGAATCTTCCAGGCAAGGAATTATGTGAGAGCAATTGGCAGAAGTAGAACAGTTGACTCTCCTTTAGAACATGTCGAACATATGGTTCTTAGTACAAGGCGGGAGGGAAGGGGTATCATAGGTAGGGTGGCAAGAATGGACCGGCAGTTTCTGCCAGACCTTACTAGCAAGACCAGGAAAATGTGGAACAGGGATTTAGAAAGGGAGATACCAGACCAGGGTTGGGAGCTATTGTTAAAAATGCATAGAGGGTTACTGATCTGTAATAAATACCAGGAGGAGTCTTAAAAATTCCTGCATAGGCTTTACTGCCCACCAAACATGGTACATAAATTCAGTCCCCAGGTCTTGCCATTATGTGGTAGGTGTAAGGAAGAGGAGGGTACGTACATGCACTGCTTTTGGGGGTGTCTGTCCTTGAAGTTTTGGACAGATGTGGCAGAGGGAACTGGTAAAGTGTGGGGGAAGCAGGTGGAGAAAAGCCCAATTGTGATGTTGTTCGGGGTGGATGATTCAGAAGAGGAGGAGTGGAGACCTCTTCCGCGATGGGCACGGATACTGGTTGCTTTAGCCAGACAGTGTATTTTAAATACTTAGGTCACAAATTAGACCCCAACTATTCAGCAGTGGAAAAGTTTGTGTTTACAAGCCCTAGGGATGGAAAAAGTATATTATGGGGCAAAGAATAGAGAGGACCAGTTCTAGAAGGTCTGGGGAACATATTTATCCTCGTTGCCCCCAGGAGAAATGGAGACGATGGAGAAAGGGCTACAGGGATAAGGAAGGGATAAGCGAGATGGAGGGAGGAAGTAGAAGAGTGGGCTGGGAAGGTGAGAGAGAGGGCACATTGGGTAGGATGCGACAGAGGGAGCTTAGGTGAGACACAAGATGTAGGTTTTTTTTTTTTTTTTTTTTTTTAGGGATATCCGTCTGTATAATTAGTTTGGGCTCTGATTTTCTTTTGCCTGGGGGGGGGGTGGTAATAGGGTAGGGCGAGAAGGAAGGGCAACTTAAGTTGGTATGAGAAGGAGATATGCAAAGGGGATTGACATAATGTACTAAAATTATAGGTGTAAATTTGTGTTTACTTTTGTTATGGTTGGAAAATCCAATAAACATAGTGCAAAAAAAAAATTGAGGGAATTTGAAGTATTTGGCCAGAGTGGTTCTGTATAGAGCGAATAAGATGTTTTTTTTGCTGTTGTACTTTAACTGCCAAAGCAAGTCATTCATCCATTTTGTCACCTAGTGCATAATAGTGACTACGAGTATAAAGTAGATGTCGTTCTGAATCCTCATCAGATATATTATATTACTCTTTAAGGGAGCAGAGATGCAGAAAAGTAACAGGATCATTAGTAACAATATATAACTTTTCCGTATGGGAAATCAAAGACTCGAGATCGTTCAGAACCAAGGGCTGATTTTTAGTATGTTTAATGGTATATGTGGCACTAGAACCATAGAACCATAGCATTGAAGATGTCCCATAAAGTCTCCATATTAACATCATTAGATTTATTTGGGGAAAAAGGTCGATGTCCACCTGGATCTTGTTATAGAAATTTGGGTCCTTCATGAGAAATGGGTCAAGGCTAAACTTATTTTGCTTGACACTTTTGGTATACTGAAGTTTTAGAATAATTGGTCGTGATCTGAAATGATAGCACTACAATAACTGGGGACCGCTTTTTCTCCATAGGGGAAGGGGGTTATAATTTTCAGTTATAACCTGTGGGTTATAACACGCGAGTATGCACAAAAAGCACTCTTCTGGTCTTCAATACGTAGCACTCCACAGTTCGCCGCCAGTTGGATTTGGCGTCAAGTTAATTTAAATGTATATAGCTGCTGAAGCGAAAAAGCATTCCCCAGCAATTATATAAAATAAAAGCTGGGGAGGTGCGTGAAACTTGAATGTTAGACACCCCCTTGGTGTGGGATGCCTGTACAAACCCCTCGAGCTTCACTCTCTGGGTTTATAAGGCATCCCACACCTTGGGGGTGTGCAACATTCTCATTAGAACCACCCTCCCATCCATTATTGTATATGTATTTAGTTTCTCTGACCCGATATATACAGGATGTGGAGAGCAAAAAAGTCAATTCTAGAGTATGTTCTATGTAATAGAAAAATTGTAAAGTATCAGGGTCTAAATGACACCATATTTCAGTCAATCTTAGATCTCCCATTTGTTGCAGTTTAGCTTTGGTGGCTGAAGTGACCCTATCAGGGTGAATACTAGATCGATCTAAAAAATCAGGTCTATAATTAAAATGAAGTCACCACCTACAATGTAGGGAGCAGGAAAGGTACTTAATTTAAAAAAAGAACTTATTAGAAAAAGGGGAGTTCTCGTTGGGTCCATACACATTAGATAGTATACGACTGTCCAGCGAATAATATGGCAGATAATATATCAACTCTCCGGATTGGTTAATTGTTTAATAACGCGAGCATTAAGAGAGTTTTTGAAGAACACAAACCCCACGAGCGTTGTGTTTATACAGGGTATTAATGCCCGTGCCCCATCTTCTGGAATGAAAAGAAAAATCTTTAAGTGCGTTTCTCGAAGGATGGCACAGTTGACGGCAGACTTGTCTAGCCAAGTAAGGTGTGCCCTTCCTGGTGAAACTTTTCAATACATAAAATAAATAAATATAACTCCATTTCCGCCTCCTTGTCTTCCTGAGAGCAGTTTTTTCCCCCTCCTTTACCAACTTTGCCATTTCCTTTGAGGACCACGGTGGTCCCCTACCCTCGCTTATTACCTGTGAACAGCTTGCTGTTACCTCTGTTATTCCCTTTATTCTATTTCGATGTGCCTCCAGCAACCCCCCGCTATCCCCCAAGGGTACTTCCTAAGGCAGTCTCCCATTTCTCTAACATTTTCTCTCCTGAAGTCTAGGACCATCCTTCTAGTGCGTTTCCCCCCCCCGCCCAATCGATACATATGCTAAACCACACTATGCGATGATCACTTGTACACAGGGGGCTACCTACTGTGACATGAACTAGGTTGTCCCTGCTTGTAAGTACCAGATCCTATACTGCCCAGTCTCCCATGGGATCTGTATCCATATACCTGTGAAATGCCCTTCGGAGAGAGTCTAGGATGATCCGGCTCCCAGTTGTAACTGGTGCCGGGATATTTCAGTCAGCATCTAGCAGATTCAAGTGACCCAGGATTACTACTTCCTCTTTGCTTGCCATTTTGCCCATCGCCTTCCCCAAGACACTCCAGTTCCTCCCCTGTTTGACTGGGGTACACTGGTGGAGCAGTGTGTGGGGAAGCCTGCACCTGTCACTGTGGATAAACAGAGGGCTTCAGTCCCTCTCACCCCAGGAGACGGGTAGCCTCCAGGTCAGGGTATGGGTACATTGGTGAGGTAGTGTGTGGGGAAGCCTGCACTGTGCACTGCCCAAACTATCTGCCCCTGTGGGGCACACCAGCATGAGATGATACATTAGTGAAAGAAACTACAAAAAACCCAAGTCGGTAGACAACTTTTTTAATTTTATACAAAACTAACATTTGTCAATATTTCTGTTACACACAAAAACCCCAAACTAACAAACATACAGTATACAATTAAATATCCACACATTTGCTTTTCTGTTCACATTGTGTCTGAAGGAGTTCTGTCCATTCTTTCGTGTCTCTCTTGATGTGTGCTCTCAGTCCGTCCTACTGAACAAAATAAGAAAAGACAAGGTAATTACAATTATTGCAAGAGAAGAGGATATCATTTGCAGAATACAAAGGACGTTCACATCCTGCCAGTGGCATGTTACATAGGAGAAGCTGGCTGGAGGGAGATCCGGCGATCCAGACATCTGGTAGCGAGCCCACATTCCTTGCATTCAGAGCAGAGTTGGGAGTGAACATGGTGCTTGCTTCTCTGGGGAGGGAAGCAAGGGAGCCCAGAAGAGGGAGTGGAGGAAGAGAAAGTTTACTGACTTTCAGAATTACATGGGAGCACATTGCTGTAGATCAATTACCAAAATGGCTCCTTGAACACAGAAGGAGGTGTGGGTGTTATTAGGGCCCCCCCCCCCACAAGCTGGGCCCACATCTCCCTGGTTACCATGTCCTGAAAGCCTTACAAAGGGGGGCAAGTAATGATGCCTTTGGGGGAGGGGGGTTTTTCCAGGCAATGGATTGCTGGGACCCAGAGAGTGGCCACCCACATCATGGAATATTTAACAAATAAAACATTACGCTAGCTACCCGGGTTGGGTAGTGAGCCTGGGTTGCTGGATGGCTGACTGGGGGGGGGGGTGGAGAGAGAGAAGGATTGAGCACCCATATGGCCACTCCTTCTCCAGGGAGGGTGGGCTGCAGTCCTTGCTGCAATACTGCCGCCTGAATGACCACAGGTGAGGAAAACAGAGAGGCAGGGAGGGGCGGACATCGGCCGAGGGCCTGGAGAGAAGGCACATCTCTGCGTGCCCTCTTCTCACTGGCCCTCCACAAGTTCTGGTGTCTACAGGGGGCAGGACCAGAAACACAGAAACATAGAAGCTGACGGCAGATAAGGACCGCAAGGCCCATCCAGTCTGCCCATTTGTTTTTCTACCTTATAAATGTGTCATTTGATCTGTCAATGGCCCATCTATTCATACTCATCTGTATTGCTCCCTTATGCCTATCCCATGCCTGTGAAGCCCTGCACTGCATTCATATCCACCACTTCCTGAGGTAGGCCGTTTCATGCATCAACCACTCTTTCTGTGAAAAAAACATCCTCACATTACCCCTTAATCGGCCTCCCTCTAATCTCATGCTGTGTCCTCTTGTCCTGCTATTTTTCTTATATTGAAACATGTTAGACTCTCACCTTGTTAATGCCCTTAAGCTGTTTGAATGTTTCGATTATATCACCTCTTTCCCTCCTTTGCTCCAGGGTATACATATTGAGCTCCGTTAATCTGTCCTCATACTTTCTGATGCAGTGCCTACACCATTTTGGTTAGTGTCCTTGTGAAGGTGTGGCCTCCAGTACTGCACACAGTACTCCAGATGGGGCCTAACCAGTGTCTTGTAAAGAGGAATTATTACCTCCCTCTTCCGATACCTCTACTAATACACCCTAACACCCTCCTAGCCTTACGTACTGCTTTAGTGGTCTACTTGGATGATTTGAGGTCATTGGTGATGACGCCCAAGTCTCTTTCTTCCCTTGTGACTGCCAGCAACTCCTCTCCCAGCCTATAGGTGGCTTCAGGGTTTCTCTTCCCCATGTGCATGACCTTGCACTTTGCGTTAAACCCCAGTTGCCACTCTTCTGACCATTTTGCTAGTTTATCCAGATTTCGTCTCATTTTGCCCACCTCATCTGGATCACCTACTCTGTTTGCAGAGGACACCAAGATCTGCAACAGAAACCTTACCCTCCAGTCCATCTGCAATGTCACTGATAAAGATATTGAAGATGACGGGCCCCAGGACTGATCCGAGCTACCCCTCTTGTGACTTGCATCTCTTCTGACTGTATACCATTTACCACTGTTTTCTGCCAGTCAACCAGTTTGCCACCCAGTTGACCAACTTCTGACCCACCCCGAGCCTACCCAGCTTATTATTTATTAGCTTTAGGTAACCAGGTAAGTGCGTTAGGCAAAAAAACTGCCTATTTTCAAGCATGACCCAGGAGTGTACAACAGTAAGGGGAAACAATATAATAAAGGAAAAGACAGGTATATGCACAGAAACACCGGACCACCATGCAGGGAAGTTGGACAAGGGTACAGAGAAAAAACAACCAAAGTAGGAGGAGGTAATACTAGACCATCCAGGTAAATTTTACAGGAGCTTGGTATGACTACTTAGTCTAAGAATTACACAGGAGCTTCTGTGTGGAACAGTATCGAAAGCTTTGCTGAAGTCAAGGTAGGCGACATCAGCTGCTCCCTCTTGGTCCACAACTCTGGTTACCCAGTCAAAGAAATCTATGAGATTAGTTTGACAGGACCTTCTTTTTTGTAAACCCATGCCGTCTTGGATCCTGTGCTCCTATGGATTCCAGGTGTTGCAGAAAAAAAAAAAAACATGGCTGTGCCGGGAGACTGGCCCCTGTGCCAGTGACCGGGAGAAGCCAGAGGAGCAGCTCTGAGCATCCCCACTCCAACTGAAGCTAGAGAGGGGTTGGGGCGTCCCAACCGCCCCAACCAGGGGGTCATCCAGGATGCTTGAGCATTCAGGAGCAGGGCACTTCATGGGGTGGTTTCCTTGGGCTCTCCCAGCACAGCCTTTATGGACACATTGGGAACCCTAGTGGAAGGGATGGCCATGGAGACAAAGGGACAAAGAATAAGTAAAAAAAATTCTGCAATGGTGTGTGAAATCCTGTAACCTCACTGGTCAAAACATGTCACATGACCATGGGTAAATCCTGCATAACCCACGGCTGAGGAATGGCATTTATAAAAAAAAAAAATAAACTAAATTTTACACATGGGTCCATTGTATAAATTGCAATAAGGCACTCCAAGGTGCGAGTTATTGGGTGGCCAAGTCATTTAGCTGCGCCTCATGACAACGCACAAGGCATGGATAAATCTCCAATAATCCACACCCTGTTGTGTCTTGTTTCTTAAAATAAAACATTAGAAAAATAATTCAATCATTGGTAAGGGAAGGCCCAGTAAATATTACACACACACACACACACACACACACACACACACACACACACACACACGGTTTTATTCCCTGCAGTGACCCCCTGCTGGTTGGGAAAGACACTGCAATAAATGTTGGTAGCTAATTTGTTCTTTTGTGAAATCTCTCAGGACAATTGCTCCGGCAGATCAGGATGGTTATAAACACCCCCACCCCAAGCAGTTCAGTGACCAACCTGCCTTTTGCCCCAGATGTGGGCAGGTATGGCTCAGAAACTCCTTTATCCAATTATATGGAAGGTCTGCTCCCTAGGGACCCCTTGCACTCAAGTTACGGGTTGCTTGACCACCCATAGAGGATGGACCTGGGAAGCCTTTGGTTATGTGAACAAAATACACAACTTTTACAGGGCATTTTTTCACCAAAGCTCATTTGCACAGATTGAAAAATCCCTGGCTGAGGACCACATAAGCTCATCTTACAGTTCATTACAGCATTTCCAATCCTTTTGCTAGCTTTTCCCACCGTCTTGATTTCACAGCTGTCCGTAGCAGTAGGTGGAGATCCTTCTCCACTTCCAACACTTTGCACCAGTCTCAGACCTGTCTTCATAGAAACATAAGTTGACAGCAGATAAGGACCGCAAGGCCCATCCAGTCTGCCCATTTATTTTTCTACCTTATAAATGTGCAATCAGCCTTTGCTCTGTCAGTGGCCTATCTATTCATATTCATCTGTATTGCACCCTTATGCCCATCCCATGCCTGTTTGAAGCCCTGCACTGTATTCATAACCACCTCTTCCTGAGGTAGGCCGTTCCATGCATCCACCACCCTTTCTGTAAAAAGAACTTCCTCACATTACCTCTTAATTGGCGTCCCTCTAATCTCATGCTGTGTCCTCTTGTTCTGCTAATTTTCTTATATTGAAACATGTTAGACTTTCACCTTGTTAATGCTCTTAAGGTGTTGGAATGTTTTGATCATATTACCTCTCTCCTTCCTTTGCTCGAGGGTATACATATTGAGCTCCGTTAATCTGTCCTTGTATGTCTTCTGATGCACTTCATGTTGGAAGCAAATGAGCACAGATGACCCATCCAAACTTCTTTGGCAACTGCATGCCCAGGGGTTTCCTGTCCCCACCTGCTCTAAAGCTTGGGTCTTGTTGATTTCACCTACAGTGCTATTTTACCAACGGATGTATCAGACAGTTTGTAATACCAGTACGTTTGGGTGGCATCTCAACTCTCCAGGTGAACTCTTGGGACAAGAATAGAAACACGCCACCAGAGTTGGTATTATTCTTGAATACTCAGTACCCAAATAGTGATTCTCCATGACCCACCCACCATGCAATCCGGCAGACAGGCCACAGGCATCTAATTTCTGGGGGATACCTGCTCCCCACTGTGTTCATGGAGATGCATTCTTACACATTATAGCTACTGTGTCAAATGGCACCCTCTTCACCAGCTCCTGGGGTTCTCGACAGTCTCCCTTCAAAACATCCAGAGATCTTCCCTATTAGGATGCCACTATGGTGTTTTAGGGAACCTGCCACAGGTACGAAAGCCATCAGAAAGTAATTCTACATTCCCAGGGGTCCCACTATACTTTTCAAGCTGTGAACCAGCCCTAGAGTCTCCCAGCAGTTCCCAGTCAGTGTGGCTGTTCCCTGGATGCCTGAGGTCCTGTTTGTTAGCTTCTAGGGCTCTGAAGGTGTTAGTCTCTTCTACTGTTGTGGGAGTCTGACATTGTGCCACTTTCAGGTGCTGAGGGTAATGTGGCACCCTATCTCCAGTTGGGGGTGAGCAGCGAGATTCTCTATGCCCCTGCCCCAGAGCCCTGTAACCAGCCACCTGGCAAAGGACAGCTAGAGCTTACCCCTCTACACACAGTAGGGTACTTGGTACCCAGAAATTTGCTGGTGTTGCCTGCAACAACTCTGTGGACACCCATGCCTAGGATGGTCCGACCCCTTGCCAATGCGATAGGATGCCCACCCTGTGACTACACCTGGGAAGTGATGTCCCTCACTCCTTGACCTCCAACTAACCTCACCCCAAGGCATCTACCTACTACCTAAACTCCTCCCACACCAGTCTCCCCCATGCCGGAGATGCCAAGGCACCATATTCCCTGTTCTGGTAACTTCTACAAACCACTTCCCCCGAATGTAAAGAGGGTATTGTCATGTAAACTTTCAACCATAATTCAGTCACTCATGTTTGGTCAGGTTTTGCTTAATTAGGTAACTACAGAACTTAAAATAACTGATATCAAAATTTCAATTCAGGATATTAAAGACAAAGCCAACATTTGGCACTTGGTCCAGATAAAGTCAGTGGAGAAATCCTAAAAATCATCAGTAATGAGATAGCGACCCCAATAAAAATATTTTTAAAGTGCAGTAAATAACTGGAAAACTGCCAAGGTTACTGAAACACAAACACAGAATTGAACGTCAGGTAAGGACCGTTTGGCCCACCTAGTCAGCCCATGTTCCTTACCTACTGTCACACCATAGACCCTACTTGATCTCCAGCTTAACCTCATTCCCTTTCCTTGCTTCTAAGGCTCCTTTATACCTATCCCATGCCTTCATAAACCCCACTACAGTGTTTGCTCCCACCACCTCCTCATGGAAGCAGTTTTGGGCATCCACCGCCCTTTCAGTGAAGAGGCGTTTCCTTTCATTTCCCCAATTCTACCCCTTCCAGCTTCATCGCATGACCCCTTGTTCTTGTGCATCCTTCTCTGAAAAAGGCTTTTCTCTTGAATCTTATTTATACCCTTGAAGTATTTGAAATATATTATAATATATAAAACTCTGGCCAGAGCAGACACGGCTGTAGCCGCATTTGCTGAGCTGACAGCGGAACATTCAGATATGGCAAAGATGGCCACTAGCACTCAGTGCACATGCGTGACTTCACTTCTGCATCTGTGGCAAAGTCACGCATACACACAGAGTTCCAGTGGCGATCTTGGACACGGCGGACTGTTCCACTGTGCATGTGGGCTCCAGCACCAAAAGTAATGCACCGGGGTTGAGCAGAGTGTTTGAGTTACAGATACATGCTGCAACTTCAAATTTGTTCGGCCAGATCCGGTGGGCCATTTTGAGGGTGCTCACAAGATCGCTGCAGGCTCCGCCCACTGCAGCCATAAAAAGGGAAATAAAAACACCCCAGATAAGAAAAGACCAATTAGTCTCATGTCAATAGGTAAAATGCTGGAAACTAAATGAAAACAAAATGTTACTGTCGATTACAGAAACAAAATCAAGGGGCACAAATCTCGAGTTGCTTGTATTAGTAGTTGCATCCCTCAAGGATCAGTGTTGGGTCCAATTCTCTTTCAGATCTGACCTCACCAAGCATCTTAACTGGTTGTTGATGTATCCAACGACACTAAATTGGGAGGTCCACGTGCAACACCCGAACTAAGAAATTCTATTCAATGTGATCTAGGTAAAATATTCGAACTGGCAAAGCAACGGGAAATGAAATGTACCAGAAAAGTGCAAAATCATGCACCTGGGTAAAATTAACATTCAACATTACATGCTGTACGGGAAACAGTTACCAAACGGACGTTTTGAGAGACTTGGGAGTGATAACCCAGAGTCTGAGGCAAGGTAATGAAGCTACAGCCAAGACAACTAGGGTATTTTGGTCTATTAAGAAAAAGTATTAGATCAAGGAACCAAAATGTCATTTTCCCTCCGTTGGGCCAATGCAAGGCCGCACCTCAATTGTGCCTCACACGTCTGGTGCCCATACAGAAAAACATCTCAACTGGAAAGGGTTCTGGGAAGGGCCACCCAGATAATTACTGAATTGAAAAAAAAAAAAAAACATACGGATTACGAGGAGCGTTGTGCAAATTTGCAATTTATGTTTCTTGAAACCTGACAGACGAGGAGTTCTATTAATGTTTGATATAGTAAAAATATCCTTATTTGATAAACGTATTTTAAACATCAGATGTACACCCCTACAGGTCATCCATTAGAATTACTGGGATAAAAATGCTGCTCTTAAGTAGAGTTCATCTATTCAACTACAGTTAATAATTTCTGTTGGGAGAATATTCTCTGGATTAATATTAGTAGAAACAAAAAGGAGTTTAAAACCAAATTAGAGAAATCTATCTCGGTGGATGGACGCTTAAGTTATTAGACAGACTAATTT
Organism: Neoceratodus forsteri; assembly: GCA_016271365.2. Classification (NCBI taxonomy): domain Eukaryota; kingdom Metazoa; phylum Chordata; order Ceratodontiformes; family Ceratodontidae; genus Neoceratodus; species Neoceratodus forsteri. The sequence goes on from CM028138.1 coordinate 660,834,035, forward strand.
ATTAGACAGACTGAGGCATTATGGACTTATGTCTAGTGGCTCCTAGTCACCAACGTATGAACCTGAATTCCCCCATGAAGGAGGGGCCCGTCTCAAGATAATTGCTCAGAATTATCCCTTCTTTCAGAAGAGTTGTAGTTTTAACCAGGAATTTCACCATGAAGGAGAAGCCTTGCCTACTCCTGTCCCATAAAGGTTTTTTTTTTTTTTTTTTTTTTTTAAACAAAACCATTTCATTATTTTAGGAGAAAGGGATTTTTCTCACCTTAAAACACAAAGGAGTTGAAGACCCAGAAGAAATATGAAACACAGAGAAAGACTTGAAACCTGAAATATAAAACATCCCACCATGAAAATGCTGCAGAAAAACAAACAAAACTGTGTAGTAAGAGTTGCGTGCTCTTGTGGATACAAGGAGGGTACTATCCTTCTCATTCTAAGCGTTTCCTCCAGGGCAGAGTTGGGGTACATTGATGGGGCAGTGTGTGGGGAAGCCTGTTCTGTGCACTGCCCACTCTGTCCCTCTGGATAAACAATGGGGCATCTGTCACTCACACCAGGAGAAGGGGTGGTCCCTTTAGGTCGGGGTTGGTGTATATTGGTGGGGCAGTGTGTGGGGATGTCTGCATTGTGCACTGCCCAGACTGTACCTGCCCCTGTGGATAAACAGAAAGCTTCTGTTCCTCTCACCCCAAGAGAAGGGTGGTCCCTCCAGGTCAGGGTACATTGGTTAAGCAGCGTGTGGGGAAGCCTGCACTGTGCACTGCCCACACTATAATAATCCCTGTGGATAAACAGAAAGCTTCTGTTCCTCACACCCCAAGAGAAGGGTGGTCCCTCAGGGTCAGGGTTGTGGTACACTGGTTAAGCAGTGTGTGGGGAGGCCTGCACTGTGCACTGCCCACACTGTACCTGTCCCTGTAGATAAAGAGGGTTTAGTCTCTTGCTTAACATTCAGTAATTACAGTCACGTGATTTCTCACCTGCAAAGCTCCGAGACTCCTCACTGTGATGCTTTGACAAGCTTCATCTTTCAGAATGTGGCAGAACAAAGAGGTCAGGCCATTTCTAAATAAGAAAAGATTTAATTTATTATATCACGTATGTGATTGCATTCAATCAGCATTGAAATCCACATGACTTCTAATCCTGGGTACAGCTGGCTCGTGCAGCAGAGTGACAACAGAACCCCCCACTTCAGAGGCATGGGGGAGGGAAGGAGCAATGATGCACTTTTTCAATTAACAAATGAAACTACTGATTTCTAATATTTATGGGGTCCCTTTTATAACTAAACATCACGGTCCCATTGCTTGAACTGCACATCAGGACACTTATTCAGTAGGTTATCGCAAGCAAGAACCCCATAAAAATAGAACATTAGCACATTATGGTTGCAGTCTAATCAGGAGCCAGTGAACAATCAGATTAGTCGTAGCATGTTATAGGCTGGTGGAGACCTTCAGTTACCTCCCCACGCCTGAAGTCTAAATCTTAATATGGTGACTTATTGTGCTGTTGTGAAGGCCCTGTTACAAGGGCCCCCCCCCCACCCCATTACTAAGGGCTCCTACTAGTTCAAATCCCAGCATGGTGACTTGTCACGTGTGGTGGTCACCATACTAGTGAGCTGGTGTGGAGAAAGTGTTACTTAGCAGTAAGTGTAGCTCTTACAGAACCTCCTTTTTAAAACAGCAGGACGTCCTCTACTTCCAATTGTTTCTTCTTCTTTGATAGAGGCACATCTTTGGAACTGTAAACCATTGGCATCAGGACCAGGCAAACTTTTGCCTAGCTGCCCATATGGATATATACATGGCACTGCCCACGTAATCAGTGTCCCATACATCCTTAGGTTTTTTTCCTGCTGTGAACCACTCGCTGTACCATTAAGAAAATACCTGCATTTCAGTTTTAAAGCAGCAGTCTTTATAAACAGAATAAAGTTATCATTTGCACAAACTGCAGAGAAGGACGACTAAAATAATGGGAATGGGAGGCTTAATTTATAGAGTGGCTGGAAAGATTAGGGCTGTATAATCTAGAAATCAGATTACGGAGAGATTTAATAGCAGCATACAGATCCATCACCGATGATTGATTTAGATTATGTTTACATTTAGTCTTTAAAAATGCTGAGATGAAAACCAGGAGCTGTAACTACAAACTGATGGGGGAAGACATTTTAAAAATAGAAAGGCGCTGGGGTAATATTTGTAACAGTTTACATAACAGTGCAGTAGATAGTGGATACCTTTTTTCCCCATAATTATTATTCTGTTTATCCCCCCTGCTACCATGGCTAGCCCTCCTTCACACCGCCCCCCAACCCATCACCAGCTTCTCCTGTACTTACCCTTCCCAAGCCCTCCATGGCTTGCCCCCCCACCCCCCATGGTGGGGAGTCCCTCAACACACCTTTTCATGGATATAGATTTCAGCAGTTGCCTGGGTCACTACTGCAGGGCCTGCAGAAGTGCAGCTTTTATCCTGCCAGTCAAGGAAGAGTTTTCCACTCTTCTCCCTTTCCTCTTCTGGGCCATGTGTGCCCCCGTAGGGATACCCGCGTCAGAACAGTCGTCAGCAGTGTGCCTCCAGCGTGCTCATGTAAACAGGCAGCACCCCCATGTCCCACACTCCCTGCCACCTGCATGTCTAAGTAGTACGGGGATGCGACACCCCTGGGAGGAGAACTTGGCTGCCAATTATCCTCACCCCCGGTTCTGGCCCCTGATAACCTCGGCTCATTCCTGAACCTGGGTCACCGGAATGTCGTGTGGTAGCCCCACTGCTGCACAGACAGGTCAGCTTGGAAACATTTTAAAAAACAAACTGGACAACCGTTTACTGGAAGGGGAAATGTATGGCAATGTCCATGTATAAGACTCACAGACAAGCAAGACCGGCACCCTGTCTCCTCTCGTCTGCAACGTCCTATGTTGCTGTTTTTCATTTTTGTTAGTAACGTATTGCTTGCAAAAACATCAGTGTAGCAATTTTTTTTTCATTGCATTGTACTACTGAACAGAGGTGTGTTTTTTTTTTAGTTTACATATTTACATGAAACTGCTCTCTGGCCACGCCCATTATGAGTAAATTAAACATTCTGGTATGGTCCTGTGCGGTTTGCCATAGGAAATGCGTGCTAGCACCCTATTAATACATCCACAGTAGGGCTCCAGTAAGTAAAATCAAAAAGTAACCTCGTGGGAAGGCAGTTTTAAAAAACTGCAAGTTGCAGGCATCTTTAATGACCAGAGTTATTAATTACAAAATTAGTAATAACTGCTAATTTAAAACTTGAGAGAGAAGAAAATCTTTGAGGATCTCTGCCTCCACAGAATGACATGTAACTAAGCCATCTGCATCAGGACTACCTGGATATATTTCCAGACTGGGGCCGCCCAAATCGACCAGCCTCTCCTTAACAACATGGGTCTCCCCAGCATGCCTCAGTTCCTTCTGTCACCATCAACCACTCATTGGTCCACGGCTGCTGAAGAACACCATCAACATTTGTAAAGTATTTGCTAAAGCTGCTACTTTAAGTTTGTTCTTTCAAACTTTTTTTTATGCCGCTGCCAAAAGACAAGGAACTGCTGTTCCATTATTGCCGCTGTGGCAATGTTAAGATTTCGAAATATGACAATCACTATATTTGTAAACGTTGCCTTGGTACAAACCACGATGTTAAAACCCTCTCAATGTGAACAGCTTTAACCAGGCAACCAGGAGATGTCACAAGAAGGCTGTAAAGGTTTTTCTAAAGCTGTAAGAAACTGAGAAACAGGTTGGGGTGAAGGTGGGTTCACAGTCAACTGCTTCTGTTCCCAGTTTGCCATCAGCCTGTCAAATGCTTGTGATCAACAATGGCCATCACTGAATCAAATAAAAATAGGTCTTCGAAACTGGTGGAAGACCACCATTCTGAAAAGGACAAGCACTGGCAGGATAAGGATATTTCTTGGGACTATTCCCACTCACCGATCAAACGGGGTAAGTCTACAGATAAAGATGGGTCCCAGGTTCTGGGCATGGGGCCTGCCACCTCCCAACTGTCTGTCAGACTCGGAAACCAAGGTTGGGGTCTGGCATAGACTGCCTGGGGATTTGCAACCAATTCTGCTGTCTGGCACTGTCCAGTCGATGGCTCAGTGAACGACCACCCTTTCGGACTCCGCTAATGCACAAGCATTGCATCGATGTCAGAGCTATTTCAGCACCTGCTACTGCTTGCTGCACTAGCGTCTCCAGCTGGCCCATCATAGACAGTCTATGCTCCCACTCTGTCCTGGCCTCTGTACCAGGCCCAAACCAGCCGCTGTCTGCTCCTCCTCATGCGTTTCCATGTCCCGTCAACCCTCAGCCAATGTCAAAGAACTGGAATATACATAAACCAGAATGCATGGAGGCGGCAGTGGCCATGAATGAGGAAGACGAGGACATAGATGTGATTGGCTCAAGCTCCACTCTATCCTCTTGCTCAGAGGAGTGTATGAAATGCACCTAGATCTCCCTCTCAAGAGGCCTCTTTTCAAGTCTTCCTTAAAAAAAAGTTCTGGCTAAACTGAGGTTTGAAGCTGAATAGAAGGATTCTTCCAAGAAAAATCTCAAAGTCCTAGAGGTTTTAGCCTCTGCTACAATACTGTGCATTCTGCATTCTAATGCAACCCCCCTCCATGGGTGGGGCTTACTTTAGTTTGCCTCCGCAAGCACTGCTCTGCCTCCTGGCAGTTCACCGCCGCCACTCCCGGTCCTTTGATGCTGCCCTTTTACTCCTGCCGGTTCCCGGTGCTTTCTCCTCTTTAGGGGGGCCGGAGGAGTTTGTAGATTATGATCACCAGCTTGGCAGTAAAGCACTGTGCAGCTCTTATGTGCCCCAAAAGAGCTGCTGGCAGGAAAGTGTGAGCTTGATGTGGCCAGCTCAGATGTCTAAAAGTGCTATAGTGCTCGCTGTCAAAGCCACTGTGGTGACTCAACTGTCTCATGCATGCTCCGATGCCCAGGACTGTCAGTAATACTATTGGAGGTATGCTGGGAAGGGGGCCGAAAAAAGAATAAAAAATACTTATAAGCATGCTCTTAAACACTTAAAATAAAGGGAATCTGTGTCTTTAAGAGCAGCCTAGGCTACTATAACTGAATAGTAGTCTGCTCAGCTGGGGGCAGTGCTATGGTGCCAGTAACAGGTAGGGTAAGCTCCTTGCAAGCCCCACTCTGCCACTGGACACCAGGGCAGACAGGCAGCTAATGGACTGGGGAGGCATTAATGTTTAAATTAAACATTTTGCAAAAGGACATTTAAAGTTGGACTGTATATATACTATATGAACAGCAGTGGTATTTGTGATCCTTTGACCCCTGCCCCACCAATCAAGATTCAAGGAGCCCAAGGACCTACAGCTATGGCTCCTTGGAAGTGGGTTTGGACAATGCACTTTGAGGCCAAATAGTCAGCCAATCAGGCGTCAAAGGGACCCAATGTTTATTAATTTAAGAGATGGACAGTTTGTTCCAGTGGCAACTGGTCATTTTCCCCCTGGAACAGTTGCAGCTTGGGGCAGTTAGTGGCAGAGGCTCTCTGAATACAGAGGGGAGCCATGTGCGAGTTAGAGAGCATTTGGGAAGTTGGCCCATGGTTTCCAATGCAAAAGGCAGAGACTTGCTCAAGTCATCCACTAACTGGGAGAGACAGCATTCCCAGTTTTCAACAGAAAGATAATTTGACAGTTAAGAATAGTCCTCATTCAGTATAAGGGCTGGAACCATGTATCCAGAGCTTAGAGATTCCAGTGACAGAGCAGCAACGTGAAAAGCCTGCTGGGTTCCCCTTGCCTGAGGAGCAAAAAAAAATGCCAAGGTTTGCTGCCTCAAAGTGCAGAATCCTGCCCAGAGACTGTATGCCTTATCGCCAGGTGGTGTCAAAAGCTGCCACCCAGTTGTGTTTATCTGCCAAGAGCAAAACGCTGCCTAAACTCCAGTTCGAGAAGTGTACTCAGGTTGGTCTGGGAGTCAGCCCAGTATTGTCAATGCTAGGCAGTACTGAGCATTTGCCCAGACTGTCAGAAGCCTTGATGAGTGGAGCGAGTGTGTGGCTCTGGTCCCTGTGTCTGGGCAAATCCAGCAGCCACAGAAGACCATCCTGAAGGGAACAAGCTGCAAGAGCCTGCAAAACACCTGAAGGGAACAAGCTACAACAGCCTGCAAAACACCTGAAGGGGACAAGGTGCAAGAGCCTGCAAAACACCTGAAGGGGACAAGCTGCAAGAGCCTGCAAAACACCTGAAGGGGACAAGTTGCCAGACATCCGACCAACCGACGACGCCCAGCCCTGCCACTCAGGGCCCAGCTCCACCAGTGCACTCTACATCATCTGATCCTGTTCAGACCCTGTACAGTGAAGCTTCTGAACTGTGAGTAAGCCCAGGGCCTGCCCTGACCTGGGGAATCATCTTAGTTGTTCCAAAGTTGCATCCAAAAAAGCACTTTGTTCAAGTTAAGTGCACCAACACCAGCCAACCCGCGGCAGCATTCAGGCCTGCGCCACTATCCGGGTACCAAGGGAAACTTAAGGGACACTGGTACCAGTGAGGGTAGGTGGGCTCTTATTAATATTGTTGCTGTTGGGGGTGGGCACAGTTACTAAGGTGTTTTATTATGTCAATTTACAAACTGCAAGCATCTCCTATTCCCCTTCCCTAAAATAAATCGGTTGTTACTGCATAATTTTGTCTATGAACATATTAGTGATAACTATTAATTGCATTCACCACAGCATATCAGTTTGGTTTATGGTATTCTGTGCGTGGAGTGACTGGAAGGGGAAGTGGGTAGGTACGGCATCCCAGGGGGTTGTACCCTGCAAATATCCAGGCCACTATATTTACTCTGGGTGGAGACACTGCGCTGGTGCTTATTTCTATTTGGGAAAGACCCCCCTCCCCCCAAGTCATGATCATAACAGAGCCCAGGCCCCTCAACTTGTGTTGTGGTCTGCAGCCACAGGTTGTAGCCCACTGGTACGAAGTGCCCGGGTTACACTAGGATGCAATTTTGGCGGTCTGGCACAGGCCTGCACTACTGGTTGCAGTTCCTAGGAAGGCTGATGGACAATTTCCTGCCATTTCCAAGAATATGGATAAACAAGATCCTACCCTACTGCTAAGCCATATTATTCTTCACAGCCAGAAACCAACTGTGTAGCAATCCTGTCTGCTCATGAGAGAGCCAAGGTTCCAAGCACACGAGTTCCCTTTCTCCTGACAAGGGGTCGAGGAAGCTGGATGTGATGGGGAAGAGAGGTTTTGCTTCTGCTTCCCTGGGCCTAAGGACTGCTAGCTATCAGACGTATAGGATTAAATATCAGAATTGTCTCTGGAAGACAATGGCTACCCTAGCTGAAAAACTTGGAGATCCAGGACAAAATACTGGCTCAGCAAACTATAGCCAATGGCCAGGAAGCTGGTGAGCACCTGCTCAGATTAGCCTATGGTGGGCTCCGATGCTGCAGCCAGGGCTGCTGCCTCCGGGATCTGCCTTGGTCACTACTCTTGGCTTGGGGTGTCTAGTTTTTCCTGTGATTTGCAACAATCTGATGAATGCTTTCAGGGGTAAGCAACTGTTTGGCAAGGACGTCGAGAATGATTTGAGAGATTTGCAGTCGCCTAGGATGACTTCGATCCCTTCTTGGTTTGGACCCCAAACCCCAGGGATGGACAGCGTGGTACTTTTCAAAGGCCAAATGCTCATCCAGGCCATGGTTATTCCAGAGGCCCCAGTCGTGGTTCCCAGAGACCTCAGCCTTTCACTTTCCAGCCTACAAATTTGCCCCCTTGTGTCTATGCCAGACTTACAAAAGGTCAAACCATCACTGGCGCCACCACTGCCTCCTGACTCCCCTCTTCTTCCTTCAGCCTCACTACTTCAGGATGTTCTGGTGGGAGGGGGGTGCATATCCCTCTTTTACAAAAGTGCCCTAGAACTCCTTACTGTTCCTACAATTTTCACCCCCATTGCCAGACGGCTACCCTGCAGGAAATCTTGCCTTTTTGCTGGAGGAGGTTCAATCCCTCTTCCACAAAAGGGTTGTGGAATTGGTCCTGGTTTCAGATATAAATCAGATCTAGTACTCCTGGTTTTGAAATGGAGCAGGGGATTTGAGGCCAGTAGCAAGCCTTCTGGGATTATACCTCTTTATAGAACACAAGTTCAGAATGCTCTCCCTGCAATCCCTCCTGCCCCTACTATTACAAGTAGATACAAGTGGAGTGGATGGTTGGATTGGACGTGAAGGATGCATACCTTCATGTCAAAATCTGCAAGCTGCACAGAAAATATCTGCGTTTCATGCTTCAGGGCTCACTACCAGTTTTGTCCTTTGGTTTGTGCCATGTCTTTACCTTTGCTGCAGTTTTTATGTCTTCCCCTACATAGACAAACAGCTGTTAAAGGCCCTGTCTAGGGAAGCCTGTGTGTGTGTACACACACACACACACACATTTTTTATATACATACATACATATACACACATATATATATATATATATATATATATATATATATATATATATATATATATATATATATATATATATATATATATATATATATATATATATATACATATACATATATATATATATATATATATACATATATATATATATATATATATATACACATATATATATATATATATATATATATATATATACACATATACATATATATATATATATATATATATACATATATATACATATATATATATATATATATATACATATACATATATATATATACACACTATATATATATATATATATACATATATATATATATATATATATATATATATATATATATATATATATATATATATATATACACATATATATACATATATATATATATACACACATATATATATATATATATATATACACACATATATATATATATATATATATATACATATATATATATATATATATATATATATATATACACATATATATATATACACATATACATATATATATACACACACATATACATATATACACACACACACATATACATATATACACACACATACACACACATATATATACACACACATACACACACATACTGTATATTATATATACACACACACATACTGTATATTATATATACACATACACATACACACACACGTACGTTTCAGGCCCAGCAATTGTTTGACTAAGTGGGTATACTGGTCAATGATCCAAAGTCGGTCCTTACTCCCTGCCAGAGGCTTCAGAACATAGGAGTCATTCTGGATATGGGTCTCAGTCAGACATTCCTGCCCTTGGACTGTGCCAGAGTACTGGTGGCAGAGGCACAGCTGGTTACCTCCAGCTATTATGTGTCAGCCCGATGCCTGTTAAGACAGATTGGTCTGATGGCGACTGCCATCCTAACAGTTCCGCTGGCCTACCTCCATACAAGGATCCTGCAATGATTCCTCATGGCACAATGGGCTCAGCACTCTGACGAGCTGGAGCATCTAATAAAGGTTGCTCCTCCTCCCGGTTATTCAATGCTCTGGTGGTCAGACCATTCCAACCTAGAGAAAGGGTCACTGTTCCTGAGGCTGTTCCCCCTGCTGGTGACAAGAGATGCCTCATGTTCAGGTTGGCTGGGCTCATTAGGGCCCCTTCAGAATGCAGGGCCAATGGGACCATCTGGATATAGTGCTCCACAACATCATCCTGGAGAGGACAGCTGTCCTGCATGTCTTACAGACCTTCACCTCCCTCCTTCTGGGGAATTACAGTAGCTGTTGATTAGCTCGGACAATAAGTCAGTGACGTCCTATATCAACCAAGGCAGGTTCATTTGTACACTCTGCAGAGGGGCAATGAGATTGGCACTGTGCAGTGCAACAAGACATTCCTGTTGGCAGTTTTTCTCCCTGGTACCCAGAGTTCAATGGTGGATCACCTCAGTTGATCCGGTGTGCTCTGCTATGAATGGGAACTCTAAGAAAAAAAAAAAAAAAATGGGGTCAGACAGACCAGTTTGCCTCTCCACACAATGCAAAACTACTGCATTTCTGCTCACTTACTCCAGGGCCTGGAGTTTTTGGAAAGACACGTTCCTTTCTTGGCAAGTGAGGTTTCTGTAGGCTTTCCCCCCCATTTCTGCTCATGCAGAGGGTTCTGGTGAAGCTATGGACTGAGCATGCCACCCCGATTCTGGTGGCTCCTCATTGGCCCAAACAAATTTTGTTACCACTTCAACAGTTGGCAGTGAAACCGCCTGTCCTGCCCCCACCCCCCACCCCCAAGAGAGCAGGCCTTCTGATGCAGGATCATGGTTCTCTGGTGCACCCTGATCTTTGATCCCTGCACCTTCATGTCTGGCTCAGAGGACAGAGCTCTCCCACTTTGTGGAGTATCCCTCCAGTGGCTAATGTTCTCTTCCTGTCTAGAAAGCAATCTAACAGCTACACTTACATAAATGGAAATAATTTACTGTGTGGTATACAGGGCATGCACTGAATCCCTTTACGTGCCCAGTTCCTAAAGTGCGCTGGACTACCTGTTGCCCCTTAAGGACTCAGGACTTGGATATATTCATCTTTAAAGGTTCATATGGCTGCTGCTGGCTTTTCATGCCCTGACAGAGGGCAAGACTATGGCCCCACTAAAGGGTATTCTCTAATCAGAGATCCAGTTCTGGTGTGGGGCTTAGTCTTAAGAGTCCCTCGCTGCACCTCACTTTAAGCCTGCGGCTACTTGTAAGCTGTGCCTCCATGATGCCTGCTAGATGCATCTCCTAGTTGCAGGCTGTAGTTGCAGATCCTCAGTTTATTAATTCTCACAAGGATAGGATCACAATGCGTGCTGATCCTCATTTTCTGCTGAAGGTTTGTATCCGACAGAACACAATCAGATAACGGACCTTCCAGTTTACTTTTCATCTCCCACAGACAGTGGGGAGCACTGTTTACATTAGCTGGACAGCCACAGAATATTGCACTGGTACCTGGGTCATACAAAGGACTGTAGAAAATCAGTTTTTTGCTTTTGCCCCCAAATGGTGGGCTTCCCGATTACTGAACAGGGCCTGTCCAAATGGCTGGCTAATTGTATTACATTTGGTTACTAGCAACCAGGTAAGCAGCTTCCTAGTCCTGTTCATGCTCATTCCACATGTGTGGTGGCTACCTCAGTGGCTTGTTTTCGACATGTGTCTGCTGCTGATGTCTGTGCTGCTTCCACTTGGGAGTACCATTTGTACATTTACTAAACTATTGTATTCTTTGTTTTATTTGTTTGGCACCCAGAGACTTTGGGATTGGATGCTATATAAACACTGCCTTGCCCAAACACTACAGTCTGGACAATGCCTCTTGTAGACATGCTAGCTTTGGCCTCAGTGTTCCGCAAGGCCTCCTTGCTCAGGATCTGTAGATCCCACCATCATCCCTCTGATTGGTACTGCTTGGGAATCATTCCAAGATCGGACTCTGAGGTAGATATCCTTGAAGATGGACTAGTTGCCTAGCAGAACAGCAGATCTTCAAGAGAATTTTCTCCATTGAGCCACAGCTTCTTCCTGCCCCCCGTTGGGTAATGGGTGACTAGACTGCCTGCTCCCTCAAGCCATTTCTCCTCTGATGCCCCTATGGCAGCTATACATTTCCATATCCTCTCCAGTGTGCCCGGTTTGGTCCTTGTAGCTTTGGTCCCTGCTGGTCTGATCCTCAGAGCTCATCTCTGGTGGGGAACTAAAGCATGTTGAGGACGCCCACATTATATAGAGACTGATCAGGCACACAGACTTTGGTAACCCAAGCCTGCAAAAATGTCTGGGTGGTCCCGACACTGATGGTTTACAGTTCCATGATGTGGCTCAGTGGAGAAGAATCTCTCTAAGACACAGTTATGCAAGAACTTACCGTGACATTAAATCTTTGACAGCATCTCCTCCATTAGGCCATGCCACACCCTCCCTCCTTCCCCCTTTTGTTTTCAGTGAAGGCAATATCAGATGCTGTGCCTAAAACCTTACTCTGTGCATCCTGTCTCCAGTCCCCACACCTCTCCTTGTATGCCTGGTACTGGTCTCATCTCTTAGTTCCTCATGACTGGAGGTTCTCTGAGGCTAATCTCTGGCGGGGATCAGAGTAGTGATGGGGCCACCCATGTTACACATATAGACATGGAAAATCATTGTGGGTGGCCACTGTGACGTAGACAGCCAGCTCAGTGCTGTATACATTTTTTTTTTTTATTACATATAAAATATGTGACGGGAAGGTCAGTTTGAGGAAACTACTGTCTTACTGGAACCGACACATCAAGACCCCCCAGGGATAAGTTCAAAGGACAGGACATAGATAAACTGCAGATATCTGGGGTGCAATTACCTTGCCAATTTGCTTTCATCACAGGAAATAAGATTAGCCATTCATAATTCCCTCAGGGAAAATCCTTTGACTTGCAATAGTTGTCAGGAAGAACTTGAGAGGGAGGGGTGTCAGAAGCCAGAATGGACATTGAAGAGAGGTTGATGTCTGGGCCAGAGAGGACCCAGAGAAATTTGGAAGGTCCAATATACATTCCCGGGGAAACCTTGAATTACATCAGAGACCTTTGAGGTGTAGATTCCAAGGCCCAGATGGGATTAAAGAGGCAAATACACTTTTGCTTTGAATGCAGTCACTTAGATCAAAGAAACTTTTGAGATGTATGTGTAGCAGAGCTCAAACCGGTTTTGTTTGGTTAACCTGTGGAGAGGAAAGTCAGTGAGGTCACCGATTATGTTTTAAATATTTCATTAGGACATCCTGTATTGTAAAATATAGATTTTGATACACCAAGTCGGAGTTTAGTGACCTCAGAGAAGGCCGGCTCAGAACTGTGTTTAATTACTGAGAGAACCTTGACAGAGACACATAAGACAATATTTCTGACAGAAGACAGACCAAAGCACTGAAAGAAAGTAAGCGTGTATTAGATTAGACCAGTCTGAATGTATGTATTGTAGGAACTGCACTTTTACCCGTTTGTTTTAAGGCTGTATGCGTAGGGATATATTTGTTCTGTAATTATTGTTCTGTTTTGATATTTTAAAGTAAAGATATATTTTGCAACAGAAACTGCCTGGAGTGCCTTGACATTTCTTTTCATTATAAGTGGAGCTTTTAAAGGTTATAAGTAACACTGTGTATGAGTTTATTGTATACCAAACTGAACTGGAGAGAGTTCTCTAAAGTCTTGCACTGAGTTCTAAGGGTTCATTTGAAAGACCTGGTTGGGTGGCCATAGGCAAAGATATCTGGTCCCCCGAAGACAGAATTATCTGAGCCTGATAATTGGGTATCCTAACAAGAGGTAATCAGTTTGAATCCCTCCAGAGCTTGAGACTAAGGTGACTTGAACCCGTGAAACAGACAAGAGGGTTACCTTGTTCTGTTCACTGTACACAAATCATACGCTCAGAGGTTGGCACTTTGGGAGTACAGGGCTGACCGGCTGAGCGAGTTTGTGACAGCCCCTGGCTAGCAAAACATTTCCAAGTGGTTCTAATGATGATAGCTTATAATTCCTAAAGTGTGGCCTAATGGAGGAGATATCCTCAAAGATGATCTGTTATGGTAGAAGTATTCTATTTATGGATAAATTTAATGTCAAAAATATTAATGCAAAAAGTCATATGACAACATTTCCTCCTCCCCCCACTAACACATACAGCCACTTATTTTGTTTGTTACAGGCTTCAAATCTAGTGAAGAAACCTCAACTGTCTGCACATCAATGTGGGTGAAGTGTGGGAGATTTTCACTCCCACTGTGTGAACTGCTCAGGGCTCTCACATGATGTGAATATCTGCATCATTTGACAGGGCTTTAACCAGGCCATGAGGGGTTCTAAACACAAGTGTTCTAAAGACAGTCTCCCGCTAGATCCTGTTCGCCACTGCATTCTGGTAGAGAGGGTAGATCTACCCTTTGCTCCTCAACTGAGGGCTTCCTAGAAGTTCTAAGGGCCAGGCTGAAAACCTCGGGAGACCACTCCTTTGAGGTGGCCGGCCTGGCCCTCTGGAACTTGCTTCCAAAATCTGAGGGAGGCCACACCCGTGGAGGCATTTAAAAGGGGCCTGAAGCCCATCTTTTTATAAAAGCACTTAGGTTTTAGCAGATTTTAATTTTTACAGATGTAATCAAGTTATTATGCATTTACATATCTCGCATATTTCCTGCTCTTAGCCCTGCTTTTATTACCTGTTAGGCGCCCAGAGTCCCCGGGATTGGGCACCATATATAAATAAAATTTTACTTCTAATGTCTCAGCGACGTTAGTTACTAAAGCCCCCCTACTTGACTGTTTAGATAGCTCTCCTGCTAGCAGCAATGTACAGACCTCGATGATGAGCACCGTCCCATCCTGCATTGCCTACTGTGCTGGCTGGTGCCAAGGTGTGGCTCTGTGGAGGGAGAAGGACTCAGAGGATCCCAAGTCCCCAGAGTTCTAATCCCAGTATGATGATAACTCGCCATACTGGTACTCTGGTGTGGAGAAAGACCATCACTTATCACAACAGTAGATCTTTGTGAAGACTCCAACAGGGCTACACTGTAGGAACCATAAGCCATTGGCATCAGGACCATTTGGAAACTTTCCAGCTTGAGGCTACTCACACTGACTTATGTCAGAACCGCATAGATAATGTGGGTGTCCCGTCCATGCCTCTGTTCTTGCCAGAGACTAGTTCAGAGGATGCATTGTATTGGCAGAGATTAGGAGACCAGAACCAGGCATATGGGATAGGTGAAGGATCCGGAAACCGCAGCCCAAATTAGGGCACACAGGGAGACTCTACATACAGCAGCAGACATACCCGCCATAATGTGCCACCCAAAAAACATAAAGGAAAAGGTGGGAGGGTGAGCTGTGGGTCTACATGAAGATTCTCTCGACGCTCTATGATTAAGGTAAGTAATCCATCTTTGAGGACATCTCCACAGAGCCACACCTTTGGAACAATCCCCAAGCAGTACTTAAGACCCAGTGGAAGGCAGACCCCCTGGTTGGGACCTATAAGATCTCAGTTTTTTTTTTTTTAACCAAGAGAGACCCACTAAGCTGAAAGCTTTCCAGGTGTGACCTGGGAGCACAAAGAAGTTAAGTGACTTGCTCAGGGTCACATAGTATGCAAGTGGGGGCTGTGGGATTCAAACCCAGGTCTCCTGGTTTGCAGCTCAGAGCCTTAAGCCACTGCACTATACTGCCTCCTATAATATAATCTGACTGATAGCAAGGCTGAAGCCAGCCTATTTTTGGGGCACAAGGAAGGTCCAACCTGTACTGCTTAGTGCAAGTTTGGACAGAACTCCAAGTGGGGGAAGAACATACGTCTGCAGCCAGGACATAATAAAAACAAGCTACAGAAGTGGATATACCATGTGTAGAGTGGCCACAAACACGATGGGGAAGCTCCTTACCGTGCTTCTGGTAAAAAGTGCAGAATGCCAACCATTAAAGGCATTGTTTAGAAACTGGGCTACCCAGCATCTTATGAAACAAAACATTGAGAGAATTTTCTGCAGGCCTTAGTGTGGTCCATACAGAAACACAAGGCTCTATGAACATCCAGGGAATGTTGTTAAATTTCTCCTCTTGTTGTGTGTGTGTGTGTGTGTGTGTGTGTGTGTGTGTGTGTGTGTAGTACTAGTCTGATTAAGCGAGACATCAGGAACCACCTTTGAAACTAGGATGAGACTGTAGTGAGACCTGATCTGAGTGAAAGACAAGGTTCAGAAAATCCACAACCAAAGTCTGAAGCTCGGATATCATTCAACAGAGGTAATGGCCAACAAGAGAGTTCTCCAAAATGGGAATCACGTCAGAAGTGGCAGGTGGTTCAAAACGAGGGGGATGGCAGAACCAACTGAAGGTCCAATACTGAAACTGGCATATGGACTGTGGGACGCATGTGCCGGGGTCCTTTACAGACACCTCCAGCTGAGACACTGCTTTGCCACCAGTAAGTGTACAAAAGGCCAAAATGACCACAAGGTGCACCTTCAGAGGACTACTGGAGGCCAAAGTCCAATAAGTATGGGGGTCATCAGAGACCCGTCTCTCTGGGAACGAAAAGGGGTCCAAGAAAGAGACACACCAGATACTGACATGGTCCCGTGTCCGGGAATAGACATCTCGTGGATGGCCTACAAGCTGCCAGTAGAACATCTGCGACTGTAGGAGACCTCCCCCCCCCCCAAGAAGAAAGTTAGGTGTTCTCAGGAGCTAGGCAAGAAGATGCAAGGATAACAGATCCATGTGTACCGAACAGCCTCGCTCCTGTGACAAGAGTTGGGCCCACAGAAGGAGTGGAACCTGAGGTACTGCTGATATGTTGAAGCAGAGAAAACTAAATTTGTGTGGCCCACAAGGGGGTTACAAAAAGCAGAGGCACCCTTCGGCTCACAGCTTGACCCAAACCCTCTGGATTAGAGGGATTAGGTGACAAGGAACTTGAGTAACGAGGAGCTTTGGACTGGTCATGAGCAGCCGCTACAGAGTCTGGCTCTGGCTAATTGGCATAAAAAGCTTTAGAAATGTGTGCCAGACACCGCTCGTCTGCTACAAGAGGAACAGAATGCAAGGTGCTGGGCCTGTGCCAGGCAGCCACAGACACACCCTCCAGTGCAAAGTAAACAGGAAGAATAGTCACTGAAGGCTCCAAAGATACCTAGAGGAATTCATATCAGTTCTGTTTGAGGAACCTTCTTCCTCAGCAGTGAAGCCCAGCTTATAATGCATAACCTTCATTAAAGCTTGAAAGGAGGAATCCTGAGGTGGAGACTATAGAGTGAAGATCTCTGTATCCTTACAAGAATACAAACTAGAGCTTGAATCTGCTCCCACAGCCAATTAAAGATCACCTTCTTCCTCCTGTAGGATTATTCTCCACCTATTCTCCTGGCAGAGGGAGACAGGGGACCTCCAGTTCCTCCCAAGGACCAAGCACCGACGCTGGAGGCACAAGGTCAACAATGGGGATAGACCCAAAGGCACCAAACATTGATTGAATTGATGGGCAGGATGTAGGAGCCACGGACACTGTAGTTGATGGCAGCAGTGGTAGGAACTGTCAGAGCACCTGAGAAACTATGGCTAACACCACGAGTGTGTACTTGCCAGTCAACATTAAACAGTCAACGGGACGGTACCAGTTGTCAACAGCTATATGCCACTATGAGCGGGGGGAGCCGGCGCTTGACCCAGACCCTGGCATTATAATGCAGGTCAGTATAAGGTGGGCATTTGAACCGGTGGCCACAGTTGTGGCCAGAGACTGTAGAGGGGCTAAGTGGCAACCAGGAGGGAGAAGAAACCTGCCTTTCTTTTGAGCGCTTACTGCGCTGTTCTGACAGCAAATTTAATGACGTCCAGGGAGACAACATAGCCACCATGTGGGGTGATGGGTTGGTTATTGGTAGGGCAGAGTCTGACAGATGAGATTGCAACACCAGAGTAGAAGCTGGCATTGAATGTGGAGAATTCTCCATCTTTTAAAGAAAACTTAGAGTTTTCCCAATGGCATCTCCTCATGGCCTGGTTTTGGAGCCTAGACAGTTATCTCTGTACTAGGAGAAACAGCAGATTAATCATCTGTTAGGCTCCAAAGGGTTAAGGCCCTGGCATATGGCACTGTTCAAGTCATGAGAGGCCCAGGCAGTAGACGTAAACAGAGTGAGAGTTGTCCTTAAAAATGTGCATGCCACATTGACAAATGAAAGAGAGACTTATTCTTTTGGTGACCAGGTAAGGCCCGCTAGGTAAAAGTATGCGTTTTCAGGGGTGACCCAGGAGCACTGGGGTGGTTAAGTGATTTGCTCAGAGTCACAGTACGTAAGTCGAGGTTGTGGGAATCAAACCACAGTCTGCTGGATGTACCAAGCTCATTCATAGCTTGTTAATCTGACATCTAGGCTATACTGCCAGCAGATAATGGCACGTATAATAATGGCAATACTAATGAAAAATCTGATGTTTGCTTTATTTGTTTCTTCATTGGATCAGACAGATGGTAGACGACTGGACAAAGAAACAGAGGAGAGCCTATGTTATATAGGCAGTACCAACATATAGCAACGAGTGGTCTGGATGCTGATGGTTTACAGTTCCTACAGTGCCAAGCTGGGCTCTATGGAGGAGATGCCCTCGAGGAAGATCCTCAGTTGCTATGTGGTCTTGGAGTCTGAATTCCAGCAGTTACACACCTCATGAGTGTGTTGGTGTGGAAATCTTGCTACTATAAGGGCCCAGAGTGTTTTTTTTATCTAGCATTGTGGCACCACAGTTGCTACCAAAGCCAAGAGTTCAAATCCCAGTGCTGTGACTTCATGCTAGTTGACTGATGTGGAGACCCTCCCTTATACAGGTTAGCCCAGAGCTTGTTTGACCCCCAGTGGCACAGGAAGCAGGCACACTAGAAGAGTTTGGGAGTGCCCTTGCTGGTGGAGGTGGGGGTTGGCGAGAACAAGGACAGAAGGATGACTGCTTTGCAACTACATCCCTGTACCTCCTAATCCTACTTGACTGTACTCCAGAGAGGTTGTTTGCTGGTGGGGGTGCAATCTGTGGGGGATTCATAAACAGGTGTATACTCCCAGCTTGGGGCAGGGGCTTACCTGGACTGCCTGCTGCCCCCGACTGCTGTCTATGCCAGCTGCCTTCCACTCCAGTGTGTGTGTGTGTGTCAGTGGAAGAGAGCACGGCAGAGATTACCTTGGCACCCCCTGCACTCTTTGCTGCAGCTGTGGATGTGTTTCTTCCATTCTGGTTCTCCCCCCCCCACCTCCGTTCTGGCAAAGGGGATGGGAAACACCAGGACCACTGCTTCTCTTTGGTGCCTTGGCACCATGAAGCCCATCTGCCATCAAAAGGTGGAGCAAATGCTGCTGCAGGGGCTCCTCCCCAGCACTCCCAGCTCTGACGCTGCCAGCACGCTCACTGTAAACCTGCAGCAGCCACTGTGGATTGACCACACAATAGTCTAGGAGGGCCTGGATGACTCAAGGGAGTCAGCACATCAATCAGGGGGCTAGAAAGCCCTAGCAACCACAGCAAGGGACTGTAGGGAGATGATGCAATGAAGACCCTCCCCAATGGACTGGCGGGTTTAAGAAGCCAATCAGAGAGTAGGACAGGGCAGAAAAACTGATGGACAGCCCTGCCTGTCCAATAGGACATTAAACTGGAGAAAACAAAAGTTACTGGGCTCGAGAAGCTCGAGGCAATCCGAGAGGGATACTGCGGTTGGAACAAAGCGCCACACAGAAACCAGAGGGTGCTCAGTGACTACTGCAGCAAGTTTGGAAGAAAGTCACGGCACACCTCACTCATGCACGCTGAAATTAAATCCTTAACACAAATAACCATTTAAAAAGTCATTTATTTTACCAGAAAGGGCATTTAAATGGCCCACATAGGCTCACGCCAGGAGGAACAGACAGTTACAAACACCTCTAACGTTTCAACCCAAAGGTCTTTGTCGACACGGTTTCTTCCTAAAAAGGGATACTGTGGTGTTCAGACCGACTGCTGGTCAGATCAAGAGAGACGCCTAGCCAGGCTAACCATCCTTCAAGCCCTCACTGGGGTTCACTTCAGTGAACTCAGACAGTACCAGATAAGCACCTATGAGAAAAAATTGAGTATGAGAGCCCGTGGGCCCCTGCTGCTGAGAGTGTGAGAGCCCGTGGGCCCCTGCTGCTGAGAGTGTGAGAGCCCGTGGGCCCCTGCTGCTGAGAGTGTGAGAGCCCGTGGGCCCCTGCTGCTGAGTTCTTTCGAGTGGAGACAGACCTGCATCCTACCCAGGTCACTCTGGAGCTAGGTAAGGGACCTGCCAGCCCTCATCTTGTGGGGTGGAATGGGTAACAGGGAGCCATGGGGCATGTACCCAGAGCACATGGGTACTCTTGATTTGGAGGGGAGTCAGACTGGGGGGAGCTCCTGGGTTCTGGGCTCCTTGGGAACATGGAGGCCTCGCCGAGTACTGTTGCTGTATCCAGAAGGGCTGTGCTGCTGCAGAATATCTGAGAGTCTAAAGTGTTTCATTCCCAGACAACTGGGAGCGGTTCCGGATTGCTGCCTAACCTGCTGCTGTGTGCTCTTCCCCATCTCACCTGAACTGTTCTATCCATGGGTCGAATGAGTGCTGGTATTGCTGGTTAAATTGCAAGCTTGCTAATTTTCATCATGTGCACCATGGAAAGAACTCAGGCCTGCACTGGGAATCTAGTGCGATTCCTGGGGTACCCAGAATTATTGGTTGAGAAATGCTTGAACTTGTTTTACTACTGGTACCGGTTAAAGAGTTTACCATGCCCTATGTAGTACACATCATTTTTCTGTGCCCCTTGACTGGGCAGGTGCTTCTGCAAATTGTGTGGGATCAGACAGGGTGGTGGTGACCCAAGTACAGGGACTCCCAGGGGCCACTGCTTTAGGGTGGGGGTGCTGCCCAAGGTGACTTGCAACTACCCAACTCCTTTTCTCCCAGCTGCCATGCCTGCATTAAATAAAAGCAGTTAACTGGTTGAATTTTACTTCTGTGTGCGCACCCAGTATGTACAATCGGAAATACTTACTGATGGGAGGAACAACAGTCAGTGGTCACGGGGGTGGTCCAGTGTAGGTACTGCATCCCAGGGAGTGGTCCAGTCCAGTGTAGGGAGGTGGGTAGGTATTGCATCAAAGGGGGGTGGTCCTGTCCAGTGTAGGGAAGTGGGGGCGGTCCAGTCCAGTGTAGGGAGGTGGGAGGTATTGCATCCCGAGGGGTGGTCCAGTCCACTTTAGAGGAGTGGGTAGATGCTGCATCCCAGGGGGTGGTCCAGTCCAGTGTAGGGAGGTCGGTAGGTACTGCATCCCAGGGGGTGGTCCAGTCCAGTGTAGGAGGTGGGTAGGTACTGCATCTCAAGGGATAGTAGTTCACACCGCATCAACATCTAGCCCACTTATTCTCTCTGGGTGGGGGCTCCAGGCCATGTATTTGTTCTGGGACAAACCCCCTCTCCACAGAAAAAGAAAGAACCCACCACCCCCCAACCAGATGGACCCTGTACAGTTACCAGTCAAGATGTGAAGCCAGACACTGTGGCCGGGTGGGGAGGGAGGGAGGGGTCCATAGCTGAAAACAAATGACTCACCCATTTGTGTCCTTTGCCGTCTCAGTCAGGCAGATGTAATAAGTTGCAACATACTCCCCGCTGACAACTGTCATCTGAGGGAAGGGAAGACATCTTTTAATTTATTTCAGACAACTTACGAAATGTATGTTAAAGCTAGCAACTATTTCTTCAAAACCCAAAATGTGCCATGGTGGGAGGTACAAGACTCCATGGGGGGTGGGAGCTGCCTTGTAATAAGGGCAGTTTCCACAAGTAATCCCCCTCTGGGAGGCTGGGCTGCTATCTTACTTCTCTGGGGCAATCTGAACACACTCCAGAGTGTGTAAACCCAGATGAGGGTATAAACCCCAAAGGGGAACCTCCTCCACTTGATATTCCCGTTAGAAATCCCACTTTGGGAGACTGATGACTGGTATGAGTGTGATGGCCGCCTAACTCCCCGACACTGAAGACCTACCCTTCAGGATTTCATAAAAGCGAGCACTGGCATCGTCACAGGCGGGAAGGTTTTTCTGCAGTTCACTGTCACTTGTGCATTCTGAAACCTTCTCCTGCAGGGACCTGTAACACAGAAAAAGGGGTTTAACGAGCCTGGAGGCTTAAAGGACAAAAATGATCTTTAACCCCCATCACTGCCGACAGAGATATCTCACACTCTCCCTTTAAAAAACAATGAATGTAGTTTTAACAGGTCTCCACACTTGCCGTTTTACACCGAGGTTATACCAACATCTGTGGCCGCATTGACCCCTTCACTGCTGAGACAGCCTCAATCTCCCTTTATACAGCAGCGAGTGTAGGATTACTAGGTCTCAGGGTGGGCTGTGTTTATGCTGTGGGAGTCCTTTCCAATGCCCAAGGTTAAACAGACATCTGTGGGTAGTTTTTTTTTTTTTTTTTAAACTTAGATTTTCTTCATTTTATGAAACATGGCAGAATACAAATCTTCCTTCTGAGGAATACAGCGAGATACTATGAAAAGAAAATACATTCTCAAGTTAGTAATCCTGCATCCCCAGGATTGAATACCTGCAGAGGGCTACCCAATAAGAAGATAATATACTCTCACATTTCAACTGACCTCTGCTGTGAATGGTGGCCATTAGCAAATGGTAAATGAGACCAACATTAAAAGTCCAGCTAGAAACTAGACACCCTGCCTGTTATGGGTACCATACTAATTCTCTCCAGGGAGATGAAGCAAGCAAGCAAGCAATAAAACATGGCAGGGGTGTGAGTTGTGCTGTCACAATGCACGCCCAGGGAGGTGGTGAGGCAGGACGCTGCAGGCGGAGTGCCCTCTGCACATGGAACTGCATTGCGACAAGCCACGCCCTCAGAGTGACTTATAAAGGGGGTACAAATGTACAATTTAGAAGGAATAAGGGAAACCTGGAAAAAAAAAAGTTTTACTTTATGTACAATTGTCCTTCTACACTACCAGTGTGTAGATTTGAGTAGGGCTTTTTTAGCTTGTACCCCCTTACTCTTTCAACTTGTAGAGTAACACCCCCCCAAATGCTTACTTTTCAAATCACCAGTATGTATTTAGTGTTAAATTTGTGAGTCAGCATTTCCTCAAAGAGTGGGAGTTTGGAAGCATGTTGGCACTTCAAAATCCCTCTGCTTGTCAGTTTGACTTGCTTATTAAATGTAGTGCAGTGTATCAGGCTGTAGTCCATTTCATAGAGAATGCAGGATTTTTCTGTGCTGGCTGAAAATTACCAAGACTAGATAAAAAACAAAACAGGAAGACTTGTGTGTGGGTTGTGTGTCGGAGCGTATTTGGGGGGCACATGTGTTGCACACTTACGACGAGGAAGACAGGTGAGAAAACGAGTTGGCAAGCATGAAAGCGGGACTGTCCACTGTGACAACTGCTTAGTGTCCGGCATGGTGACAAGCAAAAAGTAAAGAGCCCAACAGATTCCTTCATTTTTATGTTTGCTTGCTTGCATGCATGTGCAAGAAATGTGTTGTGGCAGCTTGCTGCAGAAGCAGGTTGTGGAGGTGCGGCACTGCTGTGGCCAATGCCACCACTGCATTTTGGGGCTTGTGTGTTGGGCACCAATAAAGGAGGGTGCTGCCCGTGACACTAGTGGTAAAGCGTACGACCACCTTGAAAAGTAAATAGCTGCACCAGTCCAGGAGGGCCTCGTCATAGCAGCAGCCAGTCGTTTCGGTTATGCAGTTTGCCAACAGAAGCAGAGGCTGCGATGGTGGAGCGGCCCTGATTGATGCGGCAGTGTTAATTTGCTGACAGGGGATCCCACTCCCCGTCGGCATAATGCCCCCCATTTGTTGTGTACCGAGGGGGTGCCCAATCCCCCTCGGCATCATGTGCCTCCCCCAACAGTCTCTGCCAACAGGGGCCCAATCCCTGTTGGCTTCAGTCCTCCCCCTTCCCAGTTCAATTTGTCAATGGGGAGCCTACTCCCCGTCGGCATAATGTCCCCCTCCCATTTATTGTGTGCCAAGAGGTGCCCAATCCTCCTGGCTCTTGCCCCCCACTCCATATGTGCTGACAGGGGTGCCCAGTCCTCCATCGGCTACAGCCCCCTCCCCCAAAACACTCAGGTGGCATGCTGGGAGCCCACCCCAGCATGACAAGCGTCCCATTAAAAAAAAAAAAAACACACACTTTGGCCGGCCTGAGGCGCTTGAATGCTCACTCGTGACCACACTGGCGGTACCCGTAATTGAATGAGCAAGGGCTGCTGGAGGTCAGCCGGGAGGAGAAGGATTGAGTGCCCAACAGCCACTCTCCTTTGGGTTACCTGAACGCTCCCGCTGCAATACAGTCACCTGGGGAGCCCGGGTGGAAGGTGCAGGAGGAGGGAGTAGCAGCATAGGGCAGACGTCAGCAGAGAGGTGGAACAGAAGTCACGTCTCTGCCTGCCTCTGTGCTCCTTGGCCCTCATTGCATGCAGACGTCTGGGAACGAACAAGGAAAAAACACCCTAATCTCTCCTAGGTGACGACTCCTCGCTGTGCGAGGGTCCTCAGGCTCATCGGGCAGACTCCGTTGTATCGTTCAACGTCGCAGCATGCATAGTTCGGAGGAGGTAAAGCGGGGGGAGTGCCTCCTCACCCTACCCAGGGGTTATCCGGGCACCTAGGTTAGTGAGCCGTGTACTCTAGGGGCAGACTGGCAGAAGAGGATCGCACAGAGATTGAAGTAGTCAGAGAGTGGAGAGACAGGGGTAGTTAGGAGGAGCATAAATAGAGTAAAATAAAAAACTTCCTGCAATGTTTTTCATTTTCTTTTTTAAACCTGTAAAACAGAAAATGATCCCTCATTGAGTCCGGTGGCCCCTTCCCCAACCCGCACCCACCTCGCCTCCCCTCACCCCATACCTACTCCATAGCCCAGCATGACCATCTTTGGTGGACCGGGAACACATCTGCACTCTTCAAAGCCAACCGCGAACTGAAGAAATGCCAGTAAACTAATGGCATAAATAGGGTTTTTTCAACTTTGGTGCACATCGCGAGCATTTTGGGGAATTTTGGCACCAAATTTTCAACATGGGGTTATTGGGACCCTTCCTCATGAATTCAGTCATTGTCATGGTGTTATTCAGTCCTGAAAGGGGATTTTGCGGTCACTGCGCTGAATCACCTTTCGGGACCGATTAACCAAACTGTTTGTGAGGTGGGCTCTCAAAAAAAGCATATGTTGCAAATTTAGTGAAAAATCAAAATTATACGAGTACGTCTGCACAGTCTGCATGCCTTCCTTAACTTCGCAAATTTGTAATATTTTCACTCCAGATTTCAACACTGCCATTTTTCCACACCTCCTTATGAACAGTACAGCTGTCATTTTTCACATCCTGGCCAAAACGCATGTTTGCACTTCCGGCGCAGAATAGCGCAGTTGCTGTGGGAAATCAGTTTTTGGGATAGATTGAGAAAATGACAGTGGCTCTGTTCATCAGCAGAGGTCCTAAAATGCATATGTTGAAAATTTGGTGACAAAAGTCCATAAAATGACTGTTACAAGTGTGTGTTTCAGTTTCCATGCACCCTTGTAACTTTGCAAATTAGTAATATTTTCACGCCACATTTTCAACACTGGCATTTTTTCACACCTCCTTATGAACAGTACAGCTGTCATTTTTCACATCCTGGCCAAAATGCATTTTCGCAATTCCGGCACAGAATAGCACTGTTGCCTTGGGAAATCAGTGTTTGGGACAGATTAGGATAGACAGAGAGGGAGTGAGCAATCTCAGCAGAGCTGTCTCGGGACTGCTGCAGATTTCTCTGTGGGCAGAAAAAGGCGTCAACACGGACAGGGGCCCAGTACAAAAGGGCAGCCTGCAGTGCCAGGAGAAACAGAATGAGCGAGTGAGCTCAACGAGCTCTGCCGGGATTTTAGAGTTGCCCACCCCCCACGGGTCCTCTGTGGTCCTATATTACAGTAGGGTCTCTGGAGTGGAGAGAAAGCAATGATTGGATACTTTTAGAATTGTTGTAATAATACGATATTTAGTTCTGTTCATTTCTAACAGAGTTGAGTAATACTTGGAGTGCAATAGGATTTCTAACTGGGCTAAGTGAAACTATACGAGAGCTGAGAACAAAAAGTATGGTTGCTGAGGGGTGAAAAATGGACAAGGAGGCTTTAGGATTGCTACAGTATTACAGTGTCTAATGGATGAGATTTGAGACTGAATTAACCCAACCGGCAACGGGGCAGTAGGGGGACTAGTGTGTGTGGGGAGAGAACATGAATTTGAACAAGGGGCCTAACAGTTGTAGTCGGGTACAGAACCTGGGAGTAAGAGCCCATAACATAAGATGGGGGCCAAAATGGGGCAGGTGCCACATGTCAATAGGGAAGGCATCTTTGGAAGGGTGGAGGGGTGTACAGGGTGTGGGTCTGCCATGATCCTGGAGTGGGCTTGGAGGATGGGGGGGGGGCATATGGTCTGTAGATGACTGGCTAGTTTGAGGGAGGAACTGTGGAGGTTAGGGAGAAGTCTAAGTGGCAGGGCAGATGAGTATGGTAGGCATCCTGGCTGGGGAGGGGGGAACAGGGATGGCAAAGTGGAACGGAGGAAGAACTAGGAAGTGAAACTGACACCAGTATCAGAGGCACTAGCAAAAAGAGAGAAGGAGGGTGCCTGAGGTGAGGGGGCCCTGATGGGGAGGAAGAGACCACGAAGAGTACCAGGGGAGAGAGCAGATGGCTGTGGTTAGGAGGGACCAGGGTGACAGAGGGGAACAAGTAGGAGGGGGGGAGAGGAGATGTAGGAGGGGTATCGACTAGGAATAGATTCAAGCCTCTGCTACGGGACAGAGGGGAGCAGGAACATACTGAGGGGTGGGGGGAGACAAGCAGGGCATGAGAGGGATGGCAACAGGTAGGGGAAGAGATGACTACGATGAAAGGGTAGAAGGGGGGCTAGTAAGGAAGGAGGGGTGGTGACTGGAGGAAAGAAGGCTACGGGAAGGGGGAAGGATGGGAGGGGCAACACTATTGGGGTAGAAGGAAATGAGGGCTCTAAATTGACAACAGCAAGGATAGGAGAGGGGTTGGAAATCAGCATGGGAGGTCAACATGGGAAGCCCAGTAGGAAGTAGTCAGACTTGGAAGGAGTTCAAAGGGGATGGGAGGAATGAGGCAGAGAAAAGGGGTGAGGTGGAAGTCGGGGATACAGATACAGACGTCACAGAGGGTGCAGCTGGCGGGGTAAGGGGCAGGGAAGAAAGAATACTGGGGTGGTGGAAGGGGCATTTGAAGGGAAAGGAGGTAAGGGATGGGGAGGTACTCCTGGGGGATTCTATACTGAAAGGGGTGAGATGGGGCAGAAGGGGGGGGAAGGCACAGCCATATTTGGGTTGAAGCTATTCCCAGGTTGACTACAGGAGGGGCAGGCACTGCTCAAGTGAGAAGCAAGGGGAGGAAGAAACTTCATTTAGTGTTGCATGTGGGTACAAACGACTTGGCAGGGGAGACTGTGGAAGTAGTGAGCGGGAGGTTCGAGTAGTTGGACAGGCACTGTTGGGGGGGGGGGAGAGTCAGTGGCATTCTCGGAGGTACTTCCGGTACCATGTACAAGCATGGGGAGGAAGGGTAGGATTGAGGAGTTCAATGAGTGGCTGAGGGATTGGTGCCACACCAAAAATTCTGAGTTAGTGACTAACTGGGGTAGGGTCTGGGGGAATAGTGACTTGTATACAGGGACAGGGTACACTTGAGCAGGAAGGGAAGGGGAGTATTAAAGGCAGGATTAGAGGAGTATATCTCTACTAAGGTGGATTTAAACTAGTGGGGGGGGGGTGGCCAAAAGACTGAGGCTGGTAGAAAGGTCTGGACAGGCAGCCTAATGAGCTCACCCCCCTAGATATAGGTAAAGGTGGAGGCGTAGTAATCCTGGGAGGGGACAGGCAGAGTGGTCCGAATGTAATACAGAAGGCACCATCACCAGGCAAGAATAAGGAGGAGAAAGGGTGCAGACTAAGGAGGGGTATGGGTGGAATGAGATCTGACTAAATGGATAGAGAACTGGTTACAGGGGAGGGTGCAGGGGGTGGTGGTGGTGGTGGGGAAGCTCTCAGCACCCAGAGCAGTGACAAGCGGTGTGCCATAAGGATCTGTGCTGGGCCCAGTGCTATTTGGGCTCTATCTCTGATACAGCACATGGAGTAGGGAGCAGGGTTACTCTGTTCACACATTATACAAAATTGGAGGTGGTGGTGGATGAAGAGGATGGATGGGAAAACCTGCAGGGGTACCGAACCAAACTAGAGACATGGTCGTGGAGTGGCAACTAGGATTCAATGCAAAGAAGTGTAAGGTGATGCACTTCAGGGCTAAGAACCAGAAGAGGGACTATTGGTTGGGGATTACAGATGGGGAGAAGGACCTAGGGGTGTTGGTAACTGGGAGCATGAACAACTCTGCCCAGTGCAGGAAAGCAGCAGCGAAGGCAAACAGGATGCTGGGGTGCATCGCAAGGGGGTTCTCATCCAGACACAGGGATGTGATCCTACCTTTCTACAGATCATTGGTCACACCACACCTAGAGTACTGCATGCAATACTGGAGGGGGTGCAAAGGAGGGCAATAAAAATGTTCAAGGGGATGGAAGGAAAGGAATATGAAGTTAGGCTGAAGGAGCTGAACACGTACACACTGGAGGAGAGGAGGGATAGGGGGATATGATTGAAGTGTTTAATACCCAAGGGGGTAAATAAACCTAGCACCAAGGAAGTGTTTAAACTGAGGAGTGGAAGAGAGACGAGGGGCGCACGGACTAAGGTTGAAAGGGGGACGTTTCAAGAGGGAAATGAGGAGGCACTACTTCTCTGAGAAGGTGGTGTCTAGATGGAATGTGCTGCCAGAGGGGTTGGCAACATGTAAGACAGTCAATAGCTTTAAGGAAGAGTGGGATAAAGCAAGAGGAAGAGTTGGGGGCAGAAGCTGAGACAAGCAGGGAAGGAACTGGGGGGGGAGGAGGCTGGGGCAGCTGCAATCTAGGGTGCTAGCTGCACACATGGGCAGACTTGCATAGATCAATTGGTGTGTTCTGCTGGCAGATTTGTATGTTCATATGTAAAAATCACAGTGACTGTTCATGAGCAGAGGTCCTAAAATGCCTATGTTGAAAATTTGGCGAAATAATTCCACTAAATGACTGTTATGCTCATGTGTTGCGCAGTTTCCATGTATGCTTGGAAGTCTGAGCATTTTTAATATTTTCACTACAGATTTTCAACATTGCCATCTCGTCACACCTCCCTATGGATGGTACAGCTGTCATTCTTCACATCCTGCCCTATCTGTTTTCATACATCTGGCGCACAATGGCATAGTCGCTGTGGAAACTCAAATTTTGGGACACATTGATAAAAATCACAGTACCACTGTTCATGAGCAGAGGTCCCAAATGCTTTCATGAGATGGGGGCCACAAAATGGCCATGTTGAAAATTTGTACTGCAAATACCAAGAAATGCCCGGGGCATTACGGTTTCTAACCATAACGTCCCACCCTGTACAGGCTGACAGGCATCAGAGGTGTGCCTTTGGATTGCAGACTAATGTTCATGCCATTCCAACCCCCCCCCCACCCTGCAGCCACTGACAGGCATCGAGCTGTGCCTTGGACTCTTAGGCCCCACAGTTCACCCCATTCTATATTGCACCCATTTCAGCGTATGTCCTTATGGAATGGGGTGACCGTAAAGCCAAACATCCTAAGGCACACTTCAACACTTAGTGTCTGCAGGATAAGGTGAAGTGAAATGGCATAAACGTTATGGGCGACAACCCAAATGCATCCCCCAATGCCTGTCTATCTCTGCAGGGTGGAGTTGGGTTGGCATGAAGTTCAATACTTCACTGCCATTCTTATTCTGCATCGGTCTAACTCCTGCACGTCCAATGCTAATACCAGCAAGCAAACATTCAGCATTGACAAATGCTTTAATGCTTGGCACTGCTTTGCAATCAGCATCTATGTTGTTTTGTATTTATTACTTCTCTCACGGATTTACTGGTGGTTTGGCAGTACAGCGAGTATGTGGGAACTGAGGGGGCAGTCGTGTTATTTTGTTTTAAAAAAATGTTCTGTTTATATGCCCTCTAAAATATTTGACAAAAACTGAAAATTCCAATGTATGCTGTGTTTTGAATGTCTGTGGAAGCAAATAGTTGGTTTTAGGCACCAGCGAACCCTGTGGTCACTGGGGTCCCTTGCTTATGGAGGGCCCCCAATCAGCAGTTTACCCTATTCATTTGTTTTAATCATATTACCTTCTTAAAACAGTAATAAAGGGCTTAGTAAAGCATGCCTTATCACACTGTCACCCAGTCAGTAAGAGGTGGATGGGTAGCGATGGTGGGGATAGAAATAACTGTCCCAAGAACTAGCACAGCTGCCTCCTAAAAAATGTCAATACATCACTGGCTGTACTGAAATAAGATAATGCACGTACGGGTTACAGTCAAACACAAGGGGTGAAGGAGGGGGCTCCATGACTTTGGTTATCCCCACTGGGGGCCCCCAAAGCAGGCCAGAGTCAATGTGCGCGTCAGCGTGCACGTGAGTGTAAGAGTGAGTTAGCATGAAGGTGGTGGGGGGGGCATCCAAATGAAGAGTCAGGATGGTAGTTTTGTCAATTATTATACTGAAACACACAACAGCCCGGCTAGCAAAAGTGTAAAACAGGGCAGAATACTGAGAGGAATAGACTTCTGGAGAGAGAGTGAGAAGGTGCTGTGTTTCTAGTTTAGTTTCTCTGCTGCTAAAAGAAAAAAAAACAAACAAAAAAAAAAACATGCTGCCACTTTGAAATCTGAAGGCTGGCACAAGGCTTTGGTTCACACACTGCATTCTGGTTTACAGGACGTTAACCAGCACTGTGCTCTGGCAATGCACAGGTCCTAGCCAATCAGGATGCAGTGTTCTTGGCCGGTCCGGTGGCTTCGAGGGTTGAGGCACTGGATGCCACACCTCGCACCATGCTGGTGACCTGGGTTCGGGAACAGACCCGGGTCGTTCGGGGGTCAGCTGGGGTAGGTAAGGACTGAGTATCCGGAGGACTGCTCTCCTTCCTCGGGGAAGATTGTCTGTACTGGATGCCACACCTCATACCATGCCAGTGACCCGGGTCTGGGAACAGACTCTGGTTGTTCAGGGGTCGACTGAAGGCAGTAAGGATGAGCATCTGGAGGACTGCTCTCCTTCCTAGGGGAAGGGGGTTTGTGCTGCGTGCATCAGCACAAGAGGGGTTCGACCCATGCCCAGGGTGCTTGGCTGCCTCCATGGAGGTGGAGACAGCTGCTGTGCCCATTGCACAGGCACGGGTATGCGAGAAAACTGGAGGAAAAATACCTAGACCGCAGGACCCAAGATGGCATCAATGGGCGGAGGACATACCGGCCGGAGCGCCCTGCCAGGTCCATGGAAGTGGTGGCAAAATGAACGTCATGATAAACAAAGGATGCAGTATTCTCCCTCGCTATTTTATGAATTAATAGTTTACAGGAAAAACTTCAGACACGGGGTGGGTGGGGGGAGAAACAGTGCACCATTTCCAATGACATGGGCACAGTTGAACGCTGAATAAGCAAATCAATAAATAAACTGTTACACTACAAGAAAAGGTTGTAAACCGATATATTAGTGAGCAAAATCGGTCTTGAAAATTAATAAGGATGCCTCTCAAATATGCAGTCTTGATGTAGTCTTGGTAATGTGCTCCGAAATATATACACACACACACCCCCACAAGCATTTGTCAATGCCGAAAGTTTGCCGTTGGTATTGCTGTTGTACGTGCAGCGTTTATGTTTTCCCACCACTGGTGGGCATAATCAGGATTCTGAATTCCACAACCACGTCTGGACCCCAAGCAAGGCCTGCTAGACTACATCACTGCTTAGTCTGAGCACATCCCTGCTCCACAACACTGCTCAGTCCTCAGCACGCATAAGAATACCAACACAACTGACAGTAAACCTAACTGACAGATTGAGCTACAGAAAGAGGAGTGAAGGGTTAATTTTCGAAAGATAGATGAGATGGCATTTCTCTCCTGTTGTCTCACACACACCGAAAATATAATGGAACAACTAATTGTTAGCCGGTAAACCCAGCACCCCCCCAAATCTCGGTCTCCCTCTCCTCTTAATGGCAGAAGTCAAAGACTTATTTTGCCAGCCTGTCCTTGCCCTGTACAGACAGACACTTTGAAGCCGAGGAGACAACACACTTATTTGGGTTTTCTGGGACTGTTACATTTCTCGTGAGCCCCCCTTCCCGGCAATCTATCTCTCCCCTCTGGATGGCAGAAGTCAAAGATTTATTTTGCCAGGCTGCCCTTGCCCTGTACGCACAGGCACACTGAAGCAAAGAAAAAACTTATCTGGGATTTCTGAGACTGTTAAATTCGTTGTGCAAAGTAGAATGCCATTCCGTGCCACAGGAGCGGACACAGATTTTTGACAGCATTTGAAAAATGACAGATATGACATACAGAAGCTCGGGTAATAAGGTTATATTAAAAATCTGAATTAAAATATTTAAGATTACCACAGTTACAAGCATGCATACCAAAACTGCAACAAAGGGGCATAACTTTGTTCATATTTTGACCCCAAATGTTAAACATGGTCTTATCCCACCTCATGAACCCCATAGATGAAAATGTTCAAATCAGAGGGAAAACTGCCTTCCATGCCACAGGCGCGAAAACACATTTTGGGCAGGATGTGAAAGACGACAGCTGTACTGTTCATAAGGTGGTGTGATAAAATGACTATACTGAAAATTTGGGGTGAAAATATAGACAATGTCCAAAGTTACATGTGTGCATAGAACATTTTGAATGCCTGCGTGTATAACTCAGCCATTTTTAGAAGTTTTTTCACCTAAATTTCAACATGGCCTTTTTGGGACCCCACTTCATGAAAAGTGCCACTGTCATTTCATTCATTGGTCCCGAAAGGTGATTTCGCACGGCAACCATGCCATTCTGTGCCACAGGTGCGAAAATCCATTTTGGGCAGGATGTGAAGAATGACTGCTGTACTGTTTTTTATTTTAGTTGTTTAACCAGGAGTAGCACACTAAGCTGAAAGCTTTTACAGGTGTGACCTGTGAGCACAGAGAAGTTAAGTGACTTGCTCAGGGTCACACAGTGTGCAAGTGGAAGCTGTGTGATTCAAACCCTGGTCTGGTCTGTTGGATGTCACCAGATTTGCATCTCAGAGCCTTAAACCACTGAGCTATACTGCCTCCCTGTGCATGGAAATTCAAAGTATTTGTGATTCAGTGAAAATATTAAATCACATGATTCTGATGCGTAGAAAATTTCAATGACCGTGCATAACTTGGGCTTTTTGTGGTGTTTTACGCAAATTTTCAACATGAGCTTTTGGGACTATACCTCATGAACACTGGCACGGTCGTTTCATTACTCATTCCCGAAAAGGTGATTCCGCGCAGTGACTGCGAATCACCTTTCAGGACAGTAACAAAATGACAGTGCCAATGTTCATGAGGTGGGGTCCCAAGAACACCATGTTGAAAATGTGGTGCAAAAATATTAAAAAGTGGCCGCGATAACATACGTTGAAAACGCCATTGACAGCCATTATATGGTGCTTACCTCGATCCTTCAGTTTGCGGTTTGGCTTTGAAGTGCAGGCGTGTCCCAGTCCACAGAAGATGACAGCCGTTGACCCCAGCTGGCAAGTATAGGGCAAGGCGGGTGGGGTGGTGGGTTGTTCAGTGGGAGGTTCAGGATGGGGAGGGGACCTTTTCTTTTTATACAGAGATGAATTACTGGAACATTTCAGGACATTGGGAGTGGGCTCCCCAGTGTCCCACAGTACTGGGAAGAGGGGGGCTCCTAGTACAGACACGGGGATTGGGCCCCCCATTGTTGGCTTTAATTGCAAAGAAAGGGGAAGTAACCAATTTAAAATAGAAAATGAAGCCTGCAGGTGCGCAGGCAAGGGCAGAGCACTTCCCGAGGGGAGAAATGATTGAGGAGCTGCACCATGGCTACAGATGACCCCCGATGGGCTGTATAATGATGGGTGGTGGGGGAAAAATGAAATCCAGCAAGGAGAGTATTTGGATGTCACTGATGAGCTGTTTGCTGGACGGTGTTCCTCCCACACACACAAAAGAAAAAGCCGCCATATGATTGGTGCAGCTTTTTTCCCCACAAGTAGGACATGCTTCTGCCCCATGGGAGAACAGCATCACAATTAGCCTGCCTGATTGGTGTGGCACTGTTGAGCCCCTTGCAGAGCACTCTGCATTGGACAGACTGAGCCACACCCCTCAAAAGGCAGTTATAGCAAGAAGTCCACTGCGCGTGTACGCACGGCGAACTTAAAGGAGGCTTTCCTTTGTATTGTATACATGCAGATGAAAATATCTTCGAGAGAATGACTTATCAGGCCATGCCATCCCTCCCTCTATCCCCCAACAAGGCTCTGAGACTACTCAGTGCGGTCTCCTCCTCCTCCACGGTTTGCCTCGCCTGGTTTGCAGAGCCCTGGGTTCTTTCCTGGTTTGCTATAGAGAGAGGCCCTCTGAGTGATCTCCAGCAGGGAACTGAGGAAAGGAGGGACCGCCCACATTTATTAAGCAGCAGATATCAAGAGTCATTGTGGGTGGCTCCTGTTGGACTGCTTGCAAATGTTTCCATGTTGTCCTAGTGCCTTGTGACTTATAGTTCCATAGGTGTGGCCTGATGAGAGATCTACTGTTACATGTAAGAAAAGTACTGTTACGTAAAAACTTAGGTTAACAGATCTTTGAGCAGTGTCTCTTGCAGTAGGTAATACTTTGGGGTTACCAGCAGAGGTCGATGTGGCACACGGCAGCTCTTCTAGTAGTTTTTTTTTTTTAAGCCAGGGACTGCCCACACAACATCAGCTTCCCGTTTCCTATGTGAGTGTGGGTGGTCCCTGGCATCCTCAGTTCTCCCGGTGGATTCAGCTTGCAAAGCGAGGACAGAGGGGAAGCCGAGGTACCAAAGGAGTCCCAGCTCAGTCACTGGACCAGAATTTGCTCTCTTGGAGAAGGAGGCGGATGGAGGGTAGGAAGCCGCAGTAGTGGCCATAGCTCTAGTGGAATGGGCTTGGATGGGTCCTGGCAAAGGCTTGTATTTTTTGTAACAAAATGTAATACAATTTGCCAACCAGGATGAAAGAGTGCATTTAGCAACTGGGTGGCCATTGCAACCCGGGGCAAAAAAGGGACGAACAGTTGAGACGTCTTTCTAATTGATTGTGTCCGATTAGTATTGTAGCGTAGTATACAATGGACATCTAAAGTATGTAGTAGATGTTGACCCTGATTGGGGTAGTCAGGATAGTAGACCAGAAGGTTCAAGGACTGATTTAAAGTATGTTCGGAGACTACCTTAGGAAGGAAGGGTTGGTATGAAGGACCACCCTAACTTTGCGGAAAATCAAGTAAGATTCCGTACATGAGGACATGAAGCTTGGAAATATGTCGACAGTCACCAGAAATAGGGTTTTCCATGAACGAAAACCAAGTTCACTAGTGGCTGCTGGCTCAAAAGGTTCAAAGGTCACTTTTTCTATCATAAAACTGAGATCCCACGGATGAGTGGGTCTTCTAATAGGTGGTTTAATATGCAACATTCCTTTCAAAAACATCTTAGCTAGATGTTGGTACAGTAACCTGCCATCTAGAGGTTCATGGAAAGTTGAGATGGCAGCCAGTGGACTTTGATGGAGGAGTAGCTTAAACCAGACTCAGATAGTGAGGCCAGGTAGTCCAGAACCTGTGTCAGTGGACAAGAGTAAAGGTCTAAAGATTGAGAGGCAGACCATATGGAAAAGTGTTTCCATTTGAAATTGTATGTTGCTCTTGTAGCTGGCTTATGGGAGGCCAAGATAATACTGGCAACAGGAGAAGACACTTGTAATCTAGTTATGAAAGTGTCCTCAGGAGCCAAGCATGAAGGTGTAACGCCTTTAGGTTGGGATGTAGGAGAGACCCTTGACACAGTCAAAAGGTCTAGTCTGATTGGCAATGGAACGGGGTCCTGTACAGACTGTTAAGTAGGGGAAAACCACGTCTGGCGAGGCCACATTGGGGCTAGGAATATCATTGTGGCTGGTTCTAGTTGTAGTTTCAGTAGAGTCCGTTGCAGTAGAGGGACGGGGGAAGCATATAATAACAGTCTTGTCTATCGTTGGGATGGGGCATCTATAGACTGTCCCTTTTTGTTCAGAATAATGGAAAAATACCTGGAAGACAGTAATTCACTAGGGAGGCACACAGATCCAGCTGTGGAGTGCCCCATAAGATGAAGATTTCTTGGAGTACTTGCTTGTGAAGTGTCCATTTGTGAGTGGGGGACTGGCAACACAGCCAGTCAGCTAACTGGTTGCAATGTCCTAGTAAGTGGACAGCTGTTCATGGCTATTGTTGCCGGATGGCTTCCTGCCAAACTGCACGAGTCTCCATGCATAGGGTGGGGGATTTCATACCCCCTTGCTTGTTGAGGAAGAATACTACTGCAGTGTTGTCTGACTGGATCAGTAACAATCCTGGCGTGAGGTAGGGACAGAACGTCTGAAGGGCTAGATGGACCACTTTCATCTCTAGGAGATTGATATGAGACTGATGGGTAGAAGCAGCCCATCCCTGTAGGGAAGCATCCGTGGTCAAAGTTAGCATTGGGGGGGGAGAAATGGAAAGGCATTCCTTGATCCAGATTGATTCTGGTTGTCTACCTTGTCAGGGTTGACTTTAGAGAGGGAGTAACCCTGATTTTGTCTTCAAACTGTTCTGTTTTTTGGGACCACTGATTCTGAAGGGTCCATTGGACAGGTCTCATATGGAGATGGGCGAATGCCACCATATGGATTGCAGCAGACATGTGACCCAGAAGGTGCAGCATTTGTCTGGCTGTGATGGTTTTTGGAGTCTCTATATGTGATGCCAGAGATACAAGTGTGTCCTGCCGGGCAGGCGGGAGGTAAGCTCTGGCTGTGACTATCTAGGACATCTCCAATGTATTGGAGGGACTGTGTCGTATTTGGGCTGGACTTTGGCCAATTGACTGATCCCCAGTTCTGCAAACATCTTCAGGACAGCATCTAGGGAGGCAAGCAGAGCTACTTTAGAATCTGCTTTGATTAGCTAATCATCTAAATATAGAAAGATGCAGTGCCCTTTTCTTCGTAAGGCTGCTGCCATCACCGCCACTGCTAGGCACTTGAACACTCTGCGGGCCGATGAGAAGCCAAAAGAGAGAGAGAGTCTGAAACTGGTAATTTTGACCCAGTAGGTGGAAGTGCAGAAGTATTTGGTGGGCAGGGTGGATGGGGATATGTAGGTAGGCATCCTTCATGTCTAGGGCACAAAGCCAATCGCCCTGTTTCAGGATTGGCATAACAGCAGGTAGGGTGATCATGCGAAAATATTTGTACCGACTGAAGATTCAGTGATCCGAGATCCAGTATTGGTCTGAGGTCTCCCGTTCGTTTGGGTGCCAGAAAGAAGTGGGAGTAAAATCCTGTTTGATGTTCTGGAAGGGACACTGGTGAAATGGCCTTTCTGGTCAAAAGGGTCCTCAATTCCTCCAGTAAGATGGGTATATGATCTGGAGGATAATGTTCTTCCGTGGAGGGCAAGGGAGTGGGACAGAGAGGAACTCCAGAGTATGAACCTTCTGTATAATTTGAAGTACCCATTTGTCTGAAGTGATCATTTGCCAGGCCTCCAGATGGAGGGCAAGATG
This sequence comes from Neoceratodus forsteri, assembly GCA_016271365.2. Classification (NCBI taxonomy): domain Eukaryota; kingdom Metazoa; phylum Chordata; order Ceratodontiformes; family Ceratodontidae; genus Neoceratodus; species Neoceratodus forsteri. Next base: position 660,871,469 of record CM028138.1, read on the forward strand.
ACCCCCCCCCCCACAGCCTCCGAGGCCTGGTTGAAGAGGCTTGGGGAAAGCCCTAGTGGGTCACTGGGAGGCGGGCTGCCCAGACACTCCTGAAGGGCGGGAGCAGGCACCTCTGGTGGATTGATCATGACCTCTGAAGCCACCTTTGTTACCTCTGTATCTTCCACCTCTTTTGGAATAAGAGAAGTGTTAAGAATGGTAGGTTGTAGATGGAGTGCGATATATGCCATGGACCATACTGAGGGTTCTGCTTGATGCCCGCAAGTCATCCAGTAAAGTCTGAGTACCTGGCCCGAACAGCTTGGACCCATTAAAGAGGGCATTGGCTACTTTATGTTGTAGGTCAGGTGCAAAGCCTGAAACATTAAGCCAGGCATGGCAACGCAAGGTGATACCAGTGGCTGATAGTCAGGCTGAGGTATCTACAGCATCATATCCCAGCCAGAGAAGATGACAGGAGACATAATTACTAGTTGAAACTGTAGCCAATAATTTATCCCTTTCCTGTGAGGGAGGGGGTTTATTGATGAGCTCAATGGCATATGACCCAAAGGTACGATGATAACCATATGACCCATATAAATTTAAAATTCTAATATTCATAGCACCTGAGGAAGAGACCTTTTTCCCCCAGACAGTCAATTCTTCGGTATTCCTTATCGGGGGTAAGAAGCTCAAGTGCTTGGGTTTTTTGGTACGGTCATGAGCGGCAGTAATGACCACAGAATCTGTCTTTGGAATACTAGACAGAAAGGGGTAGTTCAGAGGAGCTTGGCATAGACGATCCGCTTTGTGGGAAACAGCTGTAATAGCCAAAGGCTGATGCCAAGCAGCCAACACAGCATTCTGGTAGGTTAAAACAGGCTCCTCAGGTAATTCAAGGTATTCTGCCATATCCTGTGCGAATACCTTTTCCCGAATATTCGGTATTCGGGTCCCAGGTATTCTGTATTCGACTAGAAAAGGTTTTTTTTTTGTTTTTTTTTTAAGGAAACTTTAAAAAGCACCTTAACACCATTAATCACCCATTAAACTCGGTGTAGCATATACACCTCAATGAGACTTCAACCACCAACGCAAGGCTCTCATTAATGCAACACAAGCTACCTGCGGCACACTTGATCCACCACACCACACACATAGGACTCTGAAAACTATCTCAAGCATTGCATTGGGTCAGCACTGGAGGGTGTTCATGGTCACAGACATGGTAGCCCATGACATGGGCATTTGTGATTGAGTGCTTGCAATAACGGCAACTCAATCCTGGTGCATGTCGAAGGGGCTACTGCTGAGGAAGGGTGACTGGATGGGGGAGGTGGGTGCATATAGCGACAGGACATCACTATATGTGAACATGTGTGGGAGGGCGGGGTCCAGTGTAACAGAAAGGAGGGAGGGTTGGCTTGGTGTGGGTCTGCCAAGCTGGCCCCATAGCGTGGTTGGTGGTTGTCAGCCTAAAGGTGCAAGGGTTTCAGGTTCAGGTCCGAGAACGCCTACATTTGTGTGCCTGGCCCCCAATTTTTTTTTTCCTCCAGATTTTACAACCCCCCACCCCAACATGCACCCTTCTGGAGTTAAGAATTCTTTAGTAGGGGGGTGTGAGGCAATGCAAGGGGCACAGCCCACTGCATGATCAAAATTTAAGTCCCTGGCACAGTTTTCCTGTGCATTAGGGGTGTACATCACTGGAATAGATTCAGTGTTATATACTTGCCCTGCCACCAATCGCGATTGCACTTTCATGGTTATCACATAAATCCACAGACACGGGGTAGACAGTGCCTTGGCCGTAGGCATAAGAATAGCGGTAACAGTGGCTGCCATAGTGGTGACAGCTGAATGGGTGGCTGCTGCATGAATGGCACCGGTGGTGGTGGAAAGCACACTGACTGTAGATGTAGCAGCCATAGTGATAGCAGTGGAAACACTGGTGGTGGTGTCTGCTGCTTCCTGCACAAAGCATATATGCACTAATGCCCTCCTACTACTGCACAACAGGATGTGACAGTGAATGTATAGATGGAACAAGTGGTGACACCAGTAGTAGTACTAGTTCTTCCAGTGGTATTAGTAGTAGTAGTACTATTCCCAATGCTACAAGAACTAAAAGGCTTGCTTGGGGAGAAAAATATTTGAGACCATCTAATAGAGACACACCTGCCTGTCATCGTCCATGTAGTCTATCTCACCACCTTCTCTGGAATTGTATTATGTATCAATAGTATACAGTGAAGCAAGACAAGATGCAATTCAGTACTTTGCAGTAAATGCTGTCACAAAATATTGTATGACTAGAGATTAACTGCCATTGAATTACACTGCTCCTTGCAGCATACTGCAACACTTTGCAGTAATTTTGCAGGCAAGGAAAATAACAGACTGGTGATGCCACACTGGTAACCGGAATATTTCAGTCATGTGAAATACTGGAGACTGGTGATGCCACACTGGTAACCGGAATATTTCAGTCATGTGAAATACTGGAGACTGGTGATGCCACACTGGTGACCGGAATATTTCAGGCATGTGAAATACTTGGGACTGGTGATGCCACGCTGGTAACCAGAATATTTCAGGCATGGGAAATACTGGAGACTGAAGATGCCATACTGGTAACTGGAATATTTCAGTCATGTGAAATACTGGAGACTGGAGATGCCATACTGGTAACTGGAATATTTCAGTCATGTGAAATACTTGAGAATGGTGATGCCATTCAGGTAACTGGAACATTTCAATCATGTGAAATACTTGAGACATGTGATGCTATACTCGTAACCATAATATTTTAGTCATGTGAAATACTTGAGACTGGTGATGCCACACTTGTAACTGCCATATTTCAGGCATGGGAAACAGAGACTGGAGATGACACTATTAGCTGCCATATTTTATGCACGTGAAATACTGGAGACTGGTGATGCCACACTGGTTACTGGCACCTGGAAAGCTGTTAAAGGGATCGATGGAATATGGGCACGAGCAACACAGGGGATGAGAGATGTAGCAACACCAGTTGAGGCTTTTGTATTGGGAACAGCAATCAATAGGTGGGTGGGTGGCAGTTTTAGGCACTGGGAACTGCAGGGCATGCTTGTTTAAAAGAATACACCATGACAGTGGAAGTAATAAAGGAAAAGGGTGCTGGTCACAGATTTGTGTTAGTATGACTTTGAATATGAATGTTAACATGTGCTTATTTGCCAATAGAACAACGATTAACACAGAACGGCTTGTGTATGGGTCAATGCTACAACACACAAATGTTGTATCCAGTACAAGACAATTATTTAATTCAATTGTTAGTTGCCATATGTGTACCCAAGGTGAGGTAGATTTTTTTTTTTTTTTTTTTATAAACACAAGTTGTTCCACATGTGCTGGGTCAAGTGAGGATCGGTGAGGTTCCACCACATCCCCAGCAGTGCTGAACATTCGTTCAGGTAGTAATGCTGGTAGGGGGGGGCAACAGATATATTTAAGGGCCAACTGCGCCAAGTGCAGAGATGCTTTCATCCTTTTGATCCAGTACTCCACTGGATTTATGGAGAATGACTCCAGAGGCTCATTGAAATAACTGTTCAGCAGATTGGGTGCCGACTGTGGCTGCTGTTCTGTTCTCTTCCACTGCTCAGCCTGTAGTGATGAGCTGAGTTCAGCCCAACAGTCACCCTCCTTCTCAAGGTCTTCCATACTGCTTTCAGTTTGTGATTCTGAGACTAGCTCATCAATAGGGTTACCTGCTGGTCTCATCGACCCAAGGATGCAGAAACTAAGTTCTAAGCGCATCTGCTTCTGAAAGTCTGTAACCCTGTGAGTGGGCATTATGAGGTGTAATACCTCACACTTGAGACGTGGATCCAACATAGTGGCAAATATGTGCTTTTAATTGGAACAGAGATCAGAAAATCTAACTTCTAGTTCTGTGGTGAGGTTTTCCATAAGGGATACCACTGTTCCTGGTGTCTGGTGTGGATCTTTCTCAGCATTTTCACTGAATCTCGTGGCTTTTTTCAGAATCTGTACAGCAGGAATTACCTGACTTAGCAGTGCAAAATCAGACCTAAGGTCAGGGGTTCAGTTAATTTATTTTCAATGGAAGTCTAAAACTTCCAGGAGTTCAAATCTGGAAGTCATTACATTTTTTGTAAGTCAAAATACTTCCAGGATCCCACTTTTGGAAGTCAGTATTCTAGGATGGACAAATTTATGGATGTTAACATAATAGTTTTTTTTTTTTTTTTTTTTTTATTTATTATTATTATTAAAGTCCATCATGTCTGACTTCCATGCCTGCAATTTTGGAAGTCATCTAATTTTTTGTTTTACATCTGGAAGTCAATGACTTCCGGCTCTTTTCAGTATTTTGAAAGTTTTTGCCTTATTTTTGAAAGTCAAATACTCCCAGAATGGAGTTAGCTGAAGCCCTGGCTAAGGTCACGAGTGCTCCTTTCAAATGGGGCTAAAACCTTTACCAGGCCCTCAGTCACAGCCCAGTCCTGTTGTCAGAGGACTCCCCCCTATATCAGTTTCCATGCTCATCTCATGAAGGGCCCGCTTTTGCTCCAGAAGACTTTGCAGCATGTAGTAGGTGGAATTCCACTGGGTCATTGCATCCTGGATATGATGAGATGATGCTGTGGCATTTGAAGATGCTCTTGTAGCTGATGCAGATGGTTTGTGGCTTTCACAAAGTGATGGAAGTGGCTGCGTATGCTTCTGGCTACTTTCATTGTGTGATCTGCCTCTGTTGCGTTTGCCAAAGCCTTTGTCACCACCAAATTTAGTGTGTGAGCAAAGCAGCGTATCCCCTCAAAATTGCCATCTCTAAGTGCTTTTATCATATTTGTGGCATTGTCTGTGACCACAAACCCTACCTGCAAATTGTTGCCATTAATCCATGGGCTCAACATCTCTTGCAGGAATGATGGTATGTTTATAGCCTGGTGATCCTTTTCCATAACACTGACATTTAGCAAAGCAGACCTGTAGGGCGAGGGGGAAGAGACAGAACCAGCACCAGTACCACCATCACCACCAGTGAGTACCACATCTGCAACACACCAGTGTGCTGTCAGTTACATATATGCATGATTTGCATTCATGCTGGTCCATATGTCTGTTGTGCAGTGGAAAACTCCACCAACAGCCAGTGCTAGTAGTCTGGCAACTTCTTTTCTCAAATCATGGTAAATGTTGGGTACTACAGTGAGTGAAAATGTGGTCCGTGATGGTATATTATACCTAGGGTGCAAATGCTGCAGCAGCCTACGGAAACCTGTGTTTTCTACAATGGAAAATGGCTGCAGATCCAAGGCCATCAATCTCACCAATTAAACTGGTGATCTGCTGTGCTGTAGGGTGACACGCCTGGTATTTGGTGTGGGTATGGAAGACTTGCATGATGGGTGTAGTCAGAGCAGTACCACATCGCATTGATTTTGACTTTGAACCCACGGTGGAGGGTGTTGCAATAATAGATGATTGAGCAGAAGAAGGCAGAATGGGTGATGCTCCTGTACAGGGATGCACTATAACTGGTGTAGGAGAAGTTGAGAGCACACTGTCTGTCTCAGTAATAGAATCACTAACAATACTTTGTGCATCTACTGGACCAGTACCAGAAGAGGGGCTGACAGGCACATATTGTGGAGGGGGAGGAAGAGCTGTGGATCGTTGAAGTGCACTGGGGTGTTTAATTCTCAGATGGTTCATCACTGATGTTGTGAGATTTGAAAGGTTTTTACCACAATTTATAGTACAGTCACACACACACACACAGCCTACTGCCTTCGTTGGATCATCTTTCACAACACTAAAGTACAGCCACACCACACTTTTCCTCGCACCGACAGCGGAAGTACAGGCCCCAATAGGGCGACCATGGGCATGTTTTGCCCCTTTCCCCTTATCAGACCTGGGTGCAGTGGATGCAGTTCTACCCCTTTCTCCGCAACAGATGTAGTTGTAAAACTACTTTGTGTATCAGATGGAGTTGAATTTGACAACTCTTTGAAAGGACAGGGTGGACTTTTTTTTTTTTTTTTTAGGAGGAGGAGGAGGGTGACCCTGACCAGCTTGCTTGCCACGACAAAAAGTACTACATTTTTTGGCAGCTGCATATTCTAGCTTCTCACACAGATATGCCGCATATTCGGCCTCATCGCCAAATTCGCTTAAGTGGGCATCACTGTCAGATGATGTACTTAGCAAGTCTTGAGGCTCTGGTAAATATTCAGAACCAGATGAATGCTCTTCTTCGGAATCCTCCACATCAGCAAAAGGAAATGTGGTGAGAGGAAACTTGCAAGGCTGAGCAACTGTACCTTTCGGCAACACAATTGGTGCAGCCGTAACAGTCTCATGGTCAGTACTATTCACAGTACCTATGGTCATGGGCACAGTTGGCAAGGCAGTAGCACTGTCAACAGTAGACCTGGTGCCAGAATTACAATCAGGAGTTACAGTCGAAGAAATTAGCATCATATTACAGCTAGTTGTAACTCTGGCAGCAGTAGTCATGGTGACAGCAGAACACTCAGGACTACTAATGGAGGCAAAGGTTGTGGTGACAGTGGCCGTGCAAGGAGCACAAATAACAGTGCACACTGTTATGGCAGTGGTGGTGTCAGCAGTACAAAAAGGATTTGCTCTGGTTCCTGAAATCACGACACTGGTGGTGGTGGTGGGGAGGAGCACACTGATAGGCGATGTTGCCTGTATGGGGCGGTTGTGTGAATAGTACTTCCACTGGTAGTGGGGGTGGGTTCTTGTTTTTGTATAACTGGAGATGTCAGCTGTAAAGCCCTCCTACTTTTATAAAATGATGGTGCTGCAAATGCAGTACTAGTAATAGTAGCGGCAGCAGTTGAAGTTATAGTAGTACTAGTACTACCCCCAATCTTACTGACACCAGAACCTGAAGGCTTATCAGGGGAGAAAACTATTTTAGAGCAGCAAATACGAACAGACCTTCTCTCACCTTGTTCTTCACCACTTACAACTGGTGGTGAAGATGACTTGCTTGGGCTGGACCAAGCATGTTTACGGGATTGATGAGACATGATCTGTAACTTACTGTGTATATTATTTGTGATTAGTGTCTGTTTATGTTGGTGCTTCTTGCAGAAAACAATAGCAACACTGCGTATGTAGCAGCTAATAAAGTCAAGCTGATACTAGAAAGAGATGGAGTCAGCAAACAACTTCTTACTTGTACGGTGTCAGTTGTGCAGTCATACAGTACAGGAATTCAAGCTTTGAAGGGGCACCAAACAACTTACAACACACAGAACCCAGAGTCTCACACCTGACACACAGAAATACTAAAGCAGTTCACAGAAAATTTACGTGTACACACTCACAGTAGTGCACACACAGGGGGCGAAGACACACAAAAAAGAAAAAAAACTCATGCACAGGAGGCCACTCAGGTGCAGTGAGCTGTGGAGAGAGGAGTCACCTGCGACACCCTCCTTACTCGGTTGTACAGGAAACAGAGCCAAGAACCAGACTACAGTCAGCAACAATTCAATGGGCCAAGCCTGACCCAGTGAGAAAAAAAATATGCTGCTTTATATATCACAAAAAAAATGTGTGCAGACAACTGTGCATGCACTTGCAGGACACAGATTACAAGAACAATACAACGCACACACGGATGATGTATGCTCCGTGGTAAGCTGCAACGCAGATAAGAGGGAGTCGGATGACAGTCACACCTCACTTATGCAGGGAACCGCCTGGAACCCGATTACAGCAAAATACCAATTTGCTTCACAAAAGAAATAGAAAATACCACAGGGGCTGTATGTGGATTTGGAACAAAAAGCTAAGCAACCACAGCAGTGGGGATGGTGCAGTCAGCAAAAGCTTGAGCCACTCACTGTTTCTGAGCCCAGTAACAGTTACCCACTACATGCAAAAGCCAAACTGGACTTTGTTGACGAAAAAAAATCCTGATAAGAACTTAAGCAAAAAAAAAAAAATCAAACCACACTGCTTCAGCTGAGCTGTGAAACTAAGCAGTGGGGGAGGGGAGTCAGCAAGCAGCAGCAACACACACACACCTTTTCCTTGAAGCTGAGCCCAGTTTCAAGGATGAAAAACAAAACTGCAGTCAGATACAGTCACAAGGTGATCAGATGTAAAAACTGGATCACACACAAAACATTTTTTAAACAGTTATAAAAGTTACAAGTGGTAAACTAAATAGAGCTAGCTGTCTGAGAAACAACTATCTCCTCTCATCTACACAGAGTGAAGAGATCACATGGTGTTCCTGGCTCCGAGCTCCAAAAGCAGCCTCTGATTGGCCAGCAAAGCTCTGAGATTTTGAAATCTCACCCACCGAATAGTACATCCCGAATAGTAGCCGAATAGTGAACTATTTGGAATGTCCATCTGAATATTCGGCAAGCCTACTATTCGTGGTATTCGGGAAATACTATTCGGACCATGCACAGCCCTAATCCTTACATTGTTTGCCATGTTCAACAGTCGAGAATCCCATGACTTCTTGTATTTGAGCCTCATCTCACTGAAGGTCATGTCATCAGGGGGAGAGGCTGCAGAAGGTGTAGGCAGGTCCTCATCCAGAGAAGAGATTTCCAAATAAGGAGACTCAGGATTGGTAAAATCCAGATCTTGGAACTCTTCATCTTCCAGATCACCAGGGAAGTCATCCGGTAATTCTTATTCATCTATAGTCCTCTATGAAAGGAGGAGGGGACCAGGGCGGTATGGTATCCCTGTCACTATGAAATCTTTCAGGTGGAGGAGGAGAAGAACGGGAAGGATCACCCAGTGCCCCAGAGTCAGAGGGCTGAGAGTGTCACATGGCATGTAAGACGAACTACATTGGTGATGTCCCTTTCTTGGGATGAAGAGGGGGTGAGAAGGGGAGCATGTTGGGAAACAAGAGGGGTAATAGAGGGGATGTGATGCATAGTATGAGCAGGTCGCGCCCCCGGGTGGTAAAGACCAGGGTCCTGATCTGTCTACCTGACCCCTACAGGAAGCCACCTGTGAAGGCGGAGGGGCAGTTAGTAAGGCATAAGCCATAGGTTTTCCCTGAGGAATGCGGGGTCTCGATGGACCTGCAGGGGAAAAGGAGTTGTTTTCACTTAAATTGTCAGATGCTGTCAACGGGAGAGGAGCTCCCGTTGATGGAGCAGCTGTATATTTAGCTGCATGTAAAGTGCTGGAAAGAGTCGACGAGAGGGTATAAGCCTCCGTTGACAGTGCAGTTACAGTTTGAACTGTATTTAAAGTGCTGGAAAGTGCCAACAACAAGAGGGTATGTGCCCCTGTCAACAAAGAAGTGTTTAGAAGATGCCCCGTCGACAGAGGGACACCTGAAAATGGTGGCTGTCGACTGGCGATGTGGCAGGGAGTGTGGAGGGTTTCTGCTTTTTTTTTTTTTTTTTAACCTGGAACGAGAACCAGTAGAGGGGGAGCCCTTGGTATGAGCCCCCTGGTTCTCCAAGAGAGATTTTCTGCTCCATCAAAAGATGCTGAATTTCACGCAACTGTCGACGAGTTGCCAGATTAAATTCCTGACAAACTGCAGGAATTAGCGTCGTGTGTGGGTCCCAGACATCTTACACAAAGTGTGTGGTTGTCAAAGCAATACATCTTCCTACCACAATGACAGGAATGAAATAATGCTCGTTTGTTTGAAGAAACTGTAGACATTCATCTTGGTTCCAAATTTCTCGATGATTGCTACACAGAAGCTGCACTAGCTGCTGCGTGAGCTGAAGACAGCGGGGAAAATGAACAGAGGATACCAGGAACCGCCCACGCTTCTACAGGAAACAGGAAGCTGATGTCATGTGTGGGCGGTCCCTGGTGAAAAACTGCTAGAAGAGCTGCCGTGCACCACAGCGACCTCTGCTGGTAACCCAAAAGTATTACCTACTGCAAGAGACCACTCCATGGAAGATCTACTGTTATGGTAAGTATGCAACTGTTCCGTCATCTTAGAGAATCTCATCAGGCCACACCTATGGAATGAGTACCAAGCAGTACTGATCATAAACAGTCTGGGTGGCTAAAGCCTACAGGCCCAAGAAAGCAGGATCTGAAGCACAGCTAGGCTAAAGCCAGCCCTTTTTTGAGAGATGTCGTCCAGACTGTAATATTTAGTAAAAGTGTGGCTAGTACTCCAGGTGGCAGCTGCACAGATATTTGCAGCAGACACGTTTTTGAAACAAGCAGAGGTGCCCATGCCTCTTGTGGAATGACCATGAACCACACCAGGAAGTTCCTTACTGTAATTCCTGTAACAGAAAGTAACACAGTTTGCTAGACATTTGGATAGGCACTGTAGAAACTAGGGCACCATCTTTCTCAGGGGTGAACAAAAAAAGCTGTAAGGACTTTCTGCAGTCCTTCATACCGTTTACATAGTACCCGAGTATTCTGGGTACATCTGGCGTATGGAGCAATGCTTCCCCTGGATTGGCATGCTCTGGATAATAAACTGGCCAGAGGATTGTTTGATTTTAAAGTAAACTGACACCTTCGGTAGAAATTTAGGATTAGTATGCAAAGATGCCCTATAGCATTGCTTGGATGGTATCCTACCAGGTCTGATACCATCCAATACCATAATTTTGGTCGGATATCATTGGATGGCATAGACATCCTACTAAGGATCTGACTTCCTAGGATCCACTGTAAGTATCGGAGGCACCTATGGATCCGACCTGGATCAGACCATTGGATCCAACTATTGGAGGTTGGATCTGGAATCCGCCTTTGGTTGGATCCTAGCTCGGATACCAGCACTATCCAAAGGATAGACGGATCCACAAAAGCACTATCCGAGCAACACTAACACCCTGTCTTTGTGAAAAAATAAATAAGGAGGCTCACACATTAGAGCCTGAAGCTCTGAAATCCTTCGAGCAGAAGTAATATCAACTAAAAGTAACGCTTTCCAAGAAAGGAAGCGTAAGTCACAAGTTGTGCCTGGCTCAAAAGGAGCCACACAGCTTTTCCAAAACATAATTCAGGTCCCAAGCTAGGAATGGGTGATGGGAGACTTCAGATGTAGAATGCCTCTCCGGAATGTATGGGCCACCTCCACTTTGACAACTGTATTACCCTTAATATGCACATGGAAAGCCTAAGTGTTAGTCAAGTGCACGCAGGGGAATACAGCAGGCTTTCATCCAGCAAGGACAGCAGATACTCCAGAACCTGGCTAACTGGATGGGCAAATGGGTTTAAATGATGAGAAGTGGCCCATAGAGCAAACTTCTTCCAATTCGTAGAAGTGGATCTGGTGGAAGGCTTTCTGGCAGCCACCAAAATATTAGCCACTTTTTGGGAAACCCGATGCCTGGCAATGGCCATGTTTTCAGGAGCCATGCATGAAGCAAAGATTTTAGATTCGGATGGACCAGGATTCCCCGTTCTTGTGACAGTAGGCCATTGCACAGGGGAGATGTACTGGAGGGTTCCACTGCCAGCTGCTGCAGTAGGAGGACACACATCTGCTGAGGACATAGGGGAGCAATGAGAATTAGAGTTGCCCCATTCATCTGGAGCTTGAGTAGTACTTTCTGAATTAGAGGAAAGGGAGGGAAGGCATACAGGAATGTCCCTCTCCAGAGAGACAACGTGTCACCAGAAAACTCCAGGCCCTGGAGCGAGCAACCAGAAAAGTGGCAATTTTACATTGTGTGGAGATACAAAATGTCCATCTCTTGGATGACCCCATTTGTCGACTAGATCTTCGACAAATGAGGACAGCAGTTCCCACACATGCATCCTGGATTGACCTACTTAGCCTGTCTGCAAAGACATTTTGGATTCCTGGAACATGCACTGCTGACCGTTCTAGACCATGTTCCAGAGTCCAATATCAAATTGTTATCACTTCTCAGCAGAGGGGGTAAAAAGAATGGCTCGCATTTCAAGAACATTAATATGCAAGGTGCTCTTCACTGGGGTCCATGTACCCCATGTCTGATGGGAGCAAGGTGTGCACCCCAACCCATCCCAAATGCACCTATTAAGAGGATCTCATGAGGGATCAGGAAGGGGAACTCCCTTTAAGATCCATCCACCACCTGAGCACTTCATGTACAGGAGCAGCGTGACCAACACCCTTTGTTCTAGGGCATCTGTGAGCTGATCCCATTGGACTCTTGGGGACTACTAGGGCATCCTCATGTGCAGTCTGACCAAAGGTAATGGCCGCTGCCATAAGGCCCAGGAGTCAAAGGAATGTCCTGGCCGAGACATACTGGTTGCGTGTACCAGTTGTGCTTGGGCATTAGGCCCTGTCCAGGGGCAGGAAGGCTGAGCCCTGAGCTGTGTCCAAGACTGCTCATATGCTCTGTACGCATTGACAAAGCATTACAGATTTTGGGTACGGCGACAGTAACTCAGAATTGAACATTTGCCTGGTTCAAGCTAATGTGTGCAGAACTGATACTTGGAGTGGGCTTTCAGTAGCCAGTTATCCAGTTTGGGAAAGACAGACCTTCCTGCGAAGGGCCGCTTTCATCACTGCCAAGCATTTGGTAAAGACTCATGGTGCAGAGGAGAAGCGAATGAGCAATATTCTGAATTGGTAATGTTCCCCCTGGAACAGGAACCTCAAAGTATTTTCTGTGAGGCTTCCGACTTTTGATACGAGTAGACATCCTTCATGTCAAGGGAACAAACCCAATCCCCTGCCTGCAGCAGTGGGAGTAGGCCTTTCAGGGTGACCAATCTAAGCTTTTTGTACTCAGAGGAAGTTCAGGCCCCTGAGATCTAGAACAGGCCACAGGTCTCCTGTCCACCTCGGGACTAGGAATTACCAAGAGTAGAACCCCATGTTTCTTTGTTTGAAGGCCACAGGCTCTATGGCCTTCTTTTGAAGCAAAGTCTGAATTTCCTTTTGGAGCAGAGGGAGGTGGTCTGAAGGCTAGTGAGCTAGCATGGGTAGAAGACCTGGAGGTGTGTTCAAAAGTTCCAGAGCATGTCCTTGTTCAGAATCCAGGCATCTGTATGGTCACCTCCTTCCACCGAGTTAAGTGAAGGGAGGGAAGACCCCCTACAATCACTCCGGGGGGTATGGTGGTTGAGGGGTGTACAATGATTCAGGCTGAGCTGGTTGGGGTGGCTTCTCCTGCACCACCACCTCTAGGGGATTTCGAATGTGCACCCGAGGTGGTGCCTGAGGTAGGTAATGCTCCTGCTCCCTTGCCCCCACCATGCTGTCTGGTGGCTGGACAATGCCTGGTACCAGCTGGGAAGAAATGGTACTCTGTGCCTACCCCTTGGTTTAGTATGGTAGAGAGTGCACCGACTTCAGGGTTCTGGCCTAATGCCTGAAGGTTAGAAAGAATGTCTAGGGCATCAGAACCAAATAACTTATGCCCTCTAAAAGGAGCACTGAGACTAGATTTTTTTTACACACAGAGACTGTTGCATGTCTTTCACAATGCCTACCACCCTGAGCACCTCCTTAGGTGCTGGAGGCAGTAGCCTTGGCAGAAGCATCTGAAACATCATAAGCCATGCAAAGCAAATGTTTGCCCACATCAGCCCCAGCCTTAAGGAGCTAGTTTGGTGGTGCCCTCTGGCAAGGTTTGTGCAGCTGCCTTGGGCTTTCTCCAGAGTGTTCTAGTACTTAGTCATGTGGGCCTAATAGTTAGCAATCCTAAAGCCCAATGAAGAGGCGGCAAAGGTCCTTTCGCCCAACACATCCAACCTCCTGGACAATATTAGGAGGGAGGGTGCTCAGGTGCCCTTGACCCATTATGGACAGCATGAACCACAAAGTCTGCTTCAGGCTGGGTGGCAAAAAAGGGCTTCCCAGAAGGAGCTATATACATTTTAATCTGCCTTCCTTGGTATTGCTGGGAACCAGGCAGCAAAGGTGGCATCCTCCAGTGCAGGGAGGAGAGGTGGCACCACAATAGAAGGATAGTCTGGCAGCTCCAGAAAATCTATTGTCTTCTTGGTAGTGTCCTACTCTTCTAGTTCAAAGCCCACGACAGCCTGCAACTGTTGCATCATGGTGAGGAAAGTTGGGCCCTCTGGTGGGGGACCTTGGAGTGTGGACCACCGAGTCCTCACTGTAGGTGGACACTGTAGAGCTGGTGCTCAGCACAGTCCTGAGGCTCTTCCTCATCGTCCTGCATTATTGTCAGGATTATATTCAAAATCATTGCTGAATGGTTCGACAGGCACTACAGAATGCTCTGGCATGGTCGGCAACACCCTAGGAGGCTGCTGAGATAAGGCTCTACTTTGCATCATCACAGGAGGATAAGTATGAGACCCTATTGACAAACCCCCTGGGACAGGGAGAGGAGGCAGCAGGAATCTCAGCATATCTGTAAATGAAGACAGAACTGCCTGAATTTCAGCACCCATGTGGTTGGCGTGTGTGCCATTAGTAGTCGACAGGAGGCTGGGCCCCAACATTGACAGTAATGTACCAGCCATTCCTAGGTACAGCTAGTGCTGTATGCCCTGACCTCAAAACTGTGTCAACGGTCCGGGGGCAAGCAGCATTGCCACTGTAGCACTTGATGGCAGAGAGGTCACACCTGCTGTACGGAGGGGTGACCTAGAATGCACCGGGAAAGTTCTCTCCTTCTCCCAGTGCTTATGTTTGTGGCTCCCTGATGACTTGTCCCACGATTTAGAAGACATGGATCTGAAACAGTGTGCCTGTGACAGCGCTGCTCTTCTGTTGGAGCTCCCTCTGTATAAAGGCTACCTGTTTCAGAAAATGTTTTTCTAGGGCCTCTTTCTGGCTTCACCAAGTGGCAGAATGAAAACCCCTGTAGATTGGGCAGGCTTTCATGTTGTGGTCTGTGCTATGCATCAGACAAGATGGGAGTTGCCATAGTAGAACTTCTCACTTCAGTCTAATTTCAACGGTTCCTTCGATGACAGGTCAATTAAATGGCAGCTGTTGCTGCAGCCTTTCAATCAGCGGTCCGACTAGTATGGTTGACGGCGGGAAAAGAACTGAGGAGAGGGGCCACCCACGTTTATTTAGCAGCTGACATCCGACGTTGTGGAAGGCCCCTAGTGGACTGCTTCCAAATGTTTCCGTGTTGTCCTAGCATCTGGCGGTTTATAGTTCCCCCGATAGTTCCATAGGTGTGGAATGAAAGATATCCTCGAAGAAGATGTACAACTTGCCGCTCTGCCGCTAATTATATGATCTAACTGAAAATTAATTCATCAAACCTCAGGCTCTGCTCTTGGACCAAAAGCTAAGGACAAACAGAAGAGTGCCATGTGACCCTAGTCCAGCTGACTCTGTAATGGAACTCTGCCAACTCTGCTTGGTTCTGAGTGCCCTGGCTCCTCCTCTTCACTACTGCAGTCTTCGCTGCCAACTTTGCAGCCTCAGCAGGATAGGTAAACATGCAGATCCAGTCCTCATTAAGCAGGTAGAGTAGAGCATGGGAGGAAATAAAACAGCATATGGAATCTCCAAGTCCTGCAGCACACTCTGCATCCCACCACGGGGGGGCGGGGGGGAGAGACATACACCAGTGAAGAGGTGCACAGTGGTTCCTTCTCCACTAAGGGACCATGTCACCTCGCCAGACCCAAAAGTCCATGTCCGATACCGACGCTGTCCACTACTGCCAGGTATGTGGGACATCTTCCTCCGATCTGCCACAAGGTTGGATGCAGCAGACCTTAGCAATATTGAATTCTGACAGTTCCTTGGTCAGCGGTCCGACTAGTATGGTTGATGGCCTTGACAGTCCTTTACAGATTTTGGGGTGGGGGAGGATTGCCCTTAGAATCTTCTGGAATTCCAAGAATGCAATATACTCCTTATTTGGTTTTCCAGGATTTCCAGTCTGTTATTTATAGTGATTCTTTGGCATGTTGCCAAGTTACACTTCTGCTATCCTCTGGCTGCCTTTTCCAGTCATCTCCTTCCTCAATGTGTACCCACGTCTCAACTGTGACAATTCTGCCTGAAAGGTTATCAGATTTAGAGTTCGTGGCAGTCACTAAAGTTAGCAGCTGCTTCACTTTATGGCCCCAAGACCGAAAGGTTTCCTCCACTCCATCACCTTCAGTAAGTCCTTGCTGTGTAGAGAGTACTCTAGCCAGTCACAGCGTCTTTCCTTGTTCCTTCTGGCCTTCACCCGAGGCTCGACTCTTTGGCTTCAGCATGTTACAAAAGCGTTCCTTTCGCTGTAACTCAAAAATATATTGAGAACTGGTTATAGCAAAATAAATCTTTAGCAGTTAGAAGTTGGAGATCTACAGAGCCGGCATCTATGCAGGTTTGGCTCCACCATGTGGGAGCACATTACACTCACTGTAGAGATAAGTTACAGAATCTCAAACATCAGTGAGCGTAGGTTTAACAGGTCTCGGACTGGACTGTACCCTGTGGGAGTACTTTCCTATCCCCGAGGTTATGCTGACATTTGGGGGCACATTAACCCCTTCACTGCTGAGATACACTGTCAGACAATGTCCCTTTAATCAGTAAGCATACATTTAACCGGTGTCAGCGAGGGGCCAGTGTACCCTCTGGGAGTTGCTCCCCATCCCTGAGGTTATACTGACATCTAGGGGTGCTTTTTAAACACTTTTTTTTTTTTTTTTAATAGGATAGTTTATTAAAGGGCAACCCCAGTTAACACCAACAATGATGCTTTACCAGGTGCATTCCGGTTCCTGTCTTTTTTTTTTTAGCAAAGGGCCAGGTGTTTCTTTAAATAAATCATTCTCATTACAGTCTGCCTGCTGGTGCAGTGGTTAGATTTCTGCATGCAACGCTGATGACCCGGGTTCGGGAAGGGACCCGGAAACCAGAGGGCCAGCTGGGAGGAGAAGGGTCAAGCATCCTATGGATTGCTCTCCTTCTCCGGGGGAAGGGAGGGGTTGTGTGCCTAGTGCTCGAGGGACTCCTGGTGGAGGCTGGGGGATCCACATGCGACCGGCACCTTGAAACAAGAGGGGCGGGGCAGACACTGGATGTCAGTGCACATCCCCGCTTCTGTTAACTTGGGTAAAAATCTCGCTGGCCACCGTAATGAAGCTCGCTCACCTGGTCTTCATTGCTCCTCTCCGCTGACCTAGCTGGGCTCCACCACCACGACCAGTCCTGAACCCAGCCCTGGGGGGGAATCCAGGGAGGTAATGTCGGTAGTTGCCAACACCTTCTCCCGGTGTAGAGGCGCTGGATCAAAGTGATGGCCCCACCCTGAAGGGTAAGTCAGTGGGTATCAGCGGGGGTATGGCAATTGGGGATGCAAGGCAGGTGAGGGGTACGAGCTGATGGCAGGCGGTAAGGTGGCAAAAAGCATAATAAAAAAATCATTCTTGTTAACTCCCTTACACTTAGGTGTTTTCCACCATGCTGCACAGCAGTACTAGACTGAGCTGTGCCAAGAAAGTAAACATTGTGAGTGGGCGTATTCATGTGGTGCTATGCTCATTCAAGCCACACCGCCATTAGCACATGTGCAAATGACCATGCGCTTCTGTGACCACGCTCTCCATGTCTGTACTGCCCAACTCTGGCCGCTGTGCCCTGCACTCTATTTTTTGTGTTTCACAGTGCGCTGATCCCAAGTATGGCATTGCTGGAATGCACAGCATGTCCTTTATTCAGTCTGACTTGAAAAAGTACAGTTATGCAAGAACTTACCGCAACAGTAGATCTTTGAGAGGAGTTCTTGCAGCAGGCTATCACAATTAGGACTATGCCACAGGCACTAGGACCACACGGAAAAACTTCTGCCAGCAATACCAGCTGGGACCACCCGACGCCGGCCCCGCCTTACCGCCGGTCAGGGTACAAGAGGGGGCGGACCCAGCTCCATCTCAGTTCTCCCGCCAATACCCAGCAGATGGCCTGACAAGAGAAGGAGATGAAGCCCATTCTAGAGGAGAGAAGAGAAGAAACCTGCACACTCAGAGGGGGAAGGCGGGAGGGAAAACGGCGCCTGCTGCAAGAGCTCCTCTCGAAGATCTACTGTTATGGTAAGTTCTTACATAACTGTACTATCTTACTTCGAGATAGAGCTCTTGCAGCAGGCTATCACAATTAGGACAGAGTCCCAAGCAATTCCCTAGCTAAGAGACAGTCTCCCCCGTGAGGAGGAATATGCCGACTCCAGAGACCGTCAGGACAAGAGTCCCTGCAAAACCGCCAGGCCGAAGCCAGCACGGCATCTGGAGACTATATCCAAGCTGTAATGCTTGACAAAGGTATGCACCGAATTCCAGGTCGCAGCCGCAGAGATGTCTTGAATGGCGACATTCCGCATCATGGCAAAAGAAGCAGAAACACCCCTGGTGGAGTGACCCCTTACCGGACCCGGTAGGGGTTTGTGGTTGTGTTCATAACAGAACGAAACGCAATGGACTATCCATTTGGAGATAGTCTGCTTGGACACCGGCTGACCCAAGCGGTGTGGCGCAAAGGCCACAAAGAGTTGTTCCGATTTACAGTGTTGAACCGTTCTACTGAGGTAATACCACAGGGACCTGTGGACATCCAATGTGTGGAGGAGAACTTCCCCTCTATTGGAGGAAGAAGGAAAATAAACAGGAAGGTCAACCGACTGGTTGAGAGTCAATTCCGAGACCACTTTCGGAAGAAACTTAGGATTAGTTCAGAGGGAAACCCTTTCCTTATGAAAAACCAAATAAGGCTCTTTACACATCAGAGCCTGCAGCTCGGAAACTCTTCGAGTGGAAGTAATAGCAACCAAAAAACAAACTTTCCAAGATAAATACCACAGCTCGCAGATCGCTGCAGGTTCAAAAGGGGGAAGGGAGAGTTTCTCCAACACAAAAAAGGAGGTCCCAGGGTGGGATAGGGTCACTGATGGGAGGTCTCATGTGGAGGACCCCCCTGAGAAAAGGTGCGGGCCACATCAAGCTGGGCCAAGGGTGTCGCCCACCAGAGCATGGTAGGCAGGGATTGCCCACAGGTGCACCTTGATGGAAGAATGGCTCAGGCCTTTTTCATACAAGGAGAGGAGGTATTGTAAAGCGGAGTTCACAGAGCATGTGACTGGGTCTAAATGCTGAGGCAAGGCCCAAAGGCAAAAACGCTTCCACTTCATGGCATAAGCAGAGCGAATAGAGAGCTTGCATGCAGACGCCAAGACCGCCACTCCGGGGAAACCCCATATCTAGTCACCGCTACGTCTGAAGGAGCCAAGCATGTAGGTGCAGGGATCAGAGATCCGGGTGGACCAGAGAACCCTGGTCCTGGGACAGCAGTTGCGAGCATAGGGGCAGCGGGATTGGAGGTTCCTGGGACAACCGCTGCAGAAGTGGGAACCAAATTTGTTGGGGCCAGAAGGGGACCACAAGGATCATGCGTGCCCTCTCCACTTGTAACTTGAGCAGGACCCTCTGGATGAGAGGGAAGGGTGGAAAGGCATAAAGAAATCTCCCTGCCCAACAAAGGGACAACGTGTCTGGACAGAAAACGCCAGGTGCAGGCTCTCGCGAGCAAAAGCGTGGCAGCTTGGCGTTACGTGGTGACGCAAGGAGATCCAGCTCAGGCAGGCCCCATGTGCCGAAGAGGTGATCTGCCATGGACTGAAGTAATTCCCACTCGTATGCCCTGGCCGACGACCTGCTGAGATAGTCGGCCAGACTGTTGAGGACTCCTGGAACGTGCACCGCTGATAGACAAATGCCCCGTTCCAGTGCCCAGTACCAGACTCATTGCCTCCCGGCAAAGAGGATAGGAATGAGTGCCTCCTTGTTTGTTGATATAGAAAACGAATGCCATGTTGTCCGTCTGAATGAGAAGAGAGCCGAGAACCAGGTCCCCCTGAAACGCCTGAAGGGCGTAGAGGACCGCTCGCATTTCCAGGACATTGATATGGAGAGACCGTTCCTCGGTTGTCCAAGCCCTCTGCATGCGGTGACCACCGAGATGAGCCCCCCAACCTAGGCTGGAGGCATCCGTAGTCAATGTCTGACCAGGAGACTCCGGACGAAAGCTGAGCCCCTTGTCTAGATTGCTGGGGTCCATCCACCAAAGCAACGTTCTCCGGACGGGCTCCAAGATCAGGACCAAGGTGTCCAGGTCATTGGAGTATTGATCCCACTGCACCCTGAGCATCCATTGTGGGATTCTCATGTGGAGGCGGGCCAAGGATATTACTGGGATGGCCGCCTCCATGTGCCCCAGGAGACTGAGGAAGTTCCGAGCTGGAACTCGAGGTGCTATGGAAATCTGTTCTGCCAAACTTCGCAGGCGAAGACCCCTGTCCTGAGGGAGAAAAGCCCTGCCCTGGACGGAGTCCAGAGTCACTTCAATGAAGGCAAGGTTTTGGCTGGGCTCCGGGGACGACTTCCTTATGTTCAGGGTGATCCCCAGCCGTCAGAAGAGAGTATAGGCATCTCTGAGAGAGTGCAGGAGGCCATCCCTTGATGGGGCTGTCAGCAGCCAGTCATCGAGGTAAGGGAAGACATAATGGCCTGAGAGCCGCAGCCACCACTGCTAGGCACTTGGTGAAGACTCGCAGAGTGGAAGAGAGGCCAAACGGGAGCACCCGGAATTGGTAATGCTCCCCCAGGAAGGTGAACCTCAGAAACTTCCTGTGGGGAGGAAAGACCCAGATATGCATGTACGCATCCTGCATGTCGAGAGAACAGAGCCAATCCCCTTGGTGCAGTAGAGGGAGGAGACTTTGGAGTGTCACCATCCTGAACTTTTTGTACTCTATGAAGAGATTTAAGGGACGGAGGTCCAGAATGGGACAAAGGTCCCCGGTCTTTTTCGGGTATAGAAAGAAGTGGGAGTAAAACCCGTGACCCCACTGCTCCATGGGAACTTGCTCTATCGCTCTCTCTTGCAGGAGGGCCTGAATTTCTCCTTCCAAGAGTGGAATGTGTGAAGGAGGATAACGGGAGAGCTTTGGTGGAGTACTGGGAGGGAACTCCGTGAACTCCAGCGTGTGTCCTCTCCAATGACATCCATGACCCATCGATCTGTGGTAAAGAGCTCCACCCTTCAAGGTGAAGGACAAGCTGCCTCGACCGCCCCCTGGACGCTCCGACCACGGGAGGGGGCGGAAGGGAGCCATCAAGGAACCGGGATGGGGAGAGAGGTCTGGGAGGACTTGGGCCCACGGCCAGAGGGTCCAGACTGCTGGTTTCCGGACCTCCGGCGGAAGCCGCCTCTCTGCCCTTGCTGGGAACCAGGGGCTGAAGTCTGACTGCCTGAGGACTTTCGAAAAAGCTGACGGCGATGGGGGCGTCGCTGGTCACCATGGTACAACTGGCAGACCGACCAGATTGACTTGCCCAATTCCTGGAGACGCGAGATCAGATTCTCCGTCTCCTGCTCAAATAAGACAGTACCCTGAAACGGCAGGTTTCGGATACCGGACTGCAGATCCTGGTGGAAGCCCGAAAGCCTCAACCAGGCATGGCGCCTGAGACAAACCCCGGAAGCAGCAGCTCTGGCCGCCGTATCTGCAGAGTCGTAGGAGGCCCTCAAGACGTGAGTGCCAATGTCCAAGCCCAACTGCAAGAGGGCCAGGAGCTCAGTGTTCTTCTCGGAGTCTGGCATGGCCTGCACCAGCTCAAGACCCCGCTCCCACAACGCATTCTGGAACTGTACCATATGCGTGAGCAAGTTTAAGGATCCAATTGAGCAGGTGGAGGCAGAGTAAACCTTCTTGCCCACCTGATCCAAATAAACGGGACTCTAAGTCGGGAGGCTGACAGCTGAGGTGACGCTGCTGTCGAGCCTTGTCGTGAGCAGCCGTGATCACGGAAGAGTCCGCCTGAGGGTGTTCTACCAAAAATGGTTCAGCCCTCGGCGCCTTGTAAAGCCTGTCTGACTTCTTGGGAACCGCCAGGATGGAGGCTGGACGCAGCCAGGTGGATCTAGTCAGGTCCTGAAAGGTATCCACCAGAGGAGGAATGACCAAAGACTTTGGCTCCTTCTGCCTCAGGTACTTGGCCAGTCTCCGGCATTCCGGATCCAGGTCTTCCGTAGCCCACTGATTAGAAGCCTGGATATGCCTCATGATGTCCATAAATGTGGGATCGTCCGGAGGCGAGCGAGGCATGTCCTTCTCCTCAGGGGAGCACTTGAGGCTGAGGGAGGAGGAAGAGGAGGACCGACTACTAGATTTAGAATGGTCTGGTTCTGCCTCATGGCCATGCCTCTGCCGACGACGGTCCGAAGTCCGACGACGGTCCCTGGACCAGCGATGGAGCGATGACCAACGTTGGGAAGCATCCCGCCGAGTGCGGGAAGGGCTCGAGAACGAGACCATGACCGACGCCTGTCAGAGGGACCCAAGGAGCGACGCCGGTGGTCCGAGATACAGCGGGAACAAGCTCTAGAAGGGGCGTAAAACGCGCTCCGGGGACCTCAACGGGGAGGCCTTGCCCTCTGGCTGTGGTTCGCCTGCAGGATCATGGTACTGGTGTCTGGGCCAGCGATGGGGGGGGGGTACGTTTGTGGACCTGCCCACACCAAAACGAGAAAAGTTGTTGCAGCTCGTCCTTGGAGAATATTTCCACCGCCCGCTGCGGGAAGGAAGATTCAGGCGCGGTGGGATGCGAGGGCGAGCTGTCCTGGAAGCCCAGGGGGGAGGAGGACTTGGGCGACGGGGATGTCGGCAGAATGACCGACCCGGTCCTGGCCCCTTCAACTGACGCCGGTGCCGTGGACCGGCGACAGAGTGATGACAGGGGCGCCGAGAGTCCCATCTAGAAAGCACCTTGAGCAGGCAGCGCCAGTGCCGCAGATGGTAGGGCCAGCAGGTACCACCACAGACTTTGAGATGACCTTAAGCGGGGCCACCTTAGGCTTGGCCAGCAGCTCCCCGACGGGCCGGCCTTAGCCCGGGAAGAGCGCGGCGACTCACCCGAGCCCGAATGGTCTTTTTCGGGGAAGGTAGCGACCGGGACCGAGACCAGGACCGGTGCTGGGACCGACTGTGCTCCTTGCTATGGTGCTTCTTCCCCTCGGAGGAGTGCAGGTCCATCTTCTTCTCCAATAGGTAGGCCTTCAGGCGTCGGATGCGGGTCTGGCTCGTAAACGCTTGGCAGGCGGCACAGGAAGCGGTGTCGTGGTCCAGGCCCAAGCAAAAAACGCACTGCCGGTGACCGTCCTTCGCGGGGATTTGCTGGCCGCAGTCACACTTATTGACGTGGTCAGGAAAGAGGGATGCCCGGGAAGACATGGAACTCCCGAGGACCGACTGCAACGCCAACGGGCTGACGACAGGCAGCAAGGCAGAGGAAAAAACTTTGAAAAGCCGGGAGAACCGAGCCACAAACGGCAGACGTACAGGCATCGGTCGTGGAAAAAAATGGCACAGAAAATGGAAAATACCGTTGAAAAAAAGATGATTGAAGTTTCGCTAGTAAAGCACAAGCAGTAGCTCTTCACGTGCGTGGTACGCGGCGGGAAAGAACTGAGGTGGAGCTGGGTCCGCCCCCTCTTGTACCCTGACAGACGTCGGGCCGGGGCTGGCGTCGGGGGCGGTCCCCAGCTGGCATTGCTGGCAGAAGTTTTTCCGTGTGGTCCTAGTGCCTGCGGCATAGTCCTAATTGTGATAGCCTGCTGCAAGAGCTCTATCTCAAAGTAAGATCTGCATAAATTCTGTACCTTTGTAGTCGCTAGCCTCTAAAGTCTGTGTGAGCACTCATAGGTGCTTTGTCGACTGTTTACTTGTTTCTTGACCTCTCATGCCTTTGACACCTCATGCCTGAGCATTTTGACGCCCCACAAATGACACCTATGAATGGTAGAGTGACTGTGCTGCAGATTTAGCACCCTGTCTGCCAGCCAATATGTCACTGAGTGAGCATTCTGCATACTAATTCTTGTGACTGACAGCCATTTGTACCAATCTGAAGCTGCCTTTGCCCAGGGAACTGTTGAAGGCAGATCCAGAACAGATGAGTTGACAATGAGCTCTCAGAGTGAGGACGGCTTGTGATGGTGGCTGCGGACCAGCTTAGGAAAGCCATCCTGGGCTTCCACTGCCAACCTTCATAAGGCTGAAATGTTTCTACAACCAATCCAGATTACAGAGACTGAACGGTGGGTGCTGACTGGTGGAAAGACTGATCCTGTGAATGGAGGCAGAAGCATGCTACTCCAGTAAGGTGCCACAGCTGCTAGCCTGCGAGTGACCAGACCTTAATGAGTACTGCTGTGTTGAAGCCTGCATCAAGACTGTGGACAGTCAGTGAGACTGGCTGGTTAGTCTTACTCCTAGGCACTGGCCAACTTACCACATGAGGGTCCAGAAGCCTAGATGTGTATGTGGCATGTGGCCCCTGCTCCTTAGACTGGTCTGTCCTGTGGAGGAGGGAGAGAAGCCAGAGAGGTCCAGACTGCAGAAGAAGACAGCTTGATCCACATCCTGAGCCTCCTGAGACCTGCATCTTCAAACTGCCCCTCAACTGCACAAGTACCTGAGAGAAGCTTCAGAGGAGGAGAGGAGGAGCCTAAGTTCTCAGGGATGCAGCAATTTTTGCATAGTATGGGGATACAAAATGGCCCAGCTCTGGATGACTCCATCTTGCAAAGAAGTTGTTTACTATGTAAGTCAGCAGTTCACATTCATAAACCAGGGACTAAAACCTGCGTAATCGGACTGCCAAGATGTTTTGGAGACCTGGGAGAAACAGCTGACGGCCATGAGACATTACCCAGTACCACACTCATTACAAGGTGCTTGTTAATGTAGCGGTGGCCTTGATTTTTCGAAACTGGCACTCTAAAATTTTAAAAATAGTGTTTAAAAAATGGACTATTATACTAGTCTGAAGACCCCCCCATGCTCTCCATACTACTACATCACAAAACGTTAGCACAGGGTCATGCCTCCAATTCAGGAGGTGGAAGGGATTGGACTCTCCTTTGGCAGTTTTGGAGGAATTTGTAAAACTGCGGTAAAGGTGCTCTTTAATGTCAGTTACACCTGTAGCTACTTGAGTCTCCAGAGTAGCACGCAGAGGAGAAAACTCCAGATTTGATATGGGAAACCAGTGGTCTTGAACCTTTCAGAAAACAGGTCAATTTTTACTTTATCCTGTACCGAGCTTTCTTCAAGATCCCGATGTACTGTTTGTCAGTTTATTTTATTTGTCCTGTTTTTTCTTTTCCGCTGCCTTTTATTTTTGTTTAAAGTCTGATGGGTCAACTGCTTCCCCTTTAGCCTTGCTTCAGAGTCCTTTTTCTGGCAGCGTGAATTCAAACCTTCAATGTGTGAAGTGTTGTGATATTTATATAGCAAATAAATTTGGTGTTATTTAATGCACTCTGGACATCTAGGAACCTTAAACAGAAATTGCACACACTTACCTGATCACTTTAATCATCAGCTTCAAGGTTACACCAAAGTATCTGTATCTGCTCACGTGTAATCAGCGTTCAGGTAGTAGTCACTGTCACATGATAGGCCAATATTCATTTATGTGGGTTCATATTATATGTGATGTAATGTACTTTGGAATTAAGACACTGTCCCTTTAACGGGCATCTACAAATTAACTTATTTCTATAAAGGCTAGTGTGGACCTGTTATATTTCCAAGATAAAGGGAGACAGGTACTGTATATGGCCCCAGGAAAGGCTTTCCATGACAGGGAAGGGGTAATGTAAGGACCTAGGGGTCAGAGGTTAAGCCAAATGCACTGACCAGATGTCACCAAGATTGTCAAGGAACCATAGTGACACCTACTGGGAATGAACTGTTGCACCCTAATAACTATTGTCCTAGAATCAAACCCACCTCAGAGAAAAAAAAGTTGGGTGTGTCCTAAAATGACCCTCCAGTATAATATCAGACGTACTTTGAATGCAGAGCAGTTGAAAGGCATATCTCCTGTTTCCAGCTGGCATATACTTATAGCCAGAAGTATATGTATAGGATTGGTAAATCTTTAAAAACCAGTCCCAAGTATGTGGAACTTCTGACTTGCCACATACTGAGCAGAAAATTCTGATTTTTAAGTCAGAATTTTGGAAACCAAGACTTTGCACAAACGTAACATCTGAAGCCTTTTTAAAAGGACATCCAGAGACTTGGATCAAGGACTTGCTATACATTCTATTGCCTAATGAACGGTCATCTGTACCAGGACATTTGAAATCCTGTCTGAACTTTATCAAAACAAGGTATAGTTTAGAATACAGTACTTGGAGTTTTCTGTAAACCATCTAGTTTTACTTTTGTTACTGTCTGCATTTCAAAGTTCTTTCAAACGGTAGACTTTTCTGTATTGCTTTTATTTTAAGTAAACTTATGATTTTCTTATCAGCTCTGGCTGGGGTCTGGTTGTGTGATTTAACATTTAAACAGAAGGGTTTTGAAGAGTGTGCCTAAAGATAGAATCTGCTCTGCTATCATATAAAACTACCTAGGCAAGACTTGGCCAGTGGCCATGGTGGGATTCAAATCTGAAAGTAGTGCAGAGTCAAGGGAACTCAACTACAGAAGCCACCCTCCGACTGGGAAAAGGAAGGTTGGGAAGTCTTCCTGAACCCTTACTCCTGCTCACGAGTTCCTGAATAGGGGGATCCTCTCTGCAAACAGGAGGTCCTGTCGGGCTGCCCGAGGTTAGGGAGCTATGGGCATGTGATAGTCACTGGCATACATACAAACCTGGGCAATAAGATAACTAAAGCAGAGCTATGATCATTTAATTCACAACACACAGATTTGGCTCCGTGCTGTCTTCACATTTGAATTTAAAGAAATGTTATAAACAATGTTTCACTGCTGGAGAATCAAATGATACATTTCAAAGGGTCCCCACTTATTTCCCCGAGTATTCATTCAACCATCATCTTTTATATAGAAGAACAATTGTCGAGTAGGTCCAAAAGTAGAAGGAAATGGCAGATGAGTAGAATGTTAGAAGGTTCTCGTGAAGGTAATGTCATGCCACATGAAAATGGCATTTTGTTTAGAGCACACAGTATCAGCACCATATCTGCTCCACGTAGGCTATGTTACTAAAATTAATACAGGATTGTAGCAGATTATGACAGTTTTAGTTCAAGAAAACTTTAGCTCAGCAACTCAGCAGTACCTTTGGATTTATTGCCGAAATCACACAGCTATTGTACATCGAATATAAATACAGTACATTTCAAAGAGAAAAACCTCTTAGCTCTTGTATCTATTGCCATTCAACATCTTCATTTTCTCCAGAGTCCACAAAAAAGGCGCAAAATCGAGACAACGAGAGGGTATTATGTGAGAACAGAACAGAGCTGCTCAGAAATACCAGTCCGCTACCACTGCCATCTTGGATCCCCAACGGTGACCTGGACCTTGCTGACTAAGCATGGCTGGAAGAGGAAGCCTGTGACCATCATTCCTCGTCGTTTGATTTAGACAGCCATTTCTTGGTCAACTGTGAGGGAGAAGCAGGTCTGGAACCCGCAGTCTTCCATTGCTTTCAATGCTTTTTGGGCTAGGAAGGTCTCCAAGGCCTTCTGTCAGGGTCACCTTGTAGGTTGGTTGAAATTGGCAAAATCACACCGGCCCTCACGTTGCGAGATAGGCCAAACAATGCACACAGATTGTGCGAGTGCCATCCTTGTAGATGTTGTAGTCACAGGCAGGGAAATAGGATTTCAAAATCTGAAGGCCTTAGCATAGGCACGTGATATCTAGGGCACATTGGTTGCCATGGCCAGCTGAATTGAAGCATATTTGGTCAAAATATTCGAGTCCAAATAAAGGGCTAGGCCTTCAAGCTAAAGCCTGGCTACTCAAAGCCCCCAAAATATACTAGGCACACCAGACCACAGTGTCAAAAAACTGAGGTGCAACGAAACATTACAAGAATTACAGACTGAAAGTACACAAATCAAAACATAGCACTTACACCTCAGTAGCAGAAGACCACCAGATGACCAGCAAATCCCACCTCAGTGCTTTCCCCAGAATGCGAGGCTTCAACAGAGGGCCCGGTTACTCCCCTGGCAAGACAGTATGGGAACAAAGGCTCTTTGTCCTTCAGCAAAATACAAGAACAATGAAAAAAGTTAAAGAAAATAAACGGGAACTGCCATTTCAACTTTGTTTCTCAACCGGTCCAACAAGGGTGATGGATGTCGGGAGAACGAATTGATGAGTTTTGGGGCCGCTCACATTATATACGTGTTGACTCTGCAGCTCCTGGCTAGCAAAATCTTGGAGTGGCCCAGATCCCAACTGCTTATGGTTCCAAAGGTGTGGCCTAATGAAGGCTATATTCTTGAAGACCTACACATACCTCAGTTGAGGTTTACCATTTTAGCAACGGCATGGCCTGTGGGGTTTGGGTTTAATAAACTATTTTCAGTTTTAAAGAGCACCACCGCTGGCCAACCAGCTGCAACTACACTGGGCCTGCACCATTCCACTGGCTGGGAAACCCAGTGAAGCTCAGGGAGCTGCCCAAGGTTAAATGGGGTTTTTAAAACTGGTACCAGTGGGAAGTGCTCCTAGTATAGGTGGGTTGACAATACCAAAGGTTACGGTATTCCTATAGCCACTATATTGCATTACCTGGCAGGTGGTGAGCACTACTGCTGTTTGTGTTTTACTGCAGGCCGAGCCTAGAAGGGCCCCTACCATCAGCCTCAGTACTGTATAGTTCACAAGATTTACAAAGACAGTTGCACTTCATTCCCTCGTCTTTTAATACTGTATTTTGTATTTGGTCTCATGAGCATATTAGTAGCAAGTCATTCACTGCACTTGTTGATTTTAAGGATGTTTCGTAATTTTTCATGGATGGGGACACTGGGGAGGTACTGCATCCCAGAGGCTGTATCACTGATACCAGGACCACAAACGTTTCTCTGGGCAGAGGTACTGCACAAAAAGAACAGTTACCTACTGTAACAGTAGATCTTTGAGAGAATTGCCACCATTGGCCAACCGCAGGCTCAAGGGAGGCACAGTGAGGTTCTCTAGGACCAAATTAAAGTCCCACACCAGAACCAGATCTTGGCGCAGGAGGAAGATACCACTTTGGAATCTACAGGGAACCACAAGATGGGCCACATTCTTGCACTCTGTCAGAGCAGGAAAAACCAACAGCAACCATGTGGACCTTTATTAAGGAATACCCAAGTTCAGAGTCCTCAAGGGACAAGAGGTAGTCCAGCACTTTAGGAACTGGATGTGTAAAGGGATCCAGAGCATGTCCACACACCAGAGCAAAACATCTCAATTTCTGATTAAGTGCATCAGGTCGACAGCTTTCTAGCTGTCAGGAGAACACCAGCCACCGGTAGGGGAAACCCCAAAGCAGGAGGACTCCAAGTCCCCAACAGCCATGCATGAAGGTGCAGGGATCAAAAACCCAGGTGCACCATAGCATCCTGCTCCTGTGTGAGATGTCCAGCTCATAGGGGGACTGAGACAGAAAGCTCCACTGTTAATAGCTGGAGACACAGAAACCACATTTGTCTGGGCCAATGAGAAGCCACCAGAATCAGGGCAGCATGCTCAGCCTGCAGCTTGATCAGAACCATCTATATTAGAGGGACTGGGGAAAGGCATACAGAAACCTCCCTTTCCAGGAGGACCATTGTTGCCAAAGAAAGGTCCAGGCCCTGGAGTGAGCAAGCAGAAACACTTCAGTTTTGGGTTGTATGGAGATGAAAACAGGTCTGTGTCTGGATGACCCCATTTTAGGAAGAGGGCATCCACGATGGAGTCAGAGTTCCCATTTGTGGCAGAGGGCATGGGATTGACTAATGTGACCCATCAGTGCATTCACGGTAATGGAGAGGAACACAGTCAACATAAATTTGATGTGTTCTACCACCCAGTGCCAAACTCATTGCCTCTCTGCAGAGAACATACAAATGAACCCCCGCCTCATCGACTGATGTAGTACATCACCGACATGTCCGAGCCAATCACAGCTGATTCCCCAGACAGAGGTCAGCAAAGGCTGCAGGCCATGCAGACTAGCCCTCATTTCCAGACAGCTGCTATGATGCACCATATCCAGAGGGCCCCATTGGCCCTGGATTCTGAAGGGGCCTAAATGAGAACCCCAACCGGACCCTGAGGCATCCATGGTTATCACAGCAGGGGGAACGGTCCCAGGAATGTTGACCCTTTCACCTGGTTGGACTGGTCCAACCAACAGAGCAGAAAATGAGCTGAGTAAGCTGTACAAGATGCTCCAGCTCATCAGAGTGTTGAGCCCACTGAGCTCTGAGGAACCACTGTGAGATACTCACACAGTGGCAGGGCAGGGAAACAGACAGAATGGCAGCTGCCTTTAGGCAGATTATTCTCAGACAATGGGGAAACAAAAATTGCTGGAGGTTTAGCTGCGTTTTCTAAAGCTTTCCTACAACATCTCCTGGTTGCCCGATTAAAGCCTTGACAAACTCTGTAGGCTTTATCATGGTTTGTACCAAGGCAATGGATACATTGGAATGGCTGTCTATATAAATCTTAATGTCACCACAGTGACAATAATGGAACAGTCTTTCGACAGCAGCATAAACGTATAGTATTGAAATAACAGCATTAGCGATTACCTGCAAAAGTTCTACAGCATTCAGCAGTGGTGGACAGATGAGTGGTTGACGGTGGGACAAAGTACGAGGCATGCTGGGGATGCCCATGTTGTATAGGCACCAACAAGGCATGTCAACATGGGCAGCCCCAGCCTGCAAACATTTCTGGGTGATCCCCAACGCCAGTGCCTTACAGTTCCATGCTTTGGCTCAATGGAGGGAAAGATCATCAAAGTCGTTTCTTCTTTGTTTACCCCCTCCCCAGTTCTCTCTCCTTCAGGAGTTCCCCAGCCCCAATACCCAGATGTCAGCCAGGACTTGCCTACTGGCTGTTTCCCCTGGCAGGGTCAGTGGAGTTCCCCAAGCCAGAGAATGTATCCCATTCAGTCCGGTGCGCTCAGCTGAACAGATTCAGGGCCTACTGGTGCTCCTCCTCATTCTGCCGCTAAAGTTTTTCCTTTTTCTGTCCCCCTGGAGAAGCACAGCAAAAAAAGGATGTCATGGTGCATGCCACACACTCCCATGCAATGTGCACCGACATCAGTGATGCAACCCAATCTCCCTGGACCAGGCTGCTTTTCCCCCAGCTTCTGCCAGGGGCCAGGCAAGCAATCTGGCTCAGTCCCACCCTCTGTCTGGAGGACAGCAGTCCTATGGATGCTCAATCCTCCTCCCCCGGGAGCCCTCCAGCACCCTGGATTCATGTCTGAACTCTGGTAGTTAGCATCACAAATGGTAGCACTACCACTTCTTGTCGAGGCACAGGTCAGGGAGCATAGGAAAACCAGGAGCAGTTTCAAAATTCGCAAATATGAGACCAATTGCATAGAGTATTGGCTTTGACAGAGCCAATGGCACAATTTATGGATGCACAGATCAAACAAGTTGCTATGAGTAGTAGAGCATATCTGAGATACACTACCCATGTGTTGAACTTGTTTGAGGAGATGATGGTAGACAATGAATGGTGGCTTGTAACACTTGATATACAATCCCTATACACCAATATCCCCAATGGAGAGGGGTTAGAAGCTGTTTGCACATCACTGACAGAAAAAAACAATTTGGGAATTTTATTTTGCTCATAGGGGAGATTCTTGAGTATGTTTTGACCAAAAATATCTTTCTGTATGATACTCAGTTATATCATTAGGTTAAAGGAACAGCAATGGGGCAGCAATGGCCCTTAATTATGCAATTATATATCTATCTGAATGGGAGAAAACATTTGTGTATGATGGAGACCATCCCTTAACACATTAATTTCTATCATTTTATTGATGGCATTTTTTTTTTTTTTTTTATCTGGACTAGTGGGTTGGAGGAGCTTAATTTGTTATAAAGTATTTGGAAAATACAAATTCAAATTTGAGATTTACTATGACAGCAAGTAAAAAAGAACTTCCCTTTCTGGATTTATGGGTATACAAGGATGGCCGGGGGGTGGGGGGTGGGGAATAGGAACCAAGATATACAGCAAAGACACTGATTGGAACAGCATTTTATTTTATGATAGCTGTCATCCAACCCACGTAGCCATAAATATCCCTGAGGGTCAGTATATGTGCGTAAAGCGGAATTGTAGTACAGAAGATGAATATGAACAAGGAAAGAGAAATTGCATCTAGATTTTTAGAGAGGGGATATAATGCTGGTATTTTACAAGAGGCATTAACTAGAGTAGATATTAACAAAAGGGAACTATTGGCAAAGAAAAAATTGTCAGAAATTTGACATGTTTAATAATTCAAACCCTGTATTTGTTTCCACTTTTAGTGCACAGTCTCGTGAAGTGGAGAACATATTAAAGTCAAATTGGAATACCTTAAATGCTGAGCCCAAACTTAAACGTGGTGGAACAAGGTCCCAAGATTGTATATAAAAGAAACAGTAATTTGTCTTATCTGTTAGTACAGTACATGGCATAATGGACAATAATATACAAAGGAAAGCAGATTGAACCTCCCTGCTGGCAACCATCAATGTGGTAACTGTATGGCATACAAATTTATAGAAGTGGGCCAGTGTTTTGAACCGACAAATAAGAATGGGACACACGATGAGAGACTTTCATAGAAATATAGAAAGTGACGGCAGATAAGGACTGCTTGGCCCACCCAGTCTGCCCATTTCCCTACCTAATGGATAAGCTGCAGGTTCTAGTTAATCAGCTTACTTCCTCCTGCCCCCCCACTAGAATTGCCTTATGCCTGTTCCATGCATTCTTGAATTCTCCCACTGTTCCTGACTCCACAACCTCCTCAGGAAGGCTGTTCCATGCATCCACAACCCTCTCTGTGAAAAAACACTTTCCAACATTACCTCTGAGCCGTCCCCCCTCTATCTTCAAATTGTGCCCTCTTGTTCTTGCACATCTCTTCTGAAAGATACTACCCTCTTGTACCTTGTTAATTCCCTTGAGATACTTGAACGTTTCTATCATGTCTCCCCTCTCCCTCTTTTCAAGGGTATACATATTAAGCTGCTTTAGTCTCTCCTCATGTGTCTTCTGGTGCAGACCTTGCACCATTTTGGTTGCCCTCCTCTGAACAGCCTCCACTCTGTCTTTGCGGAGATGGGGTCTCCAAAATTGCATGCAGTACTCCAGATGGGGTCTCACTAACTGTCTGTAGAGAGGGATAACAACTTCCAGTTTTCTACTGTTGATGCCTCTCCCTGTGCATCCCAGTATCCCCCCAGCCCTCCTTACTGCCTTCTCGCATTGCTTTCCCACATTTAGGTCATCTGATATAATTACTCCTAGGTATCCTTCGATTTTTGTTGTTATTAACTCACCCCCCATTGTGTACTCTTC
Organism: Neoceratodus forsteri; assembly: GCA_016271365.2. Classification (NCBI taxonomy): domain Eukaryota; kingdom Metazoa; phylum Chordata; order Ceratodontiformes; family Ceratodontidae; genus Neoceratodus; species Neoceratodus forsteri. The sequence continues at coordinate 660,904,783 of CM028138.1, forward strand.
CCCTGGGTTTTTGTTTCCCAGATGCATTACATTGCACTTCTTTGCACTGAATCTGAGCTGCCACATATTTGACCATTCCTCCAACCTTGCCAAGTCCCTTTTCATTCTTTGCACCCCACCTTGTGTATCAACCCTGTTGCAGATCTTTGTGTCATCTGCAAAGAGGCATACTTTTCCTTCCAGGTGCTCTCCAATGTCACTTAGATATTAAAGAGGACCAGTCCCAGTACCAAACCCTGCGGTACCCCACTAGTTACCCTCCTTTCTTCACTGTGGACTCAGTTTACTATTACCCTTTGCATCCTGTTGTCCAGCCATTTTTTTATCCAGGCTACCACCTTGGGACCCACTCCAAGGCCGGCTAACTTGTATATTAATCTTGTGTGAGACTGTCGAATGCCTTGCTAAAATCTAGGTAGGCCATATCCACAGCCTCTCCCTGGTCTACTACTTTGGGCACCCAGTCAACGAAATCTATTAGGTTCGTCTGACATGACCTTCCTGCTGTGAAACCATGCTGCCTTGGGTCCTGTGCCCCACTGGCCTCTAGGTACGCAACAATTCTTTCTTTCAGAAGCGATTCCATCATTTTCCCTACCACTGAAGTCAAACTAACTGGTCTGTAGTTTCCATGTACAGCAGAAGGCATCATATACAGTATCTTGCAAGCTGCACTTGCAATTGTTTTTATATAGGCATGACAGGACATAGATACATAGACAGTGTCGGCAGATAAGGGCCTATGGCCCACCCAGTCTGCCCATTTGAGCTTGTAAGTTCAGTTTATGTTTTCCTAGAAGTCTGTTGCCCCTTACCCCTGACATCCAGAATTCCTTTATGTCTATTCCATGCATTCTTAAATCCCGTGATTGTTTCAGCCCCCACCACTTCCTCTGGCAGGGTGTTCCACTTGTCCACCACCCGTTCTGTGAAGAAATTCTTCCTCACGTTTCCTCTGAATCGTCCTCCCTCCAACTTCATCCCATGCCCTCTAGTCCTGGTACATCTTTTTCGCTTAAAAATAGTGTATTCCTGCACCCTGTTCCTCCCTGTGAGATACTTGTATGTCTCTATCATATCCACCTCTCCCTCCTCTCCTCCAGGGAGTACATGTTCAGTTCCTTCAACCTGTCTTCATAGGGACTTGTGATGCAATCCATGCACCATCTTTGTTGCCCTCCTCTGAACCTTCTCTACCTTGTCTATGTCCTCACGTAGGTATGGTCTCCAGAACTGTACACTGTACTCCAGATGGGGCCTCACTAGTGTCTTGTATAGTGGAATTATGACCTCCTTTTCCTGCTGGTAATGCCCCTGCCTATACATCCCAGCATCCTATTTGCTTTACCTGCTGCCTTGTCACACTGTTTCCCTACCTTGAGGTCATCAGAGATAACCCCAAGATCCCTTTCCTGTTTGGTGCATGCTATATCCTCACCCCCCCACCAACTGATATATTGTGCCAGGGTTTTTGTGCCCCATATGCATTATCTTGCACTTTGCATTGAATTTCAACTGCCAAACCCCTGACCATTCTTCAAGTTTCTGCAGGTCCCTTCTCATTCTGTCTACACCCTCTGGTGTGTCTACTCTGTTACAGAGCTTTGTGTCATCAGCGAATAGTGAAATTCTGCCTTCTAGGTCCTGCACAATGTCACTGATGAAGATGTTGAATGGGACAGGTCCCAACACTGATCCCTGTGGTACCCCACTGGTCACTCTTCCCTCTGTGGAGTGACAGCCATTTACCACCACCCTCTGTGTCCTGCCGCCCAGCCAGTTACCTACCCACCACACTGCTGTCCTGCCCACACCCATATTTCCCAGTTTGTGCAATAGTCTTCTATGTGGCACAGTGTCAAAGGCCTTGCTGAAGTCCAGATAGGCCATGTCCACTGCCCTCCCCTGATCCACCTCCCTAGTCACCCAGTCAAAAAATTCAACGAGGTTGGTCTGACATGACCTCCCCCTGGTGAAACCTTGCTGCCTTGGGTCCTGTAGTCCATTGACAACCAGATGTTCCACCATCAGATATAGATTTAAATATATTTTTGGAGTATTTATCCTGCATTAGACTGAAAAAAATTTAAAATGCATTGGCGTATCATATAAAACATGCAGGATCTGGACATACTTTTAAATTTAGAGGTTTGGAAACAGGTTAGGACTAAGAGGAGGTGATCTTGTTAATAAAAGTTACAACGTAGAGACACATATTGGCAGTTTAAATTGAAAGCTGGGCAATACCCAGGACTAAATGATGTTTTCCAACTGTCTCCCTTTTTGGTAAAATGCAACAGAAGTGATTATATTTTTTCAACATTGTCAGCAACTATTCATATCTATAAACACTTGGCACATATTAAACTAGTCAAACTATTATGTTATGACTTTCCAACTGCCCCCTTTGCCGATTATCAAGCCTAGTATTTATGATTATTTAATTGGGCTATCATATGACGTATTTTTAACATATTATGTATATTGTGCTTATTAATGCACTAGTTATTATAACATATTGACTGCATTAGCACTTTAGATAGTAGGACACTATATTTCTATCACTTAGTTTAGGTTATAATATCTATGTGGTGCAGTTTAGCACCTAGGTAGCAGGACTTACAGCTACAATATCTGGCTAAGTTGTTTTGTGGTGCTCTGCTGTATTTATGTATGTTGTAATTGTATAGCAATGTATAGCAGTCATATCAAAATAGTTTTTCTTTGTAATTGTTTTTGCATATTTTATATGAATAATTTAGGGTATGATTATTTTTGTCTGGAATTTGACAAGTATGTCTAATGTCATGCATATGTTTAAGTGATAAGTGGGGCAGACACTATAAATACGCGCATCTATACATGCTGATGATGTCTTGAAAAAGCGCCAGGGTGGCATGAAACAATGTTGGTGCATGGGGGGTGCTTTACTTTAAGATTAAAATATGCCGCTATTTGGAGCCTGATGCTACTGCGTTTTTCTTGTGCTGTTGAGCCCACCTGTTCTTGTAGTGCTGGGTTTCCCTTATTTAACCCTGTCAAACTGCTGCACTGGCGGGCCAGCCCTCAAAGAATATCTTAACATATCTGGATCTGAACTCCTCCCCCCCTTCAGGAAAATGAGAACCCAAGCCCCTCAGTCTTGTTTGAGCCCACAAGGCAGGAGTAGTAACCGAAATATCCACGGTGACCCAGTTACATGTGTAAATTTAGAAAGGGTGATCAGATGGAGTCAAATTGTAGCGGACCCTTTATTTGCTTGGTGACTCATGTATGACCTGCAAACTTTGGAGGTACAGATATTTGGGAGATCATTTGTCTCGTATAACAAAGATGGATCCCTGTGGCACACCCATGTTGAACAGTTACCAGTAACTGCAGATCTTTGAGGCAATCTCCTCCACTGAACTACACCTATGGAATAGAGATGCCATGGACATATGACCTAGTCAGCTTTGCATCCCTTACATACATACGAAATTTGCCAGCAGATAAAGGCTTAGTGGTCTATCAAGTCTGCTCAAATGTGCAGCTAGCACCACTTATTCTGCAGCTGCCACTCCCTCCCACCCACCCTTCTCCTCCCTTGACCCTCCCCTTGCCCTGTCCCAGCCCCTGTTTTACTCGATACCACTTCTGCCGGTAAAGCATTCCACCCAGCTACCACCCTCTCCATAAAAGTCTCATCGTCCTCCTGAACCTTCCTCCCTGCAGCCTCGCATCATGGCCCCAGGTGTCCCTCCCCTCCCTTACTTTGAACAGTCCCTCCATACCCATCTTGTTTATTACTTTCATGTACTTGAAGGTTTCAGTCATATCCCCCTGTCCCTTCTCTCCTCCAGCGAGTACATGTTCAGCTCCCTCAGCCTCCTCTCATATGGTAAGTCCCCCAAGCCCCTTGACCATCTTTGCCACCCTGCACTGCACCCCCTCCAGTAACAATGTCCCTCATCAGATTCGGGCACCAGTAATGAACGCACTACTCCAGGTGTGGTCTAACCAATGATCTATACAGTGGCAGAATCCCCTCCCCCCCTTGAGGATATATCCCTTGCAATGCAACCCAGCATTTTGTTGGCCTTTGCAGCTGCCGTCCTACATTGTGCTGAGTTGTTCTATGACCCCATAATGAGCACACCCAGATCCTTCTTGGTCTCAGCTAGCTACACTCCCCCCAACTGGTAACTCCACCTTGGGTTTTTTGCCCCAAAATGCAGCACCTTGCACTTTTTGGCACTGAACCCCAGTTGCCAGGTGTCCCGGCCAAGTTTCCAGCTTTGCCAGATCATCCTGCAACCCCTGCCATCCCCCTAGGTAATCCATCACCGCTCCCATCTTGGCATCATCAGCAAACAGACTGGTCTTACTCTGGATGCCCAATGATATGTCTACAATGAATATCCCAAACACTGGTCCCAACACTGAGCCCTGCGGAACAGCTCGTCACTACCCTTCGGGATGAGAGCTCCCACCCACCTCCACCACCCTCTGTTGCCTTCCCTGAAGCCAGTTCTCTACCCATCTCACCAGCTTTTCACCCACCCCTGTGCCTTCTAACTTACTTCCCAGCCTCCCATGCAGCACTGAGTTGAATGCCTAACTGAAGTCCAGGTACAGGACATCCACTGCATGGCCCCCAATCAATTGACTAGTTACCCAGTCATAGAACTCCACCAGGTTGGTTTGGCAGGATCTGCCACTTACAAAGCCATGCTGTCTGCTGTCTTGTAGCCCTTTGGCCTCCAGGAGGGCCATCAGCCTCTCCTTCAGGATAGTCTCCATCAACTTACCCATGATGGATGTGAGGCTCACTGGTCTGTAGTTCCACGGTTCATCCTTGAGGCCACTCTTGCGGAGGGGCAGCATGCGAGCCATCCTCCAATCCCGAGGTACACACCGTGAGTGTAGTGAGGCATTCTCCTTCAGTACCCTGGGGTGGATGCCATCTGGACCTGGTGCCTTGTCCACCCTTAGTGCCCTCAAACCCACCAGAACCCTGCTGTCTGTCATTTCCCCCCCCAGTCACCCCTCCCCTTCTGTTTCTGCCTCCCCTCCTCCCCTTGGGCATCACCTCCCCTTTTCCTTAGTAAATACTGAGCAGAAGTAATCGTTTAGCACCTCTGCCTTATCACCCCCTGCTTCTACCCTACCCGCCCTCCTTCCTAATCCTTACTATATGGTCCTTACAGCTCCTTTTCTCCCTGATGTACCTGAAGTCCTTCTCCCACTTCTTAATGCCCTGCACCAGCCTGAGCTCCACAGATAACTTGGCTGCCCTTACTGCTCCTGTCACCTCCTTCGATTCCTTCAGGTACTCCTCCATGTCCATTTGTACCTCCTAAAGGCAGCTCTTTTCCTCCTTACCTTTTCCATGACCTCCTTGCTCACCCAGCTAGGTTTCTTTGCCCTAGCCTTCTTGCTCTGGGCCTTGCTGCAGGTTCTGGTTGCCTCCACTAACCCCAGCTTTATGAACTCCCATCTCTGGTTAGTGCCCATACTAGGTTGAATTCTGGCCAGGTACCCTTTTACCACTTCCCCCATCCTCCCAAAGTCAGCCATCCTGAAGTCCAACACCCTTGAGCTAGATTCCACTCTGTCCTTGCCCATATCCAATGTGAGCCATACTGAGTGGTGGTTACTCCCCGACAGTGGTCCTTCCACCCTAGGTTCCCTCACAAACTCCCCATTTACCAGCACGAGGTCAAGGGTATTCCCTAACCTGGTTAGTTCACTTACCGTTTACATCAGGAAGTCGTCTTGGAAGGCATCCAGCAGTACCTGCTCCCATCTATTCCTGGTTGTTGGGGTACTCCAATCCACTCTTGGCATGTTGAAGTCCCCCACAATCACCACACTACCCTTCTCGCAAGTCCTCCTGATCTGTCCTGCTAGGTATCTAAATCCTCAGAGTGTGGCCTGTACACCACTCCCATCCTGAGAGTCCTATTCTTGGAATCCGGGATTTGCATCCATAGTGACTACTACCCTCATCCCATTCCTGTCTTACACACTTCAGTCCTTCCCTCGCAAATAGTGCCACCCCTATCCTTTCCCAATCGCTCTATCCCCATGAAATATCCTGTACCCTGGTATAGACAGGTCCCAGTCACTGTACTGGGTGGCCCACATTTTGGTGATAACCGCCATGTCCACCTACCCCTCTGCCATGAGAATCTGTAGCGCTGCAGTTTTCTTCCCAAGGCTCCTAGCATTCACTGTAACCACCATCCACCCCTCCCCCCCCTTTACTAGCATCGCCACTCAGTACTTGCCCTTTGTCATGGTTATTTAAGGTGGGGCTCATTGGGCTTCCCAACCTGTGGTCTCTGCATATCCCTTGCCCACTTGCCACCCCCCCTCCTAGTTTAAATTCCTTTATAACTCCATGTACCCTCCATTTCCCTACTACCTCTATGTACTCCTCCATCATCCGTTTCAACACTTTCCCTCCTCTCTCAAGTGTAGTCTATCCTTGGCATAGAGACAGTCTTCCCAGGTCCCTTCCTCCAGCCCATACCCTTTAGCATGATACCAAGTTCTTAGCAAATAGTTAAAATCCTTTATTCTCAGCTTTCTTGCTGTGCTTGCCCTGGGTACTGGAAGTATCTGAGAAAGTTACTGATCTTCCTGCCTCCTCACATAATTGTCCTAGTTCCTCAACCCTCTATCCTGTCAGCCAGGTAGTGTGTCCCCAAATGTATAATTAAACGAGGCTTCTCCCTACCCCTTCTAGCATATTTTGGAAGAGATTGTCCCATCCTTTCTGCTGTCATTCCCGGCATGGGCTCCACCCAAATGCAACTATGCCTCTCCCCTTTGCCCATCTGACTCCTCTTAATATTGAGCCCCGCAGCACTAACATTCCACCCCTCTTACCAACTGCTTGCTTCCCTTCATCCCTACCTCTCACTTCCGGCTCCTCCTCTTCCTCCTGCACAGTACGTTGCCGACGTGCCATCCTATTGTGGCAGTCTGCTTTCTCTGCCATTTGGCTTGCTTGGTGACTGGCTACTATGCCTTTCTTTTGCCCCCCCTTTTCTGCAGTATGGCTTGTGAATTGTTCCATAGCTGTGGCTCACTGGGATGGAGATGTCCCCAAAAAAGATAGAACTTACAGTAACAGAGCTTCCAGAGCAACTGAGTAAAGCATAGCTTACCCTCCCACCTTCCTCATTTTTTTTGGGGGGGGGGGGAAGATGCACAGTAGGGAGTTTCAGGTATCATTTATGTGACTTTTTTAATAAGATGCTTTGTCATCACTCCCTGTTTGGGGGTGTCAATGTGGTTTTCTTCGCCATGTGTCAGCATGGCACAATTTTACATCTCTGGACAGGCAGAACTAAGGAGGTATATGGGCACCAACAAGGAGTCATTGTGGGCAGTCCTGCTACACAAACATTTCCGAATAGGTCACTGAAGATCTGCCCTTGTCTCAGACAGAGAGCCACTGATGCAAACACTTTGGTTATCTATTAGATATGAATTTAGCCATTCAACTGTTTTATCTGACCCAAGTTCAAACATTTTTTGCAAAATATGCAATGATTCATGGTATGAAATGCTTTAAGTTCACAAACGTACATTGTGTGCTAGTCAGTGCAAGTTTCTTTCTTAGTGCAGCTGTACTGCACGTTTAACCTTGGAAGGTTTGGGTCACTGGACTTGCTTTTGCTATTTTGACTTTAATCCCTTCACAACTGTTTGCAGTCTCCCATTACACCTATCCTCAAGGTAATCCTGACTTCTAGGGACACGGCATTTCAAGCAGTGAAATACAGTAATAATTTTCCCCACAGTGCATCTCACCTGCATGACAATATTTTTCTTTTTCGGAGGCATCCGATGAGTTCACTGATTTTAGCATGGTAAGACAGCAGCCTAAGGTTTAAATAAAAACAAAGGCTTGTAAACACACAGGACATCCTGTAACCTACAGTAAAGCAGAGAGAGGACTTTATTACCTCTGTTGTATTACAACAGGGCATCCTGGCCAGGAATCTATATGACCAAGACAGGACTGCAGTACATCTGTTATATTACAGCAGGGCATCCCGGAACCTACAGCACTGAGACAGGACTGCAGTACATCTGTTATATTACAGCAGGGCATCCCGGAACCTACAGCACTGAGACAGGACTGCATTACCTCTGTTATATTACAGCAGGGCATCCAGGAACCTACAGCACTGAGACAGGACTGCATTACCTCGGTTATATTACAGCAGGACATCCAGGAACCTACAGCACTGAGACAGGACTGCAGTACCTCTAATATTACAGCAGGGTATCCAGGAACCTACAGCACTGAGACAGGACTGCTGTACCTCTAATATTACAGCAGGGTATCCAGGAACCTACAGCACTGAGACAGGACTGCATTACCTCGGTTATATTACAGCAGGACATCCAGGAACCTACAGCACTGAGAAAGGACTGCATTACCTCTGTAATATTACAGCAGGGTATCCAGGAACCTACAGCACTGAGAAAGGACTGCATTACCTCTGTAATATTACAGCAGGGTATCCAGGAACCTACAGCACCAAGACAGGACTGCATTATCTCTGTAATATTACAGCAGGGTATCCAGGAACCTACAGCACTGAGACAGGACTGCATTACCTCTGTAATATTACAGCAGGGTATCCAGGAACCTACAGCACCAAGACAGGACTGCATTACCTCTGTAATATTACAGCAGGACATCCAGGAACCTACAGCACCGAGACAGGACTGCATTACCTCTAATATTACAGCAGGACATCCAGGAACCTACAGCACCGAGACAGATTATATTACAGATGTAATTCTTGTTAGACACACTTACTTTGATTGCCAGTTCCACATGGGGTGGGTGGTATTCGACTGGTTGGAGGGGTCAGAAAGGCTGGTGCGTGCATCTGAATGAGAATCCTGTTTATGACAAGAAGTGGTTTCTTTTTAAACAAGGTTATTAAATAAAAGGATAGAGCTCGATTGCATACTGCCTCCCCCACACAACATTGACCATTTGATGGCAAGTGATTAACCACCTCCCAGGGCTTCAGGACTGGAGGGCAAGTCAGGAGTTCCCAAAGTTCAACACTTACCAGGTGGACCAGGCTGCTCACATGTCACAGCAAGACAAGCAACGTACAGACGTTCGAATACTTTGATACAGGGCCAGCAGATCCCTCCCCTACTATGGTCTGTTAATCAAGACAGACAAGACATTCAGAATCTTGCTGAAACTCTGACATCTCACTTCAACCCAAGTGACACAGCGCCTCTGTTGACACAATGCCTCTATCCATCCTACAGGGAAACAGTTTGCCATGGCGATGGCAGAATCAGAATCCTTAGGCATGGGGCCAAACTCATGTAATGAGAGTCACCCAATTCATAGTTGGCATGCAAGGCCAGATCCCCCATTTCCTCCAGGTCCAGCAACTACCTGCAAATCGCAGTGTATTTGCTAATGGACTGCAGCATCAGAGCCCGTGTCTCGTAATCACTTGTCAGTTTTTAGAAAAGTGGAGGGGACCCAAGAGGAATTCTGAAAAGCAGGAAACAGAATGCTGGGAAAAGCAGTGCACACATTGGCTCTGCAGTGGAAAATCCACTTTGGATTGCAAATCCAAATCCTAAATCAGAGTTTTAGGTCCTTTTAGAATCTGAAACAATCAGATTAGGATTTGAAAGTTCCTAAAATCCTAAATTCCAAAAACAAAATCAGAATTGGATGATTCCAAGCATCTGTATTCCAGAGTAGTGCCACTGTGCTGTGTGCCAGGCGTGCATTAGGAAAGGACAGCTCAGACTTTTTACTCTCTGCTGTGTCAAGAAGCACAACTCTCAGGAACCCCACCGAGTCTCCCTCTCTGCTGTCTCCTACCTCTCCCCCCGCCCAAAAAAAAAACGTCACTTTCTGTTCCTGGTCTCACAAACACTTCCACAACATGCTCTCCCACTACTAATCCCCAAACCCAACTGGCTCCTCCCTCTCTGCCATCTCCCGCCCCATAGCCCTTACTTCCTGGTCCTGGTCTCACAGATTCACCCACTTCCTTTTTTTCTCTCAAACAAATTTGTATACATTTTCTATGAATCGTTTATGCCATTAGTAAAGCAAATGACGGCCTGTCATCAAGTTCAATATTCTTCCCATTTAATTGGAAAGTGAACCAATCCTGTGGAGTGCAATTTTAGTCATTAAGTCTGTATTAACTGTATTTATGAATTTCTTTCTATGTTCTGTACGTCATATTTATTGCAGTTTTAAGAGTAATTTAATTGTAATAGTGGTTTGGCTACACAATAAACAGGTTTTCATTCATTAGTTATCAGAAATAAAATAAACATCCATACTATAAAATATGCAGTCATAGTACAGCTATACATGCAGGAAACTGAGTATACATACTATGCACTTCTAGTCTCAAAATCATAACATTTTTAACACAAGCTCTATCAAGTTTGGACCATTTCTTGCGGTGTCCATATCTGCATTTTCCCTAAACAGATTACGGATTTTATGCAGCCTGATTAATACTCCCAGAACAGCACTCTGTCTAATTAGATAACCATTTTATAAAGGGATCCCATGTTGCATTGTATTTGTCTAATGACCTTGTATTTAAAGAACCGATCCACTCATTAAGGGCTAGGTTGACAAGAGGTTTGGCCCATTCAACTAAGCTAGGGGGACAGCTGTCTTTCCATGGTTTCAAAATTAGATGCTCAAAGCCTGGGGCTGCTAGCATGAGCCGTTTCTTTTTCTCAGGACGTATATTCAAGAGATTTATTGCATCTCTCGGTATAACTCTCAGGCTCCAAAGGCAAGTTAGTGCCGAGAATCCGACTGCATATTTTCCAAATAATTGTCTATAATGGTGTAAATCAGAGGGCATCCCCATAACATATGGGGTAGTTCTGCATGTGAATAACCACATTTCCAGCAATTACCGTCTGAAGCAAGGCTCAGCCTTAGCTGGGGCAAAGTACCAATCATGCAATATTTTGAATTGTAATAGACGACCTTGTGTATCTTTACTTTGTAGGCATTATGCCACACGAGACCCCATGAAGATCGAAGGATTGCATGTCCTAGTCTACCTCCCCAGATGTCTAGTCTTGCTATTCAGACCTGGGCCTGCATTAATGGACATCTTGTCTAGTTTACCTGCACCTCCCTTACCCGTCACTACTGTGATCAGACCTGCCAGTTCTTTAGAAGGGAGAACTGCAAAATTAGCATCTAGGATTTTCCCCAGCACCTCTCTAATTTGTAAATGAGTGGAATTCTGTGTATGGTAGTTTGTATATTCCCCTCAAGTCAGTGAATGAGCCAAGGATATCATCCCTGGGATTTATTAGGTCCCATACAGTCAGGATAGGGAGAAGGAAAGGGGAAATTAACGAGGAAAGGCACACTAAGCTGAAGCTGGGTTCCAGGTGTGACCTGGGAGCACAAGGAAGTTAAATGACTTGCTCAGGGTCACAGTATGCAAGTGGGAGCTGTGGGATTCAAACTCGGGTCCTCAGGTTTGCAGCTCAGAGCCCTAAACCTCTGTGCTATACTGCCTCCTAGACCGGAGAGGATACCTTTCTCCTCTCATACAAATTCACCCACTTCCTCGACATGGGCTCCCACTACTAACCTCCCTTCCTGGGCATGATCTCCGAACCCACCCACTTCTCCCTTTGCCTGCACACCCTCCCTCCCTCCTGCCAGCCCCATCCTCTTGGGCCAGTCTCATAAACCAAGCCACTTCCCTCCATCTGTATGCTGTCTCTCCTGCCAATCTTCCCTTCCAACTGAATCTCCCCTCCTCAGAGACTTACTGACTTTGCTTCCCCCCCGAAACACTGCATCTGATGCCACTCCTCTTCAGCACTAGAAATGTGACATGACTTCTGTGGCAGTTTCCAGTCGCTGGCTAGTAAGTGGCCATGGTATGAGTCATTGGCAGGAACACAACGGGTGCCGTTTCACTATTTAAAAAAAAAAAAAATCACTGTTAATTTTTTTGTGCTCCACCCAGACACCTACCTGCAGTCACTTACTATCCAGCAACTTATACTTGTAAGCCAGTTGAACCAACAGCATTTCATTGGTTGGCTGTGATGTGACGTAAAAGTTGGAGTGTCATACACAGAAACTCTGCCCCCAGACGATGACAACAGTTGAAGTGCTGGAGCTTGTATTGCATCGACAGGAGCTTCACGATACTTTAGTTTTTACTGTTTGTACTCAGACCTTTGCAACTCTCGATCACTGCTGTGGTATTTGAATTTTAAGAAAAGACTGCCAGTCCTCTTAGAGCTCTTGGACCTTCCTGCACTGCTCTCAACACACCCAATGTACCCCAACCCAGACCTGGAGACTTTTTCTGAAGTCAATTACAGGTTTACTGATGCACTGAAAGTCAGAGCAGCAAATTACAATGAATGAAGCCTATCTTAAAAATGTATACAATTAAAGCAGTCACGTACCGGTGGGTATCCCAAGTTCTGATAAGGGGGGCGACACTTCTCGTCATGCAGTATCCCACAGAAGTAATTGTTAGGACCCTTGATTGACCTGAAAGGAGGAACAATGGCAGAATCTTGCTGTAACACTACATTTCAAAAAAGTTTTACCAAGAGAAGACATACTAAACTGGTAGCAGTTCATTTCCAGATGTGCCCAGCGCAAAACTACGCCCCCCCAAGCGAAGTTTGGATTAAAAAATGTGACACCCCCCCATTCAAGTGGGATATCAGGCTCCCAGCACGTTAACTCCATAGCAGTGTGCTGATACAAAGACCCTGCAATACTACATAGGCACAGAGACGGAATCAGTGAGTGTGATGTCACACCACCCAAGTGCACTGTTATTTCACTTTTCTGAAGCACAGAAAAGTGCTGCCTCACACTTTTGGAAATACTGGATCCCCGGGAGGTGAGGTCCGCCCCAAAGAGGAAAATAAAATCCTTCTATTGTTAAGTGTACCCACCAGTAATTTATTTTAATTTAGCTTTTGGTAACCGGCCGAGTACACTAGACAAGTAATATACCTATTTTCAGGAACGACCCGGGGGAATTTCACTCTGAAGGTGACCAGGTTGCTGTTCCTCTTATCTGAATAGGCTCCGAATATGTCTGTTGACATCATGGGAAATCATGGACACAGACGGGAGTGTAATTAAACCCTAAAAGGGAAATCCTTCTATTGTTCAGTATGTTAAACGTATGGTGATTAGTCTCCTCTGAAATCCACTTTACACAGAGCTAGCACTTTAGATGTGGATAACAGAGTAAACTCTAAACCAGCCACCTGCCCCCTGTTTTGAAATGTTTACCTGTATGTATTCTGCAATGTGCACATAAAACTTTTGAGGCATATGACCTACCCCTTGCCTTCGTTCTTCTGCACCAGGTACTGGATCGCACACATCTGATAGGCAGTCACATAATCATCAGAGCAGTTCTCTCGGTCTACAGGAGGAGACACAGAAAAAGTAACAAATCAAGGCAATACAAACAAATTTAAAAGTCTGCCCTAGGGAAAAAGTGCTCATAAATAAGTCTGCGTCCCAGCACAGTGACTGGCCATGCTACAGTGCTAAAGGCCTTGGCAAGAAGAGGGTCTCCACACCAGTATAAGCGTGGTGAGCTACTGCACTGGGATTCAGACTCTGGGCTCTTGCAGTAACGGAGGGTTTGCATAGAAGCACAATACTAGGGCAAGTCATTGTGCTGGTATTCCAGCTTTGGCGCCCTTGTAGTAACAGTGTCCACAGCAGTACACTAGTGTGGTGGGACACTGTGCTGGTATTAGGCATGAGTGGGTACTAACCTACTCGGCCCTCAAGACTAACCATGGGTACCTCTAAACTACCTGAAATTACCCTAAAAATATCAAGAAGAGAAACAAGTATTTGGGTTCGGGTCGGGCAGATATTACCAGATTTGTTCTACTACTCTATTACCCGACTGACCATAACAAAAATCAGGTGAAAACCCCCCTTTCACTCTCACGGTGTGAACGTGTGTGTAGAGGTATGCGCACGTTATGTAACTGCACTTTTGTCTCCCACGATCTGCTGCTGCCCTCCACTAGGAAGCAGCCAAGAAGCGGGATGACAACCCTTTCTCTCATGGGAGAGGGGAGCAGTCCGTAGGACGCTCAATCCTCTCCCTCCCCACCTGAGCTCACTCCCAAACCTGGATCACCGATGAGGCACAAGGCACAGCATCCAGCACCTCAGTGCCACTGGACTGGTGTGAAAAAACATTTTGACTAGTACACTGTTTTGTAGGTGCCCAGAGCTGTTATACCATTTCTGAGGCACGCAGCTGCTCTTAGTGAACCTGCTGCTGCCATTTGCAAAGAAGTTATACCCATGGCAGGCATTGCTGAGGAACGTACAAGGCACAGCTTCGGTGAGTGAGCCTGCTGCCATTTCCCAAAACTATATTCATGGCGAACACTGATGAGGTAAGTACGAGTGGTGCAGCTGCTCTGAGCGAGGCTGCCATTTCCAAAAATTATACCAATGGTGGGCATCAAAATTAAATATGAAACGGATGACTGACAAAAGAAAAGAGTAGTGCAGCACATGTGACTGGCATGGTGGCAGTGGTGATGGCTGTATTACCTTTGTACACAACCTAGTCATCAGATTCAGTATCCCTGTTTGCAGGCTGTTCATGTGTAACCCCAAGGGGGTGCTACCCTTTCCCTGTCTGCCCCCACGGAGGCAGGGTAAGGGGCCCAGATCCGTGGATGGGTACCTCCACCCAGAGGTCGGGGTCAATACAGCAGAGACTGCCTTGGTTACAGCCCTCTGGGCTACTGCAACCCCCCGTCCGTCCCACTAGTGACTCGCACTGGGTGTCAACAATTCTTTCCACCAGTACACTTGCCTCACGGATAATATATTTCAACTCACTCCAGGGACCTCCTGTAAAGTAAGGTACAATTATATCACAGTCACCAAGCAGCAATTTGTCAGGAAAGTTCAAACCAGCCAGGATGTGATTATAACACAGCAATCTGATTTATTAAAAGGGCAGATAACAGGGGAAAGGGGGAAATCAGGTTAATTGGCTTATACTGTTCCCATCTACTTAAGGCTCTGTGCACAGGCCTACCCTACAAGTTACTGTCCCTGGGTACCCAAGCCCTAATGGCTAGTCCAAACCATGGCAGCTGGTTGGGGCCCTTAACACAGATAAACATTACAGTCTTGAGCAGGTCAGAATAGGATAAAGGTTTGCTTAGGCAGTCAGTAATGTAATAATGCACTGAAACCACTGTGTAAACACTCTGCAGTGAGCTACCCTGAATCAGTACTCACAACCCCAGCAAATAACGATTCCTTCAATGCTACCAGGATGGAGCCTGAGATTCGCCAGACTTCTCACACATGTATATGGCAAACAGCAACAGAGGGGTACCACACCAGACAGCTGCTTCCAAGGCTCCCATAAACTCACAGCAGAGATACTGCAATGGCAGCTTCCACTTTTCCTTCGGACCAAGCGCAAGTCAGCAATTCTCTCCAGTCCTCCTACAGGTCGAGCCTGATGGGTAGCTGTACAAGTCACAGCCTCCTCTGACCGCCCGCTGACAGATTCCAGCGCGAACACACTTGCAGAGAAAAACAGCCGCTTAGGGTATCACACACTTCCAAGCACAGAAGCTCCTCACTCCTCTCCAGCCACAACACATCTAACCCCCAACAGCAAGGGGCTCTCCTCAGTTCGGGCGTGACCCAGTCCAATTGGCTGGCTGAACCTGCTAGTCACCTCCTATGGCTCTCAGTGGTGCAGGAAAAGCGCCATAGTCCATAATGCCTTGCTCAAACTACACCCAGCTCTTCTATTGGTCAGCCAGCTCTGTAAGGTCCCAGGGTACTGATTGGTCCAATTCTGCAGTTCGGGACCAAAATGGAGGAGGCAATCGAAACCACCAGTGCTGCAAAGCAAGGCAGGTTAGAACAACTACATTACCATCATTATGGTACAATATTTTAAACAGTTACATCCTCTATCAGAACTCCCTGTGCACCACGGAGTTATTTGGCCAGTGCCCCAGGCGGGACTCGAGCATACAACACACAATCCCCCCATTCAATTACTTGCGGCTGCAACAGGCAGCCCTTAAAGGGACAGCTTACGGAGACTTTTGAGAGCACTCCACGGCTCCCCATTAAAACGGCTTTATGCCGGTCACCACCCCAGGTATAAGGCATATTCGGACCCCCCATTTTCAAGGGGGTTACACATGTTCAGGGTCAGAATTGCACAATTCAGTATTTGAGATAATTGGGAAATTGTCAGCTTTCATTCTGAGAAATGTAAGCCTTTCCACACTTACAGGACTTCATGTTCTTTGGTCAGTAACTACTCCTCCAGGTTCACTAAATTTGCGTTCTGAATATACGGTTAAAGGTGGACATCTGAGGTACATCACTTCAAGGTTTGCTAGATCAGGCCACATTATTCTCTTTGGTTTCCAACAGAACAGATCCTTGAGACCAGTCACAGTATGGTCTGCAAAATACACCAGGATCATTGTGCCATGTGAGACAGTTACCAGCCTGGCAGATAAACCAACTGCACTTTTCTGTACAGGATACTAGCCCATGTTGTTGCAGGCGACTCAGAAGTGATTTGCCTTTCTGGCCCTGAATAAAGAATGCCTTAGAAGTGGCTGTACATGTCCTCCCCCCCCCGCTGATGACACTGGTGATTGTGAAGAATTGATAGATGTACAGTTGTCTGTGCCAAGAGGCGCACTCTGGTTATTCGGCAAGGTTTGACTGCTGTACATCAGTTAATTGAGTTGGTGGAGCAATGACATTTGGTTAGTGGAAGATCTCTCCAATACTCAGTCTTTCCCTGTGGGATGGATGGCTTCAATGTTCCCCTTAAAACAGGGATCTAGCCATGTAGCCAACATATAGGTGTCATCCTTAAACATGGCCCGCCAGCATAACAGCGGGGGTGTCTTCTGACTTAATGTCTTTCTTTAGGTCAGAGGAAAATGTGAAGAAATCTTACTTGAGGAAGAATTTTAAGTTGCCCTGTCCACACTGACATCATGTGAGTCTCAAATGGCTCCAATAAGGTGACCAAAGATTCCAGCAAAGTCCAGCTGCTGGAACGGAACAGGTCTCTTTACCGATTTGATTCTACATGGTGTAGTCATGTACAGCTTTTTTCTGTTCAAGAAGCTTTTCCAACATGTAAAATGTTGAATTCCAGCGGGTTGGAACTTCCTGCTTTAATGTATGCAAGGGTAAGTTGTTTGACCTCTGCAACTCTTTCAGGATTTTAAGCTTTCAGAGTTGCTGAAATGCCCACATTTTCCTAGCAAGACCCAACAGGTTTTCAACATTTCCATTTAAGAAATTATGACTAACAAAATTTAAACACTCTGCAAAACCAGGTATATGTTGGCAGTTGCCATCTCAATGTTGGCACCCTTATATGACACGATAAGCCCTGGAGCAGTGGCGTAGATTAAGGGAAGTGGGGGCAAAGGGGGCAAGCTGCCCCCCCCCCGAGCAATCAGACTGTTCAGACCAGGACTTGACTTCACAGATTCAGTTTTTTTGTGTGTATTTTTTTTTGCTCCTTCCTAGAATCCTATGGATTTGGGACAGATACGAGAGAGAGTGTGTGTGTGTGTGTGTGTGTGTGGTTGCTGTTGTCCTGATGACTGACTGCACTTGGCATTTTTTAAAATATTGTCTCGATTGGCTGCAAGCGCACAACAACCTTGACCACATTCAATTTTCAGCCAATTAAAGTTGCCAGCCAGACTCGTGCGCCACCACAAGCATAGCTTGAGATGTGCCATCGATCCAAGAGCACATCGTTCGTGATCTGCTTGCTCAGTTTTCTTTTCTCCTCTGCACAGTCACGTCAGTGGAACTGGATCCTCTGGACTGCCAATGACATGAATTAAAATTCTGGGACTTATGAATTTCTTCGGGGATGTACTGAAAAAGAATAAAACAAACATGGTTAAAAGAATTATGGTGATAGTGTACAATATCAGGAAGGCTTTAGGCTAGCTTAGGTTTTGGCTTCTTCAGTTTAAGCCACAGGCAGCCCGCAGCACCCACCAACTGATGCTCCAGTCCAAGCCGTGTGACTACACTGATTAGTCAGTTGAGTAAACCTGATAGACGCCCGAAATTATTATTATTTATTTATTTTTTTTTTAATGACAGGATTGTGACTGGAGCTAGGATTCAGAATTAGGAAGCAAGGGAAAAGGAATTGATGGCACACCCAACTCTGCAGCTAGTTTGGGGGGGGAGGGGTTTCATGTCCTTGAGGGCAGCCCATTTTATCTACTCTGGTGCTTGAGCTGGCCGACACCATGGCCTGGCAGTGGGAATTAAAATGTGTGTAAATTAAAGAAACAGTTCTGCTGCCTCAGCTCAGTCACACACAGAGTTGGTTGGTTATCATGACAAAGATGCACCCACTAATTTTGGCCATCGGGATTTTTTAGGGATTCCTCCATCATCCTCCCAGACTGTGCAGAAAGATGGCTGGCAGTTATCATGAAAGCCGCTAACACGGGCTGAATGCAGCAGTGGCTGCACAGATGTTGGCACCAAGTGGAAGGGCTAGGAGCTATCAGGAGTGGCTAGCTGGACTCATCTGGTTGTATAAGAGTAAGTGACCCTTCTTCCAGCAGCATCAGCACAGTAGTACACTGTCTAATGAAGCACGCCAACACAAAATGTATGTCAGACTAGTACTAGCTGCAAATTCATGCGACTCAAGTTCAACAAGTCATCAGTAAGGTCAGGTATGACCTGTCTGAACACTGCACACCCTCATAATGGATTTGCATTTCCTGTGTTGGTGGTGGTCTTATAGCCAGAGAGGTGTGATATTTGTCTTGCTATGATATTAGAGTGCTTGCATTCAGACCAGCAAAGTTAGGGAGCCTTGTTTAAGATAGGGAAGCACTGGCAGTACAATTAAATGTCTGTGCATAAAATGGGAAGAACTTTGTTGTAAATGTTTAGGCATGGACTGGTGAGACTGAAAACGTCCTGTTTTGCCCTTGTTGACTAGGCCCAGTGTGAAATGACCTTCCTTGCTGCAATCCTGTAGAGACTGCTGATGTAACTACTGCAGTTGCTTGATTGTGGGGTTCAAGAATGAAGGCTTTACAGCTAGACTCAAGCATTTATAGTTTAATTTTCTAGGCGAGAGACCTATGCAGTTTTTGCTTCTTGATTTTAATCAAGAGATTGTCGGATTGCCAGTTTTAAAGGGGAAACTCCTATAACCTGGGTAAGTGCTGCAGAAATGCCCAATTAGGGCGTTTAATAAAGTAATTTTTATTCATTTACCTACGGCCTGGTGATTTTAATTAGAAAGACCCGCTCCATCCATAATGGCTGCAGAGTCCTGGGCGGACATCTCATGCACACTGTGTGGCTTCCACCATGAAGGGTATGCGAATGACGGCTACTAATGCTGCCATTTGTTGGCAGCCCTCATTACAATGACCTTTGTGCCGGTAGCTGCCTGGGTTGCACAAGATGTCTACCCAGGGGCTCTGCAGCCATTATGGATGGATGTGTTCTTTCTAACTGAAATCGGCAAGCAGCAGGTAGATTAAAAAAAAACTACTTTGAATTTGAAAGCCCTAATTGGGCATTTTTGCAGCAGCTGCAAAGAAGTACAAGGTAATACACCTGGGAAACAAAAACCCAGGGGAAGAGTACACAATGGGGGGCGAGATACTGACAGCAGTAAAAATGGAAAGGGGCCTGGGGGTAATTATATCAGATGACCTAAAGGTGGGCAAGCAATGTGAGAAGGCAGTAAAGAAGGCTGGGGGGGATACAGGGATGCATCAATAGTAGAAAACAGGAAGTTGTTATCCCTCTGTACAGACAGTTGGTGAGACCCCACCTGGAGTACTGTGTGCAGTTCTGGAGACCTCATCTCTGCAAAGACAGTGTGGAGGCTGTCCAGAGGAGGGCAACCAAAATGGTGCAGGGTCTGCACAAGAAGACATACGAAGAAAGACTAAAGGAGCTTAATATGTATACCCTCGAGGAAAGGAGGGAGAGAGGGGACATGATAGAAACTTAAGTACCTCAAGGGAATCAACAAAGTCCAAGAGAGTAGCATCTTTCAGAAAAAGAGATGTCCAAGAACAAGGGGGCACCATTTGAAGATAGAGGGGGGGGACAGCTCAGAGGTAATGTGAGGAAGTATTTTTTCCATAGAGAGGGTTGTGGATGCATTGAACAGCCTTCCTGAAGAGGTTGTGGAGTCAAGAACAGTGGGGGAATTCAAGAATGCATGGGACAGACATAAGGCAGTCCTAGTGGGAGGTAGGAGGATGTAAGCTGTTGGTTAACTAGGATATGCAACTTATCTGTTAGGTAGGAAAATGGGCAGACTAGGTGGGCCAAGAGGTCTTCATCTGCCATCAAATTCTATGTTTCTCTTGCACTTACCCACATTACCGGAGTTTCCCTTTAAAAGGGAAGTGAAAGATGGTCATTTTATTAGTGGTATCTGTTTGCAACATGTCAAAGTAAGCTTTAAAAGCAGCCATAAAAGTTGCAAAATGACCCTCCAAATGCACCAAACTGCATTTAAAATCTGATAGCCTCTGGGGACCTGGGCGGCCCCCAGACCCCTTGTCAATTGCTTTAGTATTTCTTGGAATGGCCAAGACTTTTAGCAGTCTTTATGCCCCCGCAAAAAATGCCAACTACGCCCCTGCTCTGGAGATGAGAAATATAGAGTAAGCCATTTCTGGAACGGTTGTTCCAGCTCCTGCAAAATATTCACAGCAGTGTGGTTTTCCTCAAAAGGGGTGACACATAATATAGTCTGCTTACTACTACTTATGGTAGAGCAGGGATTACTTTGACTGAAAACTTGCCCAATGAGCTATAAAAGTTATGTAGTCAATAGTTTGATTGCCGGTCCATATATCTATGGTTATGTGAACCTGCTTCAGCTCAGAGTTTTTCAACTGCTTAATGACTGCAGTACACACCAAGTCATACAACTGTGCAACAGCACTTTTCTTAGAAATAGGTTTGACAGGGAACGGTGTACTGTGTAGGGTTGCCACCTGGATGGTTTTCAAGCAGCATGGCTGTTTTTTCCACTGTCGTGTCAGTTGCTGGAGTGTAATCTGCCTTTTTTTTTTATATATAAAGGCAGTGACATTTGCACTGTGTCTGCATCTGTGTGCCACCACACACAAGCGCACTAGTGTCAGTGATGCAGCGGGAGAGCAAGCTGTGAACGAGGAGAGCCCATGCCAGTGACGACCGGGAGACATGGTGTGTTGTGCTATTTTATTTGAATTTGACAAATTAGTTGAGCGAGTCCAAGTGAGTAACAGCCCAGTGTGACAGATCTAGTGAGCGTGGGAGTGAACAGGGTGGGTGATACGTAGAAGTCTGGTTTGATTTATTAGAGTACAGCGAGTAAGATATATAAACTCATTGGTTACCACTGTGCACTTCAAATAACCTACTTTACTTGCCAAGTATCAGGAATCCTAACCCCCAAAACAAAACTAGGAAAACTGGTGCTAGTTAGTGATGAGGTGGTGGTAACAAGAGGGGAGGGGGCAGGGAGGCACGTGGCCATTTCTTTTCACATTTCCAAGGTGGCAACCCTAGTACCACTCAATCCAGTTCATGAACTTGAGGAAACATTTTTGAGCAGCAAAAGGGAGTGGACAATCAGCCAATGGCTCTGCAGTGGCTCTTTTTAATATTTGGCATGTTGGATGCTTGCAGGTACATTTTGATGTCCTCGCAAAACTTTATTAGTAGACAA
This sequence comes from Neoceratodus forsteri, assembly GCA_016271365.2. Lineage (NCBI taxonomy): Eukaryota > Metazoa > Chordata > Ceratodontiformes > Ceratodontidae > Neoceratodus > Neoceratodus forsteri. The sequence continues at coordinate 660,926,607 of CM028138.1, forward strand.
AAATCACAAGATTTTACATTTTTTGGGAATGTATTTTTCGTGCCTTTTTCACATGGAATACTACTTTGGGATTTTGCAGTACTTGATGGTGTTAGAAGAAATCAATCTGTTTGTCTGGGAAGACTTCAAGGATCCATCAAGTGATTCAATGTCAGGTCCTATTCCTCCTTCCAGTTTCTTATGATGGTCACTGCCACCACCACCTCCACTACTGCCCATACCAAATCGCACTGCCCCTCGCCCTGCCCCACTCAATTGAGGGTTTGCCTTTGCATGTCGTATCATTACCGATGTTCCAAAATTTGCCACTCTGCCACCACGACCAACACTTTTTGCACAGACTGCATACAGCTAGAGAGTTGCCTGCAAGGTCAATATAAAATTCCACACTAAAAATTTATCCTTCATGCTTTGTACCACGGTGCCCGGCTTGATTTCTTGTACAGTCAAGGGACCTGGAGAAAACCCTAAACTGCCATTTCCTTTTTGAGATGAATTGTTCTCATTCATGCTCATCTTATTCTCAACTTTTAACATGTGTGATTTTCCTCTGCACTTACCTCTTGTGCCTTATAGCAGAATCCTTTTGCCCCTCATGGACTACTACAGACCCCATCTCCACAAGATTCAGAAGAACTGGAAGTGCAGGCATCATCATGTGGGACATAGTGGGGAGACCATTGCCACCATCTCTATCAGCATTCGCTGCCTCAGCATCTAAGCTTATATTTGAGGCGGATGTCTTCTTGCATGCTGCTTCAGCAGCTGGAATGCTCAGTACCTCTACAAGTAACTCCAGTCAGTTCTTTCCAAAAAGTACAGTTATGTAAAACTTAACATAACAGTCTATCTTTGAAGAGCTTCTCTTGCAGTAGGTAATACTTTTGGGTATCCAGCAGAGGTCACTGTATTGCACAGCAGCTCTAGCAGTTTTTTCCAGGGACCACCCACACATGACATCAGCTTCCTGTTTCCTATACAAGTGTGGGCGGTCCCTGGTATCCTCAGTTCCTCCATTGGATTCAGTTCACAATGAGAGGACTGAGGGGAAGCAGAGATACCAAAGGAGTCCCAACCCATAGTCATTGGACCAGAATTTGCTCTCCAAGAGAAGGAGAGGGACAGAGAGCAGGAACAAACCTACTGCAGGAGACCCTCCTCAAAGATCTACCATTATGGTAAGTTTTTATGCAACTGTACCATCTTCCATGGAGTGGTCTCCTGCAGTAGTTAATACTGTTTTGGATGAACCTCAAGCAGTAATATTAATGTGAGAGGACAGGTATGATAGAAGACCTTGTAGGACTGCACGGCCGAAGACCGCCCTATGTCGTGAGGCAATATCCAGATTGTAATGCCTTGTGAATGTAAGGATTGTGGACCAGGTAGCTGCACTGCAGATATCTGAAATGGAGGCTCCTTTAAAGCAAGCTGCAGTAGTGGCCATAGCTCTGGTGGAATGGGCTTGCACGGGTCCAGGTAAAAGCTTGTTGCATTTTTTTGTAACAAAATGCAATACAATTTGCCAACCAGGATGAAAGAGTACGTTTAGCAACCGGGAGGCCATCACGACCCAGGGCAAAAGAAATGAACAGTTGAGATGTCTTTTTAAATATTTTTGTCCAATTAGTATAATAGCGTAATATTATGATGGACATCTAAAGTATGTAGTAGATGTTCACCCTGATTGGAGTAGTAAGGATAGTAGACCAGAAGCTCCAAGGACAGATTTAAAGTATATTTCAGAGATTACTTTAGGCAGGAAGGAAGGGTTGATACAAAGGACCACCCTGTCGTCGTGGAAATCAAGCAAGGTTCCCTACACATGAGGGCATGAAGCTCAGAAATGCGTTGAGTGGAAGAGACAGCCACCAGAAATGAGGTTTTCCATGAAAGAAAACTAAGTTCACAAGTGACTGCTGGCTCAAAAGGCTCAAGGGTCAATTTTTCTATCATAAAATTGAGAGCCCAAGGAGGGATGGGTCTTCTAAAAGAAGTTTAATGTGCAACATTCCTTTCAAAAACATCTTAGCTAGATAATGTTAGTACACTAACCTGCGATTCATGGAAAGCAAGATAGCAGCCAAGTGGGCTTTGATGGAAGAATAACAAACCGGACTCAGATAGTGAGGACAGGTAGTCCAGAACCTTAGTCAGTAGACAAGAGTAAGGGTCCAAAGATCGAGAAGCAGACCATATGGAAAAGAGTTTCCATTTGGAGAAATAGGTTTCCCTGGTTGTTGGCTTATGTGAGGCCAAGAGAATATTGACAAGAGGATACTTGTAATCTGGTCATGAAAGCATCCTCAGGAGCCAAGCATGAAGGAGTAGAGCCTTCAGGTTGGGATGGAACAGGGTTCTTTTAATCACGAAGTTGAAGATTGGGGCACCTCCTTGCTTGTTGAGGTAGAACACCACTGCAGCGTTGTCTAATTGGATCAGCAACGGTCTAGAGTCAAGAGGTTGGAATGCCAGAAGGGCTAAGCAGGATGCCCTCAGCTCTAGAAGACTGATGTGAGGCTGAGGGAGAGAAGTGGTGTACTCACCCTGTGTCCGCTAAGGGCCCAGATGTGTGCTCCATCCTACCAGAGAAGCATCTGTGGTGAACGTCTACATGGGTGGGAGGGATGGAAAAGGCATTCCTTGTCATAAATTGGTATCGACTAACCTTTGTCAAAGCTGATGTCAGAGAGGGAGTGACTGATCTGGTCTTCAAATTTTTCTTGTTCTTCGAGACCATGGATTCTGGAGGATTCACTGAATAGGTCTATGAAGACAGGCAAGTGCTACTATAGGGTTGGCAGTGACCATGTGACCCAGATGGCATAGCAGTTTTCTAGCTGTGACTACTGTCAGTCTGTATGTGATACCAGAGACAAGGGTGTGGCTTGCCAGATGGCTGGACGATAAGTTCTGGCTGAGACTGTATCTAGGATGGCTCCAATGCATTGAGACAGAGTAGAGGTCAGGTTGGACTGTAGCCAATTGACTGTGATCCCTAGAGTGTGAAAATATGTGCAGGGCAGCCTCTAGGTAAGAAAGCAAAGCCAGTCCGCTTTAATTGCCCAGCTATCTAGATATGGGAAGATAAAGTGCCCTTTCCCTTCTTAAAGCTGCTGCAACTACCTCTAGGTATTTGGCAGACACACTCAAGGCCAAGGAGAGGCCAAACAAGAGTGGTTGAAACTGGTAGTGTTAACCTAGCAGGTAGAAACTAAGAACCTGCGATAAGGATGGATAAGGATATGCAGGTAGGCACCCTTCATATCTAGGGCACAAGGCCAGTCTCCTGTTTCAGTATTGGCATGATGGAAGTCAAGGTTATAATGTGAAACAGTTTGTACTGGATGGAAAGGTTCAGTTTTCTGAAGTCCAGTATTGGACCGAGGTCTCCAGTTTGTCTAGGTACCCAAAAGAAGTGGGAGTGGAATCCCTTTTGATGTGAGGGGGCACTGGAGAAATGGCCTGTGTCACCAGTAGAGCCCTCAAGTCCTCTTGAAGGATAAGTAGTTAATCCAATTAGATAAATTCCAGAATATGACCACTCTGTATAATCTGGAGTATCCATTTGTCTGAAGTGATCGTTCGCCCGGCCTCTAAATGGAGGGCAAAACAATTGCCCCCAGCCTCAGAGGCTGGTGTCGAGGGGGGAACCTTAGTGGGTCACTGGGTAGTGGGCTGCCCAACCCTTCCGGGAGGGTGGGGGTGGGAGCCACAGGCAGCAGTGTTGCCTCTTGTGAGTGGAGTACGACCTCTATAGCTGCTTGTATTAATAGCTCTATACTTTCAACCTCTTTCAGAGTAGGAAGAGGATCAAATACAGTAGGTTGTATGCGGAGTATGGTACATGCCATGAACCATACATAGAGGTCTGCCTGATGTCCAAGTAATCTGGTAAAGTTTGAGTGCCTGGCCCGAAATAACTGGGACCCGTTAAAATAGGGGCATTAGTTAAGTCATGCTGTACGCCAGGCATAAGACCTGAAAAGCAGAGCAAGTTGTGGCGTTGCAAGTAAATGTTAATAGCCAACAGTCAGGCTAAGGTATCTATGGCATCATATCCCAACCTGGGTGGGTAACGGGGAAATAGCATTGCTAGTTGACAGTAGCAAATAATTGCTCCCATGCTGGTGAAGGAGGGAGGTGACTGTCTCAATGGCAGATGACCTAAGGGTATGTTGGTATTTAATCATATGACTCATAATTTAGAATTCTGATATCCATGGCAGTGGAGGAAAAAAAAGCCATTTCTCCAGAAAGTCAGGTCTTTGGGATTCTTTATCAGGTGGTAAAGGAGGTCATGTGAACATGAGTGGCATAACAGTCTAGTTCCAGGTTGGCTTGAAGGAAGGGATGAACCAAAGGAGCTTGATAAATATGATCCACCTTACGGGGAACAGCTGAGATAGTTGGAGGCTGATGTTACGCAGCCAGCATGGTATTCCAGGAAGTTTGAATTAGTGGGGAAACCACCAAGATGGGCTCCTCTGGAGATCAAGGTATTCTGCCATATCCTTCCTTTGTCATGTTTTTGTGGTAGAGAATCCCATGACTTTCTATATTTGTATCATCATTTCGTGGAATGAAGGGTCATCAGAAGGGGGTGCTGCAGATTCTAGGCAGGCCCGTATCCAAAGAAGAGATTCCCGAAAAAGGGAGACTGGGGAAGAAATTTCAGCTCCTGGAAATATTCGTGTTCAAGGTCACTGGTGGAGTCAACCGGGAGCACTTGTTCATCTGAAAAATGGTCTTCCATATAAGGAGGAAGTGACCAGGGTGGGAATGGATCCTGGTCATCATGACAATTCTTAGGCGGAAGAGTAGGAGATTGTGGAGGGTTGCCCTGCCCCCTTAGATTGAAGGGCTGGGAGTGCTGTATAGCATGCCAGTTGTGCCATACTACAGTGGAGACGTCCAGTTCCTTCTGAGAAAAAGGGGGGTTTAGACAGAAGGGAAGGGGATGGTTTTAGGGGAGTGGACGTGTAGCCTGAACAGGTCTTGCCCTTGGGTGGTAAAGTCCAGGGTTCTGATCTCAGTCCGCCCGACCCCTGTGATTATCCACCTAAGAAGGTGGAGGGGCAGAAAACATGGCATAAGCAGTTTTTTTTTTTTTTTAAATGAAGCTTCATCTACTAAGAGGGAGTATGAGGGTGCACCGATAACAGAGGGATACCTGGAGCAGTGGCTGTCTGAGGCATGAAGTACAGGGGTCGCGGATGATCTCCCCTGCTCTGTGACTCTAATGGAACCCAGAAAGGGTTATTCATGTATTTCTTTTTTTATAGTGCTGAAAGCATTGACTGAGTGAAACAAAAATGTTCTGTCAATGAGTAGGCAAAATAAGGATGCACTGTCGACAGGGGACAGCCGTCAGTGAGAGCTGGGGATGCATCGTTGACAGGTATGTCAGTCAATGAGAATATGGAGGCATCGATGGGAATGGCAGTCGATGAGAATATGAATGCATCGTAGACGGTGGTGGCAGTCGATGAGGATGTTGATTGTTATGGACAGTCAATGAGAATATAGATGCCTCGTTACGGTGGTAGCCGTTGATGACATTGACGGGTATGGGCCATCAATGAAAGTATAGATGCATCGTCGATGGTATGGTGGCAGTCAATGAGTAAAGGAGACAGAGGGTGTAGAGGGGTACTCCTGCTCTGTCAGTCCAGAAATGTAGATCCGTAGAAGGGGAGCTCTTGTTGGGCGAGCCCCCTTGTTCGTAGAATCTTCAATGTTTGTCGATGACTGCTGTTTTCAGAAGTTGTTCTAGCTGCTGCATGCGAGCTGAAGAGGAATAAAAAATGAACTGAGGCTACCAGGGACCACCCACACTTGTATAGGAAACAGGAAGCTGATGTGTGTGGGTGGTTCCCGGAAAAGACTGCTAGAAGAGCTGCAGTGTGCCACAGCGACACCTGCTGGATATCCAAAAGTACTACCTACTGCAAGAGACCACTCCATGGAAGATTTATCATTTCATTGCTAACATGCTTTTTTGGTTCAGGAGGACATTTAGTGCCAGTCCTGGTGATATAGTCGCCATGTTCTTCATTAGTGGTTTGATTTATATTGTCCACATCATTAACAGTTGCACGTACAGCAGCACTGCGTTTCCTTTTAGTAGACTTAGACTAGGAAATACGAGACATAGTAGACAAAGCCATGCATAGATATCAGCAGTTAAGCGCCTCCGGCCCAGCCAGTCTGCCCATTAATGCAATGAACTGTGCTTCTTCAAGCTTTCCTGGAAGTAGGTTGTCGTCCCCCCCCCCCCCGACTACCAGGATCCCCTTATGCCTATCCCATGCATTCTTAAATCCTGTAATCATTTCCGCCCCACCACCTCTTCCGGCAGGCTGTTCCATTTGTCCACTACCCTCTCTGTGAAGTACTTACTCACGTTCCCTCTGAACCTTACTCTCCAGTTTCATCCCATGCTCCCTAGTCCTGGAACATTTTTTCTTTGAAAAATTGCATTTTCCTGCACCTTGTTCCTCCCTGTGAGGTACATAGGTCTCAATCATATCCCCTATCTCACCACCTCTCTTCCAGGGAGTACATATTTAAGTCTTTCAGCCTGTTCTCATAGGCTTCGTTATGTAATCCTTGCACCATCTTGGTTACCCTCCTCTGAACTGCCTCCACCCTGTCTTTGTCCTTACATAGGCAAGGTCTCCAGAATGGGACACTGTACTGGAGGTGGGGCCTCACTAATGTCCTGTATAGTGGAATTATGGCCTCTGTTTTCATGCTGGTGATACCCCTGCCTATGCACCCCAGCGTCCTGTTTGCTTTTCCTGCTGCCTTGTTATATCGACTCCCTACCTTGAGGTCATCAGGGATGATCGCCCCTATGGCACTTTCCTGCTTGGAGCATTCTATATCCTCCCCCCCCAGCTGATATGTTGTTCCTGGGTTTTTGTGCCCCATGTGCATCTTACGGTTTGTTTGTTTTTATTTATACTTTTTGGGCCACCGTCCAGCACTGGTGCCTCAGCCCGTATCATGGTCCTCGCCATCCCCCATTACCCAGACTAGCTGCTAATCTCCCTCGATACCCCCTGGCTTACCCCCCCCAGGGTGGGGTTGTGGCACCAGCTCTAAGTGCCACAGATGTCAGGATAGGCAGAGGGGAGCCTGCCTGGGAGCAATTTTGGGAGCGGCGAGGCGGGCGCTATCAAGGCGCTGGATAAGACATTTTCTTTTCCTCGTTAGCAAGGGGCAGGAGTGTGTAATGATGCCTGCGTCTATCCCGCCCCTCAGAATCTGGCTGATGGCTGCTGCGACACCCCCAGCCTCTGCCAGGGGTTCCTCTAGCACCAGCTGTGCACCACACCTTCCCCCTGGAGAAGGAGCAGTCCATGGGACGCTCGATCCTTCTCCCCCAGCCAGCCCTCCAACAACCCAGGTCCATTCCTGAACCCTGGTCACCAGCATTGCCAGCAGAAATCCAACTGCTGTGCTGATGAGCTGGCTATCTTACACTTTTTTTGCGTTAAATCTCAACTGTCAATCCCTTGACCAGTCCTCAAGCCTCTGCAGATCTCTCCTCATTCTCTCCACTCCCTGCAGCATGTCCGCCCTGTTGCAGAGCTTTGTCTCAGCCAACAGGCAGATTTTCCCCTTCTAGGCCCTCTGTAATGTCAGTGAAAGATATTACAGAGGACTGGACCCAGCACTGATCCCTGTGGAACCCTACTGGGCACCTTTCTCTCTACGGAGTGACAGCCATTTACCACCACCACCACCACCACCACCACCACCACCACCACCACCTCCTCTCTGTGTCCTGCTAGCTAGCCAATTCTCCACCCACTTCACCATCTTACCCACTCCCATGTTCCCCAGCTTGTTTAACAGCCTTCCATGTGGCACAGTATCAAAGGCCTCGCTGAAGTCCAGGTAGGAGACATCCACTGCCCCCCCCGAATCCACTTCCCTGGTCACCTAGTCAAACACAATGAGGTTAGTCTGGCATGACCTCAAAACCAAGTAAAACCATGTTGCCTTGGGTCCTGTAGACTGCTGGCAACCAGATGTCACTATTCTTTCCATGATCTTCACCACTACTACGGTCAGGCTGACTGGCCTATGTTTCCCCACTTCCTCTCCATTTCTGCTTTTGTATAGGGGGACTACATCAGCTCTCCTCCAGTCTTTAGGGACCTCCCCCATTTCCAGCGATAAGCTTAACAGGGTTGGCAGAAGTTACGGCACAACCTCTTGGCTCCCTCAGCACCCTGGGGCGTAGCCCATCCGGATCCATAGCCTTATTGACTCTTACTCCTTCCAGTTCTCTTCTTAGGACCCTTTCCCTTGGAAAACGACTTGTATCCATTTCTGTGCCCTTCCTACTCCTTTCTGGCCCATTTCCTGCCCCCTCCTCTGTGAAGACTGAGCAGAAGTTTCTGTTCAGTATGTCTGCTTTGCGGTTATCATCCTCCACTCTACACCTGTCCTCCCCCTTCAGACTATCCCTCCCCTTTGCCTTCCTTTTTCTCTGATGTACCTGTAAAAAGGTTTTGTTCCCCCTCACCATTGAATGTGTTTGTGTGCCTTGGTTTCCCTTACTGACCTCCCCGTCTCCCTTTGTTTCTCCTGGTACATCTCGATGTCCCCTTCTGCCCGTTTTTTTGTACTGTGAATGCTTTCTTTTGCTTTCACTTTCTCAGCTACCTCCTTGAAATACCATAATGGTATCCTCTTCCTTTTCCCCTTGCTAACCTGTTTTACAGAGTTGTGTCACCTTTGCTATCCTGTATTTGAACACCGCCCACTGTTCCTCCACCCCTATTTTCCTCCCTTTTCCAGCTAATACCTCTTCTAAGCATTTCACCAAAATCTGCCTTCCTTAAGGCAAGGATTTTTGCTTTTGTGTGGCTGGATTCCACCCTTTCAGTTATCTGTATGTGAAAAATGACGTAAGAGCCACAGAGATCCAGGAGGAACAAAATGGGGGAGAGATACTGTGGGTTAAGCTGGAAAGGAAAATGGGGCCAGCCATCCGCACAGGTCTGGTCTATAGATCACCAGCCCAGGAGGAAGAAACAGATAAGGAGCTGATGCTAGCCATCCAAAGGATGGCAGACAAGGGTGCGGTAGTACTGGTTGGAGACTTCAATATTCCAGACGTGGACTGGAGCATCCCAGCAGCAGCATCAACTAGGAGCAGATTTATCCTGGACTCCTTTCAGGGTGCCTTCCTTAAACAACAGGTCATGGAACCAACTCGGCAGAAGGCAATACTGGACCTTGTGCTCACAAACAGGGACAGTGTGATGGGGGTAACAGTGGGGGGAGCACCTGGGGAACAGTGACCACCAGTCATTGTAGTTTGAAATCACAGAAAGAGCACAACCAAACCACACAAAAACACGTATCCTGGATTTTAGCGGGGCAGACTTTGGGAAAATGGGAGATACTTGAAAGAGGCATTATGAATGGGGCAGGAATCGGGTGGAGGAACAGTGGCAGTATTTAAAATGGGGATTACAAGAACAACAGAATTATGCATTAAGCAGGTTAGCAAGAGGAAAAGGAAGAGGAGACCATTATGGTTTTCCAAAAGGTAGCAAAGAAAGTGAAAGCCAAAAAGATTGCATTCAGGCAATACAAAGAGACACAGGCAGAAGGGATAGGGAGAAGTACCAGGAGAAGCAAAGGAGGCAGGAGGTCAGTAAGGAAGCCAAAGCTCAGACAGAAGAACACATTGCAAAATCAGTGGGTAGAGGGACAAAACCTTTACAAGTACATAAGTGAAAAAAAGAAAGGCAAAGGGAGGATAGCAGACTGAAGGGGAGGATGGGGCGTGGAGGATGACAACAGTAAAGCTGACATATTGAACAGATATTTCTGCTCAGTCTTTACTGAGGAAGAGGAGGGTAATTGGTCTGAAGGGAGTACAAGGGGTGAGAATGGTGCAGAAATGGACACAAGTCCCTTTACACGAGAAAGGGTCCTGAAGGAACTGGAAGTAATAGGAGTTGATAAAGCAATGGGGCCAGATGGTGTGCACCCCAGGGTCCTTAAAGAACTAAGAGGTGGTGGCTGAACCTCTGGCTATCCTGTTTAGCCGATCACTGGGAACAGGGGAGATACCCAAAGACTGGAGGACAGCAGATGTGGTCCTCTTATACAAAAGTGGGAACAAAGAGGAAGCGGGGAACTACAGACCAGTCAGCCTCACCTCGGTAGTGGGGAAGATCATGGAAGCACTACTGAAGGAGAGATTGGTGGAACATCTGGTTGTCAATGGACTACAGGACCCAAGGCAGCATGGTTTCACCAGGGGAGGTCATGTCAGACCAACCTCATTGAATTTTTGACTGGGTGACTAGGGAGGTGGATCAGGGGAGGGCAGTGGACATGGCCTATCTGGACTTCAGCAAGGCCTTTGACACTGTGCCACATAGAAGACTATTGCACAAACTGGGGAATATGGGTGTGGGCAGGACAGCAGTGTGGTGGGTAGGTAACTGGCTGGGTGGCAGGACACAGAGTGGTGGTAAATGGCTGTCACTCCACAGAGGGAAGAGTGACCAGTGGGATACCACAGGGATCAGTGCTGGGACCGGTCCTATTCAACATCTTCAGTGACATTACGCAGGACCTAGAAGGCAGAATTTCACTGTTCGCTGATGACACAAGGCTCTGTAACAGAGTAGACACACCAGAGGGTGTAGACTGAATGAGAAGGGACCTGCAGAAACTTGAAGAATGGTCAGCTGTTTGGCAGTTGAAATTCAATGCAAAGAAGTGCAAGATGATGCATATGGGGCACAAAAACCCTGGCACAATATATCAGTTGGGGGGGGTGAGGATATAGCATGCACCAAGCAGGAAAGGGATCTTGGGGTTATCTCGGATGACCTCAAGGTAGAGAAATAGTGTGACAAGGCAGCAGGTAAAGCAAATAGGATGCTGGGATGCATAGGCAGGGGCATCACCAGCAGGAAAAGGGAGGTCATAATTCCACTATACAAAACACTAGTGAGGCCCCACCTGGAGTACAATGTACAGTTCTGGAGACCTTACCTACGTAAGGACAGACAGGGTAGAGAAGGTTCAGAGGAGGGCAACAAAGATGGTGCATGTGTAACCCCTAGATGGCGCTATCCCAGGGGCTACTACCCCTGCCTGATTTGCCACTAACAGGTTGAGGGGCCTGGATCCAATGGCGGGTGCCTCCACCCAGAGGTCAGGGTTTGCAATAGTTAAACTTACTTGGTCACAGCCCTCTGGGACACTGCAACCCCCCTTTCTTCCCACTAGTGGCCCACACAATATATCAGAATTACCTTTACAGTATACACTTACCCCCAGGGCTGGTTCAGGCACTGGGACCTCCTGTAAAATAAGATACAGTGCAACAATCACAGTACAATACTTTAACATAGACAAATACCTCAGGCAGTATAACTTTGCTGAAACAAGCAGCTCTGATTTATTTAGGGGAATATAACAAGGACAGGGGAAATCAGGTTAATTAGCTTATCACTTTACTCATCTACCTATGGCTCTGTGCACAGGCCTATCCCTACCAGTTACTGTCCTGGGTACCCAAGCCCTAGTGGCTAGTCCAAACCGTGGCAGCTGGTAGGGCCCTTTCCCACAGAGAAAAGAAAAATTAGTTTAAACAGTCAGCAGTACAGTGATTCCATTTGGATTCAATGTGGCAATTCAACAGGGAGCGACCCTGAATTAGTACTCACGACCTCCAAACAAGATAGGGTCCTTCAATGTCAGCAGGGCTACTCTTGAGCTCCACGAGACTCCTCACACATTTATATGGCAAACTGCAACAGGCAAAAGTCCTTTAATGGCAGCAGGATTCACTTGAGCTAACCAAGCCTCCTCACACATTTACATGGCGAACAGTAACAGGCAAAAGTCCTTTAATGGCAGCAGGATTCACTTGAGGTACAAGCCTCTTCACACATTTATATGGTAAACAGAAAGTACTATACCAGGCAGGCTGCTTCTCTATCCCGACTCAATTACTGCACAATACCGGAGAACACACAGCAGATTCAGTTCCTGACAGACCGAGTGCAATTCAGCAATTTCTCCAGTCTTCTACAGGGTGAGCCTGGTTTCTACTCTTCAGATATCCTTGATTCTCTTCACAGGACGGATTCAGTCCTAACAAGCAGTTACACAAGCTGCAGACCGGAACTCTGGGCCTTACACCGTTTCCGACTAAAACTGCACACTGAAAAAGCACAGGGCTCCTTCCTTCTTCACTGCCAGAGCTCAACTGAAGCTCCAACAGACAAAACCGGCACTTCCTTTGAGTTCCTCCCAGTTCTTGACTGGATTGGCTGTCACCACAATAGACTGCTCCTGTTGGTCCAAAAAGGCCAGTCTAAACTACATCTCCCAGATTCACTGCCCATACAATCCTCTTGTGGATGGCTCAGATTATGAGTCCAAGTTCTGATTCGTCCAAGGCACCATTTTAGAGCTAGCTTCCCACACTGATTGGTCCAGTTCAGCAGTTCAAAACCAGAATGGGGAACTAGGCAGACAGTTCTGACTGCAAAGAAAGCAGGTTAGACAAACTGTAATTTCATTATTACTCTAAATGGTTTCTGGCAAACAGTTACATCTTTCAGATAGGTTCCCTTTGCACTCCTAGTGACTGCAAAAATGGAGTGAATTGGCAGTAGCTCGAGTGGTACTCAATCAAGGAAACACAGTCCCCCATACAAACTAATTATGTCTGCAAGCAGACAGCTCTTAAAGAGACAGTACCAGAGGTTCTAAAAACACTCACTGATAAATGGCTTAAACGCCAAACACCATTCAGGCTTGGAGCATTCAAGCAAGCTCCTGGAAGTCTTTTGGGAACCCCCATTTGCAGGGGGGTTACACATGGATTGCATCACAAGTCCTATGAGGACAGGTTGAAGGAACTGAACATGTACTCCCTGGAGGAGAGGAGGGAGAGAGGGGATATGATCGAGACATACAAGTATCTTACAGGGAGGAACAGGGTGCAGGAATACACTATTTTTAAGCAAAAAAGATGTTCCAGGACTAGAGGGCATGGGATGAAGTTGGAGGCAGGACGATTCAGAGGAAACGCGAGGAAGAATTTCTTCACAGAACGGGTGGTGGACAAGTGGAACACTCTGCCAGAGGAAGTGGTGGGGGCTGAAACAATCATGGGATTTAAGAATGCATGGGATAGACAGAGGAATTCTGGAGGTCAGGGGTAAGGGGCAACAGACTTCTAGGAAAACAAACTGAACCTACAAGCTCAAATGGGCAGACTGGGTGGGCCATAGGCCCTTATCTACTGACACTGTATGTATCTATGCATCTCAAACCCCACTGACCGGTGATCACTTTTCCCCAGGTGCTTCCCTACTGTGACCCATCACACTGTCCCCGTTTGAGCACCAGGTTCAGTATTGACATCTCCTGGGTGGAACAATCAATTGCTCAAGTAAAGCTCCCTGTAGGGAGCCAGGATAAACCTGCTCCAGCAGGAAGGCTCCAGTCTATGTCAGAGCTATTGAAGTCTGCAACCAGCAATACCTCTCCCTTGTGCACCATCCTTTGGATAGTCGTCGTCGTCGTCGTCTCCTCCTCCTCCTCCCCCGGCTGGTGGTCTGTATATTACCCCTATATGGATGACTGACCTGGTTCTTTCTAGCTGAACCCACAGTATCTCCCCTTCCCTGTTCCCCTGGAATCTCTGTGGCCTTTATATTATCCTTCACATAAAGTGCCACCCCCCAGTCACTCCTGAATAGGTTGTAACCTGGTACTACCAATTCCCAGCTGTGGTTCTCATTACACTAGGTCTCTAATTGCCAGTGTCTAGGTCGACTGTCATGGCCGCCTCAAGGTACTCCAGCTGGTTACTCAGACTCCGGGCATTAGCGCAAATGGCCCTCCAGGATGCAACTTTCCACCCCTGCTTTGTAGACGTGCGCTTCCCCCTTTCCTGGGCACCCTTCTTCCCTGTCCCTAGCCTCTATGTTGATTCCCTCTGCTGGTCAATCTTCACCTAGAGTACCTGTGTAGAGCATGTGCTCATGGGGGGAGATACCAAGTCTCCTAACCTTCCTGGACCCCCCCCCCGGCCAGTTTAAATGCTTGCTGCTGAAGCATTCAAACTTCTCACTTAGGACTGAAGTCCCCTTCCCAGATGGATGTAGGCCTTCATCCATATACAGGCTCGCATCCCTCCAGGTCAGGCCCCAGTCTCCCATAAAGCCAAAACCCTCCTTTCCACACTGTTCCTTCAACCAGGAGTTGAATTTCTGGATGCAGTGTCCAAGCCTCCCCCTACCATGTACAGGTACTGTTTCTGAGAAGAGTGTGCACCGTCTGCTTTAGCCCCCGCCCAACATCCTGAGATTGTCCTGAATTCTGGCCATCTCCACCTTGTCCCCTGCCAGGCCATTTGTCCCCTGGTGGACAACAACATCCAGTTCCTCCCTTCTTACTACCGCCCTTGTGACCCAATGGATCCACTTCCCATCCCTCCATGCTGTGCCTCCTGCAAGGCACTTGACATCCCTCTCCCCCTGCTAGTTGCCCCAACTCCACTCCCCAAACTATTGAGTCCCCCACCAGGAGTAGCTTTCTTTTCCTCTGGGGTCCTCAACCCCCCTTCCATGGGGCTCCATCTCGGAGGACCCGCCCATCTTCGGTTTCAACCTTGGGTGCCCTTGTGGGGCTTTTCCGCTCCTCCAAGACAGTGTAGGAGTTACTTAGCTGGACTGGTTGGGAAGGGGGGGGGAGATGTGCTGCAGACCCATCTCCTGCATGCTTCCTGAGCCCACTGTGGTCCATCCAGTGCTCCTCCTCATGGACATCCTTTGAGGTTCTTCTTGTGGACACAGTGGCCTCTGGGTGGGGATGAAGGTCCCCTGAATCCTGGCCAGTTGGCTCAGATAGGTGACCTCCTCCAATCCAGAGAGGTTCCTGCAGGTGGGGCAGCACTGCATGATCTAGAATATCCTCCTGAACACAGCGGCTCTGCACCCACTGCACTGCACCACTCCCTGCATCTTCCTTGGCTGTATTACCTATGCCCCCTGTTACCAGTGACACTCCTGTACCCCTTCCCCCCTTTACACTCCTCTGTGGCTTTAATCACCCCTCATTTGTACTCTGCCGCTATGCAAGATAGCAATCCCAAACCGGACTCCTATGTTTATATGCAAGGCTGTAATCCCTTCTGCCCGGACCCGAATCAGGAGTAGTAATCTGTTTCCTGAACACCTGCCTATAAAGGTGGACAAACCTGGGGTGGTTGGGATGGGGTGGGGAGGATAGGGCAGGCCTAATCCCTGCTGTGGAGGAAAATCCATACAAATCCAAATTGCCCAACAGAGCTAAGTGATTATCTATGGATCGGACTCAGCTATTTAAATCCCTTTAGTCCTTCATTTAAGTTTGGTGCCCTTTCCTCCTTGTGTGATTGTTGGCTCCATTCAAACAGCAGACAAAACCCTGTTACCATCTTTAAAAAACAAACCAGCAAAAAAAAAAGCAAAAAAAAAAAAAACCACACACACACACTCAGCAGCCTCAGGTTCTTGTCCTCGTCTCCACCGTTCCCTGCCCAAATGACAAACAGAATACAAGCAACAGATCAGGTGCAAGATATCCGATTACCCCCTCTGAGCAGCAAGATGCTAGAAAAACTAAGAAAATCTCTAATTATGGATGTCTCCGTCTGCTTATGCACCCTACTGCTCAGTCTGTTAGCGCTGCCACTCCCTGTACACCCTGTAACCCCTAAGGGACCAAAAATAGAAAAAAAGGCAATACTTTCTGAATTCAATTAAATAAAGGCACACACAAGTTTAGCACCCCCAGTCTTTGTGTCTGGTGTCTCCCCCCCAACCTGCTCCATTTTCACTGCGCCTGCAGGGAAAAAAGCTAATGAAAGGAATGGATGCCAGCTCTGAGGAAAGTGGTTCATGTGGCATGCTGGTGACCCAGGTTCACGCATTGAGCCCGGCTGTCAGGAGCGGAGTCCAGCTCGGGGGGGTGTTCCATAGGTGTCCATTGGACACCTCCCTCCTTGGGGGGGTGGGCTCAGCCTGTAGACCTGCAGGCGGATTGGTGTGTGCTTGGGGGACATACTGCCTCGACACGCCCCCACATGCTCTCGTTCCAGGATCTGCTGCGCTCTTGCAAAGCCGAGAACTGCAGTAGGGAGAGAGGCACAAGAACACTGAAGATGCCTCCTGACTGGCCTAGATGACAAGCGCCCTAGGCCCCTACCACCCGAAGCCCCGGAGCCAGACCAGATCCAGCCCCACCATGCCTGAGGAGCTGTGTTGGGCTGCAAGGAGATTTCCTCCCGGTGGAGTGGGACCCACCCAGTACAGGGATATGTCGGGGACACTCAGGTAGGCCGCTACAGGAGCTGGTGGTAGGGGGTTGGAGGATGGTAGGGTGTCTGAGGGTGATGAAAGGCACTGGCATGCCCCCGCCCCCCCGAAGGAGTGGCAGGTCGGGGGCCACGGGGAGATGCAAAAAAAAAAAAGGAATGGATATTGTTTCACTAACCATTGCAGAGACGGTGTAATTACATCACAATAATTAATGACAGGGCTTGGGTAACCTAACAGTGTAATATAGCCTGAATGGCTTTCAACATGCTGCAGAGACAGTGTAGCTATGTCACAGTAATAACAAGCATTTGTCAATGCCAAATGTCGTCACGCTGGCATTGGCAGTAACAGAGCTACAGACTCATAAGAGGAATAGCAATTAAGTATTGAAGTGATGCCACCCCCACCCTGTAGAGAGCGACAGGCATTGGGGTGTGCCTTTGGGTCATCAGCTATAATGCTCATGCCATTGTACCTCACCCTACCCTGTAGACACTGACAAGTGTCGTGGTGTGCTTTGGGGTCTTTGGGCATTATGCTTACCCCATTCCATAAGGAAATACACTGACGTGGGTGCAGTATAGGAGTGCGGGGTAAAGTTTGTGGCCGAACAGGTCAAGACACCACGATGCCCGTCAGTGGCTGCGGGGGGGGGGGTGGAATAGCGTGATTACATCCGATGATCCCAAGTCACAGCCCTGATGCCTGTCAGTCCGTACTGGGTGGGGTGCTAGAGTTGGAAACCCTAACACTGTAGGCGTATAGTGGTAGTTTCACTCCACTTTTTCAACATGGGTTGCTTGTCAGGCCACCTCATGAAAAGCGGCACAATCACTTTGTTAGCTGAAACATGGTTATGCACAGCGGCTGTGCCATTTAGCAACAGAGGGACGAAAACAGTTTTGGGCAGGATGTATAGAATGACAACTGTATTGTTCAAGAGGAGGTGCAAAAAACGGCAACGTTGAAAATCTGGAGTGGCAATATGAAATATTGGTGAAGCAATGAACATGTATACAAACTGCGCAACAGACATCCGCAATCCAATTATTTGTGGGAGTTTTTAGGCACATTTTCAACACAGGTATTTTGGGACCTCCCCTCATGAACGGTGGCGCTGTGATTTTGTTAATATGTCCCAAAAGGTGATTTCCTACAGTGAGCACGCCATTGGGCGCCACAGTTGCGGAAACACGTTTTGGGCAGGCTGTGAAAAATGGCAGCTGTACTGTTGATAAGGAGGTTTGCACAAATGCCAGTGGTGAAAATCTGGCATGGAAATATTGCAAATTTGAGACGTTACAAGGGTGCGTGGAAACTGCGCAACGCACGCTTGCAGCAGAGTCATTTTATGGACTTTCGGCACCAAATTTTCAACATAGGCATTTTAGGACCTCTGCTCATGAACAGTGGCATCGTCATTTCCAAAAACTGGTTTCACACAGCTACCGTGCAATTCTGCGCTGGACGTGCGAAAACCCATTTCAGTCAGGATATGTAAAATGACAGCTGTACTGTTCATAAGGAGGTATGGAAAAATGCCAAGTTTTAACATCTGGAGTGAAAATACTGCAAATGCACGAAGTCACGAGCGTGCGTGCAAACTGTGCAACGCACGCTTGCAACACTCATTTTATGGACTTTCCGCCCAAAATTTTCAACATAGGCATTGTAGGACCTCTGCTAATGAACAGTGTTACTGTCATTTTCATAATGTGTCTCCAACATGGACTTTCTACAGTGACCACGCTATTCTGCGCCGGAACTGCAAAAAATACAGGTTACTCACCTGTAACAGGAGTTCTAGGAATGGTATATGCTGTTTATCCACACTTATTGGCAGGTTCCTTGCAGCTTTAAATCTTGCCGGAAGGTCTTCAAGCTGGCTCCTCCCACCCACCTGGGTGGTAAAACTCTCAGCTCCACCCGATAATGCCAGATCTAGCCCGCTAGAAGCCAGGTTGTGTGTCGAAGCTGGGGAGGTCATGTGGGTCATGTGGATGAACAACATATATCATTCCTAGAACTCCTGTTACAGGTGAGTAACCTGTATTTCTAGGGATGTGGATATGTTGTTCAATCCACACTTATTGGCAGACTCCTAGCAGTTCTCTGGGAGGAGAGAGGCAAGGCGCACACCCCCGATACTTACTTGGGAAATGACTGGAGAACCGAGGCCCCAAAACCAGCATCCCGGCGTGACTAGAGGTCGATGTGGTAGTGGGTAATAAAGGTATGTGCAGACTTCCAGGTAGCAGCCCTGCAGATATCCTGGATAGGGACATCCCTGGAAGCAGCTACCGATGCAGTGGTATGGCAGGTAGAATGAGCTCTTATCCCTCTGGGAGGCTCCATGCCCGCCAACCTATAGCAGAGCTCTATGCAGGAGGTGACCCACCTGCTTATCGTCCGCTGCTTGGCTGGGTCTGCCAGGTGCGGCTTCAGCGTAGGTGACAAACAGCTGGCGAATCTCCCGAACTTCAGCCGCCCACTTTGTAATAAGCGAGCGCTCTTCTAGGGTTCAGAGTATGGAGCCTATATTCGGCCTCCGAGGTGTGATTGGGGTAGAACACCGGCAGAGTCAACACCTGGTTAAGGTGAAACTCCAACACCACCTTCAGAAGGAATTTTGGGTGGGGGCACAGGACAACCTTGTCCCTGTGGAAGACCAGATAAGGATACTCTATGGAAAGCGCCTGGAGCTCTCCCATCCTTCTGGCCGACGTGATAGCCACCAAGAAGCCGGTCTTCCATGACAGGTGGGAAATATTGCACCTGTGCATTGGTTTGAATGGCTTGCCCATGAGCTTGGCCAATACCAGCAGTAGATCCCACGGAGGTGGAGGTTCTCGCACCGGAGGGGAAATGTAGTCAAGGCCTTTGAAAAAGCACCTGACCACCTTCTCCTGCGCCGCTGACTGCTTCCTGGTCTGTGCCCGGTAAGCAGAGATGGCTGCCAGGTGCACCTTAAGGGTCATCGACTGAAGCCCTTGCTGAGAAAGGGACCACAGGTAGTCCAGGATGCTTGCCAAGGAGCAGGAGGAAGGGTACAGGCCCTTGCGCCCTGACACCAAATGGAAAATCTTCCATTTGAAGGCGTAGCATTTTCTGGTCGACTCCTTACGGGACGCCTCAACGACGTTGAGGACCTCGCCGGAAAGGCCCAAGGCCTGGAACTCTAGCTGCTCAGGAACCAGGCCATCAGGTGCAGGGATTGAAGGTCCAGATGGAATACCTTACCCTGGTTGACTGAGATCAGGTCCTGGTGGGCTGGAAGCCGCCTCGGGAGCCTGGAGCTGAGGCCGAGGAGATCTGGATACCAGAACTGGTGGGGCCAGTCTGGGGCTACCAGAATCACCTGCGCCTTGTCCCTCCTCACCTTGAGAAGCACCTTGTGGATCAAGGGAAATGGGGGAAAGGCATAGAAGAGGCCCGGGGTCCACGGCCTCGAGAAGGCATCCCCCTGCAGTGAGCCCTGCTGAGGCGGGCATGGAACAGACTCAGCTTGGCATTCTCCCTGAAGGCACACAGGTCCACCTGAGGCATGCCCCAGTGGGAGAAGAGATCCTGTACTACCTCCGGCAGGAGAGACCACTCGTGAGACACAGCCCCTATCCGGCTTAGGGCATCGGCCAGGGTGTTGGAGGCTCCTGCCACGTGAATGGCTAGGAGATCCGCCTCCAGGCTGCGCACGAGGGACCATATGCGGAGAGCTTCCTTGCATAACGGCATGGAGCACATCCCGCCCTGGCAGTTCAGATAGTACATGGTCGTGGTATTGTCCGTCTGGACCAGAACCACTTGACCCCGTAAAAACGGAGCGAAGGTGGTGAGAGCTAGGCGGACCGCTCGGCGCTCTAGCAGGTTGATATGGCATCGGGACTCCCGAGGGGACCAGAGGCTGTGCGCTCTGTGCTCCCCCAGATGGGCACCCCAACCCATCAGAGATGCATCAGTCGATAGACCATCGGCTCGGGGCGGACGAACGGGATGCCCTCCTGCAGATGTGCCAGAATGGTCCACCACTGGAGAGCATTCCACATCTCCTGGGTCACTGTCATGGGCTGGTCCAATGGAGCGCAGCGTTGTGACCACTGGCTGGCCAGTCCCCATTGAAGGGGACGCATGTACCAATGGACCACGCTGGTGCAGGCCACCATGAGGCCCAAGAGGCACAGGAAGTCCCGAGCAGGGTGTTATTGCCCAACTAGAAATGATTGGGCAAAGGAAGAAAGAACCTCGGCCCTGTCCGCCGGGAGCCACGCTCTGGCTTGAAGAGTCTCGAGCTCTGCCCCGATGAAGATCATCACCTGCTCCGGCATGAGTTCCAACTTGGCCTCGTTGATGGAGGCCAATCTGAGAGCAAACCTGGAGGGTCA
Organism: Neoceratodus forsteri; assembly: GCA_016271365.2. Classification (NCBI taxonomy): domain Eukaryota; kingdom Metazoa; phylum Chordata; order Ceratodontiformes; family Ceratodontidae; genus Neoceratodus; species Neoceratodus forsteri. The sequence goes on from CM028138.1 coordinate 660,947,356, forward strand.
GATCTCTGGACCGCTCCACCTCTGCTCTGGAGGGGGCTGCAATCAGCCAGTCATTCAGGTAGGGGTACACCCAGACCCTTCGGTGCTGCAGGAATGCTGTCACCAATGCCATTCATTTGGTGAAGACCGTGGGAGCTAGGGAGAGGCCGAAGTGCATGGCCCGGGACTCGTAAAGGGATCCCTCCGCTCTGAAGCGGAGGAATCTCTGATGAGACTGACAGATTGGGATGTGAAAGAACACGTCCTGGAGGTCCAGGGAACAGAACCACATGCCTCATTCCAAGGATGAAATTATCTGAGCCAGAGTGACCATCCCGAAGGTCCGAGACCTTAGGAACCTGTTCAGGTCGTGCAGGTCGAGAATGGGGTGCCAGCCCCCCCCCGTCCATTTTGGGACCAGGAAGTACCTGGACACAAACCCCAGGTCTGAAGGAGGATCTGCCACCTTCCTGATCACCTCTTTTTCGAGGAGCAGGGCAATATCGGCTTAGTGGGCCGACAGTGAGGCTGCGGACCCCGTGGCCCCCTGAGGGGTGACGGCTTGAAAGGGTGGAGCCTGCTCGAACTCCAGAGGCAGGCCTTTTCCTACCACCTCCAACACCCAGTGGTCCATGGTGATAGCGGACCAGGTGGAAAGGAAGTGGTGGAGCCTTCCCCCCATGGGGGGAACCCAGGGGGAAGTGACGAGGCTGGGGGTAGCACCCCTCAACCAGTCACTGGGCAGGCTTGGAGGAGGAACCATCTGAGGGATCTCCTGGGGCTTTACCTCCTTGGTTCCTGTTGGAGGAAGCCGCCGGCTTGGGTTTGGGACGCCAAGCGCGAGCCTGCTGGCCCTGTTGCTGGTGCTGTTGGGCCGGTCAAGATGCAGGGGCCGAAGGACGAAAGGACTTCTGCTGTAGCTGACGGCAGCCTTTGTCCCTCTGGGCGGAGGTGACAGTCCAGGGTGGCATTGGACTTTTCGATCCGCTGGAGGTGACCTTCCACTCCAGGGCCGAAGAGGTCAGTCCCCAAGAAGGAGACTTCTGGCAACTTGTGCTGGGTATCCACCATGAAGGTGGATATCCTCAGCCACGCCCTGCGGTGCATGGCCACTACTGACCTGGCACAGGAATCACCAATGTCCAGAGCAGTCTGAAGCTGCTGCTTCACCACCGCCCTACCCTGGTCCCACACCTGGCGGACCATGGTCTGCAGGTCGGTCGGAAGATGGACAACCTCATCCAGGGAGTCCAAGAGGGCGTGGGAGAAGTGTGCCATCAGCACGGCTGAGCTGGCCTGTCTGAGGCAGAGAGAGGATGCAGCGTACACCTTGTACCCGGCAAAGTCCAGCTTTTTGGACTCTGTTGGGGGGGCTTCACGTCAGAGCATTACCGGAACGCCGCAAAATGCTGTCGGTAACTAACCCCTCGGCAGAGGGGTGCTCAGAGAAACCGGGCAAAGAGCCGGTAGGGACTGCATACTTCCTGGCCATCCTGGCCGAGGGCGCAGGACAGGAAGCAGGCCGCTGCCAGAGCTCCAAGGCTGGGCCGACAATGGCCTCAGCCACCAGAAAGGCCTCCGTGGGGGAATCCCCTTGGTCCAGTATCTCAGTCAGAGGATACTTGGCCCATTTGGACACGGGCTCGAGCTGCATCCTGGTGGACTCAGAGAGGAGTCAAAGCAGACCCAAAAAGGACGATGGGCTATCGTCCAAAGACTGGCCCCTGGAGGACTCCAGGTCAACCTGCCTGGAGAACAGGGAGGAGTCGTCGTCAGATTCCAAAGAGTCTGCGAAGAGCTGCCTCGGCCCTGAGCCACCCTCTACCTGCAGAGGACAGTCGGGAGTGAGGGTGACCGACAACCTGTGGGGCAGGCCGTGACCTGACCGAGAATCCTTGGTCGGCACCCCAGACTTTGGCTGTGGAGGCGGAGGTTCCACCACAAATCGGTGGAGCAGCTGGTTTTGGCCGAGCAACTGGCCCTGGAGTGGGCAACTTGACTGGGGCGAGTGGTTGCTTCGGTCGTTCAGGCGACAGCCACTTGATGGCCGGGGTCTGGACCAGAGTCTGCTTAGACCCAGACAACAACTACTGCCACATAAGCTCCTCATAGCGCCGATGTAATTTACGCCGAATCCTCCCCTCATCCGAGGAAGAGGACGAGGAGGAGCAGTGTCACCGCTTACTTCAGTATCGAGACAGACTGCCGATGTTAGTGGGAACAGCTTGACCGAGATGAAGTCCGAGACCGAGACCCTCAGGGGGACCGAGGGCGGGTCTGGGAAGGGGCGGGGACATCCACTCTTCCCTTGGCTCGGGAACTTTAACCGGGGACTGCGGCCACGAAGGCACTGGCAGATCCTCTGTCTCCACCGGGGGAACCGGTGAAGGAGGGTTGTCAGCTTCACCAGTTAACAGCCAGTCTAACGGATCGAGAAAAATCTCGACTGCATCGATGTGAGTCTTGGCAGGCTGGCCTGACAGGGACACCGTGAAGCCAGCGGCCTGAGCCGCAACTTCGACCGAAGTAGACGGTCGGCTGTCCGGGGAAGGAGACCTCTCCCGCTCCCACGAATGCCAATGGTGGGACTTGCCCTTCGTCGACTCCTTCTTGGGCCGAGAAGAAAGTCCCGAGGGCCCCTCTCCCTTCATGGAAAGGGACTGACAGCTCCTTGAACGAAGCCGTGTATGAGGAACTCAGAGTGGGATAAATGCCGCGGCTGAGGAGGAGGAGGAGGAAGATGCGGCTTGGGCCGCCTCCTCCTTGAGGGCAATCTGCTCGAGCTGCTCAGCCGAGCCAGCTGCCGCGGACACCGCCCAATGAGCCTCTTTAGATTTTACCAGTGGAAAACGCTTCTTGGGGCGCCCGAGCATCAATCTGGCAGCGCGATCATCCAGGACATTGGCTGAGAAAGAGCGGCACAACTCGCAGGCCTGTGGGTCATGATCTAGGCTAAGGCAGTAGACGCACGTGGAGTGCGGGTCCATCCTGGACATTTTCTGCTCGCAAGGGCACCTCCGAAAGCCGGGAATAGATTTGTCCATCGCAGCCGTGGGGGAAGATGAAGACCGAAGTTTAGAAAACTTCAAAACCAATTTCGGACGAACCGAAGAGTTAGGATCCAGTCTAAAATGTAGAGCGCTAAGGAGGGAACCTGAGCTTCCAAGCCGTAAGGAAGATCTGGCGTCATGGGGCAGAGCCGAGAGTTTTACCACCCGGGTGGGGTGGGAGGAGCCAGCTTGAAGACCTTCCAGCAAGATTTAAAGTGGCAAGGAACCTGTCAATAAGTGTGGCTTGAACAACATCCATGTCCCTAGAAACACATTTTGGTCAGGATGTGAAAAATGACAGCTGTACTGCTCATAAGGAGGTGCAGAACAATGGCAATATTGAAAATCTGGAATGAAAATATAAATTCGCGAACTTGAGCATGCGTGCAAACTGTGCAACACACGCTTGTAACAGTTATGTTATGGAGTATCGTTACCAAATTTTCAGCATAGGCATTTTAGGACTTCTGCTCATGAACAGTGTAACTGTCATTTTCACAACTTGTCCCGAACATTGATTTCCCACATCGACCACGCTATTCTACACCGGAAGTGTGAAAACATTTCAGGCAGGATGTGAAAATTGAGAGCTGTATGGTTCACAAGAAGGTGTGGAAAAATGCCAATGCTGAACATGTGGCGTGAAAATATTGTAAATTCGCTAAGTTACAAGCATGCGTAGCAACTGCACATCGCACGCTCGTAAGTCATTTTTTTGATTTTCCCCACCAAATTTGCAACATAGGCTTTTTGAGACCCCCCCCATGAACACTGGCACGGTCGTTTTGTCCTCACTCCGAAAGGCAATTCCATGCAGTGACTGCAAAATCATCTTTCGGGACCAAATAATGCCATGACAGTGCAAGAATTCAGGAGGAGGGGTTCCCAAAAACCCCATGTTAAAAATTTGGTGCCAAAATTCCAAAAAATACTCAAGATATGCAGCAAAGTTGAAAAACCCCTATTTATTCCATTATACAGCTTACCGGCATTTCCTCAGTTTGTGGTTGGCTTTGAAGAGTGCAGATGTGTTCCCGGTCCACCAAAGATGGTCGCACCTGACTCCGCAGGTAAGTATGGGGTGGGGTGTGTGGGGGGAGGCAAGGTGCGCAGAGGGTGGAGTGCAGGTTGTGGGAGGGAGACTATAGGGACAGTTTTTGTGTTATAGGTAAAAAAAAAAAAAAAAAAAAAATCGCAAAGTCAGTTTTCCCTTGGGGAATTTGGCAACGTGGGTGGGGCTCCAGCATACCACTCAACTATTTGGGGGAGGGGGGCTGCAGCCAACGGGAGATTGGGGACCCTCATCGGCACACCACAAAAGGGGGGGTTAATTTATGCAGATGGGGATTGGGCACCCCTGTCGACACACAAGGAAAGCGGGTGGGGGCAAGAGTCTAGGAGGATTGGGCACCCCCCTCGGCATAAAACAAATGGGGGAGGGAGTGCTTTATGCTGACAGGGAGTGGGCTCCCCCGTCTGCACATACATTGGGGCCACAGGAAGCCAGCAGGGGGATTGGGCATCCCTGAAGTCAGCAGTTGGGCAGCCACCATGCATAGAATGTGGCCAAGCACATCGGGAGGTCCGCTGCGTCTGACTAGCTTTGCTCAGATTGCAGCGGACCTTTCCTTATATGTGCTTGCCACATTATGTATGCCTTGCCTTTTGTGTTTGTCCCCCCCACCACTCTCTGTCCAGCACCACACCATCCACCTCCTTGACTGAGGCAGATTCCCCCCTCCCTGAGAGTTTTAGTTGCCAACCCCAATCCCAACCCCAACCCCCACTCCTTTTGCTCCTTTGTGGAGGTTTTTTTTTATTTTATGATTGTTTATTCAACTTTTTGTTACTTGATCACTGTGATTTAGCTGCAGACTGTAGAGTGAGCACCAGACCGCGGACACCGCTGCTTCCATTCTAGACTGCTGCTGGCTGCTATCTGCACAACAAGGGGCTCACAGCAGATGGAGCACAGGCACCACCGACCAATCAGGTTGTCAGTTTGGTGTCATGTGCTCCTATTCTTTCTTTAAGCTCACAAAGGACCCCACAGGCTGCCCTTTAATGCCCATTTCCAGCCTGAAGTCCTAGCAGGAGTCCCAGGACCCCACAGGCTACGCTTCACTGTCCTATAATGCCAAAAGTGAGGGTACTGGACTTTAGGAGGGCTGACTTTGGCAAGATGGGAGTGCGCCTCAGAAAAGCACTAGCAAACAGGCTTGAAGGAGGTATGGAGCAACAATGGGGAATTATCAAAACTGCCATCACAGAGGCAACAAGCCTTTGTGTGAAGCAAATAAATCAAAACGAAAGAAAAAGCCACTATGGTTCTCAAGAGAGGTGGCTGTGAAAGTCAGGAAGAAAAAGATAGCGTTCCGGAAGTATAAGAAAACACAGAAGGAGCAGGACAGAGAGCTGTACCAGTTAAGGCAGAAAGAAGCAGGGAGGGAAGTCAGAATAGCAAAGGCCCAAACTGAGGAAAAGATAGCCAACTCAGCTAAGAAGGGGATAAAACCTTTTATAGGTACATCAGCGAGATAGAAAGAGACAAATGGAGGGATAGTGAGGCTGAATAGAATGAACGGTGGGTGGGCAGAGGGGACAGTGAAAAGCAGGAATACTGAACGAATATTTCTGCTCAGTATTCTACAAGAGGAGGGAAGTGCCTAATCCAATTAACAGAAGCACTCTTGATGGGGGTCGATCCCAGTCCTTTCACAGAAGGGTTCTGCAAGAACTCCTAAAACTGAAGGCGACAATGCAATGGGTCCTGATGGAATTCACCCCAAATTCTAAAAGAATTAAGGAAGGAACTAGTGAAACCACTGGCTACTCTTTTTAATAAATCATGGGAGGATGGTGTGGTACCGAGGACTGGAGGAAGGCGGATGTGATTCCCCTTCACAAAGTGGGACCAAGACAGAGGCAGGAAACTACAGACCTATCAGTCTGACCTCTGTGGTAGGGAAAGTGATGCAGTCACTTCTGAAGGAAAGAATAGCTGAGTACCTAGAGGTCAGTGGAGCACAGGATCCAAGGCAGCATGGGTTCACAGCGGAAGGTCATGCCAGACGAATCTAATAGATTTCTTTGACTGGGTGACCAAAGTAGTAGACCAGGGAGGGGCTGTGGACATGGCCTACCTAGACTTTTAGCAAGGCATTTGACACAGTCCCCACAAAAGATTATTAGTCAAATTAACCAGCCTGGGAGTGGGTCCCAGGGTGGTAGCCTAGGTAAAACATTGGCTGGACAACAGGACACAGAAGGTAATTGTAAATGGAGTCCACTCTGATGAAAGGGCGGTTACTAGTGGGGTACCGCAGGGTTCAGTATTGGGTCCAGTCCTTTTTAATGTCTTCATCAGTGACATTGCAGAGGGACTGGAAGGAAAAGTATGCCTTTTAGCAGATGACAAAGATCTGCAACAGGGTTGATGCACAAGGAGGTGTGGAAAGGATGAAAAGGGACTTGGCAAGGTTGGAGGAATGGTCAGACGTATGGCAGCTAGGATTCAATGCAAAAAAGTGCAAAATAATGCACCTGGGAAACAAGAACCCAGGGGAAGAATACACAATGGGTGGGGAGGTAGTAACAACAACAAAACAGGAAAGGGACCTGGGGGTAATCATATCAGATGACCTTAAGGTTAGCAAGCAATGTGAGAAGGCAGTAGGGCGGGTCGGGGGTATACTGGGATGTATAGGGAGAGGCATCAGCAGCAGAAAACAGGAAGTTGTTATCCCTCTGTACAGACAGTTGGTGAGACCCCATCTGGAATACTGTGTCCAGTTCTGGAGACCCCATCTCCGCAAGGACAGACAGGATAGAGGCAGTCCAGAGGAGGGCAACTAAAATGGTGCAGGGTCTGCAAGAGAAGCCATATGAGGAGAGACTAAAGGAGCTTAATATGTATACCCTTGAGGAAAGAAGGGAGAGGGGGGACATGATAGAAACTTTCAAGTACCTCAAGGGAATCAACAAAGTCCAAGAGGGTAGCATCTTTCAGAAAGAGACTTGCAAGAACAAGGGGACACAATTTAAAGATAGAAGGAGGGCGGTTCAGGGGCAATGTGAGGAAGTATTTCACAGAGAGGGTAGTGGCTGCATGGAACAGCCTTCCTGAGGAAGTTGTGGGGTCTAAAACTGTGGGAGAATTCAAGAATGCATGGGACAGACATAAGGCAATTCTTGTGGGGGGCAGGAAGATATAGGCTGTTGGTTAACTAGGATCTGCGGCCTATCCTGTAGGTAGGGAAATGGGCAGACTAGATGGGCCTAGCGGTCCTTATCTGCCGTCAAAGTCTATGTTTCAGTTTTCCAATTACCTGTTACCCATTACCAGTGTCAGATCTACCCAAGAAGTAGACAGTTATGTCGGGTAGGATAGTACATTACCCGAACTACCCTACCCAATAAAAAAATATCGCCAATACCCTAACTACCCAACCCAGCTACCCATTGCGTAGTGCATACCTAGCTGGTATTCAGACTCTGTGCCCTTGTAACAGAGTGTCCACAGCAGTGCACAAGTGCTACAAGTTAGGATGCTGGTATTTGAACTTCAAGTTCCTGTAGTAAGAAAGTGGCTCCCCAGTAGGGCTCCAGTGTGGCACTTACAAGAGTGGCTACAGCACCAAAAAATGTACCAACAGCAGAAAAGGAAAATGGTGCACAAACAAAAGGCACGTGAAGCCGGTAAATGTGCAAACAAAAGGCAAGTGAAGCCGGTAAATGTGCAAACAAAAAGCACGTGAAGCCGGTAAATGTGCAAACAAAAGGCACGTGAAGCCGGTAAATGTGCAAACAAAAGGCACGTGAAGCCGGTAAATGTGCAAACAAAAGGCACGTGAAGCCGGTAAATGCCCAATGAGTTATTGTGTTCGAGATTGCAGCTGAACAGATACCCCAGCACTTTGAACCGCACAGGTTCTTTGTCGGGGAAGGGGTTAATGAGAGCATGGTGTAACCCCCCTACAAATGGGGGTTCCCAAAAAGTCTTCCTTGAGCTTGCCTAAATGCTCACTGCCAGGCTGGTGTCCTGAGTTTTAGCAGTTTAAATGCTATTGCCAGAGTGCCTGTATAGCCTCTGTGTACTGTCTCTAAGAGCTGCCTGGATTGCAGTCATAAGTAATCTGAGAGGGAGCTCCGTTGAAAGATGCAACTATTTGCTGAAAATCATTTAGAGTGATAATGATAATGTAGTTTGTCTAACCTGCCTTCTTTGCAGCAAGGACGGTTTTGTTTATCTCCACTATCTTGGTCCTGGACTGCCAAATTGGACCAATCAGTACTGGTGGGACCTAAAATGGAGCCCGACTACAGAAGCTGTCTGGAGTAAAAATCTGTAGGAATTGTAGTTTTGGGCCTTTGGTGCCTTTTTGCACCTGAAGGGGGAGCCTTTGTTGTGACCGACAGACAGAACCTTTTGGATTCTGGGGAAAGTCCCAGGCTTGCTGGCAGTTGAGTCAGATCTTGGTTGGGAGCTGAAGAAGCAAAAAGCTTGAGACAGTCAAGCAGCAGTCTGAGTAGTTTCGCATGGAAGAACTGTGTAAAGGCCTGAATTGTGGCCTGCATGTCTGCCTGCTGCTCCTGAGAGGGAGAGAAGAGAATTATTTCGGACTAAATCCAAGTTTGTGAGAACGAAGAAAGTCACTGATTTTTTTCCAGGCTCACACCTGAAGACCACCGAAGATTTTGTTTAATGCAATCAGCCTGTCAGGATTTCCAGCTGCTTTTGAATCCCCGGTTTGTGCAGAGACTTTGCGATCGTGACAGGAGAGAGATTTGCCTGGTACAGTAGAATTTCCTTACTTGTAAATGTGCTGTGTATTGAAAGTGGGTCGTGATTTGGCTCCCCACTGTGTGAACTGTGCTCTGCTTGCTGGAAGCTATATCCAGCCCAAAATGGACTGTATCCGAATTTGTCTCCATTTGGCTGGGGCCTTGCCACACTGGCCCAGCCAGACTACCCACTGCACAGAGAAAGCCATTGATGAGATCTGCCTGGGGATCAGCACCCTGCTCCACGCTTGAATAGGAATGATGCATCGGCAATTTGTGTTGGAGTGCCAGGAGAAGCAGCGCCCAATCAACCACCTGCTGTCTCGATTTCCGTCCAGCCTGTGTCCAGTCTTGGGTATCGTAAGTAACCATCAGGGTAGCTCCCTGCAATAAATGTTTAATCTGTCGGCCCGATGGTGCAGAGGGTTGAGGCGCTGGATGTCACACCGGTGACCCGGGTTCGGGAATGAGCCCAGGCCGCTGGGGGTTAGCGGGGGGGGGGAGAGATTGAGCATCCACAGGACTGCTGTCTTCCTGAAGAGGGTTAGGGAAAGCGTTCGGTCTCCTGGAGCAGCCTCTGGTGGTGAGCAAGGGGCACACAGCATGGCGACGCAGCTAATGCAGGGGCGGAGTTTATTTTATTTTATTTTGCTTTTGGTAACCGGGTAAGTGCACTAGGCAGACAATGCCTATTTTCAGGCATGACCCGGGAGAAAACAGTTTACAGGCAAAAAATTTACATGTGACGCAGCACATGAAGGCAGTACAAATCAGGGTAGGAAACAATGTATAGGTCTTAGATATAAACATATTGACATAATGAATAGTGAAAGGTGGAAGTGCTGTGAAATCAAATTATAGACAGTAGGGGTAACATAAGAAAGTTCAGAAGTAGATAGGTAGTGAGATACAGTACAATAAGTGCTAAGACAGTGGAGAGGGAGAGCAAAGTAGGGAGAGAGGAGAGGGATGGTGTAAGAGTAGGCAAGCTTGGATTAGGAGAGGAGGGAAATATAAAGGCGGTAGTCTAGATGGAGATGAGGAGAAAGCAGGAAGGGATGAAGGTTCAAGGTGGGTTAAAACAGGTGCAGGGGTGTAAGATGTGAAGGTATTCATGGTGTAGTTTCTTAAAGGCAGAATGGGTGTTAGTTTGATGGATAGAAAAGGGTATAGAATTCCAGTATTTAGGGGCTGTGTAAGCAAACACGCGCGTGCCCATGTTTGTTCTGCATCTTGGAACGTGCAGAAGGGCTTTATCGTTGGATACGTAGTACATAAGTGAGAGGTTGTAATTCCAAAGCAGAGGAGAGGGATAGGGGGAGGCCCGTTCTGGTGACAGAGTCAATTAATGATCCAAAGGACTGGAGACGATAGGCGGAGGGGCTAAGCCAATTTAGGTCCAAATAGAGTTGGCAGTGGTGCTTGAAACGCGGTGCAGCAGAGGCATAGCGACAGATGCTGTTCTAAGTGGTGTCCCATTTATGGAGGGAGGACTTAGATGCGGATTGGTAGATTGACGAGCCATATGCTAGAGCCACTATAAGGAAACCTTGATCCACCGCTAGTCTGGCTTGAGGGGTGAGGGCATAGCTGGAGCGATAGGCACTTCCTATCTTGGCATTTATGGACTTACAGATAGTTGAGATATGAAGGTCAAGAGATTCATCCAGGGTGACACCTAGATATTTAAAGGATTTGACAGAGGGTAGAGGGGAGCTGTCCGCACATGAGATAAGGGGGTTTAGATTTGATTCGAGTCTAGCCTGTGAGCCAAACAACATTGACTAGGATTTGCTAGAGTTAAGGACTAGTTTATTATCAGTGAGCCAGGTCTGGATACTCGTGAAATCCAAGGCAAGGGGATGGTTTAGGGAAGTCGAAGTTTTTGCACTGTGGTAGATGACCAGATCGTCAGTGTAGAGCAGAGATGAGCAGTTCGATGCAGTTAAAGGAATGTCATCAATGAAGATAGTAAAAAGTAGAGGACCAAGAATGGAGCCCTGGGGTACTCCCACGTGGATCGGTGCATGATCTGAGATTGCTGAATTAAATACCACAGCTTGTTGTCTGTCAGTCAGGTAGCTTTCGAACCAGGTAATGGAATCTGAGGAGAAACTAAATGACAGAAGTTTTGCAAGAAGTGTGTGGTTGACCAGGTCAAAAGCTTTAGTTAGGTCGATGAAAATTGCGCCTGTCAGAAGGCCTAGGTCCATGGCGGAATAAATGTCACTAGTCAGCTTCAGCAGGGCAGACGTGGTACTGTGACCTTTACGGAAACCGTGTTGAGAGTTAGAAAGGAGGTTATATTTTTGGAGGTATTCGATTGTTTGGGTGGCTAGTAATTTTTCCAAGATTTTGCTTAATACGGAGAGTATAGCAATGGGACGATAGTTCCCTAATTTCCTTTGGGTCTCCTTTTTTTGGAATAGGAGTGATTTTAGCAATTTTCCATATATTTGGGACTATACCACAGCATAGGGACATATTGAAGATTTTGGTTAGTGGGGAGGTTATGAAGGGGGCCGCAGCTTTCAGAAGCCTGGGTTCAAGACTGTCTGCTCCAGGGCTAGTATTTTCTTTGATGGAAAGAAGTAAAAGTTCTACTTCTCTATTTTGAATGATCCGAAACCTAAAAGGGGGGGTTCAGAGGTGGAGGTGTGGTGTCGCATTGGGGCAGAGCAGTGTGGCCAGTTGGGAAAGAGGTCAGGTAGCTTGATAAATCCGAAAAATGGTGATTAAAGGTATTGGCTATAGTTAACGGGTTGTTGCAATGAATGCCGTTTAACAGCATGTCATTTGTATGGGCCTTTTGATTAGAACCCAGGAGGGTTTTTTATGGTGGTCCAGAATTTCTTGGAGTCACCAGAGGCTCTTATTAGTAGGTTCCTGCAGAAAGCGCTTTTGGATAGACGGATGTCCCTTTTGCAAGCGTTTCTCAGTGAGCGGTAATGGCAGTAGTTAGATTTCATCCCTGTGGACTTAAAACGATGCCAGGCTTTATCTCTGGCCCTTATCTGGGTTAGCAGATCTTTTGTTAGCCACTTAGTCAGAGTACCACGAAAGCGCCTAGTGATCCATGGGACATGGGAGTCTTGCAGCTTACTAAATTTTGTAAGGAAGCTATCAAGGGCAGACTGGACACTAGTTGCACTGTGGATGGAGGACCAGTCAGTCAAGGAGAGGTCACGGGTAAAGTGAATAGGATTGAACTTGGCAAGGTTGCGGAACGTGACAAGTCTTGGGGGTGAAGATGGTTTTACTTGAGCTCCAGATGCAATAGATCGGGAGTGATCACTGATTACATCTGGAAGGATACTCATGAGCTAATACTATCAGGGCGGTTAGTAAGGATCCAATCAATAAGCGTGCTAGACTGAGGGGGAGCCCTGACCCTGGTGGGGTCAGAGATCAGCTGATGAAAGTTGTGGCTTTGTACTAAGGTTTGGGAGGCCTGGAAAGATTTACTAGCCCAGTTTAGGTTTAGGTCACCCAATACGAGGACTTCATTATGGCCAGCGGTACTATCTATTAGTAAGAGGAGATCTTCTAGGTCTTTTATTCCTCCCACAGGAGGGTTATAGGCACAAAATATGTGTAACTTCTTGGAGCCTAGTAGAAGCGTTGCATAGAGCGCTTCACATAGAGGTAGGGCAGGAAGAGCATTTTGGACTAGTAGCATGTGTTTAAAGTAGATAGCAACTCCACCCCCACGCTTGGAGGTGACCCTATCTTGCCTAATGAGATTATAGTTGGGTAAGGCACATAGATGATCAGCAATAGAGGGCTTTAGCCAGGTCTCTGACAGGCATAGGATGTCAGGGAGGTTCTGTGCAACCCATGCCTCAAGTTCAATTAGATTATGCAGGAGGCTCCTAATATTCATGTGTGCAATCCGTAGTCCCTTAGAGTCTAGCCAAGTTGCAGTATTTGGGTGACAGGTTAGGTGTTGCAGGTCCAGAGTTTTGCTCAATGTCCCCAGATAAAAGTAACGCTATAAGGAGGAAGTGCCGCAGCTTACGTAGGATGAGAGGAGTTGGCAAAGGAAATTTGCTCACCAAGGGTTTATGAAGGGGAGTAGGCTAAGTGGTATGTGAGCTTATGTGGAATAATAAGTGAGAAGGTATCAAAGGGATGTTGAAAGGACATTTGAAACAGCGGATACTTAGCATTAGCAGATTGGGTACAGCCAAGTGAAGTTATTTTAGGGTTGTCTGGGACTTTGACCAGTATTGGATTAACAAGGATTGTTACAAGTAAAAGTATTACAAAGGTCTTAATGGCCATCTTAAGTATAAAGTTAGAAATGCTCTGGTTACAGAAACAAGCCGAGTCTAGGGAGAGTAATAGGGTTTAGAGGGTCTTACTAGTTTGATTAGTTTCAGTTTGAAAGACTGACTATTTTAGTACGCCCTCTAGTTGTAGAGCGTTATAACCTGCTAATGGAAAACTGAGGAGATGGTAATTTTCCACTGCCTAGGGGCGAAGGGGTGTGTTAAGTCAAAAGGGGCCTGTTAAGGGCGTGGTCTGACCCTGTAAAGCTACAGCCAGACAGGGTGGGGGCGGTGGGGAGCAGTCACGTAGCGACTGTGCGGGAAAGCGCCCTTAGCGCAATGCCCACCGGCCGATTCGAGCCAGGAGTTGCAGAAGATGTTACCCAGCCGCTACCGATTCAGACGCCAACCTCAGCTGGGAACAGAATTCAGCATAGCAAGGAGTCGCTCTGTTTGCACTCGAGGTAATGCAGCCCCAAAATATGGAGCACTTTAACAGTGCTGCTCACTGAATAGGGTGTACTTTTCTTCAGCTGCAGCACCGATTTCCATTAGAGGGACAACGAGCTATTTTAGGTGTGCTGGTAACTTCAGAAGTCCAGGCTGTGAAGGCGCCAAAATTCAAAGTCGGACAAAGAGAGACCGGGCTATGCGCAGTTTGTTTCTGAGCAGTTACCTACAGCGATCCAGCGGCGGCTCAGGAGTAGTCGGTGGGTGCTCCGGGGCAGGGTGCGCCCTCCTGTTGACTCGGCTCGCAGTCGCGGCGGCTCAGGGTCGTCGGTGGGTGCTCCGGGGCAGGGTGCGCTCTCCTGTTGCCTCGGCTAAGCTACGTTGCCTTGCTTGCCCCACTCAGAGGGGACAAGCAAGGAAAATCTCGGAGAAAGCCTCACACCTATGGTGAGATGATGGCCCCAGGGACTCTGCCCACATCCCAAGTGCTGGCCCAATGTGCCCAGGATAGTCCTCCATCCCCTGACCAGATGACTGACCAGGTAGGCACTTCACACACAAAAAAAAAAAAAAAAAAGAAGGAGGTCACTGCCGAGGAGGGCGGAATCAGCCCTGGAGATGGTACCGGGGCGAGCCTGCCTGGGAGTCGTTCGGGGGAGATGATCATGGGAGAAGCAACGGTTCAGGCTGGGAATAGGGCGGGTGTCGTGTGGGTACACCTGAAGGATGCCCGAAGAGTGTGTGAAGAAATAAAGTTTAAAAAAAAACAAAAAAACAAAAAAAAAAAAAACAGTTTAATCTAAGTGTGTCATCCGATTTCTTTTTCTTCACTAATGGAGCCATCCGGCTTCGGATTACAAATTGTGTGTATTGTGCATGTTTTTCCATCACAGGGCCCCAACCAGCTGCGACTCTAGCCTACCCCGGGCAATGGTCCTGGCTAGCCCATCTCTTTTCCACCTGGGTACCCAGAAGACGTGACTGCTTAGGGACCCCGAATGCATGCATAACTGTTTGATGGAGCATTTAAGCAAATTACCCCGATTATGCCCCTCCCTTGTTCAAGTCCCTTAAATAAATCAGAAACTTTTTGCATTTACCCAGACTGTGGTTCGTCTGTGCAAGAGTACTATACTGCTGTTACTTGCTGTGTATAACCTTGTTTTACAGGGGGTCCCCAGGGCCGAGCCAGAGGAAAGCCCTGGTGGTAAGTGCAATCAGTGTGGGTACTTGTGTGGTGTATCGGGGTATTGTGCAGGTGATTATTGTGCATTGTTCTGGCCACTAGAAAGGAAATGGGGGGGGTTACAGTGTCCCAGAGGGCTGTTCCCAGGTTAGCTTGACCACTACCAACCCTGACCTCCAGGTGGAGGCACCCGTTACAGAACCTAGGCCCCTTAACCTGCTACTAGCCAAGCAGGCAGGGGTAGTAGCCCTTGGGATAGCACCATCTAGGGATTACAATACCATTACAATTTATGAGGCCAGGCGTAAGGGGACAGGACCTACAATGCAAAAAGTGACAGATAATTAAATTAGAAAGTAAATAAATGTTAACAGTACCATCAAATTGGTACACGACAAAGTATGTAAAGGCTGGGTAGAATAAACCAAGTCAAACATATTTAAGAAATAAATGTATTCTGTTTAATTTCTTAGCAGTCCCTTATGCACGCAAATCTTTTTGGGTTCTCAATATGTAAGAAATTTTAAAATCAATTCAAACAAGCTCTGAGCCCATAGTGGAAGCTAAAGACAAATTCCAAGGTCCCCTGAAAAGAAAACATCAAGAAATAAAACTGACCAAAGTGCAGGAAGATCCTGTAAAAGAAAAATGAGCGATTATAAAGGAGGCAAACTGTCCCACTCATCATCCAGGCCTAGAGGGCAAATGGCTCCCAAATTAAAAATGAATCTACTTTCCCTTTGTAACAATGTGTCACGTCCGTTACCTCCTCTCACACTGGGTTGCACATAGAAACAGACTGACGGCAGATAAGGACTGCTTGGCCCACCCAGTCTGCCCATTTCCCTACCTACAAGATAAGCTGCAGATCCTAGTTAACCAACAGCCTATTTCTTCCTACCCCCCACAAAAATTGCCTTATGTCTGTCCCATGCATTCTTGAATTCTCCCACAGTTTTAGAACCCACAACCTCCTCAGGAAGGCTGTTCCATGCGTCCACCACCCTCTCTGTGAAAAAATACTTCCTCACATTGCCCCTGAGCCGTCCCCCCTCTATCTTCAAATTGTGTCCCCTTGTTCTTGCACATCTCTTTTTCTGAAAGATGCTACCCTCTTGGACTTTGTTGATTCCACTGAGGTACTTAAATGTTTCTATCATGTCCCCCCTCTCCCTCCTTTCCTCAAGGGTATACATATCAAGCTCCTTTAGCCTCTCCTGGTATGGCTTCTCTTGCAGACCCTGCACCATTTTAGTTGCCCTCCTCTGAACTGCCTCCATCCTATGTCCTTGCGGAGATGGGGTCTCCAGAACTGGACACAGTACTCCAGATGGGGTCTCACCAACTGTCTGGACAGAGGGATAACAACTTCCTGTTTTCTGCTGGTGATGCCTCTCCCTGTACATCCCAGTATCCCCCCAGCCCTCCCCACCACCTTCTCACATTGCTTGCCAACCTTAAGGTAATCCGATATGATTACCCCCAGGTCCCTTTCCATGGTCAATACCCCCCTCCCCAGAACCTGCGAGAGGTTCGAAGTGCTGGGGTATCCGTCCAGCTCACATCCGTCATCTCAAGCCCAATAAAACTCATTGAGCATTTACTGGCTTTGCTTGCCATTTGTTTGAGCACCATTTTCATTTTCTGTGGTGCAGAGAGTCATCATACTCTTATATGAACTCTGGGTTGATGTAGTAAGAAAGGAGATAATACGTCAGAACAGTGTGGTGCAACAGTGTGATGCATCACTGTTGTAGTATTCCAGCTTAGGAGAATTTCAGCACGAAGCTAAAGATAGTTTTCATGCACCCAGCTGGAAACAAATGTTTTTTTGAATAACTGAGTTACCCTGATGCAGACTGGTGCGTTTTTGCCAAAGGATTCAACTCAACTTTGAGGCAGATGGAGAAACTTACCAGTGAGGATTTCAATGTAACGCTGCGTGACATAGTCCGGCTCTTTGTCCTCACAGCTGGGGAAGCTTTCGTTTACTGATGACTTATTCAGGCAAAACCTCAACCGATCCGAAAGGGACCTGAAATTAATATGGATCATGGATGTTCATGTATTCCCCAGACGTTGTCTCACTTTCTCCAACATGTACTTAAAATAGGAATTATAGATGTCCCCTTTGAAAAAAGGGACCTGGTTTAGTATTAACCATGGATTTTAATGCATTCCCAGACACTGTGTCAATCTCTCCAATATGTACTTATAATATCAATTATAGATTCCCCCGCCCCAAAGAAAGTGAGTTGGGAGGACGTACAGCAGCCTTATAACAGTGTTAGAACAGAAAGCCTTATAATGAGGCAGGAGCCAGGATTTAATGGAGTTGGGAATGGAGGAACAGCAGCCTTATATCAGAGAGTTAGTACAAAGAGCCTTATAAAGAGGGTGGAGATGGGATTTCATGGAGCTGGGAGCCAAGGTACACCACCCTTGTACAAGTAAGACCCAAGTGGTAGTGTTGAATATATTTCAGTGAGGGGGCACTAAAGAATGAGAGTGTGAAAACTTACCAGCAGGACTTTCCCAGATGTTCTCTGATGCACTTGATATTCTCCGACACTTGACTGCTGAGGCTACAGAAACAGTTTTTCAAATTAGAACTTCAAGCATCGTCACTCTTGTATTACAACAGGGTACAGCACAGAAACAGGACTGTTTTATCTGTTTTATATTACAGTAGGGCAACTCAGAACCTTTAGCACTGAGACAGGATTGCATTACCTGTTGCATTACAGCAGGGTATCCAGGAACCTACAAGCACTAAGACAGGACTATGTTACCTCTGTTGTATTACAGCAGGGTATCCAGGAACCTACAGCACTGAGACAGGACTGTATTACCTCTAGTATTACAGCAGGGTATCCAGGAACCTACAGCACCAAGACAGGACTACATTACCTCTGTTATATTACAGCAGGGTATCCAGGAACCTACAGCACTGAGACAAGACTGTATTACCTCTAGTATTACAGCAGGGTATCCAGGAACCTACAGCACCAAGACAGGACTACATTATCTCGGTTATATTACAGCAGGGTATCCAGGAACCTACAGCACTGAGACAAGACTACGTTACCTCTGTTATATTACAGCAGGGCATCCAGGAACCTACAACACAGACAGGACTGCATTACCTCTGTTGTATTACAGCAGGGCATCCAGGAACCTACAACTTTCTCACCACCGATGTGAGGTTAACTGGTCTATAATTACCAGCCTCCTCCCTGCTACCACGTTTGTGGAGTGGGATGACATCTGCCCTTCTGCAGTCCTCTGGAACCACATCTGTTTCAAGTGAGCAGTTGCAAAATACTGTCAGAAGTGCAGCCGTTACCCCCCTGACCTCCCTCAATACCCTAGGATGCACCTCACCAGGTCCCATTGCTTTCTTCACCTTCAGATTAGCAAGTTCCTTCAGGACTCTCCACCGAAGGATTTGTGTCCATCTCTTCCTACAGAGTTCCTTTTACTTTTTTGTGGCTCGTTCCCTTCTCTTCTCTCCCCACTGAACAAAAATATTTTGTCAGGATGTCTGCCTTTTCCTGGTCCTCCTCAGCAATATATCCCTTGTCCTTTTCTTAACCTTACAGTCCCTTCCCCTGGTCTTTTTTCACTTATATATCTCAATCAAGTATGCCTTGTCCCTCCTA
Organism: Neoceratodus forsteri; assembly: GCA_016271365.2. Classification (NCBI taxonomy): domain Eukaryota; kingdom Metazoa; phylum Chordata; order Ceratodontiformes; family Ceratodontidae; genus Neoceratodus; species Neoceratodus forsteri. Next base: position 660,965,738 of record CM028138.1, read on the forward strand.
GTTATTTCTTGGGCTATTTTCTGATTGGTTTGTGACTTTACTCTTACTGCTTTCCTTGCTTCTCTCCATTTCTCCCGATACACTTCTTTATCCTCCTCTGTCTCCTTATATCTTCTTAATTACACTTTAGCCCAAGCCTTTTTAGCTACCTCTTGAGAACCAAAGTGGCCTCCTTTTCGTGTTTGACACATATGTTTATCTTCATTACGCCCCCTTTCAGTTTTGCCCACTGTTTTCCCACCCCCATCTATTTCTTCCACCCAGGCCAGTTCATTCATGAGGCATTCACTCATCTTTATAAAATCTGCTTTCCTGAAATCCAGGACTCTCACCCTTGTGTGATTCTGTAACCCCCTATGGGGGCTTACCTTGCATTTCTACACTTCGCTGGGGCTCTTGTATTTCATTTCTAGCCCAAACAGGGCTGCGGGGAGCCTAGAGGCAGGATTGAACCTGGGCTTCGGTTTTGGGAGGTCAGTCAGTCCACGCATGCACGGAAGCACGTTTGTGAGTGCTGCTCATACTGCGGCTTCATAGGTGTTCTTCCGGCGCTCTCAACCCCCTCCTTAGCAAAACTGGAGTCTGACACTTGGAGGAGGTGGTGAATAGGAGCAGCCTTATAATTGTAAAATCAGTGCCTAGAGCGCTGTAGAAACAGGGGGAAACGTTTACATATTAACGTGGGCGCTCATGAATATTAATGAGCCAGGTCACGCTCAAGGGGGACTCTTGAAACAGAGCTAGCGACAGGCTGCAGAGGGACTTTATAAAGATGATGGTGCTATTGCTTAACAGGGGACAGTGACCGCTACCAAACCATGGGGCAACTACATGGAAAAACTGTATATTCTGGCTGCAGGAGTGTCTAGAAACTGGGGACTGCTATAGAACTGTGTACAACGAATGGGAGCAGGCATGTTAGGATACTCTGACACCCCCCCCCCCGACAGCCAATCAGTAAACTAGGTGCCTAGAACAGAGAGTGGACTCCTGGGAAAAGGTGTTGACTATTTTCAGGCTCCAAGTGATCTAGCCAATTAACCATCCAAGAGGGCTCATGAGAGTGATTGATAACATAGGGCAGCCAATCAGAGGGCAGCTATCCCTAGAGAAATCCCAGAGACTAGGAGCAGTGAGTCAGTCTGTTCTGGGTTCTGATCAAGTCAAGAGGGCTCGGTGCAGTGAGGTGGAGGAGAACCTTTAAGACCTTCCACAGGACTTAAACCAGAGCTGGTGAGTTCCTGACCTCATGGCATAGTGATGCCGTTTAATGTATTCTCCTGTACTTCTAAAGTTGTCCCACTGGAACTATTGTAGCTTACCCATGTTATGTTATGTATTCTGTTGATTCTTGTTACCACTCTGTGGTCCAGATCTTGGCTGAAAATGGTCCATTGGATCAGTTCACTTACCTGGTTATCAAAAACATAAATAAGATAACGAGTAGAGGTCTTGCTGTTTGAGAGGAACTGTGCTGTCATAACAAATGATCCAGGCATCCTACTGGAGTTGCTGTTGCAGCTATCCTGCACTAGTTTTGGGACTGGAGAGAAGCCGTTTTGCTGAGAAAAAGTCTTGCTGGAAACTAGGCATCAGCCAGAAGAAAGGTGGAAGTTGTTCTGAACCCTGAGAGTCTAAATGAAAAGGTGAACATGTGTCCTATGCTCCAGGATGCTGCCGTTGTTGCTGTGGATTGTGGAATTTGCTGTCAAATGGCACTGGAAAGTAATCAATCTGAGGGAATTGTCTGGCTTCACAGTGGAGTGGTGTTTGAGTTCAAGAGTAAGAGAGCATCCAAGAGGGTCCCAGCTAAATTACAGAGCCAGGTGGTGAATCTACTAATCTCCACCAAGTGGGATCTACTGGCTGCAGGGGATCACAGGTTTACTTCCATGTGCTTGGGCAGTCTGACCTGGGAGGAAACCTGGCTGTGGAGCCACTCCTAGGTATGGGTCCTTTGGTGGGCCTTGCACAGTAGCTCTGCAACAGGCCTGAATTGGCAGAAGGTGACAACCAGATCTTCAAATCAAGGTGACAAGCAGTCAGACCTTCAATCAAGCTCAAGTTCGCAGGATACTTTCTGCTGCCCATTTGCTTTGCCCTCTTTGAATTGGGACCCCCTCATCGGGACTGGTGGAACCCTCTACACCAGGAACTCTTCAGATATCCAGGAATACGACTATCCAGGGCTTGCCCTGGCATCAGGGGGAATGTATGTTTAATTGTTACAATCATTTACATCATTTTAGGGACCCAACGCCGGCCAACCAGTGGCACTGAGCAGGACTGCACTCCTGGGTACCCAGAAGGGACAGAGGGTAACACTGGCACCAGTGGGAGTGGGCATCTGGGGTGTTCGGCCTACGGGCTCATATTATACCAATTGTTCTTAGCAAATTCATTACTAGTTTTTCTTTCCACAGCTATCCCGGTTCCAGGTACCTCATCTTAGCCCTTCCTCTCAATAAAGCTATGTTTGTTTGGAATTGCTGCATGAAGGGTGTTTTGTGGTATCAGCCAACCAGTATATGTGGTATATGGTACTGGGAAACTGTTTGGTATCCAGTGTGTGGGGTGGTTTGAAGGGGAGGTGGGTAGGTACGATATCACAGGGGGTTGCATCAGTCACATATCTGGCCCATAGCAACTTACTCTGGGTGGAGGCACTGCACTATTTTCATTCACTTTCTGGGATAGAACCCCCAAATACCACCTTAGCAGGACCTAGGCCCCTTAACCTGTGTGCAGGAGAACATGCATGGGTAGCAGCCCACTGGCTTATGGTGCCTGGGCTACAATTCAGTTCCACAGCCATCCTTATTTTGAACTGCATAATACGGTGATCACTGGTCCCTAGGTGGTCTCCCACTTTGTCCCCATTACAGGGTACTAGGTCCAGTATTGCTCCATTATGTGCGGGTTCACTGACTAGCTGCCTGAAGAATGCTCCTTGCAGTGAGTCCAGGATGACTAGACTTCTATGGCGGCCACACTGTGCTAAGCCATCACAAGCATCAGCGCTTTAGCAGTGTTTAGTTTTTAGTTTTATAGTGGTTATTAGTTTGTATTTAGTTTTATTTTAGTTTCAGTCAGTATTTAGTGGCAGTAAGACAGGGAAGCTGAAGTGAGTTAGCGAGGGGTAGTGTGCATTAACTGGCTTATAGAGATGGCTTACAAGGAGTCACAGACTTGTTGAATTCATTAGTCTCCATTATCTAGCACTGCAAACTGATCATGCTAGATAAAATGTTCCTTTGTAAGTGAGGTCCTACTGGTTTTAGCTCTCTTACCTGTCTGGGAGCTGGAGTTTGAGTTTTGGTGACCGGAGGGACAAGCAGTGGATCCAGAGTGAAGACTGTGTGCTGGAGGAAGGAACCACCAGAGTGGTGCCTGTGAGGTCCAGAGCACACAAAGGAAACGTTCAGTGAGTGGACAAAGACCGGAATAGCACTGACCCATTCAGGAATGAACTGTGAGTAGTGTATCCATCTGGCTTGCTTAATCTTTTCTGGGGTTTGCAGGACTGTTGTAGGTAGTGGGTTAGTCCTAGCTTGGCCTGGGGCTGACCACTTGACTGGTGCCTAGTCTAGCGGGAGACGCAGCTGGAGGTCCACTGAAGGATGGGCAAAGGTCCATCTGTGCCTCCTAAGTGGCCCAGGGGAGGTCAGTCTGTGGACTGAACCTGGGCACTGTAGCTGTGGACTGGGCAGGTGAGGGGGTGGCAGCTGCCTCCTGGTTGTTAGCCGAGAGGCCATTGCTTTTCCACACAATCCTTGCTGGTACCCCATTCTCAGTTTTGGGCTTACCCTGGACAGCTGTGAGGCAGTGGTTGTGGGTAGGAGCCAGTACAGTGATCGGTTGGAGCCTGAAACCTGTAGTTCATCTGGATCCCTGGAGAAGATTTTGGTACGGAATCTGGGACAGGGATTTTGGTCGGACCTTAAAAGGACCTCCTAAGAAACTTTTGGCAGTAAGAGGGCCTTATAATTGTATTCATGTTCCTTAAATATCCGTTTTGGCTGTTCAAGTGGCAGCTGAACTGACTAGTCATTTTGGTTCTGTCCACAGAGGTGGGAACTTTGTAGACTCCAATAAGAACTTCTTTAAATTAAGAGATTTACAGTGACTGCTCTTTTGCCAGCTGCTTTACAAATGGTTCTATTATTTTAGTTAAATTCTCATTTTATTTATACTGTTAAGTTAGTGTTTGGGGCGATTCATGGGAGAAGTTTTGAGTGTGTTAATTAGTTGGAGTGTATGGTGCTTTAGTGTGTGAACATTGCATTGTTTGTGTAACAGTGGAGTGTATGAGTGTGTAAGTTTTGAGTGGGGTTGCTTGTGGGAATTTGCTGGGGAGGTATGAAGACGGTCTGGCGCTATTCCTCCTCCTGGCACCAGGACCTCCACCCTTTTAGCTGTCCTCCGCTGTCCAGGGAGGCATATGGGGAGTGCATGGCTTTGGAGATAGCTAGGAGAAGGGGGCTGGACCTGGTGGTGGAAATGGAGAGGGGTGGGAGGATTGGGGTAGTAGGAACAAAGATGCCCTGGGGTGAAATGGGTCCAGGAAAGGGGTTCTCCTTGCCTTGTACCCATACTCAAGGGTTCTGCTTCATGCAGGCAGGTGACGCGGTCTTCCTCGGTTGCTCATCCTACTCTGGCAGTGTTATGCAATGCCAGGTCCATCAAGAACAAAACTGCTTTAATAGCGGATCTTGTTGGGCCATGGGACCTGGCTTGCATCACTGAGACCTGACTGGATGAAAATGTTGGCTCTGTTTTGGCCTCAGCAGTTCCATCCGGGTACTCTGATACACCACCCAAGCATGGATCAGAGGGGTAGGGGGTGTAGCCATCTGTTTTAGATCGGACCTGAGCCTTGTGGATGTACCAGTGGGGACCACCAACTCCTTGGAGTGTATCATGGGCACGGGTGTAGGGTGCAAGATACTTCTCATCTACGTCCACCTGGAGATGGGAAAGTTTTCCTGCAGAAGTCGTGGACTTCTTCAGTGAGGTTTTGGGATCCACCAGATGGTTAATTCTGGGGGATTGTAATGCCTGGATCGAACTCTCTCAATTGGTACAGGACTTCAATTGATGACTTCTTTGGGCCTTACACAGGTTATTACCTCTGTGACCCACATTTGTGGTCACTCCTTGGACTTTGTGTTCCTCCTGGGGATGGAGATCTCCGACGTGGTGGAGTCAGCCGGTTGGTCTGACCATCACACCATAGGGTTCAGTTTCATGGCTCCCACAATGGGCCTGCCTGTATGGAGATAGTCTAGGCCTGCCTGTATGGAGATAGTCTAGTACTGCCCTTTGAGGGGTGTGACCCCCAGATGGTTTAATGGCTGTGCTGGACCTATCAGGCATATTGAGTGAATGCATGGATCCAGAGAATCTAGTACTAGCCTATAATAAGGCGATGACAGGGGCCCTAGATTCCATAGCTCCTGTTCGGGTTCGTCCCCTCACTCACTCATCGCTCAAGGTCCCCATGGTTTGATGAGACCTTGAAGGAGATGAGGATAGTGGGACAAAGGCTAGAGAGGTGCTGGCAGAAATTGGGCCTGGATGGTGACAGAGATTACATAATGGTCCATCAATCTGTCAATCGGCAATCACCTGTAAAAAGGCAGAGTCCCTGTCCAGGGAGATTGCCACTGCGCAGAATCTACCAGCTCAGTTCCTCCAAACTGCAAACATTGTGTGCAATGCAATCTGTCTTCAGCATGGTGGAGCTTTTTCACGAGAGAGATGTGATGGGTTTGCTCTGTTCTTCCCAGATAAGGTTGCCACCATCAGGTCCAGGATCTGTTTAGCACCTTCCATCAGGTATTACGGAGGTCGGCTGGGGGCTGCAGGCACTCTGTTTGCTTGGTCCGACTTCAGCCGTCCGGAACTCTGACATGGCGAGGATCGTCCAGACTTTGCAGCCAACCTGCTGTAGTTTGGACCCGGGCCCAACATGCCTTCTTGTAGGGTGCGTTGAGGAGATCTGCCTGTCCTAGCCTAGATAGCCAGGAGCTCATTGGAGAGGGGAGGTCTTTCCAGATCTCCTAAAGAAGGTGGTTGTACAACCTTTCATAAAGAAATCCTCCCTTGTCCCAGACTGTCTGGCTAACTACAGACCTGTCTCTAACCTGCCTTTGTGGGTAAGGTTATTGAGAAGGTGGTTGCGCAGCAGCTGGGTGAACATTTATCCATCAACGATGTCAGATTCTCTCCAGTTGGGTTTTAGACAAGACAGTACTGAGACTGCCCTTGTCCAGGTACTCATTGATCTCCTAATAATGACAGAGCAGAGGACTCATTCCATCTTAGTCCTCCTTGATCTCTGCAGCATTTGACACTGACAATGGTGTGCTATTGGAGCCCCTGCGGTTCATCTGTGGACTATCTGGTACAGTCCTCAGATGGTTTCGATCTTTCCTCAAGGGTAGGACTCAGTGGTGTCTGGGATTTATTCCTCAGCCCCTCTCCTGTGGGGTACAGAAGGGCTCCATTTTGTCACCCATGTTGTTCAGAGTACATGCTGCCGTTGGGAGATATTAGGCTGTACGGGTAGAGTTTTCACTGCTATGCAGATGATACTGAGCTGTACATGTCCTTTGTGCCCGGGCAAGGTGTGTTCCTCTCGGCTTTTAACAACTGTCTCTGAGATCCAGGAATGGATGAGTGCCAGCTGGCTGCGGTTGAACCCAGCTAAGACTGAGGTGTTGGTTGTGGACCCAGGTCATTGGGAGGCAGGTTTGTCTGCAGGGCAGCCCTCTTGGCTTTGGCTCGGGGGTGTTCAGCCGACTACCTCAGACCAGGTGCAGAACCTGGGCGTTATTTGACACAACGGCCTGACCCTTAAATCTCAGATGTCTGCCATTCTTCCATCTGAGGAATATCGCCCATGTGAAGCATCTGGTTCCTCCTGATCATCTTCCAATGTTGGTCCACGCCTTTGTGACCTCCTGCCTTGACTACTGCAATGCCCTTTACCTAGGGCTACTGGGGGTTGATATCTGCTGCTTGCAGCTAGTGCAGAATGCGGCAGCCAGGATTTTGACTGGTACCTCTAGGACCAGTCATTTTACACCTGTGCTGTACGGACTGCACTGACTGCCAGTACAGTGGTGGATTACCTTCAAGGTCTGGTTACTGACCTATAAAGCCCTACTTGAACAGGGACCCCGGACCTGTAAAAATCTCCTCCGTCCTTACTGCCCCTTCTGCCCAATCTGCTCTGCCGATGAAGGATTGCTAGAGATTCCCAGGGTGCATTTGAAGACATCTGGAGCTCAGTCTTTTGCAGTCCCTACCCTGTGGAATTCTTTACCTTGTTGGGTTCAAGAGTGTCTAACCATCCAGAGCTTCAAAACAGCATTAAAGGCATTTAGCCAGGTGTTTCTGGACTCTGTTGCGTGATCTTACATTTTGGTGAATGATTTTCAGTTTACTGTCTATTTATATATGTTTTGGTTGGCAATTGTTTTAATTCTTCTATTTATATGGTTTTATGTGCAAGTGATTTGATTTCTGGAAAAGCGCTTTTTAGAAATAAAGAAGGATTTGATTTGAAGCTGCAGCTGGGATGCTCCAATCTACATCTGGGAGATTAAAACTGAAGATCCCTCCAACCATCCCTAGGCCCACAGGCCCCTGCCTGGGTCGTAACTGGAGGCTAGAATCCTTCCTTGAGATGCTGAAACTGCACACCAAGACCCATCCCTCACTGCTAGTCTCTCCCTTTCTTAGACAACCAGGGAGGTAGGACCATAAATATTCATGACCAATTTTCCCGCTTCAGGAGGAGTCTGAACACACTGTACTGTACAAACATGCAGATGTTCCATCACCAAGGAAGCCAGGGGCTCCTCTAGAGGACTTTCAAGCTCAAACTTAACCCTTTGAGAATCAGTAATGGGCCTTGAACAGAGTGGAGAGAGGCTGGTAAAACATGTACTGGATCAATGTGGCCCTACGACAGCAGGACATGCAGATAAGCAAGGCCAAAGCTGGCTCATCTACGAGAGACTATGTCCGGTCTGTATGGTTTAGTGAAAGTGTAGACAGAACTCGTGGCAGCAGAGCAACTATCAGCAGACATTATGAAAGCAAGGCATGGTAGTGGCTGTGTCATGGGGGGAGAAGGTTGGCTACAGCTTGTGAAGGCCCAATTGGGGCCAGGAGGACAGCAGTGGTTGACAAAATAGATAAAAAAAAGGTGCCATGGTGGCTCAGTTGGAACATCTGCCCAAGGGCCAGAAGGTTGTGGATTGTAGTCCCACACCTGGATAGGGCTCATACCATAAGTAGTGGCACCACAGTCCAGAACTGGGGGATACTGTACAGCTGTAGTGTGCCACCCTGATGAAATTATAAACTGATAGGTCTGTGTTTTCTACTAGTAGTTGTTCAGGTGGACATTAAAGATTCCATGGCACTTACTGAAAATAACGGATTTTTTTTTTTTTTTTTTTTTTAAACGGGGAGGAGAACAAAAATCATACAATGAAAACTTACCTCATAACACATCCAAAAAAAGCACAACAGAACTAATGAAAATCACAAAAACCCTTCCCTTTTTTCCCTTTTCAGGAGAAAAAAAAAACTGGCATGATTTCCACAGAAACTGCATTTGTCCCCGATGAAACTCCCGAGTATCTAACAGACCACAGATTACTCCAAGCTCTGAAAAGTTAATCTCAAGGCAGATATAGTTGTTTGTAGAACAAAACTTACACTGAAATTGCCAAATCACAAATTTTGAAATCGCCATAGTCACCCGTAATGGGCTTTCATGCACCTTAGACCACCCTTTCCCCGAAACACCCCAAACCAAAACAGTCTAGTTAATGTATGAAATTCCTGTCGATTTGTAGGCCTATTGAATGGATCCTAAACAGTTTTTATGTTGCTTGCACGCATGCGCAAGAAACATGTGGCAGCTTTCTGCAGAAGCAGGCTGTGGAGGTGCAGCACTGTTGTGGCCAATGCCCCCCCCCCACCTTTTGAGGCTTGGCCCGTGTTCCCTAATAGGGTGGCACGCTGCTGTTAACAGTAGTTCAGCCAGTGTGCCACCACCTTCAAACGTTTTAGCCGCTGCAATCAGGGGTCACCCCGTCATTGCAGCGTCAGACATTTCACTGCAATGAGAGAGCGACCAGTCATTACAGGGCGGTTCCTTGCATGCCCCCAACCCAGTTTGGCAACGAAGAGCCCAGTCCCTGTTGGCATAATGTCCCCAAACCAAAATTTATGCTGTATGCCGAGGGGGTGCCCAATCCCCCTTGGCATCATGCCCCCCCGCTTTCTTTGCCGATGAGGCACCCAATCCCAGACTGCTTCAGTCCCCTTCCAGTTGATTTGCCGATGGGGAGCCCACCCCCATCGGGCAAATGCCCCTCAATGAATAATTATGTGCTGACAGGGGCGCCCAACTCCCCTCGGCTCTCCTCCTCCCCCACGTACAACGGGGTGCCCAATCCCCATTGGCTACAGCCCCCCCCAAAAAAGATGACTAGGTGGCATGCTGGGAGCCCTCCCAGTATGCCAAATGTCCTGTAAAAAAGAAACTATCCCATGATTTTTTATTTTATTTATTTTTTTTTTAAACTCAAAAACAGAAAACTGTCCCTTGTTGAGTCCGTGGCCTCACCCCAACCCGCACTCCACCTCTGTGCACCCTGCCTCCCACAACCTCTCACCCCATACTTGCCTCTGGAGACCAGTGTGACGATCTTCGGTGGACCGGGAACACTTCTGCACTCTTCAAAGCAGACTGTGAACTGAAGAAATGCAGGTAAGCTGTATAATGGCATAAATGGTGTTTTTTCTTTCCCAACTTATGTGGATATCTCTGCCATTTTTTCGACTTTTGGCACAACATTTTCAACATGGGGTTATTGTGACCCCTCCTCATGAATTTAGCCACTGTCATGGCGTTATTCTGTCCCGAAAGGTGATTTCACGGTCACTGCACGGAATCGCCTTTCGGGACTGATTAACGAAACGACAGTGCCAGTGTTTGAGGTAAGCACTCAAAAAGCATATGTTGCAAATTTGGTGGAAAAAATCCTCAAAATGACTGTTTTACAAGCATGAGTTGCGCAGTTGCTACACACGCTCGTAACTTTGCGAATTTGCAATATTTTTACGCCAGATTTTCAACATTGCCATTTTTTCACACCTCCTTATTAACAGTACAGCTGTCATTTTTTCACATCCTGGCCAAAATGCGTTTTTGCACTTCTGGCGCAAAATAGCATGGTCACTGTGGGAAATCAGTGTTTGGGACAGATTAAGAAAATGACAGTGATACTGTTCATGAGCAGAGAGCCTATGTTGAAAATTTGGTGACGACAGTCCATCAAATGACTGCTACAAGTGTGTGTTACGCAGTTTCCACGCACCCTTGTAACTTCGCAGATTTGTAATATTTTCACGCCATATTTTCAACACTGCCATTTTTTCACACCTCTTTATGAATAGTACAGCTGTCATTTTTCACATCCTGGCCGAAATTTGTTTTTGCACTTCTGGCACAGAATAGCACGGTCGCTGTGGGAAATCAGTGTTTGGGACAGAGTACGATCGAGCAAGTGAGAGGGGGAGTGAATGAGCTCAACTGAGCTCTGTCAGAACTGCTACGGATTTCTTTGTGGGCAGAAAAAGGTGTAGTCAATGCAAGCAGGGGCCCAGTACAAAAGGGCAGCCTGCAGCACCAGGAGAAACAGAATGAGCGAGCTCAACTGAGCTCTGTCGGAACTGCTGCGTATTTCTTTGTGGGCACAAAAAGGTGCCAACGCAGGCAGGAGCCCAGTAGAAAAGGGCAGCCTGCAGCATCGGGAGAAATAGAATGAGCGAGTGAGGGAGGGGGAGTGAGCGAGCTCAACGGAGCTTTGCCGGGACTTTAGAGTTGTCACCCTCCCGCCCAGTATCCTCTATGGTCTTCTTAGGCACGGTACTTTCACTTCCAAATACCTAAACAGCACATAGAAGCAAGCAACATTCGGCATTGACAAATGCTTGTTATTTACTGAACCGTTTCACCAGGAAGGCACTCTGAGCAACAATTTGCTCATCTCCTGGTGTGACCTTGGGGAAGGGGGTACATAGAGGATAAGCAGTAATTTACAGTAGACAGAGGATTACAAACAGTAGATAAAAGCAGGGTACATAAGACAATAAAGTGAATAAAAACAATGGGCAAATTAAATGGCAATATAGTGCATGTGGAGAGAATCATGAAAGGTATCTATAATGGAGAGAAGTAACTAAAAGGAACAAGGTAGATAGCAAGGTAGATACACTGAAGAGAAATTAGACAATGGTAAGTGCTTTCATTTTTGTCAGTACCTCAGGTGCAGAGGAGGGGGGAATTGGAGCAGGTAGGTTGTAAGTGCCGTATTGATAAGTGTGAAGGGGGCAGGGAGGGGAAGTTGAACCCTTGGGTCCCTCCAGGATGTTGAGAACTCCGCAAGGGATCAGGGATTGCTTGAGGCAGAGGGGGTAGCTAAGGGGAGAGGAGAAGGAAGTTAGTTCGAGGAGAAGGGGGGACCTCTAGGATGCTTAGAACCCTGCAAAGGGCAAGGGGGGTCCCTCCAGGGTGCTGGGTACCCTACCAGGTGGCTGGAGGATAAGGGACAAAAAAAGGGGGTGGGGCTAGTTGGCAGAATAGTTACAGGATGCCATCGGGCAAAGGTAGGGAAAGGGGAGGAAGTAGAGAATGGGGTGGTGGGGGAGGGAGGTGTTGAGCAGAGTCCAGAAAGAGACCCTCAAGATGCTGGGAACCCTGTAAGGGCCATGGGAGGCTATTTTAAGATTAATGAAGGGAAGGTGGGCAGGGCAGATTATGATATTGGGATCAGTACTGTGCAAGAATATAGGTTGGGGGGAGAGAGGAGGCTATGGCAAGAGCAGTTGGAAGACCAGCAATTGTGACGGGCTGAGCTGACAGAGTTGATAGAGGACGAGTGGCGGACTTGGGGAGGAAGGGATTTCCAGATTTTGGGGAGGCAGTAAAAGAAACCAGTTTGTCCAATAAGGGTGGACTGCTGAGGGACCAATAAAGAATGAGAGTCAGTGTATCCAAGGGAGAGGTATGGGGGGAGTTCACCCAACCAGTATTTGGAGGTGAACTTTGCGCAGTGGGATAGGCATCTATTTGTTAGGGGGGGGGAGGACAGAGCATGGTATAGACAGCAGTTATGAGTGCAGGTAGGGGCATCCATGGCAAAGTGGCAGAAAGAGTGGAACAGGGTGTCCAATCTGGTTAGGGAGGATTTGGGAGCAGCACCATAGACTACATCGCAGTAGTCAACAAGCATTTGTCAATGCTGAATGTTTGCTTGCTGGTATTAGCATTGAAGTGCAGGGGTTAGTTGCAGAATAGGAATGGCAGTGAAGTACTAAACTTCATGCCAACCCCACCTCCACCCTGCAGAGATGGACAAGCATTAGGTATGCCTTTGGGTCATCACCCATAACGCTCACACCATTTCACCTCACCATATCCTGCAGAAACTGACAAGTGTTGAGATATGCCTTGGGGTGTTCGGCTTTACAGTCCCTCCATTCCATAAGGACATACGCTGAAATGGGTGCAGTATAGGAGAATGGAGTGAACTCTGGGGCCTAAGAGTCCAAGGCACACCTTAATGCCAGTCGTTGGCTGCAGGGTGGAGGTGGAATGGCATGAGCATTACAGCTGGCAATCCAAAGGCACCCCCCCCCACCCCCGACGTCAGTCAGTCTGTACAGGGTAGGATGTTATGGTTAGAAACCCCTAACACCCCGGGCATTTGTTGGTATTTGCACTACAAATTTTCAGCATGGCCTTTTTGCGACCCCCACCTGATGAAAGCATTTGGGACCTCTGCTCATTAACAGTGGCACTGTGATTTTATTAATCTGTCCCGAGCATTGATTTCCCACAGCGACCGTGCCATTCTGCACCAGATGTGTGAAACCACAGTTCAGGCAGAATGTGAAAAACGGCAGTGGCACCATTCATAAAGAGGTGTGAAGAGATGGCAATGTTGGAAATAGAGTGAAATTATTAAAAATTCTCGAAGTTACACGTGTGCATGGCTTGTAACAGTTATTTTGTGGAATTTTGTCACCAAATTTTCAACATAGGCATTTTGGGACATCCGCTCATGAACAGTGTCACTGATTTTCTTAATCTGTCCCAAACATTGATTTCCCACGGCGACTGTGCCATTGTACAGCGGATGTGTGAACACACATTTTGGGCATGATGTGAACAATGACAGCTGTACTGTTCATGAGGAGGTATGCAAAAATAGCAATGTGGAAAATCTGGAGTAAAAACCTCAAAAATTCTCAGAGTTATGAGCATGCACATAAACTACGCAATGCACGCTTGTAACACTAATTTTTTGGAATTTTTTCACCAAATTTGCAATACACGCTTTTTGGGAGCCCACCTCATGAACAGTGGCACGATTTCGTTAATCAGTCCTGAAAGGCGATTCCGCACAGTGACTGCAAAATCACCTTTCGGGACCGAATAACGCAATGAAGGTGACTGAATTCACAAGGAGGGGTCCCCAAGAACCCCATGTTGAAAATCTGGTGCCAAAAGTTGGCAAAATGGCAGAGATATCCACATAAGTTGGAGAAAACCAAAAACAAAACATGTATGCCATTATACAACTTATCGGCATTTCTTCAGTTCACGGTCAGCTTTGAAGAGTGCAGATGTGTTCCCGGTCCACCAAAGATGGTCACAACTGGCTCTGGAGGCAAGTATGGAGTGAGGGGTGTGGGAGGTGAGGTGCCCAGAGGGTGGGTGCGGGTTGGGGAGGGGACCGGACAGGGACAGTTTTTGTTTCAGGGAAGAAAATAAAACAACAAGACACGCTAGGAATTTTTTTTTTGGCACAGGTTTATTTTTGCACACTGGGGTGGGCTCCAGTGTGCCACTACATTTTGGGAGGGGTACTAAGCAGATTGGGATTGGGCCCTTCGGCAAAGAAAGCCTGTTTCAGGGGGGCATGCTGCCAAGGGTATTGGGCACCCCCCTTGGCACACAAATGGGGGGGCATTATGCGGACAGGGATTGGACTCCTCGTCTGCAAATGAACTGGGGTGGGGGCATGCCGACAGGGAGACTGGGCATCCCCGGCTTTTATGGGGACTGAGCGGATGGCGACAGCCGCCATGTTTTGAAATGTTACACCAGGCAAGGCATGCCCTGCAGTGTCGGGTCACTCCGTCACTGCAGTGGCTAATTCCTTTCAAATTGGTGGTACGCTAGCTGAACTAGTGTCAGCAGCAGCATGCCACCGCATTGGGAAAGGAAGGCCAAGCCCAAGAATGCAGTGGTGGCATTGACCACCACAGTGCTGCACCTCCAAAACCTGCTTCTCTCCCAAGATGCCACATAATGTTTCTTGTGCATGCGCGCAAGCAAACACAAAAATGGAAAGGATCATCTACTGGACGAGTTCGTGCCTGGCCTCAGGAGGGATGCTACTGTGGTTCCTGTAGAAGGCACCAAGCTTGGGGTGCAGTTTTTTCAGAATGGTGTCGATATGTCCGGAGAAGTTGAGGTGTTGGTCAAGCCAAACCCCAACCCATCTAGAGGAGGACGTGTCCTCCAATGTGGTCCCATCCAGGGTGTGGAAGGAGGGGAGGCTGGGGAGCCTAGAGAGTCTGCCTGGTGCCAAAGGTCATGGAGAATGTCATCGTGGCATTAAGAAAGAGGTGATGGTTAGCAGACCAGAGCTGGATTTTGTCGATATCGCACTGTAAGCTGGACGTAACCTCAGCAGGACTTGAGCCAGATGCATACAGGACAGTATCACTGGCGTACATGTGGATGGAGATGGAGGGGGAAACAGACTGAGGGCAGGTCTGTAAGGAAGACTGAGAAAAGCAGGGGACCAAGTACTGAGCCCTGAGGGACTCCTGTGGTGATCGGGGGGAGGAGACACTGGAGATCCTTACTGATTGGAGTTCTACCAGTGAGGTAGGCCCTGAACCAGTTTGTGGCAGAGGATGATAGGCCTGCTGATGAGAGAAGGTCCAGGAGGAGGGAGTGGGAGACTGTCGAAAGCTTTAGCAAGATCAACAAAGATGGCTGAGGTGATAAGGCCATTGTCCGTCCCAGTAAGGATGGAGTCGGTCAGCCTGAGCAGGGAGGGGGAGTGTTTTTTTCTGAAGCCAGACTGAAAAAGGCTGAAGAAGGAATCAGTCACAGGGGTAAGTTGGGTAAGAACCGAGTGTTCTTAGAGTTTAGCAAGGGTAGAGAGGGAGATGGGGCAGTAGTTGCTAGGGGAAGAGATCCCCATCTTTAAGTAGGGGAAGGATGATTGCATGTTTCCAAGAGGAAGAGACTGTACCTGAAGCAGAGGAGAGGTTTAGGATGAGGGAGAAGGTGTAGGCATGGGCAGGAGCAGAGGGAAAAAGCTTGGGATCCAGGTCAGAAGAGGAACCACCTTTTGAAGGGTTGATAGTAAGCAGGCATTTAGAGCATCGTCAGCAGTGATGGTAGAGAAGGAAAAAGGGGGTAGGGGTAGGTGGGAGCTGGGGGAAGAGGAGGATGGGAGTGACTTTAGTAGCTCAGCAGCACATGTGGTGTAATAGTTGAATTCTGCTGCCATGTTTGGGTCATCCACAAAAAAAAGTGTTTAACCTAAGGACCTGGGGGAGGAGGGTGGGATAGCGGAGAAAAAAGGGCATGAACTACCTTCCAAAATTTATGAGTTTTTATGTTTGTGAAGAAGGCCAAAATTAAGTATTTGGACTTGGCTAATCTCGTAGCCTTAGTGCATGTGCTTCATAGCTAGTGGTACGCTGACAGGCTGCTGGGGGACTGGGTTGATTTGTGGAGCTTCCAGGTATGATCGAGCCCTGTGGCAGGCGAGAAGTTCAGGAAAAATACAGGGTAGGTGATTTCCCCGTACTCCGGAGTTTTTGTTAGCAGGGCGAAAGTATCCCAAATATTTAGAAATGTGCCTTTGAAGTAATGGAGGGCCTGGTCCACCGAGGAAGAGGAGGTCAGGGGTGACCGGTCAGAGAGGTCGAGGCTGCACAGGAGGGGTTCTAGGTTTAGTGACTTGAAGGAACGTAGTTGGAGGGTTTTATGTGGGGATTTAGGCCTGTGGACTTTCCAGACTATGAAAATTGAGTTATGGTCACTGAGGACATTGTAAAGCATTCTGGATTTGATTATTCTGGGTGGGTGGTGATAGCCTAGTCAATCGGAGTGGTTTTGGTGGGTGGGTTCCAAGATCAGCTGGATGAGGTTTAGGGCATCAGTTTTGTTGAGTGTTTCGGCAGATTTAGGGGATAGCCAGTTGAAAACTGAAGTCTCCCAGAATGTATAGTTCTCCAGAGTGGGAGAGGGCAGAGACTGAGGTGATTAATTCAAACGCAACGCTTGGCTGAATGTTAGGGCGGCAGTAGATACCGGCTATGAAAGTAGGAAACGGTGAAGGGCAGGGTCACGTGGATGGTTAAAGCATCGTGGGTTGCTGAACTGGAGGAAGAGTATTGTAGAGTGCAGAGTATATACATGGCCATGCCACTACCCGTTCCAGCCTGGTCTTGCCTTTGGATGGAGTAGCCTGGAATTGAGACCGCAAGGTCTGGGATCGTAGCCTTTAGCCATGTTTCTATAACAATTTATGTCAGGTTTTAGATTGAGCACCATAATTTGAATGTGGTTAATTTTTAGGTGTAAGCCGCAGATGTTAAGGTGTAGGACTTTAAAACTTTTAGGGAGGGCAGAGGAGACGTTGAGGGGGGAGGGGGGAGACAGATGTAGGGTGGGGAGAAGGGGCAATATGGCCAGGGTTAGGGTGTACATCACCTGAAGATAGCAAGAGCAGGCAACGATGAGAAAGTGAATCTTTGGGCATTTAGAGCACTTGTGAGAAGATGAGAGATATTCAGCTGGCATGGGCGGATGGGGGGGTGACGAAAGGGAACATAAGATGAAGAAAGGCAAGATTAGCAGACTCGGGGAGGAGGTAGTCCTGGGGGAGGATAGGGAAATGTGGCCAGTGGACAAGGGGGGGTGGGAGTAAAGCTACCAACAGTCCCCATTTTCCCAGGACAGTCCCTATTTTAGGCAGTATGTCCCAGTGTCCCCACAAGTTTTGCAAAATGTCACTTTTGTTCTGGTTTTTGCTTACTTGTCCTAGTTTTGTCCCTTTTGACAACTGCTAATCCGTGAGCGACAGTTATTTCAGTACCACTGTGGTGCTGCTCGGGCTGGACAGCAGATTGCAACTTCAACACCTGCACCCGTGTTGCATTGCAAGCATGTCTGCGGGAGCACAGTAAAGCATGTTCCTTCCTGTTAGATTAGACTGGGTAGTAGTGCAAACAAGTGCATGTGCATGTCTACCTGCCAGCAGCTGAGAGGGACCCCAGACAGAAAAGAGACCGGCAGCAGTGAACTAAGGTACCCGAACCTGATGAGCTGTAGGGAAGTGTGAAAATCTGGTGTGGTGGTAGGAGTCATTGCAGTGAAGTTTGCTCAGTAAATGAGGTGAGTGTAAACGGGTTGGATGGGACTGTCAGGAGGAACAATACATGCAGCTCGAATGTCTGATCACAATTTAACACAGGTTTGCTTCTAATGAACTTTCTGTACATCATTAATTTTATTTTTATTCTTATTTGGTTTTTGTTGACCAGGTAAGTGCACTAGACAAATCCTGCCTATTTTCAAGCACGACCTGGGGGAGGAGGATATAGATGAATGCCAACTGATCTTGAACCAGATTAGGCTGTTGGTGGTATTTTGAGTGAATGAGGGAAATTTGGCCAGGACACCAGGGAAATTCCCCTACTCTTTTCGATGAGTGCCATGGGATCTTTAACATCCACCTGAACTATCACCAATCCAGGCAGATGGGACCTCGGTTTAACGTCTCATCCGAAAGACTGCACCTCTGAAATGCAGCACCCCTCATGCTGCATTACAGTGTCAGTACTGGGATGTTAACCCAAGTGCCAGATGTAGGAACTGAATCCACAGCCCTCTGATCTCCCAGCCTCAGAGACAAGTGTGCTACCTACTGAGCCACTGTCACAAATCATGACTTGGAACTTGCTGCAGCAGAATGATGTATTGTTTTAATCTGGATGTTTGCTACAGGTGTTACTGTGGGGCAGCATGGCCAAAGCAGGCAGCACAATTTAATTGTGTGCAGCATTGTCTGCAGTGGTGCCCGTGGGAGTGACATGGTTTTTTTTGGGGGGGTCATAGTCACGATGGACTGCCCCAGTTTGAGGCCTCAGAAAGTTGGTAGCTTTAGGTGGGAGTGATGGTGAGAATGAAAATAGGAGCCTGAAGATAGGAGGTATGGGCAGATGACAGGTTTATAGGGGTAATGTGTAAGGAGAGGGTGTAGGGAGAAGGTGAGGAGCAGAAAAAGCGGGAGGGAGGAGAAGGAGAGCTTCATTTCAATGGATGGAGAGAGAGAAAGATTCTTTTCGGGGGATGGAGGAGGCAGGGATTAGGCCAAGCCGGGAGAGCTGGAGAGTGGTGGGATAAAGTAAGTGGATATGATGAATGGAAGGAGAGTGAGACGAGAGGGGGGAAAATGCTGTTTGTCCGTGTAGTCTATGGAGAGACTACAATGGTAGGTTTAGGGGTTACAGTCAAATAATGTAAGGGCATTCTTAAACACACAATGTTCCTGCATTTCGAGGATTCTAGGACACATATTCCTGGGGCAATATCTTTGTACCCAACTTTTATGTTTGTAGTAGTTATTGATGGGCAAATTCTGCCAGTTCAGTAAGATACCACAGTCAACCTAATCTGGTTCAATTTCAGTTGGTTTGCATCTGGGTCCCACGCCTCCCCATAACAAAGCTAAAATAAATAGCGTTTATTGTCCAGCCCTCCTTTCCTGGTCAACAATTAATATAAAACACCGTTCCTCAGCCTGGGTAGCACCCCATCCCCTTCCCCTTGAGTGCCCCAACCTCGGTGGCTAGTGAGGTGAGGAAATATCAACCAGCCAGTCCTCATGTCAGCAGGGTCTGCTCCCATCTAACTCACAAGGCGCTATATACATATACAAATAGTGTACTGATTTACAGTAGCAGCTGAGACACAAAACTGCAGAAACGGCCTGTCGACACAGTATGTCCACTGTAGAGATAGCAGTTCACTGTTAAAGAATGCATCAAAAAAAATGGAGAAAAACTTCTAGATTTGACCACACGATGGCAATGTCGTATCACTTTTGGAATATATGTGATACCTGTTTCCAAGGTCAAGGGAATTAATTTTTTTTGTTTCAGATTTTGTTAAAGGGACTCTGCTCTTTTGGTGGATTTTCCATTACTTGACTGCTGCTGATGCTGGCTGTTAGCATCATTTAAAGAAAATGTATACCGGGTCCCTGATGTTCATATTAAGTTTGTTTTGCAAAAGGATTAAAAATATTTACAGCAACCTAACCTTCTGCTATCTGCCTGTTACATATGTTGCCAAATGCGTTCATAATCTCAACATGGCACAGAACCTTTGGTGAACTCGTTCCCTTTTTTTTTTTTTTTTATGTGAATAGTCACCAAGCATCTTTCTGTGAAGTATAGAATGTCCCAAGTTTGGAAAAGTTACTGCCGTTTAAAAACGAAACCCGTTTGCAGGACTGAAAAAAAGCTTTGAAAGTACAGCTGTGACTCCATTACAAATAGATTAAAAACACATGAATAGTACAATAATCTAACCACATGTGCAATTGGAAATGATGCTTCCTGGAAACGAAGGGCAAATCAGTGACAGACAGCTGACAAAGCAGGCTGCCAGTCACAGCTCAGGTGTTCCATGCCTGTTTAACAGCTCCTGTGACTACAGCTCAGAAAGATGCAAGACAATGAAAACGGATTAAAGTTTTAGGTTCCATAATATTCTATTTCCTTACTTGAAATCCATGCTTGTCTGCTCCGAGCTGTAATCGAAAAATGATGGAGAAAGAGGATTTTCAGGACAAGAAAGGACAGTCATTCCATCCGTTTCCTAGTTTACAGAATTGTAATAAAAAAATTGTATTAGATAGGTTGACAGTTTTTTTTTTTTTTTTTTTTTATACAAGAGAAGTCTAGAACTCTGGTCACCTAGAGAAGGTAAAGTGTATTGGTGATGGCCTTTTGGTTTAATGTTAGAGTCCAGAGCTATGAACAAGGACACTGATTAAAT
This sequence comes from Neoceratodus forsteri, assembly GCA_016271365.2. NCBI lineage: Eukaryota > Metazoa > Chordata > Ceratodontiformes > Ceratodontidae > Neoceratodus > Neoceratodus forsteri. The sequence goes on from CM028138.1 coordinate 660,985,929, forward strand.
CCAGTCAACCATTTGCTATAAGACAAAAGCCACAAACTTACTGCTCATCAAAAAACACAAAACCTGATGGAGATGAGGACTGTTTGGCCCACACAGTCCACCTAATCTGCCCTGCCTATACCATCACCGCAGACCCCAGTTGATCTGCAGTTCCCTTCCCTCTTGCTTCCCATGTGCCTAACCCATGCTTGCCTTAAACCCACCATGGTTTTCGCCCCCACCACCTCTGCTGGAAGACTGTTCCAGGCATCCACCACTTTCACTGAAGAAATGCTTCCTCATATCTCTCGAATTTTACCCTTCCAGCTTCACTGCATCTTTTCCTCTGAAAATTACTCCCCTCCTGTACCTTATTATCCCTGTGAGTCAATTATAGGTGTTTATCTTCACTCCTCTCTCTTTTAGGGATGTACATATTGAGGTCCTTCAGTCTCTCTCCTTGTAGGGCTTCTGATGCAGACCCTGTACCATTTTAGTTGCCCTCTTCTGGACTGCCTCCACTCTATGTCCTTCAGGAGATGTGCTCTCCAAACTGAACAGTAAAGTACTCTAGGTGGGATCTCATCAGCAATCTACACAGTGGCAACACCACCTTCATCCTCCTTGTGACAAGGAGTTCCTGCCACTCAAGGACAGACCTTTTCTTAAATCTGTTGCAAGAGTTCTTCTATTTCTTAGAATAATCTATTCTTTAGGATTTCTAGTCCATAAGGTTGGCCACCTATAGGCACCCCCTTCCCTTTCTTGACTACGCTATAGTGTCCTCTAATTTTCCTTTTCCCTCTCAGGTCCTCGTACAGGGAGGTTATTGTGGTGACCTCCAAGTGTATGTAAAACTGGTTGTGTTCATCTTTGTTAGATTTAGTATATAATAGCAATGTGTCATAAAATGCACCTTGATGTATATACCTTATGTTTATGAAATCTGTAAAATGTTGAAAATGCCATGGCACTAGGTGTTTTTAATAATGGTAAAAAATACTAGGTGACCATTATAAAAATTAAGTTAGTTGTGCTATTTAAAATGCATGTAAATTGCTGTACACTGAACAAGTCTGACATGTCAATGGTGATTTGCATATATCCCATGACACTTTGCATTATGGACATGTGTGATGTTGTGTTTTGAAACTTGGCTTATTGTCAATGCCCTTTGGGGTAACCCTTGTTTCAGTGCTTCTGCACTGAGGTTGTCTTTAGCTTGTTTTTTTTTATTTGAGCCCCCACCACCCAAGCAAACAACGCCCGCATAGGGGTGGAGGCTGAATCTCAACTGCAGAGTTAGATCAGAGATCAATGATTCAGTAGATGCCAACTAAGTGCAGTGAAAGAACATACATAGTGTGTTGCTACAAACTGATGTACTGAAAAAGGGATATGCCATTGCTGAAGGTTATCCTCTGCATTTTGAACAAATATCAGTCTGTGTGTCGAACCTGAACTTCAGTGTCTGGTCCATCTGTTATCCCACAACCTCTCCACACCCCTGCTGGTGATGCACCTCCCTATGCACCCCAACATGCCACTGGCTCTAACAACTGCTTTATGGGATCATAAAGTTGCGGACAACAGAGCAGCAAAAACAAAATGCTACAAGCAACACAGCATTCACCCAAATAAGGTCAGGAAAAATCCGGACCGCAATACACACACCCCCCCCCATCCCAAAAGCCCAACGCACCCTTCCAGACTTAGCCACTCCACCATGGGAGCGGCTCGAACAGGTACAGCGCACACACACACACACACACACACACACAGAGTCCCAAAAGCCCAACGCACCCTCTCAGGACTTAGCCACTCCACCATGGGAGCGGCTCGAACAGGTACAGCTGCACACACACACACACACACACACACACACACACACACACACACACACCCGCAACTTGATCCCATCTAACAAAGTGCACAGTGATAGGCATAGCGCTAATTCCCTGCTGCTTTTACACGCTGGTCGCTGTAAATACTTTTGCACTTTTCACAGTGCGGATCTTGCAGTGCTATTCTTTAAATGCTATATTTGACCCAGTACCCTTTGTGGCACTGCCTTACAAACTTGAGGTCATCAGATAGCATTAATCCCTGGTCCCTTTCCTGTTTGGTGAATGCCAGTATCCCTTCTCCAATTTTGGGTTCTGCCTTTGTGTTTCTGTACCCTTAAGTGCATGATTTTGTATTTTTTTGAATTGAAACCAAGCTGCCATGCCTTTGATCACTCAGTTCCCTCCAGTCCCTCCACATCCTTTCCACTCCCCCCTCCCCTTCCCAGACTGTCCACTCTATTCAGATTTTGGTGTCATCAATAAAGAAGCAGACCTTCTCTTCCACCTTCTCTGCAATGTCACTTTTAAAGACATTAAAAATGACTGGTCCTAGTACACAGCATTGTGGTATCCTGCTGGTCACCCTCCCTTCCCTGGAGTGAACTCTGTTTACCACCATCTGGTGGTATCATGGAAGAAAAGGGGAGTGCACTATTGCAGAAGTTGATAACTACTTTGCTAGACATTTGAACTGAAAAGGAAGGGGGCTAGGGAATCCCCAAACAGATAGTGGAGTGTCCTAGTAAGCACCCCACTTAGTTGCCAGAGAGGAGACATAAGGACATTAGCACCATCCCTCCCAAGCAGCAAGTGGAAGGTTTCAAGATGCTGCATGAATACCTCTCCGACAGGCCCCCAAACTCTGAGGTACTAGTGCTAGGGGACTTTAACATTAATTGGCTGTCTCTGGATGTCACCCCCTACAGAGACGCCATCTCTGCACTTAGCCTAGAACAATTATCCCACAGGGACCAGTACCTTAATTGACTGGTTACTAACTAACCACCCTGACAAGATCACTCACAGTTGTTTTCTCAGATTCTTTAAGTGGCCACTCTCCTTGCCTCTGCGAGTGGTCTAAAAGATCACCCAAAATCCCAGCAAATATGTCTATGTCTCGGACTTTAAGAAAGGGACAGCTGGGTCAATTAAAACAACTTAAGCAGCAGAATTGAGCCAATCTCTTTGTAGCGGTTAATGTCAATGATGCGCTGGAATATTTTATGAAGACCTTTAATGCCTGCGATATTTATGCTCCCAAAACTAAGAGGAAGGTCAAAGGTACTCATAAGTCCTGGATCAGCCAACAGCTCTTACAGCAACTCCAAGCCAGGGATATCCCATGGCATAGGGCTAAGAGTACAGGCGCACAAATAGGCATCCAAAACTACAATGTGGCCAGGAATAAATATACCCAGGCCATCTTCCAGGGAAAAGCTTCCCATTTTCAGACCGAATTGGAGAATTCTTGGGGTGACGGCCATAAATTTTGGCAAAATATCAAAGCTCTTACTGGTGAACGAGAAAAATGGTACCATCCTTGGTTAACCAGAATGGGACCATCACTCAGGACGTTATGACCATTGCAAATGTTTACAATACAGCTTTCACAGATCTAAGCAATGTGCTGCCTGATGAATACCTATGCCCTGTAAATGTCGACTCACATGATACTCCCATCACCCAGCCCTCTAATCAAACTCCATCTTTTTACCTTAGGGTAATTTCTAAAACAGAAGCTAAAAGGTGCCTTCAGCACATGCTTGGAAAACCAAGGCACAGTGGAGACTGTCTCGACTTGAAGCTAGTCTCCCTAACCCTCTAAAGGCACCGCTGAAATCCTCAGCCTCTCCCTCATATCCGGTAAATTCCCCAAACTATGGAAAGAAGCAGTTGCAACCATGGTCTTAAAAAGTGGAGAAAGGTCACTCCACTCAAATCACAGACCCATCTATTCTTCCCCAATCTCCAAAGCTTTGGAGAGGATAGTCTACGATCAGCTCAGACCATCTTGACGAGTACCAATTGTGTCCGCAGCAACATGGATTTAGAACTAGGCACAGCATTATATTCGCTCTGCTAGAGTTCACAGGTTATATTCACAATGCCTTTGATCGAGGGCACTTGGTGGGAGCTACCTTTATTGATCTCACCAAGGCCTTCGACACCATCAGTCATGAACTCCTGTTAACCCAACTAGGCAGATCTCCAAACTCATTACGCTGGTTCAGGAGCCATCAGGTTGGGAACAAAAAGTAAAAATTGGTGACACGCTCTCAGGTAGCCAGCGAGTGAGCACTGAGTCCCCAAGGGGTCAATCCTAGGTCCCTTGCTGTAGTCTTTCAAAAACTGACTCCTCCGTGTGCAGTGACAAAATCCTACTTTATGTGGATAATGCAGTGTTGTTCAAGCCAACCTGACCCCTTAACCCTGGAACACCACCTGCAGGCTAACTTCAACAATGTTGAATACTGGTTCATAAATTCAAAGATACTGCTAAACTACAAACAAAAAAAAGCCATTTGCACCAGCGCACAGTAAACAAACCATCCACTCAACAAAAAACAAGCAAAATTAACCCCTTGAGATGATCCAGTAATTTAAATATCTTGGTGTCACCCTGGATAGTTCCCTCACATACTCGCAGCATGTTGACTAGGTTGCCAAGGCTGCTAACAGATGCCTGGGCCAGCTCTACAGACATAGGCAGTGCCTTAGTGAAAATGCACTCAAGCTAGCCAGAACTAGCTCAGTCTTCATCATAGACTATGGCCTTGACATTTACAGTGCGACCTCAAGACACCACACTCAATAGGACTGCCATCATGATGAACAACGCTTGTAGGTTGCTCCTTGGTGCCCAATCCATAACTCACACCTGCGCACTGTATATGCATTCGGTTGGCTTGACCTTAAAATCAGGATTCGCTACCAGACATGTCTCACTGCCACAAAGGCCATCCTTGGTCTGGTACCAAACGGTGTTCAGGCAATGATCTGCCCAACAGCTACAGTTAGACTAACCAGGGCAACCAATTTCAATTTTTATAAGGCCCCATACTGCCGTACCTCACAAGACTAGAGATCCTTCACTTATTGGGCCACTCTATGGCTAAACTCTACTTGCTGACCAAATTGCCAAACCCAAAATTCTTCCTTTTAAGAGAAAAGTCAATACTTATCTCTCTGCCAGTACGGAGTGCACATTTCCCATGAATAGATCCTGTGTCCTGATCGAACCTACAGTCGTAACACTTCTGACACCCTAGAATAGCTACTTCCCTATTTTTGCACTTTACCCCATCCCACTTTTTGTATTATTCCCCGTCCCGCTCCCCACTCACGCTACCTCTCCTACTACTCTACGCTTTCTTACCATGTCCTTTCTCCTTCCACCTACTCCCCTTGACAAAGTAAATTGGCCCAGCTGGTTTCCTGTATTGAATATCCTAATCCCACCTTTCTCTGAGTTTAGTCAGTCCACTAGAAAGCCCTTGCTTTTACCATCCGTATTTGTATAGTCATTTGTGTGTTACTCTCTGTAACAAACTTCTATGCTGTATTTACAATAATGGTTTTACCTGGGGACATCCCATGATCTCCGTTAACCACTTTTTTTTTTTTTGTCTGTCTCAGCGATGAATTTCAGCCTGGTCACAGCCCTCATCGCCTCTCGCTCTCAAATCAGCCGTTCTCCCTTTGTCCCCTGGCTTATCAACCAGGGCAGGGTTGCGGCATCGGCCAAGGTGTCACGGGTTGGGTTATGGGAGACAGCCTGAGAGCGATGGAGGGGCGGCGAGGCAGTGTCATGGAGGCACTGCAGCGGGATTTTTCTGTTTGCTCCTCTGGAGCGGGTGTATGCAATGCCGCGGCCAGGCGGAACTCCGCGCTCCTGTCTGCGCTCCCTCGATCGTCCGCCTCTGCTCCCCAATGCTCGTGCACACCACCTTGCTCCCCAGCCTCCACCAGGGGGCACTCTGGTGCCGGTGCTGCAGTTCCCCCCTTTCCGGGGAAGGAGAGCAATCCTCCAGATGCTCGATCCTTCCGGCCCCTGCTGACCTCTGGTGGCCCATGCCAGTTCCCGAACATGGATTGCCGGTGTGGCATCCAGCACCTCAACCCCCAGCACCACCATGCCGGCATCAACCATTATTGTTTTAAAATTATTCCATTAATGATATGGAACCTCGGTAAATGAGCTTTTAGCTCAAAGGTTGTAATACCAGAATTCAGTAAATAAAAGCACCAGAACAAGTGTCAGGCAAGGGATAAAAGTGGAGGGAAAAGGAAGGACAGGTGGGGGTGCAGACAACAGCCAGGGATTTAGACTTGGCTAAAAACAAAAGGTGGGAGGTAGCAGATAGATCACTACGAGAAGCAAGTGGGGGCAGTAAACACATGCCTTAAGCTTGCCCCCCCCCACAGATTTGGGTGATTAAGACAAAGGCAAGTATCAACATTCTGGCAATGGCAGAGCCCTGGGGAACTAGGAATGAGTGAGTAGTACCTGTAGCCATGACAGAGACCTGGGGGAGTGGAAAGGAATAGGATCTGCAGCCATGGCAGAGACCTTGCAGTCTGGAAATAAGTAGGATCTGTAGCCATGGCAGAGATCTGGGGGAGTGGGGGGGACTGGGACAGAACAGGATCTGTAACAGTGTCAGGTACCCGGGGGACTGGGAATAAGTAGGATCTGTAGCCAGGGCAGGGGAGTGGGGGACTGGGATGGAGCCGGATCTGTAGCCAGGGCAGGGACCCAGGGGAGTGAGAATGAGTAGGATCTGTAGTCATGGTAGGGACCCGGGGGATTGGCAGTGAGTAGGATCTGTAGCTGTGGCAGGGACCCGAGGGAGTGGGAATGAGTAGGATCTGTAGCTGTGGCAGGGACCCGAGGGAGTGGGAATGAGTAGGATCTGTAGCTGTGGCAGGGACCCGAGGGAGTGGGAATGAGTAGGATCTGTAGTCATGGTAGGGACCCGGGGGACTGGGAATGAGTAGGATCTGTAGTCATGGTAGGGACCCGGGGGACTGGGAATGAGTAGGATCTGTAGCCTTGGCAGGGACCCGAGGGAGTGGGAATGAGTAGGATCTGTAGCCGTGGCAGGGACCCGAGGGAGTGGGAATGAGTAGGATCTGTAGCCATAGCAGGGACCCGGGGGACTGGGAATGAGTAGTATCTGTAGCCTTGGCAGGAACCCGGGCGACTGGGAATGAGTAGAATCTGTAGCCGTGGCAGGGACCCGGGGGACTGGGAATGAGTAGGATCTGTAGCCGTGGCAGGGACCCGAGGGACTGGGAATGAGTAGGATCTGTAGCCGTGGCAGGGACCCGAGGGAGTGGAATGAGTAGGATCTGTAGCTGTGGAGGGACCTGAGGGAGTGGGAATGAGTAGGATCTGTAGCTGTGGCAGGGACCCGAGGGAGTGGGAATGAGTAGGATCTGTAGCTGTGGCAGGGACCCGAGGGAGTGGGAATGAGTAGGATCTGTAGCTGTGGCAGGGACCCGAGGGAGTGGGAATGAGTAGGATCTGTAGCTGTGGCAGGGACCGAGGGAGTGGGAATGAGTAGGATCTGTAGCTGTGGCAGGGACCCGAGGGAGTGGGAATGAGTAGGATCTGTAGCTGTGGCAGGGACCCGAGGAGTGGGAATGAGTAGGATCTGTAGCCGTGGCAGGGACCCGAGGAGTGGGAATGAGTAGGATCTGTAGCTGTGGCAGGGACCCGAGGGAGTGGGATGAGTAGGATCTGTAGCGTGCAGGGACCCGAGGAGTGGGAATGAGTAGGATCTGTAGCCGGGCAGGGACCCAGGGCTGGGAATGAGGATCTGTAGCCATGGCAGGGACCCGGGGACTGGGAGTGAGTAGGATCTGTAGCTGTGGCAGGGACCCGAGGGAGTGGAATGAGTAGGATCTGTAGCTGTGGCAGGGACCCGAGGAGTGGGAATGAGTAGGATCTGTAGCTGTGGCAGGGACCCGAGGGAGGGGAATGAGGATCTGTAGCTGTGGCAGGGACCCGAGGGAGTGGGAATGAGTAGGATCTGTAGCTGTGGCAGGGACCCGAGGGTGGGAATGAGTAGGATCTGTAGCTGTGGCAGGGACCCGAGGGAGTGGGAATGAGTAGGATCTGTAGCTGTGGCAGGGACCCGAGGGAGTGGGAATGAGTAGGATCTGTAGCTGTGGCAGGGACCCGAGGGAGTGGGAATGAGTAGGATCTGTAGCTGTGGCAGGGACCCGAGGGAGTGGGAATGAGTAGGATCTGTAGCTGTGGCAGGGACCCGAGGGAGTGGGAATGAGTAGGATCTGTAGCCGTGGCAGGGACCCGGGGACTGGGAATGAGTAGGATCTGTAGCCGTGGCAGGGACCCGAGGAGTGGGAATGAGTAGGATCTGTGCGTGGCAGAGACCTGGGATGGGAATGAGTAGGATCTGTAGCTGTGGCAGGGACCCGGGAGGGTGGGGACTGGGATGGAGGGATCTGTGAGTCGTGTCAGGGACCTGGGGAGTGAGAATGAGGGATCTGTAGCAGGGCAGGGACCTAGGGACTGGGAATGAGTAGGATCTGTAGCCGGGGCAGGGACCCAGGGAGTGGGAATGAGTAGGATCTGTAGCCGTGGCAGGAGACCTGGGGACTGGGAATGAGTAGGATCTGTAGCCGGGGCAGGGACCTGGGGACTGGGAATGAGTGGATCTGTAGTCGGGCAGGGACCTGGGGACTGGGAATGAATAGGATCTGTAGTTGGGGCAGGGACCTGGGGAGTGGGACCAAACAGGATCTGTAGCCGGACAGGGATTTTTGGGGAGAAGGAAGAGAGAGAGAGAGAGCTAGGGAGGAGGAGGGGAGGGACTGAGTAGGATCATAGCCATAGCAGGGACCCGGGGTAGTGGGATCCGAGTAGGATTGTTTGCCAGGCAGGGACCGAGGGTAGCGGGACAGTGAGGATCTGTAGCCATGAGCAGGGACCCGGGGGACTGGCAGTGAGTAGGATCTGTAGCCGTGGCAGGGACCCGGGGGACTGGGAATGAGTAGGATCTGTAGCCATAGCAGGGACCCGGGGGACTGGGAATGAGTAGTATCTGTAGCCGTGGCAGGGACCCGGGGGACTGGGAATGAGTAGGATCTGTAGCCGTGGCAGGGACCCGGGGGACTGGGAATGAGTAGGATCTGTAGCCGTGGCAGGGACCCGAGGGAGTGGGAATGAGTAGGATCTGTAGCCGTGGCAGGGACCCGAGGGAGTGGGAATGAGTAGGATCTGTAGCCATGGCAGGGACCCGGGGGACTGGGAATGAGTAGGATCTGTAGCCGTGGCAGGGACCCGGGGGACTGGGAATGAGTAGGATCTGTAGCCTTGGCAGGGACCCGAGGGAGTGGGAATGAGTAGGATCTGTAGCCGTGGCAGGGACCCGAGGGAGTGGGAATGAGTAGGATCTGTAGCCGTGGCAGGGACCCGAGGGAGTGGGAATGAGTAGGATCTGTAGCCTTGGCAGGGACCCGAGGAGTGGGAATGAGTAGGATCTGTAGCCGTGTGGCAGGGACCGAGGGAGTGGGAATGAGTGGATCTGTAGGCTGTGGCGGGGACCCGAGGGAGTGGGAATGAGTGGGATCTGTAGCTGTGGCAGGGACCCGAGGGAGTGGGAATGAGTAGGATCTGTGCTGTGGCAGGGACCCGAGGGTGGGAATGAGTAGGATCTGTAGCCGTGGCAGGGACCCGGGTTGGGAATGAGTAGGATCTGTAGCTGTGGCAGGGACCCGAGGGAGTGGGAATGAGTAGGATCTGTAGCTGTGGCAGGGACCCGAGGGAGTGGGAATGAGTAGGATCTGTAGCCGTGGCAGGGACCCTGGTGACTGGGAATGAGTAGGATCTGTAGCCGTGGCAGGGACCCGAGGGAGTGGGAATGAGTAGGATCTGTAGCCGTGGCAGGGACCCGAGGGAGTGGGAATGAGTAGGATCTGTAACCGGGGCAGGGACCCAGGGGGCTGGGAATGAGTGGGATCTGTAGCCATGGTAGGGACCCGGGGGATTGGCAGTGAGTAGGATCTGTAGCTGTGGCAGGGACCCGAGGGAGTGGGAATGAGTAGGATCTGTAGCTGTGGCAGGGACCCGAGGGAGTGGGAATGAGTAGGATCTGTAGCTGTGGCAGGGACCCGAGGGAGTGGGAATGAGTAGGATCTGTAGCTGTGGCAGGGACCGAGGGAGTGGGAATGAGTAGGATCTGTAGCTGTGGCAGGACCCAGAGGAGTGGGAATGAGTAGGATCTGTAGCTGTGGCAGGGACCAGAGGGAGTGGGAATGAGTAGGATCTGTAGCTGTGGCAGGGACCCGAGGGAGGGAATGAGTAGGATCTGTAGCGTGTGGAGGGCCCGAGGGGTGGGAATGAGTAGGATCTGTAGCCGTGGCAGGGACCCTGGTGACTGGGGAATGAGTGGGATCTGTAGCTGTGGCAGGGATCCGAGGGAGTGGGAATGAGTGGGATCTGTAGCCGTGGCAGGGACCCGGGGGACTGGGAATGAGTAGGATCTGTAGCCGTGGCAGGAACCCGGGGGACTGGGAATGAGTAGGATCTGTAGCCGTGGCAGGGACCCTGGTGACTGGGAATGAGTAGGATCTGTAGCCGTGGCAGGAACCCGGGGGACTGGGAATGAGTAGGATCTGTAGCCGTGGCAGAGGCCTGGGGGACTGGAAAGGAGTGGGATCTGTAGCCGGGGCAGAGACCCGGGGGACTGGGAATGAGTGGGATCTGTAGCTGTGGCAGGGACCCGGGGGACTGGGAATGAGTAGGATCTGTAGCCGTGGCAGAGGCTTGGGGGACTGGAAAGGAGTGGGATCTGGGGTTCTGTAACCTTGGCAGAGACCTTGTGGACTGGGACAGAGTCTGTTCTGTAGCCATGACAGAGACCTGGAAAAGTGGGACAGAATAGGATCTGTAGCTGTAGCAGGGACCCGGGAGGGTTGGCGGGGGGGACTGGGATGGAGCTGGATCTGTAGTCGTGTCAGGGACCTGGGGGAGTGAGAATGAGGAGCATCTGTAGCCAGGGCAGAAACCTTCGGACTGGGAATGAGTAGGATCTGTAGCCGGGGCAGAGACCCAGGGGACTGGGAATGAGTGAGATCTGTAGCCGGTGTGAGACCTGGGGACTGGGAATGAGCAGGATCTGTAGCCAGGGCAGGGACCAGGGGACTGGGAATGAGTAGGATCTGGGGACTGGGAATGAATAGGATCTGTAGCCGGGGCAGAGACCCGGGGGACTGGGAATGAGTAGGATCTGCAGCCAGGGCGAGACCTGGGGACTGAGAATGAGTAGGATCTGTAACCGGGGCAGGGACCAAGGGGGCTGGGAATGAGTGGGATCTGTAGCCATTGCAGGGACCTGGGGACTGGGAATGAGCAGGATCTGTGGCCAGGACAGAGAACCAGGGGACTGGGAATGAGTACGATCTGTGGCCGGGGCGAGACCCGTGGGACTGGGACAGAGCCGGATCTGAAGCCAGGGCAGGGACCCAGGGGACTGGGATGGAGTCGGATCTGTAGCCGTGTCAGGGACCCAGGAGACTGGGAATATAGAAACAGACTGACGGCAGATAAGGACCGCTAGGCCCATCTAGTCTGCCCATTTCCCTACCTACAGGATAGGGCGCAGATCCTAGTTAACCAACAGCCTTTCTTCTTACCCTCCACAAGAATCACCTTATGTCTGTCCCATGCATTCTTGGATTCTCCCACAGTTTGACCCCACAACCTCCTCAGGAAGGCTGTTCCATGCATCCACTACCCTCTGTGAAAAAATACTTCCTCACATTGCCCCTGAACCGCCTTCCCTCTATCTTTTAATTGTGTCCCCTTGTTCTTGCACGTCTCTTTCTGAAAGATGCTATCCTCTTGGACTTTGTTGATTCCACTGAGGTACTTAAAAGTTTCTATCATGTCTCCCCTCTGCCTTCTTTCCTCAAGAGTATACATATTAAGCTCCTTTAGTCTCTCCTCATACTGTGTAGTAGTGAGGAGTAGGATCTGTAGCCGTGGCAGGGACCCGGGGCACTAGGAATGAGTAGGATCTGTAGGTGTGGCAGAGACCCAGCAGAGTGGGCATTAATAGGATCTGTAGCTGGGGCAGAGACCCAGGGGAGAGGGCATGAGTAGGATCTGTAGCCGTGGCAGGGACTTGGGCGACTGTGAATGAGTAGGATCTGTAGCCGTGGCAGACCCAGCAGAGTGGGCATTAATAGGATCTGTAGCTGGGGCAGAGACCCAGGGGAGAGGGCATGAGTAGGATCTGTAGCCGGGGCAGTGGGCATGAGTAGGATCTGTTGCTGTGGCAGAGGCCTGGGGGACTGGGAATGAGTAGGATCTGTAGCCGTGGCAGGGACCCGGGCGACTGGGAATGAGTAGGATCTGTAGCTGGGGCAGAGACCCAGGGGAGAGGGCATGAGTAGGATCTGTAGCCGGGGCAGTGGGCATGAGTAGGATCTGTTGCTGTGGCAGAGGCCTGGGGGACTGGGAATGAGTAGGATCTGTAGCCGTGGCAGGAACCCGGGCGACTGGGAATGAGTAGGATCTGTAGCCGGGGCAGTGGGCATGAGTAGGATCTGTAGCCGTGGCACTGGGCATGAGTAGGATCTGTTGCTGTGGCAGAGACCTGGGGGACTGGAAAGGAGTAGTGTCTGTTGCCGTGGCAATCATGGGATCAGGGCATGAGTGTCATCTTTCAATCCCAGGCTATGCACTATTTGGAAAGGACCAAACAAAGGGTGGGGTGGGGGTGGCCCTTTACATAAGGGAAGGGCTGGAGGCCATAGAAAACTCTGCTTTTACAGTCAGTTTGGGTGCAGTTAAGGGAGCTCAGGTTAGGAATGGGTTACAGGCTGCAAGGTCAAGGTGAAGGAGATGGAGCTGTGGGCAGAAGTCTGAAGGTGGGCTGCAAGGGGTGAAGCAGAGATAGTGGGTGATCTAAACATGCTGAATGTCACCTGGGCAGCTCCTGTAGACAAAGAGTAAGAAGAGTCAGTTGCCGTTAGACATCATGCAGGGCTCCTTCCTATTGCAGAGGTTCTGGGAACCAACCAGGCAAGGGATCATCCTTAACTTGGTATGGTCAATCACAGACAGTGGAATGAGTCAAGATTAGGGAACCCCTAGGGTCCAAGGACCACAGCTCAATATGGTTGGTTATGACCAGAGGATGACTCATCATAGACATAATTCTGGACCTCAGAAGAACGGACTTCATGAGGAGGAGGGCAGTCAGGACAAACTGGTGGGGATGAAGGGAGTGGTGGGTGAAATGGATAAATGGAAAACTAAGCAGGCCATAGCAGGGGAGAATTACTACTGCATGAGAAAAAGATGCCAAAAGGAGGAAGCACAAGAAACTGATCTTGTTCTATACAGAAGTAATGGCAGAAAGACCAACAGTCCATCCAGTCTACTCCAGTTCCCTATTTAGCCCTGTGACTTACTATCCCTCCAGGCCTAGCCCTCCCAGTCGTCCTCCCAGTTTTTGCCAACCCAAGCAACCACTATACCCTTCATTCTTTCCGAATTGCTTGAAACACCAACTATTTTAACACCCACTTCCACTGGGTCTTTGGTTCCATGGCTCCACCACCCTTTTTGTACAATACTTCAACGTCTCCCCCCCCCCCAACCTTCCTTGTGTCGATTTCCACTCTTGTCCACGTGCCCACGAATTAGTACTCAAACGAAACAGTTCCCCACAGTTCACCTTTTTCATGTCTTGAACGTGAAGGTCTCCATCATATCGCTCCTCTTCCTTCTGGTCTTCAGCGAGTACATGTTCAGTGCCTTGAGGTGCTTCTCAGTGGACCCGTCCTTTTAGCCCCGAATCCTTTCGTTACTCTATGCTGCACCATCTCCAGCCTATTCTTACCCTTCCTGGGGTGGGGAATCCAGAACTGGGTACATTACTTCAGGTGCGACCTCACCACGGATCTGTATGGGGTAGCATTACCTCTTCCCCTTCTGCTATCAATCCTCAAATATATCTCAGCATCTTACTTGCTTTACTATATGCTTTGTTGTACTGACTCGATTGAGGGGTCACCGATAGCACTATGGCTGATGAATGGGACCTTGGAGCTAGGTCTCACCCCACTCATCCAGTACTCACTCTAGGGGTTCTCGTTCCCTAGGTGTGTTGCACTTTTTGGCATTTAATTCCAACTGTCAAACCTTGGACCACCCCTCTAGGTTTTCTAAGTCGCGCTGCATTTCCCCAGATTCCCTTATTGCTATCCACCCTCCCACAGAGCTTAGTGTCATCTGCAAAGAAACGCAACCTGCCCTGGATTCCTTCATCAAAGTCACTGATTAGCACATTTCGAGTACCAGACCCAGGACAGATCCCTGTGGTACTCCCTTGTGACTGCCCTCTGCTGATTTGACCTCAACCACAACCCTCTGCTGCCTCCCCTTTAGCCAGTTACTTACCTAGTTTACTATGACCTTAGCTGCACACAGATGCTCCATTTTCTTCAGAGGGCATCTCTGAAGCAGATTTGAAAGCCTTGCAGAAGCTGAAGTACAGCAAATCCACGTTGTGGTCCCTACTTAGTTCCCTCACCAGCCAGGATCAGGTTAATCTGACAAGACCTCCCTGCCACAAATCCATGCACTATCCTGGAGACTGTTGCTCTCCAAGAAGTCCATTATGTCCTCCAACAAGCAACCCCATCAGTTTCCCTACAATGGAGGTTAGACTGACAGGTCTATAGTTCCCCGATTGTTCCTTGTCCCTCCCTCCCACTGTGGAGTGGAACTACATCCACCACCCTCCAGTCCTTTGGAACTACTCCCCTCCTCAGTTCAGCCAGTACTATTGCCAGCTCTGAGTAACTCCAGATGCAGCCCGTCTAGTCCTGGGGCCTTCTCTATTTTTAGGCCTACCAGCCCTTTCTGGACCCTTTCACTTGTAAACATTGGTGACCTCATCTCCTTTAGTGGCCACTTTGATGCTACTCATCATCCTCCCTAGAGGTAAAGGAGAAAAGCAATCGTTAAGGATGGTGGCCTTTTGCCCGTCCTCTATCAAACTAACCTCCTCAGCTAGCCTTAGGATTCCCACTCCTTTCTCTTCCTCCGAATATATTGGAGATCTGTTTTTTCTCTACTTTTTGACCCCCTCTGCAACACACATCTGACTGCTTTTCTTCCCCAACTGTCCACTTTGCCTCCCTAATTTTCATCAAGTATTCCCCCATTCTTCCTTGACCTGCTTTTCTTTATATGTGTAAAAAAACTTTTTCTTCACCATCACCATCACTGCTTCAGACTCGTGTCGAGAACTATAAGTGTCTTATACAGTACCTGTTATTTTTGGTTACCATCCTCATGCATAACAGACTTCGAGAATGGCTCCCTTTTATTGCCCCATTTCTCTTCCACCCCCCCCCCCCAGGTTATCCACCCTGACAAACTTTTCCCTGACCAGCTCCCGCAGCCTGTAGAAGTCGGCCCTTCTAAAATCAAGGACTTCAACCCTCAGTTGAGGTTTTCTGCATCCAAGGGCCAGTTTGAACCAAATGGAGTTATGGTCGCTGTTCCCCAGTGGGCCCCATATTCTCAGAGCTCTCAGCACCTCCAAGTTGGTGAGCACCACATCGAGAATCGCAGTCTGCCTGGTGGGTTCCTTAAATAGCTGTACCAGTAGGCAGTCCTGAAGGCATCCAGCAAGGCCCAACTTCTGGCACTCCTGGTCACTGAACATTCCATTCTATGTCCGACAGGCTCGGATCACTCACCACCACTGTTTCTGCCCTTGGCCACACCCCTTTCAAATTCTTCCCTGAGCTCTCTATTCCCCTTGCCCTGGAAGTCTACAGATCACCCCCAAGATCAGTTCCTTGCCGGAGGCTGGCATGAGTTGCACCCACAATGAGTCTCGCCATTACTACCCTGATGCACCCATCTTATTTACTGAAATGTTTCACC
This sequence comes from Neoceratodus forsteri, assembly GCA_016271365.2. Classification (NCBI taxonomy): domain Eukaryota; kingdom Metazoa; phylum Chordata; order Ceratodontiformes; family Ceratodontidae; genus Neoceratodus; species Neoceratodus forsteri. The sequence continues at coordinate 661,001,694 of CM028138.1, forward strand.
GGGAGGGCACGCTGAGCCACAAGCTGCTCATCTCATGGTGAGACCTGTGGGTGGGGGGTTACATGGGATACACAGAATCATACATTTATACAATTAGAGGGCATACAATAAACAAGTTTATGTAACCCCTCTGCAAATGGGGGTTCCCAAAAGTCTTCCAGGAGCTTGCCTGGGTGGTATTCGGCACCTGAGCTGCTTAACTGTTGTTGCAAGTGAATGCTATTTGAGCCTCCATGTACTGTCTCTTTAAGAGCTGTCAGACTTAGTTTGTAATTTTGGGGAGACTGTGTATTTAATGCTTGAATCCCGCCCGAGCTACGGAGTAATAGCTCCATTTTGCGGTCACTGAAGATGCAAAGGGAGCCCATCTGAAAGCTGTAACTGTTTGCCTGTGGTCATTTGGAGCATTGGCGGGGTTGTGGTTCGTCTAGCCTGCCTTTGTTGCGGCTGGGACTGTGCATGTTGCCTCTCCATTTTGGACCTGGACTACTGTGCTGGGCCAGTTGGGTTGAGGGAGTCCTGGGGTGAAGCCTGTGGACAGGTCAGAACTTGGACTCTGGGCCAGCCACAGGGGGACTGTATGGGCAGTGACTCTGGGAAATGTAGTTTTGACCTTGGTGCCTTTTTCTACCAACAGAGGGAGTCTTGTGGGTGGCAGCTGGGTCGGCCGGCAGAGTGGTGTGGAGCTGGGGGAGATGCCCTGCTCTGTGACTGGAGGGATTAGATCAGTTGTGGCAGTGAAGAGAAAAGGAGCCGTGTGCTTCCGCGGTGTATAGTTTTGTGTGGGAAGCATGTGTGAGGCCCAGAGTTTCGATCTGCAGCCTTTGTGAGTGCCAGTTTGGACTGAATCCAAGTTGTGATGAGAAAGAAGCACTAGCAGTGTGGAAACCAGGCTCACCCTGTAGAAGACTGGAGAAAGTGTTGAATTGCACTCTGTCTGTCAGGAACTGAAGCTGCTGTGTGTGCTCCCAGGTGTATTGCAGTAATTGCGATCGGGACCGAGGAGCGGCCTGCCTGGTATAGTACTTTCCTGTTATATATAAGTGTGCGTAGTGCTTGTGGTGAATCACTATTTCAAATCCCCTGTACAGTGAATTGTGTGCTGAAGCTGGAAGTAAACCCCAGCTTAATTCGGACTACATCCATTTGCTATCAACTGCAGTGGGGTCCAGTCACAAGGATCTTGTCCTCATGCCCTGCTCTTCTGGCAATCCAGAGGGACATTCTCCATCCGATCCTCAGCTTAGGTGTTGTGAGTACAAATCAGGGTATTCCCCTGCAGCCTGTTTTCAATCACAAGTGTGTCATCTGATTGTTTCCCCACTTCATGGACTGAGCCATCTGGCTCTGGATTACAATTGGGTGTTGTGCATATTTTTCTTCTACAGGACCCCATCCATCTGCACCTGCCGGCCAACCCCGGGCAATGGACCTGGATAGCCCCCCCCCCCAACCTGGGTACCCAGAGTGTGACTTTTCAGCCCCTGTATGTGAGCACAATACTGGGATTTAATGCCACCAATTAACCTGATTTTCCCCTCTCCCGTGTTACTGCCCCCTAAATAAATCAGATTTTTTGTTGTTATACTATATACTGTCTGTGGTGTTGGTACTTATGGAAACAGTATTGTGTTTTGCTGTGTATGTTTAACCTTATTTTACAGGGGGTCCTCAGACGTGCTGCAGAATCAGTCTTGAGGGTAAGTGGTACCTATATGAGTGAACAATGTGTATACGTGGGGTATTGGGGCTGTAACTCCAGGGTACTGTGTGAGCCACTAGAGGGAATAAAAGGGGGACTTAGTGTCCCAGAGGGCTGTGACCAAGCTAGTCCAACCACTACAAACCCTGACCTCTGGGTGGAGGCACCAGCCATAGAACCTAGGCCCCTTAACCTGTCCATAGTCAAACAGGCAGGGGTAGTAGCCCTTGGGATAGTGCCACCTAGGGGTTATATTTATTTGAGATCTTGAAATAACACCTTTGAGCAGAAAGCACTTTCATAGGTTCCATATCAAGTATGACGTAAACAAGAATATAGATATGTTCCACAGATAGAAACAATTGAAAACTGTCTCCAGGGATAAATTCTAACAATAGTTACGCAATCTAAGCATGTACAGGGTGCAGAGTCAAAACAAAGGCCAACGTTTCACTAGGTAACAGTATAACAGGACGACACTTGTTTTAAAAGGAGAATTGTACAACATAGGCAGATAACTGGATTGTGCCAGAGTCAAAGAAAGGAAGGTCTGCATTGTGCAGAGTGGGACGGGGGAGGGAGGGAGAAGGCAAGCAGATGTGAGGGGGGGTAGGAGGGGGATAGATAGGGAGGGGAAGGGAAGATGAGGTATGTAGTCAAAGTGGAATAAAGAGGGAGGAGAGTGGGGGAACAGTAGGGAGGAAGAGGTGGTGTAGGTAGTGGGGTGATGAAGATATATTAAGGTGGTATGGAGTGACTGAGGGGCAAAACAAGGGAAGAGGAGGTAGAGGGAGGTGGGAGTGGAAAAAAAAATTAGGCAGGGGTAGAAAGCCCATGAAAGTATTAACTTGACCAGGGGCCCAATAACTTGACATGAAGCATAACATTGTATTAAATCAATAGAGATCAGAGATTGCAAATGATAGGAGCAAGGTAAAGGCAAATTAGCAGTAGAAGTCACAGGTTGCCAGTGAGATTAGATATTACCGGAGTTTTTTTCTTGAAGGAGCCCAGCAAAGTAGAATTGGTTATGTCAGGAGGCAGGGAGTTGTACCACAGCAGAGCTCTGTATGCGAATGCATGTTGTCCAAGGGCAGTGCAGCACCATGGGATTCTCAACGCCCGTTTGTCAGAGCTTCTAGTATTGCATGGGTTATGTGCAGAGGAAAGAAGGGCCAGTACGCCGGGGTGGCAGTCCCAAGGTGACTTTTTGCAAGCAGGCACAATTGGTATTTGAGTCTGCTGTCAAATTGTAACCAGCTAACCTGGACATAAAGATTGCAGGTGTGTGTCAAGCGTGCGGCACCAGTAAGAAGGTGGCATGTTTATTTAAGGCCGTGTCAGTGTATAGGAATAAACTTCAGATGAGGCAAATTTACAGGTTTAGAAACATACTGTGGTGTGATATTTTTCAAAAGTTTGAAAAATAATAAATGAAAAACTTGCAAAGAAAATCACTACACATCAGCAGTTTCTCCTATAATACAGTCCAGGATCTTAGAGCTCCTAATACCATTCTCATCTGCATTCAATAGCTTGTCTGCCTCTCCTCCCTCAGGGCTGAGCCCCACTGGACTGAACTAAAGTGAACTCTGTGAAGAGGTTTTTATATCTTTTGGTGGAATCACCTGACTGAGCCCTTTTCTATTTGCTTGTCTGGACATGTTTCAAAACCAAGGAGGGGGGTGTTTTGTTTCAGGGTACTTCCTGGTTCAGTTAAGGGTACAGTGTATATTTCCACAGATATTGACCATCTCTGCTCCACAGTGACGAAGCATACTTTTATAACCTTACAGAAACAGGTTTATAGTGTGAATTTATGAAAATACCTTAAGGATTTTTTTATAACTGTACTAATCATGAAATTGTTTTTATATGGCTCCTGAATCCTTTTTATTTAAAAAGGCTTTATGAACTGTGTTTATTCTTATTTAAAATAGCCTTCATTTTTTTTGTACACAAAATGCACTTATGCACTTTACACAACACCTCTCCAGGTGCGTGGCATCATTCCAGGGACTGGATGGATGGAAATGGAAAATGAATGAAGAGAGAACTAGTAGGAAGTTTAGTAGGGACAGTAAAGAGCTACGCAAGGTGGCCAACCTAAGGTGGGGAGAAGAAAAGCAAAGAGAAAAGCATCAGCTGTTGCTAGGAATTAAGGAGACAGAAAAGTGGTCCAGTCACAGCAAAGGGTGTAGCCCAACTCTGCCATAGTCAGTTTTGATACATTGGAGGGCAGTGTCTGTAGCTGCACTGTAAATGACAAGACCATAGTCTGTGAGAGACCACAGACCTGTGGATGGCAGTGTTCAGTGCTTCAGGAGTGAGATTATGTTTGTTCCTGTATAGAACTCCTAAATGCTGGGTAATATAGCTTTGGCTGTTCGGTTGATGTGCTGGGAGAAAGACAGGGTAGAGTCAATAGTTATACCCAGGTACTTGAAATGGTGAACCAGTTCAAGAGGGGAGCCAGTGTCTAATGATGGTAGACCATTATTATACAAATGCCGCAAACAGTGTGGGCTAAGGTGAGCTGGTGTGCAACACAAACAGTAAAATAAGCATTTATTCACACAGAAGTGCAAAGTTACAATAAGTGCATTTTAGTTTGGGGCTAGTAGTTAACTGAGGAGAAGTGAGGTGAGGGTGTTGAAGGGAGAGGGAGACATTCCAAGATTTGACCCCTTCAGGATGCTGAGAACCCTGCCAGGGGATCAATTCAAGGCAAACAAAGGGGGGGGGGGGAGAAGAGAGAAGAGAATGAGCAGAGGGAGACATGACAAGAGCGGATCTTTACGGATGCCGAGAACTCTACCAGGCGGCAAATAAAACTAGGTAAAGATGTTTTTTGGGGGGGAGGTATGCCGATTAGTGGGAAGGAGGTAAAACATTTCAATTAAATCGCCACCTTAATGCCTTCCTTGATAAATGGGGCTACTCCTCCCCCTCTGTTTCTCGATCCCTCCTGAACACAGAGTACCCAGGCACTGAGAGGTCCCAGTTATGTTCTGAAGCCCACGTTTCTGTGATGGATACAAGATCCACCTCAGTATCCATCACCAGAGCCTGGAGCTCACTGATTTGTTACCAAGGCTCCTGGCATTAAGGCATACCCCCTTCCATCTCACTCCTGATCCGAATACACTTACCCATGTGCTTTCCTTGTCCTCTCATCCGCTGTTTTTTCTTAGCATTTGTATACTGTGTGTTCCCCCTCTCTAATGTGCCCTCACCTAGTCCAGTTAGGGACACAACTCTAAACACTGTGCTGCTACAAGCCTCCAGATGTGGGGGGGTGCTAGCTAGGATCCCCTTCCCTCATCTGCTACTGTGGTTCCTCTAGTCCCAGTCTCCCCCCAAGTCAGTTTAAATGTCTGCTATAGATGTGAAACCTCTGCCCCAGCTCACAAGCCACCCTCTTTTGTCAGGTGAAGTCTGTCACCCTTGAAGAGTCTCCTGGTCTGTCCCAGAAGCCTCCCCCATCCTCTACAAAGCAGTACCCATTCTCCTAACAGTCCCTTACGCCACTCAAACTCCTGTATTGCATCACTCCTTATCCTATCCCCTTCTACCACACACACAGGGGACGACTTCCAAAAAGGCCAGGAAGTCTGAATGTGCTGCCAATCTGGCCACCAGTCTACAAAAGTTAGGCTTCACCATCTCCAACTGGTTCGCCATATCACTAGCACCCAGGTGTACCAGCACAGCCAACTCCCCTGCTCCCTTTCCGCCATCCTCCCTATTCTAAATCTTAGATGGTGGGATGCACCAGGAAGACACTGGTCATCCTACTCCTAACCAATCCCCCTCCTCCATCATCCTCTATTCCTCCAATCTGGAGTCCCTGATCACCAAGACTCTCCTGGTAGACTTGCTACCCTTGGTGCCATCACATCCTGCCTTTTCCCCATTGATAGAGTCCCTCTCTAAGGGTGCAAAACCATTCGCCATCTGGATTGTACTGGGCTGGACAACCTCCTTATGGCTACCCTTCCCCACCTCCCTCCACATCCCTTTACCAGTGGGTCTCTAGGGGAGTGGAGATGTGGGGGGTGGGCTCCAGCTGAGCTGGTGTGTAGTACCCCAAAGTTAGAGGCTAGGGAGTTAGAGGCTAGGGGCACAACAGAAAAACAGGGAACCCTTTTCAGCCAGAGTTGGGAAGCTTTACTTCCCCCCCGCCCCCCGTGTGCTCCATTCAGCCCTGCCCCCTCCCAGTCACTGTCTTTTTAATGCTGTTTGGCACAGTATGAAGGAGATCCTCCCTGCAGGGCTGGTAGTGCCCAATTCCCTGGCCAGAAGCTAGAACCTCCCCTGCCCTACAAAAGGGCTTGGGAGTGGCCAAAAGGGGTAGTTCTGAGCTGGGCTAGGAGGGTGGAGGATGTGGAGAGCATGGGTGGCAGACATACCTGTAGTGGTCCTGTGGCTCCTCTGGTGTCACTCCCCTCCAGAACTGGGCCTGTAGTGGTGAGCTCTATGAGTTGGGTGGAGCATAGCTCACCGATATGCGCAGTCCTCGGGTCCAAGGCTGAGGGCAGCAGGGACCATTTTGGTGGCCAGACTGAAGAGGTACATCAGAAAATTTGTCCAGGCAGAAAACGCACCTGGGACCTGTCAATTCCACACCAGCAGCGTTTCAGGAGAGCCAGGTGGGAGCATGGTTCCTTGGCCATTCTCCCACCTTTCCCCTGCAGCGCTAGAGACCGGGTGGTGGTGGTGGTGGTGAGTGGGCAGAGTGCCAGATTCTTTGTTTATACTTGTGCTACAGGAGCTGGGCAGGGAAAGAAGAGGAAAGAAAGGGGTACTATTAAAGGGTCAGAGTCCAAAAATTAAGGGGAGGGAAACATTGTTGGCTGCCAGGGAGCATAGGCCACCTTAAAAAAAGTGGGGACCCAGACAGTGTGCTGTATGCCCAAAGAGAAAAAGGGGAAAGGCCTCAGGAGTGGCAAGAAGCCACGGTTATTTTCTCTCTTATTTTTTTATTAAAGTGTAAAGTGACTCCAGGTGTGTAAAGAGAAAGGGACGCCACGATTTAGAAGCCTGGAAAGGATGGCCAAAGGGCAGTACAGAGTGGGACTGAAGACCTTCATCTCTTGTGGCACCATTCTGTGCCAGGGGCAGCAGCCATTATTAATATGCATTAAGGGGCGGACCCAGGGTAGACCCAGCCTATGGCAGGATGAAAGGCTCTGGTTGCTATTTATGTGGGAGTCCCAGAGAACCAGACACAGGAGTAGTTATCAATCTTAATAAAGGGGGTTGACTCTGAACAAACAGCCGAAATGAAAGACCTGTAAAGGTACAGAACCCTCTGGGGAAGTGAGGGGAATGGTCCAATGGCCCTAGGTCACCCATGGGGTCACATAAATTTGTCCAGAGCCCCACCTGCTCTGAACTGTGTGGTAGCCTGCCTGACGCCCCCTAGAGACTGCACCCTTTTCAAAAATGAATCGTTTGCCAAGAACTGAACAGCTTGCCAAAATCTGAACTGTGATCATTACTGAACTGTGGTTTCAGGTTGCGTTCTAATGTACCCACCATCCAGCTTTGCCTTTGTTGCCCGGACCAACTTCGTCAGAGCCAAACACTGACCCAGGGAGGTCCCCGGCACATTCACCATCTGCAGAAACGCCTCCAGGACATCAACCTGCTTTGAAGTTTCAGTGTTCCAGCATCAGTCCCATGACAGTAAGTCTAGACAGCCACTAGTTTGGTATCCAGTAGTGAGTCAGCTTAGGGACCACCCTGGCTCATGCACATGGGACCACAGTTAACATTGTGTATGCCCTTTCCATATTTTGCTGGATGTCCGTAAGTGTGCGCGTTCCCATGTCACTCTGTAGAGGCCGCTCAAAGATTGTACCACCAGCAGCCATCTTGCTGGGAGGTCATCTGGGTTCTGGGGACCTGCCAGTGGTCATTGCTGCAGATCGTCCAGAGAACGATCTGCCGACCAGCAGTCTTCAGCTTCTTGCCTGGAGTCAGAGGATTGCCAAGTTCTTCACTGTCCAGCTAGCAGTATTCCTCTGTGTTCTGTTCATCTGGGGGATGCCCTGTTATGGCCCATTTGTAAAAGCGCTTTGTGGGGTCCATGCCCACCTGATTAGTCGACTCATCGCAAAGCCCAAAGTTGTTTCATCTGCCATTTGTAATCTCGGCCAAGTGCATGCAGAACTTGGACTAAATGGGGTTAACCCCCTGTTCTAGGTTTGACCAATTGTTGGTCCCGATCCTATTGTCTTGTATTCTGTAGCATTGTAGAAAACCGTTAGTTGTTATTCTTATCCCATGTAAATAAATCCTTTTGCATCTTGGTCAGAGTAAGCTTCCTGCCTCTCCTTCCAGATTCGTCTGCCTGCCATAAAAGTGTTAGAGACCCTTCGGCTGGGGGGGGGCGCTAATGAGCAGCTAAAAGAAGCAGATGCACTACTCTGGAGCTCCGCACCACAACAGGGTTTTAAGTGTGTTTTTTTCCTGCACAAAATTGAAAGCTGAAGTGCGATTTTGCCTTCTGTGTGTGACAGAATGGACGAGTTTCTTAATTCTAGAAAATCGGCTTGTCAATAGAGTAAAAATGTGAAGAAATAGTCTGCAAATGAAGGTGGTGGAATGGGAAGCATTGGCCTGATCTTGCTTTCTGCTTCGGAGATTGCAGTCATCAGCAGAGCAGTAGTAGAACAGGTCCGTGCCGATTTAAAACCTATATGGAGCCATCTAGAGCAAAGTCTTCAGGGAATCACCAAAGATATTAAACACACTCACTGGATTAATGAAGTGGAGCAGAAGGTGTCTGACTGAGGATGCCACAAGGGGAACACCAGAAATGTTAGCAAAGCTGGAGAAGGACCTGGAGGAACTCAAAGAAGCCCTGGATTCCCATGCAAATTACAGCTGAAGGAATAATCTCTGAATAAGAGGCCTGCCGGAGGGAGCGGAATGGGGAAATCCAGAGTTCTGTGCAGAGATTCTCCCTAAGCTACTGGGCCTGGAACTTAAAAAAAGGAAAACTGAAGATTGAGCAAGCAATGTAGGGCCCTCGCACCATACCCACCAAATGACCAGCCACCTCGCCAGGTCATCTTCCGGCTGCATCACTATCCAGATAGGCAGGCCATATTAGAAGCACACAGGAATGTGAATGAGCTCAGATTTTGAGGGGCACAAGTTAACCATTCATCAAGATATGTCCATCTGAGTGCAAAGGTAGCAGAAACAATTTAATATGCAAATGGGCGGCTTGAGAAAAAGAGGCCTTGATTTCTTCATGGTGTATCCAGCAACGGTAAAAGTGCATTCTGAGGGGGCTACCTACTTGTTCGGGGAGGCAGATAAACTACAAGCTTTCATTGATGAGTGGGATAAGAAAACAAGAAAACCTGTAGATCTATATTGCAAGTCAGAGTGACTATTTCTTTGCCCCAGGATATATCCTCTTTTGGCGCACATTCATATCTGAGATGAGAAGTAAAGGAGACCTTGGGGAAAGCCTGCTCATGGTGGTGGCTCTCTCTCCCCCCCCCACCCCCCAAACTAGAAACAAAAGTGCGTCGGGCTTGGACTACCCATGTGAGTGCAGTTAGTATGGTTTGCCAAGGTTTTTTCAAGAAGCTGTATGGGCTGGAGAAATGAAGGCCAAGCTGGAATAAGAACGCATGGGGAAGGGGTGGGATGGCCTGGCATGTGTGTATGGGTGCGGGCTCACCACCTGTTCCTGCTGCTAACCTGCACATCGAGGTCCTATTATGGCATAGTTGTTAGTGTCACCCAATGCAGTAATTTCACGGTCCACAATGATGTAAGAGATGAATTTGTCGGGAGGGGGGGTTGTGTTTATTGTTGGGGTGGAGAACTCCTCTACTAGGGCATAAGGTGGAAGGAGACCCAAATATGCAGGACAATAATGAAGTACTTGCGCTGGGGGGGCGGCAAAGGGACACAAGTCACTTCCAGCTGTTGAGGACTCAAAAACAAAACAGAGGTGTGGAATGGTGCAGTAAACACACTAGATTGTAAAAGAAATAAAGGGTGCAGAGCGAGGGGGTGTATAGGGCATGGATCGAAGTTATTAACCAACAATAGACAATAGAGTGTACAACATGGGACAAAGGAGGGAACGTTTGGAAAGCTTGAAAGCTCAAAAGGAGGTTGTGTTCATAGTTCTTAGTTATTTGTCTGAAGTTCCAATTGTTTCGATCGTTAAGTACAGCATGGATTATAGTATTAAGAGTGTATGGCTGCATACGTTTCTTAGATGGCATAATGGCTAGTACAAGTTTTTCACAAAGTCAAACCAGTAAGATCAACTCCTGGAATGTCAAAGGATTCACATCTTCTGCCAAGGGGGACAAGGTGCTGGCTGCACTGCGAAGGTGGGGCACAGATGTAGCGTTGATTCAAGAGACTTGCTCGACACCCAAAGAACATGGCAGACTGGTAGGGGGCTGGGTTGGGGCCTGCCACACAGTGTCAACTCCCACAAAAAAGAAGGGTGGCCATTCTTCTGAATAAAAATTTCTCTTTTGTGGCCCATCATACCATAAAAGACACCTTAGAGGGCAGTTACACCTTCATGGTGGGAGAGGTAAAGGGACGGCCATTAACCCTTGGGAATGTCTATGCGCCCGCAGTGATGGACCCCTCGTTTTATTAGAAAATCCTGGATATAGTCATACAAGAGAAGTTTCAACATTTGATCCTGGGTGGAGATTTTAATTTCATGGCAGACCCCAAATTAGACTACTTGGGGACCAGATCAAGGGAGGTCACAGCAGTGCAACAGTGGCAGCTGGCAATGACTGACCTTAATATACTTGATGCATGGAGGATGGCTAACCTGGGAAATGCACTATTCTCTAACCCCCACAGCTCTTGGTGCCAGATGAGATCTTGATCTTTGATATCTGTATCTATTCAAAGAGATATGTATCCCAGGATGCGAAAAGTAGAGCATAGCCCGATCGTTCTCTTGGACCACGCTATGGTCCTAAAAGAACTCCAGACGGCTCCAGTGAGTGAAGGATGAGGAGGTTGGAGATTCCCCAACTATTTATTAGCCAACCAGGAATTTTGAGACTTCCTAAAGGACCAGTGGAATCTATCTGAGGAAACAAATAGGGGTACCGTGGACTCAGAAGAGGTATACTTTTCACATCCTGGGAGGATGGGGTGGTACCCAAGGACTGGAGGAGGGCAGATGTGATTCTCCTTCACAAAAGTGGGAGCAGGGCAGAAGCAGGAAACTACAGACCTGTTAGTTTAACCTCAGTGATAGGGAAAATGATGGAATCACTTCTGAAGGAAAGAATTGTGGAGTACCTAGAGGCCAGAGGGGCACAGGACCCAAGGCAGCATGGATTCACAGCGGGAAGGTCATGCCAGATGAATCTGATAGATTTCTTTGACTGGGTGACCAAAGTAGTAGATCAGGGAGGGGCTGCGGACATGGTCTACCTAGACTTTAGCAAGGCATGACTCAGTCCCACACACAAGATTAATATACAAGTTCGCCAGGCTGGGAGTGGGTCCCAAGATGATAGCCTGGGTAAAGAATTGGCTGGAGAATAGGGCACAGAGGGTAATAGTAAATGGAGTCCACTCTGAAGGAAGGGGGGGGTTACTAGTGGGGTGCCGCAGGGTTCAGTATTAGATCGGTCTCTTCAATGTCTTTGTGTTTACATTGCAGAGAGACTGAAGGAAAAAGATGTCTCTTTGCAGATGACAAAGATCTGCAACAGAGTTGATGCACAAGGTGGGGTGGAAAGGATGAGAAGGGACTTGGCAAGGTTAGAAGAATGGTCAAATGTATGGCAGCTTAGATTTAATGCTAAGAAGTGCAAGGTAATGCACCTGGGAAACAAAAACCCAGGGAAAAGTACACAATGGGGGGTGAGATACTAACAAAACAATGGAAAGGGACCTGGGGGTAGTCATATCAGAGGACTTAAAGGTGGGCAAGCAATGTGAGAGGGCAGTAAGGAGGGCTGGGGGGATACTGGTATGCACAGGGAGAGGCATCACCAGTAGAAAACAAGCTGTTATCCCTCTGTACAGACAGCTGGTGAGACCCCATCTGGAGTATTGTGTGCAGTTCTGGAGACCCAGTCTCCGCAAGGACAGACAAGATTGAAGCTGTGCAGAGCAGGGCAACTAACATGGTGCAGGGTCTGCACCGGAAGACATATGAAGAGAGACTAAAGGAGCTTAATATGTATAGCCCCGAGGAAAGGGGGAGAAGAGACACGATAGAAACTTTCAAGTACCTCAAGGGAATCAAAGTCCAAGAGGGTAGCATCTTTCAAAAAAAGGTGTGCAAGAACAAAGGGGCACAATTTGAAGATTGGGGGGGGGGCGCGGCGGCTCAGAGGTAATGTAAGGAAGTATTTTTTCCACAGAGAGGGTTGTGGATGCATGGAACGGCCTTCCGAAGGAGGTTGTGGAGTCAAAAACAGTGGTTGAATTCAAGATTGCATGGGACAGTCATAAGGCAATTCTAGGGGTTGGGGGTAGGAAGAAGTAGGCTGCTGGTTAACTAGGATCTGCAGCTTATCCATTAGAAACAGAATTTGATGGCAGATAAGGACCGCTTGGCCCACCCACTCTGCCCATTTCTCTACCTATGCTAATGGGAGGTGAGCAATGTTTACATGAAGGGAATGATCGACTACACCACCAAATTGAAGAGGGAGAAAAGGCAAAAGCAAAGGGAATTGGAACAAAAGATTGGGGACTTGGAACGAGAGCCCTACACAGAGTGAAAGGAGAAGAAAATAAGAGAATGCCCAATAGTCAGGGAGGCCTTAAACTCCAACCTAGCTGAGGAAGTTAAAGAGAGATTGCTTTTTGCTAGACAAAGAATGTACGAGTGGGGCAACAAGCCCGGGCCACTGTTGGTTCATCTCGTGAAGGGAGGCAGAGTTAATAGGATTATAGACATTAGAGATAAGGGGGGAAATCTACTTAAGGAAGAAACTGCTATTAGAGTGCGATTTAGAGAGTTCTATAAGGCTTTGTACCAGGCAGAGTGCCATGGCTCGGACCAGCTCCTGGACAAGTTATTAGAGGGCCTCCCTGTTCCTAAACTGAATGAGGAACAGGGAAAAGCCATGGGAGCTAAATATCTACAGGGGAAATTACCTTGGCCATAGGACCATTAAAGAGGGGCAAAGCAGTAGGCCCAGATGGTTTTTGGGTGGACTACTATAAATTACTGAGGCGTGACCTAGCTGAATCCCTGAGAAATGTTATGGAGGAGGCTGGGGGTTGGGGAGAGAAGGGATTGCCAGAGACTTGCTGAAAGGCTTTTATTTCGGTGATCCCCTAACCACGTAAAGATTCAGAGGACTGTGGGTCATACAGACCAGTCTCTCCTGAATTAGGATTGCAAAATAATAAAGTACAGTTACGCATGAACCTACCATAACAGTAGATATTCAAGAGGAGCTCTTGCAGCAGGCTATTACAATCGGGACTACGCCGCAGGCACTAGGACCCTCCGGTGAAACTTCTGCCAGCAATACACAGCAGGGACTGCCCCCGACGCTGCCCGCCGACGGGCGGTCAGGTACAAGAGGGGCTGGACCAGCCACGCCAGTTCTCCCGCCAAGACCCAGCAGAAGGCCTGACAAGAGAAGGAGATGAAGCCTACCATGAAGAGAGTTGGAGAAGAAAACCAAAAATGGATTTGCACACCCGAGGGGGAAGGCGGTTGGGAAGTAGCGCCTGCTTCAAGAGCTCCTCTCAAAGATCTACTGTTATGGTAAGTTCTTACATAACTACTATCTTTGAGTGGGAGCTCTTGCAGCAAGCTATTACAATCAGGACAGAGTCCCAAGCAGTCCCACAGCAAGGAGGTAGACTACCCCAGGAGGTGTAATATGCTGACTCCAGAGGCCTTAGGACAAAAGCCCTTGAAAACGGCTAGGCCGAAGCCAGCTCTGCATCTGGAGACAATATCCAAGCTGTAATGCTTGATAAAGGTATGCACAGAGTTCCAGGTTGCAGCCGCACAAATGTCCTGTATGGCGACATTCTGCAGGGCAGCGAAAGAAGCAGACACTCCTCTGGTGGAGTGACCCCTAACCGGGCCCAGCAGGGGTTTATTGTGATGCTCGTAGCAAAATGAGACACATTGAACTATCCATTTAGAGATAGTTTGCTTGGACACCGGTTGACCCAAGCAGTGTGGTGCAAAAGCCACAAAGAGCTGCTCAGATTTACGGTGCTGAGCTGTCCTTTTGAGGTAATACCGCAGAGTCCTGTGGACATCCAATGTGTCGAGGAGAGCCTCCCCTCTATTGGAAGGGGAAGGAAAATAAACAGGGAGATCAACCGACTGGTTGAGGGTCAATTCTGAGACCACTTTCGGAAGAAACTTAGGATTTGTTCTGAGGGAAACCCTTTCCCTGTGGAAAATCAAATACGGCTTTTTACACATCAGAGCCTGAAGCTCGGGAACCCTTTGAGCTGAAGTGACAGCAACCAAAAAGCAAACCTTCCAAGAAAGATAACTCAGCTCACAATCTGCTGCTGGCTCAAAAGGAGGGAGGGTGAGTTTCTCCAACACAAAAAGGAGGTCCCAGGGTGGGACAGGGTCCTGAATGGGAGGTCTCATATGTAGAATTCCCCTAAGAAAGGTGCAGGCCACATCCAATTGTGCTAATGCTCTCTCCAGAGAGCATGATAGGCGGAGATTGCCCACATGTGCACCTTGATAGAGGAGCAACTCGGACTCTTTTCATACAAGGAGAGGAGATACTGTAAAGCCGAGTTCACAGGACAGGTGATGGGATCCAAATGCTGAGGCAATGCCCAAAGACAAATGCTTCCACTTCATAGCGTAGGTGGAGTGAGTAGAGGGCTTTCTTGCTGACACCAAGACCGCCACCACTTCCGGGGAAACCCCGTATCTATGTTGAGCTACATCTGAAGGAGCCAACCATGTAGGTGTAAGGATCAAAGATCCGGATGGACCAGCGATCCCTGGTTCTGGGGCAGTAACTGCGAGCATATGGGCAGTGGAATTGGAGGTTCCATGGACAACCGCTGCAGTAGTGGGAACCAAATCTACCAAGGCCATTTGGGGGCCACTAGAATCATCCGGGCCCCTTCTGCCTGTAACTTGAGCAGTATTCTCTGAATGAGAGGGAAGGGCGGAAAGGCATAGAGAAACCTCCCTGCCCAGCAAAGGGATAATGCGTCTGGCCAAAAAACTCCAAGCACGGGCTCTTGCGAGAACATTGGCAGTTTGGCATTGCATGGTGATGCAAAGAGGTCCAGCTCTGGAAGACCCCACCTGTCGAAGAGCTGGTCCGCTATGGATTATAGCAGCTCCCACTCGTATGCTGTGGAACATGACCTACTGAGGCTGTCGGTTAGATCGTTTAGGATGCCTGGAGCGTGCATCGCGGACAGCTGGATGCCCCGCTCCAGCGCTCAGTACCAGACTCATTGCCTCCCTGCAAAAAGGATACGAATGAGTGCCCCCTTGTTTGTTGATGTAAAAGATGACCGCCATGTTGTCTGTCTGAACTAAAAGAGCCTGGCACCAGATCCTCTCGAAAAGCATGGAGGGCGTAGAGGACCGCTCGCATTTCCAGTACATTGATGTGGAGGGACTGCTCCTCGGGTGACCAAACCCCCTGTGTTCGATGTGCACCCAGATGCGCCCCCTACCCCAGGTCTGAGGCATCTGTTGTCAGAGTCTGACCTGGTGGCTCCGGACAAAAGCGGACCCCTTTCTCCAGATTGTTGGGGTCCATCAAGCAGAGTTCTCCTGACTGGCTCCGAGATCTTGACCGGGGAGTCTAGATCATCGCAGCTTTGGTCCCACTGCACCCTGAGCATCCACTGCAGGACTCTAATGTGGAGGCGGGCCAAGGGAGTGACAGGAATGGCTGCCACCGTGTGCCCCAGTAAACTGAGGAAGTTCTGAGCCGGAACTTTAGGAGTTATGAAGATCCGTTCTGCCATCTCTTGCAAGCGAACTCACCTGTCCTGTGGGAGGAAGGCCATGCCCTGGACAGAATCCAGGATTGCTCCTATGAAGGCGAGCTTTTGGCTGGGCTCCGGGAATGATTTTCATAAGTTCAGGGTGATCCCCAGCTCTCTGAACAGAATACAAAAAGTGTCAGAGCTCGTAAAAGGCTTACTCTTGACGGGGCCGTAAGCAGCCAATCGTCGAGGTAGGGGAACACAGTGTCCCATCCGCCTTACAGCCGCAGCCACCACTGCTAGGCATTTGGTGAATACTCGCGGAGCAGAAAAGAAGCTGAACAGAAGCACTCGAAAGTGAAAGTGCTCCCCTTGGAAGTGGAACCTCAGAAACTTCCTGTGGGGAGGATAGACCCCGATATGCATATATGCATCCTGCATGTCGAGAGAACATAGCCAGTCCCCTTGGTGCAGCAAGGGAAGGAGTCCTTGAAGAGTCACCATCCTGAACCTTTTGTACTCTGAGGTTTAGAGGACTGAGGTCCAGAACTGGACGAAGGTCCCAGAGTCTTTTTTGGGACCAGGAAGAAGTGGGACTAGAACCCCTGCCCTTGCTGATGCAAGTGGACCATCTCTATTGCTCTCTTCTGCAGGAGGGTCTGTATCTCTCCTATCAGTGGGATATGAGAAGGAGGACAACGGGAGAGCTTTGGCGGAGTATGCGGTGGAAACTCTGAACTCTAGCGTGTGTCCTCTCCGTATAATATCCAAGACCCACTGGTCTGTGGTGATAGACTTGCACCCTTCGAAATGAAGGGAGAAGCGGCCCTCAACCAGCTCCCCTGGGTCTTCCTGTGGAAGGGGGGCAGAAGGGAGTCATTGGGCAGAGCCGGGAGTGGGGAGGCGCGCCTGGGAGGACTTGGGCCCATGGGCAGGAGGTCCACCAGAATGCTAGTTCATGGATCTCCTGCGGAAGCCTCCTCTCTGCCCCTGTTGGTTGCCACGGGCTGGACCTTGACTGCCTGAGGACTTACAAAAGGGCCATCTACAGTGCTGTCATCGCTGGTCACCATGGTACATCTGGCAGACTGACCAGATAGACTTGCTGGACTCCTGGAGGCGGGAGATCAAAGCCTCTGTCTCCTGCCCAAAACAGCACAGTACCCTGGAAGGGCAGATCCTTGATACCGGCCTGCAGATCCTGGTGAAAGCCCGAGACTCTCAACCAGGCATGGTGCTGGAGGCACACCCCAGAAGCGGCTGCCCTGTCTGCAGTGTCATACGAGGCCCTCAGTACATGGGAGCCTACGTCCGAGCCCGACTGGAGGAGGGCCAGGGGCTCTGCCTTTTGGTCAGAGTCTGGCATGGTCTTTGCCAGCTCTAGTCCCCTTTCTCACAACGCGTTCTGGTACTGTACCATATGCATTAGGAAACTGAGGGAACGGATGGAACAGGTGGAGGCAGCATATACTTTCTTGCCCACCTGGTCCAGGTAGTGGGACTCCGGGTTGGGAGGCTGGGAGCTGAGGTGCTTCAGTTGCCGAGACCTGTCATAGGCAGCCGTGATCACTGACGAATCGGCCTGAGGGTGTTCCGCTAAAAAGGGTTCTGCCCTCGGGGCCTTATACAGCCTGTCTGACTTTTCTGGAACTGCTGGGATTGAGGCCAGATGGATCCAGGTGGTTCTAGTAAGGTCCTGGAATGTGTCTACTAAAGGAGGGATAACTAGAGGCTTTGGCTCCTTTCACTTCAGGTACTTAGCCAATCTCCAGCATTCCGGATCCAGGTCCTCCGTGTCCCACTCAGAGGCCTGGATGTGCCTCATGACGTTCATGAAGGTAGGATCGTCCAGAGGCGAGTGAGGCTGGTCCTTCTCTCCCGGGGAGCACTCGAGGATGAGAGAGGAAGAAGAGGTCGACGTTGGGGAGGAATATCGATCGACCTGGAGTAGTCCAACCCCGTCCTATGACCATGCCTATGCCGACGTCGGCAGCTAGGGGACCGATGTCGGACCAAAGACAGACTCCGGTCCCTGGACCGGCAACGGAGCAATGACCAATGTCTGTCAGAGGACCGACGTCAGGAGTGTTCTCGCCTGGAACGAGAAAGGCTCCTGGAGCGTGACCTAGACCAACGTCAGTCACCCGAACCCCGGGAGTGATGTCGGTGGTCCCAAGACCTTGTGTGGGAACAAGCCCTGGAGGGAGGTGAAGGCTGGCGCTACGGTGACTTCCGCAGGGTCCGGTACTGGTGTCTGGGCCAGCGACGGGGAGGACCGCTTGTGGACCTGCCCCCACCAAAAGGAGAAATGATCCTTGAGCTCATCCTTGGTGAATATTTCAGCCGCTCATTTCAGGAAGGAAGTCTCCGGAACATCGGGGCACGAAGGAGAGCTCTTCTGAGGGGCCAGAAGGGAGAAGGACTTGGACAACGGGGACATCTGTTTCTCTGCGATCGTCCCTGCGTTCTTTGCCCCCTTCGACCGGCATCGGTGTAGGGACCAATGTCGGAGTGACGCCGGGGGGGGGTGCCGGAGAGTCTTTAGTCTCCGGAGGCACGCCTTTAGCAGGCAGCGTTGGTGCCTTAGCAGGTGGGGATGAGGCAGGCACCTCTAAGGGCTTAGCTATGATGCCTAGCGGGGCCACCTTTGGCTTGGCCGGCTTCTCCCCCGACGAGCCGGCCTTAGCCTGAGGAGTCTTCGGAGAATCTCCAGAACCCAAGGGATGGCCTTGGGAGATGTCGAGTGCGAAAGCGTGACCGGGACCGGTGACAGGACCTATTACGGTCCTTGCTGAGGCACTTCTCCCACTTTCCCTCCGAGGAGTGCAGATCCATCTTCTGCTCCAGCAGGTAGGCCTTAAGAGCCTTCAGGCAGCGGAAGCGGGTCCGGCTGGAAAGGCCTGGCAATCAGCACAATTGGTGGTGTCGTGGTCTGGGCCTGGACAAAAAATGCACCGCCGATGGCCGTCCTTAGCTGGGATCTGCCTCCCGCAGTCACACTTGTTTAAGTGTTCAGGAGATGCAGACGCCAGAGAAGACATCAAACTCTGCCGGGAAAAATGGCTGATGTCAGTACTCGAAAAACGGAGCTGAGAGCGAGGAAAACAATGCTCTGAAGCGGGGAAAACAACTGGGCAGCGGACTGACGTCGAATACCAGAGCACGAGATAAACAGTCGAAAATTGCAGAATAAATGTTGATTGGAGATCAACCTTTCGCTGCAACTGCAAGCAGAAGCTGTTCCTTCAACTTCATGTGCAGGACGCGGCGGGAAAGAACTGAAGTGGAGCTGGGTCCGCCCCCTCTTGGACCCTGACTGACGGGGCGGGGCTGGCGTCGGGAGTGGTCCCTGCTGTGTATTGCTGGCAGAAGTTTCACCGGAGGGTCCTAGTACCTGTGGCATAGTCCTGATTGTAATAGCCTGCTGCAAGAGCTCCCACTCAAAGTAAGATCTAAAGTCCTGGCCATGAGACTGGAGAGGCTACTCCCTTCCATAGTCTACTCAAACCAGAAAGGTTTTGTACAGGATAGGCAATCTTACCACAACATGAGACGCCTGTTAAATGTGTGGTGGGGCTCTCAGCACCTTGTCCATGGATAACGAGAAAGCCTTTGATAGAATGGAAATATCTGATAAGAACACTTGAAGTTTGGCCTGGGAGATGGGTTCCTGCAATTAGTCAATGCGTTTTATAGGACCCCCACAGCAATAATCATTATTCATGGCATTCCTTCTGAGAGACCCTTAGGCTTGCTACAGGTGATGCAGGTGAGATATTTCTACCCTTGCTGCCACGGTCCAGTAGATGTGGCACTGCCCCCTCCTCCAGAGCATATCACTAAAGATGAGTGACCCACAGCAGACACAACTAACTGCCTCCCCTGTAAACCCCATCCCTATACAGGCCTATGAATGAGGCTAAAACTAGCTGATGTGGATTCCCTACAACACAGATTTATAGTTTACAACATGCAGCATTCACCCGGCCGATATTAAACAGAAGTCAGCAAGCTCAGCAGCTAAACCACTAAACAGACGACTAAAATTAGCTTGTGCTCACCCAGAAAGGGTGCAGCTGTAAGGCTCCGCTACAGTGCAGCAAACAGGAATAAAAACTACCCTGTAGTGCTCACGCAGATACGGTGCAACTGTAAATACAAACATTGAATGTGTCAGCAGATAAGGGCAGCTGGACCCACCTAGTCTGCCTTTTTTTTAACCTTTTTACTGCAGATATCACTTGATCTACGGTGCCATCTCCCCCCGTCCCTTCCTTACCCCTACAATTCCCCTTGTGCCTGTCCCAGGCGTTTTTGAACTTATCCACTCTTTAAAGCTGTAAGACTTGACTTTTGTATAGCAAATGACACCTATATTAGCAATAAGTACAACTGTAGAAAAGGCAGCCTACTCCATTAACCAGCAGTTCTGCTCACCCTGATAAGTAGCAGATAGGACCTAGTTGTGGCACACACAAACAAAGCAGTTTTTTTTTTTGGTTTTTTTTTTTTTTTAACCGTTTTACCTGTGATACAACAGATGAGTTTCTGGCTGACTGGCAGCCTCTTTTGGCAGACTGCCTGGTGGACTCTCCTGATGTCCTTTGCACTACAGTCTTTAGTACAAAGGGCCGCTAGCAGAGAGGCTTAAAATGGATCTGGGGAAAACTTAACTGCTTTCACAGGTCCCTCCAGTTTGGCAGTCTCAGCTAGGTGCTAAGTGAAAGGGGGGAGGGGAGCTTTAGCTCACACTACCCCTCTACTCTCCCCAATGTGCTGCTTTTAAAAGCAGAATCAAAATGGAACTGGGGAAAACCCAACTGCTTTCACAGGTCCCTCCCATTCAGCAGTCTCAGCTAGGTGCCAGAAGGGGGAGCTTTAGCTTGCTATATACATATAATTTTTATCGTCTTTTCCCTCCCCCCATTTTCTCCCCAAGCCACATGCATGCACGCACATGTGGAGGCATGCTACGTGCCCTCCAGCTACACTGCCATCCCCTCCCACCTATGCTACCCACTGGACCTCCACCCAGTGGGAATGGAACTATGGGGAGGGTTGATCCTAGGAGAGGAGAGCTGCCTTTGCTGGCCCCCCCGTCAGCTCTCAGACAGCTCAAGGTTGTTCCCCAACCCGGGTCACTGGCGTGGTGCGAGGTAAGGCGTCCAGCGCCTCAACCCTCAGCACCATCAGGCTGGCCCCTAATGTACTGTTGTGTGTGTATGGGAGGTGGCAAGGGTCAAAATAAAGGCCTTCAAGCAGTACAAGGAAAAGCAAGGGAAAGAAAAGTGAGAAGACTATCAAAAACATTTCAGGAAGTGAAGGGAATCAGTGTAAAAGGCTAAAGCCAGCAGAGGTGGAGTTACAGATGACAGAAAGGGAGAAGGAGGGGGACAAGAAATGCTTTTTGTTTAGATACATCGGGGGGGGGAGACTCAAAGGGGATAATTTGGTTAATTGGTGGAGGTTGGAGGAGGGTGATCAAAAGACTAATGTTCTAAATGACTTTTGTTCCATGGTCATGGAAGAGGAAGAGGGGCCGCTACCAGACAGTGGGGTGAAGGCTTTTTTCAGAGAAGTAGAAAGAATGGAATGAATGGAGATCATGGTAGGTGGGGTCTGTAAAGGGCTTGAGGCCCTCAGGATTGAGACAACACAGGGTTCTGAGGGTCTGCACTACAGGGTGCTGAAAGAGCAGAGGCCAGAGTTAGCAGCACCTCCAATAGATGTGTTCCACTTCTCCCTGGACACTGTGGAAGTCAGAGGACTGGAAATCTGTGGATGTGGTCCCTTTGCACTAGGGTGAAGACAGAGGCCAGTCACTTGAACCTCAGCTGTTGGTAAGCTCCTGTAGACAATGGTCAAAGAACAGGTGGTGGAGTACCTGGAGACCCATGGGTTGCAGGGCAGGGAGCAGCATGGGATGGTTGTGACAAAAGATGGTGTCAGACGAACCTGTTGGTATGACTGGGTAATGAGGGCAGTGGACAAGGGGCGGGCAAACAAAATGCTCCATTTGGATATCAGCAAGGCTTTTGATTTGGTTCTGCACGGGACGCCATTAAAAACTGGAGGGTCTAGAGGTAGAGAAGGGCTCATCAGGTGGCTAGGGAGCTGGTTGGAGGGGGAAGAAGCAGAAGGCGGTGGTAAATTAGATCAAATCTGTAGACTGAAGTTACAAGTTGAGTGACTCATGGGTCAATTCTGGGTCCGGAGCTTCAGATAAGGGTATTTTGGATGTATTTTACATCCAGAAATTTGTCAGAAACGTCCAAAAAATGCTGCCTGGAGTCATTTACGTCTGTATAAACATCTAGGGTAAAGGACAGACGTCCTTTTTTCCTGTTGTGGACGTCATTTCAGTATTTACCAGTCCTGTTTCATTGAACTAAGCAGACTCCAGACTGATTAACTGCTGTGCTTGTGTGTATTTTTTTTTGGGGGTGTTAGCTTGGTCATCAGTGTGGGTTGCCTCAGCACAGTGGGTAAGAGATAAAAATTAAACTGAACTACCTCCAGCCCTTTTTCACTGTGAACTTCAGCAGGGTCTGCATACCAGCTTTGTTTGTGTTGCTTGGATGAAACAGAAATCCTCATGACTTTTTTGGTCTCTTGCTTCCTTGCCCCAGCCCCCTCTCCAGACCTCTATGCTGTACTTCATCTGACCACAAAGTAAAGCAGCTCAGATAGCAGGCAGCTCCTCTTACACATGCCAAATAAATCAAATGGCACCTAGACTATTAGATGCCACCAATGTCAAGCAGACAAATTTGGGAGATGGTGGTAATTAGACTCTTCCCAATATGGAAAGGAACATTAGCACATTCCACCTTAATATTCAGAGTTTACCAGCTAAATCCGATGCTTTCCAGGCCTGGGTGGCTACACACAGTTTTGATGTTATCGTCCTCTCCGAAACCTGGCTTCCCCACAAAATCTGATGGGGAGACAGCTGAGCGGCTACACCTCTGAGAAAGAATAGACAGAACAAAAAAAGGGGGCAGTTGCAGGTTCTTTGTCTCCAACAAATTCTCCTTCACTGAACACAACCCCAGCTCCAAATTTGCCCCACTGGAAACTCTCCATACACCTCCTCCTTGACTCCAATAATACCATCTCCCTCACCACCACCAACCTCCCCCAGGAACACCACACTCTGACCTTGAGTGACTGCTTGTCCTTAGACACTCCCTCCCACTAAAGAGTGTGGATCCTCCTCGGGGACTTTAACTTAAACTGGGACTCCTTTCATGCCAAGAAAGCCAAATCCTGCATCGCTAATTTTGGCCTCCACCTACTCATCTCCTCACTCACTAGATCCAATTACAAAATTGGCACACAGACAATTGATTAGATCATTGCCTCTCACCCCTCTCGTATCACCGTCTCGGGTGTTTTATTGGACTGTATCAGTGATCACTGTGCCATATTTTGTTCATGTTCGGCCTGGCTACCTAAAACAACCCTAAATTCATCTTCACCAGGAGAGTGACCGACCAGAAAATTGAACGGATTATGCATGACATCAGCCTTGTTGACTGGTCTTCTACTAAGGGGCCTGGTGACTATGACTCGATCCTAGAGAAATTTTCCAGGATCCTAGCTAGCATCTGCTACAAGCATGCTCCCTTAAAAAGAATCAGGGTCAGGGGTCTAATGAAGGGGTCTCTCCTGATTTCAAACTCATGAGAACCAGGGACAAAGCACGGGCCCCTCTACATTAAGCACAAAGACCCTGCACAGCTATCCCTCTACAGATCGCTGCATAACAAGTGCTAATCAACAGTAAGAAAAGCAAGAATGTACTTTCTGCATGTCAAACAACTCTGTGGTATCTCCAACCCCTGTCCGCTCTGGGGAACTCTTAACTCACTACCGGCAAGTCCAAAAACCCTGATCCCACCACATTGCATCACAGTGACATATGCATGACCCTACAGAATTAGAAAAACATTTTCAACACCTATTTCTGTGACCATGAAAAATACAAACCTCCCTCCTCGCCCATGCCCGCATTCCCCCACCTCCACCCCCCAACCTAATCTCTGAAGGAAAGCCTTTCCCCGATTTCTACCGTAAGGCTCTAAGACCTGCAGACACCAAAAAGCTCATCCTTATGAACAATCCCAAACCCAGTAAAGGGGGTGATGGGATTTACTACAAAATTCTTAAGCTCTCCATCAGTGCCCTGGCTGTCCCCCTCACCAACCTTCTCAATCACTACCTCTGTACCAGCCATTTCCCTTCCGTCTGTAAAACCGCCACCAGACTCTTATTCAAGTCCAGCTCTAGAAATGAGGTTGATAACTATCGCCCCATCTCCCTCCTTGCCTTCCTTTCAAATAGAGAAGGTTGTATACAGTCAACTCGCTGCCTACTTGGAAGCCAACACCGTTCTCTCTAGTGCCCAACGTGGATTCAGAACCAGACAGTACAGAAACAGCCCTACTTAGGCTCACCAGCGACATCGTTAAAGCAAACGAAAAAGGCCATTACACCGGTTCTGCCTTTGTCGACCTTACCAAGGCGTTCGATCTCATGGACCATGACCTCCTCCTACACACCCTTAAAAGGGCTGCATCTCTCAGATAATGCCATTAAATGGCTTGGTAGCTAGCTCTCTGGGAGAACCCAAAAGACCATAATCAAAGGCCATTTCTCCTCAGAATATAAAATTAAATATGGGGTTCCCCAGGAATCAATCCTTGGCCCTCTTCTCATATAAACTACCTCCCCTCCATATGCCACTCCGTCCAATTTGTCTTCTATGCCAATGACACAGCTCTTTTCTGCAGAGACAAAAACCCATCCAAGATGTTCCAGAATCTGCGGTCCGATTTCTTTAAGCTGCATTCCTTATTTTCTGGACATGATTTGGTACTCAATTCCAAGACAACCAAGCTCATGATTTTCTCAGGGCCCAGGAAAGACCATGGCACCTGTTTTTAAACTACTAGACAATTCAGGGAGCTTAATCGAACAAGTGACTGAATTCTAGTACCTAGGTCTCCACCTTGACCCCCACCTCTCCTTCAATCTCCACATTAGTAACCTCATCAAGAAGGTCCACGTCAGGCTTGGTCTTCTCTACAGGATCAGAAAGTTCCTCATTCCTGCTTCCAGACTTCACCTTGCTAGCCCTCTACTTCTGTCTCTTATCAACTACAGTTCCATTGTCTTCTCTCCTCCTTCTTGAAAATCAGAACCACATACAACAGCATAGCTCGTTTTGTTAATGGTCTCCCATGGAAAACACACCACTGTTCACTCTACTGCTCCCTCAGCTGGCCCACTCTTGATGGGAGGTTCCATCTAAAGATTCTCTCCTTGCTACACAAGGTACACCTCGATATTCTTCTCCCTTGCAGCTTCCGGGTGACCAACTAGGAGTGCCTCCAATCTGGTTTTTGACTCTGCTTTTTGCAGGACAAACCAGGCCCAGAACTATATTACCTACATGGGTACAAAGCTCTGTAACAAACTACCCCCTGAAATTCAGACTTGTGGATATATGTACTCCAACACCGCCGTCAAGGATCTCCTGCTCCTATCATCCAATTGCTGTTGCACAGATAAGCCTTCCCCATAGCCCACCAGCTAATAGTGAATTTCCCTGCCCACCAGCTAAAAGCCAATCCCCTCAAGCACTTGCTCCCCACCCCCCCATTACCCACACTTCTCTCCCAACTTTGTTCACCAAAACAATCTCCGAACCTGGCACTTCAGTCCTCCCATCCCCGTAATTGGTTTCCTTTCACCCAGGCCACTCAGCTTTCCAATGGTCTGCTCAGTTAATCTGCTTTTGCAATGTGCGTCATGCAGAAATCACTAATTTATATCTGTTTGACTCTTACTTTGCCCACTCCTCTAAATATGGTACTTATGGTTGTACTTGGCAATTCACTGCACCCTTAACTCTGTAAATTTATTGTATTAATGTGCTAGACTGTTTTAAGTATTCAAATTGTCTCCAACGGTCTTTCTGCGGTCTTAACACTTTGTGAAAACTGGTATTTTTGCACGCATACTTTCCAGTATACAAATAAAATTGAAATTGTATACTATCCCTTCAGTGACTTTATTAGAATAAATCTCACTGTATAAATTGCAGAAGATGAACGGCATAACAGTCAAGTACAAGTCCAATATCACAGACTCCCAGAAGGGCTGTGGACAAATTCGGGTGTGGGCACTGCCTGCACAGCTTACTTAAAGACAATTCCAAACTGCTTAAAGCACTTTGTCATTTTGCACTTCAACATTTAGCTGCCAATATCTGATATAACTACATGAGGATTCCTAGTTATGTCCTGGTTCTGGTGCAGATCCAGTGTGTCCCCCTACCCCACTTGCTGCTTGTCTACCTATGTTACTAATGTGCTGGCATCGCTGCAAGGCCATTCTCTGCAAAGAATAGATGTGCTCAGCTCTGAGGGTCTCTTTAATCGGTTTGGTAAAAAAGTAGTTCTATTTTCTTGGGAGCTAAAATCTTGAGGGCAATAATACTGCAGTGGGCTTCTGGATGTGGCATCACTGGTCACAGAAATCCACCCAGCTGAAAAACCCCAGATTCAGGGCCAGCTGACTGAAGGTGCAGTGGTAAAGCTTCGCTAGACTAGAGAGCAGTGCCAACATGCCCAATACAGGGGTAGGCGGGGCTTACATTTACCCTGCATTTTTTCATGAACATTTGCCATTTTAATTGTTAAATCAAATGTGCTGCCATTCCCATTCCTGCTGTCTATAGTTTTCTTAGGTAAACATCGTGGTGGAAGACTGTAGGCTGTTATTAAATGTAATAGTGTCAGAGGAAAAATATTAAACAATGTGTATTTTAAATGTTGGCTACTTGCTAGAATGTCACGACGTCGACAGTTTAACAATTAATGGACCGAACCTTTGCTGTTATTCATCTCTGCAGTCTACATATGAAGGAAAATTAAGTAAGATGAGAAGAGATGGAGAGAGGGGGGAAAAAAAAAAAGTTTTTGGGAATGCTCTGGTTCTTTTCTGGAATATGAATCTACTCAAGTCAGTCTGCCATAAAAGTATGGCAAATAGAGCTGCAGCCAGTTTTCAGATAACTGTCTGCATTCTTGATCATGCAGCACCACTCGGGGGTTGGGGGGTGGCATACAAGACCACTGAAAACCAGGTCTAGTGGATCCACTGTGTGTTGGGCTGGGAGATTTTTTTCTGTTTGTACCCTAGCATTCCAGGACCCTGTCAGTCTTGCCACTCTCCTCCGACTCATTTTATGTGCTGGTGGTACTGGTAAATCCTATGTCTGGTGATAGCTAGCTACTGCTAGCTTGCAGGACAGAAGGACAGGCATGCAGATAGACAATGGTGCATCATCAAAGCCTGCTGCTGTCTTGCAGTTTTGGTTTCAGGATAAGTGCAGAATGAATGTTGTTGGTTAGGACGTTGGTGGTAAGTGAAAGATACATTTTGGCACAACCGGACCTGTGGATTTTTGTCAACAGTTCATTTGTCAGTCAGCGTAGCTCAGCTGGCAGCACATCTGCCTGTTGGCCAGATGGTTATAGGTTCTAGTCCCAAACCGGGACTTGGGCTCATACCAAAAAACATTGGCACCCTAATGAAGCAAGTGTGTGTGTTGTACTGTTAAGGTGTGCCATTATTCTTCAGATGAGATGTTAAACTAAGGTCCCTTCTACTCATCTTTGGTGCTGTCTTGGTGGGTGTCCAGGAGAAAGTAAAAGAACCCAAAGCACTTTTAGCAAGAGTAGAGGATTTTCCCCGATGTCCTGACCAATAATCCCCTGCCCTTAAAACCTGTTCAAGCAGTTTAGAAATGTATTTCTGTAAATGTGGCATGGATGGGGTTACAGTGCGGTATTCAGAAGACTTCAAAAACTATAGGACTTGGAGTATTTCGACTTCCAAAATTTGTTGACTGGAATTATTTTTACTTCCACAAATTGACAGCTGAAAGTATTTTGACTCCAGTAAAACTGAAATGACTTCCAAATTTCAACCCATGGAAGTATTCGACTTCCACCCCAAAAATTATCTGAAGCCCTGTCAGGGTCTGGCCTTATTTCTTACGTTCCATCAACGACATCTGGGAGAAATGTACCCCTTTACAGGAGACATGAAACTATGCAGCAGGATGGATAGGGAGGAGGGGCCAGGGAACTGAGGAAGTATCTGAGACTCTGGAAAGGTGGTCCAAGGTCTGGCACTTAAGACTTTTTTAAATAAAAATCGACACAACCAAAACATAGCATTGTAGGTTAGAGGCTGACCTACATCATGATGTGCTCGGTTTGCCTTAGAAATGCATTTTAATCAGTTTATCAGGTTTACAAGTTTCCCAGAAATGTAAACAAACCCCCCTTTGCTTTGTATTCAAACACAGCTTCAGCAGATGTCTTAGATGACCGGAATGTCCTTGTGTGATTACATCAATGGAGCAACAATGCAAACTGCCGAAATAAAATCCTGTCCTCTGCAGGTCCCTGGTAAGGCCTCATCTGGATATTGTCCTCAGCACTGGAGACCAGAGTGAAGGTGGTGGTGCAATCATTGCAAGGTCACCAAAATGATCTAGGGACTGCAGGACATCTCCCAAGAGGTGAGGCTGGTAGATCTGAACTTGTACCACTGTGGAGGTCAGCGGGGAGAGGGAGAGATATGACCAAGATCTACAAATACCTGAGGGGATAAACAAGGAAGATGGAGGGAACCCGTGTTCACTTGGAATGAGCAGTGTGGTGAGATTTCATGGGTAGAGGCTTGTTTTGGGGGAGAGAGAGAGAGAAGACAAGCTTGAGAATGGATGTTAGAAAATTCTTTACTGAAAGGGTAGTAGAAGAGATTGCCAAAGAAGGTGATAGAGAAGGGGTCTATAAATGTTCAAGGAAGGCTGGGACAAATTCAGGGGGGTGGTTTGAACATATGTAACGTCCGCCTTGCTATAGGCAAATAGGGAATAGGTAACATTTTCTGTGGGCAGACTAGATGGACAGTGCAGTGACACTACAGCAGGACGGGTGTCCCCCAAGTCCATCTGTGGAGGAACACACTTCATTTTATTTCAGTGATATTTAAATTGAGTCACTATAGCCTCTCAGCCCATCAGCATTAAAATCTGCTGCACTGTTCTTGAAATGCAGAGCAAATGCTACACCGTGTAGTACATGTCTCATTCTAAAGGTTAGTAAAACCACAAACAGGAGGGCACCACAGGTTTAGTATTGAAGGATGGAGCTGAAAAGTGTATTTTTTTTTTTTTATAGCTTGTAGGTCAAGAATAAACTCACTGGAATAATATAGAATATTAGCATCTCTCTGTAGAGCAAGGTTTAATTTATGTGTAAAATACAGAACACTATGCGTAGCACATAGCACTTAAGAGGTACAGCGGAGTCAGCTAAGTGACAGGTCATACAATACTGCGTGTCAGCAGGGCGTAATTGCCACTGAACTGCACTGTTCTCCTGCAGTACACTGCAGGATTCTGTGATATACGGTAACATTACTGTCATGAACCTTAGCCGTCACTGCTGTATATGAAGGGGGGAAAAAAAAAAAAATTATGTCACTTACCTCTGGGAGTGAAAGGTTACTTTGACATCTCTTGTCCTGAAGGATTCGACAAAGAAAATTAGGGGGACCTTTCAGGAGTCTTAAAAACAAAACAGGGAAGAGGAGGTTACAAGAAATCCACTTTTAAGTCAGGATAAGTTTCCAGTTTCGTTTGGTGCTCCCTAAAGCGGAGGCAGCAAGCCTCGAAGTGCAGGACCTTTTGTCAGTTTCGCATGTGGGGTGTCAGCAATAAAACACAATAGCACCTTGTTGTGTTTTTCTGTTTCGTCTGGCTTTCTTTCTCACCCAAGAAGAAGGGAGCTCCTTCCAGGCCAGGGTTGGGGTACATTGGTGGAGCAGTGTGTGGGGAAGCCTGCACTGTGCACTGCCCACACTGTACCCGTCCCCATAGATGAACAGAAGTCTTCAGTCCCTCTCACCCCAGGAGAAATGTGGTCCCCTCTATCAGGTTTGGGGTACACTGGTGGAGCAGTGTGTGGGGAAGCCTACACTGTACCTGTCCCTATGGGTAAACAGAGCTACTGTCCCTCTCACCCCAGGAGAAGGGGGTCCCTGCAGGTGTGGGTTGGGGTACACTGGTGGAGCAGTGTGTGGGGAAGCCTGCACTGTGTATTGCCGACACTGTTCCCATTCCTATAAAACAAAAAGAGGATTTAGGAATAAGACTACTGCAAGGAAGAGAGAGGTGGCAATAGTGGGAGACTAACCTACCTGAGGTGGATTGGAGGGTACCAGCCATGGACTGTGCCAGGAGACTGGTGCATGCACTACAAAGTGGGCTTCTGAACCCACCAAGGAGGGGCAGTCCTTGATCTGCTGCTGACAAATGGGGATCATGTCCAGGATATAAAAGGTTGTGAGTGACCATTGCACAGTGTGGTTCTGGTTGGACATGGGTAGAGAAAAAGCACCCCACTAAGATCAAAATTCTGGATTTTACAAAGGCAGACTTCAGAAAGATGGGTGAGCTGCTAACGAGTCACCTGGAAAGCATCCAAGGGGATAGGGAGTGGACCAAACGTGGTCTGCCCAAGAGGAAAAATCACAGCCCCAAGGGCCAAAGCATCCAGTTGGTTTAGCTGGAGATTGCCCGGGCAGTGAGGGATAAAAGGTCAGCCTACAAGGCGTTCAGGAGAACCCAGAAGAAGGACCACCTGAAGATGGCTAGTGTAGCAGGTAAGGTAGTCTGGCAGTGGGTGAAAGCTCAGAAAGAACTACAGCTCGCTGTGGGAAGTAAAGGGTGAAAAGGCCTTTTTCAGCTGCATTTATGAAAAAGGGACAAGAAAGATGAGATGCTTAGGCTTAGGAAAGGGGGTGGGTGGGGGAGAATGGGGGCAAAGCCGAAATACTGAAGGAGTACTTCTGTTCAGTTTTCACTAGGGAGAGAGATGGACTGGTGTAATTAGGGGGTTGGAGATGGGGAAGGGAGCACGGACATTTTGCTGGAGCAGGACAGGGTGAGGAAAGGGTTATTAGGTTTAAATGATAAATAAATCCCCAGGGCCAGACAGTGTACACCCAAGGGTGCTAAGGGAGCTGGCAGGGGAACAGACAGATCCCTTGGCTGCCCTGTTCAATAGTTCATTGAAGTCGGGAATGGGCACTACAGGACTGGAGAATGGCACGTGCAGTGCCCCCACCATAAGAGTGGTCCCAAGGATGACACAGGGAACTACAGACTGGTCAGTCTGACTTCACTCGTGTAGAAGCTCAAGGAGATCATATTTAGGGTTAAAAAAGTATCTGGAAGAGAACGGCCTCCAGGATGAGTGGCAACATGGGTTTATGGAAGGGAGATGGTGTCAACAAATCTGACTGGGTCAATGAAACAGAGGACTTGGGACAAGTGGTTGGCATCCATTACTAGACTTCAGCAAGTCCTTTAGATACACAGACACTGTCAGCAGATATGGGCCTATGGCCCACCCAGTCTGCCCATTTGAGCTTGTAAGTTCCCTTTACGTTTTTCTAGAAGTCAGTTGCCCCTGAATTCCAGAATTCCCTTATGTCTATCCCATGCATTCTTAAATCCCGTGATTGTTTCAGCCCCAACCACTTCCTCTGGCAGGTGGTTCCACTTGTCCACCACCCTTTCTGTGAATAAATTCTTCCTCACGTTTCCACTGGATCCCCTTCCCTCCAATTTCATCCCATAACCTGTAGTCCTGGAACATCTTTTTCGCTGTACCACACAAGGTTGATCAGGAAGTTGGCGGACCTAGGGGTTGGTGAGAAGTTGACTGGGTGAGTGAAAAACTGACTGAGAGGCAGTACGGAGAGTTGGGTGATGGGAGGTGAGCTCTCCAGCACCAGGGAGGTTACCAGTGGGATCCCACAGGGCACGATG
Organism: Neoceratodus forsteri; assembly: GCA_016271365.2. NCBI lineage: Eukaryota > Metazoa > Chordata > Ceratodontiformes > Ceratodontidae > Neoceratodus > Neoceratodus forsteri. The sequence continues at coordinate 661,033,250 of CM028138.1, forward strand.
CTCAGACCAGTGCTTTTCAGTATCTTCATCAATGGTACTGGGGATGGCATCAAGGGCACAAATTTGCCTATTTGCAAATGACACCAAGCTCTGTGGGAAAGTGGACACAGCAGAAGGGGTACAGGACCGATGGGAGATATGGAAAAGCTAGAGAGGTGGCCAGGATTTGGCAACTTTGCTTCAATGCAACGAAGTGCAAGGTCATGTACAACAGAACCAAGAACCCAAGGGCTGAGGGCAGCGGGGCGGGGGTCCAGGTAACTGCATCTGAGGAGAAGGGCCTGAGGTTGATCACTAGACTGACCTGAAGCACTCCATGCAGTAAGGAAAGCAGCAGCCAAAGCAAACAGAATGTTGGGCAGCACTGCCGGGGAAGAGAGAGAGAATCAGCAGTAGGTGGGCGGTGGTGATACTGGGCAGCAGTGCCGGAGGGAGATCAGCAGCAGGTGGGCGGTGGTGATACTGGGCAGCAGTGCCGGGGGAGATCAGCAGTAGGTGGGCGTGGTGATACTGGGCAGCACTGAGGGGGATCAGTAGTAGGTGGAGGTGGAGATACTGGGCAGCACTGCCGGGGGATCAGCAGCAGGTGGGCAGTGGTGATACTTGAGCAGCAGTGCCGGGGAGATCAGCAGTAGGTGGGAGGAGGTGATACTAGGCAGCAGTGCTGGGGGAGACAGCAGAAGATGGGAGGTGGTGATACTGGGCAGCACTGCCGGAGGGGGGACACAAGTAGGTGGGGAGGTGATACTGGGCAGCACTGCCAGGGGAGATCATCAGCAGGTGAGAGGAGGTGATTCTGGGCAGCACTGCCGAGGATTTTGGGAGAGAGGAGACAGCAGTAGGTGGGAGGTGATACTGGGCAGCACTGCCAAGGGATCAGCAGTGGGTGGGAGGTGGCGATACTGGGCAGCACTGCCGGGGATAGGGCAGGGACAGCAGTAGGTGGGAGGAGGTGATACCTGGCAGCACTGCCAGGGATCAGCAGTAGGTGGAGGTGGCGATACTGGCAGCACTGCCAGGGATCAGCAGTAGGTGATACTGGGCAGCACTGATTGGGGGAAACACAGTAGGTGGGAGGAGGTGATACTGGGCAGCACTGCCAGGGATCAGCAGTAGGTGGGAGGAGGAGATACTGGGCAGCACTGCCGGGGGAGAAACAGCAGTAGGTGGGAGGAAGTGATACTGGGCAGCACTGCGAGGGGATTAGTAGTAGGTGGGAGGTGGAGATACTGGGCAGCACTGGGGAGAACCAGCAGTAGGTGGAGGAGGTGATACTGGGCAGCACTCCAGGGGATCAGCAGTAGGTGGGAGGAGGTGATACTGGCAGCATTTCCAGGGGCATCAGCAGTGTGGGAGGAGGCGATACTGGGCAGCACTTCCAGGGGCATCAGCAGTAGGTGGAGGAGGCGTACTGGGCAGCACTCCAGGGGAGGAGCAGGGGTGAGAGGAGGGGATACTGGGCAGCACTGCCGTGGGGAACACAGTAGGTGGGGGGAGGTGGTACTGGGCAGCACTGCGGGGGGGAGAAGAGAGATCATCAGTAGGTGAGAGGAGGCGATTCTGGGCAGCACTGCTGGGGGGGGGAGAAATCAGTAGTATGTGGGGGAGGTGATACTGGGCAGCACTGCCAGGGGGATCAGCAGTAGGTGGGAGGAGGTGATACTGCCCTTGTACAGGTCATTAGTGAGGCCAGACCTGGAGCACAGCCTGCAGTTCTGGTGCCCATAGCTTAACAAGCACATAACTGCTGGTGACTGGGCCAGCAGAGTAGAATGTATGAGGAGAAGTTGGAGGCTCTGAACATGTACTCCCTAGAGAACAGAAGAAAAAGTACGGACGTGACCCAGACCTTCAAGTACATGAAAGGAATAAACAGGGTGAACTAGGAGGGTCTCTTCAAGCTCAGAGTGAATTGAAACGTGGAGAACAGTCTCAGGTTGGAGGGGTTTAGGACTGAGGCTAGGAGGCACTTCATGGAGAGGGTGGTGGCGGGCTGGAATAGCCTTCTTGTGGAAGTGGTTCAACTGAAAATGGTGGGAATAGTCAACAGTAGTTGGGATACAGTTAAGAGGAAAACAAGCATCAAGGGGGAGGCAGACAGAGGAAGGATGATTGGAAAATGGGAGCACAGGGTCAGTAGCTGATGCCGAGGATCCTGCACTGCAAGCAGCCTCCACAGATCTAACAGCCGTATTCTGCTGGCTTCATCATATGCTCATATGTAAAAACAGGGGTCTTCTGTCTCCCACACCCCAGGAGAAGGGTGGTCCCTCCAGTTAAGAGTTGGGATAGATGGCAGGGGGTAGTGAATGTGGAAGCCTGCACTGTGCACTGCCCTCACACTGTACCTGTCCCTGTGGATAAACAGAGTGCTACAGTCCCTCTCACCTCAGGAGAAGGGTGGTCCCTCCAGGTCAGGATAAACTGGTGGAGCAGTGTGTGGGGAGGCCTGCACAGTGCACTGCCCACACTGTACCTGTCCCTGTGAATAAAAGGGCTTCTGTCCCTCTCATTCCAGGTTGGTCCCTCCAGGTCAGGGTTGGGGTACATTTGTGGAGCAGTTTGTGTGGAAGCTTGTGCTGTGTACTGCCCACACTACACCGGACCCTGTGGATAAACATCTTTTCAGTCACTCACTCCAGGAGAAGTGCGGTCAACTCCAGGTCAGGGTGCATTTGTGAAGTAGTGTATTGGGAAACTTGCACCATGCAGACTATAGTTCCCCCCAGTTACAGTGGTTAAACAGAGGATTTCAGGAGTCCCAACATTACCTCCTCCCTTACCCAACTGTGTCTTGCTAAATTGTAACAGGACAGAATTGCCTTTGACATACCCTCTGGTCCGGTTCTGCTGCTTCAGGTAATGGATCAGGCAAATCTGATAAGCAGCCACATAGTCAGCAGAACAGTTCTCCCGGTCTGTAGGAGAGAAAAGTGGAGGCTGTGAGTAACAAACGCAAACTGTGGCTGTAACGGTCGAATCTCATTTGAGAGAGATGAGGGAGTAACAGGTGATTCTAGATACATAGATACATAGACAGTGTCGGCAGATAAGGGCCTATGGCCCACCCAGTCTGCCCATTTGAGCTTGTAAGTTCAGTTTGTTTTCCTAGAAGTCCGTTTCCCCTTACCCCTGACCTCTAGAATTCCTTTATGTCTATCCCATGCATTCTTAAATCCCGAGATTGTTTCAGCCCTCACCACTTCCTCTGGCAGGGTGTTCCACTTGTCCACCACCCGTTCTGTGAAGAAATTCTTTCTCATGTTTCCTCTTAATCGTCCTCCCTCCAACTTCATCCCATGCCCTCTAGTCCTGGAACATCTTTTTCGCTTAAAAATAGTGTTTTCCTGCACCCTGTTCCTCCCTGTAAGATACTTGTATGTCTCCATCATATCCCTCTCTCCTCCTCTCCTCCAGGGAGTACATGTTCAGTTCCCTTCAACCTGTCTTCATAGGACTTGTGATGCAATCCATGCACCATCTTTGTTTCCCTCCTCTGAACCTTCTCTACCCTGTCTATGTCCTCACGTGGGTATGGTCTCCAGAACTGTACACTATACTCCAGGTGGGGCCTCACTAGTGTCTTGTATAGCGGAATTATGACCTCCCTTTTCCTGCTGGTGATGCCCTGCCTATACATCCCAGCATCCTATTTGCTTTACCTGCTGCCTTGTCACACTGTTTCCCTATCTTGAGGTCATCAGAGATGACAACCCCAAGATCCCTTTCCTGCTTGGTGCATGCTATATCCTCACCCCAACCGATATAGTGTGCCAGGGTTTTTGTGCCCCATATGCATTATCTTGCACTTCTTTGCATTGAATTTCAACTGCCAAACCCCTGACCATTCTTCAAGTTTCTGCAGGTCGCTTCTCATTCTGTCTACACCCTCTGGTGTGTCTACTCTGTTACAGAGCTTTGTGTCATCAGCGAACAGTGATCTTCTGCCTTCTAGATCCTGCGCAATGTCACTGATGAAGATGTTGAATAGGACCGGTCCCAGCACTGATCCCTGTGGTACCCCACTGGTCACTCTTCCCTCTGTGGAGTGACAGCCATTTGCCACCACCCTCTGTGTACTGCCACCCAGCCAGTTACCTACCCACCACACTACTGTCCTGCCCACACCCATATTCCCCAGTTTGTGTAATAGTCTTCTGTGTAGCACAGTGTCAAAGGCCTTGCTGAAGTCCAGATAGGCATGTCCACTGCCCTCCCCTGATCCACCTCCCTAGTCACCCAGTCAAAAAATTCAACGAGGTTGGTCTGACATGACCTCCCCCTGGTAAAACCATGCTGCCTTGGGTCCTGTAGTCCATTGACAACCAGATGTTCCACCAATCTCTCCTTCAGTAGTGCTTCCATGATCTTCCCACTACCGAGGTGAGGCTGACTGGTCTGTAGTTCCCTGCTTCCTCTTTGTTCCCACTTTGTATAAGGGGACTACATCTGCTGTCCTCCAGTCTTTGGGTACCTCCCCTGTTTCCAGTGATCGGCTAAACAGGATAGCCAGAGGTTCAGCCACCACCTCTCTTAGTTCTTTAAGGACCCTGGGGTGCACCCCGTCTGGCCCCATTGCTTTATCAACTCTTATTACTTCCAGTTCCTTCAGGACCCTTTCTCGTGTAAGTCCCTGGATCAGCTTCTCCCAGTGATGTTCCACACAACAATTCATACTCCTCTACTGTCCTTCACTGGGTGAGTTTCCCCACATTTTACCACCCAGTCTCTCCTCCATCCCACATGGAGAAGGTGCTGTCCTGCACTGCACAGCGGTGGTCATACCTCAGCTGTAACTTACTAGGTGGGACTTCCTTACCCCCTCCCTCATATAGCTTTCTACTCTTCTGGTGGCTCTTCACCTGTCTCCACCTCCCCTTGGCCAGTACCCACCTCCCCTGGACTTACCTGGAGTGAATCCACCGTGGTGGGGGGCTATCCTCACCCCCCTTCCTGAATATAAATTCAGAGTGCTCCAGGCATCCTGATGGGGGCGTGGGGTCCACAAAGATGTACATGTCAAACAGCCCTCGGGTCCCTTTTTCTGTTTTTCTCCCTAATCCCCTGCCATGGCGTCACATCAGTACGTGTGCACGGAGGTGTCTACATCCTGCAGATTCCCAGTCCTGCCCTTCAAGCTGCTCACTACCTGCACTACCACCAGGCCTCCACCTAGTGACAGTCCAAGGTACAGATGGACAACTCCTCCCCAAGAGAGACAAACTGACCCAGAGACGCAAACTTTTCCCACCCCACTGAACCCCCCAAGCAACCCGTGCTCATTACAGAATGCAGTTTGCCACCACGGCAGAATGCAAGGTGTTCTTAGCCCTCCATGTCACCAGGCCACTAGTGGGACTCCCTTTTAACCACCGAAAGTCCCTTCTGTGCCACACAGAAAGGTGGCAGTCCCACACTGCATAGTGAGATTGTCCCATACCCCTCAACTGCCCTCTAATTAGGTGGAATGTCACTCTACAACCCAGAACATATGTCCCATGTTGCACAGTGGGATCAATGCCTCCACTCCTCCCTATTACACTGTAGACAGTTCTTTTCCTTTTGGAAATTGGGGAACACATAGGTGCTTCTGGCTGGTCAGATCAACATCTATCCACACCTCAGCGAGGTCTCTAGTGATATGTACTTTGCCTCAAAAGTACAATGGGGTCAGCAAACAGCTGATCGGAAGTCTAAATAGCACCCAATGCCTAGCACCTTATTAGAATCTACAGCAGACGCAGTCTATAGCTCACTTCAGCTCCGGGGGGGGGGTGTTTAAGATGCGACTCAAGAGGAGGGAACTGTAAAATGTCAGGGCAAAGAAATGGCAAGACCATACAGACCCAATAGTTGAAGCCAAGAAATAGAAAGTTTTGTAAATTTCTCAAGTCGGGGGTCATCATATAGCTGAGTGTGGGGCTTCACATAACTGTCCCCCTTTAAGAGGAGAAGGCCACTTTTCCCCAGTAGTCATTTAGTAATTTCAACCCTGGGTTATTCACTTTGATTTAGTAGTCTTCAATTCCTGCATTTCACATATTGAATGCTGGCAGCTGGCACAACACATGAGGTCACACTCTGGTGTGAATTCATCGGTTTAATCCTGGACAATTAAATTGCTGCAAAACTACATTGAGCACAGAGTACAAAGCTGAAAGTCACAAAACCCTGATGCTTTGCGTCATTAATGTGATCCTTCATTGCTATCTGATGAAGCGTAATGTTAATGACGTGAAACCCCAGGTTTGGTAGCTCACCTTCAGCTTTTTGCTCTGTGAATAGCATCTTACTGCAGCTATTAAAGCTGCAGTGCAGAACAGCATTGAAACTTTTGGCCTATACTTCATTTTAGACTGCCACTTCTGTCCTAACTTGTACGACTCCCTTCTCCCCACCGCCCCTTTATTTTGAGCCCGCTTTACCTTTCTGTTACAGTTGAAATGAAGAAAAGAACAGCTGCTTTTAATATGAATCACAGCAGATTTTCATCAGTATTCTCGGCTGTTTGAGTGGTTTAAGATCCCTTTTATTGCGACTATAATGAACCAGCATGCAGCAGGTCTGGCTCCCTGATGTCCTGCAAAAAAGAATCTGGAGAAAACCCGGTCTGAGCCACATTAAAAAGGAGCGCTCCTTTTATCATTTCAAAATTCAAACAGATTGCTACAGCAGACTCAAAATTAAGAAAGCAGGGCATCATACGTTCAGGAGCCAAGGGGCAATCTAAAATAGAATAAAAAAGTATAGTTCAAACTTTCATCGCTATCATGCATTGTAATTTTGTATTTAAAAGTTTGTTAACCGGGAATGGCAGGCTCAGTCGAGGCTCGTTTCTAGGTGTGACCCAGGAAAGGGAAATGTAGGGGGAACCGCTTATACAACAGATGCGACTTATAAATAAGGATATAATCAGATAGAGGCAGCAGTAATGGAGAAAAGCATAGGATACAGCAGCATTCATACAGCACTGCAAAAGGTGGACAGCCATGGGTGAGGATAAAGCGCACAGTGCATGCTGAGATTTGAATAGTGCAGAGAACATCAAAGGGGAGGGGGGAGCTGAATGGGAGAGGGTCAGGGGTGAGGATAAGAGCTTAGGAAGGGGGTAGATAGTAACACGAGTGTGCAGAAGTTGCCTTAGGAGAAACCAATCATACATTTTGGAACTGCAACATCAGAGTGTGACCCCTCTGTTTGTACCTGTATCTAATTTTGGCCAGCACTCACATCATAGGTGGGTGTGGGCGTTCGTTCCTTGGTAGGTGGCACCCCTGCAAACAAAATTTACTCTGGCATCTTATTTATTATTTATTTATTTATTTTTTTTTAACTCTGGTTTGGGCAGTAAGTTTTATCCTCAATTGAAAACTAGGGATTAAAAAGTAAATGTAGAAAAGTATTTTTTCCACAGAGACTCACCATTGAGGATCTGTATGTATCGGTGGACAGCTGGCAACATCCGTTCTTCTGTGCAGTTCGCCAATTCAACCAGTAACAGCGCTTCATTCACGCAGCCTTCAACAGCATTCTTTACAGACCTCAATGAGAAATCAGACAGTAACTGTAAAGAGGCAACACGTCTGTCTAGATTCAGACAGAGGGCTCTCTGCTGCAGCCTTATAATGTAGTCAGTAAGTACAGACAGCCTTATAATGTGGGTGAAGATTGGATTTCATGGAGCTGGGAGCGGAGGAACAGCAGCCTTGTATCAGAGTGTATTAGAACAGAGAGCCTTATAATGAGGGAGGAGGTGGCATTTCACGGAACGGAGGTACAGCAGCCTTACATCAGAGAGTGTTAGTACAGAGAGCCTTATAATGAGGGAGGAGGTGGGATTTCACGGAACGGAGGTACAGCAGCCTTACATCAGAGAGTGTTAGTACAGAGAGCCTTATAATGAGGGTGGAGATGGGATTTCATGGAGCTGGGAGCAGAGGCACACCACCCTTGTATCAGAGAGTGTTAGAACAGAGTCTCTTATGGAAGTTACGTACAAAACACCTCATACCTGCCAGTGGTGCTTGATTCATCAGATACAGGCAGTCACTTTTTGCAATATGCAAAAAAAAAAAAAACCTTTGCATAGCAGTTTAACTATCCTGCCCTGTATGTGCTGAAATATGTTAGCATTTTCTTACTAATACCACCTACCTGCAGCTTCCTGAAAGTTGTTTTCTGATGCACTCGATTTGCATAGTGACTTGTGTTGTGCTGGAAAGAAGAGCAGAACACAAATTGGTTGCTATGGAGTTAGACACGATGAGCCAAATGGCCTTTTTATACCAACAGACTCCAGGTTACTAGGTTTCACAAAATTCAACCTCCGGCAGCCCAGTAAAGGTGCACTGGGTGTATGTATATAATATGAATGAGTGTGTGTGTGTATATACACACACACACACACACACACACACATATCTATATCTCACATATATTACATATCTATATACCACATATCTATATACATTACATATCTACATATATATACACACACACCTCCCACCCCTCTATATATTACATATTTATATATACACACCTCCACCCTCTATATATTACACACACACACACACACACACACCCACACACACCACATACACACACACACACACACACACACCCACCATACACACACTGCAAAGAGCAACAGCAAGGCACACCTGAGCCATTGGCAGTCATAAAAGGCATATCCCAGTCCCCAATGCATTTCAATGGGACAGCTGCAAAACACTTCCTGACTTTTAAACCAACAGTAACTGGTCGGCTATGCAGACCAGCCCTATAGAACATTGTTTTGTCTACCTGTCTGCTGCCAGATCCCTGCCCAGAACATGCAGACTGCAATTTCTTCCTTCATTTTTATTTTATTTATTTATTTAGAGTCCAGGATTACAAGTACCCTTGAGCCGAGGCTCATTTACAAAGGTTCCACGTCAGCGTGTGCAACAGTCAGCATTTTTAGTTACAAACATATAGTCGTTGACTTACAGACATGTAATAACCAGTACAAAGACTTGAGCTATGAGCAAGACAAGGAAGGAGAGTGGGTAGTGCAAGAAGTGAAAGGTAGGGGAATCGAGGAAGGAGGTGCAGGGAAGGGAAGTATAGGAGGTAGCTGGAGGCAGGAGCAGAAATTACAGAATACAGAGAAATTAGGCGAGAAGCCGAAACAATACAGGAAACCTTATCGAGAATATAACAAGTAAGTACTAAAAGTACAAAACAATTATAAATACTGAATACTCAGAAACATATACAGCTAAACAGTAAATATTAAAATAAACATCTAGAATACAAGCAATGAAATAACAGAATTACAGAAAACTAGTATTGACTGAAATAAACACATATACCAACAATACCCAATAAAGCCACACTCAAATAATAATTTACAATCAAACCAAGAACTAACGAAATACATTTCTCACAAAAGATAACATTTAAACCAGTCACTAGGGGAAAAAAAAGAAAGACTCACATTTGCCTTTTTTCTTGACATCAGTTGCCCAGTCATAGCGCTGGATAAACCCTCACCCCATGCCACCCTATTTCTGACACTGGGTGCCCAACCCTGAGTGTGGTGCATGTTATTAAATAGAAATCCATATACAACTGAGTAGAAATTTCACTTTATTGCACTTTTAAGTAGAGTGCGATATCTTTGTAATGAAAATGTATTCATAGTTCTTGGTCTGATTGTAAATTATCATTTGAGTATACTTCTATTGGGCACTGATGGTACAGTATATAAGTTTTTATTCCAGTCAAATATCTTAACATTTTGAAAGAAACTTTATGTACTTTGTGTGTCACAGTTTCAAAAAATTAACTGCACACCGCCTTGAATTAGGAGTTCCTTGAGTGAAAACCATACAGTCCACATACTTTTTTAGTAAGTCTGTGCCTGCTGTGTGGAACTCTCTGCCATCTTGTTTTCTTAGTTTGGATACAAAGTGTCCATCAATTTCTGGGTAAAACAATGTTATTTTTGCACTTGGCCCAGTGGTTCATGTTTCTGAAGTTTTCTGAAGAAGATTTTACTTGTTCATTGCAGAACAGCGTACGTTTATACTAATATTATGCAACAATCATATTTTGTTTGTTTTACAATATTTTGTGCACTGTATGAAGCACATCTCCCTGTAACATGTATTGTGGTTTTGACCTGGGTCCTTATTGCAAATGAAATGATATGATATGAAATGTAAGACTTTAAGAAAACAGAACGTTGCCCTAATGGCATTTCTCTTGGGTAAAAAAAAAATGTCTTCATAGAAAAAAGTCAGGTTTTGTGATCACTGAGTATGCAACCCCGGTGGCACACTTACAATCCCCCCCCCCTTTGCAGTTATAAAGATTAGCCCCCTCACCCATCCTCTGTCACCTATGCAACTCTCTTATCTTGCACCCAAGTAAATCCCATCCCCCACCCACTGAAGAAATCCCCCCCAACCACACCCTAAAGAACCTCTACCCTCTGGCACTCCTGTCATCCTCATCCCCCAACAATGACCACCCTGGTACATACAGTACATTAATTATTGGTCCCACAGTGGGTGACTAGCATAGCTCTCCCTCCGATCCCTCAGTCACTCACCATCTTCTGCTCCACTATCTGCCTTGATCAGTAACCAAAACAAAAAATGGCAACAAAAATAAGTTAAAAAACTCACTGCACACGTGCCTGGGCTGTTTTCTTTCCTTTGTAAAATGATTGACTTTGATGTACCTGAAAACATTTTTGGGGTCATATCCAAACACCAAACTCACCTGATCCTAAGGGAGGATGGGAAGCAGTCTGACTCTCAAATATGGGGAAAAAAAAGTGAAAAAATAAAAGTTATTAGTGACTGAAAAAACTCATCAAATCTAAGTCCCAAAACCTTCAACTGGACTTGTGCAGGGATTTCATTATTTTACTTTTTTTTACTATCACCAATTATCATTTTTTAACATTTTAGCATAAGCAGATTGGTTACTTACCCCCCACCCCCACACACCCACTCAAGTGGCATCTTTCACTGACCTCAGCAGGGTCTTTTGCATCAGGCCTGGTGTGAAACATCCTACAGATCCAGTGCAACTCTCTACAGATCTGCTGTTTTGCAGGGCCCGCAGGGCAAAACAACCCAGTGCATATCTGGCACTGTGCCTGACAGCCTGCTGTTGGACCTGTTGCTATATCTCCTTTTTCAAACAGTAAGCAAATGAATTGCAAAACACTACATTAGTGCACCTGTTAGGTTTGTGTAACAAAACATAGCAAGTAGGGAAATTGCTGGCCTGTTCATGTAGCAGTAGAGCTAGTGTTCACAGAAACATAAACTTTGATGACAGATAAGGACCGCTTGGCCCACCCAGTCTCCCCATTTCCCTACCTAATGGATAAGCTGCAGACCCTAGTTAACCAACAGCCTACTTCTTCCTACCCCTCACCAGAACTGCCTTATGTCTGTCCCATGCATTCTTGAATTCCCCACTGTTTTTTGACCCCACAACCTCCTCAGGAAGGCCGTTCCATACATCCACCACCCTCTCTGTGAAAAAATACTTCCTCACGTTGCCCCTGAGCCATCCCCCTTCTATCTTCAAATGATGCCCCCTTGTTCTTGCACATCTCTTTTTCTGAAAGATGCTACCTTCTTGGACTTTGTTGATTCCTTTGAGGTACTTGAAAGTTTGAATCATGCCCCCCCTCCTTTTCTCGAGGGTATACATCTTAAGCTTCTTTAGTCTCTCTTCGTATGGTTTAATAGGAAAGGAGAGAAAGGGCAGACATGACAGAAACAGTCGGATACCTCAACGGTATTAATAAGGTACAGGAGGGTGGCATTTTGCACAGAAAGAAATCATCTAGGATGAGGGGGCATGATATGAAGCTGGAAGAGAGGAGACTTAGAGGGGACATGAGAAATACTTCTTCACAAAAAGGGTGGTGGACATCTGGAATAGCCTCCCAGCAAAGGTGATGGGTACTGAAATGATAGCAGAATTCAGACATGCATGGGATAGACACAGGGGGACCTTAGAAGCAGGGTTGGGGGGTTAAAGCCAGAGATCAAACAGGGTCTATGGTAGCACAGTATGTAGGGACTTTAAGGCACACTTAGGTGGGGCAAGAGGTCCTTTTCTGCTGACAGTTTCTATGTTCTATGTTTCTTGTGTCCAGCAGTCAGGAATGGGCCCACTTATCAGGGGCCAGCCGGGGGAAGGAGGGTGGAGTATCCAAAGGACAGCTGTCCTTTGGAATGGGGGGAACTGCACATACCAACCACCATCTGTTGATGGCTGGTTGGAGGAGCAGTGGATGGCCACACTGAGGAACAGCACCAAAACAGAAGCAGCTGCACTCCAGAAAGAATTGCCTAGTCCCCAAATTCACGCAAAGCGAGGTAGTCTTCAATCTTGCAAAAGACAACTTTTTTTAATTCAGTGCAAATACATACAAACATCTGAACATATGAAGAAGCCAGCAGAAGACGGCCATTTAGTCTATCAAGTCTGCTCGTATTGCAGGGTCCACAGCTTGAGCTAATGTCCCTGCCTCCCTCCCTCCACACCCCTCCCATCCTCCCTACCCATGATTCTTGCCTTCCCCCATGCCTATCCCAGCCTCTCTTAAAGTTGCCCACTGTCTTTAATGAGATCAGCTCTTCCGGCAGTGCATTCCAAGTGTCCACCACCCTCTCTGTGAAGGACGTACTTCCGGACCTCCATCCTAAACCTCCACCCTCCAACCTAAGACTGTGCTCCCTCATGTTATGGTAGCCACACAGCTTAAAGCAGCAGTGCAATGAAAATGAGTTAAATTTGACCCCACCTTTTTTCTTCCTAATTGATGACAGATGTCTTTCAGTTTATTTTGGTGGTGAAATTTTCAGTTTTTATTACCGTTTAAGAATTTTATGAAAGTTTAAAAGTAATTATTTCTCAAGAAAAAAAGATGTCTGCCTCATTTTCCCATAGAAATAATACTAAGGACCGAAGGAGGATAAGAGGCCAAACAAAAATGTAGATGTACAGTACACAGCATAGGAAGCATCTAGAAAACCCAAATCAATAGTTCTTCCAATATTGTTTATAACCATAGCAGAAAATTGGCTTTTTCGAATAACTTTTTTCATTGCACTGCTGCTTTAAAGAAACTCTCCTTATCAACCTTATTTATCCCTTTCAAGCACTTGAAGGTCCCAATCATGTCCTCTCTCTCGCTCTCTCTCTCTCTCGCATGTCTCCAGGGAACACATGTTCAGTGCCTTCAATCTCTCCTCATATGCTTTATCCTGCTGATCCACTATCATCTTTGTGACTCTCCTCTGGACCATCTCCAGCAAGTTAATGTCCATTTTAATTTTATAATAAAATTTTACAATTTGAATTTTATAACTGAAATTGATCTTATTGTTAACTAAAATATGAATGTGTGGTTGTTGTGTTATATGGACATGCTGAAAGGAATTAGCGATAAAAAAGGTAACAATGAATAAGATGGTGTAATTTGCGGGCAACTGTTTTTTAGTTTGAATTTTACCCCAGTTGGGTGTATGGCACTTTAAATAAATTTGTATAAATAATGAGCACATTTGTTTGGTCCTCAGACCCATCCCTGAGGAAGGCCCAGTGAAGGGTTGAAGTGCTGGGGATAGTGGGTGCTCTCTAGGCACTTGCCGAATAAAACTTTGCAATTTAAACTCTCTCCATGAGTGATGTGCCTTTCTTCATACATGTAGGACCCACAGGATCAGTCATAACTTTCATTGCATGGGGCCCTGTGGGACCTGCCCAAAGCACATTAGTCATAACTTTTATTGCACAGGACCCTGTGGGCCCTGCCCAAAGCAGGATCACATATAACCTTTTTGCATGGGGCCCTGTGGGCTCTGCCCAAAGCCCATCAGTCATAACTTTCATTGCACAGGGCCCTGTTGGTCCTGACCAAAGCACATCAGTCATAACTTTCTTTGCATGGGACCCTGTGGGCCCTGCCCAAAGCATATCTGTCATAACTTATTTTGCACAGGGCCCTGTGGGCTCTATCCAGCACACACAGTCATAACTTTCTTTGCTCAGGACTCAATAAGTTATAGGACTTTAAATACTTTTTCATGTATGGCTTGAAGTATAGTACAAAATGCATTCTCAATACACACCATTTAATAGAGATGTGACTACTAGGGATGGCCTGGTTAATTGAGACATCTCTGCTGGAAATGTTTGTGTCTCCATTAGCTCCCATGTCATCCACAACCTCTTAATGGGGACCAAACTGGCTGGTTAATGGAATGGTCAGAGTGCAACAAAGGGTGTTAGAGTTCTTTGACAGTCTTTGTTTTCTAGATTGCTGCTTGTTATTTTAACAATTAGTACTCCAAATTACATCTGTAGGTCATGCAAAATGTCTGTTCCTTTCCGGAGCTTTTATTTGGGGTGAACTTCAACACAACAACATGGCAATACAGTATGTACAATCAGGATGTAAAATAGCTTTAAGTTGAAACAGTACCTAGTGTCAAAAAACGGACAGCACATTACTGCACACATGAGATGGCTGACACTCTTTTTCAGTATTGTACGGGTGAACTCCTTTTAAAAGCAATTGGGCTTGACAGGATTCACCTCAGAATTCTAAAAGAACTAAGGGGAGAGCTAGTGACACCACTGACTACCCTTTTAACAAATCATGGGAGGATGATGTAGTATCTAAGGATGGGAGAAGGGCAGATGTGATTCCCCTTCACAAAAGTGGGAGCAAAGCAGAGGCAGGAAACTACAGACCTGTTAACTTGACCTCAGTGGTAGGGAAAATGATGGAATCACTTCTGAAAGAAAGAATTGTTGAGTACCTAGAGGCCAGCAGGGCACAGGACCCAAGGCAGCATGGATTCACAGCGGGAAGGTCATGTCAGATGAATCTAATAGATTTCTTTGACTGCGTGACTAAAGTAGTAGACAGAGAGGGGCTGTGGACATGGCCTACCTAGTCTTCAGCAAGGCATTTGACACAGTCCACACATAAAATAATAAACAAATTAGCCAGCCTGGGAGTGGGTCCCAGGGTGGTAGCATAATAAAACATTGGCTGGACAACAGGACACAAACGAATAGTAAATGGACTCCACTCAAGAAAGGAGGGGTTACTAGTGGATACCAGAGGTTCAGCACTGGGACCAGTCCTTTTAATGTCTTTATAGGTGATATTGCAGAGGGACTAGAAGGGAAAGTATGCCTCTTTGCAGATGACACAAAGATCTGCAACAGGGTTGATAAACAAGGTGGGGTGAAAAGGATGAGAATGGACTTGGCAAGGTTGGAGGAATGGTCAAAAGTATGGCTTAGATTCAATGCAAAGAAGTGCAAAGTAATGCACCTGGGAAACAAAACCCAGAGGAAGAGTACACAATTGGGGAGGTAGTAACAACAACAACAAGCATTTGTCAATGCCGAATGTTGTTTTTGCTGGCATTGGCATTGGTAGTGCAGGAGTTAGAGATGCATAATAGGAATGGCAGTAAAGTATTGAACTGACGCCAGCCATCCCCACCCTGCAGAGACTGACAGGTGTAGGGTGGGCCTCTGCTTGTCAGCAATAACGCTCATGCCATTTTACATTACCCTACCCTATAGACACTGACAAGTGTTGTGGTGTGCTTTCAGGTCTTTGGACCTTATACTTACCCCATTCCATAAGGAAATATGCTGAGTTGGGTGCAATATAGGAAAATGAGGGTGAACTTAGGGTCAAACACCTCAAGGCACACCTCGATACCTGTCACTGACTGCAGGGTGGGGTGGAATGGCATGAGCATTACAGCCAATGATCCCAATTCACACCCTTGATGTCTGTCAGTATCTACAGGGTGAGGTGTTACAGTTGGAAACCCTAACACCGTAGAGCAACAAAAGCTAAATAAATAAAATAAAAATTTATTGGTATTTTCACTCCAGGTTTTCAACATAGGCTTTTCGTGACCCCCACCTCATGAAAGTGGCACTATCAGTTTGTTAGCGAAGGTGGTTTTGCACAGTGACTATGCCATTTAGCGACACAGGCACAAAAATACATTTTAGGCAGAATGTGAAAAATGACAACTGCATTGTTCATGAGGAGGTGTAAAAAAATGGCAACATTAAAATCTGAGTGAAAATATGAAAAATTGGTGAAGTCAGGAGCATGCATTGAAACTCACACACATCCGTAACCCAATTATTTTGGGATTTTTACCACATTTTCAACATAGGCATTTTGGGAACTACCTCATGAACAGTGGCACTGTGATTTTGTTAATCTGTCCCAAAAGTTGATTTCTCACAGCGACCACGCCATTTTGTGCCACAGGTGCAAAAACACATTTTGGGCAGGATGTGAAAAATGACAGCTGCATTGTTCATAAGGAGGAGTGGAAAAATGCCAGTGTTGAAAATCTGGCATGAAAATATTGCAGCTTTGCAAAGTTACAAGGGTGTGTGGAAACTGCGCAACGCATGCTTGTAACACAGTCATTTTATAGACTTTCATCACCAAATTTTCAACAAAGGCATTTTAAGACCTCTGCTCATGAACAGTGTCACCGTCATTTTCTTAATTTGTCCCTACAACTGATCTCCCACAGCAACCACGCTATTCTGCGCCGGAAGCGCGAAAACACATTTCGGCCAGGATATGTAAAATGACAGCTGTGTGGAAAAATGCCATTGTTGAAAATCTGGAGTGAACATATTACAGATTCATGAAGTTCTGAGCATCTGCGTGGAAACTGCGCAATGCTGCGGCTAAATAAAACAGTAGTTTTGGATTTTCACCAATTGCAACATAGGCTTTTGAGAGCCCTCCTCATGAACAGCGGCACTGTTGTTTGTTAATCAGTCCCGAAAGGTGATTCCATGCAGTGAGCGCAAAATCACCTTTTGGGACTGAATAACATCATGACAGTGACTGAATTCATGAGAAGGGTCCTAATAACCCCATGTTGAAAATCTGGTGCCAAAATTCCCAAAAATGACCGAGATATGCACCAAAGTTGAAAAAAACCTATTTATGCCAATATACAGCTTACAAAATTTCTTCAGTTCACAGTCGGCTTTGAAGTACAGAACATATTCCCAGTCCACAAGATCGTCGCGTCAGGCTCCAGAGGTAGGTATGGGGTGGGGTGTTTGGGGAGGCAGGGTATGCAGAGGGTGGGCGTGGGTTGGAGAGGGCAGGAGAGACAGTGAGGGACCGTTTGCTTCTTTTACAGGGCAAAAAAAAAAGACAATGAGGACAGTTTTCTTTTTTGCAGGTGTTTGTTTGGTACACTGGGGTGGGCTCCCAGCATACCACCTGCATTATGGGGAGGGGGGCCGCAATCAATGGGGATTGGACCCCCCGTTGGCACAGAAATGGGTGGGGGGTGTTCCTGATGCTGAGGGGGATAGGGCACCCCCTCAGCACACAGCACAAATTGGAGGTTGGGGTTGGGGACATTATGGCGATGGGGAGTGGGCTCCCCTGTCGGCAAATTGAACTGGGCAGGAGGGATTGAAGCCAACGGGGACTGGGCCCCCCATCGGCAAAGAAAGACTTTTGGGGGGCATTATGTCGAGGGGGATTGGGCACCCCCTTGGCACACATGAAATGGGAGGGAGGGGGCATTATGCTGACGGGGAGTGGGCTCCCCCATCAGCAAATGAAGTGTGTCGGGACATGCCGACATGGGGATTGGGCACCCCTGAAGCTGGCATTCTGCACGGCAGCAGTTAGTACCGCCATGTTTATTGAAGTGCTTCACCAGACTCTCATTGCAGCGGCACTTTTCTCAGATCTGGTGGCCACTTTGTGTACTGCTGGTGTTGGCGCCTGCCTGCTGGCTTATTGGGGAATGAGGGCTGCACCTACTGATGCGTGCCCTGCATTCGCCCACAGTGACCGCACCTCCAAATCTGCTACTACTGCAATATGTTGGCTGGCACGCAAGGCGAGCCAACATAAAAAATGGAAAGAAACCTGGGGTAGTCATAGCAGATGACCTAAAGGTAAGCAAGCAATGAGAGAAGGCAGTAGGGAGGGCTGCAGGATACTGGGATGTATAGCTAGGCATCACCAGTAGAAAATAGAAATTGTTATCCCTCTGTACAGACAGTTGGTGAGACCCCATCTGGAGTACTGTGTGCCGTTCTGCAGACCCCATCTCCACAAGGACATAGACAGGATGGTGGCAGTCCAGAGGAGGGCAACTAAAATGGTGCAGGTTCTGCAACAGAAGCCAAACAAAGAAAGAGACTAAAAGAGCTTAATATGTGTGCCCTTGAGGAAAGGAGGGAGGGGGGGGGACATGATAGAAACTTTCAAGTACCTCAAGGGAATCAACAAAGTCCAAGAGGGTAGCATCTTTCAGAAAAAGAGACACGTAAAAACAAGGGGACACAATTTGAAGATAGAGGAGGGACGGCTCAGGGGCAATGTGAGGGAGTATTTTTTCGCAGAGAGCATGGAACAGCCTTCCTGAGGAGGTTGTGTGGTCAAAAACAGTGGGGAAATTAAAGAACGAATGAGACAGACATAAGGCAATTCTTGTGGGGGGTAGAAAGAAGTAGGCTATTGGTTAACTAGGATCTGCAGCTTATCCAATAGGTAAGCAGACTAGGTGGTCCAAGCAGTCCTTATCTGCCATCAAAGTCCACATTTCTAAAAGAGATACCTGCTTAAACTGGATGCTATAAAGTCCATCGTGGTGTCCCTATTAAGATGTGTCTACTGTTTGCTTTTGTGGTCATGTTCTGGACTGTTTTTAACTAAATGGTCTTTTATTGGTCTTGAGTTACTAAGCACACTTCATATATGTTATGTATGTGCTGAGTTTGTTAAAAGACTATTTCAACTTTTTTTGAGACACTCACAGATGTTCTTTTTTTTTTTTGCAGTTCTGTTTCTAGGCGCCCAATCTGCTCTCCAGATACCAACTGCCCCAGCCCTGCTCCCCCGGGTTTCTAACAAATCTTACCTTCGCATAAAGGCAGCATGACTTGGGTGCTGACAGGGATGCAGGGTTCTGGGCTGTCGAGGTCAGCAGTGGCTGAAGGCAGCCACGTTTTATGGCTTTTCTCCCATGAGGTGTGGCAAGCAGTGCTGCCCAGACATCTCCATGCATGCTTCTATGTGTGGAGCATCACAGCTGCCACTCCCTCCCCGATGCCAACAGCCCCAGCCCCTTCACCCCAGCCAATGATGGGGTCAGGCAAATGCTGGGAACTAAAATCCTCCCTCTGGAGGAGGCAGTCCTCTGGACACTCAAGCTCTCTCCCTGTCAATCCCGGACCCAAGTTCGCTTGAAACCCAGGTCACTGGCATGATGCAGATGTGGTGCTCATGCTTCAATACTCAGCATCACGAGCCAACCTCAATTATTTAAACTGGCTGCAGCGATGGAACGAAAACTGGAACATTGACGTAAGACTGTCTTATGACAAACCAAACAACTGTCCAGCCTTCAGATCAGTATTTTTTCATTTTCAGTTTTTTTGTTGGACTTTAACTAGATAAAAAAGTTGATTTTTTTATAATTAATGCTTTATTGATAATTTAAATGAAGAATTGCAAACAGTAAAACATAAATTATGTATAACACAAGAATTAAAAATATGAACGTTAGTAATATCACAGACCGAGAGTAGTGCTTTTCCTTAAACTAGTCGTGTAAACATAAACATTCTTTCAATAGACTCAGACATTGGGTAACCATGAACAATCTTCTATGAGCACAGCAGTGGTATAAAGAGTGTTATAAAATAGCAAATATAAATCCAGAGACTTCATTGGATGACAGCTGATGACAGCATTAAAATACTAACGATGCACAGTCAGAAACAGGACCTCATTATGAAGGCTGGAAAACCTCATTACCTACAACAAGATATTTCATAAGTGCAACACGTTACTTTTACAACATGGGTGAAAAATCCTGTATTCTGATTCGTCCAAACAGGTCACCTGATCATTGATTAATCCCAGTATACCTACTGTTGCCTTGCCAGACCACAGAATCCTGATTGACTGCATTATAAAGTGACCTTTACAGATCACTCCACCAGAGAAACATGTAAAAAACTACAACTATGGCATCCTCATTAGAACAAATCCACCAAGTGGAGAACTACAACTATGGTATCTTCAGAAGGAAAAAGCCATTAGGAGGAAGGAATAATTTATTACAAATGCATGTTCATAGAGATTTATTTTAATATTCCTTTAGATACAACTCTAACATGATGTTGTCCATACTATAAGAGGATTGACCCACTCCAGGAAATGGGTTTACTGAGCATTAATCCTTGCCTGGGTGGTTGAAGTCACTCGGCCTTCGGACTCATACCTCACAACCCCCCCCCCCAAATGTGAATTAATCCTCAGTAAACTCATGCCCTGGTGTGGGTTAACCCCGCCCTATGAGTGTGCATTAAAGAGTTAATGATGCACTTTCCAAGGGCATAAGGACACGCAGCCTTCAGCCTTATGCCTTATTGCACTCCTGTGGTGTGAAACGTTGCTCATTTAATGCACACCCCATCATGGTTTACTGCTTACATAGCATGATAAGTACTGGGATACATCAATGGTCGGAAAGTTTACAAAATTTAGATTCAAGAAAAGGATTCCATAAGGCATTATCAGTTCTAGTGTGGTTAATACAAACAAGCCTCTCATAATAGGTTCCTAAAGATATATCCTAGCCATTCAGTAAGAGAAGGTAGGTCAGTCTGTTTCCAGTGCTCGAAGATAATGTTCATGGTTGTGATGAGAGCAACAAGAAGCCCTAAATTTTGAGTCATGTTGAGGTTTGTTATTTCAGAGGATATGCTGAACATTTTCATTTCATTTCCATTTTTATTGATTATACTGGAAAGGCATGTGAGCATTGTCACAAACCCACTCAGCAGGTCAGGCCCTCTACTCCCAAAGTGCCAACCTCTGAGCGCAGTCTTGTGAACAGTTTAACAGAACAAGGTAACCCTCTTGTCTGTTTTGTGAGTTTGGATCAACTTTTGGTCTCAAGTCTTGGAGGAATTCAAACTGTTAACCTCTTGCTAGCGTACCCAATGCACAGGATCAGATATTTCTGTCTTCAGGGGGCCAGATATCTTTGCCTATGGGCACCTAACCAGGTATACAGAGATGAACCCTTAAAAACATTAATAAAGACCTCAGAATTAAAACGCTTCTCTTTCCAGTTTGGTACCACCATTCAAGCTTATGTCTATTGTCTGCTATAACCATATATACTTTTCTTACAAATAAAAGAAATTCAAAGACAGACCAAGTATACTCTAAAAAGAATTTTACTACAATAGATAAAATATGTTAAACACAAAATAATACAGAACTGTTATATCACAAGACATACAAATCTTTTAAAAGAACAAGGGTTTAAACAGTGCAAATTCCTACTTACAGTACTTAGATTTGACTCTCTTTCTAAATACTTGTTTACAAGTGCTCATAGATCTTTCCTTGTGAGAGTCTAGGTAAAAGTCTAAGTAAAACAGAATTATTCCTTAAAGTAAACTGTATTTGCCAACCCCTTTTGTGTGAAGTCATGTAGCTCCTCCTCTGTCAGATTATATATATAAAAAAATAGATCTTATACAAAAACAGGATGTCTTTTCAAAGTATTACATTCTGCAACTTCAGCATAATTCATGTCCTTCAAATGTCACTTCTTTTGATCTCATAATAAGCTTCCTCCTTCCAGGACATGAAAGCATCTTTATGATTTCGCACTTCTATGTAATAACCTGGGTTTTTCCTCCAACGTCATAAAATGGATATGATATAGCAACTACGGCTGTAATTAACTCAGACAAACAGGATCCTTGATTAAGGCCTTCCTTGTAACACATTGTCTCCAAAACTGAGTGTGTGTGATACACACACTGTTTTCAGGAGTTTCTCATAGCGCTCATCTTTCAGCTGAAACCTCTGGGGGTAAGTGAGGTCACTCCTAGAGCATCAGATTTTCAGCAGAGACATTCAATAATACATTTTATATAAAAAAATGATACAGCACTCAGAACTGGCTGTCCGTCGCTCATTCCACCTAGACTGAATTTGGGGTTCTATCCCTACATGGGATGGAATCTCCCAAATCAGTTCACCTCATAGACCCTAGACAGCCCATTTGAGTTCTGATTTTTGCTCCAGCCCTATTTATGATTGTCAGATCATACCCTTGCAAAGCAAGAGTCCATCGTAACAATCTGCCATTGTTTTCCCCATCTGTGTCAGCCAAACCAGGGGTTGTGGTCAGTCTGCACCACAAAATGCTGCCATACAAGTATGACTCTAGCTTCTTTAGGGCCCACACTATGGCAAGACATTCTTTTTCCCCGTGATGTCGCTTGCTCCTGGGAAGTAGCTTCCTGCTCAGGTACACTACTGTGTGATCTGTCCCTTGGCTGGGCGTCTGGCTCAGTACTGCCCCAATACCCACATCTGAGGCGTCTGCCTGAACTATAAAGGTTTTGCTATAGTCAGGACTTGTCAAAACAGGAGCACTGCACAGTGCCTCCTTCAGTCTGGTAAAGGCTTCCTCACAGGCTGGGGCCCCAGGTAATTTTCTTTGGCATCTTTTTCTCTGTCAGGTCAGATAGGGGAGCAGCCAGGGCACTGTAATTGGGTACAAATTTCCTGTAGTACCCTACTGTCCCTAGCAAGCTCCTGACCTGCTTCTGGGTTTCTGGTCTGGGCCATGCCTGGATCACCTCTATCTTTATTTGGTTACGACAAAGCTGTCCTCGGCCTACCACATGCCCGAGGTATGCCACTTCCCCCATGGCTACCTGGCACTTCTCGGCTTTGACAGTAAGCCCGGCCCTCTGTATCCTGCCCAGCACTTCCCTAAGGTGGGATAGGTGTTCCTCCCAGCTGGTACTAAAGAAGGCAACGTCATCCAGGTAACGCCACGGCATACTCCTCAACACCATTTAACACCTGGTTCACCAACCTTTGGAAAGTGGCCAGGGCGTTCTTCATTCTGAAAGGCATTACTTTAAACTCAAATAAGCCTATCGGAGTGATGAAGGCCAACCTCTCCCTAGCTCTGTCCATCAACTCTACCTGCCAATACCCCTTCGTCAGGTCAATAGTCGCAAGGTAAATCGCCCCTCCCAACTTGTCCAGGAGTTCATCCGTCCGGGGCATCGGGTGGGTGTCGGACTTCGTGACTGCATTCAGTCCATGGTAGTCCACACAGAAATGAGTAGAGCCATCTGGCTTAGGTACAAGGACTATAGGGGAGACCCAGGGGCTGTGAGATCTCTGGATTACCCCTAAATCCAGCATCTCCTCCACTTCCCTCCTAATGTCCTTTTGGACAGCCTCTGACACCCGATATGCTGTACGCTGTATGGGCATCTGTGTCCCTGTCTCCACATCATGTGTCGCTAAGGGGGTTAGTCCAGGCTTGGTGCTAAACAACGGGGCAAAGTCTGCTAAAACCTCCCTTACTTTCTGAATCTGGTCCGGGGCCAGCTTGGGAGACAATTTACTGCCTCCACAGAGGACTCCTGCTTACTTCCTCCAGCAAATCCAGAAGGGGGTCTCCTTCATCCATCCCCTCCCCATGACTACACACTGCAAACATCATGTCAGCCCTATTTGCATATGGCTTCATCATGTTGACATGGTACATTCTTTCTGTCTGTCTTCTGTCAGGTAACTCCACAATGTAGTTCACGTCATTTACCTTCCTAACCACTTTGGACGGTCCTGCCCACTCAGCTTGTCTTTCCAGACCGGAATAAGGACCATGACTTCCTGACTCACCATGTACGAGTGAGCTCTGGCTCTGCAGTCGTACCACACTTTTTGTTTCTGTTGGGCAGCTGCCAGGTTGCTATGGGCTGTCCCCATAAGCTCCTTCAGCCTCTCCCTAAACCTTAGGATGTAATCCACAATGGGAGTTCCTGGGTGGCGTGCTTGCCTTCCCAGTCCTCCCGGATCAAGTCTAGGGGCCCACATACCCGGCGTCCATATAAGAGTTCAAGGGGGGAAAATCCTCTCAACTCTTGGGGCACCTCCCTGTATGCAAACAACAGGTGGGGAAGGTATTTCTCCCAGTCCTTCCCATGTTGTTCAGCAAATGCCTGGAGCATTGACTTTAGGGTACCATTGAATCATTCCACAAGTCCATTGGCTTGTGGGTGATACAGTGTCGTGCATCTCTGCACCACCCCACACTTCTCCCATAAACATTTCATCAGGTCTGACATGAAGGAACCCCCTTGATCAGTGATAACCTCCTGCGGAAACCCAACACAGGAGAAAATCCCAAGGAAGGCATCTGCCACTTTGTCTGTCCTCAGTGAGGATAGGGCGACTGCCTCTGTGTGGGTGGCATAATCCACCACAGTCAGGATGAATCTCTTCCTGAGGAGCTGGGGGTATTTAAAGGCCCACAATATCTATTCCCACCCTCTGGAATGGCTCCTCCACTATGGGCAAGGGGATCAGGGCTGCTTGGATTTTCTTGCCCACCTTCCCTATTTCTTGGCACCGGTGACAAGACCTGCAATACTCCTTCACCTGCTGGGTGAAGTTAGGCCAGTAGAAATTCTGGGCTAACTGCTGCATAGTGCATGAAATTCCCAAATGACCAGACAAGGGAATATCATGTGCAATTTTGAGCAACTGCTCACGATACCCCTGGGGAATGACAAGCTGCCTGCCTAGCATCCCTCCCTCTGTCTGTACTGCCTGTGTATACATAAGTCCATTTTCCCAATAAACCTTATGTCGGCCATCACCTCCCTGTGTGCTGTCTGAGTCTGCCCAAGCTCTCAGCTTCTCTAAACTAGGGTCACCCCTCTGAGCAGCTGTAAACCCCTCACACAGTCCCAAGGCATGGGACAGGTCCCCTTCAGTCACTAAACTAGGGTCCCTAGCACTAGCATCAGGGCTCTCAGGATCACTGTCAATCCCAAACCTCTGACAAGGGGTCACCCCTTCCTCTTCGGAGTAACCTTCCGTAGCTGTGAGGTTACTGGCTACTGGGGAAATTTCTACCCCCTTTTTATCAGTCTCCCCATCTGGAGACACAGACTGGGGAACCAGCCTCCCACTGGTTTCCACAATGGCTTCTGTGGGGTTCAGGGAACTACAATTTTCCCTTGTTGCTTGGCTATGGGTAACTGCACATACCATCCCCTGCTGGAGATTGTTACCCAGGATCACGTCCACTGCTAATGTTTTGGCTACAGCCACCTGTTGCACATTTCCCCCTGTTTCACCCCAGTCTAGGAGAACACTAGCCAGTGGCAATGTTTTTACTTCACCAGTGAACCCTTGTACAGTGATGTATTTATTGGGTATAAGCTGACCAGGCTGTACCAGGTCCCTCTTTACTAACCTCAGGGATGCCCCTGTGTCCCTTAACACTTGCATCTGTACACCATGTACCATGACTGGGTGCATATGTTCCCTCATGTTCACTGGCATGCTCCCAAGGACACACAAACAACCCACTTCTTTTCTAGCACCCTGTTGTGTATTATTGCTCACCTTTTTGGGACACTGTCTGGCAATATGCCCAGTTTCTTTACACAACCAACAGGCATTTCTTATTTCAGAGAAATCTTTTCGTTGAAACCTGGGGCTAACTGGTTTCGGTGGAGGCAGTGAGGGTTTTTGCTGCCCAAAGGCACACTTTTTCCTTTCTGCACGGCCACGCCCGCCCCATTCGCTCTCAGAGCAGGTCTGCTCTTGACATAGTAGTCCGAGAGTTCAGCAGCCTCTTGCACTGTTTTTGGATCTCGGTCCTCTGCTGGGCATGCCCAATAAAACTGTTCTAATAAAATCACATTTTCAATTTTATCAACAGAGTTTGCCTCAATTCCTTCCCACCAATGTCTTAAAGACTGACATTTTTTCGTGGCTAGCTCCTCATCGATCATATCAGGGCTTCTCCTGAGCTTATAGAATTTAGCTCTGTATGATTCAGCAGTTAATTCAAACTTTTTTAACAGTGCAGTTTTTAGCTTGCTGTAATCATTGCTGTCCTCATTGTCCATTTGACCCAATGCAAGCTGGAAGCTCCAGGACTCTCTAGGAATTTTAGCCTGAATATAAACTTTTTCAAAAAATTTAAAAAGTGTCCATATCTTCCCCTCCTTAAATTTGGATATTAATTTGGAGTTCAATTTGTAACCCAGTCCTGCAGTCCCAGTTAAACCCAAGCCACTTACCTGCTCTGGTGCCGCTGGTCGGAGTATAGCTTCTCCAGTTCGTGTTGCCTCTGGCGCTCCTCTCTCTTCTCCTCTGCAACTCATTGACACTCATGCTCCTCATGGTCTGCATCTCGCTGTTTCTGCTCTGCCTCTCTGCATTCTCGCTCTGCCTCACGATCCGCTTCTCACTTCTCTTGCTCTCTCTTCTCCTGGAACTCCAGCTCCATCCTGTGCAACTCAATTTGCAGCCTGAGTACCTCTGTATTCAGGATATGAGTGACCTTCCCCTGCTGCTGTGGTCCTTCACTGACAGTGGCCCTGCTGTCCTCCTCATCGGCTCTGGACCCTTCACTGGCCACTAGCCCTTCCACACTTGAGGCTTGGTCCTTTCCAGTCACGGTTGATGACTCACTGCTCTGGGTATCTACTACCATCAGGGCATCTATGAGGCTCTGCTTGCTTGTTGTCACCTTGAACGGGACTCCTCTGTCCCCCCACAACTGCCTTAAGTAATCTACAGTATGCCTGCTGTAGTTGGAAGTCATCTTTCCTGACTACTGCTACTCTGACTGCACTTTAAAACAAATGGGTAGGAACTTGACTGTATGCCAAGTGATGTGTAGTTCTGTTTCCTTTTTTAAAATAAAACTCTGTCTTTTTCTTTCTTTGCAAGAGAGCTTACAGTCTCAGCTGACACAGAACAATAAGCTTGTGATACCAAAATTATCCGCACCGCTGCCAACCAATCCATCATAAACCCACTCAGCAGGTCAGGCCCTCTACTCCCAAAGTGCCAACCTCTGAGCGCAGTCTTGTGAACAGTTTAACAGAACAAGGTAACCCTCTTGTCTGTTTTGTGAGTTCGGATCAACCTTTGGTCTCAGTTCTGGAGGGATTCAACAGTTAACCTCTTGCTAACATACCCAATGCACAGGCTCAAATATTTCTGTCTTTGGGGGGGCCAGATATCTTTGCCTATGGGCACCTAACCAGCTATACAGAGATGAACCCTTAAAAACTTTAATAAAGACCTCAGATTTAAAACGCTTCTCTTTCCAGTTTGGTACCACCATTCAAGCTTATGTCTATTGTCTGCTATAACCATATATACTTTTCTTACAAATAAAAGAAATTTAAAGACAGACCAAGTATGCTCTAAAAAGAATTTTACTACAATAGACAAAAATATATTAAACACAAAATAATACAGAACTGTTCTATCACAAGACATACAAATCTTTTAAAAGAACAAGGTTTAAACAGTGCAAATTCCTACTTACAGTACTTAGATTTGACTCTCTTTCTAAATGCTTGTTTACAAGTGCTCACAGATCTTTCCTTGTCAGAGCCTAGGTAAAAGTCTAAGTAAAACAGAATTATTCCTTAAAGTAAACTGTATTTGCCAACCCCTTTTGTGTGAGGTCATCTAGCTCCTCCTCTGTCAGATTATATATAAAAAATATATATCTTATACAAAAACAGGATGTTTTTTCAAAGTATTACATTCTGCAACTTCAGCATAATTCATTTCCTTCAAATGACACTTCTTTGATCTCATAATAAGCTTCCTCCTTCCAGGACATGAAAGCATCTTTATGATTTCACACTTCTATGTAATAACCTGGTTTTTCCTCCAATGTCATAAAATGGATATGATATAGCAACTACGCTGTAATTAACTCAGACAAACAGGATCCTTGATTAAGGCCTTCCATGTAACACATTGTCTCTAAAACTGAGTGTGTGATAACATGCTGTTTTCAGCAGTTCTCATGGCTTTCAACTTTAGCTGAAACCTGGGGGGAGTGAGGTCACTCCTAGGGCATAAGATTTTCAGCAGAGACATTCAGTAATACATTTTATATAAAAAAATGATACAGCACTCAGAGCTGGCTGTCCATGTCACAATCATAACACCCTTTTCTCAAGCGTCCAGTCTACACACTACAGAGCTTAACATAAGTTACAGTTGTGATAGCAGGAAGCCACTGACGCCACCACTCTCAAATTTGGCATGGTTGGGTCAGGCACAGGTCCACCAGCTACAACTTGGAGGAAAATATGTAATCCATCCACGCCAACCACCCAGAGGTGGATTTTTGTGTGATGCCTGGCCAGCGAGTGTTGGGAATTTGTGGAAGGGCTCAAGTCCAGTTGCTACTAACTGGGAACACAAGGAGAGGCATGAAGCTGACTTGAATGCGAAAACAAGGTCAAAGTTTATTAAACATGCTTAAATGTTATTACAAGAAATGTCTGAACTCTAAAACTGTAAACTCTAAGTGGTAAAATATCTACACATTACTAAATAATTATACTGTACCCTACTGCAAATCAATTGTGAACACTCACAGCCAGCCACCCTTGCATGTCTAAATGGGAAAGGGAAGAAAACAAGATGGGGAAACAGCTGCCCAGGGCAGGAAGAGAACACAGGACAGGACACAGGCCAGGACTATTCACAGGCAGTGTAGGTTATCGGTTTGCAAGTCTCTACAGACCACCGGAAAAGGACACCCCTACAGGAATTTGCTTGTCGACTTACCCAGCCACAACCCCTATGTGGACTGCCAGAACACGAGATCACCCACCACAGCCCCTTAAGTGGACTGCTTGGACATCAGGACAGACAAAGACATGGGAACCAAGGATGAGGAAGCAGGGGACAAGACAGCTAGTCAGGAAAACAGGGTTGGGCACCCGGGACACACACACTGGCAGGAGGTGATGCACAATAAAACATTTATTAAACCTTGTGTTGGTGTCTTTATTCTAGCAAACATTACTTAGTTTTGACTCCTTACAAAAATCAAACCATTTAAGTCATTCGATTAAATGAAAATCACAGTGGCACTGTCTCTTGGTGACCCTCTTTGACTGGCAGGCATTAATCCACATTCATTTATGCAAGCAGTTATTTATTTACAGTTCCATGTGCCGTATAGGTCCGAGTGCGCTGGGTGGGACAGGTCTGCTCCACTCATGCCATATAGATGGGAGTGTAGGTGCTCGGGACAGGTCACAGCTGCATCCATTCCCGTGCCAGATAGGTCAGAGTGTACTCTGTGGGACAGTTTCCAGCTGCATCCATTCTCATGCCATACAGATGGGAGTGAGGTGCTTGGGACAGGTCACAGCTGCATCCATTCCTGTGCCTGATACGCCAGAGTGCGCGGGAGGACATGTTCCAGCTGCCTCCATTCCTCATGCCATACAGATGGGAGGTGGTGTTTGGGACAGGCCACAGCTGCAACCCTTCTTGTGGCGCTTAGGTCAGAGTGCACAGGGTGGGACAGGTCCCAGCTGTCTCTTTCTCATGCCATACAGGTGGGAGTGTGGTGCTTCGACAGGTCACAGCTGCATCCATTCCCTGGTGGCTATAGGGCAGAGGCGCTAGGAGGGACAGGTTCCAGCTGCCTCCATTCTCATGCTATACAGATGGGAGTGTGGTGTTGGCAGGTCATCGCTGCATCCATTCCCGTGCCGTATAGATCAGAGTCGCTGGGTGGGACAGGTCCCATCTGTCTCCATTCTCATGCCATACAGATGGGAGGTGGTGCTTCGGACAGGTCACAGCTGCATCCATTCCCGTGCCGTGATGGGTCAGAGTGCACTGGGTGGGATGGTTCCAACTGTCTCCATTCTCATGCCATGCTGATGGAGTGCGGTGCTCAGACAGGTCACAGCTGCATCCCTTCCTGTGCCAGTAGGCTCGGGAGTGTGCTGGGTGACAGGTTCCAGCTGCCTACATTTTCATGCCATAAATATGGGAGTGTGGTGCTTCGGACAGGTCACAGCTGCATCCATTCCCGTACCAGATAGGTCAGAGTGCACTGGGTGGGAAAGGTCCCTGCTGCCTCCATTCTCATGCCATACACATGGGAGTGCGGTGCTTGGGACAGGTCACAGCTGCATCCCTTCCCATGCCGTATCATCAGAGTGCACTGGGTGGGACAGGTCCCAGCTGCCCCCATTCTCCTGCCATACAGGTGGGAGTGCGGTGCTTGGGACAGGTCACAGCTGCATCCCCTACCATGCTGTATAGGTCATAGTGTGCTGGGTGGGACATGTTCCAGCTGCCTCCATTCTCTTCCCATACAGATGGGAGTGTGGCTCTTCAGAGAGGTCACAGCTACATCCATTCCCGTGCCAAATAGGTCAGAGTGTGCTGGTTGGGACAGGTCCCAGCCAGCTCCATTCTCGCACCATACAGGTGCGAGTGTGGTGCTTTGGACAGATCACAGTTGCATCCATTCCTGTGCTGTATAGATCAGAGTGCACTTGGTGGGCCAAGTCCCAGCTGCCTCCATTCTCGCACCATAGAGGTGGGAGTGTGGTGGTTCAGACAGGACACAGCTGCATCCATTCCCGTGCCGTATAGGTCAGAGTGCGCTGATTGGGCCAGGTCCCAGCTGTCTCCATTCTCATGCCATACAGGTGGGAGTGTGGTGCTCGGGACAGGTCACAACTGCATCCATTCCTGTGCCGTATAGATCAGAGTGCGCTGGGTGGGATACGTTCAAGCTGCCTCCATTCTCATGCCATACAGATGGGAGTGTGGTGCTTGGGACAGATCACAGCTGCATCCATTCCCGTGCAGTATAGGTCAGAGTGCGCTGGGTGGGACAGGTCCCAGCTGCCTCCATTCTCATGCCATACAGGTTGGAGTGCGGTGCTTGGGACAGGTCACAGCTGCATCCCTTCCCGTGCCGTATAGGTCA
Source organism: Neoceratodus forsteri (assembly GCA_016271365.2). Taxonomy (NCBI): domain Eukaryota; kingdom Metazoa; phylum Chordata; order Ceratodontiformes; family Ceratodontidae; genus Neoceratodus; species Neoceratodus forsteri. The sequence continues at coordinate 661,064,167 of CM028138.1, forward strand.
GACTGCGCTGAGAGGGACAGGTTCCAGCTGCGTCCATTCTCATGCCATACAGATGGGGTGGGCTTGGGACCGGCACAGCTGCATCCATTCTCGTGTCGCATAGGTCAGAGTGCACTGGGTGGGACAGGTTCCAGTTGCCTCCATTCTCATGCCATACAGATGGGAGTGCGATGCTTGGGACAGGTCACAGCTGCATCCATTCCCGTGCCGCATAGGTCAGAGTTCACTGTGTGGGACAGGTCCCAGCTGTCTCCATTCTCATGCCATACACATGGGAGTGGGGTGCTTGGAACAGGTCACAGCTGCATCCATTCTGGTGCCGTATAGGTCAGAGAGCGCTAGGTGGGACAAGTCCAAGCTGCCTCCATTCTCATGCCATACAGGTGGGAGTGTGGTGCTAGGGACAGGTCACAGCAGCATCCATTCCGGTGCCGTATAGGTCAGAGTGCACTGGGTGGGACAGGTTCCAGCTGCCTCCATTCTCATGCTATACAGATGGGAGTGTGGTGCTTGGGACAGGTCACAGCTGCATCCATTCCCGTGCCGTATAGATCAGAGTGCGCTGGGTGGGACAGGTCCCATCAGTCTCCATTCTCATGCCATACAAAACGGAGTGTGGTGCTTCGGATGGGTCACAGCTGCATGCCTTCCCGTGCCGTATAGGTCAGAGTGCACTGGGTGGGACAGGCCCAGCTGTCTCCATTCTCATGCCGTACACATGGGAGTGCAGTGCTTGGGACAGGTCACAGCTGCATCCCCTCCCGTGCAGTATAGGTCAGAGTGCACTGGGTGGGACTGTTTCCAGCTGTCTCCATTCTCATGCCATGCTTATGGGAGTGCGGTGCTTCAGACAGGTCACAGCTGCATCCCTTCCCATGCCGTATAGGTCAGAGTGTGTTGGGTGGGACAGGTTCCAGCTGCCTCCATTCTCATGCCATTCAGATGGGAGTGTGGTGCTTCGGACAGGTCACAGCTTCATCCCTTCCCATGCCGTATAGGCCAGAGTGCGCTGGGTGGGACAGGTTCCAGCTTCCTCCATTCTCATCCCATGCAGATGGGAGTTTGGTGCTTGGGACAGGTCACAGCTGCATCCATTCCGGTGCCGTATAGGTCTGAGTGCACTGGGTGGTACAAGTTCCAGCTGCCTCCATTCTCATGCCATACACATGGGAGTGCGGTGCTCCGGACAGCTCACAGCTGCATGTATTCCTGTGCCAGATAGGTCAGAGTGCGCTGGCTGGGACAGATCCCAGCTGCCTCCATTCTCATGCCATACACATGGGAGTGCGGTGCTTTGGACAGGTCACAGCTGTATCCATTCCCATGCCATATATGTCAGAGTACGCTGGGTGGGACAGGTTCCAGCTGCCTCCATTCTCGTCCCATACAGATGGGAGTGTGGCTCTTCAGATAGGTCACAGCTGCATCCATTCCCATGCCACATAGGTCAGAGTGTGCTGGGTGGGATAGGTCCCAGCCAGCTCCATTCTCACGCCATACAGGTGGGAGTGTGGTGCTTTGGACAGGTCACAATTGCATCCATTCCTGTGCTGTATAGATCAGAGTGCACTTGGTGGGACAAGTCCCAGCTTCCTCCATTCTCGTGCCATACAGATGGGAGTGTGGTGGTTCGGACAGGTCACAGCTGCATCCATTCCGGTGCTGTATAGGTCAGAGAGCGCTGGGTGGGACAGGTACCAGCTGCCTCCAATCTCATGCCATACAGGTGGGAGTGTGGTGCTCGGGACAGGTCACAGCTGCATCCATTCCTGTGCTGTATAGGTCAGGAGGCTCCTGTGGGACAGGGTCTAAGCTGCCTCCCATTCCTCATGCCATACAGATGGGAGTGTGGTGCTGGACAGGTCACAGCTGCATCCATTCCCGTGCCTATAGGTCAGAGTGCACTTGGTGGGACAGTTTCAGCTGCATCCATTCTCATGCCATACAGATGGGAGTGCGATGCTTGGGACAGGTCACAGCTGCATCCATTCCCGTGCCGTGTCACTGCCAGAGTGCGCGAGGGACATGTCCCACCTGCCTCCATTCTCGCCTTTATACAGATGGGGTGTGGTGCTTGGCACAGGTCACAGCTGCATCTTCCAGCCCTGTGCCGACAGGTCAGGAGGTTGGTGGATAGGTCCCATCTGTCTCCCATTCTCATGCCATACAGATGGGAGTGTGGTGCCTGACAGGTCACAGCTGCATCCATTCCCGTGCCGTATAGTTCCAGAGTGGGCTGGGTGGAACTGGTCCCAGCTGTCTCCATTCTCATGCCCACACACATGGGAGTGCGGGTGCTTGGGACAGGTCACAGCTGCATCCTTCCCGTGCCGTATCGTGCCAGAGTGCAGCTGGGACAGGTCCCAGCTGCCCCCATTCTCCTGCCATACAGGTGGGAGTGTGATGCTTGGACAGGTCACAGCTGCATCCCTTACTGTGCCGTGAGGGTCATAGTCGCTGGGTGGGACAGGTTCAGCTGCCTCCATTCTCGTCCCATACAGATGGGGTGTGGCTCTTCAGATAGGTCACAACTACATCCATTCCCGTGTCACATAGGGTCCAGGAGTGTGCTGGGTGGGACAGGTCCCAGCTAGCTCCATTCTCGCACCATACAGGTGGGAGTGTGGTGCTTTGGACAGGTCACAGTTGCATCCATTCCTGTGCTGTATAGATCAGAGTGCACTTGGTGGGACAAGTCCCAGCTGCCTCCATTCTTGCACCTTAGAGGTGGGAGTGTGGTGGTTCGGACAGGACACAGCTGCATCCATTCCCGTTCCGTATAGGTCAGAGTGCGCTGGGTGGGACAGGTCCCAGCTGCCTCCATTCTCATGCCATACAGGTGGGAGTGTGGTGCTTGGGACAGGTCACAGCTGCATCCATTCCTGTGCCGTATTGATCAGAGTGCGCTGGGTGGGATACGTTCAAGCTGCCTCCATTCTCATGCCATACAGATGGGAGTGTGGTGCTTGGGACAGGTCCCAGCTGCCTCCATTCTATTGCCATACAGGTTGGAGTGCGGTGCTTGGGACAGGTCACAGCTGCATCCCTTCCCGTGCCGTATAGGTCAGACTGCACAGAGAGGGACAGGTCCCAGCTGCGTCCATTCTCATGCCATACAGATGGGAGTGTGGCGCTTGGGACAGGTCACAGCTGCATCCATTCCCGTGCCGTATAGGTCAGAGTTCACTGGGTGGGACAGGTCCCAGCTGTCTCCATTCTCATGCCACACACATGGGAGTGGGGTGCTTGGAACAGGTCACAGCTGCATCCATTCTGGTGCCATATAGGTCAGAGAGCGCTGGGTGGGACAAGTCCAAGCTGCCACCATTCTCATGCCATACAGGTGGGAGTGTGGTGCTTGGGACAGGTCACAGCAGCATCCATTCCGGTGCCGTATAGGTCAGAGTGCACTGGGTGGGACAGGTTCCAACTGCCTCCATTCTCATGCCATACATATGGGAGTGTGGTGCTTGGAACAGGTCACAGCTGCATCCGTTCCATGCCGTATAGGTCAGAGTGCGCTGGGTGGGACAGGGTCTTTCTGCATCCATTCTCATGCCATACAGATGGGAGTGTGGTGCTTCGGACAGGTCACCGCTGCATCCATTCCTGTACCATATAGGTCAGAGTGTGCTGGGTGGGACAGGTTCCAGCTGCCTCCATTGTTATGCCATACAGATGGGAGTGTGGCGCTTCGGACAGGTCACAGCTGCATCCATTCCTGTGCCGTATTGGTCAGAGTGTGCTGGGTGGGGCAGGCTCCAGCTGTCTCCCTTCTCATGCCATACACATGGGAGTGCGGTGGTTCGGACAGCTCACAGCTGCATCCATTCCTGTGCCACATAGGTCAGAGTGCGCTGGGTGGGACAGGTCCCAGCTGCCTCCATTCTCTTGCCATACAGATGGGAGTTTGGTGCTTCGGACAGGTCACAGCTGCATCCATTCCTGTGCCGTATAGGTCAGAGTGCGCTGGGTGGGACGGGTCCCAGCTGCATCCATTCTCATGCCATACAGATGGGAGAGCAGTACTTGGGACAGGTCACAGCTACATCCATTCCGGTGCCGTATAAGTCAGAGTGTGTAGGGTGGGACAGGTCCCAGCTGCCTCCATTCTCCAGCCATACAGGAGGGAGTGCGGTGCTTCAGACAGATCACAGCTGTATACCTTCCCGTGCCGTATAGGTCATAGTGCGCTGGGTGGGACAGGTCCCAGCTGCCTCCATTCTCATGCCATACAGGTGGGAGTGTGCTGCTTGGGACAGGTCACAGCTGCATCCATTCCCATGCCGTATAGGTCAGAGTGCGCTGGGTGGGACAGGTTCCAGTTGCCTCCATTCTCGTCCCATACAGATGGAAGTGTGGTGCTTCGGATAGGTCACAGCTGCATCCATTCCCATACCACATAGGTCAGAGTGTGCTGGGTGGCACAGGTCCCAGCTGCCTCCATTCTCGCGCCATTCAGATGGGAGTGTGTTGCTTTGGACAGGTCACAGTTGCATCCATTCCTGTGCTGTATACGTCAGAGTGCACTTGGTGGGACAAGTTCCAGCTGCCTCCATTCTCGTGCCATACAGATGGGAGTGTGGTGGTTCGGACAGGTCACAGCTGCATCCATTCCGGTGCCATATAGGTCAGAGTGCGCTGGGTGGGACAGGTCCCAGCTGCCTCCATTCTCATGCCATACAGGTGGGAGTGTTGTGCTCGGGACAGTTCACAGCTGCATCCATTGCTGTGCCGTATAGGTCAGGGTGCGCTGGGTGGGATAGGTTCATGCTGCCTCTATTCTCATGCCATACAGATGGGAGTGTGGTGCTCGGGACAGGTCACAGCTGCATCCATTTCCATGCCGTATTGGTCAGAGTGCGCTGGGTGGGACAGGTCCCAGCTGCCTCCATTCTCGTGCCATACAGGTTGGAGTGCGGTGCTTGGGACAGGTCACAGCTGCATCCATTCCCATGCTGTATAGCTCAGAGTGAGCTGGGTGGGACAGGTTCCAGCTGCCTCCATTCTCATGCCATAGAGGTGGGAGTATGGTGCTTGGGACAGGTCACAGCTGCATCCCTTCCTGTGCCATATAGGTCACAGTGCGCTTGGTGGGACAGTTTCCAGCTGCGTCCATTCTCATGCCATACAGATGGGAGTGCGATGCTTGGGACAGGTCACAGCTGCATCCATTCCCGTGCCGTATACGTCAGAGTGCGCTGGGTGGGACATGTTCCAGCTGCCTCCATTCTCATGCCATACAGATGGGAGTGTGGTGTTTGGGACAGGCCACAGCTGCATCCCTTTTTGTGGTGTTTAGGTCAGAGTGCTCAGGGTGGGACAGGTCCCAGCAGTCTCCTTTCTCATGCAATACAGGTGGGAGTGTGGTACTTCGGACAGGTCACAGCTGCATACATTCCCGTGCCGTATAGGACAGAGTGCGCTAGGAGGGACAGGTTCCAGCTGCCTCCATTCTCATGCTATACAGATGGGAGTGTGGTGCTTGGAACAGGTCACAGCTGCATCCATTCCCTTGCCGTGTAGATCAGAGTGCACTGGGTGGGACAGGTCCCATCTGTCTCCATTCTCATGCCATACAGATGGGAGTGTGGTGCTTCGGACAGGTCACAGCTGCATCCCTTCCCGTGCTGCATAGGTCAGAGTGTGCTGGGTGGGACAGGTTCCAGCTGCCTCCATTCTCATGCCATACAGATGGGAGTGTGTTGCTTGGGACAGGTCACAGCTGCATCTCGTCCCGTGCCACATAGGTCAGAGTGCGCTGGGTGGGACAGGTTCCAGCTGCCTCCATTCTCATGCCATACAGATGGGAGTGTGGTGCTTTGGACAGGTCACAGCTGCATCCATTCCCATGCCGTATAGGTCTGAGTGCGCTGGGTGGGACAAGTTCCAGCTGCCTCCATTCTCATGCCATACACGTGGGAGTGCGGTGCTTCAGACAGCTCACAGCTGCATCCATTCCCGTGCCAGATAGGTCAGAGTGCGCTGGGTGGGACAGGTCCCAGCTGCCTCCATTCTCATGCCATACACATGGGAGTGCGGTGCTTGGGACAGGTCACAGCTGCATCCCTTCCCATGTCGTATCGGTCAGAGTGCACTGGGTGGGACAGGTTCCAGCTGCCCCCATTCTCCTGCCATACAGGTGGGAGTGTGGTGCTTGGGACAGGTCACAGCTGCATCCCTTCCCGTGCCGTATAGGACATAGTGTGCTGGGTGGGACAGGGCCCAGCTGCCTCCATTCTCATGCCATACAGGTGGGAGTGTGGTGCTTTCGACAGGTCACAGCTGCATCCATTCCCATGGTGTATATGTCAGAGTGCGCTAGGTGGGACAGGTTCCAGCTGTCTCCATTCTCGTCCCATACAGATGGGAGTGTGGCTCTTTGGATAGGTCACAGCTGCATCCATTCCCGTGCCACGTAGGTCAGAGTGTGCTGGATGGGACAGGTCCCAGCCAGCTCCATTCTCGCGCCATACAGGTGGGAGTGTGGTGCTTTGGACAGGTCACAGTTGCATCCATTCCTGTGCTGTATAGATCAGAGTGCACTTGGTGGGACAAGTCCCAGCTGCCTCCATTCTCGCCATACAGGTGGGAGTGTGGTGGTTCGGACAGGTCACAGCTGCATCCTTTCCCGTGCCGTATAGATCAGAGTGCGCTGGGTGGGACAGGTCCCAGCTGCCTCCATTCTCATGCCATACAGGTGGGAGTGTGGTGCTCGGGACAGGTCACAGCTGCATCCATTCCTGTGCCGTATAGTCAGAGATGCACTGGGTGGGACAGGTTCCAGCTGCCTCCATTCTCATGCCATACAGATGGGAGTGTGGTGCTTCGGACAGGTCACAGCTGCATCCATTCCCGTGCAGTATAGGTCAGAGTGCGCTGGGTGGGACAGTTCCCAGCAGCCTCCATTCTCGTGCCATACAGGTTGGAGTGCGTTGCTTGGGACAGGTCACAGCTGCATCCCTTCCCATGCCATATAGGTCAGACTGGGCTGGAAGGGACAGGTTCCAGCTGCGTCCATTCTCATGCCATTCAGATGGGAGTGTGGCGCTTGGGACAGGTCACAGCTGCATCCATTCCCGTGCCACATAGGTCAGAGTGCGCTGGGTTGGACAGGTTCCAGTTGCCTCCATTCTCATTTCATACAGATGGGAGTGCGATGCTTGGGACAGGTCACAGCTGCATCCATTCCCATGCCGTATAGGTCAGAGTTCGCTCGGTGGGACAGGTCCCAGCTGTCTCCATTCTCATGCCATACAGATGGGAGTGTGGTGCTTGGACAGGTCACAGCTGCATCCATTCTGGTGCCGTATAGGTCAGAGTGCGCTGGGTGGGACAGGTTCCAGCTGCCTCCATTCTCATGCCATACAGATGGGAGTGTGGTGCTTGGGACAGGTCACAGCTGCATCCATTCCGCATGCCGTATAGGTCAGAGTGCACTGGGTGGGACAGGTCCCAGCTGTCTCCATTCTCATGCCATACAGATGGGAGTGTGGTGCTTGGGACAGGTCACAGCTGCATCCCTTCCGTGCCGTATAGGTCAGAGTGCGCTGGGTGGGACAGGTTCTTTCTGCATCCATTCTCATGCCATACAGATGGGAGTGTCATGCTTCGGACAGGTCACAGCTGCATCCATTCCTGTGCCATATAGGTCAGAGTGTGCAGGGTGGGACAGGTTCCAGCTGCCTCCATTCTCATGCCATACAGATGGGAGTGTGGCGCTTCAGACAGGTCACAGCTGCATCCATTCCCGTGCCGTATAGGTCAGAGTGTGCTGGGTGTGGTAGGTTCCAGCTGTCTCCATTCTCATGCCATACAGATGGGAGTGTGGTGCATGGGACAAGTCACAGCTGCATCTCTTCCCGTGCCATATAGGTCAGAGTGCGCTGGGTGGGACAGGTTCCAGCTGCGTCCATTCTCATGCCATACACATGGGATTGCGGTGCTTCGGACAGCTCATGGCTGCATCCATTCCCGTGCCTCATAGGTCAGAGTGCGCTGGGTGGGACAGGTCCCAGCTGCCTCCATTCTCCTGCCATTCAGATGGGAGTGTGGTGCTTGGGACAGGTCACAGCTGCATCCATTCCTGTGCCGTATAGGTCAGAGTGCGCTGGGTGGGACAGGTCCCAGCTGCGTCCATTCTCATGCCATACAGGTGGGAGTGTAGTGCTTGGGACAGGTCACAGCTGCATCCATTCCCGTGCTGTATAGGTCAGAGTGCGCTGGGTGGGACAGGTTCCAGCTGCCTCCATTCTCATGCCATACAGGTGGGAGTGCGGTGCTTCAGACAGTTCACAGCTGCATCCCCTCCCATGCCGTATAGGTCAGAGTGCGCTGGGTGGGACAGGTTCCAGCTGCCTCCATTCTCATCCCATGCAGATGGGAGTGTGGTGCTTGGGACATTTCACAGCTGCATCCATTCCCGTGCCATATAGGTCACAGTGCGCTGGGTGGAACAGGTTCCAGCTGCCTCCATTCTCATGCCATACAGATGGGAGTGTGTTGCTTGGGACAGGTCACAGCTGCATCCAATTAGCAAGGCATTTGACACAGTCCCACACAAAAGATTAATATATAAGTTAGCCAGCCTGGGAGTGGGTCCCAAGATGACAGTCTGGGTAAAGAATTGGCTGGAGAATAGGACACAGAGAGTAATAGTAAATGGAGTCCACTCAGAAGAAAGAAGGGTTACTAGCGGGTAATGAGGGTCAGTATTAGACCTGTCTCTTCAATGTCTTTATAACGACATTGCAGAAGGACTGGAAGGAAAAGTATGTCACTTGCAGATGACACTAAGATCTGCAACAGAATTGATGCACAGGGTGGGGTGGAAAGGATGAGAAGGGACTTGGCAAGGTTAGAGGAATGGTCAAATGTATGGCAGCTTAGATTCAATCCTAAGAAGTGCAAGGTAATGCACCTGGGAAACAAAAACCCAGGGGAAGAGTACACAATGGGGGGTGAGATACTAACAACAACAAAAATGGAAAGGGACCTGGGGGTAGTCATATCAGATGACCTAAAGGTGGGCAAGCAATGTGAGAGGGCAGCAAGGAGGGCTGGGGGGATACTGGGATGCATAGGGAGAGGCATCACCAGTAGAAAATATTATCCTCTGTACAGACAGCTGGTGAGGCCCCATCTGGAGTACTGTGTGCAGTTCTGGAGACCCAGTCTCCGCAAAGACATAGACAGGATGGAAGCTGTCCAGAGGAGGGCAACTAAAATGGTGCAGGGCCTGCACCAGAGGACATATGAAGAGAGACTTAAGGAGCTTAACATGTATAGCCTCGAGGAAAGGAGGGAGAGGGGGGGGACATGATAGAAACTTTCAAGTACCTCAAGGGAATCAACAAAGTCCAAGAAGGTAGCATCTTTCAAAAAAAGAGGTGTGCAAGAACAAGAGGGCACAATTTCAAGATAGAGGGGGGGCGGCTCAGAGGTATTTTAAGGAAGTATTTTTTCACAGAGAGGGTTGTGGATGCATGGAATGGCCTTCCAGAGGAGGTTGTGGTCAAAATCAGTGGTGGAATTCAAGCATGCATGGGATAGTCATAAGGCAATTCTGGGAGGTGGGGGTAGGAAGAAGTAGGCTGCTGGTTAACTAGGATCTGCAGCTTATCCAGTAGGTAGGGAAAAGGGCAGACTGGGTGGGCCAATCGGTCCTTATCTGCCGTCAAATTCTATGTTTCTATGTTTCTATCCCTTCCCGTGCCACATAGATCAGAGTGCGCTGGGTAGGACAGGTCCCAGCTGTGTCCATTCTCATGCCATACAGATGGGAGTGCGGTGGTTGGGACCGTCACGGCTGCATCTATCCCGTGCCGTATAGGTCAGAGTGCGCTGGGTGGGACAGGTCCCAGCTGCCTCCATTCTCATGCCATACAGGTGGGAGTGTGGTGCTTGGGACAGATCACAGCTGCATCCATTCCCGTGCCATATAGGTCAGAGTGCGCTGGGTGGGACAGGTTCCAGCTGCCTCCATTCTCATGCCATACTGGTGGGAGTATGGTGCTTAGAACAGGTCACAGCTGCATCCCCTTCCTGTGCCATATAGGTCAGAGTGCGCTGGGTGGGACAGGTCCCAGCTGCATCCATTCTCATGCCATACAGATGGGAGTGTGGTGCTTAGGACAGGTCATGGCTGCATCCATTCCAGTGCCATATAGGTCAGAGTGCGCTGGGTGGGACAGGTTCCAGCTGTCTCCATTCTCATGCCATGCCGATGGGAGTGCGGTGCTTCAGACAGGACACAGCCGCATCCCTTCCCGTGCCGTATAGGTCAGAGTGCGCTGGGTGGGACAGGTTCCAGCTTCCTCCATTCTCATCCCATGCAGATGGGAGTGTGGTGCTTGGGACAGGTCACAGCTGCATCCATTCCCATGCCATATAGGTCAGAGTGCGCTGGGTGGGACAGGTTCCAGCTGCCTCCATTCTCATGTCATACAGATGGGAGTTTGTTGCTTGGAACAGGTCACAGCTGCATCCCTTCCCGTGACACAAAGGTCAGAGTGCGCTGGGTGGGACAGGTCCCAGCTGCCTCCATTCTCATGCCATACAGATGGGAGTGTGGTGCTCGGACAGGTCATGGCTGCATCCATTCCGGTGCCATATAGGTCACAGTGCGCTGGGTAGGACAGGTCCCAACTGCGCCCATTTTAATGCCGTACAGATGGGAGTGCGGTGCTTGGGACAGGTCACAGCTGCATCCATTCGGTGCCGTATAGGTCAGAGGGCTAGGGTGGGACAGGTCCCAGCTGCCTATTCTCATGCCATACAGATGGGAGTGTGGTGCTTGGGACAGATCACAGCTGCATCCATTCCCGTGCCATATAGATCAGAGTCGCTGGGTGGGACAGGATCAGCTGCCTCCATTCTCATGCCATACAGGTGGGAGTGTGGTGCTTGGGACAGGTCACAGCTGCATCCCTTCCCGTGCCATATAGGTCAGAGCGCCGGTGGGACAGGTCCCACCTGTCTCCATTCTCATGCCATAGAGGTGGGAGTCTGGTGCCTCGGACAGGTCACAGCTGCATCCATTCCCGTGCCATATAGGTCAGAGTGCGCTGGGTGGGACAAGTTCCAGCTGCCTCCATTCTCATGCCATACAGATGGGAGAGTGGTGCTTGGGACAGGTCACAGCTGCATCCATTCCCGTAATGTATAGGTCAGAGTGCGCTAGGTTGGACAGGTTCCAGCTGCCTCCATTCTCATGCCATACAGGTGGGAGTATGATGCTTAGGACAGGTCACAGCTGCATCCCCTTCCCGTGCCAGATAGGTCAGAGTGCACTGGTTGGGACAGGTCCCAGCTGCATCCATTCTCATGCCATACAGATGGGAGTGTGTGCTTTGGACAGGTCATGGCTGCATCCGTTCCGTGCCATATAGGTCAGAGTGCGATGGGAGGGACAGCTTCCAGCTGTCTCCATTCTCATGCCATGCCGATGGGAGTGCGGTGCTTCAGACAGGTCACAGCTGCATCCCTTCCCTGCACTGTATAGATCAGAGTGCGCTGGGTGGACAGGTTCCAGCTGCCTCCATTCTCATGCCATACAGATGGGAGTGTGGTGCTTGGGACAGGTCCCAGCTGCATCCATTCTCATGCCACACAGATGGGAGGTGTGGTGCTCGGACAGGTCATGGCTGCATCCATTCCGTGCCATATAGGTCAGAGTGTGCTGGGTGGGACAGGTCCCAACTGCGTCCATTTACTGCCATACAGAAGGGAGGAGTGTGTGCTGGACAGGTCACAGCTGCATCAATTCTGGTGCCGATAGGTCAGGGAGGGCGAGGTGGGACAGGTCCCAGCTGCCTCCATTCTCATGCCATACAGATGGGAGTGTGGTGCTTGGGACAGATCACAGCTGCATCCATTCCCGTGCCGTATAGATCAGAGTGCGCTGGGTGGGACAGGATCCAGCTGCCTCCATTCTCATGCCATACAGGTGGGAGTGTGGTGCTTGGGACAGGTCACAGCTGCATCCCTTCCCGTGCCGTATAGGTCAGAGCGCGCACGGTGGGACAGGTCCCACCTGTCTCCATTCTCATGCCATAGAGGTGGGAGTCTGGTGGTTCGGACAGGTCACAGCTGCATCCATTCCCGTGCCATATAGGTCAGAGTGCGCTGGGTGGGACAAGTTCCAGCTGCCTCCATTCTCATGCCATACAGAAGGGAGAGTGGTGCTTGGGACAGGTCACAGCTGCATCCATTCCCGTGCTGTATAGGTCAGAATGCGCTCGGTTGGACAGGTTCCAGCTGCCTCGATTCTCATGCCATACTGGTGGGAGTATGATGCTTAGGACAGGTCACAGCTGCATCCCTTCCGTGCCGATAGGTCAGAGTGCACTGGTTGGGACAGGTCCCAGCTGCATCCATTCTCATGCCATACAGATGGGAGTGTGGTGCTTTGGACAGGTCATGGCTGCATCCGTTCCGTGCCATATAGGTCAGAGTGCGATGGGTGGGACAGGTTCCAGCTGTCTCCATTCTCATGCCATGCCGATGGGAGTGCGGTGCTTCAGACAGGTCACAGCTGCATCCCTTCCCTGCCGTATAGATCAGAGTGCGCTGAGTGGGACAGTTTCCAGCTGCCTCCATTCTCATGCCATACAGATGGGAGTGTGGTGCTTGGGACAGGTCCCAGCTGCATCCATTCTCATGCCACAGAGATGGGAGTGTGGTGCTTCGGACAGGTCATGGCTGCATCCATTCCGGTGCCATATAGGTCAGAGTGTGCTGGGTGGGACAGGTCCCAACTGCGTCCATTTTAATGCCATACAGAAGGGAGTGCGGTGCTTGGGACAGGTCACAGCTGCATCCATTCCCGTGCCGTATAGATCAGAGTGCGCTGGGTGGGACAGGTCCCAGCTGCCTCCATTCTCATGCCATACAGGTGGGAGTGTGGTGCTTTGGACAGGTCACAGCTGCATCCCTTCCCGTGCCGTATAGGTCAGAGTGCGGACGGTGGGACAGGTCCCACCTGTCTCCATTCTCATGCCATACAGGTGGGAGTCTGGTGCTTGGACAGGTCACAGCTGCATCCATTCCCTGCGTCAGATGGTCAGAGTGCGCTGGGTGGGACAAGTTCCAGCTGCCTCCATTCTCATGCCATACAGATGGGAGAGTGGTGCTTGGGACAGGTCACAGCTGCATACATTCCCGTGCCGTATAGGTCAGAATGCGCTCGGCTCAATAGGTTCCAGCTGTCTCCATTGTCATGCCTTTCAGGTGGGAGTGTGGTGCTTGGGGCAGGTCACAGCTGCATCCCTTCCCATGCCGTATAGGTCAGGGTGCGCACGGTGGGACAGGTCCCAGCTGTCTCCATTCTCATGCCATACAGGTGGGAGTGTGCTGCTTCGGACAGGTCACAGCTGCATCCATTCCCATGCCCTATAGGTCAGGGTGCGCTGGGTGGGACAGGTTCCAGCTGCGTACATTCTCATGCCATTCAGATGGGAGTGTGGTGCTTGGGACAGGTCACAGCTGCATCCATTCCCGTGCCACATAAGTCAGAGTGCGCTGGGTGGGACAGGTTCCAGCTGTGTCTATTCTCATGCCATACAGATGGGAGTGTGGTGCTTGGGACAGGTCACAGCTGCATCCATTCCCATGCCACAAAGGTCAGAGTGGCTGGGTGGGACAGGTTCCAGCCTAGTCCATTCTCATGCCATACAGATGGGAGTGTGGTGGTTGGGGCAAGTCTGGCTGCATCCATTTCCGTGCCACATAGGTTAGGAGTGCACTGGTAGGACAGGTTCCAGCTGCCTCCTTTCACATGCCATGCAGATGGGAGTGTGGTGCTACGGACAAGTCACTGCTGCATCCCTTCCCGTGCCGTATAGGTCAGAGTGCGCTGGGTGGGACAGGTTCCAGCTGCCTCCATTCTCATGCCATACAGATGGGAGTGTGGTGCTTGGGACAAGTCACAGCTGCATCCCTTCCAGTGCGTATAGGTCAGAGTGCGCTGGGTGGGACAGGTTCCAGCTGCGTCCATTCTCATGCCATACACATGGGAGTGCGGTGCTTCAGACAGCTCACAGCTGCATCCATTCCCGTGCCATATGGGTCAGAGTGCACTGGGTGGGACAGGTCCCTGCTGCCTCCATTTTCCTGCCATACAGGTGGGAGTGCGGTGCTTGGGACAGGTCACAGCTGCATCCCTTCCCGTGCCTTATAGGTCATAGTGCGCTGGGTGGGACAGGTCCCAGCTGCCTCCATTCTCCTGCCATACAGGTGGGAGTGCGGTGCTTGGGACAGGTCACAGCTGCATGCCTTCCCGTGACGTATAGGTCATAGTGCGCTGGGAGGGACAGGTCCCAGCTGCCTCCATTCTCATGCCATACAGGTGGGAGTGTGGTGCTTGGGACAGGTCACAGCTGCATCCATTCCCGTGCCATATAGGTCAGAGTGCGCTGGGTGGGACAGGTCCCATCTGTCTCCATTCTCATGCCATACATATGGGAGTGTGGTGCCTCATACAGGTCACGGCTGCATCCCTTCCCATGCCATATTGGTCAGACTGCGCTGGGTGGGGCAGGTCCCAGCTGTCTCCATTCTCATGCCATACACATGGGAGTGCGGTGCTTGGGACAGGTCACAGCTGCATCCCTTCCTGTGCCGTATAGGTCAGAGTGCACTGGGTGGGACAGGTTCCAGCTGTCTCCATTCTCATGACATGCCGATGGGAGTGCAGTGCTTCAGACAGGTCACAGCTGCATCCCTTCTCGTGCCGTATAGGTCAGAGTGTGCTGGGTGGGATAGGTTCCAGCTGCCTCCATTCTCATGCCATACAGATGGGAGTGTGGTGCTTCGGACAGGTCACTGCTGAATCCCTTCCCGTGCATTATGGGTCAAGCTGCACTAGGTGGGACAAGTTCCAGCTGCCGCCATTCTCATGCCATACACATGGGAGTGCCATGCTTCGGACAGCTCACAGCTGCATCCATTCCCGTGCCACATAGGTCAGAGTGCGCTGGGTGGGACAGGTCCCAGCTACCTCCTTTCTCATTCCATGCACATGGGAGTGCGGTTCTTAGTACAGGTCACAGCTGCATCCCTTCCCATGCCGTATCGGTCAGAGTGCACTGGGTGGGACAGGTCCCAGCTGCCTCCATTCTCCTGCCATACAGGTGGGAGTGCGGTGCTTCAGACAGGTCACAGCTGCATCCCTTCCAGTTCCGTATAGGTCATAGTGCGCTGGGTGGGACAGGTCCCAGCTGCCTCCATTCTCATGCCATACAGGTGGAAGTGTGGTGCTTGGGACAGGTAACAGCTGCATCCATTCCAATGCCGTACAGGTCAGAGTGTACTGGGTGGGACAGGTTGCAGCTGCCTCCATTCTCATCCCATACAGATGGGAGTGGCGCTTGGATAGATCACAGCTGCATCCATTCCCGTGCCACATAGGTCGAGGGTTGGTGGGACAGGTCCCAGCTGCTCCATTCTCGCGCCATACAGGTGGGAGTTTGTTGCTTTGGACAAGTCACAGTTACATCCATTCCTGTGCCACATAGGTCAGAGTGCACTTGGTGGGACAAGTCCCAGCTGCCTCCATTCTCGTGCCATACAGATGGGAGTGTGGTGGTTCGGACAGGTCACAGCTGCATCCATTCCGGTACCATATAGGTCAGAGTGCACTAGGTGGGACAGGTTCCAGCTGCCTCCATTCTCATGCCATACATGTGGGAGTGTGGTTCTCGGGACTGGTCACAGCTGCATCCATTCCTGTGCCGTATAGGTCAGAGTGCGCTGGGTGGGATAGGTTCAAGCTGCCTCCATTCTCATGCCATACAGATGGGAGTGTGGTGCTCGGGACAGGTCACAGCTGCATCCATTCCCGTGCCGTATAGGTCAGAGTGCGCTGGGTGGGACAGATCCCAGCTGCCTCCATTCTCGTGCCATACAGGTTGGAGTGCGTTGCTTGGGACAGGTCACAGCTGCATCCATTCCCGTGCTGTATAGGTCAGAGTGCGCTGGGTGGGACAGGTTCCAGCTGCCTCCATTCTCATGCCATAGAGGTGGGAGTATGGTGCTTGGGACAGGTCACAGCTGCATCCCTTCCCATGCCGTATAGGTCAGAGTGCACTTGGTGGGACAGTTTCCAGCTGCATCCATTCTCATGCCATACAGATGGGAGAGAAGCTTGGGACAGGTCACAGCTGCATCCATTCCTGTCAGACACGGCCAGAGTGCGCTGGGTGGGACATGTTCCAGCTGCCTCGATTCTCATGCCATACAGATGGGAGGTGGTGTTTAGGACAGGCCACAGCTGCATCCCTTCTTGTGGCGTTTAAGTCAGAGTGCACAGGGTGGGACAGGTTCCAGCTGTCTCCATTCTCATGCCATGCTGATGGGAGTGCAGTGCTTCAGACAGGTCACAGCTGCATCCCTTCCCGTGCCGTATAGGTCAGGTGGTGCTGGGTGGGACAAGTACCAGATGCATCCATTCTCATGCCATACAGATGGGAGTGTGGTGCTTCGGACAGGTCACAGCTTCACTCCCTTCCTGCTGTGATCAGGCCGGAGTGCACTGGTGACAGGTTCCAGCTTCTCCATTCTCATCCCATGCAGATGGGAGTGTGGTGCTTGGGACAGGTCACAGCTGCATCCATTCCCGTGCCATATAGGTCATAGTGCTGGGTGGACAGGCCCAGCTGCTCCATTCTCATGCCATGCAGCTGGGAGTGTGGTGCTTGGGACAGGTCACAGCTGCATCCATTCCCATGCTGTATATGTCAGAGTGCGCTGGGTGGGACAGGTTCCAACTGCCTCCATTCTCGTCCCATACAGATGGGAGGGTGGCTCTTCGGATAAGTCACAGCTGCATCCATTCCTGTGCCACATAGGTCAGAGTGTGCTGGGTGGGACAGGTCCCAGCCAGGCTCCATTCTCGCCCATACAGGTGGGAGTGGGGTGCTTGGACAGGTCACAGTTGCATCCATTCCTGGTCTGTATAGATCAGAGTTCACTTGGTGGGACAAGTCCCAGCTGACTCCATTCTCGTGCCATACAGATGGGAGTGTGGTGGTTCGGACAGGTCACAGCTGCATCCACTCGGTGCCGTATAGGTCAGAGCGCTGGTGGGACAGGTACCTGCTGCCTCCAATCTCATGCCATACAGGTGGGAGTGTGGTGCTCGGGACAGGGTCACAGCTGCATCCATTCCTGTGCAGTATAGGTCAGAGTACGCTGGGTGGGACAGGTTCAAGCTGCCTCCCATTCTCATGCCATACAGATGGGAGTGTGGTGCTGGGACAGGTCACAGCTGCATCCATTCCCGTGTCAGTATAGGTCAGAGTGCACTTGTGGGACAGTTTCCAGCTGCATCCATTCTCATGCCAAACAGATGGGAGTGCGATGTTTGGGACAGTTCACAGCTGCATCCATTCCCGTGTCAGTATACGTCAGGAGTCGCTGGGAGGACATGTTCCGCTGCCTCCATTCTCATGCCATACAGATGGGAGTGTGGTGTTTGGGACAGGGCACAGCTGCAACCCTTCTTGTGGCATTTAGGTCAGAGTGCACAGGGTGGGACAGGTCCCAGCTGTCTCCTTTCTCATGCCACAGGTGGGAGTGTGGTGCCCGGACAGGTCACAGCTGCATCCATTCCCGTGCGCTATAGGGCAGAGTGCGCAAAGAGGACAGGTTCCAGCTGCCTCCATTCTCATGCTATACAGATGGGAGTTTGGTGCTTGGGACAGGTCACAGCTGCATCCATTCCCATGTCTGAGTAGATCAGAGTGCGCTGGGTGGGACAGATCCCATCTGTCTCCATTCTCATGCCATACAGATGGGAGTGTGGTGATTCGACAGGTCACAGCTGCATCCCTTCCAGTGCCGTGATAGGTCAGAGTGCGCTGGGTGGGACTGGTCCCAGCTGTCTCCCATTCTCATGCCATACACATGGGAGTGCGGTGCTTGGGACAGGTCACAGCTGCGTCCCTTCCTGTGCCGTATAGGTCAGAGTGCACTGGTGGGACAGGTTCCAGCTGTCTCCATTCTCATGCCATGCTGATGGGAGTGCGGTGCTTCAGACAGGTCACAGCTGCATCCTTCCTGTGTGATAGGTCAGAGTGTGCTGGGAGGGACAGGTTCCAGCTGCTCCTTTTCATGCCATACAGATGGGAGGTGGCTCTTCAGATAGGTCACAGATGCATCCATTCCGCATCAGATAGATCGTAAGGCCAGGGACAGGTCCCAGCTGCTCCATTCTCATGCCATACATGGGAGTGCGGTGCTTGGGACAGGTCACAGCTGCATCCCTTCCTGTGCCGTATAGGTCAGATGACACTGGGAGGGACAGGTTACAGCTAGGTCCATTCTCATGCAATACAGATGGGAGTGTGGTGCTTGGGACAGGTCACAGCTGCATCCATTCCCGTGCCATATAGGTCAGAGTCGCTGGGTGGGACAAGTCCAAGCTGCCTCCATTCTCATGCCATACAGGTGGGAGTGTGGTGCTTGGGACAGGTCACAGCAGCATCCATTCGGTGCCGTGATAGGTCAGGAGTGCACTTGGTGGGACAGGTTCCAGCTGCCTCCATTCTCATGCCATACACATGGGAGTGTGGTGCTTGGGACAGGTCACAGCTGCATCTGTTCCATGCCGTATAGGTCGAGTGCACTGGGTGGGACAGGCTCTTCTGCATCCATTCTCATGCCTTACAGATGGGAGTGTGCTGCTTCGACAGGTCACAGCTGCATCCATTCCTGTGCCATATGTCAGAGGTGCTGGTTGGGACAGGTTCCAGCTGCTCCATTGTTATGCCATACAGATGGAGGTGGCGCTTGGACAGGTCACAGCAGCATCCATTCCTGTGCCGTATTGGTCATAGTGTGCTGGGTGGGGCAGGTTCCAGCTGTCTCCATTCTCATGCCATACACATGGGAGTGCGGTGCTTCGGACAGCTCACAGCTGCATCCATTCCTGTGCCACATAGGTCAGAGTATGCTGGGTGGGACAGGTCCCAGCTGCCTCCATTCTCTTGCCATACAGATGGGAGTTTGGTGCTTCGGACAGGTCACAGCTGCATCCATTCCTGTGTCGTATAGGTCAGAGTGCGCTGGGTGGGACGGGTCCCAGCTGCGTCCATTCTCATGCCATACAGATGGGAGTGCAGTGCTTGGGACAGGTCACAGCTACATCCATTCCGGTGCCGTATAAGTCAGAGTGCGCGGTGGGATAGGTCCCAGCTGCCTCATTCTCATGCCAACAGGTGGGAGTTAGTGCTTGGGACAGGTCACAGCTGCATGCATTCCATGCTGCATAGGTCAGGAGTGCGCTGGGTGGGACAGGTTCCAGCTGCCTCCATCTCATGCCATACAGGTGGGAGTATGTTGTTGGGACAGGTCACAGCTGCATCCCTTCCCATGGCATATAGGTAAGAGTGCGCTGGGTGGACAGGTTCCAGCTGCCTCACCTTCATGCCATACAGATGGGAGTGCGATGCTTGGGACAGGTCACAGCTGCATCCCTTCCCATGTCGTACGGTCAGAGTGCACTGGGTGGGCAGGTCCCAGCTGCCTCCATTCTCCTGCCATACAGGTGGAGGTCGGTGCTTCAGACAGGTCACAGCTGTATCCCTTCCCAGTGTCAGCAGGTCATAGTGCCATGGGTGGGACAGGTCCCAGCTGCCTCCATTCTCATGCCACAGGTGGGAGGTGTCTTGGGACAGGTCACAGCTGCATCCATTCCATGCCATGATAGGTCAGGAGTGCGCTTGGGACAGGTTCCTGCTGCCTCTATTCTCGCCCCATACAGATGGGAGTGTGGCGCTCGGATAGGTCACAGCTGCATCCATTCCCTGCCACATAGGTCAGAGTGTGCTAGGGGACAGGTCCCAGCTGCCTCCATTCTCGCGCCATACAGATGGGAGTGTGTTGCTTTGGACAGGTCACAGTTGCATCCATTCCTGTGCTGTATTGGTCAGAGTGCACTTGGTGGGAAAAGTTCCAGCTGCCTCCATTCTCGTGCCATACAGATGGCAGTGTGGTGGTTCGGACAGGTCACAGCTGCATCCATTCCGGTGCCGTATAGGTCAGAGTGCGCTGGGTGGGACAGGTCCCAGCTGCCTCCATTCTCATGCCATACAGGTGGGAGTGTGGTGCTCAGGACAGTTCACAGCTGCATCCATTCCTGTGCCGTATAGGTCAGAGTGCGCTGGGTGGGATAGGTTCAAGCTGCCTCCATTCTCATGCCATACAGATGGGAGTGTGGTGCTCGGGACAGGTCACAGCTGCATCCATTCCCGTGCCGTATTGGTAAGAGTGCGCAGGGTGGGACAGGTCCCAGCTGCCTCCATTCTCGTGCCATACAGGTTGGAGTGCAGTGCTTGGGACAGGTCACAGCTGCATCCATTCTCTGCTGTATAGGCAGAGTTAGCTGGGTGGAACAGGTTCCAGCTGCTCCATTCCATGCCATAGAGGTGGGAGTATGGTGCTTGGGACAGGTCACAGCTGCATCCCTTCCCATGCCGATAAGTCAGGAGTGCGCCAGGGACAGTTTCCAGCCGGCCCATTTTCATGCCATACTGATGGGAGTGCGATGCTTGGGACAGGTCACAGCTGCATCCATTCCCTGTGTCCGTTACACGCTGGAGCGCTGGTGGGACATGTTCCAGCTGCCTCCATTCTCATGCACTACAGATGGGAGTGTGGTGTTTATGACAGGCCAGCTGCATTCCTCTTGTGGGCTTTCCCGGTCCAGTGCAGGTGGGACAGGTCCCAGCTGTCTCCTTTCTCATGCCATACAGGTGGGAGGTGTGGTTCGGACAGGTCACAGCTGCATCCATTCCCGCGTCAGAGTAGGTCAGGAGTGCGCTAGGAGGGACAGGTTCCAGCTGCCTCCATTCTCATGCTATACAGATGGGAGTGTGGTGCTTGGGACAGGTCACAGCTGCATCCATTCTGTGCCATATAGAACAGAGTTCGCTTGGTGGACAGGTCCCATCTGTCTCCATTCTCATGCCATACATATGGGAGTGTGGTGCTCGGACAGGTCACAGCTGCATCCCTTCCCATGCTGTAGTAGGTCAGAGAGCACAGGGTGGGACAAGTCCCAGCTGTCTCCATTCTCTTGCCATACACGGGAGTGCGGTGTTTGGGACAGGTACAGCTGCATCCTTCCTGCGTCGTATAGCTCAGAGTGCACTGGGTGGCAGGTTCCAGCTGTCTCCATTCTCATGCCATGCCGATGGGAGGCGGTGCTCAGACAGCTCACAGCTGCATCCCTTCACGTGCTGTATAGGTCAGAGTGTGCTGGTGGGACAGATTCCAGCTGCCTCCATTCTCATGCCATACAGATGGGGAGTGTGGTGCTCGACAGGTCACAGCTACATCCCTTCCAGTGCCGTAGGTCAGGAGTGCACTGGGTGGGACAGGTTCCAGCTTCCTGCATTCTCATCCCATGCAGATGGGAGGTGGTGCTTGGGACAGGTCACAGCTGCATCCATTTCCGTGTCAGATAGGTCAGAGTGCGCTGGGTGGAACAGGTTCCAGCTGCCCATTCTCATGCCATACAGATGGGAGTGTGTTGTTTGGGACAGGTCACAGCTGCATCCCTTCATGTGCCACATAGGTCAGAGGCGCGGGGGACAGGTTACAGCTGCCTCCATTCTCATGCCATACAGATGGGAGTGTGGTGCTTTGGACAGGTCACAGCTGCATCCATTCCCATGCCATATAGGTCTGAGTGCGCTGGGTGGGACAAGTTCCGGCTGCCTCCATTCTCATGCCATACAAATGGGAGTGCGGTGCTTGGGACAGGTCACAGCTGCATCCATTCCCATGCCACATGGGTCAGAGTGCGCTGGGTTGGACAGGTTCCAGTTGCCTCCATTCTCAAGCCATACAGATGGGAGTGCGATGCTTGGGACAGGTCACAGCTCATCCTTCCTGCATCAGAGTAGGCCAGAGTGCACTGGGTGGGATAGGTTCCGCTTCCTCCATTCTCATCCCATGCAGATGGGAGAGTGGTGTTGGGACAGGTCACACCTGCATCCATTTCCATGCCAGATAGGTCTGAGTGCGCTGGGTGGGACAGGTTCCAGCAGCCTCCATTCTCATGCCATACACATGGGTGTGCGGTGCTCGGACAGCTCACAGCTGCATCCATTCCCGTGCCGTATCGTCAGAGTGCAGCTGGGACAGGTCCCAGCTGCCCCATTCTCCTGCCATACAGGTGGGAGGCGGTGCTTGGGACAGGTCACAGCTACATCCTTCCCGTGCCATATAGGTCAGAGTGTGCTGGGTGGGACAGGGCCCAGCTGCCTCCATTCTCATGCCATACAGGTGGGAGTGTGGTGCTTGGGACAGGTCACAGCTGCATCCATTCCCATGCCATATATGTCAGGAGTGCCTGGGTGGGACAGGTTCCAGCTGCTCCATTCTCGTCCATACAGATGGGAGGTGGCTCTGGATAGGTCACAGCTGCATCCATTCCTGTGCCACATAGGTCAGAGTGTGCTGGGTGGGACAGGTCCCAGCCAGCTCCATTCTTGCGCCATACAGGTGGGAGTGTGGTGCTTTGGACAGGTCACAGTTGCATCCATTCCTGGTCTGTATAGATCAGAGTGCACTTGGTGGGACAAGTCCCAGCTGCCTCCATTCTCGTGCCATACAGATGGGAGTGTGGTGGTTCGGACAGGTCACAGCTGCATCCATTCCGTGCCGTATAGGTCAGAGAGCGCTGGGTGGGACAGGTACCAGCTGCCTCCAATCTCATGCCACAGGTGGGAGTGTGGTGCTGGACAGGTCACAGCTGCATCCATTCCTGTGCAGTATAGGTCAGAGTATGCTGGGTGGACAGGTTCAAGCTGCCTCCATTCTCATGCCATACAGATGGGAGTGTGGTGCCAGGACAGGTCACAGCTGCATCCATTCCCGTGCCAGTATAGGTCAGAGTGCACTTGGTGGGACAGTTTCAGCTGGATCCATTCTCATGAAAAACAGATGGGAGGCGATGCTGGGGACAGTTCACAGCTGCATCCATTCCCATGCAGTATATGCCAGAGTGCGCTGGGAGGGACATGTTCCAGCTGCATCCATTCTCATGCCATACAGATGGGAGTGTGGTGTTTGGGACAGGCCACAGCTGCAACCCTTCTTGTGGCATTTAGGTCAGAGTGCACAGGGTGGGACAGGTCCCAGCTGTCTCCTTTCTCATGCCATACAGGTGGGAGTGTGGTGCTTGGACAGGTCACAGTTGCATCCATTCCCTGTGCCGATAGGTCAGAGTGCGCTGGTGGGACTGGTCCCAGCTGTATCCATTCTCATGCAATACACATGGGAGTGCGGTGCTTGGGACAGGTCACAGCTGCTCCCTTCCGTGCCAGTGTAGGTCAGAGTGCACTGTGGGACATGTTCCAGCTGCCTCCATTCTCATGCCATGCTGATGGGAGTTTGGTGCTTGGGACAGGTCACAGCTGCATCCATTCCCATGCCAGATAGATCAGAGTGCGCTTGGAGGACAGGTCTCATCTGTCTCCATTCTCATGCCATACAGATGGGAGTGTGGTGATTCGGACAGGTCACAGCTGCATCCTTCCAGTGCCGTATAGGTCAGAGTGCGCTGGGTGGGATTGGTCCCAGCTGTCTCCATTCTCATGCCATACACATGGGAGTGGTGCTTGGGAAAGGTCACAGCTAGCGCCCCTTCCGGTCCTGAGTAGGTCAGAGTGCACTGGGTGGACAGGTTCCAGCTGTCTCCATTCTCATGCCATGCTGATGGGAGTGCGGTGCTTCAGACAGGTCACAGCTGCATCCCTTCCCGCGCCGTGAAGGTCAGAGTGTGCTGGGAGGACAGGTTCCAGCTGCCTCCATTTTCATGCCATACAGATGGGAGTGTGGCTCTTCAGATAGGTCACAGATGCATCCATTCCCGCACCAGATAGGTCATAGTGCGCTGGGTGGGACAGGTCCCAGCTGCCTCCATTCTCATGCCATACAGATGGGAGTCTGGTGCTTGGGACAGGTCACAGCTGCATCCCTTCCCGTGCCGTATAGGTCAGACTGCGCTGGGAGGGACAGGTTCCAGCTGCGTCCATTCTCATGCCATACAGATGGGAGTGTGGTGCTTGGGACAGGTCACAGCTGCATCCATTCCCGTGCCATATAGGTCAGAGTGCGCTGGGTGGGACAGGTTCCAGCTGCCTCCATTCTCATGCCATACAGGTGGGAGTGTGGTGCTTGGGACAGGTCACAGCAGCATCCATTCCCGTGCCGTATAGGTCAGAGTGCACTGGGTGGGACAGGTTCCAGCTGCCTCCATTCTCATGCCATACAGATGGGAGTGTGGTGCTTGGGACAGGTCACAGCTGCATCCGTTCCATGCCGTATAGGTCAGAGTGCGCTGGTGGGACAGGCTCTTTCTGCATCCATTCTCATGCCTTACAGATGGGAGTGTGTGCTTCGGGACAGGTCACAGCTGCATCCATTCCTGTGCCATATAGGTCAGAGTGTGCTGGGTGGGACAGGTTCCAGCTGCCTCATTGTTATGCCATACAGATGGGAGTGGAGCCGGACAGGTCACAGCAGCATCCATTCCTGTGCCGATGGTCAAGTGTGCTGGGTGGGGCAGGTTCCAGCTGTCTCCATTCTCATGCCATACACATGGGGAGTGCGGTGCTCGGACAGCTCACAGCTGCATCCATTCCTTGCCACATAGGTCAGAGTATGCTGGTGGGACAGGTCCCAGCTGCCTCCATTCTCTGCCATACAGATGGGAGTTTGGTGCTGGACAGGTCACAGCTGCATCCATTCCTGTGTCGATAGGTCGGAGTGGCCAGGGACGGGTCCCAGCTGTCCCATTCTCATGCTATACAGATGGGAGTGCAGTGCTTGGGACAGGTCACAGCTACATCCATTCCGTGCCGAGTAAGTGGAGTGCGAGTGGGACTAGGTCCCAGCTGCCTCCATTCTCATGCCATGCAAGGTGGGAGTGTAGTGCTTGGGACAGGTCACAGCTGCATGCATTCCCATGCTGTATAGGTCAGAGTGCGCTGGGTGGGACAGGATCCAGCTGCCTCCATTCTCATGCCATACAGGTGGGAGTGTGGTGCTTGGGACAGGTCACAGCTGCATCCCTTCCCATGCCATATAGGTCAGAGTGCGCTGGGTGGGACAGGTTCCAGCTGCCTCCATTCTCATGCCATACAGATGGGAGTGCGGTGTTGGGCAGGTCACAGCTGCATCCCTTCCCATGCCGTATGGGTCAGAGTGCACTGGGTGGGACAGGTCCCAGCTGCCCATCTCCTCCTGCCATACAGGTGGGAGTGCGGTGCTCAGACAAGTCACAGCTGCATCCCTTCCCGTGCCATATAGGTCAGAGTGCGCTGGGTGGGACAGGTCCCAGCTGCCTCCATTCTCATGCCATACAGGTGGGAGTGTGGTGCTTGGGACAGGTCACAGCTGCATCCCTTCCCGTGCCGTATAGGTCAGAGTGCACTGGGTGGGACAGGTTCCAGCTGTCTCCATTCTCATGCCATGCAGATGGGAGTGCGGTGCTTCAGACAGCTCACAGCTGCATCCCTTCACGTGCTGTATAGGTCAGAATGTGCTGGTGGGACAGATTCCAGCTGCCTCCATTCTCATGCCATACAGATGGGAGTGTGGTGCTTGACAGGTCACAGCTGCATCCTTCAGTGCCGTATAGGCCAGAGTGCGCTGGTGGACAGGTTCCAGCTTCCTCCATTCTCATCCCATGCAGATGGGAGGTGGTGCTTGGGACAGGTCACAGCTGCATCCATTTCCTGTGCCGTATAGGTCAGAGTGCGCTGGGTGGAACAGGTTCCGCTGCCTCCATTCTCATGCCACAGATGGGAGTGTGTTGCTTGGGACAGGTCACAGCTGCATCCTTCCCGTGCCACATAGGTCAGAGTGCTGGTGGGACAGGTTACAGCTGCCTCCATTCTCATGCCATACAGATGGGAGTGTGGTGCTTGACAGGTCACAGCTGCATCCATTCCATGCCACATAGGTCTGAGGCGCTGGGTGGGACAAGTCTGCTGCCTCCATTCTCATGCCATACATGGGAGTGCAGTGCTTCAGACAGCTCACAGCTGCATCCATTCCCGTGCCAGATAGGTCAGAGTGCTGGGAGGACAGGTCCCAGCTGCTCCATTCTCATGCCATACACATGGGAGTGCGGTGTTTGGGACAGGTCACAGCTGCATCCCTTCCCGTGTCGTATCGGTCAGAGTGCACTGGGTGGGACAGGTCCCAGCTGCCCCCATTCTCCTGCCATACAGGTGGGAGTGCGGCTTGGGACAGGTCACAGCTGCATCCGTTCCTGCGCCGTATAGGTCATAGTGTGCTGGGTGGGACAGGCCCAGCTGCCTCCATTCTCATACAATACAGGCGGGAGTGTGGTGCTTCGACAGGTCACAACTGCATCCATTCCCATGCCGTATATGTCAGAGTGGCTGGTGGGACAGGTTCCAGCTGCCCATTCTCGCCCCATACAGATGGGAGTGTGGTTTCGGATAGGTCACAGCTGCATCCATTCCTGCAGTCACGTAGGTCAGAGTGTGCTGGTGGGACAGGTCCCAGCTAGCTGCATTCTCGCGCCATACAGGTGGGAGTGTGGTGCTTTGGACAGGTCACAGTTGCATCCATTCCTGTGCTGTATAGATCAGAGTGCACTTGGTGGGACAAGTCCCAGCTGCCTCCATTCTCGCCATACAGGTGGGAGTGTGGTGGTTCGGACAGGTCACAGCTGCATCCATTCCTGCGTCAGATAGGTCAGAGTGCGCTGGGAGGGACAGTTCCCAGCTGCCTCCATTCTCATGCCATACAGGTGGGAGGTGGTGCTCGGGACAGGTCACAGCTCCATCCATTCCTGTGCCGTATAGGTCAGGAGTGCGCTGGGTGTGACAGGTTCAAGCTGCCTCCATTCTCATGCCATAGATGGGAGTGTGGTGCTTGGGACAGGTCACAGCTGCATCCATTCCCGTGCAGTATAGGTCAGAGTGCGCTTTGGTGGGACAGGCCCCAGCTGCCTCCATTCTCGTGCCATACAGGTTGGAGTGCGGTGCTTGGGACCCAGAGTCTGTGCCATCCCTTCCCATGCCGTGGGTCAGACCATGCTGCTGGAAGGACAGGTTCCAGCTGCGTCCATTCTCATGCCATTCAGATGGGAGTGTGGTGCTTGGGACGAGTCACAGCTGCATCCGTTCCCATGCCACATGGGTCAGAGTGCGCTGGGTTGGACAGGTTCCAGTTGCTCTCCATTCTCACGCCATACAGATGGGAGGCGATGCTTGGGACAGGTCACAGCTTCATCCCTTCCTGCACTGTATAGGCCAGAGTGCACTGGGTGGGACAGGTTTCGGCTTCCTCCATTCTCATCCCATGCAGATGGGAGTGTGGTGCTTGGGACAGGTCACACCTGCATCCATTCCATGCCGTAGTTCTGAGTCGCTGTGGGTATACAAGTTCCAGCAGCCTCCATTCTCATGCCATACACATGGGTGTGCGTGCTGGACAGCTCACAGCTGCATCCATTCCCGTGCCGTATCGTCAGAGTGCACTGGGTGGACAGGTCCCAGCTGCCCCCATTCTCCTGCCATACAGGTGGGAGTGCGGGTGCTTGGGACAGGTCACAGCTACATCCCTTCCCGTGCTATATAGGTCATAGTGCGCTGGTGGACAGGGCCCAGCTGCCTCCATTCTCATGCCATACAGGTGGGAGGGTGGTGCTGTGGACAGGTCACAGCTGCATCCATTCCCATGCCATATATGTCAGGTGCGCTGGGTGGGACAGGTTCCAGCTGCCTCCATTCTGCGTCCCATACAGATGGAGTGTGGCTCTTCGGATGGGTCACAGCTGCATCTATTCTTGTGCCACATAGGTCAGAGTGTGCTGGGTGGGACAGGTCCCAGCCAGCTCCATTCTCGCGCCTATGTGGTGGAGTGGTGCTTGACAGGTCACAGTTGCATCCATTCCTGGTCTGTATAGACTCAGAGTGCACTCCAGGACAAGTCCCAGCTGCCTCCATTCTCGCATATACAGATGGGAGTGTGGTGGTTCGGACAGGTCACAGCTGCATCCATTCCGGTGCGTGTAGGTCAGAGCTAGGTAGGACAGGTACCAGCTGCCTCCAATCTCATATGCCACAGGTGGGAGGTGGTGCTCAGGACAGGTCACAGCTGCATCCATTTCTGTGCAGTATATAGGTCAGAGTATGCTGGGTGGGACAGGTCCAAGCTGCCCATTCCTGCCATACAGATGGGAGTGTGGTGTTGGGACAGGTCACAGCTTGCATCCATTCTCGTGCCGTATAGGTTCAGAGTGCACTCTTGTGGACAGTTTCAGCTGGATCCATTCTCATGCCAAACAGATGGGAGGTGATGTTTGGGACAGTTCACAGCTGCATCCATCCCTGCTAGATAGGTCAGAGCGCTGGGAGGACAGGTCCCAGCTGCCTCCATTCTCATGCCATACACATGGGAGTGCAGTGTTGGGAGTGTCACTGGGCGGTCCTTCCCGTGTCGTATCGGTCAGAGTGCACTGGTGACAGGTCCCAGCTGCCCCCATCTCTCCTGCCATACAGGTGGGAGTGCGGTGCTTGGGACAGGTCACAGCTGCATCCCTTCCTGTGTAGATAGGTCATAGTGTGCTGGGTGGGACAGGGCCTAGCTGCCTCCATTCTCATACCATACAGGCGGGAGTGTGGTGCTTCGACAGGTCACAGGCTGCATCCATTCCCATGCCGTATAGTGTCAGAGTGCGCTAGGTGGGACAGGTCTGCTGCCTCCATTCTCGTCCCATACAGATGGGAGTGTGGCTCTTGGATAGGTCACAGCTGCATCCATTCCCGTCCACGTAGGGTCAGAGGTGTCTGGGTGGACAGGTCCCAGCTAGCTGCATCTCGCGCCTACACAGGTGGGAGGTGGTGCTTTGACAGGTCACAGTTGCATCCATTCCTGTGCTGTATAATCAGTGTGCACTGGTGGGACAAGTCCCAGCTGCTCCATTCCTCCATACAGGTGGGAGTGTGGTGGTTCGGACAGGTCACAGCTGCATCCATTCCTGCTGTCATGAGGCAGGTCAGAGTGCGCTGGGAGGGACAGTTCCCAGCTGCCTCCATTCTCATGCCATACAGGTGGGAGTGTGGGAAGTTTGGGACAGGTCACAGCTCCATCCATTCCTGTGCCAGAGGAAATGGAGGCGCTGGTGGACAGGTTCAAGCTGCCCATTCCTCATGCCATACAGATGGGAGTGTGGAGCTGGGACAGGTCACAGCTGCATCCATTCCCTGCAGTATAGGTCAGAGTCGCTGTGGGGGACAGGAATCCCAGCTGCCCATTCTCGCCATACAGGCGAGTGCTTGGGACAGTCACAGCTGCATCCCTTCCCCATGTCAGAGATAGGCTTGACTGCGCTGGAAGGGACAGGTTCCAGCTACGTCCCATTCTCATGCCATTCAGATGGGAGTGGGTGGCTTGGGATAGGTCAGCTGCATCCATTCCCATGCCACATGGGTCAGAGGCGCGGTTGGACGGGTTCAGTTGCCTCCATTCTCAAGCCATACAGATGGGAGTGCTTGATGTCAGGTCACAGCTTCATCCCTTCCTGCACCGGGTGAGGCCAGAGTCACTGGGTGGGACAGGTTCGGCTTCCTCCATTCTCATCCCATGCCAGATGGGAGAGTGGTGCTGGGACAGGTCACACCTGCATCCATTCCTTGCCGTATAGGGTCTGAGTCGCTGGGTGGTGCGTTCCAGCAGCCTCCATTCTCATGCCCATACATGGGTGTGTGGTGCTCGACAGCTCACAGCTGCATCCATTCCCCGTGTCAGATCGTCAGAGTGCACTGGGTGGGACAGTGTCCCAGCTGCCCCATTCTCCTGCCATACAGGTGTGGAGTAAGTGGTGCTTGGGAGGTCACAGCTACATCCCTTCCCGTGCCATATAGGGTCATAGTGCTGGGTGGGACAGGGCCCAGCTGCCTCCATTCTCATGCCATCAGGTGGGAGTGTGGTGCTCGGGACAGGTCTCAGCTGCATCCATTCCCATGCCATATGTCAGAGTGCGCTGGGTGGGACAGGTTCCAGCTGCCTCCATTCTCGTCCCACACAGATGGGAGTGTGGCTCTTGGATGGGTCACAGCTGCATCCATTCCTGTGCCACATAGGGTCAGAGTGCTGGGTGGGACAGGTCCCAGCCAGCTCCATTCTCGCCCACAGGTGGGAGTGGTGCTTGGACAGGTCACAGTTGCATCCATTCCGGTCTGTATAGATCAGAGTGCACTTGGTGGGACAAGTCCCAGCTGCCTCCATTCTCGTGCCATACAGATGGGAGTGTGGTGGTTCGGACAGGTCACAGCTGCATCCATTCCGCCGTGGATAGGTCAGAGAGCGCTGGGTAGGACAGGTACCAGCTGCCTCCAATCTCATGCCACAGGTGGGAGTGTGGTGCTCGGGACAGGTCACAGCTGCATCCATTCCTGTGCAGTATAGGTCAGAGTATGCTGGGTGGGACAGGTTCAAGCTGCCTCCATTCTCATGCCATACAGATGGGAGTGGTGCCTGGACAGGTCACAGCTGCATCCATTCCCGTGCCAGTACAGGTCAGAGTGCACTTGGTGGGACAGTTTCCAGCTGGATCCATTCTCATGCCAAACAGATGGGAGTGCGATGCTTGGGACAGTTCACAGCTGCATCCATTCCCGTGCCGTATAGGTCAGAGTCGCTGGGAGGGGACATGTTCCAGCTGCCTCCATTCTCATGCCATACAGATGGGAGTGGTGTTTGGGACAGGCCACAGCTGCAACCCTTCTTGTGGCATTTAGGTCAGAGTGCACAGGGTGGGACAGGTCCCAGCGTGCTCCTTTTCTCATGCCATACAGGTGGGAGTGTGGTGCTTCGGACAGGTCACAGCTGCATCCATTCCCGTGTCAGATAGGTCAGAGTGCGCTGGGTGGGACTGGTCCCAGCTGTCTCCATTCTCCTGCCATACATGGGAGTGCGGTGCTTGGGACAGGTCACAGCTGCGGTCCTTCCGCGTGCCGTTATGGGTCAGAGTGCACTGGGTGGGACATGTTCCAGCTGCCTCCATTCTCATGCCATGCTGATGGGAGTTTGGTGCTTGGGACAGGTCACGCTGCATCCATTCCATGCCATATAGATCAGAGTGCGCTGGGAGAGTGGTCCCATCTGTCTCCATTCTCATGCCATACAGATGGGAGTGTGGTGATTCGGACAGGTCACAGCTGCATCCCTTCCAGTGCCGGATAGGTCAGGAGTGCGCTGGGTGGGACTGGTCCCAGCTGTCTCATTCTCATGCCATACACGTGGGAGTCGGTGCTTGGGACAGGTCACAGCTCGTCCACTTCCTTGTCAGAGGTCAGAGCACTGGTGGGACAGGTTCCAGCTGTCTCCATTCTCATGCCATGCTGATGGGAGTGGGGTGCTTCAGACAGGTCACAGCTGCATCCTTCCCGTGCCGAGTAGGTCAGAGGTGCTGGGAGGGACAGGTTCCAGCTGCCTCCATTTTCATGCCATACAGATGGGAGTGTGGCTCTTCAGATAGGTCACAGCTGCATCCCTTCCTGTGCCCGTATAGGTCAGACTGCGCTGGGGAGGGACCAGGTTAGCTAACTCGTCCATTCTCATGTACAATACAGAGATGGGAGTGTGGTGCTTGGGACAGGTCACAGCTGCATCCATTCCCGTGCTATATAGGTCAGAGTGCTGGGTGGGACAAGTCCAAGCTGCCTCCATTCTCATGCCACAGGTGGGGAGTGTGGTGCTTGGGACAGGTCACAGCAGCATCCATTCCGGCCGGATGGGTCAGAGTGCACTTGGTGGGACAGGTTCCAGCTGCCTCCATTCTCATGCCATACACATAGAAGTGTGGTGCTTGGGACAGGTCACAGCTGCATCCGCTCCATGCCGATGTAGGTCAGAGTGCACTGGGTGGGACAGGCTCTTTCTGCATCCATCTCATGCCTCACAGATGGGAGTGTGCTGCCTGGACAGGTCACAGCTGCATCCATTCCTGTGCCATATAGGTCAGAGTGTGCTGGGTGGGACAGGTTCCAGCTGCCTGCATTGTTATGCCATACAGATGGGGTGTGGCGCTTTGGACAGCTCACAACAGCATCCAATCCAGTGCCCGTATTGGTCATGTGTGCTGGGTGGGGCAGGTTCCAGCTGTCTCCATTCTCATGCCATACACATGGGAGTGCGGTGCTCGGACAGCTCACAGTTGCATCCATTCCTGTGCCACATGGTCACAGTATGCTGGGTGGGACAGGTCCCAGCTGCCTCCATTCTCTGCCATACAGAAGGGAGTTTGGTGCTTCGGACAGGTCACAGCTGCATCCATTCCTGTGTCAGATAGGTCAGAGTGCGCTGGTGGGACGGGTCCCAGCTGCGTCAATTCTCATGCCATACAGATGGGAGTGCGTGCTTGGGACAGGTCACAGCTCCATCCATTCCGTGCCGTATAAGTTCCAGAGTGCTTAGGGTGGGAATAGGTCCCAGCTGCCTCCATTCTCATGCCATACAGGTGGGAGGTAGTGCTTGGGACAGGTCACAGCTGCATGCATTCCCATGCTGTATAGGTCAGAGTGCGCTGGGTGGGACAGGTTCCAGCTGCCTCCATTCTCATGCCATACAGGTGGGAGTATGTTGCTTGGGACAGGTCACAGCTGCATCCCTTCCCATGGCATATAGGTCAGAGTGCGCTGGGTGGGACAGGTTCCAGCTGCCTCAATTCTCATGCCATACAGATGGGAGTGCGATGCTTGGGACAGGTCACAGCTGCATCCCTTCCCGTGCCGTATAGCTCAGAGTGCACTGGGTGGGACAGGTTCCAGCTGTCTCCATTCTCATGCCATGCCGATGGGAGTGCGGTGCTTCAGACAGGTCACAGCTGCATCCCTTCACGTGCTGTATAGGTCAGAGTGTGCTGGGTGGGACAGATTCCAGCTGCCTCCATTCTCATGCCATACAGATGGGAGTGTGGTGCTTCGGACAGGTCACAGCTGCATCCCTTCCAGTGCCGTATAGGCCAGAGTGCGCTGGGTGGGACAGGTTCCAGCTTCCTCCATTCTCATCCCATGCAGATGGGAGTGTGGTGCTTGGGACAGGTCACAGCTGCATCCATTTTCCTGCTCAGTAGGTGAGAGTGCGCTGGGTGGGACAGGTTCCAGCTGCCTCCATTCTCATGCCATACAGATGGGAGTGTGTTGCTTGGGACAGGTCACAGCTGCATCCCTTCCCGTGCCACATAGGTCAGAGTGCGCTGGGTGGGACAGGTTACAGCTGCCTCCATTCTCATGCCATACAGATGGGAGTGTGGTGCTTTGGACAGGTCACAGCTGCATCCATTCCCATGCCATATAGGTCTGAGTGCGCTGGGTGGGACAAGTTCCAGCTGCCTCCATTCTCATGCCATACACATGGGAGTGCGGTGCTTCAGACAGCTCACAGCTGCATCCATTCCCGTGCCACATAGGTCAGAGTGCGCTGAGTGGGACAGGTCCCAGCTGCCTCCATTCTCATGCCATACAAATGGGAGCGGTGCTTGGGACAGGTCACAGCTGCATCCCTTCCCGTGCCGTATCGGTCAGAGTGCACTGGTGGGACAGGTCCCAGCTGCCCCATTCTCCTGCCATACAGGTGGGAGGCGGTGCTTGGGACAGGTCACAGCTGCATCCCCTTCCCGTGCCTATAGGTCATAGTGTGCTGGTTGGGACAGGGCCCAGCTGCCTCATTCTCATACCATACAGGCGGGAGTGTGGTGCTTGACAGGTCACATCTGCATCCATTCCCATGCCGTGATATGTCAGAGTGCGCTAGGTGGGACAGGTTCCAGCTGCCTCCATTCTCGTCCCATACAGATGGGAGTGTGGCTCTTCGGATAGGTCACAGCTGCATCCATTCCCGTGCCACGTAGGTCAGAGTGTGCTGGGTGGGACAGATCCCAGCTAGCTGCATTCTCGCGCCATACAGGTGGGAGTGTGGTGCTTTGGACAGGTCACAGTTGCATCCATTCCTGTGCTGTATAGATCAGAGTGCACTTGGTTGGACAAGTCCCAGCTGCCTCCATTATCGCGCCATACAGGTGGGAGTGTGGTGGTTCGGACAGGTCACAGCTGCATCCATTCCCTGTGTCAGAGGTGTCAGAGTGCGCTGAGAGGACAGTTCCCAGCTGCCTCCATTCTCATGCCATACAGGTGGGAGGTGGTGCTCGGGACAGGTCACAGCTCCATCCATTCCTGTGCCGTGATAGGTCAGATTGCCCTGGGTGGACAGGTTCAGCTGCCTCCATTCTCATGCCATACAGATGTGAGGTGGTGCTTGGGACAGGTCTCAGCTGCATCCATTCCCTGCAGTATAGGTCAGAGTGCGCTGGGTGGGACAGGTCCCAGCTGCCTCCATTCTCGTGCCATACAGGTTGGAGTGCGGTGCTTGGGACAGGTCACAGCTGCATCCCTTCCCATGCCGTATAGGTCAGACTGCGCTGGAAGGGACAGGTTCCAGCTGCGTCCATTCTCATGCCATTCAGATGGGAGGTGGCGCTTGGGACAGGTCACAGCTGCATCCATTCCCGTGCCACATGGGTCAGAGTGCGCTGGGTTGACAGGTTCCAGTTGCCTCCATTCTCAAGCTACAGATGGGAGTGCGATGCTTGGGACAGGTCACAGCTTCATCCCTTCCTGACCATATAGGCCAGAGTGCACTGGGTGGGACAGGTTCAGCTTCCTCCATTCTCATCCCATGCAGATGGGAGTGTGGTGCTTGGGACAGGTCACACCTGCATCCATTCCCATGTCAGAGGTCTGAGTGCGCTGGGTGGTACAAGTTCCAGCAGCCTCCATTCTCATGCCATACACATGGGAGTGTGGTGCTCGGACAGCTCACAGCTGCATCCATTCCCGCGCCGATCGTCAGAGTGCACTGGGTGGGACAGGTCCCAGCTGCCCCCATTCTCCTGCCATACAGGTGGGAGGTGGTGCTTGGGAGAGGTCACAGCTACATCCCTTCCCGCTGCCATATAGGCTGTAGTGCAGGGTGGGACAGGGCCCAGCTGCCTCCATTCTCATGCCATACAGGTGGGAGTGTGGTGCTTGGGACAGGTCACAGCTGCATCCATTCCATGCCATATATGTCAGAGTGCGCTGGGTGGGACAGGTTCCAGCTGCTCCATTCTCGTCCCATACAGATGGGAGTGTGGCTCTTCGGATAGGTCACAGCTGCATCCATTCCTGTCACATAGGTCAGAGGTGCTGGGTGGACAGGTCCCAGCCAGCTCCATTCTCGCGCCATACAGGTGGGAGGTGGTGCTTGGACAGGTCACAGTTGCATCCATTCCTGGTCTGTATAGATCAGAGTGCACTTGGTGGGACAAGTCCCAGCTGCCTCCATTCTCGTGCCATACAGATGGGAGTGTGGTGGTTCGACAGGTCACAGCTGCATCCATTCGGTGCCGTATAAGTCAGAGAGCTGGGTGGGACAGGTACCAGCTGCCTCCAATCTCATGCCACAGGTGGGAGTGTGGTGCTCGGGACAGGTCACAGCTGCATCCATTCCTGTGCCGTATAGGTCAGAGTGCGCTGGGTGGGACAGGTTCAAGCTGCCTCCATTCTCATGCCATACAGATGGGAGTGTGGTGCTCGGGACAGGTCACAGCTGCATCCATTCCTGTGCCGTATAGGTCAGAGTGCACTTGGTGAGACAGTTTCCAGCTGCATCCATTCTCATGCCATACAGAAGGGAGTGCGATGCTTGGGACAGTTCACAGCTGCATCCATTCCCGTGCCGTATACATCAGAGTCGCTGGGAGGACATGTTCCAGCTGCCTCCATTCTCATGCCATACAGATGGGATTGTGGTGTTTGGGACAGGCCACAGCTGCAACCCTTCTTGTGGCATTTAGGTCAGAGTGCACAGGGTGGGACAGGTCCCAGCTGTCTCCTTTCTCATGCCATACAGGTGGGAGTGTGGTGCTTTGGACAGGTCACAGCTGCATCCATTCCCTTGCCGTATAGGGCAGAGTGCGCTAGGAGGGACAGGTTCCAGCTGCCTCCATTCTCATGCTATACAGATGGGAGTGTGGGGCTTGGGACAGGTCACAGCTGCATCCATTCCCATGCCGTATAGATCAGAGTGCACTGGGTGGGACAGGTCCCATCTGTCTCCATTCTCATGCCATACAGATGGGAGTGTGGTGCTTCGGACAGGTCACAGCTGCATCCCTTCCCGTGCCAGATAGGTCAGAATGCGCTAGGTGGGACTGGTCCCAGCTGTCTCCATTCTCATGCCATACACATGGGAGTGCGGTGCTTGGGACAGGTCACAGCTGCGTCCCTTCCCGTGCCGTATAGGTCAGAGTGCGCTGGGTGGGACTGGTCCCAGCTGTCTCCATTCTCATGCCATACACATGGGAGTGCGGTGCTTGGGACAGGTCACAGCTGCATCCATTCCCTGCCATATAGGTCAGAGTGCGCTGGGTGGGACAGGTTCCAGCTGCGTCCATTCTCATGCCATACACATGGGAGTGCGGTGCTTCGGACAGCTCACAGCTGCATCCATTCCCATGCCACATAGGTCAGAGTGTGCTGGGTGGGACAGGTCCCAGCTGCCTCCATTCTCATGCCATACAAATGGGAGTGCGGTGCTTGGGACAGGTCACAGCTGCATCCCTTCCCGTGCCATATGGGTCAGAGTGGCTGGGTGGGACAGGTCCCAGCTGCGTCCATTCTCATGCCATACAGGTGGGAGTGTGGTGCTTGGGACAGGTCACAGCTGCATCCATTCCCGTGCTGTATAGGTCAGAGTGCGCTGTGTGGGACAGGTTCCAGCTGCCTCCATTCTCATGCCATACAGATGGGAGTGTGGTGCTTGGGACAGGTCACAGCTGCATCCATTCCCGTGCCGATATACGTCAGAGTGCGCTGGGTGGGACAGGTTCCAGCTGTCTCCATTCTCATGCCATACCGATGGGAGTGCGGTGCTTCAGACAGTTCACAGCTGCATCCCTCCCATGCCGTATAGGTCAGAGTGCGCTGGGTGGGACAGATTCCAGCTGCCTCCATTCTCATCCCATGCAGATGGGAGTGTGGTGCTTGGGACAGGTCACAGCTGCATCCATTCCCATGCCATATAGGTCAGAGTGCGCTGGGTGGGACAGGTTCCAGCTGCCTCCATTCTCATGCCATACAGATGGGAGTGTGTTGCTTGGGACAGGTCACAGCTGCATCCCATTAGCAAGGCATTTGACACAGTCCCACACAAAGATTAATATATAAGTTAGCCAGCCTGGGAGTGGGTCCCAAGATGACAGTCTGGGTAAAGAATTGGCTGGAGAATAGGACACAGAGAGTAATAGTAAATGGAGTCCACTCAGAAGAAAGAAGGGTTACTAGCGGGGTACCGCAGGGTCAGTATTAGGACCTGTCCTCTTCAATGTCTTTATAAGCGACATTGCAGAAGGACTGGAAGGAAAAGTATGTCACTTTGCAGATGACACTAAGATCTGCAACAGAATTGATCACAGGGTGGGGTGGAAAGGATGAGAAGGGACTTGGCAAGGTTAGAGGAATGGTCAAATGTATGGCAGCTTAGATTCAATCCTAAAGTGCAAGGTAATGCACCTGGGAAACAAAACCCAGAGAAGAGTACACAATGGGGGTGAGATACTAACAACTAACAAAATGGAAAGGGACCTGGGGGTAGTCATATCAGATGACCTAAAGGTGGGCAAGCAATGTGAGAAGGCAGCAAGGAGGGCTGGGGGATACTGGGATGCATAGGGAAGGCATCACCAGTAGAAAACAGGAAGTTATTATCCCTCTGTACAGACAGCTGGTGAGGCCCCATCTGGAGTACTGTGTGCAGTTCTGGAGACCCAGTCTCCGCAAAGACATAGACAGGATGGAAGCTGTCCAGAGGAGGGCAACTAAAATGGTGCAGGGCCTGCACCAGAGGACATATGAAGAGAGACTTAAGGAGCTTAACATGTATAGCCTCGAGGAAAGGAGGGAGAGGGGGGGGACATGATAGAAACTTTCAAGTACCTCAAGGGAATCAACAAAGTCCAAAGGTAGCATCTTTCAAAAAGGGTGTGCAAGAACAAGAGGGCACAATTTCAAGATAGAGGCGGCTCAGAGGTAATTTAAGGAAGTATTTTTTCACAGAGAGGGTTGTGGATGCATGGAATGGCCTTCCAGGGAGGTTGTGGTCAAAATCAGTGGTGGAATTCAAGCATGCATGGGATAGTCATAAGGCAATTCTGGGGGTGGGGTAGGAAGAAGTAGGCTGCTGGTTAACTAGGATCTGCAGCTTATCCAGTAGGTAGGGAAAAGGGCAGACTGGGTGGGCCAAGCGGTCCTTATCTGCCGTCAAATTCTATGTTTCTATGTTTCTATCCCTTCCCGTGCCACATAGATCAGAGTGCGCTGGGTAGGACAGGTCCCAGCTGTGTCCATTCTCATGCCATACAGATGGGAGTGCGGTGGTTGGGACACGTCACGGCTGCATCTATCCCGGTGCCGTATAGGTCAGAGTGCGCTGGGTGGGACAGGTCCCAGCTGCCTCCATTCTCATGCCATACAGGTGGGAGTGTGGTGCTTGGGACAGATCACAGCTGCATCCATTCCCGTGCCGTATAGGTCAGAGTGCGCTGGGTGGGACAGGTTCCAGCTGCCTCCATTCTCATGCCATACTGGTGGGAGTATGGTGCTTAGAACAGGTCACAGCTGCATCCCCTTCCTGTGCCGTATAGGTCAGAGTGCGCTGGGTGGGACAGGTCCCAGCTGCATCCATTCTCATGCCATACAGATGGGAGTGTGGTGCTTAGGACAGGTCACAGCTGCATCCATTCCCGTGCCATATAGGTCAGAGTGCGCTGGGTGGGACAGGTTCCAGCTGTCTCCATTCTCATGCCATGCAGATGGGAGTGCGGTGCTTCAGACAGGACACAGTGCATCCCTTCCCGTGCCGATATAGGTCAGAGTGCGCTGGGTGGGACAGGTTCCAGCTTCCTCCATTCTCATCCCATGCAGATGGGAGTGTGGTGCTGGGACAGGTCACAGCTGCATCCATTCCCATGCCATATAGGTCAGAGTGCGCTGGGTGGGACAGGTTCCAGCTGCCTCCATTCTCATGTCATACAGATGGGAGTTTGTTGCTTGGAACAGGTCACAGCTGCATCCCTTCCCGTGACACAAAGGTCAGAGTGCGCTGGGTGGGACAGGTCCCAGCTGCCTCCATTCTCATGCCATACAGATGGGAGTGTGGTGCTTCGGACAGGTCATGGCTGCATCCATTCCGGTGCCATATAGGTCACAGTGCGCTGGGTAGGACAGGTCCCAACTGCGTCCATTTTAATGCCGTACAGATGGGAGTGCGGTGCTTGGGACAGGTCACAGCTGCATCCATTCCGGTGCCGTATAGGTCAGAGTGCGCAGGGTGGGACAGGTCCCAGCTGCCTCCATTCTCATGCCATACAGATGGGAGTGTGGTGCTTGGGACAGATCACAGCTGCATCCATTCCCGTGCCGTATAGATCAGAGTGCGCTGGGTGGGACAGGATCCAGCTGCCTCCATTCTCATGCCATACAGGTGGGAGTGTGGTGCTTGGGACAGGTCACAGCTGCATCCCTTCCCGTGCCATATAGGTCAGAGCGCGCACGGTGGGACAGGTCCCACCTGTCTCCATTCTCATGCCATAGAGGTGGGAGTCTGGTGCCTCGGACAGGTCACAGCTGCATCCATTCCCGTGCCATATAGGTCAGAGTGCGCTGGGTGGGACAAGTTCCAGCTGCCTCCATTCTCATGCCATACAGATGGGAGAGTGGTGCTTGGGACAGGTCACAGCTGCATCCATTCCCGTGCTGTATAGGTCAGAATGCGCTCGGTTGGACAGGTTCCAGCTGCCTCGATTCTCATGCCATACTGGTGGGAGTATGATGCTTAGGACAGGTCACAGCTGCATCCCCTTCCCGTGCCGTATAGGTCAGAGTGCACTGGTTGGGACAGGTCCCAGCTGCATCCATTCTCATGCCATACAGATGGGAGTGTGGTGCTTTGGACAGGTCATGGCTGCATCCGTTCCGGTGCCATATAGGTCAGAGTGCGATGGGAGGGACAGCTTCCAGCTGTCTCCATTCTCATGCCATGCCGATGGGAGTGCGGTGCTTCAGACAGGTCACAGCTGCATCCCTTCCCGTACCGTATAGATCAGAGTGCGCTGGGTGGGACAGGTTCCAGCTGCCTCCATTCTCATGCCATACAGATGGGAGTGTGGTGCTTGGGACAGGTCCCAGCTGCATCCATTCTCATGCCACACAGATGGGAGTGTGGTGCTTCGGACAGGTCATGGCTGCATCCATTCCGGTGCCATATAGGTCAGAGTGTGCTGGGTGGGACAGGTCCCAACTGCGTCCATTTTACTGCCATACAGAAGGGAGTGCGGTGCTTGGGACAGGTCACAGCTGCATCAATTCTGGTGCCGTATAGGTCAGAGGGCGCAGGGTGGGACAGGTCCCAGCTGCCTCCATTCTCATGCCATACAGATGGGAGTGTGGTGCTTGGGACAGATCACAGCTGCATCCATTCCCGTGCCGTATAGATCAGAGTGCGCTGGGTGGGACAGGATCC
Source organism: Neoceratodus forsteri (assembly GCA_016271365.2). Lineage (NCBI taxonomy): Eukaryota > Metazoa > Chordata > Ceratodontiformes > Ceratodontidae > Neoceratodus > Neoceratodus forsteri. The sequence continues at coordinate 661,104,778 of CM028138.1, forward strand.
AGCTGCCTCCATTCTCATGCCATACAGGTGGGAGTGTGGTGCTTGGGACAGGTCACAGCTGCATCCCTTCCGTGCCGTATAGGTCAGAGCTGCGGTGGGACAGGTCCCACCTGTCTCCATTCTCATGCCATAGAGGTGGGAGTCTGGTGGTTCGGACAGGTCACAGCTGCATCCATTCCCGTGCCATATAGGTCAGAGTGCGCTGGGTGGGACAAGTTCCAGCTGCCTCCATTCTCATGCCATACAGAAGGGAGAGTGGTGCTTGGGACAGGTCACAGCTGCATCCATTCCCGTGCTGTATAGGTCAGAATGCGCTCGGTTGGACAGGTTCCAGCTGCCTCGATTCTCATGCCATACTGGTGGGAGTATGATGCTTAGGACAGGTCACAGCTGCATCCCCTTCCCGTGCCGTATAGGTCAGAGTGCACTGGTTGGGACAGGTCCCAGCTGCATCCATTCTCATGCCATACAGATGGGAGTGTGGTGCTTTGGACAGGTCATGGCTGCATCCGTTCCGGTGCCATATAGGTCAGAGTGCGATGGGTGGGACAGGTTCCAGCTGTCTCCATTCTCATGCCATGCCGATGGGAGTGCGGTGCTTCAGACAGGTCACAGCTGCATCCCTTCCCGTACCGTATAGATCAGAGTGCGCTGAGTGGGACAGTTTCCAGCTGCCTCCATTCTCATGCCATACAGATGGGAGTGTGGTGCTTGGGACAGGTCCCAGCTGCATCCATTCTCATGCCACAGAGATGGGAGTGTGGTGCTTCGGACAGGTCATGGCTGCATCCATTCCGGTGCCATATAGGTCAGAGTGTGCTGGGTGGGACAGGTCCCAACTCGTCCATTTAATGCCATACAGATGGGAGTGCGGTGCTTGGGACAGGTCACAGCTGCATCCATTCCCGTGCCGTATAGGTCAGAGTGCGCTGGGTGGGACAGGTCCCAGCTGCCTCCATTCTCATGCCATACAGGTGGGAGTGTGGTGCTTTGGACAGGTCACAGCTGCATCCCTTCCCGTGCCGTATAGGTCAGAGTGCGCACGGTGGGACAGGTCCCACCTGTCTCCATTCTCATGCCATACAGGTGGGAGTCTGGTGCTTCGGACAGGTCACAGCTGCATCCATTCCAGTGCCGTATTGGTCAGAGTGCGCTGGGTGGGACAAGTTCCAGCTGCCTCCATTCTCATGCCATACAGATGGGAGAGTGGTGCTTGGGACAGGTCACAGCTGCATACATTCCCGTGCCGTATAGGTCAGAATGCGCTCGGCTCAATAGGTTCCAGCTGTCTCCATTGTCATGCCTTTCAGGTGGGAGAGTGGTGCTTGGGGCAGGTCACAGCTGCATCCCTTCCCATGCCGTATAGGTCAGGAGTGCGCACGGTGGGACAGGTCCCAGCTGTCTCCATTCTCATGCCATACAGGTGGGAGTGTGCTGCTTCGGACAGGTCACAGCTGCATCCATTCCCATGCCCTATAGGTCAGGGTGCGCTGGGTGGGACAGGTTCCAGCTGCGTACATTCTCATGCCATTCAGATGGGAGTGTGGTGCTTGGGACAGGTCACAGCTGCATCCATTCCCGTGCCACATAAGTCAGAGTGCACTGGGTGGGACAGGTTCCAGCTGTGTCTATTCTCATGCCATACAGATGGGAGTGTGGTGCTTGGGACAGGTCACAGCTGCATCCATTCCCATGCCACATAGGTCAGAGTGCGCTGGGTGGGACAGGTTCCAGCTGCGTCCATTCTCATGCCATACAGATGGGAGTGTGGTGGTTGGGGCAGGTCACAGCTGCATCCATTTCCGTGCCACATAGGTTAGAGTGCACTGGGTAGGACAGGTTCCAGCTGCCTCCTTTCACATGCCATGCAGATGGGAGTGTGGTGCTACGGACAAGTCACTGCTGCATCCCTTCCCGTGCCGTATAGGTCAGAGTGCTCTGGGTGGGACAGGTTCCAGCTGCCTCCAATCTCATGCCATACAGATGGGAGTGTGGTGCTTGGGACAAGTCACAGCTGCATCCTTTCCCGTGCCTTATAGGTCAGAGTGCGCTGGGTGGGACAGGTTCCAGCTGCTTCCATTCTCATGCCATACACATGGGAGTGCGGTGCTTCAGACAGCTCACAGCTGCATCCATTCCCGTGCCATATGGGTCAGAGTGCACTGGGTGGGACAGGTCCCTGCTGCCTCCATTTTCCTGCCATACAGGTGGGAGTGCGGTGCTTGGGACAGGTCACAGCTGCATCCCTTCCCGTGCCTTATAGGTCATAGTGCGCTGGGTGGGACAGGTCCCAGCTGCCTCCATTCTCCTGCCATACAGGTGGGAGTGCGGTGCTTGGGACAGGTCACAGCTGCATGCCTTCCCGTGACGTATAGGTCATAGTGCGCTGGGAGGGACAGGTCCCAGCTGCCTCCATTCTCATGCCATACAGGTGGGAGTGTGGTGCTTGGGACAGGTCACAGCTGCATCCATTCCCGTGCCATATAGGTCAGAGTGCGCTGGGTGGGACAGGTCCCATCTGTCTCCATTCTCATGCCATACATATGGGAGTGTGGTGCCTCATACAGGTCACGGCTGCATCCCTTCCCATGCCATATTGGTCAGACTGCGCTGGGTGGGGCAGGTCCCAGCTGTCTCCATTCTCATGCCATACACATGGGAGTGCGGTGCTTGGGACAGGTCACAGCTGCATCCCTTCCTGTGCCATTATAGGTCAGAGTGCACTGGGTGGGACAGGTTCCAGCTGTCTCCATTCTCATGACATGCCGATGGGAGTGCAGTGCTTCAGACAGGTCACAGCTGCATCCCTTCTCGTGCCGTATAGGTCAGAGTGTGCTGGGTGGGATAGGTTCCAGCTGCCTCCATTCTCATGCCATACAGATGGGAGTGTGGTGCTTCGGACAGGTCACTGCTGAATCCCTTCCCGTGCCGTATAGGTCAGACTGCACTAGGTGGGACAAGTTCCAGCTGCCGCCATTCTCATGCCATACACATGGGAGTGCCATGCGTCGGACAGCTCACAGCTGCATCCATTCCCGTGCCACATAGGTCAGAGTGCGCTGGGTGGGACAGGTCCCAGCTACCTCCTTTCTCATTCCATGCACATGGGAGTGCGGTTCTTAGTACAGGTCACAGCTGCATCCCTTCCCATGCCGTATCGGTCAGAGTGCACTGGGTGGGACAGGTCCCAGCTGCCTCCATTCTCCTGCCATACAGGTGGGAGTGCGGTGCTTCAGACAGGTCACAGCTGCATCCCTTCCAGTACCGTATAGGTCATAGTGCGCTGGGTGGGACAGGTCCCAGCTGCCTCCATTCTCATGCCATACAGGTGGAAGTGTGGTGCTTGGGACAGGTAACAGCTGCATCCATTCCAATGCCGTACAGGTCAGAGTGTACTGGGTGGGACAGGTTGCAGCTGCCTCCATTCTCATCCCATACAGATGGGAGTGTGGCGCTTTGGATAGATCACAGCTGCATCCATTCCCGTGCCACATAGGTCAGAGTGTGCTTGGTGGGACAGGTCCCAGCTGCCTCCATTCTCGCGCCATACAGGTGGGAGTTTGTTGCTTTGGACAAGTCACAGTTACATCCATTCCTGTGCCACATAGGTCAGAGTGCACTTGGTGGGACAAGTCCCAGCTGCCTCCATTCTCGTGCCATACAGATGGGAGTGTGGTGGTTCGGACAGGTCACAGCTGCATCCATTCAGTACCATATAGGTCAGAGTGCACTAGGTGGGACAGGTCCCAGCTGCCTCCATTCTCATGCCATACAGGTGGGAGTGTGGTGCTCGGGACAGGTCACAGCTGCATCCATTCCTGTGCCGTATAGGTCAGAATGCGCTGGGTGGGATAGGTTCAAGCTGCCTCCATTCTCATGCCATACAGATGGGAGTGTGGTGCTTGGGACAGGTCACAGCTGCATCCATTCCCGTGCCGTATAGGTCAGAGTGCGCTGGGTGGGACAGATCCCAGCTGCCTCCATTCTCGTGCCATACAGGTTGGAGTGCGTTGCTTGGGACAGGTCACAGCTGCATCCATTCCCGTGCTGTATAGGTCAGAGTGCGCTGGGTGGGACAGGTTCCAGCTGCCTCCATTCTCATGCCATAGAGGTGGGAGTATGGTGCTTGGGACAGGTCACAGCTGCATCCCTTCCCATGCCGTATAGGTCAGAGTGCACTTGGTGGGACAGTTTCCAGCTGCATCCATTCTCATGCCATACAGATGGGAGTGAGAAGCTTGGGACAGGTCACAGCTGCATCCATTCCCGTGCCGTATACGTCAGAGTGCGCTGGGTGGGACATGTTCCAGCTGCCTCGATTCTCATGCCATACAGATGGGAGTGTGGTGTTTAGGACAGGCCACAGCTGCATCCCTTCTTGTGGCGTTTAAGTCAGAGTGCACAGGGTGGGACAGGTTCCAGCTGTCTCCATTCTCATGCCATGCTGATGGGAGTGCAGTGCTTCAGACAGGTCACAGCTGCATCCCTTCCCGTGCCGTATAGGTCAGAGTGTGCTGGGTGGGACAAGTACCAGATGCATCCATTCTCATGCCATACAGATGGGAGTGTGGTGCTTCGGACAGGTCACAGCTTCATCCCTTCCCGTGCCGTATAGGCCGGAGTGCACTGGGTGGGACAGGTTCCAGCTTCCTCCATTCTCATCCCATGCAGATGGGAGTGTGGTGCTTGGGACAGGTCACAGCTGCATCCATTCCCGTGCCATATAGGTCATAGTGCGCTGGGTGGGACAGGGCCCAGCTGCCTCCATTCTCATGCCATACAGCTGGGAGTGTGGTGCTTGGGACAGGTCACAGCTGCATCCATTCCCATGCTGTATATGTCAGAGTGCGCTGGGTGGGACAGGTTCCAACTGCCTCCATTCTCGTCCCATACAGATGGGAGGGTGGCTCTTCGGATAAGTCACAGCTGCATCCATTCCTGTGCCACATAGGTCAGAGTGTGCTGGGTGGGACAGGTCCCAGCCAGCTCCATTCTCGCGCCATACAGGTGGGAGTGGGGTGCTTTGGACAGGTCACAGTTGCATCCATTCCTGGTCTGTATAGATCAGAGTTCACTTGGTGGGACAAGTCCCAGCTGACTCCATTCTCGTGCCATACAGATGGGAGTGTGGTGGTTCGGACAGGTCACAGCTGCATCCACTCCGGTGCCGTATAGGTCAGAGAGCGCTGGGTGGGACAGGTACCTGCTGCCTCCAATCTCATGCCATACAGGTGGGAGTGTGGTGCTCGGGACAGGTCACAGCTGCATCCATTCCTGTGCAGTATAGGTCAGAGTACGCTGGGTGGGACAGGTTCAAGCTGCCTCCATTCTCATGCCATACAGATGGGAGTGTGGTGCTAGGGACAGGTCACAGCTGCATCCATTCCCGTGCCGTATAGGTCAGAGTGCACTTGGTGGGACAGTTTCCAGCTGCATCCATTCTCATGCCATACAGATGGGAGTGCGATGCTTGGGACAGGTCACAGCTGCATCCATTCCCGTGCCGTATACGTCAGAGTGCGCTGGGAGGGACATGTTCCAGCTGCCTCCATTCTCATGCCATACAGATGGGAGTGTGGTGTTTGGGACAGGCCACAGCTGCAACCCTTCTTGTGGCATTTAGGTCAGAGTGCACAGGGTGGGACAGGTCCCAGCTGTCTCCTTTCTCATGCCATACAGGTGGGAGTGTGGTGCTTCGGACAGGTCACAGCTGCATCCATTCCCGTGCCATATAGGGCAGAGTGCGCAAAGAGGGACAGGTTCCAGCTGCCTCCATTCTCATGCTATACAGATGGGAGTTTGGTGCTTGGGACAGGTCACAGCTGCATCCATTCCCATGCCGTATAGATCAGAGTGCGCTGGGTGGGACAGATCCCATCTGTCTCCATTCTCATGCCATACAGATGGGAGTGTGGTGATTCGGACAGGTCACAGCTGCATCCCTTCCAGTGCCGTATAGGTCAGAGTGCGCTGGGTGGGACTGGTCCCAGCTGTCTCCATTCTCATGCCATACACATGGGAGTGCGGTGCTTGGGACAGGTCACAGCTGCGTCCCTTCCCGTGCCGTATAGGTCAGAGTGCACTGGGTGGGACAGGTTCCAGCTGTCTCCATTCTCATGCCATGCTGATGGGAGTGCGGTGCTTCAGACAGGTCACAGCTGCATCCCTTCCCGTGCCGTATAGGTCAGAGTGTGCTGGGAGGGACAGGTTCCAGCTGCCTCCCTTTTCATGCCATACAGATGGGAGTGTGGCTCTTCAGATAGGTCACAGATGCATCCATTCCCGTACCAGATAGATCATAGTGCGCTGGGTGGGACAGGTCCCAGCTGCCTCCATTCTCATGCCATACACATGGGAGTGCGGTGCTTGGGACAGGTCACAGCTGCATCCCTTCCTGTGCCGTATAGGTCAGACTGCACTGGGAGGGACAGGTTACAGCTGCGTCCATTCTCATGCAATACAGATGGGAGTGTGGTGCTTGGGACAGGTCACAGCTGCATCCATTCCCGTGCCATATAGGTCAGAGTGCGCTGGGTGGGACAAGTCCAAGCTGCCTCCATTCTCATGCCATACAGGTGGGAGTGTGGTGCTTGGGACAGGTCACAGCAGCATCCATTCCGGTGCCGTATAGGTCAGAGTGCACTTGGTGGGACAGGTTCCAGCTGCCTCCATTCTCATGCCATACACATGGGAGTGTGGTGCTTGGGACAGGTCACAGCTGCATCTGTTCCATGCCGTATAGGTCAGAGTGCACTGGGTGGGACAGGCTTTTCTGCATCCATTCTCATGCCTTACAGATGGGAGTGTGCTGCTTCGGACAGGTCACAGCTGCATCCATTCCTGTGCCATATAGGTCAGAGTGTGCTGGTTGGGACAGGTTCCAGCTGCCTCCATTGTTATGCCATACAGATGGGAGTGTGGCGCTTCGGACAGGTCACAGCAGCATCCATTCCTGTGCCGTATTGGTCATAGTGTGCTGGGTGGGGCAGGTTCCAGCTGTCTCCATTCTCATGCCATACACATGGGAGTGCGGTGCTTTGGACAGCTCACAGCTGCATCCATTCCTGTGCCACATAGATCAGAGTATGCTGGGTGGGACAGGTCCCAGCTGCCTCCATTCGCTTGCCATACAGATGGGTGTTTGGTGCTTCGGACAGGTCACAGCTGCATCCATTCCTGTGTCGTATAGGTCAGAGTGCGCTGGGTGGGACGGGTCCCAGCTGCGTCCATTCTCATGCCATACAGATGGGAGTGCAGTGCTTGGGACAGGTCACAGCTACATCCATTCCGGTGCCGTATAAGTCAGAGTACGCAGGGTGGGATAGGTCCCAGCTGCCTCCATTCTCATGCCATACAGGTGGGAGTGTAGTGCTTGGGACAGGTCACAGCTGCATGCATTCCATGCTGCATAGGTCAGAGTAGCTGGTGGGACAGGTTCAGCTGCCTCCATTCTCATGCCATACAGGTGGGAGTATGTTGCTTGGGACAGGTCACAGCTGCATCCCTTCCCATGGCATATAGGTAAGAGTGCGCTGGGTGGGACAGGTTCCAGCTGCCTCAATTCTCATGCCATACAGATGGGAGTGCGATGCTTGGGACAGGTCACAGCTGCATCCCTTCCCATGCCGTATCGGTCAGAGTGCACTGGGTGGGACAGGTCCCAGCTGCCTCCATTCTCCTGCCATACAGGTGGGAGTGCGGTGCTTCAGACAGGTCACAGCTGTATCCCTTCCCGTGCCGTATAGGTCATAGTGCGCTGGGTGGGACAGGTCCCAGCTGCCTCCATTCTCATGCCATACAGGTGGGAGTGTGGTGCTTGGGACAGGTCACAGCTGCATCCATTCCCATGCCGTATAGGTCAGAGTGCGCTGGGTGGGACAGGTTCCTGCTGCCTCTATTCTCGTCCCATACAGATGGGAGTGTGGCGCTTCGGATAGGTCACAGCTGCATCCATTCCCTTGCCACATAGGTCAGAGTGTGCTTGGTGGGACAGGTCCCAGCTGCCTCCATTCTCGCGCCATACAGATGGGAGTGTGTTGCTTTGGACAGGTCACAGTTGCATCCATTCCTGTGCTGTATTGGTCAGAGTGCACTTGGTGGGAAAAGTTCCAGCTGCCTCCATTCTCGTGCCATACAGATGGCAGTGTGGTGGTTCGGACAGGTCACAGCTGCATCCATTCGGTGCAGTATGGGTCAGAGTGCGCTGGGTGGGACAGGTCAGCTGCCTCCATTCTCATGCCATACAGGTGGGAGTGTGGTGCTCAGGACAGTTCAAGCTGCATCCATTCCTGTGCCGTATAGGTCAGAGTGCGCTGGGTGGGATAGGTTCAAGCTGCCTCCATTCTCATGCCATACAGATGGGAGTGTGGTGCTCGGGACAGGTCACAGCTGCATCCATTCCCGTGCCGTATTGGTAAGAGTGCGCAGGGTGGGACAGGTCCCAGCTGCCTCCATTCTCGTGCCATACAGGTTGGAGTGCAGTGCTTGGGACAGGTCACAGCTGCATCCATTCTCTTGCTGTATAGGTCAGAGTTAGCTGGGTGGAACAGGTTCCAGCTGCCTCCATTCTCATGCCATAGAGGTGGGAGTATGGTGCTTGGGACAGGTCACAGCTGCATCCCTTCCCATGCCGTATAAGTCAGAGTGCGCTTGGTGGGACAGTTTCCAGCTGCGTCCATTTTCATGCCATACTGATGGGAGTGCGATGCTTGGGACAGGTCACAGCTGCATCCATTCCCGTGCCGTATACGTCAGAGTGCGCTGGGTGGGACATGTTCCAGCTGCCTCCATTCTCATGCAATACAGATGGGAGTGTGGTGTTTATGACAGGCACAGCTGCATCCTTCTTGTAGGCGTTTGGTCCAGAGTGCACAGGGTGGGACAGGTCCCAGCTGTCTCCTTTCTCATGCCATACAGGTGGGAGTGTGGTGCTGGACAGGTCACAGCTGCATCCATTCCCGTGCCGTATAGGTCAGAGTGCGCTAGGAGGGACAGGTTCCAGCTGCCTCCATTCTCATGCTATACAGATGGGAGTGTGGTGCTTGGGACAGGTCACAGCTGCATCCATTCCCGTGCCATATAGAACAGAGTTCGCTGGGTGGGACAGGTCCCATCTGTCTCCATTCTCATGCCATACATATGGGAGTGTGGTGCTTCGGACAGGTCACAGCTGCATCCCTTCCCATGCTGTATAGGTCAGAGAGCACAGGGTGGGACAAGTCCCAGCTGTCTCCATTCTCATGCCATACACGTGGGAGTGCGGTGCTTGGGACAGGTCACAGCTGCATCCCTTCCCGTGCCGTATAGCTCAGAGTGCACTGGGTGGGACAGGTTCCAGCTGTCTCCATTCTCATGCCATGCCGATGGGAGTGCGGTGCTTCAGACAGCTCACAGCTGCATCCCTTCACGTGCTGTATAGGTCAGAGTGTGTGCTGGGTGGGACAGATTCCAGCTGCCTCCATTCTCATGCCATACAGATGGGGTGTGGTGCTTGGACAGGTCTGAGCTACATCCCTTCCAGTGCCGTATGGGCGAAGTGCTGGGTGGGACAGGTTCCAGCTTCCTGCATTCTCATCCCATGCAGATGGGAGTGTGGTGCTAGGACAGGTCACAGCTGCATCCATTTCCCGTGCCGTATAGGTCCAGAGTGCGCTGGGTGGAACAGGTTCCAGCTGCTCCATTCTCATGCCATACAGATGGGAGTGTGTTGCTTGGGACGAGGTCACAGCTGCATCCCTTCATGTGCCACATAGGTCAGAGTGCGCTGGGTGGGACAGGTTACAGCTGCCCTCCATTCTCATGCCATACAGATGGGAGTGTGGTGCTTTGGACAGGTCACAGCTGCATCCATTCCCATGCCATATAGGTCTGAGTGCGCTGGGTGGGACAAGTTCCGGCTGCCTCCATTCTCATGCCATACAAATGGGAGTGCGGTGCTTGGGACAGGTCACAGCTGCATCCATTCCCATGCCACATGGGTCAGAGTGCGCTGGGTTGGACAGGTTCCAGTTGCCTCCATTCTCAAGCCATACAGATGGGAGTGCGATGCTTGGGACAGGTCACAGCTTCATCCCTTCCCGTACCGTAGTAGGCCAGAGTGCACTGGGTGGGATAGGTTCCGGCTTCCTCCATTCTCATCCCATGCAGATGGGAGAGTGGTGCTTAGGACAGGTCACACCTGCATCCATTTCCATGCACGTATAGGTCTGAGTAAGCTGGGTGGTACAAGTTCCAGCAGCCTCCATTCTTCATGCCATACACATGGGGTGTGCGGTGCCCGGACAGCTCACCAGCTGCATCCATTCCGTGCCGTATCGTCAGAGTGCTAGGTGGGACAGGTCCCAGCTGCCCCCATTCTCCTGCCATACAGGTGGGAGTGCGGTGCTCGGGACAGGTCTGACATACATCCCTTCCCGTGCCATATAGGTCATAGTCGCTGGGTGGGACAGGGCCCAGCTGCCTCCATTCTCATGCCTACAGGTGGGAGTGTGGTGCTTGGGACAGGTCACAGCTGCATCCATTCCCATGCCATATATGTCGAGAGTGCGCTGGGTGGGACAGGTTCCAGCTGCCTCCATTCTCGTCCCATACAGATGGGAGTGTGGCTCTTGGATAGGTCACAGCTGCATCCATTCCTGTGCCACATAGGTCAGAGTGTGCTGGGTGGGACAGGTCCCAGCCAGCTCCATTCTTCGCCATACAGGTGGGAGTGTGGTGCTTTGGACAGGTCACAGTTGCATCCATTCCTGGTCTGTATAGATCAGGATGCACTTGGTGGGACAGAGTCCCAGCTGCCTCCATTCTCGTGCCATACAGATGGGAGTGTGGTGGTTGGACAGGTCACAGCTGCATCCATTCCAGTGCCGATATAGGTCAGAGGCTGGGTGGGACAGGTACCAGCTGCCTCAATCTCATGCCACAGGTGGGAGTGTGGTGCTCGGGACAGGTCACAGCTGCATCCATTCCTGTGCAGTATAGGTCAGAGTATGCTGTGGGACAGGTTCAAGCTGCCTCCATTCTCATGCCATACAGATGGGAGTGTGGTGCTCGGGACAGGTCACAGCTGCATCCATTCCCGTGCCGTATGGGTCAGAGTGCACTGGGTGGGACAGGTTCCAGCTGCCTCCATTCTCATGCCATACAGATGGGAGTGCGATGCTTGGGACAGGTCACAGCTGCATCCATTCCCGTGCATTATCGTCAGAGTGCGCTGGGAGGACATGTTCCAGCTGCATCCATTCTCATGCCATACAGATGGGAGTGTGGTGTTTGGGACAGGCCACAGCTGCAACCCTTCTTGTGGCATTTAGGTCAAGTGCACAGGGTGGGACAGGTCCCAGCTGTCTCCTTTCTCATGCCATACAGGTGGGAGTGTGGTGCTTCGGACAGGTCACAGCTGCATCCATTCCGTGCCGTATATGGGTCAGAGTCGGCTGGGTGGGACTGGTCCCAGCTGTACTCCATTCTCATGCAATACACATGGGAGTGTGGTGCTTGGGACAGGTCACAGCTGCATCCCTTCCCGTGCCGTATAGGTCAGAGTGCACTGGGTGGGACATGTTCCAGCTGCCTCCATTCTCATGCCATGCTGATGGGAGTTTGGTGCTTGGGACAGGTCACAGCTGCATCCATTCCCATGCCGTATAGATCAGAGTGCGCTGGGAGGGACAGGTCTCATCTGTCTCCATTCTCATGCCATACAGATGGGAGTGTGGTGATTCGGACAGGTCACAGCTGCATCCCTTCCAGTGCCGTATAGGTCAGAGTGCGCTGGGTGGGATTGGTCCCAGCTGTCTCCATTCTCATGCCATACACATGGGAGTGCGGTGCTTGGGAAAGGTCACAGCTGCGTCCCTTCCCGTGCCGTATAGGTCAGAGTGCACTGGGTGGGACAGGTTCCAGCTGTCTCCATTCTCATGCCATGCTGATGGGAGTGCGGTGCTTCAGACAGGTCACAGCTGCATCCCTTCCCGTGCCGTATAGGTCAGAGTGTGCTGGGAGGGACAGGTTCCAGCTGCCTCCATTTTCATGCCATACAGATGGGAGTGTGGCTCTTCAGATAGGTCACAGATGCATCCATTCCCGTACCAGATAGGTCATAGTGCGCTGGGTGGGACAGGTCCCAGCTGCCTCCATTCTCATGCCATACACATGGGAGTGTGTTGCTTGGGACGAGTCACAGCTGCATCCCTTCCTGTGCCGTATAGGTCAGACTGCGCTGGGAGGGACAGGTTCCAGCTGCCTCCATTCTCATGCCATACAGATGGGAGTGTGGTGCTTGGGACAGGTCACAGCTGCATCCATTCCGGTGCCGTATAGGTCAGAGTCGCTGGGTGGGACAGGTCCAGCTGCCTCCATTCTCATGCCATACAGGTGGGAGTGTGGTGCTTGGGACAGGTCACAGCTGCATCCATTCCGGTGCCGTATAGGTCAGAGTGCACTTGGTGGGACAGGTTCCAGCTGCCTCCATTCTCATGCCATACACATGGGAGTGTGGTGCTTGGGACAGGTCACAGCTGCATCCGTTCCATGCCGTATAGGTCAGAGTGCACTGGGTGGGACAGGCTCTTTCTGCATCCATTCTCATGCCTTACAGATGGGAGTGTGCTGCTTCGGACAGGTCACAGCTGCATCCATTCCTGTGCCATATAGGTCAGAGTGTGCTGGGTGGGACAGGTTCCAGCTGCCTCCATTGTTATGCCATACAGATGGGAGTGTGGCGCTTCGGACAGGTCACAGCAGCATCCATTCCTGTGCCGTATTGGTCATAGTGTGCTGGGTGGGGCAGGTTCCAGCTGTCTCCATTCTCATGCCATACACATGGGAGTGCGGTGCTTCGGACAGCTCACAGCTGCATCCATTCCTATGCCACATAGGTCAGAGTATGCTGGGTGGGACAGGTCCCCAGCTGCCTCCATTCTCTTGCCATACAGATGGGAGTTTGGTGCTTCGGACAGGTCACAGCTGCATCCATTCCGGTGCCGTATAGATCAGAGTGCGCTGGGTGGAACAGGTTCCAGCTGCCTCCATTCTCATGCCATACAGATGGGAGTGTGTTGCTTGGGACAGGTCACAGCTGCATCCCTTCCCGTGCCACATAGGTCAGAGTGTGCTGGGTGGGACAGGTTACAGCTGCCTCCATTCTCATGCCATACAGATGGGAGTGTGGTGCTTTGGACAGGTCACAGCTGCATCCATTCCCATGCCATATAGGTCTGAGTGCGCTGGGTGGGACAAGTTCCGGCTGCCTCCATTCTCATGCCATACACATGGGAGTGCAGTGCTTCAGACAGCTCACAGCTGCATCCATTCCCGTGCCAGATAGGTCAGAGTGCGCTGGGAGGGGACAGGTCCCAGCTGCCTCCATTCTCATGCCATACACATGGGAGTGCGGTGCTTGGGACAGGTCACAGCTGCATCCCTTCCCGTGTCGTATCGGTCAGAGTGCACTGGGTGGGACAGGTCCCAGCTGCCCCCATTCTCCTGCCATACAGGTGGGAGTGCGGTGCTTGGGACAGGTCACAGCTGCATCCGTTCCCGTGCCGTATAGGTCATAGTGTGCTGGGTGGGACAGGGCCCAGCTGCCTCCATTCTCATACAATACAGGCGGGAGTGTGGTGCTTTCGACAGGTCACAACTGCATCCATTCCCATGCCGTATATGTCAGAGTGCGCTAGGTGGGACAGGTTCCAGCTGCCTCCATTCTCGTCCCATACAGATGGGAGTGTGGCTCTTGGATGGTCACAGCTGCATCCATTCCGTGCACATGAGGTCAGAGTGTGCTGGGTGGGACAGGTCCCAGCTAGCTGCATTCTCGCGCCATACAGGTGGGAGTGTGGTGCTTTGGACAGGTCACAGTTGCATCCATTCCTGTGCTGTATAGATCAGAGTGCACTTGGTGGGACAAGTCCCAGCTGCCTCCATTCTCGCGCCATACAGGTGGGAGTGTGGTGGTTCGGACAGGTCACAGCTGCATCCATTCCCGTGCCGTATAGGTCAGAGTGCGCTGGGAGGGACAGTTCCCAGCTGCCTCCATTCTCATGCCATACAGGTGGGAGTGTGGTGCTCGGGACAGGTCACAGCTCCATCCATTCCTGTGCCGTATAGGTCAGAGTGCGCTGGGTGTGACAGGTTCAAGCTGCCTCCATTCTCATGCCATACAGATGGGAGTGTGGTGCTTGGGACAGGTCACAGCTGCATCCATTCCCGTGCAGTATAGGTCAGAGTGCGCTGGGTGGGACAGGTCCCAGCTGCCTCCATTCTCGTGCCATACAGGTTGGAGTGCGGTGCTTGGGACAGGTCTGTGCATCCCTTCCCATGCCGTATGGGTCAGACTAAGCTGGAAGGACAGGTTCCAGCTGCGTCCATTCTCATGCCATTCAGATGGGAGTGTGGTGCTTGGGACAGGTCACAGCTGCATCCATTCCCATGCCACATGGGTCAGAGTGCGCTGGGTTGGACAGGTTCCAGTTGCCTCCATTCTCAAGCCATACAGATGGGAGTGCGATGCTTGGGACAGGTCACAGCTTCATCCCTTCCCGTACCGTATAGGCCAGAGTGCACTGGGTGGGACAGGTTCCGGCTTCCTCCATTCTCATCCCATGCAGATGGGAGTGTGGTGCTTGGGACAGGTCACACCTGCATCCATTCCCATGCCGTATAGTTCTGAGTGCGCTGGGTGGTACAAGTTCCAGCAGCCTCCATTCTCATGCCATACACATGGGTGTGCGGTGCTTCGGACAGCTCACAGCTGCATCCATTCCCGTGCCGTATCGTCAGAGTGCACTGGGTGGGACAGGTCCCAGCTGCCCCCATTCTCCTGCCATACAGGTGGGAGTGCGGTGCTTGGGACAGGTCACAGCTACATCCCTTCCCGTGCCATATAGGTCATAGTGCGCTGGGTGGGACAGGGCCCAGCTGCCTCCATTCTCATGCCATACAGGTGGGAGTGTGGTGCTTGGGACAGGTCACAGCTGCATCCATTCCCATGCCATATATGTCAGAGTGCGCTGGGTGGGACAGGTTCCAGCTGCCTCCATTCTCGTCCCATACAGATGGAGTGTGGCTCTTCGGATGAGTCACAGCTGCATCCATTCCTGTGCCACATAGGTCAGAGTGTGCTGGGTGGGACAGGTCCCAGCCAGCTCCATTCTCGCGCCATACAGGTGGGAGTGTGGTGCTTGGACAGGTCACAGTTGCATCCATTCCTGGTCTGTATAGATCAGAGTGCACTTGGTGGGACAAGTCCCAGCTGCCTCCATTCTCGTGCCATACAGATGGGAGTGTGGTGGTTCGGACAGGTCACAGCTGCATCCATTCCGGTGCCGTATAGGTCAGAGAGCGCTGGGTAGGACAGGTACCAGCTGCCTCCAATCTCATGCCACAGGTGGGAGTGTGGTGCTCGGGACAGGTCACAGCTGCATCCATTCCTGTGCAGTATAGGTCAGAGTATGCTGGGTGGGACAGGTTCAAGCTGCCTCCATTCTCATGCCATACAGATGGGAGTGTGGTGCTCGGGACAGGTCACAGCTGCATCCATTCCCGTGCCGTATAGGTCAGAGTGCACTTGGTGGGACAGTTTCCAGCTGGATCCATTCTCATGCCAAACAGATGGGAGTGCGATGCTTGGGACAGTTCACAGCTGCATCCATTCCCGTGCCAGATAGGTCAGAGTGCGCTGGGAGGGACAGGTCCCAGCTGCCTCCATTCTCATGCCATACACATGGGAGTGCGGTGCTTGGGAAAGGTCACAGCTGCATCCCTTCCCGTGTCGTATCGGTCAGAGTGCACTGGGTGGGACAGGTCCCAGCTGCCCCCATTCTCCTGCCATACAGGTGGGAGTGCGGTGCTTGGGACAGGTCACAGCTGCATCCCTTCCCGTGCCGTATAGGTCATAGTGTGCTGGGTGGGACAGGGCCTAGCTGCCTCCATTCTCATACCATACAGGCGGGAGTGTGGTGCTTTCGACAGGTCACAGCTGCATCCATTCCCATGCCGTATATGTCAGAGTGCGCTAGGTGGGACAGGTTCCAGCTGCCTCCATTCTCGTCCCATACAGATGGGAGTGTGGCTCTTCGGATAGGTCACAGCTGCATCCATTCCCGTGCCACGTAGGTCAGAGTGTGCTGGGTGGGACAGGTCCCAGCTAGCTGCATTCTCGCGCCATACAGGTGGGAGTGTGGTGCTTCGGACAGGTCACAGTTGCATCCATTCCTGTGCTGTATAGATCAGAGTGCACTTGGTGGGACAAGTCCCAGCTGCCTCCATTCTCGCCATACAGGTGGGAGTGTGGTGGTTCGGACAGGTCACAGCTGCATCCATTCCCGTGCCGTATAGGTCAGAGTGCGCTGGGAGGGACAGTTCCCAGCTGCCTCCATTCTCATGCCATACAGGTGGGAGTGTGGTGCTTGGGACAGGTCACAGCTCCATCCATTCCTGTGCCGTATAGGTCAGAGTGCGCTGGGTGGGACAGGTTCAAGCTGCCTCCATTCTCATGCCATACAGATGGGAGTGTGGAGCTTGGGACAGGTCACAGCTGCATCCATTCCCGTGCAGTATAGGTCAGTGTGCGCTGGGTGGGACAGGTCCCAGCTGCCTCCATTCTCGTGCCATACAGGTTGGAGTGCGGTGCTTGGGACAGGTCACAGCTGCATCCCTTCCCATGCCGTATAGGTCAGACTGCGCTGGAAGGGACAGGTTCCAGCTGCGTCCATTCTCATGCCATTCAGATGGGAGTGTGGCGCTTGGGACAGGTCACAGCTGCATCCATTCCCATGCCACATGGGTCAGAGTGCGCTGGGTTGGACAGGTTCCAGTTGCCTCCATTCTCAAGCCATACAGATGGGAGTGCGATGCTTGGGACAGGTCACAGCTTCATCCCTTCCCGTACCGTATAGGCCAGAGTGCACTGGGTGGGACAGGTTCCGGCTTCCTCCATTCTCATCCCATGCAGATGGGAGAGTGGTGCTGGGACAGGTCACACCTGCATCCATTCCATGCCGTATAGGGTCTGAGTGCGCTGGGTGGTACAAGTTCAGCAGCCTCCATTCTCATGCCATACACATGGGTGTGCGGTGCTTGGACAGCTCACAGCTGCATCCATTCCCGTGCCGTATCGTCAGAGTGCACTGGGTGGGACAGGTCCCAGCTGCCCCCATTCTCCTGCCATACAGGTGGGAGTGCGGTGCTTGGGACAGGTCACAGCTACATCCCTTCCCGTGCCATATAGGTCATAGTGCGCTGGGTGGGACAGGGCCCAGCTGCCTCCATTCTCATGCCATACAGGTGGGAGTGTGGTGCTTGGGACAGGTCACAGCTGCATCCATTCCCATGCCATATATGTCAGAGTGCGCTGGGTGGGACAGGTTCCAGCTGCCTCCATTCTCGTCCCATACAGATGGGAGTGTGGCTCTTCGGATAGGTCACAGCTGCATCCATTCCTGTGCCACATAGGTCAGAGTGTGCTGGGTGGGACAGGTCCCAGCCAGCTCCATTCTCGCGCCATACAGGTGGGAGTGTGGTGCTTTGGACAGGTCACAGTTGCATCCATTCCTGGTCTGTATAGATCAGAGTGCACTTGGTGGGACAAGTCCCAGCTGCCTCCATTCTCGTGCCATACAGATGGGAGTGTGGTGGTTCGGACAGGTCACAGCTGCATCCATTCCGGTGCCGTATAGGTCAGAGAGCGCTGGGTAGGACAGGTACCAGCTGCCTCCAATCTCATGCCACAGGTGGGAGTGTGGTGCTCGGGACAGGTCACAGCTGCATCCATTCCTGTGCAGTATAGGTCAGAGTATGCTGGGTGGGACAGGTTCAAGCTGCCTCCATTCTCATGCCATACAGATGGGAGTGTGGTGCTCGGGACAGGTCACAGCTGCATCCATTCCCGTGCCGTATAGGTCAGAGTGCACTTGGTGGGACAGTTTCCAGCTGGATCCATTCTCATGCCAAACAGATGGGAGTGCGATGCTTGGGACAGTTCACAGCTGCATCCATTCCCGTGCCGTATAGGTCAGAGTGCGCTGGGAGGGACATGTTCCAGCTGCCTCCATTCTCATGCCATACAGATGGGAGTGTGGTGTTTGGGACAGGCCACAGCTGCAACCCTTCTTGTGGCATTTAGGTCAGAGTGCACAGGGTGGGACAGGTCCCAGCTGTCTCCTTTCTCATGCCATACAGGTGGGAGTGTGGTGCTTCGGACAGGTCACAGCTGCATCCATTCCCGTGCCGTATAGGTCAGAGTGCGCTGGGTGGGACTGGTCCCAGCTGTCTCCATTCTCATGCCATACACATGGGAGTGCGGTGCTTGGGACAGGTCACAGCTGCGTCCCTTCCCGTGCCGTATAGGTCAGAGTGCACTGGGTGGGACATGTTCCAGCTGCCTCCATTCTCATGCCATGCTGATGGGAGTTTGGTGCTTGGGACAGGTCACAGCTGCATCCATTCCCATGCCATATAGATCAGAGTGCGCTGGGAGGGACAGGTCCCATCTGTCTCCATTCTCATGCCATACAGATGGGAGTGTGGTGATTGGACAGGTCTACAGCTGCATCCCTTCCTGTGCCGTATAGGTCAGAGTGCGCTGGGTGGGACTGGTCCCAGCTGTCTCCATTCTCATGCCATACACATGGGAGTGCGGTGCTTGGGACAGGTCACAGCTGCGTCCCTTCCCGTGCCGTATAGGTCAGAGTGCACTGGGTGGGACAGGTTCCAGCTGTCTCCATTCTCATGCCATGCTGATGGGAGTGCGGTGCTTCAGACAGGTCACAGCTGCATCCCTTCCCGTGCCGTATAGGTCAGAGTGTGCTGGGAGGGACAGGTTCCAGCTGCCTCCATTTTCATGCCATACAGATGGGAGTGTGGCTCTTCAGATAGGTCACAGCTGCATCCCTTCCTGTGCCGTATAGGTCAGACTGCGCTGGGAGGGACAGGTTACAGCTGCGTCCATTCTCATGCAATACAGATGGGAGTGTGGTGCTTGGGACAGGTCACAGCTGCATCCATTCCCGTGCCATATAGGTCAGAGTGCGCTGGGTGGGACAAGTCCAAGCTGCCTCCATTCTCATGCCATACAGGTGGGAGTGTGGTGCTTGGGACAGGTCACAGCAGCATCCATTCCGGTGCCGAATAGGTCAGAGTGCACTTGGTGGGACAGGTTCCAGCTGCCTCCATTCTCATGCCATACACATAGAAGTGTGGTGCTTGGGACAGGTCACAGCTGCATCCGTTCCATGCCGTATAGGTCAGAGTGCACTGGGTGGGACAGGCTCTTTCTGCATCCATTCTCATGCCTTACAGATGGGAGTGTGCTGCTTCGGACAGGTCACAGCTGCATCCATTCCTGTGCCATATAGGTCAGAGTGTGCTGGGTGGGACAGGTTCCAGCTGCCTGCATTGTTATGCCATACAGATGGGAGTGTGGCGCTTTGGACAGCTCACAGCAGCATCCAATCCTGTGCCGTATTGGTCATAGTGTGCTGGGTGGGGCAGGTTCCAGCTGTCTCCATTCTCATGCCATACACATGGGAGTGCGGTGCTTCGGACAGCTCACAGCTGCATCCATTCCTGTGCCACATAGGTCACAGTATGCTGGGTGGGACAGGTCCCAGCTGCCTCCATTCTCTTGCCATACAGAAGGGAGTTTGGTGCTTCGGACAGGTCACAGCTGCATCCATTCCTGTGTCGTATAGGTCAGAGTGCGCTGGGTGGGACGGGTCCCAGCTGCGTCCATTCTCATGCCATACAGATGGGAGTGCAGTGCTTGGGACAGGTCACAGCTACATCCATTCCGGTGCCGTATAAGTCAGAGTGCGCAGGGTGGGATAGGTCCCAGCTGCCTCCATTCTCATGCCATACAGGTGGGAGTGTAGTGCTTGGGACAGGTCACAGCTGCATGCATTCCCATGCTGTATAGGTCAGAGTGCGCTGGGTGGGACAGGTTCCAGCTGCCTCCATTCTCATGCCATACAGGTGGGAGTATGTTGCTTGGGACAGGTCACAGCTGCATCCCTTCCCATGGCATATAGGTCAGAGTGCGCTGGGTGGGACAGGTTCCAGCTGCCTCAATTCTCATGCCATACAGATGGGAGTGCGATGCTTGGGACAGGTCACAGCTGCATCCCTTCCCGTGCCGTATAGCTCAGAGTGCACTGGGTGGGACAGGTTCCAGCTGTCTCCATTCTCATGCCATGCCGATGGGAGTGCGGTGCTTCAGACAGGTCACAGCTGCATCCCTTCACGTGCTGTATAGGTCAGAGTGTGCTGGGTGGGACAGATTCCAGCTGCCTCCATTCTCATGCCATACAGATGGGAGTGTGGTGCTTCGGACAGGTCACAGCTGCATCCCTTCCAGTGCCGTATAGGCCAGAGTGCGCTGGGTGGGACAGGTTCCAGCTTCCTCCATTCTCATCCCATGCAGATGGGAGTGTGGTGCTTGGGACAGGTCACAGCTGCATCCATTTCCGTGCCGTATAGGTCAGAGTGCGCTGGGTGGAACAGGTTCCAGCTGCCTCCATTCTCATGCCATACAGATGGGAGTGTGTTGCTTGGGACAGGTCACAGCTGCATCCCTTCCCGTGCCACATAGGTCAGAGTGCGCTGGGTGGGACAGGTTACAGCTGCCTCCATTCTCATGCCATACAGATGGGAGTGTGGTTCTTTGGACAGGTCACAGCTGCATCCATTCCCATGCCATATAGGTCTGAGTGCGCTGGGTGGGACAAGTTCCAGCTGCCTCCATTCTCATGCCATACACATGGGAGTGCGGTGCTTCAGACAGCTCACAGCTGCATCCATTCCCGTGCCAGATAGGTCAGAGTGCGCTGGGAGGGACAGGTCCCAGCTGCCTCCATTCTCATGCCATACACATGGGAGTGCGGTGCTTGGGACAGGTCACAGCTGCATCCCTTCCGTGTCGTATCGGTCAGAGTGCACTGGGTGGGACAGGTCCCAGCTGCCCCCATTCTCCTGCCATACAGGTGGGAGTGCGGTGCTTGGGACAGGTCACAGCTGCATCCCTTCCCGTGCCGTATAGGTCATAGTGTGCTGGTTGGGACAGGGCCCAGCTGCCTCCATTCTCATACCATACAGGCGGGAGTGTGGTGCTTTCGACAGGTCACATCTGCATCCATTCCCATGCCGTATATGTCAGAGTGCGCTAGGTGGGACAGGTTCCAGCTGCCTCCATTCTCGTCCCATACAGATGGGAGTGTGGCTCTTCGGATAGGTCACAGCTGCATCCATTCCCGTGCCACGTAGGTCAGAGTGTGCTGGGTGGGACAGGTCCCAGCTAGCTGCATTCTCGCGCCATACAGGTGGGAGTGTGGTGCTTTGGACAGGTCACAGTTGCATCCATTCCTGTGCTGTATAGATCAGAGTGCACTTGGTGGGACAAGTCCCAGCTGCCTCCATTCTCGCGCCATACAGGTGGGAGTGTGGTGGTTCGGACAGGTCTGGCTGCATCCATTCCCGTGCCGTATAGGTCAGAGTGCGCTGGGAGGGACAGTTCCCAGCTGCCTCCATTCTCATGCCATACAGGTGGGAGTGTGGTGCTCGGGACAGGTCACAGCTCCATCCATTCCTGTGCCGTATAGGTCAGATTGCCCTGGGTGGGACAGGTTCAAGCTGCCTCCATTCTCATGCCATACAGATGTGAGTGTGGTGCTTGGGACAGGTCTCAGCTGCATCCATTCCCGTGCAGTATAGGTCAGAGTGCGCTGGGTGGGACAGGTCCCAGCTGCCTCCATTCTCGTGCCATACAGGTTGGAGTGCGGTGCTTGGGACAGGTCACAGCTGCATCCCTTCCCATGCCGTATAGGTCAGACTGCGCTGGAAGGGACAGGTTCCAGCTGCGTCCATTCTCATGCCATTCAGATGGGAGTGTGGCGCTTGGGACAGGTCACAGCTGCATCCATTCCCGTGCCACATGGGTCAGAGTGCGCTGGGTTGGACAGGTTCCAGTTGCCTCCATTCTCAAGCCATACAGATGGGAGTGCGATGCTTGGGACAGGTCACAGCTTCATCCCTTCCCGTACCATATAGGCCAGAGTGCACTGGGTGGGACAGGTTCCGGCTTCCTCCATTCTCATCCCATGCAGATGGGAGAGTGGTGCTTGGGACAGGTCACACCTGCATCCATTCCCATGCCGTATAGGTCTGAGTGCGCTGGGTGGTACAAGTTCCAGCAGCCTCCATTCTCATGCCATACACATGGGAGTGTGGTGCTTCGGACAGCTCACAGCTGCATCCATTCCCGTGCCGTATCGTCAGAGTGCACTGGGTGGGACAGGTCCCAGCTGCCCCCATTCTCCTGCCATACAGGTGGGAGTGCGGTGCTTGGGAGAGGTCACAGCTACATCCCTTCCCGTGCCATATAGGTCATAGTGCGCGCAGGGTGGGACAGGGCCCAGCTGCCTCCATTCTCATGCCATACAGGTGGGAGTGTGGTGCTTGGGACAGGTCACAGCTGCATCCATTCCCATGCCATATATGTCAGAGTGCGCTGGGTGGGACAGGTTCCAGCTGCCTCCATTCTCGTCCCATACAGATGGGAGTGTGGCTCTTCGGATAGGTCACAGCTGCATCCATTCCTGTGCCACATAGGTCAGAGTGTGCTGGGTGGGACAGGTCCCAGCCAGCTCCATTCTCGCGCCATACAGGTGGGAGTGTGGTGCTTTGGACAGGTCACAGTTGCATCCATTCCTGGTCTGTATAGATCAGAGTGCACTTGGTGGGACAAGTCCCAGCTGCCTCCATTCTCGTGCCATACAGATGGGAGGTGTGGTGGTTCGGACAGGTCACAGCTGCATCCATTCCGGTGCCGTATAAGTCAGAGAGCGCTGGGTGGGACAGGTACCAGCTGCCTCCAATCTCATGCCACAGGTGGGAGTGTGGTGCTCGGGACAGGTCACAGCTGCATCCATTCCTGTGCCGTATAGGTCAGAGTGCGCTGGGTGGGACAGGTTCAAGCTGCCTCCATTCTCATGCCATACAGATGGGAGTGTGGTGCTCGGGACAGGTCACAGCTGCATCCATTCCTGTGCCGTATAGGTCAGAGTGCACTTGGTGAGACAGTTTCCAGCTGCATCCATTCTCATGCCATACAGAAGGGAGTGCGATGCTTGGGACAGTTCACAGCTGCATCCATTCCCGTGCCGTATACATCAGAGTGCGCTGGGAGGGACATGTTCCAGCTGCCTCCATTCTCATGCCATACAGATGGGATTGTGGTGTTTGGGACAGGCCACAGCTGCAACCCTTCTTGTGGCATTTAGGTCAGAGTGCACAGGGTGGGACAGGTCCCAGCTGTCTCCTTTCTCATGCCATACAGGTGGGAGTGTGGTGCTTTGGACAGGTCACAGCTGCATCCATTCCCTTGCCGTATAGGGCAGAGTGCGCTAGGAGGGACAGGTTCCAGCTGCCTCCATTCTCATGCTATACAGATGGGAGTGTGGGGCTTGGGACAGGTCACAGCTGCATCCATTCCCATGCCGTATAGATCAGAGTGCACTGGGTGGGACAGGTCCCATCTGTCTCCATTCTCATGCCATACAGATGGGAGTGTGGTGCTTTGGACAGGTCACAGCTGCATCCCTTCCTGCGCGAGATAGGTCAGAATGCGCTAGGTGGGACTGGTCCCAGCTGTCTCCATTCTCATGCCATACACATGGGAGTGTGGTGCTTGGGACAGGTCACAGCTGCATCCCTTCCCGTGCCGTATAGGTCAGAGTGCGCTGGGTGGGACTGGTCCCAGCTGTCTCCATTCTCATGCCATACACATGGGAGTGCGGTGCTTGGGACAGGTCACAGCTGCATCCATTCCCCTGCCATATAGGTTAGAGTGCGCTGGGTGGGACAGGTTCCAGCTGCGTCCATTCTCATGCCATACACATGGGAAGTGCGGTGCTTCAGACAGCTCACAGCTGCATCCATTCCCATGCCTCATAGGTCAGAGTGTGCTGGGTGGGACAGGTCCCAGCTGCCTCCATTCTCTTGCCATTCAGATGGGAGTGTGGTGCTTGCGATAGGTCACAGCTGCATCCATTCCTGTGCCGTATAGGTCAGAGTGCGCTGGGTGGGACAGGTCCCAGCTGCGTCCATTCTCATGCCATACAGGTGGGAGTGTAGTGCTTGGGACAAATCACAGCTGCATCCGTTCCCGTGCTGTATAGGTCAGAGTGCGCTGCGTGGGACAGGTTCCAGCTGCCTCCATTCTCATGCCATACAGATGGGAGTGCGATGCTTGGGACAGGTCACAGCTGCATCCATTCCCGTGCCGTATACGTCAGAGTGCGCTGGGTGGGACATGTTCCAGCTGTCTCCATTCTCATGCCATACCGATGGGAGTGCGGTGCTTCAGACAGTTCACAGCTGCATCCCCTCCCATGCCGTATAGGTCAGAGTGCGCTGGGTGGGACAGATTCCAGCTGCCTCCATTCTCATCCCATGCAGATGGGAGTGTGGTGCTTGGGACAGGTCACAGCTGCATCCATTCCCGTGCCATATAGGTCAGAGTGCGCTGGGTGGGACAGGTTCCAGCTGCCTCCATTCTCATGCCATACAGATGGGAGTGTGTTGCTTGGGACAGGTCACAGCTGCATCCCATTAGCAAGGCATTTGACACAGTCCCACACAAAAGATTAATATATAAGTTAGCCAGCCTGGGAGTGGGTCCCAAGATGACAGCCTGGGTAAAGAATTGGCTGGAGAATAGGACACAGAGAGTAATAGTAAATGGAGTCCACTCAGAAGAAAGGAGGGTTACTAGCGGGGCAATGAAGGGTCAGGTTAGATCCTGTCCTCTCAATGTCTTTATAAGGACATTGCAGAAGGACTGGAAGGAAAAGTATGTCTCTTTGCAGATGACACTAAGATCTGCAACAGAATTGATGCACAGGGTGGGGTTGGAAAGGATGAGAAGGGACTTGGCAAGGTTAGAGGAATGGTCAAATGTATGGCAGCTTAGATTCAATCCTAAGAAGTGCAAGGTAATGCACCTGGGAAACAAACAGGAGAAGAGTACACAATGGGGGTGAGATACTAACAATAACAAAATGGAAAGGGACCTGGGGTAGTCATATCAGATGACCTAAAGGTGGGCAAGCAATGTGAGAGGGCAGCAAGGAGGGCTGGGGGATACTGGGATGCATAGGAGGCATCACCAGTAGAAAACAGGAAGTTATTATCCCTCTGTACAGACAGCTGGTGAGGCCCCATCTGGAGTACTGTGTGCAGTTCTGGAGACCCAGTCTCCGCAAAGACATCGACAGGATGGAAGCTGTCCAGAGGAGGGCAACTAAAATGGTGCAGGGTCTGCACCAGAGGACATATGAAGAGAGACTTAAGGAGCTTAACATGTATAGCCTCGAGGAAAGGAGGAAGAGGGGGGACATGATAGAAACTTTCAAGTACCTCAAGGGAATCAACAAAGTCCAAGAGGTAGCATCTTTCAAAAAAGAGGTGTGCAAGAACAAGAGGGCACAATTTGAAGATAGAGGGGCTGCTCAGAGGTATTTTAAGGAAGTATTTTTCAGAGAGGTTGTGGATGCATGGAATGGCCTTCGGAGGAGGTTGTGAGTCAAAATCAGTGGTGGAATTCAAGCATGCATGGGATAGTCATAAGGCAATTCTGGGGGGTGGGGGTAGGAAGAAGTAGGCTGCTGGTTAACTAGGATCTGCAGCTTATCCAGTAGGTAGGGAAAAGGGCAGACTGGGTGGGCCAAGCGGTCCTTATCTGCCGTCAAATTCTATGTTTCTATGTTTCTATCCCTTCCCGTGCCACATAGGTCAGAGTGCGCTGGGTGGGACAGGTCCCAGCTGCGTCCATTCTCATGCCATACAGATGGGAGTGCGGTGGTTGGGACAGGTCACGGCTGCATCTATTCCGCTGCCGTATATGTCAGAGTGCGCAGGGTGCGACAGGTCCCAGCTGCCTCCATTCTCATGCCATACAGGTGGGAGTGTGGTGCTTGGGACAGATCACAGCTGCATCCATTCCCTTGCCATATAGGTCAGAGTGCGCTGGGTGGGACAGGTTCCAGCTGCCTCCATTCTCATGCCATACTGGTGGGAGTATGGTGCTTAGGACAGGTCACAGCTGCATCCCCTTCCCCGTGCCATATAGGTCAGAGTGCGCTGGGTGGGACAGATCCCAGCTGTCTCCATTCTCATGCCATACACATGGGAGTGCGGTGCTTGGGACAGGTCAGAGCTGCATCCCTTCCCGTGCCATATAGGTCAGAGTGCTCTGGGTGGGACAGGTTCCAGCTGTCTCCATTCTCATGCCATGCCGATGGGAGTGCGGTGCTTCAGACAGGTCACAGCTGCATCCCTTCCCGTGCCGTATAGGTCAGAGTGCGCTGGGTGGGACAGGTTCCAGCTTCCTCCATTCTCATCCCATGCAGATGGGAGTGTGGTGCTTGGGACAGGTCACAGCTGCATCCATTCCCGTGCCGTATAGGTCAGAGTGTGCTCAGTGGGACAGGTTCCAGCTGCCTCCATTCTCATGCCATACAGATGGGAGTGTGGTGCTTGGGACAGGTCACAGCTGCATCCCTTCCCGTGCCGTATAGGTCAGAGTGCGCTGGGTGGGACAGGTCCCAGCTGCATCCATTCTCATGCCATACAGATGGGAGTGTGGTGCTTCGGACAGGTCATGGCTGCATC
Source organism: Neoceratodus forsteri (assembly GCA_016271365.2). Lineage (NCBI taxonomy): Eukaryota > Metazoa > Chordata > Ceratodontiformes > Ceratodontidae > Neoceratodus > Neoceratodus forsteri. Next base: position 661,131,439 of record CM028138.1, read on the forward strand.
CATTCCGGTGCCATATAGGTCAGAGTGCGCTGGGTGGGACAGGTTCCAGCTGTCTCCGTTCTCATGCCATGCCGATGGGAGTGCGGTGCTTCAGACAGGTCACAGCTGCATCCCTTCCCGTGCCGTATAGGTCAGAGTGCTCTGTGTGGGACAGGTTCCAGCTTCCTCCATTCTCGTCCCATGCAGATGGGAGTGTGGTGCTTGGGACAGGTCACAGCTGCATCCATTCCCATGCCGTATAGGTCAGAGTGCGCTGGGTGGGACAGGTTCCAGCTGCCTCCATTCTCATGTCCATACAGATGGGTGTGTTGCTTGGGACAGGTCACAGCTGCATCCCTTCCCGTGCCACATAGGTCACAGTGCGCTGGGTGGGACAGGTTCCAGCTGCCTCCATTCTCATGCCATACAGATGGGAGTGTGGTGCTTGGGACAGGTCACAGCTGCATCCATTCCGGTGCCGTATGGGTCAGAGTGTGCTGGGTGGGACAGGTCCCAGCTGAATCCATTCTCATGCCATACAGATGGGAGTGTGGTGCTTCAGACAGGTCATGGCTGCATCCATTCCGGTGCCATATAGGTCAGAGTGCGCTGGGTGGGACAGGTCCCAACTGCGTCCATTTTAATGCCATACAGATGGGAGTGCGGTGCTTGGGACAGGTGACAGCTGCATCCATTCCGGTGCCATATAGGTCAGAGTGCGCAGGGTGGGACAGGTCCCAGCTGCCTCCATTCTCATGCCATACAGATGGGAGTGTGGTGCTTGGGACAGATCACAGCTGCATCCATTCCCGTGCCGTATAGATCAGAGTGCGCTGGGTGGGACAGGATCCAGCTGCCTCCATTCTCATGCCATACAGATGGGAGTGTGGTGCTTGGGACAGGTCACAGCTGCATCCCTTCCCGTGCCGTATAGGTCAGAGTGCGCATGGTGGGACAGGTCCCACCTGTCTCCATTCTCATGCCATACAGGTGGGAGTCTGGTGCTTTGGACAGCTCACAGCGGCATCCATTCCCGTGCCGTATATGTCAGAGTGCGCTGGGTGGGACAAGTTCCAGCTGCCTCCATTCTCATGCCATACAGATGGGAGAGCGGTGCTTGAGACAGGTCACAGCTGCATCCATTCCGGTGCCGTATAGGTCAGAGTGCGCTGGGTGGTACAGGTTCCAGCTGCGTCCATTCTCATGCCATGCAGATGGGAGTGTGGTGCTTGGGACAGGTCACAGCTGCATCCATTCCCGTGCCACAGGTCAGAGTGCGCTGGGTGGGACAGGTCCCAGCTGTCTCCATTCTCATGCCATACAGGTGGGAGTGTGGTGCTTGGGACAGGTCACAGCTGCATCCATTCCCGTGCCGTATAGGTCAGAGTGCGCTGGGTGGGACAGGTCCCAGGTGCCTCCATTCTAATGCCATACTGGTGGGAGTGTGGTGCTTGGGACAGGTCACAGCTGCATCCATTCCCGTGCCGTATAGGTCAGAGTGCGCTGGGTTTGACAGGTTCCAGCTGCCTCCATTCTCGTCCCATACAAATGGGAGTGTGGCGCTTCGGACAGGTCACAGTTGCATCCATTCCTGCGCTGTATAGGTCAGAGTGCACTTGGTGGGACAAGTCCCAACTGCCTCCATTCTCGCGCCATACAGATGGGAGTGTGGTGGTTCGGACAGGTCACAGCTGCATCCATTCCCGTGCCGTATAGGTCAGAGTGCGCTGGGTGGGACAGGTCCCAGCTGCCTCCATTCTCATGCCATACAGGTGGGAGTGTGGTGCTTGGGACAGGTCACAGCTGCATCCATTCCTGTGCCGTATAGGTCAGAGTGCGCTGGGTGGGATAGGTTCCAGCTGCCTCCATTCTCATGCCATACAGATGGGAGTGTGGTGCTTGGGACAGGTCACAGCTGCATCCATTCCCGTGCCACATAGGTCACAGTGCGCTGGGTGGGACAGGTTCCAGCTGCCTCCATTCTCATGCCATACAGATGGGAGTGTGGTGCTTGGGACAGGTCACAGCTGCATCCATTCCCGTGCCGTATAGGTCAGAGTGTGCTCAGTGGGACAGGTTCCAGCTGCCTCCATTCTCATGCCATACAGATGGGAGTGTGGTGCTTGGGACAGGTCACAGCTGCATCCCTTCCCGTGCCGTATAGGTCAGAGTGCGCTGGGTGGGACAGGTCCCAGCTGCATCCATTCTCATGCCATACAGATGGGAGTGTGGTGCTTCGGACAGGTCATGGCTGCATCCATTCCGGTGCCATATAGGTCAGAGTGCGCTGGGTGAGACAGGTTCCAGCTGTCTCCATTCTCATGCCATGCCAATGGGAGTGCGGTGCTTCAGACAGGTCACAGCTGCATCCCTTCCCGTGCCGTATAGGTCAGAGTGCTCTGTGTGGGACAGGTTCCAGCTTCCTCCATTCTCGTCCCATGCAGATGGGAGTGTGGTGCTTGGGACAGATCACAGCTGCATCCATTCCCATGCCGTATAGGTCAGAGTGCGCTGGGTGGGACAGGTTCCAGCTGCCTCCATTCTCATGTCATACAGATGGGAGTGTGTTGCTTGGGACAGGTCACAGCTGCATCCCTTCCCGTGCCACATAGGTCACAGTGCGCTGGGTGGGACAGGTTCCAGCTGCCTCCATTCTCATGCCATACAGATGGGAGTGTGGTGCTTGGGACAGGTCACAGCTGCATCCATTCCGGTGCCGTATGGGTCAGAGTGTGCTGGGTGGGACAGGTCCCAGCTGAATCCATTCTCATGCCATACAGATGGGAGTGTGGTGCTTCAGACAGGTCATGGCTGCATCCATTCCGGTGCCATATAGGTCAGAGTGCGCTGGGTGGGACAGGTCCCAACTGCGTCCATTTTAATGCCATACAGATGGGAGTGCAGTGCTTGGGACAGGTGACAGCTGCATCCATTCCGGTGCCGTATAGGTCAGAGGGCGCAGGGTGGGACAGGTCCCAACTGCCTCCATTCTCATGCCATACAGATGGGAGTGTGGTGCTTGGGACAGATCACAGCTGCATCCATTCCCGTGCCGTATAGATCAGAGTGCGCTGGGTGGGACAGGATCCAGCTGCCTCCATTCTCATGCCATACAGATGGGAGTGTGGTGCTTGGGACAGGTCACAGCTGCATCCCTTCCCGTGCCGTATAGGTCAGAGTGCGCTGGTGGGACAGGTCCCAGCTGTCTCCATTCTCATGCCATACAGGTGGGAGTGTGGTGCTTTGGACAGCTCACAGCTGCATCCATTCCCGTGCATATATGTCAGAGTGCGCTGGGTGGGACAGGTTCCAGCTGCCTCCATTCTCATGCCATACAGATGGGAGAGCGGTGCTTGAGACAGGTCACAGCTGCATCCATTCCAGTGCCGTATAGGTCAGAGTGCGCTGGGTGGTACAGGTTCCAGCTGCGTCCATTCTCATGCCATGCAGATGGGAGTGTGGTGCTTGGGACAGGTCACAGCTGCATCCATTCCCGTGCCACACAGGTCAGAGTGCGCTGGGTGGGACAGGTCCCAGCTGTCTCCATTCTCATGCCATACAGGTGGGAGTGCGGTGCTTGGGACAGGTCACAGCTGCATCCCTTCCCGTGCCGTATAGGTCAGAGTGCGCTGGGTGGGACAGGTCCCAGGTGCCTCCATTCTAATGCCATACTGGTGGGAGTGTGGTGCTTGGGACAGGTCACAGCTGCATCCATTCCCGTGCCGTATAGGTCAGAGTGCGCTGGGTTTGACAGGTTCCAGCTGCCTCCATTCTCGTCCCATACAAATGGGAGTGTGGCGCTTCGGATAGGTCACAGTTGCATCCATTCCTGCGCTGTATAGGTCAGAGTGCACTTGGTGGGACAAGTCCCAACTGCCTCCATTCTCGCGCCATACAGGTGGGAGTGTGGTGGTTCGGACAGGTCACAGCTGCATCCATTCCCGTGCCGTATAGGTCAGAGTGCGCTGGGTGGGACAGGTCCCAGCTGCCTCCATTCTCATGCCATACAGGTGCGAGTGTGGTGCTTGGGACAGGTCACAGCTGCATCCATTCCAGTGCCGTATAGGTCAGAGTGCGCTGGGTGGGATAGGTTCAAGCTGCCTCCATTCTCATGCCATACAGATGGGAGTGTGGTGCTTGGGACAGGTCACAGCTGCATCCATTCCCATGCCATATTGGTCAGAGTGCGCTGGGTAGGACAGGTCCCAGCTGCCTCCATTCTCGTGCCATACAGGTTGGAGTGCGGTGCTTGGGACAGGTCACAGCAGCATCCATTCCCGTGCTATATAGGTCAGAGTGCGCTGGGTGGGACAGGTTCCAGCTGCCTCCATTCTCATGCCATAGAGGTGGGAGTATGGTGCTTGGGACAGGTCACAGCTGCATCCCTTCCCATGCCGTATACGTCAGAGTGCGCTGGATGGGACATGTTCCAGCTGCCTCCATTCTCATGCCATACAGATGGGAGTGTGGTGTTTGGGACAGGCCACAGCTGCATCCCTTCTTGTGGCGTTTAGGTCAGAGCGCAATGGGTGGGACAGGTCCAAGCTGTCTCCTTTCTCATGCCATACAGGTGGGAGTGTGGTGCTTCGGACAGGTCACAGCTGCATCCATTCCCGTGCCGTATAGGTCAGAGTGCGCTAGGAGGGACAGGTTCCAGCTGCCTCCATTCTCATGCTATACAGATGGGAGTGTGGTGCTTGGGACAGGTCACAGCTGCATCCATTCCCGTGCCGTATAGATCAGAGTGCGCTGGGTGGGACAGGTCCCAGCTGTCTCCATTCTCATGCCATACAGATGGGAGTGTGGTGCTTCGGACAGGTCACAGCTGCATCCCTTCCCGTGCCGTATAGGTCAGAGTGTGCTGGGTTGGACAGGTTCCAGCTGCCTCCATTCTCATGCCATACAGATGGGAGTGTGGTGCTTGGACAGGTCACAGCTGCATCCTTTCCCCTGCCGTATAGGCCAGAGTGCGCTGGGTGGGACAGGTTCCAGCTTCCTCCATTCTCATCCCATGCAGATGGGAGTGTGGTGCTTGGGACAGGTCACAGCTGCATCCATTCCCGTGCCATATAGGTCAGAGTGCGCTGGGTGGGACAGGTTCCAGCTACCTCCATTCTCATGCCATACAGATGGGTGTGTTGCTTGGGACAGGTCACAGCTGCATCTCTTCCCGTGCCAGATAGGTCAGAGCGCAATGGGTGGGACAGGTCCAAGCTGTCTCCTTTCTCATGCCATACAGGTGGGAGTGTGGTGCTTCGGACAGGTCACAGCTGCATCCATTCCCATACCGTATAGGTCTGAGTGCGCTGGGTGGGACAAATTCCAACTGCCTCCATTCTCATGCCATACACATGGGAGTGCGGTGCTTCAGACAGCTCACAACTGCATCCATTCCCGTGCCAGATAGGTCAGAGTGCGCAGGGTGGGACAGGTCCCAGCTGCCTCCATTCTCCTGCCATACACATGGGAGTTCGGTGCTTGGGACAGGTCACAGCTGCATCCCTTCCCGTGTCGTATCAGTCAGAGTGCACTGGGTGGGACAGGTTCCAGCTGCCTCCATTCATGTCCCATACAGATGGGCGTGTGGCTCTTCAGATAGGTCACAGCTGCATCCATTCCCGTGCCACATAGGTCAGAGTGTGCTGAGTGGGACAGGTCCCAGCCAGCTCCATTCTCGCGCCATACAGGTGGGAGTGTGGTGGTTCGGACAGGTCACAGCTGCATCCATTCCCGTGCCGTATAGGTCAGAGTGCGCTGGGTGGGACAGGTCCCAGCTGCCTCCATTCTCATGCCATACAGGTGGGAGTGTGGTGCTCGGGACAGGTCACAGCTGCATCCATTCCTGTGCCGTATAGGTCAGAGTGCGCTGGGTGGGATAGGTTCAAGCTGCCTCCATTCTCATGCCATACAGATGGGAGTGTGGTGCTTGGGACAGGTCACAGCTGCACCCTTCCTGTGCCATTTAGGTCAGAGTGCGCAGGGTGGGACAGGTCCCAGCTGTCTCCATTCTCATGCCATACAGATGGGAGTGCGGTGCTTTGGACAGGTCACAGCTGCATCCATTCCCGTGCCATATAGGTCAGAGTTCGCTCGGTGGGACAGGTCCCAGCTGTCTCCATTCTCATGCCATTCACATGGGAGTGCGGTGCTTGGAACAGGTCACAGCTGCATCCATTCTGGTGCCGTATAGGTCAGAGTGCGCTGGGTGGGACAAGTCCAAGCTGCCTCCATTCTCATGCCATACTGGTGGGAGTGTGTTGCTTGGGACAGGTCACAGCAGCATCCATTCCGGTGCCGTATACGTCAGAGTGCACTGGGTGGGACAGGTTCCAGCTGCCTCCATTCTCATGCCATACACATGGGAGTGTGGTGCTTGGGACAGGTCACAGCTGCATCCCTTCTGTGCCGTATAGGTCAGAGTGCGCTGGGTGGGACAGGTTCTTTCTGCATCCATTCTCATGCCATACAGATGGGAGTGTGGTGCTTCGGACACGTCACAGCTGCATCCATTCCTGTGCCATATAGGTCAGAGTGTGCTGGGTGGGACAGGTTCCAGCTGCCTCCATTCTCATGCCATGCAGATGGGAGTGTGGCACTTCAGACAGGTCAGAGCTGCATCCATTCCTGTGCTATATAGGTCAGAGTGTGCTGGGTGGGACAGGTTCCAGCTGCCTCCATTCTCATGCCGTACAGATGGGAGTGTGGTGCTTGGGACAGAGTCACAGCTGCATCCATTCCCATGCCATATAGGTCAGAGTGCGCTGGGTGGGACAGGTTCCAGCTGCGTCCATTCTCATGCCATACAGGTGGGAGTGTGGTGCTTGGGACAAGTCACAGCTGCATCCATTCCCGTGCCGTATAGGTCAGAGTGCGCTGGGTGGGACAGGTTCCAGCTGCCTCCATTCTCATGCCATACAGATGGGAGTGTGGTGCTTCGGACAGGTCACAGCTGCATCCATTCCTGTGCCGTATAGGTCAGAGTGCGCTGGGTGGGACAGGTCCCAGCTGCGTCCATTCTATTGCCATACAGGTGGGAGTGTAGTGCTTTGGACAGGTCACAGCTGCATCCATTCCCGTGCTGTATAGGTCAGAGTGCGCTGGGTGGGACAGGTTCCAGCTGCCTCCATTCTCATGCCATACAGGTGGGAGTATGTTGCTTGGGACAGGTCACAGCTGCATCCCTTCCCATGGCATATAGGTCAGAGTGCGCTGGGTGGGACAGGTTCCAGCTGCCTCCATTCTCATGCCATACAGATGGGAGTGTGTTGCTTGGGACAGGTCACAGCTGCATCCCATTAGCAAGGCATTTGACACACTCCCACACAAAAGATTAATATATAAGTTAGCCAGCCTGGGAGTGGGTCCCAAGATGACAGCCTGGGTAAAGAATTGGCTGGAGAATAGGACACAGAGAGTAATAGTAAATGGAGTCCACTCAGAAGAAAGGAGGGTTACTAGCGGGGTACCGCAGGGGTCAGTATTAGGACCTGTCCTCTTCAATGTCTTTATAAGCGACATTGCAGAAGGACTGGAAGGAAAAGTATGTCTCTTTGCAGATGACACTAAGATCTGCAACAGAATTGATGCACAGGGTGGGGTGGAAAGGATGAGAAGGGACTTGGCAAGGTTAGAGGAATGGTCAAATGTATGGCAGCTTAGATTCAATCCTAAGAAGTGCAAGGTAATGCACCTGGGAAACAAAACCAGGGAAGAGTACACAATGGGGTGAGATACTAACAATAACAAAATGGAAAGGGACCTGGGGTAGTCATATCAGATGACCTAAAGGTGGGCAAGCAATGTGAGAAGGCAGCAAGGAGGGCTGGGGGATACTGGGATGCATGGGAGAGCATCACCAGTAGAAAACAGGAAGTTATTATCCTCTGTACAGACAGCTGGTGAGGCCCCATCTGGAGTACTGTGTGCAGTTCTGGAGACCCAGTCTCCATAAAGACATAGACAGGATGGAAGCTGTCCAGAGGAGGGCAACTAAAATGGTGCAGGGTCTGCACCAGAGGACATATGAAGAGAGACTTAAGGAGCTTAACATGTATAGCCTCGAGGAAAGGAGGAGGGGGACATGATAGAAACTTTCAAGTACCTCAAGGGAATCAACAAAGTCCAAGAGGTAGCATCTTTCAAAAAGAGGTGTGCAAGAACAAGAGGCACAATTTGAAGATAGAGGGGGCGGCTCAGAGGTAATTTAAGGAAGTATTTTTCACAGAGAGGGTTGTGGATGCATGGAATGGCCTTCGAGAGGTTGTGAGTCAAAATCAGTGGTGGAATTCAAGCATGCATGGGATAGTCATAAGGCAATTCTGGGGGGGGGGTAGGAAGAAGTAGGCTGCTGGTTAACTAGGATCTGCAGCTTATCCAGTAGGTAGGGAAAAGGGCAGACTGGGTGGGCCAAGCGGTCCTTATCTGCCGTCAAATTCTATGTTTCTATGTTTCTATCCCTTCCCGTGCCACATAGGTCAGAGTGCGCTGGGTGGGACAGCTCCCAGCTGCGTCCATTCTCATGCCATACAGATGGGAGTGCGGTGGTTGGGACAGGTCACGGCTGCATCTATTCCGGTGCCATATAGGTCAGAGTGCGCAGGGTGGGACAGGTCCCAGCTGCCTCCATTCTCATGCCATACACATGGGAGTGCGGTGCTTGGGACAGGTCACAGCTGCATCCATTCCCGTGCCATATAGGTCAGAGTGCGCTGGGTGGGACAGGTTCCAGCTGCCTCCATTCTCATGCCATACAGATGGGAGTGTGGTGCTTAGACAGGTCACAGCTGCATCCCTTCCTGTGCTGTATAGGTCAGAGTGCACTGGGGGGGACAGGTTCCAGCTTCCTCCATTCTCATCCCATGCAGATGGGAGTGTGGTGCTTGGGACAGGTCACAGCTGCATCCCTTCCCGTGCCACATAGGTCAGAGTGCGCTGGGTGGGACAGGTTCCAGCTGCCTCCATTCTCATACCATACAGATGGGAGTGTGGTGCTTGGGACAGGTCACTGCTGCATCCATTCCGGTGCCATATAGGTCAGAGTGCGCTTGGTGGGACAGGTCCCAGCTGCATCCATTCTCATGCCATACAGATGGGAGTGTGGTGCTTGGGACAGGTCATAGCTGCATCCATTCCGGTGCCATATAGGTCAGAGTGCGCTGGGTGGGACAGGTCCCAGCTGCCTCCATTCTCATGCCATACAGATGGGAGTGTGGTGCTTGGGACAGGTCACAGCTGCATCCCTTCCCGTGCCGTATAGGTCAGAGTGCGCTGGGTGGGACAGGTCCCAGCTGCCTCCATTCTCATGCCATACAGATGGGAGTGTGGTGCTTGGGACAGATCACAGCTGCATCCATTCCGGTGCCGTATAGGTCAGAGTGCGCTGGGTGGAACAGGATCCAGCTGCCTCCATTCTCATGCCATACAGGTGGGAGTGTGGTGCTTGGGACAGGTCACAGCTGCATCCCTTCCCGTGCTGTATAGGTCAGAGTGCGCACGGTGGGACAGGTCCCACCTGTCTCCATTCTCATGCCATACAGGTGGGAGTCTGGTGCTTGGGACAGGTCACAGCTGCATCCATTCCGTGCCGTATAGGTCAGAGTGTGCTGGGTGGGACAGGTTCCAGCTGCCTCCATTCTCATGCCATACAGATGGGAGAGCGGTGCTTGGGACAGGTCACAGCTGCATCCATTCCGGTGCCGTATAGGTCAGAGTGCTCTGGGTGGTACAGGTTCCAGCTGCGTCCATTCTCATGCCATGCAGATGGGAGTGTGGTGCTTGGGACAGGTCACAGCTGCATCCATTCCCGTGCCACATAGGTCAGAGTGCGCTGGGTGGGACAGGTTCCAGCTGCGTCCATTCACATGCCATACACATGGGAGTGCTGTGCTTCAGACAGCTCACAGCTGCATCCATTCCCGTGCCACATAGGTCAGAGTGCGCTGGGTGGGACAGGTCCCAGCTGCCTCCATTCTCATGCCATACACATGGGAGTGCGGTGCTTGGGACAGGTCACAGCTGCATCCCTTCCCGTGCCGTATGGTTCAGAGTGCACTGGGTGAGACAGGTCCCAGCTGCCTCCATTCTCATGCCATACAGATGGGAGTGCGGTGCTTGGGACAGGTCACAGCTGCATCCCTTCCCGTGCCATATAGGTCATAGTGCGCTGGGTGGGACAGGTCCCAGCTGCCTCCATTCTCATGCCATACTGGTGGGAGTGTGGTGCTTGGGACAGGTCACAGCTGCATCCATTCCCGTGCCGTATAGGTCAGAGTGCGCTGGTTTGACAGGTTCCAGCTGCCTCCATTCTCGTCCCATACAGATGGGAGTGTGGCGCTTCGGATAGGTCACAGCTGAGCTGCATCCATTCACGTGCCACATAGGTCAGAGTGTGCTGGGTGGGACAGGTCCCAGCTGCCTCCATTCTCGCGCCATACAGGTGGGAATGTGGTGCTTCGGACAGGTCACAGTTGCATCCATTCCTGTGCTGTATAGGTCAGAGTGCACTTGGTGGGACAAGTCCCAACTGCCTCCATTCTCGCGCCATACAGGTGGGAGTGTGGTGGTTCGGACAGGTCACAGCTGCATCCATTCCTGTGCTGTATAGGTCAGAGTGCGCTGGGTGGGACAGATCCCAGCTGCCTCCATTCTCATGCCATACAGGTGGGAGTTTGGTGCTCGGGACAGGTCACAGCTGCATCCATTCCTGTGCCGTACAGGTCAGAGTGCGCTGGGTGGGATAGGTTCCAGCTGCCTCCATTCTCATGCCATACAGATTGGAGTGTGGTGCTTGGGACAGGTCACAGCTGCATCCATTCCTGTGCCGTATAGGTCAGAGTGCACTGGGTGGGACAGGTCTCAGCTGCCTCCATTCTCATGCCATACAGGTGGGAGTGTGGTGCTTGGGACAGGTCACAGCTGCATCCCTTCCCGTGCCATATAGGTCAGACTGCGCTGGGAGGGACAGGTTCCAGCTGCGTCCATTCTCATGCCATACAGATGGGAGTGTGGCGCTTGGGATAGGTCACAGCTGCATCCATTCCCGTGCCGCATAGGTCAGAGTGCACTGGGTGGGACAGGTTCCAGCTGCCTCTATTCTCATGCCATACAGATGGGAGTGCGATGCTTGGGACAGGTCACAGCTGCATCCATTCCCGTGCCGTATAGGTCAGAGTGCGCTGGGTGGGACAGGTTCCAGCTGCCTCCATTCTCATGCCATACACATGGGAGTGTGGTGCTTGTGACAGGTCACAGCTGCATCTCTTCCATGCCGTATAGGTCAGAGTGCGCTGGGTGGGACAGGTTCCGGCTGCATCCATTCTCATGCCATACAGGTGGGAGTGCGGTGCTTGGGACAGGTCACAGCTGCATCCATTCCCATGCCGTATAGGTCAGAGTGCGCTGGGTGGGACAGGTTCCAGCTGCATCCATTCTCATGCCATACAGATGGGAGTGTGGCGTTTCGGACAGGTCACAGCTGCATCCATTCCTGTGCCATATAGGTCAGAGTGTGCTGGGTGGGACAGGTTCCAGCTGCCTCCATTCTCATACCATACAGATGGGAGTGTGGTGCTTCGGACAGGTCACAGGTGCATCCATTCCCGTGCCGTATAGGTCAGAGTGCGCTTAGTGGGAGAGGTTCCAGCTGCATCCATTCTCATGCCATGCAGATGGGAGTGTGGTGCTTGGGACAGGTCACAGCTGCATCCCTTCCCGTGCCGTATAGGTCAGAGTGCACTGGGTGGGACAGGTTCCAGCTGCCTCCATTCTCATGCCATACAGGTGGGAGTGTGGTGCTTGGGACAGGTCACAGCTGCATCCATTCCAGTGCCATATAGGTCAGAGTGCGCTAGGTGGGAGAGGTTCCAGCTGCCTCCATTCTCATGCCATACAGGTTAGAGTGTGGTGCTTGGGACAGGTCACAGCTGCATCCATTCCCATGCCGTATAGGTCAGAGTGTGCTGGGTGGGACAGGTTCCAGCTGCCTCCATTCTCATGCCATACAGATTGGAGTGTGGTGCTTGGGACAGGTCACAGCTGCATCCATTCCTGTGCCGTATAGGTCAGAGTGCACTGGGTGGGACAGGTCTCAGCTGCCTCCATTCTCATACCATACAGGTGGGAGTGCGGTGCTTGGGACAGGTCACAGCTGCATCCCTTCCCGTGCCATATAGGTCAGACTGCGCTGTGAGGGACAGGTTCCAGCTGCGTCCATTCTCATGCCATACAGATGGGAGTGTGGCACTTGGGATAGGTCACAGCTGCATCCATTCCCGTGCCGCATAGGTCAGAGTGCGCTGGGTGGGACAGGTTCCAGCTGCCTCCATTCTCATGCCATACAGATGGGAGTGCGATGCTTGGGACAGGTCACAGCTGCATCCATTCCCGTGCCATATAGGTCAGAGTGCGCTGGGTGGGACAGGTCCCAGCTGTCTCCATTCTCATGCCATACACATGGGAGTGTGGTGCTTGGAACAGGTCACAGCTGCATCCATTCCGGTGCCATATAGGTCAGAATGCGCTGTGTGGGACAAGTCCCAGCTGCCTCCATTCTCATGCCATACAGTTGGGAGTGTGGTGCTTGGGACAGGTCACAGCAGCATCCATTCTGGTGCCGTGTAGGTCAGAGTGCGCTGGGTGGGACAGGTTCCAGCTGCCTCCATTCTCATGCCATACACATGGGAGTGTGGTGCTTGTGACAGGTCACAGCTGCATCCCTTCCGTGCCGTATAGGTCAGAGTGCGCTGGGTGGGACAGGTTCCAGCTGCATCCATTCTCATGCCATGCAGATGGGAGTGTGGTGCTTTGGACAGGTCACAGCTGCATCCATTCCCGTGCCGTATAGGTCTGAGTGCGCTGGGTGGGACAAGTTCCAGCTGCCTCCATTCTCATGCCATACACATGGGAGTGCGGTGCTTCGGACAGCTCACAGCTGCATCCATTCCCGTGCCAGATAGGTCAGAGTGCGCTGGGTGGGACAGGTCCCAGCTGCCTCCATTCTCATGCCATACACATGGGAGTGCGGTGCTTGGGACAGGTCACAGCTGCATCCCTCCTGCCGTATCGGTCAGAGTGCACTGGGTGGGACAGGTCCCAGCTGCCCCCATTCTCCTACCATACAGGTGGGAGTGCGGTGCTTGGGACAGGTCACAGCTGCATCCCTTCCCATGCCGTATAGGTCATAGTGCGCTGGGTGGGACAGGGCCCAGCTGCCTCCATTCTCATGCCATAGAGGTGGGAGTGTGGTGCTTGGGACAGGTCACAGCTGCATCCATTCCTATGCCGTATATGTCAGAGTGCGCTGGGTGGGACAGGTTCCAGCTGCCTTCATTCTCGTCCCATACAGATGGCAGTGTGGCTCTTCGGATAGGTCACAGCTGCATCCATTCCCGTGCCACATAGGTCAGAGTGTGCTGGGTGGGACAGGTCCCAGCCAGCTCCATTCTCGCGCCATACAGGTGGGAGTGTGGTGCTGGACAGGTCACAGCTGCATCCCTTCCCGTGCCGTATAGGTCAGAGTGCGCTGGGTGGGACAGGTTCCAGCTGCGTCCATTCTCATGCCATACAGGTGGGAGTGTGGTGCTTGGGACAGGTCACAGCTGCATCCATTCCCATGCCATATAGGTCAGAGTGTGCTGGGTGGGACAGGTTCCAGCTGCCTCCATTCTCATGCCATACAGATGGGAGTGTGATGCTTGGGACAGGTCACAGCTGCATCCATTCCTGTGCCATATAGCTCAGAGTGTGCTGGGTGGAACAGGTTCCAGCTGCCTCCATTCTCATGCCATACAGATGGGAGTGTGGCGCTTCGGACAGTTCACAGCTGCATCCATTCACATGCCGTATAGGTCAGAGTGTGCTGGGTGGGACAGGTTCCAGCTGTCTCCATTCTCATGCTATACAGATAGGAGTGTGGTGCTTGTTACTGGTCACAGCTGCATCCATTCCCGTGCCACATATGTCAGAGTGCGCTGGGTGGAACAGGTTCCAGCTGTGTCCATTCTCATGCCATGCAGATGGGAGTGCGGTGCTTGGGACAGGTCACAGCTGCATCCATTCCTGAGTGATGCAGATAAGATTGCAGAAGGTGGGGCAGCTCCCAGCTGCATCCATTCCCATGTCATGGATATGAGTGCAGAAGGCGGGGCAGCTCCCAGCTGTGCCCCTTCCCGTGATAAGCAGCTCAGAGTACTGTGACTGGTACTGGTCCCAGCTGTGTCTGCTCCCATGACATGCAGTTTAGAGTGTGGTAGGTAGGGCAGCTCCCAGCTGCATGCATTCCCTTTCCATGCAGGTTAGAATGCAGCAGCTGGGACAGGTCCCAGCTGTGTCCCTTCCCGTGACAAGCAGGTCAGAGTGCAGTAAGTGGGACAGGTACCAGCTGTGACCCTTCTCGTGACAAGCAGGTCAGAGCGTTGTGGGTGGGACAGGTCCCAGCTGTGTCCGTTCCCATCGTGACATGCAGGTCAGAGTGCAGTAGGGGGGACAGGTCCCAGCTGTGACACTTTCCTTGACATACAGATAAGAGTGTAGTAGGTGGGACTGTTCCCAGCTGTGTAGTGCAGTAGGTGGGATTGGTCCCAGCTGTATCCATTCCCGTGACATGCAGGTCAGAGTGCAGTGGGTGGGACTGGTCCCAGTTGTGTTCATTCCCATGACATACAGATCAGAGTGCAGTAGGTGGGACTGGTCCCAGCTGTGTAGTGCAGTAGGTGGGATTGGTCCCAGCTGTATCCATTCCCGTGGCATGCAGGTCAGAGTGCAGTTGGTGGGACAGTTCCCAGCTGTGTCCATCCCATAACATTCAGGTTAGAGTGCACAAGGTGGGACAAGTCTCAGCTGTGTCCATTCCTATAACATGCAAGTCAGAGTGCAGTAGGTGGGACTGGTTGCAGCTGTGTCCATTAACGTGACATGCAGGTTAGAGTGCCGTAGGTGGGACTGATCCCAGCTGTGACCATTCCTGTGACATGCAGGTCAGAGTGTAGTGGGTGGGACTGGTCCCAGCTGTGTCCATTCCCATGACATGTAGGTCAGAGTGCAGCAGGTGGGACTGGTCCCAGCTGTGTCCATTCCCATGATGTGCAGATCAGAGTGCAGTAGGTGGGACATGATGCAGCTGTGTCCATTCCCATGATATGCAGGTAAGAGTTTGGTGGGTGGGACTGGTCCCAGTTGTGTCTATTCCCATGACATGCAGGTCAGAGTGCACTAGGTGGGACTGGTCCCAGCTGTGTCCACTCCCAAGACATGCAGGTCAGAGTGCACTAGGTGGGACTGGTCCCAGCTGTGTCCACTCCCATGACATGCAGGAAGAGTGCACTAGGTGGGACTGGTCCCAGCTGTGTCCACTCCCATGACATGCAGGAAGAGTGCAGTAGGTGGTATACAACGCAGCTGTGTCCATTCCCATGACGTGCAGGTCACAGTGTAGTGGGTGGAACTGGTCCCAGCTGTGTCCATTCCTATGACATGCAGGTCAGAGTGCAGTGGGTGGGACTGGTCCCCTGTTGTGACCATTCCCGTGACATGCAGGTCAGAGTGTAGTGGGTGAGACTGGTCCCAGCTGTGTCCATTCGCATGACATGCAGGTCAGAGTGCAGTGGGTGGGACTGGTCCCCTGTTGTGACCATTCCCGTGACATGCAGGTCAGAATGTAGTGGGTGGGACTGGTCCCAGCTGTGTCCATTCCCATGACATACAGGTTAGAGTACAGCAGGCAGGACAGGTCCCGGCTGTGTCCACTCCCATGACATGCAGGTCAGAGTGCAGTTGGTGGGACACGATGCAGCTGTGTCCATTCCCATGACATGCGGGTAAGAGTGTAGTGGGTGGGACTGGTCTCAGCTGTGTCCATTCTCATGACATGCAGGTCAGAGTGCAGTAGGTGGTACGCGACCCGGCTGTGTCTATTCCCATGACATGCAGGTCAGAGTGCACTAAGTGGGACTGGTCCCAGCTGTGTCCACTCCCATGACATGCAGGAAAAGTGCAGTAGGTGGAACACAACCCAGCTTTGTCCACTCCCATGATGTGCAGGTCAGAGTGTAGTGGGTGGGACTGATCTCAACTGTGTCCATTCTCATGGCATGCAGATCAGAGTGTAGTGTGCAGGACTGGTTCCAGCTGTGTCTATTCCCATGACATACAGATCAGAGTGCACTAGGTGGGACAGGTCCCAGCTGTGTCCATTCTCGTGACATGAAGGTCAGAGTGCACTAGGTAAAACTGGTCCCAGCTGTGCCCATTTCCATGACATGCAGGTCAGACTGCAGTAGGTGGGATAGGTCCCAGCTGTGTCCATTCATGTGTTTTGCATGTCAGGGTAGAGTAGGTGGGATAGGTCTCAGCTGTGTCCTTTTTCATGACAAGCGCGGTCAGAGTAGAGTAAGTGGCCCCAGCTGTTTCCATTACCATACTACGCTATACAGGTCAGACTGCAGTGGGTGGATGAGGTCCCAGCTGCACCCATTCTCGTGCCATACCTTGTAATTAAACTGCCGTGGGTGAACTAGGTCCCACCTGTTTCAATTCACGCGCTGCACAACACAGCTGATAGTGTGATGGGTGGATAAGGTCACAGCTGCATCTTCCTGTGCAATATCATGCTGGTCAGAGTGAATAGGGTGTACAGGGTTCCAGCGGACTTCCAGCATGCCATGAAAGCCCAAATTCAGACCCAGCACAACACAAGGTTGATAGGTGGATGGGGTGATGTACCTGCAAAGTAAATGTACTTTTCCTAGTCGTATCTTGTTACATTTAAATTGTTTTTATTGCTTATAACTTGCCTCTGTCCTGCAAGTTTTTCCTGAAAATGAGGTGTCACTCCTCAGTGGTCCAACAGCCTCAGTAAATCCCTATAATTATAACTCAACCTCTAATAAAACATCTAATGCCCCGTGACCTCCTGCAGCAACCTCTTGCACCAGAGAATGTCTCTCTTCCTCCTCCTCTGTGTCAAAGCCATCCCCCGATGCACACCTGCCACAGGAGGACTAATTAACTGCTTCCGTTACAAAACACACATGTTGTGCTAATCACCTCATTATAACCTGTTGCCAAGCAGTCAAAAACCCTCAAGGATGGGGGGGGGGAGGAGAGAAATGATTTCCCATTTCAAGGTGTCAATGCTTGCAACACGGGGCTTGAACTGTCTCTCTTGGTATCAACGAGTATCACCCTGATCCAAAAGATGTCTCTGTAGTGTTAGGTTTTTTTTTCATGACAAGTCCCTTTTTGCACTTTTCAAAATTTCTTCATATAAAGGCAAACTGTGTGGAGGGAGCACTGGCGGGAAGAGACTTTTGTATTTTCAGAGAATAGTAGGACTCTAAACAGTGAAATATTGATAAGGCGTAAACTTGCAAGCCCAAACAAGAAGGCCTTTACAAAGAAGAAACACAGCACAACTATTCCTAGTCTGGTCAGTGGATGGAAGAAGGTATAGCGTGGATCCTGTCCCCATAGCAACGGTAAATAAAGAAATGTTCTAATACTGTATCTGTTTGATTTGATTTATGTGCCATGTGCCAGTGGGGGAAGGATGGACCGATTATGGGATGTTTGGGGCCCCCAACAAATTCTGATGTGTCTCCAAACAGCATGGGGCAGACCATTCTGGGACCACATTAAGGCCTCTGCCCTACTAAACAGGACAATTCTGGAGCAAAAACTGGTATCCTTCAAAGTTAAACTCAAGCTGCACCTCCCAGCAAGTAGCTCCTGCGATTGATCCTAATCGTTCCCTGCCCTCTTATTCCCCTGCCCTATTCCTGCCCTTATATTCCCCCTATGGCTTTGTCGCTGACCACTGCCAGGCCCCCCTTATTACCCTCCTTTCATCGGCTGTCGATTGCCCCTCTTGACTATGTTCCTTGACTATTTCTGATTTTTTTTTCTTTCCTGTAACCTAATGCAATTTTGTTGAACATAACTCTCCCCCTGTACTATACTGCAAGTATTATGTATTCTAAGCTGCTCATTTACAACTGTTTTGACAATGTCTCTCTGACTGCTACCTAGTCACTTTTAAGTATGTAACTTTTGTTGGTTTCTGTACAATGCCATACTTCCTTGTTTACACGTCTTCTGTTCAACTCGACGTGGAGCCTTTGTAAATGGGTCTCTGACTCAAAAGTTATGTTTCGAAAACTAAATAAATACATTCTAAAACTGCCACACTAAACCTTTTCTATCTTTAAAAGTAGTGATGAATGTCAGAACATCAATTTGTTAGACTTTGTCTGCCGTTATGGGGAAGATCCCTCAATATGTCTGAAAGTGTTTGAGACCCACATATTATTTTGGTTTGCATTTACTCAGGGGTATTTATTACCCCCCCCCCCCAACACACACACACACACTGCTATACGTTCTCACTAACCCCAGATTTAGAAATGCGATCCTTTGTTTGTTTCTTTCAGACTGACACACCCGAGCCAAACATAGAAACACAGAAGCATAGAAACTGACCGTAGATAAGGACTGCTTGGCCCACCTAGATGGCACATTTTCCCTACCTACTGTAATACTGCAGACCAGCATGGGGTCATGTGGCCGTGAATAAAAACAGCACAGCAGCGTACCATGCTGTAAATACAGTGGATACATTGCTGGCACTGAAACATAGCTGAAAGCAAAATCAATGAAGAGCATAAAGGACTTCTTTGTTTTCTGAGGGGATCAACTTGGGAAGAGGAGAAACACCGGGGGGCGGGCAAAAAACAAAAACGCACAATGCGGTTTGCAAAAGTCTGAGACTGGGATTCGCGCCCCAGTCCACAGATGCATAGCTGCCCTGCACTGCCGTGGCTCATCCCTCTGAACCACGGTGGCTACTCGGTGGACCACCTCCCCAGCAGAGGTCCTGACCTCTGCGTCACTCCTCCCCACCAGCCATGCGCAACAGGATAGAAAATCACGCTTGCTACATTTGTGCCTTGCGGGGTATAGTAACCTGTTGCTGTAGTTCCCGACGCTGTATGTGGTGCGTGGTTTTGACTTCACCGTTATACATACGGCAGATTGCACAGGTACCAAGCAGACCCTACTTGATCTCTGGCTTTATCCCCCCCCCCCCAACCACTAAGGTTCCCTTATGCCTATCCCATGCATTTCTGAATTCTGTTACCCTTTAAGCCCTCACCACCTCTGCTGGGAGGCTGTTCCATGCATCCACCACCCCTTCAGTGAAGAAGTCCTTTCTTATGTTTCCCCTGAGTCTACCCCCTTCCAGCTTCATATCATGACCCCTTGTTCTTCAACATCTTTTCCTCTGAAAAATGCTTCCCTCCTGTACTTTATACCCCTCAGGTACCTCTCCCTCCTTTCCTCCAGGGTGTACATACTGAGATCCTTTAGTCTCTCCACATAAGGCTTTTGGTGCAGATCCTGCACCAGTTTAGTTGCCTCCTCTGGACTGCCTCCGTTCTGTCTATGTCCTTCCAGAGATGTGAGCTCCAGAACTGGACACAGTACTCTAGAAGAGATCTGACCAATTATATGTACAGCGGTATCACCACCTCCTTCTTTCTGCTGGTGATACGCCTCCCTATGCACCCCAACATCCCACTGGCTCTCCCCACTGCCTTGTCATGCTACTTGGCCACTTTTAGGTAATCAGATACGATTACCCCCAGGTCCCTTTCCTCTTTGGTCATTGTCTGTACCACACCCCCATCATGTACTCTGCCCTTGGGTTTCTGTGCCCCAAGTGCATGATTTTGCACTTCGCATTTTTAATTTTAGTCGCCACGCTCTCTACCACTCCTCAAGCTTACCTAGATCCTGCCTCATTTTTTCCATCCCCCTGGAGTGACGACCCTGTTGCAGATCTTTGTGTCATCTGCAAAAAGCCATACCTTCTCTGCTAACCCTTCTGCAATGTTGCTAATAAAGACATTAAAGAGGATCAACCCCAGTACTGATCCCGGTGGCACCCCTCTGGTCACCCTTCCCTGCTCAGAGTAAGCTCCTTTTACCACCACCCTCTGTCGCTTATCCCTCAACCAGTTTCTTACCCATTTTACCACATTAGGAACCACTCACAGGCTGCCCAGTTTGTGTACGACTCTCCTATGTGGAACAGTCTTACTGAAATCTAAGTAGGTGACGTCCACCATTCTTCCCTGACCTAATTCCCTGGCCTTCCGGTCAAAGAAAGCTATCAGATTTATTTGACATGATGTCTCCCAAGTGAGTCCATGCTGCCTCAGATCCTGTAAGCTGCCGTTCAAGATATTCCATAATCCTTTCCTTCGGCAGTGATTTCATTAATTTCCCTACCACTGAAGTCATTGTTCCTGTCACTTATCTGTGGTCCTACTCCTTCCCCTTCTTCTGTGACTACTGAGAAAAAATATTTATTTAGGATATCTGCTTTGTCCTGGTCTCCCTCCACACACTCCCATCCTTCCCTCCTTAGTCTTACAATCCCTCCCTTGGTCTTTCTTCTTTCGCTTACATACCTGAAAAATGCCTTGTCCCCTTTCTTTATTGCCTGGGCTGTTTTCTCCTCTGTTTGGGCCTTTGTGCACCTGACTGCTTTCCCTGTCTTCCTCTGCTTTGCCTGATACACTTCCCTGCCCCTTCCCTCTGAGTCTCCTAATACCTCCTGAATGCTAACTTTCTTGCCCTTACCTTCCCCGCCACCTCCTTTGAGAACCATAGCCCTCTTTTTTTTCCTCTTGCTTTTGCTTACTTGCCTAATGCAGAGCTTTGTTGCCTTCATTATGACTCATTTTAGTTTCTCCCTCTGTTCCTCTACTCACAAGTCCCTCCCACCCTACCCCCCAAGCAGGGTATCCTGAGGCATTCCCCATCTTTCTAAAGTCAGCCCTCCTGAAGTCCAGGACCCTCGCTTTCATCTGGTTCAACTCAGCCCCTGTTCTTATATTTAATCACACTGTTCCGTGATCACTGGTCCAGAGGTGGTCACCCACTATGATGTCTACAACACTGTCACTGCATATTACCACTCCTGCCAATGAAGGAGAGATTTCCCCTAATGCGGTGTCTTAGCCCTGTCATTACCAGTGCGTATCACTTTGCGTTCTGGTACAAGAGCACTAGATACAGGGGAGGGGGGTGACAGTGTAGGAGCCATAGCTGGCATTGACAGGGCACTGCTGTGGGGAAGCTCTCAGCAGTGTCAGAGCCCTGTCACTACCAGCGGGTGTCACTGTGAGTGCTGGTACAAGAGCACTAGATACAGGGAAGGGGGTTCAGGGTATAGGAGCCATAGCTGGCATTGACAGGGCACTGCTGTGGGAAAGCTCTCAGCAGTGTCACAGTCCTGCCACTACCAGTGGGTGTCACTATGAGTGCTGGGACAAGAGCACTGGATACAGAGAAGGGGGTTCAGGGTATAGGAGCCATAGCTGGCACTGACAGGGCTGTGCTGTGGGGAAGCTGTCAGCAGTGTCGCAGCCCTGTCATTACCAGTGGGTATCACTGTGAGTGCTGGTACAAGAGCACTAGATACAGGGAAGGGGTTCAGGGTATAGGAGTCATAGCTGGCATTGACAGGGTATTACTGTGGGGGAGCTTTCAGTAGTGTCACAGCCCTGTCGCTAGCAAGCAAGCAAGCAAATCTTTATTTATGTAGTGTCTTTCAATATCAAGGTGTTGTACAGAATATACACCATTAATATACAGGTAAACAGCAATACAAATTTAAAATCAGTCTGGGAAAGTCAGTGAAAATACATAGAAACATAGAAACATAGAAGTTGACGGCAGATAAGGACCTCAAGGCCCATCCAGTCTGCCCATTTCTTTTTCTATCTTATAAATGTGCCATC
Source organism: Neoceratodus forsteri (assembly GCA_016271365.2). Classification (NCBI taxonomy): domain Eukaryota; kingdom Metazoa; phylum Chordata; order Ceratodontiformes; family Ceratodontidae; genus Neoceratodus; species Neoceratodus forsteri. Next base: position 661,153,218 of record CM028138.1, read on the forward strand.
GGCCTTTGCTATGTCAGTGACCTATCTATTCATAGTCATTTGTATTGCTCCCTTATGCCTATCCCATGCCTGTTTGAAGCCCTGCACTGTATTCATAGCCACTACTTAATAATAATAAAAATAAATAAGTTTTTAACATAGTTTTAAAACCACTGACGGTCAGGCATTCTCTTAGCTGACAAGGTAGAGAATTCCACAGGGTTGGTGCTGCAAATGAAAAAGCACAAGCTCCAGATGTTTTAAGATGAACCCTGGGAATCTCTAGCAATCCCTTGTCGGCGGATCGCAGGGGGCGGTTGGGGGAGTAGGGAGTCAGGAGATCTTTCAGGTAGTCGGGTCCTTGTTTGTGTAGGGCTTTAAAGGTAAGCAAGCCTACCTTATAGGTGATCTGCCACTGAACCGGCAGCCAGTGAAGTCCGCGCAGCACAGGCGTTATGTGACTGGACCTAGAGGTACCAGTCAGCAGCCTGGCTGCAGCATTCTGCACCAGCTGCAAGCAGTGGATATCAACCCCAGACAGCCCTATGGAGAGGGCATTGCAGTAGTCAAGACGGGTAGTAATGAAGGCATGGACCAATGTTGGAAGATTGCCCGGCGGAACCAGGTGTTTCACCCGGGCGATATTCCTCAGATGGTAAAATGAGGATTTAACCACAGCTGACACCTGAGATTTCATGGTCAAGCCATCATCAAAGATAACACCCAGGTTCCGCACCCGATCTGAGGTAGTGAGCTGGACACCATCAAGTCACAGGCCCGATGTGTACCCAGCCCTCAAACCCACCCCTGGGTGACCCGGGTCCACAACCAACACCTCAGTCTTATCCGGATTCAGTCTCAGCCAAGTGGAGCTCAATCAGTCTTTGATTTCGGAGAGGCAATTATTTAGCACAGAGATCGCATCAACCTGTCCAGGCGCAAAGGACATATACAGCTGAGTGTCATCTGCTAGCAGTGAAAACTCAAGCTGCATCACCTAATGATATCTCCCAATGGCAGCATATACACTGCGAACAACATGGGCACCAATATGGAGACCTACGGCACCCCGCAGGACAGGGGTAGGGCATCAGAGGAATACATTCCAGTGACCGCCCTCTGAACCCTGCCTACGAGGAACGATCGAATCCATTCGAGGACTGTACCTGACAGTCCACAGAGAAACCACAGGGTCTCCAAAAGCACCCCATGGTCCACAGTGTCAAAGGCTGCTGAGAGATCAAGAAGGAACAAGATGGTACAAGCCTTTCAACAGCTCACCGTTAGGAGATCATTTAGTACCAGAACAAGGGCAGTCTCCGTGCTATGCCTCTTCCTGAAACCAGACTGAAGGGCTTCATAGACATTGTGAGTTACCAGGTGATCATCCAGTTGCAGCACAACCACCTTCTCAATAACCTTCCCCACAAAGGGAAGGTTCGAGACAGGTCAGTACTTAGCTGGATCGTCGGGATCCAAGGAGGGTTTTTTAAGGAGTGGTTGAATGACTGCCTCCTTTAGGGGGTCTGCAAAGACACCCTTCTCCAAGGATCTCCATGTAATTTCAACTAGGATCAAGCAGATAACATCTACACACCCCACTAAAAGGGAGGTAGGACCCAGATCCAAACTACAACAGGTTGGGTGCAGAGTCTGGACAATCTTCACAATGTCCATGAATTCCAGTCAACTGAAATCCGTCCAGACAGACTGGGTGCTCACCACCTCCCGTTGACCTCCGCAACCCCTCATAGAGAAAGCCTGGCCGATTCCGGATCTGATGCTGGCAACCTTATCTGCGAAGAACCGAGCTAGCTCAAAACACTTAATTTGTGAAAAAGCTTTTCCGGACTGGAGACAGACTGGATTGCACAATCTGTCAACAGTTCGGAAAAGCTGAGCCAGTTGATTCTTAGCAGCAGAAATCTCCCTGGACAGGAACTCTGCCTTCTTACAGGTGATTTCTGATTAATAGCCCTTATAATGTTCCATCAATCTAAGCCTGTCAGCATCCAGGCCGGACTTCCGCCGTGCTCTTTCCAGCCTTCGACCAACATGCCTCAACTCCTTCAAGGACCCATCATACCAAGAGGACCTTGGGCAAAGAGTGAGTGGTTGAACTCGAACAGGAGCAATCAAATCCAGAGCATCTCCCACTGACTTATTATAGGCTAGTATGAGATACCCTGGACTTGTGCTTTCACCCAGCAATCCCGATAGGTCCAGGACTGCTGATAGATCATCTGGCTGGTAAGTGCTGGTACAAGAGCGCTAGACACAGGAAGGGGGTTCAGGGTATAGGAGCCGTAGCTGGCATTGACAGGATACTGCTGTGGGGAAGCTCCCAGCAATGTCACAGCCCTGTCACTACCAGTGGGTGTCACTGTGAGTGCTGGTACAAGAGCACTAGATACACGGGAAGGAGTTCAGGGTATAAGAGCCATAGCTGGCATTGACAGGGCACTGCTGTGGGAAGCTCTCAGGAGTGTCACAGCCCTCTCGCTACCAAGGGGTGTCACTGTGAGTGCTGATACAAGAGCACTACGTACAGGGAAGGGAGTTCATGGTATAGGAGCTTTAGCTGGCATTGACAGGGTACTGCTGTGGGAAGCTCTCAGGAGTGTCACAGCCTTCTCGCTACCAAGGGGTGTCACCGTGAGTGCTGATACAAGAGCGTTAGGTACAGGGAAGGGAGTTCAGGGTATAGGAACTTTAGTTGGCATTGACAAGGTACTGCATTGTGAAAGATTTCATGAGTGTCACAGCCATGTCACTACCAGTGAGTGTCACTGTGAGTGCTGATACAAGAGCACTATATAATAATGATAATAATAATCATATAATGTCATATCATATTTTATTTATAAAAAGCGCCTTTCTTGTAACCAAGGCGCTTGTACACAATAACAACTATGATAAATAATTCCAACAATAATCAATAAAATCTGATAATTTAAAACACTAACAGTTACAATACTACCCTTAAAAACCAGAATATGCCAGTTCAAATAAGTACGCTTTTAATGCAGTTTTAAACTCCTGGACAGTCAGAAAATCTTGCACCCGATGAGGTAGAGAATTTCACAGGGTTGGGGCCACAAAGCTAAAAGACCGGGCCCCAGATGTCTTTAAAGGGACCCTGGGAATCTTTAGCAATCCCTCATCGGTGGATTGGAGAGGGTGGAGGGGACAGTAAGGGTGAAGGAGATCTTGCAAGCAACTAGGTCCCTAGTCGTGTTGGGCTTTATAGGTCAGCAAACCAACCTTGAAGGTGATCCTCCACCGCACTGGAAGCCAGTGCAGTCCGCGGAGCACAGGCTTTATGTGACTGGTTCTAGATGTACCAATCAACAGCCTGGCTGCCGCATTCAGCACTAGATGAAGGTGACGGACATCAACCCCTGGTAGCCCTAGGTAAAGGGCATTGCAGTAGTCAAGGTGAGAGGTAACAAAGGCGTGGACCAACGTTGGAAGATCGTTAGGAGGAACCAGGTGTTTCACCCGGGTGATATTCCTCAGATGGTAAAAAGGGGTCTTGACGACTGCTGACACCTGCGATTTCAGGGTCAAGCCATCATCAACAATAACACCCAGGTTCCGCACCCGGTCTGAGGTAGTCAGCACAACACTCCTGAGACATAGTCCCAAGGGTAAGTCTGCCGACAAACCAGCCTCCCGATGATCAGGGTCCACAACCAGCACCTCAGTTTTAGCTGGGTTCAACCGCAGCCAGCTTGCACTCATCCAGTCCTGAATCTTGTTGAGACAGTTATTAAATACCGAGAGGAACACATCTTGACCAGGTGCAAAGGACATGTATAGCTGAGTGTCATCTGTATAGCAGTGAAAACTCAGACCATACTGCCTAATAATCTCTCCAAACAGCAGCATATACACTGCAAACAACATGGGTGACAAGATGGAGCCCTGCAGCACCCCGCAGGACAGGGGGAGAGGGGCCGAGGAATAAATCCCAGACACCACTCTCTGAGTTCCACCCTTGAGGAACGATTGAAACCACCTGAAGACCATACCAGATAGTCCACAGATGAGCCACAGGTGCTCCAACAGCACTCCATGGTCCACAGTGTCAAACACTGCAGAGAGATCAAGGAGGACCAAGATGGAATGAGTCTTCCAATCTCTCGCTATTAGGAGGTCATTTAGCACCCAGACAAGGGCCATCTTGGTACTATGCCTCTTCCTAAATCCTGACTGGAGAGAATCATAGACATTGTGGCTGGTCAAATGATCATCCAATTGCAACGCCACCACCTTCTCAATACCCACGAAGGGTAGGTTAGAGACAGGTCTGTAGTTTGCCAAGCAGTCCGGGTCAAGGGAGGGCTTTTTAAGGAAGGGCCTGACAACTGCCTCCTTCAGGGGTTCTGGAAAAATCCTCCTCTCCAATGACCTCCAGACTATATCAGCTAGGACTAGGCTGATCTCATCAATGCATCCTACCAGGAGGCGTGTGGGGCCTGGATCCAAACTACAGCTGGTTGGTCACAGCATCTTGATGATCATCACTATGTCAGTGATTGCAGGTAGGCTAAAGTCAGACAAGGTAAACTGAGGGCCCGACATCTCCTGCCGACCACCGCAACTTCCATTATAGTGAGCCAGACAGATACTGGACCTGATTGTGGCAACCTTATCTGCAAAAAAACAAGCAAACTCATCACACTGTTCTTGTGACAAGGCTCCTCCAGACTGGAGACAGATTGGATTGCACAATCTGTCCACCGTCCGGAAGAGCTGAGCTGGTCAGTTCTGTGCAGCAACAATCTCCCTGGACAGGAATTCTGCCTTCCTATGGGTGATTGCTGATTGATAGACCACATAATGGTCCATCAACCTAAGTCTGTCACATTCCAGGCCCAATTTCTGCCAGCTCCACTCTAACCTTCGCCCCACTGTCCTCAACTCCTTCAAGGTCTCATCAAACCAGGGAGACCTTGGGCGGAGGGTGAGGGAGTGAACACGAACAGGTGCTATGGAATCCAGGGCTGCCACCACTGCCTTTTTATAGACAAGTACTAGATCCCCTGGATCCCTGCATTCACTCGATACACCCGATAGATCCAGTACCCTCATTAGGCCATCTAGAGTAACACCCCTTAAAGGACGGTACTGGGTCATCTCCGTAGAGGCCGAACTATTCGGGGGAGCCATGAAACTGAACCCGATGGTGTGATGATCAGACCACCCGACTGGCTCCACCACCAAATCGGATATCTCCATCCCCAGGAGGAACACCAAGTCCAATGAATGGCCTTCAATATGGGTTGAGGAGGTAATAACCTGTGTAAGGCCCAGAGAACTCATTAACTGGAGGAAGTCTTGAACAAACTGCGAATGTTCATCGTCAACCCAGGCATTGAAATCCCCCAGAATCAGCCATCTGGGGGAATCCAATGCCAGGTCGACGAAGAAGTCCATGACTTCCTGCAGGAAAGCTTTCCCATCTCCTGGTGGACGGTAGACGAGAAGAATCCTGTACCTTACACCCTCACCCAGGATACATTCAAATGAGGTTGGAGATCATCACCATTGGAACCTCCACCAGGCTCAGTTCTGATCTAAAACAGATGGCTACACCCCAACCCCTATGATACATCCTCGGGTGGTGTATCACTGAGTACCCAGCTGGAATTGCTGAAGCCAAAACTGGGCCAGCATTTTCATCCAGCCAGGTCTCGGTGATGCAAGCCAGGTCTGATGATCCAACAAGATCCGCTATTAAAGTAGTCTTGTTCTTAGTAGATCTGGCATTGCATAACACCACCTGAGTAGGATGAGTGACCAAGGAAGACCATGTTACATGCCTGCCAATGGCAGGGCCCTTGGGTATGGGAATTGGGCAGGAAGAACCCCTTTCCTGGACCCATTGTGCCGCAGGACATCTCCTTGTTCCCACTACCCCAATCCGCCCACTCCTTTCCATACCTCCGCCAGTCCTAGTCCCTTTCTTCCTCCTCCTCACAATCCCCAGAACTCAACTCCACCTATATACTTCCAGGGATGGTGGAGGACAGACAAAGGGATGGAAGTTCCAGAGTCTGGAGGGGAAATATTGCCTGACCATCCCTGCACCTTCCCAGCACGTATTCTCAGGTACCAAGTCCTGCGAAATAAATAAAACTCAATCAAAACACAAACCCCAGACTAAATAAATTAAATAAAGCAGCAGGTAGAAGTAGTCAGAACGGTGATAACACTCAAATTCAATATTGTCCAATAATGTCCAATAATGTTACTGTCCAGATCGAAAGTCCACAGCATTAATCTTCACAATCCAAAAAGTGGAATGGCAGGGGGGCTGTCACCATCCCCTAACCATAAGATCTAGCCAAGTAGATTTAGCCCTCTCACAGCTGCATCATATATCCATTTAAAAAAAGAGGCACTCTCACTGCCCTCAACAAGTCACAGTGCTGTATATAGCAGACACCAGTCAATCCAGACAGCAGGATATTTAAAGTGCCTTTCTGTAATCAAGGCGCTGTGAGGCGCTGTACAACCTAAAAACAGATAAAATCAAGTGAATAAAAGACATACAAATTCAAATACAGCAGGCAATAAATACTGGTCTAAATATAACAATTTAAGCATCATAAGCAAGATGTCATAGATGGGTCTTCAGGGCCCTCTTGAAGCTCTCCACGGTCGTGCACTCATGAATCTGACAAGGTAGAAAATTCCACAGGGTTGGAGCCACATACATAAAAGTACAGGCCCCTGATGTTTTAAGCCATACACTGGAAATCTCTAACAGCCCCTCATCAGCTGAGCAGAGAGGTCGGCTGGGGCAGTAAGGCTTCAGGAGCTCTTGCAGATAGCCCGGACCCAGTCCATGCAGAGTCTTAAAGGTCAGAACCCTGACATTTAAGGTGATCCACCACTGAATAGGCAGACAGTTCCATTCACGTAGCACTGGTGTGATGTGACTTGAATGAGGAGTCCCTATCAACAACTGTGCCGCAGCGTTCTGCACTAGCTGCAAGCGGCGGATATCAACCCCCGGCAGCCTTAAGTACAGGGAGTTGCAGCAGTCTAGGCATGAGGTCATGAAGGCATGGATCAATGTCGGAAGGTCGCCGGATGGAACAAGGTGCTTAATCCTGGTGATGTTCCTAAGATGGTAAAATGAGAACTTGACGAAAGCCGACACCTGTGAACGCAGTGTCAGCCCATCGTCAAAAACCACCCCAGGTTTCGCACCCGTTCAGAGGAAGGCAGCTGGACACTTCCGATGCAGAGTCCAGAAGGCTGTCCGGACAACAAGCTCTAAGACCCCTCTGTCCAGTGACCCAGATCTACCACCAACACCTCAGTCTTTCAAGAGTTCAATTTCAACAAACTGGACTTCATCCAGTCCTGGATTTCTACGAGGCAGCTATTAAAGACCGAGCTTGTGCTATCCTGGTTGGGAGCAAAAGACAGGTAAAGCTGGGAATCATCAGCATAGCAGTGAAACCTCACCCCATACCATCTTACAATGTCTCCAAGTGGCAGCATGTGCACTGCAAACAACATGGGGGACAGCACCAAGCCCTGAGGGGCCCCACATGGCAGAGAGAATGGGCCAGAGGGAAAAATCCTTGACACTGCCCTCTGAAATCTGCCAGTGAGGAAAGATTGAAACCATTTGAGAACTGTTCCAGACAGGCCACAGATGACCCTCAGGTGCTCGAAGAGCACCCCATTATTCACGGTGTCAAAGACTGAGGAGAAACCAAGAAGTACCAAGATGGAACTATGTTTCTGATCCCTCACCATCAGGATATCATTGAGCATCCGAACCAGAGCAGTCTCGGTACGATGCCTCTTCTAAAAACCAGACTGGAGAGGTTCATAGATATAGAGAATGATGAGGTGGTTCTCCAGCTGTAGTGCAACAACTTTCTCAATCGCCTGCCCTGCAAAGGGAAGGTTAAAGATAGGTCTGCAGTTGGCGAAGCAGTCTGGGTCCAGAGCAGCTTTCTTCAGGAGCAGTGTCACCATCGACTCCTTCAGAGAGCTAGGGAACTCACCCAGCTCTAAGGAGAACCACACTATCTTCGCAAGGACTGGGCCAATGATGTCAATACACCCCATAATCAGGCATGTTGGGCCCTGGTCCAAACTACAGCACATTGGATGCATACCCTGGGCAATCCAGACGATATCCACGATTTCCGACCCGTAGAAAGAAATCGAGGAAAATCGAGGAGTGGTGATGGAGCACCAACCACCATCAGCTCCCATAGAGTGAGCCGGCTGGAACTCAGCCCTGATGTTGGCCACCTTATCCGCAAAGAATCAAGCAAACTCGTCACACTCAACTTGTGAAAAAGCTCTTCAAACCTGCAGACAGGTTGGGGTGCACAGCCTGTCCACCGTTCGAAAGAGCTGAGCAGGTCGGTTCTGAGCAGCAGCAATCTCCCCGGACAAGAACTCTGCCTTCTTACGGGTGATTGCTGATTGATAGATTTGATAATGTTTCATCAGTCTAAGGCGGTCAGCATCCAGGGCAGATTTCCGCCAGCGTCGCTCAAACCTTCATCCAACTCATCACAACTCTCTCAAGGTCCTGTCAAACCACAGTGATCGAGGGCAGAAAGAGGGAGGATCAACGCGGACTGGAGTGATAGAATCCAGAGCCTCAGTAACAGCCTTATTAAAGGCCTGAACTAAGCTCTCTGGACCCTCACTTACCCCTGGAAATCCCAATAGGTCTAATACCACCAACAGAACATCAGGGCTCATGTCCCACAAAGGGCAGTATCTGACCATCTCAACAGGGGCAGGCCTACAAGGGGAAGCCTGGAAACTGAACCTTACAGTGTGGTGATCCGACCATCGGACTGGCTCCACCATGAAGCCGGAGGTTTCGATCCCCAGGAGGAAAACGAGATTGAGGGAATGACCGAAATTATGTGTTGCAGAGGCAACAACCTGTGTAAAGCCCAACAATGTCATCAGCTGGAGAAAGTCCTGACCAGATTGCAAGAGTCCATTGTCAACCCTAGCGTTGAAGTCACCAAGGACCATCAATCTGGGTGACTCAAACGCCATATCGACCATGAAGTCCGATACTTCCTGTAGGAACGGTTTCTCACCCCTGGGTGGACAATAGAGGAGAACGATCCTACAGCCCACATCTGCAATTGCAGTACACTCAGACTAATTGGATTCCTCAACTGGCACACCTACAAGGTGCCAGATGAGGGGGTTCAGGGTATAGAAGCCATAGCTGGCATTGACAAGACACTACTGTGGGTTAGCTCTCAGTAGTGTCACAGCCATAGCTGGCATTGACAGGGTACTGCTGTGGAGAAGCTCTAAGCAGTGTCACAGCCCTGTCACAACCAGTGAGTATCACTGTGAGTGCTGGTACAAGAGCACTAGATACAGGGGAGGGGGTTCAGGGTATAGCAACCATAGTTGGCACTGACAGGGTACTGCTGTGGGGAAGCTCTCAGCAGTGTCACAGCCCTGTCACTACCAGTGGGGTCACTGTGAGTGCTGGTATAGGAGCACTAGATACAGGGAAGGGGGTTCAGGGTATAGCAGTTATAGCTGGCATTGACAGGGCACTACTGTGGGTAAGCACTGAGCAGTATCACAGCCCTGTCACTACCAATGGGTGTTACTGTGAGTGCTGGTACAAGAGAACTAGATACAGGAGGGAATTCAAGGTACAGCAGTCATAGCTGTCATTTTATTTTTATTTATTTATTGTAATTGTTTCACCAGGAAAGGCACACTGAGCAACAAGATGCTCGTCTCCCGGTGCGACTGGGGGGGGGGGGTACACATGGATATGATAACACGCAGGTTATCAAGTGAACAGTTAACAGAAGCAAATAAAAAGCAGCATCAGGATACGCGATTGCATGACTATACAAGCAGCGCACATTGAATGCTTAGGATATTATAGTATCAAATAACAATTTTTGTGACAAGAAGCAGCAGACAAGGTATATTAGCACAGTAGTAACAGCTGTAAACAACAGGGGACGTATATCACAGTTATACAGTTATACACAGTACATAGGGCAAAATAGGCCCAGGCATTGACAGGACACTGTTGTGAGAAAGAAAGCCCTCAGCTATGTCACTGCACTGTCAATTCCACTGGGTGTCACTGCGAGTGCTGGTACAAGAGCACTAGTTATATGGGAGGGGGTTCAGAGTGCAGGAGACATAGCTGGCCTTCACAGGGCACTGGTGCGGGGAAGTTCTCAGCAGTGTCACAGCCCTGTCATTACCAGTGGGTGTCCTTGTAAGTGCTGGTACAAGAGCACTAGAAACAGAGGAGGGGATTCAGGGTATAGGAGCCATAGCTGGCATTGACAGGGTACTGCTGTGGGGAAGCTCTCAGCAGTGTCACAGCCCTGTCACTACCAGTGGGTGTCACTGTGAGTGCTGGTACAGGAGCACTAGATACAGGGAAGGGGGTTCAGGGTATAGGAGCCATTGCTGGCATTGACATGGCACTGCTGTGGGGAAGCTCTCAGCAGTGTCACAGCCCTGTCACTACCAGTGGGTGTCACTGTGAGTGCTGGTACAAGAGCACTAGATACAGGGGAGGGGGAGGGGTATAGGAGTCATAGCTGGCATTGACAGGGTACTGCTGTGGGGAAGCTCTCAGCAGTGTCACAGCCCTGTCACTACCAGTGGGTGTCACTCTGAGTGCTGGTACAAGAGCACTAGATACAGGGGAGGGGGTTCAGGGTATAGGAGCCATAGCTGGCACTGACAGGGCAGTGCTGTGGGGGAAGCTCTCAGCAGTGTCAGAGCCCTGTCACTAACAGTGGGTGTCATTGTGAGTGCTGGTACAAGAGCACTTATAACATGGGTTGGAAAAAGGAGGAAATCAAATTGGTCAAAAAGCTTCAGATGACCGTGGATTAAATCTCCTATTTAATCCACAATAATGGTGGAGCGAGCTGGGGAACGCACTAGAATGCACTGTTGGGACTAGTTTGCTGGCCGTTAGCTCAAAGGAGAAAGGCAGCCATATGCAATTGGTGAGAGCGGGTCAATGACGGGGAAATTGCGAGACCAGGATCGTACTTAGAACGGGTTGATCACGTGGAAGTTGCAAGACCAGGATGGTACATTGAACGGGTTGATCACGGGGAAGTTGCGAGACTGGGATCGTACTTAGAACGGGTTGATCACTGGGAAGTTGCGAGACTGGGATGGTACTTAGAACGGGTTGATCACAGGGAAGTTGTGAGACTGGGATGGTACAGGAGAGAGGCAGTATAACTAGCGGAGAAGCTGAAGCTGGAGCGAGTGAGGGATAGCAAGAGACAGAGAGTGAGGAGGTACAGAGCTGAGCAGCTAAATGGTGAGTGGTTCTGTGGGGTGTGGGGTGATCAATGTAAGATCAGGGACAGACAGACACAAAAAGTAGCTAATGGGTAGAGAGAGAGAGAGAGACACACACACACACAATAGCACTCCTCAGCTGTCCACGACCTGTCCCACATGCTGCCTTTTCGCACCATACTTGCTGACTTCCATGTTCTCTGAGCTCCATCTGCACCAATCTCGTGACAGCAGGTGCAGAGAGAGCGCGTGAGAGTGAGCACAGTGTGCTCCTGAGTTGGCTGTCCTGCACCTAGTTCCCCCCGCAACCCCCCCACCCCCAAAAGATGTAGTGTCAGACAGTGTCCCCTGCTGTGGTGCTACACTATGGGCAGACAAACAGAGAGACACCGAGAGCAAACACAAGATAGAGAGAGACGCACACACACACACAAACATACACTGAGAGCGAGCAGCTCACCGTGTTCTGCAGAGAGACAACAAGAGAGACATAATCAGGACCCCATATTTTCTGGGATTTTGCGGTTGCAGCAGTGGCTGCAGAAATCAGGGCTGACAGCAGAAATCAGTGCTTGCCGCAAAAATCAGGAAAACCAGCCACACAACCGCAGAAATGCTAGCTATGCTATGCAATCACACAAGGCAAGGGCATAGCTATTGATGTGTTAATGACGCCATGGCACACATGCTCATTAGAAAGGGCAGCAAACGGATGCAGTCCACTACAAAGCCGAAAAGTTAGTGGCTGCACGGCATCTCAACTCATGCTGGCTCTTGTTACATAACTCCTTCCAGCCAGTATTGTGTGTGTGTGTGTGTGGGGAGCGACTGACGCAACAGTAGCAGAGCTTGATTAGGTCCGTGGCAGTTATGATTTGCTGCTGTGTAGGCGTGGGTAGCTCAGCCATGTTAATTTTTCATTGTGAGGCTGCTCAGGGTCCAAGCTGAATCTTTGGGAGATGAATTTGGAAGGAAGCACTGGAAGGCAAGCTGTAGTCAAGAAGTGAGAAAATTCAGTGGTGCCCGTGGAGGTGGAACTGATCTCAGTGTGGTGACACGTATCAGAGGAGGAGCTGATTGCAGAAACATAGGGCTGGCAGCAGACTGAGCAGAGGATTCTGTCCCCACTGGTGGACATCGATCACAGTTTGATTTGTGGGCTGCAGTTCTGTACCTGCAAGTGTGAGAGTAATTTCTTGGCAAATCTGAACCTGCAGCCTACGTGGCAGCATCAAGCTCAATTCTTAAGGAGGGTCAAGTTGCCCAGCTGCAGCAGAGTTGGGGACCAGGGTATACTAGAACTGGAACAAGCAGGTATGGGAGAAAATCAGAATGGAGAGTTTCATTGCTGCTATACATAAGTGAAATGGAGGTCACTGACTGAAGAACACCACAGCCCCCTGAGTTGCAAGGAGAAGAAAACATGCTAACCAAGGTTACTCTAGCTTAATAAGAATGACTTGCTTGCATTTTTTTAGTGTGTCCCCCAAAAGAAATATCAGGCATCAACAAATCTTACAGACGCTGCAAGTTACTCCCTCCTTCACTGTTATAGAAGGACAATACCCCACCCCCACCCCCACCACAGATTTGTACACTGCACTCAACATGTTTGTGTCAAGGCAGTTGGAGTATTCCTAGTTTACAAAAATAATAATTTAAAAGAACATTAATCAAAATCAGAAAAAAATGGCCTTCAAGTTAAAGTCTCTTTATGTCTGCTAACTGTAAATATATTCCAGAAGAAATCCAAGCAGGTTTTGCCTTCTGTGTAGTTTTAGCTCAGTGTTTATGTCCTCCTCCAATTATAACCTAGGAGAACAGCAAAAGCCACCAATTTCCAGAAGAAGAACAGATGAGCCTTCAAATTCGGGGTGGGAGGGAAAATTCATTAAAAGAGAACACTGATGCCCATGGCTATATGCCAGGTTGGGTTACTGCTGTTTAATATTTGTAATAAGACTACTACATACTGTTAAATGGCCTGCTATTCTACTTTCAGTGTAGCAGAGTGGTTGCACGAAGGCAGTCAAAGGGTTAACTAAGACAATCTCTTTGAAGGTATGCTGTTTTGCCACAATTTTCTGCCGCAGAATAGCAACAGAATCAGCAGTTGTTCTGCCGAAGAAAATATGAGGTCCTGCCGCAAAATGTAGGTCCACTTTGCCGCAGTAAACACGGGGCCCTGGACGTAAATTCCAAATCCCCCTGCAGGAAAAAATTCTGGGGACTACTTTCCAAGTTGGCAGGACACAGTACAATTTTTTTCCTTTTTAAATTGCAAAAAAAAAGATCTTTATTTTTTTTTGTTTGTTTTAAACATATGGGGCCCGATTTTATAAGGGGAAGCAGCGGCACAGCAAACCTGCCGCAGGGTGTTCAACGCAAGTTGCAACTTGCACCGAACATTGCGGTAAGTGTGATTTTTCCAAGATTCATGCCACAAACCCCACCACAAGTCCAGAATCCGGGACGCAAAGGAGTTTAACCACCATCTCCCTGGTCTACCGTTTCGTCAGGGATCGCGGCACTTGCGCCAACCCTTTGGTGCAAGTAGCCATAAAATAGGGGAATTATCGCTAATGCACCACTCTTTGAAAATCGGACCGCTGTGCGTCTGAGGGGCTTTGGCGCATCTGCGACCCCCGTTGCGTCGGACACAGGGCTTGCCACAAGCCCTGCGTCCACTTTCTGAAATCGTGCCTATGGGGTTATTGAGATTTAATCTACACTCCAGCCTTGGGTCTCACAATGTACCTGGGACATGAATTAAATCCCTATAACCCCATACCCTGCCATGGGTTATTGCTTACTAGATACAGGGAAGGGGGTTCAGGGTATAGGAGACATTGTTGGCTTTGACAGGGCACTACTGTGGGGAAGCTCTCAGCAGTGTCACAGCCCTGTCACTACTAGTGGGTGTCACTGTGAGTGCTGGTACAAGAGCACTAGACACAGGGAAGGGGGTTCAGGGTATAGGAGTCATAACTGGCATTCACAGGGTACTGCTATGGGGAAGCTGTCAGCAGTGTCACAGCCCTGTCACTACTAGTGGGTGTCACTGTGAGTGCTGGTACAAGAGCACTAGACACAGGGAAGGGGGTTCAGGGTATAGGAGTCATAACTGGCATTCACAGGGTACTGCTGTGGGGAAGCTCTCAGCAGTATCACAGCCCTGTCACTGGGTGTCACTGTGAGTGCTGGTACAAGAGCACTAGACACAGGGAAGGGGGTTCAGGGTATAGGAGTCATAACTGGCATTCACAGGGTACTGCTGTGGGGAAGCTCTCAGCAGTATCACAGCCCTGTCACTGGGTGTCACTGTGAGTGCTGGTACAAGAGCACTAGATACAGGGGAAGAGATTCAGGGTATAGGAGCCATAGCTGGCATTGACAGGGCACTGCTGTGGGGAAGCTCTCAGTAGATTCACAGCCCTGCCACTACCAGTGGGTGTCACTGTGAGTGCTGGTACAAAAGCACTAGATACAGGGAAGGGGGTTCAGGGTATAGCACCCATAGCTGGCATTGACAGGGTACTGCTGTGAAGAAGCTCTCAGCAGTGTTACAACCCTGTCACTACCAGTGGGTGTCACTGTGAGTACTGGTACAAGAGCACTAGATACAGGGAAGGGGTTCAGGGTATAGGAGCCATAGCTGGCATTGACAGGGCACTGCTGTGGGGAAGCTCTCAGCAGTGTCACAGTCCTGTCACTACCAGTGGGTGTCACTGTGAGTGCTGGTACAAGAGCACTAGATACAGGGGAGGGGGTTCAGGGTATAGCACCCATAGCTGGCATTGACAGGGTACTGCTGTGAAGAAGCTCTCAGCAGTGTTACAACCCTGTCACTACCAGTGGGTGTCACTGTAGTACTGGTACAAGGCACTAGATACAGGGAGGGGTTCAGGGATAGGGCCATAGCTGGTATTGACAGGGTACTGCTGGGGGAAGCTCTCAGCAGTGTCACAGCCCTGTCACTACCAGTGGGTGTCACTGTGAGTGCTGGTACAAGAGCACTAGATACACGGGAGAGGGTTCAGGGAATGAGAACCATGGCTGGCGCTGACATGGTACTGCTGTGGGGAAGCTCTCAACAGTGTCACAGCCCTGTCATTACCAGTGGGTGTCACTGTGAGTGCTGGTAGAAGAGCACTAGATACAGGGAAGGGGGTTCAGGGTATAGCACCCATAGCTGGCATTGACAGGGTACTGCTGTGAAGAAGCTCTCAGCAGTGTTACAACCCTGTCACTACCAGTGGGTGTCACTGTGAGTACTGGTACAAGAGCACTAGATACAGGGAAGGGGGTTCAGGGTATAGGAGCCATAGCTGGTATTGACAGGGTACTGCTGTGGGGAAGCTCTCAGCAGTGTCACAGCCCTGTCACTACCAGTGGGTGTCACTGTGAGTGCTGGTACAAGAGCACTAGATACAGGGAGAGGGTTCAGGGAATGAGAACCATGGCTGGCGCTGACATGGTACTGCTGTGGGGAAGCTCTCAACAGTGTCACAGCCCTGTCATTACCAGTGGGTGTCACTGTGAGTGCTGGTAGAAGAGCACTAGATACAGGGAAGGGGGTTCAGGGTATAGGAACCATAGCTGGTATTGACTGGATACTGCTGTGAGGAAGCTCTCAGCAGTGTCGAGCTGTCATTACCAGTGGGTGTCACTAATAGTGCTGGTACAAGAGCACTAGATACAGGGAAGGGGTTCAGGGTATAGGAGCCATAGCTGGCATTGACAGGGCACTGCTGTGGGGAAGCTCTCAGCAGTGTCACAGCCCTGTCACTACCAGTGGGTGTCACTGTGAGTGCTGGTACAAAAGCACTAGATACAGGGAAGGGGGTTCAGGGTATAGCACCCATAGCTGGCATTGACAGGGTACTGCTGTGAAGAAGCTCTCAGCAGTGTTACAACCCTGTCACTACCAGTGGGTGTCACTGTGAGTGCTGGTAGAGGAGCACTAGATACAGGGGAGTGGGTTCTGGGTATAGGAGCCATAGCTGGCATTGACAGGGCACTGCTTTGGGGATGCTCTCAGCAGTATCACAGCTCTGTCACTACTAGTGGGTGTCACTTTGAGTGTTTGTACAAGAGCACTAGACACAGGGGAGGGGGTTCAGGGTATAGGAGCCATAGCTGGCATTGACAGTGTACTGCTCTGGGGAAGCTCTGAGCAGTATCATAGCCCTGTCACTACCAGTGGGTGTCACTGTGAGTGCTGGTGGAGAAGCACTAGATACAGGGAAGGGGGTTCAGGGTATAGAAGCCATAGCTGGCATTGACAGGGTAGTGCTGCGAGGAAGATCTCAGCAGTGTCATAACCCTGTCACTACCAATGGGTGTCACTGTGAATGCTGGTACAAGAGCACTAGATACAGGGAAGGGGGTTCAGGATATAGGAGCCATAGCTGGCATTGACATGGCACTGCTGTGGGGAAGCTCTCAGCAGTGTCACAGCCCTGTCACTGGGTGTCACTGTGAGTGCTGGTACAAGAGCACTAGATACAGGGAAGGGGGAGGGTATAGGAGCCATAGCTGGCATTGACAGGGCACTGCTGTGGGGAAGCTCTCATCAGTGTCACAGCCCTGCCACTACCAGTGAGTGTCACTGTGAGTGCTCGTGGAGAAATACTAGATACGGGGGGGTTCAGGGTATAGAAGTCATAGCTGGTATTGACAGGACACTGCTGTGGGGAAGCTGTCTGCATTGTCACAGCTCTATTGCTCCCTGCAGGTTCAGGTGATTAAGACCAGGCCACTGAAAGCTTGGAGTCATATTTCCATTTTATTGCCTATTTGAATTTTCGACCGATGGCGTACAGACCATGTTTTTTCAGGTGTGCATGTGACTGGATGTGAGATACTGATGCAGAAGCACGGCAGCTCAATCGGCTGTGGAGAGATTTGTTAGTAAAATCAGTGCAAGCAGCACTGCACCCATCTGACACTCAGAGACTCACGTGGCAGGCACTGAATCCTGTTCTCTCCATTTCCATCGTACTCTGTAATGCACCACACAAAGGACTCCTAACCTTAAGGGTTATTGTCACAAGTAAAGTGTGGGCAGTGCACAGTGCAGGCATCCTCACACACTGCTCCACCAATGTACCCCAACCCTGACCTGGAGAGGTTACCCATCTCCTGGGGTGAGAAACTGAAGACCCCTGTTTATCCACGGGGACATGAACAGTGAAAGTAGTGCACAGTGTAGGCCTCCAACATACTGCTTCACCAATGTACCCCAACCTTTACGTGGAAGGACCACCCTCCTCCCAGGGGGAGAGGGACAGAAGCCCTCTGTTTATGTACAGGGACAGGTACAGTGAAGGCAATGCACAGTGCAGGCTTCTCCACACACTGCTCCAACAATGTACCCTAACCCTGACCTGGATGGACCACCCTTCTCCTGGGGTGAGAGGGACTGAAACATAGAAACATAGATTTTGACGGCAGATGAGGACCACTTGGCCCACCCAGTCTGCCCATTTCCCTACCTACAGGATAAGCTGCAGATCCTAGTTAACCTACAGCCTACTTCTTCCTAATCCCCACCGGAATTGCTTTATGTCTGTCCCATGCATTCTTGAATTCCCCACTGTTTTGACCCATGGCCTCCTCAGGAAGCCGTTCCATGGAGTCCTCATGTAGTCCACTCTGTGAAAAAATACTTCCTCACGTTGCCCCTGAGCCATCCCCCCTCTATCTTCAAATTATGCCCCCTTGTTCTTGCACATCTCTTTTTCTGAAAGATGCTACCCTCTTGGATTTTGTTGATTCTCTTGAGGTACTTGAAAGTTTCTATCACGTCCCCCCTCTCCCTCCTTTCCTCGAAGGTATACATATTAAGCTCATTTAATCTCTCTCTCTGTATGGCTTCTTTTGCAGACCCTGCACCATTTTAGTTGCCCTCCTCTGAACTGTCCCCATCCTATCGATGTCCTTGCAGAGATGGGGTCTCCCGAATTGCATGCAGTACTCCAGATGGGGTCTCTCCAACTGTCTGTACAGAGAGATAACAAGTTCCTGTTTTCTACTGGTGATGCCTCCCCCTATACATCCCAGTATCCCCCCAGCCTGCCTCACTGCCTTCTCAAATTGTTTGCTGACCTTTAGGTTATCTGATATGACTACCCCCAGGTCCATCTTTGTTGTTGTTAGTATCTGCCCCGAGCTCTCTGTTTATCCACAGGGTGAGGTACAGTGTGGACATTGCACAGTGTAGGCATTCCCACTCACTGCCCCACCCGTGTACCCCAATCCTTACATGGAAGGACCACTCTTCTTCTGAGGTGAGAGGGACTGAAGCCTTCTGTTTATCTACAGGGACAGGGACAGTGTGGGCTTTCTACAGTGCAGGCTTCCCCACACACTGCACAACCAGTGTGCCCCAGCCCTTACCTGGAGGGATCACCCTTCTCTTGGTGTGAGACAAATGGAAGCCCTCTGTTTATCCAAAGGAGTAGGTATAGTGTGGGTGATGCATAGTGAAGTCTTCCCCACACACTGTTCACCAGTGTATCCCAACCCTGGCCTGAAGGGACCGCCCTTCTCCTATGGCCTGAGGGACAGAAGCTCTCTGTTTATGCACAGGGTGAGTTACAGTGTGAGCAGTGCACAATGCAGGCTTTACCACGCACTGCTCCACTAGTGTACCCCCACCCTGATCTGGAGAGACCACCTTTCTCCTGGGGTAAGAGGGACTGAAGCCCTCTGTTTATGCACAGGGTGAGGTACAGTGTGAGCAGTGCACAATGCAGGCTTTCCCACACACTGCTCCACTAGTGTACCCCCACCCTGATCTGGAGAGACCACCTTTCTCCTGGGGTAAGAGGGACTAAAGACCTCTGTTTATGCATGAGACAGATACAGGTTGGGCACTGCACAGCACGGGCTTCCCCACACACTGCTCCACCGATTCGCCACAACTATGACCTGGAGGGACCACCCTTTTCCTGGTATGAGAGGGACTGAAGCCATCTGTTTATTCACAGGGATAGTGTGTGTGTGTGTGGTGCACAGTGCAGGCTTCCCCACGCACTAGTCCTCCAATGTCCCCCAACCCTGACCTGTAGGGACCACCCGTGTCCTGCAGTGAAAAGGACTGAAGCCCTCTTTTTATACACAGGGACAGATATAGTGTGGGCAGTGCATAGTGCAGGCTTCCCCACACACTGCTGCACCAATGTACCCTGACTCTGGTTTGGAGTGATCACCCTTCTCCTGGGTCAAGAGGGACTGAAGCCTGAGTGGGACTGAAGCCCCCTGTTTATCATTAGTGCTCCTCAACCCTAACCATCTAAAGAAAATGACCAACCAGAACTAGAAATGGCTGCTCCTTCATGGTGCATGCACAAGTGATATTTCTAGCCATCCTATTCTGAAAGACAAGATTATGAGAAAATTCCCCAGATAGGACTGGAAGAATGTGCAGGTGATGCATTATAAAGCAGTTTCTCTAATGGAGTCTGCCCTAACTAGACATTACATGGGCTACGTGATCTTTTGTTCAGATCTATACTCGGTGCTATATTTAGAACACATCTCTGGCTTTTATATTCCTTAATCTGCTTGTTGCTGAATCATAGAAAAATGAATGCTTCCTTCTGACCACTTTGTACTCCTATTGGTAAGTTGCCCGTCTACCTCTCTGAATTATTCGTTGTTCATGCTTTCTCGTATCATCTGACACCCGAGAGTGGTATTCAAATCCCAGTTTGTTACCTAGTTATGCAAAATTACCAGTTTTGTCCAAAGGAAAATGGACTGATTTTGTAAGCAGCTCTACAGAAAAGGCCTGTGTCTGGGTTTTTTTTCCTCATAGTTTGACCTTGTGGTTAGAGCACTAAGCTGAGAAACTAGAGACCCAGGATTGAATCCCATGACTCCTACTTACTTTCTGTAATTTTGCTGGCCCTGTCAACAGTTGGACTGTTTTGGAAAAAGATTTTCATAACAGTTTAGTGCATCCACATTATAGTACAAACATACGAAATGCCAGCAGAAGAAAGTCTAAATGGTCTAGCAACCCTGCTCGTTACGTAGTTCGTGCACTCGTTACATGCTGCTGTCCCCAACCCCCCCCATCCTGACCTTCCTCTTGACGCTATACAGTAAACATTCTTGAGAATGGTTTAAGTGTGAAAATTGTTGGTGTTAAACCTGTTCTCCCTGCAAACATTTCCTATTGAATTCCAACACACAGAACCAAGCTTGTCGATCCATACTGGAGGTTGAAAGGTTTTAGGCCCTGTCCAGTTTTCAAATAGCTAGGCTAATGTCTCTCTCTGTCTCTCTGCCTCTCTCTCCCTGCCTGTCTGTCTGTCTGTCTCTCCTCCTCTTGGGGGGCTGAGGAATTTGAGTGTCAGATAGGGAATGTCATCAGCATGAAACGTCTGTGCACACTAGGTGTCATCAGAATGGCAAAAGCCAGCACAGAGATGGATGCAGTGAAATCCCTTTGAAAACTCTGCTTGCCAACAACCTGTGATGTCATCAAAAAGATACAGTACCATTGGCTGTATTCTCATTTTCAGCCACGCCATTGGCTGACAGTCTGACACACCTCCAGAATTTACATTTCCTCCAGATGGTCCCAGCATGTTTGACTTGCATTCTACAAGGAAACAGAAAAAAGCAGGATGGAGTCTGATGGAATGCCAAGATTCACAGTGTGAATAAAATATAGAAAACAAAGAATATAGTAGTATGTGATACGAGAATTTAATGCCACCCGAGGAGTGGGATGCTACATAAACCCCGAGGGTGAAGCCTGAGGGTGGGCATTACATTTTCATTTCCACGCTACCCCAATCCTTTATTTTTTGTAATTACTGTGCAGCAATTTTTTTTGTGACAGGCACACACAGACACACACACACACTCACACACACACACTCACACAGTCACACACACAAACAGACACACACACACACACACACTGACACACTCATTCACACACAAACTCAGACACACTCACACACACAAACTCACACACACACACATCCATACACACACACACACACACACACACAGTCATACACATACTCACACACTCACACACAAACTCAGACACACTCACACACACAAACTCAGACACACTCATGGACTCACACACACACACACAAACACACATACACACACACTCACACACACAAACTCAGACACACTCATACACTCACACACACACACACACACACACACACACAAACTCGGACACACTCACTCTTTTTGTACAGCTGCATTTTTTGTCCCCATAGTGATTTCATTTACAGTGTCTGAGTTAGCCAAGGTCAGAGCGAGCCAGCAGTATTCTCCACTATCACTGCAAGCCATTACTGCTGTTAGTTGCGCCTGCCGAAGCTGGATGGCAGGATCAACCAGATAGATTTTTTTTTGATTCAGCAATGTTAAAAAAGAAAAAGAAAGAAAGAAAGGAAAAAAAAAAACAAGGATGAAGACTCTCAGCGTGGCTGCTCCCCGCAGCTGCTCACTTCCAGGGATACAGAACCGCCATGTTTACAGATCGGTTTAGCCTGCACTGGAGGAGATGGACAGCCAATGAGGGAGTGGCTGGTTTTGAGTGAGGCAGTACGTGTTCACCGTAATAACCAGCCGGTTATTACGGCGAATATCAACTGGGTCAGCTTTAGAAAAAAAATTGTTGACCACTTATCATATAGAGAATAATGAATGTGCAGGTGTGTGTTAGGATTTTTTCAGACAACTGAGGTGTGTGATAATCCATAAACCCCGAGAGTGAAGCTCGAGGGGTTGAGATTATCACACACACCAAGGGTGTGTGAAAACAGAGAATAAAGGATGGGATGGTGTGTGATATGAGAATTTAATGCACCCAAGGTGTGGGATACTACATTTTATAAAAGCAACCCGCACCAAGACTGTGCATTAACTTCTTGTACATACAGTACCTGTCCTTTATTATTTATAACTGCTGGTCACCAATTTCTTTTTTCCAGCCTGACTTCTGTGACCATGTGTGACACACACACACACACACACACACGTGCACACAAACAGTCTCTGTCTCCCTCTCCCACCCTCCCTTTCCAGAATTAGCATTTTCTTTCCTTTTTTCTTTCTGTTTTTTTTTTACTTACAGTTTGCAGTTGCAATTATGCTTAACTAGTGTAACCCCTAGGTGGCGCTATCCCAAGGGCTACTACCCCTGTCTGCGTGGCTAGTAGCAGGTTAACATTGGCTGGACAACAGGACACAGAAGGTAATTGTAAATGGAGTCCACTCTGAAGAAAGGGCGGTTACTAGTGGGGTACCGCAGGGTTCAGTATTGGGTCCAGTCCTTTTTAATGTCTTCATCAGTGGCATTGCAGAGGGACTGGAAGGAAAAGTATGCCTTCTTGCAGATGACACAAAGATCTGCAACAGGGTTGATACACAAGGAGGCGTGGAAAGGATGAAAAGGGACTTGGCAAGGTTGGAGGAATGGTCAGACGTATGGCAGCTAGGATTCAATGCAAAAAAGTGCAAAATAATGCACCTGGAAACAAGAACCCAGGGAAGAATACACAATGGTGGGGAGGTAAACAACAACAAACAGGAAAGGGACCTGGGGTAATCATATCAGATGACCTTAAGGTTGCAAGCAATGTGAGAAGGCAGTAGGGAGGCCGGGGTATACTGGGATGTACAGGAGAGGCATCAGCAGCAGAAAACAGGAAGTTGTTATCCCTCTGTACAGACAGTTGGTGAGACCCCATCTGGAGTACTGTGTCCAGTTCTGGAGACCCCATCTCTGCAAGGACATCGACAGGATAGAGGCAGTCCAGAGGAGGGCAACTAAAATGGTGCAGGGTCTGCAAGAGAAGCTGCATGAGGAGAGACTAAAGGAGCATGATATATATACCCTTGAGGAAAGAAGGGAGAGGGGGACATGATAGAAACTTTCAAGTACCTCAAGGAATCAACAAAGTCCAAGAGGGTAGCATCTTTCAGAAAAGAGACTTGCAAGAACAAGGGGACACAATTTAAAGATAGAAGGAGGGCGGTTCAGGGGCAATGTGAGGAAGTATTATTTCACAGAGAGGGTAGTGGATGCATGGAACAGCCTTCCTGAGGAAGTTGTGGAGTCTAAAACTGTGGGAGAATTCAAGAATGCATGGGACAGACATAAGGCAATTCTTGTGGGGCAGGAAGATATAGGCTGTTGGTTAAATAGGATCTCAGAGGCCTATCCTGTAGGTAGGAAATGGGCAGACTAGATGGGCCTAGCGGTCCTTATCTGCCGTCAAAGTCTATGTTTCTATGTTAAGGGCCTGAGTTCTGAAATGCTGCTCCACCTGGAGGTCAGGGTTGGTAGTGGTCAAGCTAACCTGGGCACAGCCCTCCGGGACACTGTAACCCCCCTCTTTCCCTTCTAGTGGCCTGAGCAATATACGATGATCACTTTCACAGTACCCCTTGTACACCATACCAGTACCCACACTGTTTGCACTTACCACCAGGGCTCGTTCCTCTGGCTTGACCCTGGGGACCCCCGTAAAACAAGGTTATGCACAGTAAATAGCAACAGTAACGTACTCTTGGCACAAACTGGAACCACAGTCAGGTTAAATGCAGCAAAAAAAGTCCGATCTGATTTATTCAGGGGACTTGAACAAGGAAGGGGCATAATCAAGTTGATTGGCTTAATGGCTATATTAATCAAACAGTTATACCTGCACTTTAAGTCCCCACACAGTCACACACTCTGGGTACCCAGGTAGGAAAATGGTGGGCTAGTCAGGAACGTTGCAGCTGGTTAGGGCCCTGTGATGGAAGAAAGCAACATGCACAATACACACTACTTGTAATCTGGAGTGGGGGGGCCCAGTTCGTGAAGGAAAAAGCAACAAGACAATCAGATGACAACACTTTAGATTTAGCTGTTGTTGCAGGGAGCTACCCTGATGTTTACTCATGATATCCAATACTGGACACAGGCAGGACGAAATCAAGACTGCAGGTTGTTGAGCTGGAGTGCCCGGAGAAGCGGGACCCACACAAATCACTGAGGCATCGTTCCTGTTCAAGTGTTGAGCAGGGGGCTGATCCCCAGGCAGGTCTCTCTTCGATCCGATGGCTTTCTCTGTGCAGTGGGTAGTCGGGCTGGGCCAGTGTGGCAAGGCCCAGGCCCAATGGAGATGATTTTGGATTCAGTCCATGGGGCTGGATGCAGCTTCCAGCAAGCAGAATACAGTTCAGACCACAGTGAGGAACCAAATCGCGACCCACTTGCAGCACACAGCACATTTACACATAAGGAAATTCTAATGCAGCTTCCAGCAAGCAGAACACAATTCAAACCACAGTGGGGAACCAAATCACGATCCACTATAAGCACACAACACATTCACATGTAATGAAATTCCACTGTACCAGGCAACAGGCTCTCTGGTCGCAATTACAAAGTCTCTGCACAATCCAGAAGTCCAGACAGTCTGATTGCATTCAGCAAATCTTTGGCCTTCTTCAGGTAGGAGACTGGTCACAATTCAGTGGCTTACTTTGCTTTCCAAGTTTGGATTCAGTCCGAAAAAGGCACAAGTTCCTTCTCAGGAACGGCAGGCAGGCATTTAGGCCAAAACTCTGGCCTTTCCACAGTTCTCCCGCCTGAATCCACTACGGATTGCTGCTCGAACTACCTCGAGCTGTTACTTCTTCACTTCCCAATGTAGATCTGACTGAAACTGCAAGCAGTTTGGGACGTCCCCCAAGATCCAAAAGGTTCGGTTGGCTGATCTGTCTGTTAGTCACAACAAGGGCTCCCCTCCAGGTTATTTTAGGTGCAAAAAGCCCCAAACTACAATTCCTACAAGTTTTGGCCCCACCAAGTCCCTGTAGACAAACTCCATTTTAGAGTCCCAAATGTACTGATTGGCCCATTCTGTAGTCCAGGACCAAGATGATGGAAACAAACAGAACTATCCATGCTGCAAAGAAGGTAGGTTAGAACAAACTGCAATATTATTACTACTCTAACAAATGATCAGCAAACAAGTACATCTTCTAACAGAGCTCCCTATCAGATTAATTATGACCTGCTTTTCCAGCTTTGCTTTCATGGCACCAGCCTCCCCCCCTCTCTCCCCCTTTGCCCCCCTGCTCACCCACCCATTCCCTCCCTAAGGACACACTCTTATCCGTGGCCACTGGCCCCTGTCCGCCTTGCTCTTCCTATCCTTGTCTGACAACGGCACCTACCTGCCGGCTTCTTCCTGACTTCCTCCTACAAAGATACTGTTCTACCAGGAATTCTGTTAAAAGCTAGCTTATGTTGTTCTGCTTCAACATATTGACTGTACTACTTAGGCCTTAGTAATCGACGTGTTATGTTTGTAACCATTGCTCACCTTTGTGTTATGTCACCCCCCCATCCTTTGACGTGGAACCCTTGTAAATGAGCAGTCCGTGCTCAAAGGTACTTGTAATCCTAGAGTTTAATAAATAAATAAATATGGCTGCAATCCAGGCAGCTCATAAAGAGACAGTACACAGAGGCTATACAGGCACTCTCTGGCAATCACATTTAAATCGCAAAAATGCAGGACACCAGCCTGGCAGTGAGCATTTAGACAAGCTAAAGGAAGACTTTTTGGGAACCCCCATTTGTAGGGGGGTTACACTAGCACTATAGCCAGTCAGCCACGGCCCTGTTCCTGCTCGCACAGGCTATGTCCTGAAGTGGACAGACAACAGGATCAACCAGACAGAGCTTTTTTACAGAGTATAAGGTAGGATCAAGCAGATAGACTGTGGGGAAAAGAAAATAAGGAGGGACGAGACGAGTCTTATTGTGGTGGCTCCTTGGTAACCGAGAGACAGAGCCACCATGTTTGTGGAACTCTTCAGCCCGCCCACACAGAGAGCGAGAGTCAATGAGGGAGTGCTAGATTTTGAGAGACAGAGCGTGTGAATGCTGTGATAACCAGCAGGTTATTACGGCAAACATCAAATGAGTCAGCCCTTAGAAAAAAAATGCTGACCAGTAATTGTAATCCTCACAAGACAAACCTTGCACAAGCATTGTTTTTATAATTACTGGTGCAAGGGAGTGAATGCCAAAGGTAGTGGAGGAGTTCTGTTACACACAGACACACACACACAGACACACACACACACACACACACACACACACACGCACAGACTGTGAGACACACAGATTGTGAGACATACACACACACACATGCACACACACACACTGTGAGACACTCATACACACAGACTGTTAGAGACACACACAGTGACACACACACACACACACACACACACACACACACACTGTGAAACACGGTAATTGCACTGACAGTAGTCAGCCATGGTGCCTTCCTGATGCAGCCGCTGTCTCTCGAAGCCCCGACCGAAGTGTACCAACAGCAGGATCAACCAGATAGTTTTTTCATGTTGTTAAGGCAGGCTCAACCAGATAAATACTAAAAAAAAAATTGTAACTTACCTGTCAGGAGAGTGGGCAAACGATCAGAGTGGGTCCTTGAAAATGGAAAACCAGAGCCACCATGTTCTTGAGGTGTTCGGCCTGCTCACACACAGACCAAGAGACAATGAGGTGGTGTGCTATAAATGAGTGACACAAAACACCATAATAACTAGTTCTACTGGTTATTACAGCATTTGAAACATGGATCGACTCCATGTATTAAAGCGGGTCACTAGTAATTGTTGCATAACAAACCTAATGGGTAAGTGACACTTCAGAAAAAAATGTAATTAAAAAAAACTAAAAAATTATTTTGTTTTTGGATAAAAGTGAAAAATCAGTTCAGCAGCACCACAAGAGCTGATTCAGAAAGGTGTTGCTCTTTTCCAGAAATGCTCTTCTGATCTCATTCATTCTACCAAAGCCATGTACTGTACCTGTAAGGAAAAAGTAACGGACGAAACACACTATGTAGTTCTAAAACAATATTCCCATGATACTGTGTTTAAGATGCCATGTGAAAAAGCAATTTATCGCATTGCCTCCTGATTAAGGACACACTCATTAACTTCATAAAAATAGAACATGGTACCAGGACAATACGCTGAAGCAACAACCACGGGGGACAAACAAGGCAGTCAAAACAGCTAAAGGAAAATAGTTACAGGGACAGTATAGTGAAGGTAAACTACCACTATCCCCATAGCTATATTGCCTTTAGGGAAGATGTGAAAACCTCTGGCTGTCAGTGTGCTACCTGAGCAGCTGTTGTGGCTCAGTGGATAGAGTCACAGGCAGTAGAGGGTGGTGGAGTGATGATGGACCGGGGCTCGATTCCCAGTCCTCAAACAATTTTTTTGTTGTTTGTGTTGTCTCCCTGAGTTTTCTCCCTGTCCCCAAGTTTCATCCCCCCCCCGGAGTTAGTTATTTAAAAATGGGGGGTTTGGGGGCATAGCCCCCCATAACGGGGGGTGTAGTGGGCGGATCCCCCTGCAGATATACAAGTTCTGTGTTTTAGTTTGCGGAAGGTAGCACTCACTACCTTCATTTTCAGCAATGTGCCTGAGCAGTTTTTGACCTCGCTGTTGTTGTCCACGGCATATTGACCTCATGCCATGGAACATATAACTTCATTTAGTTCTTGAGGCTGTAATAAATCAAGTGTAAATCCCGTGAGATTCTTTTTGGAGCAGCACTTGTATAGAGTCATGCCCTCTGTGCGACACTGGTACATGCTCCAAAACCCAACATTTTGTGCAATCAACATAGTAGCAGACCATCAGGTAAATAAATACTGCATGTAGATAGACAGACAGATAGACAGACATACTGTATTGATTTGTACTAGTGAGGCACGGAGTTTGTTGATCCCAGTCTGAGAGGATTCTGTCAGAATTTCAGAGTATCTGACTCTGAATCCAATTTAATTCTGATTTGGATAAGGACCTTGCTATAGGAATTGAAATCCTTAATCCTAGTTTCCCATGCAAGAATATTTTTTCACCTTTAAATTCGGAATTAAGATTTTCTAACTGCAATCCTGAAACACATATTTATTTATTTATTTTTTTGTTCTCTTTTTGTTTATTCTTTGGTAACCAGGTAAGGCCCACTAGACACAAGTGCCTGCTTTCAGGGGCAACACGGGAGCACTGGGGAGGTTAAGTGACTTGTTCAGAGTCACACAGTGTGCAAGTGGAGGTTGTGGGAATCAAACCCAGGTGTGTTGGATGTACCAAGCTCATTTGCAGCTCGTTAATGTAACCTCTAGACTATCCTGCTTCTCTGATGCTGGCCTCCTTCAGGAATATACCCTTGTTCTGACCACTGCCAAGACACCCCCCCCATGGGACAATCACCCCACAATCAGGCCACAACCGGGAGACCATGGTTTACCCCCCATGGTGGCCCTCCTGCCCTGACATGTGGGGTGATCCCAAGATGGAGCTGGGACCATGACGCTATACCGATCATGCCTTTGGATAGGTGCAGCACCTGCAAGGGCCTGGGTCGTCATACTGCTGTGTGTGACTCTAAGGGGTTTTCTCCTTAGTTACACCCAGACCCCTTGTCAGGAGGTGCTGGTGATTGCAATGGCAACAACACATGACAAGTGTGTATGTGCTGCTGCCATCTGGCTCTAGACTCTCCCACATGCAACTGCTGGCTTCTCAAGCATTCACCACCTCTTGTGGTCACCCAGGTGGTGATATTCCAGTAGAGTTCTACCCCCCTTCCAGAGGAGGAGAGCAGCCTCTAGGTTTCTTGATCCTCCTCACTCCAGCCGGCCCCTGAAAACCAGGGCTCCCTCCCAAACATGGGTCACCGTCATCTCGAACGACCATGCTACCACCGCACTAACAAGCCTGTAAAAATCCTTATTTAAAAAAAAAATAATCTGAATCTGCAATTCCACCCTTCCCTAGCTCCTATGTCCAAGACACTGTACAACTCTGTGAGGGGAAGGCTGTAAATAAATGAGTAGGAAGAGGATGTGCCCCAGTGCTACTGCATTCAGTTATCTCTAAAAGCTGAAATAAACCCTCTTTCTTTATTACGCCTGTCTCCCTCCTCTTCCCCTTCGCACATGCTCCCCAGGACGGAGACCTCATCAGTCGGCTGTCAGTCAACTCACAGAGATTACAGAGCGTGCTTAGGGACTTTGCAGATTAGTATAAACTATTCTGTTAAGTACTTTATTAATAATGCAGCCCAGGCAGAAGCATGACCCTTACCAGTGTGAATTCTCAGACAGATGGAACGAAGAGAAGTTGTGTTCACAAATAAAATTAAAATAAAGAAATGCATGGTTAAAATACATTGGTAATAGCCAAGGCCACTGTTTTTCGGTTTTTACCGGAAAATCCGGTAAAATTCCAGAATTAGGGCTGCCTGAAAACCGGTAAAGACGAAGATTTCATGGAATCTGGCATTTTCTATCAGATCAGTAAATCTATAAAAAAGTCTGTTTTTCTTTTAATTTCTTCCTGTACTATTTTCAGTTTGCTTTATTTAATGCTCTGTATATTCAGCCTTCTTTAATTCTGATTATTTATGCACATACTAAAAGAATGATAATAGAATCCCGGTAAAATCCAGAAATTAGAGTAACAATCACCAGTGAAATTCCGGAATCTTAAGTCTTGAAAACGGAATTTAATTGTTTTAATCACCGTAAATCAGTGGCCTTGGTAATAGCAACCGTCACAAGTGTGGATACTCAGTGTTGTGACAGGTCAAAACTGTGATGCTTTATGATATGAGACCTTATCCACTCTGTTACACTCACTGTGTTACAGTGAAACCCTGATAAGGTCACATCATCAGGGACAGGACAAAACTGTGATCTTATCTGATACGGGGCCTTATCTAGTCTGTTACACACACTGTAGTATAGTCAAACCCTGATAAGGTCACATCATCAGGGACAGGACAAAACTGTGATCTTATCTGATACGGCACCTTATCCAGTCTGTTACACTCACTGTATTACAGTCAAATCCTAATACAGTCACATCGTCAGGGACATGACAAAACTGTGATCTTATCTGATACGGCACCTTATCCAGTCTGTTACATTCACTGTATTACAGTCAAACCCTGATAAGGTCACATCATCAGGGACAGAACAAAACTGTGATCTTATCTGATATATGACTATATCCAGTCTGTTACACTCACTGTATTACAGTCAAACCCTGATAAGGTCACATCGTCAGGAACAGAACAAACTGTGATCTTATCTGATACAGGACACTATCCAGTCTGTTACACTCACTGTATTATAGTCAAACCCTGATACAGTCACATTGTCAGGGACATGACAAAACTGTGATCTTATCTGATACGGCACCTTATCCAGTCTGTTACACACACTGTAGTATAGTCAAACCCTGATAAGGTCACATCGTCAGGGACAGGACAAAACTGTGATCTTATCTGATACGGCACCTTATCCAGTCTGTTACACACACTGTATTGCAGTCAAACCCTGATAAGGTCACATCGTCAGGGACAGGACAAAACTGTGATCTTAGCTGATATATGACTATATCCAGTCTGTTACACTCAATACAGTATATTGCACTTACTGCGTGGAGACTGGTTTTAGATTGGAAGGCAGATGCTGACCTGTCCAGCCAATGGAGTCAGAGCCATGGTGACCCTAATACTCAGATGTGGGAAGGGGGACCAGAACAAATCAGGGAGAAAAAAACAACCAAAAACAGAGCAGTGGAAAGGGATATTAACTGTAATCTGTATTTAGAAACGCAATCCAAACTGGTATCATCAAATCTACAGAGAGCGAGCGAGTGGGCTGATTCTCATTTGTGACTTTACAAAAATAGATATTATGACACAGTTTGAAAAAAGCAGTAGCGGAAAGAGAAAACATTTTCTGGCTCCAGCTCAGATCAGTTGCTACTGACCATGAGTCTTTACAATTCCAATTTCTTTCCTTTTTTTTTGCCAATTTCCATTTTCTTCCTGGCTTGGTCTTTTTTTTCCATTTCCTAATCTGCTGCTTAAACCTGTAAACCAATAATCCAACACAGTAATTCGTCACTTGCTTTATTGTGTGCTCTGTGTTGCCTAAAAGGGAGACCCATGGTGGCATTCGAATGCTTCACCTTCCACTCCAAAACCCCACCCACCTCCTACTTGAACCTCTTCTACCTAATGCCCTACCTTCCAATCCTTTCCCCCTTCCACTCCTACATCCCACTTTCTACTCCAACCAGCCATCTTCCACATCAGTCCTTTGCCTTGCACTCCAAACCCCCTGCCTTCAAATCTGAAAAGAAAAAGAATGATCAGCATTTATTTGGTGGTCTTCATACACACTGTATCCCAAAGCACTTTACAAGCAATGCTAGACTGGTAGTGAAGTGACTGAATGTGTAGTAGCAGCCATATCACACATCAGTACCCACACACAGCCTGGACAACTGCATGAACCAGTTTTATGGGAAGGGGAATGTTGTCCAGGACAGCGGAGAAATCCCCTACTCTTGCATAAAGTGCTTAGGGTTCTTTTATGGCGACATCCACTAGAACAACACTAGAGATGGATAGAAGGGACTTTGGTTTAACATCACATCTAAAGGACGGCACACCCCAACATTACAGCACCCCCCTAGTACTGCACTCAGGTGCCTGAGTTTATGGTATGAGCCCAATCCTGGAGTGGCATGAGAACCAATGACCTTCTGGCCCAGACACAGTGTACTACCAACTGAGACACTCCAACCTCTGCCTTCCAATTCACTCCCCCACCTTCCACTCCAACCCCTTGTCTTCTGCTCCATCCCCTGGCCTTTCACTATAGAGTTGCTTGTCTTCCACTCTAAACCCCACCTTCCACTCCAACCCACGCCTTCCACTCTAATCCCCACCTATCACTCTAACCCCACCTTTTACTCCAACCCCTACCTTAAATGTCAACCCCTGCCTTCCATTCTAACCCCCGCCTTCCACTCCATTCTTCCATCTGCTTCAGTCATCACCTTCCATTCCAACACCTCCCTTCCACTCTAACCCCTCCACTACAATCCTACTCCCTGCCTTCAACTACAACCCCTTGATTTCTACTCTTACTGCCCCTCCTTCCTCTTCAACTCCCCCTTTAATCCATCCCCCACACCTTCCACTTCATTACCCTATCTGAACCAGCCTCTGCCTTCAACTCAAACCCGACGCACCTTCCAGTCTGTCCCCCACCTTCCACTCCAAATCCCCACCTTCTGTTCTAATCTCCACCTTCCACTCTAACCCACACCTTCCACCCCAACCCCCACCTTCCACCCCAACCACCCATCTTCCATCCTAACCCCCACCTTCCACTCCAAACCCCACCTTCCACTCCAAACCCCCACCTTCTACTCCAACCTCCCATTTTCTACTCCAACTCCTACCTTAAATGCCCACCCCACCTTCTATTCTAACCCCCGCCTTCTACTCCATTCTCCCAACTGCTTCAGTCATCACCTTCCACTCCAACACTTCCCTTCCACTCTTACCCCTCCACTCCAATCCTACTCCCTGCCTTCCACTCCAACCCCTTGATTTCTACTCTTACTGCCCCTCCTTCCTCTCCAACTCCCCCTTAATCCAACCCCCGCACCTTCCACTTCATTACCCCATCTGAACCAGTCCCTGCCTTCAACTCAAACCCACCGCACCTTCCAGTCCGTCCCCCACGTTCCACTCCAAACCCCCACCTTCTGTTCTAACCTCCACCTTCCACTCTAACCCACACCTTCCACCCCAACCCCCACCTTCCACTCCAACCACCAACCTTCCATCCTAACCCCCACCTTCCACTCCAAACACAATCTTCCATTCCAGCCCCCTGCCTTCTGCTTCAATCCCCACCTTTCCATTCTAACCCCAGCCTTCCATTCCCATCCCCTCATCTTCCATTCCAACTCTAACCCTGATCCAGTCCAACCCCTTCAATGTCCACTTCAACCATCACCTTCCAATCCAAACCCTCACCTTCTATTCTAACCTCCACCTTCCACTCTAACCACACACCTTCCACCCCAACCCCCACCTGCCAATCCAACCTCCACCTTCCATTCCAAGCACCCACCTTCCACTCCAACCCCCTCTCCTTCCACCCCAATCCCCCGTCTTCTGCTCTAATCCCACCTTCCAATCCATCCCCCACTTTAAATTCTAACCTCCACCTTCCACTCCAACCACCCACCTTCCACTCCAACCCCACGTTCCACTCCAGCACCCACCTTCCATTCCAACCCCCCACCTTCTGCTCCAGCCCCATCTTCCACTCCAGCTCCCACCTTCCATTCCAAACCTCTGCCTTCTGCTCCAATCCATACCTTTTCTCTCTAACTCCAGCCTTCCACTCCAACACTGATCCAATCCAACCTCCTCAATGTCCACTCCTAGCCCTACCTTCCACTCTAACCCCCACCTTCCAATCCAACCCCAACCTTCAATAAACCCCCTCACCTTCCACTTCACCCCCACCTTCCACTCCAACCCCCCACCTTTCACTCTAACCACCACTTTCCACCCAATCCCTCACCTCCACTCCAACCCCCACCCTCCACTCCAACCCCCACCCTTCCATACCAATTCCCATCTTTCACTCCATCTCCTGCATTCATTCCAAAACTTTCACCTTCCATTCCAACCCTCACACCTTCCATTCCAACCCCACCTTCCACTCCAACCCTTCACCTTCTACTCCACCCGCACCTTCCATTCCAAACCCCTTCCACTCCAATCCCCACCTTATACTCCACCCTTGCCTTCCACTCCAAACCCCTCACCTTGCATTCCTACCCCCACACCTTCCATTCCAACCCCCTCCTTCCACTCCAACCACCATACAAACATATGAACATAAAAAATTGCCAGCAGATAAAGGCCTAGAGGTCTATCAAGTCTGCTCAAATGTGCAGCTAGCACCCCTTATTCTGCAGCTGCCCCTCCCTTCCACCCTTCACCTCCATTGACTCTCCCCCTTGTCCTGTCCCATCCCCTATTGAAGCAGTCCACTGTTCTACTGGATACCACTTCTGCAGGTAATGCATTCCACCCAGCTACCACACTCTCTGTAAAAAAGTGTCTCCTCATCTCCCTCCTGAACCTACCTCCCTTCAATCTCATATCATGGCCCCTGGTGTTCCTTCCCTCCCTTACTTTGAACAGTCCCTCTGTACCTGTTTTGTTTATTCCTTTCATGTACTTAAAGGTTTCAATCATATCCCCTGTCCCTCCTCTCCTCCAGAGAGTACATGTTCAACTCCCTCAGCCTCCTCTCGTATGATAAGTCCCCCAGCCCCTTGACCATCTTTGTCACCCTGCGCTGCACCCCCTCCAGTAACTTAATGTTCCTCTTTAGATATGGGCACCAGTACTGCACGCAGTGCTCCAGGTGTGGTCTAACTAATGACCTATACAGTGGCAGAATCACCTCCTCCCTCCTCGAGGATATACCCTTTGCAATGTAACCCAGCATTTTATTAGCCTTTTCAGCTGCCTTCCTACATTGTGCAGAGTTATTCACTGACCATGTAATGAGCACCCCAAGATCCTTCTCCTCCTCTGTCTGGGCTAACTGCATTCCCCCCAGCTGGTAACTCCTCCTTGTGTTCTTCACCCCAAAATGCAGCACCTTGCACTTTTTGGCATTAAACACCAGTTGCCAGGTATCTGACCAGGATTCAAGCTTTACCAGATCATCCTACAACCCCTGTCATCCCCCTGGGTTGTCCACCACCTCTCCCATCTTGGTATCATCAGCAAACAGACTGATCTTGCTCTTGATGTCCAATGATATGTCTGCAATGAATATCCCAAACAACGCTGGTCCTAACACCGAGCCCTGTGGAACACCGCTCGTCACTACCCTTGGGTGTGAGAGCTCCCCACCCACCACCACCCTCTGTTGCCTTCCCTGATACCAGTTCCCTACCCATCTCACCAGCTTTGCACCTGCCTCTGTACCTACTAATTTACTTTCCAGCCTTCCATGTGGCACTGAGTCGAATGCCTTACTGAAGTCCAGGTACAAGACATCCACTGCATGGCCCCTGTCCAGTTGCCTAGTTACCCAGTCATAGAACTTGACCAGGTTGGTTTGGCAGGATTGGCCACATATGAAGCCATGCTGTCTGCTGTCCTGTAGTCCTTTGGCCTCTAGGAGGGCCACCAGCCTCTCCTTCAGGATAGTATCCATCAGTTTACCCAGGATGGGTGTGAGGCTCACCAGTCTGTAGTTCCCTGGGTCATCCTTGGGGCCACTTTTGTGGAGGGGCACCACATGAGCCATCCTCCAGTCCTGAGGTACACACCCTGAGTATAGTGAGGCATTAAATAGGTCTGCCAAAGGTCCTGCAAGGACCTCTGCCAGCTTCTTCAGTACCCTGGGGTGGATGCCATCTGGGCCTGGCACCTTGTCCACCCTCAGTGCCTTCAAACCCTCCCAAACTCTGCCCTTCATGATTTCCCCATCTGTCACCCCCCCCCCATTTCTGCCATTCCTTCCCCCTTAGGTATCACCCCCCTCTTCTCCTTAGTAAATACCGAGCAGAAGTAATCATTTAGCGCTTCTGCCTTATCGCACCCTGCTTCCACCCAACCCCTCCTTCCTAATCCTTACTATGTGGTCCTTACAGCTCCTTTTCTCCCTGATGTACCTAAAGAAGTCCTTCTCCCCCTTCTTAATGCCTTGTGCCAGCTTGAGTTCCGTAGATGCTTTGGCTCTCCTTACTGCCCTAGTCACCTCCTTCAATTCCATCAGGTACTCCTCCCTGTCCTCCCCCCCTCCCTGTTTTCTTATACCGCCTAAAGGCAGCTCTTTTCCCCCTTACCTTTTCCATGACCTCTTTGCTCAACCAGCTAGGTTCCTTAGCCCTAGCCTTCTTGCTCTGGGCCTTGCAGCAGGTTTTGGTTGCCTCCACTATCCCCAGCTTTATGAGCTCCCACCTCTGGTTAGTGCCCATACTAGGTTGAACTCTGGCCAGGTGCTCTTTTACCACTTCTGCCTTCCTCCCAAAGTCGGCCCTCTTGAAGTCCAGCACTCTTGTGCCTGATTCCACTCCTTCCTTGCCCATATCCAATGTGAGACATACTGAGTGGTGGTCACTCCCTGACAGCGGTTCTTCCACTGTAAGTTCTCTCACAAACTCCCCATTTGCCAGCACAAGGTCAAGGGTATTCTCTAACCTGGTTGGTTCATTGACCATTTGCAGCAGGAAGCTGTCCTGGAAGGCATCCAGCAGTACCTGTTCCCTTCTATTCCTGGTTGTTGGGGTACTCCAGTCCACTCCTGGCATGTTGAAGTACCCCACAATCACCACACTACCCTTCTCACAAGTCCTCCTGAGCTGTCCTGCTAGTTCCCTGTCTAACTCCGCCGTCTGAGATGGCGGCCTGTACACCACTCCCATTCTGAGAATCCTATTCTTGGAATCCTGGATTTGCATCCAAAGTGACTCTGTACTACCCTCCTCCCCTTCCTCCCTTACACACTTCAGTCCTTCCTTCACATATAATGCCACCCCCCACCTTTCCCAATCACCCTGTCCCTACAAAATAAACTGTACCCTGGTACAGACAGGTCCCAGTCATTGTACTGGGTGGCCCACGTTTCTGTGATGGCTGCAGTGTCCACCTCTCCCTCTGCCATGAGCACCTGTAACTCTGCAGTTTTTCTCCCAAGGCTCCTAGCATTAAGGGTAACCACCTTCCACCCTTTCTCCCCCTCCCATCCTGCCCTCCTTTCCTAGTATCACCAATAGTACTTGCCATTTGTCCTTTGTCACTGTTATGGGGTGTAAGCTCATATGGTTTCCCAACCTGTGGTCTCTGCATGTCTCTTGCCCAACTGCCCCCCCGCCCCGCTCCTAGTTTAAATTCCCTACTTCCTCTATGTACTCCTCCATCCTCTGCTTCAACACTTTCTTTCTCTCCTCACTCAAGTGTAGTCTGTCATTGGCATAGAGACTACTGTCCTCCCAGGTCCCTCCCCACCCCCCATCCCAACAGCCCA
Organism: Neoceratodus forsteri; assembly: GCA_016271365.2. Classification (NCBI taxonomy): domain Eukaryota; kingdom Metazoa; phylum Chordata; order Ceratodontiformes; family Ceratodontidae; genus Neoceratodus; species Neoceratodus forsteri. Next base: position 661,190,504 of record CM028138.1, read on the forward strand.
TACCCTTTAGCATGACACCAGGTTCTTAGCCATCCATTAAAGTCCTCTATTCTCAGCTTTCTTGTTGTGCTTGTGTAACCCCCAGGTGGTGCTATCCCAAGGGCTACTATCCCTGCCTGACTGACTACTGACAGGTTGAGGGGCCTGGGTCCAATGTCGAGTGCCTCCACCCAGAGGTCAGGGTTTGCAGTAGGTAAACTAACTTGGTCACAGCCCTCTGAGAGACTGTAACCCCCCTTTCTTTCCACTAGTGGCCCACACAATGCATCAGGAATATCTTCACAATGTACACTTACCCCCAGGACTGGCTCTGTCGACTGGACGCTGGGAACCCCCGTAAAACAGGGCAGTATAGCACAGTGGTCTAAGGCTCTGAGCTGCAAATTTGGCGACATCCAGCAGACCAGACCTGGGTTTGAATCCCACAGCTTCCACTTGCATACTGTGTGACCCTGAGCAAGTCACTTAACCTCCTTGTGCTCCCAGGTCGCTCCTGTAAAAAAGCTTTCGGCTTAGTGTGCTATACCTGGTTAAACAACTAAATAAAAAGTAAATAAATAAAAAACAAGATGATACAATGCAAAAGCCACAGTACACTACTTTAACGTAAATGAATACCTCAGACAGTGTAACTTTGCTGAAACAAACAGATCTGATTTATTTAAGAGCTGTAACAAGGAAGAGAAATCAGGTTAATCAGGTTAAACACATTAATAATCACAGTACTGTGCGCATAGTCAGAGTCCCAAATTGTCACTTTCACTGGGTACCCAGGATGGGGGGGGGGGGGGCTAGCCAGGATCGGTGCAGCTGGTTGGGGCCCTGTGATGCAAAAACATTGGCACAATACCCAAATTGTAATCCGGAGTCGGTTGTCTCAGTTCGTGAAGAAATGAAAAAAAAACAACAATTAGATGACACACTTGCAATTCGAATAACAGATGGCAGGGAGCTACCCTGCTTTGCACTCACAAACTCAATGCTGGGAACTGGATGGAAGGCAGATTGTCCTGGATTGCCAGGAGGAGCAGACCCTGCGGACAAGGTCCTTGTGACTGGACCCCACCGCAGTTTAGAGCAAATGGATGTAGTCTGGATAAAGCTGGGGTTTACTTCGAGCTTCATGCACTCAGTTCACTGTACAGGGGATTTGAAACACGAAATTCCCCACAAGCACTACACACATTTATCTGTAAAAGGAAAGTATTATACCAGGCAGGCTGCTTCTCTATCCCGATCGCAATTACTGCACAATACCCGGGAGAACACACAGCAGATTCAGTTCCTGACAGACTGAGCGTGATTCAGCAATTTCTCCAGTCTTCTACAGGGTGAGCCTGGTTTCTACTCTTCAGTTCTCCTTGATTCTTTTCACAGGTCGGATTCAGTCCGAACAGGTGCTTGCACAAGCTGCAGACTGAAACTTAGGGCCTTACACGTGATTCCCGCACTAAAACTACACACCGAAGAAGCACACAGTTCCCTGTCTCTTCACTGCCCAAACTGATTTCAACTCATCTGATCTTTCCAGTAGACACAGACGGGCATTTCCTTTGAGTTCCTCCCAGTTCAGTTGGCTGGTTTTGCTGCCACTCACAATCAGATGCCCCTTGTTGGTGCAAAAAGGTGCCGAAGTCCAAACTACCATTCCCAGAGGCATCTACCACACAGTCCCATTGTGGCTGGCTCAGTTTAAGAGTCCAAGTTCTGATTTGCCAGCAGCCGGCTCCATTTTAAAGGTCCCCCACGCTGATTGGTCCAGTTTAGCAGTTCAATTCCAACATAGAGGGGAAACACACGCAGAGTCCCAGCTGCAATAAAATAGGTTAGATAAACTGCAATCTCACAAATGCTGCTAAATGATTACAGGCAAACAGTTACAGCTTTCAGATGGGCTCCCTTTGCACTCTTAGCGACTGCAAGAACGGAGCGAATTGGCAGCAGCCCAGGCGGGATTTGAGCATTAGAACACACAGTCCCCCCTCCTCAATTAACTATGGTCACAAGCAGGCAGCTCTCAAAGAGACAGTACCAGAGGCTCTAAAAGCACTCACACTCAAGCAGCTTAAACGCTGAACACCTCCAGACTTGGAGCATTCAAGCAAGCTCCTGGAAGACTTTTTGGGAACCCCCATTTGCAGGGGGGTTACACTTGCCTTGGGCACTGGAAGTATCTCTGAAAAAGTTACTGATCTTCCTCCCCCTCACATAATTGTGCTAGTTCCTCAAACCTCCTCTGGACTATATCTACTGTCTTGTCAGCAAGGTTGTTCGTCCCAAGATGTATAATTGAATGAGGCTTGTCCCTACCCCTTCTAGCATATTTCAGAACAGGTTGTCTTACCCTATCCGCTGTCATTCCTGGCATGGCCTCCACCCAAATGTGACTATGCCTCTCCCCCTTGCTACCCCACTTGACTCCTCTTAGTATTGAGTTCCCCAGCACTAAGATTCCACCCCTCTTACTCTCTGCTTGCTTCCATTCATCTCCATCTCTCATTCCCGGCTCGTCTTCTTCTTCCTCCTGCACATTATTTCTCCCTTTTGCCCCTGTTGTAATTCTCCCAGCAGAACTTCCCCCCACTCCAGTTTGGTCCAGGCATTTATCAATTACTCCTCTAATTTAATCACCTCCCTCCTCCTCCTCCTTCCCCTCTAGCAGTGCAAAACTATTTTCTGAAGACACTTCACAAATGCCCATTTCCTCTCCCTTCATAGTAACCTGTTCCCTCCTTTGCACTCCATGACTGTTGCCACTTCTCCTCCCCTCACAAGTCCCTGTCCCCTTCTTTCATTTGTCTTTTGTCTCCTGACCTGGTTTGCCTGGCAATCGTTCTTACTGGCCTGGGCCCCTTTGTCTCTGCTTCCCTTCTTCTGACCCTCTCCTCACCACTTTTGGCTCAAATTGCCCTCCCTCATCTTCCCTCCTCCCTCCCTCCCTCCAGAATTGGGTTAAACCCACCTCCAGTCTGCCTTGCCTGTCTTAGTTCCTTCTGCAGACTCTTGATCTCCTTTCTAAGTTTCTCTATGTGGTTGCACACTAAACATCCCCCCATCCTCCAGGCAATTTTGAGAAAGATTGGTGCATCGCAGTTGTTGCAGCCTACCACCCTACCCATTGCTCTTGTTGCCCACCAGCAACCCCCCACCTTTCCAGATGAAGGATACCAAACACGCCCCAATCTTCCACTCCACACCTACGTTCCACTCCAATCCCTGCCTTCCATTCCAAACCCCTTCCACTCCGATCCCCACCTTTCACTCCATGCCCTGCCTTCTACGTCAAACCCCTAACCTTCCACTCCAACCCCCACCTTCCACTTCAACCCCCCACCTTCCACTCCAACCCCCCACCTTCCATTCCAACCCCTATCTTCCACGCCAATCCCCTGCCTCCCACTTCAAACCCCTGGCTTCCACTCCAACCCCCGCCTTCTACTCCAACCACTCACCTTTCATTCCATCCCCTGACTTCCATGCAACCCCCTTCCACTTCAACCACCCACCATCCACTCCAGCCCCCTCACCTTCCACTCTAATCCTTGCCCTCCACTCCAAGTCCACACCTTTCATTTCAACCCCCACCTTTGTCTCCAATCCCCTGCCTTCTACTCCAATCCATTTCTACTCCAACCCCCTGTCTTCTACTCCAAGCCAGGCCTTCTACTGCAGCAACTTGACTTATATTCCACTCCCTAAACTTCAACATCAATCCCCAAACTTCCATTCCAACCCCCACCTTCCATTCCAATACCTCACCTTTCATTTCAGCCCCTACCCTCCATTTCAACCCCCCCTTCCAATCCAGCTCCTTCAATGTCCACTCCAACCCTTCTACTCCAAGGCCCACCTCCCACTCTAATCCCTCACCTTCTACTCCAATCCTCACCTTCCACTCCAACTGCCACCTTTCACTCCAGCTCCCATCTTCTAGTCCATCTCCCACCTTCCAAACCAACCTCACACAATCTAACCTCCCACCTTCAATTCCAACCACTCACTTTCAACTCCAACCCCCTCGCCTTCCACCCCAGCCCCTGCCTTCCATTTCAACCCCTCACCTTCTGCTCCAACCCCACCTTCCACTCCAACCACCCATCTTCCACGCCCACCACTCACCTTCTACTCCAACCCCCTTGCCTTCCACCCTAGCCCCTCACCTTCCATTCCAAACTCTCACCTTCCGCTCCAATCCCACCGTCCACTCCAATCACAGCCTTCCTCTCCAACCCTCGCTCCTTCCACTCCAGCCCCTCTTCCAATCCAACCCAACATCCACTCCAACCACCACCTTCTACTTTAACTCCATCAGCTTCCACTTCAACCCCCCTTCCAATCAAGCCCCTAAATGTCCACTCCAACCACCACCTTTCACTCCAACCCCCTCCTTCCACTCTAACCCCCTCGCCTTCCACTCCAACCCCCTTACAATTTATACCCCTCAATGTCCACTCCAACCTCCGCCTTCCACTCCAACACCCACCTTCCACTCCAACCCACACCTTACACTTCAACCCCCTTACCTTCTACTCCAACCCCTTGCCTTTCACTCCAACCCATCTTCCATTACAACCACCCACCTTCCATTCCAACTCCCTGCCTTCTACTCCAATTTCCTTCTACTCCAACCCCCTGCTTTCCACTCCAGCCCCCGCCTTCCACTCCAACCCCTGCCTTCCACTCCAAACCCTACCTTCTATTCCAACCCCACCTTCCACTCCAACCCCCGCCTTCACTCTTACCCTACTTTCCACTCTAACCCCCACTTTTCATTCCTTTCCCACCTTCCACTTCAACCTTCGCCTTCCACTCCAACCCCTTCCTTCCACTCCTACCCCCACTTTCCGCTCTAACCCCACCTTCCATTCCACTCTCACCTTCCGCTCGAACCCCCTGCCTTCCACTCCAACCACCCACCTTTTACTCCAACCCCCTCACTTTCCACTGCAGTCCTTGCCCGCCACTCCAAGCCCTCACCTTCCACTCCAATTCTTACCCTTCACTCCAAGTCCACACCTTCAGTTCCTTCACATCACCTTCCATTTCAACCCCCACTTTCGTCTCCAACCTCCTGCCTTCTACTTCAATCCCCTTCTACTCCAACCCCTGCCTTCTGCTCCAAACTCCACCTTCTGCTGCAGCACCTTGATATCAATTCCACCCCCCTGAGCTTCAACATCAACCCTCCAATCTCACCTTCCAGTCCAACCCCCCATCTTACATAGATATATAGGCAGTGTCGGCAGATAAGGGCCTATGGCCCACCCAGTCTGCCCATTTGAGCTTGTAAGTTCAGTTTATGTTTTCCTAGAAGTCTGTTGCCCCTTACCCCTGACCTCCAGAATTCCTTTATTTCTATCCCATGCATTCTTAAATCCCGTGATTGTTTCAGCCCCCACCACTTCCTCTGGCAGGGTGTTCCACTTGTCCACCACCCGTTCTGTGAAGAAATTCTTCTTCATGTTTCCTCTGAATCGTCCTCCCTCCAACTTCATCCCATGCCCTCTAGTCCTGGAACATCTTTTTCGCTTTAAAAATAGTGTATTCCTGCACCCTGTTCCTCCCTGTAAGATACTTGTATGTCTCTATCATATCCCCTCTCTCCCTCCTCTCCTCCAGGGGAGTACATGTTCAGTTCCTTCAACCTGTCTTCATAGGACTTGTGATGCAATCCATACACCATCTTTGTTGCCCTCCTCTGAACCTTCTCTACCCTGTCTATGTCCTTACGTAGGTATGGTCTCCAGAACTGTACACTGTACTCCAGGTGGGGCCTCACTAGTGTTTTCTATAGCGGAATTATGACCTCCATTTTCCTGCTGGTGATGCCCCTGCCAATACATCCCAGCATCCTATTTGCTTTACCTGCTGCCTTGTCACACTATTTCCCTACCTTGAGGTCATCAGAGATGATAACCCCAAGATCCCTTTCCTGCTTGGTGCATGCTATATCCTCACCCCCCAACTGATATATTGTGCCAGGGTTTTGTGCCCCATGCATTATCTTGCACTTCTTTTGCATAATTTCCAACTGCCAAACCCTGACCATTCTTCAAGTTTCTGGGTCCTTCTCATTCTGTCTACATCCTCTGGTGTGTCTACTCTGTTACAGAGCTTTGTGTCATCAGCGAACAGTGAAATTCTGCCTTCTAGGTCCTAAAATGTGTCACTGATGAAGATGTTGAATAGGACCGGTCCCAGCACTGATCCCTGTGGTACCCCACTGGTCACTCTTCCCTCTGTGGAGTGACAGCCATTTACCACCACCCTCTGTGTCCTGCCACCCAGCCAGTTACCTACCCACCACACTACTGTCCTGCCCACACCCATATTCTCCAGTTTGTGTAATAGTCTTCTATGTGGCACAGTGTCAAAGGCCTTGCTGAAGTCCAGATAGGCCATGTCCACTGCCCTCCCCTGATCCACCTCCCTAGTCACCCAGTCAAAATATTCAATGAGGTTGGTCTGACATGACCTCCCCCTGGTGAAACCATGCTGCCTTGGGTCCTGTAGTCCACTGACAACCAGATGTCCCACCAATCTTCCATTGCAACCCCCCACCTTCCATTCCAACTTCCACTTTCCATTCCAGCCCCTGCCTTCTACTCCAATCCCCTTCTACTCCAACCATATGCCTGTTACTCCAAGGTCCATCTTCCACTCCAACTGCCTCACCTTCCACGCCAATCCCCATCTTCCACTATAACCCACACCTTCCACTCCAATCCCCACCTTCCATTCCAATCCCCACATTCCATTCCAACCCCCCACCTTCCACTCAAAACCCCATGCTTTCCAGTCCAGTCCCCCCTTTCACTCCATCCCTGCTTTCCACCCCTGCAGTGCACTAATCTTCTCCCTTTTGAGATGAAAGCCATCTTTCTGCCCCAGAATTTTCCCCAGTCATCCACAAATCCATATACCTCCTCACAACCCCATTCCTTCAACCAGGCATTGAATGCCTCAGGTTCCTCCTACCTCACCCTTTCTCCTTCCCAGACCTATGCAGAAAGCCTTTCTGAAAAGGCCAACAAGGCTGCCTTCCCCTTCAGCTCCCTCCCTAGCCTTCGGAAGTTGGACTTACAGTAGCAACCTCCAGACCACGGTTTTCCAAGTCATCCAAACCTAAGTCTACTAGGATATGTGGCAGCTCCCTCGTGCCATCAAACACCCTCCCATCTTTACCTCATACCTCAGTGCCAAGGTTCCAGTAAAGCATCAGACTGCTCCCCTTAATCCCATCCCCCTTACCTTAGAATCTCCAACTACAATTACCCTACTTGCCACTTTCTTCATTCCCTTTACCCTGCTAGGTGCTTTTCTCTCATCCTGAACTTTATTGGAAGACTCCCTCCTTTGCAACATAAGCACCCCGTGGAGCTTACTGCAGCCATAAGATTAACTCGACATCTCCTGGGCTGCTTGCAGGTGGACAGAGGGGCACAGGAGACTACTTAAGGAAGTGGGGTTTTGGCACAAGAGGGTTCCCCCGGAGAGAGAGTCATTGGGTGGACTGCTGAAGTGGGGGCTGGGGTGAGGTGATTACCTTCCCCTGGCCCCAGCCGGTGAGTTTGGGCAATGTTGGTAGAGAAGAGAATGTACTGGAAGTCTAGTCCCATCCTTCAGGTTGGCTGAAGTGTGGAGGCTTCGGGTGTGCAGTTGGAGTCCAGGGGGAGCTGGGCCTGTGGGCAGTGGTTAGGGCCTGCTCTGGGACCCATAGGCTGTGGTGAGAGCCTTCCCTGCCCCTCAGGCTGTGAAGCTGGGTCCAGTTTGTGAGCCAGGCAAGTGGGGATGGCCATATAGTGCAGGGAGCCCAGGTGTTAGTCTCTTTGAGCTGTCCACCTCATGGGTATGTCCCCGCAGTGTGTGCCCGAGCACCCATGTTTGGCATCTGCCCATGGACTCAGTGGCAGAGAGTGAAGAGCACAGAAACCATGGAGGCCCCGACATTGAGTTGTCCTGAGAGTACTGTGACAGAGGTTTGAGCCCTTGTAGCGCCGACTGTGACTTGGAAGGTGATGTCATGGGGAGGCATCCACAAGTTTTGAGCCCAGTTAAAAAAGAAAGTGCAGGAGTAGAAGGGAACCAAAGTGGCTGTGCTGGGGGAGCTGCAGACCTATTCAGCCACCCGTGAAAATGTCGCTGCCACCATCTCTTAGTGCAGCCTGATTTGGCTGCAGGACAGTGCCTGTAAGGTCTTCTCAACCATGAAAAAGTAAATGAAAAGAGGTACTGTTGTGCCCAGAATGATCTGGTTTTTAACCCCCACACTCCATAGAGTGGCTGTTCGAATGTTCCTTAGTTAAATGGCCTAGTTGTGTGCATTTTGCTGCTGTGTGGACATTGGACTCATTGTTGTAGCTTGCTAAGATGGGCTAACTTGCATTCTGCCCACAGCTGCAGCAGCCCTGCCCTCGGGCACCCCATCTTTATTCTTCAGAAACCAGGTAAATGCAGCCAGATGGTGGTTTCAGGGTTAGTAGCCCCCCCTTCCGTTGGACTGCACCATCCATACCCCTAGACATGGGTGGGGATTACAGCAGGAACTGGCTCTCAGCGCCCCCCACCCCCCCGGAAGAGTCCATCAATCTTTTTTTCCTTATTTCTCTTTCTCTCTCTCTCTCTCTAAGATTGCAAACATCCAGTCCTAATTTCCCTATAAAGAAGAGGCCTCTTCTAGTCCACTTGGGGGGATCACTTTTCTCAGGCTGATCTTTCCTTTCAGAACAGGATGGTTATTATATTTTGACCCTAATTTTCCCCATGATTGAAGTAGAGGCCTTGTATATTCCAGTTTGGCGCTCACTGCTACCTCAAATGTGTCTTCAGCCTATAGAAAAGTGTCAGGCTGCTTTTCTCAGGCTCCCGGATGGATGAATGAATGGATGGCTGGAAACATGGATGGATGGACAAACGACTGAGTATGTTGTGAAATGGCTACAAGCCTCTCCTCACTCGGATGTGTTAAGGAGATAATACGAGCTTGAGATAAACAGAATGGTTGCCATCCAAAGTGGGTGGGGATTAATGTGTTCAAGCATCCAGCTCTGATCTTTCTAAACGAGAGGGAAAGAATCAGGTTAAGGTAAAGCAATGCTGTCTGAGCTTATAGACTGTATATACATTCACATATAGTTACAGTTATAAAATGGCTCCAGATGGCCATAATAAAAACTGCTCTCTGTATGGGTCAGGACATGTACTATGCCTATACATACACACAGCTACATGGTGCTGCATTTTCTAAGCCAAAATATTTATTTCCCTTGCCATTCTGTAAGTACAATAACTCACCATCAGGTGCTACGCTCGTTGAGAGCTACAAACGCTCCTCAGGTGGGTACTGAGGAGCCCTTGGCCACAGCACACGCCAGAGGAGGGCCTATATTTCCCCATGAACACATATTCGCCATGTGTTATTGATATAGTTATATATATATATATATATATATATATATATATATATATATATATATATGTGTGTGTGTGTATATATATATATATATATATATATATATATATATATATATATATGTACACTTATATGTGTATATATATATATCTCCACTAGTGGTGAATGTACATATATCTATATTAATGGCTAAAAACTCCATTAAAGGGACACTGTCAACCCCTTAGGTCTCAAATTGTCCTTAGTTTAAAACAAGCAATTGTCAATGCCGAATGTTGTCTCACTGGCATTGGCATTGGAAGTGCAGGAGTTAGAGATGCACAATAGGAATGGCAGTGAAGTATTGAACTGATGCCAACCCCACCCCCACCCTGCAGAGAGTGACAGGCATTGGGGTGCGCCTTTGGGTCATCAGCTATAACGCTCATGCCATTTTACCTCACCCTACCCTGTAGACACTGACAAGTGCCATGGTGTGCTTTGGGGTCTTTGGGCCTTATACGTTCCCCATTCCATAAGGAAATACGCTGAGATGGGTGCAGTATAGGAGAACAGGGTGAACTTTAGGGCCAAACACTCCAAGATACACTTCGATGCCTGTCACTGGCTTCAGGGTGGGGGTGGGGATGGAATGGCATGAACATTACAGCCAATGATCCCAAGTCACACCTCTGACTTCTGTCAGTCTCTACAGGGTGGGGTGTTACAGTTGGAAACCCTAACGCTGTAGGTGTTTGTTGGTATTTTCACTCCAAATTTTCAACATGGGCTTTTTTGTGGCCCCACCTCATGAAGAGCGGCACTATCAGTTTGTTAGCCGAAAGGTGGTTTTGCACAGCGGCTATGCTATTTGGCAACACAGGGACGAAAACACATTTTGGGCAGGATGTGAAGTATGACAACTGTATTGTTCATGAGGAGGTGTAAAAAAATGGCAACGTTGAAAATCTGGAGTGAAAATATGAAAAATTGGTGAAGTCATGAGCATGCATAGAAACTGCGCAACACATGTCCATAACCCAATTATTTTTGGGATTTTTTTAACCACATTTTCAACGTAGGCATTTTGGGACCTTCCTTCATGAACAGTGGCACTGTAATTTTGTTAATCTGTCCCAAAAAGTTGATTTCCCACAGCAACCACACCACTGTGCACCAAATGCCAGTGTTGAAAATCTGGCATGAAAATATTGCAAATTTGCAAAGTTACAAGGGTGCGTGGAAACTGCGGAACGCACGCTTGTAATTGTAACACAGTCATCTTATGGAATTTCAGCACCAAATTTTCAACATAGGCATTTTAGGACTGTTGTTCATGAACAGTGTCACTGTCATTTTCTCAAACTGTCCCGAAAACTGATTCCGCACAGCGACCGCACTATTCTGTGCCGGAAGTGCAAAATCACATTTCAGCCAGGATATGTAAAATGACAGCTGTGCTGTTCATAAGGAGATGTTGAAAAATGCCAATTTTGAAAATCTGGAGTGAAAATATTACAAATTCACAAAGTTACGAGCGTGAGTGGAAACAGCGCAGTGCACACTCATAAAACAACCATTTTTGGGATTTTTTTCACCAAATTTGCAACATAGGCTTTTTGAGAGCCCCTCTCATGAACAGTGGCACTGTTGTTTCGTTACTCAGTCCTGAAATGCGATTCCGTGCAGTGACCGCGAAATCACCTTTCGGGACCAAATAATGCCATGACTGTGACTGAATTCATGAGGAGGGGTACCAATAACCCCATGTTGAAAATCTGGTGCAAAAATTCCCCAAAATACCCGAGATATGCACCAAAGTTGAAAAAACCCTATTTGTGCCATTATACAGCTTACTGGCATTTCTTCAGTTCACGGTCGGCTTTGAAGAGTGCAGACATGTTCCTGGTCCACCAAAGATCATCACGCCAGACTCCAGAGGTAAGTATGGTGTGGGAGGGTGTGGAGAGAGGCAGGGTGCACAGAGGGTGAGCATGGGTTGTGGGAGGGCGCAGGGAGACTGCGAGGGATCGTTTTCTTGATTCATAGGGTTAAAAAAAAACATCACGGGAGTTTTTCTCTTTCAGAGAATTTGGCATGCTAGGATGGGCTCCTAGCATGACACCTAATTGTTTTTTTTGGGGGGGATGCTGTAGCCGACAGAGGATTGGGCACCCCCGTCAACACAAAACGAAAGCAGGGGGGCGCACAAAAGCCGAGGGGAATTGGGCACCTCCCTCAGCACATAACAAATGGGGGGGTGCATTATGCCGATGGGGAGTGGGCTCCCCCTTCGGCACATACATTGGGTCAGGGCATGCCGACAGGGGGATTGGGCACCCCCGAAGTAGTCGGCATTATGACAGGCAGCGTGCTGCCATATTTAATCTAATGTTTCACCAGGGAAAGCACGTCGGGAGGTGCCGCTGCATATGATGAGCTTTGTTCTCATTGCAGCGGACCTTTCATTAGATGTGATCACCACATTTTGTATTCCTAGTGAGTCACCGGCATGCAGGCTGATTGGGGAATGAGGGACGCACCTACTGATGTGTGCCCTGCATTCGCCCAACAGTGACTGCGCCTCCAAATCTGCTACTAATGCAATATGTTGACTGCACAAGCATCAATTCTACTGCATCTGTGTCACCTGGAAACAGTTGTATGCTGTTTGTCTTAGATGATGATGGCTGTCTGTGATTGCTTGCGTGGTCTTCTACTTTTGCTGCTGGGGGGGCAGTTCAGGTTGGAAACCTTAATGTCACATTTCCCTACTTTTGCAGGGTTAAGTTAAACCCTACCACTGCATTAATGCAGTTTTTTTGCAGTCAATTATTTTTTTTTTTTTTTTGGAGACAGTGGAATCCTATCATCTTTCTCGCAGATCTCTTAGGGACCTGCATGAGCTGATGCAAATACACAAAGCCTTCCAGGTCTTGCACCAAGGGAAGAGTCCATCTACCTGTGGAACAGCAGGATCCTCCAGGCCCTGCAGTTTATTGTGGCTACAGATGTAAAGAATTATTTTTCACTGTTGTGGGGGCTGCAGAAGTGCAGGGCCTTCTAGGCCCTTCACTTCCATGTGGCTACAGATGCAGATGCCCAGAGGCAAGAGTCCATCTGACTGTGGAAGCACAGGGCCCTCTGGGTCCTGCACTTCCATGCAGCCATGGGTGCAGAGGTGCAGAGGTGCAGAGCCCTCTGGGCCCAATGCCAAGAGACTTCTCTTCACTGCATGGTTACTTGTTGTCCATGAGGTCAACATTGCACTGTCCCTTCCCCAGACGGTGAGTGATATAGCAGAAGAGTGCCCTCCCAGCCTTGGCACATCCTGCAGAGTCACTGAGCTCATCCACCAAACTTGGAGAACAACCACAGAAGCGCAGTATACTACCCACTGGAACAATGACAGGCTCTATACACAACATTTCTCCATGTGTTGTGCTGGGTGTAGAAGGCTGGGGGGGTGAACTTGAAAAGTAAAGAGATACAGGTGCACAGGACCCTCTGGGCCCTGCACCATGGAAGTCATATGGGCAGAGGCTGCAGGATTTGAATTTATACTCACTGGAGTACAGACAACATTGAGGAGATATGTGCATAGTATGTAAAGCCTTCCATAATGAAGACATATGGGAATGTGTGGGCCTGGAGAGAAAGACAGAAAGAGAAACTAGACTGGATAGCTATCAGTTAAAGGGAAATCTGTATAAAACAAATAGAAGGGGAATGTGGTTTAACCAAAGAGGAGTACACATCTGGAAAGGTCTGCCAGCTGAAGTGGTTCAAAGTAATACCTTGATTGCCTTTAAATTAGCACTGGACGAACACATGGGAAGTAAAGCTACCTTGTTCTCTTCTTCAGACCAGTAGAGTCACATAGGACAGTGGCTGACAGACTAGTATTATCCTGTGATCCTATGAGCCTACAAAATCTAGGTAGGCTACATTCACCGCTACACCCTGAACTATTCCTTGGTCACCCCAGTCAAAGAAATCTATCAGCTTCATTTGACATGACCCCCCCCCCCCGAATCCATTGGTTTTGTAACCCATTGGACTCAAGATATTCCACAATTCTTTCCTTCACCAGTGATTCCATTAACTTTCCCACCACCTATGACAGGCTGACTGGCCTATAATTACCAGCTTCCTCCCTGCTGCCACTTTTGTGAAGTGGGACTGGTTCTATGTCATACAGCAATAGCGATCGCCGAGCAGCAATTGCTATTTTGGCAAGTGCATATCGCCGAAAACCAAATCGGCGATATGCACTTGTAGGCGACCCAACATCCGGCATTACAAGTGTTTCAGTGAGGGGTCTGCGTCCCCCCCAGCACCCCCCTGTTTTTAGATTCTCAACTCCAGGGGGATGCATGTTGGGGGGGGCACAATCCAGACCCACAAAAAAAAAATTCCTGCAACCGCAGGCACCAACAAAACAACAACCCTCCCGACACCAGCCCCGAACCCAGGACCTGCTACACCGAGACCAGCCTCCCTCACCACCACACCACATGACAGGTTCAGTGGCAACAGGTCCAGTACATGCCCTTAACACATCCCTATCCCTCCCCTCCCCCTTCCCTTCTCTAACCTTCCTTTCCGATCGCCTCTCCTTCCTTCCCCATTGCAGTGGATTGCTACCCTTGCAGTCGCTCTGTGATAAAAGTGTTGAATATGAGTCGCCGTTTTTGTGGTTGCTCATATTCTGGCGCTATCACCACAGGATACCAGTGGGACTACATCTGCCCTCCTCCACTCCTCTGGAACCTCTCCTGTTTCCAGTGAGCTGTTAAATAGGACTGCCAGAGGTGCAGCCAGGACCTCCCTGAGCTCCCTGAGTATCCTTGGATGCACCCCATCTGGCCCCCATTGCTTTGCCTAGTTTTGGATTAGCGAGTCCCTTTAGGACTCTTTTCACCAAAAAAGGGCTCGTGTCCACCACCACCACCCCTCCCCCCCAGCTCCTGTTACATTTTTTTTGGCCCTTCCCCTTCTCCTTCCTCTGTGAACACTGAACAAAAGTGTTTGTTCAGGATGTCTGACTTTTTCTGGTCCCCCTCTACACTATCACTCCCCCTTCCCTTTTAATCTTACAATCCTCCCCCCCCGGTCTTCCTCTTTTTGCTTACATACCCAGAAAATATTCTGTCCCCTTTCGTTACCACCTGGGTTATTCTCTTTCAGCTTGTGCCTTCACGCTCCTTACTGGTTTCCCCTACTTCCCTCTGTTTCCTCTCATACACCTCCCTATCCTCCTCCCTCTGCGTCTCCTTGTACCTTCTGAATGCTACCCTTTTAGCCTTTATCTTTTCAGCCAGCTTAACAATGCTGTAAAATCTTTGAGCTCTGAATCAGCTCCAGGAAGCGATAGGCTTCCAGAGGAATTGTTCAAATGCCTGCTGGAAGATTCTGTTTCTGAACTGATGTTGCTAATTAAGGAGGAATTAGTCATAAGTTACAACAAATGATGCCAGTGTTTTGGTTTATGTGTGTAGTCCTAGTGTGTCCTTTCCTTTTGCGGCTGCTGGTTCTTTTTCAGAATTTGCCCACTAGTTTTATGGCCCCTGGGAATCTTCATGCTTGACTCTTTGTTGCTTTTCTTTTTGCTACAATGTCTCCCATCCCATGTGACAGTGATGTGTCCAGGACCAGTGATTCAGTGAGTGCTGGTTAAGTGTCAAGTTTACAGCAGTACAGCAGTGATTTAGGTGCCTCTCCTTATCCAGTGAGCTGTAATACAAGCAGTATTTACAGTTTAGCAAACATCTGCTGGATAATTGAGTGAACTATTCTGTAAGGAAACAGTCGGTGATTGTGTAGTTTGTCGCACCAGCGGTGGAGCTGCGCTTATTGCGCAACTGACAATGAGCAAACGTCATGTTATGTACCTCACGTGCAGAGATAGCCGAACTGGGGGGTGGAGCACAGCCCCCCCGATGAAAGGTTAAATACATTGATTAAGTCTGCTATTATGTTTGTTTTTTACACTTTTTCATGATAATTTATTTTATTTGTGGTGGCTGTCAGCTGGGTCAGTTGACACGCGTGTCTCGTTACATAAGCGCTACGCTAAGCTTACGTTTACAGCGGAAAGTGGCATGCGATTCCCATAGCTTTTACGCTACGCAACCTGGGTGGTCTGACTCTTTACACAATCGCCAGACAGTCTTCAGTTATTATAACATTGATGACCTGGGGTGATGTGTGTAGTATGATGAAACAAAAAGTTTTAAAAACAAGACATTTACTCCTGCTGGTTAGACCAAGACACATGCTTAGACAACAAAAAGACTGGACTAGAAAGTATTATTTACTAGACACCAGAACATCAGGCTCCTAACTGCAGATTACTGCCACAGCAGCTGTCACTCACTGAATACAAGCTCATGAACGCACCACTGTCACAAGTGGAACCTCCTCCTCAGGAAAGGGGCTTACCTGACTTCTTTCCTGCCACCCTCTCGAGTCCCCAGACTGCTGCCACTGGTGCTGACAGCTCCCTCCTGCTCGATCCCGTGTGTGGCAGCAGAAGAGGGAGTGCAGCAGGACTGCTGCTTGCTGCCTTCTGCACCATTTTAGCTGTGGCTGCCAGCAAAGTTCTTCATGCACTCCCCCAATCCTAGCAGCGGGGACCAGCAGAGACAGGATGCAGTTTGTTCTTAGGTGCATCGGCACCATGAGGACACCCAGACACAATTTTGAGCAAGAGTGCAAGCTCCAAAGGGGGCCTCTCCCAAATGCTCCCACTCTACTGGAACCAGCAGCCATGCGACACACTCCTCTGTTGCACCATGAACTAACCAGCTCAACCGGACAACAGCCCAGGAGGACTGCAAAGGAATCTAGAGGGCCAGGACACTATGGGAGGGGGCAAATAAATAAATAATCAAAATTAAAGATCTTGGCGCACAGGTCTCCTTCAAGATATGGCGGGGGCCATTTTTGTGTCTTTATTTGAAAATTGGTAACTGGGAAAGGCACACCGAGCTGAGGCTCGTTTCCAGGTGCGACCCAAGGAAAGGGTTACGGGGTAAACAGTGTAACATTACAGTACTTTATAGGATGCAGATAAAGTGTGGACAATTAACAGCAGAGATACATGACTGGTACAAAACGTGGAACAAGACAGAGTGCAACATATGTTATACAAACACAAGTGTAAGTTGAAAAATGAGATTGGCAGCAAACAATACAAACTCAGTCAAAACAGGTGCAGGTGGGTGGATTAAGGAGTTTCAGCTGACGCCTGAGGTTACCCTAAGGAGGTGCAGTGATGAATGGAATGAGGGAGCTGGTTCCAGAGTAGCGGCACACGAAAGGAGGAGGCAGAGTGCCCAGCAAAGGAACGGGGGTGAGGAGTGGAGAAGGTATGCAGGGACTTTAAGTGGAGGGAGCATAGAGCTGTAGAGGCTGGAGGGAGGAGGGCGGTGCGATAGGATGGAAGGGAGCCAAACCAGTACTTGGAGATGAAGAAAGTGTTGTGTAATTGGTGATGTGAAGGTAGGGGAAGGATAGAAAGGGAGGAGTAGAGGGTGCAGTGGTGCGTACCTGGACGGGAGTTAGTCACAAAGTGACAAAAGGCATTGCAGAGGGTGTCCAGTCTCGCTAGGGAAGTGGGGAGGGCTGTACCATACACCACGTTAGCACAGTCAAAGACCAGGAGCAACATTTTGGTGACCAGCAGGGATAGGCAGTCTTTGTTATGGTATAAGGCACAAAGCTTAGGGCAGAGTTTTGCATGGATAGCTCTGATGTGGGCAGAAAAGTCAAGCTAACTGTTGAGCCATACATCAAGGTACTTGAAGGATGGTACTTCAAGATACTGCAAGGTACTTCAAGAGGGAAGCCATCTAGCATGGAGAAGACCAGTGGTCTCTTGAGCATGGCCAATGTTTGGCTGGAAACAAAGGTCGTAGACACTACTTTTTTAGTGTTGAACTTGAGATGTTTGGAATGGAACCAGTGCAGGACATTGCTGAAGTCCTGTTGCAGTAGGTTTTCCACTGAAGCAGTAGAAGGACCAGAGGTGAAGATGACCGTATGCACAAGTTGATACAGGTGGGGGGAGATCATTCAAGAAAACTGAGAACAGGATAGGGCCCTGTGGAACTCAAGCTTTGATGGGAAGGGGAGGTGATAACATGTTTCCAACCTGAACCAGCTGTGGCGGCCTGGTAGGTAGGACTGGAACCAGTTAGTAGCGGGAGCCGAGAGGCCAGCTGAGCCCAGCTTATCCAGGAAGAGCAAAGGGGACACCCAGTCAAAGGCTTTGGCCAGATCAATAAAAATGGCAGCTGTAATGTGCCCCTGATCCATCCCAGAAACGACGGAGTCAGTGACATGCAGCAGGGAAGAGATGGTGGAATGATGCTTCCGGAAACCAGACTGAAAGGGTGAAAAGAAACTGGAGGAGGTCAGGTGATCAAGAAGTGTACAGTATATTAGCTTCTCTCACAGTTTAACCAGGAAGGGGAGGAGGGAAATAGGGCAGTAGTTTCCAGGAGAGGAGGGACCCCCCCCCCTTTGTGATGTAGAAGAACATTGGCAATTTTCCAGGACTGAGACATGGAGCCGAGAGAAAATAAGAGGTTAAGCAGCTGAGTCTGAGGAAGAACAATTGCAGCAACAGAGAGAGGGTCAGATAATGGAGAGTCATTAACCCTGAGGACAGGGGGAGCAAACTGGGTCCAGGGATCAAAAGTGCATGGATTACTCTGCAGAATGTGGCTGGGGAGTTAAAGTTATCTGGAGGCTGGATTTGAAATAATTGGATTTTGCAGCCCGGACAGCCTTAGTGCATTTGTTTCTCGGGGGCCCTGTAGTGGAGACTTTTGTTGGCCCTTGTTCCCCCAGCTTGGCAAATCAAAGGGCTAGAAAGCCCAGGAAAGGGACAACAAAGGATTGTGGGAGAATGATGCAATCAGAGACCCTTCCACTATACTGGCGGGCTAAAGGGCCAATCAGTGCTCTGTGACTGACAGTTGAGGCAGAAGGGCTGTGCCTTGAGAGGTGTGAGCCAAAAGGGCTGTGCTGCCACAGAACATCTGAGGGAATCCGTACTGGAGAAAGGACATTAGGTTACTGGAGGGGGTGCAGTGCAGGGCAACAAAAATGATCCAGGGGCTAGTGGACTTACCCTATGAGAGCAGGCTGAGGAAGTTGAACATGTACTCCCTCGAGCAGAGAAGGGATAGGGGGGTCATGATTGAAATCTTCAAGTACATGAAGGGAATAAATAAGACAGGCATGGGGGGGCTTTTCAAATTAAGGAGGGAGGGATGCTCGAGGGCACGACCTGAGATTGGAAGGGGGAAGGTTCAGGAGGGAAATGAGAAGACACTTTTTTATGGAGAGGGTGGTGTCTGGGTGGAACACATTGCCAGAGGAAGTGGTATCCTAACGGTGGGCTGCTTCAAAAGGGGATGTGACCTGGTAAGGGGGAAGGTCACTGGAGGGGGGCAGGGAAGGAGGAACAGCTGCAGTATAAGGGCTGCTAGCTGCACAATCGAGCACGCTTGATAGACCATAAGGCCTTTATCTGCTGGCAAGTTCATATGTTCATCCCCAGGCCACTGGACCCTGTTCCAGACTGTTGCTCACTTTGTTGCCATGTACTGTCCCCTGCTCAACCGCTGTATCTGTGGGTCATGTGAGTGCTGGCATTTCTGGCTGGAGTCTTTGGTACTTTTTATGTTGTCTTGCGCACACGCAAGTATCATATTGTGGTAGCTTGGAATAGCAGGTTTTGGAGGTGCGGTCGTGTTGTTGCCAGTGGTGCCACTGCTTTTCTGAGCTGGGCTCTGTTGCATAAATTAAACGGCATGCTGTCTATGACAGCAGTTGAAAAGTGTGCCACCAACTTGAAACAAATTCACCGCTGCAATGAGGGAGCGACTCATCATTGCAGGGCGTGCCTTGCCTGGTGTAACATTTTAGTAAACATGGCAGCAGCTGTCGCCGTCTGCCTCTCACAGTCCCCATAAAAGCCGATTTCAGGGGTGCCCAATCCCCATCAGCATAATGTCCCCCTTGTTTCCCTTGTTTAAATGTATATCTGCAGAGGGGGGTGCCCAATCCCCCTCGGCATCATGCCCCTTCCCAAACACACTTTCTTTGCTGATGGGGGGCCCAATCCCCATCAGCTTCAGTCCCCCTCCCCAAAAACACAGGTAGCACACTGGGAGCCCACCCCAGTGTGCTCCAAAGCAAACCTGCAAGAGAAAAACCTTCCCTCAATGTCTTTTTTTTTTTTTATCTGAAACAAAAGAAAATGGTCCCTCACCATCGGGTTCCCTCCCCAACCCGCACCCACCCTCTGCACACCCACCTCACCACACCCCTACTTACCTCCAGAGTCCAGCGCGACTATCTTTGGTGGACCAGGAACACGTCTGCACTCTTCAAAGCTGACCACGAACTGAAGAAATGCTGGTAAGCTGTATAATGGCATAAATGGGGGGGGGTTCAATTTAGGGTAATATCTCAGCCATATTTGGGAGTTTTGGTCCCAAATGTTCAACATGGGGTTCTTGGGACCGCACCTCATGAACTCAGTCACTGTCATTTAGTTATTCAGTCCCAAAATGTGATTTCGCAGCCACTACACGGAATCAGCTTTCACGACCGATTAACAAAATGACAGAGTCACAGTTCAACAGATGGGCTCCCAAAAAGCATATGTTGCAAATTTGGTGAAAAAATTCCAAAAAAATAACTGTGTTACGAGCATGCATTGCGGAGTTCCCACGCACATTCGTAACTTCGAGAATTTTTAATATTTTCACTCCAGATTTTCAACATTGCCATTTTCCATACCTCATGATCAATACAGCTGTCATTTTTCATCTGGCCAAAATGTGTTTTCGCTGCATGTAGCTTATTGTGGCACGGGTCGTGAAAAGTAAATCAATGTTCAGGACAGAGTATGAAAATCACAGTGACAGTGTTCATAAGGAGAGGTCCCAAAAAGCCCAGGCTGAAAATTTGGTGGGAAAATTCCCTAAAATGACTGCGTTGCCAGCATGCGTTGTGCAGTTTCTATGCACGCTTGTAACTTTGCCAATTTTTTATATTTTTACTCCAGATTTTTAACAATGTCATTTTTGCACACTGCCTTATGAACAGTACAGCTTTCATTTTTCACATCCTGTCCAAAACATGTTTTCACACCTGTGGCACACAATTGACGCAGTCGCTGTGCAAAATCAACGTTCAGGATATTTTAAGAAAATCACAGTACCACTGTTCATGAGCGCCGGTCCCAAACTGCCTATGTTGAAAATCTAGTGTAAAAAATCCCTAAAATAATTGCATTACGGGTGTGCGTTGCGCAGTTTCAACGCACACTTGTGACTTCACCAATATTGTTATAGTTTCACTTCAGATTTTCAACATTACCATTTTTTTATACCTCCTCATGAATGGTACAGCTGTCATTTTTAACATCCTGTTCAAAATGTGTTTTTGCACCTGTGATGCCAAATGGCACAGTCGCTGTGCAAAATCACCTTTCGGCTAATGAACTGATACTGTCACTGTTGGTGCGGTGGGGTCACAAAAAGCCCATGTTGAGAACTTGGAGTGAAAATACCAAGAAATGTCCAGGGCATTAGGGTTTCTGACCATAACGCCCTACCCTGTAGGGACTGACAGGCGTCATGGGTGTGACTTGGGATTGTAGACAGTAATGCTCACGCCATTCCACCCCAACCCCCATCCAGCAGCCAGTGACTGGCATCAAGGTGTGCCTTGGGGTCTTCGGCCCCAAAGTTCACCCCATTCTTCTATACTGTACCCATTTCAGCATTTTCTCTTTTATGGAATGGGGTGAGTGTAAAGCCCAACCACCCCAAGGCACACTTCAACACTTGTCGGTATCTGCAGGGTAGGGTAAGGTGAAATGGCATGAGCATTATGGCTGATGACCCAAAGGCACACCCCAATGCCTGTCAGTCTCTGCAGGGTGGGGTGGGATTGACGTTGGTTCCGTACTTCACTGCCTTTCCTATTATGCATCTCTCTAACTCCTGCAGTACCAATGCCAACGCCAGCAAGACAACATTCTGCATTGACAAATGCTTGTTCAATTTTGGATTGCCATCACGGCACTTTGATTACAAGCAGGGATGGGCAAACCAGTCTGTCAAAAATACAAATGGACCCAAACATGCTGAAGTGTTCGTGAATGATGGCTTCCAAACACTTTTGGCTGTTCGGATTGGTTTGGATTGCCATAGTATCGTGGGAAATACAGCGTGAGATGCGCCAGAACAGGAAGAACCCACAGGAGGGACCAGAGACAAGACTCTTGTTCCTCACTGGATGGCCGAGCTGTCTGTCTTCCTAAGGTGGCACCTTATTGTGCTTGCTCTAGCAACCCATGTGGCCCACCTTAGGAGCTACGCAGAGGAATACAGGACAGAGAAGGAGCAACAGCTTCCACAGGCTGCTCCATGATTCTGTGCTTGTGCGTGCTGCTTGCATTTACCTGTTGGGCAAGAAAAAAGTCGACTCACAGACAAATAAAAAACCTAAAGAATTTCATTTTTTATATATTTATTTAAAAAAGAACTAAAAGAAAGCTTGGAGGTGGGGAGTCGGGGACTCAGAACTGGGAAGGGATTAGAGTCAAAGACTGGGTTGAGTGTGGGTGTGGGAGTCAGGGATTGTAGAGCTGGGAGAGAAGATTCGTGGAGGAGAGTAGAAACTTGGAGACTGAAGGCAAGTGAGTGTGTCAAGGAAAGCAAGAAGAGAAAAGACCAGTGCCAGAGCCAGACTACCAGTTTTTTTGGGAGGGGAGCAGCAGAGGGGGTGAACTGTGCCACCCATACCACACCACTCCCAGTTAGCCTTCTTGCTGTTTGCCCAATTGTACCCCCCCCCAAAAAAGTCATCTTTCATGTCTCCTGCCTGTGCTCACTGCTCAGTCACTTCAGTGGGAATTTATCATTATTACTATTTTTTTTAACTCTGTTTCTTCATCTACCAGCGACGGCCTCTCTCAGGTGTGAAGTCTCGACTTGGCGCACTGCTGCCCACCCGAAGCCCTCCGACATGCTTTCTCCAGTCTGGAACCAGCCCCTCCAGCCTCTCCAGCCACTCGACCCCCTCCGGCTCTGAGCCCCTTGGGGTGGGGCCACCTTCTCCTCCAGTGATCTATCTAGAATCCAGTGGAGAGACCATTGAGGAGGTGGCAGACTGGATACACATGTCAGCAGAGCCCGGCACTGGGCAAGGGGCCCAGCCACTGCTCCCACCATCACCTACCACCGCAGCAGGGGTTCTTCTGTGATTGTTTCCCCAGGATGTGGTGTACAATGGCCCCAGCTTGGCTTTCTTTCCCTGCCTCTGCCACAGGAACTTGCCAACGTTCTTCCCTCTCCTATGTCCTGTACACTTGCGTTGCCACTGGTTTCCACCAGAGGCCACTTCAGCACCAGGAAATCCCTGGATCCCTCCCCCGGGAAAGGAGAGCAGTTCATTGGATGCTCAAGTCACTCGCTCCCCTGCTGACTCCCAATCACCCGAGTCCGTTCCCAAACCCAGGTCGCCGGTGTGGCACGAGGTGTGCCATCCAGCGCCTAAACCCTCAGTGCCACTGGGCCAGCTGGGACTTATTATTTTTATTAATTTACTTTATATTATACAATCTTTGGCTCAGCGGGCATTCCATCATGTGGAATAAATTGAAATAAAAATCTTTGAAGGGAAAGTACTGTGTCAGAGAGAGTTAGGCCAGGCAGGGTCTCTGATTGCATACTGTCTGTGTGACCCCCACCCAAGAAGCCAGTGATCTGTCATCTTCCTCCCTGTGCTCACTCGGTGGGATATAAGCTTTGGCTCAGTGGGCAGGGCATTCCGTCACATCACATGGAATAAATAAAAATATGAAATAATAAAATCCTTAAAGGGAAAGTACTGTGTCAAAGAGGGTTGAGCCAGGCAGGGTCCCTGAATCTGTGTGGGTAGCAGCAGTGCCTGCAGCATCAGGCCATAGCCTAGGTGGTATGTGAAATAAATTCTGCATGTAGCCCCGGTGCCATATGCCAGTGGGCTACCCACCCTTGCCAGCTGTCCCTGATACCGGGCAAGGGGCCTGGGTCCTGCTACAGTGACAATTGGGAGTTTGTTCCTAGTAATATTGATAATAGCATGGTGCCTCCACGCAGAGTAAAGTATTAGTGGGCCAGGTATCCACTTGGTACAGCCCCCTGGGATACTGTACCTACCCACCTCCCCAAGTAACCACTCTGTACACTGTGTCCCCAAATAGCTTGTTCCACCATAAACCATATATCTCAACCGCAAACACATGCAATGAATGTCACTAACACAGCAGTTTCAATAAACAAATTCAGAGCTTTATTCAGGGGGTAAGGACTAGGAAAAGGGACACCAGAACATAGGATAGCTGTGAAAAAAAGTTAGTGGAATAGGCAACAATGACAAACGTGGGCCTGCAAGCCAAGCCCTACCCCACTGGTACCAGTGTCCCCAAACTCTCTCTAGGGGTACCCACTAGGTACAGGCCTGATCGGTGTTGTGGGTTGGCCAGCTGTTGGGGCCCTGAAATATTTTAGAAAACTTGTAAAATGAAAAACAGAACAATTCCCCTTTTCCTTCCCAGGAGCCAGGGCCTTGGTACTCACGGTTTGTTGATCTCAGCACCGGGAAATGGAACTCCTTGGTTTAGTGCAGCAAGGCAGAAACAGGCCAGCCAGGATTCCTCTGACTGAGTGGAACTTGCTTGAGGATCTTGCAGCTGGTCACATTGATTGTAGTTCTGGCTGCTTGTCACTGTCAGCCACTTCTGGCCCATTGCAGAGCACTATGGCAGGACAACGCCAGCCCCAGAAGGCCCAGACCCAGGAGTGGCTCCATAGCCCAGCTCCCCCAATGGCTCGCAGGTGCCCTAGCACCCCAGCAAGCACCAGTAACCCCCTGAGACAGTGAGTCCCACTTGGGAGAGGTTAGCAAGTTCCCTTCCTGGCTCTGACTGAGAACTCCCAAATGGTGGGGATCCTCCTGCAGTCCTTGCACTGAGTTGTCAGCAGGAAAGGTTTTCAGGCAGTCACTCCAATAAAGTCCTGTGCCAATTTGAGTGGGTGCTAGCCTCTGTTCAAATAAGTGCCGGTGCAATCCAACAAGGGGAAACCCAGAAACAACAGCCCCCTGCACACCTGTTCACACTTTCCAGTTAAGCAGTGTCCACAACCTTTTCTTCAGTTGCAGCTAGGCCTCAGCTCTCGGCCACTTTCACCAGCTCACTCAGGACACGCACAGCACATGGCTAGCACTCCAATGACCAGAGATGCTCTGCCTCTTCAGGATTTCAATTACAGTCCCACACAAGCAAACAACCTCTCAGCAATTACTGTCACACTCTGAAAATCTGCACAGTCCTCTCAGCTAGTTCAGCTTCCCAGTGCAGGGTTTCTGCAGCATTTAGTTTTCTCCCAACCACAGCTAAGCAACTTCTCATTGGGGGAAACAGGTTCACAGCTCAGTTTCTTTCCTTCTTTCCCCTTCTCAATTCTGTCCTGCAGCAAGTATCTGGGGAATCAGAATCTCAACTCAGTCTGTCCTCCTTCTTTCCCCTTTCCAGTCCACTTCTGCTATCCAGCAAATCTCCAAATGGGGCCTGAGGAAGGCTCTGAAGCTCAAAGTCCACTTTCACAAAATAGTCCTGACTCGTACAAAGCTCAGGAACAGACTGAAGAAATCCCCAAAAGTCCACACAGTATCAGCCAAAATTCCAGAGATCTGATTGGCTGATGGAGCCTATCAATATTTAATATCCATAGAGATCAATATTTCCTGCACGTTTATTGGGGCATGATCTAGGCACCATAATTAGTCCCCTCCTTTTCCCAGGAGTTCCTCTGTCCAGGTTTTGGGTGCCTAGAACACTGATTGACTGCAATATTAGGGGTCAAGTGTCACAAACATCTCCACTCCCATTGGTTTACATGGAGTCCCATACAGTTCAATGCCATTTCTCCCCTTCAAGAGTCTGGTGCTGCCCAACACAATCCTTTATCTAGCCAGGCACCCCCACTGGAATGTAGCCCCAAATGCCCCCTGTCAAACAAGCCCACTCTCATCAGGTTGCTCCCAGCAGTTTAGCTGTCACTGCTGCTGAAACTCTGTCCCCCCAGGTGGCAGGCAGCGACCTCATTAATATTCATGAGAACTTGTGAATAATTCATGAGCCCTCGCTAGGTACCCACGTTTACACTTTAATTTTGGCCTTCATGGCGGCTCCTCGGCCACACTCTCCAGGTCACCAGCCCTCAATTAGCAGGGGAGAGGTGCCAGGACCAATGGGCCACTTTCCGTTTTCCAGCAAGATCGTGGGTTGGGACATCAAAGTGCCTACACGAGTGCCAGCCCAAACAGGCATGCCATTAGCTCGCAGTCATAAATCCAAACCCGAACTGGACAACAAGACAAATCAGGGGCACCAGAACAGGACAAACGAGGAAATTACGGGGCAAGTTCAGGTAAGCCCCCGGGGGGGTTACATGTATGTGTGAAATAAAATCTGCCAGACAGTCACCAGTGTCACTTCTTGCATACTGTCTCTGTGACTCCCTCCCCAAGAAGCCAGTGATCTGTCATCTTCCGTCCTGTTCTCACTCGGTGGGGTATAAGCTTTGGCTCAGTGGACAGGGCACTCCATTACATCATGTGGAATAAATAAAATCCTTGAAGGGAAAGTATTGTGTCAGAGAGGGTTAGGCCAGGCAGGGTCCCTGAATCTGCGTGGGTAGCAGCAGCACATGCAGCATTGCCCTTAGCATAGATGGTGTGTGAAATAATTGTGTGTGTGTATGAGAAATATAAAATCTGCCAACCAGTCATCAGTGCATCAGTGCCACGTCTTACATACTGTCACATCATGTGGAATAAATAAAAAAAATAATAACCACTTTTTGACCCTGAACAAGCGACAGACTGGCATTATGAGTACTCCAGAAAATAGTAAAGCAAAAGCTGGGGGCAGAGGAAGTCATAAACATAAAAAAAGTTTATTCAAGAGCCCGGAAAGAAGTGGCCCAAAAAGTAAAGTACAACAACGAGTACCACAGTCTGCTGAAGGGGCTGAACTAAATGCTACTACTATCCATGTGCAGGCTAATTCTCAAAATACTGGAAACCCAGCAAGGGCTGGTGGACTGTCTGTGTCAGAAGGGCTCAGTAGTAATCAACAAAGTGTCGAAAGGCAGTGGTAATAGCAAGTCATCTGAGAAAAAAAGGGCAAAAACAGAGAGTATTCCAATTGTACGTAAAGTTAAAGCACTTACAGGTACAACTCACAGTGGAGTTGCTCGAGTTGCAACACATGCATATCGAATAACTCAAGCTGTGATTGCAAATGTTTTCTCTACCGAGTCTGATGATGATGATGGTAACGACCATTGTCATGGTGAGACTGATGGGGATGAGCTTGTGACTTTACCTTTAGTTATGTGACTGTCTCATTCAGGTTCTGACAGTGACAATGTGGCTAAAAATAATGACAGTAGTAGTGTCAAAAGGGAAAAAGGAAAAGTCAAAGGCACAAGCCACACAAAGTGAAACAAAGTCTGACAGTAGTGATGATGATGATGATGATGATGGCGGCAATGGTGCTGTAGAGGATTCTACAATTGTCTCGCCTGATGAACCTGAATTCTCCGCTGATATGTCTTCCCCATGTAAACACAGCCACTCGACTCCTAGTCTTACTGAGGCCATTACTACTACTAGACATAGACAGTTCACCTCTACTGTTTGGAATCATTTTTACATAAACCCCACAGATGCTTGCCAAGTTATGTGTGCATTATGAACATACGAATTTGCCAGCAGAAACAGGCCACATGACTAAAAGACTAAAAGAGAAATGTAGGAGAGACTTCTTAGCGGATAGTTTTCTGGAGTACAAATGGGCAGACAGTCATTAATATACTGTGGAAGCCTGTGGGTAATGGCTTTATAAGTCCAAATGACTGCATTTGTAACCCACCTATGGATAAATGGATTCCAACCTAAGGAGGCATAAAGTGCACAATGGTGAGTGGAGTAAGGGGACCCTGTAAAGAATCTACGCACACGATGGTAAAGGACGTCCAGTTGAGAGAGTGCCACACTAATACTTTGTCCATACAAAAAATCAGCATAGTCCAGGAGAGGCATGAAGATTGTCTGGACTAACCTTTTCTTAGCTTTTTTTGTAAGGAAGAGTCTGATATGATAAAAGACCCCAAGTCTCTGTGTTCATTTTTTGGATAGCTCTTCAGGGTGGTCTAAGTAAGACAATTTGGAGTCTATCCACACACCCAGATATTTGAATTTCTCCACGTATTCAAGTGGTTTTCCCAACAGGGTAGATACTTGTGGGACAGTTCCCAAGATTCAGGTGTTGGAGGCAGTGGTTGGAGGGACAAGGAGCATGGCCTTCATCTTTTTGCATTCAACAGAAGTTTTAAATGTAGCAAGTTGTTCTGAGGAAGATTAAATTTAGTTTGCTGATCAGAGTAGGCAAGCTCAGGAGACGGTCTAGCGATGTAGAGCACTGTATCATCAGCAAATAGATGAACATTTGCTGATTTGATTCCAATATTTAGATTATGTAGATGGCAAACAGTAGTGGACCAAGAATAGACCTTTGCGGTACACCTCTTGGAAGTGTCTTCATAGGTGAGAAATCCTCATAAGCCTTGACCTGTTGGCAACGGTTAGCAAGATAATTTGTGAACCATTTTAAGGTCAAGTTGTCAACGCCAATGTTTTGAAGAGCGACTAGGAGCAAATTATGTTCCACCATATCGAAGGCCTTGCTAAGGTCAAGAAACAGAGCGCACACATAGTTTTGGGCATCTAGCGCTAACTGCCAGTCATTCGTGACCTTAACAAGTGCAGAGATTGTGCTATGTCGAGGCCTAAAACCAGACTGGACCAGATTAATAAGGTTACAGTTTTCCAGAAATTGCCTGAGTTGAGTACTGACCACCTTTTCAAGTAACTTGGATAGAGTGGGAAGCAAAGATATCGGGAGATAGTTATTAAGGGTGCTTGAGTCGCCAGATTTGAATAACGGAACGACATGAGCTGTTTTCGAAATGGGGGGGATAGTACCCAGAGCAAGGGACAGGTTTTGGGAGATGGGGGGGATAATACATAGCATCCTAATTTTAGAAAGTATGGTTCGAGAAGGTCAGCTCCCGCCCTTTTCCTGATATCCAACTACAGCAATAAATCCTTGACTTGCTTTACTGTGACTGGGCAGAAGGAAAAGGCAGGGATATTCTGTGGTGTTGTAGAGTTCGGTCCATCAGGTTCCTGAGTGCACAGTTGGCCTCTGAGATTTTTAGCAGGCGAGGCGTCAGATGCCAATCCTGCTGTGTCGAAATGATTATTAAGTAGGTCAAGTGTGACGTGTTTGTCCATAAAGGTGGCGCCTCCTGCAGCGATTTTTGTTGGGATAGTGTTACCGGAGCTGTGGCCTGCAAGATCCCTTAGTGTTTTCCAAAATTTAGATGTGGAAGTAGAAGAGGATTCAAGTGAAGAATGGAAGAAGTTTGCTTTCTCGGACCTCATTAGATTAGTATACTGGTTTCTGGCAGTTCTGAATGACATCCAGTCTGCGGGAAGTTTAGATTTCCTCGCCCTTTTCCAGAGGGTATCCCTATGCCACAATGCTTCTTTCAGGTTGGCCGTAAACCATTGCATGACCTCTACTTAGTCCAGACCTTTTTATGAGGTGCATGCTTATCTACAGTCCCAAGGACAATGCTCTGGAAGGCCTCATAGGCTTGATCGACAGAGGGGCCAAATAAAATTCCTGCCAATTGGAGTTTTGGAGATACTCGACAAAGGTGACAGGATCAGAGTTCTGTAAACATCTCTTAATGGTGTATTTGGAGCAGGAAGTTGCTTCAGCAACAGACCTCACGCAGGCTATAACACAGTGGCCACTGAGGTCGTTAAAGAATACTCCAGAATTTGTGAAAAGATGTGGCTTGCTCAGCAGAACTAGGTCCAGTACAGTGCCACGGTCTGGGTTTTTATCATTAGGCAGGGTTACTTCATTAATTAATTGTGTTAACCCAAAGTTGTCACATTGTTCTTTTAAGGGCAGGAAAGATGTGGAGAGCCAATCCAAATAAAAATCACCCATAATAATAACTTCAGATGTCAAGGAGTATAGAGTATCGTATAATTGCTTCAGCACTTTTAGTCCTGCAGAAGGTGGTCTGTAGCATCCAATTATACAGATAGTAGTCAACTGACAGAAGTGCACATTCAGAGTAATGCACTCAAATTCCTTCATAGAGTGATAGTCC
Organism: Neoceratodus forsteri; assembly: GCA_016271365.2. Classification (NCBI taxonomy): domain Eukaryota; kingdom Metazoa; phylum Chordata; order Ceratodontiformes; family Ceratodontidae; genus Neoceratodus; species Neoceratodus forsteri. The sequence goes on from CM028138.1 coordinate 661,220,231, forward strand.
CAGAGATGGAGGTAGTAAACTTGCCCCTAACATATATAGCTACCCCTCCTCCTCCTCGAGTATTTCTGTCAGCTCTGAAAACGTTATACGAGGGGATGTTTATTTCAGAATCCTGGGTAGAAGGTCTTAGCCAGGTTTCTGTCACCACCAGAATATCAGGCAAAGTATGGTTAACCCATGTCTCTACTGCACCAAGTTTCCGCAGTAGGCTGCAAGCATCGATGTGGATTAGACTTAATCCCTTTAACTGGGCAAGTTCGAAGGGGAAGAAATGGGGAGAGGAGGGCCAGGGTTCAGCTCAACATTACCTGCACAGATGAGCGGTATTAAGAGAATTTTTTTTGTGGCATTCAAGAGTAGTTTAAAAATTCATAGCCTACCTTTTTTGTGGGTGTAATTGTTAGTGGTTTAAGGGGGGGGTGAGTGTGTTGCAAAAGAGCCCAAGGAAGCATACAGGAGCGTCCTGACTGAGAGGGTAGTTGCGACTCTCACAAGGATTACAGGCTTAATCTGACTTGTGCAGCTGGGGAAAGGAAGGGATCTGGTGGAGCTAGCCACACGGAGAAAAGTAACATTTGCCAGCCTGGGCAGGTATGTAGTTATGTGGGGTAGAATGCAGCTGTTGTCTAACCCCATACAATTTGGAAGGCCTTCCGGAGCTAGCTCCAAGTAATATTCAGAGGCATAGTGTAGAGTGCCCACTAGACACCCCAGGAAAAGTAAGACGGCATTCATTATACATGGGATGCCATAATAATCTCAGGGAGAATGATTGTTACAATTTTCACTAAAGAGCAGACAGAAAGAGAGAGAGAATTGCAAGCAGAAGGTGGCCAGTTCTCTGTCAATGTATAGGTTGTCGTAACCACTCACAGGGAGAGAGAACGCTACAATTTTGATGTGAGCAGGCAGGCAAAGAAATGCAGGCAAGGGGTCAATTCTCTGCCACAGTGATAAGAGGTGTCGGGCAAAGAAGAAACAGCACTTCTGAAGTATAGGGAAAATGCAATTGCTGCCTCTACTCAGTTGCTGCTATGGTGTGCTGGGCAAGGCAGGAGGGCAAGTTGCTCCTTTAAAAGTTTATGAACGGCGAAGGGTCAATCGGAGAACAGCGCCACAATGCCTATGGGAAGAAGGTCAATTTAAAGAGTGCCAGGGTGGGTAGGGCGGGAGGGAGCAAAACTGGTGACCCAGAGCCTCCCGCAGCCGTTTGGAAAAACAGCATGTGCCTGAGAATTCAGTTCAGGAGCAAGGCAGCCAATGGGCAGAGAAGAAAAAATGACTCACCATAGTAATCTTGTTTCTTCAAAGGGATCACTCATTATGATTAAACTTAATGCAGTCAGCCTCCTGTGCTGAACTACCCGGAGAAATGGAATTTTATGAAAATTATGGAATTCTCAATTGGCTCATGCCACTTTCAAACTGCTGCCCTAGCAACTGTTGCACTCTGAGTGCTTCAGATTCTTACGGAGCCTAACTGGGTAAAAGATCCACTAGCTAAAATTAACAACATTAAAAAAAAATGTGTTTTTCCCCTTTCAGGTCGAAACATCCTTAACTAACAAACCTAAGAAACTTTAAGACCAACTGGTTAGACAAAGTGAGTCTCTACCTTAGCATATATGAAAAAAGAAAAAACACCCTGATGCAGGGATGCAGAGCAACTTCTATAGGTTCTAGTAGGGGAGGTAGGGAGGGTCTTTAATCATAATGAGTGATCCCTTTGAAGACACAAGATTACTGTGGTGAGTAGTTTTTATGTTTGCTTGCACGCATGTGCAAGAAACATAGTGCCATCATCGGAGATTTCGGAGGTGTGTCACCTCCTCCTCCAATTCAGTCAGTGTGCTGGCAGGCGGGGCCCCTGTAAGCCAATGCATTTTGGAGCTGTCTATGACACGCTCCAAATGCAGTGTGCTCTGATTGAAAGGAGCTATGCTTCAGTGAGCAGCGATAAGATAAGGCTGCTCATGCGCAGCTCCCCCCACAGGCATCGCAGGCATCGTGCCCCTGCCTGCGCACTGTATAACCGACGGGTGCCCAATCCCGTCGGCTGTGCTGCATCCTCCGCCTCCCCCAACGCTAGCAAATGCCACGCTGGGTGCCCACCCAGCGCGGCAATATCATATAGCCGGCGGGGTGCCCAATCCCGTCGGCTGCTCTGCCTCCCCAGTGTGAGTGCCACACTGGGAGCCCACAGCGTGGCAGAAGCAATTCGAGGCCGACGGGGTGCCCAATCCCCATCGGCTGAACAGGCCACCCCAACGTCCTTGTGCCATGCTGGGAGCCCACCCCAGTGTGGCAAACGTCCCACCTCGTCGTTTTTTTTTTCACCTGTGAAGAAAAACGGTCCCACGGAGTCTCCCGCCTCCCACAACCCGCACCCACCCACCGCGCACCCAGCCTCTCCACTCCCCCACCCCATACTTACCTCCGGACCGGCGCGACGATCTTCGGTGGACCGGGAACACGTCTGCACTCTTCAAAGGCGACCGCGAACTGAGGAAATGCCGGTAAGCTGTATAATGGGCTAGATAGGGAGGCTTCAACTTTATTGCATATCTCAGGCATTTTTTTGAATTTTTGCACCAAATTTTCAACATGGGGTTTTTGGGACCCCTTCTCATGATTGATGTTACTGTCATGGCGTTATTCGGGCCCGAAGGGTGATTTAGCGCAGTGACTGCGCAGTGACTGCGAAATCACCCTTCAGACCTGAATAATGCCATGACAGTGTATATCGAGAATCATGAAAGGAGTCTCAAAAACACCATGTTGAAAATTTGGTAAAATTCAAAAATGACTGTTTTACTAGCGTGCTATCGCAGTTCCTACGCAGGCTCGTAAGTTCGCGAATTTTCAATATTTTCACTCCAGACTTTCAACATTGCCATTTTACCACACCTTCTTATGAGCAGTACAGCTGACATTTTTCACATCTCACCCAAAATGTGTTTCCGCCTATGTAGCGCACAATGGTGCAGTCGGTGTGTGAAATCAATGTATGGAACAAATTAAGAAAATCACAGTGACACTGTTCATGAGTAGACATCTTAAAATGGCTATGTTGGAAATTTGGTGAAAAAAGTCCTAAAAATGACAGTTTTATGAGCGTGCATTGCGCAGTTCCTATGCACGCTCATAAGGGCGTGAATTTTCAATATTTTCACTCCAGATTTTCAACATTGCCATTTTACCACACCTTCTTGTGAGTAGTACAGCTGACATTTTTCACATCTCACCCAAAATGTGTTTCCGCCCATGTAGCGCACAATGGCGCAGTTGGTATGCAAGGTCAATGTATGGGACAAATTAAGAAAATCACAGTGACACTGTTCATGAGCAGAGTCTTAAAATGGCTATGTTGAGAATGTGGTGAAAAAATTTTAAAAAATGACTGTTTTACGAGTGTGCGTTGTACAGTTCCTACGCACGCTCGTTAGTTCGCAAATTTTCAATATTTTCACTCCAGATTTTCAACATTGCCATTGTACCACACCTTCTTATGAGTAGCACAGCTGTCATTTTTCACATCTCACCCAAAATGTGTTTCGGCCCATGTAGCGCACAATGGCGCAGTCGGTGTGCAAAATCAATGTACAGGACAAATTAAGAAAATCACAGTGACACTGTTCATGAGCAGAGGTCTTAAATTGGCTATGTTGAGAATTTGGTGAACAAATTCCTAAAAATGACTGTTTTACGAGTGTGCGTTGCGCAGTTCCTATGCATGCTCGTAAGTTTGCAAATTTAATATTTTCACTCCAGATTTTCAACATTGCCATTTTATTACACTTCCTTATGAACAGTACAGCTGCAATTTTTCATATGTCACCCAAAATGTGTTTTCGCACATGTAGCGCACAATGGTGCTGTTGGTGTGCGAAAGCAATGTTTAGGACAGATTAAGAAAATCACAGTTACACTGTTCATGAGCAGAGGTCATAAAATGGCTATGTTGAAAATTTGGTGACAAAAGTCCATAAAATGACTGTGTTACGAGTGAGCATTGCACAGTTAACACGCACCTTCATTAGTTCATGACTTTGTAATATTTTCAGTCCAGATTTTCACCAGTGGCATTTTTCCACACTTCCTTATGAACAGTACAGCTGTCATTTTTCACAACATGGTCGAAGTGTGTTTTCACACTTTCAGTGCAGAGATGCGTGGTCGCTGTGGGAAATCATTGTTCGGCACAGATAAAGAAAATCACAGTGACACTGTTCATGATCGGAGGCACCAAAATGCCTGAGTTGACAATCTGCTGTAAGAAATCCCCAACCTAATTATATTACGGGTGTGCGTTGCACAGTTTCTATGTACGCTCGTGACTTCACCATTTTTTTATATATTTTTACTATACATTTGCAACATAGCCATTTTTTACACCTCCCCATGAAAGAGTACAGCTGTCATTTTTTACATCCTGTTCGGAATATTTTTGCAACTGTGGTGCTAAATGCCGTGGTCACTGTGCATAAGCAGCTTTCGGCTAACAAACTGATATTCCCCCTGTTCATGAGGTGGGGTCACAAAACAAACTTGTTGAAAATTTGGAGTGAAAATACCAATGAACGCCTGAGGTATTAGGCTTTGCAACTATAACGCCCGACCCTATAGAGAATGACAGGCATCAGGGGTGTAACTTGGGATTCTTGCCTGTGATGCTCATACCATTCCACACCTGCAGTCACTGAGAGGCATTGAGGTATGCCTTGGACTCTTCGGCCCCAAAGTTCACCCCATTCTCCTATACCGCACCCATTTCACCGTACTTCCTAATGGAATGGCGTGTGCATAAGGGCCAAAGATCCCAAGGCACACCGTGACACTTGTCAGTGTCTGCAGGGTGGGGTGTGGTGAAATGGCATGGCCATTATGCCTGATGACCCAAAGGCACACCCCAATGCCTGTCCGTATCTGCAGGGTGGTGGCAGGGTTGGCTTCAGTTCAATACTTCACTGCCATTCCTATTATGCAGCTGTCTAACTCCTACACTACCAATCCCAATGCCAGCAAGCAAACATTCGGCATTGACAAATGCTTGTTTCTTCTAACCCCAGGAATCACTCATTATGATTAAACTTAATGCAGACTTCCAAGCAGTACCATTGGAGGTTGGGCAGAGAACCTATTTAGGTAACAGGCTCTGCAGTACCGCTTTACCAAACCTAGCATCACCTCTGGCTTTTAGTCCAGGCTATAATGCTTTGTGAAGGTGTGTACCGATTTCTATGTAGCTGCTTTGCAGATTTCCAGTAGTGGAATTTCTCTTGAAGCTGCCACTGAAGCAGCTGTGCCCCTGGTGGAGTGTGCCTTCAGGCCCAGATGAACCTGTTTATCCACCTTACTACAACAAAACTGTATACATGCTACTATCCAGCGAGCAATTGTACATTTTGTTGGAGCTCTGCCCTTACCAGCTTCACCATATGTGAGGAAGAGATGTGATTGACTTGTCCTGTGAGACTTGATTCTGTCAATGTAGTGGCTAAGAGCCCTTTTGACATCAAGGGAATTAAGTCTCCTTTCTGGAGAACTTTAGTTGTCTGTAAAGAAGACAGGTAGAGTGATAGACTGATTTAAGTGAAAATCAGACACCACCTTGGGAAAAAATTTTCTATTAATCCTAAGGACCACCTTGTCCCTGTGGAATGAGATGTAGTCCACATCTGTGCACAGAGCTTATAATTCACTGATCCCTCTGGCTGAAGTAATGGCAACCAGGAAAACAGTTTTCCAAGTGACATACTTCAAATCTGCAGTTGCCATGGGTTTGAATGGTGCGTCCATGAGCTTAGCAATGCAAACATTTAGATTCCAGGCAGGAACTGGTTCCCTCAGGGAAGGGTGCAGAAGATTAAGGCCTTTAAAATATTTTCTAAATACTGGATGAGAGGCCATAGACTTCTCCTTACCAACTAACAGGTAAGAAGAGAGTGAAGCTAAGTGGACCTTGAGGGTAGAAGGCTTCAGATCTAAGAAATGTAAATGTGTAAGATAATCTAGAATAGCCAAATCAGCCCTGACAGGGGTCACACCCTGATCTGTGCACCATATAGTAAATCTTTTCCACTTAGAGGAATATGTCTTCTTAGTAGACAGCTTCCTGGAACCCCTAAGAACTGTCAGCATCTGTTCTGACAGGTTAAGGTTAACAAATTCTAAGTCTTCAAGAGCCATGCCTTGAGTCTCACTGATTTGAGATTGGAGTACAGGATCCTGCCGTACGAGGAGGTTAACAGGTTGTGCCTCCTGGGCAGGTGGATAGGGGGAACCACTGACAGAGACAGTAGAAGAGAGTACCAATGCTGTCTCACCCAATCCGGAGCCACCAGTATCATTTTTGCTGATTGGGACCTCAATTTCAGTAGGGTCCTAAATATCATAGGAAAGGGGGGAAATGCATACAGAAACCTTCCTGTCCAATCCAGGGCCATGACATCCAGGGGAATGGTGCCCCTTAGAGAAGGCCTACAACAATACATTGGAAGCTGATGGTTTTCTGTGGAGGCAAAGAGATCTACCTCTGGAATGCCCCATTTCCTGAAAATTGTACTGAGTACCTGAGCATTCAGGCACCACTCGTGGTGGTCTTGACTTTTCCTGCTTAGAGAGTCTGCTAATACATTGTCCTTCCCTGGAAGGTGTATGACTGACAAGGATACTCCCATGGAGTATACCAGGGACCACAGTCTCATTGCTTCTGTGCACAGCAGATGTGACCTGGTACTATCTTGCTTGTTGATGTAATACATGGTTGTGGTGTCGTCTGTTCTGACTTGCACCACCTTGTTTTGCAGGTAAGGAGCAAATGTTTTTAGAGCCAGGTAAACGGCCCTGAACTCCAAGAGATTTATGTGCAACAGAGACTCTTGTGGGGACCATGTGCCACTTGCTGTGTGCTCCAACATGTGTGCCCCCCAACCTAGAAGTGAGGCATCTGTTGTGAGGATTACTGAGGGTTGTTCCCTTATAAAAGGTACACCCACCCTGAGGTTGTGCTCGTCCAGCCACCATTGTAAAGCTTGGACTAAGGTTTTTGTGACTGGAACCAGTTTGGACATAGGATCCGTCCTTTGAGACCAGTACTGTCTGAGATGGAACTGAATATCTCTCATTTGAAACCTGCAGCCCATTACCACTGCAGTGGCAGATGCCATGTGGCCCAACAGCCTGAGAAATTCTCTGGCTGGTTTGGGTCTCCCGGACACAAAGGATTTTGCAATCCGCAGAATGCTTGTCAGCTTGTCTTGAGGTAGGAAGGCTCTGCCTTGTCTGGTGTTTAGTTCTGCTCCAATAAACTCCCAGCACCTGGAGTGGTACCTGTTGAGATTTCTCTTCGTTTATCAGAAATCCCAGGGACTCTAGTGTAGATTTTGTTAGTGCCAGTGACTGTGCTGCATGATGCAGGGACTGTCCTACTACTAACCAGTTGTCCAGGTAGGGGAAGACTGTTACCCCTTGTTTCCTCAAAAACTCTACCACCACTGATAGACACTTTGTAAAAACTCTTGGTGCCGAAGTTAGCCAAAAGGGAGAGCTGCAAACTGACCATGGCCTGACGCCAGCCTGAATCTCAAGAATTTTCTGTGAGATGGTCTGATGTGAATGTGGAAATAAGCATCCCTTAGATCTAGGGAGGCTAGCCAGTCTCCCTTTTGCAATGAGGGAATGATTATTGCAAGAGTGACCATTCTGAACCTTGGTTTCAAAATGTGCTTGTTCAGAAGTCTTAGATCCAAAATGGGTCGCCAATCCCCGTTTTTCTTCCTTATGAGGAAGTACCTGGAATAAAAACCTTTGCCCCTGCTTATCAGAGGCACTACCTCTTCTGCTTTGATTGCCAGTAGATGCTTTGCCTCTGCCTCCAACAGAATCCTGTGTGCAGCTGTTGTTGGAGCAAAGGTTCTTGTTCTCAGCTTTGGAAATGATTTGAAACTGAGTGCCAGGCCCTGGTTCACTACCTCCAACACCCACTTGTCTGTGGTGATGGAATGCCAAGCATGAAGGTAATGAGCCAGTCTGCCACCTACTGGTGGTCCTGAAATAGGGGATGCGACCTGCACTAGCTCGTCAGGGATTCTGTGCGGGCTGTGACTGAACCTGTAGTGCAGAAGCTGCTCTTCTCATGGCTCTCCTGCCCCTTCCTCTAAAATAACCTCTGGCCTGCTGTTGAGGCTGAGAGGCCTGCACTTGAAAGAAAGGTCTGTGGTAAGAACCCCTACCCCTACCTCCCCTGCTCTGGGGTCTGTAAAAGGTGGAAGGCCTGTATTTGGAATTGCTCTGATAGGTGGATTTATATTCCTCCACCTTCTTCATATATGCCTTGGTCTTATCCCCAAACAAACAGTTGTTTTCCAGGGGAAAATCCATTGCTTTAGCCTGTGTGTCTAAAGTAAAGCTACCAACAGTCCCTATTTTCCCAGGACAGTCCCTATTTTAGGCAGCATATCCCAGTGTCCCCATAGGTTTTGCAAAATGTCACTTTTGTCCTGGTTTTTGCTTACTTGTCCCAGTTTTGTCCCTTTTTTTTGCTGACTGCTAGTCCATGAGTGACAGTTATTTCAGTACCACTGTGGCATTGCTCAGGCTGGATAGCAGTTTACATCAACCCCTGAGCCCGTATTGCACTGCAAGCATGCCAGTGGGAGCACAGTAAAGCATGTTCCTTCCTGTTAGATTAGACTAGGTAGTAGTGCAAACAAGAGCATGTGGATGTCTGCCTGCCAGCAGCTGAGAGGGACTCCAGACAGAAAAGAGACCGGCAGCAGTGAACTATGGTACCCGGACCTAATCAGCTGTAGGGATGTGTGTGAAAACAATCTGGTGTGGTGGTAGGAGTCATTGCAGTGAAGTTTGCTTAGCAAATGAGGTGAGTGTAAACGGGTTGGATGGGACTGTCAGGAAGAGCAATACGTGCAGTTCGAATGTCTGATCACAATTTAATGCAGGTTTGCTTCTAATGAACTTTCTGTACATCATGATTTGGAACTTGCTGCAGCAGAATGATGTATTGTTTTAATCTGGATGTTTGTTACTGGTGTTACTGTGGGGCAGCATGGCCAAAGCAAGCAGCAAAATTTAATTGATTCTGTTCAGTGTTGTCTTCAGTGGTGTCTGTGGGAGTGACAAGGTGGGGGGGGGTCATGGTCACGATGGACTGTCCCAGTTTTAGGCCTCAGAAAGTTGGTAGCTTTAGTCTAAAGTCAGGTTGGTGGCTCTAAGCCAAGCGAACCTCCTAAGTGAAACAGACAAAGCCAGTAACCTGGATGCAGTATTATTGGCATCCACAGCCATATGAAATTGGTACTTGGTAGCATCAAGTGCAGCCCTTGCTGTATCCTGTAAGTCTCCAGCCACTTCACCTGAAACCATATCAGTCAAAGCTACAACCGAGTTCCATAGAGCTTTTTGGTACTGCACTGAATATGCCATGTAATTGGCCTGCCAAACTAATAAAGAGGCAGCCATGTACCCTTTCTTTCCCATAGCATCCATTTTTCTTGAGTCTTTGTCTGGTGGATGGGTAGCCAAGGGGATCCTGGCCTCGTCACAGGCAGCAGCTTGGACTACTCCCTCAGGATCAGGATGCGTAAATAGAAAATCAGCTGTAGTTCTGTCCAGCTGATATTTCTCGTCAGCTTTCTTATCCACACCAGGGATAGAGGTTGGAGTTTTAAAAATCTGTAGCGCAGCCTTTTTTAAAGACTTATGCATGGGGAGAAGCAGACATTTAGTGGGGGTTAACTCCATCATGTCCATAAAATCTGCCTCCTCCAAATCCTCTTCTGTTTTCTGAAGAGGGAGATTCAGGGTTTCCACCACGCTCTTGACAAAGGCATAGTGGGAGGAGTATTCCTCAGGGCCCCTAGGAGGGGACCCAAATTCTTGCTCAGGGGAAACGTCTGGCTCTATAGGTATCCCTTAAAAGTCATCTTCCTCCTCCTCCCCAAACATTTCCAGCATTCCCTGCCTTGCTGGTGGTGTAGGGGGAACCGGGGCAGTCGGTGTAGGAACTGGGATTGCCCCCTGTAGGGCTTGTAGCACTTGAAGTGCCTTAGTAATGTCCTCAGCCGAGGGCATAACATGTTTGTCTGCTGGGAGCTCCTTAGCCTTCTCGACCGAAGGCGTAGCGACATGTTTTTCTTTACGCTTTTTCTTTAATGAAACAGGTTCAGAGCCTGTTTCCAAAGCCCTTTTTGCTTTACCTTGTTCAGATTTATCTGAACTCTTGTCAGGATCCTTGGCTTTACCTCCATCCTTTTTGTGGGAAGAGGAAGAGGCAGAATTATCTACACTAGAAACAGAAACAGAAGACATCTCTTCTAAAATCTTAGACCTTATCTTTAATGTTTTAGGGTAAAAGGTCTTACAAATATCACAATTGGCAAATATATGACTTGTACCTAAACAAGAAATACACAGAGAATGTCTGTCTGCTTTTGCTATAAGTTGCCAACAAGACTCACAACATTTAAAACCTGTGGGTCCTGTGCGTTTTTTAGGTTTATTTAAATGGACCTCTGACATTGATAGACAAAAAGATTGCTACACAAAAAAAAAACGTTATTTAAAATACCTCGGAACCGGAGGTTCTTTAAATATAACTACCGCTAACGGTTCCTGGAACCGATCGCTATTCGGTTCCTGAAGAAAAAGGAACCAATAAAATACAGAAATCTGAACAAAAATAAAGCGGTTCAAGGAACCGATCGCTAAATGTATAAAATAAACCAAAACTGAGGTAAAACCCTCCCAAATAGACACGGAACTCTCGGTTCCAAGGAACCGTGAGGGAACCATGAATAAAGACAAAAAAACTACTATAACACTAATAAAATATACTAAACAATGTTTCTAAGGCAGCAATTGAAAATTAAACTAAAATTTAGTACTTATCCACAGATAACTTTATTCTGAAAACAGTTCAAGGAGAGCTCTCCGGGACGTCCTTACTAGGCAGGCGGAGTAAAGAATCTGAAGCACTCAGAGTGCAACAGTTGCTAGGGCAGCAGTTTGAAAGTGGCAAGAGCCAATTGAGAATTCCATAATTTGCATAAAATTCAATTTCTCTGGGCAGTTCAACACAGGAGGCTGACTGCGTTAAGTTTAATCATAATGAGCGATTCCTGGGGTTAGAATCTGTAATCTCAGCAGCCAATCTCTGGTTACGTTACACGGCTTCCTCCAATCAGAGCTCCATAATTCTTCCCCGAGGGTTTCCAGAAGACTCACGTAAATCAGAAACTCCTTTGGTGGGTCTGGGAAGGGAGATGTGACAGCCGCGCAGACTTCAGTTGCAGCCACTGGTTCGCCAGCAAGCCCGGGGCTAGCTACCTAGAAAAGAGGAGAGGAGAGGAGAAGGTTAAGTTCAGCGAGGTGATAGCAGAATGCTGCTAAATCAGTGGGTGGAGAGTTGCAGTGGAGTAGAAAGAAAAAAGAATAGGAAGGTTTAGCATGGGAGAATGGCTAGGACAAAGAAAAAGATAAATGGTGGGAGGGGGTTACCTAACCTAGACAGGGGGGATGCTTCAGCAGGTGCCAAGGAAATCACACCCTACTAGCTTGCAATTAGTCAGGCAAAACTAAGATTAAGTCTGAGGGAAGGTAAGCAAAGTGCCTGGGGCAACCACATAAGGGCAAGGTGGAGTAGGACAGAAATGCAGGATAGCAAAAGAACAAAAACAAGCATTTGTCAATGCCGAATGTTTGCTTGCTGGCATTGGCAGTGGTAGTGTAGAAGTTACAGAGCTGCGTAATAGGAATGGCAGTGAAGTATTGAACTGAAGCCAACCTCACCACCACCCTGCAGAGAGTGACAGGCATTGGGGAGTGCCTTTGGGTCGTCAGGCATAACGGCCACGCCATTTCACCACATCCCACCCTGCAGACACTGACAAGTGTCACGGTGTTCCTTGGGGTCTTTGGCCCTTGCGCACCCCATTCCATTAGGAAATATGGTGAGATGGGTGCGATATAGGAGGATGGGGTGAACTTTGGGGCGAAGAGTCCAAGGCATACCTCGATGCCTCTCACTGGCTGCAGGGTGTGGAAATGGTATGAGCATTACAGGCAAGAATCCCAAGTCACACCCTGATGCCTGTCATTCTCTACAGGGTTGGGCGTTATGGTTGGAAACCCTAATACCTCAGGCATTCGTTGGTATTTTCCTCCAAATGTTCAACATGTTTTTTTTGTGACCCCACCTCATGAACAGAGGGAATATCAGTTTGTTAGCCGAAAGTTGCTTATGCACAGCGACTACGGCATTTAGCACCACAGGTGCAAAAACATTCCGAACAAGATGTAAACAAGCATTTGTCAATGCCGAATGTTGCTTGCTTCTATGTGCTGTTTAGGTATTTGGAAGTCATTGGAGTGCACATATTGAAAATTTGCGAACTTACGAGCGTGCGTAGGAACTGCTCAACGCACGCTCGTAAAACAGTCATTTTTAGGAATTTTTTCACCAAATTTTCAACATAACCATTTTAAGACCTCTGCTCATGAACAGTGTCACTGTGATTTTGTTAATGTGTCCCATACATTGAGTTTGCACACTGACTGCGCCATTGTGCGCTATATGGGCGGAAACACGTTTTGGGCAGGATGTGAAAAATGACAGCTGTACTGCTCATAAGGAGGTGTGGTAAAATGGCAATGTTGAAAATCTGGAGTGAAAATATTGAAAATTTGCGAACTTACGAGCCTGCATAGGAACTGCGCAACGCGCTCGTAAAACAGTCATTTTTAGGAATTTTTTCACCAAATTTTCAACATAGCCATTTTAAGACCTCTGCTCATGAACAGTGTCACTGTTATTTTCTTAATTTGTCCCGTACATTGATTTTGCACACCGACTGCGCCATTCAGCGCTACATGTGCGGAAACACATTTTAGATGAGATGTGAAAAATGACAGCTGTACTACTCATAAGAAGGTGTGATAAAATGGCAATGTTGAAAATCTTTAGTGAAAATATTGAAATTTTGCGAACTTACGAGCCTGCGTAGGAACTGCGCAACACACGCTAGTAAAACAGTCATTTTTTGGAATTTTGGCACCAAATTTTTAACATGGGGTTTTTGGGACCCCTTCTCATGAATGATGTCACTGTCATGGTGGTATTTAGGCCCAAAGGGTGATTTCATGGTCACTGCGCAGTCACTGTGCGAAATCACCCTTTGGGCCCGAATAACGCCATGACAGTAACATCATTCATGAGAAGGGGTCCCAAAAACCCCATGTTGAAAATTTGGTGTAAAAATTCCCAAAAATGCCTGAGATATGCAACAAAGTTGAAACCCCCCTATCTAGCCCATTATACAGCTTACCGGCATTTCCTCAGTTCGCGGTCGGCTTTGAAGAGTGCAGACGTGTTCCCGGTCCACTGAAGATCGTCGTGCCGAGTCCGGAGTAAGTATGGGGTGTGGGGAGGCTGGGTGCGCAGTGGGTGGGTACGGGTTGTGGGAGGGGTTGGGAGGCGCCGCCAGGACCGTTTTGTTTTACAGGTTAAAAAAAAAAGACATCATGGGCGTTTGCCACGCTGGGGTGGGCTCCAGCGTGGCACAAGATGATGGGGGCCTTCAGCCCGGCGGGGTTGGGCACCCCGTCGGCCAAGGACTGCCCTTGCCGCTTGGGTGGGCTCCCAGCATGGCACCTACTACTGGGGGGCAGGGGCCGGCTCAGACAGCGGGTTGGGCACCCCGTCAGCTATACAGTGCGTGCGGGCGCGCGCGCCTGCTGGGGGAGCTGCGCGCGGGCAGCCGATGTCTTATCGGTGCTCACTGAGCGTCTCCCCTTTCAACTGTATGCCACTGCATTTTGGGCGTGTCATCACAGCTCCAAAATGCATTGGCTTACAGGGGCCACGCCTGCCAGCACACTGACTGAATTGGAGGAGGAGGTGACACACTTCTGAAATCTCCGATGATGGCACTATGCTTCTTGCACATGCGTGCAAGCAACATAAAAATGACAGCTGTACTGCTCATGGGGAGGTGTAAAAAATGGCAATGTTGCAAATCTGCAGTAAAAAATATTAAAAAAATGGTGAAGTCATGAGTGTACATAGAAACCGTGCAACGCACACCAGTAATATAATTACGTTGGGGATTTTTTTTACAGCAGATTGTCAGCTTAGGCATTATGGTGCCTCCGATCATGAACAGCGTCACTGTGATTTTCTTTATCTGTCCTGAACAATGATTTCCCACAGCGACCACGCATCTCTGTGCTGAAAGTGTGAAAACACACTTCGGCCATGTTGTGAAAAAATGACAGCTGTACTGTAAATAAGGAAGTGTGGAAAAATGCCACTGGTGAAAATCTGGACTGAAAATATTACAAAGTCATGAACTTACGAGGGTGCATGGAAACTGCGCAATGCTCACTCGTAACACAGTCATTTTATGGACTTTTGTCACCAAATTTTCAACATAGCCATTTTAAGACCTCTGCTCATGAACAGTGTAACTGTGATTTTCTTAATCTGTCCCAAACACTGCTTTCGCACACCAACAGCATCATTGTGCGCTACATGTGCGAAAACACATTTTGGGCGACATATGAAAAATGGCAGCTGTACTGTTCATAAGGAAATGTAATAAAATGGCAATGTTGAAAATCTGGAGTGAAAATATTAAATTTGCAAACTTACGAGCGTGCATAGGAACTGTACAACGCATGCCCGTAACACAGTCATTGTTTGGAATTTTTTCACCAAATTTTCAACATAGCCATTTTAAGACCTCTGATCATGAACAGTGTCACTGTGGTTTTCTTAATTTGTCCCGTACATTGGTTTCGGACACCGACTGCGCCATTGTGCGCTACATGGGCGGAAACACATTTTGGGTGAGATGTGAAAAATGACAGCTGTACTACCCATAAGAAGGTATGGTAAAATGGCAATGTTGAAAATCTGGAGTGAAAATATTGAAAATTCGCGAACTTACGAGCATGCGTAGGAACTGTGCAACGCATGGTCGTAAAACAGTCATTTTTTGGAATTTTTCCACCAGATTTTCCATCGCTTTGACAGTTCACCTTATGAACACTGGCAGTGTCGTTTGTTGTCCGGTCCCGAAGGTGATTTCGTGCAGTGACTGCGAAATCAGCCTGAGCCCGAATAACGCCATGACAGTGACAGCATTCATGAGAAGGGGTCCCAAAACCCCATGTTGAAAATTTGGTGCAAAATTCCAAAAATGCCTGAGATATGCAACAAAGTTGAAAAATCCTATCTATCCCATTATACAGCTTACCGGCATTTCCTCAGTTCGGTCGGCTTTGAAGAGTGCAGGCGTGTTTCGGTCCAGCGATGATCGTTGTGCGAGCTCGGAGGTAAGTATGGGGTGAGGGGGTGGGGGAGGCAGGTGCGCAATGGTGGGTCGCGGGGCAGGAAGACTGCGTGGGACCGTTTTTCTTCAGGTATTTAAAAAAAAAAGGCGGGACGTTTGCCAGCAGGGTGGGCTCCAGCATGGCAGAAGGGCGGCTGGGGGCCGTGGAGCCGACGAGGAGTTGGGCACCCGTCGGCCATGGCATTTGTTGCCATGCTGGGGTGGGCTCACGCGTGGCACCCTGTACTCGGGGAGGGACAGTGAAGCCGGCCGAGGTTGGGCATCAGCGGCTATACCAGTGAGTTGCCACACTGGGGTGAGCACCCAGCGTGGCATTTGGGAAAGCTTTGAGGGGCGCAGCACAGCCGACCCGAGGATTGGGCACCCGTCGGCTATCGTGTGTGCCTGGGGGTATACGCGGTATGCATGCGTCGTTCTGTGTGTGTCTGTGTGGGGAGCTGCGCATGAGCAGGTGATATCTTATCGCTGCTCACTGAAGCGTAGCTCCCCCTTTCAACTGTATGCCACTGCATTTTGGAGCTTGTCATAGACAGCTCCAGCATGCATTGGCGGACAGGGGCCATGCCTGCCAGCACACTGACTAAATTGGAAGAGGGGGTGACACACCTCCGAAAACTCGGATGATGGCACTATGTTTCTTGCACATGTGTGCAAGCAAACATAAAAATGTATTACACTTAACCCAGTATCATCTGGTCCCAGCAACAAATTCTAAATCAGTATCATTTGGTCCCCATCAGCTTTCAATTTTGAGACTCACTGAACCGCTTAAATGTAGAGATCTGGGACTTGCCTGCCTTTCAACCACATCATCGTCACCCTGGGGGTGGGTGGAAGGTGCAGCCAGTACATCATGTTCATGTCATCAGGTACTGGTAGGAACTGTGGCAGACAAGTCCCTGATCTCACACTGTTTTCCACTGTGTCGTTGTATGTTGACATTTTAGAATGTGCAGCAGAGCAGCAGGTTCCCTATACGCCTTCTGCGCGTTGCCCTGTGCTCTGCTAGTTACTGGGTTTAAGGAGTTCTGCAATGAGCATTCTCTTTGCTACTTTCGGGCCATACGTAACTGGCTTTACGACAGTGCATTTCAGGAACTGACACGTGCTAGCTATTGCTCCAGTATGCAGCTCGATTGTTCTCCTCCAGGTTTGTCCGGATCTCATACCCTGCTGTCCTTATTACCGTTGTGTGCTTGTAAGTACTAACTGCCTATTTCCTGAGCTTACATTTCATTTATACTGGTGTCCCTCATGTTCGTTATTTGCCCTGGATTTAAGCCGTATCCCTGATTTATGTCAGACAAGACTGCGTGGCACTAGCCTGACCTGCTCTTTACCTCTCCGATTGTGATTTCTATTATTTTTAACATCTCAATGAAGCACTGTTATTAACACAGTGATCAGCTTGTTCTGTAAGGTGCAGTAAGTTTGTCTACAGCTTAATATACCACTCAAATGAATACTGTTTCAATATCACGCAGTTGTGGACTCCACGGCAAACCTTCTCTGCCAGCTGGTTGGGGAAACCTCCTTTCAACCGCCGTTGTGGATGACAGGTGACATTGATATACCTTTAAATTGTGGATTAGCAGCAAGCACCCTTTATGCTAATGCCTCCGTGCATCTTCAACTTGTCATCTCTGATGGCTGTGGGGCCTCCATCAGCTCCTAGTCTCTGTACTGTAGCACACTTACGCTATTACCTTTGCCTGTAGCATGTCTTCTCCCCATACAACCTGTAGAGGTCTAGCTTCTCACTCCCCTTCGCTGACCTACGTGGTGTCTGGCGTTTTCTGCTAGCATGCGGGGGCCAGCCTAGTGGATCTCATTGACCTTGCAGCCCTACGCGTGGGTTCGCGGTTTGCTTGCTTTCGTGGGGCCTAGCTTGCCGCTCTCTACGCATTCCTCAGCTGACCTACATGCGGTCTAGCTGCCCATCTACCCCACATCAGTGGCCTAGCTGGTCACTTTGTCCAGGATTCCTGCCATGCACTAGCTGCCCTCTATCATGGCATTCTGCGCCCTGCGCATCGGAACTCTGTTGCTAGAAACCTTCATTCCACGTCACCTACTTGTCTCTCACTGCCATCAGTATTGGACATTGCCAGAACATCTTGTCTTCACTTGTCCTACTTGAGTCTGGCCACTGCAGCAATCACATTACCCACTCATACTTATTCCACTCATACAAAAGAACCACCTTCGCTCTATTGTGGACTTCCATCTTGCCTACATCTCAGGATATTTGCAATCCATTCCCTAGGATTCTTCTTGCCCTGCTACTTCAGTTCACCTGTATTATTACGACTACCATTTCTTGCCAGGACTCTCAGCCGAGCTATTATGACATCCTATCTCATGGCTTAGGCCTCAAACATTAACTCGCTCCAGTGCCTAGAGGATTACTAAAGCTAGTTGAGCTGCCAGCTCTTCTGAATCAGTTCTACTGCATTCTGCTGCCTTCCTTGTTCCTCGGGAACATGTCGCTTACAGGACTTCATACTGCTCTCATAAGTTTGCCCTCGCCTCTGCGCCTGCCTTGCAAATTCCGGGCATAGCAATTCGAATAGCATCGTTCCTCCATTATGCGACCCTACATTTGGGTCAACTTATTATTACTCCTTTACAGACCTACTTGCAGGTCCACGCTTGCTTCCTACATCGTTGCTCACTGCTGCCGTGATTTGTCGCTTCATGCTTGCTGCCATCCCCTTGGCTCCACCTTGGGGATTCTGCCGCACTCAATAACACATTCGCCTTTCCAGGGTGGCACCACGTCAGCTCACTCTGATTTCAGCACTCTAGTGCACATTCAGCTGCTCACCTGCTTTAGCTACTACACCTGCATCGTCAAGCATCGAGACCTGGAGGTTCGAATAGTTTACTTTATATCTGCCTCACCCAGTTCGCGACATGCAGTGTCTGTTCCTTGCCATATTTACTTCACCAGTCGATTGGAGGATTCAAAGCTACCCAACCTTTCGTCCACTTCTAGCTTACTGTCCAAGTACTGCTTCATCCACTCAAGACCAGCGAATCATTTGCTCCACTTTCTTCAGCTTCTCAACTGGCATCCAGCTTTCACCCCGCCTTCCAGGACGCCAAGCTTCCGTAGTTCGTATCGAAACTCGGACCACTACTCCAAATGGACTATGTATTCAACTGGATTCTTATGACCTTCTTTCGATAGCTTGCCTTGGACACTGACGGCTCGGACTAGGAATTGGCTCAGGATATGTTATCATCTGACAGTACCATATGCAATCTATTCTTTACTCCTTCGCTACTACTTCTGCATTATGTGCAGGATCGTCAGGTACTACTACCGCTGACCTACGTGCAGGTCTACTCTTGCTTATGCACTAATTGCTCATACCTACCACCATCCTTGGCTTAAGCCTGGGATGATTGCTGCACTCTTTACCACTGCTCTACAACCTGCCTTGCCCTGCAGGGCTGGAGGTGGCACCATTTAGCACATCGAATGACCTGTGCCCCTACGGGGCCCGGAGGTCTATTGACCTTCTATTACTAACGCTGTACCTGCTTCACCCTCACGGCCTGGAGGTTCATCGAGAGTATCTCGCCTGCTTACAAGATCTGCTTCACTCGTCTGGGCCTGGAGGTCCTTCAGTCACTCCATCTACTCTTATCTCGAGTTCTATTGCTAATCTACTCCTATTCGTTTCGCCGCTCAGGACTGGGGGTACCAACCGCTCTGCCCTCAGACTTATAGCCAGCATCTAGCCTCCTTGCTTCACCAAAGACCTTATCCTTGCTGAGCTTGCCATCGAACTCAGGACCACAAATCCTCCTATTCCTCAACATAGAGTCATTCCTTTAAGCGCAAGTCCTCTTTGAAAAGAATTCCTCGCCTGCTGGATTGATTTGACTGGTACAACTCGACCCTTTCGTATTGATTATGCTCGCCTGTGACTTTGAACTTACTCGTATCAGATTCTTGCTCTGGACATAGACATCTATTGGACTCGGAATTCACTGGAAGGATGTGCTGCCATCTCTCGATGGACTCTCATCATTGGGGCTCCGATTCCAGCTTCCCCGTTTATTGGATTCGGGATTAAATTATTGGACTTCGGATTAGCCAACAGCCTAATACATTTAATTTAGGATTATTCTCCTTTACTATGCCCAAAAGGACGGGCAGGTTAGTAGCCATGGGTCCTCGGAGGTTTCCCCCAAGGGGGTTTTTCCTCTCTTGCATGCTACTGGCCACACTCTCTGGAGTTGGAGGAGATAATCGTATGATAATCATTATTTCTTTTGGGGGTCTCATCCTACTCGACTAAGCATCCTTCCTAAGGTGGAATACAGAGAAAGGCCCAAACAGCAAGTCATAACAAATTACTTATCAGTTCAAGCATTTAAGCACCTTGCATACTATCCAGTTTGTACATACTATAATCACTGACTTGCTCATGTCTATGCTAAAGTACCTAAGCACGAATCATTTCATACTACTAGTACCTTGCAAGCATTGTCCTACTTACTGGTCTGGCCTCTGTATCCAAGTACAACCTACATTATTCAGCTGCAGTACGTAGCACAAGCACTGAGCTATGAACCACACGTAATTACAAGTTGGTTTTCAAGCATTTTCTCACTGGATTTCAAATTCTTTAAATTGTGCTAGCACACTGTGGCCTGTTCGGGGTGGGGGGGTAAACTGCAAGCTCGCTAACTTTCATCAAGTACACCAATGACAGAACCTGCACCGGGTCTCTAGTGTAATTCTTGGGTACCCAGAGTCTTTGCTTATTGTGACATACTTAAAATTGTAGTTTTACCACTGGTGCCAGTTGAAGAGTTTACCCCACCCTGTGTAGAATATAGAGGATAATATATGGTCATCGATGGTTAACCAATTTGTTAACCATCGAGAGGTTGCCAGGGCGACCATGTAAACCTCGAGAGCGAAGCTCGAGAGGTTTCTACATCCTGGCAACCCCAAGATTGGTTAACAAAAAGGTTAATCATCGATGTACCATACGTTATATTTTATAGTGTATGGTACCATTTAAGTTTTTAAGAACAGAAAGCAATTCCTTACAGCAGTTTTTTCTCAGTCGCCGCCGTTCTGCCCTCACCGCCGCGGCCGTTTCAAGCCATCCGATCCAGTTGCGCGCATGCCCAGACTGTTCCAGGTTGTTAACCTATTGATGTGATGTACCATTGATGGGTTAACAACATCATGACGTCACTTCAATGGTAAAACGTTGTCATAAAAAGGTAGATTTCTACCTATAACAACGTTCCACCATACATTATATTTCCTCTTTTTTGCCCCTTGATTGGGAGTGTGCTTTATAGACTGTGTGAAATCTGTGAGGGGGTAGTGACCCACAGTACGGTGGCTCCCAGGGGGCATTTCTATAGGGTAGGAGTACGAAAGGTGACTTGCAATTGTCTAGCCCCCTCTTTTCCTCCAGTTTCCAGGCCTTGGTTCTTAAATCAACACAAACACACAAGAGTAGGGCTCAAAATACTGCTGGAATCCAGTGTGGTGCAAATAGCAAATGTAAACTGAAGCAAGGAGGGGTTCAAAGACCACAGCAAGCCTGTGTAGGTGCCGGCATGTATTTATTTGCAGTTTTCTTGTGAAGTCCACCTATTTATTTATGGTCTGCACTGTTGTTTGCACTTCGACTTTTAGCACTTTACTTGCTGTAACTCCCCTACAAATGGGGGTTCCCAAAAAGTCTTCCTTAAGCTTGCCTAAATGCTCACTGCCAGGCTGGTGTCCTGCATTTTAGCAGTTTAAATGTGATTGCCAGAGAGTGCCTGTATAGCCTCTGTGTACTGTCTCTTTAAGAGCTGCCTGGACTGCAGTCACAATTAATCTGGGAGGGAGCTCAGTTAGAAGATGTACTTGTTTGCTGATCATTTGTTAGAGTAGTAATAATATTGCAATGTGTTCTAACCTGCCTTCTTTGCAGCATGGACAGTTCTGTTTGTTTCCATCATCTTGGTCCTGGACTGCAGAATAGGCCAATCAGTACATTTGGGACTCTAAAATGGAGCCTGCCTACAGGGGCTTGGTGAGGCCAAAACTTGTAGGAATTGTAGTTCGGGCCTGTTGGCGCCTAAAATAACCTGGAGGGGGAGCCCTTGTTGTGACTGACAGACAGATCAGCCAACTGAACCTTTTGGATCTTGGGGAAAGTCCCACGCTGCTTGCAGTTTCAGTTAGATCTAAGTTGGGAAGTGAAGAAGTAACAGCTCGAGTTAGTTCGAGCAGCAATCCATAGTGGATTCACATGGGGGAACTGTGGAAAGGCATGAGTTTGTCCTGCATGCCTGCCTGCTGTTCCTGAGAGAGAACGTGCGCTTTTTTCAGACTGAATCCGAACTTGGAGAGTGAATTAAGCCACTGAATTGTGACCAGGCCTTAACCTGAAGAAGACCAAAGATTTGCTGAATGTGATCGGCCTGTCAGGACTTCCAGCTACCTCTGAACTCCCAGATTGTGCAGGGACTCTGTAACTGCCATTTGCCTGGTACAGTGGAATTTCCTTACGTGTGAATGTGCTGCGTGCTTATAGTGGGTCATGATTTGGTTCCCCACTGAGTGTCTGAACTGTGCTTTGCTTGCTGGAGGCTGTATCCAGCTCCATGGACTGAGTCCGTATCCATTTCCGTTTGCCTGGACCCTGCTACACTGGCCCAGCCAGAATACCTGCTATGTAGAGAAAGTCATCAACGAGAGACCGGCCTGGGGATCAGCCCCTTGCTCAACGCCATAAATAGGAATGATGCCTCGGTGATTCGTGTGGGCCCTGCTTCTCTGGGAACTCCAGTTCAACAGCCTTCAGTCTCGATTTCATCCTGCCTGCGTCCAGTATTGGGTATCATGAGTAAACATTAGGGTAGCTCCCTGCAACAACAGCTAAATCTAAAAGTGTTGTCATCTGATTGCCTTGTTGTCTTTTCTTTCTTTCATGAACTGAGCCCTCCGGCTCTGGATTACAAATAGTGGGTGTTGTGCATGTTGCTTTCTTCCATCACAGGGCCCCAACCAGCTGCAGCATTACTGTCTAGCCCACCGTTTTCCTACCTGGGTACCCAGAGTGTGTGACTGTGTAGGGACTCTGAACTGCATGCATAACTGTCTGATTAATATAGCTTTTAAGCAAATCAACCTGATTACACCCCTCCCTTGTTCAAGTCCCCTGAATAAATCAGATTTAACTTTGTTTGCATTTAACCTGACTGTGGTTCCAGTTTGTGCCAAGAGTATTGTATTGTTGTTATTTGCTGTGTTAACCTTGTTTTACAGGGGGTTCCCAGGATCAAGCTAGAGGAACCAGCCCTGGTGGTAAGTGCAACAGTGTGGGTAATTGTCTGATGAATAAGGGTCATTGTCAAAGTGATTACTGTGTACTGTTCAGGCCACTAGAAGGAGAAAAGGGGGGGTTACAGTGTCCCAGAGGGCGGTGCCCAGGTCAACTTGACCATTACCAACCCTGACCTGTGGGTGGAGGCACCCATATTAGAACCTAGGCCCCTTAACCTGCAACTAACCAAGCAGGCAGGGGTAGTAGCTCTTGGGATAGCACCACCTAGGGGTTACATCTTGGAGACTCACCACTGGGATTTTGTGCCTTCTAGTGGCCAAAAATTATGAATTATTGTTAAAGATCAATGGCTACTCCAGTAGAAATGGCTGTACACCAGTTGGTGGGGTGGTGTACTGGGCAGGAGAACAACCCCCCAAATGCTCTGCTTATACTGGATATTCCCCTGGGTACCAGTAAAGACACTGTAGAGGGAGCACTCTCCAAAGTTGAATGTTTAAAAAACCCTGTGGTGGTGGGTTGACAGGCTGATTTGATCACACAAACTTTCATAGCCTTGGTAGAGTGTAGTGACCTCATGGACAGCTCTAAAGTGCCACATACTATTGCCCCAGAAGGGGTTCCAGCTGCCTGGAGAGTGATAACTAGAGACAGTAAAGACCCTGGGGAGGATGAGCTCCCACCATTATCTGAGACTTTTGAGGAAAAATTTTTTAAGTTGTTGCTGGAGGAAGGGAAAACCGTAGAGGACTTTAAGAAACTATTCCTGCCCCCGGGGGTGTTCCTTCCACAACACCCCCTCCCACTCCAGCACTTGTTACTGCCCCACCTTCTGTGCCTGTGCCAATGCTTGCCCCTATATGTGTACCTGCCATTAGTCACGACTCCTACTGAAGGCTGAGAATCTTCTCGTGCACCCTCCCAACCCCCCAGAGGGAGGATGACTGGGAGACCTGGATAGACTATGTTGCCCCTCTAGTACTTGAATGGCAATACTGAGAAGCAGAGAAATGAAAGAGGTTGAGTGAGAGCCTCCGAGGTCCTGCCCTGGCTTCCATCCATGCCAAGCGGGCCAATAACTCCGAAGCAACTGCACAGGACTATCTTGATGCATTGGAGAATGTGTATGAGAGCCCAGATTCAGATGAGGATCTGTGGTGGAGAGTAAGAAATGCTCAGCAGTACCAAGGGGAGCCATTGTCCGTGTATGTACCTCGGGTTGAAAAGCTGCTACAAGAGTGCCTCAGAAAGGGTAGTTTGCCATCATAGATCGAACAAGGCTGGACCAGATCCTTAAGTCTGCTCCGTTTTCAGAATTGTTGCTGCTTCAGTTGTGCCTTGCCACCCGACTGGAATCGCCCCCCTCCTATGATGAGCTACTGAAAGAAATTCAGGGGGCTGAGCAAAGGTGACCCCATGGGGGAATTGCACCCATATCTGCTGCTGCTCCTCAAGTGACCGAGAGTGATCAGGCAAGTGAGGTTCAGGGGCAAAAGTTGCCACTTAACGAGCACTCTCAGAATGCAAAGGACTTC
Organism: Neoceratodus forsteri; assembly: GCA_016271365.2. Classification (NCBI taxonomy): domain Eukaryota; kingdom Metazoa; phylum Chordata; order Ceratodontiformes; family Ceratodontidae; genus Neoceratodus; species Neoceratodus forsteri. The sequence goes on from CM028138.1 coordinate 661,244,456, forward strand.
CCGCCCTGGGCCCAGCATTGGAAAGACGAGCTACTAAAGAAAGCCCGAGAGTTGAAGACTGGTGCCTCTGCAAGGGTTTCCCCCATGGAACAAGATTCTGGTCCCTTTCAGGACGTGACAGTCATGGGGTTGGGGGTGCACCCTCAGGCATCCGCTACCGAGGGTGGCTCCAAGGCTGAGGTCACCGGATTGACTGCCACTCTAAAGGAACTGTTAAGACATGTTGCACCACTCTCACCGCTGCAAGCAGAAATTAGACCCCAATCTCTTACTACTGCTTCAGTTCCTCGTATGATGTTCTCTCCCAGGATGACCCAGGAGTCTATCATTTGTCACAGCTGTGGAAACGATGGCCATATGAAAAGAGAATGCCGGTCTCAGAAGAACTTAGAAAGAGTAGTAAACAGACTCCAAGGGGAGCTCCGAAAAGCAAATCAATGGCCAACGGGTGCCCGAAATGACCACAGTGAGGGTTCGAGAAATCCTAACTCAAATTTCTTTGTGGCTAAATCATCTGTCCAGGCCTCTGCTACTGCCTCTCCAGCCTGGTCCACAATAGTGGGCCCTTCAATGGAGACTACGGTGACTGTGAATGGTATTCATACTCAGGCTGTGCTTGACAGGGGGTCGCAAGTGACCACTGTATTCCAGGACTGGTATGACAAACACTTATCTGATGTGCCTTTGCAGTCCCTGGAAGGCCTACATGTGTGGGGCCTGAGCGACAAGTCTTATCCCTACCTAGGGTATGTCCACCTCTGGTTGTCTTTTCCTGCAACTGTAACTGGTGTAGAGGAGCGAGTAGAGACATTGGCCCTAGTGTGTCCCCTCACTGGACTGTATGATGGGGTCCCCCTGTTAATTGGGACAAACGCTCATATGTTTGGGAGACTGGCGCAACTCTATCATGAGAAACAAGGGTGATGGACTGGGAGGGCCCTGAGAATTCTGGCTCTGATCAAGAGGGCAATGATTTGCAACAGAAACCCAAGGAAGTAGACCAGGATGAACCATTGGGGATTGTGTGGAAGAAGGATCCCGATTCAATGGTACTGGCCCCTAATGCCCAGTGTACCATTCAAGGGGAGGTCCGCCTCCGGAAAGATGTCAAGAACAAAATACTGATGTTGGATGCACCAGGCAATGGAAAATTGCCAGAAGGATTATTAGTCAAGCCCAGCATCTTGTCTGCTCGTGCCCATGCCTATGCATGACGAGTGATGGTCCAGATTCACAATGTGTCAGATCAGGAGTTCCGGGTGAACAGAGGGTGCAGCCTAGCTATGGTACACTGCGCAGACACTGCAGTATTGCCCAGCAACAAGCACCCTGGTGAGAAGGAGAGAGTGACCCCAGATTTGTTTGACTTTGATGACTCCCCATTGCCAGCTGAATGGATGGCTAGAATTAGCAAGAGAGTTGCCCAGAGAGACCAAGTGTTTTCATTGAAGGAATGGGATGTGGGATGTGTCCAGGGTGTGAAGCATCACATACGCCTGCACGATGAACGGCCATTTCGAGAGAGGTCCCAACGCCTAGCTCCAGCAGACATAGATGATGTGAGAAGACACCTGCAGGAAATGCTCACTGCTGGCGTGATACAAGAATCCAGAAGTCCATACACCTCTCCCATTGTGGTTGTGCATAAGAAGAATGGGTCTGTGAGGATGTGTGTTGATTATCGAACTCTGAACCGGCGGACCATCCCAGAACAATACACTATGCCTTGTATACAAGATGCCCTGGACTGCCTGAATGGGAACAAATGGTTCTCGGTACTGGATCTTCGCAGAGGATACTACCGGATCCCGATGGCCCCGGAAGACTGTGAGAAAACAGCCTTCATCTTCCCATTGGGGTTCTACAAATTTCTGAGGACACCACAGGGGATATCGGGCACCCCGGCCACCTTTCAGCGACTGATGGAATGTGTGGTGGGAGATATGAATGTGCTGGAATGCCTGGTGTACTTGGACGATGTCATTGTGTTTGGGAGCACCTTAGAGGAGCATGAGAGCTGACTGTTTAAAGTCCTAGACTGACTGGAAGACTTTGGCCTCAAGTTGTCTATTGACAAGTGCCAGTTTTTCCAAACCTCCATGAAGTATGTGGGGCACATAGTATCTACAAAAGGGATAGAGACTGATGCCAGTAAGATTGAAGCACTGACTACTTGGCCCCAGCCCCATAATCTGAAAGAACTGCAATGTTTCCTGGGGCTCTGTGGCTACTACCGCAGGTTCATAAAAGACTATTCCAAGGTAATTCACCCACTCTTGAACCTTACCCAAGGTTACCCTCCTACCAATCATAAATACAAAAAAGGGTCCATTAAAGAACTATAAAAAGTATATTTCCACCCAGGTGAGCTCTTCGGGCCTTGCTGGATGCCCAACTGTGAAGCAGCCTTCCATGAGATCATATACCAGCTCACCCACGCCCCCATCCTCGCCTATGCTGAACCCACCAAACCCTATGTGCTGCATACGGATGCTAGTATGCAGGGTCTAGGAGCGGTGCTGTATCAAGACCATGAGGATGGCCTGAGACCAGTAGCTTTTGCCAGTAGGAGCTTGACCCCGTCCGAATGAAACTACCCTGTGCATAAGTTGGAGTTCCTTGTGCTAAAATGGGCCATCTTTGACCAGTTTCATGAATACCTCTATGGGGCAAAGATATTGGTGAAGACTGACAATAACCCATTGACCTACGTACAGACTTCAGCTAAGTTAGACGCCACTTGGGCACCGGTGGCTTTCTGCATTATTAACCTATGATTATGCTGTCGAATACCGACCGGGCCTGAACCGTATTGATGCTGACGCCCTATCACGAAGGCCCACTTCCAAGGGCAATTGGGTCAGGCTGTCTAAACCTGACATTTGAGCATTGTGTCGAAAGTTTGATAGAGATGAACAGATGTCTGCAGACACAGTGGACTGTTTAGTAGATTGCATGGGCCCTTCTGACACCTGCATACCAGCTGCTTATTGCCACTTTTCTGCTCTAGATATTAGTGCATTACCTCAATTTGACAATGACAGCATTCAGTGGTCTCAATCCCAAGATCCTATGATTCAAACAGCACTTGCTGTCCTGCATGTGGAGAAAGATGTGTATAAATTACATTCCACTGACTTGCAGATTGCTTTATTGTTTAAAGAAGGCCCCAGATTGAAGCTGCTCAATCAGTTGTTGTATAGGGAGACAGTAGATTGTAGTGGCAAAGTAGACAAGCAACAATTGGTCCTGCCCATGGCCTTTAAACACTTGGTACTGAGGCCCCTCCATAATCACATGGGACACCTCGGTAGTGACAGAACCCTTGACCTGGTACGATCACGCTTCTACTGGCCCAAAATGGGATCCGATGTTGAGCACCATGTAAAGACTTGTAGTCACTGCCTGCAAAGAAAAACTCTGCCTCAGAGGGCTGCCCCCCTTGTTAACATTACTACCAGCACCCCCTTGGAACTAGTCTGTATAGATTTCTAGAACCTGATCTGCGGAACATTGGCAATGTGTTAGTGGTTCCGGATCATTTCACACGGTATGCACAAGCTTTTCCCACCAAAGATCAAAAGGCTTCTACCATGGTCAAGGTGCTAGTGGAAAATTTCTTTGTCCACTAAGGTGCCCCCCAGCGGATCCACTCTGGCCAGGGCAGAGACTTTGAGAGAGAGGCCCGGCTGCCAGTTGATGTCTGTTTTGGGGTCTCTCCAGATGGGGGTCTGAGCCGAAAACTACTTGCAATGTGTACAAAAACTGAAAGCTCAATTGAACCATGCCTATCAACTGGCCCAGACAATGGCGGCCAAGAGAAATCTAGCCAACAAAGAGAGGCATGATAAAAAAGTAAAGGTTCAAGAGCTTCGACCTGGAGACCGTGTGTTGTTACGCAATTTGGGACTGCATGGTAAACACAAAATTGCTGATCGGTGGCACCATCTTCCCCATGTTGTAGTTGGAAAGTTGGATGATTTACTTGTGTACAATGTGCGCCCAAAGGATAACTCCAAAGCTGTCAAGACCATGCACCGTAACCACTTGCTACCTTTTGGACAAGTCATAATTGAGGCTGAACAATCAGAGATTGATTCCCCTGGGCCGGTGACTCATGCTGCTGCAAGGAAGAGACAGAGTCAACCAACCCCAGTGGATACAGATTTAAAGGTTCCCCCCAGCAGGTCCAGACTGATAGTAATTGTCAGTCAGATTCTGATGATAGTGAGTGTGACAATGCCTATTACCCCTCCTATGAATTGAGTCAGTTATTTCAAGGAAATCCTATGAGTAATTGCGGGGATGAAGCTGGACCTTCTGGACTGTCTAACCTCCCAGCTTCATCCTTGGAGCCAATGCTCCCTCAAAATGAAGTGCAAAGTATCACGTCTGAAGATGCTGAGTCTCTGTGTATTGCGGAACTGTATGATTTGCCTGAAGGAGGGGGCTGATGGTTTGAGTCTTTCTGGTGACTTACCAGAACTTGAAGAACACTATGAGAGTGCTGACAACCCCCCTTCAGTGCCTCAAAGTTTGATTGTGCCCGAGCCTCCGCAAAATGAGTCAAGTGTTACAGAGACAGAGCCTGCAGAGCAAGGAGCCAACAGTGCCCCAAGTTTGAACGTTCCCATCCAGGCAGAGACACCCCTCACAAGTGATGAAAGCCACAAGAATGTTGCTGAACTTATAGAGACTGTGGTTGTTCCCCCCAGAAAGACTGGCCGAGCTGTCAGGCCAGTATTGCGTTTCAGCCATGATTCTCCGGGGAGGCCTGTGGACTTGCCTCTCCATGTGGTTCACAAAGGTGTTTATGTTTCACCAAGCTCACTGCCCAACTTGAGCTTGACGGTCTATTCCAGGTTACTTGTTCTGACCTCTCACCATGGTGCCCCTGCCCCATCCAGCCCCAAGATAGTTGATAGAGGAGGGCCCCCTCTTACATTGTTCAAGGTACAAGAAGTTATTACCTGATTTAGTATAGTAATGTTCAACTGACTTGTGTGAAATATACCTAATGTATTGTCAGAATGGACAAAGTATTGGGAAATGTAGTGAATATGTATAGTAAAGTAATAAGTATATGTTAACTGATGCATGACAGTACAGACTTGACTCCAGGCAAGGATGGGTGTAACCCCCTTATAATGGGGGTTCCTGAAAAGTCTTCCTCGAGCTTGCCTAAATGCTCACTGCCAGGCTGGTGTCCTGCATTTTAGCAGTTAAACGTTATTGCCAGGGAGTGCCTGTGTACTGCCTCTTTAAGGGCTGCCTAGATTTGCAGGGGTGATTAATCTGGGAGGGAGCTGATTGTTGTCATGCTCGAGTCATGCTCAAGTCCCGCCCGGTCTGCTTGGTAATCGCTCCGTTTCTGCCATTGCTAATTGCGCAGAAGGAGCTCTGTTAGAAGATGTAACTGTTTGCTGAAAACCTATAAGAGTGATAATGATAATGTAGTTTGTCTAACCTGTCTTCTTTGCAGCAAGAACTGTTTTGTTTATCCCCACCATTTGGCCCGGGACTGCGAATTGGACCAGTCGGGTGGGACCTAAAATGGAGGCGGCCTACAGGAGCTGTCTGGAGTCAAAAATCTGTAGGAATTGTAGTTTTGGACTTTTGGCAACTTTTTGCACCTGAAGGGGGAGCCTTTGTTGTGACTGACAGACAGATCAGCTAACCAAACCTTTTGGATTCTGGGGAAAGTCCCAGGTTTGCTGGCAGTTGAGTCAGATCTCAGTTGGGAGTTGAAGAAGCAACAGCTCGAGACTGTCGAGCAGCCGTCTGTGTTGTTTCGCACAGGAGAACTGTGGAAACGCCTGAGTTGTGGCCTGCATGTCTGCCTGCTGCCTGAGAGGGAGAAAAGAGAATTATTTTGGACTAAATCCGAGTTTATGAGACTGAAACAAGCCACTGATTTTTTTACCAGGCTCATACCTGAAGAACACCGAAGATTTTGCTGAATGCAATCGGCCTGTCAGGATTTTCAGCTGCTTTTGAATCCCCGGTTTGTGCAGAGACTCTGTGATTGTGACCAGACAGTGGTTTGCCTGGTACAGTAGAATTTCCTTACATGTAAATGTGCTGTGAGTTGTTAGTGAGCTGTGATTTGGTTCCCCCCTGAGTGAACTGTGTTCTGCTTGCTGGAAGCTGTATCTAACCCAAAACGGACTGTATCCGAATTTGTCTCCATTTGGCCAGGGCCTTGCCACACTGGCCCAGCCAGACTACCCGCTGCACAGAGAAAGTCATCGATGAAAGACCTGCCTGGGATCAGCCCCCCTGCTCCATGCTTGAACAGGAATGACATGTCGGCGATTCATGTAGACCCTGCTTCTCCTGACACTCCAGATCAACTACCTGCTGTCTCGATTTTTGTCCAGCCTGTGTTCAGTCTTGGGTATCGTGAGTAATCATCAGAGTATCTCCCTGCAACAACAGCCTAATCTAAAAGTGTGTCATCTGATTGCCTTGTTTTCTTTTCACGAACTGAGCCCTCCAGCTTGGATTACAAATAGTGCGTGTTGTGCATGTTGTTTTCTTCCATCACAGGGCCCCAACCAGCTACAACGTTCCTGGCTAGCCCACCATTCTCCATCTGGGTAACCAGGGTGTGTGACTGTTTATGGACCCTGAAGTGCATGCATAACTGTTTGATTGATACAGCCTTTAAGCAAATTAACCTGATTATGCCCCTCTCTTGCTCAAGTCCCTTAAATAAATCAGATCAAACTCTTTTTGCATTTGCCCTGACTGTGGTTCCAGTTTGTGCAAGAGTACTGTATTGCTGTTATTTGCTGTGTATAACCTTGCTTTAAAGGGGATCCCCAGGGCCGAGCCAGAGGAAAGCCCTGGTGGTAAGTGCAAACAGTGTGGGTACTTGTGTGGTGTATCAGGGGTATTATGAAAGTGATAATTGTGTATTGTTCCAGCCACTAGTAAGGAAAGAGGGGAGTTACAGTGTCCGGGAGGGCTGTGCCCAGGTTAGCTTGACCACTACCAACCCTGACCTCCAGGTGGAGGCACCCGTTTCAGAACTCAGGCCCCTTAACCTGCTATTAGCCAAGCAGGCAGGGGTAGCAGCCCTTGGGATAGCGCCACCTAGGGGTTACACTTGCATGCCCAATAAAGTAAGATTAATAGTCAGACCTGCGTTTTTGATAGCCTGGATAACTGCTCGTAGGTGTTCCACGTGACTTTTCCAGTCGGGACTGTACACCACGACATCATCCATATATGCAGCACAATAACCAGTGTGAGGGGATAAAATTACATCCAAGTACTGCTGAAATGTAGCTGGCGCACCATGTAAACCAAAGGGCATGGTAGTGAACTGATAGAATCCTATAGGGGTGGCAAATGCAGTTTTATCTCTGGATTCTTTAGCTAAAGGTATTTGCCAGTAACCCTTGGTGAGATTGAGGGTACTGATATACTTTGCACTCCCCAGTCTGTCCACCAAATCATCTATTCTGGGCATAGGATAACTGTCAAATTCTGACACTTGATTAAGTTTCTTGAAATTAAGGCAGATTCTAACACCCCATTCTCTTTTGTTTACGATTACCATGGGAGATGACCAAGCACTCCTCGACTCCTCGGTGATACCCAATTCCTTCATTTTTTTGTATTTCCTTAACCACCTCAGCTTTTAACCGCTCTGGCAATCTGTATGACTTTTGCCAAATAGGACAAGCATTCTTTGTCACTATTATGTGCTCAACCCCTTTTACTCGGCCTGGTACCATGGTAAAAGTAGTGTTAAATGTCTTTAGCACATTACAAATGTCTACAGTTTGTTCTAGTCTATCATAAGCTACATCAATATCTTCCTTATCAGTTTCTGGTAAAACTAGCAAGGCAGCTTTTGGCATTTTTTCATCGCATTTCTTGAGGTTAGCATGGTATATCTTAGAAGGATTTTTCATGTCAGGGGTCTCAGTCTCATAGTTTACAGTGCCAGTATGTCTAAGAACTTTATAAGGCCCTTGCCACTTCATTAACAACTTGTTTTCTATTATGGGTAACAGTAGCAAAACCTTTTCACCTGGCTCGAAAATGTTTTCTTTTACCCCATGGTCATACTATACCTTCTGCTGCTTGAGCCTCTTCCTGATTACTGTGGGCAATTTCAACATATTTTGTCAGTTTCTTTCTTAGGTAAAGCTACCAACTGTCCCTATTTTCCCAGGGCAGTCCCTATTTTAGGCAGCATGTCCCAGTGTCCCCACAAGTTTTGCAAAATGTCACTTTTGTCCCAGTTTTTGCTTACTTGTCCCAGTTTTGTCCCTTTTTTTTTTTGCTGACTGCTAATCCGTGAGTGACAGTTATTTCAGCACCACTGTGGCACTGTTCAGGCTGGACAGCAGTTTGCAACTTCAACCCTTGGGCCTGTATTGCACTGCAAGCATGTCTGTGGGAGTACAGTAAGGCATGTTCCTTCCTGTTAGATTAGACTGGGTAGTAGTGCAAAAAAGCACATGTGGATTTCTGCCTGCCAGCAGCTGAGAGGGACTCCAGACAGAGAAGAGACCGGCAGCAGGGAACTAAGCTACCTGGACCTGATCAGCTGCAGGGAAGTGTGTGAAAACAATCTGTTGTGGTGGTGGGAGTCTTTGAAGTGAAGTTTGCTCAGCAAATGAGGTGAGTGTAAACGGGTTGGATGGGACTGCCAGGAGGAGCAACACATGCAGCTCAAATGTCTGATCACAATTTAACGCAGGTTTGCTTCTAATGAACTTTATGTACACCATGATTTGGAACTTGCTGCAGCAGAATGATGTATTGTTTTGATCTGAATGTTTGCTACTGGTGTTAATGTGGGGCGGCATGGTCAGAGCAAGCAGCAAAATGTAATTGATTGTGCGCAGCATTGTCTGCGGCGGTGCCCGTGGGAGTGACATGGTGGGGGGGGTCATGGTCAGGATGGACGTCCCAGTTTTAGGCCTCAGAAAGTTGGTAGCTTTATTCTTAGGGCACACATATAAGAAGATATAAATTGTTTCTGAGTGGGGTTATCTTCCCACATTTCTTTTATCACATCCAGAGGCCCACTTTGAGTGCCTACCATACAGCATCTCTTCTCTCATCTTTTGCTTCTGTCGCTGCATTTCTTCTCTTCTTTGTGCTTCTAAACACAGAATCTCTTTTTCTCTCTGTGTCTCAGTCTCTTTTTGTTGTATAGCCCACCATTTGAAAAAGTCCATCAGGCTTTCAGGTTCTGCCACTGCCTGTTCTTTTTCCTTAACTTGTGCTGGCTGTACAGTCTCAGACTGGACTTCTGTCGCTGCTAGATTGGCTGCCATTCTCCTGGTAACCACTCCTGGACTTGCTGCTGCAGAATCCATACCTTCCTCTGTGATTCCCTGGTACTAGGTCCAGTACCCACACACAACTCTCCTGTGTTTAGGGTATGCATGGCTTAAATCCCACTTTTAACACCATCTGTCATCGAGGCACAGGTCAGGAAGCATAGAGAAAACCCAGGAGCAGTTGTAAAATTCCACAAAACTGTTTATTTGTAGTTACAGGAACATAAAATAAAATAAACCTGTTCAGGATAAATATATACAGAAGCAAAATAAAATCTTTTGTCCAAAAAAATCTTTCTTGGGGAAAAAATCTCCCTTGCAGCTCAGCTTAGCTGTTTTATAAATTTTATAAGACTTATTCACCCCCCATCCTTCGTAAGCATCCTGTTCTTTGTCAATTTCAGGAGCTTCTAGAATATTGAGAACTTCCTGAGGTCTCCACAGCCTTTGCAAAAGGCTCAGGCATTTGCACTCAAATGACCTCTAGCTTTTTACAGTTATCTCAAATCACAAATATATACATTTCAACAGTAACACAGTTTTCTAAATAAAAGTTATCCCATTATCAGCTACATTTCCATACACTGATTTTCACATATTTTTATATTACCAGATCTAGATATGCAAGGGGAGAAAATGGACAGCAAGAGAAAACAGAGGGACAGAGAGAGAGGCAAAGGATTGTGAGACTATTCGGGTTGATCAAGTCCGAAGTCTCACAGGAAAATTTGGTTGCACAACCAGACAGAGAATAGAGAAACGGAAAGAATACAGATCCTTGCATTTACACACTTTCTCCAAAACAAATGGGACAGGGTCCTATTCTACCCTGTCACAATGCTCTTATGATGAAACAGTTGACCCCTTTCGATCAGCTGCTCGACTACCAGTGGAAGCGCCATACCGGTTGTTTACATTCGACTCTTCCCCTGTTCCGGTCCTGTGTAGTTGTAATTCTAGGTGATTTTGCAAATATGGACGCCCAGAGCTCCCACTCACTTCTGTGTCCATCATCGACTCTGCAGAACAAGGCTGGTAAGATTCCCGCCATTCGATTATATTGGGGTTGGGAGTCTGTTAGTTTTGGTGACATTAAAGAGCTGCTGACATCTTAAAAAAAACTTTGAAAACCATAATAATTAGGTACAATTCAGCTTACATTCCATATATATTCAAAAGATTCCTCCTCCCCAGCATGTATTACTAAGAACATTTGCATGAATGTATGATCTTTATCCCTTAGGGTTCATCTACCTCTACAGCTGACTCCCTACTTCAAGTCATAATCCTATGTTGTGACATCACAATCTGTTGCCATGAGAGTAACTGTAATATCACAAGCAGTGCAATATGACCTCAGGTAGGGGGACAGCAACAGGAATAGATGAACTCTTCAGGAGCAAAGATCATTTTTTTCATGCAAATGACCTCAGTAATAAATAATAGAGATGAGGGATGCAGAACTAATATGAAATACAAGCTGGACTGCATCTAAATATTATGTTTTGGTAAAGTTCTCCTGAACAAGTCAGCTGCTCTTTAATTTAACTTCCTATTTAATGTCAGCATTGCTTGGTTCTAGGGCAAGGATATTTGCTGTTTAGCTCAAGGCAAATTTAATTCATTCTGTGTTGTTGTTTTCATTACTGGAGGGTTGCGGTATTCAGCCCATGTGATGGTGATTTATATAATCAGCTTAGGGGCTCTTCTGTTTTTCTCTCACACTCCTTGGTACATACCTACTCTCAGGCTTTTGTTTTGTAGATTTTGCAATTTTGGGTCACTTTATGCTGCTTTACCAGGCTCGTGGAGAGACTTACCCTTCCAGTAGGCTTTGGTATGCTGCGTGCCTGTGGCTGTAGGTGGCTTCCTGGAATGTTTTAGTTGGCATTCAGCCAGCTCCTCTCTTGCCGCTTCAGGTGTTTGAAATTGCCACTCCTTATCACCTACAGTTACTGACAACCTGGCTGGGTAGCTAAGGTGGAAATGGATTCCAGCAACATACAGTGTAATCTTAATGTCTTGATATGCTGCTTGCTTCATTCAGGTTTGAGGGCTTAACTTGCTGTAAAATAGGACCTTTCTGCTGTCCTAATCCACTGTTTCTAGTTTTCTCACTCGAGTCTGTGTAAGTATTTTTGTCAAGGAAGTTGAGGAGTTTGAAAATGATGGGCCTTGGTCTTTCTCCTTCTTTGAGAGGGGGCAGAGTGCTCTGTGGGCTCTTTCAATAATGTAGTGAGGTCCATTTGGTGAAGGGTCAGCAACTTGCTCACTCAGTTTCTGTATGAACGCTATTGTACCCTTACCCTCTGCCTTTTCTGGGAGCCCTAGAATAACACAGTTAGTCCTACGGCTCCATCCCTCCTGATCCTCAATCCTGTCCTCTAGTTTGTTCACTCATTTCCTTAGCACTACCAACTCCCTCCTGTCTCTTTCACTCCTACCTTCCACTGAACTCATCCTGTATTTCACATCTCATACTTTCCTCGACAGGGGCTCCAGTGCTGGTTTTAAAGATTTAATGTCCTTGACCAAATCTATTGACATGGTCTTTATGAAATTGAATTCCTCCATATGCTCATCAGGTTCTGCCAGGGCTTTCACAGTTGGTGAGGGGTCTGGTGATGGTGGTCGGGCTTCCCTCACTTGACAGCCTGAGAACGAGCTGTCAGTGGTGCACTTTACATTTGTTTGCTGCCTTCTTCTTCCATGTTTACCCAATTTTCCCTCTTTTTGGATAATTGGCTCCCCTGAGAGCATGCTGTCAAACAAGGAGAAGCTTATTTTCATAAAAATCCATTTTGTGGAGTTTAAAGTTCAGTAACTGCTGGTGCTCATTCTCCCTGCTGCTGCTCAGCTAGAGCAAATCACGTGACTGCTGCTTCGCCACTTAAGTTGAGCCTTTCCTCTGGCCATGAGACTGAATTTCTATTGGTTTACTGACTAGGTCAGAATAGTCCTGTGCACTGACCCTGGGTCTCTCTGAGGTAAACCTACCATGACTTATGTATATTTCCCTCTGTGGAAGCATTAATGTTCATCATGGGTGGATACAGAAGGTACAAAAAGTGGTGCTCTCTGTAGTATCTGACCTGACAGTACTTCTTGGGTCTCCTTTTTCCTATTTTTGCTGCCTTAGCTCTATGTTGGACTGGTTGGCCTGTTATGTTCCTCTTTTTTATGCCTGCAGGGCAGAGCTCTGCAGATGTCTTGCTATCACAGTAGAAAAATGGAGCTCTCCAGATTCCTAATGGACTTCACAAAATTGGAGTTGGAGCCCAGTCACTCCGCTAGTTGAAACAGTCTGGTGTTTCCCTACACAGCACTATTTTTTCTCTGTCTGACAAGGAAAGCTTATTCGCAAAGTATACATTGCTGCAAAACAAAACTGTTTTCTTTAGCTGCTGAATGGAAGTTTCCTGATGTGAGAAGCGCTGAAGGGAAATATAAGGAGCCTTTCACTCCTGGCAGAAAGATAGAAACATAGATGTTTTTTCCTTCCCCTTCCATGGGAAAGTGTTTTGTTTAAGAGCCTGTTGGTTCTGTAGACTGGAATGCATGGAATGCACTCCTGAGAGACATCCATATATAGTGTTTGCTTTAGAACTGGTAGGAATTTTGTTTCAAAGATTAGAATTATTTAGCACTATGCAAGCATTGAAAGTATATGGCGAGGGGAGCACACTTTCTCATTCCATCTATTAATACGTATTCTGAAATTGTCTCTCTAGGTTTTTATATGAATGGTCAAGTAGACTAATTGCAAGTTACAAGCATTTAAAGCTACACTACTTTATTCACAGAAACATGTACAGTGTGGGGCAGGAACAGTGTGCCGTTTTCCCCCACACTGGGATGTATTTAGTACTGGCAGTGGTAAAAGGTAAGGGACAGGTACAATGCAGGCATCCCCTCACTGTGATAGACTTCATGCTAGGGAAATGTGAAGGACTGACAGCACTGGAGATTGAGCCCTCTGTTTATTCACAGGCACAGGTACAGTGTGGAGTGGGAACAATGTGCATTTTCCCCACACTGGGATGCATTTATTACTGGAGAAAGGTGATGGACTGCCAGCACTGGAGACTGAACCTTCTGTTTATCAACAGAGACATGTTCAGGGTGAAGCAGAAACAATGTGCATTTCCCCAACACTGTGATGTGGTTAGTGCAAGTCAAAGGTAAGAAACTGACAATGCTGTAGATTGAAACCCTCTGTTTATCTACAGGAATAGGTATAATGCAGACTTCCCACAATGGAATATACAGTATTTTGTGGTTGTGAAAGGTTAGGGACTGACATCACTGGAGACAGAACCTTATGTTTATCCACAGTGACAGGAACAGTGGTGGGCAGGTACAATACAGGCATGCATACACTGTGATGGACTTAGTGCTAGGGAAAGCTGAGGGATTGACAACACTGGAGACTAAACCTTCTGTTTATCCACGGGGGCAAATACAGTGTGGGGATGGTACAATGAAGACTTGTCCTCATGGTGATGTATTTCCTGATGGCGAAAGGTGAGGGACTGACAACAATGGAGACCAATGGCGTAGGCAGGGGGGCTGTTCAGGGTGTTCAAACACCCCTGAAATTAACCCAGAAATTTCAGCCCCACCAATAATTTGCAGAGTTTTGGTTTTTTGTCTCTTGAGTTTTTTTCCCAATGACCTGCTGCACCCCCCCATGTGTACCAGCTGTAGCAATTTATTTTTCTGTATTACTTTATTAACTTGTTTTTGTTCATTTTTTAATGCAGAGTATAGGGGTGCATGCATGCTGGAAGTGCGCTTGTCTCTCTGCAGCTTCTGCAGTTTAATTTTGGTGCTGAAGCGTGAGCGAGCGGGTTGCTGCTTTCCCTTAGTTATTTCACCCCGGCACCGCTCACTCTAAATTTTTATTTTAAATGGTGGCAGTCTCTGGCACTGACTGTGGAGTACTGTTGAGGGAGGGGGAGTGTGAGGACTACGGAGACCGTGGGGAGTGGCCGACCCATCCAACCGGAGAATCGGCAGTGAAAGGGGAATGGGGCAAATGAGGCAAATGACAGCTTTCTGACTACAGCTGTTGAAGGTATGTGGTGGCAGGCCAGCGAGAACTAGTATTTCAAGCAGCCAAGTGCATCCTCCCTCCCCTCCATAATACACTTCCTCACCCCTGGCCTTCCATCTGGTTAGGGTTTAACCCATATTGTAACCAGCTGGAAGGGTTTCTTATTTCTGAGGATATCTGCCCTCACAGATTTGTGTACCATGGGCAGGGTGTAAAAAGGTGGCATAACGAGGAAATCATTTGTAAGGCACACCTTTTCATCCTCCTCTATCCGACCTTGGATATATGCATAATCAATGATGTCATATAGTTCATTTTTAAAAACTAACATTGGGTTAAAGGTGAGGTGTCACATTTGTAGCAACTAGTGTCAGAGAGTCGCCTCTCAGTCTCAGCTACACATTTATTGGTATCTTGAACAACTACAGTTCCCCCTTACCTGCCTGCTTAAGGGTAATTTCATGCATTTCTTTGAGGTCTTTTAATTTGAAAGAACTCAAAGAATGCATTCCATTCTTTATGGGATAGGCTGGAGAAGGGTGGTTGTGTTTGTTGTGAGAACAGTTGTTCTACATCATTTTTGATCATTTTTTCAAACACCTCGACTATAGGATGGTGAGTGTACTAGGCCAAAAAGTGTTTCTACCCTTAAGGCCAGTGTTAGCTGATGGAATACATTCTTGGCTTACATCTGATAGTGTACTCTGTAACAAGTAGTCAGTGTCCTCTAGAGCATTATCTTCCCTGATTAACACCTGTTCATCATTTAACATTTGACAAATCAGGTTTAAATTCCCTCAAAGTCCCCCCCCCCACCACCACACACACACACACACACTCGCTCTCATTTTCAAACAGACACATGGTGGCGTTTTGCTAGGCAAATTCTTTTTTTTTTCTAAAGAAGACTTTCAATCAAGTCTGTTTTTCTCAGCAAGTTAAATAATTATAACTGTGCGTCAAAAAGTCTGCTTTAGCTGTGGAAACAACTGAGAGTCCTCTGCTGAGATCTTATCAATTTGTAGTCATAAATTCTGCATTTTACTTTCATAAGGTTATTCAGCAGAAAGAAAAAAACACTTTTTAGAAAAATATCAAAATGTTCTCAGGATCATATAAAATTGTCACTTCAGCCAATGGTGAGCTCCTGAATGGTATTGAGGAAATTCAGAAAACTGTATGTGGGCTTGTTAAAACAATTTCTGATTATCAAATTAAGGAAAGTTATCAATTAAAAAGATCATTGAGACAGTTACTGAAGACAAAAGTGCGGATAATGAGCTAAGGTTGACTGAGACTGAGATAACCACAGTAATAAAAAAACCTGAACAATTGGAGCTTAGACATAAAGATGCTAATGAAAGTACAAAAGATTTGGATGGAAGGGGTGGGAGGAACAACTTGATTATTGGTACTGTATGCCAGAGGGAGCCAAAGTTAGTGGCTGGTCACTACTGTGGAAGGTATGTGCAGTTAGTGGCAAGGACTGGCTGTGGCAGGCGTTATGGATATGGGGCTGTGCTGCATACTGCTTGGCATTAAAAGTGCCAGTCGCAGGATTGTTGTCCTATAAGGACACGGGTACTGTCCAATCAGGACACCACACCTTTACCCATTTTGTAATACTGTCAATCTATGGTTTTAACAGGGTTCCGTAGTTTGAGTGATGTTCTGACTACCAGCACTGCAAACTAAGAGAGAATGTCTGCATCAGTGGCTGTGTGCAGTTCTTGTCTCTCAATATAGTGGCATACAGGGACTGTGTAAGGGGCTTGTTCTACATGGATTTGGACTGAGAGGTTTATCCTTGGGGTGGGCAGAGGGACTGCCTCAGAAAGCTGGAGAGGCTACAGCTGTATGCAAAATGAAAAAAAGAATTTACCACAGTAATCTTGTTTCTTCTAGGGGATACTCCAATATTCATAACTCTTATGCAGTATGCCTTTAAGCCAGATCTGCCCAGAGATGGAACGTTATGCTAATGATGGAATCATTGGCTTGTGCTACTTTTTCAAATGCTTCCACCTAGCAACTGCCTAAATTCTAACCCTCAGGTTTTGTGGGCACCTGACAAGACGGGGCCCGAGAGGAATTTAATGATTATCTATAATAATAATAACAAAACACCCAGAAAACCTCCAACTGGAGGGGAAAAAACATTAACAAAATACCCCCTAATGTCAGAACCACATGAATAGAGGAAAAAACATTGAAACACAGTTCCAAATATAAAAGCCAGAGCGTAGCATGCATACCCCCGATATTACAGCATGGAGTGCAGAGGCCACTGGTTCAAGCAGGGGAGGCAGGGTGGGAGAGTTATGAATACTGGAGTATCCCCTGGAAGAAACAAGATTACTGTGGTAAGTATTTTTTTTCTTCTCACCCCAGGAATACTCCAATATTCCTAACTTTTATGCAAACTAAGAAGCAATACCTTTGGAGGTGGGCACAAAACACTTTGGAAATAGGCTCTACAGGACAGCTGTGCCAAACCTGGCATCACCCCTAGCCTGTGTATCCAGGCTATAATGCTTGGTAAAGGTGTGCACTGTTCTTCAGGTAGCTGCTTTACAGATGTCCACCAAAGGAACATCCCTGGAAGCTGCTATAGTAGCAGCTGTACCCCTTGTGGAATGGGCTCTCAGCTCTGCTGGGGCCTCCTTCCCAGCTTTTGAATAGCAAAACTGAATACACTGGACTATCCAGTGAGAAACAGACCTCTTAGGTGCTGGATTTCCTTTTCCCACATCCCCATAAGTCAGGAACAGTTGTTTTCTGTCCTGTCTATGGTCCTTGGTGACTGTCATGTAGTAGCTAAGTGCTCTCTTGACATCAAGACTGTGCAGTCTATGCTCACCAGAGCTTGAATGCTCAGTAAAGAAAACAGGTAAGGGATGGACTAGTTCAAATGGAAGTCCAAGACCACCTTTGGAAGAAATGTTCTTAGTTCACAGAGCCACTTTGTCCCTGTGGAATGAAATGCAGTCCTTCTCCACACAGAGAGCCTGGAGCTCACTGATCTTTCTAGCAGAAGTGATTGCCACTAGGAAAACCATTTTCCATGTGACATATTTCAAAAGAGCTGAAGACGTGGGTTCTAAGGGGGAACCCATGAGCTTGGCAATACAGACATTTAAGTCCCAAGCTGGCACCGGTTCCCTATTAAGGGGGTGCAGATGGGCTAGGCCTTTGACGAATTTTTAAAAATATAATTTGATACCATGGAGGCATTCTTCCCAGCTGAAGTGTAAGCAGACACTGAAGCTAGATGAACTTTTAAAGTAGTGGGCTGCAGGTCCAATGAATGCAAATGAGTAAGGTAGTCCAGCACAACTGGAATCCCTGCCTGAGTTGGCACCATATTCCTGATGGAGCACCAGATAGAAAACCTTTTCCATTTAGAGGCGTAGGTTTTCTAGGTGGAAGGTTTCCTGTACCCCCTTAAAATATCCAGAACTCCTTTAGAGAAATGCAGGCCTGCATACTCTAGGTCCTCAAGAGCCATGCTTTGAGTCTGAGTGACTTGAGGTTCGGGTACAGGAGTCTCCCTTGGCTGGAGGTTAGCAGGGTGTGCCTCCGAGGAAGGTGTATTGGTTCAGCCACAGACATGGAGAGCAGCAGAGAGTACCATGACTGTCTGGCCCAGTCTGGTGCTATCAAGATCATTGTGGCCAACTGGGACCTGAGCTTGAGTAGCACCCTGTACACCAGAGGGAATGGAGGGAATGCATACAGGTACCTCCCTGACTAGTCCAGAACCAGAACATCCAGGGGAACTGTTCCCCGAGCTGGAGATCTGCAATAATACTCTGGCAAGTGGTAACTTCCGTGGGATGCAAAGAGATCTAACTCTGGGGTGCCCCACCTTTTGAAAATCACTTCCACCACCTGTCTAAGGTCCATTTGTGATGGGCCTGGTGATCTGACTCACAGCATCTACTAGGATATTGTCCTTGCCTGACAGATGAATGGCCTGAAGAGAAACTCCTAGGGAGTAGGCCAGAGTCCAAATTCGCATAGCTTCTGTGCAGAGAGGATCTGACCTTGTTCCTCCCTGCTTGTTTATGTAATACATTGTGGTGGTATTGTCTGTTCTGACCTGTACCACCTCTCCCTGAACTAGTGGTGTGAAGGCTTGGAGTGCCAGGAACACTGTCCTGAGCTCCAGAAGGTTTATGTACTGGAGCGACTCTGCACTGGACCAAGTGTCATGAGTAGTGTGATCTCCTAGGTGGGCACCCCACCCTAGTAGTGAAGCATCTGTTGTGAGAATCACTGACAGAGGCTCCTTTTGAAAGGGAACCCCCTCTCTGAGGTTGGCTTCCTCTTTCCACCACTGAAGGGCCAGAAGTAACGCTTTTGTTACTGGGGCCAGCTTTGAGACAGAATACCTTCTTTGACACCAATGAGCTTTTAGGTGGAACTGGATGCCTCTCATCTGAAGCCTGGAACACAGAACTGTGCCAGTGGCAGTTGCCATGTGGCCCAGTAATTGCAGAAACTGTCTTGTAATTTTTGGTTTGTTCAGGCTGAAGGAGCCTGCCATCTGCAGAATCCTGTTTACCCTGTCCAGAGGTAGGGAAAGCCCTGCCCTCCTGGGTATTTATTTCTGCTCCTATGAACTGCAGCACTTGTGCAGGGAGAAGGACTGACTTTTTGAGATTTACCAGGGAAACCCAGGGACTCCAAAAGCCCTTGGGTGAGCTGCAGAGTTCCTCTACCTGTTGTGGTGATTTTCCCACCACCAACAAATCATCCAGATAGGGGAACACTTGTGACACCTTGCCTTCACAGGTGTGCCACAACCACTGCCAGACACTTTGTAAACACTCTTGGAGCTGAAGTGAGACCAAATGGCAGGGTTGAAAATGGTAATGACCTGATGGGAGTCTGAACCTGAGGTATTTTCTGTGAGACTCCCTTATGGGGATGTGGAAATACACATCTTTTAGGTCCAGGGATGCCAGCCAATCTCCTTTTGGAGAGCTGGAAGAATCATTGACAAGGTTACCATTTTGAACCTTGGCTTTGTTAGGTGCCTGTTTAGCACCCTTAGGTCAAAGATAGGCCACCACTCCCCATTTTTCTTTGTTGTGAGGAAGTATCTTGAATAAAATCCCTTTCCCTTTTGCTGTGGAGGCACAGGTTCCACTGCTTTAGACAATAGGTTTTGAACCCCCTTTTCCAACAGCTTTTTTTCTGCATCGGAAGCTGGTTTGAACAGTTTTGTACTTAGAGAGGGATGGGATTTGAAGCTTAGGGACAATCCCTGACTCATTACTTCCAGGACCCACTTGTCTGTGGTGATCTGTTTCCAAGCCTGGAAATAGTGAGTCAGCCTGCCCCCTACTGGAAGTGGGGAGGCGGCCTGGGAGGACAAGTCAGGGGTCCTGCTTTGCCTGGTGCTGAGAATGGGAACCACGCCTGGAACCCCTTCTGCCCCTGCCTCTGAAGTACCCTTGCTGAGGGTACTGTTGTACTCTGGGTACAGCCATGGTTCTGATAAAAAAAAGCCTGGATTGGAATTGTCTGCCCCTGCCTCCTCTTCCATATGGTCTTGTGGACGGGGAGCCTTTTCTTTGGCAGAGTTACTTCTATAAGTGATCTTGTACTCGTCCACTTTCTTC
The DNA here is from genome assembly GCA_016271365.2 of Neoceratodus forsteri. Classification (NCBI taxonomy): domain Eukaryota; kingdom Metazoa; phylum Chordata; order Ceratodontiformes; family Ceratodontidae; genus Neoceratodus; species Neoceratodus forsteri. Next base: position 661,264,450 of record CM028138.1, read on the forward strand.
ATGTAGGCTTCTGTGTGAGTTTCACAGAGGGAGTTACCCTCAACTGGGAAATCCAGAGCCTTATTCTGAGTGTCCTGAGTAAGGTTTGTGGCTCTTAACCAGGCAAACCTTCTCTGGGCAAGTGTATTGGCCATCCACCTGGCAGCAGTGTCATAGGTGTCTGCTGCAACCTGAAACTGGTATTTGGCATCTTCCAAGTCAAATCTGGCAGTCTCAGCAAGGTCTCCTGAAAGACTTGAAGGAGCCTTATCTGCCATAGCCATGACAGATTGCCAGAGGGACTTTTGGTACTGGGCCGCATAGGCCTGGAAATAAGCCTGTCTTATGGCCAAAGAAGCTGATAAATAGCCCTTTTTGGCCATACTGTCTATTTTTCTCAAATCCTTCTCTGGTGGGCGAGAAGCAAGAGGTACTTTTGCCTTGTCACAGGCTGCAGCTTGTACCACCCCCTGGTGGTCAGGGTGAGAAAATAAAAATTCAGCCCCTTCTCTGTCAAGCTGGTACTTTTTGTCCAGCCTTTTATTCAAAGGTGGGACAGACCCCAGTGTTTGGAGGAGTTTTATTGCATCCCTTTTAAAAAACTTGTTTATTGGGAGCAATAGCTTTTTGGTGGGTGTTAACCCAATCATTTTCAAGTACTCTGCCTCCTCCTCTATCACCTCAGTGGTAGAGATATCCAGAGCAGCCACCATTTTCATAACAAAGGAAATGTGAGATGAATAATCCTCTGATGACCTGGCAGGACAGCCAAACTCCTGCTCAGGAGAGACTTCAGATTCTATATAGGCTCTCCTTCATCCTCTTTTTCATATTTCCCATAATCTTCCCCTCAGGAAGGGAGGACTGGGTTGATTCAGTAGGGGTCTGAACTGTAGACTGCTGTTCAGCAGGCAGCATAACCTGCAAGGCCTGCAACACCTTAAATACCTGTGCAATCTCCAGAGGAGTAGGCATGTTTACAGACACAGCAGAAGTCCCCGTAGACTGACCAGCAGGGGGTTCAGTGTGTTTTGTTTTCTTGGACTTTTTCATGGGAACCGGAGAGCTAAACAGTTCAGCAGGCCTTTTTGTGATGGCCTTTGTACCCACATCAAGGGTAGAAATTGTGGCTTCTGTGGTTTGACCCACACTCACTGAGGGTGTCAGAGCCTGAGGGACCCTAAGGTGGAGGCAATTTCTTTTTAAGACTTTCCGAACGTTTTTCATGCGTTTTTTCTGGAAAGGTTTTACAGATTTCACAATCCATCTTTAAATGATCATAACCAAGGCAGACAACACAATAAATGTGTTTATCTGCCTTGGCAAAAACTTCTCCGCACTCTGCGCAATTTTTGAAACTGTGTTCACCGGTCTTTTTCTTTGGTTTTTCTGACATTTTAGAAAAAGAACCCCGAAAATTGCAACCATGACTACATTTTATTTATTTATTTATTAGCTTTTGATGACTGGGTAAGTGCACTAGACAAAGAAACCTGCCTATTTTCAGGCATGACCCGGGACAGTACAGTAAAGTAATACGTCCAAAAACAATAAAGACGTCAATGAGGTAATAAAACAGCACAGAATACTAACAGAATGATCTTATTGAGCAGTAGCTTTCTTAAAACAAATCTACTGGTTGCGGTCAGTTTAGGAACCGAACAGGGAACTGATAGGAACCGGGAACCAAGAGAGAAAGGAACCAAGATTAGCAGTTCAGCGTCCGATATTAGCGGTTACCAAAAAATAGTTTTAGTAAAACAATTTACGACAAATAAAGGAGTTTTAAAAAGAAAAACACACCGCAAAGACTAAAGTCTCAGTTCCTCACCAGTGTCCCGAACTGGGAGAAACCAAGAAAACTAAGCAATTTAAACAAAATAAAGTTAACGTTTAAGTACTAACAAAAGATAAGGGCAGCAAATGAAAACAAAATAATACTTATATATATTTATTTAAAGTTTCACAGCAAGATGATGAAGAGAGTATCTCTGAGCATCTAGTCTCAACAGGTGGAGAGGGAAATCTGAGGGTTAGAATGTAGGCAGTTGATAGGTGGCAGCATTTGAAAAAGTGGCACGTGCCAATGATTCCATCATTAGCACAACGTTCCATCTCCAGGCAGATCTGGCTTGAAAGCACCATACTGCATAAGAGTTAGGAATATTGTAGTATTCCTGGGGTGAGAATCATAGTTCTTTTAACCCTCGGTAGTGTTTCCGTGGTCTGATTGTTGCCAGTGCTGAAACTATGACTGGAATATGGCAGCATGAACAGAAGCAGGAAAGTGAGACTATGATTCTATGAACTGTCTGTACCGGACATAGGTGAGGCTGCATACTGTGTGGCTGCATTTTGTTGAAGGATTCAGTGTTACATCATGCAACATTTTGGCTCATCAACGTATCAGCCTTTGACTAAAACTACCATGCACGGTAGGGTCAGTCTGGCATCACAACACTTTAGAGACCTGTACTACTTGTAGAGTCATGGCCTGCAGGAAGTAAGAGGGACTGGTCCAAAGGGAAACTAACCTACTGGGCTCTGAATGGAATATGACTATGCAAATTAATTTGTAGTTACTATAGTTGTCTTGTGTGTGTGTGTGTGTGTGTGTGTGTGTGTGTGTGTGTGTCTGCATGTGTCTGTGTGTTTGGTTCAATATAAGCCCCAAAACTCACCCCAGAGCATGTAACCCCCCCCCCCCTAGAGCTTCTGAGAGCCTAGCAGCCCTCAGACCCCCAGCCTCTATATAGAAATCTTATTACAAAAATGAGTATGGGGTTGGTGGTTGATGGCACTGTTGATCAGCCAGTTCTCCACAACAATTGCAGCTGCAGACTCTAATGCTAGCCAGAGTCTCACACGCCCCTGATTCGATGGGGAAAAAAATCCCCTGAAATCAGGGGTGGGGAACATGTAACAAAAGTCTATTTTTGGTTCAAGAAAAGCCACAAAACTCACCACAGAGAATGTAATTCCCCCAGAGCTTCTGGGCGCCTAGTGACCCACAGACCCCCAGCTTTTATGTGTACCACTTTACAAATATCATATCCAAACCCCCCCCAAAAAAAAAATCTTGCTCACTTCACTGATGGAGACTGAAGCCCTCTGTTTATCCCCAGGAATAGCTACACTGTGGGGCAGGGACAATGTGTGTTTTCTCCACACTGGGATGTATTTAGTACTGGAGAAAGTTGAGGGACTTAACAGTACTGGAGACTGAAGCATTCTTTTTATCTGCAGGGCTGGGCACAGTGTGGGGAAGGGGCAGTGCAGGCTTCCCCGTATTGTGATGGTAAAATGTTGATTATATGTGAGGGACTGACAGCACTGGAGACTGGAGTCCTCTTTTTCTTCACAGGGACAGGTACAGCGTGGGGCATGGACAGTGGGTGTTTCTCACACACTGTGATGTATTTAGTACTGAAGAAAGGTGAGGGACTGAGAGCACTGGAGACTGAACCCATTTATCCACATTGACAGGGACAGTGTGGGGCAAGTAAGTCGCAGGTATGCCCACACTGTGATGGTGTTTCTGCTAGGGAAAGTTATTGGTCTGACAGCATTAAAGACTGAACCTTCTGTTTATTGAGATGGACAGGTACAATGTGGGTAAGGTAAGGTACAGTGCAGGCTTCCTCACAGAGTGATGCATTTCCTGCTGGTGAAAGGTGAGGGACTGACAACACTGGAGTGTAAAATCCTCTCTTTATCCGCAGGGACAGGCAGAGTGTGGGGAAGGACATGTATATTTTCTCCAGACTAGGATGTATTCAGTATGGGTGAAAGGTAAGGGACTGACAGCACTGGAGACTGAAGCCCTCTTTATATCCACATGACATGTACAATGTGGGGTAGGAACAGTGTGCATTTCCCACACACTGTGATGTTTTCAGTACAAGTTAAAGGTCAGAAACTAATGCTGAAGATCAAAGCCCCCTGTTTATCCACAGGAACCAAACAGGTACAGAGCAGACTTCCTACACTATAATGTATTTACTACTGGTGAAAGGTGAGGGACTGCCAGCACTGGAGACTGAAACCATCTGTTTATCCGCAGGGACCTGTGCAGTGCGGAGTTTGGACAGTATGGGTCTCCCCCACACTGCGATGTATTTAGTGCAGGTAAAGGTGAGGAACTGACAGCACTGAAGACTGAACCCTCTGTTTACCCAGAGAGACGGGGGCCAGTGGGCGCCAGGTACAAAGCAGTCATCCCCAGAGTGTGATTGACTTAATGCTAGGGAAAGGTGAAGGACTAACAGCACTGGAAACTGAATCCTCTGTTTATCCACAAAGACAGGTACAGTGCAGGCTTCCCACACTGTATTGTATTTCTGCTGGTGAAAGGTGAGGGAGGGAGGACTGACATTTTCTGTTTATCCAAAGGGACATGTACAGAGTGGAGCTGGGGTCAGTGTGAGTCTCCCCCACACTACGATGTATTTCGTGCTGGTGAAAAGTGAGAGACTGACAGCATTGGAGACTGAACCCTCTGTATATCCAGAAAGACAGAGACAGTGGAGGCTGGGTACAATGCAGTCATCCCCACAGTGTGAAGGACTTAATTCTAGAGAAAGGTGAATGTTTGACAGCACTGGAGACTGAAGCCCTCTGTTTATCTACAAGGATGGGTACAGTGTGGGCCAGGGACAGTGCAGGCTTCGCCACACTGTAATGCATGTGGTATTGATGAAATGGAAGGGACTTGCAGCACTGGAGATCGAAACGCTCTGTTTATTGACAATGACAGGTACAATGTAGAGCAGGGCTAGTACAGGCTTCCTCGCACTGTGATGCATTCAGTGTTTGTTTAAACTAAGGACAGTTTGAGGCATAAAGAGGTTGGCAGTGTCCCTTTAAGCCTGCATGTTCTATAAACAGCTCCAGTGACACTGGTTTGCAACCACATGTAACTTGATAATGGATATACTTAAACAATGACAGAGATATATATCCCCCAGCTCACACTTACTTCATACCCCTGCTTTACTTTTGAGCCCTGCTAATCCCTACTAATTGAATGTCTGCACACTGTGTTCTGAATTTCTTATTTTCTTAGTGTAGTTCTCACCTATATTGCAGGCTTAAGCTGTATAGCAATAAGCTGAACATAACTGAGTGGAAGGGAGGTACATCCTGTCCCAAAAAACAGCAATAGTGTGAAAACCACTCTCAGTTATTTAACTGCACAAATAATTTATAGTAGTATGCTATCTTTTTGTTGCTGTTATTCTTCAGTTCTGGTTTCCAATGTGTTACCTACAACATCTCATTTCCAGTAGGGTCCTGCTCTTACCCATTTTTTCCAGTGTAATTATCTACAGCACCTCATTTCTAGTGGGGTCATGCATTTACCCATTTTTCAATGCATTTTACCTAAAACATCTCATTTCTAGTGGGGTCCTGCTTTTACCCATTTTCCAATGTATTTACCTCCAACATCTAATTTCCAGTGGAGTCATGCATTTACCTATTTCTCCACTATGTCTACCTACAAACGAAAATTATGTACCTACCATGATTCTTGATCTTCCTGTATATCTTCCCCATTCATCACTGGTGGGTACAAGCTAGAGGCGCTAGGACTCCAGGGGAAGCTTTCTAGCTAAAAGCGTTTCTATGGAGGAGGGGCCTGTATCAATCTTCACCATTCATTTATTTATTTAGGAAATCGGAATTACAACCCTTTGAGTCTTAGACTCATTTCCAATGGCTCCACATCATTCGTCACTGGTGGGTGAGTACCAAGCACCACAACTGTGGTGTTGGTACCTCCCTGAGGGCTGAAACTTCCCTCAACCTCCTGTGGGGGAGAAATACAGAGAGGAAAGGGCACCTTACAGGCCTGGTGAGGCCCTAGACTGGTCAGGGCGAGGCTGAGACTCCCGCTGCCTGGGAGAAGGAAAGCACCCTGACAATTCTTGTCTTACCCTGGGGGTAGAAAAAGTGGGCCCCTTGGAAAGGAGAGACAAACACCCAATACAGGGCCGGGGTGATAACCTGGAAAGGTGAAGCCACGCTGTCTGCCTAATGCAGACTGCAGTTCCTGACAGTCAGGAAGCTACCTCATTGGCATCATAAGATGCCCTTGCTGGTGTCTTGCTAGCTCCAGACCCTGCACAGAAAGTCAGATGGCTTGCCTGGTCGCCTCTGCATCAGGCAGGTTGCCAGGAGCTGTCCCAGCACCACACAGCACCATACACAGGTGTCTAGCATAGGCAGCCTGGTGTGCCCGGTGCACCAAGATGCACAAAAGGAGGCACACCACTGAGAAAACTCTTCTACCCCAGCGGTCAAACTCAGCCGAGTCAGAGTCTGGGGGGTAATCATGCCATGGGGGACAATGCCCGGAAGGGCTATCCAGGAGCTCCACTCCTGAAGAGGGGTGGGGAATAGTACCTGGAGACTCCAGAGGTGCACAATACCTCTGTTGACAGTCACTCAGGGCTAGAGAAGGGGCAGGGGGACACTGCCAGACCCGATGCGATGCCTCCGTGAAAGGGACAGGCCACAGAGGGATAGCAATTTTCTCAGCATTAAACTCCCTGAGGAAAGCACATGTCGCATGTTCAGTATTGCGGCTTGTGAAGGAATCACTGATAGCTGGAGATATCAGCATCTGAGGACAGGTGGACAGAGGGATCCTCTTCCTTGGGGGAGGAAGACGAGGAGGCAGCAGAGCCTGGCTCAGAGTCAGGGCTGGCTGGAGACTCGGGTCTCAAAATGACCTTGTCCAGGGCTCTGAGGTACAGGGGAAAAGCAGCTGCTGATGACCTAAACTGCTCCCAGGTCATTGGCCCCAAAGTGCCAGAAAGGCTGGTAGAGAAGAGGAAGGTGACAGAAGATCTGATGGTAGAGGAGAAGTCTGGTGAGCCAGAGTAGGACCTCTGTTAGGGCAATGAGAACATGCAGGAGACCCCCTCCCGGGGGGGGAGCCGCACAACTCACCCACTGCAGGTCACCAAACCAGACAGGGGTGGCTAAAGTGGTGCCCATGGGAAATGACCCCATGATGGGGTGATCGGAGGTGGTCTGTCCCTTGCAGGTGGCCCCTAGCCCCACCTGTTGCAGACCCTACTTGGTCCGGTGAGCAGAGGAGTGAAGGGCCTGCACTGCCACTCCTCCTAGAGCCACCAGCAGCTCTGGAAGAGAGCCTATGTGCTAACCTCAACCTCCCTAGGTCCACCTATTCAGACAGGGACCTGCTCCTCAGCTGGCTCCAAATTCCCACGATCAAGGGCTCAGAAACAACCCCTGTACCAAAGGAGGTGCCAGAGCCTATCACAGAACCCACCCCAGCTCCAGAATCCAACCCAGCACCGCACATGTCACTGGAACCAGACCCGGCACCAGAGACGGCACCAGAATCCAACTTGGCACCACGTGAGTTGCTAGAACCAAACTCGGTGCCGAGTTTGGTGCCAGACTCCAATACGGCACCATCCTCAGTGCCGACCCCCTCCCCAGCACCGGAATCAGCACCAGAGGCAACCCCGGCACCGCAAGCAGCACTGGAGAACGCAGAAGAGTCAGCCCCAAGAGCAGAGACAGGTAGAGAGGCAACCGAACCCATTACAGCGAAGACCACTCAGCTAGGTGAAAAAGAGCTACGAGACTCCTGAGAGTCAGGCAGCCACTCCGGGTCATCCCGACTATCCTCCTCCAAGGAGGAGGAGGAGGAGATCAGGGAGACTGGCAGAGAAGCCACCCCTGAAATCCTTCCTCTCTCACCCTCGCTGGTGATGCCAGAAGGGGGCCTAGCACAGACCATGGCACTGCCTCACTCACCGGCCCCAAGGGAGGAGATGGGAGCCGAAGCAGTGCTGACAGGTGGCACCAAGGACTCCACCAGCCAAGCATATAGCTGCAACCGTGACACTGGGGGTGTCCTCACCTCCAAGGAGGCAATGGACCATGAGGGATGCTCAGCCAACCTCCTGGAAGAGGCCAATTGTCCACCTCACCTCTCATGCAGACGTCCCATCTCAGCAAGACTGGAACTAGCAGAGTTCTGCTCCCCCTCAGTGCATACAGTACTGGAGGGAGACCCAAAGTCCTGGCCTTGGTGTCCTAGGACCAACGCTGCCCTCCAAAGGTGGGAGGATCCAGACCCACTTTCACTGCACACACTTTGAGGACCTAGCGGTCCATGGAGGAGCAAGCGTCGCAGTTGTCCACGTCATGACAGGGACCCAGGCAGGAGAGATAGCGATCATGATGGTCCAGCAGGGGCACCGATGCATTGGGGCGCGCCTCGCCTTAGATTTTGAAGTAGGCCCTGAACCAGACATGATCACTCAGACAAACTAAAAAAATAACAAAGAACAGATGAGGCAACATAGAAAAAAATAAGCAGTAAGAAAATAAAAGAACGGTTTTACCAGTTCTGAAGACTTCTACGGTGTCGAGAATCAGCGGCAGCGGCTGATCTTTGGTAGGATTTGAATTTTGATGTGTGGCAAAATAGCAGCTCTGCTCCCACAGGGTGATGTACCTCAACAGTGGGAAAAGAAGAACTGAGGCGGTGGAGGGACTGACGGCCGTTACTCGCCAAGCTGCACATTTTACGTTGTCCTCGAGAGCAGTGCTGGCCCCTCCTCCATAGAAAAGTTTTTAACTAGAAAGCTTCCTGGGGGATCCTAGCACCTCCAGCTTGTACCAACTGGTGAGGAATGGTAAAGATTGTAAAGACTGATACAGGTAAAATCATCTAATTTCCACCGGGGTCCTGCTTTTATCCATATTTCCAATGTACAGTATTTACCTGCAGCATCTCATTTCCAGTGGGGGTCCTGCTTTTATCCATTTTTTCCAATATAATTACTTGCAACATCTCATTTCCAGTGGGATCTTGCATTAACCCATTTTTTTTCCAATGTATTTACCTACAGTATCCCATTTCCAGTGGATCCTGCCTTTACCCAGTTTTTCAGTTTATTTACCTACAACATCTCATGTCCAGTAGGGTCCTGTGTCTACCCTTTTTTATCTTTGCTTGCGTGCATGCGCAAGAAACATGTTATGGCAGCTTGCTGGAGAAGCAGGTTGTGGAGGTGCGGCAGTGTTGTGGCCAATGCCGCCACTGCTTTTTGGGGCTCATCTGTGTGTCACCAATGAAGGAGTATCCTGGCTATGCTGGCAGTAGTCTGCAAGTGTGCCACCAACTTGAAACAATTTCACCACTGCAATGAGGTAGGCCCCTTCATTGCAGGGTATGCCTTGCCTGATATAACATTTCAATAAACATGGCTGCGGCTGTTGCCGACCGCCTCTCACAGACCCCAGCAAGCCGACGTCGGGGGTGCCCAATCCCCCTGTCGGCATGCCCCTACCCCAGTTCATTTGCTGATGGGGGAGCCCCATCCCCATCTGCATACGTGCCTCTTTGCTGTGTTTTGTCTGCCGAGGGGGGTGCCCAATTCCCCTCTGCATCATCCCCTCCAAACAAAGGCATGCTTGCTGATGGGGGGCCCAATCCCTGTCAGCTTCAGGGCCCAATCCCCCTCGGCATCACCCCCCCAAAACACAGACATGCTTGCCGATGGGGTGCCCAATCCTCCTGTCTGCATGTTTAACCCCCATCCTGTCAGCATTTTCCTGCCCCCACCCCACCCCTATTGTGTGCTACATGGGAGCCACCCCAGTGTGGCTAACATGACCCCTCCAAAAAAACTCTCACACCTGTAAAAAACAGAAAATGTTCCGTGGTGGGTTTTTTATTTATTTTTTTTATAACCTGAAACACAGAAAACGGTCCCTTGCTGTCAGGTCCTCTCCCCCAACCTGCACTCACCCACTGCACACCCAACTTCCCTGCACCCCCCCCACCCCATACTTACCTGTCATGCTCGACGATCTTCAGTGGAGCAAGGGCACGTCTGCGCTCTTCAAAGCCGACCGCGAACTGAAGAAATGCCGGTAAGCTGTATAATGGCATAAATGGGGGGGTTTCAACTTTGGTGGATATCTCGGCCATGTTTGTGACTTTTGGCCCCAAATTTTCAACACGGGGGGCTTGGGACCCCAACTCATGAACTCAGTCGCTGTTATGTCGTTATTCGGTCCTGAAATGTGATTTCACGGTCACTGCACAAAATCACCTTCCGGGACCGAGTAACAAAATTACAGTGTCACTGTTCATGAGGTGGGCTCCCAAAAAGCCTATGTTGCAAATTTGGTGAAAGATTTTCAAAAAATGACTGTGTTACAAGTGTGCGTTGCACAGTTCCCATGCACAATCGTAACTTTGAGAATTTTTTATATTTTCAACATTGCCATTTTTCCACACCTCATGAACAGTACAGCTGTTATTTTTCACATCCTGTTCAAAATGTGTTTTAGCACATGTGGTGCACAATGGCACGGTTGCTGTGCTAAATCAATTTTCAGGACAGATTAAGAAAATCACAGTGACAGTGTTCATAAGGAGAGGTCCCAAAAAGTCCATGTTGCGAATTTGACGAAAAAATTCCAAAAAATGACTGCATTACCAACGTGCATTGAGCAGTTTCTACGCACGCTCATAACTTCACCAATGTTTTTATTTTTACTCCAGATTTTCAACACTGTCATTTTTCCACACCACCTTAATGAACAATACTGCTGTCATTTTTCATGTCCTGCCCGAAACTTGTTTTTGCACCTGTGGCCCACAATGGGCGTGGTCGCTGTGCATAATCAACGTTCGGGACAGATTAAGAAAATCACAGTGCCACTGTTCATGAGCAGAGGTCCCAAAATGCCTATGTGGAAAATGTGGTGTACAAAATCCCCAAAATAATTACATTATGTGTGTTCATTGCGCAGTTTCTATGCACACTTGTGACTTCACCTATTTTTTTATATTTCACTCCAAATTTTCAACATTACCATTTTTTATACACCTCCTCATGAACAGTACAGCTGTCATTTTTCACATCCTGCCTGAAATGTGCTTTCACACCTGTGGCACCAAATGGCACAGTCGCTGTGCAAAATCACCTTTCGGCTAACGAACTGATAGTGCCACTGTTAATACAGTGGGATCACAAAAAGCCTATGTTGAAAACTTGGAGTGAAAATATCAAGAAACGCCCAGGGCATTAGGGTTTCCCACCATAACGCCCTACCCTGTAGGGACTGACAGGCATCAGGGGTGTGACTTGGGATTGTCGACAGTAATGCTCACGCCATTCCACCCCCACCCCCACCCTGCAGCCAGTGACAGGCATCGAGGTGTGCCTTGGACTCTTCGACACCAAAGTTCACCCCATTCTCCTATACTGCATCCATTTCAGCATATTTCCTTATAGAGTGTGGTGAGTGTAAAACCTGATCACCCCAAGGCACACCTCGACACTTGTCGTTGTCTGCAGGGTAGGGTGAGGTAAAATGACGTGAGTGTTATGGGCGACGACCCAAAGGCACACTCCAACGCCTGTCACTCTCTGCAGGGTGAGGGTGGGGCTAGCGTCAGTTCAATACTTCACTATCATTCCTATTCTGCATCTGTCTAAGTTCCAGTGCTAATGCCAGGAAGCAAACATTCGGCATTGACAAATGCTTGTTTCCAATGTATTTACCTATAACATCTCATTTCCAGTAAGATCTTGCATTGACCCATTTTTTCCAATGTATTTACCTTCAACATCTCATTTCCAGTGGGGGTCCTGCTTTTACCTATTTTTCCAATATATTTACCTACAACATCTCATGTCCAGTGGGGTCCTGTGTTTACCCAGTTTTTCAATATATTTACCTACAACATCTCATGCCCAGTGGGGTCCTGCGTCTACCCATTGTTTTCCAATGTATTTACCTGCAACATCTCATTTCCAGTGGGGTCCTGCTTTTACTTATTTTCCAATATAGCTACCTACAACATCTCATTGCCAGTGGGGTCCTACTTTTATTCATTTTTTCCAATGTATTTACCTGCAACATCTCATTTCCAGTGGGGTCCTGCTTTTATTTATTTTACAATATATTTACCTACAACATCTCATTGCCAGTGGAGTCCTGCATTTATCCATTTTTTCCAATGTATTTACCTGCAACATCTTATTTCCGTTGGGGTCTTGCTTTTGCCTATTTTCCAATATATTTAACTACAACATCTCATTGCCAGTGGGGTCCTGCTTTTATTCATTTTTCCAATGTATTTACCAACAACATCTCATTTCCAGTGGGATCCTGCTTTTACCCATTTTTCAATATATTTACCTACAGCATCACATTTCCAGTGGAGTCCTACCATTACTAATTTTTTCCAATGTATTTACTTACAGAATCTCATTTCCAGTGGGGTCCTACATTTACCCATTTTTTTCCAATGTATTTACCTACAACATCTCATTTACAGTAAGATCTTGCTTTTATCCATTTTTTCCAATGTATTTACCTAAAACATCTCATGTCCAGTGGGGTCCTGCGTTTACCCATTTTTAGGACTGTAGTAGGTGGAGCCCTGCAGACCCCCTGCAGTTGAAAAAGAGATACTTTTGTGACCAAACAACAGTGTGGAGTTGCCTCACAGTTGCCTCTGCATCTGTGAGGCACTTTGCTGTCTCCATTAACAGCCGCACTGCACTATTTTTCTTCAGTTGGCAGTCATGGCGGAACACGGCATAGTCCATGTGTCCAAGATGGTCACTGAACTCTACTGCACGTGCGCAATACTGGTTGGCAGCCATCTTGGTCATGGTGGACTGTGCCGTGTTCCACCGTGATTGCTGTGGACGAGACTGTTTTGTGTATATATACATATACATATGCTTTTTCTTCCCATTCACCCGATCCTCTCTCTCAGCACCCACAACCACCTCCCAGAAATATAACAGTGACACTGGGAGTGCCCAGTCCCCCAGTGTCGCGATCACCAATCCTGGTTTTTGTAGTGACCCCCCCATCCACTATCATACATGCGCGGTTATTTGTGTGTGTGTGTGTGTGTGTGTGTGTGTGTGTGTGTATGTATGTATGTGTGTATATATATATATATATATATATATATGTGTGTGTGTGTGTGTGTGTAAATAGATATACCACTCGGTGAGGCGGCTCGCTCTGATATACGCACGTCTTGGTGTGCGCTGTACGCATGAGGCCGCAGGCCGAGTGCGTCAACTGCCCAAGGCATGTGTATATCAGAGTGCGACCGCACATCTCAGAGTGGTTTGTCTATCTTATAAAATGTCAAAATTGTTTTGAAGGGGGATAAAAGTGCAGGTGTGTGATCACGCTCTGATATACGCATGGTCATGTGATGTGTTTTATCCAATCAGGTATGCTATCATTGATTGCTTTTTCCTACCCATTTTATAAATATATATTCATCTTGCCCACCAGACCCTCCCTCTTAGCACCCACCACCCCACCCCTGAAACATAACAGCGACATTTGGGGTGCCCAGTCCCCCAGTGTTGCAATCAAGAATCCTCAGTTCATTTTTCTTTTTTTCTTAATCCTGTAAAAAGAAAAACATCCATTGATGTCTTTTGCAGATGTTACTGTCCCTCCATTGACTCTTCCACTCAGCACCCACCACTCGGCACCCCCCAAGCCCTTACTTACCCATTGGGGGTCCAACACTGTAATCCACTCCAGACTGCAGACACATCTTCACTCTTCAAAGCCAGACCACGAACTAAAGAAACAGGTATGCAGTTCAATGAATTTCAGTGGTGTTTTGACCTTAGTGGCATAACTTGGACATTTTTGCATATTTTTGGCCTAAATATTCAACATGCCTTTTTTGGGACCCTGCCTCATGAACAACTGCACTGACGTTAGGCAAATCTGTCCCAAAAGGTGATTTCACAGTCCCTGTGTGAAATCGTCTTTCAGGCAGAAGCTGACATTTTTCTCTGCTTTTGTTCATGAGGTGGGGTCATTAGAAGGCTGTGTTCTAAATTTGGTGTAAAAATATTAATAAATATTAAATATTAAAATTTGCAAACACATGTTGAAAGTTTGGTGTGAAAATATTAAATAACAACAAAGTTATGAACCTACACTGAATTTTGCAAACACAGGTTCATAATGTTGGTAATTTTCAATATGTTTTACCCCAAATTTACAACATAGCCATATCTTTACAGCACCTCATTAATGTGACAGCTGTGATTTTCAAACCCAGGCCAAATAGTTTTTTTTTTTACATGCCAAAAGGCAGTATGGCGTAGTGGTTTAAAGCTCTGAGCTGCAAATCTGAAGACCTGGGTTTGAATCCCACAACCCCACTTGCATACTGTGTGACCCTGAGCAAGTCACTTAACTTCCTCATGCTTCCAGGTTGCACCTGCAAACAAGCTTTCAGCTTAGTGTGTCTCACCTGGTAAAATAATCGGTTAAAAAAAAAAAAAAAGGCGATTTTGCAGCCCCTGCACAAAATCAATTTTTGGACAAAGGTTGAACATTTTCTCTGCCTTTGTTCATGAGGCCCTTGTTCAAGAAGGCTTTGTTCTAAATTTGGTGTAAAAATATTAAAAAAAAAAAAGTTATGAGGCTGTTTTGAATTTTGCAAACACAGGCTCGCAAGTTTGGCAATATTCGAAATATTTACCCCAAATTTTCAAAATAACCATATCTTTACAGCCCTTCATGAATGTGACAGCTGTCATTTTTCAGCTCCTGCCTAAAATGTGTTTTTGTGTCCCGAAAGTTGGTTTTGTAGACCCTGTGAGAAATCACCTTTAGGCCAGGAGTTGAACATTTTCTCTGCCCTTCTTCATGAGACATGGTCATAACAAGGCTAGGTTGAAAATTTGGTGTAAAAATATTACAAAACAACAAATTTATGAGCCTCCATTACATTTTGCAAATACATGCTCATAACTATGATAATTTCCAATATTTCTACCACAAATTCCTTGGCTGCAGCCCTATCAGCTCTGGCCAGAGTCTGGTTCCAATGTCTTTACCTACAGCATCTAATTTCCAGTAAGATCTTGCTTTTACCCATTTTTTTCAGTGTATTTACCTGCAACATCTCATTTCCTGTCCCTGCATTTATACGTTTTTTTCAAAGTATTTACCTCACGGTTCAAAGTTTGACAAATCCAGTAGCTTAACATCCGGGCTATCACTGCAGAGTTAGGAAAATGCAGTTTCTATACTACCAGTTTTTATTTTAAGTCGATAACATTTTAATTGCTCTTTAGTCAGTTCCACAACTTATTGCTTGGTAACTTACATTTGTCGGTTTACTCTTAGGCATGACTGTCCTGTTTCTTTTCGTTATACTTATTCCATTTCTATGTACTATGTTCCGTATTTTTGCATGTGTTGTCTTTTCCCCTTTCTCCAGAATGCATCTGAAAATGAGCTGCAGGAATATAACAAACAAACATGCACAGACGTAGCCACTGGCCACTAGTTTGCCCCAGTGCTTCGGGTAAGAACCCCTTCATCAGGAGACGTGGTTAACAGGAGAGAAGTGATGTGGGCGTGGTTCCCCTCCCATCCATCTAATGAGGATAGGGATACTCAAATATTAAAGGTAGAGAGGGTGCTGGCTGCCATCCGCAGGGATATAGGCCTTGTAGGTCTTATAGTGGGGCTCTCCTTGTTGCATATGGTCACCTCCCCCCCAATAACACTGGGTGATAACTGGGGATGATCGTCCACCGACGAGGTCCCCAACTACACCTTCTCCAACATCCTTGTGATCTCCGGAGTGCACTGCAGTGTTACTTGCTGTCTAGATCTTCGGTGCCTTTTGCACACAAGCAGGGTAAAGCGTACCCGTGCTAAAAAACTCCCAGGTTGTCAAGCGTATAGGAGGTGGTATCTCCCCTGGCTCCTCCTACTTGCACTACTACTGGCCGGTGATATTTAAACCAACCCTGGCCCATTAAATCTGACCCACAAAATCCCTCCCATATGGGGCATGGGTAAGGGGCTAAAAATAGCTCATCTTAACATTAGGAGCCTGCTACCTAATTGTGATGAGCTATTAGCATGGGTTTCACTCTACATACCCGACATCCTAGGAGTGACGGAGACCTGGCTGAAACCCTCTGTTCCCGACTCTGCCTGTGAACTCACTGGGTATGAATTCACTCAACTGGACAGAGCTGGGGGCAAGAGGAGGGGTGGCATACTAATCTACCATAAGAGGCACTTAAAAATCTCCCAAATTGCCTACCAGGATTCAAACGTGTCCCCCTGTGAGTTGTTACATGTGCTACTGCTACTTGGGAGCGCAAAGAAGCTGCACCTGGTGTGCACCTATAATCCACCAAGAGGTGGGCTACCTAGATTAACTCACCTCATTAACAAAATTGGTCCCAGAGTCGGGGATAATGAACTCATAATCCTAGGGGATGTAAACCTTAACTGGGATAGTGGTAATGTTAAGCAGTTTGAGCCTCTGCTTCCTAACCTTGCCCTGACCCAGCTCATCCAGGAACCAACTAGGTGTCAGCGTGGCTCAGTTGGTAGCACATCTGCCTCTGGACCAGAAGGTTTTGGGTTCTCGTCCCACACCGGGATTGGACTTGCACCTAAAAATTGCTGGCATCCGAGTGCAGTATTGGGGGTGCTGTACTGCTGGTGTGTGCCGTCCTTTGGATGAGACGTTAAACCGAGGTCCCTTCTGCCTATCCTGGTGTTGTCCTGGTGGGTGTCCAGGTGGAAGTAAAAGAGCCCAGGGCACTCTTCGCAAAGAGTAGGGAAGATTCCTGGTGTCCTGGCCAACATTCCCATTCCCATAAACCGGTTCATGCAATTATCCAGGCTGTGGGTGATGATGTGCGATATGGCCGCCACTACACATTCAGTCACTTCACTACCAGTCTAGCATTGCTTGTAAAGTGCTTTGGATTATGAAAAGTGCTATATAAATGCTGATTCTTCTTCTAGGTAGACAGCAAATGGATCCTCCAGCACCTTACTGGACTGGATCATGTCTAACCGTCCTGACAGAATCTCATCAGCATCTCATCAGTGGGTACATTATCTGACTCCATCTCTGACCACTCACCGGTTTTCTGTGTGTGGAAAATTCCTACCCACAAAATTATGCATGTCAGAAACTACTCTAGATTCGATACTGAGGAGTTTCTGGAGGACCTAAGAGTTACTGACTGGTCTGGGGTGTATGGTGCCACTGACCCCTCTGCAGCAACCTCTTACTTCCTCTCCACCTTTGGGGCCTTGCAAGACAAGCATGCTCTCAAGGTCACCCATAGGGTGAGGGGGTCCGCTACCCTCTGGTTAAATGGGAATCTCCTAGCCCAGATGCGGGAGAGAGATAAGTGTTGGGCTAGTTCCAAGGATACCAGTGATCCCATGATTATTCAAAGGTACAGACACCGCAGGAACAAGTGCAAAAAGGCCATTAGGGCAACAAAGAGTGACTTTTGCAAGTCCACCCTACTAAGCTCTGCCAGTAATCCCAGGAGGTTCTGGAGAGATATTAAATCCCTTGTCAGTGGATCCTCCCATCTGGGGGCTTACAGACATGGTCATAAATGGAGTCTCCTGCAATAATCCCCATACTATTGCCAACTCCCTAAATAACCACTTTTCTGACCTCTCTGCCTTCACAACCCTCTTCTCACCTGATGAGGCTCTGTCCCACCCCCTTCCCTCCACTCTGCTGAAGGGTCACCCTCCTCGTCAAATGTTCCACCTCAGGGCTGTATCAGTTCAGGACTTGCAGAAACGCCTATCTGACCTCTCCCAGTACTCCAGTCCTGGCCTAGACAACCTGGAGCCTAAACTCCTTAAGCTTGGTGCTGCACACATTGCCTCACCAGTAGCCTTTATCTTCAACCTATCCCTTGGTCTGGGGACCATCCCAGACATCTGGAAAGAGGCGAGGATTGTCTCTGTACTGAAGCAAGCAAATCCCAAACTACCTGACAATTATCGACCGATTGCCATTCTCCCAACCCTTAGCAAGCTCCTTGAAAAGGTAGTGGCTGAGCAGCTTTCGGAATATATCCATTCTCATGAACTTCTGTCCCCAGCCCAGCATGGCTTTCGTAAGGGACACAGCACCACCACAGCCTTAATCTCGGTTACATCAAGTATCCAGACAGCCATGGACCAGGGCAAACTCTCTGGTGCAATATTTATTGACCTGTCCAAAGCCTTTGACCTTGTTGACCACAAACTGCTTGGTGCACAGTTGTGGTCACTTGGCCTCTCCCCCCACGCCATGAAATGGCTAATGGGTTATCTACATGGCAGAAAGCAGCATACCTGCTTCAATAAAGTCCTCTCCGAGCCCCTACTGGTGACCTCCGGAATGCCTCAAGGCTCGGTGCTGGGTCCCCTCCTCTTCTCCCTCTTCATCAATCAACTACCCATGGTTACTACCAGCTGTAGCGCCACCATGTATACAGATGATCTGGTAATCCTGGCTCACTCCCAGAATGCCACTACCTAAATCAGAACCTGACCGATGACTTTAACAGGGTATTGTCATGGGTTACTAGTCACAAGCTGATCCTGAACCTGAAAGACACAGGCTATGCTCTTGGCTCAATGGCTAAAATCAAAGCCTCATCGGCCTGCTTACACGTCATCAGCGCAGATGGATCCTCACTACCCATAGTGAGCTCCATCAAATATCTGGGGGTGACACTTGACCCCCAACGTGACATGGGTAATCATATCCTTAACATCTGCAGGGCGGCAAACTGCAAACTGGATCTGGCCTATAGGGCCAAGTATAACCTTACAGCGGCAGCCAGGCTTGCCCTAGCGATGGGTGTGCTCCTTCCCTCCCTCAGCTATGGGCTGCACCTATTTGCTCGCTCTCCAAAGACACATCTCACCCGGTGGTACACTGCTTACAATAGCATTTGTCATTTTGCCTTGCGTCTCCCCGACTCACCCACCATTGTGAGCTATATGAGAAACTCTGCTGGCTCTCACCAGCTAGATACCTTGATTTTGGTTTGGGATGCCTCTCTGGGAAAGTGATCAGAACTAGCACCCCCAGGGGCTGGCCCGGCTTCTGCCTAAACTGAATCCTAGCCCCTACCAACTTAGGTCTCTCACATCAGGGATGCTCAAAGTCCCTCCTACCCGGACCCTCATGGGGGATCGGGACTTTGCCATAAGTGCGCCCAGACTCTGGAATTCACTGCCTGTGGATATACAAGCTGCCCCCTCCTATCTGAGTTTTCGAAATTCCCTGTGGGGTTTCCTAAAACTAGCATCAGAGTGTGACTGCCCCAAACCTCCCTAGAGTAAAGTGTCAAATTGTTTTGTCTGAACCTCCCCAGGGTGTCTCCATTGAATTCCTGGAGATATTTTCCCCACTGTATCAATGACTTCTGACTACTCCTGCCTAAAAAGCCTTGGGCATTTTTACACCCATTATTGCTCCACGGTCATAGGCTAACCATGACTTATTGCATCTTGGTCACTTGGTAAAACCGTGCACTACCAAGTGTTTCTGTTTCTGTCTAACATGTGCATATTTAGAAAAATGTGATGAGCTGTATATACCTGTCCGCGATCCAACTAGCCTAGGGGGTGTATACGACAATGTTATAAGCTATATTACGACCAATCCAGTCCTTGAGCTATGCTCCACTCCTATGTATGATGACCTGTATATATCTGTCAGTTGAACTAGCTAGTCTAGAGTGTATAATCTGAAATGTGCTCACTACTGTATGTTTCCCCTAGCGTCAAATGATGTATTCCCACATGTTTGTTTACTGTGACAAAAAACTGTACTCTCTTTGCCACGTCTCCTTGACTGTTGTTCCTCATGTTATATTCTCCCAGGTCGTTCCTGAAAATAGGCATAATACTTGTCTAGTGTACTTACCCGGTAAATAAAAGCTAAGTAAATAATAAAAAAATGTTAGTTTATGCACGGATCTCATGAATAAACATGGCATTAATTAGAAAATAAATTTACATATGTAAACAAATACAAAAAAAGTAAAAAGTACGAGAAAATATAGAAATCCTATGCCAGTCAAAATATCATCCAGACTATACAATCATGACATTTCCAAGACCATTTTTTTTAAATAAAATCCATGATCAAGGAAAAAAATGTGTTTGCTTATTGCAGCCTGAAACTGGAGACATGGTTGCTATGGATAGATGGAAAAGGGGGGAGAAAAGGCTGTTGTGATGTGGCAAGGCAAGTGCGATCAACAAATTCAGATATCCACGATGGGCAAGATCAGATTGAGGATAGTCATCCAAACAAGAACAGGTACAAATTAGTTAGGTTAACATTTCCACATTACTAATTTGCTAAATATATAAGCATATTCCAGGCTGCAACAAGCAAACACAAATGTTTTCTTCTTGATCATGGATTTTTTTTTTAATGATCTTGGAAATGTTATAATTTTTTTTTTTTTTTTATTTATTCTAGGATTACAAGTACCTTTGAGTCAAGGCTCTTTTACAAAGGTTCCACGTCAGAAATAACAAACAACAAGGAAGCAACAGTGAAACAACATTATTTCACAGAGAGGGTAGTGGATGCATGGAACAGCCTTCCTGAGGAGGTTGTGGGGTCTAAAACTGTGGGAGAATTTAAGAATGCATGGGACAGACATAAGGCAATTCTTGTGGGGGGTAGGAAGAAATAGGCTGTTGGTTAACTAGGATCTGCGGCCTATCCTGTAGGTAGGGAAATGGGCAGACTAGATGGGCCCAAGCTGTCCTTATCTGCCGTCAAAGTCTATGTTTCTATGTAAATAACAGTAAACAATTCATGTACAACAGTGCTATTGAAAGGGGTCAATTATAGGAAGAGTAAGGTGTAGAGGAGGAGGAGGAGAAGCGTAGGTAGTTAACAGAGGCAGCTATGGTAAGATGGTGAACACAGATAGGATGCATATGTCCACAAGGAATGGGTAGGGTCAGGCACCCGGGATGGCAGAGAAACAGGGATGAGAGGAGAGGGGGAGGATGAAGATGCAGCTGGAGGCATTTGTTGAAAAATAAATGGGAAGGAGTGATAGAAGAGAAAAGGAGGCAGGGTGGGGGATAAGTACTGTAATGGGGCAAGAGAGACTAATAAGGTGGTATGAAGACCTGAGATTTGAGTGGCGCCTCAGGAGCTGGGGAGGGGCTGGGGGGCCTGTGGTTAAGCAATATTTAAGTTAGGATTAAAGCTGTGCAGGTCATCAGCTAGGAGAGGCAGTCACAGGAGCTAGAGGCAATGAGATGGGCCCAGAGCCTGGTTTTGAACAGACCTAGAGTTGAGGCAGAGGAGATGGTGTGGCTGAGACCATTCATCCAAAGAGGAGCCCTATAGGCAAAGGAGCGTTGGGCCTGCGTAGTTCGACAGCGAGGAACTTGTAGAATCTGGGTTGTCGAGCTCCTGGTGTTCTGTCGGTAGGTGTTTTGATGTAACAAGACAGCAACACCAGGAGGTGTGAGGCCAAGGTTGATTTTTCCCGCCATAGCACATGTGAGATACTTTATACGGTTGGAGAGTTGGAGCCATCCGGATTGTTCATAAAGGGCACAGGTGTGGGTGAGGCAGTGGGCACCAGTTGTGAGTTGGCATGCTTTGTTAAGTGCAGTTGTTATACGTCAAAGGGCGGATGTCATGGTGGAGCCATAGATAATGAGGCCATAATCAATAATTGACACCACAGAGCTCTGGACGGTAATTGTATGGTCTGGATGATATTTTGACTGGCATAGGATTTCTGTATTTTCTGTTTTTCACTTTTTTTGTATTTGTGTACATATGCAAATTAATTTTCTAATTAATGTCATCTTTATTCATGAAGTGCTTGTATAAATTGACATCACTTCTCTCCTGTTAACCATGTCCTCTGACGAAGGGTTTCATATCAGAAGTGCCGGGGCAGCTAGTGGCCTGTGAGTACGTCTGTGTGCCTACGTTTGTTATATTTCTGCAATAAAGCATTTGAAACTGATAAAAAGTTTGTGCCTTGGTTGTCTTTGATTGCAGGTTTTCTCTGACTTTTTGTTTGTTTTGGGCTGGCCGCCCCTTACCTGCACCATCTCTGTCATTTGCAGTCCACTTTTGGAAGTGGAAACAAGCTGCAACCAGCTCAGTATTTCTTTTCTGGTAAAACCTTTGAAATACATACATAAATAAACCTCTTATCACATTAATGCATTAACAGCAGGTGTGGCTCTGACAAGATTCTGTTTTTTAATACTTTTTATTTATGCATTATATCAAAAGCAGACATAAAGATGACACTTGGTTCCAAATCACAAAAATGGAATACAACTGTTGTAAAACAGGATCGTTTTTTTTTATCACCCATTGTTACAACATGGGAGGGAAAGTTCAAGTGACTTTAACAGCTTGAGTAAGAAATTATATCAAGTGCCTTTGCAGCCATGACCGTGGACTACATAACCTCTATAGTAATTATCCGATAAGTCCTAGGGTGCCAGACCCAATAAGTCAAGAAAATGGATTTATATTTGAACATACGAAGAAGCCAGCAGAAGAAGGCCATTTGGTCTATCAAGTCTGCTCGTATTGCAGGGTCCACAGCTTGAGCTAATGTCCCTGCCCTCCCTCCCCACTCCTCCCATCCTCCCTACCCATGATCCTCACCTTCCCCTATGCCTTTCCCAGCCTCTTTTAAAGCTGACCACTGTTTTCAATGAGATAACCTGTTCTGGCAGCACATTCCAAGTGTCCACCACCCTCTCTGTGAAGAAGTGCTTCCTGACTTCCCTCCTAAACCTCCAACCCTCCACCTTAAGACGGTGCCCCCTTGTGATGTGGTTGCCACTCAGCTTAAAGAGACTCTCCTTATCAATTTATCCCTTTCAAGTACTTGAATGTCCCAATCATGTCCCCTCTGTCTCTTCTGTCTTCCAGGGAGTACATGTTCAGTGCCCTCAACCTCTCCTCGTATGCCTTGCCCTGCTGACCGGCTATTATCTTTGTAGCTCTCCTCTGTACCTTCTCCAGTAGGTTAATGAAATATAAAGTACATGCGAATCTTAGCAATACGATAAATTGAAACATTAGTAGTAGCATGCCGTCAAGCCTTCACTCCAACTTAAAACAGCCTGAAAAGAACTGCAATCATTAAAGAACACCCTTGTATAATTTAATAAACCACATAGTATGCATTATATAAAGATCCTACACAAACTTGCTGATAGTTGAACTGGGGTACAAAACAGACTGAAGGAGAAAAAAAAGGGGACAAACATTCAGCCCTCTTTGAGCTCATCAGGGGCTGCAGTCCCTCTCATAAAGTCTTCTTCGAGTTTATTCAGATGCTTTCCTGCCTCAGTAAGATCAGAAAGTAGAAAAGCTTTACCTGCATATGTGTTTCTTAGTTTCGCAGGTTGTAAAAGTGAATGATTGACTCCCAACTATTTTAATTCACCTCGTACTGCATCAAACTCTTTTCAGCATTGATGGGTGGCAAAACTCAAGTTCGGGAAAAAGAATATGTGAGGGCCCTCTGGCAGTGTTAGTGGGCCTTTGGTTTTCACTAGCTGTAGCATCCGATCCCTGATGTGTTGACTGATCGTTACTATCAGGATCGTGTGGGGGAAGTCCAGTTCCTGAGCTGGTCTCCTGGGTGTGATTCTGTAAACCTTTACAATAGACTCCAAAATATTGAAATCCAGCACACTTTGTAATAACTTGCAGGTGTATAGCAGTAAATCACTGCTCTCCGAGCCCTCAGGGATCCCCAGCAGATGGACATGGACTAAGCAAGCTTCATTTTCTAGGTGCTCCATTCTCAAATGGAGCAATTTGCTTTCTGACACCAGCCCTGCAGTCACCGCAGAGGTTCTGTCTACAGACTCTTTTGCCAGATGAGCTTCCACACTAACAGTTTCCACTTTTGTTTCCAGCGATGCAACTCTGTTCTTAAATAAATCCATTTTTGCATCAAGCACTTTCACTACGTTACCGAGAGCTTGAACCGCTTTGAGTACTGCACTGTTTGTGGGTTCTGAATCTCTGCTTGTTCTGAACACAAGGCCACTGGATGCTGTGCCATCATGCTGCTTTCCTGGTTTCCCCTTGCTGGAGTCCTGCTCTCCAGTATTACAAGGGTTCCCCATCTCACCAGTCACCAATTTCGAGGTGGTAAGGTGTCGCAAGTCTGTGATACAGAACTATGCAAATATTTAGGAATAGGGGTGAAATAAAGGAAGAGTGTTTGCTGTTTATTCCTGCGGATTGAAAGAAGCTCTTCAGCATCTGACCTGGCCTTCATTTAGGTAATCGGGAGGAACTTGGGCCAAATTATTAATTTTTTGTTACGATAACTCACTTTGTTGATGTTTTAAGATATTGCGAATATGTAATGCTTATTGTACATTTGTATATTTTCTTATTGTTTCTTTACGTTATGTATATACGTATGTATGTGTGTGTGTATGTATGCATGTATGTGTGTGTATGTGTGTTTATGTATGTGTGTATGTATCTATGTATGTGTGTGTATGTATGTATGTATGTATGTATGGTAATATTGTAATGGCTTGCAGCCAGTCAATTAAACTTTTCAACAACAGCAACACATACATTCTCTCTCTCTCTCTCTCACACACACACACACACACACACACACACACACACACACATATTCTGTCAACGTGCACACACTTTCTTTCACATATTCCCTCACAGACGCACACACACACACACACTCTCTCACACATACACACGTAGGCCCACATTTTCAAAAGAGATGTGCCTCGGATCTCTGAAAAAAACAGAGATGAGTTGCCCATCTTAAAATGTGCTCCAAACTCCCACATTCAAAGGAGGAAGATAGGCTGCCCAAATCGAGATGGGCCACGGCCCAAAGTTAATGTATGTGGCCTAAGTTGAGAGGGCAAGCCCATGAATATACTTGATCTTTGTGAATCCACTGCTACTCAAAACCACTTCTAACAATAGAGTTATGTATGCCGATGACCCTGTGCTTTTCTGTAGTGACAGATCCACTGACAAGGTGTCCCAGCAACTATCTAGGGAATATATATCCACTGAAAAATGGTTCACGCAGCACAGAATGGTAGTTAATGCAAAAAAAACTAAAGTCATGCTATTTGGCTCAAGCCAAAGGCTGGGGAGGAGTTTGGATGCCTCCATGCCTTCTTTGAACATTCATTTAAGATACACCTCTCTGGTAAGAAGACTGTCGGTCCACGGAAATAAGTATCGCATTGCCTGGAACTGTTTGATGGGGTTGGGATGCTCTAATTTCTCTGTTTTTTTTCTCTCTCTCTCTCTTTCAGGGGTTAAATGTTGAAGGTTTGATGATTGTAACATATCCGTGCTCTTTATGTCAGTACAGTGTAGAATTTAAATTTCTACTGTATCCTCTTGTTTTCTGTTGTACCAATGCCGATATCTTCTGTTTTTATACTGTGCATCTGCCATTTTGATGGCCTGGGTCATGCCTGAAAAAGGTCCACTGGATCAGTGCACATACCCAGTTAACAGATACATAAATAAATACATAAAAATGTCCCGCACAATGGGAGGTTCAAAAAAATGGGCCTCCCAAGTGCAGGGGATGAGCGGCACAAAGTTAGGCATGCAAAAAGCATACCTAACTTCTGGCCACCCACAGGCAGGCCGCAGTAGTGCACACAGGTGCACAGCAGCCTGTCAGCCCCATAGCTCAGTTGCACCCCACAGCCCCATTCCCTGATGCCCATGTCGGGCTATGTAATCCTCCCCATAGTGTATTGTACCCCCTCCCTGCCTGAGTCCCATTACTGTAAATAAGGTATGTATCCCCCTTTTCCATAGTGTAGTGTACCCCCTCCCTGCCTGAGTCCCATCACTGTAAATAAGGTATGTGTCCCCCTTTTCCATAGTGTAGTGTACCCCTTCCCTGCCTGAGTCCCATCACTGTAAATAAGGTATGTGCCTCCCAGTTCCCATAGTGTAGTGTACCCCTCCCTGCCTGAGTCTCATCACTGTAACTAAGGTATGTGTCCCCCTTTTCCATAGTGTAGTGTACCCCCTCCCTGCCTGAGTCCCATCACTGTAAATAAGGCATGTGCCCCCCTTTTCCATAGTGTAGTGTACCCTTCCCTGCCTGAGTCCCATCTCTGTAAATAAGGTATGTGCCCCTTCCATAGTGTAGTGTACCCCTCCTGCCTGAGTCCCATCACTGTAAATAAGGTATGTCCCTTTTCCATAATGTAGTGTATCCTCCTGCCTGAGTCCCATCTCTGTAAATAAGGTATGTGCCTCTTCCATAGTGTAGTGTACCCCTCCCTGCCTGAGTCCCATCACTGTAAATAAGTGTATGCCCTCTTCTGCATAGTGTAGTGTACCCCTCCTGCCTGAGTCCCATCACTGTAAAACAGGTGGCGTGCCCCTTCCATAGTGCAGTGTACCCCTCCTGCCTGAGTCCCATCTCTGTAAATAAGGTATGTGCCCCCTGCTTCCATAGTGTGGTGTACCTCCTGCCTGAGTCCCATCTCTGTAAATAAGGTATGTGCCCCCTTCCATAGTGTAGTGTACCCTCTTTCTGCCTGAGTCCCATCACTGTAAATAAGGTATGTGCTCCCTTCCATAGTGTAGTGTGCCCCTCCTGCCTGAGTCCCATCACTGTAAATAAGGTATGTGCCCCCTTCCCATAGTGTAGTGTACCCCCTCCTTGTCTGAGTCCCATCACTGTAAATAAGGTATGTGCCCCCTTTCCCATAGTGTAGTGTACCCCCTCCCTGCCTGAGTCCCATCACTGTAAATAAACTATTCATCCCCCTTTTCCATAGTGTAGCGTATCCGCCCTGCCCGATCCCCATACAGCAGCATGTAACATCCCCATTTCTGTAGTGTCCCCCCACTCCGGTAACCTAATCCCCATTCATAAAGGAATCCCACCCCGTATCCATCCCATATTGTAGGTGCCCCCACTCTATACCTGACCCAGGATCCCGGTGAGATTGAGAAACCCATGCCACAGTTTTTTTACATAGTGTAGTGGCCCCCCACCCTGGTAGGCATTGTCACAAACCCACTCAGCAGGTCAGCCCTCTACTCCCAAAGTGCCAACCTCCAAGCACAGTCTTGTGAACAGTTTACAGAAACAGGGTAACCCTCCTGGTCTGTTTTGTGGGTTCAACTCAACCTTTGGTCTCAAGATCTGGGAGGGATTCAAATTGTGAACCTCTTGCTAGCTCACCCAATGCACAGGCTCAGATAATTCTGTCTTTGAGGGGTCAGATGTCTTTGCCGACGGGCACCTAACCAGGTGTACAGAAATGAACCCCTAAAAACTGTAATAAAAGACCTCAGATTTAAAACACTTACCTTTTTCCAGTTTGGTATCACTAGTCAAGCTTATGTACAATGTATGCTTTATCCATATATACTCTACTTGTAAAGGAAAGAAATCAAAGACAGACCAAGTAAGCTCTAAAAATAAAGTTTTATTAAAATAGATAAAACATATGTAACACATAAAATGCAGAACTATTATATCAAAATACTTACACATTTCTTAAACAAAACAGATTTTAACAGTGCAATTCCTACTACAGTACTTAGATTTGTCTCTCTCTCTAAATACCTGCTTAAAGCGCTCAATGATGTTTCTTTGTCAGAGTCTAAATAAAAGTGTCTCTGAAAGAAACAGAATAATGTTTAAAAGCTGGTTTCCCCCACCTATTTGCATGAGGTCACCTAGCTCCTCCCTGTCAGAATATGTAAAAAAATATATCTATATAAAAACAGGATGTCTTTTCCAATTATTAAATTCTGCAACCTCAGCATAACTCATGTTCTTCAAATGACTCTCTTTGATCTTATGATAAGTTTCCCTCTCCAGGACATGAAAGCATCTTCTATGACCTTGCACTAAAACATCACAACCTGCTCTTCTTCCTCTAAGCGTCATCAAAGTTTATGATTTTCCCTCTTAGCAACTACAGCTATAATTAACTTAGTTAAAGTCTGTAATTAGCTTTGGGCCTTCCAGGTAACACCTTGTATCTAAAACCTGTGTGTGTGTGTCATTCTCACATGTTGTTTCAGCATTTCTCAAGAGAAACAGTCCATAACCCATTTTTATATCACAAAAAATGATACAGTGATCAGAACCGGCTGTCCAAGTGTCACAATTCCTCCCCACCTAGACTGAATATTGGGGCTCTATCCCCTGCATGGGATGAGCTTCCCAAATCAGTTCATTCCTCATAGACCCTAGACAGCCATCTGAGTTCTGATATTTGGCTCCTGCCCTATGTAATATTGTCATATCATATCCTTGCAAAGCAAGACTCCATCTTAGCAATCTACTATTGTTCTCCCCATCTGTGTCAGACAAACCAGGGGGTTGTGGTTAGTCTGCACCACAAAATGTTGCCCATATAAGTATGGCTCTAATTTCTTTAGGGCCCACACTATGGCAAGACACTCCTTTTCCCCCGTGGAGTATGCTTGCTCCCTGGGAAGTTACTTCCTACTCAGGTACACTACTGGGTGATCTGTTCCTTGGCTGGATGTCTGACTCAGTACTGCCCCAATACCCACGTCTGAGGCATCAGTCTGAACTATAAAGGTTTTATTATAGTCAGGACTTGTCAAAACAGGAGCACTGCACAGTACCTCCCTTTAGTTTGGAAAAGGATTCCTCATAGGCTGGGCCCCAGGAAATTTTCTTGGGCATCCTTTTCTTTGTCAGGTCAGATAGGGGAGCAGCCAGGCCACTGTAATTTGGTACAAATTTTCTGTAGTACCCTGCTGTACCAAGAAAACTCCTGACCTGCGTCTGTGTTTCTGGTCTGGGCCATGCCTGGATTGCCTCTGTCTTTACTTGGTTAGGAAGGAGCTGTCCCCAGCCTACAACATGCCCGAGGTATGCAACTCCAGCCATGGCTACCTGGCACTTCTCAGCTTTGACAGTGACCCCAACCCTCTGTATCCTGCCCAGCACTTCCCTAAGGTGGGACAGGTGTTCCTCCCAGCTGGCATTAAAGATGGCAGTGTCATCCAGGTATGCCATGGCGTACTCCTCAGCACCATTTAACACCTGGTTCACCAACCTTTGGAAAGTGGCCGGGGTGTTCTTCATTCGGAAAGGCATTACTTTAAACTCAAATAAGCCTATCGGAGTGATGAAGACCAACCTCTTTCTAGCTCTGTCTGTCAACTCTACCTGCCAATACCCCTTGGTCAGGTCAATAGTCATAAGGTAGGTCCCCCCCCAAACTTGTCCAGAAGTTTGTCCATCCGGGGCATCGGGTGGGCGTCTGACTTTGAGACTGCATTCAGTCCACGATAGTCTACACAGAGGTAGAGCCATCTGGCTTAGGCACAAGGACTACGGGTGAGGCCCAGAGGCTGTAGGATCTCTGTATTACTCCTAAATCCAGCATCTCCTCCACCTCCCTCCTAATGTCCTTTTGGACAGCCTCTGACACCCGATATGCTGTCCACCGAATGGGCGTCTGTGTCTCTGTCTCCACATCATGAGTCGCTAAGGGGATTAGTCCTGGCTTGGCGCTAAACAATGGGGCAAAGTCTGCTAAAACCTCCCTTACTTTCTGAATCTAGCCCGGGGCCACCTGGGGAGACAATTTTACTGCCTCCACAGAGGACTCCTGCTTACTTTCCTCCAGCAAGTCCAGAAGGGGGTCTCCTTTGTTCGTCCCCTCCCCATGACTACACACTGCAAACACCTTGTCAGCCCTATTTGCATATGGCTTCATCATGTTGACATGGTACATCCATTCTGTCTGTTTTCTATCAGTTAACTCCACAATGTAGTTCACGTCATTTACCTTTCTAACCACTTTGTACAGTCCTGCCCACTCAGCCTGCAGCTTGCCTTCCCGGACCGGAATAAGGACCATGACTTCCTGACCTACCATGCACAAGCGAGTTCTGGCTCTGCGGTCGTACCACACTTTTTGTTTCTGTTGGGCAGCTGCCAGGTTGCTCTGGGCTGTCCCCATGAGCTCCTTCAGCTTTTCCCTAAATCTAAGGATGTAATCCACAATGGGAGTTCCTTGGGTGGCATGCTTGCCTTCCCAGTCCTCCCAGATCAAGTCTAGGGGTCCATGTACCTCAGCATTCATATAAGAGTTCAAAGGGGGAAAATCCTGTCAACTCTTGGGGCACCTCCCTGTATGCGAACAACAGGTGAGGAAGGTATTTCTCCTAGTCCCTCCCATGCTGTTCAGCAAATACCCAGAGCATTGACTTTAGGGTGCCATTGAATCTTTCCACAAGCCCACTGGCTTGTGGGTGATAAGGTGTCGTGCATCTCTGTGCCACCCCACACTTCTCCCATACACATTTCATCAGGTCCAACATGAAGGAACCCCCTCAATTGGTGATTACCTCCTGCGGAAACCCAACATGGGAGAAAATCCCAAGTAAGGCATCTGCCACTTTGTCCGTCCTCAGTGAGGATAGGGCAACTGCCACTGGGTACCGGGTGGCATAATCCACCACAGTCAGGATGAATATCTTCCCTGAGGAGCTGGGGGTATTTAAAGACCCCACAATATCCATTCCCACCATCTGGAATGGCTCCTCCACTATGAGCAATGGAATTAGGGTAGCTTGGGTCTTCTTGCCCGCCTTCTCTATTTCTTGGCACCGGTGACAAGACCTGCAATACTCCTTCACCTGCTGGGTGAAGTTAGGCCAGTAAAAATTCTGGGCCAACAGCTGTGTTGTGCACGCGATTCCCAGATGACCAGACAAATATCATGTGCAATTTTGAGCAACTGCTCACGATACCCCTGGGGAAAAACAAGCTGCCTGCCTAGTATCCCTCCCTCTGTCTGTACTGAATGAATATACATAAGTCCATTTTCCCAATAAACCTTATGTCGGCCGTCACCTTCCTGTGCTCCATCAGAGTCTGCCCAAGCCCTCAGCTTCTCTAAACTAGGGTCACTCCTCTGAGCAGCTGCAAACCCCTCACACATTCCCAAGGCATGGGACAGGTCCCCTTCAGTCGCTAAATTATGGTCCCTAGCACTAGTGTCAGGGCCCTCAGGATCACTGTCAGTCTCGACCCTCTGACAATGGTTCACCCCTCCCTCTTTGGAGTAACCCTCTGTAGCTGTGTGGTTACTTGCTACTGGGGAAATTTCTACCCCCTTTTCATTAATCTCCATATCAGGAGACACAGGCTGGGGGACCAGCCTCTCAGTGGTTTTCACAATGGCTTCTGTGGGGTTCAGGGAACTACAAATTTTCCTTGCCACTTGGCTACTGATAATTGCACACACCATCTCCTGTTTGAAATTGTTGTCCAGGATCACATCCACTGCTAAGGTTTTGGCAACAGCCACCTGTTGCACAGTTCCCTCAGTTTCACCCCAGTCTAAGAGAACACTAGCGTGGGGCAATGTTTTCGCCTCACCAGTGAAGTCCTGTACAGTGACGTATTTATTGGGTATAAGCTGACCAGGCTGTACCAGATCCCCCTTTACCAAGGTCAGGGATGCCCCTGTGTCCCTTAACCCCTGCGTCTGTACACCATTCACCATGACTGGGTGCATGTGCTGCCTCATGTTCACTGGCATGCTTCCAGGGACACACAAACAATCCACTTCTTTTCTAGCACCTGGTTGCGTATTATTGCTCGCCTTCTTGGGACACTGTCTGGCAATATGCCCAGTTTCTTTACACAACCAACATTCATTTCTCTTTTCAGAAAAATCTTTTCTCTGAAACCTGGGGCTAACTGGTTTCAGTGGAGACAGTGAGGGTTTTAGCTGCCCTGAAGGCACGCATTTCCCTTTCTGCGCTGCCATGCCCGCCCCATTCACTCTCAGAGCAAGTCTGCTCTTGGCATAGCGGTCCAAGAGTTCAGCAGCCTCTTGCACTGTTTTGGGATCTCGGTCCTCCAGCCAGGTTTTCAGCTCTGCTGGGCATGCCCAAAAAAAACAGTTCTAACAGAATAGCATTTTCAATTTTATCTACAGAGTTTGCTTCAATTCCTTCCCGCCAATGTTTTTAAAACTGACGTTGTTTCGTGGCTAGCTCTTTGTAGCTCATGCCAGGGCTTCTCCTGAGCTTACGGAATTTAGCTCTGTATGATTCAGCAGTTAATTCAAACTTTTTTAACAGTGCAACTTTAAGGTTGCTGAAATCATCACTATCCTCATTGTCCACTTGACCCAATGCATCCCGAGCTTTCCCGGTAAGTAGCGTGGCTAGCTGGAAGCTCCAGAACTCCCTAGGAATTTTAGCCTGAATACAAACTTTTTCAATAGAATTTAAAAAGGCATCCATATCCTCCCTCTCTTTAAATTTGGCTATTAATTTGGAACTCAATTTGGAACTCAGTCCTGTAGTCCCAGTTAAACCCAAGCCACTTACCTGCTCTGGTGCCGCTGGTCAGAGTCATAGCTTTTCCAGTTCATGTTGCCTCTGGCGCTCCTCTCTCTTCTCCTCTGCAGCTCACTGGGGCTCACGCTCCTCACGGTCTGCCTCCCTCTGTTCTCACTCTGCCTCTTGGTGTTCTCACTCTGCCTCACGGCATTCTCGCTCTGTCTCACTGCATTCTCGCTCTTCCTCACGGTCCACCTCTCGCTTCTCTCGCTCCGTCTTCTTCTGTAACTCCAGCTCCATCCTGTGCAACTCAATTTGCAGCCTGAGTACTTCTAGACCCAGGATACTGGTGACCTTCCCCTGCTGCTGTGGCCCTTTACTGACAGTGGCCCTGCTGTCACTCTCACCAGATCGGGACACAGCACTGGCCGCTAGCCCTGCCACACTTGAGGTTTGGTCCTTTTCAGTCACAGTCCATGACTCACTGCTCTGGGTATCGGTTACCATCAGGGCATCTATGAGGTTCTGCTTGCTGGCTTTCACTGCAAATGGACTCCTCTGTCCCCGTACAACTGCTTTAAGGAGTCTACAGTGTGCCTGCTGTAGTCAGAAGCCATCTTCTTCCCTCACTACTGCTACTCTGACTTGCACTTTAGAAAAAAAATAAAATGGGTAGGAACTTGACTGTACGCCAAGTGATAGAGTTCTGTTTCCTTTTTAAAAATAAATCACTGCCTTTTTCTTTCCTTGCAAGTGAGCTTACAGTCTCAGCTGACACACTGAACAATAAACGCTTGTGATACCAAAATTATCCGCACCGTTGCCAACCAATCTGTCACAAGCCCACTCAGCAGGTCAGCCCTCTACTCCCAAAGTGCCAACCTCTGAGCACAGTCTTGTGAACAGTTTACAGAAACAGGGTAACCCTCCTGGTCTGTTTTGTGGGTTCAAGTCAACCTTTGGTCTCAAGTTCTGGGAGGGATTCAAACTGTGAACCTCTTGCTAGCATACCCAATGCACAGGTTCAGATAATTCTGTCTTCAGGGGGCCAGATATCTTTGCCTACAGGCACCTAACCAGGTGTACAGAAATGAACCCTTAAAAACTGTAATAAAAGACCTCAGATTTAAAACGCTTACCTTTTTCCAGTTTGGTATCGCCATTCAAGCTTATGTACAGTGTCTGCTTTAACCATATATACTCTACTTGTAAAGGAAAGAAATCAAAGACAGACCAAGTAAGCTCTAAAAATAGAGTTTTACTAAAATAGATAAAACATATGTAACACATAAAATACAGAACTATTATATCATAAGACATAAATCTCTTAAACAAAATAGGTTTTAACAAAGCAATTCCTACTACAGTACTTAGATTTGTCTCTCTCTCTCTCTCTCTAAATACCTGCTTAAAGTGCTCAGCGATGTTTCTTTGTCAGAGTCTAGATAAAAGTGTCTCTGAAGAAAAAAAACAGAATAATGTTTAAAAGATGGTTTTCCCCCACCTATTTGCATGGAGTCACGTAACTCCTCCCTGTCAGAATATATAAAAAAATATATCTATATAAAAACAGGATGTCTTTTCCAAGTATTAAATTCTGCAACCTCAGCATAACTCATGTTCTTCAAATGACTCTCTTTGATCTTATGATAAGTTTCCCCCTCCAGGACATGAAAGCATCTTTTATGACTTCGCACTAAAATGTCACAACCTGCTCTTCTTCCTCTAAGCGTTATCAAAGTTTATGATTTTCCCTCTTAGCAACTACAGCTATAATTAACTTAGTTAAAGTCTGTAATTAGCTTTGGGCATTCCAGGTAACACCTTGTATCTAAAACCTGTGTTTGTGTGTCATATTCGCATGCTGTTTCAGCATTTCTCAAGACAGATAGTCCATAACCCATTTTTATATTACAAAAAATAATACAGTGATCAGAACCAGCTGTCCAAGTGAATACAGGCATGATCCCTTCCCCGCATCTCCTCCTCTCCACCCATGCTGGCAACTGGCACAGTCCTATACACCCTGCCAGGGTCAGCCGCCAACTGCTTAGATCTTGAACTTGTTCTGTATGTAGTACGAGTCCATTGGCTGCCACCAGTAGGCTCATACTATGTACAGTATGAGGTTGAGATCTATGCAGTTGGCTGCTGGCCATGGCAGGGGTGAGGACTATTGCCAGTTGCCGCACGGGTGGTGTGGCGGTGCAGGGAGGGGGTCATGCTACTGGGTGGGGCTGCTAAGTATGGAAAAACTGTGGCATGGTATCTAAATCGCACTGGGATCCTGGGTCAGGTATGGAGTGGGTGGACCTACAATATGGGACAGATACGGGGCGGGATTCTTTTATGAATGGGGATCGGGGTACCAGGGTTGGGGGGACACTATGAAAATGAGGGTGTTACATGCTGTTGTATGGGGATGGGGTGCAGTCAGGAAGGGGGTACAGCATACTATGAAAAAGGAGGAATTGCCATTCATTGTACAGAGACATGGGTCAGGCAGTGAAGGGGGGCCAGCTGACCCAGTGCATCCTGATGGGTGCAGGCATACAAATGAGTCCATAATGGGCATGCATGAAACCCGCTTGCTCCATGCATGCCCAATGGGCTCATTTTCATATCCAGCTGAATATCACCTTTGGGGACTAAGCACATCTGGGATGCACCGGCGCATCCCGCATTGTTGGTCTACTGCTCATCCCCGGGATGCCCCAGGCACATTGGCAGCCGTCCCCCTTTGTGCCACCCACCCAAGTTGGAATATTCAAACAGGATGCTGATCTGTTGGGGTCATGCATTTCATATGAATATACCATTTGATGCGCTGGCGCAACTTTTTGGGCAGCCGTGCATCCTCCATCCCTTTTGAATATGGGGCCAAAGTCTCTCACACATACACACATATGCTCTCACACACATTCTCTCACACATTCTCACATACACATTATCTCTCACACATGCACATCCTCACACACATATTCTCTCACACATTCTGTTATACATACACACACATTCACACTCACGCACATATTCTCACATGTACACACATTCTCTCACACATATACATACATTCTCACACACACACGTTTTCTCACACATTCTCACATACACATGCACATCCTCACACATACACAAACACACACTCACATGCACATTCTCCCACACATTCTGTTATACATACACACACACATTCTAACACACGCATTCTTTCACACATACATTCTCACACACACACACACATTCTCTCGCACATACACACATTCTCACATACACATTCTCTCTCACACATGCACATCCTCACACACACACATTCCCTCACACATTCTGTTATACATACACACACACATTCATACACATGCACATACATTCTCACATGTATACACATTCTCTCACACATATACATACTTTCTCTTACACATACATTCACACACACACACACACACACACACATTCTCTCACACATACAAACATACAAAGAATCCAGCAGAGGAAGGCCATTTAGTTTATCTAGTCTGCTCATATTGCAGGGTCCACAGTCTGAGCTACTGTCCCTGCCCTCCCTCCCCACTCCTCCCGTCCCCCCATCCATTATCCTTACCTTCCCCCTATGCCTATCCCAGCCTCTCTTGAAACTGCCCACCATCTTCAACAAGGCCACCTCTTCTGGCAGCACCTTCCAAATGTCCACCACTCTCTCTGTGAAGAAGTGCTTCCTGACCTCCCTCCTAAACCTCCCCCCTAAGCTTAAGACTGTGCCCCCTCAT
Source organism: Neoceratodus forsteri (assembly GCA_016271365.2). Taxonomy (NCBI): domain Eukaryota; kingdom Metazoa; phylum Chordata; order Ceratodontiformes; family Ceratodontidae; genus Neoceratodus; species Neoceratodus forsteri. Next base: position 661,300,408 of record CM028138.1, read on the forward strand.
GTTATGGTTGCCACTCAGCTTAAAGAGACTCTCCTTATCCACCTTATTTATCCCTTTCAAGTACTTCAAGGTCCCAGTCATGTCCCCTCTCTCTCTCCTTTCCTTCAGGGAGTACATATTCAGAGCCCCCAACCTCTCTTCATATGCCTTGCCCTGCTGACCCACTAACATGTACACACACATTCTCTCTCACTCACACATTCTCTCTCTCTCTCACATACACACACACACACACACACACACACACTCACTGTCTCACTCTCACATACACACACACACATTCTCTCACATATACATACACATTCTCTCACACATACACATACACACACACACACACACACACACACACTCACTGTCTCACTCACACATACACATACACACACACACATTCTCTCATATACATACACATTCTCTCACACATACACACACACACACACACACACTCAGATACATACATAAATTCTGTCCCATTTGAAACATTGCAAACTAAATATGGGCTAATGGGTCGGGAACACTATAGGCATTTACAAGTCAGAACATATATATTACATAAACAAAAGAGCTATATGAAGTTTCCCGACCCCACGCCACCCTTATTGGAGATGATAAGGGACCAACCACGGGGACATCTAATAGGGCAGCTCTACAAAACCTTAAGAGACTCCCTGGGAGACTCTACGCAGTCCAGCTGGGATAGCTGGAGTAGGGATTTGCAAGTTACAATATCTGACAAATTACTTCTTCTAATTATTGGAGAGAATATGCCTGGAAATGCCAGCCCCAGTTATTTCTGTACACCGGCTACTCTTCTTAAATATACCCCTATAGCTACAGGATCTTGCTGGAGGGGATGTGAATTCACCCTGGCAGACCAGGTGCACATATTCTGGCCGTGTCTTATCATTGCCACTTACTAGAATGTTCTTTTGAAGGAGTTGGATGACTTGATGGAGAACCAGTAGAATGAACGGCTGAACTGACTTTACTTTCAGTCCCCTCTGGGGAACAGTGTGATTGGTCGAATTCCTTACTCTTGATAATTTTACTAGCCACAAAACAAGGCAATAACAAGGAGACAGATGACCTCACCAGTTCCTTCTGTAACAGAATGGTGTCAGATAGTTTTTGAAATCTATTATTATGAAAAACTTACAGCGGAACGACGTGATAAGGCTTCTAGCAGTTTATAAATGTCAATGCTGGGTATGATGCCTTAGCTACGGTGAGATGCAGATTTTGTCCGATGAGGACTGCAAAGAGAAATATCAAAATACAGTAGGTGCTACCACCAAGTAGTAGGGGAAGGTCTGTCAATGGTTTTTAAATACCAACAGTTCAATGCTACTACTGCATTAAAAGCCTGTTATGAATGGAAGGTAAAGGGAACAGGAAATCATTTCTTGTTGGCAGCTGTTTATAAAGTTCTTATTCTCAGAAATGATATAAATTCCCCTAAATTATCCATATTTAACTGTACTTGAATAAAAAGGATACAAAAACTAATTTGCATTGTTTTATTTTTATGGGCAACATTCTGTTACAGTTCTCTTCATGGAACCAGTATTTGGAGTATCTACTATTATGGTTTTTGTACAGAATGTTAATTATGAGCTGTTGACCTATCAGAACTGTGCTTAAAGTTCTATACACAAACTGCGACATAGCTAAAACTCCAAATTACTGGTCCCATGAAAAGAACTATAACAGAATGCTGCCCACGAAAATAAAACAATGCAAAATACAGTTTTTAATCACTTTTTATTCAGGTACAGTTAAATAAGGGTAATTTAGGGGAATTCATATCATTTCTGAAAATAATGACTTCATAAACAGCTGCCAGTTGAAAATGATTTCCTGTCCTCTTTAAATTAAACGCTTAAGGTCAGACAGTGGAAAAGGATGCATTTTGATCGCGCTCCCCCCCCCCCCACCACTCACAAAATATGGTGGAATGTTATTTCATATCGAAATGTTTAAAATCTGAAGAGATCTGCTACCCAATGGCTAAGATTTCGTTCTGACTCTGCTATGTACAATGATAGTGAGTTCACATACAGTGTGTGTATAATGCGTTTCAATCAATAAAAACGTAAGTAAAAAAATACATGTTCTCTCACACATACACGTACACAAATGTGCACGATTCCAACACACAGTCATGCAAGCTCCACCCGTCTCACTGCATTAGTGCCTTTGTGGCTAAACTAGCAGCCGAATGTCTGAAGTGAGGATAATGACATGTTAATCCCCCACCACCACTGAAGCAGCCAAAATCCCCAACTGCTGTGGGGAGGATTGTTTTTTCTTTCCTGTTAACCCATTGTGGAATTGCTGGCACTCCACCAAGCCAGTCAGCAGTGAAATCACAGGTGTGTAAAAATGGTCAGAGCTGGGCAATAGATGCTCTGTCAATCAGTGTTAAGCAGTAATGAGCTCACAACCCACCAGCTAGCCCTTCCACCTGCCGGGCCAGTGGAGCACAGGAGCCGGGGGTAGCTGGGGGATGGGAGGAAGAGGCAAGAAAGGCAATGGTACCCTCTAGTCTTTTATTTGCATGAAGCATACAGTTCAGTTTCAGGAATTCACTGTCAGTGTGTGTGTGTGTGTGTGTATGTGTATGTGTGTGTGTGTGTGTGTGTGTGTGTGTGTGTGTTTAACTATTTCAGAACTGGTACTGTTATTGCTTAGTTTCCCAGCTCAGATGCAGTGTGTCCTTTCTAAGTGGGGTCCTGCTTTTAAACTATTTATGACTGGAAGCAGGTGCAGCACTGGAAGATTAACTAACTTGTTTAGGGTCACACAGTGAGTGAGTGAGTGTCTGTGGAGAGGTCACAGCCGACATCTCCTGATTCCTAAGCTAGTGTTCTAACTAGTACAAACCAGTACACCACACTACACAGTCTCAGTGCTAGTATAAAAGCACTAGATACAGAGGAGGGTTCAGGGTATTGCAGCCATAGCTGACATTGATAGGGCACTGCTGTGGGGATGCTCTCAGCAGTGTCACAGCCCTGTCACTACCAGTGGCTATCACTGTGAGTGCTGGTACAAGAGCCCTAGACACAGGGAGGGAATTCAAGGTATAGGAGCCACAGCAAGCATTGCAAAGGGAGTAAGAGGATGCGGGGGGAGGGAGAGGAGAGAGGTTAGATATGAGGGGGAGAAAGCCAAACCAAAATTTAGAGATAAAGAAGGCACAGTGGGTGAAGCACCTGACATCAACAGAGAGGAGGGAGAGGGAAAGAATGCAGGGTTCAGTGATGTGTATGCATGGGTTTATCAAGGGTAAAGCGACAGGAGTGAAAGAGAGGGTCCAGTCTAGCTAAAGTAGACTTTGGAACAGTACTATAAACAGTGTCTCCATAGTCAGAAATGGGCAGGATAATCGTTGTGAGTATTCTTCTGTGAACAGGAAGCAGAACGCTTTTGTTATTTCTGTATAGTGCCCCAAGCTTGGGGTGAAGCTTCTTATGAATTGCATCCACATAAACAGAAAAATCCAGGTGGCGATCCAACCATACCCCCGAGGTACTTGAAAGAGCAGACATCTTCAATTGTCATACCATCAAGCGTATGAAAGGAAGAAAGCAGAAGGACTCGAGCAAGTCTCTGCCTGGTACCAAAAATGACAGAGACTGTTTTCCTAGCATTGAGGGACAACTGATTAATGCTGGATGTTGTTAAAGTCCAGTCAGAGTTGCTTCATGAGGTCAGGCATGGAGGAGCCAGAGGAAAAGACAACCTTATCATCTGCATACATACATATTGACACAGAGGAGCAGGCCTTAGGGAGGTCATTTAGAAAAACAGAGAAAAGAACTGGGCCCCAGACAGACCCTGTGGGTACGCCTGAGCTGAGAGGGAGTTGTGGGGGTATCTTCAATACAGACAGCTTGCGACCTGCCCTCAAGGCAGGAGCAGAACCACTCAACTGAAGAAACTGAGAGTCCAGCTGCCTTGAGCTTATCCAGCAGAATGGGATGGGCTACAGAGTCAAAAAGCTTTGGCTAAGTCAGGAAAAACAGCTGAGGTGACAAGGCCCTGATCCATACCAGAGAGGAGATCATCAGTGAGCCACATGAGAAAGGTGGTAGTGGAATGAGACTTCCTAAAGTCAGACTGGAAAGGAGTGAAGACGTAGGTTGAATCTAGATAATGAGAGAATTGGGAAATAACAATATGTTCCCGGAGCTTCGCTAAAATGGGAAGGAGAGAGATAGTTCGGAAGAAACTAGGGGAAGAGTGATCACCCCCTTTGGGAAGGGGAATGACAGTAACCAACTTCCAAGAGTTTGGGACACAGGATAAGGAGAAAGAGAGGTTAAGGAGATAGGAAATAGGAAGGGCAATGGCATGAGCAGAGAGAAATAGGAGACTAGAATCAAGACCACCAAGACTCCCAACCTTGTGATGATTAAGAGCCAAAAGGGCCGTAAGAGCAACAGCAGGGGTAATGAGAAAAAAAGGAAGGAAAGGGACAGAGGGAGAGGGGAGAGAAGATGAGAGAGAGAGACAGACAGACAGAGAGAAGGAGGACGAGGAGCAGGAGAGGAGTGAACAGGCATGAGGTGAAGAAGGAATTAAAAGAAGAGGCAACTGCAGCGGGATCAGAGATCATAGTATTGCATATCTTGAGAACAGGTGGAGGGGATTGAGTCGGAGGAGAGAAAGTGAATGATTTTTTTTTTTTATACTTTATATTTATTATTTCAAGTAAACATTGAAGTACAGTTTACAAGCAGAGATATAACATGTATTAAAGACACATTGAGGTCGCCACTCTTCTTGATTACATGAAAAAACACCATCTGCTGCTTAAAGGTACATCATGAGGGGGTGTTCCTATTTTGATTCAACACTAAACATAACTATGCGAAAAAGCTGAGTGATGAGCCTATGAACAGCAAGGAAATGTTCTACAAAAATCAATATATTTAACTCAATATATTCTCTTTCCTCATATGAGGAAAAGGAGAAAGGCTCCATGCATTAATCAGTAATATGTGCAATAACCGTGCAATCTCCCTTTAGGATAGTGCAACATTACAAAATACTGCCCCTGTTTTGGTGGTATAAAACTAGACCACTTCAGATAGAAACATTTATGGCTAGGTGCTATTTAGCCAGCAATATTATAGACAAAAATACGTAGCCCTGCATTTATACAGTCAGCGATGTAAACTTAACACCCTTGGGTAACTTCAAAAACATCAAAGAAGACATTTTAGAGTATTTTAGAGTCCCTTGTGGATGTTCCAACCCAGTCCAATAAAAGAAAGTAACATAAAGTACCAACAAAAAGGGTAATTTCATCCACTCATACAAACTAAATAACAGGTTAAATCCTTATGTCTTCATGACTCGCTGTCTTCCTCGAAGGATACGTCTTCCCTGGGTTCGTTTCTTTGCCTCCTTGGAATCTGTTTTTGGGCCCACTGCATGGCATCTTTCGAATCAGAAAAAACAAAGATCTTGCCTTGATAGGCAACTCTAGGATGGGCTGGGAATATAATTCTGTGTGGTATTCCGGCTTCCCTCAGTATAGCTCTGGTCCCATCGAATTGCTTTCTCCGCTGCCGTGTCGCATAGCTAATATCTGGATATAGGTGCACAATTTGACCATCGCAAAGTAGAGTTTTTCGTTGTTTGGCCAAAGCCAAGAGGTAGCCTCTTGTGCCCACACCATCCGTGACTGCCGCAACCGTGCGTGGTGCCTCCGGATTCACTGGCTTGCCCCGCGTTGCGATTCTGTAGGCCTTTTGAATTTGTTGAGTGCACTCAGCTACCTCCTCACCAAATTGCTGCTGTAGCCACTCCTGTATGAATAACAGCAAGTGGTCCCCCTCGCAGCCCTCCAGAAGACCCAGTATTCGGATATTCATTGCCCTTGTTTGGTTTTCAAGGGTTTCCAGCCTGGTGCGTAAGTGTCCGTTTTCCTTAATGACTGCAGTCACCACTCCCATAGCCACATCGGCCCACTTTGTAGCCTCTGCAGTTGCTGTAGAGACAGTGTCCAGCCCAGTTTCCACTGTAGTCATCTGAGTGGCTAGGTTATCAATTTTGTCGGAGAGGCCCGTCACCGAGGATATCAATCTAGTTATTTTCAGCCCCAGGGATTGAAGCGTTTCTTCTTCTGGATAATCCACAGGGGAGATCTGGTTCTGTAGGCCAGATCTTGTGGCTGATGTACCACTCGAAGTTTTCGCCTTAGTAGCCTCAGTTTGCTGCTTATCTCATCGTGGATTTCCCATTTTGGCAAGGAAAGATTCTCCCATGAGTACCTCTAGCTCAAAATCGTAGGTGCCCCAAATTAGTCTTTTATTTTGTGATTCAAACTCCACGAAGATGCTGAGCACTATCCACTAGTTGCCATCTTGTTCGGGCTCCACAATGCCCAGAAAGTGAATGATTAACCTTCCAGAACTTAAGAGGGGTGATTAAGGTTGTTCTGGAGTGTGGATGCAAAGTATTCAGACTTCGTAAGCCTAGTAGCTTGAGTATAAGCATTGCAAAGGAACCAGTAATTAGTAAGGTCAGAAGTGGAGCCAGAGGATTTTTAAGACCTCTAGGCAATGTCACGCACACAGCGACTAGCCAGTAACTCATCTGAGATCCATGAGACAGGTGTATTGGCCTAATCTTTCAATTTATGATGCAGAGGTTGGTATTTCTGCAGATTCCTGTGTAGATAGACCTCGCCTTTCAGAATTTGCTTGTCACCCCCGAGAAAATTGGTGGATGACCCCTCAGGGGGTCTATTTCTGATCTGGGACGTTGTGGGCTCTCCGGGCCCCATAGGTCGGCCTAGGAATGCCTGATTTAAAATTCCAGGGTGTCATTTTCTACATTTATTGCCATGCCAAGTTGGATGGAACAACTTAGAAAATCCAAAATGGCCACCAAAATTCAATATGGCCACCATATCACTAGTAAATACTTGATTCACTAATAATTTCCAAATCCCTAGCTTCCAAGATACCGGTTATCAGTGATTCATAAACATCTATATACTGAATATTTATTCATGAACATTTATGACATCTATATGTTGCCTTGAGGCTCTTTGTGAGACACAGGACCAAATGCACACATTAATACAACATAAAACAATTGAATTCACGAGGCAATTTACTGATAAAATAGTTTTAAGTATGTACAGTAATGCTTAAAATCGAAATGTTGTATGTGCTGATTTATTGTTTAGAATTAAGTCATTTTATCAATGATTTGACCCAATACTATGAATATTTTGAGTCAACAGTACACCTTGGTTATAATGTCCAGTTTTGAAGTCATTATATAGGAGTCCACTCTGGATCTGAACTGTCACATTCACTCCCAAAGCTTGAAGATTCGTCCACAGAAGTTTGTTCATTGACTGCTGATGTGTCATTGTGAGCATCATCATCTCCTGTACAATCAGTCACTGGCACTGTGGTCGAAGGTTTTTGTTTGGTCTTCTGTGTGTGTCTTTGAGGTGTTGACTCACTTTTGTCATCTGCCTCATCTCCATCAGCTGCACATCGTCAACCGGCTAACCTTCCACCCTTTCTTCTATGACGTAGGATGTTAGGCAACTGAAACCCAGTGAAACACACAGGTTTCAATGTTTCATCCTCCCGTTTCCATCCTGACAAACAAGGGTCAACTTTTGGGGTTTCTCGCTCTGTGCAGTGGCGCCAATAGTAGGCTACGAGATTTGCTTTCTTTTTTGTGCTGACATAGGCTTACTGGGTCTGGTAGAGTTTGCGTAGTCTTCACTTTCAGGCTATTGTATTGTCTTACTCATGTGTCTACCAGAACCTCTCCTCCTGTACTATTGTACACGCAGTTTTGAATGAAGGTCTTGACATTTTGTTCAGTGTCTTGTGAAGCATATGTGCTTTCCCCAAGCCCTGAAATGGAGATTTATTCTTTCTTTGACCCTGTGCGAACATTGAAAGACTAATTTCTTTGATACTTTGTAGAAGTAACTCGCTGCATTGCATCCAGAGGCAACGTGGTATGCTTGCAAATTGAGACTTGCAGCATGTCCAATGTGATCGTATATAGATCCTATGTTTACAAATACGTTGGGGTCAATTTGGAGCATCCATTGTGAATCTGGAAGGGTCTTTTCAAAAGTGTAAACCATCAGGACGAGGATGTCTGTATCTTTGGCTCGGACAACAACTGGGCCTTTCACAAGAGCACAATGCAGCACTACCCTCGTATCTGACTCCTCATGGTTGCAGGAAAACAGGAATTCTTCTGAATCTGGGTATATAGTGTACGTGCTTCTGCCACTGCTGATAGTAAGCGGGTATCATAAGTTTCTTATGACATCCTCTTGTCTAACATATTCATTGAAGCACTGTATGAGATCTGTTTTGTTGTCATTGTTGTGAAGGTACTGCTGATACACCTTTTCCTGCGGCATCTCTTGCGAATCTGTTCCCATGTGAAGTCACATTCCTCCTGTTAAACCGCTTGCTCAGCTTGTTCTTGCCTGATCATCCTTATAATTATCAAAAACAACAATGACTTCCACTGGGTTTGCTGTAGGTGGAGGAGTGAATGCAACAAGAAGTGCTTTCCAAAGGCTGTCCCATGTATGTTGTGCAGGAACTGCTCTGATCATCGCCATGGTGTCGTATATGTACACTGAGAATAACAGAGGAGGGGAAGAACTTCGAGCTTCTGCTTCATCGATGAGATAATTTCTTAAAACACGTTTGGTATCAGGTTTGTAGAGGTTTCTGTCTGGAGTTGCTGTTGCAAGAGGATATGTTGTGAGAGGATGGGAAAACACATCTTTCTTGTCGGGGAACTTTGCAACAATGATACCGAGAGCCAGACGGTCTTTTTTTAAGACTGATTCTGCTTTGGGTTTCTTTTTCTTCTTGTCCATTCCCATGGAAATTCCGTTGTGTTTAATGGGCTTGAAGAAATCAACTTTCCTTGGTAGGAGACTGTCATTTAATAATGCACTCAACATAACTTCCCCTGTAGCCCTTGCCTTCAAAAGGCCCTCTACTATTGCCGGCGATATTTCAATGCCCGTTGCGATGTGTCATGCTACACCCTGACATGGATCTGAATATGCGTGAAGCTTCTTCACCAGCTGTTTCACTTGACCATCATGTTTCTTCATGGCACCATATGTCAACTCATTGTGTGGGGCCGATGTTTTCAGATCATCTCCTTCAATGACAAACGACTTTTAGCGAGCTTGTGGGAATTCAAAACAAAGTCACCAGCAGCTTCCTAAGACGTACTGTAACCGCCTGTCATGGGTCCACCCCTCAAATTGACCTCTCTGTTGATTGAGACCTCAGTCATTTGGTCACCAGGTATCATGGAGAACACCTCACCGGACAGACTAGCCCCAATGCCATATTCCTGCAGTTCATTGTATGCGTTCTCATCGAATGGTTTTCAGATTGATGAGGTCTACATGATGCCACGTCAAATACCGAGAGTAGTTCTGATGGTTGAATGCAAACAGTAAAGGTAGAATATCTTGTTGAGCCTGCAGATGCAAGTTCAGATTCTTGTCTTTGTACGCGGTGACCTGGGTGAGAAGAGAGCTGGTGTCACCAATGTAGCTTGCCACCTACTGTTCCATGGTGCCAGAGGTTTCCAGCATTTGTGGCTGCAGTTCAGGGAAAGATTCATCCAAGAGGACAAGATTCAGGGATTCTACCAATACAAATCTTCTCATGTTGATGAGTTTTTCTCGTAGTCCATTGGTTAGTGAGCCATGAATCTTGGATCCCATGAATCATAGGAGAGCCTCGAGGGACTGTTTATATAACCTCATCGATCTAGAATAGTGGCATCCTTCCAAGGCCTGGTCAACAGATCCATCCGCTATTATCCCCACCTGAACCCACCAGTCACGAAGTCCCATAGCACCATATCACTTGTGGAGGATCTTCCACCTCACCATCAGTTCATGAAATCCTCCCATCAAATTAACCACTTTTGTATATTTTTCTTCTTTCCACATTATTTGTGCAGTCTAGTAGAAAACTGCATGATCGCTATGGCTGAAGATGTGGTCAATTTGTAGGTCATCCATTAGATCAATGAGAAAGTCAAGGTAATATCTGCAAACTGCATCATCTGGTTCACGTGTTATAATGGGCAGAAAATCTGTTTAGGATTTAAAGGTAGTGGTCAATCTTGTTTTTTTTTCCCCTCCACCCACCCCCCCTTCAGGCCAATTGCCCCCAAGGACCTGCACCCCTCTCGGCTCTGCCACACAACCGCATATTGCAGCCACCACAGGGTAACCCGATGTAACCCTTCATTGGGTGGGTCCTCCTCTTCCAAGGAGAAAGGGCCTGGTGGCCTAGGCATTGACTCTGGGTGCTGCTGCGGTTGGTCTTAGCAGAGTCTGAGGGAGGCACTTGGCCCAGGGCAGCCGTCATCCTGGTGGGTGGAGACGACATGTTTCTGTTTTTCTCCTGATTTCCCCAGTTCGCGCTGCCTCTGTGCTTCCCCTGGTCTCCACCGGGGGCCACTACAGAGCGACACCTTTCACCAGCCAACCCCAGGAGAGGAGAGCCATCCTCTGGATGCTCAATCTAGCTCCTACCAATGCCGACCTCCAGCGCCCAAGTCCATTCCGACCCGGTCGCCGGTATGATTTAGAGGCATGCCACGCCAACCCTGTGTCACCAGGCCGCCCGATGTTGCTTTTTTATTGAAAGCTGTCCATGATCTCAGGACTGGAAGAGATTCATCTTCTCTGGAAGATTCTATGCTTGCTGCCAAAGCCCAAATACAATCTTTGCTCAAACAAAGATCAAGCTCCATCCTTCTTTCATCCTCATCATAGGATAGGACGATCGGTGGGGGTTTTCTCTTTCCTATTTTATAATCCCCATAGTCAATAGGTTCTGAGCTCTCAAAGGTTTCCTGGACTTCTCTTGTTGAGCTGCTTGCAATGTTCTGTACTTGTACTGGCAAATCGCAGATGACAGCAGGACGTGAAATTCAGGGTACATAAATCACTGAGTTAGTGTCACGTGTTGTTGAGACTCCTGTTAATGTCTGTTGCTTACCATCTGAGTTATCAATTCTGACATTAATTGGCTGTCCAGGCGGAATTGTGTGCGGTGCTTTTTTTCCCCTCAGATTTACTATCATGGGCCAATTTCTTGTTTTGTCTTCTGACGTCTGTGTAAGAAATACCAGCCCCCAAACAATGTAGAAGATTGACTGCTTCTTTACTTCTGGTGAGGCAATGAATGACCATGGATAGAACTATCGACTTTGGAGAATGTTCTCTGGTAATGAGGCGTTGTCAGTCACTAGCAGTGGACCATATCTTGGTAGCTTGAATTTCTGTTGGGATGGATGCATAACTTAGAGCATTAATCTTCTTAGAAGAGCTTATAGAAAGACCTATCGCATTGAAGATTTCTGAAATGGGTTCATAATTATCAAGCTCAGAAAGCAAGTCTTCGTATACCTTAGGAAACTGCAGTGACTCAATTTGTCTATCTTTTAATTTCCGATTGATCATCTTTGCAAATGCCTTGATGATGTCACTATCCTCTCAAGGTTGCCAAAGAACAATCAAGTGGGTTTACTTTTGTCGAGTGAAGAATGAGAGGATTCCTGTGTATCCCCTTCCCCACAGTAAAACCTATCTCCTCTCCGAATTCATTGCTGGTAAGATTCTTCAACTGAAATGTGTGATTTATTCCAGCATCTTGTTCGCATCTATGGAACTAGTAGAGGTTATGAAGATCCTCCAGTAACTCTGGAAGTAAATAGCAACATTTCTGCTCAACAACCTTTCTTCTCATGATTTGAAGAAACTCTGTTTCAGCACTCTTTGTGTGAATGCTTTCCAATCCGCCTGGTGTTTGTCTCTCTCATTTGCTGACGTAGACGAAAGTGTTGCAACAATGTAGATGGTATTTGACATCCGCAGCAAAGACATCAACATTGGTGCTAGCGACCTTCAGAATGTTTGGCTGCACCAGACAAAAGAGCATCATTGGAATTTTCATTGCATAACATGCTTTCGTGCAATGTAATCTTTCCATCTTCAGGTTCAACTCCTTGGAGTTTTTCTTCTGTATTTTTTCTCTTTTTCCATTTCTTATCACAGACGACGCAGGTCTCATCCTTCTTAAATTCCATCAGTTTCCTTTTACATCGAATTACATGGACCACTTCACTGCTACTGGACGTCTGTGGGTCAGGTATGTCGGAGAATTCAGCTTTAGAAGATTGATCCAAAGAAAGTTGTTTCATTGAGTTGGTGTTTGGTTTCCTTTCACTGGTGAAATTTTGGTGACACGTTGTATGAACAAGTAGGCCTGTTTCTCCAGGGTTGGGGGGACGTTGGTCACAGATTTTATTCCATATGAGGTTGAAGTTTCTGGTGTACTCAGAAGTTGGTTTTGTGACTGACCATTTCTCTGCAAAAGCTTTAATGGTATTCAGCCCATTCTCTCCTAATATTTGTTGGAGTTCCGTATCTCTAATTTGGTCCTCACAAAGAACACCGGTAGGCAAATTGGATGGATTCACCAATCCAACAGGTACAGCTAGAGGGTTATCCATGTTTCTGAAACAGAAACAGAAACTAAAATTAAAAACTAGAAACAAGAAATACAAACTAAACAGGCATACAACGTACATGAACACGTCACGGAAGCCTGTGAACAAAGTGGCAAATTCTCACAGAGTGGACACCAATTTTGGGTCAATGGCACAAATGAGCAGATTGATGCATTATGCATCATTTATTTATATTTATGTTCTATGATATTAATTTAATATGTGTCTATATTAAACGTTTTAATAATAAACTCCCCATTCAAGAATCATTGATGATCGGTATCTTGGAAGCTAGGGATTTGGAAATTATTAGGGAATCAAGTATTTACTAGCAATAGGTAGGCCATATTGGATTTTGGTGGCCATTTTGGATTTTCTAAGTTGTTCCATCCAACTTGGCATGGCAATAAATGTAGAAAATGACACCTTGGAATTGTAAATCAAGCGTTTCTAGGCCGAGGTATTGGGCCCGGTGGGCCCACAACATCCAAAATCAGAAATAGGCCCTCGAGGGGCCATCCACCAATTTTCTCGGGGGTAAAAGCAAATTCTGAAAGGTGAGGTCTATCTACACAGGAATCTGCAGAGATACCAACCTCTGTATCATAAATCGAAAGATTAGGACGGTACACCTGTCTACATGGGAAGTGGACACCTCGGGCCCTAGTTCTTCTAAGTGGAGTATGATGATCCCAGACGGACATCATTTTGGAAGTGAAAAATTTGAGGGCTTCATTCACATTACCAGATGTAGAAATGGGACCAGCCAGTGGCTAACAGATCAGCATGAAGGTGGGACAAGTTCAGCAATCGGAAAGGCTGGATCTGAATGAATTTGGGGGGGAGCTTTTGCATGCTGAATTTTGCACACACAGTGAACCATATTGTGGTCACTGAGTTAATCAGTGTGAAATGTTAGTGGCCACAATATGATGGGGATGGAAGAACAAGACCCAGTCCAAGAGGGAATGATTCAGAGATTTAAAATAATAGTGAGTAGGGACAGAGATCAGCAGAGGCAGTTCACATTAAGGGAACATTTATCAGGAGAGGGGGAGAGCCAGTTAAAATCACCTAGTATAAATAACTCCCCAAAGGTGGCCTGGGAGGAGATGGAAGGAGTAAGTCAGTTACTAAAGGTGGGGATATACCAGGGCAGTAATAGACACCAGCAATAAATATAGGAATAGAGAAGGTGAGGGAGAGTTTAAGAAGAAGCATCTCATAGGCAGAGGGAATAGAGATGGATGGCACAGGTTCAAACTGAATGTTTGAGGTGAGGTAAATGGCCACTCCACTACTCCTCTTTGGTCTATCCTGTCAAATAATAGGGAAAACTAGGATGTCAACTGAGGAATCAGGGACCTTAGAGGAGAGCCAGGATTCTGGGATCACCAATATATCAGGCTCAAGGGTAACTATAAGTGGCTGTAATGGGTCAGTTTTAGGAAGAAGGCTATGGCTGTTGACATGGGCCACTCTCAAACTTTTAGGAAGGCAGAAAATGGGGAATTTCCAGGGCTGAGCTCAATGCTCACTGCAACTAAAAGCAGACCAAGAAGACAATAATCTTTAGAGAACCTAAGAGATGCTTTTGGGGGCACTTCTGTGGGGAAGCTCTCAGCAATGTCACAGCCCTGTCACTACCACTGGGTGTCACTGTGAGTGCTGGTACAAGATCACTAGATACAAGGGAAAGGGTTCAGGGTATAGGAGCCGTAGCTGGCATTGACAGGGCACTGCTGTGGGGAAGCTCTCAGCAGTGTCACAGCCTTGTCACTACCACAGGGTGTCACTGTGAGTGCTGGTACAAGAGAACTAGATACAGGGAAGGGGGTTCAGGGTATAGGAACCATAGCTGTCATTGACAAGGCACTGCTGTGGGGAAGCTCTCTGTAGTGTCAGAGCCCACTACCAGTGGGTGTCCCTGTGTGCCAGTACAAGAGCTCTGCAAACAAGGGAGGGGTTCAGGATATGGGAGCTACAGCTGGCAGCTTTCAGCAGTGTCTCAGCCCTGTCACTACCAGTGGGTGTCACTGTGAGTGCTAGTACAAGAGCACTAGATATAGGGGAGGAGGTTCAGGGTATAGGAGCCATATCTGGCATTGACAGGGTACTGCTGTGGGGAAGCTCTCTGCAGTGTCACAGCCCTGTCACTACCAGTGTGTCTCACTGTGAGTGCTGGTACAAGAGCACTAGATACAGGGAAGGGGGTTCAGGGTATAGGTGCCAGTGCTGGCATTGACAGGGTATTGCTGTGGGGAAGCTCTCAGCAGTATCACAGCCCTGTCACTACCAGTGAGTATCACTGAGAATACTAGTACAGGAGCCCTAGATACTGGGGAGGGGGATCAGGGTGTAGGGTATAGTCAGAGACTCTCTAGGCTCCACCCTTTATCTTTTTTCCACACCCTTGATGGGACAATCCTACAGGACACCTGCTCATTCAGATACCTTGAGGTTTGATTAGACCAACACCTCAACCTCTCTGGACACATTGACGCTATCCTGAAAAAACTGCACCCCAAGCTTGGTGCCTTAATCAGGAGCCATAGTTGCCTCCCTTCCTACGGCGTGGCATGAAATAGTCCAGAAGATGATCCTCCCCATTTTCGACTGCTGTGATATAGTCTATGGTGTCACTCCCAAATCCTCCCTAACCAGATTGGCCACTCTCTTTAACTCCTTCTGTCGATTTGCCCTTGATGCTCCATCACGCACTCATCACTGTGACCTCTGCCACCCTCTGTCCCTTCCCCGCTTGCCAGCAGGCACCTCTCTCTCTGTGCCAAACTCACTACTAAATTTTGGTTAGGAGAACTTCCCTCCTACCTCTCATGCTCACTGTCTTCCCCCCTCCCCCTCGCAATCCCTCAGATCCTCTGACACTCGCACTTTGTTGGTCCCCGTTGAACCACTCTCATCGGTCAGTCAGGCTTCACCCATCATTTCCCACAAATCTAGAACTCCCTCCTCCCCAAATTACGGCACTCCACCTTCTCCTACTCCCTTACCTCTGCCTTACATAACTTTCTTTCATCTAACTGCTCCTGCTTTAACTCTCTTTAACCGTCCTCCTATACCTCTGTTCCTCTCCATCACTCACATCCCCCATTAAACCTTCCTCCTTCCCGAGCCTGCTTCCCAGCATGCTCTTCTCTCCCTTCATCACTTACCCCCACTCACTTCTACCCCTAACCTTCTTCCATTACCAACTTGTCCCTGCTTAGTTTTGACCTCTAGCAGGGTTCTTAGCATCCTGAAGAGGAGTCTAGCACTGGGCAAGCCTCCTCCTCCTTCCCCTCCCCTCTCCCTCTCTCTTTTCTACCTAACTTGTCCTGACCTAAATCTGCCCTCTGTCAGGATTCGTAGCACCCTGGCGATGTCTACTGTCAGGTAAGTTTTTCCCCAGTGAAGAGAGAGGAGAGCATGCCCCATTTTCAATGCCCAACTTGTTCTTGCCTAATTCTTTCCCCTGGCAGGGTTCTCTGCATCCTGGAGGGGCCCAGCACTGGTCAATTACTCTTCCTTCACTCCCCTTCCCCCTCTATCCTTTCTACCCAACTAGTCCTCTCCTGATTCTGTGCTCTGGCAGGATTCTCAGCATCCTGGAGTGGCCTAGTCTTCGACAAGCTTCTTCCTTCCCTGCTTTTCCCTCCTTTCCCTTCATCCTTTCTTTTCTCTCTTCCCAACATGTCCTCACCTAGTTCTGCCACCTGGCAGGGTTCTCAGCATCCTGGAGTAGCCTAGTCTTCGGCAAGCTTCTTCCTTCCCTGCTTTTCCCTTCTTTCCCTTCATCCTTTCTTTTCTCTCTTCCCAACATGTCCTCACCTAGTTCTGCCACCTGGCAGGGTTCTCAGCATCCTGGAGGGGTCCAGCACTGGGAAATGACTCTTCCTTCCCTCCCCCTTTCCCTCCATCCTTTCTACCTAACTCATCCTTGCCTGACTCTGCCCTCTGGCAGGGTTCTGAGCTTCCTGAAGAGGCCTAGTCTTAGGCAAGTTTCTCCCACCTCCTCCTCCTCCTCCTCCTTCCCTTTACCATCCCTCTACTATCTCTACGCAATGTGTCCTTGCCTATTCCTGCCCCTTATTCTGAGTTCTTGCCTCATTCCTCCACTGGCAGCGATCTCTGCACTCTGAAGGGGCCAGTTCCAGGTATGACTTGTCCTTCCCTACCCTGTCCCTTACCCCCACCTCCCTCCTGTCCCCCTCTCTAGCCCCTGCACTTAAACAAAGGAATTAGTTCACCTGAGCTAATAACTTGCACTTTTTGCTCTGTCTGAGGTGCTCCCAGATTGCACTGGCCTTGTGTTAACTTCCCCCCCCCCACAACTGATTTTTTGCTCACTTTGCTCCGGTAATGTTCCCCCATCATTATCCTCTCCTTCCCCCAGCTGGTTTCCCCTGTCTACCCCTCTACCCTGCTTGATGTCCCCCCACTGCACCTCATTCATTCAATAATTGCTAAATAATCTGCCTCTTAACCGTGATCCATTCCTGCATGGAGTTGGCTCCAAGGTTACATTAAATTTCTGTACTGTGATCCTCAGATATGCCACTTGTAATTAAATGCATATTCCACAGGTGTGATATATTTAACTGTTTGTTATGTCACAAATGCGATTGTATGATTATTTATATTTTTTAACTGTATGTCTTGTTACAAATGTAATTGACTGTTTAATTTATCGGATATGTTAAATGGTAAACTGTATGTCTAATTCTTCATCCAATTGTACTCCCTCCCAGGTCACACCAGGAGATGAGCAACTTGTTGTTCATTGTGCCTTCCTGGTGAAACATTTCAATAAAAAAAAATTAAATAAAATAAAAATATGAGCCACAATTGCCTAGGGTGACAGTGTGAGCATTAACTCTATCTTTCAAACATGTTGTGCTTCTTCTTACCAGGTAGCTAAAGCAAAGCTGGGGAGGGGGAGAGGAGCAGTAATCCAACCTACAATATCCCTGCTAATCCATCCTGCAAGCCTCATCAACACATGTAAATACCTTTTAATACGATGGGGGTTGACGTCAGCTTTGACGCCCTTCCCATAATACCACCAGCAAGGACCATAAATTAAAACATTTGGTGAATATTATTAACAGTCTTAGTAATTCATAGATATGTATGCATTAGTAAGAGATTGGTAGTAGGGAGGGTGAGAGGTGGAAAGGGAAAGAGGCGGGGACAGGGAGGGGGAGGAAGAGAGAAAGAAAAAGAGAGAGAAAGGGAGGGAAAGAGAGAGAGGGAAGGAGGGGAACGGTGTGGGAAGGGAGAGGGACAGCGTGGGCAGTGCACAGTGTAGGCTTCCCCACACACTGGTCCCCCAATGTACCCAACTCTACATTGGAGGGACCACCCTTCTCCTGGGGTGAGAGGGACTGAAGCACTCTGTTTAACTACAGGGATAGGTAAAGTGTGGGCAGTGCACAGTGCAGGCTTCCCCACACACACTGTCCCACAAATGTACCCCAACCCTGAACTGGAGGGGCCACCCTTTTCCTGGGGTGAGAGGGACTGAAGCCCTCTGTTTATCCACAGGGACAGGTACAGTGTGGGTAGTGCACAGTGCAGGTTTCACCACACACTGCTCCACCAATGTACCCAACCATGACCTGGAGGGACCACTCTTCTCCTGGGGTAACAGGATGGAAGCCCTCTTTCTATGCAAAGGGACAGAGAAGTTTAATCCACTTGTGTGCTGACAGCATTCATCTTCAAAAATATGCACATTACTTCAACAAATGTACCCCAAAATAAAGTGTGTAAAACAAGTTTTTTTTTTTCCTGTTTTCCTTTGCAAAGATCCCTTTCCAGCAAGTGTTCCACATGCGGGGATGCACTCGGACTGCAGGGTCTCTGACATTATTTGGGTGGGGAAGGGGGAAAGCTGTCAGGGTACTTGGCTCAACCTGCCTCTCGCTGACACCCTGCTCTGCCTGCTGCCTGCCAGGACCTCCTGACCCCGCTCCGTTAACCAGCTTTGGACCTTCCGAATCCTCTTTAGTGGCTTTTTGTCTTTATCCCCCCTGCCTGCTGTCAGAATTCCCAATCCCTCTGCAATCAGCTTTCACATCTCTCTCTCTCTCTCTCTCTCTCTCTCTCTCTCTCTCTCTGTTCATCTCTCTCTCTCACACTGTTTGTCTCTTTCATGCTTGCTTTTTTTGAGGAATGTCATTTTGCTTTTGATAGAGTGACGGGGAGAGAAAGAAGAGCGTGGGCGTCCCCTCCGGGGCAGGATATTTACCGCAGGTCACAGCTGTCCTTGGCACAGACGGTAAGAAGTTTGTATTACTAACTTTAAAAACAGCAAATGTGTTTCATTAAAACTGTTTAGGGTATAAAAGAAAATCCAGGTTTCAGCGCTCAGTTAGCTCATATTTTCCAGCGGAGGTCAAAAGATTCTATCGGGTTTAAATCTGAAAATTGGTTCAGGTTTTTTTTTCTGGAAGTCGGAAAATAGTTCTTAAATCCCAGCTTTTGAAAATAAATAAAAATCACTGAGCAACCAAGTTATGGACATTTTTTCAATTATAAAATAGTATTGGTAAAATAACATTTTCATTCAGAGAAACAATCATCTCAGACATCTGTACAAAATTAGATGCCATCTCAGTTTTCTTAGTTTCAACACTTAGAATTCCAAATGTCGCCACCCTGTCATTTTGAAAGTTTCTGTTTAGCTTACTTTCTGATTTTCAACATTGTGAAATGGAGCAAACTGACACCCTGAAAACAGGTAGTGTGTCCATGGCAGAGTATACACCGTGATATAATCTTTAGAAACGAACAGGAAATGACAGCTCTTTAGTCAAAGTAAATGGTGATAAGCTGAGATAAGGACTGGTAGAGCTGATGCCACCCCAAAAATGATGTAGAAATGGAGTCAAGTTTTGAAGCTTCTTCAGGTCTGGTATGGTGTAGAGGAGGAGTAGGCGCTGGCAAGTTTGGGTTCAGATTTGCCAATGTCCCACCATGACTGTACCATGTTCCTGAGGTGTTTGAACCCTCTTTGGAGAAAAGCTAAAATCAACATGTTATCAATTATGGGACCCTGTTGCACTCACTGTATTACAATCAAACCCTGATACGGTCACATCGTCAGGGACAGGACAAAACTGTGATCTTATCTGACACAGGACCTTATCCAGTCTGTTACACTCACTGTATTACAGTCAAACACTGATAAGGTCACATCGTCAGGGACAGGACAAAACAGTGATCTTATCCAATTCAGGACTGTATCTAGTCTGTTATACTCATTGTATTACAGTCAAACCTGACAAGGTCACATCATCAGAGAAAGGACAAAACTGTGATCTTATCTGATACGGGACCTTATCCAGTCTGTTACACTCACTGTATTACAGTCAAACACTGATAAGGTCACATCGTCAGGGACAGGACAAAACTGTGATCTTATCTGATACGGGACCTCATCCAGTCTGTTACACTCACTGTATTACAGTCAAACCCTGATAAGGTCAGCCGGCCCAGTGGCGCTGAGGGTTGAGGCACTGGACGCCACACCACGCACCATGCCGGCAACTCGTGTTCAGTGATGGATTCGGGCCACCAGGGGTCAGCCAAGGAAAGAGAAGGATTAAGCACCCAATGGCCTGCTCTCCTTCTCTGGGCAGGGGTGGGAGGCGGAGCCAGCCCCGCCATGTTACTGCCACCTCCTGGTCATCACTGGTATCTGGCAGTGCAAACGTGAGAAGCAGCGAAGAGGGGGGGCAACATTGGCTGAGGACCAAAGCGGAGGCATGTCTCAGTGTGTCTCTGTCTCCTTGGCCCTCTTCAATGACGATGTCAGCAGAGGAGGCGGGAGTTAAGAGGCAATGAGCCCTCTATTCCACACATCCAACAGAAACTGAGGACAGACTCCACTGTGAGCACACTCCCCTGAAGCTTGAAGGAAGGTGAGCAGCACACCTTCCTCACCTCGCCCAGAGGGTTAACCGGAGGCTGTAGAAATGTCAGAGGGCGCACTCTAGGAGCAGACTCCATGGTGGTTGGGGTTGGGGTTGTGGGACAACGATTGGGGGTTCTGAGAGATAGGATGGTATGGGGTGGCAAGAAGGAGTGATAAACAGAAAGTAAAAAAAAAACTCTCATAAGGTCACATCATGTGGGACAGGACAAAACTGTGATCTTATCTGATACGGGACCTTATCCAGTCTGTTACACTCACTGTGTTACATTCAAACCCTGATAAGGCCACATTGTCAGGGACAGGACAAAACTGTGATCTTATCTGATACGGGACCTTATCCAGTCTGTTACATTCACTGTATTACAGTCAAACCCTGATAAGGTCACATCATCAGGGACAGAACAAAACTGTGATCTTATCTGATATATGACTATATCCAGTCTGTTACACTCACTGTATTACAGTCAAACCCTGATAAGGTCACATCGTCAGGAACAGAACAAACTGTGATCTTATCTGATACAGGACACTATCCAGTCTGTTACACTCACTGTATTATAGTCAAACCCTGATACAGTCACATTGTCAGGGA
Source organism: Neoceratodus forsteri (assembly GCA_016271365.2). Lineage (NCBI taxonomy): Eukaryota > Metazoa > Chordata > Ceratodontiformes > Ceratodontidae > Neoceratodus > Neoceratodus forsteri. Next base: position 661,321,506 of record CM028138.1, read on the forward strand.
CAGGACAAAACTGTGATCTTATCTGATACAGGACCTTATCCAGTCTGTTACACTCACTGTATTACAGTCAAACCCTGATAAGGTACATTTCTTCAGCTCCTCTCATCCCAGAATGGTCTCTCTGGGTCAGGGTTGGGGTACAGTTGTAAAGGGAACAATGTGTGGGGAAGCCTGCACTGTACACTGTCCACACTGTATCTGTTCCTGTGGATAAAGAGAGGTCTTCAGTCCCCTCTCACCCCAGAAGAAGCACTGTCCCTCCAGGTCAGGACTGGTGTACATTGTTGAAGCAGTGTGTGGAGAAGCCTGCACTGTGCACTGATCACACTGTACCTGCCCTTGTGGCTAAATAGAGGGTTTCAGTCCCTCTCACCCCAGGAGATGGGTGGTCCCTCCAGGTCAGGGTTGGGGTACATTTATGGAGCAGTGTGCAGGGAAGCCTGTACTGTACACTGCCCACACTATACCTGCCCCTGTGGCTAAACACAGGGCTTCAGTCCCTCTCACCCCAGGAGAAGGGTGGTCCCTCCAGGTTATGACTGGGATACACTGGTGTAGTAGTGTGTGGGAAAGCCTGCACAGTGCACTGTCCAAACTGTACCCGTCCCTGTGGATACATAGAGGGCTTCAGTCCCTCTCACCCCAGGAGATGGGCAGTCCCTCTTTGCCAGTGTTGGGGTATGTTGGTGGAGCAGTGTGTGGGGAAGCCAGCACTGCAGATCTGGTGTAGTGTGGATGATGTGATGAAATCCTGCCTCTTCCACTGCAGTTCGGGCACAGTGTGGATAACCTCACAATGTCCCTCACCCCCCCATTGCAGTTAGAGGTGGAGTGGGTAACCACATAACATCCCTCCCCTACTTACTTAGGTCCGATGTGGGTGATCACATGACATCCTGCCTTTCCCACCACAGGTCTGGCATGACCTGGATAATCCCACAGTGTTCTACCCCACCTACTACAGGTCTGGTGTAGTGTGGCACACCACACAACATCCCACACCTCCCACCACAGGTCGGGCATGGCATTGAGGGTCTCACTTTGTTGGTGGGGTCTGGAGGGTGGCGTTGACAAAGGTAACAACAGCAGTTGGAGCAGAAGCCAAGCTGGATCCCATTACCTCAACTACTCTGTGTTCTTGAACCAGTCCAGTTGTTTTGGAATCCACCCCCCTCTGCATGCCAGACCCAGGAAACTCTTGGATAAGCCTCACTGTGTGGGGAACCACAGAGGTGGGGGCTCAAATATTTTACTGTTCCTGTCTCCAGGACCTGCTAAATCTTATGCTGGACCACTAAGAATGAACTCTCATTGATCTGGTGAACCAGTGTGGACTGGGAAGCCATCAAGATGGGAATCTGAACTCTGATCCAGTTGGAATAATATTTTATTTATATCAATACAACGAGATTGACACTTGATAAAGTAACCCCCAGGCTTAGGATGTCATGTTATTTTACAGATTCTGTAATGTCAATTCTCGGTGTTTTAATTATCAAGCTGGATCTGTGAAATTACTTCTAGGACCAGTAAGTATTTTTTGTTAGCCTGATACTGGTCCTAGATGAGTTAAATAAGGAGAAAGATTTCTGACCTTGTCGCAGAGGCAAGTAGTGTACTTGTAATGTTTTTGGGACTATGCATTTGATGTGGAACCTATGTAAATGAGCAGTTGTGCTCAAAGGTAATTGTCTGATGAAAGAAAGAAAGAAAGAAAGAAAGAAAGAAAGAAAGAAAGAAAGAAAGAAAGAAAGAAAGAAAGAAAGGAAGGAAGGTATCACATGGCTGCAAGTCGCTGTAAGGGACGGTGGAGCACAGCAGGCTATGTCTGGGTGGGAACTGGAAGAGGGCACCCCAGACCTGATGATACGTTTGCCCTCCCTGTTGGACAAGGGAAGTATAAAAAAAAAAGTGGAAAACCAAACCCGGTATCCAGGCTCCTCCATCTGTTTTTTAACCAAGCATGCCGTGACCCACCTGTTGCTCTAAAACATATTCAAATGGGGCCTTCTAAACAAATCCACATGGAAATGAGAGCAGTCAGGTGACAGCCCAGTCAGGAGAACAAGGAAGCAGAGAATTTAGGGTTTACAGCGAATGACAGGGCACCTGTGTAACCAAGCCCTCTGACACAGTGATTCTAAATCTGAAAGATTTTAACCCCTTCCCCCCACGCCCTTTTTGTTTTTGTCTAGGAGGGGAGAGGACTGGTCTTATTTTAAGTTTTATTGATTAAAACTCCTCAAATAGTGAATCCAGATGGCTGATTTGTGGAGTCCCTAGCTGAGCATCTAGACAGCAGTTCTGAACAAGTTTTTTTCTTCATCACAGCACGGAAGCAGGGAAAAGCTCAGAACAATAGGTGAAATCGAAGGTAAAGTTTATTTTTACTATTCCCTCTCTCTTTCTCTCTCTCTCACTGTCTCTCCAGATACAATACATTATCCTGCCTACCCAAGAGCTGTTTCAATTTTGACTGATCCATCTGGTTAATCTTTTTGTTAATGTGTCCTTTTACTTCATCAGTTATTCATGTGGTACTTACTTTTGAGCTTGTAACAAAAAAAATGGAATGAAAACTGGAGACAGAAACAAGTACAGTATGGGTCGTGCATAATGCAGACTTCTCCACATACTGCTCCATCATTGTACCCCAACCCTGACCTGGAGAGACTACCCTTCTCCTAGGATGAGAAGAACTGAAGCCCTCTGTTTATCCACAGCATCAGGTATAGTGTGGGCAGTGCACAGTGCAGTCTTCCCCACACACCCACCAACGTACCCCAACCCTGACCTGGAGAGACCACCCTTCTCCTGGGGTGAGAGGAACTGAACCTCTCTGTTTATCCACAGGGTCAGTGGGCAGTGCAGAGTGCAGGCTTCCCCGCCACACTACCCACCAATGTACCCCAACCCTGACCTGGAGAGACCATTCTTCTCCTGGGGTGAGTGGAACCGAAACCATCTGTTTATCCACAGCATCAGGTACAGTGTGGGCAGTGCAGAGTGCAGGCTTCCCCGCACACTATCCACCACTGTACCCCCACCCTGACCTGGAGGGACTATCCTTCTCCAGGGATGAGTGGAACTGAAGCCATCTGTTTATCCACAAGGTCAGGAACAGTGTGGGCAGTGCACAGTGCAGGCTTCCCCCACACACTACCTCACCGATGTACCCCAACCCTGACATGGAGGGACCACCCTTTTCCTGGGATGAGAGGGACTGAAGTCCTCCATTTAGGCACAGGGACAGGTACAATGTGGTCAGTGCACATTGCAGGCTTCCCCACACACTGCTGCTCCACCAATGTACCCAACTCTGACCTATAGGGACCACCCTCCTCTTGGGCTGAGAAGAACTGAAGCCTTCTTTTTATACACAGAGACAGGTACAGTGTGGGTAGCGCACAGTTAAGGAGGGATAATCCTTCAGTGATGAGTGGTCCATGGACAGTGCAGGCTTCCCCACACACTGCCTATGAATTTACGTCAACCCTGACCTGAAGGGACCACCCTTCAACTGAGGTGAGAGGGACTGAAGTGCTCCATTTATCCACACGGGCAGGTACAGGGTGGTCAGTGCACAGTGCAGACTTCCTCGCACACCGTTCTGCCAGTGTACCCCAACCCTGACCTGGAGGAATCACCCTTCTTCTGGGATGAGAAGGACCAAAGCCATCTGTTTATCCACAATAACAGATACAGTATGGGCACTGCACAGTGCAGGTTTCCCTGCAAACTGTTCCACCAATGCACCCCAGTCCTGCTAGAGTTAAGTATTCATGGACTGACCTTAGGAAAGTCACTTAATAATTTTAGATTGCTTAGATAAAAGAAAAGAAAGTGGGGCAGCGTTCATGGACTTGATGAAACCTTTGACCTGGTGAGCCACTCCCTTTTGTTAGATAGACTTCTGAGGATCAGTGGGCACCTTGAAGTGATTGAGTGGTTCCAGACATATCTAATGGGGAGGAAGCAATGAGACCTGGTAAAGGACAAACTGTCTGATACCAGGGGTCCCTATGGAGGGGTACCTCAGGGTTCTGTCCTGGGATGTCTCTTATTTTCAATCTTTATTAATGACTTCCCCAATGGCCTGACTAACTCATGGATTAGCATGTGCACTCATGATACCATTTTGGTAGCAATGGGAGAAACCACAGAAGAGCCACAAAGAAAACCTGGAAGAAGATTTCTGATCTATCCAGGAGTGGCTGACCAGGTTGGGGTATGTTATGTGCATAACGAAAATGCAGTGCAAAAGGTATTCGTCAAAAACACAAACTAACCATTATGAACTGATTGTTAGAGACCTCATGGGGTGGTGTTTGAATGTGCCCAGAAATTTTTAAGCCATATTTCATGCCTTTGTCAAAAAGTGAAAAAAAGAATAGGGGTCCTCATATGTATCTATCATTGTCTGACTAGTAAATCCAAATTAAAAATAGCACTGACGTTAATCCTACCCCTGATGGATTATGGGAGTTGTGCCTAGATACATGCAAGGAAAGGGGACTTCATTAAATTGGACAGAGTTAATAATAAATTAGCCTGCTTTGTAACAAACAGTAGATTCGATACTTGTCACTGTGAACTGTACACTGTATATCCCATAGCTAGCCTTTTGGTTTCCCATCTAAATCCTACACACCACTAGAAGTTAGATGGGAAACTGAAAATGGCTAAGAATGTGGTATAACAATTTTAAATCTGGGGATAACCATCCTCTATATCAAAATTCATATCTGTATCACAATGAGCCCATGAATTAAGACACGAGATGGTATTTCTCCGAGTCAGTAGACTGAAAGTCCCCAAAACGTTAACTCAATATGGAGAGATGAGTGTGTGTTTTAGTGCTGCTGTGTCTTACAACAGGCTGAGTGCTGCTGCAAGAAATAAAGCGACACGACCTACTTCAAAAGGCTGTTATTAACAAACTGAAAATGGTGGCTTTTTTAACAAATACTGTATGTCGTGCACATTCCTATTTTGTAATAACAATGTGTTGAACAGAAACCTTTAAATACCTTACAGGGGTTAATAAGGCACAGGAGGAGAGCATCTTTTGGAGAAAAATGTGTTCTAGAACAAGGGGTCATGATATGAAGTGGGATTCTGGAGGGGTGTGAGGAAGTACTTTTCCAGAGAAAGAGTGGTGAATTCCTAGAATAACCTTCCAGAGGAGGCAGTGGAGGGGGATAGACAGTAAGTGGGTTCAGAAATGCCTGGGATAGGCATAAGGGAATCGTAATGGTAGGGTAGAGGGGAGCTGAGATTGTGACATGGATTAAGCAGGGTCTGGGAAATAACAATAAGAAAAAAACTGGACAGACTGGGTGAGCCCAACTGCCCTTATTTGCCGTCACAGTCTATGTATGTATCTATGTATATGTATGAATGATAAATGTGAAGCTGTATGACCACAACAGGGATACACCTGAAAATAGTCTGCAGCCCGAGTTTGTATTTGCTGTCTAAAAATACATTGTATTACCGGAATACATACATACATACATACGTATATGCACATTAACCTCTCAGTGACCCTGTCCACCCAGCTGCAGAAATGAGTGGAAGCAGGACCCTTGGTGAGGTGTCTTCATGATCTTCCTTAATCTGTCACTGTCATTTGACATAGTGGATCATGGGGTGCTGGTGAATCTAGGAGCACTGGTGGATTGTGAGACGCTGGTGAATCACAGGGTGCTTGTGGGTGAAGGGGTGCTGGTGTATTATGGGACATTGGTGTATCATGGGACACTGCTGGATCACAAAGCGTTGGTAAATCACAGGGCGCTAGTGGGTCATGGGGCACTGGTGGAGCATGGGTCACTGGTGGATCATGGGGCACTGGTGGATCATGAGGCACTGGTGGATCATGGGGCACTGGTGGATCATGAGGCACTGGTGGATCATGGGGCGCTGGTGGATCATGGGGTGCTGGTGGATCACGGGGTGCTGGTGGATCACGGGGCGCTGGTGGATCATGGGGTGCTGGTGGATCATGGGGTGCTGATGGATCATGGGGCAACTGTGGATCACAGGGAACTGGTGGATCATGGGGAACTGGTGGATCATGAGGCACTGGTGGATCATGGAGCACTGGTGGATCATGAGGTGTTGATGTATCATGGGTTGTTGGTGGATCATGGGGTGCTGGTGGATCATGGGGCACTTGTGGATCATGGAATTGGTGGATCATGAGGCACTGGTGGGTCATGGGGAACTGGTGGATCATGAGGCACTGGCGGATCATGGAGCACTGGTGGATCATGAGGTGTTGATGTATCATGGGTTGTTGGTGGATCATGGGGTGCTGGTGGATCATGGGGCACTTGTGGATCATGGAATTGGTGGATCATGAGGCACTGGTGGGTCATGGGGAACTGGTGGATCATGGGGTGCTGGTGGATCATGGGGCACTGGTGGATCATGGGGTGCTGGTAGGTCAGGGGCATTATGGATCATGGGAAACTGGTGGATCATTGGGTGCTGGTGGATCATGGGGCACTGGTGGATCATGAGGCACTGGTGGATTATGAGCACTGATGGAGCATGGGTCACTGGTGGATCATGGGTCACTGGTGGATCATGAGGCACTGGTGGATCATGAGGCACTGGTGGATTATGAGGCACTGGTGGATTATGAGGCACTGGTGGAGCATTGGGCACTGGTGGAGCATGGAGCACTGGTGGATCATGAGGCACTGGTGGATCATGGGGTGTTGGTGGATCATGGGGCACTGGTGGATCTTGGGGTGCTGGTGGATCATGGGGAACTGGTGGATCATGGGGTGCTGGTGGATCACGGGGCACTGGTGGATCACGGGGCACTGATGGACAATGGGGCACTGGTGGACCATGGGGCTCTGGTGGGTCAGAGGGCACTGGTGTATCATGGGGCACTGGTGGTTACCACTGCTATGATGAGAATACCCAACAGTACCTCCCTTTCACACTCTGTACTGTGCTGGGTACCACTGCTATGATGAGAATACCCAGCAGTACCTCCCTTCCACACTCTGTGCTATGCTGGGTACCACTGCTATGATAAGAATACCCAGCAGTATCTCTCATTCACGGGGACACTGGTGGATCATGGGGCACTAATGCGTCGGGGCACTGGTGGATCATGTGGCACTAGTGGATCGGGGTGCTGGTGGGTCAGGGAGCACTGGTGAATCAGGGGGCACTGGTGGATCATGGGGTACTGGTGGGTCGGGGACACTGGTGGATCATGGGGTACTAATGGGTCGGGGCACTGGTGGATCATGTGGCACTGGTGGATCGGGGTGCTGGTGGGTCAGGGGGCACTGGTGGGTCAGGGAGCACTGGTGAATTGGGGCACTGGTGAATCAGGGGGCACTGGTGGATCATGGGGTACTTGTGTGTGAGGGGGTGGATCACAGGGTGATGGGGGATCATGGAGAACTCATTGACCATCTCAGGGAGTGTGCAGGCTTGTCAAGGTCTGTGTTACTATGGCTGACCACCAGGAGCAGTTAGGGGCAAGGAAGCCTTTTCTATCAAATGTGGTCACCCTTGACTGTGGTGTTTTTCATTGTTTAATCCTCTCCATGGTGCTTCTCACTGTGTACACAATTTCAGGGAGTTAATCAGTAAGAACTGAACAGGATATCATTGCTATGATCAGAATACCCAGTGGTACCTCCCTTTCACACTGTGCATTGTGCTAGGTACCACTGCTATGATGAGAATACCCAGCGGTAGCTATCCTTTCACACTCTGTACTGTGCTGGGTATAACTGCTATGATGAGAATACCCAGCAGTTCCTCCCTTTCACACACTGTACTGTGCTGGGTACCACTATTATGATGAGAATACCCAGCGGTACCTCCCTTTCATGCTCTGTGCTATGCTGGGTACTACTGCTATGATGGCAATACCCAGTGGTACCTTCCTTTCACACTCTGTACTGTGTTGGTTACCACTGCTATGATGAGAATACCCAGCAGTTCCTCCCTTTCACACACTGTACTGTGCTGGGTACCACTACTATGATGAGAATACCCAGGGGTACCGCCCTTTCATGTTCTGTGCTATGCTGGGTACCACTGCTATGATGAGAATACCCAGCAGTACCTCCCTTTCACACTCTGTACTGTGCTGGTTACCACTGCTATGATGAGAATACCCAACAGTACCTCCCTTCCACACTCTGTACTGTGCTGGGTACCACTGCTATGATGAGAATACCCAGCAGAACCTCCCTTCCACACTCTGTGCTATGCTGGGTACCACTGCTATGATAAGAATACCCAGCAGTACCTCCCATTCACGCTCTGCACTGTACTGGGTACCACTGCTATGATGAGAATGCCCAGCGGTACCTACCCTTTCACACTTGTGTACTGTGCTGGGTACCACTGCTATGATGAGAATGCCCAGCGGTACCTACCCTTTCACACTTGTGTACTGTGCTGGTTGCCACTGCTATGATGAGAATACCTAGCGGTACCACCTTTCACGCTCTGTGCTATGCTGGGTACCACTGCTATGATAAGGATACCCAGCGGTACCTATCCTTTCTCATTCTGCACTGTGCTGGGTACCTCTGCTATGATAAGGATACCCAGTGGTACCTAAACTTTGCACCCCAATGGGTTCAAGACAATCACTTTGTACTTCTCAAACCATGCCCGCCAGAAAAGAAAGACTGGATGGTCTCCATTTCAATGGCTTTCAATCCCAGTAAAGCAGAGCTGCTCCTAGTGGGTGTTGAATAGACAGGTCTCAACTGTATAAAGAAGCCATAAGCTGCCCTGCCTTAATGGTGTTCATCTGTGAGTGGGGTTGAAAACATTGAATTGGGGGGCAGAGTTAGCAGCCCAGCAAGAGAGATGCAATTCTCTGAGCTCCAGAGAACAGGGACTAAAATATTGATAAAATATATTGTGTTCAGGTTTTATTTGCCACCTGTAACTAGCTATCTGTAGTTTTATAATTACTGTGTCTGAGGACTGAGGTTCGAGAGATGGAATGCCCAAAATATTTTGCAAAATTGGATCCTGCCGAGCAGTGCCTTCAAAGCAGCCCACCACACTGCAACTGCCAATTTCTCCTGGTGAGTCACCAGTGAGGCTTGAATCGCTCCAGTGGACAGTCAGTTGATTAGCGCAGTTGGTTGAAAAAAATCAACCAAAAATTAGGTACTTATACCGAACGACTGATCACTGTAGAGGCTTCAGTTGAGGGGATGGCAACCAAGGTGGATGAATCAATGAAAATGGTTGGAAAGACCTTAGCAGTGGCAAATATATTAACCAAGGAGCAAGGGATTTTGAAATCTCGAACTGAACACCTTCCAGGCCAGAAGAGGTCTGCCCACGCAAGTCACAAAGCTGTATAGTGATACAGGACTTTTAGACAGAATGGTAACTAGTCTGTTTAGAGCTGTACTGAGCATGTGCACAGATTAAATTGGTACTGAGCATGTGCACAGACTAAAGCAGTACTGAGCACGTGCACGGACTAAAGCAGTACTGAGCATGTGCACAGATTAAATTGGTACTGAGCATGTGCATGGACTAAAGCAGTAGTGAGCATGTGCACAGATTAAATTGGTACTGAGAATGTGCATGGACTAAAGCAGTAGTGAGCATGTGTACAGACTAAACTGGTACTGAGCAAGTGCACAGACTAAAGTCATACTGAGCACGTGCACGGACTAAAGCGGTAGTGAGCATGTGCACAGATTAAATTGATACTGAGCATGTGCACGGACTAAAGCAGCACTGAGCAAGTGCATAGACGGAGTTACATTTTTGTCTGAAAGTCCTGCAATGAGCTACAGCTTGGTATATTGTTATAGGACTTGTGTGAGGCAGATGGTGACTGGCCAGGGAGTTCATTGGAGGGTAAGTGTTGGTTGTCATCTTGTGGGGGGCGGGGCACTGGGGAGAGGGGAAAGGGGATACTCGGAGAGGGGGAGCAACCACTGAACACTAGGGAGATGGTTGTGACAGGGTCGTATAAGGCCCTGTACCATTTGTTATGCAGGGAGAGTTAAATGCAAGGATCTGTTCTGTCCTCTCCTTTTCTGTCTCTTGTCTGTCTGGTTGCGCATCCAAATGTTCTTGAGAGACCTAGGAACTGATCACTGTGATGGTCTTGCGATTTTCTGCCTCTCACTATCTCTCTGCCTTCAATTGCTGTTTCTGTCTTTTCTTTCCCCTTGCATATCTGTGGTTATAAAATACATGTGAATCGTTGTGTGGAACTGTAAGTGATACTGGGATCCCTTTGTTTGAAAATGTATGTAGTTATACTGCTGAAATGATTGCAAAAAGCTATTTGGAATTTAGGGGGTTAACCTGAGATCCAGTTTGAGCTCCTCTCAGACTTGTAGCACATGCAAAAAAATGACAAAAACTTTTTGTGAGAAACATGATGTCTCTTAACGAGTTCACAGGCAAAGATTTATAAAAAGAGCAGCAATGTTTTGCTAGGGAGACAGAGAATGAGATTTGGAATAGAAAAGAAACCCTCAGATGACGGACTTTGTTTTCTCTTTACTGCCTTTGTAAATAGTTACACTAAATGATTGTTATTTTTTTTTTATTTTACTGTTATTGGTAAGAATGAAAGGTTACCTGTGAATTCTTCAACTGCTCCTTGTTTTCCTATGCTTCCTGACCTTGCCTCAATGACAATGGTCTATTTTGCCAACAAAGACCTGATGAGAGAGGGGGATTTAGTAGACTACCAATGATTTGAATGTAGTAATATACATATCCTAATGGGGATTGCAGCAGGAGAAGACTAGCATTAGCACCAGGGAACTATATTAATTCTACGTGGGATTGGAAATAAGTTGCAGGGGTACCACTAGTACCAAGGATTTACATTTAGTATAGTTATGGTCAAGGTTCGGGGGTGGGAGAGGGCACCCAATGCCTCTCTGTGCAATGCCTCTGCACATACAACAGCATGGAGGCATTGCACAGAAAAGCTAATAGCCACCTAATGGCATGCATATGAACACTTAGCACCTTCCATGCCTTTCCTGGCCGTTTGCATGCTGCCATTTGAATATGGTACCCAGGGACAACTGTGCTAACCCATTTGGGATGAATATGGTACCCAGGGACAACTGCACTAACCCATTTGGGATGTGTTAGCCCCCACTGCTCCTGGGTGCCAGCAGGGGGCAGTGTTGCAATGTGCATCTGCACTTTGCACATGCAGCATGAGTGGCACAGGCGTGTTATGTTTGTACAAATAAACCCCTGGACACCAGAGTGCTAACTAACAAGCTGCACTAACGGCAGCAAGTAAATGGGGATGGGATTTAGGATTACTGAAAAGGCACAGACAACCAAAATAAATACCCTAACAGTTACTGTATTATACAAACAGACTAGCAGTTCTGGGACTGCTGTTGCCAGCTGGGAGCAATGGCGTCTGTGACTGTTTTAATTAGAGAGAGAGGGAATGTTGACTCAGACACCAGGGATAATCGCTGTTCTTTCTTAAAGTACCATGACAGCTTTATCTTCCTTGTTGACAATCACCAGTGATGGGCTAACTGGAGCTTTACTTAACGTCTCATGGTAAGGATGGCACCTGCAATGAGGCAGCATCCACACCCTAACCCAATATTGCACTGCCCCCTCCTGTGTAGCAAGACCTTCTGGTCAGAGATGACACTGTTACCAACTGAAACACACTGACACCATATAGACTAATATGTATGTAATAAGCCATGACAAGGTGTGCATTATAGAATTTTAATGCACACCTCAGGGGTGTAGTAAGGAACGAGGCTCAGGCCAAGTGTCCTTACACCCCAGAGAAGTGCATTTAAATCCTATGATGCAGACCTTGGAGGGCCTTACTACATTTCTAAAATGGCTCTAGGTAGATTTTGTGGAGAGAAAATGCAATTTGGCACCTAACCATGCATTCCTAGAGATTTAATGAATGGTCAGGTGACATTTCTCAGCCAATAAATTTCCAGGTTTTTATATTTCTGGGCCAGATATTCAAAACTAGCCTGGGGGCCAAATGGTGTTTTCCCATGCTAACTGGGGTTTGCGCCCAAATTGTGGGTGAGGTCTATATTCAGACACCTCGGCAGCACGGGCAAAACCCATTAGCACCCGAATGCTAAGTTACCACTATACCCATGCAAATGAGGGAGTCCTCCCCTGCATACAGGCACAGTGGGATATTGAGAGGTTTGCTTAGGCAGTAAGTGCCACCTGAATGGGTGCAAGTTATCACCTTTGCAAACCCAACTTAATGGGGCACAAGGACCTGGTGGTGGGCAAAGGGACTGCAGCTGCTTACCCTAGCCCATTGAAGCAACGATTGCCCTGGTGTCTACTGGAACCCCCCACCCTCCGATCACTCGCTGCTGTATAATAACAGAATTCCCTGGTGTCCATTGCCAGCCCTACCCACTGATCATCCACTGCCATACATAGGATGAGGTCCTTGGTGTCCAGTGGAACCCCCACCCTCCACTCACCAGATGCCACATTCCCAGGACTTCCCTGGTGTCCAGTTGAACTCCCTGCCCCAAGCACTTATCCCAGAAGAGACCCAGTATTCCCTGGCATCCAGCAGCCCCACCCATTGTCCACACTGGGCAGACCACCCTGCCACCCCTTACCTTAGTCATCAGTGCCACGGGGAGCTGATATAACAAGGTAGTGAGAGGACAGTTGTGCCAACTGCCGTGTCAGCCCCCATGGCAGTGGTGACTATGGTAAGGGGGGTGTCAGGGTGGTGTGCCTGGTGCAGGTGGTGGGTGGGGCCACTGGATGCCAGAGAATACCAGGTCTCTTCTGGGATGGCTACTCAGGGGTGAGGTGTTCCAATGGACACCAGGGAACTTCTGGAAATTCAGCATCTTGTGAGCAGAGGGTGGGGGTTCCACTGGACACCAGGGACTTCATCCTACATATGACAATGGATGATCAGTGGGTGGGGGTGCCACTGGACACCAGGGACTTCATCCTACATATGACAGTGGATGATCAGTGGGTGGGGTGCCACTGGACACAAGGGACTTCATCCTACATATGACAGTGGATGATCAGTGGGTGAAGGTGCCACTGGACACCAGAGAATTCTGTTATTATACAGCAGCAAGCAATAAAAGGGTGGAGAGTTCCACTAGACACCAAGGAATGCTTTTGTTATACAGCGGCGACTGATCAGAAGGTGGGGGTGCCACTAGGCACCAAGGTAGGTGACAGGGCACTGTCAGTATGGGTGCTACCAGGCTGCTGTGCACCATGTCAAGGGGCCCATAATGGGCATGTAACCGACCCCCTTAGCACCTGGCATGCCCATTGGGCTCATTTGCATGGTGCCAGCTGAATATCACACCAGGCCCTCCAGCACTATCAGGTCTGGGGGCTCTGCTGCCTGCACTTCCCTCTGGGCTGCATATAGCCCATATCCATGTCAGGACAGGGCTACTCAGCTTAATGCTACGCTGACTTGCCCCTCTGTTCCGTCAGATAGCGCTGGTGCACTATCCAACTGCATATGGGATACTCTGGGTTGTGGGCAGTGGGCAAGTGCAGTAGAAACCTTTATGGTCAATTTTGTCCATATTCCAGTATCAGGCCCCTGGTGTTGGATTTCAACCAATAACCTTCTGGCCCAGAGATGAAAGTGCTATCCACTGAGCCATAATTGCATTTTATATATATATATATATATATATATATATATACCAAATCTTTCCTGCTGTGTGACTTAAACCCACAATCTTCTGGCTCAGTGGTGAAAGTGCTATCCACTGAGCCACAATTGCATTATATATATATCATTTTTTTTCCTGCTATATGACTTAAACCCACAATCTTCTGGCCCAGAGGTGAAAGTGCTATCCACTGAGCCACAATTAATTAATATATATTGGTAAACAAGGATGTACACCCATCTCGGGGCTAATTAGGGCTATAAGGCTATGAGCCCAAAGGGCGAGTGGCTTTATTGCCCTAATCAGTCCCCGAGCTGGATATACTTCCATGCGTTCCACCCTTACCCATTGTTTGTTGAATGTAATACAGTAGGATGGTTACTGTTATGGGGATCACATTTGCGATGACATTCTGCCACCTGAAGGTATCTAGCAGCAAGGAGAGAATGGCGTGTAGTGACTGCAGGTAGGAGTTTGTGGATTTCTGGGTCTGGGAGGGTTTTGTATACATATCTTTTTTTTTCCAGGTTCTTTGGCAGCTTGTTACTTGGGTCGGCCAGCTTCCTAATGCTGTGTTAATTGTGTTATTAGTGGTGTCGCATAGAGTTTAATGTAGTGCAGATGCATACTTTTTATTAGTACAGGTATAGTCATTCATTCCATTTATTTATTATACTGGAAAACCTTAATGGGCAAAACCCCTTTTTCATAAGTGTCCAGTACATACGAAGCACATGAAACAATACAAAACAATAAATAGAAAACAATAAATATATGTAACACAAAACAGTGAACTAAATACAATTACATCTGGACTGAGAGGACAAAAAATAAAAGCATGCATTTTTAAAACGGACAATGTGTTTTTTTGTGCAGTAATAGATGTAGGTAACTTGTTATGCCAATTCGTAGCCCTGTAAACCAGAGATCTTTGATCCTTGCAACTGTTTATAATTGGAATATGGAAAACACAGTTGACAAATGATCTAGTGCACTTAATATTAAAAGATTCTACAAAAATATCTTGAATACTTAGTGGGGCTAGTCCTAAGACTACTTCCTAAAGAAAAAACAATGCCAAGAATTTAATACGATTGTCAAGAGAAAGCCAAGAAGCAGAGTCAAGCGAAAGACAGTGATGAGTACAGTATGGGAGATTAGTTTGAAATCTACATGTAGAATTATAAAGCACCCTTACCCTAGACCAATGGTTCTCAAATGGTGAGGCCAGCCTCCCAAGGGAGGCCCCAGCTTGTTTCAGGGGAGGCCCAGTCAAGTCTGAGAATGTACAGTATTTACATTTTAAGTTTTGTCTGTTTTGTGTGAAAGGATAAAACAAATTAAATAGGGATAATTGCAGGTGAGATGCTTTACTTATGCACAAATGTGTGACCAGGAAGTCCCCATTGAGCCAAAGCTTGTTTATAGGTATGCATTTATATGTAAATTATTGCCTGGGGGAGGCATGCTGAGTCAAGGCTTGTTTCTATAATAGGTATTTATATGCAAATTAGTGACTTGGAAAGGCACACTGAGTCAAGGCTTGTTTCTATGGTAGGTACAGTATTTATATGCAAATTAGTGACTGGGAAAGGCACAGTGATCTGATGCATGTTTTCAGGTGTGGCCTGAGGTAAGGGTACAAGAAGGTTCCCTAACTGCAGGGTAAGAGGGGGAGAGATGAAGTGTCTAGGTTAATTGTTCCAGACAGAGAGGAAACAGAGTAACAAGTGGAGTGACAAGTATAACCTGGGGTGCTGGGTCAGGGTAGAGAGCAATAAGTTGAATAAAAAGAGAATATACACAGTTAACTTTATTAGTTTCACTTTATTCCTGGTGTACTGTGCAAAGTAGGATTTATTTTTTTCTGTGGGGAGAACCAAGATTTTTTCCAAATTTGAAGGAGGCTCAAAATCTTTTTCATGGCTTGGGGGAGGCTCACTCTCACAAAGTGTGAGAACTAATGCCCTAGACAGCATTGTCTCACCTGCAGAGAAATATATGAGCAGGCCACAATCAATCAATGGAAATAACAGACCATCAGATAACGTTTTCCTGGACTCAGTTGTTAAACAATTTCTTTTTTTTTTTTTGCATAATCTTTTTATTGAACCCTTATATAAGATACAGCAATCAATGCATGCCAAAACATTAACAGAGGAACAAGAGAAAAAGAACCAATAAAAAAACAGAAAAAAAGACATTAAGATTTAGAAAGTACAAACACTACAAATCTAACATATCAAGAGTTCATGGTCCTAATACAAACAGATCAACTGGTGCTCAAGAAGCAAACTGAAAGACATTAATTCATTCTGTCAAGTAAATTTCAAGCCAAATTATCAACATGTCAAGTAAATTCCCCTCTCCAGACCCAGCAGACTTACTCAAGTGTACATACGGGGGTTAGTGGCGGTCCCTCTCCTTCAAGGTCCAGGATCTAGTCACATAAGCCCGCACTCATGGCTAGAGACTCTGCAGGGGTAAGGGAGGACAGAAAAGGCTCCCACGACCTAAACAATTGTTCTCCCCTGCCCTTGACCTCCAAAGTAAGTTTCTCCAGTGCCAAGGTCTGAATCACCGGGGTACGCCACTGGGCCACAGCAGGGGTGGTGCTGGAGACCCACGTATTAAGTATGCAGTGCCTGGCCAGGATGAGTAGGATGCAGCTCCATCTAACCAATGGCAGCCACCCCCCCTCCCCCAAGTCCTCCAACCTAAACAGACATATCATGGGGTCCATTGAAAGCCATCTTTCCACCATTTTCTCCACCTCAGAGTGGACTGACCCACAAAAAGTTTGAAGTGTAGGTCAAGACCAAAAACAATGGAAATAGGTTCCCTTCTCCAGGCCACAGCACCCACAGAGGGGGAGACAGCTGGATGGAGTGTGTGCACTATCTGGGGTGGACAGTATAACCGATGCACAAACTTATAACAAGATTATTTGAACCTATTACATGCTAGGAGCCCCATGTGTTATATCAGCACCATTCACCACATATCATCATCTAGCCCCCTTCCCAGGTATCTCTCCCAAAGAATCCTAGTCTTTGATGTAAGATCCGGGAAGAACTGCTTTTCCACTCAGACCACTTTCCAAATAAGGCCTGTAGGGTCTGCTCTGGACCCAAAAACCAGCTGCTCCACCTGTTCCAAAGGGGGGGTGGGCAGCTTTCCTCTACCCAAACCTCTAGTGAAGGCACGCACCCACAGGCATCTAAAAAAGTGGGAATTACCCCAACTCACACCTTTCTGTAATTCTGCGAAGGAGCAAAGGTCTCTTCCAGAATACAAGACCCCAAAACTACGAATCCCTCTTAACTCCCATTCTCTGAAGCCTGGATCTCCTAGGCCTGGTATAAAAAAGGGATTTCTCGCTACTGGTAACAGGAGAGTCTCTGCTCCCAATGCACCCCTTACACACCGGATTCGTTCCCAACTCTCAAGACCTGATAATACCATGGGGTTGGTCTCGGCTAAATTCCGATAAGCTCTACGTCCCTGCATGGCCAAGTAGGTAGAGAGTCTGCCAGGGGCCCCCATCTGCTCCAAAGCCACCCGACTAGCAACCTCCGGTTTGTTAACCCAGTCCCATATGTACCTGTGCTGGGCAGCTAAAAAATAATTTTGGAGGTCAGGAAAGTTGAGACCCATGCTTTCCGTGCTCCCCTTCAAGCACTGTAGACAGGCTCTGGGTCTCTTTCTATTCCAAATAAAATGCGAGAACACCACCTCCAACCATCTAATGTCCTCCCTCCTGAGGTCAATATGCAACATTTGCATAGGGTACAGGAGCCTGGGTAGTACGTTCATTTTAATTAAATTAATTCTACCCAGCCAGGACACCAGCAGGGCTCCTCAGCGCCGTAGGTCTGTCATCACCTTCTTAATCATAGGTGCATAATTTAAATCATTCAAGGACCCCAATGTTCTACCCACCCGAATCCCAAGCTAGGTGAAGGATTTATTCACCAGCCTTAAGCCCCAAGATCCAGACCCACCATTTCCCTCCCCACCAGGCAAGCAGAGCAGTTCCGATTTACCCAAATTGAGTTTATCCCCCCGAAAACTGGGCAAAGGAGGCTATCAGATTCAGCAAAGGAGGCATAGAAGTCTCTGGGTCCCTCACAAATAGGAGCAAATCGTCTGCATATAGTGATGATCACTAGTGACCTGAAGCACTCCACGCAGTGCAAGAAAGCAAAGGCAAACAAGATGCTGGGATGCATAGCTAGGGGGATCAGTAGTAGGAAAGTGGAGGTTATACTGCCTTTGTACAGGTCACTGGTAAGGCCACATCTAGAGTATGGATTTCAGTACCAGTGTCCACACCTCAAAAAGGACATTAACATGCTGAAGAAGGTCCAGAGGAGGGCTACAAAGATGATAGCTGGTCAGCAGGCCAAGGCATACGAGGAGAGTTTGAGGGCATTGAACATGTACTCCCTGGAAGACAGGAGAGGGAGAGGAGACATGACTGGGACCTTCAAGTACTTGAAAGGGATAAATAAGATTGATAAGGAGAGTCTCTTTAAGCTGAGTGGCAACTATAACATGAGGGGGCACAGTCTTAAGCTGGAGGGTGAGAGGTTTAGAAGGGAGGTCAGGAAGCACTTCTTCACAGAGAAGGTGGTGGACACTTGAAATGCACTGCCGGAAGAGGTCATCTCGTTGAAGACAGTGGGCAGCTTTAAAAGAGACTGGGACAAGCACAGGGGGAAGGTAAGGATCATGGGTAGGGAGGATGGGAGGAGTGGGGAGGGAGGGCAGGGACATTAGCTCAAGCTGTGGACCCTGCAATACGAGGAGACTTGATAGACCAAATGGCCTTCTTCTGCTGGCTTCTTTGTATGTTCATATAAAGGGTGACTTTATGCAAGTAACCAACCTCATCCTCAATCCCCTTAATTAGCCCATTGCGTCAGATGGCTATTGCCAGTGGTTCCAAGACAAGTGCAAATAACATAGGGGAGAGAGAACAATCCTGCCTCGTACCCCTGCCCAGGTCAAAACTGTCCGTGAGTGTTCCATTAACCAGGATTCGTGCCCGGGGGATGCATACATCACGTGGACCAATCCCACAAACTTATCACCCAGACCAAACCAAGCCAGTACCTCGAAAAGGTAATCCCACTCCAAGCTGTCAAATGCCTTTTTGGCATCCATTGAGATGATGTAGATCTCCCCATGCTGTCTAGAGACCCGCCACACCACATTCAATAGCCACCAAAATTGGTTCTACAAGAGTCACCCTTTTATAAATCCAGTCTGGTCTGGGTGCGCAAGATCCAGTAACACTTGCTCCAGTTTAAGAGCCAGTATTTTTGCAAGGATTTTAAAGTCTGAATTCAGAAGAGAGATTGGCCAATATGAGGCACAGTTCCCCCAGGTCTTTATCCGGCTTGGGGACAAGGCATATCACCGCATCAAAGCAAGACACGGGGAGCTGTCCCCCTCCTCCCCGCCTCAGGCTCCCCATATACCTTGCAGAGTAATCCAGCTATATGCTGTTTCAAACATTTATAGAACTCCATGGAGAACCCATCTGGGCCACTAGCTTTCCCTGTCTTCAATAACTGAATGGCATGGCATACCTCTTCCTTGGAAATAGGTTCACTAAGTCGTGCCCTTTGCTCTTCAGAGGCCGTGGGTATCTCGATTCAGTCCAGGAAGTCTCTAGCCAAGCCTACAGTTCCACCACACTCTACTCTATATAAATCTCGGTAAAATTCTCAAAATCTATCCCTGATTCAGGTTTTGTTCTGAAGAAGATTTCCCATAGTATCCTTGATCCCCGTGACCAAGGTAGGTTTCCATCCTCCTCTCATCAGGTGAACCAGAAAGGGGCCGGGTTTATTTCCCCATTCATAGATCTGTTTTTTACAGAAGAGCCATAATTTACATGCCTCCCCCTTCAAGTGGGTGTTTAAGGCCACCCTGGTGGTGTCCAACAACCCCCTGGTTTCGCCAGTTTCCCCAGCCGCCACCTGCCATTCCAGGACCCTAAGTCGGGATTCTAAAGCTACTCTCATCTCTTGTCTCTTTTCTTATATTGAGCAACAAAGCTGATAATTGCCCCCCTCATGTATGCTTTCCCCACATCCCAAATTGTAGCCTTGGACGTGGGAGAATTCGCATTAGACTGTATGAAGGTTTTCCACTGCTCCTCCAAATGTTCCCGGAAGGACTTGTTGCTAAGCAAGTATGTAACCCCCCTACAAATGAGGGTTCCCGAAAAGTTTTCCTTAAGCTTGCCTAAATGCTCACTGCCAGGCTGGTGTTCTGCGTTTTAGCAGTTTAAATGTATTGCCAGAGAGTGCCTGTATAGCCTCTGTGTACTGTGTCTTTAAGAGCTGCCTGGATTGCAGTCATAATTAATTTGAGAGGGAGCTCTGTTAGAAGATGTACTTGTTTGCTGATCATTTGTTAGAGTAGTAATAATATTGCAGTTTGTTCTAACCTGCCTTCTTTGCAGCATGGACAGTTCTGTTTATTTTCATCATCTTGGCCAGGGACTGTCAGAATGGGCTAATCAGTACATTTGGGACTCTAAAATGGAGCCAACCTATTGGGGCTTGGTGGGGCCAGAACTTGTAGGAATTGTAGTTTTGGGCTTTTGGCACCTAAAATAACCTGGAAATGGAGCTCTTGTTGTAACTGACAGACAGATCAGCCAACCGAACCTTTTGGATATTGGGGAAAGTTCCACACTGCTTGCAGTTTCAATTAGTTCTGAGTTGGGAAGTGAAGAAGCAACAGCTTGAGGTAGTTCGAGCAGCAATCCATAGTGGATTCATGTGGGAGAACTGTGGAAAGGCCTGAGTTTGGCCTGCATGCCTGCCTGCTGTCCCTGAGAGGGAACTTGTGCTTTTTTTGGACTGAATCCGAACTTGGAGAGCAAATTAAGCCACTGAATTGTGACCAGGCTTTAATCTGAAGAAGACAGAAGATTTGCTTAATGTGATCGGCCTGTCAGGACTTCCAGCTACCTCTGAACTCCTGGATTGTGCAGAGACTCTGTAATTGCGTCCAGAGAGCCATTTGCCTGGTACAGTGGAATTTTCTTACATGTGAATGTGCTGTGTGCTTATAGTGGGTCGTGATTTGGTTCCCCACTGTGTGCCTGAACTGTGTTTTGCTTGCTGGAGGCTGTATCCAGCTCCACAGACTGTATCCATTTCCATTTGCCTGGGCCCTGCTACACTGGCCCAGACAGAATACTTGCTATGCAGAGAAAGTAATCAATGAGAGACCGGCCTGGGGATCAGCCCCTTGCTCAACACTTGAACAGGAACGACATCTTGGTGATTTGTGTGGGCCCTGCTTCTCCTGGCACTCCAGCCCAACAGTCTGCAGTCTCAATTTCATCCTGCCTGTGTCCAGTATTGGGTATTGTGAGTAAACATCAGGGTAGCTCCCTGCAACAACAGCTGAATCTAAAAGTGTTGTCATCTGATTGTCTTGTTGCCTTTTCTATCACAAAATGAGCCCTCCAGTTCCGGATTACAAATAGTGTGTGTTGTGCATGTTGCTTTCTTCCATCACAGGGTCCCAACCAGCTGCAATGTCCCTGGCTAGCCCTCCATTTTTCCTACCTGGATACCCAGAGTGTGTGACTGTGCAGGGACTCTGAGCTGCATGCATAACTGTCTAATTAATATAACTTTTAAGCAAATCAACCTGATTACGCCCCTCCCTTGTTCAAGTCCCCTGAATAAATCAGATTTAACTTTGTTTGCATTTAACCTGACTGTGGTTCTAGTTTGTGCCAAAAGTATTGTACTGTTGCTATTTGCTGTGCTTAATTTGTTTTACAGGGGGTCCCCAGGGTCAAGCTAGAGGAACCAGCCCTGATGGTAAGTGCAAACAGTGTGTGTAATTGCCTGGTGAATAAGGGTCATTGTGAAAGTAATTATTGTATATGGTTCAGGCCACTAGAAAGTAAAGAGAGGGGTTACAGTGTCCCGGGAGGCTGTGCCCAAGTTAGCTTGACCACTAACAACCCTGACCTCCGGGTGGAGGCACCCGTTTCATTACCCAGGCCCCTTAACCTGCTACTAGCAAAGCAGGTAGGGTAGTAGCCCTCGGGATAGTGCCACCTAGGGGTTACAAGTAGTTGTGGAATTTCCACGGGGTTGGGCCATCCCGGGGCTCCCCAGTTGCAATCTCTAAAATGACCATGGCATGGTTTGCGATATGTATGGGGCTGTGCTTAACTTTTTGCACCTTCATGTACCATGCCCTGGGGCAACAGATATAGTCAATGCACGACCAGGTGCCATGGGGGCAAGAGAAGAAGGCGAACTCCCTTGCCTCCAGATTGGTAGCACGCCAGCAATCAGCCAAATCCACGTCGCTCATGTCCAATTGCCACTGTCTAATGGCCCCCGTGCTCTGCATCGCCCTTCTTAATGATCTAGGAGTGGATCCATGGTACAATTGAGGTCTCCCCCCACGATGAGTCTGGGAAATTGTTCCTGAACCAACGGGTCCAGTATGTTCCTATAAAACGGTGGCCCATGGACAGCAGGGGCATAGACACTCCCATAGGTGACAGTCTCCCCAAACACATCCCCAGTTACAAAAATATATCTTCCTTCCTTGGGGTCAACTACAACTCTACTCACTTTAATGGGAAGATTTCTATGTAGCAGAATTGCTACGCCCTTCTTATGTGAAGTGTAAGAGGCCACATAGCACTCGCAACCCATCCCTGGGTCAATTTAGCATGCTCACGGTCCGTGAGGTGTGTCTCTTGGAGCAAGGCAACCTGGGTCCCCTGTCTGTGCAGTGCCATCATTTAGCTGGTATGTTTCACTGGGGTGGAAATTCCTCGCACATTCCATGAGACCACCACAATGCCCTGTGTTTTAGCCATATTTCCCCTCCTTTCCCCTTTTCCTCTGCAGACATCTCGTATCGGCCTTCCATTCCCTGTCCCCGCATCCCTTCCAGATCTTGCAGCAGACAGGGAGAAATGACTCCACATTCATCGTAACATACTGAGCACCACACTTGAATGAACTCTGTAAACATATACTGTAATAGTATAACAAATACAAACAACTTCCCAATCCCCACCTCCTCCTACCTCCCCATCCCTTGCACATATATACCAGCAACAACGAACCACACAAACAGTTTAGCCATCACTCTCCCCCCACTCCCTCCTGAAGAGCCCCCTCCCCCTCTCTTCCCCAACAACTATCTACAAATACCAGCACTAACTGCTATACCAGCAAAAGTGTTATCATTCAAATCCGCACAGTGAACGTGTTCTCCCCCCTTCCCCAACTTTTAGACATCCCCATCTTTATTCACATCAACTAAACTAAATCTTAACTTATCACCATAGGCAAAATTTCCCCCAATATCTGTGTGAAGCAACAAAGAATAGTATGTGTGCTAGAATACCCCCAACCACCGCCCCCCACCCCCCTCTCCCTGCCTGGCTGCTCACAAGTCAGAGACCACCGCCTCCCCTAAGGTCCGCTCAGTCCTCAGACCCTCAAAAAGTAACAACAAGAGGGCCAGGATTACTATATTCCTGTATGCCAATACGAGAGCCAGGAGCTGGACCACACAATGCCAAAAACACGTGCCACCCCGCTCCCAACCCCCTGACCCGCCTACCTGTCAGTGCTGTTGATGTCACTCAGCCACTGCCCCACGGGGTGTCATCCAGGGGTTTCGGTTTCAGTGTCCAAAAGTCCCAGCAAGGGAGACCCAAATCACAAAGCCTCTTCGTGTGGCATCACTCCCTCGTTACACCTTAGTCCCGCACCATGAACATCAAGCCAGTGATTTCTTCTCAACAAATTAGGCGTATGAATGCTCCCTCAATCAGTGAATAGCAGGCCCAGCAGTCCAAAGCAGTCAACACAAGGCAACAGAGTGGGAAAAGGAGGCCCCCCACAACTTTCAGCAACAGGCTCTCATCCAGGCAGACACTCCAGGAGCATCGCGGCCATGGGAATAGAGATGACGCACATAAGCGGATCAGCACGGTTGGGGGTGGGCACCGGCAGCCCCAGGAGAGGATTCCAGCACACAGTCCCACAGATGGATGATATAAAACATTGGAGAGCACTTCAATAAGCAGCTGCTCACCCCATTTTCTTTTGCAGATCTTTAACAAAGCCTGCTGCCTTCTCGGCCTCCCAGAATGAATAAGTAACTTCTTCGTGACGGATTTTCAAAGTAGCAGGGTACACCATATAGTTCTCCACTTTGAGCTCTCTGAGCTGGGCCATGGTTGCATTAAATGCTTTCCTTTTCTTCAGGAGCGAGGTAGAGTAATCTTGGGAGTGATACAATTTAGACCCCTCATACACCAGACAACCAGCCACTCTGTAGGCACTCAGCACAGTCTCTTGATTCTGAAAATGATGAAACATCATGATGATTTGGCACGGGGGCTGATCCACTGCCGGTTTCTGCATGACCACTCTGTGGGTCTGCTCTAACTTAAACTGGCCATTCTTCGGTGCAAGGCACAACAGGCTTGGTAATTTGGCTGCACAGAATCCAAGAACGTCCAACCCCTCCTTCCCTTCAGAAAGCCGCCAGAGTCTCAAATTCAGGTGCTGGTGGTAATTTCCTGATAATCAAAGAATTCTTAAAATTCTTTCATTTCTTTCTACAGGGTTGGGCCACTAGCACTTGACCCGTTAGTTCCTGCCCAAGTGCCGAAACCTCCGTTGCTGAGAGCAAAACTATTCCCGCACCCTCACTCTGCAACCCAGCCGTGCTTTTCTTGCTACCTTTGCCGGTCACCGGCTGATTTCTCCCTGCATCTGCCATTAGATATTTGTCCATCCTGATCTCTGCCAAACTTCCCAAGTCTTTTGAGTAAAGTTATTGGCAATAAGTATGTTTTATTTTTCAGTTATTAAGCTGAAAAGATGGAGTTCAAACAAAACTCGTCCTCACCGGATGCTGCTCATTGGCGCCCCCCTCGTTAAATAATTTCTAACTCTACATAGGGGCACCCAATCGTTGATGAAGTTTGCCAGTTGGGGGTGGGCTGGGGGTCCAAGGAGGGCTTTCAACGCTAACACCGATATTCCTCGCTTTTGTTGCTGTGAAACAACCCAACTGATACATTAAGCAGAATTTTTGCCTCTAAAATATATATATATATACGGTATGTATATATATATGTATTATATATTAGAGGCAAAACTCTGTTTATCGATGATTAATGTTGTTACACAGCGATATCGAAGTCAGTGTTAGAGATAGCCACCTATACCCCTGTCCCACCAATAACATCAGTGCGCATTAGGGGTTGTCGACCTTAACTCTCACCCCATCAGATGTGTGAAGAAGCAGAGGTATAGGAGAATGGGGTGAGAGTTAGGACCAACAACCCCAATGTGCACCCCAATGCTGGTTGGGGTTGTGGACAGGGGGTCAAAGGGGGGTTTTCAACCCTAACACCGAATTTCCTCACTTTTGTCGCTGTGGAACAACCCTAACTAATGCATTAAACAGAGTTTTTTGCCTCTAATTTCCCTTCTTTTGAGAATGATAATGAGAAATAGTGAATGTAATGTGGCGGCGGGAGTGCGGGCCTGCCACGTGATGTCTTGTCACATAGTAACATGGTGCCCACAAATGCAAATGGTAATGCGCATGGTGACGCAAAGCAAAACAGAAAGATAAGCAGTACTGTAGACACAAATGGTTAAAATAACGCAAACGCAAATGAAAACGCAAAGGGTAACGTACATGATGCCGTAGACGGGTATGGTAAGTGAAACAGGTACGGAACCACAAGCGGAGGTGGTAAGGGTAACAGTAATGTAAGCGCACAGGCTGGTTTTCCCCAAAAGCTGTATAGAGAAAGACAGTGAGTACAAAGAATGTATGCATAATAATGGGTCTCGGAGCAGAAAATGAGGAGTTGGAATACTAAATTGCTTATATCTCAGGAACTGTAAGACGTAGAAAATAATGTAAAAGTCATATGATGTATGACTTTCCTGGTTAGTTTTTTACTTAGCCCCTGTTAGGAGGCTAAGTATTTTTCTGACAAAAAGTCCATATCTCGCACCATTTCCGAGATACGGGCCCTGAAAGGCACGGCGAACGCCGTAATGTTATCCTATGGGAAAAAAGAGAAGTTCTGAGTGCGATAACTTTGGCTCCCTGTAATATTTTTTTCACCAAACTACTGAAAGGCACATCTGTGATATGTTGGCTTTCTTTCCTCCAAATTTTAGCCCAAAAGACCAAACCGTTATTTTGCAGCAGGGCGGCAAAGGATTCCTGTAATGCGGCGGACGCCGTAATGTTATCCTATGGGAAAAAGCATCAACTTTGGAGTGCCATAACTTTGCCACACTGTAATATTTTTTCACCAAAATACTAAAAGGCACATCTGTGAGATGTTGGCTGTGTTCCGTCCAAATTTCAGCCAAAAAAAACAAACTGTTCTTTGGCAGCAGGGTGGCAAAGAATTGCTGTCATTTTGCCATAGCCTGGAAAAGTAGTGTTGTAATTTGCGAAAGCTTTCACAAAAATTTGCAATACTTTCATGAGTGCGACACTACTTTGCAAAAGTACTTTTTCCAGAAACTTGAAAAACATATTTCTAGGGTGTTTAACCTCAAAATAAAGACATGCCTAGCGTCCTCAGGGTCCGACTAGGTAAACACAAAAAGAATTGTGTTGCTAGAGGGTCCCAAATTTAAATGCCCAGCATTTTTCTGATCACCAACTGAAAACAAAATGGTGGATTTGCGAAAGTAAAAGGGCCATTTGCGAAAATATAAACTGCATTTGCGAAAGTGTTGAACTTTGTGTCAACTTTTCCCATTGACTTATAATAGGAAACTGTTTTTTGAATAACTTTTGAACCATTTAATATTTTTTCATGAAATCTTCAAAAGGCACATTGGGGACCCTGGCCACATGTCCCCTGACGATTTTGGACTGGTTGCACAAACCGTGCAACCTGTAGAGACAACCAAAGAATTGCAAAAAAAGCTTAAATGTGCATGCAGATCATGCTTAATAACTCCACAACCGTATATCCGAACAGTACAAAAGTTGGCAGATCCCAAGATGTATGGTACTTGATCATGTATTTCAGGCAAATCCATTGAATGGTTGCAAAGTTATTAAGGTGCAAAATTTTAGGTTTAACATGTACAGTAAATGGCTCCTCAACCCTAACTATGGTAGCACTATCGCATACCATAAAATTATATATATATATATATATATATATGCATAGTAGCTAGATACAGATATATGCATAGTAGCTAGATACAGATATTATACTAGTGCAGTAGTACAAGCATAGTTAGGGCTGAGTGGGGTGCTTAGTGTTAAACACCAAACTTTGCACCTTAATAACTTTAGCAATGTTTAACAAAATTGCTCTAAATCTGGTATGTGTTGTTCAGCAAGCATGTTCTCAAGATGTGGGAAGTTTCATGGTGGTAACTTGTGTGATTTATCAGATCCCGACGACATGTCATTTTTACAGAAATGTTTTAAAATTTCAGACTTTTATTAAGTTGTTTTTTTTTTTAGCCTAGACAGTACAGAATATTTTATCGAAACTTTCAGGATAGAAGGGACCTGTGCACAGGTTGTGCCTTTTAAATGGTTTGTGAAAAAATATCAGGTCCAGAGTTATAACTATTTGAAGTTTTTTTTTCTGAGTTTGCTCAATAGGGTTTTAGGATAACCCTCTGATACAACACTAACATTTTACTTTCACAAGCATTTTACTGACACACAGATTAATGTTTTTCAGGTTGTGAGAAACAATTTTTGGTTCATGATGGCCACCATCTTGCTGCTTTTTTTTAAAAACACATGGAAAGTACATAAAAATGATGATATTTGAAAAAAACAAGCACATGAACCCAGTTAAATGGGGCCCATGTAGCTAGAGTCAAGTTTTTGCCTAGAAGTAAACAAAATTAATCTGATGCAATCTACTATACTACAGTAAACAGTAAGTGAACCAAAATGTTTTTGCACACAAAGTGCATGTTGGGACCAGCCTCACACTTGAATGTGGCACCCTTGGTGCTGACAGCGCCCCTTCACAAAAGACCAAAAACTCCCCTTTACTCATGAAATATTACCAGCTTGGGACTAACAAGCTCATAAAGGCTACTCACCCATCAGGCTCCTGGCTTCATGATCTCATTAACCCCTTGATGGTAATATTTATTTGTAAATGAAACTTTGCCTTCAGATATAGAGAGACTATCTGATAGTGAAGTGTCATATACAGGGAAATACATTTGAGGGTCCTAACGAGTTCAAAAACACCCTCCCTTCTGGTTAGGAAGGAAAGGGTGAATGGTCATTATGAGTTCATTAGGCTCGGAGGTGGTAATATTTTGTAAGTGTACAGGACTTTGCTGTCAGTTGTTTTATGTATTACATAAGGATTGACACAAAAAACATTGTTTAAAGTTTTGCTATAGTTGTATTGTAGTAAGGTGGGTGTTAGAGATAATAATAGTGTTGTAAAAAGGTGGTTGTTATACGTGTTAATAGTGTTGTAAGGAGATGTATATTTTATGACTATACTTGTAATAGTTTGTGAATAAGTTGTTTATTACATTGTAATAAACCACATAGTTCCATTGCTAGTGTATACCAATTAATTACTATCAGATATGGGAACATATCTGATGTTTTTTTCTTATGGGAAAAAAATCCCATCCATGTAATATACTGTATATTGTATATTCACTGTGTACTCTGATGTATTGTGTATTTATCCCATATTGTCTTTGTTTACATCTCTAAGACCACCTTGAAAATAGGCATCCAGTGCTCTTGGGTCCTACCCAGTCAACAAATTTCAAATAAACAGAGATGGATAGATAGATAGACAGACAGACAGAGACAAAGCTGGCACAGTACTGCCAGTATGTAAAGGGTTGTGTTAGCGTTGGTGTCAGTTTATAACTTGGCTGTCTTAGGACCTAGGGTTTAGAAAATTGCCATGCAGCCCCCAGTCCTAGCATCTAGGTGCATACCAGTTTCCAAACAATGGGTCCAGTAGTTTGGCGTAGTAAAGTGCACAAATTATGGAAACTATCCTCCTAATTAACATTCTTTTTTTTTGCACTTGAATAATGAGAAAAAAATTACATTGATTTAAAATAAAAACTTTCAGGTTCATTAGATATAGGCCCAGTATAGGGTCTTTCATTTGTTTTGTGATGAAAAAAATGCCAGATTAAAAAGTTGTAAGTGTTTAAAACTCATCGGAGCCTGGGCATGTGCATGAAAAAAATATATGAAACAATCTTCTAAGACTGACTTCTAAATCAATCATGAATCAGACAGAAAGGTAGGTGGTATAGCCTAGAGGTTAGAGTAGTGAGCTGTGAATGGGCTTGTTACATCCGGCAGACTGGGGTTTGAGACCCACAACCTTCACTTACATACTGTGTGACTCTGAGCAAGTCACTTAAGCTCCCCAGTGCTCTCAGGTCACCCCTGAAGATAGGCACTTGTGCCTAGTGGGCCTTCCCTGGTTACGAGAGATTTCAAAAAAAAGATTTGCCTGGTGCCAACAAGGCTGGTCTTGCTTTTTACATTTGCTTCTGCACATGTGCAAAGCAAACATATCGGTGGTGGTGCTGGGTCAGTGTAGGGGGCTGTGGAGGTGTGTGCTGTATAAGCCAATAGATGTAGAAATGCAGGAGGCTTACTACTAAAAATCCAGTGCTGAGAAGGCTAATGATGGCAGTGTCCAGTCAAAGGATGTAGCCACTCCAATCACACTGGCTTTCCACCCATTATCCACCTAACTGAAATAATCATCGGGCTAAATATCGAGCATGCTGTGTGTGTGTGTGTGTGTGTGTGTGTGTGTGTGTGTGTGTGTGTGTGTGTGTGTGTGTGTGTTTACCATTTATAGTTACTTCCTCTAGTTTAATGGGAGTATTATGAAAGACTGAAACCCACTTGCCTGGGTTTCAGAATACTGAGACCAGAATCCCGACGTCGATTTCCTGACAGAGAAATTTTGCTAGTGGTGGAGTTACCTGTAGTTATTTTTAGCAGGGGGCATGGGGGGGCAAAGCACCCCAAAACATGAGATGCTGCCCTATTTGCAGGCAATTCTGTGCCATGAGGGAGGAGGTTGCCCGTCTTTAGGCCACACTGAACAGTAGTAAGGGAACCTCCCAACCCAAGGAGCACCAGGGCCACCACCACTACTTCAAAGACTGCCAAGAAAGCACAGCAGTTGGACCACAGTGGGCTCAGGGAGGGTGAGGGTGGTGGAATAGAGGCACACCCAGTCAGTTGTACCACTCCACAGTCCATACACCATTCTGATGGAGCATAGTTCCCCTATGGATGCACCCACTGAGGAGACTAAGGAGGTTGTGGACAACTGTCACTAGGGAGCCCCACAGGAAGGAAGCAGAGGACACCACAGGGAAAGAAAGCAGCTCCTGGTGGGGGGACTCAATTATTATGGGGATAGAACTGGGGGCAGCAGAGAAAACTGAAGTAAGGTGCCTGCCTGGCACCATGTCTTGGAGGGACAGGAAGCGCATCCTCAGGATCACGAGAACAGTTGCACGGGAGACTGAGATGGATGTCATTGTCCACCTAGGGACGAATGACTTGGCCCAACATGAGATTAGAGCAGTGCAGGAGGAGGAGTTTGTGGAATTGGGGGAGAGGCCTAAGGCAAGCAGCACACACATTATCCTTCTGATAGGTGCTGCCTGTCTATGGCAAGGGTGAGGCAAGGGTACTTCACACCATGCAATTCAATGAATGGTTGAAAAAATGGTGCAGAGCACAGGGGTTTGGCTTCACTGGGGACTGGGGTTCCCCTGGAGGGATACCAGCTTATACTGGCAGGTTGGTCTACATCTGTCCTGGAAGGGAACAAGTCTACTGAGCAATCGGTTTAAATGCTTCATTGGCAAGCTTTTACACTAGTCAAGGGGGGAGGCACTGATAAGCAGCAGGGGATGCCCAGCCTCCCCCTACAAAACCAGGCACTAAATGAGGTAAAGACCAAGGTAAAAATGTCAGTAGGGAGCAGGACTGGGGTAAATGGAGTCAATGAGGACAGGGATGGGGCTACAAGAGGTAAAGCCATCAAAAAATGGAGAGCAATGAGTACCAATGCCCGTAGTCTGGGTATCAAGCTTCCTGAATTAGTGGACTTGATGGAAGAGGAACATCTGGATATTGAGGCAGTCACAGAAACATGGTGCACACAGAACCATGACTGGGATGTAAACAGACCAGGATACGCCATCTACAGGAGGGACAGGGAGGGTAAAAGAGGAGGAGGAGTAGCTCGCAACATACGGGACGGCATCAAAGCAATAGAACAAAAGGGTAAGCATGGAGGAGAGGAAGCACCGTTGGTCAATTTGGAGACAGGCAATGGCACCACAATCCGCACAGGGGTTGTATACAGACCCCCATCTCAGGGGGAGGAAATGGACAAGGAAATGATAGACAGTATCCTTAGAATGGCAGATAAAGAAGGAGGGGGGATATTGCTGATGGGTGATCTGAATATGCCAGATGTTAACTGGAGTGCAGTTACAGCAGCCACTTCTAAGAGTGGGGTCATTTTAGATGCCCTACGGGGGCATGTCTTAGACAACTAGTATCGGAACCCACTTGAGAGGGAGCAATCTTAGACCTGGTACTCTCAAATGGAGATGAAGAGAGGATCACAGATGTAGAAATGGGTAGCCATCTGGGAACCAGCTACCATCGAACAGTATGGTTCACAATAAACACAGCAATAGAGTCAAGCCATACAAAGGCAAAAGTACTGGACTTTAGGAGGGCTGACTTTGCCAAAATGGGTGAGTGCCTAAGGAATGCACTAGCAAATAGGCAGGAAGGAGGGGGTGGAAGAACAATGGGGAATAATCAAAACTGTCATCACAGAGGCAACAAGCCTTTGTGTGAAGCAAATAAACAAAACAAAACAATGCAAGAAACCACTATGGTTCTCAAAGGAGGTGTCAGGGAAGGTTAGAGAGAAAAATAGAGCATTCAGGAAGTACAAGGAATCGCAGAAGGAGCAGGACAGAGAACTGTATCAGTTAAAGCAAAAGAAAGCAGGAAACGCAGTCAGAACAGCAAAGGCCCAAACTGAGGAAAAGATTGCCAACTCAGTTAAGAAGGGGGATAAAACCTTTTATAGGTACATCAGGGAGCGAAGGAAGACCAAGGGAGGGATAGTGAGGCTTAATAAAGGGAGGGAGGGTGGGCAGAGGGTGACTGTGAAAAGGCAGAGATACTCAACAAATACTTTTGCTCAGTATTTACAAAGGAAGAGGGGGAGGTACCTAAACCAAACAATAGAAACATGCTAGATACGTGGGTTGATACCAGCCCTTTCCCAGAAGAAAGGGTTCTGAAGGAACTCTTAAAACTGAAGGTGGACAAAGCAATGGTGTCTGATGGGACTCATCCCAGAATTCTGAAAGAACTAAGGGTAGAACTAGTGACACCACTGACTGCCCTCTTTAATAGATCATAGGAGAATGGGGTGGTACCCGAGCACTGGAGGAGGGCAGATGCGATTCCCCTTCACAAAAGTGGGAGCAAGGCAGAGGCAGGAAACTATAGACCTGTTAGTTTAATCTCAGTGATAGGGAAAATGATGGAATCACTTCTGAAGGAAAGAATTGTGGAGTATCTAGAGGCCAGAGAAGCGCAGGACCCAAGGCAGCATGGATTCGCAGCGGGAAGGTCATGTCAGACAAATCTAATAGATTTCTTTGACTGGGTGACCAAAGTAGTAGATCAGGAAGGGGCTGTAGACATGGCCTACGTAGACTTTAGCAAGGCATTTGACACAGTGCAACACAAAAGATTACTACACAAGTTGGCCAGCCTGGAGTGGGTCCCAAGATGGTAGCCTGGGTAAAAAATTGGCTGGAGAACAGGACACAGAGGGTAATAGTGAATGGAGTCCACTCTGGAGAAAGAGGGTTACAAGTGAGGTACTGCAGGGTTCAGTACTAGGATCGGTCTTCTTTAATGTCTTAATAAGCGACATTGCAGAGGGACTGGAAGGAAACGTATGCCTCTTTGCAGACAACACAAAGATCTAGAACAGAGTTGATTTAAAGGTGGGGTGGAAAGGATGAGAAGGGACTTGGCAAGGTTGGAGGAATGGTCAAGTGTATGGCGGCTTAGATTCAATGCTAAGAAGTGCAAAGTAATATACCTGGGAAACAGAAATCCAGGGGAAGAGTACACAATGGGGGGTGAGATACTAACAACAACAAAAATGGAACGAGACCTAGGGGTAGTCATATCAGATGACCTAAAGGTGGGCAAGCAATGTGAGAGGGCAGTAAGGAGGGCTGGGGGGATACTGGGATGCATAGGGAGAGGCATCACCCGTAGAAAACAGGAAGTTGTTATCCCTCTGTACAGACAGTTGGTGAGACCCCATCTGGAGTACTGCCTGCAGTTCCGGAGACCCAGTCTCCGCAAAGACATAGACAGGATGGAGGCAGTCTAGAGGAGGGAAACTAAAATGGTTCAGGGTCTGCACCAGAAGACATATCAAGAGATACTTATCTTAATATGCATATCCTCGAGGAGAGGAGGGAGAGGTGGGGACATGATAGAAACTTTCAAGTACCTCAAGGGAATCAACAAAGTCCAAGAGGGTAGCATCTTTCAGAAAAAGAGGTGTGCAGAACAAGGGGACACAATTTGAAGCTAGAGGGGGGACAGCTCAGAGGTAATGTGAGGAAGTATTTTTTCATGGAGAGGGTTGTGGATGCTTGGAACAGCCTCCCTGAGGAGGTTGTGGAGTCAAAAATAGTGGTGGAATTCAAGAATGCATGGGACAGATATAAGGCAATTCTAGGGGGTGGAGGTTGGAAGAAGCAGGCTGTTGGTTAGCTAGGATCTGCAGCTTATCCAGTAGGTAGGGAAATGGGAAGACTGGGTGAGCCAAGCAGTCCTTATCTGCCGTCAAATTCTATGTTTCTACGTTTCTATGTAAATAAAATCTCCCTTTCCGGAAATCGATTGTGGGGATTTGGGTCTCTGTATTCTGAAACCCAGGCAAGTGGGTTTCAGCCTTTCATAGTAAATCCCATTTAATATGTTTATGCAACCACAATGTGAAGTAATGCTTGTGGTTGCTGGTAGTCAGAAGCTAGCTATATAACTGGATGCTGACTGTCATTTTTAGGCCATTCCCACTCTCTTTCCCCTGAGGGATTACCATCCTCTCAGGGCACCTAGAAGGCAAAGGAACCTCGCTGAGGATGGTTCCAGCCCTAGAGGGGACAGGGGAATGTGATTCCTGTGGCTAAAGGTACCTTAGGAAGGGGCCCCAAGGAGAAAAGTGAGCCCCTGGAGGAGGAGGATGGGTGGATGGTGAAAGCAAAGAAATGAAGATTCTGATGGAGGCAGAGGGAAGCTGGTTTTATACAGCCCAGGAAGGAGATGTCTGGTTGCTCCCACCCATCAAACCTCAGGCTTTACCTTTTAATTACAGACAGGAGTCAGGAGAGTGTCTTTTTGAAAGCACAAAACGTAGTAAGAAAAAAAAAAGCACCTAGCATACAGAGTACAAACGTAATAGCTTCAAATATGTTAACAGCATGTCAATAATGAACATAAAACACCAGAAGTAGCGAGTTAAATTACATATTCTTTATGTTCCCGCTAAAGAGCCCCTCGTACCAGTGGGACAACTTTGAAAAATGTAAGATTTAGATACAATTTAGAATATCGTTCATATATTTTTTCTTTGTTTTTTTTCATATGGATGTAATCCTTCTTCCCCTTCCCATTGGGCCACTTATACTGTTAACCTCCTTCCCCATCACCCCACCTCTAGGACTTACGCCATCTACTCCTTACCTTGGGGTGTGAGTGGGTGCCTTGGATGATGGTGGTGAGATGCCTGCAGGGTCGCAGCATCACCCTATCTGCGGGGGTTCTTTTCCACCCTCCGCTCCCCATGGGTCAGAGCCGGTAGTGTGCAATGGCATGAAGGTAGACCATGAAGACAGTGCACACTGTCAACGCCCTCCTCCACCATATGATTCTGGTGACTGCTGCTGCACCATCTAGTCTCCACTAGGTGGCAACCAAGCAACAGTACACACTATCCCCATCCCCACCCCAGAGGAGAAGAGCCATTGATGGATGCTCAATCCCCCCCCCCTCCAGCCCACAAGCGATCTTGGTCTGTTCCTGAAACCAGGTCTCTGGTGTGGTAGGAGGTGAAGCACCCTGCTCCTCATCTCTCCACGCCACTGGCCCAGCTAGAAGTGTAGTAGATGCTATAACTTTCTTCCCCCTGCCAACCCCGAGTGACCTCTGTCCATTCCTGAACCCAGGGCACCAGTGTAGTGGGAGGCGAGGCACCCTGCTCCTCAGCCCTCCACACCACTGGCCTGGCTATGAGTTTACTGTAGTGCAGATTTCCTTAGACTGGTTTTTGTGACCTTGAGGGGGGCTGAACCTGCAACCCACTATTTTACAGTTCTGTGCTTTTACCTCTGTGCCACTCACCCAGAACTATATTTCTGCACTTCTTTCCCCTTTTTCTCTATTAAGGAGGAAGTGGCATAAAAACAAGATTACTGCCCATTGGACTTTATTAGCTTTGGCTGCAAGTCTACACATGACACCATAATGCTGTTTATGACATCAACATTATCACCACTGCAACAGATTGGGATGTCATAAACATTACTGTGACTGCAGAAATAGACACGCAGACAGATCAAATAGGGCAGAGATCCTGTTACCATGCAAATGTCTCTAGTAATAAATATGGATGATAATTAAAAAAAAGGGGTGAAATATTATTTATTTATTATTTATTTATTTAGCTTTTGTTGACCGGGTAAGTGCACTAGACAAATCCTGCCTATTTTCAGGCACGACC
Source organism: Neoceratodus forsteri (assembly GCA_016271365.2). Classification (NCBI taxonomy): domain Eukaryota; kingdom Metazoa; phylum Chordata; order Ceratodontiformes; family Ceratodontidae; genus Neoceratodus; species Neoceratodus forsteri. The sequence continues at coordinate 661,357,104 of CM028138.1, forward strand.
CGGGGGAGGGGGGGATACAGATGAATGCCAACTGACCTTGAACCAGATTAAGCTGTTGGTGGTATTTTTAGTGAGCTATATAAGCTAAATTATGTGTAGATATGTTTGTCAGAGTTGTCACAACAACATCAGAGGCTCTTTAAAGCTGTACTATGTTGCAAACAAACATTTGGCGTTGACAGAAGCTTATTTTTTTTAATTCGCTTTTTATTACATTTTTCATTAACATACAAGCAATAATCATGTGATCATTACATAAGTAAAGAATACAATGTAACACACACCCCGGGATGAGGCTGAAAATAGGCAGAATTGCCTAGTCCTCCTTTTCTGGTCAACAAAAATGAAATAAAATGAATAATTATACAAGGGGGTCTGAGAATGGGGCACATTGATTGGCTGACTGGCACCTTTGAGCTATGGTAAATCCTGGCATAACCACTGCAAAAGGTGCCAGTCAGACACTTTACAAAACAAAAATGAAATAAATCACTACTCACTGTAAACGTTTGAAAATGTAAACAAAATGCCACCATCTTGCCGCTTGCTAACATGCCACCGGTACAAAAGCAGTGTAATTTTAACTTTTTAAAACATAGTAAACACTTAAAAATACAGTTAAGTAAGAACTTACTGTAACAATAGATCTTCAAGAAGAGTTCTTGCAGCAGGTTACAGCATTGCGACTATGCCACCAGGCACTAGGACCCCACAGAAAGATTCTAGCTGGCAGTACCCAGTGGGAACCACTCCTTGCCACTGGCCTGCCTCTGACGTTAGCCAATAGTATAAAGGAGGCAGCCCCCAGCCACACCTCAATTCTCCTGCCTGAGACCCCAACATACAGAAAGAGATGGAGAACCAAGGAGGTTCGAATGTTCCCAAACAAAGGAAGATGAAGACCAGGGGAGAGGAGGAAGGGAAAGTAGTGCCTGCTACAAGGCCTCTTCTTAAAGATCTCCTGTTACGGTAAGTTCTTATGTAACTGTACTATCTTACTTCAAGTTGGAGCTCTTGCAGCAGGCTACACCATTAGGACTGAGTACCTGGCAGTACAGAATAGACCCAGGTCAAAGGGGAGGTGGAACTAAAAACAGTGGGAGCATTCAAGAGAGGAGTCGTCGGAGGACAGTAACCCCCTAGAATAGCACTACCAGAATAACGCTAGTCAACTGAGAGCTAGTCTGGATAGTGCTACCATGGACAGCGAGACGGGATTTACAGTGCTTGCAGTAAGTGCTCCCCAGGTTGCTGTCTGTGGTGCTGAGAGTGGACAAGGGCACCAGAATCCAGGAGGCTGGCCGAGCTGCTCCTCTGGTGTGGTCGGCCAGGCAGCAGTGGAGACTAGAGCTCTTATCCAGGTCTCCTTAGATTTTGGCAATAAGGACTTTTTTTTTTTTCTTACAAGGGGCCATGGAAACAGTATTCTATGGCCCCACAAATTTCATCTTGCCCCGTGATTCACTCCCCCCCCCGGAGTGAGAATCCTTTAGTCCGGGAGGTACAGGGAGCAGATCCCCCTGTGTCAGGGGTGCAGTGGGTGAAGCCCCCCTACAAAAACAAAAGAGATGCAGTTTTTGCTGCATAGTTCTTGACCACATGGTTCTGGTCAGTGATGTTCCGACCCAATGCCTTGGAGGACTGCTAGGCCAAAGCCAGCTCTCCGCCACGAAGCAATGTCCAGGCTGCAGTGCTTTATGAAAGTATGCACTGAGCTCCAAGTAGCAGCAGTGCAGATGTCTGCTGCAAAAACGTTCTTAGGAGATGCAAATGTAGTGGGATCCCCCTGGTAGAGTGACCCTTAACCGAGCCCTGTAAGGGTTTGTTATACTTGTTGCAACCAAAAGTAATGCAGCTCACAAGCCCCTTGGGATAGTGTCTGCTTAGCCACTGGCTTCCCAGATCTCAGGGCAAAGCAAATTAACAACTGGCCAGATTTTCTTGAGGACTGGGTGTGATCAACGTAATACCGAAGCACCCTATGAACATCCAGAGTATGCAGAAGGGCCTCCCCCCAGTTGGAATACTCTGGATAATACACAGGCAAGTGGATGTCCTGATTGAAGGTGAACTCAGACACCTCTTTGGGAAGTTAGGATTTGTTCGCAAAGACACCCTTGCTTTGTGGAAAACCAAATAAGGCTCTTAACACATCAGAGCTCGAAGCTTGGAAATCCTCCGAGCAGAAGTAACCGCAACTGAAAACAACGCTTTCCATGACAGAAAACGAAGCTCGCAATCTGCGGCCAGTTTAAAGGGAGGCAAAGTAAACTTTTCTAACACAAATAGCAGACCCCAAGGGGGAATAAGATCCCTAATGGCAGATTTTAAATGTAACATGCCCCGCAGGAATGTGCAGGACATGTTCAATTGGGCAATGTACCTGACCGCCACTGGTACATGATCGACTGATATCGCAGAAAGGTGCACCTTAATGGAGGAGTAGCAGAGTCCGGAATCTGACAGACAGAAAGTATTCCAGGACAGCATTCACTGGGCAGGTGAAAGAGTCTAAGTCATGAGTTGAGGCCCACAAGCTGAACACTTCCATTTCATGACATGAGTTGCCCTCGTGGAAGGTTTTCTAGCTGCCACCAAGACCTCACCTACCCTAGGGGAAACCCCAAAGTGGGCCATGGCTATGTCTACAGGAACCAGGGATGCAGATGTAGAGACTGGAGGTCTGGTTGGACCAGGGTGCCCTACTCCAGGTATAGCAAGTGCAAGCTCAGGGGTAGAGGGACCGGAGGTTCCACTGCCCGCTGCTGCAATAGTGGCAACCAAATCTGTTGAGGCCAGAGAGGGGCAATCAGGATCATGTCCGTCCCCTCTGCCTGAAGTTTGAGCAGAACTCTTTGGAGGAGAGGAAAGGCATACAGAAACCTCCCTATCCAGCAGAGGAACAATGTGTCTTGCCAGAAAACACTATGCTTTGAATCTAGCGTGCAAAAAATGGGCAGTTTGTCATTGTACAGAGATATGAACAAGTCCAAATCTGGGTGACCCCTCTTTTGAAGAGGTCCTCTGCTACTGACTGAAGTAGCTCCCACTCATGAACTCTGGATCAAGACCTGTTTAGACCATTGGTCAAGGTGTTTTGGACTCCTGGAACATGGACCGCGCGGTGAGGAACAAACCTGTTCAGTGGCCCAGAACCACACTCTCATGGTCTCCCAACAAAGAGGGTAAGAGTGAGTCCCCCCTTGTTTACTGATGTAGAAGATGACAGACATGTTGTCTGTCTGAATCAGCAAGGGGCCCGGACAAAGGTCCTGCTGGAACGCCTGCAGAGTATAGAGAATCGCTCTCATCTCCAACACGTTGATATGGAGGGCTTGCTCCGATGAGGACCATGTTCACTGGATTCGTCAATCCCAGAAATGGGCTCCCCAACCCAGACCCAACACATCTATGGTAAGTATCTGTTGCGGGGAGTCTTTCCGGAAGGAGACTCCTGGCTCCAAGTTGGGAGGAGTCAGCCACCAGGAAAGAGTCTGAGTCACTGCTCTGGAGATCTGGATGGGCTGGTCAAGATCGTCTGCCCTTTGATCCCATTGCACCCTGAGAGAAACTCTCATGTAGAGGCGTGCCGAAGGAATGGTCACTATGGCAGCTGCCATGCGACCAAGGAGCTGAAGCAGCATCCAGGCAGGGACCTGGCAGGATGAGGAAATCCTCTGAGCCAGAGTTCACAGGCGCACTACCCTATCAGGTGGAAGAAAGGCCTTCTCCTGCTTTGTGTCCAGAATGACCCTGATGATCTGCAATCATTGACTAGGCCATGGGGACGATTTTGGGATGTTCAGAGTGATTCTCAGAGTCCTGAACAGCTGGAAAGTGTCCGATAGTGTGGATAATAAATGGTCTCTTGTGGAGGCTGCTAGGATCCAGTCATCTAGGTAGGGGTAGATGAAGTGGCCCTGTCTTCGGAGAGCCGCAGCCACCACCACAAGGCACTTTGTGAACACATGTGGTGCCAAGGAAAGGCCGAAGAGCAAGGCCTAGAACTGATAGTGGTTTCCCTAAAAGGCAAACCTCAGAAACCTCCTGTGAGCCTGCAGCACCAATATATGGTGGTAGGTGTCCTGCATATCTAAGGAACAGAGCCAATCCCCTTGAAGAAGCATGGGAATGAGGCTCGGCAAGGTTACCAACCTGAACCTCCTGTACTCTGTAGTCATTCAGGAGGCTTGGGTCCAGGGTAGGGTGAAGATCCCCCATCTTCTTGGGAACCAAAAAGAAGTGGGAATAAAACCCTTTCCCCTGTTGGGATGGTGGGACAGGTTCTATCGCCCGCTTGCTAAGAAGGGCCTGGATCTCTTGTTGAATCAGGACAGCATGGGAGGGAGAGTAAGAGGAGGGGACAGGAGGATTGTCTGGAGGAAACTGGACAAACTCCAGTGCATGTCCCTTTTCAACTAGCTGAAAGACACAGACATCTAATGTAATGCTGGTCCACCCCTCTAGATAGAAGTAGAACCAACCCCCTACTGCTTCCCAGAGGGACTCCACTGGAGGAAAGGGGTAGGGCAAGGAGTCAGGCCTTGGGACCGGGGGTGGGCAAGGTGACCTGGGAGGACTTAGCATTCCGAGGTCCCTGTGCACCTGTGGGCTGAGAGGGAGCCTTACGATTGAAGAGTTCTCTTGCTTGCTGTCCCTTGTACCATTGGCCCCCAGGACGATGAAAAGGCTTCAGTCTTATGGGGTTTGGCTCAGATTTGTACATCAGAGATACAAACTGGACTGCTTTGCCCAAGTCCTTAAGGTTCATGATCACCTTTATGTGTCCTGCCCGAAGAGCACGGACCCTTGAAAGGGAGCATCCAGGATAGCATCCTGGAGATCCTGCCAGAAACCAGATACTCTTAGCCAAGAGTATATCCTTAGGCAGACGCCAGTCACGGCAGCCCTAGCTACGGTGTCTGAGGAGTCATAGGAAGACCTCAGGACATGTTTTCCAACATCAAGGCCAGACTGCAATATATCTAACAGCTCCAACTTATAAGGAGAGTCAGACTATTTCTGGGCCAGTCCTCTGGCTTTCTGCCATAAGGACTTCTGATATTGTACCATATGTGCCAAGAAATTGAGTGAACGTATGGTGCAGGTGGCCGAGGAGTAAACCTTACAGCCAAATTGGTCCAGCCACTTGGATTCCTTGTCCGCTGACTGTGAACTCATGTGCTTAGGCCACTGTATCCATAAGTGAGCTGCCATTAGGACCATGGAGTCAGCTTTGGGGTGTTCTCCTAAAAAAGGGCTCATTTGTAGAGGTTTTATACTGCCTGTCTGCTTTGTTCGGTACAGCTGAGGCTGAGGAAGGGTGTCTTCAGACTAGTTTGGTGACATCCTGAAAGTGTGCCACTAATGGTGGAACCACCAGAGGCTTAGGGTCACTCATTCCCAGAAAATGGGTGAGCCTCCTCCTCTCTGGGTCCAAATTCTGTGTTTCCCATTGATTAAGGTATTGGATGTGATGCATCACATCCATAAAGGTAGGGTCATCCAGAGGCAATTGGGGAGATTCCCAATGGGAGTCAGGATGGGGAAGGGGAAGAAAACTCCTCTGAAGACCTGGAGGATGAGGAGGAACTCCTTCCAGATGAGTCTGAAGAGGGAGACCTGGTGTAGGAGTGCCAGGACCGACAGCCACAGGAGCAGCAGCAGTATCTGGAGGAAGAGCAGTACGAATGGTGGTGTCTCCACTTGTGACACCTCAGGGACCCTTTGTCCAGATGATCCGGTGAAGGAGTTACTTTCTGAAGAGGAGGCGACTTTCTGGGTGGTGGAGAAGAAGGTCTAGATGGGCTCTGTGGTGAATCCAGGGGTGAAGGGTTCAGCATTGGGTGGGACATTCCTTGGGCGGGAGGTCCCCTTTTACTGTATTCCATCATGAGTTAAATAGGGTCCCTACATCTATCAGTGGTATCACAGGGGGCCCAGAAGGGTCTGGGTGCACCAGGCATTGGACCTGTCGGCTCAGTAGGCCCTGTCAACAGATCCGGGGACTCCAGCATGTCTGGCGGCAGTCCCACAGACAGCAGGGTGTCTGACACCAGGCCAGTATCTGGTGGCATCAGGTTGCCTGGAGGCAGTTGACCTGGCATCAGAGGAGGTGTTGGCTTAGCTGGCAGCAGAGCCCCTCATGGTGGCTTTGGGGAAGCCGGCGGAGGACGTGTTGTCTGCTTCGACCCAGGTGGCGTCGAAGATGAGGATGATGAGTTCAAGCGATGGGAATGTATCTTGTGCTTTGGGGAGCATATTCCAGACTGGAGATCTTGTTCCTGGCATCTCTTCCTGTTGTTGGATGCCGACTGTCAGCCCAACAAGGAGGACACCCCAGCCTGGTGAATGACAGATCCATGTCTGTTGTCTGAAGAGGTGCCAGCTGATTCCTCTGGCTTATGCCCGGAAGAATGTTTGAAGGGCCTAAGACTCAGAGGAGGGCCAGAAGGCCCTTACCCTGAAAAACCCACACCTGACATCCAGACCAGGGCAGGAGGCTTTATCAAAGGAAGCACTGAGAACACTTGGGCTGCCGGAGGAGCAGAGTCCGATTTCCCACAGAAGTGTGGACTCAAAGAAGCCGCCTTCCGATGTGGAGATTTGGAGCAGGAATCTGACCTGGGTCTATCCTTCTCTTTATGGTGGTGCTTCCTGCTGATCTTTTTATCCTTGTGGGAAGAAGATGAAGACCCTATGACTGAGGAAGAAGAGGAACCATGGCTGGAAAATGAGTCTTCTGCATGGAAGCTAGTTGCTGCTACAACAGGTAGGTCTTCAAGGCCATCAGATGATGGAAGTAGTTGAGTAACCAGCCTTAAAAAAAGTGTACATCCCAATAATCTAAACCATAGGCTGGGGGTATGGGGGCCGCCTAGGTCCCCAGAAAATTTTGGTTTTTTGGTGCATACTGGTGCATTTTTCGGGTAATCTGAAACAGAATTAGCTACCCTGTTCCACCTCTCCCCATGCCTAGTAAGTTGCGCTATAGCCTTTTCTGTAGCCCCCACAGTACAGTATGTTGCCTAAACCACCTGACTGTCAACTCCTTTTCTCCAGAATTCCTCCCATCACAACTATAACAACAGGTAGGGGTGTAAGCAGGAATTTATTGTGAGGGTGCTTGGATATGATATTTATGAATAAGGACAAATAAATGCCGGGGGTTTGGGGGCCGCCAGACTCCCAGAAGCTCTGGGGGTTTTTACATGCTCTGTGGTGAGTTTTAGGGGTTTTCTTGAGGAAAAAACACAGTTTTATTACATCTTCCCTACCCCTAATTTCAGGACAGGACCACCTCCCAAGGAGTTCTGGAGGCCACACCTCTATAAGGACATTGACAGGGTGGAAGTGACCCAGAGGAGGGATGCCAAAAAGTTGTGGGGTTGCACAAGAAACCATACGAGGAGAGGCTACAGGAGCTCAATATGTACTCCCCGGAAGAGAGGAGAATGAGAGGGGATCTGACTGAGACCTATAAGTACCTCATGGGGGTGAGCAAGGTGCAAGAGATAGTCTCTGTCAGAGTAGGGGGAACACCAGAACATGGGGGCATGTGATGAAACTGGAGGGGGGAGTTTAAGAGGGATGTGAGGAAATACTTCTTCACTGAAAGTGTGGTGGATGCCTGGAACAGCTTGCCAGAAGAGGTGTCGGGGACAATGACACTGGAGAGCTTCAAGCATGCCTGGGCTAGGCACATGATGGGTATAATCGGTAGAGTTAAGGGAGGAGGGAGTGACACCTGTGACCAAATAGGGTCCAGGTTGTAATAATAGGCAGGGAAATACAGCGGACTAGATGGGCCTACCAGTCTTTTTCTGCTGACACATTCTATGTTTCTATGTAACTGTAGCACAGAGTGTCACACAAGGGGTGCAGCATCTCCTGCCTACAGCTTGCCCCAGTATAATGACGTTATGCTCCGGCCCTTTGGCTACGGACCACAACGGTGGACCGCTAGCAGCTGTCCAGAAACAGAGCAAGGTGAAGTTCTGCCCAACACAGCCAGTAGCCTCCTGACTGGAGGAACTTGGGCAACAGAAGGCAGAGCTCAGAGAAGCCTGCTAGCTGCAGGCAAATGAGCTCAAACAGTCCTGGACCTAATGCAGCACACAATCACGGAACCCAACAGGCTTTCGACTCCACTCCCATGGACAGCACAAAAGAACAGCTGATCCAAGATTAGAACATGCACAGTTCAAAAGCTGTTTCGTGCCACTAAAGCCTCATCTAACACAGCCAGCCGTCTCCTGATTGGAGGAACTTGGGCAACAAAGGGCAGAATTCCGAGAAGCCTGCAAGCTGCAGACAAGTGAGCCCAAACAGTCCCAGACCAAATGCAGCTTACAATCTTGGTCCCTGACAGGCTCCTGACTCCACTCCTCACGGACTGCACAACAGAACAGCTGATTCAAGGTTACAATGTGGCACAGTTCAACAATTAATAACAATTCAATCACACTTCTCAATAGGCAGTAAATAACTTGCTAATAAATGGCAGATTAGATAAAATACTGCAAAATTATTAGACAATAGCAACAGCTGTGGCAATGCTCATTACTCTAAAGAAACAAGTTATCTGCCAATGGAAGCTGCAACAGCACCAGCAGGAGAAAAGCAGTCACAGACATGTCTCCTTGCAGCAGCAGAATACAGAACCACCTTTGCAGCCCCCCCCACCCTTCTGAGTCCTCCTAGGGACTTCTCAGCCTTCTGGATGCAGCTTTGTATTTCTTGCGTTGCCCCCTTGCATTTATTCATTCCTCCTGTCCCTTTCTTTTCCAACCGTTGCAATGCCATGCACTACAAACTTTGTAGAACACTGGGATGGTAGTACATGGGCCTGGCATTGCAAGGGTCGGAAAAGAAAGGGACAGAAGGGGGAATGAATAAATTGCAAGGGGGGCCAACACAAGAAATACAAAGGAAAGACACACACAGTAGGCTCTGTTGGAGAATCCGATGGTGGGTGGGGGAAAGGAAGTTAAGGGGTTTGGGAATCTGCACATACCTCTTTTTTCCTCTGACTGGACACTGACTGGCTGCTGGCCTCCAACGAGTCCTCCTGGACTTCACTGGCCCAATCCTGGGTGGGTCTGGCTCCAACCACTGCATTGTCCTTCTGCTTCTGACTCGATAGGTGGCCAACCACCTAAGCTCCCATGACCAGCGGCGGGCAACACAGGAGGAGGAAGACGGACCGAGTCGACCGACGCGAGGTCCCGCGACGACTGGCTGACCTGGCTCAGGCTGCAGGAGACAGGCCTCAATGCGACGACCACAACTCATGAGTACTCCAGTCCTCCTCCGTGCTGAAACTCCCAAGACGAGGAGGAGGCAACTTTAAAGTGCAGCGCTACCATCGTGCACCTTAGGCAAAGCTTTTTGGCTGCTGGGTTTGAGTTGGCTCTCGCTCACATCTCTCTCCGTGCCGGCTACTGACACTGTAGTGGGCTGCCTCTGGTCTCTGGGGACGTGAGGTAGCAGAGGGACTATTACAGCACCTGATTGGTGGAAGCTTGCGGAGCAAAGAATCATGTGGACAAAAACTGTCCAATTGCTCCGCTAGATGCGAGCCAACAGTCGACAACGAACTTGGTGCCACCATGCCTGGCAGCATGTCTATCGAAAAGGGATCCAGTGAGTCGAACCCCCCCCCGCTGGCTGGGGTTGGGACCTGGACAGCAAAAAAAAAAAAAAAAAATGGGCAATTTAAAAAAGGAAGATTTTTTTCTGTACGCATTAGCGTACAATAAGTATGCATGGTTACGCCACTGGATGGATGCATGTCCGGCAGCTGAAACTACAGTACGGCAATGCAGGTAGGCCTCATGCATGGGGCCTAAACAGATAAGGTAGGCCACATGGCCGTTCTTAGCCGAGATTTGTTTCCCACAGGCACACTTCGATTTCCGCCACTGTGAAGTCAAAGATAGTTAAGACATGCACAATTAAACTTAGAATAATATAGAAACTAAGAAAACACAATTAGTGTGAAAATGGTGGTCAGCTGATAGCAGGCGGTGTCCATGGAGCCGATGTGCATGGGTTGACGGCGGGAAAAGAACCGAGGTGTGGCTGAGAACTGCCCCCTTTATACCATTGGCTAATGTTGGAGGCAGGCCGATGTCAGGGTACTGCTAGCTAGAATTGTTCCATGGGGTCCTAGTTCCTGGTGGCATAGTCCTAATGGCGTAGCCTGATGGAAGACCTCCAACTCAAAGTAAGGTCTAATTTTTCAGTCACAAAATTCAAACAACACTGCTGTAACACTTAGTTCAGCATCACGTCCATGTATAACGAAACTGAGAACTGAGTCAAACTCAGACCGCAACTCTGTCTTTCTGTTCCTTACTAGATACAAGCATACCCCTGCCTGCACTTCAGTCAGCTCATGGATGCGCTCAGATTGCTTGTAACCCATGTTCACAAAACTCACTAATCTGCATTACTGTAGACTGATTGCGTCCCCTTGTATCTCCTCCACCATGGTCACTTAAACTACAAAAATACAGCACAAGCTCTCAGCGCCCAAATACAGCATCGGCTCTCCTCCACAGCCTGACTCACACCATGCTCTCTAAGTAAGCAAGCCACTCACAGCTCACACTATGCTGTCTGTAGCTTCACAACCTGCAGCTGTTCACAGATCAAACCACGTATTCATAATAATAAAAAAACAAGCAATGTTTCCCAGTGTGAGAATGTCTCTATCTACAGTATATGTGTGTCATGGGGGGCTCCATCTGTATTCTACCTAGCAACACAGCAATAACTGACAATGGAGGAAGGACACAACTATAAATGTCAATAAAAAAAAAACACTTCCTACAATAATCCACTTCAGGATGTGATCTACGCTGGGATTTACTCACTTCTGGTGTGGTTTAGTCACTTGGTCTGAGGCCTTGTGACCGAACAACACAAGGCTTGGGTAAATCCCAGAATAACCCACACCCTGTCATGAATTATTGCTTAAATATACAACTGCCTATGTAACAAATTTGCTTGTGCAGAGTAGTACATTTCTATTTAATAATATATTATCTGCCAATCAAGTGAAGGAAGAACTGTGTTACCTAAAAGCACAGATTACAGGACTAAGAATGAGTTAGTTAGTTAGTTTTTTGTTGACCCGGTAAGTGCACTAGACAAATCCTGCCTATTTTCAGGCACGACCCGGGGGAGGGAGATACAGACGAATGCCAACTGACCTTGAACCAGATTAAGCTGTTGGTGTAGAATGAGCACATTCTACAGCTAATATTTTTTAAGGCAAGCTACCTCTTGCTGGGAGCTACAATACTGAACATAGGATTTGCAAGAAAGCGAGTTGTGCTCACAACAGAGGGAGGTGAACCTTACAATTGTCTTTGGTTTGTAGCAGATATTCTGCAGGTGGAGGCTACTTCTAACTGAAAGGTGAAATAAGGAACTTAATCAGGAAAAGACGGTCTTGTTACAATTCTTAAGATTTTCCGTGCAGGAAGAGTTTAAAGCACAGCTGACTTATTTTGGGGCTGACTGCTTTCAGAAGCACAAACCACCAGGCTGTTTTGGGGCTGGGGAGGTTTACCTGTGTCTGACTTGGATGTCTGGATTTTTCTCTGTTTGATTAGCAGGGGATTTGTTCTGTCAAATTGTTGTGTATGGTATCTTGCTGACAGGAGGGCACTCATCGCAGTGGTGGGTCAGAGCTCTTAGCTGATTGTTTTGTGAGGGCACAGTTTAGGCCCACCCCTTCCCACCCCTCACCCCACCCACCCCTGGAAATAGTTCCTTTATACCTGGGGTTCTGACATCATTTCTCAAAAGTGCAAGGTGCATATCAATGTCATATCCTCTCTATCACACAGCACTGAAAATATAAGCATACACATTGTATAATATATATATTTCTATATAACAAACCAATCACACACACAAACACACACACACACACACACAAAAAAAAAAGTACATAATCATGTGGGGAGTAGTGCAATGTAATGGCTGTGGGGCAGCAGTCTTCCGGGAGACTTTCTGGAGGCTGAGATGCTGCCCTATTTGCAGACAACTCTCTGCCCTGAGGGAAGAATTTGCCCATCTTCAGGCCACACTGGACAGCTGTAAGGGAACCTTCCCCCAGGCCAGACTGGATGGTAAGAAGGGAACCTCCCCCATCCAGGAAGCACCAGAGCCACCACCACTGCCTCAGAGGTTGCAAAGAAAGCACAGCAGGTTGGACCACAGTGGGCTCAGAGAGGGTGTGGATGGTGGAACAGAGGCACACTCAGTCAGTTGTTCCACTCCACAATCCATACACCATTCTGGGGGAGCTCAGCTCCCCTATGGATGCACCCACAGAGGAGATTAAGGAGGCTGAGGACACCTGTCACAAGGGAGGCCCACAGGAAGGAGGCAGAGGACACCACAAGGAAAGAAAGCAGCTCCTGGTGGGGGACTCAATTATTAGGGGGATAAAACTGGGAGGAGCAGGGAAAACTGAAGTAAGGTGCCTGCCTGGTGCCATGGCTTGGAGGGACAGGAAGCGCATCCTCAGGATCACGAGAACAGCTGCACGGGAGTCTGAGCTGGACATCATTGTCCACCTAGGGACAAATGACTTGGTTCAACATGAGATTAGAGCAGTGCAGAAGGACTTTGTAGAACTGGGAAGGGGCCTAAGACAAGTAGCACACACAGTATCCTTCTCAGAGGTGCTGCCTGTCAATGGCATGAGTGAGGCGAGGGTACTTTGCACCATGCAGTTTAATGAATGGTTGAAATAATGGTGTGGAGCACAGGTGTTTGGCTTCATTGGCGACTGGGGTTCCACCTGGATGGACACCAGCCTATACTGGCAGGATGGTCTGCATCTGTCCAGGAAGGGAACAAGTCTTTTGAGCAATCAGTTTAAATGCTTCATTGGCAAGCTTTTAAACTAGTCAAGGGTGGAGGCACTGATAAGCAGCAAGAAAATCCCGGCCTCCCCTACAAAACAGGGTACTGAATGAGAAAAAGACCAAGGTAGAAGGGTCAGTGGGGGATGCTGCAACTGAAGGTAAAGCCATCAAAAAATGGAAAGCAATGAGTACCAATGCCCGTAGTCTGAGTAACAAGCTTCCTGAATTAGTGGCCTTGATGGAGGAGGAACATCTGGATATCGTGGCAGTCACAGAAACATGTTTCACACAAAACCATGACTGGGACGTAAACATACCAGGTTACACTATCTACAGGAGGGACAGAGAGGGTAATAGAGGAGGAGGAGTAGCTCTTTACATAAGGGAAGGAATCAAAGCAGCAGAACAAAAGGGAAAACAAGGAGGAGAAGAAGCACTGTGGGTAAATTTGGAGACCGGCAATGGCACCACAATCCGCACAGGGGTTGTATACAGACCCCCTTCTCAGGGGGAGGAAATGGACAAGGAAATGATAGAAATTATACTTAGTATGGCAGAAAAAGGGGAGATATTGCTGATGGGCGATCTGAAAATGTCAGATGTTAACTGGAGTGCAGTTGCAGCAGCCACTTCGAAGAGTGGGGTTATTCTAGATGCCCTACAGGGGGCATGCCTTAGACAACTAGTATTGGAGCCCACTCGAGAGGGAGCAATCTTAGACCTGGTTCTCTCAAATGGAGATGAAGAGAGATCACAGATGTAGAAGTGGGTAGCCATCTGGGAACTTGCAACCATCAACAGTATGGTTCATAATAAACACAGCAACAGAGTCTGCTTCACAAAGGCAAAGGTACTGGACTTTAGGAGGGCTGACTTTGCTAAAAATGGTGAGTGCCTAAGGAATGCACTAGCAAATGGACAGGAAGGAGGGTGGAAGAACAATGGGGAATAATAAAAACTGCCATCACAGAGGTAACAAGCCTTTGTGTGAAGCAAATAAACAAAACTAAACGATGTAAGAAACCACTACGGTTCTCAAAGGAAGTGGCAGTGAAGGTTCAAGAGAAAAAGAAAGCATTCAGGAAGTACAAGGAATCGCAGAAGGAGCAGGACAGAGAACTGTATCAGTTAAAGCAAAAGGAGGCTGGAAGGCAGTCAGAACAGCAAAGGCCCAAACTGAGAAAAAGATAGCCAACTCAGTTAAGAAGGGAGATAAAACCTTTTATAGGTACAGTACATCGGGAGCGAAGGAAGACCAAGGGAGGGATAGTGAGGCTTAATAAAGGGAGGAGGGTGGGCAGAGGGTGACTGTGAAAAAGCAGAGATACTAAATAAATATTTTGCTCAGTATTTACAAAGGAAGAGGGGGTACCTAAAACAAACAGCAGAAACACTCTGGATACAGAAGTTGATACCAGCCCATTTACAGAAGAAAGGGTTCTGAAAGAACTCTAAAACTGAAGGTGGACAAAGCAATGGGGCCTGATGGGATTCATCCCAGAATTCTAAAAGAACTAAGGGTGGAATTAGTGACACCACTGACCACCCTGTTTAACAAATCATGGGAGGATGGGGTGGTACCGAGGACTGGAGGAGGGCAGATGTGATTCCCTTCACAAAAGTGGGAGCAAGGCAGAAGCAGGAAACTACAGACCTGTTAGTTTAACCTCAGTGGTAGGGAAAATGATGGAATCACTCTGAAGGAAAGAATTGTCGAGTATCTAGAGGCCAGAGGGCACAGGACTCTAGGCAGCATGGATTCAAGCCGGAAGGTCATGCCAGACAAATCTGATAGATTTCTTTGACTGGGTGACCAAAGTAGTAGATCAGGGAGGGCTGTGGACATGGCCTACCTAGACTTTAACAAGGCATTTGACACAGTCCACACAAAAGATTAATATACAAGTTAGCTAGCCTGGGAGTGGGTCCCAAGATGACAGCCTGGGTAAAAATTGGCTGGAGAATAGGACACAGAGAGTAATAGTAAATGGAGTCCACTCTGCAGAAAGTGGGGTTACTAGTGGGTAACACAGGGTTCAGTATTAGATCAGTCCTCTTCACTGCCCTTATAAGCTACATTGCAGAGGGACTGAAGGAAAAGTATGTCTCTTTGCAGATGACACAAAGATCTGCAACAGAGTTGATGCACAAGGTGGGGTGGAAAGGATGAAAAGGGACTTGGCAAGGTTAGAGGAATGGTCAAATGTATGGCAGCTTAGATTCAATGCTAAGAAGTGCAAGGTAATGCACCTGGGAAACAAAACCCAGGGAAGAGTACACAATGGGGGTGAGATACTAACAACAAAAATGGAAAGGACCTGGGGTAGTCATATCAGATGACCAAAGGTGGGCAAGCAATGTGAGAGGGCAGCAAGGAGGGCTGGGTGGATACTGGATGCATAGGAGAGGCATCACCAGTAGAAAACAGGAAGTTATTATCCTCTGTGACAGACAGCTGGTCAGAACCCATCTGGAGTACTGTGTGCAGTTCTGGAGACCCAGTCTTCAAGCGACATAGACAGCATGGAAGCTGTCCAGAGGAGGGCAACTAAAATGGTGCAGGGTCTGCACCAGAAGACATATGAAAAGAGACTTAAGGAGCTTAATATGTATAGCCTCGAGGAAAGGGGGGGACATGATAGGAAACTTTCAAGTACCTCAAGGGACTCAACAAAGTCCAATAGGGTAGCATCTTTCAAAAAAAGAGGTGTGCAAGAACAAGGGGGCACAATTTGAAGATAGAGGGGGGGCGGCTCAGAGGTAATTTAAGGAAGTATTTTTTTACCGAGAGGGTTCTGGATGCATGGAACGGCCTTCCGGAGGAGGTCATGGAGTCAAAAACAGTGGTGGAATTCAAGCATGCATGGGACAGTCATAAGGCAATTCTAGGGGTTGGGGGTAGGAAGATGTAGGCTGCTGGTTAACTAGGATCTGCAGCTTATCCAGTAGGCAGAGAAATGGACAGACTGGGTGGGCCAAGCGGTCCTTATCTGCCATCAAATTCTTTGTTTCTATGTTTCTATTCTGGTCGCCACTACTCATTTCTTCAGATTTTTACAAAAACCTGAACTTTAAATATGGTTTCCTCACAGTATGATATGTGTCAGTCCTGCCTTGGTTTATATATGTAAGCCTTTTGTACGTAGTTATAAAAGATAAACCATGTAGCCACTCAATAAAGAGTGGAGTTCAGCCTGTCTCCGCTGACTCAAGATAACATTTTAACAAACCTTACAAGGTTTCAGAATTAGGGAGACAGATTATTGTTATTCTGACAAATCGGGATGGGCTTGGGATTCATCGGGTTGTTGAGAGGAGGAGAATAGATTTTTATTTATTCCCCGACAGCCCTGGTTTGGCCCGGGACTCATCAGGTGGCTGGATGGAGGAGGAGAGACTGATTTTTTTTTTTTTAATTCTCTAACAGATTGCATTGGGCACTAGACCCATTAGGTAATTAGGAGATGGGGCCAGAGTTTGTTTTTTTTCCCTGCTGGGTTGGGCACTGGACCTATCAGATAGTTTACAGGAGGGGAACAGATTTTGTTTTATTTCCTAAGAGGCCAGATTGGGCAGCGGACCATCCCACTGCACGGTGGGCTGAGTTGAAGTGTGCGTGGCAGTGTGATACAAATGTGCATACTGGGAAGAGTGGTGAGCTGAGACTGAGGTGTGAGAGAAGGAAAGAGTGAGAGGGAGAGTCAAGCAGTGGAACTGGAATCCCTGGCACTTGAGCTTACAGCCTCGGAAGTGTGCACCATCGGTCCCTCTCGGTCAGGTCTCCCATGCTGATGTGCTGCAGGCAGGAGGAGGTTGAGATGCCTGAACAGACTGGTAACAGCAGTAGTGTGGCAACAGCCCCAAGCCTCCCGTTCAGTGTTTGAGCCCTCACTGTGACCTGAGCGGATAGGCACAAGGAGAGCAGTGTTCTACTGCCCTGCCTGTTCCACCTGCCACTCACTGCTGTACTGCTGCTCCACCTCGTCTCCACTGGGATTAATGCATGAGCCAGGTAATTTGAGGGAGGGTGACAGATTTATTTTTATTCCCTAATGAGCCAGGTCTGGCACTGGACTGGTAAGATATTTTGGGAAGGGGTGATGGCCAGATTTTGTTTATTCCCTGCCTGGCAGGGTTGGGCACTGGACCTGTTGTGGTTTTTTTTTAAATTCCCTGACAGGCCTGGCAGAACACTGTCAGGTTGTTGGGGGAGGGTTAGTATTTTTTATTCCCTGACAGGTCAGGTTGGGCATTAGTCCTCTCAGGTTGTTGGGGAAGGGGCACACCTTTTTTTTATTCCCTCATGGGTCAGCCTGGGCACTGAACAAGTCAGGCAGTTTGGGGAAGGGGGACAGACATTTCTGTTGCCTGTCACAATGGGTTCCATACCAAACCTATCAGGTAGTTTGGGAGAGAGGGACTTTTTTCTTAATTTAATTCCCTGAAGAGCTGGGTTCATTATCGACCTAGTCAGGTAGTTGGAGGGGAGAGGGCCAGATTTGTTTTTTATTCTCTGATGGGTCGGGTTGGGCACTGGATCTCTCAGGTTGTTGAGGGAATGGAAAAGTTTGATTGCTTGATGGGGTGGGTTGAGCAATGCACCTGTCAGGTAGTTGGGAAGGGGGGCAGATTTTTTTTTATTGCCTGCTGGTCCAGGCTAGTCACTGAACCCATCAGCCAGTTGAGAGAAGGAGTTTTTTGTTTTTTTTTAAATTTCCTGTTTGACCCAGGTTGGGCACTGGACATTCTATTCTATTCTATTCTACATGTCCTGTGCTACCAGTATGGATCTTTTGTGCTTTGTAAAACACTTCAGGATACAGTGTGTATGAAAATCATTTTGGCTAAGTGTTCTTTTGCAGAATGCCTCACCCTGGCCCCCCATCTTGCCCCAGTAGCTGATGTCCCCCCTCCCCTTTGTTTTCACAGTCCCTGACCAGGCTACGTAGACTGACCAGAAACTCAGCTGTTGTTTCAATATACAGAGAGGTTGAGAACGATGCTTCCTAGTGCCCACAAACATCAAATGATGTCACAACTGTGCTTTGCTTTGTCCCTTTGCATTGCAATCATTTAGTAGGACAAAAACTCTCTGTTTTGTATAGACAATTTCATTTTTTTTTCGGAAAAAAATCAAAGTTATCTTTCCACTGACGAAGCTGTGCAAACAGTTTATTAGTACTTCCCTTCTGAGCTCATTCATTGTCATTTTTGTCGTCACAGTGGGGGGGGGGATAGGCTAAATATCCCAAGGACTTCTTCAGTGTATCACCTAGGTCAGCTGCACATTCACGATAGTAGCTCCCACTTGCTCAACAAGTTCTCACGCACTCTCCTCCTTGCAGCCAACAGAGAGTTAGTAAAACATTACAGACAGCTGCAAAGAGCAACAGCAAGGCACACCTGAGCCATTGGCAGTCATAAAAAGGCATATCCCAGTCCCCCAATGCATTTCAATGGGACAGCTGCAAAACACTTCCTGACTTTTAAACCAACAGTAACTGGTCGGCTATGCAGACCAGCCCTATAGAACATTGTTTTTGTCTACCTGTCTGCTGCCAGATCCCTGCCCAGAACATGCAGACTGCAATTTCTTCCTTCATTTTTTATTTTATTTATTTATTTAGAGTCCAGGATTACAAGTACCCTTGAGCCGAGGCTCATTTACAAAGGTTCCACGTCAGCGTGTGCAACAGTCAGCATTTTTAGTTACAAACATATAGTCGTTGACTTACAGACATGTAATAACCAGTACAAAGACTTGAGCTATGAGCAAGACAAGGGAAGGAGGGGGTGGGTGGTGGGGAAGTGAGGGTAGGAGATCGAGGGGGGAAGGAGGTGCAGGGGGAAGGGGGAGTATGGGAGGTGGCTGGAGCGGGAGCAGGAGTGGAGATACGGGGGAGAGGTGGGCGAGGGCGGGAGACAGTGCAGGGAGCCTTGTCGAGGGAATATGACAGGTAAGGTGCTAGGGGTGCAAAGACTGATTGTAAGTGCTGGATGCTGGGGCATGTGCAGCTGGAACGGTGGAAATGTTAAGATGGGCAATCACAGGATACAAGCAGTGAGAGGCGCAGCTTGGATTTGCAGAGGCTGAGTGTTGGACTGGAATAAAAACTTATATACCAGCAATGCCCAATAGAAGTACACTCAAATGATAATTTACAATCAGACCAAGAACTAGGAATACATTTTCACTACAAAGATAACTTTTAAACCAGTCACTAGGGGAAAAAAAAAAGAAAGACTCACATTTGCCTTTTTTTCTTGACATCAGTTGCCCAGTCATAGCGCTGGATAAACCCTCACCCCATGCCACCCTATTTCTGACACTGGGTGCCCAACCCCCGGAGTGTGGTGCATGTTATTAAATAGAAATCCATATACAACTGAGTAGGAAATTTACACTTTATTGCGCTTAAGTAGAGTGCGATATCTTTGTAATGAAAATGTATTCATAGTTCTTGGTCTGATTGTAAATTATCATTTGAGTATACTTCTATTGGGCACTGATGGTACAGTATATAAGTTTTTATTCCAGTCAAATATCTTAACATTTTGAAAGAAACTTTATGTACTTTGTGTGTCACAGTTTCAAAAAATTAACTGCACACCGCCTTGAATTAGGAGTTCCTTGAGTGAAAACCATACAGTCCACATACTTTTTAGTAAGTCTGTGCCTGCTGTGTGAACTCTCTGCCATCTTGTTTCTTAGTTTGGATACAAAGTGTCCATCAATTTCTAGGTAAAACAATGTTATTTTGCACTTGGCCCAGTGGTTCATGTTTCTGAAGTTTTCTGAAGAAGATTTTACTTGTTCATTGCAGAACAATGCGATTTATACTAATATTATGCAACAATCATATTTTTGTTTGTTTTACAATATTTTGTGCACTGTATGAAGCACATCTCCCTGTAACATGTATTGTGGTTTTGACCTGGGTCCTTATTGCAAATGAAATGATATGATATGAAATGTAAGACTTTAAGAAAACAGAACGTTGCCCTAATGGCATTTCTCTTGGGTAAAAAAAAAATGTCTTCATAGAAAAAAGTCAGGTTTTGTGATCACTGAGTATGCAACCCCGGTGGCACACTTACAATCCCCCCCCCCTTTGCAGTTATAAAGATTAGCCCCCTCACCCATCCTCTGTCACCTATGCAACTCTCTTATCTTGCCCAGTAATCCCATCCCCCACCCACTGAAGAAATCCCCCAACCACACCCTAAAGAACCTCTACCCTCTGGCACTCCTGTCATCCTCATCCCCCAACAATGACCACCCTGGTACATACAGTACATTAATTATTGGTCCCACAGTGGGTGACTAGCATAGCTCTCCCTCCACCTCAGTCACTCACCATCTTCTGCTCCACTATCTGCCGCCGATCAGTAACCAAAACAAAAAAATGGCAACAAAAAATAAGTTAAAAAAAAACTCACTGCACACGTGCCTGGGCTGTTTTCTTTTTTTTCCTTTGTAAAAATGATTGACTTTGATGTACCTGAAAACATTTTTGGGGTCATATCCAAACACCAAACTCACCTGATCCTAAGGGAGGATGGGAAGCAGTCTGACTCTCAAATATGGGGAAAAAAAAGTGAAAAAATAAAAGTTATTAGTGACTGAAAAAACTCATCAAATCTAAGTCCCAAAACCTTCAACTGGACTTGTGCAGGGATTTCATTATTTTACTTTTTTACTATCACCAATTATCATTTTTAACATTTTAGCATAAGCAGATTGGTTACTTACCCCCCACCCCCACACACCCTCAAGTGGCATCTTTCACTGACCTCAGCAGGGTCTTTTGCATCAGGCCTGGTGTGAAACATCCTACAGATCCAGTGCAACTCTCTACAGATCTGCTGTTTTGCAGGGCCAGAGAACAAAACAACCAGTGCATATCTGGCACTGTGCCTGACAGCCTGCTGTTGGACCTGTTGCTATATCTCCTTTTCAAACAGTAAGCAAATGAATTGCAAAACACTACATTAGTGCACCTGTTAGGTTTGTGTAACAAAACATAGCAAGTAGGGAAATTGCTGGCCTGTTCATGTAGCAGTAGAGCTAGTGTTCACAGAAACATAAACTTTGATGACAGATAAGGACGCTTGGCCACCCAGTCTCCCCATTTCCTACCTAATGGATAAGCTGCAGACCCTAGTTAACCAACAGCCTACTTCTTCCTACCCCTCACCAGAACTGCCTTATGTCTGTCCCATGCATTCTTGAATTCCCCCACTGTTTTTGACCCCACAACCTCCTCAGGAAGGCAGTTCCATACATCCACCACCCTCTCTGTGAAAAAATACTTCCTCACGTTGCCCCTGAGCCATCCCCCTTCTATCTTCAAATGATGCCCCCTTGTTCTTGCACATCTCTTTTTCTGAAAGATGCTACCTTCTTGGACTTTGTTGATTCCTTTGAGGTACTTGAAAGTTTGAATCATGCCCCCCCTCCTTTTCTCGAGGGTATACATCTTAAGCTTCTTTAGTCTCTCTTCGTATGGTTTAATAGGAAAGGAGAGAAAGGGCAGACATGACAGAAACAGTCGGATACCTCCAGCGGTATTAATAAGGTACAGGAGGGTGGCATTTTGCAAGAAAGAAATCATCTAGGATGAGGGGCATGATATGAAGCTGGAAGAGAGGAGACTTAGAGGGGACATGAGAAATACTTCTTCACAAAAAGGGTGGTGGACATCTGGAATAGCCTCCCAGCAAAGGTGATGGGTACTGAAATGATAGCAGAATTCAGACATGCATGGGATAGACACAGGGGGACCTTAGAAGCAGGGTTGGGGGGTTAAAGCCAGAGATCAAACAGGGTCTATGGTAGCACAGTATGTAGGGACTTTAAGGCACACTTAGGTGGGGCAAGAGGTCCTTTTCTGCTGACAGTTTCTATGTTCTATGTTTCTTGTGTCCAGCAGTCAGGAATGGGCCCACTTATCAGGGGCCAGCCGGGGAAGGGGGAGGTGGGTATCCAAAGGACAGCTGTCCTTTGGAATGGGAAGACACACCATACCAACCACCATCTGTTGTGACTGGTTGGAGGAGCAGTGGATGGCCACACTGAGGAACAGCACCAAAACAGAAGCAGCTGCACTCCAGAAAGAATTGCCTAGTCCCCAAATTCCATAAGCGAGGTAGTCTTCAATCTTGCAAAAGACAACTTTTTTAATTCAGTGCAAATACATACAAACATCTGAACATATGAAGAAGCCAGCAGAAGGACGCCATTTAGTCTATCAAGTCTTCTCGTATTGCAGGGTCCACAGCTTGAGCTAATGTCCTGCCTCCCTCCCTCCACACCCTCCCATCCTCCCTACCCATGATTCTTGCCTTCCCCATGCCTATCCCAGCCTCTCTTAAAGTTGCCCACTGTCTTTAATGAGATCAGCTCTTCCGGCAGTGCATTCCAAGTGTCCACCACCCTCTCTGTGAAGACGTACTTCCGGACCTCCATCCTAAACCTCCCACCCTCCAACCTAAGACTGTGCTCCCTCATGTTATGGTAGCCACACAGCTTAAAGCAGCAGTGCAATGAAAATGAGTTAAAATTTGACCCCACCTTTTTTCTTCCTAATTGATGACAGATGTCTTTCAGTTTATTTTGGTGGTGAAATTTTCAGTTTTTATTACCGTTTAAGAATTTTATGAAAGTTTAAAAGTAATTATTTCTCAAGAAAAAAAGATGTCTGCCTCATTTTCCCATAGAAATAATACTAAGGACCGAAGGAGGATAAGAGGCCAAACAAAATGTAGATGTACAGTACACAGCATAGGAAGCATCTAGAAAACCCAAATCAATAGTTCTTCAATATTGTTTATAACCATAGCAGAAAATTGGCTTTTGAATAACTTTTTCATTGCACTGCTGCTTTAAAGAAACTCTCCTTATCAACCTTATTTATCCCTTTCAAGCACTTGAAGGTCCCAATCATGTCCTCTCTCGCTCTCTCTCTCTCTCTCTCTCGCATGTCTCCAGGGAACACATGTTCAGTGCCTTCAATCTCTCCTCATATGCTTTATCCTGCTGATCCATATCATCTTTGTGACTCTCCTCTGGACCATCTCCAGCAAGTTAATGTCCATTTAATTTTATAATAAAATTTTACAATTTGAATTTTATAACTGAAATTGATCTTATTGTTAACTAAAATATGAATGTGTGGTTGTTGTGTTATATGGACATGCTGAAAGAATTAGCGATAAAAAGGTAACAATGAATAAGATGGTGTAATTTATGGCAACTGTTTTTAGTTTGAATTTTACCCCAGTTGGTGTATGGCACTTTAAATAAATTTGTATAAATAATGAGCACATTTGTTTGGTCCTCAGACCCATCCCTGAGGAAGGCCCAGTGAAGGGTTGAAGTGCTGGGGATAGTGGGTGCTCTCTAGGCACTTGCCGAATAAAACTTTGCAATTTAAACTCTCTCCATGAGTGATGTGCCTTTCTTCATACATGTAGGACCCACAGGATCAGTCATAACTTTCATTGCATGGGGCCCTGTGGGACCTGCCCAAAGCACATTAGTCATAACTTTTATTGCACAGGACCCTGTGGGCCCTCCCAAAGCAGGATCACATATAACCTTTTGCATGGGGCCCTGTGGGCTCTGCCCAAAGCCCATCAGTCATAACTTTCATTGCACAGGGCCCTGTTGGTCCTGACCAAAGCACATCAGTCATAACTTTCTTTGCATGGGACCCTGTGGGCCCTGCCCAAACCATATCTGTCATAACTTACTTTGCACAGGGCCCTGTGGGCCCTATCCAAAGCACATCAGTCATAACTTTCTTTGCTCAGGACTCAATAAGTTATAGGACTTTAAATACTTTTTTCATGTATGGCTTGAAGTATAGTACAAAATGCATTCTCAATACACACCATTTAATAGAGATGTGACTACTAGGGATGGCCTGGTTAATTGAGACATCTCTGCTGGAAATGTTTGTGTCTCCATTAGCTCCCATGTCATCCACAACCTCTTAATGGGGACCAAACTGGCTGGTTAATTGGAATGGTCAGAGTGCAACAAAGGGTGTTAGAGTTCTTTGACAGTCTTTGTTTTCTAGTTGCTGCTTGTTATTTTAACAATTAGTACTCCAAATTACATCTGTAGGTCATGCAAAATGTCTGTTCCTTTCCGGGAGCTTTTATTTGGGGTGAACTTCAACACAACAACATGGCAATACAGTATGTACAATCCAGGATGTAAAATAGCTTTAAGTTGAAACAGTACCTAGTGTCAAAAAAACGGACAGCACATTACTGCACACATGAGATGGCTGACACTCTTTTTCAGTATTGTACGGGTGAACTCCTTTTAAAAGCAATTGGGCTTGACAGGATTCACCTCAGAATTCTAAAAGAACTAAGGGGAGAGCTAGTGACACCACTGACTACCCTTTTTAACAAATCATGGGAGGATGATGTAGTATCTAAGGATGGGAGAAGGGCAGATGTGATTCCCCTTCACAAAAGTGGGAGCAAAGCAGAGGCAGGAAACTACAGACCTGTTAACTTGACCTCAGTGGTAGGGAAAATGATGGAATCACTTCTGAAAGAAAGAATTGTTGAGTACCTAGAGGCCAGCAGGGCACAGGACCCAAGGCAGCATGGATTCACAGCGGGAAGGTCATGTCAGATGAATCTAATAGATTTCTTTGACTGCGTGACTAAAGTAGTAGACCAGAGAGGGGCTGTGGACATGGCCTACCTAGTCTTCAGCAAGGCATTTGACACAGTCCCACACATAAAAATAATAAACAAATTAGCCAGCCTGGGAGTGGGTCCCAGGGTGGTAGCCTTGGTAAAACATTGGCTGGACAACAGGACACAGAACGTAATAGTAAATGGACTCCACTCCGAAGAAAGGAGGGGTTACTAGTGGGATACCAGAGGTTCAGCACTGGGACCAGTCCTTTTTAATGTCTTTATAGGTGATATTGCAGAGGGACTAGAAGGGGAAAGTATGCCTCTTTGCAGATGACACAAAGATCTGCAACAGGGTTGATAAACAAGGTGGGGTGAAAAGGATGAGAATGGACTTGGCAAGGTTGGAGGAATGGTCAAAAGTATGGCAGCTTAGATTCAATGCAAAGAAGTGCAAAGTAATGCACCTGGGAAACAAAAACCCAGAGGAAGAGTACACAATTGGGGGGAGGTAGTAACAACAACAACAAGCATTTGTCAATGCCGAATGTTGTTTCGCTGGCATTGGCATTGGTAGTGCAGGAGTTAGAGATGCATAATAGGAATGGCAGTAAAGTATTGAACTGACGTCAAGCCCATCCCCACCCTGCAGAGACTGACAGGTGTAGGGGTGGGCCTCTGGGTTGTCAGCTATAACGCTCATGCCATTTTACATTACCCTACCCTATAGACACTGACAAGTGTTGTGGTGTGCTTTCAGGTCTTTGGACCTTATACTTACCCCATTCCATAAGGAAATATGCTGAGTTGGGTGCAATATAGGAAAATGAGGTGAACTTTAGGGTCAAACACTCCAAGGCACACCTCGATACCTGTCACTGACTGCAGGGTGGGGGTGGAATGGCATGAGCATTACAGCCAATGATCCCAATTCACACCCTTGATGTCTGTCAGTATCTACAGGGTGGGGTGTTACAGTTGGAAACCCTAACACCGTAGGCAACAAAAGCTAAATAAATAAAATAAAAATTTATTGGTATTTTCACTCCAGGTTTTCAACATAGGCTTTTCGTGACCCCCACCTCATGAAGAGTGGCACTATCAGTTTGTTAGCCGAAAGGTGGTTTTGCACAGTGACTATGCCATTTGGCGACACAGGCACAAAAATACATTTTAGGCAGAATGTGAAAAATGACAACTGCATTGTTCATGAGGAGGTGTAAAAAAAATGGCAACATTAAAAATCTGGAGTGAAAATATGAAAAATTGGTGAAGTCAGGAGCATGCATTGAAACTGCGCAACACACATCCGTAACCCAATTATTTTGGGGATTTTTTTAACCACATTTTCAACATAGGCATTTTGGGAACTACCTCATGAACAGTGGCACTGTGATTTTGTTAATCTGTCCCAAAAGTTGATTTCTCACAGCGACCACGCCATTTTGTGCCACAGGTGCAAAACACATTTAGGCAGGATGTGAAAATGACAGCTGCATTGTTCATAAGGAGGGTGGAAAAATGCCAGTGTTGAAAATCTGGCGTGAAAATATTTGCAGCTTTGCAAAGTTACAAGGGTGTGTGGAAACTGCGCAACGCATGCTTGTAACACAGTCATTTTATAGACTTTCATCACCAAATTTTCAACAAAGGCATTTTAAGACCTCTGCTCATGAACAGTGTCACCGTCATTTTCTTAATTTGTCCCTACAACTGATCTCCCACAGCAACCACGCTATTCTGCGCCGGAAGCGCGAAAACACATTTCGGCCAGGATATGTAAAATGACAGCTGTGTGGAAAATGCCATTGTTGAAAATCTGGAGTGAACATACAGATTCATGAAGTTCTGAGCATGCGTGGAAACTGCGCAATGCTGCGCTAAATAAAACAGTAGTTTTGGATTTTTCACCAAATTTGCAACATAGGCTTTTTGAGAGCCCTCCTCATGAACAGCGGCACTGTTGTTTCGTTAATCAGTCCCGAAAGGTGATTCCATGCAGTGAGCGCAAAATCACCTTTTGGGACTGAATAACATCATGACAGTGACTGAATTCATGAGAAGGGTCCTAATAACCCCATGTTGAAAATCTGGTGCCAAAATTCCCAAAAATGACCGAGATATGCACCAAAGTTGAAAAAAACCTATTTATGCCAATATACAGCTTACAGGGAATTTCTTCAGTTCACAGTCGGCTTTGAAGAGTGCAGACATGTTCCCAGTCCACCGAAGATCGTCGCGTCAGGCTCCAGAGGTAGGTATGGGGTGGGGTGTTTGGGGAGGCAGGGTATGCAGAGGGTGGGCGTGGGTTGGAGAGGGGCAGGAGAGACAGTGAGGGACCGTTTTCTTCTTTTACAGGGCAAAAAAAAAAGACAATGAGGGACAGTTTTCTTTTTTTGCAGGTGTTTGTTTGGTACACTGGGGTGGGCTCCCAGCATACCACCTGCATTATGGGGAGGGGGGCCGCAATCAATGGGGATTGGACCCCCCGTTGGCACAGAAATGGGTGGGGGGTGTTCCTGATGCTGAGGGGGATAGGGCACCCCCTCAGCACACAGCACAAATTGGAGGTTGGGGTTGGGGACATTATGGCGATGGGAGTGGGCCCCTGTCGGGCAAAATTGAATTGGCAGGAGGGATTGAAGCCCAGCGGGACTGGGCCCCCATCGGCAAAGAAAGACTTTTGGGGGCATTATGTCCAGGGGATTGGGCACCCCTTGGCACACATGAAATGGGAGGGAGGGGCATTATGCTGACGGGAGTGGGCCCCCATCAGCAAATGAAGTGTGTCGGGACATGCCGACATGGGGATTAGGGCACCCTTGAAGCTGGCATTCTGCACGGCAGCAGTTAGTACCGCCATGTTTATTGAAGTGCTTCACCAGACTCTCATTGCAGCGGCACTTTTCTCAGATCTGGTGGCCACTTTGTGTACTGCTGGTGTTGGCGCCTGCCTGCTGGCTTATTGGGGAATGAGGGCTGCACCTACTGATGCGTGCCCTGCATTCGCCCACAGTGACCGCACCTCCAAATCTGCTACTACTGCAATATGTTGGCTGGCACGCAAGTGCGAGCCAACATAAAAATGGAAAGAAACCTGGGGTAGTCATAGCAGATGACCTAAAGGTAAGCAAGCAATGAGAGAAGGCAGTAGGGAGGGCTGCGAGGATACTGGGATGTATAGCGAGAGGCATCACCAGTAGAAAATAGGAAATTGTTATCCCTCTGTACAGACAGTTGGTGAGACCCCATCTGGAGTACTGTGTGCCGTTCTGCAGACCCCATCTCCACAAGGACATAGACAGGATGGTGGCAGTCCAGAGGAGGGCAACTAAAATGGTGCAGGTTCTGCAACAGAAGCCAAACAAAGAAAGAGACTAAAAGAGCTTAATATGTGTGCCCTTGAGGAAAGGAGGAAGGGGGGGGGACATGATAGAAACTTTCAAGTACCTCAAGGGAATCAACAAAGTCAAGAGGGTAGCATCTTTCAGAAAAAGAGACACGTAAAACAAGGGACACAATTTGAAGATAGAGGAGGGAACGGCTCAGGGGGCAATGTGGGGAGTATTTTTCGCAGAGGCATGGAACAGCCTTCTGAGGAGGTTGTGTGGTCAAAACAGTGCAGGAAATTAAGAAGCAGATGAGACAGACATAAGGCAATTCTTGTGGGGGGTAGAAAGAAGTAGGCTATTGGTTAACTAGGATCTGCAGCTTATCCAATAGGTAAGCAGACTAGGTGGTCCAAGCAGTCCTTATCTGCCATCAAAGTCCACATTTCTAAAAGAGATACCTGCTTAAACTGGATGCTATAAAGTCCATCGTGGTGTCCCTATTAAGATGTGTCTACTGTGTTGCTTTTTGTGGTCATGTTCTGGACTGTTTTTAACTAAATGGTCTTTTTATTGGTCTTGAGTTACTAAGCACACTTCATATATGTTATGTATGTGCTGAGTTTGTTAAAGACTATTTCAACTTTTTTTGAGACACTCACAGATGTTCTTTTTTTTTTTTGCAGTTCTGTTTCTAGGCGCCCAATCTGCTCTCCAGATACCAACTGCCCCAGCCCTGCTCCCCCGGTTTTCTAACAAATCTTACCTTCGCACAAAGGCAGCATGACTTGGGTGCTGACAGGGATGCAGGGTTCTGGGCTGTCGAGGTCAGCAGTGGCTGAAGGCAGCCACGTTTTATGGCTTTTCTCCCATGAGGTGTGGCAAGCAGTGCTGCCCAGACATCTCCATGCATGCTTCTATGTGTGGAGCATCACAGCTGCCACTCCCTCCCCCGATGCCAACAGCCCCAGCCTGCTTCACCCCCAGCCAATGATAGGGTCCAGGCAAATGCTGGGAACTAAAATCCTCCCTCCCTGGAAGAGGAGAGCAGTCCTCTGGACACTCAATCCTCTCTCTCCCCTGTCAATCCCCGGTGACCCAAGTTCGCTTGGAAACCCAGGTCACTGGCATGATGCAAGATGTGGTGCTCATGCTTCAATACTCAGCATCACTGAGCCAACCTCACAAATTTTCTTCTATTTAAACTGCTAACGGTAATTAAAGACAGCTTAGACATTGTGTTAGACTGTCTTATGACAAACCAAACAACTGTCAGCCTTCAGATCGAAGTATTTTTTTCATTTTCAGTTTTTTTGTTGGACTTTAACTAGATAAAAAAGTTGATTTTTTTATAATTAATGCTTTATTGATAATTTAAATGAAGAATTGCAAACAGTAAAACATAAATTATGTATAACACAAGAATTAAAAATATGAACGTTAGTAATATCACAGACCGAGAGTAGTGCTTTTCCTTAAACTAGTCGTGTAAACATAAACATTCTTTCAATAGACTCAGACATTGGGTAACCATGAACAATCTTCTATGAGCACAGCAGTGGTATAAAGAGTGTTATAAAATAGCAAATATAAATCCAGAGACTTCATTGGATGACAGCCGGTACATGACTGTGCATTAAAATACTAACGATGCACAGTCAGAAACAGGACCTCATTATGAAGGCTGGAAAACCTCATTACCTACAACAAGATATTTCATAAGTGCAATACGTTACTTTACAACATGGGTGAAAAAAATCCTGTATTCTGATTCGTCCAAACAGGTCACCTGATCATTGATTAATCCCCAGTATACCTACTGTTGCCTTGCCAGACCACAGAATCCTGATTGACTGCATTATAAAGTGACCTTTACAGATCACTCCACCAGAGAAACATGTAAAAAACTACAACTATGGCATCCTCATTAGAACAAATCCACCAAGTGGAGAACTACAACTATGGTATCTTCAGAAGAAAAAGCCATTAGGAGGAAGGAATAATTTATTACAAATGCATGTTCATAGAGATTTATTTAATATTCCTTTAGATACAACTCTAACATGATGTTGTCCATACTATAAGAGGATTGACCCACTCCAGGAAATGGGTTTACTGAGCATTAATCCTTGCCTGGGTGGTTGAAGCCACTCGGCCTGGACTCATACCTCACAACCCCCAAATGTGAATTAATCCTCAGTAAACTCATGCCCTGGTGTGGGTTAACCCCGCCCTATGAGTGTGCATTAAAGAGTTAATGATGCACTTTCCAAGGGCATAAGGACACGCAGCCTTCAGCCTTATGCCTTATTGCACTCCTGTGGTGTGAAACGTTGCTCATTTAATGCACACCCCATCATGGTTTACTGCTTACATAGCATGATAAGTACTGGGATACATCAATGGTCGGAAAGTTTACAAAATTTAGATTCAAGAAAAGGATTCCATAAGGCATTATCAGTTCTAGTGTGGTTAATACAAACAAGCCTCTCATAATAGGTTC
Source organism: Neoceratodus forsteri (assembly GCA_016271365.2). NCBI lineage: Eukaryota > Metazoa > Chordata > Ceratodontiformes > Ceratodontidae > Neoceratodus > Neoceratodus forsteri. The sequence continues at coordinate 661,387,490 of CM028138.1, forward strand.
CTAAAGATATATCCTAGCCATTCAGTAAGAGAAGGTAGGTCGTCTGTTTCAGTGCTCGAAGAAATGTTCATGGTTGTGATGAGAGCAACAAGAAGCCCTAAATTTTGAGTCATGTTGAGGTTTGTTATTTCAGAGGATATGCTGAACATTTTCATTTCATTTCCATTTTATTGATTATACTGGAAAGGCATGTGAGCATTGTCACAAACCCACTCAGCAGGTCAGGCCTCTACCCCAAAGTGCCAACCCTGAGCGCAGTCTTGTGAACAGTTTAACAGAACAAGGTAACCCTCTTGTCTGTTTTGTGAGTTTGGATCAACTTTGGTCTCAAGTCTTGGAGGAATTCAAACTGTTAACCTCTTGCTAGCGTACCCAATGCACAGGATCAGATATTTCTGTCTTCAGGGGCCAGATATCTTTGCCTATGGGCACCTAACCAGGTATACAGAGATGAACCCTTAAAACATTAATAAAGACCTCAGAATTAAACGCTTTCTTTCCAGTTTGGTACCACCATTCAAGCTTATGTCTATTGTCTAACTATAATATACTTTTCTTACAAATAAAAGAAATTCAAAGACAGACCAAGTATACTCTAAAAGAATTTTACTACAATAGATAAAATATATAAACACAAAATAATACAGAACTGTTATATCACAAGACATACAAATCTTTTAAAAGAACAAGGGTTTAAACAGTGCAAATTCCTACTTACAGTACTTAGATTTGACTCTCTTTCTAAATACTTGTTTACAAGTGCTCTCAGATCTTTCCTTGTGAGAGTCTAGGTAAAAGTCTAAGTAAAACAGAATTATTCCTTAAAGTAAACTGTATTTGCCAACCCCTTTTGTGTGAAGTCATGTAGCTCCTCCTCTGTCAGATTATATATATAAAAAAATAGATCTTATACAAAAACAGGATGTCTTTTCAAAGTATTACATTCTGCAACTTCAGCATAATTCATGTCCTTCAAATGTCACTTCTTTTGATCTCATAATAAGCTTCCTCCTTCCAGGACATGAAAGCATCTTTATGATTTCGCACTTCTATGTAATAACCTGGGTTTTTCCTCCAACGTCATAAAATGGATATGATATAGCAACTACGGCTGTAATTAACTCAGACAAACAGGATCCTTGATTAAGGCCTTCCTTGTAACACATTGTCTCCAAAAACTGAGTGTGTGTGATACACACACTGTTTTCAGGAGTTTCTCATAGCGTTCATCTTTCAGCTGAAACCTCTGGGGGGGGTAAGTGAGGTCACTCCTAGAGCATCAGATTTTCAGCAGAGACATTCAATAATACATTTTATATTAAAAAAAATGATACAGCACTCAGAACTGGCTGTCCACGTCACCATTCGTCCCCACCTAGACTGAATTTGGGGGTTCTATCCCCTACATGGGATGAACTTCCCAAATCAGTTCACTCCTCATAGACCCTAGACAGCCCATTTGAGTTCTGATTTTTTGCTCCAGCCCTATTTATGATTGTCAGATCATACCCTTGCAAAGCAAGAGTCCATCGTAGCAATCTGCCATTGTTTTTCCCCATCTGTGTCAGCCAAACCAGGGGGTTGTGGTCAGTCTGCACCACAAAATGCTGCCCATACAAGTATGACTCTAGCTTCTTTAGGGCCCACACTATGGCAAGACATTCTTTTTCCCCCGTGATGTACGCTTGCTCCCTGGGAAGTAGCTTCCTGCTCAGGTACACTACTGTGTGATCTGTCCCTTGGCTGGGCGTCTGGCTCAGTACTGCCCCAATACCCACATCTGAGGCGTCTGCCTGAACTATAAAGGTTTTGCTATAGTCAGGACTTGTCAAAACAGGAGCACTGCACAGTGCCTCCTTCAGTCTGGTAAAGGCTTCCTCACTGGGCTGGGGCCCCAGGTAATTTTCTTTGGCATCTTTTTCTCTGTCAGGTCAGATGAGGAGCAGCCAGGGCACTGTAATTGGGTACAAATTCCTGTAGTACCCTACTGTCCCTAGCAAGCTCTGACCTGCTTCTGGGTTTCTGGTCTGGGCCATGCCTGGATCACCTCTATCTTTATTTGGTTACGACAAAAGCTGTCCTCGGCCTACCACATGCCCGAGGTATGCCACTTCCCCCATGGCTACCTGGCACTTCTCGGCTTTGACAGTAAGCCCGGCCCTCTGTATCCTGCCCAGCACTTCCCTAAGGTGGGATAGGTGTTCCTCCCAGCTGGTACTAAAGAAGGCAACGTCATCCAGGTACGCCACGGCATACTCCTCAACACCATTTAACACCTGGTTCACCAACCTTTGGAAAGTGGCCAGGGCGTTCTTCATTCTGAAAGGCATTACTTTAAACTCAAATAAGCCTATCGGAGTGATGAAGGCCAACCTCTCCCTAGCTCTGTCCATCAACTCTACCTGCCAATACCCCTTCGTCAGGTCAATAGTCGCAAGGTAAATCGCCCCTCCCAACTTGTCCAGGAGTTCATCCGTCCGGGGCATCGGGTGGGTGTCGGACTTCGTGACTGCATTCAGTCCATGGTAGTCCACACAGAAATGAGTAGAGCCATCTGGCTTAGGTACAAGGACTATAGGGGAGACCCAGGGGCTGTGAGATCTCTGGATTACCCCTAAATCCAGCATCTCCTCCACTTCCCTCCTAATGTCCTTTGGACAGCCTCTGACACCCGATATGCTGTACGCTGTATGGGCATCTGTGTCCCTGTCTCCACATCATGTGTCGCTAAGGGGGTTAGTCCAGGCTTGGTGCTAAACAACGGGGCAAAGTCTGCTAAAACCTCCCTTACTTTCTGAATCTGGTCCGGGGCCAGCTTGGGAGACAATTTTACTGCCTCCACAGAGGACTCCTGCTTACTTCCCTCCAGCAAATCCAGAAGGGGGTCTCCTTCATCCATCCCCTCCCCATGACTACACACTGCAAACATCATGTCAGCCCTATTTGCATATGGCTTCATCATGTTGACATGGTACATTCTTTCTGTCTGTCTTCTGTCAGGTAACTCCACAATGTAGTTCACGTCATTTACCTTCCTAACCACTTTGGACGGTCCTGCCCACTCAGCTTGTCTTTCCAGACCGGAATAAGGACCATGACTTCCTGACTCACCATGTACGAGTGAGCTCTGGCTCTGCAGTCGTACCACACTTTTTGTTTCTGTTGGGCAGCTGCCAGGTTGCTATGGGCTGTCCCCATAAGCTCCTTCAGCCTCTCCCTAAACCTTAGGATGTAATCCACAATGGGAGTTCCCTGGGTGGCGTGCTTGCCTTCCCAGTCCTCCCGGATCAAGTCTAGGGGCCCACATACCCGGCGTCCATATAAGAGTTCAAGGGGGGAAAATCCTCTCAACTCTTGGGGCACCTCCCTGTATGCAAACAACAGGTGGGGAAGGTATTTCTCCCAGTCCTTCCCATGTTGTTCAGCAAATGCCTGGAGCATTGACTTTAGGGTACCATTGAATCATTCCACAAGTCCATTGGCTTGTGGGTGATACAGTGTCGTGCATCTCTGCACCACCCCACACTTCTCCCATAAACATTTCATCAGGTCTGACATGAAGGAACCCCCTTGATCAGTGATAACCTCCTGCGGAAACCCAACACAGGAGAAAATCCCAAGTAAGGCATCTGCCACTTTGTCTGTCCTCAGTGAGGATAGGGCGACTGCCTCTGTGTAACTGGGTGGCATAATCCACCACAGTCAGGATGAATCTCTTCCCTGAGGAGCTGGGGGTATTTAAAGGCCCCACAATATCTATTCCCACCCTCTGGAATGGCTCCTCCACTATGGGCAAGGGGATCAGGGCTGCTTGGATTTTCTTGCCCACCTTCCCTATTTCTTGGCACCGGTGACAAGACCTGCAATACTCCTTCACCTGCTGGGTGAAGTTAGGCCAGTAGAAATTCTGGGCTAACTGCTGCATAGTGCATGAAATTCCCAAATGACCAGACAAGGGAATATCATGTGCAATTTTGAGCAACTGCTCACGATACCCTGGGAATGACAAGCTGCCTGCCTAGCATCCCTCCTCTGTGTCTGTACTGCCTGTGTATACATAAGTCCATTTTCCCAATAAACCTTATGTCGGCCATCACCTCCTGTGTGCTGTCTGGAGTCTGCCCAAGCTCCTCAGCTTTCTAAACTAGGGTCACCCCCTCTGAGCAGCTGTAAACCCCTCACACAGTCCCAAGGCATGGGACAGGTCCCCTTCAGTCACTAAACTAGGGTCCCTAGCACTAGCATCAGGGCTCTCAGGATCACTGTCAATCCCAAACCTCTGACAAGGGGTCACCCCTCCCTCTTCGGAGTAACCTTCCGTAGCTGTGAGGTTACTGGCTACTGGGGAAATTTCTACCCCCTTTTTATCAGTCTCCCCATCTGGAGACACAGACTGGGGAACCAGCCTCCCACTGGTTTCCACAATGGCTTCTGTGGGGTTCAGGGAACTACAATTTTCCCTTGTTGCTTGGCTATGGGTAACTGCACATACCATCCCCTGCTGGAGATTGTTACCAGGATCACGTCCCACTGCTAATGTTTTGGCTACAGCCACCTGTTGCACATTTCCTGTTTCACCCCAGTCTAGGAGAGAACACTAGCCAGTGGCAATGTTTTACTTCACCAGTGAACCCTTGTACAGTGATGTATTTATTGGTATAAGCTGACCAGGCTGTACCAGGTCCTCTTTACTAACCTCAGGGATGCCCTGTGTCCCTTAACACTTGCATCTGTACACCATGTACATGACTGGGTGCATATGTTCCCTCATGTTCACTGGCATGCTCCCAAGGACACACAACAACCCACTTTTTCTAGCACCCTGTTGTGTATTATTGCTCACCTTTTTGGGACACTGTCTGGCAATATGCCCAGTTTCTTTACACAACCAACAGGCATTTCTTATTTCAGAGAAATCTTTTCGTTGAAACCTGGGGCTAACTGGTTTCGGTGGAGGCAGTGAGGGTTTTTGCTGCCCTAAAGGCACACTTTTTCCTTTCTGCACGGCCACGCCCGCCCCATTCGCTCTCAGAGCAGGTCTGCTCTTGACATAGTAGTCCGAGAGTTCAGCAGCCTCTTGCACTGTTTTTGGATCTCGGTCCTCTGCTGGGCATGCCCAATAAAACTGTTCTAATAAAATCACATTTTCAATTTTATCAACAGAGTTTGCCTCAATTCCTTCCCACCAATGTCTTAAGACTGACATTTTTCGTGGCTAGTCCTCATCGATCATATCAGGGCTTCTCCTGAGCTTATAGAATTTAGCTCTGTATGATTCAGCAGTTAATTCAAACTTTTTTAACAGTGCAGTTTTTAGCTTGCTGTAATCATTGCTGTCCTCATTGTCCATTTGACCCAATGCAAGCTGGAAGCTCCAGGACTCTCTAGGAATTTTAGCCTGAATATAAACTTTTCCAAAAAAATTTAAAAAAGTGTCCATATCTTCCCCCTCCTTAAATTTGGATATTAATTTGGAGTTCAATTTGTAACCCAGTCCTGCAGTCCCAGTTAAACCCAAGCCACTTACCTGCTCTGGTGCCGCTGGTCGGAGTAGTAGCTTCTCCAGTTCGTGTTGCCTCTGGCGCTCCTCTCTCTTCTCCTCTGCAACTCATTGACACTCATGCTCCTCATGGTCTGCATCTCGCTGTTTCTGCTCTGCCTCTCTGCATTCTCGCTCTGCCTCACGATCCGCTTCTCACTTCTCTTGCTCTCTCTTCTCCTGGAACTCCAGCTCCATCCTGTGCAACTCAATTTGCAGCCTGAGTACCTCTGTATTCAGGATATGAGTGACCTTCCCCTGCTGCTGTGGTCCTTCACTGACAGTGGCCCTGCTGTCCTCCTCATCGGCTCTGGACCCTTCACTGGCCACTAGCCCTTCCACACTTGAGGCTTGGTCCTTTCCAGTCACGGTTGATGACTCACTGCTCTGGGTATCTACTACCATCAGGGCATCTATGAGGCTCTGCTTGCTTGTTGTCACCTTGAACGGGACTCCTCTGTCCCCCACAACTGCCTTAAGTAATCTACAGTATGCCGCTGTAGTTGGGTCATCTTCCTGACTACTGCTACTCTGACTGCACTTTAAAACAAATGGGTAGGAACTTGACTGTATGCCAAGTGATGTGTAGTTCTGTTTCCTTTTTTAAAATAAAACTCTGTCTTTTTCTTTCTTTGCAAGAGAGCTTACAGTCTCAGCTGACACAGAACAATAAGCTTGTGATACCAAAATTATCTGCACCGCTGCCAACCAATCCATCATAAACCCACTCAGCAGGTCAGGCCCTCTACTCCCAAAGTGCCAACCTCTGAGCGCAGTCTTGTGAACAGTTTAACAGAACAAGGTAACCCTCTTGTCTGTTTTGTGAGTTCGGATCAACCTTTGGTCTCAGTTCTGGAGGGATTCAACAGTTAACCTCTTGCTAACATACCCAATGACAGGCTCAAATATTTCTGTCTTTGGGGGCCAGATATCTTTGCCTATGGGCACCTAACCAGCTATACAGAGATGAACCCTTAAAAACTTTAATAAAGACCTCAGATTTAAAACGCTTCTCTTTCCAGTTTGGTACCACCATTCAAGCTTATGTATTGTCTGCTATAACCATATATACTTTTCTTACAAATAAAAGAAATTTAAAGACAGACCAAGTATGCTCTAAAAAGAATTTTACTACAATAGACAAAAATATATTAAACACAAAATAATACAGAACTGTTCTATCACAAGACATACAAATCTTTTAAAAGAACAAGGTTTAAACAGTGCAAATTCCTACTTACAGTACTTAGATTTGACTCTCTTTCTAAATGCTTGTTTACAAGTGCTCACAGATCTTTCCTTGTCAGAGCCTAGGTAAAAGTCTAAGTAAAACAGAATTATTCCTTAAAGTAAACTGTATTTGCCAACCCCTTTTGTGTGAGGTCATCTAGCTCCTCCTCTGTCAGATTATATATAAAAAAATATATATCTTATACAAAAACAGGATGTTTTTTCAAAGTATTACATTCTGCAACTTCAGCATAATTCATTTCCTTCAAATGACACTTCTTTTGATCTCATAATAAGCTTCCTCCTTCCAGGACATGAAAGCATCTTTATGATTTCACACTTCTATGTAATAACCTGGGTTTTTCCTCCAATGTCATAAAATGGATATGATATAGCAACTACGGCTGTAATTAACTCAGACAAACAGGATCCTTGATTAAGGCCTTCCATGTAACACATTGTCTCTAAAAACTGAGTGTGTGTGATACACATGCTGTTTTCAGCAGTTTCTCATGGCTTTCAACTTTTAGCTGAAACCTGGGGGGGGGAGTGAGTGAGGTCACTCCTAGGGCATAAGATTTTCAGCAGAGACATTCAGTAATACATTTTATATAAAAAAAAATGATACAGCACTCAGAGCTGGCTGTCCATGTCACAATCATAACTGCCCTTTTTCTCAAGCGTCCAGTCTACACACTACAGAGCTTAACATAGTTACAGTTGTGATAGGCGAGGGAAGCCACTGACGCCGACCACTCTCAAATTTGGCATGGTTGGGTCAGGGCACAGGTCCACGCCAGCTACAACTTGGAGGGAAAATATGTAATCCAACTACGCCAACCACCCAGAGGTGGATTTTTGTGTGATGCCTGGCCAGCGAGTGTTGGGGAATTTTTGGGGAAGGGGGCTCAAGTCCAGTTGCTACTAACTGGGAACACAAGGAGAGGCATGAAGCTGACTTGAATGCGAAAACAAGGTCAAAGTTTATTAAACATGCTTAAATGTTATTACAAGAAATGTCTGAACTCTAAAACTGTAAACTCTAAGTGGTAAAATATCTACACATTACTAAATAATTATACTGTACCCTACTGCAAATCAATTGTGAACACTCACAGCCAGCCACCCTTGCATGTCTAAATGGGAAAGGGAAGAAAACAAGATGGGGAAACAGCTGCCCAGGGCAGGAAGAGAACACAGGACAGGACACAGGCCAGGACTATTCACAGGCAGTGTAGGTTATCGGTTTGCAAGTCTCTACAGACCACCGGAAAAGGACACCCCTACAGGAATTTGCTTGTCGACTTCACCCAGCCACAACCCCTATGTGGACTGCCAGAACACGAGATCACCCACCACAGCCCCTTCGTGGACTGCTTGGACATCAGGACAGACAAAGACATGGGAACCAAGGATGAAGCAGACGGGGACAAGACAGCTAGTCAGGAAAAACAGGGTTGGGGCACCCGGGACCACACACTGGCAGGAGGTGGCGGCACAATAAAACATTTATTAAACCTTGTGTTGGTGTCTTTATTCCTAGCAAACATTACTTAGTTTTGACTCCTTACAAAAATCAAACCATTTAAGTCATTCGATTAAATGAAAATCACAGTGGCACTGTCTCTTGGTGACCCTCTTTGACTGGCAGGCATTAATCCACATTCATTTATGCAAGCAGTTATTTATTTACAGTTCCATGACTCAACGGAGCCTTGACCTTGCTCCTGCCCCTTTAACCCTGAGGGGCCTGTCATTGCCCCTTTAACTGGTAGGCCTGGTGTGGCCCCCTTTAAATCCACTAGACAGGCAGTCAATATTATTTGCAGTTACACAATTCCAGCCCCCTTCGCTTTCTGTCAATGGGGCTCTCTTTTGTAGCTCCACCCCCTGGACGGTCTTAAGGTGGGGCCTTGTTGCCCCACAGTCATTTGGCTCAAGGGAGCCTTCCTCTTCTCTGCCCCATGGGCAGTCTTTTTACTAGGGCCTTCCCAGCCCCACATTTCCCTGGCTCAGCGGCGATCCCCCTTCGCCTCATGGGCTGATCCAGTTCCAGGGCCTTGCATGCCCCAAAGTTGCTGCGGGTGCTCAGAAGAACCAAAGTTTCTATATTTTTATTTAAAAAAAAAAAGAAGAGTCCTTTTTGGATGACAGCCAGCACCCGAACCTGGTGCTGCCACCGCTCACCCTGCTGCCCTCTTCCCTTGGGACTGGGACTTCTGCTGGGCTCCGTGGGGAGGACTGGACCTGCCTCCTCCCACTAACCTCCACAGAAACTGCTAGTGGAGGGGACAGCCTACTTCTGCTGCTGCCACCCCTCCCAACATCTCACGGCTGCTGGACTACTGGTGGAGAGGGTGATCTTTATCTACTGCCGCCGCCCCTCCCGATGAACACTCTATTGGGCTGCTGATGGAGGGGATACCCTGATTGCTGTTGCCACCCCTCCTGAACATCCTACTGCTGCTGTGCAGATGGAGGGGCCAACCTGGACCCGACACCCCTCCCGATGGGACATCCTCACCACTGCGGCACTGGAATGATGCCGCCCAGGACCAGAGAGGGAGCAATGAGCTGGAAGACCAGCTGGGACATTGGGAGGAACACAGGACTACAGGTAATTCCCTGCTTTTAGCTGAGCCCCAGATGGCCTAACGCTCACTCTCTCACTTGCTGCTCCTTCCTCTGCTCTCCACAACGCAATGAGGGCAGGTGCCCAGCACTAGATAACTGGGGAGCCTGAGAGGGAGAGCTGCAGACAGGGGAAAAAAAACAGCAACAATCTATTTTTTATTAATGTAGCCCAACTGGGGCTTGTGTTTGGGGAGGGGATTCGTACCTAACTTTAAGCTGGGGCACAGGACAGGGACACCTAACAAGGTGAACCTATCCAGGGGCATCTTACCTAACCCTGGGGCCCACCTATCCCCCTAGCCAGCCCCTCGAGCACCTGGATGTCCATTTGGAGGTACCAGGAACTCTGGGGCACTACACAGTAAAGAGCACAGAGTAGATATAATTACAGTGAAAAGAATTTATACATGATGGCTTAAGTGAAGAGGATAAGGAAAAGAGTTATAAATAATTAAAAGGCTATAGAAGTGATTTAATTGGAAAGAAGTCGTATGCTGTGAATTGTTTGCTAGGCCTGTAATAGCTCCTCTGACTGATGCATGTCGTACTATTTATTGTGTTTTAATGTAATTTGTCAATTGTGTTTTTACGTTCGCTTGCACGCATGCACAAGGAACGATTTGGGAGAGTAGCAAACTTTGGAGGTGTGCCTCTCCCATCCAATGCACTGCTCCCTTGAGCAGGCGTGGTGGTCCTGCACCAATGGGTGCAGGAGCTCTGTATGACAGTGGTGTTCCTCTGCTTCAAAGGAAAGCACGCTGCCATACTGAGCACTACCCGTCCACGCCGTCCCCCTCGCGTCCACGCGCTCCCCGTCTGGCGTCGCCGCCCCCCAAAGCTTTGGTGCCACGCTGGGGCCAACCCAGCATGGCAAATGTTGTTGCCAGCGAGGGTGCCCAATCCCCGTCGACTTCATGGCCCCAAGCCATCCTGCTGCCTACGCTGAGGAGCCCACCCGAGCGTGGCAACGTTTCCTTTTGTTTTGCCGACGTGGTGCCTAACCCCGTCAGCCTCGCCCCAAGTTGTCTTCTGTCATGCTGTTTGACCCCAGCATGGCAACGCCCCACATCGTTGTTTTGTTTTAAAACTGGAAAATAAAACGGGTCCCACAGCGCTGCCTCCCAGCCCCCCCCACAACCCGACCCACCCACTGCGCACCCAGCCTTCCCACACCCCCCACCCCATACTTACCTCCAGACTCCAGCGCGACGATCTCGGTGGACCGGGAACACGCCTGCACTCTTCAAAGGCGACCGTAAAACTGAGAGGAAACGAGGTAAGCTGTATAATGGGCTAGATAGGGGGTTTCAACTTATTGCATATCTCAGGCATTTTGGAATTTTTGCAGCAAATTTTCAACATGGGTTTTGGGACCCTTCTCATGAATGATTCACTGTCATGGCGTATTCGGGCCGAAGGGTGATTTCGCAGGCACTGCACAGTCACTGCATGAAATCACCCTTGGGCTTGCAATAACACCATGACAGTGAGATCATTTCATGAGAAGGGGTCCCAAAATCCCATGTTGAAAATTTGGCAAAAATTCCAAAATGACTGTTTTATTAGAGCAAGGCTATGCAGTTCCTACACAGGCTCGTAAGTTCACGAATTTTCAATATTTTCACTCCAGATTTTCAACATTGCCATTTTATCACACCTTCTTATGAGTTGTACAGCTGTCATTTTTCACATCTCACCCAAAAATGTTTCTGCCATGTAGCTAATACTACTGGCGTGCTTAAACTCATGTATGGGAACACATTAAGAAAATCACAGTGACACTGATCATGAGCAGAGGTCTTAAAATGGCTATGTTGGTGATGAAAAAATTCTAAAATGACTGTTTTCTGAGCATCGTTGGCAGTTTCTACATGCCGTCAGTACGCTTCATAATTTTCAATATTTGCACTCCAGATTTTCAACATTGCAATTTTCCACCTCCTCATGAGCAGTACAGCTGTCATTTTCATATCCTGCCCAAAATGTGTTTCTGCCCATGAAACAAAATGGCGCAGTTGGAGCGTAAATCAATGTATGGGACACATTAAGAAAATCACAGTGACACTGTTCATGAGCAGAGGTCTTAAAATGGCTGTGCTGAAAATTTGGTGAAAAAATTCCTAAAAATGACTGTTTTACGAGTCTGCGTTGCGCAGTTCCTACGCGCGCTCGTAAGTTTGCGAATTTTCAATATTTTCACTCCACATTTTCAACATTGCCATTTTACCATACATCCTTATGAGCACTGCAGCTGTCATTTTTCACATCTTACCCAAAACGTGTTTCCGCCCATGTAGCGCACAATGGCACAGTCGGTGTGCGAACTCAGTGTATGGGACACATTAAGAAAATCACAGTGTCACTGTTCATGAGCAGAGATCTTAAAATGGCTATGTTGAAAATTTGGCGAAAAAATTCCTACAAATAACTGTTTTACTGAGGGTATGCAGTTCCTACGCTCGCTCGTAAGTTTGAGAATTTCCAATATTTTCACTCCAGATTTTCAACATTGCCATTTTACCACACCTCCTTATGAGCAGTACAGCTGTCATTTTTCACATCCTGCCCAAAATGTCTTTCCGCCCATGTAATGCACAATGGCGCAGTGTGTGTGAAATCAATGTATGGGACACATTAAGAAAATCACAGTGACACTGTTCATGAGCAGAGGTCTTAAAATGGCTGTGTTGAAAATTTGGTGAAACATTTCTAAAATGACTGTTTCGCAATTAATGAATTCTGCCAGTTCCTACGCACGCTTGTAAGTTCGTGAATTTTCAATATTTTCACTCCAGATTTTTACCATTGCTATTTTACCACACCTCCTCATGAGCAGTACAGCTGTCATTTTTCACATCCTGCCCAAAATGTGTTTCCGCCCATGTAGCGCACAATGGCGCAGTCCGTGTGTGAACTCAGTGTTTGGGACACATTAAGAAAATCACAGTGTCACTGTTCATGAGCAGAGATCTTAAAATGGCTATGTTGAAAATTTGGTGAACAAATTCCTAAAAATAACTGTCTTATGAGCGCGCATTGTGCAGTTCCTATGCACGCTCATAAGTTTGCAAATTTTCAATATTTTCACTCCAGATTTTCAACATTGCCATTTTACCACACCTCTTATGAGCAGTACAGCTGTTATTTTTCACATCCTGCCCAAAACGTTTTTCCGCCTATGTAGTGCATAATGGCGCAGTCGGTGTCAAAATCAATGTATGGCACACAGTAAGACAATCACAGTGACACTGTTCATTAGCAAGTTTTAAATGCCAATGTTGACAATTTGGTGAAAAAATTCTAACAATGACTGTTTTACTGAGCGTGCATTGCACAGTTCCCATGCACGCCTTAGGTTGCGAACTTTCAATATTTCCACTCCAGATTTTCAACATTGCCATTTTACCAACTTCCTTATGAGCAGTACAGCTGTCATTTTCACATCCTGCCCAAAACGTGTTTCTGCCTATGTAGCGTACAATGGGGGTAACAAAAAGGTCATGCTGACAATTTATTGTGCAAATACCAGCAATCGCACAGGGCATTAGGGTAAAGCACCATACATGCCAAACACCACTGCAAATACCTGCAAGCAAATGTTCAGCATTGACAAATGCTTGTTATGTAATATTTCTATTCCTATTGTTGTACCCTTCTCTTAGGCGTGGCTGACAACAGATCTTTTTGATCCAGTCCACCTTCCTTAGTTAAATGGAAATTAGAAAAAAAAAGTTAACAGAGCATTTTGTGTTGCATTTCAAAATGAACTCACATGCCAAGCAAACATCCTCTCAGAATATTCTGGTCTTTGCACATGACCATAAGATATGACTTATGGAACCTGGTTTGGACAAACATTTCTGACGTTTTTCATCAGCGTATAAACTTAGTTAAACTAATTTGGTGGAAGCATAGTGCCAATGATACACAATCTGCCCATTGATTCTCCGCAGGCTTCAGTGTGTCACACCAACCCTCATTCTATTTGTCTCTGGAGATGTTTCCCCCAAGTTCTGTTTCCCGCTAGACCCTAAGTTTGTCCAAAGAATGTTGTCCGGTGCCTGTCATAAGGTTGTATATGACTTTATACCCCTTACTGGTATTAACTTATCCAGTAAATTAGGAGATGGTAATGCCAGGTAATAACTGATGTGCTCTCCTAAGGCATATCTAATCTGTAAGTACCAATAAAATTTTATTCTTGGTAAGAATTTTTTTTGGCAATATAAGAAATAGAATGCTGTCACGCATAGGCAGTGGCATTACTAACAGAAGGAGGAAGGTAATAATGCCGCTCTACAAAGCCATGGTGAGTCCGTAGCTAGAGTACGAGGTTCAGTTCTGGAGACCACACCTCCACAAGGATATACTGTAGATGCATTTGAGAGGGTTCAGAGAAGGGCAACAAAGATGGTGCAGGGTATGCAAGGGAAGACATATGAGAAGAGGTGTAAGGAGCTGAATCTATACATACTGGAAACAAGGAGGGAAAGGGGGGACATGATTGAAACCTCTACATATGTAAGAGGGCTCAATAAAGTAGGAGAAGGGGGTTTACTAAAGAGGAAGGAGGGAGCAAGAACTAGAGGGCACAGCCTCAGATTGCAAGGAAATAGATACAGGGGCAATGTGAGGGGACATTTCTTCACGGAGAGGGTGGTAGAGCCCTGGAATGGACTGCCAGACAGAGTGCTGTGGGCTAAATCAGTGGAAGAATTTAAGAGGGCATGGGACAGGCATATGAGGCTGAGTATCGAAGGAGGGCACTGGCAGGCGGTGAGGGGGTGTGTGAAGGGGGAAAAGTAGGACAGACTAGATGGGCCGGAATGGTCCTTTTCTGCCGTCAAGATTCTATGATTCTATGAAGAAAGGGGGCAATTGTGGATACTGAGGATCCATTAGATACCCCCCCGCCCCCCAATTAAGTATACCTGTCTTTTCCCAGGATTCCAGATTCAGAGTTTCCACTTAAAATTGTAGCATTCTTCTTTATCATAGTGGGCAGTGTGAAGATGTTAAAGGATTCCAGTTTACCCATTTAGAGAATTTCATCCATGATTTAAGTGAGGACTTTAAAAAAGTTGCATTTTTTCTGCTATTTTTTAAAGTGGCCAATGCATAGGTAAACTTTTAACCTAAATAACTTAAACAGCAACTCTGCGCTTCAGCATTTGCTTTCATAAATTAGATGTTTTAACTGTTACAGTTTACTATAGAATACTTTTTTTTTTCATTTTCAATCTTCCTTTCCAAGATTTGCAGCACATCTTGGAAGTCCCTCTAAAATGTCTGTATAGAAAACAGTTGAAAACACTTGCCTCTGCCCTGTAAACCTCACAGTGCCTTTGTTCATGACATCATAGTGCTCACCATGACAACAGACTGTGATGTCACAAACAGCAATTGCGTGGTTAGCATGGGAGAGTCAGATACATTTTTAAAGACTTAGTAAAATAATGACTCCATTCTCTACATATATTTAGGAGACCAACAGCAGGAGAAAGTAAACAAGCATTTGTCAATGCCGAATGTTTGCTTGCTGGCATTGTCAGTGGTAGTGTAGAAGTTACAGGGCTGCGTAATAGGAATGGCAGTGAAGTATTGAACTGAAGCCAACCCCACCACCACCCTGCAGAGAGTGACAGGCATTGGGGTGTGCGTTTGGGTCGTCAGGCATAGCTTGCCCGCCATTTCACCACACCCACCCTGCAGACACTGACAAGTGTCACAGTGTTCATAGGGTCTTTGCCCTTATCGCACCCATTTCATTAGGAAATATGGTGAGATGGGTGCGATATAGGAGAATAGAGGTGATTTGGGCCAAGAAGGTCCAAGGCATACCTCGATGCCTCTCACTGACTGCAGGGTGTGGAATGGTATGAGCATCACAGGCAAGAATCCCAAGTCACACCCCTGATGCCTGTCATTCTCTACAGGGTTGGGCATTATGGTTGGAAACCCTAACACCTCAGGCATTCGTTGGTATTTTCCTCCAAATGTTCAACATGTTTGTTTTGTGACCCCACCTCATGAACAGGGGAATATCAGTTTGTTAAAAAAGCTGCTTATGCACAGTGACTACGGCATTTAGCACCACAGGTGCAAAAACATTCCGAACAGGATGTGAAAAATGACAGCTGTACAGTTCATGGGGAGGTGTAAAAATGGCAATGTTGCAAATCTGTAGTAAAAATATTTAAAAAAATGGTGAAGTCACGAGCGTACATAGAAACTGTGCAACGCACATCCGTAATATTAGATGTTTTAACTGTTACAGTTTACTATAGAATACTTTTTTTTTTCATTTTCAATCTTCCTTTCCAAGATTTGCAGCACATCTTGGAAGTCCCTCTAAAATGTCTGTATAGAAAACATATAGTTGACTGCCGTCAACTTCTATGTTTCTATGTTTCTATGTTTCTAATATAATTAGGTTGGGGATTTTTTACAGCAGATTGTCAACTCAGGCATTTTGGTGCCTCCGATCATGGACAGTGTCACTGTGATTTTCTTTATCTGTGCCGAACAATGATTTCCCACAGCGACCACGCATCTCTGCGCTGAAAGTGTGAAAACACCCTTCAGCCATGTTGTGAAAAATGACAGCTGTACTGTTCATAAGGAAGCGTGGAAAAATGCCACTGGTGAAAATCTGAACTGAAAATATTACAAAGTCGTGAACTAGCGAGGGTGCGTGGAAACTGCGCAAAGCTCACTCGTAAGTCATTTTATGGACTTTTGTCACCACATTTTCAACATAGCCATTTTAAGACCTCTGCTCATGAACAGTGTAACTGTGATTTTCTTAATCTGTCCTAAACATTGCTTTCGCACACCAACAGCACCATTGTACGCTACATGTGTGAAAACACATTTTGGGCGACATATGAAAAATTGCAGCTGTACTTTCATAAGGAAGTGTAATAAAATGGCAATGTTGAAAATCTGGATGAAAATATTAATTTGCAAACTTACGAGCATGCATAGGATCTGTGCAGCATGACGCTCAGTAAAACAGTCATTTTAGGAATTTTTCACCAAATTTTCAACATAGCCATTTAAGACCTCTGCTAATGAACAGTGTCACAGTGATTTTCTTAATTAGTCCCGTACATTGATTTCGCACACCGACTGCGCCATTGTGCGCTACATGGGCGGAAACACGTTTTGGGTGAGATGTGAAAAATGGCAGCTGTACTACTCATAAGAAGGTGTGGTAAAATTGCAATGTTGAAAATCTGGAATGAAAATATTGAAAATTCGTGACCTTACTAGCGTGCGTAGAAACTGCGCAACGCATGCTCGTAAAACAGTCATTTTAAGGAATTTTTTCACCAAATTTTCAACATAGCCATTTTAAGACCTCTGCTCATGAACAGTGTCACTGTGATTTTCTTAATTTGTCCCGTACATTGATTTCGCACACCGACTGCGCCATTGTGCGCTACATAGTGAAACACATTTTGGTGAGATGTGAAAAATGGCAGCTGTACTGCTCATAAGAAGGTGTGGTAAAATGGCAATGTTGAAAATCTGGGTAGAAATATTGAAAATTCATGAACTTACGAGCCTGCGTAGGAACTACGCCTAATGCTGCCGTTCAGTAAAACAGTCATTTTTGAATTTTGCCACCAAATTTTTCAACATGGGGTTTTGGGACCCCTTCTCATGAATGATGTCACTGTCATGGCATTATTCAGGCCGAAGGTGATTTCAGCATAGTGACTGCGCGGTGACTGCAGAAATCACCCTTGACAGGCTCTGCTCATGACAGTGAAATCATCATGAGGAAAGTCTAAACATATTGAAATGATCTAACCCAAAATGCCTGAGACATGCAACAAAGTTGAAAACCCCTATCTAGCCCATTATATACAGCTTACCAGCATTTCCTCAGTTCACGGTCGGCTTTGAAGAGTGCAGACGTGTTCCCAGTCCACGAAGATCGTCGCGCCAAGGTCCTGAGGAAGTATGGGTGGGGGTGTGGGAGGCAGGGTGCACAGTGGGTGGCGGGTTGTGGGAGGGCCAGGAGACTAAGTGGGACCGTTTTTCTTTACAGGAAAAAAAGGGACGATGTGGGGCGTTTGCCACGCTGGGGTGGGCTCCCAGCGTGTGCCTCGAAGAGTTGAGGCGTTCAGCCGACAGGAGATTGGGCACCCGTAGCCCTAAGCATTGATTGCCACGCTGGGGTGGGTTCCCAGCGTGGCACTTACAACTTCGGGGGTGAGGACAGTGGGGCCGATGGGGGTTGGGCACCCCGTCGGCTATATCGATAGTTGCCGCGCTGGGGTGGGCACCCAGCATGGCATTTGGAAGGCTTTGGGGAGGCGGGGGCCTTGGCACAGCTGGCGGGGATTGGGCACCCCGTCGGCTATACAGTGTGTGCGTCGTCGCGGGGCGGGCGCGCATGCCTGCATGGGCGGTGTGTGTGTGTGCGGGGAGCTGCGCGCAGGCAGGTGATATCTTATCGCTGCTCACTCAAGCATAGCTCCCCCTTTGAACTGTATACCACTGCATTTTGGAGCTTGTCATAGCCTGCCAACACACTGACTGAATTGGAGGAGGAGGTGACACACCTCCGAAATCTCCGATGATGGCACTATGTTTCTTGCACATGTGTGCAAGCAAACATAAAAACATAAATAGATAACAAAACTAGAAAGCAATGAAGTTGACATAATTGATGCAAATCTAGTGTTTTTGAGCTTTTTATTATAATAGAGAGTTGCTCTTTAAAAGTTAAAAAATATTTTGTTCGGAAACAACAAAAAGGTCTAAGTAAGGGGTCTATTGAGAAATATAGGATCTTCTTGTCTCAGAACAGGATGATCAGGAGCCTAAAGGGCACAGAGGCAGTAAGTAAGAAGGGAGAGAAGAAAAGGAAAAAAAAAAAAAGGAAAGATTAAGGATTCCAAACAACAGTGAAGGGACCAGAAATAAGACACGATGGGAGTGGTGCAGTGCAGTGGCTGTGGAGCAGCAGTCTTCCAGGAGACGTTCTGGAGGATGCGGTGTTGTCCCATCTGCAGGCACCTCTCTGGGCTGAGGGGGGAGGTTGCGCATTTCCAGGCTGAGTTGGCCAGGATTTGTGGGACCTCCTCTTCCATCCAGGGACCACCAGGGCCACTGCTGTTGCCACAGAGGTTGCCAAGAAAGAGGAGCAGTTGGGCCACAGTGGGCTCAGGGAGGGTGAGGGTGGTGGAACAGAGGCACATCCCTCCAGTTGTACCTCTCCACAATTCCTATGCCATTCTGGCAAAGTGTGGTTCCTCTATGGAGACACCCGCAGTGGAGACCAAGGAGGATGCTGGGAACCTCCACAAGAGAGACCCACAGGAGGGTGGCATGAGACCCCCACAGGGGAAGGAAACAACTCCTGGTGGGGGACTCCATTGTTAGGAAGATAGAAATGGGGGAGGTAGGGGAGAGAGAGGTAAGGCGCCTGCCTGGTGCCATTGCTTTGAGGGACAGGGAGTGAATCCTCAGGATTGCCAGTGCAGCTGCGCAGGGGAGGGAGCTGGATGTCATTATCCACCTAGGGACAAATGACCTGACTAAGAAAGGGATCAGAGCAGTGCAGGAAGAGTTTGTGGAGTTGGGGAGGAGCCTTAGACAAGTAGCATGCACGGTAACCTTCTCAGAGATGCTGCCTGTCCATGACATAGGTGAGGCAAGGGTGCTCCACACCATGGGATTCAATCAGTGGTTGAAAAACTGGTGCAGAGCTCAGAGATTTGGCTTCATTGTACAGACAGTTGGTGAGACCCCATCTGGAGTACTGCATCCAGTTCTGGAGACCCCATCTCCACAAGGACATAGACAGAATAGAGGCAGTCCAGAGGAGGGCAACTAAAATGGTGCAGGGTCTGCAAGAGAAGCCATATGAGGAGAGACTAAAGGAGCTTAATATGTATACTATTGAGGAAAGGAGGGAGAGGGGGGACATGATAGAAACTTTTAAGTACCTTAGTGGAATCAACAAAGTCCAAGAGGGTAGCATCTTTCAGAAAAAGAGATGTGCAAGAACAAGGGAACACAATTTAAAGATAGAGGGTGGGCAGTTCAGGGGCAATGTGAGGAAGTATTTTTTTCACAGAGAGGGTGGTGGACGCATGAAACAGCCTTCCTGAGGAGGTTGTGGGGTCTAAAACTGTGGGAGAATTCAAGAATACATGGGACAGACATAAGAAAATTCTTGTGGGGAGTAAGAAGAAATAGGCTGTTGGTTAACTAGGATCTGCAGCTTATCCTGTAGGTAGGGAAATGGGCAGACTAGGTGGGCCAAGCGGTCCTTACCTGCCATCAAAGTCTATGTTTCTGTGTCTCCACTGGGACAAGGTCTTAAGAACCACATTAATACTTTCATTAATAAATCGGCTGCAAGACCACAGACAACACAGATTCATGGTCGTGGGGGGGGGGGGAGTTCATGCCAACTGTATCTAAAGATTTCATTGACTGGGTGACCAGGGAACTTGATCAGGGAAGCGCAGTGGATGTGGCCTATTTAGACTTTAGCAAGGCCTTTGACACAGTGCCGCATAGATGGCTGATTAGGAAGTTGATAACCCAGGAGTGGGATCCTAAGTGGTAAACTGGGTTAGAAACTGGTTAAATGATAGGGGGCAGAAGGTGGTGGTTGACAGCACTCATTCTAAAGAGGGGAGTGTGACAAGTGGGGTAGCGTAGGGCTCAGTACTGGGGCCAGTCCTCTTCAATATCTTTATAGGGGATATTGCAGAAGAACTGGAAGGGAGAGTATGCCTTTTTGCAGATTATACGAAAATCTGCAACAGGATGGACACTCAGGAAGGGGTGGAAAAAATGGACTGGGATCTTGGGAAACTCAAGGAATGATCAAAGCATGGCAGTCGGGGTTCAATGCCAAAGGGTGTAAAGTAATGCACCTAGGACATAGAAACCCCGGCGCTGAGTATAGGATGTGGGGGAGTACTAGGCAGGAAGGGACCGTGGGGTTATCATATCTGAGGACTTCAAGGAGCCAGAGCAGTGTGACAAGACAGTGGGTAGGGCTGGTGGAATGCTGGGTTGCATAAGGAGGAGTATCTCCAGCAGGGAAGGGAGTTGGTGATGCCATTATATTGTCCACTGGTCCTGCCACACCTACAGTACTGTGCTCAGTTTTGGAGATCACACCTCAGAAACGACATAAACAGAGCAGCAGTGGTCCAGATGAGGGAAACCAAATGGTGCATGGTTTGTACAAGAAGATCTACAAAAAGAGATCACAGTATCTCAACAGGTACATCCTAGAAGAAAGGAGAGAGTGAGGGGCTATGATACAGACCTACAAGTACCACATAGGGGTGAATAGAGTATAGGTGGGGAGTCTGTTTTAAATTAGAACAAGCACCAGGGGACCAGGGGGCATGCAATGAAGCTGGGGGGGATAGACAGATGCATGGGATAGACAGAGGGGTGTGTTAGTTAGAAGGCAGGGAGCTGGGAGGGTCAATGGAGACCATATAGAGTCTGCAGAGACAGAATAGGCAAGGAATATATAAGCAAAGTGGGCTAAGCAGTCCTTTTCTGCCATCAGATTCTACGTTTGTACAAACCTTTAAAGGAGAATGGTACTGAATCCATAAGTCAGTTGTCACAGCAGAAGCTGTTTTTTTAAATACTGCTTCAAATTCTGTTATTGTTCTAGCTAGCCAGGTTGTCTAGCTATCTTAGTGGGTGCTTCTGATTTGCATGCTGCTGGTAAGAGCCATTTTAGAACTGTATGATGTAGTTTATGTCCCTGCTCTACTCTTCCTTTGTTGGCACAGGGTATTCGTGTTCTACTAAAGAACTCTGAGATTGTTTGGGACATAAACTACATCATACAGTTCTAAAATGGTACTTACCATCATACTGTAAAGCAGAAACACCTGAGGCTACTAAAAGGCCTGGATAGATGAAACAATATAGATGATAATATATGGTCCACTGTACACAACAAGTGTGTGTAGCAATCAAGAGGTTGCCATGGTGACCATTTAAACCTTGAGAACGATGCTCAAGAAGTTCGGTTGCCATGACAACCTCAAGATGGCTACTCATGCTTGTTATGTATAGTGGACAATACATTGTCTTTTATATTTTTTTATTTATTACTTTTTGGTGCCTCCCACTGCCAGCACTATATGCCCGGTCATGGACCCTCGGCTGCGACTTCCCATATTAGCCAACCTCCTGGTACCCCCTGGCTTACCCCCCAGGGTGGGGTCGTGGCACCCGAACCCCTCTGAAGGGTGCTGTGATCAACGGGATAGGGCAGGAGTCAGTCTAGGAGCCGAGTGCAGCTGGGGGCGGGTGTCATCAAGGCGGTGAGTGCAGGATTTTCTCCCCTGTAAGCGGGGGCAGGAACGTGCAAGGATGCCTGCGTCCATCCTGCCCCTCAGACTCTTGTTGGTGCCAGTCGCTGTGGTGCCCCCCGGCCTCCGCCAGTGGTCCCTTAAGCACCAGTCACACACTGTACCCTCCCCCCTGAGAAGGACAGCAGTCCATGGGATGCTCGATCCTTCTTCCCTGCCCGGCCCTCCGATGACCCAGGTCCATTCCCGAACCCGGGTCGCCAGTGTCGCAAGCAGAAATCCAACCACTGTGCTGATAGGCCAACTATATATTGTCTTTTACAGTGTACAGTCTCCACCACACCCCACATACACACACACACTCACACACATACAACAGCAGTAGTCTAGGCACTCATGGTATTGAACATTTAAAAAAAAGCAGCTTTCTCGATCACCAACACACTTTAATTTGTATCAGCATTGGTGATCAGAGCTGCAGGTTCCGTGAGGTGCGGGCTGCGGATATTGGAAGTTGTGCTGCAGTAGCTATGTATCTAGTGCAGCACAACAACAAAAAGACATAGCTACTGCAGCACAACAAGGTTATTCTAGAGATGGATTTACATCCACAACTGCATTCCACTGTACACTGTATAGAGGATAATGTATGGACATCAATGAACAACCACTCTATTATCACTTTGAGTGGTTGCCATGACAACTTAGATAAACCCAAGTTGTAATGGCAACTACGAAAAGCGAGAATACAGTAGTTGATCATCGATGCCCATACATTGTCTTTTATAGTGTATGGGCATCAGTCATTTCAATTTAAACAAAAAAAGACAATCTGTACTCAAGATCCTTACTTTTAAACTCTCACCACTACTCTCTCTGGGTCCAGCTGTAATCGCCACGGCCTGTTCAGTAAGGCGAGCAGTTTGCAGAACGCGCATGCACAGAGCATTCCTTGTTGTTGTACCATCGATGTGACGTACCCATGATGGTATAACAACATTGTGACGTCACATCAAGGGTATAACAAAACTAGGAAAAGATAGATTTTGAGCGTTTACAACGTTCAACCATACATTATAACAGAATTTTAACCAGTGCTTAAAAAACAGCTCCTATAGCCAGCCCAGTGGCACTGAGGGTTGAGGTGCTGGATGCCACACCGAGCGTCATACCAGTGACCCGGGTTCAGGAATGGACTCAGGTCATTTGGGGTTGGACGGGGAAGGTAAGGATTGAGTGTCCGTAGGACTGCTCTCCTTCCTCGGGGAGGGGAGGTTTGTGCTGCATGCTTCAGTACCGCAAGAAGGGGTTCGGTCCACAGAGGAAAATACTGGGACCCAGCAGGACACAATATGGCCCTGATGGGCCGGAGGACATACCCCTCTGGGGGAGGATCGTAGCCCCTGACAGGTCCACGGAGGTGGTAAAATAATGTAGTGATAAAAAAAATTAAAAAAAACGGCTCCTATTGGTAAAATGACTTACAGGTTTAAACAGTCCTCCTTTAACTTTCATAATTTTAATGTTGCCTAATTTTGCTTCTGCCCCAGACTCAGTGTTGCCTTCCGCACACTGTAATGTTGTTATCCTTTAATACTTTATTGTAGCACAGTGTAGTTTACTGACACCGAATCCTTGTCTTTGCATAACTGTTATTTATACCTATTTTCCTAATATTTGTATTTATTTGTTTTATTTGTATAATTTTTCTTAGTGTACCTCAGAATCCTCCCCCCCCGAATGTATCTGGAAATGAACTGGTACCAGCTCAGTGTGCTTGTCCTGGTAAAACTTTTAAAACTAAATTAGGCGCAGTAGTTGGATTTCTGCTTGCGATGACAGCAACCTGGGTTTGGCAACAGACTCAGGTGCTGGAGGCAAGCCAGGAGAGAGGGCTTGGCGTCGACTGATGGCTCACCTTCTCTCGGGGAGGCGGGGACATGACCCAGCGCTTGCTGACCCCTAGTGGAGGCTGGGGGCATGGCATTGCGTGGGGTCCCATTTACTTAGGAGGCATGGCGAACATTGGCGTCAGCCTTACATTGTGGCACACCATGCCTCTGGGTAGCAAATGGGAAAAGAGCCCCATAGCCGACCGGATGACGATCGCCAGCTCCTGTAGCCGCGAGTCCGAGGACAGTGCATGCACCATCCCCAGCAGCACCCTGGAACAGGTTTGGCGCTGGTCACCCCCACCAGTGCCATCCCCCTCGGGGGGGCCCACCCGGCAAAGGGTTATGTCTGGGGTCACCTGGGGGCTGCTATATGGGGGTGAAGAGGTGGCTGATCCGAGGCAGTGCGGCTCGGAGGGCACAGGTGGCCTGAAGGAGAGGCCGCCTGGATCTGGGAGGAGCATAAAAAAAAAAAATTAAATAGAAAATTAATAGTTTTTCACTATCCATTATGAAAAATAAAAAAAAGACAAAAATCAGGTGTTTTTTATGTAAATTCACTAATTAATAACTTTGGAACCACCAAACCAGTTTTCATCAAAAGTGCCAAAACATTACAGACTGAGACAGTGCACACCACATTTCACAGCACTTGGTACTAAGAGTGCCAAGGCATAAACTGTGAAAAACAGCATTTTTGACCCAAACACAAACTCAGCCTTAACATACAGGCACTACTTCACCTCTATAATATTACAGATAGAGTTCAGGCTTATAATATAAAATTATCGTCCCGAGGTTAAAAAAGTGATGAACAGTGGGTTTTAATGCCTGAAACTGCACACTGAGGGCATTATTACTACTGGAAGTCATTCACATCGAGGAATTTTTAATTTTATTTATTTAGAGGTTTCACCAGGAAAAGCATACTGAGTAGGTCTGCCCATTTCCAGGTGTGTCCGGGGGCAGGGGAAGTGGACGTGGCAAGAGTACATGAAAGTAGACACAGTGTACAGATCCAAGTAAAATACAGTTACATGGAACAATATACAAGCTACAACAAAACATAACAAAATACAAATACAAGCAGTACATATAGGAACTATAGGGCAGAGCAAGTAAGTGGGTACAAGATAAGACATTAACAGCAAATATACGTTGGGCGTCAGCAGCGAAGAACCTAGGGGTTAGTAACATTAGAATAACGATTGGGATGCCAAGATAGGTGGAGCGAATGGTCATGAGATTAGGTCAGGGGAGAGTAAGCAGGTGTTGGTAGACATCTGCAAGAGGGGGAGGTTGTGGGTACGGAGGAGCAAGAAGATGGCACAAAGTGAGGGGGTGTTACGGATTGTAGAGGGAAGGAAGCTGCTGGGACTGGGGAAGTGATGGGAGAGGGCAGCTTGGCCAATGGAGGTAGCCCTGATGGGGACATGCATAGTGCGTGGGTTAGTATTACAACAGGAACAGGTACAAGGGAGGGAGAGAGAGAGATAGAGAAGATAGGTAAGGTGGGGAAGGGAACCAAACCAGAATTTAGCAATGAGGTTGGCACAATGCAAAAAGCATCTGTCAGTAAGGGAGAAGAAGGAGAGAGACTGGTAGAGGGAGCAGTGGTGTGTGTGACAGGAACAGTCAAGAACAAAATAGCAGAAAGCATGGAAGAGAGTGCCTAATCTGGCTAAGGAAGTTAGGGGAGCTGCACGGTAGACTACGTCACCATCGTCAAAGGTCACTGGAACCATTTTACGGACGAGCACCTGGCGGACTGGTAAGGGGATGCATCTACAACTTTTGCATAAGACACCAAGCTTGGCGTGCTATTTTTTGTGGGTGGCATCCACATGCCCAGAAAAGTTGAGGTGTCAGTCCAGCCAAATCCCGAGATACTTAAATGAAATGACGTCCTCAAATGGGAGACAGTATAGCGCAGTGGTATAAGGCTCTGAGCTGTAAATCTGGAGACCTGGGGTTGAATCCCACAGCTCCCACTTGCATACTGTGTGACCCTGAGCAAGTCGCTTAACTTCCCTGTGCTCCTAGGTCACACCTGTAAGCAAGCTTTCAGCTTAGTGTGCTACTCCTAATTAAACAAGCATTTGTCAATGCCGAATGTTTGCTTGCTGGCATTGGCATTGGTAGTGTAGAAGTTACAGAGCTGCATACTAGGAATGGCAGTGAAGTATTGAACTGAAGCCAACCCCACCACCACCCTGCAGAGAGTGACAGGCATTGGGGTGTGCCTTTGGGTCGTCAGGCATAATGGTCACGCCATTTCACCACACCCTACCCTGCAGACACTGACAAGCGTCACGGTATGCCTTGGGGTCTTTGGTCTTATGCGCACCCCATTCCATCAGGAAATATGGTGAGATTGGTGCAGTATAGGAGAATAGGGTGCACTTTGGGGCCGAAGAGTCCAAGGCATACCTCGATGCCTTTCACTGGCTGCAGGGTGTGGAATGGTATGAGCATTGCAGGCAAGAATCCCAAGTCACACCCCTGATGCCTGTCATTCTCTACAGGGTGGGGCGTTGTGGTTGGAAACCTTAACACCTCAGGCATTTGTTGGTATTTTCACTCCAAATTTTCAACATGTTTTTTTTGAGACCCCCACCTCATGAACAGTGGCAATATCGGTTTATTAGCCGAAAGCTGCTTATGCACAGCGACTGCGTCATTTAGCACCACAGGTGCAAAAACACATTCCGAACAGGATGTGAAAAATTACAGCTGCACCGTTCATGGGGAGGTGTAAAAAATGGCAGTGCTGTAAATCTGCAGTAATAATATTAAAAAAACTGGTGAAGTCACGAACGTGCATAGAAACTGTGCAACGCACACCCATAATGTAATTAGGTTGGGGATTTTTTACAGCAGATTGTCAACACAGGCATTTTGGGACCTCCGATCATGAACAGTGTCACTGTGATTTTCTTTATCTCTCCGAACAATGATTTCCCAGCGACCACGCATCCCCGCGCTTGAAAGTGTGAAAACACATTTTGGCCATGTTGTGAAAAATGACAGCTGTACTGTTCATAAGGAAGTGTGGAAAATGCCACTGGTGAAATCTGGACTGAAAATATTACAAAGTCATGAACTTACAGGTGCGTGGAAACTGCACAATGCTCACGTGTAACACAGTCATTTTATGAACTTTTGTCACCAAATTTTCAACATAGCCATTTTAAGACCTCTGCTCATGAACAGTGTAACTGTGATTTCCTTAATCTGTCCCAAACATTGCTTTCACACACCAACTGCACCATTGTGCGCTACATGGGCGGAAACACATTTGGGGCGACATGTGAAAAATGGCAGCTGTACTGTTCATAAGAAAGTGTAATAAAATGGCAATGTGGAAAATCTGGAGTAAAAATATAGAAAATTCTCCAACTTACGAGCATGTATAGGAACTACGCAATGCACGCTCGTAAAACAGTCATTTTTAGGAATTTTTTCACCAAATTTTCAACATAGCCATTTTAAGACCTCTGCTCATGAACAGTGTCACTGTGATATTCTTAATGTGTCCCATACATTGATTTCACACACTGACTGCACCATTGTGCGCTACATGGGCAGAAACATGTTTTGGGCAAGATGTGAAAAATGACAGCTGTACTGCTCATAAGGAAGTGTAATAAAATGGCAATGTTGAAAATCTGGAGTGAAAATATTGAAAATTCGCAAACTTACAAGCGTGCGTCGGAACTGCACAACGCACGCTCGTAAAACAGTCATTTCTAGGAATTTTTCCACCAAATTTTCAACATAGGCTTTTTGAGAGCCCACCTTACAAACAGTGGCAGTGTCATTTCATTACTCCATCCTGAAAGGTGATTTCGTGCAGTGACTGCAAAATCACCCTTCGAGCCCAATTAACGCCATGACAGTGAGAGCATTCATGAGAAGGGGTCCCAAAAACCCCATGTTAAAAATTTAGTGCAAAAATTCCAAAAAATGGCTGAGATATGCAGCAAAGTTGAAAAAAACACTATCTATCCCATTATACAGCTTACCGGCATTTCCTCAGTTTGCGGTCAGCTTTGAAGAGTGCAGACATGTTCCTGGTCCACCGAAGATCGTCGTGCTGGAGTCCGGAGGTAAGTATAGGGTGAGGCAGGGTGCACAGTGGGTGGGTGCGGGTGGGGCAGAGACAGCGAGGGACCATTTTTAAGTTTCAGGTATTATTTTTTTTTATTATTAAATGACGCGTGGTCATTTGCCACGCTGGGGTGGGCTCCCAGCATGGCACAAGGATGGCTGGTGGGGGCGTGGAGCCGGCGTGGGATTGGGCACCCCATTGGCAATAGCATCTGTTGCCATGCTGGGGTGGGATCAGCGTGGCACCTTGTACTGAGGGGGACCAAGTGGAGCCAATGGGGGGATTGGGCACCCCGTCGGCTATACCATGTGCGACCCGCTGGGGTAGGCACCCAGTGTGGCATATGTAACTCTGCTTTGAAATTGCAGCACAGCCGACTGGGATTGGGCACCCCGTCGGCCTACATAGTGTGTGCGTGGAAGCGAAGACACGCAGTATGCGTGCTTGTGTGTATGTAGGAGGAGCATGCATGAGCAGGTGATATCTTTTTGCTGCTCACTGAAGTGTAGCTCCCCCTTTCAACTGTACTCCACTGCATTTTGGACGCTGTTATAGACAACTCCAGCAGGCGTTGGAGAACTGCGGCCATGCCTGCAAACACACTGACTGAATTGGAAGAGGGCTGCCACACCTCCAAAAACTCGGATGATGGCACTATGTTTCTTGCACATGCGTGCAAGCAAATATAACAACTGAAGTGTAGTCCCATTGGGAGTGTGGAAAGTGGGAGGGATGGGAGCCTATCAAGTCTCTGCCTCGTGCCATAGGTCATGGAGACTGTCTTCTTGGCATTCAGGAATAGCTGATGTTTACAGAACCTGAGCTAGACATTGCTGAAGTCTATCTGCAGTCTGATCACCACATCAAGTGGGGGGTGTCCAGAAGTATACAAGACTGTGACAGGGTCAATGGCTTTCTGATATTAGCCTAGAACTCCCATCCATGTTGGTTTCTGTAAACCTTTTTTAATGTTTGATTTGTACTTCTTTTTCTGTCGCTTGAGTATAGGTTTCTCTTTCTGTTTGAGTGCAGCTTTCTGTAACAAGCAGCTGTGTTAGGGGCTATTTTTAACCTGCAATGACAGTACTTAAAGCAGCAGTGCAATGAAAAATGTTTTCCCAAAAAAGCAAGTTTCTGCTACAATTAATAAAAACATAAACCTACCTGTCGAATCAAACTTTCTAGGTATCTCCTATGCTGTGCACTATGAGTTTTATTTTTATTTTCTGAATCCTAACCCTAGCCAGGTTCCCAGTGTTATTTCTAAGCAAAATGGGTTAGCCGTCTTTTTTGTTTTAAAAAATCTAAATTAAACAATTTATAAAAGTCTCATAATTAAGAAGAACTAAAAATGTTTACCACCAAGTAAAACTAGAAAATGCCTGGAATCTGTCACTATAAAAAAAAAAGACAGGGTCAGATCATTTGCCTCATTTCTTTGCATTGCGGCTTTAACACGCAGCCACTCTGGGCATTTCCCGGTTAACAGCAGCAGCTTTTGAAGCTCATTAGACAGATTAAGGAATGCATTGCTCATGCCCAGGCAACCACTGACTGTTTTGGAGAGCAGTAGTTCAGAGACTATTAACCGCTTTCATGGCAAAAGGGCCATAGTATACTAAGGCTAATTGGTATTGAGGTATAATGCAGTAGCAGTAAAAAAAAAAAAACCCTTGGCTAAAAACGATCACTATCCGATGTGCTTTGACATATGGATGGGGCAAGAGAAAA
The DNA here is from genome assembly GCA_016271365.2 of Neoceratodus forsteri. Taxonomy (NCBI): domain Eukaryota; kingdom Metazoa; phylum Chordata; order Ceratodontiformes; family Ceratodontidae; genus Neoceratodus; species Neoceratodus forsteri. The sequence continues at coordinate 661,416,947 of CM028138.1, forward strand.
CCCATACTAGGACAAGGGTCCTGGACTACAGGAGAGCAGATTTTAAGGAAATAAGAGACTGCCTCAGTAAATGGGGGTTGGCAGGCGGGAGTGGAGGAACTATGGAAAAGGATAAAGGAGGGAATAACTAGGCAACAGCAAATTGTTTGAAGGAATTAAGCAAGGGTAGGAGGAGGAGGAGGAAGAGGCCAATATGGTTCTCGAAGGAGGTGGCTAAGGCAGCAAGAGAGAAAAAAAGCGTTTAAGACGTACAAGAAGACCCAAATGGAGGGAGTCAGCAATGTATATCTAGATAAACAAAAGGAGTCAGGAAGGAAAGTGAGGGCAGCTAAGGCACAAACAGGGGAGAGGATAACCGAGGGGGTCAAAAATGGGGCTAAGACTTTCTTCAGATACGTTAGTGAAAAAAGAAAATCAAGGGCTATGATAGTGAGGATCAGAAGAACTGGGATGGGCTGTGCAGAGGAAGACGAAGAAAACCCCAAAATTTTAAATGAGTATTTGTGCTCGCTCTTCACAGTAGAGAGGGAAGAGATGGACCAGCATGCATCAGCAGGCACTGGAGGGAGAGGGGAGTGGACGCAAGATGATACGTAGGGGCAGTGTGGTCCCACATTTTCATAACACATTGTAGCCTCAGCGTGTAGCACTGTTTGTTTTTTTTTTGTTGTCTTTTTTTAGTACTTTGGTTACAGCCTCACCTTAGGGAGGATGCAGACATGCACTGCTTCTTCCTCACCTCCTCAGTAAATACCTTGAAGGGGGAGATGGCTGTGGGAGAGGGGGTGAAGGCACACTGGAAAATGATAAAGGAGGTAATAAATAAGACAACAGCATGCTGCTTGAAGGAAGTACTCAAGGGTAGTGGTAGGATGAGGAGAAGGAAGAGGGCACTGTGGCTCTCTAAGTAGGTGGCTAAGGTGGCAAGGGAGAAAAAACAGCTTTTAAGAAGCACAAGAAGACCCCGATGGAGGGTGACAGGGAGGCATATCTAGACAAGCAAAGGGAGGCAGTAAGGAGGCTGAGGACAGCTAAGGCACAAACTGAGGAAAGGCTTGCTGAGAAGGTCAAAAAGGGATAAGACTTTCTTCAGGTATGTGAGTGCAAAGAGAAAAGAAAAAAATTACTCACGTTAGTAATGTTGTTTCTTCTAATGGAGTCTTGCAATATTATGACATATGCAGTGAGTCCCAACCTTTGAACTGCTCCGGAGGTGAAAGAGTTAATTTTCCATGACAGGCATGGAACTTTGAGCTCGAGCTCGGTTGAAAACTCTATCTGTTGTGCTTCAAACTCAAACTGTCAGATCTTTATGAGCAAAACTCATTAAGACTCTGTGTGGAAGCTGTAAACCTACACTAGCCAACTGGCTACTAATTATATAAAGACATTTTTTGGTGCCAAAATAAAGACTCAAGTCAGGAGACCCAAGAAATGACAAACACAACACAGGTCACCCCAAAAAGGAGGGGGTGAAAAACAAGGTGGACATCTACTAAGTGCCAACACTGCTCTGCCCACCCACATCCCAAAAGTAAAGGTTCTGAGAGGGGCAGGCAGGGGGGGAGGTCATAATATAGCAAGACTCCATTAGAAGAAACAACATTACTAAGGTGAGTAATTTTTTCTTCAGACAACATGAAGTCTTGCTATATTATGACATATGCAGACTACACAGCAGTACCTCCATGGAGGAGGGACAGAACCTACTTTAGAAATAGGCTCTTAAGCACAGCTGTGCCAAACCGAGCATCACTCCTAGTCTGGAGGTGCAGGGAGTAATGCTTGATAAAGTGTGAACTGTTTTCCAGGTAGCTGCTTGACATATCTCCAGGATAGGGATGTCCCTGGCAGCAGCCAGAGACGCAGCTGTACCTCTGGTAGAGTGAGCCCTCAGGCCTGAGGGAGGAACTTTACCCAGCTTTTCATAGCAGAATTGGATACAAGAGACAATCCACCTGGCAATGGATCTTTTGGTGGCAGGTTTCCCTTTGCCAACCTCATCATAAGTGAGGAATATTTGGAGCGAGTCAAACCTGTGACCCTTGGTACGATCTATGTAGTAGCTAAGGGATCTTTTGACATCTAAACTGTGCAACCTCCTCTCGCCAGAGGAGGAATGGTCAGTGAAGTACACAGGGAGAGACATAGATTGATTAAGGTGGAAATCTGAAACCACCTCAGGCAAGAATTTTCTGTTAGTCCTGAAGACTACGTTATCTCTGTGAAAAGAGATAAAATCAGGCTCCACTGACAATGCTTGTAACTCACTTATGCATCTGGCAGAAGTGATGGCTACCAAAAACACAGTTTTCCAAGTCAAGTACTTAAGCTCTGCTGAAGACAAGGGCTCAAAAGGGGGTTGCATAAGCTGGGCAATGCAAATATTAAGATCCCAGGCAGGGGCAGGATCCCTGAATGGGGGGTTGGTGCGTAGCAACCCCTGGAAAAACTTGGAGAAAACAGGGTGAGCTGAAAGAGAAGAGGGTTTACCTGCTGATAAGAAAGCAGACACGGCTGCCAGGTGCATTTTTAGTGTAGCTGGTCTCAGCCCTAAAGTATTCAGATGGACCATATAGTCCAGGACCGTGGGTAAACCAGCAGATTCTGGGGAAATATGCTTTGCAGAGCACCATATGGAAAATCTCTTCCATTTGGAATTATAAGTAGCCCTGGTAGAAGACTTCCTAGAAGCCTTCAGGATATTCAATACACCTTGGGAGAGGTGTAGGTCAGCAAACTCTAACTCTTCAAGAGCCAGGCCTTGAGATTGAGAGATTTGAGGTTCGGGTACCAAACTCTCCCCTGAGCACAGGTTAAAAGATTGTGATTCCTGGGAAGACACAGGGGAAGATGGACTGCTAAGGACATAAGGAGTGGGTACCAGGGCTGTCTGGCTGAGTCTGGAGCAATCAGGATCATCTTGCAGGGCTGAGATCTGATTTTGACTAGCACTTTGAACAGGAGAGGGAAGGGGGGAAAAGCATAGAGAAACTTCCCTTCCCAACTGAGAAGGAAGGCATCCAGGGGGACTGAGCCCAACACTGGGGGCCTGCAGCAAAACCGGGGAAGTTGGTGATTGTCTGGGACTGCAAAAAGATCTATCTGGGGAGTGCCCCATCTGGCAAAAATCACCTCCAGTACTAGGGGAGCCAGAGCCCATTTGTGATGGCCCTGGGAAATCCTGCTGAGAGCATCTGCCAGGACGTTGTCCTTGCCTGGGAGGTGAACTGCTACAAGGGAGGTGTTCAGAGAGTAAGCCAGAGACCACAACTTCATTGCTTCGGTGCACAAGGCCGTAGACCGAGGTAAGCCTGCTTGATGATGTACCACATTGTGGTGGTGTTGTCTGTTCTGACCTGAATAACTTTGTTCTGAACAGATTTGGAAAAAACTTGAAGTGCTAGAAAAACTGCTCTGAGTTCCAACAGATTGATGTGGAGCAGAGATTCCTGTGGGGACCACAATCCCTGGGTAGTGAGGTCACCCATGTGAGCTCCCCACCCCAATAGGGATGCATCTGTAGTAAGGATTAAGGAGTGAGACTGAGGGGGGAAGGGAACCCCCTGTCTCAGATTGCTCTGGTCCTGCCACCACTGAAGGGCATGGATCAGGGTTCGAGTCACTGGGATTAATTTGGTTAGAGGGTCCCTCCTTTAAGACCAAAAAGCTCTCAAATGGAATGGATGTCCCTCATCTAAAATCTGGCTCCCTGCACCACTGCTGTTGAAGCAGCCATGTGTCCCAGGAGCTGGAGAAAATGCCTTGCTGGTCGAGAGACCTGCAGGGTGAAGGAGGAAGCCAGAGAAATCAGGGTTCTTGCTCTTTCCAGGGGAAGGAAGTCTATGGCTTCTTTTGTGTTCAGTTCTGCACCTATGAAGGTGAGGAGCTGGACAGGTTCGAGGACTGACTTTGGAAGATTGAGAAGAAAACCTAGAGAAGTTAGCAGTTGCTGAGTTACTTGAAGGTTTAACCTGACTTGGTCTGGGGACTGGCCTACTATGAGCCAGTCGTCCAAGTAAGGAAAGATGGCAATTTCTTGCCTTCCTAAATGGGCAACTGCTACTGCCAGGCATTTTGTGAATACCCTTCGGGCAGATGTAAGGCCAAAGGGCATTGCTCTGAACTGGTAATGGCCTGAGGGCAGTTCGAATCTGAGGTACTTTCAATGGGAGATTCTGATGAGAACATGAAAATAGGCATCCTTGAGGTCCAGGGACACTAGCCAGTCCTCTGGCCTTAAAGAGGGTAGGATAATTCCCAGAGTCACCATTTTGAATTTTGGTTTTAAAAGGTGCTTATTTAGGTACCTGAGATCCAGGATGGGCTGCCATTCTCCTGTCTTTTTTGGGGTAAGCTAGTACCTGGAGTACAACCCTTTGCCTTGGTGTAGGGTGAAACCCTTTCCACAGCTCTGAGAGCCAGGAGGGTAGCAACTTCTGCTTCTAGGGCAAGAGCTTCTGATGGATTTGCAGGTGGAAAGGATCTGGTTCTCATCTTTGGAAATTTTTTGAAGCTGAGAACCAGTCCCTGGCTTACTACTTCCAGGACCCACTTGTCTGACGTTAGAGACTCCCAGTCCTGGACAAAGTAAGCCAGCCTGCCCCCTACAGGTAGTGGAGAATCGGCCCTGGGCACCCCATCAGGGTGCCTTCTTGGCAGGGGCTTTAGGCTGAGGGGTGGAGGTAGCTCTGCTTGCACCCCGTCTGCCTCTCCCTCTAAAGAACCCCCTCTGTGCATAAGCTGAAGAGGAGGCCTGGGCTTGGTAAAAAGGCCTATGAAAAGGCCTGCCCTGCCCCTGAGAGGCTGCCTTTGAGGAGTGGCCTGCCTTTTCTTGGCCTGTGCACTCCTACAGGTAGTCGTATATTCATCCATTTTCTTCATGTAATTCTCTGTTTGCTCCCCAAACAGAGAGTTGCCCACAACTGGAAAATCCATGGCCTTAGTCTGGGTATCCTATGACAGGCTAGTACATCTGAGCCAAGCCTTCCTACGGAGAGCCTCAGATGTAGCCATGACCCTAGATGACACATCATTTGAGTCCACTGCAGCATGGAATTGCACCTTAGATGCCTCAATACCATCAGCGGCCACCTGCTCCAGCTCCTTGGCAAGCTGGCCAGGGACCTCTTTGCTAGAGCCAAAATAGTATCCCATCTGGATTTCTGGTATCTAGCCACATAAGCCATATAATTTGCCTGTCTGAGTCCCAAGGATGCTGCCATGTACTGTTTCTTTGCCATGCATCAACCTTTCTAGAGTCCTTTGGGGGTGTGAAGCCAAGGGAATATTTGCCTTGTCACAGGCTGCAGCCTGCACTACCCCAACATGGCTGCATTGTTGTGTAAGGAACTCCATATCAGAGCCTGATAATGCATACCTTTTGTCCATTCTTTTATCAACAGGAGGTATAGTGTGAGGAGCTTTTAAAATTTTTACTGTCTGTTTCCAAAAGGATTTATGCAGCGGAATAGACAGTCTCCTAGACTCTGGGATATCCATAATTTCTACAAAATCAGGCTCTTCTTGATCATCCACAGCTTCCTCCATAGGGAGCTGGAGGGTTTCAGTCACCTTTTTATAAAACATAAAATAAGACGGGGACTCAGAAAGCCTAGGGGGAGACACTCCTAAAGGTCTGTCTGGAGAGATGTCCGGTTCAATGGGCACATCCAGACTTTCAAATCCACATTCACTCTCCTCATACTCCTCATCCCCCTCCTCTGGTTCATAAAATTCCTCTAAATCATACTCTTGAACTGGTGGAACCGACCGAACCGAACGCTTACCTGATGATGCCGGTTCGGTCAGAACCGGGGAGAGTGACTGAACAATTTTAATTGCTTTAGCTATTTCTTCAGCGGTTGGAGAGGGAAGTTTTGGCTCCACACCAGCTGATTTTCTAGTTCTCTTTGTTGGAACCAACTCCTCAGAATCAGCTATCCTTTTGCTCGAGGAAGTATCGCCCTGGTCAGAGGGCACTTCCTCCGGTTCGGTTGAAACCGAACCGGGCTGGCCATCCAGTTCAGCGGACTTTTTGGCCTCCCTTTCCCTGAGTCTACCAACTCTTTTATCCAGGGTAGCTGCAGGAAAACTTTTACAAATCTGGCAGTCTGCATTGAGGTGGTCAAACCCCAGACAATAAACACATGTGGTGTGGGGGTCAGCCTTAGCAAAGCTTCCCACAACCTGATGTTGAAACCCAGTAAGGCAGTTTTTCTTTTGGGTTTCTCAGACATAGTGCCAGCCTAACCAAACTTGCCCGTTTATGGCAATCCACCAAGCAAGACACCCTTATCGGTTCCCAACCGTGTCACGGGTCGTGGAAAAAGCCGTAATGAAATCCGTTTTTTTTAGAACCGATAAGAACCAGCAACTGCACTTCTAAAAGACAGCAAATGTAATAGAAACAACCTGATCGGTTCAAACCGAACCGATGAAACCATTTACAAGTTCCACACAGAAAGTAAATGTAAAACCTATCTAGTACTTACAAATACTACAGATAGAGCTTGAACCAACCGGCTGCGGTTTAAATTCGGTTAAAAAACTGAAAACGTATACTTTAACCGACAAAATGAACTAAGCAGAAGGAGAAATCTCCGGTGAGGCGGAGTAAAGAATCTGACAGTCTGAGTTTGAAGCACAACAGATAGAGTTTTCAACCGAGCTCAAGCTCAAAGTTCCATGCCTGTCATGGAAAATTAACTCTTTCACCTCCGGAGCAGTTCGAAGGTTGGGACTCCCTGCATATGTCATAATATAGCAAGACTTCATGTTGTTTGAAGCAGAGGGTGGGATAATGAGGATCAGGAGGATGGGTGGGGGTACTGTGCTGAAGAAGACCAAGAAAAAGCTAAAATTTTAAATGAGTACTTCTGCTCTGTATTCATAACAGAGGGAAAAGGGATGGACCAACATGCATTAGCATGCACTAGGGAGAGTGGACGCAAGTCCATTCTCAGAGGAGAGAGTCTGAAGGGGACTAGAAACCCTAAAGGAGAACAAGGTGATGGGGCTAGACAAGATTCACCCAAAGGTACTAAAATAACTGAGCCTGGTGCTAGTCACCCCTCTGGCAACAGTGTTCAGCACCTCATTGGAGATGGTGGTAGTTCCAGAGGACTGGAGGAAGACCGATGTGGTCCCTCTGCACAACCGAGGAAGCAAGGAAGAGGCTAGCATTTACAGGCCAGTCAGTCTCTTATCAGTGGTTGGGAAATTAATGGAGACACTGCTGAAGGAGAGGTGAATGGAGTACCTAGAGGCAAATGGCCTGTAGGAACCCTGGTAGCACGATTTTATGGGGGGAGATCATGTCAAACAAATCTCACAGATTTCGGGTGACTAGGGAGGTGGATTGTGGAAAGCAGTGGATGTATGAACATACAAAATTTGCCAGCAGAAAAAGGCCATTTGGTCTATCGAGTCTGCTCGACTATGTAGCTAGTAGCCCTATTCCACAGCTGCCCCTCGCTCCTCACCCCCCTCCCTTTATCCTCCCTCTTGTCCTGTTCCAGCCCCTTTTGAAGCAACCCACTGTTTTATAGACTACCACCTCTGCTGGTATTGCGTTCCACCCTGCCACTACCCTCTCTGTAAAAAAGTGTCTCCTCATTTTCCTCCTGAACCTTCCCCCTTCCGATCTCATGGATGTGGACTATCTGGACTTCAGTAAGGCCTTTGACACTATATCACATATGAGGCTTCATGGTAGAGGGGGAAGGGATGGACCAACATGTATTAGCAGACAGAGGGAGTGGACACAAGTCCATTCTCAGAGAAGAGAGTCCAAAGGGAACTAGAAACCCTAAAGGAAAACAAAGTGATGGGGCTAGACAAGATTCACCCAAAGGTACTAAAAACTTAGGAACCTGGGGGTTGGGGAGATGGTGGTAAGCTGGGTATCAAACCAGTTAAAGGATAGGAGACAGAGAGTGGTGGTAAATGGAAGTCACCCGGGACGGAAGAGTGATAATGAAGTTCCACAGGGATTGGTACTGGGTCCTGTCCTCTTCAATGTCTTCATAAGTTAATTGCTGAGGAACTGGAGGGGAAGATGTGTCTCATTGCAGGTTGGATACCCAGGAAGGGGTTGCAGAAAATGCAAAAGGATCTAGGGAAACTAGAGTAGTGGTCTGGGAGTGGCAGCTGGGTTTCAGTGCCAAAAAGTGCAAAGTCATGGACCTGGGGCAGGAATACCCAGAGTCTGTGTATTTTATTTATTTATTTCAGTTTGGGATTAATACCTTTGAGTCAAGGACTAATTTTTAAAGGTTCCACGTCAATGTTGAACAAACATTACAAAAATATAAGGTTTACAGAGAAAAAAAAAAGAGAAAAACATTGAAGCATATACACAGGCAGTAATAGTAAAATATGAACTTATACACATCAAATTAGTATATATTAACAGATAGACTGATTAAATAAGAGGGGGTTGGGGGGGATCAGCCGAAGGTGGCATCGTCTGAGGTGGGAGAGAGGTGGAGCTTTCAGTCAAGTGAGGCCATCGTCAGGTAACTGGGAGTAAGGAGGCAGGTTAAGAAAACAGTGGTATATAGCTGAAAGATGTAGAGGGGGGTAGGTAAAAGGAAAACTGTTGGTGAGGTACTATCACATTAATGCAGGCAGGTGGCATCTGCTGAAGTTGGAGAGAGGTGGAGCTTTCAACTAAGTGAGGCTATCATCAGGTAATTGGGGATAGAGGAGTGAGTTAAGAAAAAAAGTGGTATATAGCTGAAAGATGTAGAGGGGGTAGGTAAATGGAAAACTGGGGGCGAGGTACTATCACATTAGCGCAGGGAAGTACAATTAATTTTACAGCCAAGGAGAGGTTTGAGCCCAGCTCTGAAGGTACTAATCTTGGTAGTATCAGTGAGGACAGCAGAGTATAAGATGAGGGGGTGCTAACAGTCACCAAGCAAGAGAGGGACCTTGGGCTTAATCATATTGGATGATTTCAAGGTGGAAGAGCAATGTAACAATGGAGTTGGCAAGGCTAGTACGATGATGGGGTGCATAGGGACGGGGATTTCTAGCAGAAGAAGGGAGATGGTGTTGCCACTGTATCGCTCACTAGTGAGACCCCACTTAGAGTACTGGGTATAGTTCTGGAGGCCACACCTCCACAGGGACTTTGGCAAGGTGGAAGCAATCCAGAGGGGTGTGGTGGCTTTCATTTTTATCAAAGGTAGCATAAACATGGATAACGTTTTGAAAACCTCCCCCATAGGCTTCGATTGGGCATGCCGCCGCACTCTCCCTGGTAAGACATCACAAAATGGATGAGCGCAGAGGCAAGGTCGGTAGACCAGGAAGTGGAAGGGATCAGCTGGCTGGCAGTTCAGCCAGCTGCACGATCCTGTATTGGACAATTTCTTTATTAACTCCAATGACTCTAAAAATACATGAGATGCAAATCAGTTCATTGGAAAATCCACTAGATAAACTGAACGAAGACATCCACTGATCTCTCCAGTGAAGAGTGGGATAATAGCTAATGTTTCACACACTGCAAGCTTGTACAGAATCAAAGGGAAGGCACTATTCCCAAATGAAACTACACGAGCTAGGACTTTCTACTAAAAGAAACTCTTGGAGATGTGGTTTAGAGAGGAATTCTATCCCCATATTGTCTGGCGTTGTAAAATTATCGGACCTTTCTGGGAAAAAAAATGGTTTGCCTGCCAACAAATCTTAAATTGTAACATTATTTGTTCCACCAAATTCATTATTCTAGGAACTGATTCTGAAATGTCATATATTAGTAGGAACAAAAGATTTTGGCTGCATTATACCAATGAAAATATTATTTTATATTATTTACTGCTTGCCGGCAGATAAAGGCCACACGGTCTATCAAGTCTGCTCAAGTGTGCAGCTAGCACCTCACTTTGCAGCTGCCCTTCCCCCTTCACAATCCCACAGAGATGAATGCCAAGTGAGATTGAACCAGATTAAACTGTTTGTGGTATTTCCAGTGAATGGGGGAAATTTGGCCAGGACACCAGGGAAATTCCCCTACTCTTTTCGGTAAGTGCCATGGGATCTTTAACATCTACCTGAACTACCAGGCAGATGGGACCTCGGTTTAACATCTCATCTGAAAGACGGCACCTCAGAAGTGCTGCACCCTTCCCCCCCCCTTGCTGCACTACAGTGTCAGTACTGGGATATTAACCCAAGTGCCAGGTGTGGGAACTGAATCCACAGCCCTCTGATCTCCCAGCCTCAGAAGCGAGTGTACTACCTACTGAGCCACTGACACTGCTTTCATGTTTACATTGGAAACAAAAATAAGCTCAAAGAATAGGTGAACAAGATTTCTACTAGAGCTAGTTATGAAAGAATTGACAGTTTATTAAACAACAAAACAGACAGATTTCATGGACTACGGAACCATTTTCTCCACTCCCACTTTTGTAAGTAACCAACATTAGGAAAGGAAAAAAACTGCTCACAGTAGTAATGTTGTTTCTTCTTAAGGGGTCCACCAGTAACATTTCCAGTAGTAATCATTCCACTGGATTGAATTGCCCCAGAGATAGAATTTATTCTAATTTTGGAATATTAAAATTAGAACTAAATTCAGACTCTGCACTGTAGTCACTCTCCCCCAACAGTCAGATTTGTTTCTAAGGCTAAAGGGAGTTACAATCTATAAAACTACCTAAATGGCAACCAAAAATTTATAAAACTAAATGTAAAATTTTGGAAAACATTAACCAACTTAAGGCAGGCAACAAAACTTTTGTAGAAAAACATTTTGTGACTGACCAGTTATCAATAATTGTAAAGAAACTTCAACAAGTAATGCTCAAACAACTTAAAACAAGCATTTATTCTTGTATGAACCTATTTTCTGGTTCTGGAAGGAGAGGCAGGGTATGGGATTGTAAAGCTTACTGATGGATCCCTTAAGAAGAAACAGCATTACTACAATGAAAACAAATTGCACATGCCCCAATAATGCAAAGCATCATGGGAAGCATATGCAAATGCCCATGAATTAATTTGGACTGGCTCTAATTCATGGGTATTTGCATATGCTTCCCATGATGCTTTGCATTATTGGGGTATGTGCAATTTGTTTTCTTTAAAATTTGTCTATATGGCCAATATCCTTCGGGATAACCCGTGCCTCATTGCATTTGCCCTGGGGTTCTTTTGTAGTTCTCTTCTCTCATTACTACAATGAATAATTTGTTTTCCTTTTAACCACGGGAATCCATCAGTATAGCTTTAGAATAGCAGCCTCCATAGCAGTACCTTGGGAGGCTGGGTCCGGAACCTATTTAAAAGAAAGGATCTGCACTGCCAAAACTGGCATCCCTTCTGGACTGTATGTCCAGATAATAGTTTTTTTGAAGGTGTGTACTGTCTTCCAAGTAGCTGCTTTACAGATTTCTTAAAAGGGGATGCCCCTTGATGCTGCCACAGAGACAGAGACAGAGATGCCCCTTGTGGAGTATGCCAGTAGACTTCTGGGGCTATTCTGCCAGCTTTTCTGTAACATAATTGTATGCAGGAGACTATCCAACATAAGTTCTCTTAGTTACCATTCTACCCTTTCCCACTTCACCATAGGCGATAAAAAGTTTAGTGCTGTAGAATCTGACATCGTTTGTGCTGTTCAGGCAGTGACTTGGTGCACTGTTTGTGTCCAGGCAGTGACTTGGTGCACTCTTTGTGTCCAGGCAGTAAAGTTTTTGTTCCCCTGTAGTGGAGTGCTCAGTGAGAAGCAGAGGGAGGGTAACTGACTGGTTCAGGTGGTATTCTGACACCACCTTAGGGATGAATGTCCTATTAGTCCTGATGACTACCTTGTCCCTGTGGAAGATTATCTAGTTTGGATCTGTGCAGGGGGCTTCCAACTCGTTTATCCTCCTAGCAGATATAATAGTAACTAGGAATATCGCTTTCCATGTAACATACTTTAGGTCAGCGGTAGCCATAGGCAAAGGGCTTCCATCTGCTAAGCAATGCAAACATTTAGATCCTGTGGAGGAACAGCGTCCCTTACAGGAGGGTATAAATGACAGGGGCTTTTAAAGAACCTTTTGAAAACAGGTTGTGAGGTGTGATACTTTTGCCATCTGATGTGTACGTTGAAACTACTGCAAAATGCACTTTCAGGGTTAAGGGCGTCAGGCCTAAGGATTGTAGGTGCACTAGGTAATCCAACAGTATAGGCAGGCCTGCCTACTATCATTCGGGGCTAGTCTCTGCCTCAAGAAATCCTTCAAAGCTCTGGAAAACATTAAAAGACATGTCTGGACACACACCTGGTAATTCCCTTCCAGCAAAAATTAACACCGGTGGCAGCGTTATCTCTAACCGATCTGAGATATTGGAAGCCCTCAATAACCATTTTGCAATGGCAGGGCTAACATTTGACACTTCCCATGTCAATGACCTCCGCGCAGCTCAGGGCCCACCAACCCACGAGTCCCCCCACCACCACCGAGGAGGCCTTCTCCCTCCTGCCTGTCTTTCTAAAAGAGGTGGAAGACCTACTGCTGCAACTGGACACCAGGAAGGGAGTAGGCTCCGACTTCATAGAGCCATACTATCTGAAATGTGCCTACCATCTGCTTGCAGTGCCAATCACCCACCTATTCAACATGTCACTCTCCCAGGGTAGCCTCCCCCTCAATGGAAAATAGCCCATGTCATCCCTCTATTAAAAGCAGGTGACCCCTGCGATCTAAATAATTATGGACCGATCTCCCTCCTCCCTATCCTGTCTAAATTACTAGAAAAAATAGTGTGTGGCCAGCTAGGGGTATACTTAGAATCCAGAAGCCTATTAAACCCGGTTCAGTCTGGATTCAGAGCAAAGCACAGCACCATAACAGCCCTAGCTAAGGTGACCAATAATTGGCTCCTAGACCTTGACAACAAGAAGCATGTCTGTGCCGTTTTCTTGGATCTTAGCAAGGCATTCGACACAGTCGATCACAGCCTGCTTCTTTCCTCCTTAACTACCTTAAGCCTGGACCATAAACCTATGTGCTAGTTTGCAGACTACCCCGGAGAGCGGAAACAGCAGGTTAAAGCTGAAGGTGATCTTTCTCCATTAAAACCTATGCTGAGGGGCGTGTCCCAGGGCTCTATCCTTGGTCCCCTCCTCTTTGCAGTCTACATTAACAACATCAATGACCTCATCAAAAAAGCCAACATCCACTTATTCGCGGACAACACTGTACTGTACTTGAGTCGTCCCATGCCAGAAGCAACCTGTGAAGACCTCCAAGCTGAATTTAACCTTCTACAATACCAGCTCATAAACAAAAAGCTTTTACTCAATGCGAAAAAGACAAAAGCCGTGCTCTCCTTGCATGCGCCAACTCCTGCTGGAGGGGGGCTATCCCACAAATTACCACTGTTCTTGAAGAAATACTAGAATAAGTAGCTAAATTCAAATATCTAGGAGTTTGGCTCGATCATAAACTTTCCTTCGCCGACCATCTCGAAGAACTACAGAAGAAACTAAGGCAAAGATTAGGACTATTCTACAGAATTAACAACCTGCTCACAAAGGAGGCCAAGATTCAACTGGTTCAAGCTACCTTCCTATCTTTAATAGATTACTTGGACCTGCTCTACAGCCACTGCACTGGTTAAGTTGGACACCCTCTACCACAGAGCTGTCAGGTTCATTACTGGCCTTCCACTTTCCACACACCACTGCTTCCTGTACTCATCGTTAGGCTGGACTTCCCTTCACTATAGAAGGAATAGAAATGCCGCCCTATGGGCCTTCAGAGCGGTGATCAACAAGCTCCCCTCATATGTCTCAGATTGTATTCCCTGGAGTGTGTTAGGCACCTACGTTCTAAGGAGCTATTCCATAATTGCCCTCCAAGTTCCAAGGGTCAACACCCGTTTCGGCAAAGCTGCTCTAAGCTTCTCTTACCCACATTGTGGAACGATTTACAAAGGAACTTGAACTGAGCTGCTCTGTTAGTCTGAATATCTTCAAGACGCTCTACGATCGCTACATGAAAGTGCCTTGTAAATGTTTTCCTCACCGCTAGCCCACTAATTCCGCAACTCCCCCTTTCCATCCTGATGCTCGCCATGTTTCTACCCCTGGCTCTCACTCTTTCCCTATTAACTCTTCCTGCTGCACCCACCCTTCCCTGTCCGCTCCAGCCTGGCTAAAGTCCCACCCCATCCGTAGTAGTGTCCCAATTATCTACCCCTCCTCCGTCATTATCATAATAAACAAGTACACGGCAGCCATCGTCATTTTCTGTGGTTTTAGCCCAATTTTTCCCCCAGTTGTCAGTAATATATCCTCCTCTCTAACCTGCCACCCCATACATGGCCTCTTTCCCCTATATGTGTAGTTGCTGGCTGCCCCACTCAAAAGATCTCTGCTTATAACCCCTGTATGCCTATGGTTGATTGTACATCTGCTGACTTCTTCAATTGTATAATAATGCTGTTTTTTGTTGTATTTTATTTATTTCAACCTTGTACTGTACTGTATACACTGCATATACTTTTTCTTCCTTGTATAGTATTGCTTTTTGTATAGCTGCTTCTGTACTGCACTTTGATGAATTCATGACCAGGTCCACCTTGCAAATGAGCCTAGCTCAATGGTGCCCGCCTGGATAAATAAAGATTTTGATTGATTGATTGATTGATTGATTATCTTTCTGGGAGCACACCAGAATGAAAATCTCTTCAAAAAAAAAACAACTAAAAAATTCTGAGGGATATGCTTTCCTTGTTACTGGTTTCTAGAAACCTTCAACACTTCTATCACCTCTTCTGATAAACTTCAGCTAGAGAATTCCACCCCTCAAGAACCACGCCCTTGAGGTGTTGCATTCTGAGGTCTGGAAATGCTATCCTGCCCTGAGACAGGTCAGTAAGTGGTGCCTCAGTAGCAGACTGATTGGAGTCCTGCTGGACAGGCTCTGGAGCACGGAGTACCAGACCTGTCTGGCCACGTATGGTGCTATCAAAATCCTTCTTGCTGGCTCTCTTCTGAGCTTTATGAGTATCCTCTGCAAGAGTGGGAAAGGAGTGAAGGCATACAGGAACAAACCTATCCGGTTCAGTACCAGGGCATCCTCTAGGACTGTTTCCATTGCTGGGGTCCTGCAACAGAACTGTAGGAGCTGGTTGTTCTCCCAGGAAGCAAACAGGTCTGTTTCTGGTGTACACACCACCTTCTGAACACTGATGCGACCACCTGCTAGTTCAGGGTCCACTCGTGGTTTCTTTGGCAAATTCTGCTTAGTGAACCTGCAAGGACATTGACTTTTTCTGGTACACCTACTACAGATACCTCTACATCCAAGGAATAGGCTAGGTTCCAGATCTTCATGGCTTCTGTGCATAGCTTTGAGGATTTTGTTCCTCCCTACTTGTTTATGTAATATATTGTTGTGGTGTTGTCTGTTCGGATCTGAACAGACTGACCTTGAATTTGGTAGAAAAAATCCTGCATTGCTAACAGCACTGCCCTGAGCTTCAGGATGTTGATCAGTTCTGAGTTCTCTGTGTGTGCCCCAGGTCACACTCATGGTGAGATCCTCCAGGTGGGCACCCCACCCCAAGAGTTAGGCATCTGTTGTGAAGATACTTATTGGGGATTGCTGGAGGTAGGGAATGCCTTCTCTGAGGTTGTCCTCTTTCTACCACCACCCTAGTGCCCTTACCAAAGTTTTTGTGACTGGTAGTGGTTTGGACAGAAGGTCCCACCTTTGAGACCAGTGGTCCCTTAAGTGGTGCTGAATGTCTAATCTGTAAACCTGGACCCTGATACCAGCACAGTGGAAGAGGCCATATGTCCCAGTAGTTGCAGAAAATCCTTTGCAGACTTTGGCTGGCCTAGTGTGAAGGATTTTGCAGTGGTAATCAGAGAGTTCTGTCTGTGACTTCAGTAGGTTTATCAGGAAGTTTAGGCCCCTTAAGGTGATTTTTACCACCTGTATGGAGCACCTTAACTCCTGTGTTTTTCCTGAAACAAGCTAGTCATCCAGGTAGGGAAAAAACACAACAACTTGCCTTCTCAGATGTGCTGCCACCGCAGCTGGGCACTTTGTGAAACCCCTTGGTGCCGAGGTGAGGCCAAAGGGAAGGGCTGTGAATTGGTGTTGGCAGTTCTCTAGTCTGAACCTGAGGTATTTTATGTGTGTAGGTCTGACTGAAATATGAAAGTAGTCATCCTTCAGATCCAGAGACCCCAACCAGTCTCCTGACTGCAGGGATGGTATCACTGAGCCCACTGTGACCATCCTGAATCTTTTCTTTTTATGGTGGCACGCTTGCGCAGCCAACATCTTGCAGTAGTGCAGATTTGGAGGCACGGTCACTGTTAGGCGAATGCAGGGCATGCATCAGTAGGTGCGTCCCTCATTCCCCAATCAGCCTGCATGCTGGTGCCACACCACCCAGGCAAGCACATCTAAGAAAAGTTCTACTGCAATGCAAGCAAAGCTTGTCACACACAGCAGACCTCCCGACATGCTTACCCGGAAACACAAACATGGCGGCACACTGCCTGCCAAACTGCCGACTTTAGGGGTGCCAAGTCCCCTGCCTGGCTTACTCCTGGCCCCAATGTATGCACCCGACGGGGAGCCCACCTCATCAGCATAAAGAACTCCCCATTTGTTATATGCCGAGGGGTGTTTCCAATTCCCTTGGCTCTTGCCCCCACTTTCCTTGTGTACAACAGGGTGTTCAACTCGTCGCATAAAGTAACCCCTTGTTGTGTGTGCCGACGGGGTGCCCAATCTCCATCGGCTACAGCTGCCCCCAAAAACAAGGCTCCGCTGGCACGCTGGAGCCCACCCAGCGTGCCCAATGCCCCGTAAACAGAAAAACAGGTCCCGTGATGTTTTTTTTTTGTACCTGTGGAAAATGGAAACAGTCCCTCGGTGGTCTCCCTGCCCCCCTCCCACAACCCACACCCACCCACTGCTCACCCTGCTTCCCCACACACACCCTCACCCCATACTTACCTGCAGAGTCCAGCACGATGATCTTCGGTGGACTGGGAACACGTCTGCACTCTTCAAAGCCAACCACGAACTGAGGAAATGCCGGTAAGCTGTATAATGGAATAAATAGGGTTTTTTCAACTTTGATGCATATTTCAGGCATTTTTTGGAATGTTGGCACCAAATTTTCAACATGGGGTTTTTGGGACCCCTCCTCATGAATTCTGGCACTGTCATGGCGTTATTCGGTCCCGAAAGGTGATTTCGCTGTCACTGCACAGACTCACCTTTCGAGACTGAGTAATGAAATGACAGTGCCACTGTTCATGAGGGGAGCTCTCAAAAAGCCTATGTTGCAAATTTGGTGACAAAACTCCCCAAAATGGCTGTTTTATGAGCGTGCATTGCGCTGTTTCTATGCACGCTTGTAACATCATGAATTTGTAATATTTTTACTCCAGATTTTCAAAATTGCATTTTTCCACACCTACTGATGAACAGTATAGCTGTCATTGTACATATCCTGCCCAAAATGTGTTTTCGTATGTCCAGCGAAGAATAGCGCGGTCGCTGTGCAAAATCACTTTTCGGGACAGTTTGAGGAAATGACGGTGACACTGTTCATGAGCAGGGTCCTAAAATGGCTATTTTGAAAATTTGGTGCCAAAAGTCCATAAAATGACTGTGTTGCAAGCGTGTGTTGCGCAGTTTCCATGCACTCTTGTAGCTTCGCAAATTTGCAATATTTCCATGCCAGATTTTCAACACTGGCATTTTTTCACACCTCTTTATGAACAGTACAGCTGTCATTTTTCACATCCTGCGCAAAATGTGTTTCCACACCTGTGGCGCACAATGGCGTGGTCGCTGTGGGAAATCAACTTTTGGGACAGAGTAACAAAATCGCACCACCACTGTTCATAAGGAGAGGTCCCAAAATGCCTATGTTACAAATGTGGCTACCAAACTCCCAAAAATAATTGGGTTACGGACGTGTGTTGCGCAGTTTATACGCATGCTCATTGCTTCACCAATATTTCATATTGTCACTCCAGATTTTCAACGTTGCCATTTTTTTATGCCTCTTCATGAACAATACAGTTGTCATTCTCCACATCCTGCCCAAAAATGTGTTTCCGCCCCTTTGTCGCCAAATGGCACAGCCACTGTGTAAAACCACCTTTCAGCTAACAAAGTGATTGTGCCGCTTTTCATGAGGTGGCCTGACAAGCAGCCCATGTTGAAAATGTGGAGTGAAACTACCACCACACGCCTACAGTGTTAGGGTTTCCAACTGTAGCACCTCACCCGGTACAGACTGACAGGCGTCAGGGGTGTGACTTGGGATCATTGGATGTAATACTCACGCCATTCCACCTCCCATCCCCACCCCGCAGCCACTGACAGGCATCGTGGTGTGCCTTGCACTGTTCAGCCACAAAGTTCACCCCACGCTCCTATACTGCACCAATGTCAGCGTATTTCCTTATGGAATGGGGTAAGTATAACGCCCAAAGATCCCAAAGCACACCCCGACACTTGTCAGTGTCTACAGGGTAGGGTGAGGTACAATGGCATGAGCATTATAGCTGATGACCCAAAGGCACACCCCAATGCCTGTCAGTCTCTACATGATGAGGTGGGGTTGGCTTCACTTCAATACTTCAGTGCCATTCCTATTATGCGTCTCTAGCTCCGGCACTGCCGATGCCAGCGTGACAACATTCGGCACTGACAAATGCTTGTTTGTTTGTTCAGATATCTCAAGTCTAAAATGAGTCGCCACCACTCCCCATTTTTCCTGTGGATTAGGAAGTACAGTATGTGGAAACAGTCCCTTGCCCCATTGTGCGGCAGGGACCTTCTCCACTGCTCTTGCTAGCGACAGTTTCTTTACCTCTAGCTCCAGTTGGATTTGTTCTGTTGGAGAGTGAGATGGAAAGAATTTTGGTTTCTGCAGCTTTGGAAATTTTTTGAACTGCAGGGACAAACCTAGACTCACAGCTTCCAGGACCCACTTGTCTTTGATGATTTTTTTCCCCATTCCTAAAAGTAGTGAACCAGTCCCCCCCCCCCCATACTGCCAAATGGGTGGGAGACTTTGGCAGAATTGTCAGGGGTTTTGTTTTGGCTGTGGCTGCACACCTAGTGGCCCTCCTGCCCCTGCAATTACCTCTTTTGGTTTGGTACTCCTAGGGAGAATACGGCTTTGGGTAGTAACCCCCAGCCTCTGCCTCCCCTTCCATAAGGCCTTTAGGAAGTGCAGGTGTTTTTCTTTACTGTGTTATTTCGATCAGTGGTTTTGTATTCATCCACTTTTTTCAAATAGGCCTCTGTCTTGCCACCAAACAGGGAGTTTCCTTCACAAGAGAAGGTCCTAGCCTTAGTCTGTGTACCCTGAGATAGGATGGTAGCCCTAAGTCAGGCAAACCTCCTTAGAGATACTGCATGTGGCAGGACCCTTGAGGCAGAGTCATCGGTGTCCATGGCCACAAGGAACTGGTACTTAGTGGCATCCAGTGCTGCTGTAGCTGTGTCACTCAAGTCGTGTGCCTCTTCACAGTTTACTTTCTCACTCAGAGCCAGGACTGAATGCCATAGTGCTTTCTGGTACTGAGTTATGTATGCCAGGTAAGCTGCCTGTCTGAGAAGCACAGAAGTGGAGGCGTGCACTTTTTGGCCATGGTATCCAGTTTTCTGGAGTCCTTATCTGGAGGCTAGGCAGAGAAAGGCGCCTTAGCCTTCTTACATGCAGCAACCTGATCCACTCCCTCATGATCAGGGTGGGTATACAGGTACTCAACCCCGTCTCTCCATCCGATATTTCTTTTTGATTTTCTTATCAATGCCAGTAGCTGAAGTGGGTGCTGACATGATTTTGGCAGTGACGTTTTGGAGAGGTTTGTGGTTGGGAAGTAGCAGCCTCTTTGTGGGAGTCAGACCCATCATGTCTATAAATTCAGCCTCCTATTCATCCTCCTCAGCTTCGTGGAAGGGGGTGTTGGGGGGTTTACCATTCGACTTACAAAGGAACAGGGGGATGTGTTTTAAAACCAGTTTGAAAACATATTTATTTAGTTTAGCATTTCTTTAATTATGGTTATTATATTTTAATGTTGGTTTTAAAATTCTTATTAGTATGTATATGTTTTATGTAAAGCGCCTTGGTTTTGAAAGGCGCTAAAGAAATAAAGTTGACTTGACTTGACTTGATGTGTAATCCTCAGAAAGTCTGGGAGGAAAGACAAATTCTTGCTGGGGTGAACCGTCTGCTTCCTGGGGTTCACTCGTCTTCTCATCTTCATAATACATTACTTTCTTCTCCACAGGCAGGTGGTGTGGAACCAGAGATGGGGACAACAGGCATATTCAAAACATTCCCATAGCCTAGAAGGCCTGGAAAAATTGCCATGCTCTTGTCATGTCCTCTGCTGCGGGCATTTGTCTTGTGTCAACTGTCTGCTCCCTTCCTTTGTCAGGAGGAGTGACCAAGACATGTTTTTCTTTTTTCCCCTTTGCAAAGACAGTTTCCAGTGGCTGCTGTGAGGCTGTTGTACTTTTGCCATCACTGAGCTCAGGGCTCCCCCTTTCAGACACCTTGTGTTCTGAACCATCTTCATCATGCTTCTCTGACGGCTGCACAGCCTTATTTGTTTTATCTGCCCCCTTTGACCGGGACTGCTGCTGATTCTGAGGGGAAAGACCTTTATCTGTGCCTTTACAGTGTTTTGGTGACATGAAGACAGACTAAGAAGCCATAAAGTCTTCCCTTTTCTTGGCCCTTTCCTTCTGTGTTTTAGGGCAAAACCTTTTAGAGTTCACAATTTATAAAATCGTGGTCTGGACCCAGGCACCTTAAACAATGCTCTAGGCAGTCTGCCCTTGCCAGGAGCTGGAAGCAATTGGTACAGTTTTTAAAGTCTATGGGTCCTGTTCTTTTCTTCTTCGGTCTGTCAGTAACGCCAAATGCTGATGGACCATAAATCCAGAACAAACAGAATATTAGATAGGTACCAGTGAATTACAAGGCTGTAATTCCATCGATAGATTCTGGGGACATAGGTAACCTTGAGAACGAAGCTCAAGAGGTTCCCATGTCACCAGAACCTTAAGATGGAATTACAGCCGAGTGATACAGTGGAATCTATATGTTATCTTTTGTAATATATGGCTGCGAGATGTTGACGAGGTCTTACCTCTGAATTCCTTGTGAGATGGTTCCTTGCTGCTTGTTCCTCGCTCCTCACTCACGCACACAATCCCGCTACTGCCCGGTCCCACTTCTTTCTCTCAGGAATTGAAAAAAAAACAAACATGCTTTAGACTCTAGCCGCATCTGTGATCCCAATGATATTATTACGAGGACCGGAAGTATAGTATTACGAGGACCGGAAGTATAGTATTACGGGGACCGGAAGTATAGTATTACGAGGACCGGAAGTATAGTATTACGGGGACTGGAAGTATAGTATTATGAGGACCGGAAGTATAGTATTACGGGGACCGGAAGTATAGTATTACAGGGACCGGAAGTATAGTATTACGAGGACCGGAAGTATAGTATTACGGGGACCGGAAGTTTAGTATTACGAGGACCGAAGTATAGTATTACGGACCGAAGTATAGTATTATGAGGACCGGAAGTATAGTATTACAGGAGTGAGTAACATATTACGGGGGCTATATGCTTTTTCAGGGTATTATTTTTAAAATCCATATATTACAATCAAATAAACTGTAATACAGTCCAAAATATTACAGAAGGGGGAATTTTCTAGTCCAGTTCTCAGAAAAATGGAACACAGTAATTTGTGTCTGAAAACTAACAGTTTTAAGAATAAGGTCTGAGGTTTTGTTATCAGTTTAAAAGATTTGTCAGTAAAAGTGGTTTGCCTCCCTCTATATTGGAACCACAACTCTAGTGCTGAAAAAACACTACAGAAAATTTAAATAAGTGGCTGTTTAAGGGAAAAAAATATTTTTCCACATAAATAAGCAGTTCCCTAAAGGCAGGAATTGCGTTAACTTACGATCTTCTCTAGTTCCTGTGAACCAATTGGGAATCAGAAAAACTTCAATGCACACAAATAAAACAAGCAAAAAAAACCTAATTCAGAGTATCGAGGAATAACTAGAAATAAATATTCTAACAGAAAGTGAATCACCAAACTATTCTGGAGGCCAGAAGAGTGGAGCTGTACTTTGGGAAAACTACTCTCTTCAGGTGGAGAATCAAATCTGACTGTTGGGGGAGAGTGACCACAGTGCAGAGTTTGAACTTAGTTCTAATTCTAAGATTCCAAAATTAGCACAAATACTATCTCCAGAGCAACTCAATTCAGTGGACTGATTGATTGTTATTGTAAAACTATGCAGATGGATTCCTAGGGTTAGAACACCTGAATGACTTCTGTCATGTTCAGAGCTCAGTTTAGATCTAGATTTAAGAAATACGAGATAATCTTATTCCTAGAAAATATGCCTTAAGAAACTTTACATTTATTTACATGCCTAGTCAGTAAGCTATGTAGATAATGAACTAGATATTTTGTTCTCAATAAATGATGCAGGGTGGCGCTGAGGGTTGAGGTGCTGGACGCCACACCTCGCACCACACCGGCGACCTGGGTTCAGGAGCGGACTCGAGTCGACGGGGGTCGGCCAGGAGGGAGAAGGATTGAGCATCCAATGGCAGCTCTCCTTCTCCGGGAAGGGGGAGGCGTACTCTCCACTGCGATACCACCATCTGTTGGGGAACCTCAGGGTGGTCGGTGCAGCTGGGGGGATGCTCTATGCAAGGGTAGATGTTGGCAGGGGACCAGCTTCGATGTGCGTCTCTGCACGTGCCGACAGCCTTGTCCCCATTGCACGCCAACGTTAGGGGAGGGGTTCTACCAGAACACCCGGAAATATCCTGCCCTGGTCTAGGCGACGAGCCTCAGCATTAGTTCTGAGGCAGCACCCAAGGTGCTCCCAAACAGTGATCAGGGGGAGATATGGGGGATCTCCGCTGCCCTGCCCGGAGGGTAATCCGAGGCCCTGAAGGTATGTGGGTAGTGTTAGCACTCTAGGGGCAGGCCACTTGGGGGGCTGCAGACTGGGACCTACGAGGGGAGCTCCAAGAGAGTGATCAGTGGCAGTAGGAGGAAAAAGAAAGAGTAAAAAAAAAAAAAAATTAATGATGCAGAACAACTTAAGCTCTCCATGACGAGATGGAATGTTTTGTGTTGCATGTTGCTGAAATTTCAATAAAATATTGATTACAAAAAAAAATTACCTGGACAAGTGAAATTAAGAAAAGTTTTTCCTAGAACATTGTAAATAAATATGTAAGGTTTGTGAAATGAAGCCCTGGATACCCAGTCTTTAAATTACATAGAAGGAACCTGCATACTCACCGCAGCAGGTCCTTATAGTCTCCTGTTGACCAGATCACCTCTCTTTTCTCTGGCAGGTAATTCCTACCTTGCTCTCACCACTTCTGATAAACCACAGTTACAGTAGCTGTCAGACACCACCATGGGAGAGATGGAGAAACTCCGCCAGGAAGCGGAAGGGCTGAAAAAACAAATTGCGGTGAGTACAATAAATTATGGCTCGTGCAACAAACTGTGGTGAGTGCAACATATTGTGGCTAATACAACAAACTGTGGTGAGTGCCACAGTTTGTGGAGAATGTAGCAAACTATGTGGAATGCAACGAACTGTGCTGAGTGCAACATATTGTAGTGAATGCAACAAATTGTGGTGAATGTAAGCCAGTCCACTGGCGCACTAAATAGATTTGCCACTGTGACATGGCCAACCTGGGTTTGGGAATGGACTCAGGATGCCCGAGCACTGGCCAGGGAAGGGGGTGGATTGAGCAGCCATAGCATGCTGTCCACCTCTGAGAGGGGAAGGGGGTAGAGTGACTCTGGTCTGGTGCTCCCAGCTGACCATGGGATGCACTGCGGCCAGAGCATCTGCAAGCATCGTTCCTCGGGGGGCATGTCAGACACATGATGTGGCCACATCACAGTGTCTGCCTTGACATGGACCCCCCCCAAAAAAACAGAAAAATATCTCCGGCGTGCCTAGTGACACCTCCCACCCCATGGCAGAACTCAGGTCCCCCGGCACATCTGTTACTAAGCACCGATGGAATCACACCAAGGAGGCTCCAAAGGCTCCACCCTGGGGGCAATACAGGGGGCACTGCATCCAGGATGACAGCGGGTCCATTGGCAGAGGTAGGGCGGCTAAGGGGGAATGCATCTTTGGTTTAATAGGGAGGTTGTAAGGACAATAAGAGATAGAAGGACAGCTTTCAGAAGATATAAGAAAACTCAGAGTGTGATAGAGTAAATTATAAGGAGAAACTGAGACAGGCAGGGAAATTGATTAGGAGAGCAAAAGCAGAAACAGAAGAGAGAATTGCTAAACATGTCAAATGAGGAGATAAAACTTTTTAGATATGTGGGGGGAAGAGGAGGACAAGACAGGGGATTGTGAGTTTGAGGGGGGAGGGGGAACTAAGATTGAGGGGGAATTTGAGGAAAGCTGAGTTTTTAAATAGTTATTTTTGCTCTGTATTCATAGTGGAAGGGAATGGAAAGGGACCAGAGATAAAGAAGAAGAAGGGAGGAGATGAATGTGGGGTGGATCAAACCAAGAAAGTAAGGAACGAGTTAAGGAAGAACTTGGAAAATTAAAGGTAGACAAAGCAGTGGGGCTGGATGGTTTGCATCCAAGGGTTCTTACGGAGTTGAGGGATGAGTTGGCAACACATTTAGCGAATGTATTGAACTTGTCCCTAGATACAGGGTGTGTTCAGAGTGACTGGAGGATGGCAGGTGTAGTACCACTACACAAGGGAGGCTGCAAGGAGGAGACAGGGAATTACAGACCTGTCAGCCTCACATCAGTGGTGGGCAAGGTGATGGAGGTGCTAATAAAGGAAAGAGTGGTAAAATACTTAACGGACAACAAACTATTAGATGAAAAGCAACATGTATACACTAGTGGGAGATCTTGCCAAACAAATCTGATAGAATGTTTTGATGGGGTGATGAAGGTGGTTGATCAAGGAGGAGCAGTTGATGTTGTCTACCTGGACTTCAGTAAGGCTTTTGACTCTGTCCCTCACCGCAGGCTGGTAAATAAGACAGAGAGCCTGGGGATGGGACAGAAAATAATTGGATGGGTGGAAAACTGGCTGGAGGATAGAAGTCAGAGGGTGGTGGTAAATGGTATACATTCTGGGGTAAGGAAGGTTACGAGTGGAGTTCCTCAAGGATCTGTACTAGGACCAATCCATTTTAACATATATATTAATGATATATCAGAGGGCATTGAAGGGAAAATGGGTTTATGTGATAACGGTGAATGCCTAAAGGTGATCACCGTTATCGCTCAGTCAGAGTGCCGAAAACATTTTTAGCACTCTGACAACCCCAGCACCTCAGGACAACGGCACCAGGACAATATTTTACTGCTTTCTGTGGGGGTGCTGCAGTGCCCGGACCCGAACCCGGTACCTCTCCCACTGCAACCACTCGCCAACCCCCAACGCCATGACGCAGCTCAGCCAGCCACCACAGTGCCACCCCCTACAGCCTGTCCACCCCCTCCCAGCCCACACTCACCATGCTCACTCCCACCCCCCCCGTGTGCATACGCATAGCGACATCCCATCACCCAGTTCATCCACAGCCTCATCCGGTCACCCTACCCTCCCCATCACTGTGAGGGATTGTGCCAGGAAGGAGTCGCCGTTACAGACGGCGCCCTTCCTCATGCACCCACCTCACGGGTTACCAGGGAAAATGTGTCTGTTTGCAAATAATGCAAATTTATTGAATAGGGTCGACACTGAAGGAGGGGTTGAGGCTATGAGGAGGAATTTGAGTAAACTAGGAAAATGGTCAGAAACATGGCAGCTGAAGTTCAATACAAAGAAGTGTGCTGTGATGCATCCAGGGCATAAAAGTTGACTGACCAAGTACCCACTGGGGGGAGAGAAGATAAAGCAAACAGGACAGGAAAGGGATCTGGGAATTATAATATCAAACAACCTTACTGTAAGTGACCAATGTAGTAAGGCAGTTGGCAAAGCTAACAGAATGATAGCGTGCATAGGGAGGGGCATAACTAGTAGGATGAGGGAGGTGCTGATGCCATTATATAAGACCATGGTTAGACCGCACATAGAGTACAGGGTGCAGTTCTGGAGGCTTCATTTAAGAAAGTACATAGATGTAATATAAAATATTCAGAGAAGGGCAACAAAGATGGTGCAGATTATGCAAGGGAAACCATATGAGACAAGATTGAGAGAATTAAATCTGTATCCGCTGGAGTTTAGAAGAGAGAGAGGAGACACGATAGAGACAATCAAGTACATGAAGTGGATAAATAAAGTGAGGGAGGGAAGTCTATTTAAAAGGAACGTCAGAGTTAAAACAAGAGGCCATGCTTTAAGATTGGAAGGAGGAAGATTTAAAGGTAATGTAAGGGGGTGTTATTTCATTGAGAGGATGGCTGAACCCTGGAACAGATTACCTGAGGAGGTGGTAGGTGTTGAAACAGTGGAGGGATTCAAAAGAGCATGGAATAGACATATGGCAGTATAGCGCAGTGGTTTAAGGCTCTAAGCTGCAAATCTGAAGACCTGAGTTTGAATCCCACAGCCCCCACTTGCATACTGTGTGACCCTGAGCAAGTCACTTAGCTTCCCTGTGCTCCCAGGTTGCACCTGTAAACAAGCTTTCAGCTTAATGTGTCTCACCTGGTTAAACAATTGGAAATAAAATATATGGGGTTGGTGAGAGGACAGAGGATAGGCTCCTTGTGCACCAGTGACAAGTGGGGGGGGAGATGGGCAGACTGGATGGGCCAGGGTGGTCCTTTTCTGCTAACACATTACTATGATACTATGAATGCTGCCGGAAGATAAAGCATGCTAAGCAAAAACAGAAATTGTGGTGATTGTAACAAATTGTAGTGAGTGCAACAAACTGTGTTGAGTGAAACAAATTGCGGTGAATGCACAAACTGTGCAGCAAATTCTGGTGAGTGTGAATGCAACAAATTGTGGTTAGTGCAACAAACTGTGGGGAATGCAACGCATTGTGGTGAATGCAACAAATTGTGATGAATGTAACAAACTGTGGTGAGTACAACAAATGGTGGTGAGTGCAACATATTACAAATATAACAAATTGTGGTAAATGCACCTAACTGTGATGAGTGCAGCAAATTGTGAATGCAACAAACTGTGGTGAGTGCAATACATTTTGCTGAATGTAACACACTGGTGTGTGCAACAAACTGCAGTGAGTGCAACAAATTATGGTGAATGCAGCAAATTGTGGTGAGTACAGCAAACTGGGATATGTGCAACAAATTGTGGTAAATGCAACAAATTATGGTGAGTGCAACATATTGTGGTGAATACAACAAATTGTGGTGAGTGCAACATATTGTGAATGCAGCAAATTGTGGTGAGTGCAGCAAATTGTGGTGAGCTCAATGAATTGTGGGGAGTGCAATAAATTTTGGTGAATGTAACAAACTGTGGTGAGTTCAACAAATTGTGGTGAGTGTCGCAAACTGTGGTGAATGCAACAAATTGTAGTGAGTGCAATAAACTGGTGAGTACAACAAACTGTGGTGTATGCAACAAATTGTGGTGAGTGCAACAAATTGTGGTAAGTGTAACAAACTGTGATGTGTGCAACAGATTGTGGTGAATCCAACAAAGTGTGGTGAATGTAACAATCGGTGGTATATACAATAAATTGTGGTGCGTGCAACAAATTGTGGTGAGTACAACAAAGTTTGGTGAAAGTAAATTGTGGTGAGTGCAATAAACTGGTGAATATTACAAATTGTGGTGAATACAACAAATTATGGTGAATGTAACAAACTGTGATGTGTGCAACAGATTGTGGTGAGTGCAACAAATTGTAGTGAGTACAACACATTTTGGTGAAAATAAATTGTGATGAGTGCAACAAACGTGAATATTACAAACTGTGGTGAGTACAACACATCGTGGTGAATATAACATATTTTGGGGAGTGCAACAAATTGTGAGTACAACATATTGTGGTGAATATAACAAACTGTGGTGTGTGCAACAAACTGTGGTGAGTGCAACAAATTGTAGTGAGTACAACAATTTTTGGTGAATGTAACAAACTGGTGTATGCAAAAACACTGCGGTGAATGTAACAAATTCTGGTTAGTACAACACATTTTGGTAAACGTAGCAAACTGTGGTGAGTGCAACAAACTATGGTGAGTACAGCAAATTGTGGTGAATGCAACAAATTGTGGAGAGTGCAACAAACTGGTGAGTACAACAAAATGTGATGAGTACAGCACATTGTGATGAATGCAACAAATTGTGGTGAGTGTAACAAACTGGTGAGTACAGCAAATTGTGGTGAATGCAACAAATTGTGGTGAGTGCAACAAACTGTGTCGAGTGCAACAAACTGTGGTGAGTACAGCAAATCGTGATAAATGAAACAAACTGTGATGAGTGCAACAAACTGTGGTGAATGTAACAAATTGTGGTGAGTACAGCAAATTGTGGTGAGTAGAGAAAAATGCAATGACTACAAGAAAATGCGGTGACTACAATAAATTGTGACAAGCACATAAAATTGTGTTGAGTACATAAAATTGTGGTGTGTGCAACAAATCAAAGCAAGTGCAACAAATGGCAAAAGCAAATTGTACAAGAAAATACAAAGTGAGAAAGTGACTGACTGATGGAGGAAGGGTGGCATAGCTGGTTGGGCTGATCAGAAATGACACTGGAGTTCCTTAACTACCCATTGAAACTATCACCGTGGAGACACCAGATGGGGAAGAACAACACTGAAGGTACGCATACTGTATGCCTCAGTGAGCACGTTTATGTCATTATAGGGTCGGTTCTCTTGGGTAGTAAATGGTGGAAAAACCTGATCTGGCAGGGCAATGCCGTCCTCCCATCCCACTCACTACTGTCCTGACACACCAGTCACCACCACACTGGTCCTCACCAAGTGATGGCAGTGCAAGTCCAGTGAAAGGTAGGTAATAAGGAAGGGGACTGAAGAATGAGAGATAAAAACTCTGATTAAAAAAGATAGAAAATAGAAATAAAAATCAGCAGTGAAACTCTTGATTGTATTAACAGTGGAGTTGGAGTTGTTGCAGGTTCAAATCCCAGTTCTGCTGGTCACATGGGAATAAGAAATTAGTGCACTGGCACTGCCCCTCCACACCCAATGGTCATGGGTTTGAATCTCTGCAGCACCTGTCAGGTTGGACTTTGAACTCAGTGCACCGGTGCAGACACTCCACATCCCTTGGTCATGTGTTTTAATCCCAGCAGCACTGGTCAGATCAGGTTGGGCTCTAAGAAAAAATTACTCACCATAGTAATGCTGTTTCTTCTAATGGAGTCTTGCTGTATTCTGACTATATGCAGTTAGCCTCAGCACTTGAACTGCCCTGGAGGAGAAAGGGTTAACTCTATGCAGCAGCATAGAATGTTGAGCTCGAGCTCGGTTTTCAAACCTCTGTCTCTGGTACTTCTCAGTGTACCCGTCAGATTCTTAAGAGCAAACTAACTAACTATAGCTATGGAAATTGCTTAACTTTAAGGCCAAAAGGCAACTTGAGTCCAAATGATTCAAGTCAAGAACCCAAGAAAAAGGTAGTGAAAAATATATATAACTATAAAAGCAACACTAATAAAACAACTACCCCACCTGGAAGAGAGAGTATACAATGTACACCCCTAAGGTGCAACACTGTACCTGCCAGCCCACTTCTCAAACACTAAGTTCTGAGAGGGGAGGAAGGGAGGGAAGTCAGAATACAGCAAGACTCCATTAGAAGAAACAACATTACTAAGGTGAGTATTTTTTTCTTCAAACAACATGAAGTCTTTGCTGTATTCTGACTATATACAGACTACAAAGCAGTTCCCCCCAGGAGGGGGGGGCATAGAACCTTACTTTGGGAACAGGATCTGCAGTACTGCTGTACCAAACCTAGCATCACTCCTAGCCTGGATATCCAGAGAGTGATGCTTGGTGAATGTATGGACTGTTTTCCAAGTGGCTGCTTTACAGATTTCTACCAAGAGAATATCTCTGGCAGTAGCCATAGAAGCAACTGTACCCCTAGTCGAGTGGGCCCTCAGGCCTGAAGGGGTTCTTTGCCCAATTTGGCATAGCAGAATTGTATACAAGAGACAATCCACCTGGCAATATTTCTTTTAGTAGCAGGTTTACCTTTTCCCACTTCCCCATAAGTGAGAAATAATTGAAGACAGTCATTTCTGTGTGCTTTAGTATGCTCTATGTAGTAGCTAAGTGCCCCGTTAACATCCAAACTGTGTAATCTTCTTTTTCCTGAAGAAGAATGATCAATGAAAAACACAGGCAGAGACAGATTGGTTCAGATGAAATTCTGATACCACTTTAGGTAAGAAACTTTCAATTTGTTCTAAGGACCACCTTATCTCTATAGAAGGAGATAAAGTCAGGTTCAACTGACAGAGCCTGTGGTTCACTAATCCGCCTGCAGAAGTGATAGCTACCAGGAACACAGTTTTCCAGGTCAAGTACTTAAGCTCAGCTGAAGCCAGAGGTTCTAAGGGTGGCTGCATAAGCTGAGCAATGCAGACATTTAGATCTCAAGCCAGAGCAGGCTCTCTAAAAGGAGGGTTGATGTGAACCAGACCTTTGAAGAACTTACTGAAAACAGGATGAGATGCCAGGGAAGAGCCCTTCCCTGCTGAAAGAAAAGCAGACACAGCTGATAGGTGAACCTTCAGAGTTGCAAGCCTAAGGCCTAGGCCATTAATGTGAACCAGATAATCTAAGGCTGTAGCAATGTCTGCAGTATCTGGCTGAATGCGACTCTGAGAACACCAAATGCTGAATCTTTTCTATTTGGAATTATAAGTTTTTCTGGTAGAAGGTTTTCTAGAGACCTTCAAAATATCCAGTACTCCCTGAGAAAGATGCAGGCCTGCATATTCTAACTCTTCAAGAGCCAGGCTTTTAGATTGAGAGACTAGAGATTGGGGTACCAAATTCTCCCGAGAGGAGGTTAGGAGATTGTGTCTCTTGGGAAAAGACAGGGCGAGTGACACTGCCAGGGACAATAGCAGAGGGTACCAAGGTGGTCTGGCCCAGTCTGGAGCCACCAGTATCACTGTACAGGGTTGAGACCTGATTTTGACTAGAACTCTGAACAATAGGGGGAAAGGTGGGGGAAGGCATAGTGGAACCTGCCCTTCCAATCCAATATGAGACCATCCAGAGGAACAGTCCCTAGGACTGGAAGTCTGCAGCAAAAAAGGGGAAATTGGTGATTGTCTAGGGCTGCAAAGAGGTCTATCTCTGGAGCGCCCCATCTGGAGAAGATTACTTTCAGGATGTGAGGGTCCAGGGACCATTCGTGATGGCCCTGGGAGATTCTGCTCAAAGCATCTGCTAGCATATTGTCCTTCCCAGGAAGATGAACTGCTGTCAGGGAAGCCTGAAGGGAGTAGGCTAGAGACCACAGTTTCATGGCCTCTGTGCACAAGGCCGTGGACCGAGTGCCCCCTTGCTTGTTGAAGTACCACATTGTGGTGTTGTCTGTCCTGACTTGCACCACTTTGTCTTTGACTAACTCTGAGAAAGCCTGGAGGGCTAGGAACACTGCCCTGAGTTCCAAGAGATTGATATGAAGGAGAGACTCTTGTTGTGACCAAACACCCTGAGCTGTGAGGGCTCACAAATGGGCTCCACAGCCTAGAAGAAAAGCATCTGTGGTTAGGACTAATGAGGGAGCTTGGCTGAGGAATGGGACACCCTGTCTTAGATTGTCCTGATCCAGCCACCACTGGAGACCTTGGACCAGAGTCTGAGTCACTGGAATCAGTTTGGTGAGAGAGAGTCCTTTTTCTGAGACCAAGAAGACCTTAGGTGGAACTGAATGTCTCTCATCTGAAACCTGGCTCCTTGTACCACTGCAGTAGAAGCTGCCATGTGGCCTAGGAGTTGAAGAAAATTTCTTCTGGGCGAGAGACCAGAGGGCAAAAGGAGGAAGCAAGATCTGTAAGGGCCTTCATCCTTGCAAGAGGTAGGAAGGCCTTTGCCTGGACAGTATCTAACTCTACTCCTATAAAAGTAAGGAGTTGTACTGGTTCAGGAACTGAATTTCGAAGATTGAGAAAGAACCCCAGGGAACTGAGCAGGTTCTGAGAGATTTCCATAACTGACTTGACCTGGTCGGAGGACTAACCCACAATGAGCCAGTCATCCAGATAAGGGAAGATGAAGATACCCTGCCTTCTGAGGAAGGCTACTACTACTGCAAGGCAATTTGTAAACACCCTTGGAGCTGATGTTAGGCCGAAGGGCATGGCTCTGAACTGATAATGACCTGAAGGCAACTCAAACCTGAGGTACTTTCTGTGGGAGCACCTGATAGGAATGTGGAAATAGGCATCCTTGAGGTCCAGGGACACTAGCCAATCACCTTGCCTTAGGGAGGGAAGAATTATTCCCAGTCACCATTTTGAATCTTGGTTTTGTGATATGTTTGTTCAAATACCTCAAGTCTAGGATGGGTCACCACTCCGCTGTCTTCTTTTGGGTAAGGAAGTATCTGGAGTACAGACCTTTGCCCTTGTGCTATGTACGAAGTTTCTCTACAGCTCT
Source organism: Neoceratodus forsteri (assembly GCA_016271365.2). NCBI lineage: Eukaryota > Metazoa > Chordata > Ceratodontiformes > Ceratodontidae > Neoceratodus > Neoceratodus forsteri. The sequence continues at coordinate 661,449,621 of CM028138.1, forward strand.
GAGATCCAGTAGAGAAGAAACCTCTGCCTCTAGGGCAATGGTTTCTGAAACTGTTGCAGGTAGAAAGGACTTGACTCACATTTTTGGAAATCTTTTGAAACTGAGAGCCAGTCCCTGGCTTTTTTACCTCCAGGACCCACTTGTCTGAGATAACAGCCTTCTAGGCCTGGAAGTAGTAAGCCAGCCTGCCTCCTACTGGAATAGGGGAGGTGACCCGAGCTGACACATCAGGGTGTCTGTTTGGCAGGAGCCTTGGACTGGGAAGAGGATGTAGCCTTGCTCATCCCCCTCCTACTTCTCCCTCAAAAGAACCCCTTCTGTGGGAAAGAAAAGGAAGCCCTGGCTTGGTAAAAACTCCAGTGAAAAGGCCTGCCCCTGCCCCTAGACTGCTGTTTCTGAGGAGTGGCTTGCCTCTCCTTGGACTGTGCACTGCTGTAGGTAGTCCTGTATTCATCCATTTTCTTCATGTAAGCCTTTGTCTGCTCCCCAATCAGAGAATTACCCACCACAGGAAAATCCATGGCCTTAGCCTGGGTGTCCTGAGAAAGGCTAGTACATCTGAGCCAAGCAAATCTCCTGAGAGACACAGATGTAGCCATGACTCTCGATGCCACATCATTAGAGTCTACAGCAGCATGTAATTGTACCTTGGATACCTCAATCCCATCAGCAGCCACCTCCTCCAGCTCTTTGGCCAGCTGGGAGGAAGCCTTTTTTAGCCAGCTCCAGAATCGTATCCTACCTGGACTTCTGGTATCTGGCTGTGTAGGCCATATAATTAGCCTGACTGTGCCCCAAGGAGGATGCCAAATATTGTTTCTTGGCCATGGCATCCACCTTTCTGGAGTCTTTATCGGGGGGGGGGTGAAGTCAAAGGAATATTAGCCCTGTCACAGGCTGCAGCCTGCCCTACCCCAACATGGCTGCAATGGCTGTATAAAAACTCCGTACCCGAGCCTGATAACATGTACCTCCTGTCCATTCTCTTATCTACAGGAGGTAAGGAGTTAGGCATTTGTAAAATCTTTTTTGTCTGTTTCCCCCAAAGATTTATGAAGAGGGATAGACAATCTCTTGGACTCTGGGATGTCCATCATTTCAACATAATCAGGCTCTTCTTCCTTCTCAGCAGCCTCCACCATTGGGAGCTGGAGAGTTGCAGCCACTTTTTTGTAAAACAAAAAGTGGGAAGGGGACTCAGAAAGCCTGGGAGGAGAGACATTGGTAGGCCTGTCTGGAGAGATGTCCGGTTCTATAGGCACATCTAGGCCTCCAAAGTCATTGTCATCATCTTCATCCTCGGGATAATCTTCGTCTCCCTCCCATTCCACATCATAATATGCATCAGGATGGAGTCGGATCCGACTGAACCGACCGCCTAACCAGCGGCGACGGTCCAGACAGAACTGTATGAAGCGACTGAACAATACTTATCGTTTTAGCTATTTCATCGGTGATTGGAATATGTGGTACTGGATCTGAACTGGCCAACTTTTTCTTTCTCTTTTCCGGAACCGACCCCTTAGAGTCAGCCCTCCTTTTGCCCAAGGTCAGTGAGCACATACATCCTCAGGTTCAGTCGAGACCAAACTGGGCTGGCCATCCGGATCAGCGGACTTCTCGGCCTCCTTTTCCTTTAGAATACTCAAATCTTTTTTCTAGAGTGGCTTTGGGAAAATGTTTACAAATCTGGCAGTCTGTTTTGAGGTGGTCAAACCCCAGACAATAAACATAGGTGGAGTGGGGGTCAGCCTTGGCAAAGGCATCCCGACGCTCAGAACAGTGCTAAAACCCAGTGGGACCATTTTTTTTTTCTTGGGTTTCTCAGACGTGGCCACACTACAAAAATTACCCTTTACAACTTTCATGTCAAGTAATACTCCCCTATCGGTTACCAACCGTGTCACGGGCTGTGGAAAAAAATGGACAAAGTCTGTTTTTTTTAAATCGATAGGAACCGGACACCACTACTAAATCCCAGATAATTCAAAAACACACAGTGGTTCGGTATCCAACCAGACCAACTGATCGGAAACTGAAGGAAATAATTTCCAAGAACTTAAAATATTACTTCCTAGCTACAACACTACCTGTACTGTAGACAGAGATTTGATACCGAAAAAATAAAGAAATTGGTTGAACAACCGAACGCTTTCTTCACCTAAACTGAACCGAAGCGATAGGAGAAATCTCCAGAGCGACTTCACAGTTAGGCAGAGTAAAAAAATCTGACAGATACACTGATATAGGTTCATAGGTTACATCTGAGCGTGGAAGACACATGTCCATATAGCTTGCCGTTATTCTAGAAATATCCCTGTATACCCTTTTCTATTAGGCATGCATCCAACCTATTTTTAAAAAATATCCATAGTTGGACTTAACACTACTTTATTAGGAAGTGCATTCCATATGTACCAGAGACAGAGGTTTGAAAACTGAGCTCGAGCACAACATTCTATGCTGCTGCATAGAGTTAACCCTTTCCTCTCCGGGGCAGTTCAAGTGCTGGGGCTAACTGCATATAGTCAGGATACAGCGAGACTTCATGTTGATTGAAACTCAGTGCTGTGGGTACACAGACCTGCTACTTCCGATGACTATGGGTGTGAATCCAGTGTCTGGCTCTGAACTCGCTGTGTCCCCTTGGCAAGTGAGCACAACACCAAGTGCCGTGCCCACATAAACCAAAGGTATTTCTCTGAGACAGTTTCCAAACACATTCTGACTGCATTGTAAAAGTGAGGATTAACACTATCAAATACTTGTTTAATTAATCGTGAAGACACACCCAGGGTTTGAGTTACTATCTGTTACTCTAACCCTAGGGTTAGTATGAGGTACGGGACATAGCCAAGTACTTTATGCCCCTAAGGTTAGATTAACAAAGGCAGTATGAGTAGTTCCAGATGTTAACAGTTTTTGTATGTGTAATGTCTGACCAGGAAAGGCACTCTGAGCTGTGACAGCTTGTTTTCAGGTATGTCCCTGGGGGTGGGTTCCATGGGACCTGTTTTATTTATTTGTAATATTTGACCAGGAAAGGCACACTGAGCTCATTTCCATGTGTGTCCTGGGGGGGGTGGTATTACATGAGAACTGTTTTATTTATTTATTTGTAATGTTTGACCAGAAAGGCACACCAAACTATGACAGTTTGTTTGCAGGTGTGTTCCTGGGGGCATGAGTTATATGGGACCTGTTTATTTATTTATTTATTTGTACTGTTTGACCAAGTAAGACACACTGAGCTGTGATGGCTTGTTTCCAGGTGTGTCTCTGGGGATGGGCTACATGGGACCTGTTTTATTTATTTGTAATTTTACAAGGCCCATTTACAGGGACGTGCCATCCTAGAGTCACACAGTATGCAAGTGGAGGTTGTGGGAATGAAACCCAGGTCAGCAGGATGTACCAAGCTTGTTCACAGCTCATTACTCTAACCTGTAGGGTAAACTGCCAGCCCTACATGTTTGATGACCAGCAGAGACACACTGAGCTGTGGCAGCTTGTTTCCAGGTGTATCCCTGGGGGTGGGTTACATGGCTCTGTTTTATTTATTTGTAATGTTTGACCAGGAAAGGCAGACAGAGCTTTGACAGCTTGTTTCCATGTGTGTCTCTGGAGGGTAGGTTACATGGGAACTTTTTATTTATCTATTTGTAATGTTTGACCTGGAAAGGCATGCTGAGCTGGGACTGCTCATTTTCAGGTGTATCCCGGTATCCCGGTGGGGGGGTGTTACATGGAACATGTTTTGTTGTTTGCAATGTGAGACCAACAAAGGCACACTCATCTGTTATAGTTCATTTCCATGTGTGTTCCTGGATGGAGGGTTGCATGGGATTGTTTGTAATGTTTGACAAAGAAAGTCACACTGCTATGACAGCTCTATCCTGCGTGGTGTAAATGGAACCTGTTTTATTTTTTGTAGCATTGCCAAGGAAAGGTACACTGATCCATGACAGCTGATTTCCAGGTGTGTCCCGGGGGGGGGGGTTTACTTGGGACCTGCTTCTTTATTTACTTATTTGTAACATTTGACCAGGAAAGGCACACTAAGCTGGAACAGCTGGTTTTATAGAGTACAGTCAGTAATTAGTCCGAAAGCACCGAAATGTGTGTCTGCAAAACATCTCCGTTTTCATCCTTTTCTGTGAAGAAACTCAGAATGTGCAGGGAGAGTAGCCAGAGAACATTTAGCTTTGAGAGAGACCGTTAAACTAACAGTGTGTTCTCCTTTTGCAGGATGCCAGGAAGGCCTGTGCGGACAGCTCTTTAGCAGAGGTAAGTTAAACACTGACAGTACTGTAGACAGAAGGTCTCTGTTTATCCACCAGGTCAAGTACAGTCTGACGGCCTGGTGGCGCTGAGGGTTGAGGCGCTGGATGCCACACCTCGTGCTACACCAGCGACCCGGGTTCAGGAGCAAGCCCAGGTGCTGGGGATCGGCATGGGAGGGAGAAGGATCGAGCATCTGAGGGACAGCTCTCCTCTCCCTGGGGTGGGATCCAGAGATTACCCAATGCAGCAGTGACCCCAGTGGAAACTGGGCGTTTCACCTGCTGGGGATCTAGTGGGGACGAGCTCGGCAGGCATTTATGGGGCTCCACCTCCGTAGTGACGCCATTGCACGCTCGTGCTTGTGGGAAGAAATAATATAAATGCCTCCCAGTCCTCCAGTGAGATGAGGGAGGCCCCAGAAGAATACCACACATCCTACAAGCCGGCTCAGATGCACCTGGTTCGCTCCTTGCCAAGCCCGTTTGGATCCAGGTAGGCACTTCACACTTAGGCGATTAACTGCCAGGGGTAGGGTGGAACCAGCCTCGGAGGTGATACCGAGGGTCGAGCCTGCCGTGGAGTCCATGCAGGAGGAGTGAGCCAGGGAGATGTGGGGGGTTCAGGTCAGGAATAGTGGTCTATCCGAGTGGGCACTCTCGAAGGATGCCCCGGGGGGTTTAGGAGTATAAAAAAAGGAAAAAAAGTACAGTCTGGGCAGTATGCAGTACAGGCTTCCCCACACACTGCTCCACCAATCCACCCTAACCCTGACCTGGAGCAACCACCCATTTTCTGGGGTGAGAGGAACTAAAGCCCTCTGTTTATCCACAGGAACAGGTACAGTGTGGGCAGTGCACAGTGCAGGCTTCCCCACACACTGATCCACCAATGTACCCAAACCCTGGCCTGGAGGGACCACCCTTTTCTTGGGGTGAAAGAAACTAAAGCTCTTTGTTTATTCACAGAGACGAGTACAGTGTGGGTGATGCACAGTATAGGCTCCCCCACATACTGCTTCATCAAAGTACCCTAACCTTGGCCTGGGGGGACCACCCTTTTCCTGGAGTGAGAGGAACTAAAGACCTCTGTTTATCCACAGGGACAGGTACAGTGTGGGCAGTGCACAGTGCAGGCTTCTCCATACACTTTTCCAGCAGTGTATCTGACCCCTGACATAGATACATAGATACATAGACAGTGTCGGCAGATAAGGGCCTATGGCCCACCCAGTCTGCCCATTTGAGCTTGTAAGTTCAGTTTGTTTTCCTAGAAGTCTGTTGCCCCTTACCCCTGACCTCCAGAATTCCTTTATGTCTATCCCATGCATTCTTAAATCCCGTGATTGTTTCAGCCCCCACCACTTCCTCTGGCAGGGTGTTCCACTTGTCCACCACCCGTTCTGTGAAGAAATTCTTTCTCATGTTTCCTCTGAATCGTCCTCCCTCCAACTTCATCCCATGCCCTCTAGTCCTGGAACATCTTTTCGCTTAAAAATAGTGTTTTCCTGCACCCTGTTCCTCCCTGTAAGATACTTGTATGTCTCTATCATATCCCCTCTCTCCCTCCTCTCCTCCAGGGAGTACATGTTCAGTTCCTTCAACCTGTCTTCATAGGACTTGTGATGCAATCCATGCACCATCTTTGTTGCCCTCCTCTGAACCTTCTCTACCCTGTCTATGTCCTTACGTAGGTATGGTCTCCAGAACTGTACACTGTACTCCAGGTGGGGCCTCACTAGTGTCTTGTATAGCGGAATTATGACCTCCCTTTTCCTGCTGGTGATGCCCTGCCTATACATCCCAGCATCCTATTTGCTTTACCTGCTGCCTTGTCACACTGTTTCCTACCTTGAGGTCATCAGAGATGATAACCCCAAGATCCCTTTCCTGCTTGGTGCATGCTATTCCTCCACCCCCAACTGATATATTGTGCCCAGGGTTTTTGTGCCCCATATGCATTATCTTGCACTTCTTTGCATTGAATTTCAACTGCCAAACCCCTGACAATTCTTCTTCAAGTTTCTGCAGGTCGCTTCATTCTGTCTACACCTCTGGTGTGTCTACTCTGTTACAGAGCTTTGTGTCATCAGCGAACAGTGAAATTCTGCCTTCTAGGTCCTGCGCAATGTCACTGATGAAGATGTTGAATAGGACCAGTCCCAGCACTGATCCCTGTGGTACCCCACTGGTCACTATTCCCTCTGTGGAGTGACAGCCATTTACCACCACCCTCTGTGTCCTGCCACCCAGCCAGTTACCTACCCACCACACTACTGTCCTGCCCACACCCATATTCCCCAGTTTGTGTAATAGTCTTCTATGTGGCACAGTGTCAAAGGCCTTGCTGAAGTCCAGATAGGCCATGTCCACTGCCCTCCCCTGATCCACCTCCCTAGTCACCCAGTCAAATAATTCAACGAGGTTGGTCTGACATGACCTCCCCCTGGTGAAACCATGCTGCCTTTGGGTCCTGTAGTCCATTGACAACTAGATGTTCCACCAATCTCCTTCAGTAGTGCTTCATGATCTTCCCCACTACCGAGGTGAGGCTGACTGGTCTGTAGTTCCCTGCTTCTCTTTGTTCCCACTTTTGTATAAGGGACTATATCTGCTGTCCTCCAGTCTTTGGTACCTCCCTGTTTCCAGTGATCAGCTAAACAGGATAGCCAGAGGTTCAGCCACCACCTCTCTTAGTTCTTAAGGACCCTGGGTGCACCCCATCTGGCCCCATTGCTTTATCAACTCTTATTACTTCCAGTTCCTTCAGGACCCTTTCTCGTGTAAAGGGACTTGTCTCCATTTCTGCACCATTCTCACCCCTTGTACTCTTCAGACCCATTACCCTCCTCTTCCTCAGTAAACACTGAGCAGAAATACCTGTTCAATATGTCAGCTTTACTGTTGTCATCCTCCACGCGCCCCCATCCTCCCCCTTCAGTCTCACTATCCCTCCCTTTGTCTTTCTTTTTTCACTTATGTACCTGTAAAAGGTTTGTCCCCTACCCACTGATTTGCAATGTGTTCTTCTGTCTGAGCTTTGGCTTCCCTTACTGACCTCCCTGCCTCCCTTTGCTCTCCTGGTACTTCTCCTATCCCTTCTGCCAGTGTCTTTTGTATTGCCTGAATGCAATCTTTTGGCTTTCACTTCTTTGCTACCTCTTTGGAAACCATAATGGTCTCCTTCCTTTCTCTTGCTAACCTGCTTAATGCATAATTCTGTTGTTCTTGTAATCCCCATTTTAAATTCTGCCCACTGTTCCTCAACCCCTGATTCCTGTCCCATTCCCCTTAATGCCTCTTTCAAGTATCTCCCCATTTTCCCAAAGTCTGACCCCCTAAAATCCAGGATACGTGTTTTTGTGTGGTTTGGTTCTGCTCTTTCTGTGATTTCAAACCACAATGACTGGTGGTCACTGTTTCCCAGGTGCTCCCCACTGTTACCCCCATCACACTGTCCCTGTTTGTGAGCACAAGGTCCAGTATTGCCTTCTGCCGAGTTGGTTCCATGACCAGTTGTTTGAGGAAGGCACCCTGAAGGAGTCCAGGATAAATCTGCTCCTAGTTGATGCTGCTGCTGGGATGCTCCAGTCCACGTCTGAATATTGAAGTCTCCAACCAGTACTACCTCACCCTTGTCTGCCATCCTTTGGATGGCTAGCATCAGCTCCCTATCTGTTTCTTCCTCCTGGGCTGGTGGTCTATAGACCACACCTGTGCGGATGGCTGTCCCCATTTTCCTTTCCAGCTTAACCAGCAGTATCTCTCCCCCATTTTGTTCCTCCTGGATCTCTGTGGCCCTTATGTCATTTTTCACATACAGTGCCACTCCTCCTCCCTTCCTGCCTGCTCTGTCTCTTCTGAATATGTTGTAGCCAGGTATGGCCATCTCCCAGTCGTGGTTATCATTACACCAGGTTTCAGTGATGGTCACAATGTCCAGGTCTGACTGTACCATGACAGCCTCCAGATCTTCCATCTTGTTGCTAAGGCTCCTGGCATTTGCACACATGGCTTCATGATTTGACCTCCTAGACTGTTTCACTGTTCTACTCCAGCCCCTTTCTTGTTGTCATTTATCCCTGGTTCTCCTTGCTGTCTGCCCTTCTGCTGAATTTTGCCCTTTTCTGCTTATCCACCCCTGGGCACTAATCTCCATCTTTGCACACTGCTTTGCAGAGATAGCCACCCTCTGGTTCACTGGTTCCACTGCTAGCTGTGGGGTGAGCAAGTAGGTACCATCCTTGCTGGCCTGCCACACCCTTTGCTAGTTTAAATGCTTGTCAATGTAGCATTTAAACTTATCATTGAGTGTTGATTCCCTCCAGGATGGATGCGTCAGGCTTGAACAAACCTCCATCCCTCCAGGTGGGTCCCCAGTCACCAATGAATCCAAACCCTTCCTCACAGCACCAGTTCTTCAACCATGAGTTAAAGTTCCTGGTGCATGCACTCCTATGCTCTCCCTTGCCTCTCACAGGTAGTACTTCTGAGAAAGTGACAAAAGTAGCTACTTGCTTGAGACCCTTCCCCATGGAGTGATCACCCATCTCTTGGGTGAGAGAGACTGAAGCCCTCTGTTTATTTATTGGGATGGGCATGGCGTGGGCAGTGCACAGTGCAGGCATCCCCACACACTGTTCCACCAATGTACCCCAACTGTTCCACCAATGTACCCCAATCCACTCCTAGATGTACCACCCTTCTCCTGGGGTGAGAGAGACTGAAGCCCTTTGTTTATCTGCTGGGATGGGCATGGTGCGGGCAGTGCACAGTGCAGGCGTCCCCACACACTGTTCCACCAATGTACCCCAAACCACACCTGGATGTATCACCCTTCTCCTGGGGTGAGAGGGACTGAAGCCCTCTGTATATCCACGGTGTCAGGTACAGTGTGGGCAGTGCATGTTTCCCCACACACTGCCCAACCGATGTATGTGAACTCTGACATGGAGGAGACTGTGTATTGGGCCCCTCACCTAACTGTCACTCTGTATTGGGCCCCTCCCATGACTCTGTATTGGGCCCCTCCCATGACTGTGACTCAGGCCGCTCACCTAATTGTCACTTTGTATCGACCCTTTCCCGTGACTGCGACTTTGTATCGGGCCCCTCGCCCAACTGTAACTCTGTATGGGCCCCCTCCCATGATTGTGTATCATTCCCCTCCCCTGACTGTGACTTGGGTACCTCACCTAACTGTGATTCTGTATCAGACCCCTCCCATAACTGTGTATCAGGCACCTCACCCAATTGTGACTCAGGCCCCCCATCTGTTAATCAGCATCAGACCCCTCCCATGACTGTGTATCAGGCACCTCACCCAATTGTGACTCAGGCCCCCCATCTGTTAATCAGCATCAGACCCCTCCTATGACTGTGTATCAGGCACCTCACCCAATTGTGACTCAGGCCCCCCATCTGTTACTCAGCATCAGACCCCTCCTATGACTGCGTATCGGTCCCCTCGCCCAACTGTGACTCTGTGTTGGGCCCCTCCCATGACTGAGACTGTGCATCAAACACATCTCCAAATGCTAATTTGTATGGAGTCCATCCTGGACTGTGACTCGGGTCCCTCCCCCAACTGCAACTGTGTATCGGAACTCTACCCCAACTTTAATTCTGTATCAGACCCCTCCGTCAACTGCCACTGTGTACCAGGCCCCTCTCTGACTGTGTATCTGACTGAGAACATTGCAATCTGAAAAATGTTAAGTACAGAGTGGGCAGCTATAGCAGAGGTTTCCCACACTGTGAGGAAACTGGTGAAAGGTAAAGGACTATCAGCACCATAGTCTTAAAAAAGATCACTTGCTTAACAGTAGACCTTCGAGAGAATCTTCTCTATAGAGCCACATCTTTGAAACTGTAAGCCACTGGCATCAGGACCAGTCGTAACCGTTTAGCAGATGGGGTCACCACGCTGACATACATCGGCACTGCCTATATAACATGGACGAACATTCTTCTCCTCAGTTCTTAGCCTGAGACAAGCTCTGAGCACACTGAACGCACAACTCTACCTCAACACTCTGCCCAGTGCATGCACTGGGAAAATTCTGCTGTATGCAGATGACGCCATCATCTTTGCCTCCCACCATAACCCTATCTCCTTCCAGGGCTCCCTACAACTATCCTATAATGATGCCGAAACCTGGTTTAAAGAGCACAGACTGGTCATTAATCTCAAAAAACCAAAAACTATGCTCTTTGCCCACCCCCAAAACAAAGCTAGCAACTTCCCACTCCAGATCCTCCCTGGCTCCAAACAACCACTAGAGCAAGTCCACTCCTACAAGTACCTTGGGGTCTCCTTTGACTCAGCCCTCACCTACCACACCCACATTGATGCACTTGCCTCAGTCACTAATGTGCGGCTAGGTATCCTCTACCGCTATAAAAACCGTCTCCCCCTGCTGCCCTCCGTCTAGTGGTTACATCCTCTATATTATCCCTTCTTGACTATGGCCTACCAGTATATGGTGCTGCTGACATGACCGCCCTCAATAAAATTCGCCTCATCCTAAATAAGGCATGCAGACTAATCACTGGGGCCCCCAGGCTCACACATTCGTGCCAGCTCTATGACATGGCAATACTGCTGAATCTAGACGAACGTCTACGATACCAAACCTGCCTGATAACAAGTCGGGGGAAGGGTTAGTACTGGAGGCTGCAGCCATGGCCTGAGACTTACCCTCTGCACTGGAGCCATGAAGTGGCCAGGGAGGTGAAGGAGAGTAAACCTGGCTATCTTTTGAATGATTACTGTGGTGTCTGTCCGACAAAGCAGATTTAGCAGACCTGGCTTTCTGTTTAGAGGACAATGACCTCATGGCAGACCAGTAGCTGACCCATGGGGAGAATAATGAGCCATCAACGCAGCCAAACCAGAGGAACCAGCTAACATCTCACCTTCTATTTGTAGATGACCTAAAACTTTACAGTTCATCTGACAAACATTTGAAAGAACAATTACAAATTGTTAAGACCTTTTCTGATGACATACGGATGACGTTTGGCCTAGACAAATGTGCCAAAGCAACATTTGTAGCAGGAAAGTTAACTCGTAAAGAAAACGTGAATCTCATGGAGGTTTGTGACATAAAAGAACTTGAGCAAGAGGGAGTGTATAAATACCTGGGAATAGATGAAGGAGCAACAGCACAACATGAACAAAGGAGAGTAAAAGTAAGCAAGGAATATTTTAGAAGGTTAAAGCTAATTTTGAAAACTGCTTTGACAACACGAAATAAAGTGCAAGCTACAAATCAACTCGCCCTTCCAGGATATCACATACAGCTTATATGATAGACTGGCCACAGAAAGTGTTGGAACCAGCTAGATATAAAACAAGAAAATGTTTCATGCTCACCAATTAATATACAAAAATCAGTGCATGCCAAGATTATACATCCAAGGGCAGAGGGAGGCATGGGCCTCATTGAGATTGATTACATATAGATCCACAATAGTAGGGCTACATACATACGTACTGACATCCTTGGACCCAAATATAGCCAAGGTCTTGCATCATGAAGAAAATAAGCCTAAAATGACTTCACTCATCAAATTAGGAGAAGCCTTCAGAAGGGTAGCAGAGATTGATGTCAATCCAAAAGTAGATAAGGAATTGTCAGCAACAGAAAACGCAAAGAATCAGAAAAAGGAGTATAAGGATAAAGACCAACAGAAAAGAAAAAACAATTGGAAAGTCCATAATTATAGTGGAAAATACAGGGAGCTACTGGAGCAACCACAGGTCGATCAAGCCCTGACCCATGAGTGGTTAAAAAGAGGTGAATTTAGGCCACGAGATGAGAGACTAATAATGGCAGCCCAAGATAGTGGGTTACGCACAAGATGGTTCACAAAATCCATAGAAGAAACAGACAAGTGCAGGTTCTGTAGTACAGAATTAGAAACAGTTGCGCATCTCGTGGCTGGATGTGAAGTACTCATGGCAGAAGGCCTGTATACCGAAAGACACAACAATGTAGCAAGATTGATCCACTGGAAACTGTGCAAACACTATAACATACAGGTAGCAGAGAGACACTGGAAACATGAACCACAAAGAATCACAGAGAATGAAGAAGTAATGATCACATGGGATCACCCAATACCAACAGCCAAGAAAGTGGAAGCAAGAAAACCTGATATTGTAATACAAGAAAAGAGAACAAAGGTAGCATTACTGATTGAAATAGCCACCCTAGTGACTACAGTGTGCTGCGTGACAGAGACACAAAATCATGAAATACCAAGATATGCAGTCAGAAACCAAACTGATGTGGAATAAGGACACACCAATTGTTCCAGTAGTGCTTGGAGCAATGGGACTAATCAAAAGAACTTTCAGGCACATTTAAATATGCTACCAATACTTGTGACACCTTATGAACTTCAAAAGGAAGCCATTTTGGGGACGTTGCGTGTGCTGAGAAGAGCGCTCTCAGCAAACATCAAAGATTAATACAGTACTAATTTCTTGAGTTTTGAATATGCCCCGGCTAAAGAATGGGGTCCATTCTTGTCACGGTATTAGAAATCCCTAAACATTTGGAGACACTAACCGAGAGGAACGGGATGGCGACCCCAGAGTAGCAGCCAGCTTTGGATGCCGAGAATTCTCCATCTTTTGCAGGACGCATTCTAGGGCCTTTTGACTATGTCTCTTCATGGCCTGGTAACCTTGGCATATGGTGCAGCCCTTCACATCATGCAAGAGACCTACAGTAGGCAGTAGAGACAGAAAAGGTTAGTGTAGTCTTCATGTTGCATTGACAGAAGCAAAAGGGTAGCTCTTTCGATGACAGCATGCAATGATATAAAACGGAAAGCCCCCTGTTTTCTGTGTACCTGTGTAATTTGTAGCCATGAACTGTGAGTCTCTGTCTGACACCCCCACACCACCCTAATTTCATCCTAATTTAAATTTAAATGAAGTTGCTTCACTCTGCTCTGCCCTGATGTGAAACACCTGTTTGATGCCATTATAAAGATCATGGCCCCACTCATGAAGGCATCATGGGATTTGATGATGTGCACATGCACAAGTCAGCAGAAGTGCTATTGTCAGTTCTGTTGTACGACTTTTGAGGTCCCTGTATTCTTGTCTTGTGCTGGCCATCAAACTTTTCAAGGTAATTTCTCTCATGCTTTTGGTTTTTTGAAGTGTGTCTGAGTTGGAAAAAAATGCAGTTGGAAGGATACTGGTGATTGCGAAGTTTTGTTATTCAACTGATTAATTCCCATGTGCTAGGAGCTCTTTCCTTACTCTCAGTCCATTTCATGTGCAGATACGCATTATACACTCCCAAGTTTCCTTTTATGAGTGGGGTCACGTCCTTTGCAATGGCATCAAACAGGTTTTTCACACCAGGGCAGAACAGAGTAAAGCAACTTCATTTAAATGAGGATGACATTATTTTTTATTTATTTATTTAGTTTTTGTTGACCGGGTAAGTGCACTAGACAAATCCTGCCTATTTTCAGGCAGGACCCAGGGGAAGGGGATACAGATGAATGCCAACTGACCTTGAACCAGATTAAGCTGCTAGTGGTATTTTTAGTGAATGAGGGAAATTTGGCCAGGACTCCGGGGAAATTCCCCTACTCTGTCAGAGGGGAATCCCTGTCCAAGATGGAGAATGCTCTGCTGCCTGCGGTTGATGGAGCTGTAGGGGCAGGAGACCTGGTCTCGACTCCTGTCTCTGAGTTCGGAGAGACCTCGATGGATTGTCAGTCTGAAGTACCTGTTTATGCAGTGCCTGATGTTTGTATGACCGAAACGCCTGCAGTTTTGGTACTGGTTTGCCAGCGAGCCGATTGTCAGGATCCTCTAGAGTGTACTGGGGGACGGCAGGAGTAGCACACTTCCTTGGACTCTGAACCTTTGAGTCTGAAAGAGCGTGTGCTGCACGACCGCTTGTTAGCGGTGGAACGCCACTACACGACCACCAGACTGGAGATTCAGCAGGAACTTCATCGTGTCAAGATGGAGGGTGCGACTATTGTTCCTCCTGGTGTTGCTGTGATGGGTCCTGTGGATTTGCCCGTGGAGACTGCTGTAGCACATTTGGAGATGACTGGTGGGGATGTCCCTGGACCTTCCTCCGCGGCAGAGGGTGCAACCGGTTCTGTAAGTACTTTTGTGGCAGTTGATCCGTCCCCTGGGTTAGTAGCTGCTGAAGCCCCCTCACAGGCATCTCCTGGTACAGTGAACCCCACTATTGCCCCCCACATGGTCTGTGGATGCGGCACTTAGGGCGGCTGGCTGGGTGCAAGACCCCTCGCCAGGTTTGTGGGTCTCAGGGCCGTCTCCCATATGTTCCCCTTGCCCTGTGGATGATCTGGACTTGAGAGGGGGAGAACAGATTTCTAAGAGTTTACCTGATCCCTTGGATCTCCAAGCAGAGCTACATTTAACCCAGAACCCTGTCTTGGACCTTAATCAGGTCCCTGCCTCTCAGTCTTTCTCTGGTTCAGACCCATCGGCTGATAGTGCCTCTGCCAATGTTCGACCTTCTTCTGTATGTACTGGGCCAGCTTGACCCTTTTCTTCTTTGTTTAAATTTCCAGTTCTGGCAGCCAAACGTCACAATGTAGTCAGACTTTCTTATCGAGGTGGGCTGCCGGACCCCCCTGACCGTGTGTATGTGGCCAGGACACTTTTGAAAGACTCCCTGAAGTTTTTTGCTCATGAAGTATATGCCTTGATACATGTGTCAGGTGAATCGATATTTGACATTAGTTTTCAGACGTCTCGTGCACTTGAACGTTTTTGGTCAAAATATCATGCTTTGTGTAATACTGCTCTTTGGACCCCCTTTCAGGCAATGCCCCTCTCTAAACCAGCCTTTAAGATAGTTACTGTTATGTTTTGTAACGAGGGAGTAGATGTCTCTGATATTGTTTATTGGTTAAAACAGTGTTGCAATGTACAGGGTCAGCCGGAGGCCATCTTGGACTCTGAGAATATCTGGACGGGGGGGCTGGAAATTTAAAGTAATGTTGAATGTTTCAGAATCTGGTCCTGTGCACTTGCCTAATTCCTTTTTTCTAGGTCGGGATAGAGGCGTCCTGTTTTACCCGGGCCAACCCAAGGCGTGTTACAGATGCGGTGATCCCTCACACCTGAGCAGTGTGTGTGACAAGATTAAATGCAATAACTGTGGTGAAATGGGACATGTGGGTATGCACTGTTTGAATGACTGCAGGTGCAATCTTTGTGATGAGCTGGGACACACATTTCAATCGTGTCCATGGGCAGCGCATACTAAGGTAACACATGGACGGTGGTGGATCAACATTTTATGATTACACAAGCTCAAGGCTGGCCGCTCAGCACCACATTGGATGCCCCCTACTGTGGTAGCCCCCTCCCTGAAGGCTTTAGTCCCGAGGCCTCCTGTGGTACTGTACCTATGTCCTCCACAAGTGCTCAGCCCCTCGGGGTGACTCCTCTTTCCGTCTGTGCCATGGTACAAGAGTGCATGCTGCAGGGTCCTGGCCCTAGTACTATGCCTCCACCTCGGGAACCTGCTAAAGTAATGTGTCGCAGGTCATTAAGGTCTGGATCCCGCACCTTACCATCCCCACAGAAAGCCTGCACCACACCATTGATTGCTCTATCGAATGCCTTTGAGGTGCTTCAGTCAATATCGGACGACGCAGGTGGTGAGTCTGACTCTCCCTCTATTGCTTCTTCCTTCCCCGATGGTCTCACTGATTCTGAAATTCAGTTGGGCACTGGCCTTTCACAAAAGCGAAAGGCCAAAGTCAGGTTGAAAGGGACTAAGGTGGCTGGGAAGAGAAAGACTTAATAAAGATATTTATCTGATCTTTGAGCTACTATGTCACAATTTGCCTGTCATACTGTTAATGTGAATAGTCTGAAACATCTGGATAAGAGACGGCTGGTGTTTTCCTTTTTGAGGCTTTTGCCATTAGGGATATTTTTGTTACAGGATACGAGATTCCATACTGTGCAGGAGATCCGACTGGCACAACGAGATTGGCTTCTGGGTCCCTCTTTTTGGTCTATAGGTCAAGACTCCTGCTCTGGTCTTGGTATTTTAATTAATGTCCCGGAGTTCAGACTTTTGAAGCTGTTTGATTTGGCCCCTGGTAGGGCTCTCATTTTGGACTTTTTAATTGGGCAAAGCCCGTATCGGGTGGTGAATATATATGCCCCCCAAATTAAGACTGAGTGAATAGCTCTTTTTGATTTAATACGCCCTTATTTACATTCTTCTTTCCGGATTTTGTTCTCCTGTGATTTTAACTGTGGCCTTAGTCTTCAGGATAAGAGTTCTTTTGCTACTACCAAAAAATTATATTGTGACTCGCTTGTGTTGGGACGCATGATCTGTACTGCTTGTTTGACGGATACTTACTTGTCTTTCACAAAACAACATACTCCTACATTTCAAAAGGGTAGGTTGGCCACCCGCATAGATTTTGTTTTTGTGTCATGTACATTAGAGGTCACTTCGGCTGTAGTACAGGCGGTAGCCTTTTCTGACCATAGCTACTCTCTGTTGGTTTCGGATCTCCTGCCAGTTTCAAAGGGCCAGGTTTATGGAAATTCAATATGTCCTTATTGACAGTACCATTGTTTCAGCAAACCCTTTGTCGCTTATCTATGCCCGTAAGTCAGTGTATCCATGTATGATGATCCAATACAGTGGTGGATGGACACGAAACGTGCTCTTACTGGTTTGTTGAAATCTTATAGTCGTAAAAAATGCAGGACTGATTATCTTGAATATTTAAAGAAAAGGACTCATTTTCAGTCTTTATTGTCACTTGCATATTTGATGGGACATGATCTTTCGCAGCAGATACAATTAGTGCAGAAGGACATGTTGGATTTCCAGTCTAGACAGTCGCAACAACTGTACCACTAACATAGCTATGCTGTAAAAGGCACACGGGAAGTCGTTTGCCCGTTTGAATCTAACTTTCACCAGATTGCCCATAAATCTATGTTATGTCTTTCTAACTTGAACGGAGATCTTTGTACTTCCTGTTCTGACATATGTCAGATAGTGACAGACCATACGACTGCTTTGTTTTCCCCTCTTCCTACTGTGTCAGTTGACTTGGAACACTTGTACAGTACTCTTGATGTTCCTTCCCCTTCCTTGCAGAGTGTAGAAAATGTATGTCAACCCTTCACGGAAAGGGAAATTCAGTTAGCCATCTCTTCCTTGCCCCTATGACAGACTCCTGGTCCGGACGGCCTTCCTTCTGCCTTGTACAGATATCTGGGGGATTACCTCCTCTCGGAATTAACCTCTGTGTTTGCCTCCCTGGTTGTCTCTGAATTTATCCCTTTGGAGTTTACGAAGGGCACTTTGATTTATGTATACAAACGGAAAGGTAACATTCACTCTCTTGACAACTGGCGCCCCCTCTGTATGTTGAATACTGATTTTAAGATGTTGATGAAACTCATCGCGAAACGTTTGCTTGGGATTGCAAAAATAGTTATTTGCCCAGCCCAATCCTGTTCTATACCAAACAGGAGAATTTCTGATCACCTAATTCTCCTCCATGAATTATTTTCCTATGGGTTTTCGGATTCCGTTTTGGGACTTATTGTTTCGGATGACCAAAAGGCTGCTTTTGACTCGGTTAACCATGATTTTTTGTGGAACGCACTGCATATTCTGCACGTTCCAGATAAGATGATCCGTTAGATTCAGACATTTTATAGAACGGCTACTGTTGTTCCGCTGATCAATGGTTGGGTGGGCCCAATGATCCTGGTGAACCGGGGAGTTTGCCAAGGCTGTCCATTGAGCCCTCTATTATATGTTTTTTTTCTGGATGTGTTGCTTTGTCGACTTAATGCCCACCCTCAGATCCGTGCCATCTCGTGTTCGGCTCAGCGATCACCATTTACAGCAATCGCATATGCTGATGATGTGTGTTTTCTTGTAGCTGATGAGGCATCAGTGCTTGTCTCTCTTCAGGAATGTTCCTCCTTCGGTGCATTATCTGGAGCAAGTCTAAGCTTCGACACGAGTTTGGGGATATGGCTTGGTTCCTCTTCGATCTCTTCAGATAATATTGGTTCTTTACGTGTAGTAGAAGGCCCAATTCATATACTCGGTATATATTTTAGGATACGAGATTCTGATTCCTTTAACTGGGAAGATAAATTGAAGCAGGGACGAGTCATGGTGGCCTCTTGGAATAGGGGACAGCTCGGAAAGAAGAAGCGTGTTTTTGTGATTAAAACTTATCTTCTCCCTCTGTTCCTGTATTTAAGTTATGTGTTCCCAATCCTGAAGCAACTGGAAACTACGGTTTTCAGCTTGTTTTTTCAAGCCCTCTGGGGCAGTCGGTTGAATCCGATTAAGAGGAATGTCACTTACCTACCTACCTCTGAAGGCAGTTTCGAGATGATCAATCCGTTGCTATTCTTTACTAGTATTTTTCTCTCGGCCAACTTGCGGCCTTTACTGGTTAACACCCAGAGAGGGTGGGAAGTGTGGTTTTACGACTCTTGTCGGTATTGGTTTCACTTGTGGGAACATGATTCTTTGGGAGTGTGGGCATTCCGCTGTATGTTAAGCACCTGTTTCTCCGTTTAAAGCAGTGGAAAGTGTCACCTCAGACTCTCATCACGAACATGCATAAAG
This sequence comes from Neoceratodus forsteri, assembly GCA_016271365.2. Taxonomy (NCBI): domain Eukaryota; kingdom Metazoa; phylum Chordata; order Ceratodontiformes; family Ceratodontidae; genus Neoceratodus; species Neoceratodus forsteri. The sequence goes on from CM028138.1 coordinate 661,468,561, forward strand.
CATTGTATAAGAAGCTTTTGTCCTCTGTTTGTATGGTACAAACCCCTTTTATTAAATGTCCGGCCAGTCACCTACCTTCGCTTCTAGTTTTGTTGCGATGTTCTAGGATCCCAGCCCTCATGTGGAACTTCCACTGGTTATCATGTCATGAACGGATAAATGTGAAAGCCAATCACAAACACAAGCAGTCTCAGGATTGTTTCTGTTCTAGACCTCTCTGTATTAATGTACCGGAGACCATACCACATTTGTTTTTTGACTGCTCATATATTCAAAATTGGTGGCTTTTCCAGGCCAACTCCTGGGCTGTTCCTATATTTTCTACAGTCACATATCAAAATGTTATGTATGGCATTTTTTCCTCTCACTGGTCTCTGTGGCATAGGGACGCTTTGAATCTTGTATTTCTTGTGATTAAATGGAACATTTGGATGGCAAGATGTTTGTTTACATTACAGCAAAAGACTTGTTCTTATTCTGGAACTGAGGGAAGATCTTGGCGGACTTGAAGAAAGTATCACGTAACGTGAAAGGACTTTGTGTTCGCCATCGTCTCTGTGGCCTTGTGGGCGGCCTTCCATGGATCATGAACACAGACTCAGCTGTGACTTGATGGACTCATGCAGTGTCTTTTTTTCTCCCTTCTTCCTCCTTTTTATTTTGGTTTTTCTCGCACACATATTATCTATGTGTAACCCCCCTGCAAATGGGGGTTCCCAAAAGACTTCCAGGAGCTTGCTTGAATGCTCCAAGCCTGAATGGTGTTTGGCGTTTAAGCCATTTATCAGTGAGTGTTTTTAGAACCTCTGGCACTGTCTCTTTAAGAGCTGTCTGCTTGCAGACATAATTAGTTTGTATGGGGGACTGTGTGCTCTTCTGTTTGAGTACCACTGAACTGCTGCCAATTTACTTCATTTTGCAGTCACTAGAGTGCAAAGGAACCTATCTGAAAGATGTAACTGTTTGCCAGAAATTATTTAGAGTAATAATGAAATTACAGTTTGTCTAACCTGCTTTCTTTGCAGTCAGAACTGTGTCTGCTAGTTCCCATTCTAGTTTTGAACTGCTGAACTGGACCAATCAGTGTGGGTAAGCTAGCTCTAAAATGGTGCCTTGAATGAATCAGAACTTTGACTCATAATCTGAGCCAGCCACAAGAGGATTGTATGGGCAGTGACTCTGGGAGATGTAGTTTAGACTTCAGTGCCTTTGGACCAACAGCAGTCTATTGTAGTGAGACAGCCAATCCAGTCAAGAACTGGGAGGAACTCAAAGGAAGTGCCCGGGTTTTTTCAGTTGGAGTGTCAGTTGAGCTTTTAAGTAGTAGAAGGAAGGAGCCCTGTGCTTTTTTCAGTGCAGTTTTAGTAAAAAACGTGTGTAAGGCCCAGAGTTCCGGTCTGCAGCTTGTGTAACAGCTTGTTAGACTGAATCCGTCCTGTGAAAGAATCAAAGGATCTCTGAAGTAGAAACCAGGCTCACCCTGTAGAAGACTGGAGGAATTGCTGGAAAATTGCACTCTGTCTGTCAGGAACTGAATCTGCTGTGTTCTCCCGGTATTGTGCAGTAATTGCGATCGACAGAGATGCAGCCTGCCTCCGGTATAGTTCTTTTATATGGATGTGAAGAGGTTTGTGTACCTAGTAGTCTCATGACATTGAAGGACCCTATCTTATTTGGAGGTCGAGTACTAATTCAGGGTCGCTCCCTGTTGAATTGCCACATTAAATCCAAATGGAATTACTGTACTGCTGACTGTTTAATTCTCCTTTTCTCAGTGAAGGGCCCCTCAGCTGTTAATGGCTTGGACTAGCCACTCGTGGGCTTAGATTCAGGGACAGTAACTGATAGGATAGGCTGTGCACAGAGCCATAGGTATTATTAGAGTGATAAGCTAATTAACCTGATTTCCCCTGTCCTTGTTATATCCCTAAATCAAATCAGAGCTGCTTGTTTCAGCAAAGTTATACTGCCTGAGGTATTTGTCTATGTTAAAGTACTGTACTGTGATTGTTGCAGACTGTATCTCATTTCACAGGAGGTCCCAGTGCTGGAACCAGACCTGGGGGTAAGTGTATACTGTGAAGGTAATTCTGATATATTGTGTGGGCCACTAGTGGGAAGAAAGGGGTTGGTGTCCCAGAGGGCTGTGACCAAGTTAGTTTAACTACGCAACCCTGACCTCTGGGTGGAGGTACTCGCCATTGATCCAGGCCCTCAACCTGATAGTGGCAAATCAGGCAGGGGTAGTAGCCCTGGGATAGCGCCATCTAGGGGTTAGCATCTTGAGGCTCACCGCTGGGATTGTGTGTCCTCTAGTGGCCATATTTACGAACCACTGTTAAGAAAAAATGGGTACCCGACAGAAGTGGCTGTGCACCGGCTGGTGGAGTGGTGTACTGGGAGGAGATCGACCCTCAAAATGCTATGCTTATCCTGGACATCCCCTGGTATCATCACGGACACTGTGCAGGGAGTACTTTCCAAGGTGGAAGGTTTATAAACCCTGTGGTGGTGGGTCGGCATGCTAATCTGCTCACCCACACTTTCCTGGCCCTAGTAGAGTTTAAGGATCCCATAGATAGCTCCAAGTGCCACAGACCATTACCCCAGAGGGAGCCCTCACTGCTTGGAGAGATAACTAGGACAGAAGACCTGGGGAATCAGCCCCACCACTATCTGAAACTTTGAGAAGAAATTGTTGAATGGTTGCTGGGAGAGGGAAACTGGAGGACTTGAAGAAACTATTCTTGCCACCAGGGGTGTTCTCCCCAACACCTCTCCTGCTCCAGTGCCCGTAATGGTGGCTGGAACCAATGCAGACTCCTATTTCTGCACCTGCCATTAGTCACGACTCTTACCAAGGTTGAGGATCTTCTCTGGCACCTCCCACCCTCAAGGGAGGATGACTGGGAGACCTGGATAAACTTATGTTGCCCCGAGCGCTAGAATGGCAATGCTCGGAAGGTGAAAGCGAAAGAGGGTTAGTGAGAGCTCCGAGGTCCTGCCCTGGCTACCATCCGTAGCTAAACGGGCCAGTAACCCTGAAGCGACTGCACAGGCCTATCTTGAGGCCTTGGAGAATGTGTGGGGAGCCCAGATTCTGATGAGGACCTATGGTGGAGAGTAAGAAATGCACAGCAGTACCAAGGGGAGTTGTTGTCTGTGTATGTCTCTCGGCTGGAAAAATTGTTGCAAGAATGCCTCAGAAAGGGTAGTTTGCCAGCGATTGAACTGGACGAACCAGACTGACAGAATCTAAGTCTGCCTCTCTTCAGAACTGCTGTTGCTTCAGTACGCCTGGCAAATCGACTGGAACTCCCCACCTCCTAAGATGAGTTAATGAGAAAATTGAGGAGTTGAGAAAAGGCGACCTCGGAGGTACCTGCACCAACAGCTGTGGCTACGACCCGATGACTGAGGGTGACCCATCAAGTGAAGTTCAGGGGCAGAGGTTGACAGTCAATGAGGTTCTGACAAGGAAAAGATATGCCACAATGGGGCGTAACTGTTGAGAGAGATCCGGGAATTCAAAAACAGTCCTTTATGAAGGCCACGCCGCAAGTAATGGGCCCGACCTATATCCGACTGCATCTGCCATGGGGTGGGGTACCACCCATGTATCTCCTGCTGATAACAGCTCCAAACTCAATTCTGACCATGGAAGTGGGAGAACTGACTAGATGTCTCCAAATGCTTATCACGTCAAGAGACAGAGATGGCACCCAGGTTTCCAGTTAGTATACCCCCGCCCTGGCTCCCAGTGTGGCCGCCAGCTCAAACCCAGAAAGTATGTTTTACTATAATTGTGGGAAAGATGGGCCATGAAAAGGGAATGCCAGTCCCCAAAAGACACTGACAAAGTTGCATATAGGCTACAAGGAGAGCTCGGAGAAGAAATCAGTGGTTAAGAGGTGAATCGGCATGATCCCAGTGAGGGCACCAAAATGCTAATTCACGCCCTTGTGGCAAGGTCTGCTGCCCAGGCCCCCACTCACCGCCTCCAGACTGGTCCAGAATAGTGGTCCCTCCCATGGAGACCACTGAAAGGTGAATGGAGTGTCTACAAGAGCTGTATTAGACAGTGGCTCCCCAAGTGACAATTATGTTCCAGGATTGGTATCGAAGCATTGTTAGACGTACTCACAACCATTAGAAGGACTGCATGTATGGGGTTAAGGAGAAGGCACCCTATTCCGGTATATCCGAATTTGGCTGTCTTTCCCACCTCCGTGGCTGGAGTGGCTGAACAAGTAGAGACCCTAGCCTTAGTGTGTCCCCCACTGGACTGTATGATGGTGTCCCTTTGTTGATTGGAACAAATGCTCATATGTTCGGAAGGCTGGCACAGTTGTGTTATGAAAACAGGGGTCAAAGACCAGTAGAGCTTTAAGAGTTCCGCTTTAATTAAGAAGGCCTATGAGGCACAGAGAGATGCTGAAAACAGAACCAGAGGAACTGGGTCTGAATTAGTGTGGAAGAAGGATCCTGAGTCTCTGATCCTGCGCCAAATGCCCAGTGTACCTACAGGGAGAGGTCCGACGAAAGGATGTTAAGAATAAAATATTAATGTTGGATGCACCAGGCGATGGAAAATTGCCAGAGGGACTGCTGGTCAAGCTTAGTATTTTGCCCGCTAGAGCCCATGCTTATGCCAGAAGGGTAATGGTCCAAGTTCATAATGTGTCTGAAAGAGACATTGAGTAAACAGAGGTTGCATCCTGGCTAATGTGCATTGTGCAGACACTGCAGTGCTACCCAGCAGCAAGAGTTCATGGAAGAATGACAGAGTAACGCCTGACTTGTTTGATTTGGGACTCCGCTGCCAGCTGAATGGAAAGTGAGGATCAGTGAGAAGTTGCCCAGAGAGACCAGGTGTTTTCTTTAAAGGAATGGGATGTAGGATCGTGCAAGGGCTGAGCACAATATCCGGCTGCATGATGAAAGACCATTTCGTGAGAGGTCTCGACGCCTGGCACCTGCTGACTGCATAGATGATGTGGGCAGCATCTGCAAGAGATGTTAGCTGCTGGTGTAATACAAGAATCCAGAAGCCCTTATGCTTCCCCATTGTGGTAGTGAGGAAAAAGAATGGAACAGTAAGGATGTGTGTGGATTATCGCATTTAAACCGCGGACTCATCCCTGATCAGTACACAATGCCCCGCATTCAGGATGCTTTGGACTGCCTAAGCGGGAGCAAGTGGTCTGTGCTGGATCTCCGGAGGGTACTACCAGATCCAGATGGCCCCAGAGGACCGTGAGAAGACGGCTTTATCTGTCCGCTTGGCTTTAGAATTCAAGGAGGATGCCTCAAAGGATTTCAGGTGCCCCAGCCACTTTTCAACGATTGATGGAGCGTGCAGTGGGGATATGAACTACTAGAGTGCCTGGTATACCTAGATGATGTTATTGTGTTTGGCAGCTCACTGGAGGAACATGAGAGCAGATTATTTAAGGTATTGGACCGACTGAGGACTTTGGCCTTAAACTGTCCATTGATAAGTGTCAATTCTTTCAAACATCAGTAAATTATGGGACACATAGTATCCACCGAGGGGAATAGAGACGACCCAAGTAAAGTTGAGCCTTGACCACCTGTCACAGCCCAAAAATCTAAAAAGAACTGCAAAGATTCCTGGATTCTGTGGTTATTATCGGCGCTTCATCAAGGACTATTCAAGAGTGAGTCCGCCTTTACTTAACCCCTACTCAAGGGTATCCTCAACCACAAAAAAGGCTCAAAGTCAAAGGCCCTCAAGACTGAAAGAGTGATTTTCATCCGAGTGAAGTATTTGGGGCCCTGGACTCTGATTGTGAGACTCGCTTTCTATGAGATCTATATCAACTTACCCATGCTCCAGTGCTGGCCTATGCCGATCCAAGAAAACCCAGCCTGCACACTGATGCTAGCTTTGCAAGGGTTGGGGGTGGTTGTACCAAGAGCACGAGAATGGCCTGAGACCAGTGGCTCTTGCCAGTAGAAGCCTGACCCCATCTGAAAAGAACTATCCTGTACATAAGTTAGAGTTCCTAGCTTTGAAGTGGGCTATTGTTGACCAATTCCATGAGTACTTGTATGGGCTAAAATACTAGTAAAACTGACAAAATCCTTGACCTATGTGCAGACCTCAGCTAAGTTGGATGCCACTGGCCATGGGTGGCTTTCTGCGTATTATCTAGCATGACTATGCTCTCGAATACCGAGCAGGTCTGAACCCATAGATGCTGATGCTCTCTCCCGGAGGCCTGTTCCCCAGAATGATTGGGTCCGATTGGCAGAACCTGACATTCGGGCACTCTGCCTAAGTTTGACAGGGAGGAACAAATGTCCACGGACCCAGTGGACTGCATGGTGGATTGCTTGGGACCCTCTGAGAATTGCATACCTGCTGCTTATTGCCACTTTTCTGCAATAGACATTGGTGCACTGCCTCAGCTGGACAATGACAGTATTCGGTGGGCTCAATCCCACGATCCCATGATCAAAAGCTTTAGAAGCCCTCATGCAGGAAAAGATGTGTCCAAATTACGCTCCACTGATTTGAGAACTGCACTGTTATACAAAGAAGGTCCCTAAGTTGAAACTGATCAATAAACTGTTATACAGAGAAACAGTAGACAGAGGGGGACAAGTAGACAAACAACAACTAGTGCTGCCCACTGCCTTCGAGACTCAGTACTGAGGGTCCTTGCACAACCACATGGGGCACCTTTGGTATAGACAGAACACTTGACTTGGTGAGATCCAGATTCTATTGGCCTAAGATGGGGGCTGATGTGGAGCAACACATTCAACTTGTAGTCGCTGCTTACAGAGGAAAGCTTTGCCCCAGAGGGCTGCCCCCCTTGTTAACATCACCACCAGTGCACCCATGGAGCTGGTCTGTATTGATTTTCTGAGTTTGGAGTCAGATCAAAGAAATATCAGTAATGTGCTGGTGGTCACTGACCACTTCACGAGATATGCCCAAGCTTTCCCCACCAAAGACCAGAAAGCATCCACTGTGGCCAAAGTACTTGTAGAAAACTTTTTTGTTCACTATGGGGCTCCACAAAGAATCCATTCTGATCAAGGGAGAGACTTTGAGAGTCGTCTGATCAAAGAGATGCTTTCTCTGTGGGGAGTGCGAAAGTCCAGAACCACTCCTTACCACCCCGGGGGGACCCACAGCCTGAACGTTTCAACCGCACTTTGCTAGATATGCTAGGCACCCTGCACCCAAAGGACAAGCCTAGATGGAGCCAACAAATTAGCACCCTGGTACATGCTTATAACTGCACCAAAAGTGATGCCACTGGATTCTCCCCTACCGCCTGATGTTTGGAAGAGAAGCTCGACTACCAGTAGATGTGTTTTGGGGTCTCTCCTGATGAGGTTCAAGCTGACAACTATTTACAGTATGTGCAAAGTTAAAGGCCCAGCTAACTCATGCGTACTAACTGGCTCAAACCATGGCTGCAAAGAAATCTGGCCAACAAAGAAAGTTATGATAAAAGGTGAGTTACAGGAACTCCAGGAGGGAGATCGGTATTGCTAAGAAATCTGGGACTGCATGGCAAGCACAAGATTGCTGACAGATGGCACCATCTCCCTCACATTGTAGTGGGCAAACTAGATGATCTGCCAGTGTACAAAGTAAGGCCTGAGAATAATTCAAAAGATGTAAAAACAATGCATAGAAATCATTTACTGCCCATTGGACAAATCTAATTGAGTCTGAGCCCTAGAAGATGCCCCTCTGGACCAGTGACTAGAGCTGCTAAGAAAAGATCAAGAAAGTCTGCACCTACAGAAGCAAAGTTAAAGTGTTCCCCTCCACAAGTCCCAGTTGAGCATGACTGTCAGTCCATATCGGAAGAAAGTGAGGTGACTTTGAATACTATCCTTCTTACGAACTGAGTCAATTGTTTCGGGGCAATCCCTAGTCAATACTGGAGATGAAGCTGGGCCTTCTGGACTGCTAAGCCCCAGCTTCATCCCTGGAGCCAATGCTCCCAGAAAGTGAAGTGCAAAGCATCAGATCAGATGAAATGGAATCATTGTGCATGGTTGAACTGTTTGAGCTTTCAGGGAGGAAAATGATGGATTGGGTCAGACTGGTGATACACCAGAACAAGAAGAGTATTTTGAGTGCCCTGACAGTCCATTGCCAGTGTCTGAAAGCTCTCCCTGTGAGCCAAATGTTGTGGACTCAGAAACTGTAACTCCTGGAGCTGAAAGTGCCCCAAGTTCCAGCCTCTACCCCAGGAGACTCTGACAAGTGAGGACAATGCTGAAAATGAGGCTCAGAGTGCAGAGACTGTAACAGTTCCCCTAGAAAGACTGGTCGAGCTGTAAAGCCTGTGGTGCACCTCAGTTATGATTCCCTGGGAGGCCTGTGGATTTGCCTCTCAATGTTGTCCATAAAGGAGTGTATGTGTCCCCGAGCTCATTGCCCAAACTGAGCATCAGTGCTAACTCCAAGTTACTTGTGTTGCCCTCTAAGTATGGTGCCTTGCCCCATCCAGCCCCAAGGTAACTGATAGGGAAGGGCCCTCTCTTCAGGTTTCATGTTCAAGAGGTAATAACTTGAGTTATGGCACAATGTGTATGTAATACTGTGTAAAGAGTGACGACAAATGTTTCAGAAATGTGTTCTTGGTAAAATGATATATTGACTGATGATTACATATGCGAGCCTAATGCAAATGTATATGGTTGCAGTTGAAACTTATGGGTACTTGCTTGACGCGACGTCAAGCTTTCCCAGACCAGGAAGGGTGTAACCCCCTGCAAATGAGGGTTCCCAAAAGACTTCAGGAGCTTGCTTGAATGCTCCAAGCCTGAATGGTGTTTCATGCTTAAGCCATTTATCAGTGAGTGTTTTAGAACCTCTGGCACTGTCTCTTTAAGAGCTGTCTGCTTGCAGACATAATTAGTTTGTATGGGGACTGTGTGCTTCTGTTTGAGTACCACTCGAACTGCTGCCAATTACTTCATTTTGCAGTCACTAGGAGTGCAAAGGGAACCTATCTGAAAGATGTAACTGTTTGCCAGAAATTATTTAGAGTAATAATGAAATTACAGTTTGTCTAACCTGCTTTCTTTGCAGTCAGAACTGTGTCTGCTAGTTCCCATTCTAGTTTTGAACTGCTGAACTGGACCAATCAGTGTGGGAATAGCTAGCTCTAAAATGGTGCCTTAGACGAATCAGAACTTGGACTCATAATCTGAGCCAGCCACAAGAGGATTGTATGGGCAGTGACTCTGGGAGATGTAGTTTAGACTTCAGTGCCTTTTGGACCAACAGCAGCAGTCTATTGTGAGTGACAGCCAATCCAGTCAAGAACTGGGAGGAACTCAAAGGAAGTGCCAGTTTTTCAGTTGGAGTGTCAGTTGAGCTTTGGCAGTGAAGAAGGAAGGACCCTGTGCTTTTCAGTGTGCAGTTTTAGTAAAAAACGTGTGTAAGGCCCAGAGTTCGGTCTGCAGCTTGTGTAACAGCTTGTTAGGACTGAATCCGTCCTGTGAAAAGAATCAAAGGATCTCTGAAGAGTAGAAACCAGGCTCACCCTGTAGAAGACTGGAGGAATTGCTGAAAATTGCACTCTGTCTGTCAGGAACTGAATCTGCTGTGTGTTCTCCCGGTATTGTGCAGTAATTGCGATCGGGATACAGATGCAGCCTGCCTGGTATAGTGCTTTCTTTTATATGGATGTGAAGAGGTTTGTGTACCTCAAGTGAGCCCTGCTGACATTGAAGGACCCTATCTTATTTGGAGGTCGAGTACTAATTCAGGTCGCTCCTGTTGAATTGCCACATTAAATCCAAATGGAATTACTGTACTGCTGACTGTTTAATTCTCCTTTTCTCTGTGTAAAGGGCCCCTACCAGCTGCCACAGTTTGGGACTAGCCACTAGGGCTTGGGTACCCAGGGACAGTAACTGATAGGGATAGGCCTGTACTGGGAGCCATAAATAGATTATTGGAGTGATAAGCTAATTAACCTGATTTCCCCTGTCCTTGTTATATCTCCCTAAATAAATCAGAGCTGCTTGTTTCAGCAAGTTATACTGCCTGAGGTATTTGTCTGTTAAAGTACTGTACTGTGATTGTTGCACTGTATCTCATTTCACAGGAGGTCCCAGTGCTGGAACCAGACCTGGGGGTAAGTGTATACTGTGAAGGTAATTCTGATATATTGTGTGGGCCACTAGTGGGAAGAAAGGGGGTTGCAGTGTCCCAGAGGGCTGTGACCAAGTTAGTTTAACTATTACCAAACCCCTGACCTCTGGGTGGAGGCACCGCCATTGGATCAGGCCCCTCAACCTGATAGTGGCAAATCAGGCAGGGTAGTAGCCCCTGGATAGCGCCATCTAGGGGTTACATATGTATCTTATGTTGGTTTTGTCTGTACAATTTTTGTTTTTCAATAAAACTGTCCCCTATTCTTTTCAATAAGTGCCATGGGATCTTTAACATCCACCTGAACTACCACCAATCCAGGCAGATGGGACCTCAGTTTAAACGTCTCATCCGAAAGACGGCACCTCAAAAGTGCAGCACCCCTCTCATGCTGCACTACAGTGTCAGTACTGGGATATTAACCCAAGTGCCAGATGTGGAAACTGAACCCACAGCCCTCCAATCTCCCGGCCTCAGAGGTGAGTGCTACCTACTGAGCCACTGACACTGTGTATTAGGGGGGTATAAGCGAGGGAATCACTATTCATGACTACAAACTACACAGGTATACAGAAAATAGGTTTCGGGAACTTTCCCTTTAATAATAAACTGAAAAAGGAAGTCGAGAAATGTGACAATGGTGATATTTCTTCACTGGATCAAATGAGCGAGTGATGCGAGAAAAAACTGAGGCTAGGAGGGGCCACCCACATTCTATATGCCACCACAAGATCAGCGTTGTCGGCACAAGCTATCTCTTGTTTGTTTATTATTTATTTTTATTCAGTAATTTTTTTTTTAACCGGTTAAAGTGGATGGGGTCCCTAGATTCCTTTCTCAGCCATGTCTCTGAACAATGAAACAAGAAAAAAAACGTACAAAATGTTAAGTTCTAGAAACATTAATGCATATGTAATTTAAGTTCCTGAAAGGAATTAGTACAGTAAGCTGCAAGGAATTATTCACCAGATGTAGCGATTCTAGAATTTGGGGATATGAGTGGGAGCCAGCAGGGGTGGCAGGGGGTAGTCAGGCAAGATGCATGAAAGTTCTATTTAACAAAGAGAGTGGTGAAGCCATGAGACAGTCTACCAGCTGAGGCAAGCACCACTGTGACAGAATAAAGGGCTTAACAGTTACTCAGGGCAGTAGCAGTAACATAAGTACCAAGGGGGTGTAGCATGAACAAAAAACCCTCCTAGACACTAGGTCTTAGGGTAGGATAGAGCAGTATGAGCAGACAGAATGATCTGAGGTCTTCTTCTGCTGTCACATTCTATGTTTCTATGTGCCATAAGTCCAGTAAATTACGAAAGACATATTCAGTCTGATGTGCTATTCAACAGGTTTGTGTCTGACTTGGAATTTTGTTTGCTCTAGATTCATGCTCATTGATAAAGCATTTAAGAGTTGGGGGCCCAAACTGGAGCATAACCAATCTCCAGTCCTTATTCCATAGTTTCTCTTGTATTGTTTTAGCACCTGAGGCTCTTAGAAACGTAGAATTTGTCAGCAGAAAAGCCCTGGTAGGCCTACCTAGTCCGCCCTATTTTCCCTGCTTATTTCAACTCCCTGGACCTTGTGTGGTCGCTGGTGTCCCTCCTGCCTCCCTTTCCTTTACTTATTGTGCCCATGTGTCTATCCCACGCATGCTTGAAGGTCCTTCACCCCCCCCACCACCACTCAGAGAATGGGTGGGATGAGAAACCCCTGTTTATTAGCCAGTTCTGATGGCAGCTTATCAACTGCAGTACAGTATGTTATGGATGAGCCAGCTTGGGGTGCTGAGGGTCGAGATGCCAGACATCACACCTCGCACCACGCTAGCAACCTGGGTTCAAATGCAGACTCGAGTCGCCAAGGATCGGCCAGGGAGGGAGAGGAGTGAGCATCCAGAGGACTGCTCTCCTCCTCTTCTGGTGAGGGAGGGAGGCAGGGTTTCAGTGCCCGGCAATCACCTTGCCCCTAATGCTGGCTGGAAGTGAGGCTGGCTGGGACTGTCAACATCAGGGAGGGAGTGGTAGCTGCCAATGTTCCATGAACGGAAGTGTGCATGGGGACATCCAGGTGGGGGGAGAAAACAGAAAACATCTGTCTGAGCTGCAGCTGCCCCCCAGCCACCCACTAGCCCTGCACTCCTTCGTGCACCCAGGCTAAGCTGCACTGGCACAACAGTAAGCCCTTCATGCACCCAGGTCAAGCTGCACTAACATGAAGGTAAGTCCTTCGTGCACACAGGCCAAGCTGCACTAGCGTGAGGGTAAGAACTGGAGGAAAGCGTGGGAGTGGGTCCGAGGTGGCCAGCATCCAGAGGGCAGCTTGGGCACCAGAGAAACATCACTAACTGCAAAAAACAGTATGTTGTAAATGCTGATAAGAATTCTAGAGAAAAAAAAACAACAGCTGTGGCGCACTCTCTAGAGGCAGAGAAACTGGAAAAATGTATTTATTGAATTGACAGTACAAGCCTCAGCACTTCGTATCTAAAACATGATGCTTTGTCAGGGGGATGCTGACATGCCATCGTTGCAGTTCTACCTCTGTAGAGTGCAGCACGATGTTTTTTACCATGTTGTAGGTGTTCTTGGTGACACCGGCTCATCTCTGTGAGCACACAGTTTTGTGTATTAAGCCACATGAATCCTAGAACTAGAGGAATGTAGCTGTAAGTCATTACACAGTGGGCATCTGTGTGGCCTGGATTGGGCAGCCAAAGCAAAGTGATGACATTATGAAAAGTGACCTCATATTTTGAAAGAAAAACAGAGGACAAATTGTACAATATAAAAGGTCTATATGGGCTGGCCCACTGGCGCAGCGGTAGCACTACCACTTTCGATGCTGGCGACCCGGGTTCGGGAACAAGCCTGGGAAGCCAGACAGCCAGCCAAGGGGAGGAGGCTTGAGCATCCCAGGGGCCACTCATCTTCTTCGGGGGGGGTGAGGGGACCGGGGTTCAGTGCCCGGCTGACCTCAGGCAGAGGCCCAAGGTACAGCAAGCCCAGCAACTTGTAGGGGGAGCTGCATGACAGACATCAGCACTCAGCGCCTTGACGTCAAGGCACACATTATGCACAGAAAACAGGAAAACAGCTCACAGCATTCCCACTAGATGGAGCACCGGACTGCAATACCCAATGCCCCAACATGTCCCAGAAGTATGACATCCCTACGAAACTCACAAACTCTGGGTGTACATGCCCCACCTCGTCCCTGCCTAGGGGGAAAACTATGGCTACATGGGGGATGGACCGCTCTGGCCTCCAGGTAAGGGGGGGGGACTAGAAGACCATAGGTGACTCCCAAAGGGAGTGGAGTGCCGTGGGCAGGGGGAGCATAAACAGCAAGTTAAAAATAAATAAAAGGTCCGTATTTGAAAGCGGGCAAAATAACTTGTTTAGCTATGGATATTCTAGCATCCTGAGAAACATGCTCCATGTTTCCATACAGAATTCCCCAAAACAAATAATGTTACACTGGGATCTCGTATAACATCCAGATACTGGAACGTTTTAATGGATTCCATGCTAACACTGTTAAGATTAAGACTAGTAAAAGAAATCAGGGTTTATTACTGAGCCAGTTTAGAAAAGGTACCAAATAATTTTGGTTTTAAAGGGGGACATTAATGAGCTTTGCCCATCATGGGCTGAAACCCCATGAAAAATAGGTACTGGGGTTACCTGCCGTTGGAAGTGATCCAGAGATATTGGGGACCAAACCTGAACTATAGTAGTGCTCCACTGCCGCCATTTGTAGACCTGTGTGATGTCATGAAGGATGAAGCTGTACCTAGCTAATATAATTAGGCACAGTGTCACCCACTGTGACATCACAAGGGGTCTGAAAATGGAAGCAATGTACTAGTAAGGGGGCGTGGCCAGCAGCTGAGCTGAGAACAGCTTTTTCCTGTAGCTCTCCGGACGAGCTAGGGAAATTGATAAAAAAACTATATTTTTTTACAAAAGCAGAAGTCTTATCGAAATATTTAGCAGAAAGAACAAACTGCAAGCTTTCAAACGATACCGAGTGTGTCTTGTTTGGTTATTGACAAGCAGCAGAAATAGTCTGGGAAAACAAAGCACACACCAGCACGGAAGGGGCCAGACCAAAGGAGAACAAACAGAGCAGCAGCAAAAGATCCCTATATGGGTCTCAAAGACCAAGCAGGACCACAACCGACCAACATTGCAGAAGGCTATCCAAAGCCTAGACAAAAAAATAGAGTAGTACAATTCAGAGCTAAGGCAAGTGTACATAAGAGTTGGAACACTGGCCAAAGAGATGCAGGGGGCTAAAAAGCATGCAGATAGGGCCTTGTGGTGGCTTTGGGCCTCGCCAAACAGAATGGCCTATTAAGGTGGTGCTTGGAGAACGTAGAAAACACTGTCTGCGCTAATAACATCCGAGTGCTTGGCCTTCCAGAGCATACCGAAGGGGATCACCTCACACCCTTTTTGCACGAATGGCTTAAAGTAGTGCTGCAAATTGAAATAGACTTTGCCATCCTTAAGGCTTACAGGATCACACCTCATGGTGGCAAGCAGACAGTGGTAACTGGAGACCAGGTTCCATGCGCAGTCATGGTAGAACTATGCACGTCAATGGAAAGGGATAGCGTACTGCAACAAGCGAAATCCCTGAGCCTGATCACCAGGGAGGAGCACAAAGTTAATTTTTTCCCAGACTTGAGTTATGCCACAAGGATGCGGCGTAAAAGTTTTGACGGGGTGTGGGTGCGTCTCCGGAACTTGGGGGTGCACCATGTACTCCTTAAGTCAGCTAGCCTCAGAATTGTGTATGGTGGTAAGACCTACCAATTTTCAGGTGTCTTGGAAACTGCTAAATTTTTACACAAAATTGAAAAGCAGTTTGTTGCTTATGAGTCAACTTCTGAATCAGAAGGGGACTGAACTGCTGTACAGGTCTCCGATTTAAAACAAAATGTTTTGTGGGTTAGATGGGAATAATCAGAGGGAAAGCTATTAAAGTTGGGATCTTTTCGCTTCATGTTCATACCTCAAGTAGTTTATATGGATTTTTAAATATATATTGAGATCTCTGTTTACTATGAGGATGAGATAAAATGGTGCCTTGTGGCGCAGGTGAGAATTGCATTTCCGGCTAGTTCTGCCTCCTGTTTGTGGAGCTTGAGAACTCCTCCACAACTACATGTTGGGCAGGGGTGTTGGGGTGTGGGCAGGACAGTAGTGTGGTGGGTAGGTAACTGGCTGGGTGGCAGGACACAGAGGGTGGTGGTAAATGGCTGTCACTCCACAGAGGGAAGAGTGACCAGTGGGGTACCACAGGGATCAGTTCTGAGACCGGTCCTATTCAACATTTTTATCAGTGACATTGCGCAGGACCTAGAAGGCAGAATTTCACTGTTCGCTGATGACACAAAGCTCTGTAACAGAGTAGACACGCCAGAGGGTGTAGACAGAATGAGAAGCGACCTGCAGAAACTTGAAGAATGGTCAGGGGTTTGGCAGTTGAAATCCAATGCAAAGAAGTGCAAGATAATGCATATGGGGCACAAAAACCCTGGCACAATATATCAGTTGGGGGGGTGAGGATATAGCATGCACCAAGCAGGAAAGGGATCTTGGGGTTGTCATCTCTGATGACCTCAAGGTAGGGAAACAGTGTGACAAGGCAGCAGGTAAAGCAAATAGGATGCTGGGATGTATAGGCAGGGGCATCACCAGCAGGAAAAGGGAGGTCATAATTCCGCTATACAAAACACTAGTGAGGCCCCACCTGGAGTACAGTGTACAGTTCTGGAGACCATACCTACGTAAGGACATAGACAGGGTAGAGAAGGTTCAGAGGAGGGCAACAAAGATGGTGCATGGATTGCATCACAAGTCCTATGAAGACAGGTTGAAGGAACTGAACATGTTCTCCTGGAGGAGAGGAGGAGAGAGGGATATGATAGAGACATACAAGTATCTTACAGGAGGAACAGGATGCAGGAAAACACTATTTTAAGCGAAAAAGATATTCCAGGACTAGAGGGCATGGGATGAAGTTGGAGGAGGACGATCAGAGGAAACATGAGAGAATTTCTTCACAGAACAGGTGGTGGACAAGTGGAACACCCTGCCAGAGGAAGTGGTGGGAGCTGAAACAATCACGGGATTTAAGAATGCATGGGATAGACATAAAGGAATTCTGGAGGTCAGGGGTAAGGGGCAACAGACTTCTAGGAAAACAAACTGAACTTACAAGCTCAAATGGGCAGACTGGGTGGGCCATAGGCCCTTATCTGCCGACACTGTCTATGTATCTTTGTATGTATCTATGTTTAAAAACGCAACGTTACCTCTTCTAAAAACAAATTGTTAACTTGCTTAACCGACTGAGAAGCTGACTGAGTTATTTACAAAGCTTCATGATAACCAATGCATATGGATAAGTTTGAATCTTTCTCTGCATTTAAAAGAACAAATGTATAAGACCACTGTCCTTTTGTTATCTGCTTGCTGTTCAGGTCGTAGCTGTCACAAACCACTCTGCAGGTCAAGCCCTCTGCTCCCACAGTGCCAACCTCAGAGCACAATAGTGTGAACAGGTAACAGACAGGGTAACCCTCCTGTCTGATTTAGGTCTGAATCACCTTTAGTCTCAAGTTCTGGAGGGATTCAAACTGTGAACCTTATTCTAGCATACCCAATTAACAGGCTCAGATAATACTCTCTTTGGGGGGATGCAATATACAGTAATCTTTCGCCCAAGGGCACACAGACAGGTTTTCCAAAATGAACCTGTAAAACTCTATAAGAGACCTTAGGTATATTCTTACCTTTTCTGAGCTTAGTACCACCATCAAGCTGTTGAACAGTTGTCAGACTTAACCACCTATACATCACATGCAAAAAAGAACTGACAGACACCCAGGCAGTCTTTCAAAGAAAATGGTTATTTACTAAAATAAGTAAAATAAAATACAGAACAATATATCATACAGCTTACAATCTTATAAAACAAAAAGGAAGTTTCAGAACAAACACTCCTACCACAAAAGATGTAATTGTTTTCTAACTATTACCTTTCTAAGTGCTCTTTTAGTTAGAGAGAACTTTGTTTCTTCAGAGCCCAAGATGATATCTCTTCATGTACAGTGTTACATGTCTTTTCTCTGTCTTCCCCCACCCCCTTTTGGATGAGGTCAGCTAGACCCTCCCTCAGAATTAATTCTAACATACTTTCTACCAGGAGGTATTTTAAAATGAATGGTACATCAAAAGAAGAAAAAAAAACACTTCCTAAATATGGCATCCTTTAATTAAACATTTTCCCTTTAAACTTAGCGATCCCACACTGGCACCAAGGTGTTAAAAAGCCAACAGAAATCAGCCTAATGATGTCCTGTTTCTGATGTCATAAAGTCACACTTGGTTTCCACTTCAAAAAGCCTGGGCAGATCATAAAAAGGTAATAAAATGCCATTTCTTTAAGGAAGTCTTAATTAAATGGTTCCTAATCAGTTAGTATTGCCCCCTGTAGTTTTCAGCCTCTGACACTTTGATGTTACAGGCCAAAATTCCTCACACACTGAAATTTCATACACAGACCCTGTATTTATAATACCAATATCATACAATAATCACAAGTAAGGTGCAGAACATCACACCTACAAAGGGGGCTGTAAAGAGAATAATTAAGTAACCGAAGTTTGAGGGTGGGATGTTTAACCCTTTAAGAGGGTGCACATTGAGTTTTAAAAATATGTACATTCTTCCTGCTCGTGGCAGCAATGGCTAATTATAAGGGTAATTTTAATTCTAGGAACTCTGCTTATGGAAATCTTGGGTTATAAATGTTGATAAGATCCACAAATCCCCATGTGAAGTAACAAGAACAGGGGTGCTCTACTTCAGAACTACTGTAAAAATGTGGATGACATCTATCTGTGGTTGCTCTTGCATGTGCCTGCCTGATGTAATACTGTGTAATGTATAGTTACATAATCAAATAAAAAATAAGTTAAAAAAAAGCAATGTACTATTGATACAGCACAGACTTGGTCCACAATATCTCTGGAATGTTGTAAGCTACAGGTAACCCCAATACCTCATTTAAAGAGTTTTTCCAGGGATTCTAAACTATAATGTGCATGGCTTATAAATATTCCCCTCTAAATTTATTAAGAACTAATTTATGTTGCAGTAGTCAGTGCCAGAGGAGGGTACAGCAGAGAGGGTAATCGGGTTTGGAATTCGACCACTGAATTTCTGGAGGTGTAAATAGCTGTCATCTGCAGACATAAGGACATCACTACCGTTACAAGTTACTGGCATCTTGGTCAGAAAAAACGCCACAGTGACAGCAGTGAATGCCCTGACAAGGTTTACCTAGAAACAGAGAAATATAGAATTTGACAGCAGATAAAGACTGCTTGGCCCACCCAGTCTGCCCATTTCCCTACCTAATGGATAAGCTGCAGATCCTAGCTAACCAACAGCCTGCTTCTTCCAACCTCCACCCCACTAGAATTGCCTTATGTCTGTCCCATGGTTTTAGACTCCACAGCCTCCTCAGGAAGGCTATTTCATGCATCCACAACTCTCTCCGTCAAAAAATACTTCCTCGCATTACCTCTGAGCCGTCCCCCCTATAGCTTCAAATTGTGCCCACTTGTTCTTGCACACCTCTTTTTCTGAAAGATGCTACCCTCTTGGACTTTGTTGATTCCCTTGAGATATTTGAAAGTTTCTATCATGCCCCCCCCCCTCGAGGCTATACATATTAAGATTCTTAAATCTCTTGATATGTCTTCTGGTGCAGACCCTGCACCATTTTGGCTGCCTCCTCTGAACTGTCTCCATCCTGTCTATGTCTTTGCGGAGACTGGGTCTCCAGAACTGTACACAGCACTCCAGATGGGGTCTCACCAACTGTCTGTACAGAGGGATATTAACTTCCTGTTTTCTACTGGTGATGCCTCTCCCTATGCATCCCAGTATCCCCTCAGCCCTCCTTGCTGCCCTCTCACATTGCTTGCCCACCTTGCTTGCCCACCTTTAGGTCATCTGATATGACTACCCCCAGGTCCCTTTCCATTTCTGTTGTTGTTAGTATCTCACCCCCCATTGTGTACTCTTCCCTTGGGTTTTTGTTTCCCAGGTGCATTACCTTGCACTTCTTAGCATTGCATCTAATCTGCCATACATTTGACCATTCCTCTAACCTTGCCAAGTCCCTTCTCATCCTTTCCACCCACCTTCTGTATCAACTCTGTTGCAGATCTTTGTGTCATCTGCAAAGAGACATACTTTTCCTTCCAGTCCTTCTGCAATGTTGCTTCTAAAGACATTAAAGTGAACCGGTCCTAGTACTGAACCCTGTGGTACCCCACTAGTAACCGCCTTTCTTCAGAGTGGACTCCGTTTACTATTACCCTCTGTGTTCTGTTCTCCAGCCAATTTTTTACCCTGGCTACCATCTTGGGACCCACTCCCAGGCTGGCTAACTTGCATATTAATGTTTTGTGTGAGACTGTGTCAAATGCCTTGCTAAAGTCTAGGCAGGCCATGTCTACGGCCCCTCCCCGATCTACTACTTTGGTCACCCAGTCAAAGAAATCTATTAGATTCATCTGACATGATGACCTTCCCACTGTGAATCCATGCTGCCTTGGGTCCTGTGCTCCTCTGGCCTCTAGGTACTCAACAATTCTTTCCTTTAGAAGTGATTCCATCATTTCCCCAATCACTGAGGTTTGCTTGACAAACCCCAGTTCTTACTTGTTGAAGTCTATAGTCAAGATAATTTCCAAACCATAGAAGAGTAAAAGCTGCAATGTCTAGTTCTTTTAATTTAATTAACAACAACATCATGACCCACCAGGTCAAAGGCCTGAGTAGGATCAATAAAAATCGAACCAATAAGGTGTCCACAATAAAAATGTACAGGTCCGAATCGAACTTGATCAAAGCTGTGGACATGCTGTGACCTTTGTGGAAACCATGCTGGTTGTTAGTTGAAAGATTGTTAGTGTCAGTGTTATAAATTCATTGTTTCACAGCATGCTCTGTTTGCTGCCTCCTACAGGTGACAGCGGGAATGGAAACAGTGGGCAGAATACAGTTGAGGACACGCCGCACACTCCGTGGACACCTGGCAAAGATTTACGCTATGCACTGGTCCACAGATTCCAGGTAACCTCACTGCTGTCTGTGCTCCCATTTTGTGATGATGGCATTATTATTAGACATGGGAAATCTTTCCAGTTAGTCATGCCACTGTCAGGAAACCTGCTGGCTCTTCCTCCAGCTGCTCCAGCATTTGCAAGGTTCCACCCCAGTGCAGGGGTGGGGGACATAAGGCTTACGTGTTGCAAAAGAAATGGGGCTGAGACCCATCAAACTTATTTCAGCTGTGACCTGAACTGGGATTCAAACTCTGGTCCCCATAAGTCAAGAGTCAGTGTAATACCCACTGGACAAACTGAACGGACACCCATCAAAATCATTGTAGTTGCCAGCCCAGCACTACCAACGTCCTGACTTTGGGAGCAAACTCAAAGCATCAGAGGGTCAGCTGGAGGGGGGAAGGGAGGTGGATCATGCATCTGTTGGGCAGTTTTCCTCCTCTGGGAGAGGTTTGTGGCACCCAGCAATAGTCTGACCCCTAGCAATGGCTAGAGGTCAGTACACCTGGGTCTGCAGCAAGTAGTGGGATTGGTGGAGTGGTGGGTGTCAGGACGTCAGGTGTGGAAGCACACCTGGGGTGCCCTGGACATCACTGCACATCCAGTCCACCATGGGGGAACTTAGGAAAGTGAAAATCCTTCTTAGCAGAGCAACATAAAGCCCAGCTTCTGGCTCCACTCTCACCTGTCACAGAGACTCCAGATTAGCATATTCATACTCCTTCCCCTCTCAGCCTCCAGAGGACAGGGGGCCCACAGTGCTGGTTACAGCAGTCTCCCAGCAATTTCAAGGTTGGTACAGTGGCGGCTGGGGGACTATAAGGATTGAGTAAGGGGGTAAATCCCTATCGACTCAAGGAAGCCAAAAACAGAACTGAAAAAATAAACTCAATGTAGTTGTGGTCAGAGCCAGGGTTTCGAACTCGGGTCTCTACCGTGGGGGAAGACCAGCACACTTCTCCACCAGTGGCATCACTTCGCCTACTCCAGTGTTCATCAGTAGTGGTGATGATGGAGTGGGTGTGCCTGCAGCTTCATTTGGGCTCAGCTGCCACCTGCCACCTGCCACCCCCAGAACTCATTCAGCATTCTCTTCTTCCTCTGCATGACTCATTCAGCTTA